>JARACZ010000017.1:2500000-5000000 GCA_029255805.1 Keiferia lycopersicella
CCAATGTTTACAGATTAAAACGGATAAGTTTGAGTAGTTTATGTTCCCGTTGAACACAATCGAAGGTTGCAGCAAGGTTATCGAATAGACAAAACCATGTTAATTAGTACAGGTGATACGGCTCGGTATGATCAAGTCAGGGTTGCCAGAAGGTTTTGGGTTCGATTTTCGGTGGGTCACTCACAAAGTTCATATACCTATTAAGCACTTTGTGAATTTTTTCCCAGTCTGGTTAGGACATTGCGGGCTGAACCACCCGATTGTCCGTAAGTAATATGGTTCGGTGTTTCGGATGGCACGTTAAGCCGTAGGTCCCGGTTGCTGTCTATAATGACATAGACGGCGGTCGTTACACAACCATGTCAGAAGCCTGCTACTTGTAGTAGGTGGTTGAAAAATTCTGAAACTAGGGTTCATCGGGTCGTTGGACGACTCGGTGTTTCACGCGAAATGAGAGAGGGTTGCCATTCACTACTAGGGCCCTTTTGTATAAGGCGGATCGCATATTTGATGCACGACGGAGCGCTAAGACATCGCTAAAACTGCTCAACCGCTGTCGACGCCGCGTTATCGAAGCGTCGTCCGTCGAGCATCGTTATAGTATGGGGAGTGACATTTCTAGTATGGATCTGACAGACTGCGGTATTTTAGCGCTCCGCCGTGCGTTAAGTGTGCGATACGCCTTATAGCTTTTTGGCAGGACATATCTTTAGTTAGCTTAGGTACTTTCCGTAAAAAATAATTATGGCAACGAGGTAACTTATTTTAGGCAAAACGGCAACCCTAAAGATGTGACTTCGATTTCGTCGCATGCGCATATCGGCTCATTAGCCGATAGTTATTCAGTTAGTTAACAATGCCGGTGCGTCGATAAACAGGCTGATTACCACAGACTACCGCGTTTTAATTGTTACACTTTTGGATAAACTATGTTATGAGGAGGCACGTGCAAAGATAAGTTTCGCAAGGGTTCGTGGGCGTTGCAAATCTGTAGATGTTAGCTTGCCGTGTGGTGCCGGCTTAGAATAGCATCACCACATTTAATTGAATCTGGTTTCGCGGAAGACCAGCGCTTTGAGAGTGCTGTACAATTATTAGCTGAGTGGATACCTTTTTGTTACCCTCTTGTTTAATTTTTAATGACTAATGTATCGCTGTATTTGCTCGCAAATATTTTTTTCTTTCTTTTTATCTAAGAACCCCAAAGGTGACTAAGGGATGGAGCCAGGGAATGGGCACCATCGTTTTCTGTGAATACAACACCTTGCACTGCGCTCGCCAATCCGTTTGCGTGATGAGTATGGCAAATACCTTCAAACTGGGGGGGGCCCATGTCCAGCAGTGGACTGCTGTGGCTGCTCTAGTTAGTTACACTGAAAATTTGGCGTGAATAATCAGACTATGAAACTAAACAACTACATATATGTAGGTTATTGGTGGAATACGACAAAAAATTTACCTCCCACAAAAATTGAGTTTTCAGGAGACGATATAGTTTGTCTTTTACCAACATAATTACAATCTCTTTGGAAATTCCGCGGACTGATCACAACGTCTCTTACACCCGATGTACTTATACTCCTCTGATTATTTTGTTTCTTTAGCCACCTACCTACTTTGTTTTTCCCAGCAGTGAAACATTGTACAGGCTAAAACCAAAGCTGTTTTAGATTAGTTGTTTTACTACTTAGGCCTGCAGATTGTCTATTATGTATGTGAATGCACTTACTTATCTCAATAAAACACAATATAACACTCGGTTGAAACGGCTCAATGGTGGTCATATCGCAATATCACCCGCCATCCTATCCTCCACCTCACCCGCAAATGGGTTGCCAGATCGACGTGACTAAATATTTAAAAAAAATATATAGATATTATTGTCGTGTTATTAAGATTCGGGCACCGGCACTCAGGGAACCAAGGTAACCGCAGGTGAAAACTTAGTAGCTAGATATGTAGGATGTACAAATATTAGCTGCAAAGATTTTAATGGGTGAATCAGCCCATGAACATGAACAACTTTCCCCAGAGAAGATATTGTGTAGAAATATATATAAAAAAAATTTGGACCTCCCGTACAAAACTACAGACCGACCAACCCAATTTGTATGAGAGGTCCAATATTTTTTTTTTATATTTCGACCTTTCTCTTTCTTGAGGAAAGTTGTTCAGTTTCGCTTCTAAAAATACTGCCCTACCCGGCATTACTGCCCTCTCGTAGTCGCTTGTGAAAAAGGTAAAAAGTGACCGCGATAAGGCCGGTTTCGCGCGTGGCGATAGAGGGCCTCAACTTTCCAATACACAGAAGACCAGTCCACTGCTGGATATGAGCCTCTGTCTGAGAGATTGATTGACATAGTCAGCATACTTACACAATATTGTATTCACAAGAAACACTATTGCCTATTCCGTAGATGCAGTTTGCAGAAAACTGTCCCATGTGGCAGCACTGCTCTCCCGTGGCCGCTTTTGAAAAACGTGAAAAGGGACCGCGATAACGGCGGTTTGGCACGTGACATAGAGGGCCTCAACTAAGATTTGACTTAGTCCGTAGAAAACTGTCCCATTTAGCAACACTGCCCTCCCGTAGCCACTTGTGAAAAACGTAAAAAGTGACTTCTTTAAGGCCGGTTTGGCACGTGGCGGGCGATAACCCCATCTTGACTTTGTAATACACACAAGATTGGACACGAACATAGTCCGCAGAAAACTGTCCTACCTGGCAACACTGCCCTCCCGTGGCCGCTTGTGAAAAACGTGAAAAGTGACCGCGATAAGGCTGGTTTGGCGCGTGGCGGGCGATACCGCTCGGACGCTTTCCAATACACGCCCGGAGTTTTTGCGCTATCTTTGGCGTATGCATATCCGAGGCGCCAGATAAAGTAGGCTGAAGTTTGGCTACGTTTCGTTTTGGCCGTTTTCATGGTTGGATAACGTTTGGTACTTTTAAACCATGCATTGATAGTAAGGCCTGTATAAGGTGTAAAAATATTAACTGCAAATATTTTAAGGGGTTAACCAGTCCATGAAACTGAACATCTTTCCCCGAGAAACATAGGTCAAAATGTGAAATAAATTTTTCGACCCTCCATACAAAATGCAGCTGAGCAAGTCAATATGGGCCTGTATGGGAGGTCCAAAATTTTTTTTTCTAATTTCGACCTATATTCCTTGGGGAAAGTTGTTCAGTTTCAAGGGCTGATTCGCCCCTTAAAATATCTGCAGCTAATTTTTTACACCCTGTATAGTTGTCTAGTTGAGTCCAATCACAACAGCATCGTCTGTCGCAATATGCTAAGACCGCATAATATACAGGGTGTCGTAGAAGTAACGCATCTGTCGTGCATTTTACTCAGCTCATGATTCGTCCATCGTAGTAGATAATTCCACAATCTAGGGCGAAACTCTTCATGTAAGTAGTAATCTTTCTTCAACCTTCGACAGATCCCACACAGTAATAAAACACCCAAATAACAAAGGACTTTCTCACAACATAGCGCTACAATAACGCATCCGTACAGCAGCGGGCTGTCACATCCATACTAGAAACGTGTGTTAATTTGACGTCAACAGCATTTCAGCGGTTTAAGTACAGGGATTGACGTTTCTAGTATAGATCTGATAGACCGCTGCGTCGGATGCTTCGATCCAGCGTTGCGTTGCGCGTTCAATGTCAGAAAGACCTTAGGTATTACTTACATATAGACTAAACTTTTCAATAAACGTGACGACAACATAAAATCAACAAAATCTTAAATTTAGGCACACTTTAGACAACAACCCAGCTCCACTGGAGAGCCTTATCTTTTTTGAACAGGCGCACCTTGGCAGATACGATCTTTTTAATTAATACCCAAAGCAAATGGCGGTAAAAATGTGTGTTTTTCATAAACCTCCATCAAGACGTCGCCCGGCGGGACGCCACGCGACGTCGCCGGCCGCACCCACGTCACTGGACGTTGGTAATTAATAACACCCTTTATAATGAACTGAAGTATTGTGTACTAAATGATTATAACACCTAACAATAGAACTTTTAAATGTTTATTGATAGATTGAGAGCGGTTGGAACTCACCTGCAAAAATTATAAATTGTATGGGTATGACATCTTGCGCGAAAAATCTCCGATATCATAGGGCTCTATCACACTACAGCGCAAAAATAAAGCTGCGCTAACGTATGCACTTATCAGACCCATATCTACTAGGAACGTCACTACCTATACAAAAACCGACATAAAATATCGACGCAGGTCCGACGCACGACGCTGCGCTAGCGCTGTATTATCAATACTAATTTCCGCGACTAATTTACACTAGTGTCATATCCAAACAGTTTTAAATTCCATGAACTCCAAATTCATTGAACTAGAAATGGGTCAATTACATTTTTTTTGTTGCTTGTTTATTTTTTGTTAAAAAAAAAAAACAAGCAAGCCAAACGACTTTCTTCCGTGCTCATACTCCTGAAAAGATGGTATCTCGGAATTACACTTATCTAGACGATCTTTCCAAGCTTTGATACCGCAAACTTCGACTTACAGATCTAAGATAATAATTACCTGACGGTAGTGGAAATTTTGTTTCTTTTTTAACAACAAAAGTCAGCGTGTCAAAAAAAAACAAATTAAAAAATATATTTTCAGTCTAACAAGCAACTTCTATTAATTTTCATATATTATTTACTTTTTTCAACTTTTTAAAATACCTACTAACTATGTAAGTACTTGAAAAACTGCCTAGAGCATTGGTTAGGTAAGGCGAGGAACATACTTGACACACGACGGAGCGCAAAAATATCGCAGCGGTCTGTCAGATTTATACTAGAAATGTCAATTCCCATACTAAAACCGCTCAGTCGCTGTTGACGCAGCGGTATCGCAGTGTCGTCCGTCGAGTGCGGTTTTAGTATGAGGAGTGACGTTTCTGGTATGGATCTGACAGACCGCTGCGATATTTTTGCGCTCCGTTGTGCGTTAAGTGTGTTCCTCGCCTAAAAGCTGAATTCGTTTATAAAAAATTGCAAAAAGCCATGAAACAAAAAGTATTTAATTACAGCTCCAAGTGTAATTTGGCGTATTACGCGATTCTCCAAGAGCCGATAGCGCAATATCCTGACGCAACAGGCGGCGGGGGAGAGCGGGGAAATGTGAACACTACGAGCGAAAAGATTAGGTTCAAACTCCTGTGGGCTGATATCGCTTGACGGTAGATGCGAGCTTGTTGATGTTATTGGTGGATACGAATCAAGATTAAGGAAAAGTTCAAGTTTTCTACACTTTTTGGTAATTTTGTCTTTCTATGAGAGGGACCTTTTGATTTCTGTATTAATCTACTTACTTGATACTTGAAGATCTAAATAAGTTACATTGATCTTCTTAATTTTATTACAACTTAATTTCAAGTACTAATACAAAAAAGGGGGAAGCGCGTTAAGACAGTGTTTAAATTATTTATCCATACGCTTGTACAATTTAAACCATGTCTAGCTTTTTGTAATTTAATTTTACAAGCGACTATAATAAATATTAACTTAGCCTATATTTTCAGTTAATCACAAAACGGAAATCTCAGAGGAAATTAACTAAACACCGCATAATAAACAACAACAAAAGAGCTACCCAAAAACAAAGACACGCCGATCGATCCACACTTCCATCATTCAAAACTCGCGACCAAACATTTTCCATCTCAAGTGGAATCTATAACAAACAGGGTAGCAACATATCATACCACTTTTACCCGTTATCTCCGCTGTGCAGGCTCCGTGCCACCGTGGCCCACCCTCCCCGCGACTTATAAGATTGTCACAATACGATGAGCAGATATGAATTTTGATGGTAGCTAAGTTGTGCGAGCTTTAAACACGGTTTTTGGTGGGATGTGATAAAATTTGTGTTTGGTTAAGTTCGTGTGTGCTAAATCATTTTGTGTGGTAATTTTGGGTTGATTGTGGAACTCTGCAAGCGAAGGCAACTCTGTTATCTTGGACAAAGAGTAGTCTGAGTTAAGTGTAAAAAAAGATATGCAGAATGTCAGGCCATATCCATCCAAGGAATATCTATCTACTCCGGATTTTGTTCTCTTCTCTCTCTCCGTTCGTGCAGGAAGAGTCGTTCGACTACTTAGAATATGGTGAAAACTGATCTCTGCAAATGAAGTACTGTATGTTGCTTGCTACAGAGACCAATATAGTGATGCGGAGATTTTGAATATGCCGACAATATAGTTTGTTAATGTATTTAGAAAAATACAAAAAATTTAAGGTTTTCATTGTTCCACATGTTTTATTAACTTTAGATCTAAGATTTTTCCAAAAGAATACCAAAAGCCTATATTATCTCCAAAAATTTTGTTCACACACAGCCCATTCAAGTCCAAGCGAGCGGTTTTAAAAACGCCATCTCGCGGAAGGTGGCAGCGTTATCGCATCACGCGCAATTTGGCTCATTGGCGCCCAACCATCGCCCGACATCGCTTAACGACCATCTCCATCGCGATTTCACGATATACCGCCTTGTTGGTGGCTACCCATGTCTAAAAAACGTGGATTTGGGGACCTTAAGAATGCCGTGTGATGCCGGCTTAGAATAACATCTTCGCACTAAGGGACTCACGAGTATTGGTGTATTACAATTTTTAGGCGACAGGCTGACAAGACAACCTGTCACTATACACATGTTTTCTGAAAGAACCTAGGAAAATGTATTTGTATTTGAAATTGTATGTGAATTTGACTATGCAATAAAGAACTTGAACTTGAACTTAAAAAAACAATAATCAAAAAATGACAGACGTGGCGATAGCGTCCGTATTCTTACGGCCGTTAACGCTCTGCCTACCCCGCAAGAGATCAAGGCGTGATATATGTATGTATGTACCTTAAGCGACCACAGCAGATGTTACTCAGCTGAAACGTTGGGCCAAAGGTAATTGCATTTATATTACCATAAAAAATATCGCGAGTGACCAGGGTTAGCCATAAAATTGTGTGAAAAGAATCGCGAGAGCTTAAAAAGCTATAGTACCGTAAGATCTTATGATGCGTCGTAACTATACTCATAACAGGTTATTAGAAACTGCGTTTTCGTCACTAGGTCTTAGGCGGATAGCACACTTGACGCACGACGGAGCGCAAAAATATCGCAGCGGACTGTCAATTCCATACTAGAAACGTCACTCCCATATTAAACCGCACTCGACAGACGACACTGCGATAGCACTGCGTCGACAGCGGTTGAGCGGATTTATTATGGGGATTGTAATTTTTAGTATGGATCTGACAGACCACTGCGATATTTTTGCGCTCCGTCGTGCGTCAAGTGTGCCGCCTCAGCTGTTTGTCGCTGGAGGGTCAACAGTCGTAAACCAGGCTGGCAACTCCTATAGATACCACACCTGTTTGAAGGCGGTCTTATCCTCTCACAGGCAATTGCTTGCGACATCTAATGGTACACGAAACACGACACTCTACTGACTTTTACATCACTTACTTTCTTACCAGGTTTTAGAACAGTTTTTTGAGTTGAGTTTATTTGGAAATAGGTTTGCAAGGAGCTGTTTAAACATTGTGGAGAAAATGATAAACAGGAAAAGGACCAAAAATGGCTTATGTTTCTTGGGAAAGTTGTTCAGTTTTATGGGCTTATTCACCCCTTAGAATATTTGCAACTAATATTTTTACACCGTATATTATTATTAGTGGTGGAAGTGGAAGATATGGTGGAAGCTGACCTGGGCCATCTCCAAGTCAATAATTGAGTGGAGGTGGCGCAGGATAGGCATCAGTGGAGGAAGCTCGTTTCGGAGGCCAAGATCCATTTCGGGTCACTGAGCCAGAGAAGTTAGTTAGTTAGTTATATTATGGTTAGTAGTCAATCAAGTTCTTTCTTCGAATACAATTTCTATTCTTTTGAATCAACACTGATTATCTCTTTGATTTTCTTGACCCTCTATTCCACCTGACGTGCCCTTAAGAATCCCGCACGGTAGGGCGATAACGTCCGTCTGGCACATGATCAATCTGTGGCCCTTTTCACCACAATCGGGGCACGAAATATCCGCGCCAGGTGCCGATACGCGGCCGAAGCCGGGCGGCTGATACTAGTGATTTATTGCAGGGACAAACGTGAAAGAGAAATTAATGTGTTATAAGCAATATTTAGGCGTTTTTCTGACGTGTGTGACACAGGACTTGGCATCGCAGAACAGCCCGTGAGGTCAAATTTTTGTTCTACTATAGTCTGTAAAATATAGGATGATCCCTGTAACGTTTGTAAGAGGCGAATAAGTGACTTCATGTGTATTACAATTTTTGCGACACGCTGACAACCTGTCACTATACTGATATAACACTTTTCTGAAACGACCCTAAAATATTTGCCAGACGTGGTGATAACGACTGTAATTTTATGGTTGTTAACAGCCTACCCCGCGGGGAATTAAGGTGTGTTTTATGTGTATGTGTGATTATGAAAAATAATGTATTTATACTACATATCTATCGACATTATTATGCCGTGTGATGCCGTCTTAAATTAGCATCAACCCACATCCTTCCCGTGGGTGTCGTAAGAGGCGACTAAGGGAATCGAGAGTATTAGTGTAGGTATTACAATTTTTAGGCGACAGGCTGACTATAGTTATACATATGTTTTTTGAAACAGCCTTGGAAAACAATCCTCAAAAATGTCAGACGTGGCAATAGCGACCGTATTCTTACGGCTGTTAACGCTCTGCCTACCCCACAAGGGATAGAGTCGTGATATATGTATGTATGTAGATACATACATCTATCTACATATCCCTACCTCACCCCCGCCCCGACCGACGGATAAATAATTTAGGGTGATCCTGTGAGATACAGGAACGGAACAATGGACTTATCGCGTTTCGCAGACCCGTGACCGTGCGAAGCTCCATAACACGCGATCGTCCGAGAAAATATCGTATCGGGTTATTTTTTAAATGCTACGAAATCGCAAAAAAAAAATTGTGTTCCATACATTTTTGCCGAGTAGGTATAATTTTTCCCAATTTCTTTTATGCTATTTCGAATGTGGCCCCATAGTGAAAGTTGTTCAGAAACACCCTACAAAGTTTGTGTACGGACTAAAAAATAACCCTGTATATACAATATAATGTCAATCTTCGGCAGTAACTTGCGCATTTGTGGGTAAAC
Source organism: Keiferia lycopersicella (assembly GCA_029255805.1). NCBI lineage: Eukaryota > Metazoa > Arthropoda > Insecta > Lepidoptera > Gelechiidae > Keiferia > Keiferia lycopersicella. Next base: position 2,509,185 of record JARACZ010000017.1, read on the forward strand.
GTCATGGAACAAAGAATGACCCCGTTCAATCTCTTACTCCAAATTCTCAACTTTAACCTTAACCTGTCAAGTAATGCACAAAATTATCTGATAGGGCCCTCAATATTCGTTGGATGTGACGATAGCGACCGTATTCTTACGCCTGTTAATGCTCTGCGTAACCCGTACGGGATAAAGCCGTGATATGTGTATGTATGTTTAACTCCAAAAAGGAAGAGGTATATTATGATAGGTTTTTCATAAGTAAGTAAAGGGAAAAGAGTAGCTATATACAGAAGCTGAATCCGATTGTGCGTGACAATGGGAACACGCTATTCTCTACGAGGATGTTCGCAAAACGTTCGCCAAATGAATCTCTTATGAAAATGCGATACAACGCGCTAGATACAGGATGATGGAGCGGATTACTCACTTCATATTCATTTGTGTGCCTTGGTAACTATGTACTTGTATCTATGCCTAGTACTTTTTACTTATTCAGTGCCTTAGAAGCATTTTACGTCAATCTATCAATTTACTTGTTTATTTATAAAAGCTTTTGAATGAACATTTCTTCCTATGGCATGACTGTGTACCAGTCTACCTCGGACGACGCTGCGCTAACGCTGCGCCGACAGCCGTTGAGCGGTTTTAGTACGGGATTGACATTTCTGTGTATTAATGTGACTGACCGCTGCGATTTTTTAGCGATTCGTCGTGCGTTAAGTATGCGATTAGCCTCACGCCGCTTCATCTAGTTCCTATTAGCTGCTCAATCTTAAAGATCAAAGCTTTCGTAGACATTACCAAAAGAGTCTACAATTCATGTGTATTGCATTTATAAGCGACAGGCTGACAACCTGTCGCTATAGTGATACACGGCTTATCTGAAACAACCCTCAAAAATTTGTCAGACATGGCGATAACGACGGTATTATTACGGTTGTTAACGCTCTGCCTACCCCGCGAGGGATAAAAGCATAAAGGCGTGATTTGTGTATGTATCTGACTAAACGCACAGATATAGTAATTTCCTTACAAAAAATCTGTACCCAGCCACCTGTTCAGCTATCACTATCAATTAGGATCTTGCGTACTCTGTATGGAGTGGCGACTGTATCGGGAGGGTTAATGGTCCGCGAATCGCTGATAACAGGGGGGTAAACCCTCCTCGAACAGGGTGGGCGCCGAGTGAAAAGTAGGGCTGGCGCGTGAGGTGAAACCACTATTGCACATTCAAAACACAGGAGAACTTATGCTAATAATGCGCAAAGGCCGACGAATTTTATATTATCAGTTATTTAAAGGAATAGTTAGAAAGATGCAGGCATTGATTTTTGTAACTTGACATTTTAAGTTGCGTTTAAAGATTGTTAAAAACTTTAGAATTGAAATCAAACCAACAACAGTATTAGCACATTACTAGGTATCTTTGTAGTTTTGTTCTGAAAATGTAGTTTGTATTATCCTGTAATCAAATTGTAGAGGAATTCATCGTATCAAAATTTTATGATTGTATACGACAAGCTAAATGGAAGAATCACATAGGAGACGTAGAGATTGGTCCTCTTGATCAATCAATTTATTCTAAAAATATGTTAAAGCTCTGCCTACCCCTCAAGGGATATAGGCATGATTTGTTTGTGTGCGTGTGTGTGTGTGTGTGTGTGTGTGTGTGTGTGGTTTAGGAGGAGATTCAATCCATGACAGACGTGTGTGTATGTATGTGTGGTTTAAGAGGAATTAGCAGTGTCCATGACAGTCTAAAAGAGAACCGCGGAATGCGACTTGCACTGATTATAGGTAATATTGCATTGATGACAATTTCCCACTGGTGCCAACCCTACCCCCGCGGGAGTATCACCACGCCAACTTGGCGATCGCGATCTGGGCAATTGTGCGGTGATAGATAATGACAAACTTGCCAAAGGTGGTCCCTTATCTAGCAGTTATGAACCCATGTGTTGGGCTTTTTTGGAAGTTTCCTGGCTGTTCAGGAGAGATATCGGAATGAACGCACCTCGTACAGATAGAATCGATAAAAAAATTGTAACCGGGAAACGGATGTTAGTGATGTTACCAGTATCAAATGTAGCACAAATTGGAAATCTTCGAACACTACAGTTCTAAATAATGACATCAAAATTTTCAGCCGAAAATAAACACCACTTAACTTTTCGCAGGTTACAATTTAAGGTGACAAGCTGACAACCTGTCACAATAATGACACACAATATTTCTTACACGGCTCTGAAATATTTATTCTCATGTCAAAAATTTGTCCTAGATATCGTAATCAGTTTGACAGTCAGTTTGCAAAACTATCTACCTATTACCACCTTACATAGTAGAGGTAACCAGCGCGCGTGCCCTATCGACGCGCCATCTTGAATTTCTGAAGATAATACTGTAATCTGTTAGCTCACATGTAATGGCCTGTAATATTACATGTAATACAGCCTGTAATATGATTACATGGTTGTGATAGTGTGTTGACTGTTTCGTACGGAGTTTGAAAGAGTTTGTGATAACAGTCCAGTTTCGTTATTATTTTCCTGAAATGTAAAATAAAATTAGGTACCTATAGGAGTATGTGTTAAGTTGAATACAAACTTTTTATAGAGAATCGCCCTTAGGATATAAACAACTCTAGATCAAGATTATCAATATTTATTGTAACTGACATCTTTTTTTTGCGTCAAATAGAGTTAGCTAGCAAATTTTCTAGCAGTCAAAACCGCCTCTTTATTTCAAGAGAGCTTGACATTAAGGCGAATCGCACCTCTGACGCACGATTCTAAGCTTTTTTAGCGCAAGCCTAACGCATGCGTCTGTCAGATGTAAGGAAATTTCACATTCACATTCTAAAAACCGACGTTACCAAAGGATGTGGGTACTTGCGTTTTTTGACAGATGCAGCCGTATATTCAATCTCAGTTCCAATTTGATACCTATTTGGAAGTATTTGTTTTTTTCATTAATGGCTACCCAGACAGTGTCAATTTTTTTATGTGTTTGCAAATCTTTAACGGCATTATTCGTGAAGAACAATAGCCCATGAAGCTAATGGAAGCAAGATGGCCGCGATATTAGAATATACCGGAACGGCCTAAAAGCGGCGATTACGTGTGATTTATCGATCTATCCGAACTGAGATTTTGATTTAATTTTCCGATAAGCTTGTTTTAGGAGGGCCCTCTGAAATATTACTTACTTATCTGTTGAATACGGCTTTGCAGACGATTAAGTATTTTTGTTGTAGGTAAGTAATTTTGGTGCACCATTTGTTTTTTAATGTTTTAAAAATCATCTTGACAACGAAATCCTCAAAACGTGTGCGGTGCGGTGATTCGGCCTTGCTCACACTTAACGCACAACGGAGCGGTATAATAAATGCATCAGATCCATACTACAAACGTCAATCCTCATACTAAAACCGCTGTTAACGCAGATCCTAACGCACAACAATTCTTGATGCTAGCGCAGCGTCGTGCGTGGGACCCGCATCAACAGCGGTTTTAGCAATGACGGTTCTGACGGAGTATAAATCTGACAGACGCGTTCTCAGAGATGCGTTCGATGCCAGTGTGGAGGCTGCCATAAAATAAAAAAATATAAGATAATTATGTGTTTTTTGTATGATTGCCGTGTGATGCCGGCTTAGAATAGCATCACCCCATTTCCTACCCGTGGGTGTCGTAAGAGGCGACTGAGGGACTTGAGGGTTTCAGACGTATTACAACTTTTAGGCGACTGGCTGACAACCTGTCACTATAGTGATACACGAATTATCTCAAACGGCCCTCTATATTTGTCAGACGTGGCGATAGCGATCGTGTTTTTACGGCCGTTAACGCTCTGCCTACCCCGTAAGGGATAAAGGCGTGATTTATGTATGTATGTATGTATGTTGGTTAGATTTGACAAAAAAAAATCATTCACTACACAATATAAAATTAAGTTTCGTAACCGAATTATAGCACATTTCATAATTAAATCCAACATTAATTTATATTGTTTTGCTGTACGATACGATAAGGTAAAAAACCTAAATATAGGTATGTTATTTTAGTTCTGTCTGCGGTCGATAAAACTGAGGTTAAAACTGTTAAAAATAAAATATAAGCCACTAAATATTTAAGTAGGTGCCTATTAATTTTATAGTTCCCACATTTTAGGTGGATCGCACACTTAAAGCACGACGGAGCGGTACAGACAGACCGCTGCGATATATTAGCGCTCCGTCGTGGGTTAAGTGTGCGATCCGCCTTTATAGGAAATTTTCAATATCTATGACAGTTCTCGCCCCTATAATCCACGAGATTATATTAATTTCCTTGATAATAAAGTTTTAAGTTAGTTTTTTAGTTTCGCTCAGAGCTATCTAATAGTACACCTTAAATATTGCCTGATTGAACTTATGAATAATATTGAAAAGTTGCTATCTTTTGGCACCTACTTCCATACATACGTACACATATCACGCCTTTATCCCTTGTGGGGTAGGCAGAGCGTTAACAACTGTAAAATTGCAGTCGTTATCGCCACGTCTGACAAATATTTGAGGGTTGTTTTAGATCATAGTGATCAGGTTGACTGACAGACAGTTGAGTGACAGGTTGTAACGTTGTCGCATAAAATTGAAAAGCACCTATTTCCATAGATTGTGTTCTCCAGGATCAATTACTTGAGAGACACTGTAATTTTTTATGACTAATTTATTTAGTTTAAGTAAGAGGTCGAGAGATTTTTTTCATAGCTGTTTCCATAAAGGTATCTACATTTTCAAAATATTTACCTATTCCAACCCTCCTCTCGTTAAAGGGAGAACAAACAACCGTGTCACACCCGCAGCGATAACGCAACGATAACGCTGCGATCACGCCGCGCTATCTGCGTGTCACATTGTTCGATATCGAGACGTGAACATTCATTTGATATCTAGGGTTGAAATGTTTCAACTACCTACATTTACATTAAGAGACACAATAGTCCACTGCTGGACATGAGCCACCCCCCGGACAAAACTTCTAAAAGCTGTGATAAAATGAGGTAAGAAAGAAAAAAAAATTTGGTGTCGGTCGGGGCTTGAACCCGTACATAAGGACCGTATACTACTGCTGCTTTGCCATAGAGCTACTGACTCCGCGACTGACCATGGCCTAATTTTCAATTAATTGAAACGCATTTCATAATCTTTAGCACTATTACACATTCGTTCACACACATATTACGGCAACATCCCTGGCAGGGTAGGCAGAGTGTCAACAACCGTAAAATTACGGTCGTTATCGCCACGTCTGACAAATGTTTGAGGGTCGTTTTATTGACAGGTTTGACAAAATTGCAATATGAAACCCTCTAGTCCCTTAGTCGGTTTCTACGTCACCCACGGAAAGGAAATGAGGTGACGCTAAGAATAGCGGCTTAGAAAAGCCGGCATCACACGGCACTCTTAGTACATTAAAATCCCATGCAATGTAGATTTCATTTCTCCGTGATGCTGTCTGTATCTCAAAAAATCAGTGCAGCCCTACGATTGCATCCGATGCAACTGCAGTTACCCCGATAGTGCATTGTCCGCGATAACGCTGTTATTTGCGATACGGAGAAAGTGGTTATCTGTGCTATTTGTAAATACCAGAGCCAATTAACAGAGGTGACTCTTTCCAATCTGAGGGGTTAGTGGAAAAATACTTGATGCTTTCTTTTTAACCGACTTCGAAGATGGAGGGGTTTCTTAACTATTTCAACAGAATCTTTGTTTATTATATAAGGTGTAATATTAGCTGCAAGTATTTTAAGGAGTGCATCAACCCATGAAACTGAACAACCTTTCACAAGAAAAATAGGTAGAAATATGAAGAAAAATTTTTGGACCTCCCATACAAACTGACTTGGTCGATATTTTTTTCGTATTTCGACTTATGTTTCTTGGGGAAAGTTGTTCAGTTTCATGGGTTGGTTCACCCCTTAAAATATTTGCAGTTAATTTTGTTACACCCTGTATGTTTATGTTGTGTGCTCTTATTAATCAAAGTTCTTGCTTTTCATATGGGACCGCCTGCCTTGGGTTCAACCGCCTTCTACAAGTAGCAGGCGTTTGCAAGCATCTGTATTTGTTTGTTTTAACTCCCCAAATTGAGCTAAAGTCGTGACATTAAGTCAGATAATAGATATTATGACACGAGTGTTCACAGGGTCAGAAATGGGGTCAGAAGAAAAAGAGGCAGGATTCTAGGGGAAAAGAGATTCAGTGAAATTCCAATTGAGGCTTATTATTTCAGAAGTGTATTTTGTCATTTACTTTGAAATTGCAATCGGTGAGAACCTAATGTAGTTATTTTTAGAGCCTTGTTTTATTTGACTGAGTGTTGGATTAGTTATTAAAGCCTAAATATAAAAGTGCCGTGTGATGTCGGCTTAGAATAGCATCACCCCATTTCTTTCCCGTGGGTGACGTAGAAACCGACTAAGGGACTAGAGGGTTTTATTTGAGTATTGCAATTGTAGGCGACAGGCTGACAACCTGTTACTATGGTAATACACGGCTTATCTGAGACGGCCCTCAAACATTTGTCAGACGTGGCAATAACGACAGTAATTTTACGGTTGCTGACGCTCTGCCTACCCCGCCAGGGCTATAGGCGTGATACGTGTGTGTACAAAAATACCGAACCTCAATGTTATCCGTCAATCACTCCTAAATGACATTCTCACATAAAGGTCTGCTCTCACTGCACGATAAGTACGCACGTCACGGCGTCGCTTCATTTCCGAATCTGCGCTCGACCGCTCGCAAGATAGATGACGCATATACCTACATAACAGCTATGTTTCGTCATCCTACTTCATTTTAAGAAAAAAAGTTTCGTTGTAATTTCACATGTTATCATATAACATTATTTATGTTTTAAGTCATCCTACTTTCAGACGATTTTTTTCTTAGTTATTTTTTTTTTTTTACATTTTGGGACATTTTGCACATTTTGGGATAAAAAAAATGTCAAGCACGCCTCGTTGAGGTAAAGTCCCCAACATACGGGCAAAACCGTTCCATTGACAAGCCAACTCTTTGAAGTCAAAACCTCTTGGATAATAGACCAAACCAAGATTTCCTTTTTCATTACATTTTCCAACGTGACTTCCAATAAGCAATACAAAACAGCCTACAATTTTTACATGCACACTTCAACTTCCCATTACCACATGTTGAGTACAAAGCTGTGAGATACCCCACTTCTGTTTAGCCGGCTTGGCTGAAGCCAGCTTAAGCCATTGTTCAAACTCGGCTTGGCATAATGCGCTATTTGAATTGTCTGAACAGATTAAAAAGTTTTAGCTTCCGTGTGTGCGCCTCTTTATGTCTATGGCTCGAGAAAAGTCCGTCAACAGATATGTGCATTACGGGCTTATACGTGAAACTAAAGGAGAAATGGGTTTATTCGTGTATTTGGTTTCATTGTATTACGAATGCAGAATAATAAATCTTTAATAAATATTTTACAATCCTTGGCTTCTCATATTAAAAGTTAGACATAAAGTTGTATGACTACGTCAAATAGTATGTAAAAATAATTTAAACACTACCTTAAAATGCGTCTAACTTTTATGTAATCCTATTTTCTTTTAAATCAAATCAAAATATACTGTATTAGACAACAAATTACTTTATTTGTAATTAATTGATAGAAAAAAAAAATTATTTTAAAATACCATCTTCAAAAGACAAAACAGCTATGTCCAATTAATAAATAACAATGATATACGTCAGATAAACTTATGATAATATGATATGCATTTGAGAAACCTTGCTTGAGATACAAATCCTTAGTCCAAATTCTGAATTTCCTAGTTAATTACTAGGTATGCTGATTACTTACTTTGACAACGTCATCATTGTCAAGAACGTAACTGTACCGCGTTCTTAACTTTTTGACTTACCTGCAAATTAATAAACAATGTTAATGACATTACTTTACATAAATAACGTCGATTATTTGATACAATTTGAATAATACACTGACACAATTAATAACCATAGTACGGACATTATTTCTGTTTACTGGGGAGAAATTCTTATTCCCAAGAAAAAGTCATTAACAGAAATCTGTTTTTAATTACTAGTTACTTTTTTCCTTAATCCGATGCAAGGGACATTAACAAAAATGCGAGGGACATTTAACTATGAATTATAACGGTTGTACACATTTTTTCCAATTACTTTAATTATTTTTTTCGTTGCAGTCCTGAATTTTTTTGGTGATTAAGGCAAATTGTAGAGTCAAAGCGAACCCGTAAAGAAAATGTTAATTTGTAAAAAAAAAGGAAAAATAAAAAAACTAAAACCGAAATTGAAAAAATAACAGAGGTAACTAAATTTTGACCTAATTAAAAATAACTTCACAAGTCAATTGTAAAATAATAGGACACAATGGTTTGGCCATAAATATCTTCAAATTAGCACTAACGGAAAGTCCATTACGCAAAAAAAAAAATTGTCGGTTTAGATACCTAATCTAACCTAAAATAAATAAATTACACCATTATCAACATAATGTGGACATCCTCATAGCATCGAGTTAGTGTGACTTATAGCATTTCCGTAGCAATTCTATTGTTCAAGACGACAAAAACATGTCAACCACCCAAAACTCCTTGACAGGCGATCACCAAAAAAACCATTAAGCCCTAGATCCTCAATCATCAGCTTCCTGACTTGTTGTCCCCCCCTCTCTCCTCTCCTTCGAATTTCCGCCGCGGCCTCGCCGGAACCGCCGCCATGTTTGCAAATCGCGCGGGAAACCTGCCGCGAATTTTAAACAGCTGCAATGATGATGTCGCAAAAAGTGTATTGTTTTGATCGCTATTTTAAAATGTTTTGAAAGCTAGAAAAATAGTGTATTTATGGTTTTTTTATAGAGAGTTCCGTATAAAATAGTCAAAATTATTATTGATCTTTCCAGTTTCTTTTTCGATATTTCTAGTAAATTAATCAATTACTAACATATTTATTAGATGTTATTTTTATCACAATTTTATGAATAGAACAAAAATTGCCATTATATTGCTTATATTATTTATTTGTATCTCCCGATCATCTTATTAATTAGATAGGTATTGAAAGCTACAGCAACCAAAGTATAGCTTTTTTATCATAAAAAAAAACACTTTCCAATTTGAAATGTGTAAACTCGATTAAGTGGCAGTTAGTCGATTATACGCCGGACGGAGCCGAAGTCAGAGGCGTCAATCGCGAATATTAGCGCCGCGTGAAAAATGAACGATTACGTGTAAATCCGTAATTTATATGCGGTGCCGCGGGCGCGGGCGCGGCGCTGAGAACTTGAATAGGGGTGCTGCTAGAAGAAAATACTGTGATAAAATTAGGGATAAGATAAAACAGCAAAAAAGCAAGAAGAGCACACAATTTACTACTATAAAGAAAGAAATAGAGAATTTTGCTGTGTGATGTCGGCATAGAATAGCATCACCCCAATTCTTCCCGCGGGTGTTGTAAGAGGCAACTAAGGGACTTGAGGGTTTCATGTGTATTCCCACGTATTACAACTTCAGGCGACAGGCTGACAACCTGTCACTACAGTGATACACGAATCATCTGAAGGGGCCGTGACGTGGCGATAACGACCGTAATTTTACGATCGTTAACACTCTGCCTACCCCGCAAGGGATAATGGGGTGATTTGTGTATGTATGTAAAAGAGAATTATTTCAAGAAAAATCGACATTATTTTTTTTATGGTTTTGTTCTGCAGTTTTAATAAAGGCCCAAACGTATTTGTCGTACGTACCTACTCTAATGTGTTATATAATACATATACGATTAAAACTTATATTATTAGTCGAAAATAGTACTCCTTACGGATGCGGATACACAAGTTGTCCTTATTGTACTACTTAACCCGATTAAAATCAATGTAAGTACGTCAAATCTCCAGACGGTGATGCAACATTTGATTTAGATTAGGAACAAATACAACTATTAATATCAAATCAGTGTTATACAATATCTATGCATTAATTAGGTGCACTAGCTTATCAGAATGCATTATTCTGTCAAAACCCTAAACTTGTATTGTATCGTCAAATGCTAATGATAATAGCATTTTGGTTAAATCTGTTCTATAAAATAATCCAAAACCTAAATTGTGACGAGAATACATATGTTACGTCAGACGCAATACGACTCTTTAGGATTGTTTAGTTCTTAAATGCATAACTAAAAATGGCAAACAAAACTTAAAAAAATATATTTATCTAATTTGTTTTTCTCTAATGGTCGCAAGTTTCTCTTAAGGGCCAACCCTGCGTCTCTGCAGGCAATTTATTTCTTAATAAGGCGAGTCAAGGCGGTCGGCGTAAATTTGTTTACAAACGGGCGTTTAGCGGACAAGCGCGCGCCTGTCACCAACTCATCAGGCGTCTTTTGACGCCTTATTGATGGAAATGAGGCAGGGATATTGAATTCTATTACACCGAGCCATGCAAGGGTCTTTTTTAAGTGTTTTTTTTTTCATTTAAGTGCGAAATACTGTACAAAGGCGAGAAACACACTTGACGCACGACGGAGCGCGATAATATCGCAGCGGTCTGTCTAAAACTAGAAATGTCAATCCCCATCTAAAACCGCTCAACCGCTGTTGACGCAGCGCTATAGCAGTGTCATCCGTCGAGTGCGGTTTTAGTATGGGGAGTGACGTTTCTATTATGGATCTGACAGACCGCTGCGATATTTTTGCGGTCTTTTGTGCGTCAATTAGTGTGTTCCTGTTCCTCGCCAAACCTGTACCTGCATAATACCTGTTTTAACCTCTTTTTTCACGATCTGTGTTATATTTTGTCATGTGTATAATAAATTGTTAAATAAATAATAATAAATGCATTCGGAGTTTGGTAAAATATCGCAAGTGCAATTTTATCAATATATTACGTAGTATCTAGTTGTTTTTCATTACCTGCGTGATTCCTGACCTCATTTTTAGATAACTATGAAATGATGTTAAAAATAGGTATATTACTACTAATAAGTACATACATACATACATATATCACGCCTTTATCCCTTGCGGGGTAGGCAGAGCGTTAACAGCCGTAAGAATACGGTCGCTATCGCCACGTCTGACATTTTTGAGTATTGTTTTCTAAGGTTGTTTCGGAAAACATGTGTATCACTCACTATAGTGACAGGTTGTCAGCCTGTCGCCTAAAAATTGTAATACACCAATACTCTCGAGTCCCTTAGTCGCCTCTTACGACACCCACGGGAAGGATGTGGGGTGATGCTATTCTAAGCCGGCATCACACGGCATAAATAAGTAAGTAGTACATTTAAGTGACGGGCTCGTGAAAATTTGAAAACATACTAATTATAGTTATTACCTTTTAGTGACGAGCCTAAGAATAAAAACTTAAAACTTCACCACGGTAAATTAAGTGACAGTGGAACTTAAAATTCAATAAGGCAGTGTTAATTCTAGTTAATATAAAAATTGATCGTGTATTACTATTTTTAGGCGACAGGCTGACAACCTGTCACTATAGTGATACACATGTTTTCTGAACCAACCTTGGAAAACAATCCTCAAAAATGACAGACGTGGCGATAGCGACTGTTAACGCACTGCCTACCCCGCAAGGGATAAAGGCGTGATGTATGTATGTATGTATAAATGATTTTATAGATGCCAAGTTGATGACACTGTCATTCCCTTACAGCTGACTGAAGCATTGACTAAACAACTGTTACAAGATATTAAAGTTATAATAAAGCTGACATTGGTAGTCCTTGCATTGGTTATTTGCCGTGTGATGCCGGCAGAAAATAGCATCACCCCAATTCTTCCCGCGGGTGTTGTAAGAGGCAACTAAGAGACTCGAGGGCTTCATGTGTATTACCACGCATTACAACTTTAGGCGACAGGCTGACAATCTGTCACTAGTGATACACGATTCATCTAAAGGGGCCCTCAATACTTGTCAAAATTGTCAAAAATTTGGACTACCAATACAAACTTACCAACCGACTAAGTCAAATTGTATGGTAGGTCTAAAAATCTTTTTCTAACCTTATGTATTTTTTTTCCGTACGATTAGCTTTGTCAAACATCTAAACCCTGTAGGATTACATTCCAAATCTTTCTGTATACGTGTGTACTGTACCAAGCTTGTTAATCTTGTCAGGCAAGTGAGTCTGTTGAGCCGTAGAGCCCGCTCTAGGAGGCGGGGCGAGGCCCCACCCCGCGCCTCGCCGCCTCGACTGGTCTGACAAGTGCCTCAAGTGACGTCATGCGATACCAATGTCACACACACATACACAAATCACGCCTGTATCCCTTGCGGGGTAGACAGCGTTAACAAAAATACGAACGCTATCGCCACGTCTGACAAATATTGAGGGCCGTTTGAGATAATTCGTTTATCACTATAGTGACAGGTGGTCAGCATGTCGCATAAAAGTTGTAATACACCCTCAGTCGCCTCTAACGACACCCAAGGGTAAGAAATGGGGTGATGGTATTCTAAGCCGGCTTCACACTTGAACTATGAGCTGTTGAACACACACACACACGCATATTATCACGCCTCCATCCCTTGCGGGGTAGGCAGAGCGTTAACGGCCGCAAGAATACGGTCGCCATCGCAACGGCTGACACTTTTGAGGATTGCTTTCCAAGGTTGTTTCAGAAAACATGTGTATCACTATAGTGACAGGTTGTCAGCCCGTCGCCTAAAAATTGCAATACACCAACACTCTTGAGTCCCTTAGTCGCCTCTTACGACACCCACGGGAAGGATGTGGGGTGATGCTATACTAAGCCGGCATCACACGGTATGAGTTGTTGAAAATTAAATAAAATTAAACTCAATGATATTTGATTTAAAATAACCTACATGCATCATTGAAGGTATTATAATTATATTTTTAGAAGCAGGTAAACATATACAAACGATAGAAGACTGATAGGCGTATCGCACACTTGACGCACGACGGAGCGCTAAAACATCGCAGCTGTATGTCAGATCCATACTAGAAATGTCAATCCCCATACTTAAACCGCTCAACCGCTGTTGACGCAGCGCTATCGCAGTGTCGTACGTCGAGTGCGGTTTAGTATGGGGAGTGACGTTTCTAGTATGGATCTGACAGACCGCTGCGATATTTTAGCGCACCGTCGTGCGTCAAGTGTGCGGTCCGCCTAAACATTGTGCCGGGGAAATCAAATTCATAACGGAATATCAGTATCAATACACTGCATTTATAAATATTTACTGCCACAATTTTCCGGCACATGACATTTGTATGCTCATTATTTTTTACATAATTAACCTTTTTAATTTTATCGACCATAAAACTGCGTTTCCTTATATTATCAGTGTTCGCCATTAAGTTGTTTACGATGGGGGCCTTATGGGTTTGTGTACCCGTAAATGTGGCAAGGATACCAGTATAAATACCTAAATAAATAAATAAATATCTTGGACAATTCACACAGCGCCATCTAGCCCCAAACTAAGCAAAGCTTGTACTATGGGAACCAAATCGCTGATGTTATTACTTATATACTTTTTTTATAAATAAATACATATTATACATAGAAAACACCCAGACTCAACACAAATATTTGAAAATTTCACTCAACAAATATTTGTGTCCGGTGGGGATCGAACCCACGACCATCGGCGTAGAAGGCAGTATACATTCCATTAAATATGTATATTGATTGAATATTACCATTAACTATTTAATAAATGGTTGATAACAGTTTTTCCTATTATTGAACTAAATTGTTTCTTTTGTAACCTTAACTACCTTAGCTACACTTTTCAAGTATGGGTTCAAAAGTATACTCCACTTTTTTTGCAGCTATTTTATACAAAAATGAGTCAAAATTTTGAAAATCTTCATATTTTGACAGTAAAACATTGCAAGTGCAAGCACAGACAGTGTCTTTTGACTTTCAATGATCATCATCACTACATACTATAAAGCAAAGTCGCTTTTCGCGTCTGTCTATATGTTTGCTTAAATCTTCAAAACTACACAACGGATTTTGATGCGGTTTTTTAATATATAGAGTGATTCAAGTGAAAGGTTATTGTGCATAATACTTGCCGGGAAAACATCTTATTCCCACGGGAAAATGAGTTGCAGCGGGCGCAGCTAGTAACAAATAAAATACTATTTTCAAATTACATTTAATGGACGAATAATGATTCTGGACGAGACACTATACTTAAGTGATTTCACAATAAACTCTCATTTTAACAACAACTATTCAAAGGTAATACTTCAAAACGGCGCGATAGTGCATCAAGCAAGCAGTGCACTCTGCCCGTCAATACCATCACAAAACAAAATAAACGCGAACATTGTTCTCGCACATCGCCGCGTTCCCAACCGATGTATCTCACTCGTTATTTAGTTAGCAGATCACCCCATTGTTACTTAGGAGAAACCACGAAAAAAGCATGGGCGGGGCTCGTATCGCGGCCAGCATCTCGCCCGATGAAACATGTTCGCTATCGAGATACATGCCTTCTACCCGACCGGGCACCCGCCGGCTGAAACGCAACCCTAACTCAAAGTACGACACCTCAATTTTGAGCGACGGCAAACACCACAACTTATTAAAGAAAATTAAATTCGCGGCCACGCGAAATAAGCACGAATCCGCGAAAGCAGAAGAGCACTGCCTTCAGTCTTCGCGGAATATTAATCCTTATTGCTTTAAATCGTGTTTCAATCCCGCATCAGTTTCAGGATGATTTTGTTTGGAGCGCTCAGGGGACGGTTTGCAATGTGGCGCAAGTGCACTTACGTCGTTTTTCAGGATAAGTTGCAAATGTTTATATAGTTGGTATTTATATAGGGTGGATTATAGATAAGAGGCGAGCGTATTTTCATTTTATTACCAAATTACCGATGGCGAGATTGTGCGCAGAGCCGATTGTGCCGGTCGTATCGGGAACATTTGCCAACAGGTAATTGTCTTATTACTTATTTTGTTTGGTTCAAGCATTCCGACACTTCGCGCCTGCTCCGGCCTGATATTTATGACGATAGAGTTTACTTCTCACTTTAGCTCTCACCTTGTATATTCATCCAGAACTTGAACTCAGATATTTAGACTGCTTATTTATTGCTGTCTATTTCTGTATTATGCTTATAGATAATGTAAATAGATAAGGAACAAGTGCCCAAATATATTTTACTTAAGATGATATAACATAACGAAATTCTTTATAGTACAAAATTGGAATAACATGTAGAAAACACAAACAAAGGAAACTTGTAGTACAACAAGGCGGCCTTAATGCTAGGTAGCTTACTTCTTCAAAATATCGTCTCAATTCTCTTTTAAATACAAAACTATAATCTTTTTTGTAGGAAAATATACTTCCACACAACAGTACATCACAAGTGGGTTATAAAAAATGGTAAAGTTCAAAATAACAAAGAACAACTTCTCCCAACAGCTTTAAAACAAAATAGGAACTAGGAAGCAAACCCTGAATCTAACGCAATATTTACAATTCCCACCAGCCTTCCAACAAACAACATCGCAGACGCAACAAGAACAAGAATTAATTATAACTCTAAGGTGTCCTATCCTCCATCGACACGACCTTTCGCCAGCCCTTAAATCACGGGGAGCAAATTGATCGATCGGAACACAGCCCGCTCAGCAATCACATAAGTCAGAATGAGCTGGCCAGTGGTGCTTGAGCTGTTGGTTTCAGGTTGCGTAACCTTTTGTCCTATGATCTGGACTGTGAGAGAGCGTCGGTGGCCAAGTGGATAGGACACAGGTCTTACAATCGTGAGACACGAGTTCGATCCCCGCCATGTACCAATGTGTTTTACTCACGTACATTAACCAACCGCTCTTACGGTGAAGGAACTAAATCGTGATGAAACACATTCAAATAAAATTTGAAATTAGATGATATTTGAATGTGACTTAACCTAGGGTTCGGGCCAAGTTAGCCTTCGGGTTGCAAAGGTCAAAAGGCAGTCGCTCTGTGTAAAAACTTGGTTTCATGTCAACAACTCTCCTAGGTTAGGTAGCCGACCCCGATAGAAAACGGTAGAAGGCAAGGAAATAATCTGGACTATGAGGGCAGTACTACCTAGGTAAGTTTTTTCCGACGTAAATAGATATGTTTTACATCGCTTTTACAAGAATCCCAAATATTATAAATATTTTAAATGCGAAAGTCTGTAGGTATGTTTGTGTGTTTGTTACTCCTTCACAATAAAACCGCTAAACCGATTTTAATGAAATTTGACATACAGATGGATGGTAACTCTGATTAACACATAGGATAGTTTTTATCCCAAAAAAAGTGTTTTAGTGGGATATTACGGGATCAAAACCCACTTCCACGCGGGCGGAGCCGCGAGCGCCCACTAGTACTTAATACTTATTTTACTTCTAACAATATCATTAAAAATAAAAATAAACACAAACTACCGATTACCTGAACCCACCATGAAATGTAGGTTATTTTTTTTTACCAAGCAACTTCTACTATACCTAGCTACATCACTAAGTATAAAAGCATCACAGTGCGAGCTCTCAATATACTGGCTAGTACGTCCGCGGCGCTTGCGCCGACGCTTCATAAATACGAGAGAGGCGCTAAGCGCACGCGCACAATTTATGACGATTTGTGTAAACACGGATTTATTTGTATTGCAACTTGAAGTTTACCTTCGTGATAAAGAAATATAGATTTTCTATGTGGTTATAGGAGAGGTAGGATACGTTAAGTTCCTAGTAAATGAATAATCTATAACATTTTATTCTACATTGTTTTTTCGTTCCAGATGGCACCAAATGACTGATTGTCCCAGATACGATTAGCTCAACCCGTTAAACTAAACAAATTTCATAAAAAAAACTTATAACAAAATATTCTATAGAAAATTACTCGGTAACCAATTTTTTTTTTCAAATATGATTTTGACATTTAATTTAAAATATGTATTGAATTTTTGACATTTTGTCCTCGGAGAAACACTTCCATTACTTTTCCCAAGTACAAATCTAAGCTCAACGGCTCAAGTTTATATTTATTACTTTGCGAACTTGTTCACAGTCTGATTAGGACATTGCGGTCTGTACCACCCGATTTTCTGTAAGAAAGAGGTCCCTTTTGGTGTATATAATTGCTTAGACGGCAGACGTTACAGGACCATGTCTGAAGCCTGCTACTTGTAGAAGACGGTTGGAAAATTCAGACACTAGGATACATTGGATCGTTGGACGACCCGGTGTTCCACACGAAAAGAAGAAGAACGGGTTAGCAATTTTAAGTCAATGGTTCCAAGGCACCCCATTCACGACTTTAAAAAGTAGCCCTGTGGCGCGGAATGTGTTCAAGAAAATCGATTCAACAGCTTTACATCATTAATTCGATTGACTGTATCTATCAAGAAAAAACAACAGAAATGGGTTGACCATTTTATACAACATATCTCTGTATCGGCCTGACAATCAGACAGGCATTTAATGGCGCGATGGTAATCTTTTAAAAATGTGACACTATGACAGGTTACTGTTATTATAACACACAAAGACACAACTTTACTATTGCCGTCCATTATAACATTGTAACTCGTATTACACCGACGTAGAAATGTTAATCCGTCGTAACTGGCAGATACGACTTTTTACGATAAAAGTCAATTTTGTTTGACATCCGGCGTACACGCACCGTAACGTCGATTACTCGATAATTTTCAAAGATTAACATCGTTTTTTGACAACACTATTTTAAAATACATATAACGTGTTTGAATAACATTACAGCAATGTAGAAACTGTATTGAATGGGCAATTTAGGTGATGTAATGCAACATTTCATACAAAAATGCAATATCGGAACTATGGCTGCAACAACAGGATTATTACAATTATTAAAACATTATCGCAGGTTGCAGGTGTTGGTAGTTGAAAAATTCTGACACCACATCAGGTCGTTGCACGACTTCGTGACCCGCACAAAAAGAAGAAGATTGTAAGAGAAACAGATTTGTAAAACCTACTTGTATAACAGCTGAAACTTAAAAACCAACCTTTCATTTAGCAAAGTGTCAGGATGCAATGCCCTTACCAGTAAATAACTTTGTGAGTGAATAACTCATGCAGTCGCACTACTTGATCGGGTCGTTGGACGACTCGGTGTCCCACACGAAAAGAGAAAGAGTCGCACTACCAATGCGCCACGCGGCTCGTATGTGGCTGCTAAATCCCAGAAATCCCAGTATGGCATTACACCGCGATTCAAATGGATATAGTTGATCGTCGCCTACGCACTATTGTTTGAGCTCAAGCCCGTTTTGTAAGCAGATAGCATCGCCCCAAACCCGAAAACAGTACTTCACTAGCTAAATAAGGATAGACTGGTTTCAAGGAGGCTTTAGAAGGAGAAACATTGATTCCACTAAGGCGGATCGCACACTTGACGCACGACGCAGCGCAGAAATATCGCAGTGGTCAGTCAGATTCTAGAAACGTCAATCCCTATACTAAAACCACACTCGACGGATGCTGCGATAGCGCTGCAATGACAGCGGTTGAGCGGTTTTAGTATGGGGATTGACGTTTCTGGTATGGATCTGACAGACCGCTGCGATATTTTTGCGCTCCGTCGTGCGTCAAGTGTGCGATCCGCCTAAGGGTCGGAATCGGAACTCATATGCGTATAGAAATAGTTTTTTTGTATCGACATTATTGCAAATATCATACCTTTATCACTATTCCTTGCGGATTAGGCAGAGCTCAGTCTGAGAAATATTTCAGGGCCGCTTCAGAATAATTGCGTACCACTTTGTAGTTAGTTATCAGTCTGTGGTCTAAAATTGTAATACACATAAAACCCCAGAGTCCCTTAGTGGCCTTTGATACTTCTTTTTTCATGATCGATGACGGTATACAGGGTGTAAGAGACGGTGTAACGAAAACTTTACAGGCGTGATGACACCATGAAAGTGAACAACTTTTTCTATGGTATGTTGGGAAACGAAAAATTTTTTTCGAGTTTCCCTACAAAGTCAGTCAGCTGATTGGGAATTTTATAAGGTCGAAAAAATTTTTAGTTTCCCAGCATAGCTCTCATACAAAAAGTTGTTCAGTTTCATGGCCTGAGCACGCCTGCAAAGTTTTCGTTACACCGTCTCTTACACCCTATATAGCCACATACTTATGAATAATGAGTACGAGTCGAAAAATTTGTATTTATTTTTCTCATGCGTGTTGCCATAACTCAAAGCTTTAAATAGGTACAGAGTTGATATAAAATATATTCGTGTGTAATTAAGGCAAAACACGATGTACTCTGGTTATCTAATCTCTGATCTAACGTCGAACCATTACTAGACACAAAACATACACACAAACACACATCAACGTGAAACAATACACTTTTGAGACACACTGTTTATTAGGATGGTGAGTAAGCCATATCGACGAAAGACACTAATTATACACACAGACACATAGCGATGATAAACAGTACACTTTTGAGACACACTGTTTACTAAGACGGAGAGTAAGCGATGGATCTATCGTCGAAACAAACCAAACATACACACAGACATACGGCGATATGAAACATTACACTTTTGGCATACATAAGTCAGAAATACGGAAAGCATAATGCTTTTTTGATGAGCTCAACCCAATGAGACTAATAGAAAACGTTTGTAGCTTGACTAACATTCATTGCCTTTTCAAAATTAAGATTTAAAATTATCAAGCTATACTTTTTAATCATGGGACATCAATCAATACAAATAATGTGTCACTGAAGAATTTTTACTTCAAGGAGTTGAGAGTATAGCATAGTCAAATAAAAAAAAACTACTGCAGCAGACCACGAAACTGTAACAGCTTTTTTAATAGATAAAGTAATACAAGAGGAATGTGCATATGTACTACTTGACCACGCTTAGGTACATAAGTCGTCTGAAACGAAATTATATTTAACGACTGAAATTAGCTTGGTCGAGTTGTATAGTACCTTCAGAGGTATAATGACCAAGATTAAAATGACTATAGTGCTAAAATGACCAAGTTGCGAAATGCCACACTAGGAAAATGTCTTAATCCCACGGAAAAACGATTTGCAGCTGGTACAACCTCTAGGCGGTCTGCTAGTTTGAAGAACAAAGTTGAGGCGGGCCGCTAGTTTGAACAAAAGTTCGACGCCTTTGACGGCAGTGTGTCCCTCGTTATCTCCTCATCTGAGCACGGCACACAATCGCACATCTAACTCGTAACCTGACGCCTGTCAAAACGGACCACTGTGTGAGACAATAAGTAGACAAGGTGGCAAAAAAACCGAGTTGCTGGTCGACAAAGGTTATCGAGGTATCTTTGTCTTTCTGTTACAGTAGTGGGGTTATTTATTCAACTCATTGACAATATGATTACATTTTTGAATGATCTTGACCTTTGTCTGAGCCACAGTACTAATAGTGAGACATGAAGTTCAAAACCGCAAAAAAAGGATAGTGTCATACATACATACACAAATCACGTCTATATCCCTGGCGGGGTAGGCAGAGCGTTAACGACCGCCAATTTACGGTCGTTATCGCCACGTTTGACAAATGTCAGTGAATATCAATGACAGTGTCATTCTCGTACTTTTTAGAAGGATGGTAAATTGTAAACGCTTTACCCACCAACCCCTTCTCCTAGCTGTATTTATCCACAAGTAAACCTGTGATACGGTATTGTTGTCTGGGGTGGTAGGCCGTTAGAAGAAAAATCGCATAATTATCACATCTGAAAATACTCTTTCAAATCAGTATTTTTATTAGGGGATTTAAATGGACCAGTAAGTATTTCAAATTCCCACAGTATTTGCTGTTAAAACAGTTCAATAATTTTCATCATAAACTTAAAAACCTCACAAAACTAAAACACGCGGGTTTTAAGAAACAACCAACAAAATGCCGGTTCTCAAATTAAACACGTTATCTACAAAACTCTTTATTCGGAGGTTTTGTTACAAATCTGTTACTATCACCCAGCACTTAGCCGCTTTCAATCCCGACTTGCCACATATTAGGCTGATGCTATCTCCCCAGCTATTAACCGACAACGATTAAACAAAGGCCAAGATGGCGCCCAAATCGAAAAAATAATTCGCCTAATTTGTCCGGACAATCTGACGGATTGCCTCTTATTAGTCTGCCAGATTACGGACGCCACGATCGTTAACTGCGCTTCCACGTAATTAGTACTATTTGTTTTTGCCGGGTTATCTTGAACTCTCATCGAACTTTTGCCCGAACAATAGGGAAAGGCGTCGGAGGTCGAAATTTGAAAGGGTTCGTGATTGGTTGGGGGCGTTTTTTCAACTTCATCTAGAGCGATTTGTCGGTGAGCTTGGAGAGTGGAATTTTACCAAAAGTTACGTGTTTACCTTTTAATTATTGTTCGGTTGTAGATTTCAACCGTGAAAGAGGAATAGGTAAAATTAATAAATACTACTATGTATTAATAATGTAGGTATCAAAAATAATTTGACAAACAATAATGATATTGTACTTTTTTGCAAAGAACAACACAAATAAAAAATGTATGCTTATATTTTATAGCTTGTCCGATTTCAAAAAAGAGATAGCGCATCCGTAACGCATGTATCTGTCAGACAAAAGGAAACTTTAGTTTTCCTATACTAAAAACCGTCGTTCACGAATGTTCAACGCATGAACCTGCGTCAACGGATGCTTCCGCTAAATAACGCAAGTTCATCCGTTGGTGCAACGTTATGGTACAGATTTTAGTAGGTATGGGGAATTTGAAATTTCCTTACATCTGGCAGACGCATGAGCTACAAATGCGATAAAAATGCGCTCCATTGTGCGTCAGATGTGAAATTCTCCTTATTTATTCTGTTAACCTCAAAATTTATGAAGAATCTAACAGTTCAAGTTCTCAAAACGCCACCTCGGCCTATTTATCACATCATAACATTAACTGATGCAGTTGCAACCGTACCCTCTGAAACACGACACCGTGTTGTTCAGTTTCGTAATCTCTTGTTGTGTGGCTACTCAGAGACAAGAATATGTTTTAACGGAACTCATAGCAACAAAATGAAGTTATGAAAAACTCATCAGTATTAGATCTGGCAGATGAATAACGTAAAACATAACTACGTATCTATTATATTGGGTCATACTTTTTATTTGATAGCTATCCGATTCGCGAAATATTTAATGATGTTCTACCTGTCATCAGATGTAAAAAAAATCATATAGACATTTGCGATTAAAAACTACCTAGCTCAAAAAGTCTTTATTTCACTCGGCTTCAACAGCCAAAAAAGTTCACTACTGGACATAAGTATTTGCCATATTATCAATGCTTGGCAGGCGGTTTGGTTAGTTCAGCTAGTTCAAGGTGTTTTTTTTACAGTGAACGCTGCTGCCTACCCATTCCCAGGGCCCCAATTCTGCCATTTTTTGTCATTGTAACGTCACCGAAACTCAACTGTCATTCAATTGCCATTGTGATTTTTCTATACTTCAAACTGTTAGCAGACTACGAAATGTCCGAAATCATCCAACTGAGATCCAATCAACATCCAACTGAAACGATTTTTATTTAGGAGACTTAGGGCCCTGGTATTCTTTCGTTTACAGAATGCGTACATTGTATGTATTTAGTGGTCTTAAGTTGTCAAATCTCCCTGCGACGACTTTTTCTCTGCTTTATTAAAGGGTTCTCTTTGAAACATATCCTTGGTCTGAGTGCGCTATCGTTCCCGTAACCCGCGGGTGGTCACCCGTGGGCCGATACAGGTGATAAATTGTGTTACACTTCTATAAACAATCTGTTATGAACACTTGTATAGATGATTCATATTTGGATTCAATTGATGTCGAGCTTATGTCGAGAGATTGCCACCGATGATGTAGGCATACAACACACACACACACACACACACACACACACACAGAGAGAGAGAGAGAGAGAGAAAGAGAGATCACGCCTATATCCTTGGCGGGGTAGGCAGAGCGTTAACGACAGTAATATTACGGTCGTTGTCGCCACGTCTGACAAATGTTTGAGGTTCGTTTCAGATAAGCGTGTATCGCTATAGTGACAGGTTGTCAACCTGTCCCCTATAATTGCTATACACATGAAACCCTCGAGTCCCTTAGTCGGCTTCTACGACACCCACGGGAAAGAAATGGGTTGATGCTATTCGAAGCCGGCATCACACGGCACAAAATATGTAAGAAAATAACTGCAAATATTTTAAGGGGTGAATCAGCTGATGAAACTGAACATGTTTTCTCAAGGAACATAGGTCGAAATATGTAAAAAAAAAATTGTACCATACAAATTGACTTAGTCGGCTGGTACCTTTTGTATGGGAGGCCCAAATTTTTTTTTGATTCGTCGCTAAGAAACTAATAAATAATTAACGAACTTAAAGTAGAAAAATGTAGACTAGGGCACCGCCATAAATATAAATAAAGTACCTACCTACTACTAAATAGCTCCTAGACAATCATCTATCATACATATCCTAAAGAAATCATCGATAGAATCCGTAATACCGATTCCGCTATGTGTCAATTAAAACTGAATATATTAAATACTGACGTCATATATAAAATTATATTTCAACTATTATAATTTATATATAAGCGGTGGATCGATTTAGCGTCTCTCTCATCTGGGATTGATAAGGACCGATAAGCAGATATTATACAGTCTACCTCTTTGAAAACATTCAATGGAATATGAACTCTACATCTCTGTGATAAGGTAGGTTTTTATCTGTAGGGTTTTTGATGCAATAGTAGATTTTGTGAGCACTGTTCGTCTCTTAATGGAGTCTGTTGTCTGTGTGATGATAAGATAGTAATGAATCTCCGTTTTAAAATAATTCTATTGATAAATGTGTTTTGAGGATCGTCTGGTTTAGTTTGATGCAAATGAAACGAGAGTTGGTCAGCTGAAAAGGAAGACAGAGAGTTAAAAAGGTAGAGAGTTATATTTATTTAGATAATCACCACCTGCCTTTGAGTTGATTTTCAGTACACAGTAGAGTAGGTATAAAATAAAGTCCCATTTTTGTTTTTAAGTCATGGAAATCTAGTCGCAATGGTTTTTGATGCGATTTTTAATAGGTAATAGGGTAATTCAAGAGGAAGGTTAGATATTTATATATAAGAAGGCCAGAAAACCTCTTGTTAACGGGCGCAACCACTCAGTGGGCTGCTAATAAGTAAGGGATAAATGTATTGGTAGGTACGGTTTATAAAAATAGCTATCAAAAGTTTAAAAAAAGATATCACAAAAATATTAGTTTTTAAATCTATCTTACTTTTATAAAGAAAGAGAATTCCTAACTGAACAAATTCGACAATTTTATTTTAAAATTCCGCGTCACAAATAAATTTAACTTTAAGTACCGCCACCCGGATCCTACGTTAACTAATACATTTTTACTGATAAGCCACTGATAAGGGAGTACACATAAAGGCAGTGCAACAGTTGACATAATGGGCGATACAGCCGCGGCGATAAGCCACGTATGTGTGTACGCTCCTTTATTTTGTATTGACTAAGTTGCGAGACTTTGTTAGCTAGATTTGCTACAGACATTTAAATCATACTTGCACATTTGCAAGCAACTTGTGAGTAACATTTCGACCTATGTTCCTTGGGGAGATTTGTTCAGTTTCAAAGAACTCAATCTAAAAAAATGCATTGCATACTTGCATACTTACTCAGTCAGCAAAAATTAAACTCACATTTTGATCTGAAATTGTCAATGTGACAGACAACAGAATGTATCTTTGGGGAAAGTTGTTCAGTTTCATGGGCTGATTCACCCCTTCTCTTTCTCTTTTTTTTTTAACCCCTTAAAATAGTTGCAGCAAACTTTTTTACACTCTGTACATTCTTGTTTTCTGTCACATTGATAATTAATTACAGATTGAAATGTGATTTCAATTTACACCTTTTAAGAATTATTATAAATTTATATATATCTACATTATTATGATTATTATTTGATACTTCTGTTGTTTCTGTTATAACCTTATCAGTTTATCGGTCATGTTGAACTGAGATAACATCTTCGTAGATAAAAATCAGATAACATTGAGTAGTTCCATGAAAACTACTTCATAATCGATAAATACTAAATATGTCCAAAAATGGAGAATAAGGCGGATCGCACACTTGACGCACGACGGAGCACAAAATATCGCAGCGGTCTGTCAAATCCATACTAGAAATGTCAATCCCCATACTAAAACGGCTCAACCGCTGTCGACACAGCGCTAACGCAGTGTCGTCCGTCGAGTGCGGTTTTAGTATGGAGATTGACATTGCTAGTAAGGATCTGACAGAACGCTGCGATATTTTAGCAGCCTGTCGTGCGTTAAGTGTGCAATCCGCCTAACATTGAGTAGTTCGATGAAAACTTCTTCATAATCGGTAAATAAATATGTCCGAAAATGGATTTTTTTTTTCTTGTGTATATCAATCTGCCTGAAATCTGAGGTAAGAATGGAAGGTACTTTTCGGTAGTATTTTCAGCGAATGCGCCTGTCAGTTGTAAAGAAATTTCTAATTCCCCATACTAAAAACTGACGTTGACGCAGCACTAACGGATTAACTTGCGTTGTATGACAGATACCTACATTCGTTTGAGCGGGTTCATGCGGACCTGCGTCGTCGGTTTTAAGTATAGGAATTGTCAAATTTCCTTGCATCTGACAGACCCATGCGCTACGGAGGCGCTAAAATAGAGCTCCGTTGTGTGTAAAGTGTAAGAACTGCCTTATAGTTTATGACACGGAGATTTCATGAGCGCATCGTCCCTCAAATGTAATTTTTCCTCTGTGAATTTATCACACAATCAAATACCAATTTCACGAAGAACATTACTTTATCATTCACACAGAGATCACACTGTTGCTGTCTCTATCATCATATCTCTATCTCATTTAATAAAAAATAACAGCGATAACTAAAAATATGAGGTGTTACAAAATAAAATATTGTATTTCGGGTACTTTTTGGTGTGTTAAACTAATACTGTGACCATATGATGCCGGCGTGTATGACGCTGCGTTTTCCAAAATGGCGTCCCTGGCAACGCAGTCTGTGGATAGGAACCGTCAACCACGTCATGGGGATAAAAAGTCTTGCCTCCAACACTGATTAAATCGTCGGTCGCAGACGTATGAGGCCAATGATGATGATGATGAGGCCAATGATGATGATGATGAGGCCAATGATGATGATGATGGTGCCAATGATGATGATGATGGTGCCGGCTTAGAATAGCATCAACCCATTTCTACCCATGGGTGTCGTAAACAGCTACTAAAGAATGAATCCAAAGAATGAGCCGCAGAGAGAGTCCTATGTGAATATCTACATACAACACTTTGCACTGCACTCATGGCAATACCCCCCTTATTGGGGGAGGTCCACTGTGGATTTTTGTAGTAGAATTAAAGGATTTAACTGACTTGAAAAACGTAGCGTAGGACGCCCTCAGGCTAAGTGAAGAAATGATCTTCGCAGGCTGTGTAGAAAACTTGGATGAGGGTAGTCGAGGATCGCGCATTATGACATAAAATCGAAGAGAATATGTCTAGCAGCGGACACTAGATTTATGATAATAGGGAGTTTTCTTTTATTTTATTTTTTTATTAATAATATAGTCGCTGGATAGATGGCGCTGTGCTTGGTATGTTACCGCAAAGAACGGAACGTGATATTAATTTTTTGTTTTTTGAAACTTGGACTCGGACTCATTTGGAACGAAAGTGTCAGTGCATGCCAGATTGTGAGTCAGTGTTGCAGTGTTTTTTAATCTTTTGGCTTTGGAATCTAGTAACATAGTCAGTTCAACGCCATCTATCGAGTTCTTGGAATACTTTTTTTTGATCTCAAAAAGAAAGCCTCCTATTTTGATTAACAACGGAGCTAGTTTCTTAGTACCTCGTATGTGAGTGAGTATCGCCAGCATCCGGCATATCAGCGATAAACTTCATCGTGTCAACGGTCGATTCACATGCTCTAATTATGAAACGTTGCTGTGCCGATAGTCTGGCTGATAGTGATAATATGTTAAGCATTGGGTAACCGCGGGTTCTGGGGAATTTTCTCTGTTGGCTTGTACACGTACAGGGTGTAAGGGACGGTGTAACGAAAACTTTGCAGGCGTGATCAGACAATGACACTGAATAATTTTTTCTATGGGGGCTATGTTGGGAAACGTGAAAATTTTGTCGACCTCCCATACAAAATTCCAATCAGCTGACTGACTTTGTATGGTAACTCGAGAAAAGTTTTTCGTTTCCTATTATGTTGTGGAAACACATGAAAACTACATAATTTCAGGACACACGTTTATTGTGCTAAGGAGCAGTACATGAGGTGACATATGAAAAATAAATACCAAAGTACCCACCTTATAAAATATCTAATTCTATCAATAAGGTAAACAAGGTGTCTCAACTCATATACAACATTTCCCAACATGGCCATAATAAAAAGTTGTTTAGTTTCATTGTCTGATCACGCCTGCAAAGTTTTCGTCTCAGCCGCTGTCGACGCAGCGCTATCGCAGTGTCGTCCGTCGAGTGCGGTTTTAGTATAGGGAGTGACGTTTCTAGTATGGATCTGACAGACCGCTACGATGTTTTAGCGCTCCGTCGTGCGTCAAGTGTGTGATCCGCCCATGCACCCTGAATTAAAAAATCCTCTCACATTATATTCCTTACAAGAAGCTACAACTTTGTCGTGTGAGCCGTGTGATGCCGGCTTAGAATAGCATCACCCCACATCCTTCCCGTGGGTGTCGTAAGAGGCGACTAAGGGATTCGAGAGTATTGGTGTATTATAGTTTTTAGGCGACAGGCTGACAACCTGTCACTATAGTGATACACATGTTTTCTTAAACATCCTTGGAAAACAATTCTCAAAAATGTCAGACGTGGCGATAGCGGCCGTATTCTTACGACTGTTAACGCCCTGCCTACCCCGCAAGGGATAAAGGCGTGATATATGTACAACTTTTAACTCGTAAAATATCTTATTAAAAAGCAAATACTTTCATGAAAATTTCCTACCTAAGAAGTAGAGTACACAATCTTGACTATCATGATAACATCGATATCTGTGTGTATTAACTATCGTCTACCGATTATCGATAAGTAATGATTTACACAGCGATTGCGATTATGTGCGGCTAATCGGTTACACATTTCCACTGCTTATCAGAAAATTTTCAAGGATTTCATTTTAGTAGATTAAAGTGACTACCTACTTGACTACTTTCGCTTCACAAGAAACTTTACAGCACTAGACAGCATCACTGGTGGAAAACCAATGTGGCGCAGTGGTAGTGCGACTGCCTTTGACGCAGAAGGTACCGGGTTCGATTCTTGGTGGGTCACTCACAAAGTATTTATCACTTTGCGAACTTGTTCCCAGTCTTGTTAGGACATTGCGGGCTGAACCATCCGATTGTCCGTAAGTAAGATGGTTCCGTGTGTCGGATGGCACGTTAAGCCGTAGGTCCCGGTTGCTGTCTATGATCACATAGACGGCGGTCGTTACACAACCATGTCAGAAGCCTGCTACTTGTAGAAGGCGGTTGAAAAATTCTGACACTAGGGTTCATCAGGTCGTTGGACGACTCGGTGTCCCACACGAAAATAGAGAGAAAGTGAATACCTACTTGAACTACTTTCGCTTCACAAGAAATTTTACAGCACTAGACAGCATCACAGGCAGTTTTGCCAACATAGTGGATTTTCCACTAAATCTGCTGGTTGTGACTTGCTTTTTAGTGGACTTATTTTGTTTTTAGTAGTTAGTGGAATTTATTGACAACAGAGTCTTACCAATCGAGAGTCTCATAATGATGATTCGGACGAAAACGAGTCATCTGAATATGACTGTATAATTCTTAAGTATATGACTTGAGTAGGTATAATTCCATAATTTTTATTACATAATTTGTAATTTTTAATGTTATTTGTCCAATAAATGTATCTTTAAAATATTGTAACGTGAGGCGAGCACAATATTTTTTTGAATAACTGAAATAAATTAAATTGATAAACAAAAATTTGTTGAAAATGAATTTGAGTTGAAACTTTTACGACTTTTTAACTGTTGCGATTTTTGTTAGTGGATTTCTGGTGGTTTTAGAAGTTACTTCTGGTGGGCAGTTGGCAACACTGTTGATTAAATCGTCTGTCACAGACTCACGAGGCCAATGATGATGAAGCCGCTTTGTCAGATGTAGTCAATTATCGAAAGACAATATACCATATTTAAGCTGGATATAATGATACATGTCCCAATTTCTAAATATTTTTCGTTCTAAATAGTTTGAGGTCGTCCAATGACCCAATAAACCATGGTGTGTATCATGGCTTTTACAAAACATATCTTCGCTCAGACGCGTGGATTTTGAATTAAAACGGTTGTCTTGTAGACTGTTGTCTACTGTTCTTCTTTCTCTCTTCGTTAGTCTTTCTCTCTTTTCGTGTGGAACACCGTTTCGTCCAACGACTCAATGTACCCTTGTGTCTGAATTTCTCAACCGGGTTCTACAAGTAGCAGGCATCTGACATGGTTGTGTAACGACCGCCGCCGTCTTAGTAATCATAGACAGCTACCGGGACCAACGGCTTAACGTGCCATCCGAAACACGGAAGCATCTTTCTTTTTGTAGTCAGCATGATACATTGACCACAATATTGACCGGCCATTGGTTATTATCACCATGCGACATCGGAATTTCGCACTTGCTGCAGCCTAAAAAGTTCAATTCGGTGACGATGGGATCAGTAATAGTGACTAATCATGCGATTCCAATTAACCATCGAAAGAGGATCGGGTGAGCGTTATTTATGCGCATACGCAGCGATCAAGGGTTGCTCCGATTATATCCAAAACATTTTATTGCAAAATAACTCCCTATACTAAAATCGCACTCGACGGATGACACTGCGATAACGCTGAGTCAACAGCGGTTCAGCGGTTTTAGTATTGAACAGTCCCAAAAATCCCACAAGGTGATTATTATGAAATAATACGACCGAATAGTGGTATGAAAGAAGGTACTATATTCAAAATCCTTATATTACTTATGTTTTGACGAAAACACCTTAACATCGCGTTTTAGAAAATCGCACCAACCGTACAGCGACATCTGTTGGTTTGTTTAAGAAACATATTACATTGACTAATATTAAGCAGTATGAACATTCCGGCCGCCATGGACCGAGTCCATTAAAAACATATGTAAAACAAAGGAAAATAGGTATATAAACTTAACAAATGTAAATAAACTTTACTTAACCTAATTATTCAACATCGGAATCTGCAGCAGGTAACACAATTATTTTAGATACAGGTCGTTTGATAACTTTACCTTTGTATCTTAAACTAACCACACGGGTAAGATTGTCCAAACCGGGATGTTTGTCTATTATCAGTCCAAAAAGCCACTGTGCTGGAGGAAGATCATCTTCCTTCACTAACACCACACTACCAATCTGCGGTTCAGGTGTTTGTTCAGACCATTTATACCGGTGCTGCAGCTGTGTTAGGTACTCCTGCGACCATCTGCGCCAGAAGTCCTGGACCATTTTTTGGGTCAAATGCCATCTTTTAAGGCTGCTAATTTTTGAATTCTCGTAATTCACAGCGGGTACCATAACCAATGGTTCACCCACAAGGAAATGGCCAGGGGTTAGAGGATTTGGATCCTCATGGTTGTTCGACAGCCGGGAAATAGGTCTCGAATTGAGACAAGCCTCAACTTGTATCAAAACTGTCGAAATCTCCTCAAAAGTGAGGGTGCTGTCTCCTATGACTCGCTTGAGGTGATGCTTGGTGGACTTTACGCCAGCTTCCCACAATCCTCCAAAGTTTGGAGAACGGGGAGGGATAAAGTGCCACGAAGTCTGATTGGAGGCCAACCAGTCAGCAATCTCCACTGCGACACTAGATTTTTCTAAATTGAAAAGGTCCTCCAGTTCACGTGCAGCGCCAACGAAAGTGGTGCCATTATCGCTCCATATTTCAGCAACATGACCTCTCCTACCAGTGAAGCGTGTAAAAGCGGCTATGAACGCTTCGGAAGTCATGTCACTGACTACCTCGATATGAATGGCGCGGGTGGCCATGCACACAAACAGGCATATGTATCCTTTCGTTGCACGATGACCGCGACCTTTGGTAGTACGGATACTGAATGGACCGGCGTAATCAACGCCACTTCTAAAGAAAACTCTATGTGCAGTCACTCTAGCTTCGGGTAATTGACCCATCAGCTGCTGGTTGGTTTGAGCTGCGTAACGAATGCAAGCTACACACTTATGCACGAGTTGTCGAACGAGCTTTTTAGCATTAATAACCCAATACTTGGACCGTAAGTAATTGAGCATAAGCTGAGGGCCACCATGCATGGTCTTAACATGAGCTTCGTCGATCAAAAGTTTTGTAAAGTGTGAGTTGTGGGGCATGATTATAGGGTGCTTCGTATCCACACAAACGTCAGCCCTTTGAATTCGTCCGCCTACCCTCAAGACGCCGTCAGAGTCTAAAAATGGACTCAAAGAGGTAAGTTTGTTACTTTTCTTCAATCTTCCCTTCTGTATGTCATCTATCTCATCTGCAAATTTCTCTTTTTGACATAATTTTATGCAGATGAGAAGGGATTCGTTCAATTCCTTGACTGATAGGAATTTATCAGAGATTTTCTTTTCAGCTCTCTTCCAGCTCAAGACTCTCCTGCAGAATGCCACCACTCGAACCAGCTTCTTAAGAGAAGAGTATCTGGACAACAGATCGCTAACGCTACTATCTTCACAGATGTTAGCATGACAAACTAGCTTTTGAGTCCTCTCTTCCAGAGCAGTGTCTTTAACATTTCGGTTGCCATAATTGATTGGGTCATTGTGGAGCCAATCAGGACCTTGGGTCCAGAGGCTATTACCGACAAATTCAGATGGTTGCATTCCACGAGAGGCACAGTCCGCAGGGTTGTCCTTGGACACCACGTGCGACCACTGATTTCCGTCCATGACAGTGAGTATTTCTGAGACACGGTTCGCCACGAAGGTCTTCCACCGGCTTGGATGGCTATGAAGCCATGCCAACACAATGGTTGAGTCAGTCCATGCATGGACTTGATGTTTGGGAACCTGTAGTGTGTCAGCGACTTCCATCAGAAGTTTGGTAAGTAGAACTGCGCCACACAGCTCAAGTCTTGGAATCGAAACCTGCTTGATTGGAGACACTCGGGTTTTAGACGTTATAAGATTAACATGAATCTGACCTGTTTTATCGATAATTCGAGCATAGACTACGGCAGCATAAGCAGCATTAGACGCGTCAGAAAATCCATGAAGCTCCAAAATCTTGTCATCAGGTTCCAAGTGTATCCAGCGAGGAACGCTAAACTGTGTGAGTGCAATTAAGTCACTCCTAAACTCGATCCAATTCTTCAGAAGTTGAGCAGGTAACTCTGTATCCCACTCTATGCCAGACAGCCACAGTCGTTGAATAAAAATCTTCGCTTTAGTGACGACTGGTGCTATCCAACCTAGAGGATCAAACAGACGAGCAATGTCGGATATGACTTTCCGTTTGGTAACTGGAGGTTCTGCTGAAGGAAGTTTGACGGTGCACTGGAATTGATCTACATCCCTATTCCAAGTTAGTCCTAGGATCTTCATCACTTCATCAGTCTTCAGTTCCAAGTTATGAATAGAATCTTTCTCGTCCATTTTGATTCTCTGCAGTAGTTCTGTGCTGTTGCTTGAGAACTTTTGAAGCGGAAATTTACCATGATCGAGCAACTGGGTTATCTCCTCAACGACTTGAACGCCTTCTTCTACAGAATGACAACCAGTCATTAGGTCGTCCATGTAGAAGTCATTGAGGACCCTAGATGCGGCCAACGGAAACTCATGACCTTCTTGATGGACCAACTCTTGAAGAGCGCGAACGGCTAAGTAGGGAGCTGAGGATGTTCCAAAAGTGACTCTTAAGAGTCGAAAATGCTGCAGTTCAGCATTTGGATTTTCGCGCCAATAGATGCGCTGAAAATCTGCATCCTCCTCCGCCACTTTCACTTGTCGGTACATCTTTACGATGTCTGCGACAAGTGAAATCGGATAGCAACGCCAACGCATTACTAACTGCCGTAACTCTGGTTGAAGAGTTGGACCTACCATTAAGTCGTCATTTAAAGAAATGCCGTTTGATCCTTTGCAGGCGGCATCAAAAACGGGGCGAACTCGTGACGTTGCTCTATCAGGCCGCACAACTGCCAGTTGTGGTAGATAAACTGCATCGGGTTTATCAACGTCATGCGTGACCTTCTCCATGTGACCTAGAGTAAGGTACTCGTTAATTGCTTTGGAATACTCAATTCTGAGTTCAGGGTTCTTGAGCAAACGTCTCTCAAGCATAAGAAACCGTTTGCGAGCGATCTCACGGGAATTACCATATTTGCAAGGCGGATCATCCGACTTGAATGGTAATTTGACTATAAAACGTCCAGACTCATCTCTTGAGGTTGTTTTGGCAAACAACTGTTCACATCTTTCTTCTTCCAAAGTAAGATGCTTTTTCTTTTGGAGAGTTGAGTCGGATTCGAGAACCCAAAACTTTTTAAGCTGTTCATCTTCATTGCACTCAGATACGTGCATACTGATGACGGTGTGACACGTCTCGCTCTCGCCATGGTTGAAATTTTCAGTATCGTCGTGTGTATTGCCAAAGATGATCCAACCGAACTTAGTGTTCTGAGCCACTAAAGAGCCCTGTGGACCATTGAATAAACCTCGAGTTAAAATTTGGCTATACACTCCGGCACTCAATAGCAGATCTATTTTGTTCGGAGTATGGAACTTAGGGTCTGCTAGTTCCATGGACGGGAGTGTGGATACGACTTGAGCAGAAACTTTCTTGCTTGGAAGAAAGTTTGTAAGTTTGCTCAAGATGTGAGCTTTAACCTTTACAGTAAAACTGGGATCAAAACGGGACCGAACTACTACTAACACGTAAGACTTCGATACTACAGTCGAGCCGGAGTCACCGCCTAATCCTGAAATAGTTCTCATCTCTGAGAACCGTTTGAGACCTAACATCTGAGCTGCAGTCTCGGAAATTAAAGAGAGCTGCGAACCTTGATCTATAAAGGATCTTAAAACAACAACTGTATTGTCTTTAGCTGACACTGAGTCTACTAAAGCAGTTGCTAACAACACTTGGTTGTTTGAATAAGATAGGCAGTTAACTGCTGAATGATTTGAACCTTCACCTTGAGCCTCAGAAGGGGAATCCTCTGTTGCAGACGCAACAAAATTTCCTTCTGTAGGTTGATCAGCCTGGTTGGAACCGTTGGCTGATTTGGAAAATTTGGGGTGGAGTAAAGAGTGATGCTTTTTTTTGCATAAACGACATCTGGTAGACTGATTGCACTGATAAACAGAATGGCTTGGGCTCATGCAATTAAAGCACAAGCTGTGAGATTGGACAAAACTACGTCGTGCGTCAACATTCTCCCTAGAGAATTTTTTACAATTACTAAGTTTGTGACCTTCGGAACAAAACATACATGATATGCTAGCAGCAGGAGCAGGAGCTACGTGAGTAACCGTAGGCTTTTCTTGCCTTTGAACTTTATTATCTAAAAACTCTAAAGCTCTGAAACGAGTCTCTAAAAACTCTTCAAAAGTCTTAAGCTTTGGTAAATCTTGAGTGGAATCACTGATCTTCTGCTCCCATTGCTTGCGTGTCTCTGAATCTAGTTTTTGACTTATTAGGAAAATGATCATTATATCCCAATTTTTTGTATTGACACCTATATTACCAAGCGCGCTTAAGCATTCTTTGGTAGTATCCAGTAACTGCTTGAGGGCTGAGGATGATTCAGTTGCCAAGGCCTTTTGATTGGTAAGTCGTTTTAAAATACAGTTAGCTTGAAACTTTTTATTACTATAACGATTTTCCAACATATCCCAACAGATCTTATAATTGTCTGCGGTGCAAGGTATGTGCCTTAGCAATTGTTCAGCCTCGCCTGTGACATAGCTTTTGAGATAGTGCAACTTCTGTACATTATCGATAGAGGTTTCTTTATGGACAAGGGAACGGAACAAATCACTAAACGTTGTCCATTCTGAATACTTTCCCGAAAATTTTGGAATTTCAATTTTAGGCAGTTTAACATTAGACTGTGGGGGTGTGTTCGTAACTGGTTGATTAGCTTTAATTTCTGCTAATTTGTCTTTTAATGCAGATTTGTACTCTATGTATTTCTCTTCACAAACATCGTATATTTCGTCTTTCCAATAATCTGATTCTAACAGTTCAACTTTTTTAACTTCAAAGACGAGCTTTGTATGATTGGTGCTAAAGGCAGACCAAAGTTTTTCTAAAGCTTCAATACGTGTCTCAATATAACCAATTGTTATGCGTGCTTTAGACACTTTGAAGTTATCACAAGCCTTCGAAATTTTCTCTAAATAATCCTCTTGAAGTTTATAGAACTTATCAGCCATGGTTACGAAACTTTAAGGTACAGTATAAATATAAAACTAAAATGAACCACAATTTTTTGTTAAAGTTACAAACCCAAACAAAATTAACACAAGTCCACGAACAGCAAATATTTCTTAAAATATTACAAGTCCAAACGTGGTCTAAAATTTATAAGTTGACAAATTTACGAAAAAATTACAAGTCCCGTAAACACAAAGTATCGGCAAAGACCAAGACACAAAATTATTCTAAGTGTTTGAGCAAAGTAAATCCGCTATGAAATCCGGCATAGGTTCCCCGTCGGAACATTTTTTGCGAAATTATTCTAAGTTCATGCAAACACTTCACAAATTTTTCTATGTCCAAAATCCTCTTCAAAATTACTAAGACAATGTCTTCATACATGCACTATCTTGAATTTCTTCTAAGTTAAAATCTTCTTAGCAATAAAGTTCAAAATTGTACTCACAGTTAATATCCTGAATACTGGTCACACTCACAAATTACGTCACACACTTTGACGTTTAACGGATGACGTCTGTCACCTGTCACCTTGACGTTTCCTGAAGTATCAACCTCCTGTCAGTTGAAGTTGACGTTTTCGCTTGACGTCGTCGTCCAATGGCTGCCCACACGGTATCCAAGGGGGTGCTCCCCCCGCTGTAACTTCTTCCCTGAAGTTGTCCTGAAAGGGGAGGGTTCCCACCGCCCGATGCTGCTCCTGTACTGTAGGAAATCAAAGCACCATAGGCAGCATTACGCCCCTGGTCGGTGCCGTACGGACTGAAAGTCTACTTCAGATGTCCTGAAAATCCGGCTCGAAGGACCATGAACAGTCCCAAAAATCCCACAAGGTGATTATTATGAAATAATACGACCGAATAGTGGTATGAAAGAAGGTACTATATTCAAAATCCTTATATTACTTATGTTTTGACGAAAACACCTTAACATCGCGTTTTAGAAAATCGCACCAACCGTACAGCGACATCTGTTGGTTTGTTTAAGAAACATATTACATTGACTAATATTAAGCAGTATGAACAAGTATGGTGATTGACGTTTCTAGTATGAATCTGACAGACCGCTGCGATATTTTTGCGCTCCGTCGTGCGTCAAGTGTTATCCTCGCCTATTACTACACGTCCGACAAAATATTTTTGATTTCAGAACACTATGTATTACCATACACATCAAGCTTCAAATCGTTCAAATCCCTTAGTCGCCTCATACGACACACGCGGGAAGGATGTGGGGTGATGCTATTCTAAGCCGGCATCACACGACATAGCCGGGATCACACGGGGAAAAAAATTAAAACACACGGTAAAAGAAATTGGACATACTTAAGTCTAAAAACTACTTAATTTTGATATGGAATAACATTTTGGATCACTATAGAGCTGTCCAATGATAAATAGCTTGATCGGATCAGCGCGTGGGCGGATTTATGCGCGCGAGTTGCGCTCACGAGAGGACAATGTTCTGGGGTAGGTAGACGGTTTGGCGAATCGCACACTTGGCGCACGACGGAGCGCTAAAACATCGCAGCGGTCTGTCAGATCCATGCTAGATATGTTAATCCACATAATAAAACCGCTCAATCGCTTTCAACGCAGCGCTATCACAGTGTCGTCCATCTAGTGCGGTTTTATTATGGGGAGTGACGTGTCTAGTATTGTACTGACAGGCCGCTGCGATATTTTAGCGCTCCGTCGTGCGCCAAGTGTGCGATCCGCTTTTGCGGAAAAGATACTGATCAATGATTGGTGGCTACGATTTCATTATTGAACTGATTTTGGTATTTAAAATGCCCCATGACAGTGACAGAAAGGCGATAAAAAATTTTTTAAGGAGTGAATCGGCCTCATGGAACTGAAGAACATTCCCCAAGAAATGTAGGTCGAAATACGAGAACATTTTTTGGATCTCCCGTACACTTTGACTTGGTCGGCCGGTGTTTTTTATGGGCGGTCCAAAATATTTTTAGAATACTTTGTTTTAGTTATGTGGCTTGGAAAAATAGTATAATATAATTCTATGGACAAATAGCATGGACAAGTTGGACGGGTTCTAGGACATTTGATTGGACAGCACCACTCACGTCAATAAATTCTCTACGGTCAAACGACGGCACCCAAGTCACTTTAACAAGTGTTCACATGACCAAATAGACTTTGGAATGTACAAATGTACTTGGTCCAAATGCTTTAATAGCAAAAACCTCAAATATACCTTAAAAAATATACAAAAGCATAGCTCACTTCAAGCCAATCTACACAGTAGGTAGAGTCGAAAGTCGAAGGTAAAAATTATAAATCTTTCACTAGATAAACATCGCTATCTAAATCGATATCTCTACATCATCGATCAACGCGCTATCGACAACCCCCCCCCCCCCTGCTCCCCCTCTGGCCTGTGCCCCACCCCCCCTCGGCCCAGACCGATTATAGACCTGATAAAGATCAAATTACATGGATGTAGAATGTTTTCGATGGATTACGTTGAGTACACCCGAAGGTGATTCTAACAATAGGTTTAAAATTAGAGAATAGCTACCTATTTCTAGTTTACTATCTAAAACAATCTGTATTTTTAATAAAATAATTTACCTTGTACTACACCTTATCAAGATTTGATCTAATACTTGCATTGGAAGAACAGTACTAAGTATCAGATCCAAGCATGAAATTTTTCTAGAACTGTATTCTGTTTACCGTCACAGTTTTGTCAGTATTTTTTTTTTAAATGTAAGGTAAAACACGTATTTTCAGCGTAATATTTCTAACAACTTGAAATTGTAGGACTAAACTCATGCATACTTTTAACAATCCAACACTTGTTTAATTAGGGCTTTTGGACGTGTCTGAACAAGCAAATTATTATGCTTTCATCGCATACAAAAATATATAAATATCAAATTCAAGACCCGATGAAACGATAACTAACAAATTATTGTTCTAACAATATTTTTTTGCTTGTTATTTTTCTTGTATTTTAAATAATTAGTATCAACCAACTACAACTAGAACTACCAACAACTAAAAACATTAGAACCAAGACTTCATGTGGGTGTACTCTACCGTTGATGTATTCTAGTATCGATAATAAGTTATCGTCAGATCTATATCGATACAGTCTGGGCTCAACCGATTTTAATCCGAACATCGATAAACGCTATCACGCATTAAATTTCCATCAAGATTGTTAATTCTATCGACCTTTTCCACGCATTTTCTAGACGTAAGCATTTTATGAAACACTAGTGGACGCCCGTGGCTCCGACCGCGTGGAAGACGGTTTTAATCCCGATGTTAATCTAAGTTATCTTCTATCTGTTTGCCAAATTTCATGAAAATCGCTTCAAAAGCTATTTTAGAGAGCGTGTTTTATAATTTGTTCTCTAGTTAGGCCGGTATTATATTATTTTTTGTTTTGTCAATAATAATCTTGTTTTACCAAAATTTTCTAGAACTTTATTGTCTTATCTCAAACAGCGATAGATAATATTTTGAAATACATATATCTATTTGATCTTAAAAACCAACTTCGTAAAACAATATCGAACTCTATCTATCTTTTATAATAACTGTACGCAAGAAATTTAAATATTGGTCAGATAGTATCGAAGATCGGGCTCTAAGTTAAAGTTATAAATAAGCTGAAACAAGCGCGGTGGATTTGATTTATGGACCGATTCGTGGTCGCCCGCGGCCTTAACATGTTGCCTGCTAA
The DNA here is from genome assembly GCA_029255805.1 of Keiferia lycopersicella. Taxonomy (NCBI): domain Eukaryota; kingdom Metazoa; phylum Arthropoda; class Insecta; order Lepidoptera; family Gelechiidae; genus Keiferia; species Keiferia lycopersicella. The sequence continues at coordinate 2,548,499 of JARACZ010000017.1, forward strand.
CTGTGCTAAGGTGGAAAAAAGTTAGGGATAGGTAACGTCGTTAGGTAAAGAAATTGAAAAATCGATTTTTTTTTCTTTTTTCGTGTGGGATACCGAGTCACCTAGTGTCAGAATTTTTCAATCGCCTTCTACAAGTAGCAGGCTTCTGACATGGCTGTGTTGCGACCGCCGTCTAAGTGATAATAGACAGCAACCGGTGCGTGAGACGTGCCATCCGAAACACGGAACCATATTACTTACGGACAATCGAGTGGTTCAGCCCGCAATGTCCTAACCAGACTAGGAACAAATTCGCAAAGTGATAAATATCAGCTTTGTGAGTGACCCACCGAGCATCGAACCCGGAACCTTCTGTGTCAGAGGCAGTTGCACTACCACTGCGAAAAATCGGTTAAGGTCAGGCGTCGGTAGCTCAATGGCAGAGCAGTAAGATGGTACCTTTTGGAGGTGGGGGACTACTTTTGTTATGTCCATATTTATTTGTGTCCATTTCCGGTGCTTACCACTTTTTTCTGACAAGTTATAAGAAGGACCATTTATGTATTTGACCATAACCCATGCGTCTCGTGTCCGATCCCCGGCTGACGCTTGCAATATTTTCCAATTCTAATTTTCATTTGGGTAGACTTCAAAGAATGACCGATGACGTAGAAAAGGCAGCTGGATAGGAGTGAGTAAAGGAAAAAGAGGGGACCTACTTTTTTCTAGCAGTGGGCTGCTAGGTATAGGATAATGTGATGCTGAAATCATGTATGATTGGGAAGATTAAAAGACATCCTGCGTATGATTCGCGAATATGACAACTCACGCGAGCGGGATCGGTTTATAACAAGCCAGATATTTGCAGTGGGAGCAAATCCAGATTTTCATCCATATCCAAACGTAAAATCTTTATCATATTCATGCTTTTCCAAATTACTTATCTTAAATTTTCACGCCTACCCAACTTCTCGATACTCAAAACCAAGGACGGCAGTAGAGGTGGCAGTTAAGTAGTTAAGTAATCATGTGCTCTCTAAGTAGGTGTTAAGTCAAATATGTTGATGACTTGTTAGACACACCCTATTCTGATGTATCTGTTTAGTTTGTTAACTACACTTTTTTAAAGGTTTTTCGTTGCTGTGTGATGGCGGTTTAGAATAGCAGCGATCCATTTAGACGACTCGGTGTCCCACACGAAAAAGAAAGAAGTTTTTTTTACCGCGGGTGTCTAAACTTAAGAGGCGACTAAGGGACTTGAGGGTACGTGTATTAGTACATTAGGCGACAGGCTGACAACCTGTCACATTTGTGATACACGAATCGTCTGCAAGAGCCTTTAAAATTTGACAGTCGTGGCGATAGTGACTGTATTTTTACGGCCGTTAACGCTCTGCCTTCCCTGCAAGCGATTAAGGAGTGATATATGTATGTGTATGTTCATTGAATAACAATGGTTACTTAAAGTGAGCGGCTGGTAGCGACTAGATGGTGAAAACGGGAGATCCTGCCATGTGAAAAGTTTACTTACCCTGGGGAAAGTCTTCGTCCAGCAGTGGACTATTATACTCGTAGCTTGTCTCTCTCTTTCGTGTGGGACACCGAGTCGTCCAACGTCCCGATGAACCCTAGTGTCAGAATGTTCAACCGCCTTCTACAAGTAGCTGGCTTCTGTCATGGTTGTGTAACGACCGCCGTCTTCTGTCATGGTTGTGTAACGACCGCCGTCTAAGTGATCATATACTGCAACCGGGACCTACAGCTTAACGTGCCATCCGAAACACGGAATCTTTCTTACGGACAATCGGGTGGTTCAGCCCCGCAATGTCCTAACCAGACTGAGAACAAATTCACAAAGTGATAAATATCAACTTTGTGAGTGACCCACCGAGAATCGAACCCGGAACCTTCTGCATAATAGGTAGTCGCACTACCACTGCGCCACATTGGTCGTCGACTGCAGCTGGTGAAGTGAAGGTAAAGTACCTTACGAGGCTTGTTCTTTTGGTAACTACGTACATCTGTTTTAATTTCTTAATTTAACTAAGCTACAAAAAATAATTATTTTTATCTATAGTGTAAAGAAGCAATAGGTGTAATTATGTTATTGTTAGAACACATCTGATAAGAACACTGATAATATTATCAGTAATATACTAGTAACTTGGTACAGCAGTAGTTTACAAAAAATATTGCAATATTTTTTAATCAGCGGCTTCGCTTATCGGTTGTGTAACTCTCGATCAGTAATATTTGACATAGATTACTGCATTGCAATATTAATATAATTTAAAACTATTTATTGTATTTTAAGATTGTGACCTACACTATTCTTTACCTCGGGAAAATGACTTATTATACATACATACACAAATAACTTTATCCCTTGCGGGGTGGCCTGACAGTTAACGATCGTAAAATTACGGTCGTTATCACCGCATCTGACAAGTATTGAGGGCCCCTTCAGCTGATTCGTGTATCACTGTGGTGGCAGGTTGTCAGCCTGTCGCCTAAAGTTGTAATTAGCGTAATACACATGAAACCCTTGAGTCCCTTAGTTGCCTCTTACAACACCCTCAGTAAGAATTGGGGTGATGCTATTCTATGCAGGCATCACACGGCAAAATGACTTATTCTCTAGTAATAAATAAATTGAGATATCATGAAAAATAGCTCTAGCTAGCTAGCTCTACGTCAGGCCGTTCTCACTAAAGGAGCAACGCAGCGTTATTTGACGTGTTTGTCAGATCTATACTGGAAACGTCATTCCCCATACTAAAACTGCTGGTGACGCAGGTCCACGCAGCGCTAGCTGTGTGAGATGAGAACGGCCTCAGATCATCGCTCTAATCCACTAAACATTTCCTATAGAAAGTTCTTCTCACAATGTTTTAAGAATGTGCCTAGTTTCCTGGACTACTGGTTCAACCAAACAATACTTGTAATATCCTGCATAATCAATTGAACACCAACAAAACGATCCATCGGCGGAAAGTTCAGTAAAGAAATTATATGTTTTCTTGCATATGAAATCAACAATTTTCCGACCGCCGATTGGTAAAATGCCGCAATAATTTCGCTAACTGGCCTCTAAAAGTATCAATAGAGGCCCCATCAATTCCCAATCTGAAATCTGCGCAAACGCAGGCCGCCGCCATATCCTACAGATCCATGGAAAGCATAACTTCTACGCACAATGGCGAGTGCGCACTCATTTGCGTATGCTAGGGCTGCGAATAGCGGGATCCCGAAATACGGGAATCGGTATCTTTTGCTCGACTGTTTACTATGATTAACCTAAGGATAAGTCCGCCAATTGTACCAATTTGTCCTTGTGTGTTTATTTTCCGGTATATTTTTATGTTGTGCAATAAAGTATATTTGATTTTAACGTACAGATGCCACAGGATAACTTAGTAGGTATCGGAAGGCACGTTAAACTGTAGGTCCCGATTGCTGTCTATCTATGTTAACTTATACGGTGGTCGTTACTCAACCATGTCAATGGCCAGCTACTTCTAGTACGCGGTTAAAAACTCGGACGCCAGGGTTCATCGGGTCGCTAGACGACTCTGTGTGCTCACACGAAAACAGAGAGACTTAGTGGGCTTGAGATCACTCCAAAAGGTTTTGATTTAACCGTTCGTCTTTTTATGCTTTATTTTTGTGAAGATGTGTGATAAGAAACTCGAACAGAACCGCGTAATATAGCAAAATGCAGCCTGCGGTGGAAAATTTTGCAAGTTCTACAAAAATAACTGTTGAACTAGTACTGCATTCACCATCTGGTTTAGGTGAATTTTGTTCATTTGTCAGTTGTCAAAAATTGAACAGCTCACGAGCCATTCTACGCAAAATTTGCACTGTTGCCTTTTTAGATAGAGGATTTGAAGTCAATTTGGGAACACACAAGGAGAGTTATAATATAGAGCGCAGTAGAGAGACTTATTTCGCAGGCGAGAAGACTTCAGAAGATTTTATAAAAAAGGTGAAGTATTTTGGCATAAAGCTGTAAAGAAAATCAAAGTGCCGGTGAACATCATAACTAGGAAGACGTCTTCAACACTTCATATTCGAACTTTTTGGTCACAGTCAATTTTGGTTAACATCCATAAATACGCAAATACGGGATCTGCAAGTCGGCAGCCCTATGCGTATGCGCACAATATCCTTTGATCCCGCCGCCCGCGCATCAGGTGTAGTTGTCCAATAACGCTACCGGATCGCAGGATAAACAGTGTTTACAAGCTTAGTTGATGGCTTGTTAATGCTTTATTTGTGAGATCTTATCAGACCGCATTCATATCGTCAATTCCGACTTTAGGCAACCAGCTGGCAACCTGTCACCACAGTGGTACACGAAACTTCTGCAGTGCCCTCAATATTTAGCAAACGTGGCGTTAACAATAGTATTTTAACGGCTATTAACGTGCCGTGTGATGCCGGCTTAGAATAGCATCACCACATTTCTTTCCCGTGGATGTCGTAAGAGGCGACTGAGGGACTCGACGGTTTTAAATGTATTGCAATTTTAGGCGCCAGGCAACATGTCACTATAGTTACATGACTTATCTGCAACGACCCTCAATTATTGTCAGACGTGGCGATAATGACCGTAATTTTGCAATCGTTATCGCTCTGTCTACCTCGCAAGGGATAAAGGCGTGATATGTGTATGTATGTACGTATGATAACGCTTTAGACCATGTTTTATTATTATCGAGAATATCATGAACTTACGGTCTTATCACATCACACCTGAAAAGTTTGGTACATCTTGCCCCGTATTTTTGATACCCCGTAATTGAAGTTGCCATCTTCCACAAAAAGCAGCTAAATAGTATTTTCTACAAGATAAGATATAATTATTCCATGATCTTTGTCATCTTTTATCGGGATCTCTTATCGCGCGACCCGCCAACTTTCACCCAAGCAAGTATAGCATATCGTCCACGTAACATCTCACCAATATCCAAGTATCTCTACTAGGGATGCAATATTATATTGAATAGTCATACATATCGATATCGAAAAATCTCAGTAGATTGATATCATTAATATCAAATCCAATAAAGTGGTTAAAATGATGGTACTAGCAACATTTAGGATGGTGTGCATCCCAGAATTTTGAAGAGTAATATTTTGTCATATAAATGTTTTTGAATTAAATCTATTGGTTTAAAAAATATCGATAGTACTATACTGCTATATCGGCATCCTAGACCTAGGTCGACAAATCTAGATATCGTTGTCGACTTAATTCGATATTATATCGATAGTTGAAAAAAACTTGCATACCTAACCTCTACCTACAAAAACATAAGTGATAAGTTAAAATCTACGAAATAAGGTTAACGAATCTCCGGTTGGAAACTATCTAATTGTTATCATCACTACGTCAATTGAATAATCACCTATGAATTACTTGGATGAGGTTATTATTTTAGAACTGAATGAATACCGGCTTTCATAGCGTTGCAAAAATTTTCACTTGAACAGAAACGTCATGACTTCCAAAGCATTAAAAGTTTCAAAGTGTTAAATTATACGAAAAAGGGCAAAAACTTACAAAATTATTTCTTCATTATAATTAAAACGCGTTTTGTTTCCCTACCTTTTACTTGACATTGGCACAAAGTAAAGTAACTAGTGCCATAAAAAAATTTCATAGACAACATGTAACAAAATCCATATGAAATTATCATAATATCAAATGTCATTATTTGGCAAAATTCTACGCTTAGAGAGTTTATTTATAGATTCAATGTAAATCGAGAAAGTATGATAAATCCCTTAATTATGTAGCCAGGGATAGGCTAGATAGTCAAAAAATTGATAGACAGATAATTGGCTACTTTTATACCTAGTTTTTATTTAGATGCCGTGTGATGCCGGTTTCGATGATTCGTGTACCACTGTAGTAACAGGTTGTCAGCCTGCCGCCTAGAATTGCAATATACATAAAACCCTCGAGTCCCTCAGTTGCCTCTTACAACACCCACGGGAAAGAAATCGGGTGATACTATTCTAAGCCGGCATCACACGGCAAATAAATACCTAGTTAATATAATTGGAGAAATGGTCAATGCTAATCACGCCGACGAAATGTGATAGTATAAGTGTGATTGTTTATCAGCGGTCGGACTGGTGATGATAACGATATGTTGACCAGTCCAGATTGATAATTGTGTAGTTATCATTTTTATAACTGCTCTTCTCATTTCAATTCAAGTTTATTCCAACGATTTGGTGATTTTTAGTTTGAATCACAAAATTTTGACACAATTTAATCCCTGATTTTAATAATATTCATGTACAAAAACGTATTCATGGCACTTTCTATGTAGGAGTAGAATAAAAATGAATATAGATGGCGCAGTTCAGGAGCTAGGTATGAACTTTTTTGTTCATACTGACGGTTCCATCAAAGACATAACATTATAGTAATACCTACTATCACGTTGCGCTCCATCTATATTTTCTTTAAATAATGGTGCAGTTGACGTATACTCCAGGGCCCTAAGTCTGCTAAATGAAAACCGTTTCAGTTGGATTTCAATTGGATCTCAGTTGTATCATTTTGGTCATTTCGTATTCTGCTAACAGTTTATAGTATAGAAAAATCACAATGGCAGTTCAATGACAGTTGAGTTTCGATGGCGTTACAATGACAAAAAATAGCAGACTTGGGGCCCAGAACAAAATATATAAGTGATATATAAGAGACCCTAGAAAGTCCCTTAAACATAATTTTCTATTGACAGTTGTCATGCTAAAAGTCAGGTCTCGGCTTTCAATTGTTTTAAATAATTTGACCTCCAACTTCTTTTAAGAAAATAGCAGTTACGGTTTCACATACAAAAAAATCGTTAAAGTATTTTATTTTAAAACGTTAACTTATTTTTAACAGGCTGACAACCTGTCACTTTAGTGATACACTAATCGTCTTAGGGGGCCTTCACTATTTGTCAGACGTGTTGATGGCGACCGTATTTTTACGTTATTACGGATTTCCTGTACTCTCTCTTTCTCTTTTCGTGTGGGACACCGAGTCGTCCGTCCTGTACTAAGGATGCGTCTCAATTGAAGCGGGGCTGCGCTAAGCTAAGCTAAGCGCGGCATGAATGACCAATCATGAGCTTCAAAATCCCCGAATCCCCAACCCGCTTCAGTGGAGACGCACCCTGATTGGTCAATTCATGCCCCGTTCAGCTCAGCTTAGCGCAGCCCCGCTTCAGTGGAGACGCACCCTGATTGGTCAATTCATGCCCCGCTCAGCTCAGCTTAGCGCAGCCCCGCTTCGGTGGAGACGCACCCTGATTGGTCAATTCATGCCCCGCTCAGCTCAGCTTAGCGCAGCCCCGCTTCGGTGGAGACGCACCCTGATTGGTCAATTCATGCCCCGCTCAGCTCAACTTAGCGCAGCCCCGCTTCGGTGGAGACGCACCCTGAACTGAACCGTTGTCATCTGTTTATCTTAGCACCAAATAGAAAAGATCCTTACTTTTTTGGACTGGTTTCACCTAACATGCGGCTGCTACATCTTACATGTCCAGTTACCTACTAGTTTTCCTGGATGAGTAGGAACGTAATGAAACTTTGCTCTGACAGATTACAAATTTCCTGGTATTGCCCAGTTTACAATATTCACGGAAGTGCCGTGGAATTGTTTCAGAACTTCATCCTTATTTGTCACAGATTTTTTGATTATTATAATTATTCATCTTCTCATATAAATGCTATTTGTTTCCTCTAATTTTGCTCGCGTATTATTAGACAAAGAACCAAGGATTAATGATTCATCTATAGTTGTTTTAACAATTATTCTGTCTGTCCCTATATTGGTTATTCGAATTTCAGATTCTGTTTTGAATCTAAACAAGTAAAATTGTTTTTTCATTATTAAAAACATTAATAGCAGCAATAAGAATATTAATGAAATCTGTCTTAAAACTGAACGATTTTATTATTATTATTTATCTACTTTTTATAGACTGAGTAACTGCGTGGTTATAAGATATTGCTACTGTACGTAAATAGGTTCGTTTTATTTTATCAATATTAACTAGTGATTTTTTTAACAATAAACCCAACAGTAGCTTATAAAAGGGTGAATATGACCCTCCAAAAATTAAGCATCCCGTGGTGGAATAAAGTCAAAACGCAACGCGTGGTCACCGTGGGAAGCAGGGGTGGCAAAGTAGGGTGACAATCAAACCCATTGTCACTACTTTAACCTCTATTGAAACTGTAATAGATAATAGTATGTTTTTCTTAGCTTGTACAGGAGACCGACCACAGGATATTTTATATTAGTATAAGTACGAGTGCGAGTGATAGGTAAAATATATGAGGTGCTATTTGAAGTTCACTCGCAAAAGAATATAACTCACTACTGTTCTTTTTACTTCGTAGCCTACTAAACACTCGAAGTAATCAAATACAGATACAGCCCTTTAGAATAATACTTACAAGCTAGTTCTATTTTTACTAATGACCTGCACTTGCACTAAGCAAAACAGAACCAGGCCTTAAAATAAAGTAGATAATTAACGCTACCTTATAAATGCGTTAAGTGTGAGAACACCTTATTTTTTTTTACCCCAAATACATTGTCTTAAATTTCATTCATTAATTTTGCATAGAATTTATTATCCAATCTCTTTCTTTCTTTCTTTTCGTGTGGGACACCGACTCGTCCAGCGACCCAATGGACCCTAGTATCAGAAGTTTTCAACCGCCTTCTACTAGTAGCAGGTTTCTGACATGGTTAATATAATAATAATAATAGCCTTTATTCAGACAAAAAAAAAACATGCAATAACAATGACAGGAATCTGATAAGTATTTCCACCTAATACATATAGATATATTTGAATTAAAAAATATTTGAATATATTTGAATTAACATTGGGTGCTCGATATATCCCTACCGTGAGTTAAAACCTGACAGCCTGTCACTATAGTAATACACATGTTTCCTGAAACAACCTTGGAAAACAATCCTCAAAATGTCAGACGTGGCGATAGTGGCTGTATTCTTACGGCCACTATCGCTCTGCCTACCCCACAAGGGATAAAGGCGTGATATATGTATGTATGTATGTATGTGAGTTAAAACCCGTTATAATGTCTTATAGTTTTAGTGATAATAACCACGGAACCTTAAAATCAAGTGTTATATTTGAATTAAATTAGATTATATTAATGTATGCATTGTTTGATTTTGTGCCTCGGTATCTTGTGCGTCTATGTGCCTTGGTTAATACTACCCAATAACGCAGGATGATTGTATAAAAATTATAAAATACGTATAGAAATATTATTCCACTTTTTTCGGTTACACAAATATAGAAATGACCCAGTACGTAACGTGGTGTTATCATGATGACCTATGAGCCGAGGATAAGATAACACATTGATCAATCACCGACAACATTGTATGCAATGATTACTTAATCACAAGTTTTATGTATGAAACAATTACATGGTATAAAAAATGGTGTATGAAGTCATGCCGTGTGATGCCGGCTTAGAATTTGCCGTGCGATGCCGACTTAGAATAGTATTACCCCACATCCTTCCCGCGGGTGTCGGAAGAGGCGGCTAAGGGACTCGAGATTGGCGTATAACAATTTTTAGGCGACAGGCTGACAACCTGTCACTACAGTGATACACATGTTTTCTGAAACTACCTTGGAAAAAACTCCTCAAAAAATGACAGACGTGGCTATAGCAACCGTATTCTTGCCGCCGTTAACGCTCTGCCTACCCCGCAAGGGATAAACGCGTGATATATGTATGTATGTAAGTAAAGTCATTATATTACAGATTCAGAATGTTGCGAGCGCCAAGTGGTTAGGACACCGTTCTTCCAATCGTGAAACCCGGGTTCGATCCCCGCCATGTACCTTTGTATTTTTACTGGCGTACTTTTAACGGACTGCTCTTACGATGAAGAAAAAAAATTGTTAAGAAATCCACATTTAAATAAAATTTTAATCTAGATGATATTTGAATGTAGTTCACTTAACCTAGGATTCGCGTCAGGTTAGCGTTGGTTGCAAAGGTCAGATAGCAGTCGCTCTGTGTAAAAACTTGGTTCCATGTCAAATCCCCTCGGTCTAGTTAGTCTAGTTAGCCGACCCTGACAGAGAACGGGATAAGGCAAGGAGAATGATGACTGATTGAGAATGTTAATATGGTGATACACAGGCAAACATACATACATCACGCCTTAGTCCCTTTTGGGGAGGCAGAGTTTTGACTGTAATAATAACAGGTAAAACGAGTAAAACGTATTTTTAGAGAAAATTATTTTTATGATGTCATAATGTTGTTACAAATGTCATTGTTACTTCACTATCAACACTTTCGCTAACAGTTGTTAATTATCAATCTGTCCGTAGAGAAAGAATGTAAACAATGATTAAAAAAATACAGACTAGGTAACAATTGTATATTTTAAGTACATTATTGTAAGTAGAGTAGAGATTCTTTAATTTTATGCACCTCTCATATATAGAGGGGATGTCTATATCCAGCATTGAACTGTTGTAGTAGTTGTATAAGTCATAAATAGGAATTAATGAAACTACAGACGACCGATGTGGCGCAGTGGTAGTGCGACTGCCTTTGACGCAGAAGGTTCCGGGTTCTATTCTCGGTGGGTCACTTACAAAGTTGATATTTACCACTTTGTGAATATGTTACCAGTCTGGTTAGGACATTGCGGGCTGAACCACCCGATTGTCCGTAAGTAAGATGGTTCCGTGTTTCGGATGGCACGTTAAGCCGTAGGTCCCGGTTGCTGTCTATGATCACTTAGATGGCGGTCGTTATACAACCATGTCAGAAGCCTGCTACTTGTAGAAGGCGGTTGAAAAATTCTGACACTAGGGTTCACTGGGTCGTTGGACGACTCGGTGTCCCACCCGAAAAAAAAAGGAAACTACAGCGTCACAATTGTTTCGATTTAGTAATTTAACATTGAATGAAAACAGTACTAACAATCATTTCCAACAAACGTGACATCTTTCGCATTTTATGAACTATACACACAGCAGGCAGCTACCAAATTCGGTGAGGATCGCTGAATATTGTGATAACACAACTCACTTCCGCAGACTGATCCCGAAGGCTCTTCCGCCTTTACTATACCCAGGGGTACTAAATATGGTGATGCTATTTCTGGCATCACACGGCCCGAAGTCCTAGCTGCATAGTCAATGTCTTATTGTGGGGCTTTTCGGCTGGTGATAAATGCGACTGCGGGGCCATTCAGTGGATGACCCACTGGTCTGCCCCAACTGCCCGAACCCCTGCACACTTCCGGACCGACTAGAGGCAAGCCCCAGGGGTATTTCAGTTGCCAAATATTGGTCAGCGATGTTGTAACTGTTACCATCGATTCGATGAAGAAGAAGAATATCTTATTGCTCGTCTTACGAGTAAACCTCTGTGCGGCTCCAAATCCTATTAAAATTCAAATCTTAAACTCCACGACTACTAACCGTGCATTTATCGTTGACATTGATATACAAACAATCAGAACACATTATAGTTATCTATGTATAGATAACCGTTTAACGAACTCGTTTGCACTTTGATTCGTCTCAGCAAACAAAAAATATACTTACCGGAGATAAAACGGCGATTATTCGGATGATTGAGGTCTGAGATTTATGAGATCATTGATATTTTGAAAGGTGTACATCAGGGGATAAACTTTTAGTGGTTATCTATAGTACCTGTATAAAAACTAGTTTATGTTGGCCCCTTAAATGGGTAGTCAAAAATATATGAAAAACTAGTGTAGATGAATCCCTAAAATGTATATAGTAGTAGGTTATAGGTATGTAGGTTGACGAAAATAGTACCAACAAGTAGGTACGTATGAATTCCACTTGTCTCTTGAGACGTAAGACGTGAGACATGACAGGTGAGGCGACACGTGACGCCGTCATGAGACATGATGATGAGTTGAGTTATGCGACTAATGTCTAAAATTAAAAATAGCAAGGTATAATTACGTATAAAGTTTAACGTAACAAAATAAAATTAAACAACATAGAAAAATGACAATGTATAATAATGTCTACTTCAAATCTTCCTCCTTAGTATCAGTGTTGGGCAAATTGTAATTAACTACTAATTACAAAATTACAATTATTGTATGTAATTAAAATTACGAATTACTGATTATAAATCTTGAAAGTAATTTAGATTAACAATTATTTTGATGTAATTGTAATTAAAATTACTAAATTACTCAATTACATATGAACAAGGGCCATATAAATAATCGAACCCACGACCCTCGGCGTAGCAGGCAGGGCTTCTATCCAGTCCACTACGCCATCAGGCCAGTCCTCTGAATATTGATAGGGTGCTTTCAGACCATGAACTGAACAAATTTCCCCTAGTACCTACTTAATATATTTCATTTTGTATGGGAGATTGAATATTTTCTGTTGTTGCCTGACATAATAATATGTTCCTAGGGAAAAGTTGTCCCCTATGAATATGTGGAAGGCTGTTCCATGCATTCCGTATTACTATAGCAAAGATCCATTCTATCATAGTACAAAATGTAATTGAGTAATTGAATTACGGATTATAATTACATAATTACATAATTGGAAAAATAATCGCGATTACTGGTAATTTCAATTACATGTAATTTGGATTGAATGAAATTGAATTAAAAGTAGTTAAATTATTAATCAAATTACAAAAGTAATTGATTGTGCCCAACACTGCTTAGTATGATAATGATGAGGTATGAAACGCACATCTCACATCTCTCAACTGAAGACAAATAAAACTCCAATGAGGGTGTGTCGTATAAGGCAGAGAGTTTTTCACCATGGCTGAATACTTAGCGACCATGGTTATCCTATATGGTCCCGACAGAGCAGAGTAGAATACAAAAACTATTAATGAAGTCAATAGTTTACTTTAGACAATAGTCTTCAGACGTTTAATTATTTGGTTAGTTATTCCTAACAAATGTGCAGAGCGATGACTTAAACCGTACTACTGATAGGTACTAAGTTCTAGAACGAAGTTTTTGATAACGCGAGTGGATAAGAGAACTCTTACCCTCAGACTCTTATCTACCTTTTACATTCCCTGTTGACACTATAATATAGTACAGGTAAATTATTATAAGTACAGGGACTTTTTAGTCAGTAATTCAGTACACTTTGCAGGGTATTTCTACTCATTATTCTGAACAACAATGGAGCTGCCTATGAACCGGTAAAAAAAATTTGGTGTCCCTTAGAAAAAAACAAACCTACTCCGCACAAATGTATGGAACACTCAATTCTTTTTTGTGATTTCGTTAGTGGCCCCATAGTAAAAGTTGTTCAGAATAATGAGTAGACCCTACAATGTGTGTGTAGTGACTAAAAAATAACCATAGGTAATACACCTTGGAAGTTGTAGCAAGAATAATATTAGCGGATTATTACCTAATAATGATAAATAATTACCTAAACATACAATTTACTTTTGACGACATCTTATAATAATAAAAAAAACGTGTCAGAGTTGGTAACTTCAGTAGGTATACGTAATGATAAGAATGATTCCTTGATACAATTATTTCATAAGTATGTGTTAGGTATAGGTAGATTTATTGCAAAAACGTAAATATAATCATACGTTGTAAGAGACCGCCCTCCGAATACTGATAGTGTGCATGCAGACTATGAAACTAAGCCAATTCATTAGAAAATAGTACCTGGTTGTCCGAACATTGCATAGTTTTTTTGCCATTTGGAGTAATTTTTGGAAAATAAAACCTAGCTAGAATCCGCCTATACACCTCTATACCTATACGAATTTTCATGAAAATCGTTGGAGCTGTTTCCGAGATCCCAAATATAAGTAATATACTTACAATAAATAAAAATAAATAATAAAAATAAAAATAAAATATATGCAATGCTTGCTCGTTTAAAGTATTACATTTCAGGAAACGTCATAAATAACATTAATTTAGTACATGTAAATGGGAGATCATTTTTGTTTAATCGTTTCTTGATATAAAATATTCCCAGGGGAAAGTTCGTCAGTTCCATGGTTTACATACACATATCTATCACGCCTTTATCCCTTGCGGAATAGGCGGAGCGTTAACGGTCGTTATCGGGACAAGTATTTGAGTCTGGAATATTTGTATAACCTGACAGATCATTTAATACAATTCGGTGAAAAATAACTTACTAACCCTGAAAGCCTAGTGATTCCTACTTATAAATACGTAAGTTTATAAATAGACATAAAGCCGATAAGACCAGCTTAACTATCTCTCTGGTCTATAAAAGAAGGTTAAAAAACGCAAGGTCTGGTTGCAACCAATGTAAATAACATTGCAATGTGACAGACCTTGAAGAGCGCTTTTAATCAATAAAACTTGTAAAAATAACAACTTAGCAAACATAATAATTTAAACGGTGGAAAGACACTGCATCTTAAAAATTGCTGAACTGAAGTTGGATGTCGATTGGATCTCAGTTGGATGATTGTCGTCATTTCGTAGTCTGCTAACAGTTTGAAGTATAGAAAATCACAATGGCAATTCAATGACAGTTGAGTTTCGATGGCGTTACAATGACAAAAAATAGCAGATTTGGGGCCCTGATGTTCACAAAATTTTGCCTTTAACTAGATATCATTAACAATGGCCTCATACCTATGTGATAGACGATTTTAATTCATAGCATCTTGATATAATCCAACAAAACAGCTCTGAGGATAGGTCTAATACACTTTTGAGATGTGCAAAGTCAAATAAGATCTTCTCATTTGGAAAGTTGTAAATATTTTTTTATTAATAATCTTGTAGGTTTTATGATTGAGCCTTAAATAGGAAATTTCCTATCAAACTACTAACAACTATTGACAGTTCTCACCCCTTTTTATAATTTAATGCCAGATGGCGCTGTGTTAAGTTGAAATTTTGACATTTTAGTTATACCTGATGCTCAACAAAATACATTTACTTGCAAAGAAACTTTCTCAGTTTAGAGCGCCATGTACCTACCTATGTACTTACACTTGAACATTGGCTAGAAAATTTGACATTGTCAAATAGAACGAATACACAAACAACTAGGCTTTTATCATAGTCCTTTTTCAATTTATCAATATAATAATTATATAAAAATTATCAATATAAAAAATTATATTTATATAACAATGACTTCATTAATGAAGATGATTTAATTTGTCAAAGTGGTGTAAGAATAAGTCAAAGAATAGAAAAAAACATTTTTAAAGTCTTTTCGGATGAAAAGTCAAAACTAACAAACAAACACACATTATCACGCCTTTATCCCTGGCGATGTAGGCAGAGTGTTAACGACTGCAAAATTACAGTCGTTATCACTACGTCCGACAATATTGAGAGTTGTTTTAGATATCAAAAAGTCAATACTATCACAGATAATATAATACTACTAGAGTAATAATACTATAAAATGAGGGTAGGTTAGTTAGTTACCAGAAGTTGGCAGTGGCTTGGAGATAAATACTTGTAAACAGGTTAATTTTAACAACCAACGGGTTTGAGAACAATTAAGATGTTAAGAACAAACAGTTAACTTACTTAGTTTGGTCCTACCTGAACCAAATCGGGGACCTTTTAAAGAAAGGTCAGGTCAGAAGTACCGACGAGCGTGCAGGAAAAGACTGATGAACGTAGAAGCGAAAGAAGTATGCCAGGATCTTAGCAAGTGGAAGGAAATAGTCTCTGCCTACCCCAACAGGAAAAAGGCGTGATTTATGTATATATGTTAACTCAAGATTATTTACGAAGTCAGAGACATTTTATCGCCCCGCGCTCTGCTATTCGTTTTCCCGTGGGAATAAGAAGTTTTCCCGGCATGGTTTATACTTAGGTATGAACCTATTTTAAAAAATCATCAAAATCCGTTGCGTGGCTCAGAAGGAATTAGCGGTGTCAGTAACAGACAGGCAAAGAAACGCAAAAAATTGACTCATTTTTCAGTGTGTATGTTTGATTATTCAACCAAGTTGTGATAATATTCTTGCTATACAAAAACTTTAGGTACGTGGATGACACCTTTCAAACCATTATTCCTATTATCAATATATTTTTGTGCAAATATTTTACTTAACATTCTTAAATCATTTCGTCAAAGACATTTTATCGCCCCGCGCTCTGCTATTCGTTTTCCCGTGGGAATAAGACGTTTTCCCGGCATGGTTTATACATAGGTATGAATCTCCCATGAAGCTATTTAAAAAATGCATCAAAATCCGTTGCGTGGCTTAGAAGGAATTAGCGGTGTCAGTAACAGACAGACAAGGAAATGCAAAAAATTTACTCTTAGTGTGTTGATGTTTGATTAAATTCATGTAAGATAAGATAATATTCTTGCTATACAAAAACTTGGCAACCTAACTTTACGTGGATGACACTCTCAAACTATAATTCCCATTACTAATATATTTTTGTGCAAATATTGCACTTTACATTCTAAAAGTTACGTACATAGGTAGGTATGCTTTGAGAATCAACTCGGAAATGAACTTTTTAAAATCTAGAACGCATATCTCCAAACAAACCAATAATACTATGGTACGGGTCAATAATGTAAAAATCCGTCACGATCCGTTAGCATTACATTTTATATCATAATAATTACATCACAAATCACGCCTTTATTCCTTACGGAGTGGGCAGGTTGTTAACGATCGTAAAATTACGGTCTTTATCGCCTCGTCTGATAAGTATTGAAGGCTCTTTCAGATGATTCGTAATCGATCAAAATAATGCTTATAACAATGTGTGTAAATTCTTAGTTTATAGGTAACTTAGTACTTACTTAGTGTTGTACCACTACACCACAGGATACAAATAAAGTTAATTTAAGGAAAACAACACGCTTATTCCCTACATGCCAATTCATATACTTATCTTGATTTAAGTGACGAAATAGTATAAAATAATATAGGATTTACTTACTTGAGTATTTAAAAAGTACCGTGTTCTTTTGAAAAACTTCAAAACTTACAAGAATCCAATTGGAACTTTTCGACCAACTTGAAAAGTTACTCTCTCCTCCAAATATTCGATGTGAACTTTCTTCCTGGACGACATGCCTTCCTGTTACATGACTAAAAAAAACTTACGTTTCAAAGGCTTAGGGTTGCTCTGCTTCCGACGCGACATCATCCGCGGGCACTGGTACACATCACTGCACTCGCGACACGTGTTCACTCGCCGGCGGCCGCCGCGGCACTGAGGGCGTATACACGCCAGCATGGAGGCTGGCCTGGCCCCGCCCCTTGCGCCCCCCCGCGACCCCGCGCCTCAAGCCGTAGCGGCGTAGACGGTGGCGTAGACATTGGAGGATTCTGCTTTGGGATATACAAAGGAATTACCTAGGTAGTTTCCTGGGTCATTAAAAAAATATAAGGTGTAAAAATATTAGCTGCAAATATTTTAAGGGCTGAACCAGCCCATGAAACTGAACAACTTTCCT
The DNA here is from genome assembly GCA_029255805.1 of Keiferia lycopersicella. NCBI lineage: Eukaryota > Metazoa > Arthropoda > Insecta > Lepidoptera > Gelechiidae > Keiferia > Keiferia lycopersicella. The sequence goes on from JARACZ010000017.1 coordinate 2,566,000, forward strand.
AAAGGAACGTAGGTCGAAAAACGAAAAAAATTTTTGTACCTCCCAGCTATATAACAGTTATACGCTTATAAATAAATAATCTATTGTCCAAAAATACTACGGACTTCATTCATCATTTTTCGAAATATTCAAAGTTTGGATTAATAAACAGAAGAATAATATAAAATTAAATGTTTTGACGGGGTTCACTACGTCATTTCAACTTTAAGAGTGTTTTGAAATGACGTAGTGAACCCGTTTCGACACCATACAAATACTTACGGCGTGACGCATACTTCTAGTTCTTCAAACAAAATACCGTTTTAGTACGTTTTAAAAAGTAGCTCATTTGACCTTTCAGGAAACAAGCCTATTCTTACCACGAAAATAAAATTTCTTGATTAGGTATCAAGCACACGTTTCTAAAATGAAGTCGCTATTCGTATTTCTCTTCTTCTTCTTTTCGTGTGGGACACCGAGTCGTCCAACAACGACCCGATGAACCCTAGTGTCAGAATTTTTCAACCGCCTTCTACAAGTAGCAGGCTTCTGACATGGTTGTGTAACGACTGCCGTCTAAGTGATCATAGACAGCAACCGGGACCTACGGCTTAACGTGCCATCCGAAAACACATCTAACATACGGACAATCGGGTGGTTCAGCCCGCAATGTCCTAACCAGACTGGGAACTAATTCACAAAGTGATAAATATCAACTTTGCGAGTGACCCACCGAGAATCGAACCCGGAACCTTCTGCGTCAAAGGCAGTCGCGTGCGCCACATCGGTCGTATTTCTCTGTCTGTCTATCAGGGACACCGCTAACGCCGTCCAGCGGATTATGATGATGTTTCATAAAAGATGGACCTAATTTAAGTGGAAAATTTATTAATTGGAAAAAAGGTTACCTTAAGCAGCGAGTGCAACCGCTGGACGGACCGCTTGTAAGACTCAATGTGCACCTGAATGACATGTCAAGTCAAATAAGCTACTTTTTATGACGACCAATACACTTTGTATAAAAAATTTGAGAAATGACTTCACATTATAATATTACGTCTTATTATAATCAATGGCGCCAAAACAATAACTTTTACTTTTTAGGTACTTTTTAAAAATTCCAATATTAATTCTGATGAATTTTTGGACAATAGTTTTCCCAATATATCTCTCGTAGAATATTAATTACCCTGTCAATAAACGAATTTTCTAAGTTACTTGCTTGGATCATGTCCGCACAACGCAACGCTTAAGCATCCGGCCGTTCGAAAAGTTCAACTTTGACAGCTTTTAAAATCATATTAATGCTAGGACATAAGGTATTTTGTTCTTTGTTGACTTTCCTATAGGGTTTGACAGATGTCAAAGTCAGAATCGACGCTCTACGACCAACTTAACTTTTCATCCCATCTTTCACACACTTTTCACACATTTCACAGGTAAAAAGGCACTCAGATTGATCGAGAATTAATTTCTGATTTTATCGAAAAGTAAGTGAGTAAGTAGTGTGTGTGAAAGATGGGATGAAAAGTTAAGTGTTTTCGGGTTATACTTATAAAAAATAAACATAGTGTTTCTTGGGGAAAGTTCTTCAATTTTATAGACCTGTTCACCCCATAAAGAAAGAAAGAAAGAAAGAAAGAAAGAAAAATAATTTATTCAGTAGGTAGTAAGTAATAAAAAAAAAGAAATAACAAAATACAAATAATATACGATCACATTCGGTACCTACTGAAAAGGGTAACTTGCTCAGCATGTGTCACAGTCCAAGACTGCAACGCTGGTTTTCAGCAGTACCCAGGAACTTATAAACTAAGTAGGATACGGTGCTGAAAGTTTTTACATTCAAAGAAAATACTTAACATCTAGGGACGCACAAAATACATAAAAAAAAAATATGAAGTTATACAAAAAAAAGAAAAAAAAATAATAATTGAAAATAACAAAAATAGAATACTTAGCCGGAAAAAAATATATAAAAGAAACAAATATAAATATAATGCCTACTAGATTTTACAAGTGGCAGTCACAAGTAGCTTCCTCTATCTGCAGATTGAGACAGTATTGTTTCAATTTATTTGAAAAACTGCGGACCGACAAAAGATCACGGAGAGGTGGAGGTAGGTCATTCCAGATCTTTGCAGAAGCGTACCTGTAGCTACCCTGGAAAGCACTCGTTTTGTGTCTGGGTATTTTCAAAAGAGCGAGGCGTTTTCGGGAAGACCAAACTAGGCCCTCGTATAAATACTCAGGCTTGCGCGTCTTGATGACCCCAAATAATAGAGTTGCGAAATGCAAGTATCGTCGGGTAGACATTTTGAGTGATTTACCATTATTTAGGAATGGCGTTACATGGTGTCTCGGCGGTATATTATAACAAAATCTTGCACATGCATTTTGTACACGCTGTATCATTTGTTTAGTGCGAGCTAACAAACGGGGACCATATACTACATCTGCATAGTTGAGCTTAGATAAGACCAAAGATTCTACTAGATTTAATCGCAGTTGAGTGGATAAATAGTCTCTAACTTTATATAGAACTCGCAATCTGAAAAAGCAGTTACGAATCACTTCTTGAATATGCGTTTCAAATCGCAGCTCAGGATCCATGACCACTCCCAAATTACGCGCTTCATGACATTGTTCTATTTGTACACCGTCTATTATTATATTAGGTTTTTTCGCGATTGTCCTAGCTATTTGGCATAAGATATTTCATCATTATTATCACCCATAGGACGTCCACTGCTGCACATAGGGCTTAACTAAAAATTTCTACCTTGTCCGATTAGAAGCGGCCTGCATCCAGCATTTCCCCGCGGACTTCACCAGATCGTCTGTCCATCTCGCGGGGTCGTCCTACGCTGCGCCTGCCGGTACGTGGTCTCCACTCGAGAACTCTTCTACTCAACCGGTTATCGGTCCTTCGAGCAATGTGGCCAGCCCATTGCCACTTCAGAACCATTTGAATTTTGAATTTTGAATTTCAGCTTACTGACTCGCTAAGCTATGTCGGTTACCTTGGTTCGTCTACAGATCTCCTCGTTTCTGATTCGATCACGTAAAATATTTAAAATTAAAATCCATTCTTTTTGCCTTATCCCGTTTTTCTGTCGGGGTCAGTTACCTAACTTAGGCGATTTGACGTGGAACCAAGTATTTACACAGAGCGACTGCCATCTGACCTCTGCAACTTGAAGGCTAAGCTGGCCCGAATCCTAGCATACATAGAAATCCGACACATTCAAATATCATCTGTATTAAAATTTTATTTGAATGTAGGATTCATCACGATGTTTTTCTTTCACCGTAAGAGCAGTCGGTAAATGTCGCTAAAACACATTGGTACATGGTAGATGAAAATGAAAATCTGCTAAATGAAAATCGTTTCAGTTGGATGTCGATTGGATCTCAGTTGGATGATTTCGCTCATTTCGTAGTCTGCTTACAGTTAGAAGTATAGAAAAATCACAATGGCAATTGAATGACAGTTGAGTTTCGTTTCGATGGCGTTACAATGACAAAAAATAGCAGGCTTGGGGCCAAATCTTTCAAAACTACGCTCAAAATTGCGATTTTTAAAGATTCAGATATAAAACTTTATTTGCAAAGAGATTAATACAAAATAAAATTGACAAAACAGTAAAGGCTTTTGTTTTTACAAGCTTTTTTAATAAATATTTTAGTCTTATAGCGTGTGGTGCCGGCTTAGAATAGCACTACCCTATATCTCCTCGTGGTATACTAAAAACCTACCTACCACAACACCTTGTACTGCGTTCGCCAGTCCGCCTTTCAAGCGACATCAGGTAAGGCAAATCCCCCCACTAGGGGGAGAACTATGTCCAGCATTGGACTATGTCGAACTGTTGAAGTTTAAACCATCTGCTATCTGCATTAGGGTGCGTCTCTATTGAAGCGGGGCTGCGCTAAGCTAAGCTAAGCGCGGCATGAATTGACTAATCATGAGCCTCAAAATCCCCGCGCAGCTTTAGTGGAGACACTGGATTGGTCAATTTATGCCCCGCTCAGCTCAGCTTAGCGCAGCCCCGCTTCAGTGGAGACGCACCATTATTCTTGTGTCCGTTTTTTTGGGCAAATCAACTTGCTTACTTATGAATGATGTAAAAATCTTAGCTGCAAATATTTTAAGAGAAGAACCAGCCCAAGAAACTGAACAACTTTTCCCAAGGAACATAGGTCGAAATATGACATATTTAGGCCTCCCAACCGGCCCAGTCAATTTGAGTGGGTCCTTAAATTTTTCCATAATCCGACCTATATTTCTTGTTCAGTTCCATTCATGGGCTGATTCACCCCTTATAATATTTGCAGCTAATATTTTTACGCCTTATATATTCCTTTATAAAAAGTGGTTTATGTTTATGAGCCGGTGTGCCGCCTGAAATATTTTCAGTGAAGTAAAGAAAAGTAGTAGTTACTAAAAGATCAAATTTTGCAACAAAGCCATCTAGCGAAAATTACTTGAACTACGAACGCTGCTATCACGCTACGTATAAAAGTGTGCTACGTGGTGCTACTCTCCGTCTACGGTTACGCTACGCTGCAAGTAGACAAGTGCTTCTGTTAGTACTCGATGGGAAACATAGATGGCACTGACAGTATCAAATTAAATAGTGTGGTGTTTTCGTGATCAAATGTCCCTAAACTTTTTGAATCAGAAGTATTTGTTTTTGCAAACTCTAAGCAGTAATTTCTATGACCTAACTCTAAACGCATGCCTTGCGTAAACATTTTCGTTAGTTGCCTAAACTCTCTCTTTCTCTTTTCGTGTGGGACAATGAGTAGTCCAACGACGCATAAATTGAACCTCTGATTTATATTTCATTTAGGTAGATAATTGTATGCTATGCACTCGCATAGATAGTACTAAAAAACTGCATACAATATCAATAAACGGACAAGGTGCATCCGCCAACGGTCATCCATGAATATTCAAATGCAGTTTCTACTTTACCACTGCATACAAGCATGCAATAAGCAAAAAATTGCATATTATTGAATAAGTGTATTTTGTACTTAGGTATAGGGTGAAAAAGCATTTGCTGCAAATATTTTAAGCCCAGCCCAGGAAACTTAACAACTTTTCCCTAAGAACATAGGTCGACATAAGCCGAGATTTTTTTTTGGATCTCCCATACAAATTGACTAGGTCGGAGGACCCGAATTATTTTTCATATTTCGACCTTTGTTCCTTGGGGAAAGTTGTTCAGTTTCATGGGCTGATTCACCTCTCAAAATATTTACAGGTAATATACAAGTATAAACACCCTGTATATTAAGGGGTGAACCAGCCCAGGAAACTAAACAACATACCCCAAGGAACATAGGTCTAAATATGAAAAAAAAATTTGGTCCTTCCATACTTACAACTTCTGTTAACTCTTGTCAGAAATCGCTTAATTTATGAAGTTTAAAACCTCTGACAGCAGGGTTCGTCAACACCCCAACCCACACTAGAACACCAGTTTTAAAAGTACAACATATTTGAAAAGCTGTCAAAGCCATACTAAAGGACATGTCAACAAACAAAAGTAGACCTTATGCCACAGCATTAACATGAATTTGACAGCTGTGAAAGCTGTACTAAAGGACATGCATGTCCACAAAGAAAAGTAGACCATAAATCATTGCATTAACGGCATAAACTATAGTTTACCTGCAGCCGGCGACTCGCGTGAGTCGTGGTGACGTCACCACGGCTAACACAGACACACCTTCAATTGTGCTTGTGAGTGTATGCTGCGTGGTACAAGTCACAAGCTCTGCTGTGTTTATGTAGTCTGTAAAATATATAGGATGATCCCTGTGACGTTTGTGACCTTGAAGCAAATGCTATGACTTAAGGTCCATTTCCCTAGTAAACAAACGAAAATGGGCCTTATGTCATAGCATTTGCTTTGCTTTTGTGACGTTTGTGACCTTGGAGCAAATGCTATGACATAAGGCCCATTTTCCTTTGTCACTGGGATCATCCTATATTTTACGGTAAACAAGAATCGCACAAGTAAAATATAAAAATATCTCGTTACGTTCTATGGACTTTCAGAAAGTGCTAGTAGCAGCAGGATTTTTTTAAATTCAGTTCAAAATAACTAGATATTTTTTATTTTACCGCTACATCTAGCAGGTGGTATTCTAAAACCAGGATTCATTATAGTATTACAGCGTTGGGGGACTTCGTGTCTCATATGAAAATGAAGAAGAAATAAAAAAAATACCTACGTAATTTTCCCATGTAAAAAGCAAATGTATGGCCCTTGTACTACGAACTGTAGCGATAATTATCGATCGATCGAATATACAAAAGACATCAACGCAATCTTGTAGCAAAAATCATATCTTTATGATAGCTTGTTAGGTATACTTTTTTTGTCACCTCTCTCTCTCTCTCTCTCTCTCTCTCTCTCTCTATTCGTATGGATCACCAGGTCGTCCAACGACCCAATCAACCCTAGTGTCTGAGTTTTTCAATCGCCTTCTAAAAGTAGCAGGCTTCTGACATGGTTGTGTAACGGCCGCCGTCTCAGTAATCATAGGCAGCAACCTTTTGTCGCCTAAAAGGCTATTATAAAAAGTACGTGTATTCATTCCAAGTTCTATATTATTTGGTCTAAAATTTCTGTGATAAGGTTTGATGTCTGGCTACCTTCGCATACTTACGCGGTCTTAAACAAATTATTTATCCTATACTAACTAATTTACGTAGTACCTTCATACAACAAGGTTACCATTCCCGCTGCATCTTGCACCTCGTACCAAATCCGCCAGTCACTCTCTCGCCGCGTGGTCTGCCCGCTCGCCGCTCACTTTCACATGCGATACAGACCGTCGCACCATATTCGATGATCGGCGCGGTGTAATACCTTACTGTGTACCTATTTATTTGTTCCAAAGTAGTAAATCTTTCATTCATCTTTTTGTACGCAAAACAGTCACTGTAAAAAAAGAAAAATGTTGGACATATTTTTCTATTTCTTATAACAATTTTATGAACCTAGTGTAAACTGCTATGCAACCAATTCATATGGGTACTAATACGACGAATATGACAGGCTGGTAATAAATTATTTTTATGGGGGATTCGTTTACTGCCCTTGGGCCATCAAAACTATGCCCTCATGTTACAGATCTGTGCTACCATTTAACTACGGTAAATTATTGCTATGAATAGGCAAAGAAAACTGTGTATATATTATATAAAATATTTTAAAATTAAAATGATCGCCTAGCCCAGGATATTACACAATTTAATCGAAGAAGGAGAGCTACCTATGTTCCCTCGGAAAACGATTCTCGGTTTTATTGGCGCGTAGAAATACTGAACGACCCTCGTTAACCACTGACATGTTTTATTTTAGTATTTTTTTACGTCTTAAACGGACTTGTATTTCTATTTTAACTACGCTGCATTCCGGCGTACCAAATCGTCACGTCGGTATCAGTACTGTAACGGACTTTGTACCGTTCGGGGAAAGGAATTCCATAGTTTTGCAATCGACTACGACGCTCTAAAGAAGATTTGAGCAACATCTTGTGGATAATGTTACAACGATTTAAATCTCCATGTAGGTATAAAAAATTACATACACTCACATACACAAATCACGCCTATATCCCTGGCGGGGTAGACAGAACGTTAACGACAGTAAAATTACGGTCGTTACGCCACGTCTAACAAATGTTTGAGGGTCGTTTCAGATAAGTCGTGTATCACTATAGTGACAAGTTGTCAGCCTGCCGCCTAAGACTGAAATACACACAAAATCCCTTGGTCGGCTTCTACAACACCCACGGGAAAGAAATGGGGTGATGCTATTCTAAGCCGACTTCACACGGCACGGAGTATAAAAATATACAAGGTGTAAAAAATATTTGCTGCAAATATTTTAAGGGGTGAACAGCCCATGAATCTGAACAAGTTTCCCCAAAAAACATAGGTCGAAATATGAGAAAATTATTGGACGTCCAAAACAGTTTGGGCGGTTGGAAGTTTTGTGTGGGAAGGGGAGAAATTTCCCTAGGAACATTATGTCAGGAAATCACATAAAAATAACTAGATCTCCCATACAAAATTACCATCACTTGATTTCGTGGTTATTATCACTAAAACTATAAGACATTATAACGGGTTTTAACTCACGGTAGGGATATATCGAGCACCCAATATTTCGGCGTAGAAGAATGAGGGTAGACAGATATGTTTGCCCTTAGCCGTCACCCGCAGCCGCTCCAGTTTACCCGTGATCATGGCGATTGCAACATCGCCGAAATATTGGGTGCTCGATATATCCCTACCGTGAGTTAAAAATTACCATCACCTAACTGTCTTTACCATGGAAAGCCAAAAAAGAATTGACATTTCCTGGAATATACTTATACTTACTTTAAATTGGTAGAAATATTTTTGTTGTAGACAACATTCGTCGTTCCGAAGAAAATTACAGTTAACTTTAACGACATACATAATCATTAATACACATTTTATAATATTCCTAGAACTCTACAATTCTTGATGTTGTTTACGTTATTGCTAGAGAGAAAAAGAGTTCTGGGCCCTAAGTCTGCTAAATGAAAATCGTTTCAGTTGGATGTCGATTGGATCTCATTTGGATGATTTTAGTAGTACCGTAGTCGGCTTAGAATGCCTTAGTCGTGCCGTGTGATGCCGGCTTAGAATAGCATCACCCCAAATCCTTCCCGCGGGTGTCGTAAGAGGCGACTAAGGGACTCGAGAGTATTGGTGTATTACAATTTTTAGGCCACAGGCTGACAACCTGTCACTATAGTGATACACATGTTTTCTGGAACAACCTTGGAAAACAATCCTCAAAAATGTCAGACGTGGCGATAGCGACCGTATTCTTGCGGCCGTTAACGCTCTGCCTACCCCGCAAGGGATAAAGGCGTGATATATGTATGTATGTACGTAGTCGGCTAACAGTTTGAAGTATAGAAAATCACAATGGCAATTGAATGACAGTTAAAAGTCGATGGCATTAACATGACATAAAAGACTTCGGGCTCTGAAAAATATCTCAGGGGTTTTTTGCACGATGACTCTACCTACAGTATTGCAAAATAAATAGGATAGGAACAGTAGGATAGCAATTTCATATTACCTTAATATTTAAGAGTCTTTTCAAGTAAATTACTAACTGCGTATTTCAAATAAACTGTTATGTACGTTATATTAGATTGTGTAAAAAAACATGTTTACGAAAGAAAATTATACTTAGACCAATTAAGTAGCAAAACAAACATATTATTTGCATATGGATAGCTATTTTTAAACCGAGGTCGAATTGGTAAAAAATAAATAAAACCATTTATATTTGTAGAAGATAATATTTTATTTATTCATTAAATTCATACACTATCCAACTCATAGGTACACTGTCTAATAATATGGGATAGGTGTAAATATCTAATCAGTGAGTAAAATATCAACCTACCTACTCAAATAGGTACCTACCTGTGTGAACTAATACACATGGAAACTTATTTTCATTAGGTCCTACATGATAGCAAATTATCAGTATCTAATAAAAATCAAGAGCTTTCTAGATTATTACCTGCCTGTTCGTAAACATATCAACACATATTTTTGTGATACCAGACTGGTATTGCAATGCAACGAACTCTACGTGTGCTAGTGCAAGTATCGCAACACCGAAGCGAGGTCATCGACACAAACAAATGAAAAAAGTAGAATAGCCGATGCACGGGACGTTGGACGGTGAAGTTTGTCGCTGCAGCGCGCGGTGCGGCCGGCGACGCGGACGCGACCTTGCCGCGCCCGTCACGCGACGTCACCGGGCCGGCCGGGGGCGCGGCGTGACGTCAGCCGACCTCACGCCGTCACTCGCGCGGCACGTGAACACCACGCGCCGGCACGCGCGCGCTGCGTGATCACCGGCCCCCCATTGGCTGCCGCAGCCGCGCCGCCCGCTCCCATTGGCCACCTCCCCCGCGCGCCCCGCGACAGCCGCCGCTTCGTGCCGCGGGAAACCAAGCCGCGGTTTATTCGTCCTCCGCTCGCCGGTCGAACCACACGGCTCCAAGCAGTGGAAGCGCGGAAACAAAACACAAGTTTAGTGAATTAAAAAAGAAAGTTTTCAACCGTTGTATGGTCTTATTGTAACCAGAATGTCTACTCTACTTGAAGTTTGCGGACCCCTGTCGCCGCCGTCGACACCTCCTCTAATGGAAAACAAAGTAAGTTTAACAGAGTTTCCTAAATATTTTTGCAAAAAAAAAAAAAAAATATTTTGTAATAAAAAAAAACTGACTAAATAATGGCTTTTGTGCAATCGAAAGTATGGCGCTCGCGCGCAGCACGGCGCGATCACGCAGTGCGTGCGTGCACAGCGAGGTAGAGTGGAGCCGTTCACTTATGTTCTGTGTCTTTGTCTACAGATTGAGTGTTTGCCGTTCAAGAAAGCTGCCACGAAGCGCGTGAGAGAGTCGCCCCCGCCTCCGGGCATGGTGACCCCTCAACCCTCCGACTCTGAGGGTGAGGACGAGTGCAACAAGCGGGCCCGGTGCGAGCTGGCGCGGCTGCTGCTGGCCACGCCGCCGCCCGAGCCGCGGCCCTCCGTCATCATGCGCGCGCACAAGGACGGCACCTGCAGCCCCGAGCTGCTCCCGCCGCCCCCCAAACAAATGAACATCCTCAAAACACTCAAGTTCAAGATGAACCGCAGTTACTCCCAAGTGAAATACGAGTGCATGAACCAAGTGGCGAGCCCTCCTCCCGCCGAGGCGCCCGCGAGCCCGCCTACCCCGGCGCCGCCCGCAGAGGAGGCGCGAGTGCCGTCACCTCACGCGTGCTCTCCGAAACCCTGCCGCGATGAGCAGCGGGTGCCCGCGCCTGCTGTTGCGGCGACGCCGGGCTGGGTGCCGCTAGCGCCCCGGCCCGCCCCCGCAGTGCTCGTTCCCGGAGCTCTGTTACCCACCACTGCTCTGTGGCTGGTAGCGCCCGCTCCGCAAGCCCGTCGCCGCCTCTACGAGTGTTCTTACCCTGGTTGCGGCAAGAATTACTTCAAGTCATCCCACCTGAAAGCGCACGCCCGCACACACACAGGCGAGCGTCCCTTCCAGTGCGCGTGGCCGGGCTGCGAGCGGAGATTCTCCCGCTCAGACGAGCTGTCCCGCCACAAGCGCACCCACACAGGAGAGAAGAAGTTCGGATGCCGCGTGTGCAACCGTCGGTTCATGCGCTCCGACCACCTCGCCAAGCACGTTAAAAGACACGCCAAGGAAAGGGTTCCGCCACAGCCCGTGCTCAGACTCCTCCCATCTCCACCAGAGAGCGTGCCCGTGGCACTCCCAATCGCGCAGTAAACGCCCGATTTGACTGTGATCCAGATCTCAAGATCGTTACCTAGTTTTAGTCTAACTTTACTCATTTCTAAGACTGTCCTATCTGACTACTTAAGTAGTACTAGCTCGTAAGAATTATGTTATTAGCGAATGCTAAGCTTGAAAAAATGTGATTAAAATTGAATGGTTTTTAAAAAAGCTTGTTGTTTTCACTGAAATCACTTCCTGAATACACGATTCACTAACCCTGAACCTCACTGACACTACACAACACACTTAAAAGAAGAAAGAACGCTACGTTCCACTTTAGGATACCACTGTGTGGTCCACAAGTGGACAAACGTGGGATGGGAAGCCCAGCGGACAGCCGGCGGCTGACTGGGGCTCGCGCGGAAGCCACTTACGCCCGGTCTGATAAGACAAAGACCCCTTATCGCCAGCGATAGCGCGTCACACACTAATTGCTGACAGAGATACTACAAAGTAAAATTATTTATTCAAGTGTCCGTATAAAAATGCAGACTAAATTAAAAATGCAAAAATACGGGACAAGAAAAAGAAGGAAGGAAAAATTTTGCCAAAAAAATTACAAAATCGCGTGGGTAGAGTCAAGGAATTTGATCGCTTACCTCCATTACGATACTCTCTTCCAAATAAGCAAGGCAGGCATGAGAGAATGAGGAAAACGATCTCGAATTTGCTTCACCACAAAAGAAATAAAATAAACCAAAAAACTGCAAGCGACTGAAACGCTGACCTTTACCATTTGACCTTTGAAATTTTTTTTTTTTTTTTCTCTCTTTCTTCTGCAACATGGCAATCTGTTTTACAACAATGAGCCACCTTTGAAATGTCGTGAAGGAAATCACGTGGAGCGAATTTAATTCCATCGGAATTCGGAACCGCAAGTTCAGGGCAGTTTACCGCCCTTTCCTTACAACCCACAATCTTACAAGGAGTTGCTATAGAGATTAAGCACTGTTTTTTGAACCGAGATAAAAATATAATAGACATATCAACAGAAGGAGTATTAACCCGGATGTTCCCGGATGTACCTGTAGACTGATAGAAAGATTGAGCAGTGACTAACCTTTAGAAGTAAAATACACAGAATGCTTGTTAAAGTTATTCGGCAGGTCAAATAGCAGATCATAGAGACAAAAATGAACGATCAAAACGAGACTTTTTTTAAAACTCGTATGTGCAAATTTGTTGGAAATTGTGCCACTTGAGTTGTATCGTTTAGGACATCGAGTCACCAAGAATAAACCTTGATAGACAGATGAATCGTTTAAAAATTCATTAAACCTTGGTGTCAAAGTAGAATTTGGAAGTAGGTTTTTCAAATTCAACCCTTTGTAGAAATATAAAAATGGAGAGCCAAAAACACCCATTTCGAAAGCTCATAATTAGGACAAGAGCACCCATTTCGGAAGCTCATATCCATAATTAGGATATTTTTCAATTTTTTTAGGAAATGTCTGGGACACAGAGCTAAAATGACATTTGTGTCGCTCGCACGCATATCATCTGTTTTCCGTGGTCTGGTAGATACAGCAGAGAACTTTCCAAAAGCGTCATCCACGCCTCCCCAACAAAAAAATCACGTAACGAGTTACACAATTTCAAATCCTTAGCGTCACTTCGCGCACACCCTCTCATTCGACTCTTGCGCACCGTGCGGCCACTCCTGCCGCACGCGCCAATCACGCGCGCCGCACGCCGCGCCGCCGTGCGCGTGACGTCACTTACAGCACTTTCATGCGCGATAGCGAATGAAAACCGGCCTGATTATTCCATGTTATTGTGGAAACCTCGTGCAATGTGCGACTGCGGTTGGCAAGCAGGTATTCAAAGTAGTTAGTGACATTCTTATATTTTTGACGTTTCCCATGTATTGACATTGTATTTAAAAGTATGACATTGATTTGTGTGATGTGCATTGAGTGCCGTGTGATGCCGGCTTAGAATAGCATCACCCCACATCCTTCCCGTGGGTGTCGTAAGAGGCGATTATGGGACTCGAGAGTATTGGTGTATTACAATTTTTAGGCGACAAGCTGACAACCTGTCACTATAGTAATACACATGTTTCCTGAAACAACGTTGGAAAACAATCCTCAAAAATGTCAGACGTGGCGATAGTGGCTGTATTCTTGCGGCCACTATCGCTCTGCCTACCCCACAAGGGATAAAGGCGTGATATATGTATGTATGTAGTATGTACATTGATTTGTATTATATTCTATATTCAATTTTCTGCGATAGGTATATTTTTATTACTGTTAAATTAAATTCAGATAGGGTAAGCTACACCTACTAGGCAAAATTACATTGATTCTAATGATATATTTTGACAACTGTATTTTACAACATGTAATTTATGGCTTAAATAAATGAAATGAAAGTTCTGAACGATTGTTTCCAACCGGAATCTTAATTCGAGTATTTTCTTACGTAAGGCCTTTTTTAGATTTCATGCACAACGTAGCGCTAAAACAAAATGACTCAGCGGTCTGTTAGATCCATACTAGAAATTTAATTTACTTTTATCTATCTTACTAAAACCGCTCTACTGTTGTCGATGCACCAGCCTGTTTAACGCTGCGTTGTGCTTGAAAAAGGCCCAATTTTATTAAGGTACCTAAATATTCTCTCAGATGAAATACTAGAAAAGCAAGCAAGTACAATTAACATACACACAAATCACACAAATCACGCCTTAATCCCTTGCGGGGTAGGCAGAGCGTTAACGAGCTCCAAAATACGGTCGTTATCGCCACGTCTGACAAATATTGAGGGCCGTTTAAGATAATACGTGCATCAGTATAGTGACAGGTTGTCAGCATGTCGCCTAAAAGTTGTAATACACTTGAAACCCTCAAGGCCCTCAGTCGCCTCTTACGACACCCACGGGTAAGAAATGGGGTGATGCTATTCTTAGCCGGCATCACACGGCAAATAAACTCAAACGGTTAGGTTATGTTATATTCACATCCCGTATGGAATTATTTAAATAGGGTGTTAAAAAAATAGCTGTAAATATTTTTAGGGGTGAATCAGCCCATCAGCATCAGCCCATGAAATTGAACAACTTTCCTCAAGGAACATAGGTCGAAATATGAAAAAAACATTTTGGACCTCCCATACAAATAAATAAATAAATATCCTGGACAATTCACAAATAAACTTGGTATTGTCGATAATTTTGTATGGGAGGTCTGGGCTAATTTTCATGGGCTGGTTCACCTCTTAAAATATTGGCAGCAATTTTTTTTTTACACCCTACATATTTAGAAGGTAACCAGGTTAGACTCGATGTTTCACATGATAAAAGAGGAAGGTAACTGTTACTGTGTAATTACGTACAAACAAAGTAAAGTTATTTTCAACGATAACGCTACATGTTTATCAACACGTCCCTATGACACGTGTCATTTAGCACGCAGTTCCTTTGTTCCGATTAAGGGCGTGTCTGTCTCGCAAATAAAAACATACAGGTAAGGCTGGCCGCACACTTGACGCACGACGGAGCGTGTTTCTAGTTTGGTTCAAAGTATAGGAGAGAACAGTGTTACGCCAGTGTAGAATAAGCATCACCCCAGTTCATAATAACTTAAGGTTACGACTAATTCACTGCGGGGACGACACTTAACGCACGACGGACCGCTACAATATCGCAGCGGTCAGATCCATACTAGAAATGTCAATCCCCATAAAAAAACCGCTCAACCTCTGTTGACGCAGCGCTATCGCAGTGACATACGTCGATCTTTTAGTCGGTCTTTTATATAAAAAACCCTTTTGGAAGTGGCAGGTGACAAGTAGATTTTTTTTCCTAACGGTCGTGCTGAAACGAGGGTTTGAGAACAGTCATCGGAGAAAATCTCTATTAAGAGAAACATCACGAGCGCACTCATAAAAAAATCATAATACTTAATAAGAAACAGGGCCCCAAGTCTGCTAAATGAAAAACGTTTCAGTTGGATGTCGATTGGACCTCAGTTGGATGATTTAGGTCATTTCGTAGTCTGGTAACAGTTTGAAGTATAGAAAATCACAATGGCAATAGAATGACAGTTGATTTTCAAAGGCGTTGCAATGACAAAAAGTAGCAGACTTGGGGCCCAGAAGGCATGAGAAATTAAAAATTCGAACGGAAAATAAGTATGAGTATATAAATAAGCCCAAAACATTCCATTATATGTATGCCTAATTAATGTTACGATTTCTACCAGGTAAGTCAAATTCGTGGAAACCATGTCGAAACCGCAGTAGCGAGGCCACCTTTTAAAAGGAAAAATGGTACGAAAATTACCTATCAATGCGTTTTCCTCTACGAAACGTGTCTAAATAACATCGATAGGAACAAAAGGGACTTTATACAGGGTGTTATGGACAGCGTCCCGAATACTGACAGGGTGCAAGCAGACCATAAAAGTGAACAACTTTCCCCTAGGAACATGGATCAGGAAACGACAAAAAAAATTCAGCCTCCCATATACAAAATCGCGATCAGCAGACTGCGTTTACTATGGGAAACTGAATTTTTTTTTTACGTTTCCTGACATATTATGTTCCTAGAGGAAAGTTGTTCAGTTCAATGGTCTGCTTGCATCCTCGGGACGCTGTCCCTTACATCCGGTATATGTTTTTTTTTCTTTGATTTGTTTATCAACTGCCCACTAGAAATGATTTACATAGAACTCTTTCAGAAAGTTTTGAGAAAATTAAATAATAATAATGATTGAAACAAGATGGAAGCGCTTGTATTTTAGTTCAACGGAAAAAACATTACAAAATTGTTGAATGATATCAGTTCTATATAACAAAACACAGAACAAAAGCTTCTTTTTCCATTCTCTTCTGCTCTGGGCCTCCAGGTGCCAGCCCTTACTAAATGCATGCTCGTCGCGCCATCTACGATGATTTCCCTAAATAATAAATTATACGGCAACTTGTCAGATATAAAGATGTTCAAAAACGACTCCTGAAAAGATGCAACATTGAGCCCACTCAATGGGAGGGTCTGGCAGCACAACGCCCCGAATGGCGCGGGATGGTTAAGAGGCAAGTCCGCGAGTTTGAGGAACAGCGTAAAGCAGACCTCGACGCTAAGCGCGAAGAATTAAAGGCCCGTTCACCCGTCGCCATTAACTATAATTATGTAAATGGCAAACTCACGTGTCCACACAGTGCACGGGAGTTTACTGCCAACATTGGCTACAATAGCCATCTCCGGGCGCATCAGCGCCGATCTGATTAAAAGTCGAAGTGGTCGCCATGGCCGAAATCGGTCGGAGAGATCATCATCAAATTATAGACCGAAAAAAATAATTAAAAAGGAAATGCTTTTGGAATCAGGTCTCTGTTAAATTAGTTTCCGGCAAACATTGTGTTTACGACAGACCCTTTACCCTTCTGACAGAAATAGATGTTAAAATCTACGCTGAAAATAATCCACACAAAGTACAAAGTCCATCAGTCGTTTGGAATCAAAATTTTATTACTTTGTTTATCTAAAACAGCCAAGAATGCTTAACATTGATTTTTATTGTAAACAGATAAATTTAAGGTTATTAAAAATCAGTTGAATGACACCAAAGTAAGTAACATACCTCTGGCACTAAGATAGGTCTTTAGAATTCTAAATTATGTCAGTCGTCAAAGTGCAGAAAGTCGGCATACAGCGCCTAGATCAACTCAATACATACATATACATACATACATATATCACGCCTTTATCCCTTCGGGTTAGGCAGAGCGTTCACGACCGTAAAGATACGGTCGCTATCGCCACGTCTGACGACAAGTCTTTGAGGGATGATTCAAAACAATGGTGCATGACTTTAGTGACAGGTTGTCAGCCTGTCGCCTAAAATTGTAATACACATGGAACCCTCGGGCCCCTTAGTCACCTCATACGACGCCCGCGGGAAGGATATGGGGTAATGCTATTCTAAGCCGGCATCACACGGCCAATTCTAAACCGGCATCACACGGCCATTCGCAGCCGGCATCACACGGCCAATATATTCTCTGTATATACAATTTTCTTCTATCGTTGGGTTGGGACCATGGATCGACAAACGACCCAATGAACAATTAAAAGTGCCCATGGCAGAGGAATCTTGGTATGTCGCGTTTGTTAAAGAAATAGCTTGTAGAACAAAGTCCACTCATCTGCCTGGTAAACACGTTATACAGGGTGTAAATATATTAGCTGCAAATATTTTAAGGGGTGAACCAGCCCATTAAACTGAACAACTTTCCTTATGAAACATAGGCCAAAATATGAAAAAAAATTTGAACCTTCAATACTAAATTACCGACCGACCAATTTAATTTGTATGGGAGGTTGATAAAAATTTCTCATATTTCGACCTGTTTTTTGGGGAAAGTTGTTCAGTTTCATGGGCTGGTGCACTCCTTAAAATAGTTGCAGCTAATATTATTACACCTTATATTCAATTGAATGTAATATACGTAGACCAATCATCATTTTATTAAAAAGTTAATCCACTGCACATACGTAGGAAACTCGACCGATGTGGCGCAATGGTTGTAAGACTCCCTGCGACGCAGAAGGTTCCGGGTTCTATTCTCGGTGAGTCAGTCTCAAAAGTTAATATTTATTACTTTGTCTACTTGTTCCCACTCTGATTATGACAAGTCCCGGTTGCTGTCTATGATTACTTAGTCGGGGATCCTTACTCAACCATATCAGAGCCCTGCTACTAGCGGAAAACTTTTGAAACCAGGGTTCATCGGGCCCTTGGACGACTCGGTGTCCCAAACAAAAAAGAGCTATACGATGTGATCTGCTTACAGAATACACAACGACAGAAAGAGTGAAAATTATCCCAAATTAACTCTGACCCAACTCAATAACTTCACCATACTATAGGGCATATAGCTGGCCATTGCTATACATGTGTTGCCGATTCAGGGCGATGTTTTGGTATGAAAATAGCCACGTGAGCAAAGTCCAACCGAGGCATGTACCCTACTACCCGCCGTCCAACGATATAATTGGAGCGAGGTATTTTTACGCACCAACAACGCCCTCGTTATCAAGTGGCGAATCTAATCGAAATGAAAATGAATTTATTTTATTCTTTGCATTCATACAACCGAACCGATGAACCCTGGGCCCCAAGTCTGCTATTTTTTGTCATTGTAATGCCATCGAAACTCAACTGTCCTTCATTGCCACTGTGATTTTCCACACTTCAAACTGTTAGCAGACTACGAAATGACCGAAATCATCCGACTGATATCTAATCGAAATCCAACTGAAACGATTTTCATTTAGGGTCCTGGTGTCACCGTGGCATTGTTATACTAGGTGTCACAAGTGTTTAACGTGATCTCACGTGCCAATTATAAAAAATCTGAACAATTTGACTATTCTGTGCAAATCAAGTTGAACCTCCAGTTGACCTTATTGTATACGTTGACTACTTACAACGCATAATTTAGCCACAAATTTTATGTGACTTTTTAAAAAGGCCAAAAAACCAACCACCGCAAGACACAAAACCGCAGCTTTATCGGGGGCTTTTTCAAACCCAAATACTACTATTGAGAGTAACAAAATATCATCCAAATAGGGAAGGCCCGTGTCCGGCAGTGAACTGATCTGACTATTGATGATGATGACTCATCTTTTCAAGAATCTAGCTTGGTTCAGATATGGCTCAATCTATGAGAATCAGCTATGACTTTCTCATCTGCAAACATAAAATCTACTACTTATATTCATAAGAAAAAAGAAAAAGCAAGCTGGACAGACTCCGATGGGAAGACGATTTCAAGATTGTTGGAAATTAACGGAGTCTAATCACCTACCTCCTCTTCTTCGCACCTCAATGTGGCGATTCAGTGTTTCGCAAATGCCTTCCCAACAAAGCGACATACGCATCAGCTTTCTCTAGAAAGATTTCTCCGTAATCCCGCTCACCGGCTCATGGCGCATGGCGCACGTGAATGCGTCACGCCGTCGACGCGTGCGCATCCGACCGAAGAGTCACTTGTGACGCAACGCGCTATATCTGCTGCGCTGGCGCATAAGTGGCTATTACCTGCCTGCCTTTGGCGTACACTGCTGGTTCCTCACATGGGTAACATACAACAAACTCAAGATAAGCAGCAATGTATGCGTTTACCCCTCTGTTTATAGTCGAACTTGCGAGGACGGGAGCGCGGAATTCCATGGCGGCGTAGCAATGTGGGCGTTGGCTTTTGCGTGGATACAGTCTTGGTAGTTTTAGATGGATTCAGGTCAGATTATCAGACGTTAACGGTCATTTTTTTTCTATTTTGGTAGCGATATTGTAGCTGGTTTTACAGGGACGCAGTCTTGGTAGAGTTGGTGATAGGTAATATAATATTGACATTACTTAGACGTCAGGCATCAAGCCATCAACGTTTTTTTCGATGATCTTGCACACGTATTCAAATTGTTGTCGACCAAAGGAATACCTAAGCGAACAGATTTTTCTGGTAACCCCTTCTCGTCGGGTCTACCTCCATCATTTTTAATCAAGACGAGTAGGCGGGTGAAAGAAAAACTATTGACGACAGGGATCATCGGGTCGTTGGACGACTTGGACTAAAAGGCCAAGAACTAAACCACAAAAACATAGTAACAAAGGAAGTCATGCGGTGCCTTCGACCCTGTAACATCTTCAATGCCAGCCTACAGACGACTGCATTGTCAAAAAAAGTCCTCTTTAAATTGATGAATTATGAAGCGTTATTTTCATAAGCGATCTTCCTCAAAGGCAAAACTTAAGTAGTCAAAAATTCTGCTTCATTGACTTCATTTCTTCTTCTTTCTTTTCATGTAGGACAACAAGCCGTCTAACGACCCGATGAAACCCGTCGTCACAAGTTCTTCAACCGCCTACTATTATTATTATATTATTATTACTTTTGACTGCTATTCTGATTCAGCCAGCTAACTTTGCCAGAGCCATACAAAATATGACAATGTGTAAATTTCTAGCCAATGTTCAAGAAGGCATAGATAGCGCTTAGCTGAACTGAAAGAGCTTTTTTCCATGAATATGCATTTCTATGGAGTACTTACTTATCAATGTCAAAAATCGAGTATGAAAATATAAAAAGGGCGGAGGAAAGTTGGAGTAGGTACCTATTAATATTCTTCAATGTCAAAAATCTGGTATGAAAATTATAAAAGGGGGGAGGAAAGTCATGTAGACCTATTTATTCCTAGTCACAGGATGTGTGTTGTTTGATAAAACTTTATCGGCTGGAAACTTCGCATATGAATAAGCACAAAGTCGTAATCAGTTGTTTTGTTGCAAACTCATGGCGCAATCCCCTTTGTATAGTGAGAATAACAAGGTCGAATTTACAACCTACCTAATATTACTATTATTTACTGCAAATACTAAAGCATGAGCTGGTCTGACTATGCCACATTTTGAGATTTTCAAAGAAGTTTTTAAAATGTGGCTAACTATGTCGATTGTCGGTAACTATGAAAAAGAATTTCCCTCGCTGTTTTTTTTTACCCGACTGTTATGTTAGAAGGACTGTTATGTTTTTCAAAAGTATGTAGGTACATATGTACATAATATTATGTATGTAGAAAACGGCTTGTAGCTCTTGTCTTGAAGGAAACAAAAAAATGTTATGTTTTAATGTGAGCAATAAAGTGTTTCTGTCTGTCGGTTATTCCGAATTCGGTCGATCATTCTAAAAGAAAATGGTCGATTATTCCGACTCATTTTAGGCTAGTTACCAATCATCCCACGTTTTTCTAGAACTAGCTGAATCGGATTGTAACGAAAACTTCCATTCCGCAATAAATGACGAAACATCTCAGCAAGAATCTTGGCACTGCACACGTAGCACTGGGTTGCGGCGTGCTAGCGCCGATTATACAGGGTGTCCAAAACACTGCCTAGTTTGTGCAAAACCCAATATAAATTCAAACTCAAACTCAAAATATTTATTCAAAGTAGTAAATTTTACATTTCGCTTTTTGATGGTCAGGAATTCACAATTTTAACAATAACAATTTTATGAACCTAGTGTAAATGCGGCTTAGGTGGACTAAAAACTTAAAACTAGCCCCTAAAGCACTGCCTCGGGGCTGGCCAAGCTAACCAAACAACATGTGACGTTAGGTGGTAAATAAAATAACATCGAGTTCATGCCAAGAGAAAATGTTGTGTTACATGCGTATGGTTAGCCGGACCCCCTGGACAGTAAACCACCCAGAAACCTGCCCAGAAGTGCTCCTATTCTAAAAATACAATTTGTCAGGCCCTAGGCTATCCTAGCTAAATTTCTAAATATGAAACAAAAATACATTAATAGCCAAAAGCGGCTACGTTAAAAAGATAAAATATATATCATATACAGTAGATAATTCTACCTGTGTCGTCATATAAAGTCTACTTTGTACACTTGTAACTACTCCCATGGAGATATACCTTGCATTGCATTGCAAATACGAGAACAGCAACAGGCACGTTAGTTGATAAAATTGCTGAAAATATACTAACTTTATAATGTGGTTCGCGCCAGTGCTATGGAACAATTTTCGTGTTACGCCCGACTTTATTCCCATGATTGGTATCGTTGGATGCGTTGTGATACCCTGAGTACTAATGCCTGAGTCATATTACTCGCAAGTGTGATTTCGACGATCCAAAACACCACCCTTATCCGAACTAGTAACACGTAGCATATTCTGGTAGCTTGGAATTGTTTATTTATTTCTTACTAGCTGGTGCCCGCGAACTTCGTTTCGCCATAATATATCTTCCATCATTTATCAGCTATAATAAGGACGACCACTGCTAAACATAGGCCTCTAAGAACCATAAAATAATATTAGCCAATATTAAATTGTTGGTAGGTAGGTACCAGAAAACTTGGTTTCTCAGACTATATGTAAGTAATTTAAAAAAACTGTTAAATCGTAAAATTTCAATTTCCACATGCAAGAAAGAGTAAGAAAACGGTGGTTGGTTTATAGTGTTTAGTCTTTTAGAATCCCTAAAGGTTCAGTTTCTTGAAGTCGTCTTTCCCTGCTACGATTTTTTAGCTTTCCAGTTCTCTTCCCTATATCTTCAACTTTCCGCCTCTTATGCCATTTTTAGCAGATTTTTTAAAACCGTGCAATATTTACTTCCAAGAGTATTAATTCCGTGAAGTAGACTGATGCCACATTTCTTGACATTGTGATGGAAGACTGAAGACCGAGTTCATGAGTGTGAATAAATAAAAACAAAAGCAAGCAATCATACTACTAATCCTATCCTATCCTACTTCCTACTAATAATATAAATACAAAAGTTTATATGTTTGTTTGTTACTCCTTCACGCAAAAACTGTTTAACAGATATTCATGAAATTGAACACAGACATAAAGGAGGTAACTTGGATTAACGCATAGGAAAGTTTTCTTCGCGAAAAAATGTTCCTGTGTGATGCCATGACCGATTTCCACACGGGCGGAGCCGCGGCGAGGGTTACGTTTAATTAAGTTCCTAAGGCTATTTAATTAAGGTCGTGTGCTGCCGGCAAAGTAGAATAGCACCTCTCTTCCCGTGGGAGTCGTAAGAATCAACCGAGGGAGAAACCTGACCAAGACCGGCGGCCCTGGAGAAGGACAACAGAATCTACATTTAAACCCGGAACGGAGTCTTTGTTAGACGCGTGTGATAGAGGTCTATCCTGCAGTCAATTTAGCTCCGCACGTATCGACTCGCAGTTCCTGTGGTGTGAGTCAGGGAGCCCGAGAGAATGGCGCAGGTCTTGAGCAAGCCTGCGTTTTCCAAAAAACGTTGTCTGTGGAAAATCGGCTTATACCTATAGCCACGAAAAGTCTTATCTCAGATACTGATTTGATCGTCTGGCACAAACGTATAAAATATAACTTTCGTCAGGAAAATTTTACAGAAATATGGAAAAATGTATCTTCTATATAAAATGTACCAGCCGATTGGGTCAATTTGTGTGGGAAGTCCAATTTTTATTAGTATTTCCAAAGAATATTTCAGAAAAAAGTTGTCGCCCCCTGAAAATAATGTAGCTGTATTGTCGGCAAAACCTATAACATACTGCATGTACCAGACAAACATTGGCTAAATAGCCTTAACCAAATTAGCGAGAAAATTTAAAAACAAAAAAGATATTGCAATTTTCCTGCGTAGATTACGCACAAAGAAAACGATTCCTATATGAAGTTTGTATCGTCTGGCCACGCAAATTGCACGTCTTGCACCAGGGAACTTTTGTTTTCGAGGGTAATAATTATTGAATTATTAAAAGTGAAAATTATTCCAATATTAAAGAGATATTTTTGTAGTCGTCG
Organism: Keiferia lycopersicella; assembly: GCA_029255805.1. Lineage (NCBI taxonomy): Eukaryota > Metazoa > Arthropoda > Insecta > Lepidoptera > Gelechiidae > Keiferia > Keiferia lycopersicella. The sequence goes on from JARACZ010000017.1 coordinate 2,589,686, forward strand.
ACATATTCATAGATTTTAGTTTCCTTGTCGTAATCATGAGCAATAATTCGACAAACTCATTTGTTGAGGTTATAAAAATACAGATTAAAAATATAAATACGGCCTCATGTTTTTTTTTTCTTCCTGTGCGCTTATTCAAAGCGACACAATACGTGCTGGCCAGTTCGAAATTTGAAATAATCTCAGGTCCAATTAGCCCATACACATCCTTTTACTACGCGCCACTATGAAATTCTCATGACCTACAAACTTAATTTATGTGTAGCAGCCAACCCCCCTTTTAGGGGTATGTTTTTTTTAGCCTATAACCTGGTCGGTGAATTACTTGACATTTTGGTACAATTTGATTCAAAATCCGTTCGGTCGTTTTCGCGTGATGCTTCCGCATATACACAAACAAACACAAACATCGTACAAAACTCATTCATAGATGTCGCCACACGTCTTTTAAAACGCGCTATCGTTGTGTTTTCTCAAAACTATATAAGGTCACTGAACACTGACATGTTACTGTCTTATTATATGTATAGATAGACAAAGTAGTTTTTATATTTTCTTTTTGTAGGTCAAAATCAGTCATTGTAAAAAAGAGAAAAAATGTAAGACACATTTTTCTATTTCTTATAACAATTTATGAACCTAGTGTAAGCGCGGCTCAGGTGGACTAAAAAATTAAAACTAGCCCCTAACCTAACGCACTGCTTGGGGCTGGAATGTACTATGTTCTAGGTTCTTCACTGAATCACCCTGTATCATACAGGGTGTAAGGGACGGTTCAGACCATAAAACTGAACAAATATGGAGCCTATGAGCCAATGTAAAAATATGTTTCCATTGAAAGTCAGCTAGCTGATCGGAAATTTTGTTTCAGAGGTAGATTTTTTTCTCGTTTACTAACATGGATACCTACCATAGAAAAAGTTGTTCGAACAGACTTGCAAAGTTTTAATTACACAGTTCCTTATTTACATTCATCCCGTATACCAGCGCGATGCTATGTCCGCGCGGTTCCAATGTCCGATGGGCGTGCGCGCCACGCGGGCGCTGCGTGCGCGCAGTGACGTCATCGCCGCGCCCGCACCTGCCAGCATTGACACACAAAGCCAGCGATCGGCCCCCTTGTTTTCACAGAGGAAAATTACTTGCTTGTGACATCGACCAACTTATACTGGAACTCCATACACATACTATGAAAAACATGTTTATGTTTGATCCCTTAAATGGGTAGGTTGAAGTGCGGGCGATACGTACCGTTGTTGTTTTTGGACTGATGACCTTAAATCAATGTCAGAGTTTGGCAAAATAAGAAAACAACAAGTTTCCAGCTTGGTTTACTTTACAGAAATAAGTGAGGTGAACACCTTATGGGCAAGTCAAAATTAACAACGTGAGCTTACGTGGCTCGGGCAATATTAGCATAGACTATATAATAGTAGAATCTTTAGCTTGTGTTATCAATTAGTCATTGAGGAGTTGCCTTGAAAAGAAAATAAACCCTGATAAAAAAACATTTTATTTCATCATAAAAATGTGCGTATTATTTACAGGAAACAAGTATATATAGTCGATAATGATACGAATGACATTCAAGGAACGTCGATAAACGTTATCAATATGAAATTACCTTCTTCCGAAGTTTAAGTACGCGCAGGACAAGTTAAAATGCCAAAGTTGCAGTTCCAGAAAACAAAGTAGAATGAATGACGAATTGTTCCCTTTCATAAATATTACTTACATATGTACCAATAGCGAAACAAGACAAAGGCAATCTTTCTAGAAGTATCGCACACATACTTAGGTAGAGTAGGTACTTCAATAGTAAACATGATGCAAGAAGCGTAAAGTTTGAAGTTTATGCAATTGAATTCTATTTTTAACTAAACTAGTACTTTTCTGCAATGTGAATGTAAACAATGCTATTAGTAATAACGGTACGGTAGTTAGTTTCTCATGTTATAGACGTGTTTTGAATCTATGACAATATTATTTCAACGTGATTCTACAATCATTGATTGACGGCTTATCTTGAAGATTACACATCATCAAGTAGTAAATATTTACCTGAAAGTCTACCAATCCAGACAGATTGTGTTGCGAAGGTACTCTAGTATAATCTGGTTCTATTGCCTCTGAGTGACCATGTGCCCTTTAAAAGTCTTTAACCTGATGCTAATGTCCTATGTGGATGATATTATGGACTACAAAGTTTATCAAAAGCCGATCTAAAGTGTGCCTGATATTTGTTGTTATTATTGCAATTGGAATTGATTTACGTTTTCCTGTCTAAGACCTTTGGTCTTTTGTAATTGTTTATTTTCAATTAACTAATTTGACTTTCTAAGTCAAAGGTTTCTGTCTGGTCCTGTCCATTGGCCTGCATTATCAGTGCATTCCTGGGGTATCCCAGTTGCTATCAATGATTCCGATTTTTTGATTTAGCATCTGTAATTGATTGTTTGTTTGCAGTAACTTACTCATATCAAAGGTCTATGTCTGACCTTGTTCATTGCTCTAATTCAATATTATCAATGCATTCCTGGGGTATCCCGGTTGCTGTCAGTGATTGGGATGTTTAAATCTCTGTTACTGAATGAGTAATAGTAACATCATTTAGTGATTCACTTTTGTATTTTTTGCATCAGTGGGATCATCGTCTGATATGAAACCATTCTGAGTTAAGTCAGACGTTGCGTCAGATTGTTGTAGTTGTTGTGGATGTGGTCATATATTGTCACATTGCTGGTTTTTTGTTAGTTGTTTCTACTGTGCCCGTGCGATCCGCACTGGGCACTCGTGTGAGGCGACGCTGGCTTTTATAGCCTCGGTTGCGATAACGATTGTAGCTCATTTGCTTGGACAGCGTCGCGACCAGCGTAACTTGACTTCAATGCTCCATGCACGGCACTACAGCGTACTGACAGTTACGCTGGTCGTGACATTATATAAGCGAATGAAGTTTATTTACACTGCGGTTTTATGAGGCATACTAGCTGATATCCGCTGGTTCTCACGTGCGCTGTTTTGTACTACCGGAGATACGATTTCAAGTTTAAAACGCGAGAAGTTTTCTTGAATAGAAGAGTTTATATTATTGGTAAAAAAAAATAGATTGCCTCAAATACCCTGATTAAACTTATCTACCTACTGGTAGCTCTACATTTGGCAAAATTATCAGATAATAAAACATAATCGTGTAAATAATCAAACTTCCACACAAACGTTGCTTTTCATTATAATATCGAGAAAAGTTTAAGTACAAAAATGGACACGAAACTTATATTTTTCGGCGTTTAGAGTGAAAAGAACTGATATGCTTCTAGAATAAATGTTTCGTCGACAAATATTTACTATGCTACCAAATAATACCATATAGCTGCTATTCCTCCTTCTAGATACCTACAATGTCAAAATCAACATTGAGTCACTACCACGCGAAAGAGTTCCCCTAACACGAAATACGTATTCAAAACTCATGCCAAATACAAGGTAAACAAAAAAACTAGTTGGACATCGCATTGCGTGGTGAACGGAAAACTACAGGAGTGCATTGCACAATAGTTGTTGATCGGTCTTATGCGCAATGTGTAGGGTTGAAATTCGTGCGCGTTGCGTTGTTTTGACGCGGGAGTGACGAGCTGTGACGCCACGCACCACGCGGTGGCTGCGTGCACGCAGACCGGCGCGCCCACCGCTCGACAGGTTAACGCAATTCGTACTGGTAGAACGCTGGGTTACTACAGTGTTTTAAAGACGGTTTGTACGTAAGCAGAGATGTATAGAACAGTGTATTTGTAATCGCATTACAATTCAAACCTGTCCTCTTTGAACGTAGATATTTTTAGCTAACCGTTTGAGTTGCTATAGGCCGCTAATGTTTTCAATGTTTCCGAGGCCACCTATGCATTATTCGTTTGAATTAAATTCTGTTTTCTAGTTTAGTCTACATTATTATTAAACTTAGCGTCTCTACAGTACATTGCTTTAAAAGAAGTAGAATTCAAAACTTTAATTTTTGGGAAAAAAATTGATAACTATATACCTAATATACTACTTGACTGATTCTTCTAAAAAATAAAAATTAGTTTTGACCCTATTGTCCTATTGTTAAGTAAGTATTTCTGAAGTTGGAAACATATAGGGAACAAACAAATAGTTTATTGCAATTCCACCAACTTTTATCGAAACTTTAAGAAACTTTACGTAGGTACATGATTTAGCAACTTTGAATCACACAAAAATTACGATAAATAACATGTATTGTTTAATTTTAGCAGTATCATGTATTTCGCACGTGGTCACTACGTTTCAATGCCCTAAACCTGCTAAATAAAAATCGTTTCAGTTGGATGTCGATAGGATCTCAATTGGATGATTTCGGTCATTTCGTAGTCTGCTTACAGTTTGAAGTATAGACAAATCGCAATGGCCATGGAATGACTGTTGAGTTTCGATGGCGTTACAATTACAAAAAATAGCACGACTTGGGGCCTAAGTTTACACTTAATATATAGAAAGTGTTTATAAACTACGTATTTGTATATACATTATTATTTTCTAAAACTTTATCGTATATTTTGCAAGTCGGCAAAATTCCCCTTACTATATTTTGTATCTATACGCAGCCTACACGTATTGGTCAGATATAATTTGTACCAGCAGAATTAAATAGAATTTTGATTTCCACCTAGGATCAATGCAAATTTCATGTTTTGATAAATATTTCTATGTTTTAATAATAATTTTATTTATATATATATATCACGCCTTTATCCCGTGAGGGGTAGGCAGAGCGTTAACAGCCGTAAGAATACGGTCGCTATCGCCACGTCTGACATTTTTGAGTATTGTTTTCTAAGGTTGTTTCGGAAAACATGTGTATCACTATAGTGACAGGTTGTCAGCCTGTCGCCTAAAAATTGTAATACACCAATACTCTCGAGTCCCTTAGTCGCCTCTTACGACACCCACGGGAAGGATGTGGGGTGATGCTATTCTAAGCCGGCATCACACGGCATAATTTTATTTATTTTTTGTATAAATATGTCAAGGAAATCAATTAATTCTTATTTATTATATTCGTTTTATAAATTGTCTTTGCAAATGAGAAAATAACTATTTGCATCATCAAAAACAACCTTAATTTTTTTAAATCTATATAATCAACCTATTCTATTCTGGATGGTTAGTACTAAAATAAATATTACGTTTTTAAATAAAATATTCAAATTACTTACCTATAAGTTTTTTTTATGCATTTATTATATAAAAAACTTTGGTTCCTAATAAGGTTAGGTACCTAACTATCTATTTACCTATACACACTAATATCAGGTAATTAGCCTTGTGATTCGCAATCAAAATCGAACAAAGAACAATATGATTCACACTGGCCGGTTCAGTAATTAGTATGATTATGGATGAGTAACCATTCAAAGTAATATTCTAGAACTGATGCAACTTCACTCAATTCGAGTGGTCACGTTCACGTCTATAGGGTAGAGTCCGCGCCGCGAAAGAAGTCCCACGAAAAAATTTTAAATGACCCTTATGGACTTCAGATTAAGGGTCAATGAAACGCTTTTCGCGGGACTTCTTTCGTGGCGCGAACTCTACCTCAGGTAAAGGTAGCTGTATTATCTTAATTTTTATTAGATCATGGCCATTTTATACAAGCAAAGTTGAATTGTAAGAGTCACTAGCAGGTTACGAAATTATTTATATCCTCAGTAATTTAGCTGACTCAGAACTTGCTGGAATATCAAACTATGACATGACTCGTTCTTGTGTCGCTCGTGAGTCATATTATGTGATCAATCCCAGAGAAAAAGAAATTGTTGATATGCTTCTGAAAGAAAGATAATAAGATAATGTATGGTAACTATTAGGTACTTACAGCTTTTTGGGTACCTATATAGATAGAACAAACAACGGCTGAAACACGACTCTAAAAATTATTGATCAACATTAACGAAATAAAATACTTCCTGGAGTATTAAAAATACAATATTGTACTGTACAAACAATGATATAGAAGTACTGTGACTTATAATGCTCCCACCCAAGGAATTCAATGACAAAATTCAACGAGTCACACCTGCCCAGCGAAAATACGACGCCATTGCACAGCTAATTATTTAAATGCTGGCTGATTTCTAATAATCTATTGCCAATATCGATTATTAAAAAGTGAAAATTCGCGCCAATTTCATCGGAACGGAGGCGCGTTCAAAACAACCAGCAACAATCTTGAGCGTTGCCAAGAATTTCGAATTTGGAACGCGCACGCAGCAACACGGGCGTGGTTGTCGGAGGCAAGGCGCTAAAATCCTCCATTCGCATTTGACCTCCAACTACAGTTACACACACGTATGGTAGGGTTACCAGACAAATTTAATAAAAACCGTAAAAACCCAAACAGATGAATATAAATAAAGTCTCATTATAATAGTGAGAGCTAAAGATTTTATCCCGAGCATTAAAACATTCGAGAATAGGGTAAGCCTGATATTGTGGGTTTAGCAGATGATCTAAGGATCTTCAATACACGTACACATACCTACCTAGTGTAAAATGAAGTAAAGTTTTTCTGTCTATCTGTAATTGTTACTGAACATTTATTTCTACAAATTCTGATGCAATTTTATTAACAGGTACACTATGACAGTAACATGCCGCAAAAACGATTAGTTTACACGGAAAAACATTTAGCAAGGAGTGCAACCGTAGGTAGTATCAAGATATTCTGATACTTCTTCAGGTCTTCAAATGCCTTACAAGCCTCTCAAGCATGATAAACCCTGATAGCTGGTAACCCTACAATCGCGTGTTTATCCTCGAGCGGCAAGGGGCGCGGGGCGAGGCAGGCCTGTCTACACTGGCCGGCGTGCGCAGGATTCGCTACGAGATCTATTTCGGTCGAGCCGCGCCGCCACGCGCTACCCGCGTGCTATTGTTTTGCTCAGATAACAACCATGTTTGTATTAACACTGTAGTGCCACCTATTTACGCCGTGCTTGGTTTTATTACTCCACTATCGCGTTTGTCACTATGCGTACTTATATTGCTGCCGAGAACACTTTCTTTATCTTTCAATTGTAAATACTTTAATTAGGAATGGCTCACGTTAATTGGAGCACAGATAAGAGATTAAAATTGAGCTTTTGTTTATTATCAATACTTACGTATGTAAATGTTATGTCCTGTGAATATGTATGCTCTTTGGCCTCGAATTTTTCCCACGTAGGTAAATACTTATTATCATGATAATATTCAGTTTACTCTACGATATGGTCACGTATGACAAAATTAATGTTCCTTAACTTATTTTAGTGCATACTGCCTAACAACTATGCCAATGACTTTAGGAACCTACCTAACAGTAAAAAAAATATTTTCTATCGTATACATTTTTAAAAGCATCAACATACATTTTAAAGCCATTACTATTGCATATTTTCCCAGAGAGACAAAAAACACCCTCCAGAGAGGTCCGGAGCCGGTGACAGTCCGCCACCGACTGACGGCGGAAACGTTCAGGAGCCCCCACGTTGACTACTCTGCCGATAGCGGCGACCAATCACGGACGAGCTTCCCTTCCCCGCGCGTTTCAAACAAACATGGCGGCCGCGGGGTATAGCGATACAATAGAGAGGTTAAGTTATATTGGACGCGTGATAAGCATTTACGCAAATGCCTCCTGGTACAGTGATTGGCAAAATGTCAACATTGATAACACGTCTGCGCCTGCGCTCGGGTCACGGCACTGTTTGTATTTGTCAACTCGCTTTATTTAATTTTATTTGACTAATTTCCACAAATAGTTACCTATCGACGTCAAGTGAATTATCATTGTTGTTATTAAAAACTACTTTTTCTTTCAGATTCATGAAATGGCGGCGTGACTGTCAGATAGCAAAACAGGATGTAATGGCACATGCATGATATTGCTGTAATATAATTACTTATCTAAATTATCTTTTATTACATCAGATGAACTCGATTAAATAATGAGCTCCCATATTTCTGAGTTTCTAAAATAATGTAGAAAAGCTATACCTACCACCAAAAACACTAAAATGGACCATTTTCATACACGTGTTGTATAGAGACCAAAGTATATCAATTATCAGAGTTGAATAAAACGACGAAACTCTTCGAGAATAAGTAGGCAGTGCCTAGCTTACTTTGCTCGTCTTGGCGGGGGCACGATCGTGAATCCTTTTTGTACTATGTCACGTGAAGTAAAGTATGGCGTCATAATAAAGGACAAATCAACAAAGAAAAATAGACCATATGTAGCTTAAACTATCATAGCATTAACTTGATTTTGACAGCTTTCAAATATGGCCTATTCGAACGGCCATACTTTAGTATGGATAGTACAGCCAGTGCATACTTTACATAATAAAATATCAATATAGTTTAGTTATATCAGCTATAGTTAATATTCTTTGATTATAATAACTGCGAACATCTCGTAATAACTTCGATAAACTTAACGTTACCTCTGAGAGGTCGATAAGTTTAATACGTAATTATATTTCCTAACGAGTAAAATAGTGTAAATATTGTGCAAGATGAAAATTTTAATAAATAATCAGGTAAAAATCTAGAAGAGTCAAGCTGGTCTACGAAATGACCATGAAATGCCAATATTTTTTGTAATATGCAGCAGCAACAATAATACATAATTGAAACACATATCTTAAATTGCACTAGCCAACTCACCTGCCAAGCATGAAGAATAAAAGAAAGAGAATCGTGGAAGCACATAAAAATTTAAATATCATCACTTAATATCATTTAAATAATCATTGGTGATGATAATGATGATGAATAATAGAGGGCAGGGGATCAAAAAGCTATTATTTTTGTATTATATAAGTACAAAACCGTAATCTAACGTTTTAATTTCTAAAATTGCTATGGCGAAGCACTTGCTACGAGAATAGGACATACATTTGACTGTTATAATTTTAATATAAAAAAATGAAAATGTATATTTTTATATATATAATTATGTTTTTTTGTATATTTACAACATGAACTTACTTTGTATCCTACCAGCAGGAGGACCGAGCAGGCCATATGTTTTTCTTTTGTTACGCCTCAATCAATTGAGGTGGTTTTGGCCGAGCTTTAGAGATTGTGAGATTTAAAAGCTTGACTTTACTTGAAATCTGATACTATTTCAATAAAGTTAGCCAGTATGCTCTGCTCTTCGCGGCAACATTTTTAGCGTAAATGGGTTTGTTTTATTATTTCTTTATTTTTATACCGAAAACTTGTTTTCTATCTGAACTGCTTTGAAGGATACTGGATTTACAATAATCAATACATCAAAATTGTAAAACATGACAGGGTAGTTTCACTCTGAAGTCTGTGAGACCAAAATGTACGCGCAGAGCGACGCAAATATATTTTTTTTCTCTGTGAGGCTACTAAATGTAAATCTACAATAATAAATACCTACGTCTTTCGTATTCTGCAAACAGTTTGTAGTATAGAAGATCACAATGACAACAGAATGACAATTGACTGTCGCTGGCACTACAATGACAAAAAAAAGGAAATCGGGGCCCAGGCTCATGTCGTTAGTCAATCAGCTTCCACACAAACCTAGGAACAAAGTTTACATCGGCTGCCTAGCATGGCACGATAGTAGAACCCATATCAGGAGGTCAGGACCTCAGATATCGAAGCGGTCGCAACTGGTTCAGCTACTTGCACTATCGCGACCGCATGTAGAGCAGATGATCTGCTGGGGTCGCATGTGACCTATGCTGAGGAAATTTATATTATATCACGCCTATATCCCTGGCGGGGTAGGCAGAGCGTTACCGACCGTAAAATTACGGTCATAATCACCACGTCTGACAAATGTTTGAGGGTCGTTTCAGATAGTCGTGTATCACTACAGTGACAGGTTGTGAGCCTGTCACCTAAAATTGCAATACTATGAAACCCTCGAGTCCCTTAGTCGGCTTCTACGACACCCACGGGAAGAAATGGGGTGCCTATTCTAGCCGGCATCACACGGCAACAGAAATATTATAGGTTGTGAGAATATTGTTGAAAGATATTATTTTGTAATGTAAAGAAGAAAAAACATCTCAACAAAAAAATTTTTTTTTCGAATTTTGGCAAGAGAAGTGCATGCATATGGCTCACTTTATGAAAAAGATATCATAGCTATACCTACAGTAAGTAGTGCCCTCGCGCTTCGAAAGTCTCGTCTTAGTGGGGACACTGCCGCGTCCCCACATTGTATTTAAAAGTCTGTATCTGTTATTATTTTAGACTCATCAGGCAGGACAAATTATGAGTTGAAACTTGTCTGCCTTACAGTTCAGCCACGCAAAGTAACATACATACATACATACATATATGACGCCTTTATCCTTTGCGTGGTAGGCAGGGTGTTAATTGCCGTTAGGATACGGTCGCTATCGCCACGTCCGACATTTTTAAGAATTGTTTTCTAAGGTTGTTTCAGAAAACATGGGTATCACTATAGTGACAGGTTGTGAGCCTGTCGCCTAAAAATTGTAATACACCAACACCCTCGAATCCCTTAGTCGCCTCTTACGACACCCGCGGGAAGGATGTGGGGTGATGCTGTTCCAAGTCGGCATCACACGGCATAGTAAGATACTAAATAATGTAGTTACATCTTATCCATCCGAAATTCAGCGACTGTTTTATTACTAAACGAATAACTCATTATTTTATTTTACAAGTAACAAGTATACGTCGTCTCTCTTTACATAATCAGCTATTGTTGATATCTCATCTCTTCCAGTTCTTGAACTGCATTTCTCTGTAGACTCTAGAATGTTCTAATTAATGATGTTTACATTCACATTTCACACTTACTCAGTTATACCAGTTATCTGTCAGAATCTTAGAAGTCGGATGTGTAAATACTTCTGAGTATTAAGTGCATTAATATGCATTGAAATAAAGTTAAACATAACGTTTGCGGGAAAACCTTTGATGTCATACATAATCAATCTCGTCTTCTTTCGTGATGGACACTGAGTCGTCAAATGACCCGATGATCCTTGGTTTTAGAGCTATTTCTTTACGTATGTACTGCAAGTCCTCGTGAGTCAAAAATATACTTCATTCGCTTCTATGTGTGTCCAGCGTAACTGTCAGTTCGCGCCCGTACGTGCGTGTGTAGAGTATTGAGGTCAAGTTACGCTGGTCGCGGCACTATGTAAGCAAAAAAGCTAAATGACTTTTGGTAACTGTTGGCCAGATAGTTTCCAATACACAATGTAGGAGCAACATATCGAAGAAATGGAAGCTAAGTAAGTCTACAGACATGATGATGATGATGATGATGAAATAAATAGGCAAATAGGTAACTCACAATAACATCATTATTATCACTGATAATGATAATCAGAATTATTTGCAATCCGATAAGATTGCAGGTAAACACACGTGACTGCAAAATATGTACATCATCATTCTTGTCTTTTCCCTTTTCTCTGTCGGGGTCGGCTACCTAAACTAGGGGATTTGACGTGGAAGCAAGTTTTTACATTGAGCGACTGAAGGCTAAGCTGGCCCGGATTCTAGGTTAAGTCACAATAAAATAATAACATCTGAATTCAAATTTAATTTGAATGTAGGTTTCATCATGCTGTTTTTACTTCACTGTAAGAGCATTCGGTAAATGTACGTAAGTAAAAACACATCGGTACATGTCGTAGATCGAACTGTCAGTGCCTCTTTTTTCGAAACTACAGGCTACAATTGTATAGATAAATAACAAACTCCGGTAAGTCACACATCTGGTCAAAAGTGAACTATGAATGGCGCCAAATTTCAAATTTAAAACTGTATACGACTGTTTTATCAAAAACGAGATAAGTCACATAAATCCTCATGAAAATAACGGTTAAAATAGTCGATTTTTTTCTAACGGCGGCACGTCCATTGACAAGTATAAATCAAACTCAAGCAGGTCCACGTCGGCCAATCAGAGTAAAGGATGGCATCCAAGATGGCTACCAGTTCCTCAATCTTGCGCGAGAGGTTAACTTTGCTGTCGAAGTTTTTATTAAATATCTTTGTTTCAAATGGACAAATTATTACTTCAAAATACACGTGGTGAATCCTGACAAAGCCCGAAAAAAGACTGTATCAAACAAAAGCAAAGATTAAAAGATTACATGTTACGCTGGTATATAACAAAGTCCGGTATGTCCAAAATTTATCGTTATTTTCTAGCATCAGCAGATACTTATTTGTTATTTTTGTGTATTTTCTTCAACATTTACCTCTACCTCAAGTAGCCTAAATAAAAAAAACATGAATTAAATAAACCTTTAACTTAAAAACAAACTTTTGTCATTTCCCATTTTTTACTTAGACTGGACATACCGTACTTTGATATTTAACTACACAATTCTACAAGTGAAATGCGATGTACCTTGCGTAGCGGGTCAAAAGTCTAGTTTTATAATGTCCCATCGGCTACGCCATGTACATCGAATTTCACCTGTAGAATTGTAGCCTGTATTTTCGTTGCATAGGCCACAGGTCTCACGATTTTATGACCGGCGGTGTCCTATAACCACTTGGCCACCGACGATAGCAAAATATGTACATGATTTCATGAATTACATGATAACAAAACAGGTATTGGGCTAGGGGCGATAAGAACTATTATGGTATCAGATTTAAACAGATGTTTTTTCCTTGTGAATATTGTTTTCATAATAGTACAGTCAAACTCTCACTGAGTTAAACAATTTAGACTTTGGACCGTTCTTATACCGCTTGTATAAGACTTACATTGACAGTTCGACTGTCTAATCTGCCTGGCTAACATGCGTGCCACTACATATTTTGTCGTTTCATATGCAAATGAAAGTCGAATGAAAATCGATTCAGTTGGCTGTCGATTGGATTTCAGTTGGATGATTTCGGTCATTTCGTAGTCTGCTAACAGTTCAAAGTATAGAAAAATCACAATGGCAGTTGAATGACAGTTGAGTATCGATGGCATTACAATGACAAAAAATAGCAGAATTGGGGCCCTGTAACTGACAGTTGACAATGGCAGCAGAGGGATGACAAGGTAGTGAGTGACAAATTCAAAGTTATTTGTTTTCAAAATACCGATCGCGATTTCAAAGTTATATTTTGCATGTATAATGCGCCATTTTAGTTTTTTTTTAGCCTGCTTAGTGCCCCATTGCAGGGCAAATGCCTTCTCCTTCACTTGCTCTGCTGAGTCGAATCTAACCACATCTAACTATGTTAGCATCAACCTAGCCACCCATAGTCCGGTAGTAGCCTGGGAAAAAGAATTTACTAACTCGACCTATATATTACGTACAACAGTCTACGTAATACATTTTACGTATAGTCTTGAAAAACATAATGCTCTCTCTGTATCAGTCGGGTAAAAGAGTTTCCCATTTTAGTCATCCGGATCCTCTCTAGATTCTCTCCTACTCTCTCTCTTTTCGTGTGGGTCACCGTGGCGTTCAACGACCCAATGTTCTGATTCTTTCTACAAGTCGCAGCGGTCTGCTGACGTGGTGATTATCTACTTATATTTTTTTTAACCTTCTTTTGTTATCTATTTTCTATTTTAGACAGTTCAGTGAAATTATGGTCTATTTATAGCTTTTTGTAGTAATAATGATGTTTATTGATTGACTCTAGCGTTATCTGAAGCTATTTATTATTATTATGTCTTCACCTGATGTATACTACATGTTTACAAATCATATTGAAACTGTTTTTTATTTCATCATTATTTTTGTTGTTTATTTACTTATGATATGATGAATATCTGCTTGTCATTAATTTACATCATCATCAGCAGCTGAAACTTCTGATGGACATTGGTCTCCCCCTATTTGGGGGGGTAAACAAGCTGGCTATGAAACGCAAATTTTATATGTTTTATTATTGAATTTATTTTCATAATAGATAAAAAAATATCAACATGCGATAAAAAACCTATAGAAAAAAAAGGTCTTTTTAAAGGTCACTGTGATAGTTCCTGTTCACAGTTAAAAAACAAAACAATAGAGTTTTTTTTGTAATTTTAATCAGTTTGTTATCATATTTATTATTCTTTAATGATTCAACCGTAACAGGGTTATCTATTCTCATGTAATGTGGTAAAAAGTGTACCAAAGTAAAAAAAAAACCATCAAGCTTCATAAGAAGACTATCATTCTCATGGAATTTTTAACATACACTACATAATCCTCCAAAAAATCTGTATGTCTGAAAAATATGGAAGCCAAATCAAAATGACTCATACTTAAGCCCGTATTCATAAACCATACTCAACTCTCGAGATCGATTTTGAGATGTTATTATTGCCTACTGCCTGACTTTTGTCAATCTCATTTATACTTGCGATTGTCGGCACTTGATGGAACTCCCTAGTATATACATTGTAGAAAATACATTTATAACATGTGGATCGAGTAATAGTGATTTAATTTCTACAATGTATTTGGCAATATCGCTCTTGAGTGACATCGATCTCAGAGTTGGGTGCTGTTTATTAATACGGACCTTGGACATACGTACATAATAATCACAATAACATCAGAATATCACGCATAAAACACATGTTAGAAATGAAATCATGAAATTATTCTAAAAAAAAACAAAAATAATATTGTGGCCCATGAGGGGATCGAACCCGCGACCTTCGCGTTATTAGCACGACGCTCTAACCAACTGAGCTAATGGGCCGATGCGAGCACGGTCTGAAAATGTGTATCGCGTGGCATGCGCAACAACACGTCATGTATTCTTGAAAAATATTTATCGAACGCATTTTCTTCATGAGCTATCTACAGTGATTGCTAAAATTATACTTTAAAAAAATATTTTATGAGAAAATACAATTGCAAATATTTTAAGAAGCGTCTATCTATCCATGAAATTGAACGAAATAGGTAAAACACACACTTTAACAAACAAAAAATATTCAAAAAATCTATGTATTTTGATCAGCCGACCGTGTCACTTCGTATGGGAGGTACCTACAAAATATTCTCTTCATATTCTCGGCACAGATTTGATGACCCCGGGGTCAAAATCGTAGAGTCCATCACTAAAAAAATCTCTTCATATTCCGACTTATTACGTTCCTTGGAGAAATTTGTTCAGTTTCATCGATTGATTCACTCCAAGCAGGTAAGTTCCCGACTGCTGTTTGAATACAGGGCGATCCAAACAAAATATTCCCTTGCAAAATGTATCAAGAAACTATCCAAAGCAAGGGAAAAATATTGAGAAAATATTTAGTACGAAGGCCAACGCCCTTTAGCTTGACTTCAGTTGACACCAATAACTACAGCTATTTATAATCTGTGGTTATTTTTAACTCGCCCTGGATTGGGTCATCTGAGGGGTCCCTGTGCATACATAAAACGGTCCTGTTTTATAGGTCACAGCTAAAAATATACCCCATGGTTGTAGGGTAACCTGTTTAAAAAAATGTTAAAAAATCTCTTTACTAAATTTTACAGAAAATATTCTAAGGGGTGAACCAGTTCATGACACTGAACAACTTTCCCCAAGGAACATAGGTCAAAATACGTTTAAAAAAATTCACAGCACGCAGCGTCCGAATAAATTTGTATGGAAGTTAAATTTTTTTGTCGTCTTTCGATCTACGTGTCTTGGGGAATTGTTCAGTTTTATAGACTGGTTCACCTCTTGAAATATTTAATGTTAATTTTTACATATAAAGAGTAGCAATTTTAACCCATTTTTAAGGTTCCAAAAAGTTCGATGTCTGTCTGTCTGTCTGTCACCAGGCTGTATGTATCTCACAAACCACAATACATACATACATACGTACATACAATAGTTACAGAGTTAAAACTTTTTCAGTTGGCCTATTTGTTACCGTTATAACAACGAATAGTAAAAATTTGGAATGAAATAATAATTAAGGGGACAAAATATGAAAAATATAAAAAAAGTGTTCTTTGTTCGATATAACTGTAAGTAGTGATACCCGCGAAACTCCTTTTACGCTTCGTTCCTTATAGTAAACTTAGAAGTACCTTTTGCTTAAAAAAACTACCTCTATTATTTTTACTTCAGCGTTCTAAACAGCTTGTCTTATGGTTCTAAAGCTGTACGTCATGAACGAAATTAAGAAGTTGTCCTAATTTTAAAAAAATCCAATTTGTAAATATAAAATAAGCATGTCAAAATTAATAAAATGTCAACTTAAAACTAAAATAAATAAAACAATTAAAATAAAAACAAGTCAAAATAAAATAAATAAATTCAACATAATTTTCGTCAATTAAAAATTCCGCCCCGAATCATTCCCGGTCCAAAAGTACCTAACAGACTAGCGGCATTGCCACGCTGAATAGCTACTGAGATACGTTGGACAAGGAATGACTCGGAACGGGGGTCTCCACCTTTCTCTCTTAATCTTTGTCCCATCTGAGACACAAAAGCCCTGGCCTCCTTGCACCAGGGTCCTACTGTCTCTACCGCAAATGGAACAAAAATGTATGTGGCTTCCAAATCGGCGTACTTTGTGTGTTTCAACTGAGCACCAAATTTGTTCCTGTACATATTAAATGGTCCTTATTAGTCACAGGTTCAATTATTTTTAAAAGTAGATTCAGTTAGTTTTAAAAGTTTACCCCAGTAAGCAATTCCCTCACCATGGCTAAAAATAACAAGGGGTTAAAAATATCTCGGGTCAGGGTGTCATCGCACTTTGATACGCTTGTTAGGGCGTGTTCAAACGTAGTTACGCGCACCACAAACGTAGAGTGTGTACGTCTGGGATTAACTACGTTAAGGTCACGTAACGTATTCACGTGGTGATACAGGGGTAAAAATTAAATAAATCTGGCTCTCATGGATGTTTTGAAGGTAGCGCGTCTGCCTGCGACGCAAAAGTTCTGGGTTCGATTCTCGGTTGGGCACTTAAAAAGTTGATATTTATCACTTTACTGCAATAGTTATCCTAATTAGCTGTTTACTTATAGTTTAGTACTAGTACCTAGAGGAAAGTTGTTCAGTTTCATGGCCTGACGATGGATTAAGGAGGAGGAAATAGTTTTTTTGGCTCCATCAATGGAGCCATCCAATGGATCTAAGTGGACGAAAGGCAGTATTCCGAGGGCTGTCTCTTACACCCTGTATAAGATGAAAATGTGCATATTATCGTATGTGCAACTTTGCGTGTACCTACACAATACATCGTACACACACACACACACAAATCACGCCTTTATCCCTTGCGGGGTAGGCAGAGCGTTAACGGCCGCAAAGTTACGGTCGTTATCGCCACGTCTGACAAGTATTGAGGGCATCTTCAGATGATTCGTGTATCACTGTAGTGACAGGTTGTCAGCCTGTAGCCTAGAGTTGTATACGTGCTAATACACATGAAACCCCCGAGTCCCTTACTTGGTTCTTACAACACCCGCGGGAAGAATTGGGGTGATGCTATTCTATGCCGGCATCACGCTGCAAATACATTGTCGCTACTCATATTATTATCTTTTACCTAACTACTCTTTATTTCAATTGTTTAGATATACATACTTACAACTCTAGATAACCGACTTAGAAACACAGGTGAGATTTAGTTGGCTAGATTATAATGATAAGCCAAATATGCTTATCACCTGAATGGAAAATTTTCTTTTGAGTACATAGAGTACAGTCAGATTACAATATTTCGGGAATATATCTACTTAACGTAAATCTATGTACAATTCGATTCTACCTACTTACTTGGCACATAGATTTAATAGAGAAAGTGAGATAAAAGTGTACGCGACACGCGTTAATTTGTAAGCGCCCTCTAGCGCGAAAAAAATTGTGATCTATAAAGTTTCTGAGATTTGTTGACAGGTGGCATAAAATTCTTCCAAGTTACATTCATTCATAAATCACGCCTTTATCCCTTACGGGGTAGGCAGAGCGTTAACGGCCGCAAAAATATGATCGCCATCGCCACGTCTGACAAATATAGAGGGCCGTTTGAGATAATTTGTGTATCACTATAGTGACAGGTTGTCAGCCTGTCGCCTAAAAGTTGTAATACACCTAAAACCCTCAATTCCCTCAGTCGCCTCCTACGACACCCACGGGTAGGAAATGGGGTGATGCTATTCTAAGCCGGCATCACACGGCAAAGGCACGGCACCTTCCAAGTTATCCAGTACATAATTGTGTATTGCTTGTACGAAAAAATGAAAAACTAAAACAAAAAGTAGCATTAACTCCCGAGCACAGTGAGGGCACAAGCTAATACCACTGATATAATTATAGTTAACTAGTGAACTGTCCTGCGGTTGTACCTCCGGATTTTTCCCGTGGGAACAAAAATACCTGACAATACGTGACTAAACCAAGTAACGCCGTTAATCACCACAACAGCCCGTTAAATCCCATATCAATATTTATCATGATATCAGTTGTAAATATCAAAAACAAAATAAACACGAGTCGATGTTACGAGCGGCTTATCTCGTGACGTTTGTTGTCAAAATATCGTCATGTCTGCGCCACGCGGTGCGCACGCGCCGATCGAGTGATGGAAGAATCTTGCGGCTTTACCAACGAATGTCATTTTTGCTCGTGTTTCTTGCGTGTTTGGCATGATGGGGATCATATTTTAATGACTACATACACATACTTATAATGCCTTGATATTTTGCGGGGTAGCGTTACCAGCCGTAAAAAAACGGTTGTCTGTAAAGTCGGTTCACTGACAATAGTTGAACGTATGGTTGAAAATGTTATAAGAAAATACTTAATTGCATTTTTCAAAAGAAAATAATAATTTTATTTGTTTGAAAGAGATATACGCTGCCGAACGCGGAGGCCGAATTGTGCCCCTTTCTTTGTCAACAGGACTATGGCAGACTCGGTCTGGAACCGCAGACTTCAATTATTTTATTATTTTCCATAAGTAATCAAAACGAGGACTTATAATAAAAAGGATTTGATCCTCACTGATTGATGACAATAATTTACAAAAAGATAACAAAGGACCTATTAGGTCCAAATTCCAAATTCCAGAAATCCATTAATCCGTTAAGCAAGGAAAAAAATCCTTATTTTGATATGATAACAATATTATGTACTTCATATTATCTAATACCATGTTTATCTGTATACACCCATGGATAAAACGACCCAAGGTCCCTCTTATTGCGAAGATAAGATATCACATCCACGGGTTGGTTACGAGGTTACAGCCACTCCCTTTTCGAAGAAAACATGTATATACATACATACACTTTTCACGCCTTTATCCCTTGTGAAACACGTGTCGGTGGTCAACTGGTTAGTACACCGGTCTTACAACCGTGAGACCCGAGTTCGATCCCCGCCATGTACCAATGTGTTTTTACTTACGTACATTAACGACTACTCCTACTGTGAAGGAAAAACATCGTGATGAAACCCACATTCAAATAAAATTTGAATTCAGATGTTATTTGAATGTGACTTAACCTAGGATTCGGGCCAGGTTGGCCTTCCGGTTGCAGAGGTCAGATGGCAGTCGCTCTGTGTAAAAATTTGGTTCCACGTCAAATCCCCTAGGTTATGTAGACGACCCCGACCACGGAGGACAGTAACCAGTGGAGAACGCATGCGGGGGCGACCGCACTCACTTGATGTATGCTTTATAAAGCAGACGCATCAAAATTTTGATTAGTCGGGTTGAGACTGTGCGAAAGAACGGACGTTCCGCGCTTCGTTTTTTGGCGTATAAACGTAAACAAGAATGCCTTCCTGTGCAGTGAAATGGTGTGGAAAGTGTAGTACAACATCAAGTTCCGCAAAAGACGGGATAACATTTCATAGGTAAACATTTTTATGCTTGATTCTTTCAAAATTTCATTTTAATGAAAAATAATTCCATATTTATAATTTCTGATGCGCTCCCGTTGATGTCTTTCATTGCTATCCCTTTCTAACGCACGGGTGTGTCCATACGTAGGCTGGCTCTTTCTTCGTATTAGTGCTATACCACTGTTCTCAGAAGTATAGAATGATTTTATCGATAATTCTGGGATCGTCATAAAAGAATTATGTTAATGTACGTACTTAACAACTTACCTACAATGTATATTATATGAATGAATGCATTCGGGGTATATGGAGTGGCGCGGACGCATTCCCCCCGCGCCAAAATTTCGTGTTTCATTATTATAAATAAAAGATCTTGCGCTAGTCGAATATCAATTTGTAACATACATACATACATATATCACGCCTTTATCCCTTGCGGGGTAGGCAGAGCGTTAATGGCCAATGGTAAGAATACGGCCACTTTCGCCGCGTATGACATTTTTGATGTTTGTTTTCTAAGGTTGTTTCAGAAAATATGTGTATCACATCACTATAGTGACAGGTTGTCAGCCTATCGCCTAAAAATACACCAACACTCACGAGTCAATTTGTAACTATTTCATTTATTATGAAATCAGAACAAAATATCAATAGGTAGGTCAATATATCATCATGTCATGTCCGTCTGTCTGTCCGCTGACCAGCATCGTCTCGCCAACCAGCCCTACCATCCAAAATGATCGTAACAGGTCGTTTCCAATTCGGTACAATTATTTCAATACATACCCTAAAATTACAATGTAAGTAGGTACTTATTATTATTTTTATACATATATCGCTATACTAGCTGGTGCCCGCGAACTTCGTTTCGCCATATATCATCCATCATATCAGCTATATAAAGGAATCTCACTGATAAACATAGGCCTCCCCTATAGACTCTAAAAACCATAAAATAATATATTATAAGCTTATATTAAATTGTTGGTAGATAGGTACCCAAAAACTTGGTTTCGCCGACTATACAGTGTGTAAAAATATTAGCTGCAAATATTTAAATGGGTGAATCAGTCCATGAAACTGAACAACTTTCCCCAAGCAACATAGGTCGAAATATGGAAAAAATTTTTGACCTCCCATACAAAATGTAGCAGCCGAGCAAGTCAACTGTATGGGAGGCCCAAATGTTTTTTTATATTTCGACCTATGTATTCCTTGGGGAACGTTGTTCAGATTCATGGGCTGATTCACCCCTTAAAATATTTGCAGCTAATTTTTTTACACTTTATATGTAAATTCCAAATGCAAAAAAGAGTAAGAAAACGGTGGTTCTTTTATATATGTTTGGTCTTTTTGAATTCTGTAGGTTGAATTTGCTGAATCAGGTTTAGATTAGTCACTCCTTGTTCCAAATCCTCGCTTTCCAGTTCATTTAAGCAGATTTTTTAAAACCGTGCGTTTACTTCCAAAGGTATCAATTCCGTGTAGTAGACTGATGCCACATTTCTTAACACTGTGATGGATGAATAAAGACCGAGTTCATGAGTGTGAATAATTAAAACATAAGCTTATTAAAAACCAAGTCATCCTACTACAAATCCTATCCTATTCTACTTCCTACTAATATATTAATACAAAAGATTTGTTTGTTTGTTACTCCTTCACACAAAAATTGCTGAACTGATTTTCACGAAATTGGGCACAGATGATGTGTGATGCCGGCTTAGAATAGCATCACCCCACATCCTTCCCGCGGGTGTCGTAAGAGGCGACTAAGGGACTCGAGGGTATTGGTGTATTACAATTTTTAGGCGACAGGCTGACAACCTGTCACTATAGTGATACACATGTTTTCTTGAACAAACAATCCTCAAAAATGTCAGACGTGGCCATAGCAACCGTATTCTTACGGCCGTTAACGCTCTGCCTACCCCGCAAGGGATAAAGGCGCGATATATGTATGTATGTATAGGCACAGACGTAAAAGGGGTAACTTGTGCTTGTACTAACACATAGGAAAGTTTTTATCGTAAAAAAAGTTCCTATGCGATGCCACGGGATGACCGATTTCCATACGGGCGGAGCCGGGCTAGGGTTACATTTAATTAAGTACCCAAGGCTATTTAATTAAGACCGTATGCTGCCGGCAGAGTAGAGTAATTCCTCTTTTCCCGTGGGGGTCGCGTCGTAAGAATCAACCGAGGGAGAAACCCGACCCTAGACCGGCCCTGGAGAAGGACAACAGTGCATTTAAACCCGGAACGGGGTCTCTGTCAGGCGCGTGTGACAGAGGTCTATCCTGCAGCCAACTCGGCTCCGCATGTATCGACTCGTCGTTCCTGTGGAGTAAGCCAAGAAGACCGAGAGAGTGGCCTTGTTTTGGGCAATCCGGCGTTTTCCAAATCGATTTATACCTACAGCGACGAAAAGTCTCGTCTGAGACACTGATTGGATCGTCTGGCACAGACGTATGAGGCTGTGAGACCGATGATAATGACTCATAAAACTGAACAACTTTCGTAAGGAAAATTTTACAGAAAATATGTAAAAAAATATCTTCCATAGAAAATGTACCAACCGATCGAGTCAATTTGTATGAGTAGTCCAATTTTTATTCATATTTCGAATTAATGTTTCAGAAAAAAGTTTGCGCACCCTGAAAATAATGTTGGTATTGTCGGCTAAGCATATTATAACAGTATGTAACAGACCAACATTGGCTAGTAACGTAGATATAAAGAATAGCCTTAAAAAATTGGAAATAAAAATTCAAAAACAAAAAATTGTGGAACTTCGCTGGTACACTTTCATCATAAGCAGATCCACTTCCGCTGAGCCATTTTAACCATGGCTGGAGCGGCAAAAATAATGATATCCCTTCACACAAACTTTTGCTTTGAAGCTATTGCAATTTTCCCGCGGTAAATAGTAGATTACGCACCAAGAAAACGATTCATAAATAAAGATTGTATCGTCTGGTACGCAACTCACACGTCTTGTACCACGGAACTTTTGTTTTCGAGCGTAAAAAATATTGAATTATTAAAAGTTTAAATTATTCCAATATTAAAGAGATATTTTTGTAGTCGTAGACATATTCGTAGATTTTACTTTTCTTGTCGTAATATTGAGTAATAATTCGACAAACTCATTTATTGAGGTTATAAAAATATATATTAAAAATATAAATACGGCCTCATGTTATTTTTCTTTCTGCGCGCTTATTCAAAGTGACACAATTCGTGCTGGCCAGTTCGAAATTTGAAATCAATCTCGGGTCCAATAAGCCCATACACATCTTTTTACTACGCGGCACTATGAAATTTACGTGATTTACAAACTTATTTTATGTGTAGCAGCCAACCCCCCTTTTAGGGGTATGTTTTTTTTAGCCTATAACCTGGTCGGTGATTTACTTGACATTTTGGTACAAATTGCATCAAAATCTGTTCGAACGTTTTTGCGTGATGCTTCCGCATATCCACAAACAAACACACAAACATCTAAACATCTAAACATCTAAACACCCAAACAGACAAAAATTAAAAAAATTGCAGAAACGTGTTTTGTTATCAATATTAAGTATCACGAAACAATTTTTTTTGGATATCTTGTATGTACAGACTTTCGATCCTCTTGAGCTTTATTATATGTATAGATTAATATTAGCATGCACATGTTTAAATAAATTTTCTTACACATAATATGAGTAAACTTATTAAACGGTGATATAAAATATCGATATAATTTTACATATTTATTTTTCCCATCTCTACAAAATATGCGGTCATTGCGAAAGCCAATTGCGTCTAGCGATAATTACCTCTCCCCCCGCAAAAACCAGTGAGCTTGGTTTTGAACAAAATCGTACCGACGCGTTCTCCACTGGTTACTCTCCTCCGTGACCCCGACAGAGAACGGGATAAGGCAAGGAGGATGATGATCCCTTGTCAGACAGGCTGAGCGTAGCAGCTGTAAAAATGCGGTCACTATAGCCACTTCTGACAAATATTTGTAAGCCGTTTTAGAAAAATGGTACTTTATCAGTAAAGCAGGTTGTCAGCTAGTCGCCTAAAATAGTAATACACAGGAAACCCCAATAATCCACCACATGTAAATAGGTGTGGTAGGCGAAAAGCTTTTTCAAAGAAACCAATTTTCTTTTGAAAGTCTTCTCTTAGATAAATGTTCCGAGAATTTTTTCAGTTCCTGGAAAAACTCTTTCATTTTTAGGTATTTGTATTGTGGCTTTGAAATATATTTAAAAAAATCATTTTTTAGTCCAGTTTCTCCGTATTAAACTACATCGAAAAGCACCACAAGCTTTTCGATGTAGTTTCAAGAAACCGTTTGATTGTGTTTTTAGAACCATTTTCCGCAAGTTGAGGCTCATGCAGTCAATGAAAGTCAGAGAAAATGAGACTAGCAGATAACTTGGGACATGGTCGACACCAGCATATATGAATCAGCTTTAAGCCTATAACGTTATAACTGGTTGATAAATGTAGAGTCCAAAGTTTTCAACCAACCGACCCCTTATTGAAAACACTCATCTAGTGAGATAGTAAGATCAACAGCTTGAACAGCTAATCTTTTAAGAGCCTTTCTAAGGGCACGTGCACACCCGCGGCGTGCTCGCAGCGCGTACGTGACGCGGTGCCCGTGCGCACGTGTCCTTATCGCTTGCTATAACGCGCCGCGCTGCGATCCGGCCTTCGATAAAAATGTAAGTAAACATACAAGCGAGTGTGTGAAAGCAGAACAACAGTTCTGGGCGTGGCATTGGCCAGTTTACATCAGATATTTAAACTGATTTAGTTCCTGTTTTGAACACGAATGTAACAGCTGCACTTGTTCGACCCCTACCGACGCATAATGCCCTAAATCCTAAAAATGTCCTAAACGGAATGTTTGCGAAACCAATAGCAATTAATTTTTAATTATCAGAAAATTTATTATTCGGGAATTTTGTGAGAATGTCTAGCTGTTCAACCTCAACACCGTATTTTTTTATTTCGTAGATACGGCCCACCAAACAAGAGAAAAATTTCTGAAAGCGTGATTTGTAAAATCGCGCACAGAGGTGTAAATTACGATTTCTAGAAGTTATCTTTGAAATATCAGGGGTATAAGTGAATTGTTTAAAGTTTTTATATTTGTGTAGTAGAACGTGTAGTACAAGCAGGCACAAGCCACACAAGCACAATTAGTAGCCGACTTTCACAAATTAAAATTAAAAAAAAAGACAACTCATGAACAAAAAAGGATAAGAATGCGTCTCCACTGAAGCGAGGCTGCGCTAAGCTGAGCTGAGCGGAGCATGAATTGAACAATCCAGTGTCTCCATTGAAGCGGAGCGGGGATTTTGAGGCTCATGATTGGTCAATTCATGCCGCGCTTAGCTTAGCGCAGCCCCGCTTCAATGGAGACGCATTGCTTCATTGATGACAATAGGGTTCAAAAGGTTGGATCCCTTTTAGTGGAGGGAATTACGGATCGCTCCCATACTAAACCCATTTTTTTTTTGTGGAGCAATGAGCTTCATCTAATATGTTCCTTGAGTAATTCTAACCATTTCTAGTCCGGGAGACAATAAAAAAGTTTAGTCTGGTCGGGGAGGGGGGGGTACAAAGATGGCCGCCACCCGTCATCTTAAAAAAAAATCTTTTTTCGTTCCGGTGGCTACTATGGCAAGATTAGTATCATTTTCGTATAAACCAAAGACGTAGAATTCATTTCTGATATAAGGATTTTAAAATTCCATAGTAATATACAAATAAAACGTAAAAAGGTGAAAATTTAGGTTGCAGATTTTTGCTTTGAGAGCTAATAACTTTTGTATTGTAACAAAAAAATCCTAATAAAAAATACTATAATAAAGCGTAATTCATGCAGATTTTATAAATATATAGTTTATGCTACATCTTCATACAAAAAGATGCTGAAAAAAATTATAACCGCAGTGGTGTATGCGCGCGTACTCATGTCGCATTCGCGGAGGGAATTACGGATTTAACAATTTTTTTTTTTGGCGCTATGAATTTCATCTTATATGTTCCTTGAGTAATTCTAAACATTTCTAGTCCGGGAAATAATAAAAAAGTTCAGTCTGGTCAGGTAGAGGGGGGTACCAAGATGGCCGACACCCGTCATCTTAAAAAAAAATATTTACTTGTCTTGTTGGCTACTAGGGCAAGATTGGTATCATTTTCGTATAATCCAAAGACGTAAAATTCATTTCTGATATTAGGTTTTTAAAATTTCATAGTAATATTATCAATAAAACGTAAAAAAGGTTCTTAATTATTTAGGTTGCAGATTTTTGCTTTGAGAGCTCATAACTTTTGTATAGTGACAAAAATGTCCAAATAAAAAATACTGTAATAATGCGTAGTTTATGCAGATTTCGAGAATATTCACATGTAATAATGTTCTATTGTAAAAATATTGTGAAATAAATAAATTACTGCAACCCAGAAGGGTAACTTTACTTGCGTTAGGTGGAATTTATCTTGCAAAATGGTCGAGTAGGTTCATAATACTCGTGTATCTTATGTTAAAGTGATGATGATGATGATGATGATGATCTCTCCGACCGATTCCGGTCATGGCGACCACTTTGACTCCTAATCAGATCGGCGCTGCTGCGCCCGGAGATGGCTATTGTAGCCAATTTTGGCAGTAAACTCCCGTGCACAGTGTGGACACATGAGTTTGCCACTTATATAATTATAGTTAATGGCGACGGGTGGACGGGCCTTCAGCTCATCGCGCTTAGCGTCGAGGTCTGCTTTACGCCGTTCCTCAAACTCGCGGTCTTGCCTCTTAACCATCCCGCGCCATTCGGGGCGCTGTACTGCCAGACCCTCCCATTGAGTGGGCTCAATGTTGCATGTTTTCATGTGTCGTTTCTGAACATCTTTATATCTGAGGAGTTGTCCGCTGTGCTTTCGCTTGCCCTCCTCTAGCTCAGAGTAAAAGATGCGCTTCGCCACTCTCTCCTCCGACATCCGGGATACATGACCGCACCACCGACGCTGACGACGCATTAGATAGGCCTCAATGCCACCAACATTGGCTCGTCTCAGAACTTCGGTATTGCGCACTCGGTCGGACCATCTGATCTTCATGATGGTGCGAATGCATTTTAGGTGGAAGCGATCCAGAGTGCGTATGTGGTGACGATACATACACCAAGTCTCGGAGGAGTGTAGAAGGTTTGGCAGCACATTCGCCATATATACAGAGATTTTTGTGGCTAGCTTTAGGTCGTGCGAGCAGAAAACCTTGCAACACAACTTCCCAAATGCTGCAGCTGGAGCACTGATTCTGCTGTTGATCTCAGCATCAAGGTTACACTTAGATGTTATAGTGTTCCCCAGATAACGAAACTTATCAACCTGTTTCAGCATATCCTCATTAAGCATAATCACCAGTGTCTCGCGACCATGCGAGCCTAAGGACATCACTTCCGTCTTTTTGACACTGATCTTCAGGCCGAATTTACAGCATGCTTGGTGAAAAACGGACATAAGCTGTTGCAGGCCGTCTGGGGATTCTGCAAGAAAGCACAAGTCATCAGCATACATGATCTCAGTAATCAATGCAAACGAGACTTTAGTGCGCGCCTTAAGTCTAGCCAGGTTAAAAAGACTGCTATCTGATGAAACGGATGCGGACTCCTTGGGAAACAGTATTTAGGACTTCTTTGACTGCAACTGCAAAGTATAAGGCGAACAGTGTGGGCGCTAGAACACACCATTGTTTCACCCCACAGGTGACGGGGTAGAAATCAGACTGTTCACCGTCTACGGAGACGCAGCACTGCCAGTCGTCATGAAAATTAAAGAAAATTAAAGTGCACAGAATTATGCCTGTGTGCCGGAAACTGCGCTCAGACTACTGCGTATAGAAAGTGTTTTATTTGCCATCATCAAATGAATTATTAAGTAAGTAATACTTAAACATAGATACACGAGTATTATGAACCTACTCGACCATTTTGCAAGATAAATTCCACCTAACGCAAGTAAAGTTACCCTTCTGGGTTGCAGTAATTTATTTATTTCACAATATTTTTACAATAGAACATTATTACATGTGAATATTCTCGAAATCTGCATAAACTACGCATTATTACAGTATTTTTTATTTGGACATTTTTGTCACTATACAAAAGTTATGAGCTCTCAAAGCAAAAATCTGCAACCTAAATTTTTACCTTTTTTACGTTTTATTAATAATATTACTATGGAATTTTAAAAACCTAATATCAGAAATGAATTTTACGTCTTTGGATTATACGAAAATGATACCAATCTTGCCCTAGTAGCCAACAAGACGAGTAGAGATTTTTTTTAAAGATGACGGGTGTCGGCCATCTTGGTACCCCCCCTACCCGACCAGACTGAACTTTTTTATTGTCTCCCGGACTAGAAATGTTTAGAATTACTCAAGGAACATTATAAGATGAAATTCATAGCGCCAAAAAACAAAATAGTTAAATCCGTAATTCCCTCCGCGAATGCGACATGAGTACGCGCGCATACACCACTGCGGTCATAATTTTTTTTAGCATCTTTTTGTATGAAGATGTAGCATAAACTATATATTTATATAGTCTGCATGAGTTACGCTTTATTCTAATATTTTTTATTAGGAGTTTTTTGTTACAATACAAAAGTTATTAGCTCTCAAAGCAAAAATCTGCAACCTAAATTTTCACGTTTTTACGTTTTATTTGTAATATTACTATGTAATTTTAAAATCCTTATATCAGTAATGAATTCTACGTCTTTGGTTTATACGAAAATGATACCAATCTTGCCACAGTAGCCACCGGAACGAAAAAAGTTTTTTTTTAAAGATGACGGGTGGCGGCCATCTTTGTACCCCCCCCTCCCCGACCAGACCGAACTTTTTTATTGTCTCCCGGACTAGAAATGCTTAGAATTACTCAAGGAACATATTAGATGAAGCTCATTGCTCCACAAAAAAAATTTTAGTTAAATCCGTAATTCCCTCCACTATTTCGGTCACTTAGGTCCAGTTCCTGATACGTCCAGTGGTCTCTTGGACGACTCGGAAAGATTTAAAGATTGAAAGATTGGGATAAAGGCGTGAAGTATGTATGTAATTATCTACCTAGACTTTCAACCTGACGTTATAGTCATTATAATATCAATAACACCAGTAAACTAGTCGCCTTGTTTCAAACTGGTCTCAAGATGACGCAAATCGTTGAGAAGTGACGCCAAAATACGGACTTGTTTACATTCCACAGACGAGCCGACGATTTGTGCCGAGTTTTGGTGGAACTGATATTTACAAACTTGGACGATGACGTAGTTTACGATGACGTCATCGTGGTATCATACCAGCTAGCACATTATTTAAGGGGCTGACAAGAGCTAAAAACCGGTCCCTTTCTGACAAATGTCAAACTGCGCGCGTGCGAACGGGACGGAATCTTGCCGATTCAATGATATTTTCGTATTTTCGATGATAACTCGGTCTAAAATAAGTAATTTGAAAATCAAAAACAATATGTCGATAGAGTATTGTAAGGCGCTCATTCTGATAATAAACACTTAATTATTGCGTGGGTTTTGTTCGTACAGTTTGCGATATAATAGATTTTTAGAAGTAACTTTACGATGTTTTTCTATTAAGCTAAATTACTAATATCATGTTTTGGAAACAATAGCACTACAGCAAATATCCTGAAGATTATAACCTTTTTTTTCGTCAGTTTTTCTGCATTTAATCTAGGGTAGAAATCACTTATAAAAGTAGCTTTTAGCTCTACTCAGCCCCTTAACTCAAGATTTTCCGAAATAAGACCCTAGCCTTACAGTATAAAAAAAAATAGTACAATTTCGCAGTAGCCAAAAATGGACCAATTTCTGGTCGAGTAATATTGGAAGGAAAAGACTAAGTGAACCAAACAAGAAATTGGCATTTTGGCTGAGGCTAGTTAATTTTTTCTTCCATTTGCGAGGAAACACTAAAAATCCACATTTAATCGTGATAAATTTTGAAATACGCAAGCACCATGCATTGGATTTGCTTACGTTCCATTGAATAAAAAAAAAATGCGCGGTAAAATCACATTAAACTTTCATTGAAATTGTGTACCATAAAACACCTATTCTACACGAAGTGTTAAGTTTATATGAACCTTTTTTTTTACATAATAGGTTCGCAATGTATGTATGGAATCTGATTGTTGTCTTGTCTGCGTGCCTCTACCAAACTGACAACGTAAACGAGCCGATTTTGGTAGAATTTTTTGAAATGATGCCGCAATTTACGAGCAAATTTTATACCAAAAGAAATTTTGTAAACACAAACTTAATAGAAATACCTACCTGTTTCTTACCTCTATCAGATCTTCACTAATGAAGACTCTGCTCTTAAAAATCATCGACTGTGAGCGAAAGGTCAAAGGTACAAAATAAAGGTCAAAAGTCATAGAATCATAACATTGCAATTTTGTGCATCTTTCTAGAATTAGTTTTTTTCATAAATAGATGAAAATTAATGAAATAGGTAGAGGTACCCAGAAAGTACTACTATAATTAGTATTTCTTACCTATTGTGTAAGATATATAATGAAAATATGTACAATGATTAGGGACTCTATAGAGCCGACATAGTTAAAAAGTAAAAAAAAACATAAGAATGTTCCAATTACAAACTATTCCCGCCAGCGTTGTACTCGCCGTGAACTGAACTAAGTACTGCTTTCGAAATTTAATTTCAAGATGCCTAAAAACTTAAAAATAAAATAGCTCTGGCCGATAACAAACCAGAAGTAAAAACAATAGAAAAATCATATTACAGACCATTCCCGCCAGAGCGTGGCACACCCCAAGATAGAACTGCTGCATTCGAAATTTAAGTGCAAGATGCCTAAAAACTTAAAATTAAATAGCGCTGGCCGAAACCAAACGAGAAGTAAGGAAATCCAAATTTCAAACTATTCCCGCCAACGTGGCACTCCCTGTTAACTGCTGCATTCGAAAATCAAATGCGAAATGCCTTAAAAGTAAAAATAAAATAGCGCTGGCCGAAATCAAACGAGAAGTAAGGAAATTCCAATTTCAAAATATTCCCGCCAGAGCGTGACACTCCTCAAGAAAGAACTGCTGTATTCGAAATTTAAGTGCAAGATGCGTAAGCTAAAAATAAAATAGCGCTACAAGAAAAAACAAAAGAAAATTCCAATTTCAAAATAACTATTCCCGCCTTAACTATAATCGCCGTGAACCGCTGCATTCGAAATTCAAGTGCAAGAGCGCGGGCTCCGGGATCGATGCAGCAAGTTCAAGGTTCCCCCCGCGCCCCCCCCCCCTGGCTAGTGACGTCAGCAGACCATTCATGCCAGCCCCCGGTCGATACCGCGCGCGCCCGCTAGGGTGCGGGGCAAGTTAGGAAAACAAACGGATTGTTTAAGAAAGAAACTCTGTAAAACATCATCGATTACAAACAACAAATAACAGCATTTACAAATCAAACCATATTTTAATCTGAGCACCACCAGAGTAAAGTAACGCGAAAAAAGCAATGGTGAACAATTACCTTTTAAAATTGCTTAGAAACATTTAGAAACATTCTCAAATTTTTCCAGTCAAGTCGTTAGATTTTTTTTACTCTTATATTAGAATGCGTTGCCCAGGTAGTTTTTGAAGACTAAATTCGGTATTTAATTTAGGTAGAATGTTTCGCTGATCCCTATAACTTGGACCACAACCATGGCAACAAGGAAAATTGCGACGTAGCGAAAACAGAAAAACCTTCTTCCAACAGATCTTCATTGAAGTAATATCTAAAAACTCGTGAAAACAGAGTTATTGGTTACTCTCTACCTATGAATGGTTGCCGTGTGGTTGCCGTGTGGTTGCCGTGCAATGCCGTGTGATGCCGGCTTAGAATAGCATCAGCCCATTTCTTTCCAGTGGGTGTCGTAGGAGCCGACTAAGGGACTCGAGGGTTTCATGCGTATTGCAATTTTAGGCGACAGGCTGACAACCTGTTACAATAGTGATACACGACTTATCTGAAGCGACCCTCAAACATTTGTCAGATGTGGCGATAATGGCCGTATTTTGCGTTCGTTAACGCTCTGCCTACCCCGCCAGGGATAAAGGTGTGATTTGTGTATGTGTGTGTGTGTATGTATGAATGGTTTGAATGTAAGTGATGAAACGGAATAAAATATTGAACAATAGACTAATTATACAATAGAATTAAAATTATGTGATTTGAAATTCCAAGAATAATAAAAATAACAATTATACGTACATTTTGATTCATTAGACCTTACCGATTAGGATTATCTGGCGAAACGTAACCCATTCAGAATACGCACAAAATAATGTATCAATCAGTTCAGAAACCAATTTTCTATAAGGTGTAAAAATATTAGCTGCAAATATTTTAAGGGTTAAACCAGCCCATTAAACTGAACAACTTTCCCCAAAAAACATAGGCCGAAATATGAAAAAAATTTTGGACCTCCCATACAGTTGACTCGCTCGGCTGTATGGGAGGTCCAATTTTTTTTCATATTTCGACCTATGTTTCTTAGGGAAAGTTGTTCAGTTTCATGGGCTGATCAACCCCTTCAAATATTTAAAGCTCAATAATTTTACACCTTATATAAAAAAAGAACCAATACTTTTTTAACTCTTTTTTATAGATGAACAAAGACGAAGTATGTCTAGGTAGATAACTCTGAAAATCCCAACTTCACTAAAATGCAAATATATGTATATTACGTGTGGTGTAAACCCACAAAATGGCCTATCTTATGCCAAGCCTTCGTAAGCAACTCCCGCCTACGCGCTTCGCTTCGTAGCGGCTGGCTACGGCGGAGCTGCGCGTAGCTAGTAAGCTACGAAGATTTTTATTTTGCGTGCTTTTGCTCTGTCGTGTGAGCATTTGTTTTGTGTTTTGTTTTTACCATATTCAGTAGATGCTTACCGAATATTCGTATTCGGCCAAATATTTAAAAGCTCTATTAGAATACCAAATAACGCATTCATCGGTCCACCTTTTATAGAAATCGGGACACAACGATTGTGTTGCATAACAAGAAATATTCTTGACTTCGAACCTTCCTTCGAACCATATGGTGATTGAATAAAGAATTTAACCAAAGAAAAAGAAATTGGAACTGGCTTAAGAGGCTTTACGACTATCCATAAAGAGAAAAGAAACTCCATAAAAATTATTAGACATAATGAGTGTTCTTCGGGTGGTGGTAGATTACGAATTTTATTCTTTAAAAAAGATTTCTCAATTCGAAGCTAGTTCATCCATTGGAAACATTTTTTTTTACATCACAAAACCTCAGCAATCCTAACCTCCCAGCCCGGCCGGCGCGCGTGGGCGTCTGACGTCATAACCCCCCCCCCCCCTCTCTCTCTTCCCCCCCCCCCCTTCAACTTGACATTCGCAACGCTGGATCGATCCGGCAATGCCGAGGACGGTAAACAACCAAAGCCCCGCAAACTAGAACCCTACAGGCGAAATTTCAATGTACATTGCGTAGTCTGTTATCGAATTTAACCAGATTATTCCATGAACGAAGAAATGTACTAGGAATTTAGCGTGTAGAGTTTGGGTTTGTAGTTGGTAACAGAGCGCAGGATATGAATGAATGGACTGTTGCTGAATGGCTGAAGGCTGATTGGTCCGGCTCAAGATACAAAATTTCAAAGTTGTGTAATAGCCGTGCCGTGTGATCCCGGCTGAGAATAGCATTCTTCTCTCTTTGTGTGGGACACCGAGCCGTCCAACGACCCAGTGAACCTTCAGCATTAATTCCTTCATAAAAAGTTAGTACGAAATCTTAAACGATTTTCAATTTAATTTAATGCATTTTCTCACTATTACCCTTAGTGATTTTTTCGTTTTTATTCTTATGGGGTTATATTAGAACCCAAAGGTAGTCAAGTCAATGTGTTCAATCTACAATCTGCGATTTCATAGAACGCATTATTCTGATTTCCATAGTTGATTCTAATACATATGCTATCCGCGTATGAAAGTAGAACAAAACTGATGACGTAATAGGGTTCCAGAAATAAGCGTGGGCCTGGGGTGACCTCAAAAAGGCTGGAGGCAAGCCTAAAAGAGGAAGAAACTCTTACGTACTAATATAACGGTCTCAATTGGGTCATTTCGGCTTGAATAGGACTTTTTTCTTTTCGTGGGACCCCGAGTCGTCCAACGACCCGATGCACCCTAGTGTCAGAATTTTTCAACCGCCGTCTACAAGTAGCAGGCTTCTGATATGGTTGTGTAACGACCGCCGTCTACGTGATCATAGACAGCAACCGGGACCTACGGCTAACGTGTCATCCGAAACATGGAACCATCTTTCTTACGTACAATTGGGTGGTTCAGCCCGCAATGTCCTAACCGGACTGGGAACAAATTCACATTGATATTGAGAGGCACGTCGGAGGGAGCGTCGGTGGCCGAGTGGTTAGGACACCGGTCTTACAATCGTGAGACCCGGGTTCGATCCCCGCCATGTACCAATGTGTTTTCACTCACGTACATTTACCGACTGCTCTTACGGTGAAGGAAAAACATCGTGATGAAACCCACATTCAAATAAAACTTGAAATCAGATGATATTTGAATGTGACTTAACCTAGGATTCGGGCCAGGTTAGCCTTCGGGTTGCAGAGGTCAGATGGCAGTCGCTCTGTGTAAAAACTTGGTTCCACGTCAAATCCCCTAGGTTAGGTAGCCGACCCCGACAGAGAACGGGATAAGGCAAGGAGGATGATGATGATGATTGAGAGGCACGTACGTTCACACTTTAAAAAGGAGGCTAGACGGAAGGTGGACAAAATGCAGTCTCGGAATGGTAGGTAGCAAAGGGGATCAAAAAGATCAGTAATTGTAAAATCGTACAACTATGGACCTGTATTTCGACATGATTTCAATTGTGGTCCACAACTAAGATTGTTATGTTATAAAACGCTAAATATTCTGTCAAGTATAACTTTGCTGCGTAGCCTATTTCACTATTACCTTGTAATTTCACCTTCCAGCAGTATCATCAAAACAATAAAGTAAAAAAATATAGCGACGTAATAGTTAACACATCAATGGACCCAGTTATACAGGTTTTTCTTAGTATTTGTATGAAAAACCAGTAAGTTCCAGTAACCAGTAAAGTCCCATTTAGGTTGATATATTGGTGACAGTACAAGAGCTGATTCCTGATACCATATTGTGTAACGGCCCGCCTACGCAGCCTGTAAGCCGCAGTAAGCGTGGGTGAAAACCGGGCGTGCCTGTTACGCTTGTTACTGTAGTGGCAGAAAATGTTCATATAATCTTCTTCTTCTTTTCGTGTGGGACGCAGAGTGGTCCAACGACCCATTGAACCCTGGTGTCAGAATTTTTCAACCGCCCTCTACATGTAGCAGGTTTCTGACATGGTTGTATAACGACCGCCGTCTAAGTGACCATAGACAGCAACCGGCACCTACGGCTTAACGAGCCATCCGAAACACGGATCCATCTTACTTACGGATAATCGGATGGTTCAGCCCGCAATGCCCTAGCCAAACTGGGAAAAATTCACAAAGTGATAAATATCAACTTTGTGAGTGACCCACCGAGAATCGAACCCGGAACCTTCTGCGTTAGAGGCAGTCGCACTACAACTGCGCCACATCGGTCGTCGATGTAATGTTACCATAATAATACCAACATATGACAAATGATTATAAATTATGTTGAAAGCATAGTTTCCTATAATTCCAAGAGTACCATAGGGGAAAAGTAGGATGATGTTATTGTAAATCTGCATCGTATAGCAAAAATACACTAAATAGGTGCGTACACACCGGCCAAGCAGCCTCAGATGCTCACCGTCGCCCTAGCATGAGAATTTTAGCATGCGCTGCTCAGGCGAAACACGTCCACACCAACCGCGCAATGCGCCGCATGTCGCGCGCGGCTGTGAGCAGCCTGAGGCAGCTCGGGCGGTGTGTACGCACCTAATAAAGTTTGATTCTTTGCAGGTTTGGTTATCTGTTAATCGCACGTCCGGTTATACACTAGATGCGCCAATATCAATCTTATGTACGCAGAATAAGAACGGTCCAAAGTTCCGATATAAATCATCGTGCACAGAGTATTGATGGCATGTATTTGAGGATATCGTGACATGTTGTTACAACAAATAAAGTACCTCGATTCTTTTACACACACACACACACACACATCACGCCTTTATCCCTTGCGGGGTAGGCAGAACATTAACGGCCGTGAAAATACGGTCGTTATCGCCACGTCTGACAAATATGGAGGGCCCTTTCAGATGACTCGTGTATCATGTAGTAGTCGTGTATCAGTGTAGATTATTTTAAGTATGACAAACGGTAATATTTTCTATATATAAAAAGCAATATTTTAGAAAGCCGGCCACCGCAAAGAAGATTGGATTGAAGCACTCAGCAAAAAATACGTCCATTAAGAAGTAGGTGGCGTGGGTGTGCCGCACGGTACGCCCTCGAAATATAAGTAGGTTAGTACCGTCACGACCGATGAGGTGCAGTGGTAGTGCGACTGCCTGTGACGCAGAAGGTTCCGGGTTCGATTCTCGGTGGGTCACTCACAAAGTCGATATTTATCACTTTGTGAATTTGTTCCCAGTCTGGTTAGGACATGCGGGCTGAACCACCCGATTGTCTGTAAGAAAGATGGTTCCGTGTTTCGGATGGCACGTTAATCCGTAGGTCCCGGTTGCTGTCTACAATTACTAAGACGGCGGTCGTTACACAACCATGTCAGAAGCCTGCTTCTTGTAGAAGGCGGTTGAAAATTTCTGACACTAGGGTTCGTTGGGTCGTTGGACGACTCGGTGACCCATATGAAAAGAGAAGAGTACCGTCAGCAACACCAGCAATACGTAAAAATTTGATGTTTTAGGGTGAATGTAATAAAACAATGAATAAAATAGGATGATCCATTATAAGAGGACCAGTAGAGATGTCCATCAGGATGACTGTCCAAAGTAACAAATAGATGTTTGAACATTATCATTATTTAGTACCTATTTAGTGTGATACCGG
This sequence comes from Keiferia lycopersicella, assembly GCA_029255805.1. Taxonomy (NCBI): domain Eukaryota; kingdom Metazoa; phylum Arthropoda; class Insecta; order Lepidoptera; family Gelechiidae; genus Keiferia; species Keiferia lycopersicella. The sequence continues at coordinate 2,626,639 of JARACZ010000017.1, forward strand.
CTTAGAATAGCATCACCCCACACCCTTCCCATGGGTGTCGTAAGAGGCGACTAAGGGACTCGAGAGTATTGGTATAATACAATTTTTAGGCGACAGGCTGCCAACCTGTCACTATAGTAATACACATTTTTCTGAAACAACCTTGGAAAATAATCCTCAAAAATGTCAGACGTGGCGATATGACGGTATACTTAAGACTATTAACACTCTGCCGACCCCGCAAGGGAAAAGGGTGTATGAATGTATGTATGTATGAACTTTCATTGATAAAGTTCGTCTTATTCACAATGTTAGTTAGTAGATTAGATTTGTAGCTAATTGGTTTTCTTGTTATCAAATAGTATTTATTTATTTATATTTATTTATTCATACAATTTTACAACATGTGTTACAAAAACTTGGCATCATTAAACCTAGTTCGGTTTGTCTTGATGCTGCACAAACCTCTAATTTCTTAAATACTTAAACAAACTAGTCTATTACAACTTATTTATAATGTTTATCGATGCAGTGTATAGGTACCTATGTTGTCCTGCCGCACGGAGGCCTACATCAATAGCAGTAGGTACAGCGCAAGCGCTCAGCGCCAATAGTGCCATGCCAATACAAAACCGGTTGCGCTGCGAACATATACAGGTTGCTCCTTCCTATCACGCTTGCTTATGGTTAGGGTTTGAACTATATTATCATTAATAAAAATAGTGGACATCTTAATATATTTTTGATAACAAATAATTCTTTATTTTAAAGTGAATATTTCTTTCTGTTAAGCTTTCCCTTAATTCTAAGGGAAGCTCGTTTATTAATAGGTAATCTAACTAGGTAATAGGTAATCTAATGATCGCTTGCCGTAAAAATTATACGCCCGAATTATATTCAACTGTTTATTCGAGATTTGACGAGTTACTTTTGTTCCGGTTTTGAAATTGTCGCCGAATTGGAAGTAGCTTTCTTTTAATAAAATTGACTTAATTTTAAGATGGATGGGTAGAATTTTGGTAAATTTAAATATTTCATTTTCAACGTCCTTGAATGCTTTTTTAGTTCTATACGGAATAATTTGTTTTAACATTCTCAGTTGCAAGTTATAAATTCGATCGATGTACGTTTTAAATGTTCGACCATAGCTACTGAGACCGTAATCAATGATACTTTCAGCTAGGGCGACGTGAAGCTGGAGTCTCATTCGATAAGGCACTTTTCGTTTAACCAAAAACGTTTTGGCCATTATAGCTCGTAGTTTAGTACAAACGTTATCAATATGAGGACCCCAGTTGAATCGATCGTCAATAATAAGGCCCAGGTAAGTATGTTGAGATACTTTTTCCAACTGCTTGCAGTGACACTGAACTGTTGAACTATGTAAACAAATATGATCATGTGCAACTATTTTTATTTCCTCTGTAGTGTAAATGTGACTTGAGTGCACATGAAGTAACTTTGTTTTACTCGCGTTTAGAACAAGCCCTGCGTCATGAGACCATTTACTTAAAAGCGTGAAGTCATGTTGCAAGTTCGATATTGCAACCTTCACATCTCTATTAGCCGATACTAGACAAGTATCATCTGCATACTGGTAAATAGTACAGTTTTTGATAATATTGTTCAGGTCGTTAACGTACGCTAAGTAATGTAAGGGTCCCAAGACAGAACCTTGCGCTGTACCGACAGTGACTTCTGTCAAGTCACTGTAAGTGTTGCCAACTTTAACACAGCACGAACGGTCCCTTAAGTAGTCTCCACACCATTCCAGTAGGGGCCCACGTATCCCCGTATCATCTAATTTACTCAAGAGTGTATTGTGTCTCAACGTGTCGAATGCTTTGCTGTAGTCAATAAAAACCATCAGGACGTGCTGTTTATCTTCGAGACATTTGTTCACATGATCAGTAAAACTTGACAGCAACTGGGTAGTACTTTTATTTTTCTGAAATCCGTACTGGTTTTTTGATAGAATTTCGTTTTTAGCATAGAAATCTTGAATTTCGTTACCTACGTATTTTTCAAAAATTTTATCTAGCAATGGCAATATAGTGATTGGCCTATAATTGCTAAATTCTAACTTAGATCCTTTTTTAAAGATTGGCCTGACTATACCCGTTTTAAGTTCAGTTGGATATTTACCAGATTGAATGTTCTTATTAATTAAACACGCGATGGCATTAGCAATTCTATCAGCTATACTTTTGACATCTATTGGCCGTATACCGTCCATACCTGATGATTTATTGGTTTTGATGTTTTTTATAATTTTATGAACATTTGATTCATCCGCTTTTTTAAATTTCATGGACAAAATACTGGGTTTTCTATAATCTGAAGGCTGAAGTAAGGGTTTTTCACATTTCGGCAGTGTGTCCTGTACAGATTTGGTAAACCCTTTTGCAAAGCCGTTAGCAATACATTTTTCATCGACGGAATTTCGCTTCATCGCCTTTAATATCACTTCATCCAACGATTCTGATATTCTACCAGTCAACGTATTTAGAATTTTCCAGACTTTTTTGGGGTCATCTATATTGTTATTAATTAAATTTTTGTAATAATTATTTCTATGTTTTTCTACAATTTTGTTTGAATTATTTCGCAATTTGTGGTATTCTAATAATAAAACTTTATTTGTGCTATCATTTTTTAGTTGCAAAAGCTTAGTATCCTTTTTACGGATTGCGTTATTTACTCTTTTGTTTACCCATCCTTCTCTATTACGATGTGAATTACTTAATTTAACTTTATATTTGGCCTGTTCGTAGCTGGCATCAAAATTAGTTGTTATGTATTTGTGTACTAAATACTAAATAAATTGTACTAAATAGCATACATACATTCATACACCCTTTTCCCTTGCGGGGTCGGCAGAGTGTTAATAGCCTTAAGAATACCGTCATATCGCCACGTCTGACATTTTTGAGGATTGTTTTCCAAGGTTGTTTCAGAAAAATGTGTATTACTATAGTGACAGGTTGGCAGCCTGTCGCCTAAAAATTGTAATACACCAATACTCTCGAGTCCCTTAGTCGTCTCTTACGACACCCGCGGGAAGGATGTGGGGTGATGCTATTCTAAACCGGCATCACACGGCATGAAAGTGCTGCCCTCATAAACGGCAGACCATGCGAGGGCGTAAGTATCTGAGACTACACGCCCACAAGGATACAATTACTAAATACGACCTCCCTTTGTCCCCCTACAGTCGTGTTTATGAATAAGCACGAATTGAAATATTGTTATTTCCAATTAAATTATTGATATTCTTAAAATAAATTCTAGAACAATGAACAAAATAACTTTCTTTACTCGATTTCCTTGATATTTGTGTAAGGTATAAAAATATTAGCTGCAAATACTTTAAGGGGTGAATCGGCCCATGAACCTGAACAACTTTCCCCAAGAAACATAGGTCGAAAAATGGGAGAATATTTTGGACCTCCCATACAAATTGACTAAGTTGGTCGGTAACTTTGTATGGGAGGTCCAAAAAAATTCTAATGGTTGGTATGGTAAATGGAATAAAAAGGTTCATGGGCTGGTTCACCTCTTAAAATATTTGCAGCAATTTCTTTACACCCTGTATATTATTTGGAACCATAATAATTTCAATTCGTTTAGAGTACTCTGTGCAACTTATTCTTTTGCTGTGTGTACATAAAAACACCCAGATTAAATACTAAGAAAGAGGCTGGCCCAAACTGACTTTATTTTTAATATGCATTCTTCAGAAAAAAATAATCTTAAATCTATAGGAGGTAGGAGATGAAAGTGTCTAGAAAAAGATCACTATTTTTTTATCAAGGTATATTTTTGTGCAAGTTAATTCCCTGGCTTTAAAGCTTTTTATATATAAAGTGTGTACCTAAATATTAGCTAAGAAAGTATTGAAAATTTTGTGAACGATAAGTTTAAAATCATGGAAAAACAAAACAAATTCTTAAAAGAAATGATACGAAAGTAGTAATTTCTAGCTCGCCTCGACTACGACCGTATCAATTCACATTTATCTAAGTTGAAACTTGCGAAGGCGTAATTCTCTATACGCCCACAAATCCAATCAGTTGGTGACATTTAAACAATTGCGTAGTATTGTTAGTCTTAGTTAGAATCTGAGAAAATTAACTCCATTCAACAGCCCACCTCATTCAGAAGATTGATACTCAATAGACAAAGGCGAGGAAAATAACTTCTCTTCGACTTTTCTATGACCTACTGATGAAAATTCAACCACTATATTTGAAATCCCACAGACTCACTGACTTGTACCAAAAGTTCCTAAATAATTTGTAAACCAAAACTTGCGGATTACAATTAAAGAGTTTAAGAAAGTGGATTTTGGTCATGACTTTATATGCCTTCGTAAACTTCGTAGACCTACGGCTACGAGATTCTACGCCGTAGCAAACGCTACAATAAAAAAAACAACCTTTGCTTACAACCTAATCAATAGGCTTGTTAAATGAGCTACTTTTTAAAACAATCTAAAACGGTATTTTGCTTAAGAACTAGAAGTATGATGTCAGGGTCGATCCCAGTATAACCATTGAGAATAACCATTAATGGATATAGTGCAACTAACTTTCCCATTATAACCATTGCGTTTTATCGACGCGTTTTTTAAACCGCGGTAGCATGCTGGGCGTTTATATTAAAACAGGAAATAATGGATATAGTACTTTTTTATCTCAATGAAACCTCTTTATTCAAGTGTGCTCTCGACACTCCTTTGATAAATTAAAATTAATTAGCAGGATCTGTCTTTGTGATAGTCAAGTAGATACGTTCGTTGATAAAAATCTTTGTAGCTGACTGTCTTATATCTGCCCTTTCCAGAATCCGCCGCTTTCCGAATCTGCCATTTAACGAAACTGTAGGCTGTCACGCGTTCAATAAAACGCTGCAAATGGTTATTCTGGGACACTGTCGTATGAAAAGTAATTCCCACTATTTCCGTTGATTTACCACTGCAATGGGTATTGGTTATACTGGGACCGAACCTGATGTCACGCCGTAGGTATTTGGACGGCGTCAAAACACTTGCTTTTATATTATTTTTCTGTTTATTAATTCAAACTTTGAATATTTCTAAAGATGATGAATGAAGTCCGTAGTATGTTTGGACAATAGCTTGAAGCGTACAACTGTTATATTTTTAATAACCCAGGAAACTAGCGCATTAGCTCGATAATTTCTCATTGCGTCACAATTAATCCTATAAGTGCAACAAACCCAATCACAAAACCTGATGTAACGAAATTGCCAGCAGATTGTATAGCTAGTGTTTATCACCCGCCCCCCCCGGCTTTCCCAGGGGTAAGGTAGCTAGTGTTTACCCCCCCCTGCCTTTCCCAGGGGTAAGGTCGCGTGTGACGTCACAGGGTCGGGGTAGGAAAGGTCGCGGCGAAGGACGCACGTGTTGCGCACTGCGCGGAGGTCCGTCTGGTAGCGGAGTGGAGGTTATTTTGCACTGCAGTATGTTACCCTTAAGTTGTTTGTTAAGGGTACATATTGCTATAAAATTACTAATTTACTAATAATATTTTTTAGGGCGATACATTTTGCGATAGGTAGGTAGTTAATGTGACGAGAGTCTTATATAAGGTGTAAAAATATTAGCTGCAAATATTTCAAGGGGTGAATCTGCCCATGAGACTGAACAACTTTCCCCAAGAAACGTAGGTCGAAATATAAGATTTTTTTTATATGAAAGTTTTCGTTACACCGTCTCTTACACCCTGGATAAGGTGTTAAAATATTAGCTGCAAATAAAGTATTTACAACAATTTTTTTACACCCTGTATATTAGAGCCAGTCTTTTTCCACTAATGTGATATAAACAGACATCACTCATACTCAAAACCAAAAAACTTTTGGCACAAAACAGCGAACTAAAATTTCCTACTGACATCATACTTTCTCATAGGATTGGGATTGGAAAATAAATAACTGATAATGATAAGAGAGACAGCTGGGTGGCAGCCAGAATAACCGGTTTTTACCGGTCTTCAGCTACACCCGTTGTCTTGCCAAAAATTCATCAGGAATTTACGGAATTTACACTATGGAAAATTTGGCATTTCTAGATAAGTAATCGACGCAATTAATGAGGGCTTTTTTGAGCTGAGCCAGATACAAGCAGATAGATGCTAAGTCAAAGCGGTAGGTACACCAAAAGATTCTCACTTTGACTGATTAGGTAATCCCTCAATTTGTGCTATTTTCCTAACACCCTAAAGTGTATAACCCTTTACGTAACCTAGTCACGTGATACAAACTCTGTGCCCGACACTTTCCACGTGCCCTGGGAAGCTAGCTCCGACCCTGGCAGTGACACTGAATGACTGAACTACACATAAGCAGGTTCTGAGTCAAAATAACTAACCTACCAAGCGTTGTTCTGTTTCAATGACTGAATGGGTAAACCCAAGAGATAAACCGTTTTTTAACACTCTTTCTCAGTAAAAAACGCGCTCGGTCTCTTCTTCTATATGTAAAAGGGCTCTCAAACAAAACAAACAAACATATATCACGCCTCTATCCCTTGCGGGGTATAATACGCTCGCCACTTTTGATATTTTTGAGGATTGTTTTCCAAGGTTGTTCCAGAAAACATGTGTATCGCTATAGTGACAGGTTATCATCCGATCGAAAAATTGTAATATATGTCTAAAGTGGCGATGATAGCCGTAATTTTGCGGCCTTTGACGGTCTACCTGTCCTACAAGGGATAAAAGCGTGATATAAGTATATGTATCTCTTCTTAACGTGCCATTCGAAGCACAGAACCATCTCAGAAACAATAAGGTGACTGCCTAGATAGCGTGCCACCAGTGTGCCTGCCACCCTTCACAACTGAGAACAAAGGCACGTAAACAGAACTCACGCGACACACAGTCTGTGGCTGACAGTTTCCACGTGCCCTAGGAAACTAGCTGCGCCCGTGGTTGTGACGCTGAACCAGATATAACCGGATTCTGCGTCAAAGCCTCACGTGAAACTGTAAACGTGAAGTTGGCGTAGAGCTGGCTTTATTCCTGGATATTTTGAAAACATTTTTACACAATAGTCAGCATTTAAGCTGAAACGATGAGTACCAAAATACCGAAGACGAAAGGCGTAGGTGCTTTAATACTTACATGAAGGGGCGCATGTAATCTGCAACTGCTTTTTGTTTAAAAAAAACGTTTTTTTCAAGTCCTTATAAAATAACTAATACAAGGAATGTAAGGAAAACCCGGTAAGCGTGATCAAACCATGAAACTTTACGAAGTTTCCATATGGAGAGAATTTTCCATAGAAAGTCAAATTAGCTCTTCCTATCCCGCCAGGGATATTGGCGTGATTTGTGTGTGTGTGTGTGTGTGTGTGTGTGTGTGTGTGTGTGTGTATGTGTGTGTGTGTGTGTGTCAAGTCAAATCATTTAACAAGGCGCGGCCGGTCAAAAAAAATCTCATTTATGGTAAACTTAGCGGCCAAGTTAGATAAAAGCATAGAATTTAATTCATGGGTAGAATTATCTCGTTCACATCGAGGAGGAAAACAGAGTTACTTAAGTAGTTACTTACGTTTGTTTACGTAGAACTATTGATTCCTTAGTCACTGGCCGTACCCGTGAAGGTAGCGTGACTGCATTGACGTCATCCGCCCTCCCCGTAGTGGGCTCGGCGTGTTCTTGACAATTTTTTATACAGGGTGTAAAAAACATAGCTGCAAAAATTTCTAGGGGTGAATCAGCCCATGAAACTGAACATCTTTTCCCAAGGAGCATAGGTCGAAATCTATACATATAATAAGACCGGTGTCCAGTAGCCATGTAGTATTCGAAAGAACATACCGATAGCATGTTTTAGAAAAAAAACAGCAACATCTATTAATATATAAAGAAAAACTGTTTTATGAAACAAATTTTTGGACCTAACTACCATACAAAATATCTATTAGTATGGGATGTCCAAAATAATTCTCATATTTTGACCTAGTTTCTTGGGATAATTCACGCCTTAAAATATTTGCAGCTAATATTTTTACACCTTATATTGGATTTAAGCTTAGAGCATTCAACATATGAAGATGGCAAACCTGGGCTTACCCCTCTGCCAGAATTTACAGCTCATTTGCCCAGCAAGTTATACGAAACTGGCAGTTGTCAATCCTGCTTCTTGTATGTGGAACTAGCGTCCTGCCCCAGCGGCTGCGCCCACTGCAACTCATTTTCCCGTCGGAATAAGGATATTTCCCGGCAAGTATTATACATAAAAACCTTCCTCTTGGATTACTATATCTATTAGAAAACCTGCATCAAAATCCGTTGTGTAGTTTTAAAGATTTAGGCGAACATGCATACAGACAGGCACAAAAAGCTACTTTGCTTTATACTATGTAGTGATGACGTGCTCTTCTTGTATGTGGTTGTCAAGTTGTTATGTGCTGTACGTGTTTACCCGTATGTGTGTGTTGACTTCTATGTATAGCTTGACCTTAAAGAGTATATAAATAATGATGGCGCCACTTTCTTCGCGATCTGTCAAATCTGACTGATAATGCTTAACTATGGCCACAATTTTTCATACATGAATTTTAATTCCATTTTATTTAATTTCTGCTCTTTCTGGCCAAGCTAAAGGTGTAGTATAAAATTCATTAAAGTTCTACAATTTATTTGTAAGGTTATTTATTTATGTATACACTTCTAATCACCTGCACTCGCTCGTAATCAAAGTGGAACCAGGCCTTTAGTGATTCTTGCAAGTTCCTCGCTGCCAATATAAGTGCTTCCTTTTAAAAACAGGTTTAGACAGTTCAGAGTTTTGTCGATATTTTATTCGCCAAATCATGAAATAGGTAGACTGCCTGTAATGAAAGAACAAAAACTTTAGGTCAATTTCATCTTTAAACAAACAAGTATCTAATACCTTTAAACGAGCAAGAATTGTATATATATATTTTCAGGATCTCGGAAACGGCGATATACCAAAGCTTGGTATATATGAAATGGTATTTCTGACTTGGTATAAATGACTTGCTTTGTTTTAGTTTTGGTAGACAGCCTTCTTCCGGAGGTTGACGATCACACACGCCCGCTCGCCTGCAGTGATTGCCGACAGTACGGCTGCTGGCGGGCGGGCGTGTGTGATCTGTCGACCACCGGAACCACCACCCGGCGCAGCTGCGCTGGAATCCCTACTTACTGACACTGGCAAAATTCTTTGTAGGAAGAAGACTATATTAAAATAAAAAATAAATAAATAGGTACCTCGAACCCAGCAGAGTCATTACTAGTTATTATTCTGTGGCAGAGTCGACTTTTTGGAGCACAAGGCCCAAATCGACCAGTGCTAAAGGCTATACACAAGTGTACAGGTGTAATTCGATGAACATTGCGTAGCGGGTGGGACATTATAAGACTAGAACTTTAGACCCACTATCCGCTACGCAATGTTCATCGAATTTCACCTGTATACTTGGAGTTTGTTTGTAGCGACGTTTTATATCACTGCCTTGCCCAGGGTGGATTAAAAAGGACACGGGCGGGGTCTTTCGCGAACAAAGAAGGTCGTGCAGCCCACGCGCTGCACACGCGTACCCACGTAACGCGGGGGCAACGCGTGGGTTGCGCCGGTGACTTCGTACTGCACGCGTACGTGTAAGGCGCCGGTCTCGAATTTTGCGGGCAGCGGCACGGCAGCGGCAGTATCTTTTGCATACATTCAAATGGACTATTTCTCGGAAACAGGGGCGTGGGAGCGGGCCACGAGCCCTCCTTGGAAAAAAAGGCGAGTGCGACGGCCGGCGCCGCTGCCACCCTCTGCCCGCAAAATTAGAGACTGGGGCCTTACTGGATAAGATGCAAAAAGCAATTCATAGCGTACCAATCTAGTTGTACCGCAAAAGTGGTGGCGTGCGACACCGCAAGCCTCATAGTACGAGCTAGGTCTCCATTGAACGAGCAGCCTCAGATGCTCACTGCCGCGCGCATGCGGTGCAATACGCGGTCGGTGTGGACGGTTTTTCGTCCGAGCATGAGAACTTTAACATGCGCTGCTCAGGCGAAACACGTCGACCGCACATTGCGCCGCATGCTGCGTGCGGCAGTGAGCATCTGAGGCTGCTCGTTCAATGGAAACCCAGCTGGTTAGGTAACGGCCTCAGTTCCTACCTTCAAACGACGAAAGGATACTTATTTATTATAATCTTGGAGCTCCTGTTGCTCCGTAAAAAGAACTTCGTAAATTTGATTCACTTTCACATTGTTTTACAACATACACAACAGAAATCGTGAAAATTACCAAATTTCACAGAATATTTACGATCTTCACTTATTTCTATAAATTTTTTACACAGTGTCAATGTCAGATAAAACTCGGAACATTATTTTTCTTTCCGTTTCCTTCACTTCCCTTCTTTCTTTGAATCTTAAGAAGTACTTTCACTATACTATAGCTGTATCAGATCAATTGATAATTTTAAAAATTACTTACCGAATTAAAATCAATAGCAATAAATTATGTGATTCTTCCGTGTTTCAAAGGGCACGCTAAGCTGTCTCGGTTGTAAGGTACTTGGTATTAGATCAGGTACTTATGTTCGCCTTAAGGCGGCTCAAAACTTGGATCAAATTCGTTGATTAACTATAGCTTGAACATAAAGGGTAGAAAAATATGAGGGCGCCACTTTCTTCGCGATCTGTCAAACCTGATAGATAACGCTTAACAGTGGCAACAATTTTTCATACAAAATTTTTTGTTCCATTTTATTTAATTTCTACTCTCTCTGGCCAAGCTTTACGTAATCCACTTGAGAAAACATCGCCGTCATTGATCATCATCACATCAGCCTATAGCAGTCCACTGCTGGACATAGGCCTCCTACAGGGTACGCCACAATGAACGAACTCCCGCTATCGCCACTGCTACCAGCCGCTCTCTTTTAGTCATCGGTCCATCTGGCCGGAGGGCCTCCAACGATACCCTTGCCATGCCAACGCGTGGTCTCCACTCGAAAACCCGCTTACTCCACCGGCCATCAGTTCTACGACAGATGTGATGTGACCAGCCCACTGCCACTTCCGTTTGTTACAGTTTCGGACTATATCTGTTACTTTGGTCTTTTTGCAGATAGTCTAATCAATAGTAATAATATAAGATTAAAAATACGATGCAGCAAGCAGAAACAATGCCTAGAAGCAATATATTGTCTTAAAACATTTTTCAGTATCTAGCATTGACATTTATATTACGTCTGGACTGGCTGTCCTATACAAATGACAGCTAGTTTTGTGGTTAACTTTGAAGCGCCATCTATGGCTTTCCTTGACTGCCAGCGACACAATGACGACTCTCAGTTTAGTTCCACGTAATTTCGTATTGGCTTTCCTTGACTGCCAGCGCCACAATGACGACTTTCAATTTAGTTCCACGTACTTTCGTATTTGCTTTCCTTGACTGCCAGCGCCAAGATGACGGTTTTCAATGAGTGTCAAAAACGTTGTAACAGCATCAAGTCCAGAGATAAAGACATCTGACATATCATCATCATCATCATCATATCAGCCCACATGTTTCTACCCACTGCTGAGTATAGGCCTCTTCTTTTTCTCGCTGACATAATATAAGGTGTAAAAATATTAGCTGCAAATACTTTAAGGGTTGAATCAGTCCGTGAAACTGAACAACTTTTCCCAAAGAACATAGGTCAAAATACGAAAAAAAATTTTGGACCTCATACAAAATTTCCGAAGAACGACCAAGTCAGTTTGTATAGGAGGTCCAAAAATTTGTTCCTTGGAGAAAGTTGTTCAGTTTCATGGGCTGGTTCACCCCTCAAAATATTTGCAGCTTATATTTTTACACCCTTTAAGTGCGGAAGCCACAAAATCTAGCTCTTACGTATGTCTAAAAGGTCCTTTAGTCTGAATTGAGACCAAATATTATAAAAATTCTTTGCTTCGGATGAATATTAGAATTTATATGACACTGGCACAACACTCTACAAGACATTTTTCTTAAATTTTCATTGAGTTCCATATTCAAATCAGAAAAAGTCGATGTGTAGAAGCACTTTTCAAGGTCGGTCAGTGTATATCAAGAGTTCATAAAATACATTTATAAAAATCATTAAAAACCTTTAGAAAAAATCACCAAAAATAAAAGCATTTCCACTATCTTATTTTAAGGATACCCGACCATATAACTAATCAAACAAAATGTAAGTATATAATTTTGTGAGGCTTTGGTGTTCCGCTTTTCTAGTACGCTTGCCACAATGCTTTTCTATTAGCTGGGGTCTCCATTGAACGAGCTGCCTCAGATGTTCACTGCCGCGCGCAGCATGCGGGTAGCAATGCGCGGTCGGTGTGGACGGTTTTTCGGCCGAGCATGAGAATTTTAACATGCGCTGCTCAGGCAAACGCATCCACAACGACCGCGCATTGTCTCATGCTGCGCGCGGCAGTGAGACCTAGCTATTGGCGTATTGCCCCTAGGACATAATGCGCCTGACGTTATGCTGAACTGGTTCTTTCCCAGGTGCGGAGGCGGATGTGGTTGCTGCGGATGCTGTTGCGGCGGCTGCGGCGGCTGCGGCTGTTGCGGCGGCGGCGGGTGTGGATGCTGTTGCCCAAACATCACCATACACACGTGCTGCACGAAGATTTGCTGATCGCGTCTGAAGCGCCGCGTAGCCGCAGGCTGATGCGGATAGTTAGCGAGTCTGCGGACCGCAACGCACCGGCCTGCGGCGACGCGCGCGCCTTTGTGTAAATTTGCTAGTGATAGTGTTGTGGAAATAGTTAATAAACAAGCGTAATCTTTCACGATGTGGTTTTACTTTGTATTTAACTTTAGTCCTCGGTTACCTCCATAGGTCCTCACTGTCTCGGTTACCTCCATAGGTCCTCACTGTCTCGGTTACCTCCATAGGTCCTCACTGTCTCGGTTACCTCCATAGGTCCTCACTGTCTCGGTTACCTCCATAGGTCCTCACTGTCTCGGTTACCTCCATAGGTCCTCACTGTCTCGGTTACCTCCATAGGTCCTCACTGTCTCGGTTACCTCCATAGGTCCTCACTGTCTCGGTTACCTCCATAGGTCCTCACTGTCTCGGTTACCTCCATAGGTCCTCACTGTCTCGGTTACCTCCATAGGTCCTCACTGTCTCGGTTACCTCCATAGGTCCTCACTGTCTCGGTTACCTCCATAGGTCCTCACTGTCTCGGTTACCTCCATAGGTCCTCACTGTCTCGGTTACCTCCATAGGTCCTCACTGTCTCGGTTACCTCCATAGGTCCTCACTGTCTCGGTTACCTCCATAGGTCCTCACTGTCTCGGTTACCTCCACAGGTCCTCACTGTCTCGGTTACCTCCACAGGTCCTCACTGCCTCGGTTACCTCCATAGGTCCTCACTGCCTCGGTTACCTCCATAGGTCCTCACTGCCTCGGTTACCTCCATAGGTCCTCACTGTCTCGGTTACCTCCATAGGTCCTCACTGTCTCGGTTACCTCCATAGGTCCTTACCTCCATAGGTCCTCACTGTCTCGGTTACCTCCATAGGTCCTCACTGTCTCGGTTACCTCCATAGGTCCTCACTGTCTCGGTTACCTCCATAGGTCCTCACTGTCTCGGTTACCTCCATAGGTCCTCACTGTCTCGGTTACCTCCATAGGTCCTCACTGTCTCGGTTACCTCCATAGGTCCTCACTGTCTCGGTTACCTCCATAGGTCCTCACTGTGTGGTTCTCCCCAGCACGGCCCATGTGGAATTCCATGACCTTGAGTATGCAGAATAATTGTCGATAATTTGTCGAAATTTGTCGCACAAAAACCAGAATTTGTCGGGACACCATTTAAAAGATATAACGAAAAGAAGGTGGCGTGCTGGAGAGAGGCTCTCTGCAGCACGGCCCATCGTGAATCTCGAGAACCGCACCACTTTGCGGAGAGCTGAATATATGAAAAAAATGTCGTGAATTTGTCGACCCGACATGCAAAAAATCAGAAAGATCCGGTGAGCCGTTTAAAAGATTATAACGAAAACAAGGTGGCGTGCTGGAGAGAGCCTCTCTGCAGCACGGCCCATCGATGGATCTCGAGAACCACGGCACGTAGCGAGGAACTGATTTCGGGGGAAAATTGTCGGGAATTTGTCGAACACGTATGCAAAAGCACAGAATTTGTCGACCTTTAGTTTAGAAGATAATCGCATGTACTTATTTTCAAGGGCCTATATAGTGCAGGAGCTTACTTTCAATAAATCTGTTTATTGTTCGTAGCTTATATATTTTTTTATTATTTATATGGACTTCTACCCTATCTAGGGTAGTTCTGCCAGTGTCAGTGAAAAAAGATTCCAGCGCTGGACGGTGACTCATGTAGGGTGATAGTGTCATCTACAGGATCTGAAGGGCTCCTCTTGATACCATCCGGATATGTGGTGAAAAATCTTCAACTTCAATTCCTCATTCAATGTTTACTATACGGGCACTTCATTGATTAAGTTACTATCGAAAATAAGCACTGAAGGCACCAGTAAATATAAAATAAAAATTTGCAATTCAAAATTACGTCTTTCATTGACGGATGAAACAAAAGAAATCTTTTTATTGTTCGTAGCTTCTCAATATGGCTACAAAATTATGTCGCTGTGACATTCTGTTAGATACTAGATTTAGATCACAGGCTAGATTTGAACCTGCAACTTTCGCTATTAGTACTGGCGGCGATACCTTTTCTATATGGGCTACCACGAAATTGTCTTGTTTGGAAAACGCTATTAACTTGATCACGCTATTTTCTTAGCGCCTTGTACAAGGTGAAATTGCATTTTTTTTTTTAACAAGTTGGCAAAGCCACAAAATAAAACACAATCAAAACATTAAAATATTATATTACTAAGTTCTATCTATTACTAAGTTCTTTTTTTTTACTTTGACTATTTCACAGAGAATGTTGGTTGGAAGCTAAAATATGACAGCACACAAAATTGAGTTGTTCCCGTCCGTCCTCACACCGTCGTCACAGTGTAGGCGAACAGAACGCATCTTTCCCAGTCGTACGCACCTCGTTTCATAACTAGTTTAAGAGTCAGTATAAACATAATTCAAAATTCACAAATATAAACATAATTCATTAATTCACAGATCAACATAATTTACAATAAGTATAGGGCAATATTTTAATTAATATTATTGTTTTGTAACGTTACTTGTAAATTATGTATCAATAAGTTTGTTTTTAAATACTTTGACTATTTAACAGAGAATGTTGATTGGCCGCAGCGCTAGAATATGATAGCAGTAGCGCCCAATCCAAGTAACTATGTCTGTAAAAAAGTTATTATTCTGCAACATACAGGCTTTGTTCTCACAGGGACAGGGTCTCCCCTGCCCCTTATTATTTCTTCAACCGTCGTCTTAATATCTGTTAACTTTTTGTTTATCAGTCAGTCTTTTCATATTTAATAACTTCGTCAGTTTTGCTTTTGCACTAACTAACATTTAATTTGGTAAAGATAGGACCATGAGGATTGGCGCAGTAGAAAAGAGGCCGTGGATGATGACGATGAGAACCTCCCATACAAAATTACATAGGTACTAGGTCGATGAAATGAGATATATGTATAAAAACAATTAAAACAAATGTTCTCTAAATTTTAGGGTCACCTGCCTTTGTCCATTCGGTTTCATTCAATTCTATTTAATACATTTATTATGATTAAGACTTCATTGGTGGGTTTCATCATGTCATGTTGTGTATTATCTTTAACATAGAATATTGTCAAATATTAATATGCATTGCTTAATTCAAATATAGTTTATTAATGACATAATTAGAATGTTTTCATTGGCATTTGTATAATATAAAAATGATGCTTATTTGTGTAGAATATAAATTATAAGACTCACCTGAGACTTGCGTTAGCAGCTTTTCACCATCGTCCATACCTTGATTCGCAGTACTTATATTGTAATTCTAGAAAAAGAAATGTTTTAAATTCATACATCAACCAACAAGTTACAAACAAAAAGACTAGAATTAAAGTACCAAAATCCTACATAAAAGATTTTACCGGTGATTATTTTTTTAAAATACAATTTAGAAAGGCACTTTATAACATTTATTTTGTATTTTTCGCACTATCAGTGCTTTTACTATCAATATTACCTACTACTTCCATCGTTAAAATGCTGGTTTGTTGTGAATCTTTTAATTTAATTTTGCCACAACATTTCTTGTGACCTCTTTTGGAAACTGTTCTACCAACGGACCGTTTATTGAAAAGAATCAATCTTGATATTTTTTTGCCAACAAAAATAGACTTGCCGACAAAATGGACTTGCCCTCAAAATAGACTTGACGCTAGTTTAGGGAGTAAAAAAGAAATTGCAACTACGTAAGTTCACAAAACTTGTGAACTATGCACATACAGAAAAACATCACGCTGCGAGGATAAAACACACAGCTCAAGACAATTCTAATTAATTTGTTTTATAAAAAATGTTATGGTATTTCTTACCTTTTCTTAGCGCCAATCTTGTTTTTTTTTTAATTAATTAGCCTGAATATAGAAAAAAAAACTATCACCATAAAGTTCGAAGCTATAAAGGTAAGTAAGTAGGTACCTACCTCGTACCTACGTTAGACCAGTAATTACTTCTCCAAGGAGGTTCAGTGCTGCCAATATTACTATTCTTAAAAGTAATGGATGGCGCGCACGGGTGACTTTGTCATATTTGATAATAGGGAATATTCATGTTTTTTTTGTCTTAAATTAATAGTTTACTAATTTTTAACGTAAAATAAATATTAATGGGCTTCAAAATACTCTCGATATTTTAAAAATAACATTTAAAACTTTTAAAAAATTTAAGCAGTTCAAACGCCGCCATTTTGCGTGCGCTTAGCGTGACGTCACATGACACGTCCAGTGGGTGTTTACCTTAGTGTTCACTGTGGTTTTGAATACAATGTCGTGTCAGATGACGTCACATTTCGTTCGACTAATAGCGGCGCGTTTTGAAAGTTTGAATTTCGCTCCCTTATTTTGCACTTTTTGAATTAGGGGTTTAAATAAAAAGTAAATAAAAAAAATCCTTTTCATTATAATATTACGATAATAAGTATTAGAGAAAAAAATATTTTAGGCCATTTCAAATTTTATGCATATTCCCTATACGAATGGATCTCTCCATTTTCACCGAATATGAATGAGGCTTTCGGTTAGTCGCATGCAATAAAATCCCTTACTTTTAACAAGCGATTACACATCCCGATACCGATTTGACATAATTAGGTAGTAGGGTACTTATTTGAAAATGGTACAATAAAGGTTGTTTAGTTTCACAAGTAGATTGAAACATTTGCGCTGAATTGAAAATGTCCTTAAATAATTTATTATCAAGGTCAGTTCAGTGCCCAATAAAAACTATTATCTCTATTTAATGGGATTGTTATACGTTCAGTGCTTTATTATTCTCATAATTATATTTATAAGAATATGATTTTCTACATACAATTTAACAAGTTATACCCCTATTCATGGGAAATTGCACCGCATAATTCACTACGAGTGAAACTGGGATCATGAAGTCAATATATTTGCCCTCCGGACTCATGGCCCCACCAGCAATGGGGCCACAAGGATTTTTCAGTCTTGATTACTCCACTTCGTTGTGGGGACATCAGTCCTTAAAAAAATATTGTATTATTGTTTCGATGACCCCACTGTCTTTTTAAAATGTAACCTTTTTTTATTAATCTTTATTAAACAAAAAAAAAACAAAGAAAAAAAAAACATTTTACTATTTTAAGTATAAGCAGATCTCCCTATCCTATATATCACTTTACTCTTTGAAGCAAATATTGTTGTTGGTCAGCTCCTATACTATAGGCACACAATAAATACATGCGATTATCTTCTAAACTAAAGGTCGACAAATTCTGTGCTTTTGCATACGTGTTCGACAAATTCCCGACAATTTTCCCCCGAAATCAGTTCCTCGCTACGTGCCGTGGTTCTCGAGATCCATCGATGGGCCGTGCTGCAGAGAGGCTCTCTCCAGCACGCCACCTTGTTTTCGTTATATCTTTTAAACGGCTCACCGGATCTTTCTGATTTTTTGCATGTCGGGTCGACAAATTCACGACATTTTTTTCATATATTCAGCTCTCCGCAAAGTGGTGCGGTTCTCGAGATTCACGATGGGCCGTGCTGCAGAGAGCCTCTCTCCAGCACGCCACCTTCTTTTCGTTATATCTTTTAAACGGTGTCCCGACAAATTCTGTTTTTTTTGCGACAAATTTCGACAAATTATCGACAATTATTCTGAATACTCAAGGTCATGGAATTCCACATGGGCCGTGCTGGGGAGAACCACACATGCAAAAGCACAGAATTTGTCGACCTTTAGTTTAGAAGATAGGCACAAATACTTATTGTGTGACTATAGTAGAGGAGCTGACCAACAATAATATCTGCTTTAAAGAGTAAAGTGATGTATAGGATAGAAGGATCTGCTTATACTTTTAATTTCTTCTTTTTTTGTTAATTTTTGTTAAATATCAAATATATTGATTTCGTGATCCCAGTTTCACTCGTAGTGATTGCGGTGCAATTTCCCATAAAAAGGGGTTATAAATTAACTTGCGAAATGTATGTATAAAATCATATTTTTATATATGACAATAATAAAGCACTGAACGAATAACAATCCCATTAAATAGAGGTAATAGTTTTTTATTGGGCACTGAACTTAGCTTGATAATAATTTGTCAATTTGAAATAGCGGTACCAAGTCTTACTATAGTGTTGTCAAGTGTTGCTATAAGCAAAAAAAATCCCCATTAAAGTGGTTTCAAAATTACATTACTCTGAAAACAGAGCCGGATTTGACATACATTTCTAGTAATTATTTAAGGACATTTTAAATTCAGTGCAATTGTTTCAATCTACTTGTGAAACTAAACAACCTTTATTGTACCATTTTCAAATCAAGTAACCTACTACCTAACTATGTCAAATCGGTATCGGATCGGGATGTGTAATCGCTTGTTAAAAGTAAGGGATTTTATTGCATGTGACTAACCGAAAGTCTCATTCATATTCGGTGAAAATGGAAAGATCCATTCGAATAGGGGATATGCATAAAATTTGAAATGGCCTAAAATATTTTTTTTGTCGAATACTTATTATCGTAATATTATAATGAAAAGGATTATTTTTATTTACTTATTATTGAAACCCCTAATTCAAAAAGTGCAAAATAAGGGAGCGAAATTCAAACTTCCAAAACGCGCCGCTATTAGTCGAACGAAATGTGACGTCATCTGATACGACATTGTATTCAAAACCACAGTAAACACTAAGGTAAACACCCACAGGACGTGTCATGTGACGTCACGCTAAGCGCGCGCAAAATGGCGGCGTTTGAACTGCTTAAATTTTTTAAAAGTTTTAAATTTTATTTTTAATAACATCTAGAGTATTTTAATACAGAAATACGGAAATACAGAAATTTATTTGCTCAAAAATATTGTACAAAAAGATGTTCAGTATTTATTTATATTTTGAAGCCCATTACTATTTTTTTAGGTTCAAAGTAGTAAACTATTAATTTAAGACAAAAAAAACATGAATATTCCCTATTATCAAATATGACAAAGTCACCCGTGCGCGCCATCCATTACTTTTAAGAATAATAATATTCGCAGCACTCCTAAAGTGGTCGCCATGGCCGAAATCGGTCGGAGAGATCATCATCATCATCATCATCATCATCATTGGCAGCACTGAACCTCCTTGGAGGAGTAATTACTGGTCTAACGTAGGTACCTACTTACTTACCTTTATAGCTTCGAACTTTATGGTGAGAGTTTTTTTTTCTATATTCAGGCTAATAAATGGCGCTAAGAAAAGGTAAGAAATACCATTACATTTTTTATAAAACAAATTAATTAGAACTGTCTTGAGCTGTGTGTTTTATCCTCGCAGCGTGATGTTTTTCTGTATGTGCATAGTTCACAAGTTTTGTGAACTTACGTAGTTGCAATTTCTTTTTTACTCCCTAAACTAGCGTCAAGTCTATTTTGAGGGCAAGTCCATTATGTCGGCAAGTCTTTTTTGTAGGCAACAAAATATCAAGATTGATTCTTTTCAATAAACGGTCCGTTGGTAGAACAGTTTCCAAAAGAGTTCACAAGAAATGTTGTGACCTCAGCCAAAATGCCAATTTCTGGACTTGACTTCGTCTCGTCCTTCCAATATTGTTCGCCTATGCTCCATTTTTGGCTACTGCCATAATGTACTTTTAACACTTTGCTGTTTTTAATGTTTCTTAAATTTACAATGTGTAAGTTTAAATGCGCAAAACCTGAAAGTAATTTGATCAGTACATGAAACTGATCAACTTTCCCCAAGGAAAATAGGTGGAAATATGAAAAAATATTTTGGTTGTCCCATACAAAGTGTATCGGCCGGCTGGGTCAATTTGTATGGGAGGAACAAAAATCGGAGGGAAGAAATTGTTTTCCAGCATTGGATCCATACTAAAAAGTTTTTCATTTCATTCATTGCCTGATCATGCATGTTACCTCTTACATATATGGTAGATACTGCAGCAAGTTTCGAATGACAAAACTGGTCTGATAAGTAATAACTGATTTAGAAACTAATAATATAATATTTTATTGTTTTGATTGCGTTTTATTTTGTGGCTTTGCCAACATGTTCCTAAAAGCAACTGCAATTTTCACCTTGTACAAGGCGCTAAGAAAATAGCATAATCACGTTAATAGCGTTTTCCAAGCAAGACAATTTCGAGGTACCCCATATAGAAAAGGTATCGCCGATATATCTAGACTGTGATCTAAATCTAGTATCTAACAGAATGTCACAGCGACATAATTTTGTAGCCATATTGAGAAGCTACGAACAATAAAAAGATTTCTTTTGTTTCAACCGTCAATGAAAGACGTAATTTTCAATTGCAAATTTTTATTTAATATTTACTGGAGCCTTCAGTGCTTATTTTCGATAGTAACTTAATCAATGAAGTGCCCGTATAGTAAACATTGAATGAAGAATTGAAGTTGAAGATTTTTCACCACATTTCCGGATGGTATCAAGAGGGCTCCTCTTGATACCATCCGGAAGTTGAAAGGCCATAAAATTAACTACAAGTTGTGTGGTTCTCCCCAGCACGGCCTATGTGGAATTCCATGACCTTGAGTATGCAGAATAATTGTCGATAATTTGTCGAAATTTGTCGCACAAAAACCAGAATTTGTCGGGACACCGTTTAAAAGATATAACGAAAAGAAGGTGGCGTGCTGGAGAGAGGCTCTCTGCAGCACGGCCCATCGTGAATCTCGAGAACCGCACCACTTTGCGGAGAGCTGAATATAAGAAAAAAATGTCGTGAATTTGTCGACCTCACATGCAAAAAATCAGAAAGATCCGGTGAGCCGTTTAAAAGATATAACGAAAACAAAGTGGCATGCTGGAGAGAGCCTCTCTGCAGCACGGCCCATCGATGGATCTCGAGAACCACGGCACGTAGCGAGGAACTGATTTCTGGAAAAAATTGTCGGGAATTTGTCGAACACGTATGCAAAAGCACAAAATTTGTCGACCTTTAGTTTAGAAGATAATCGCATGTACTTATTTTCAAGGGCCTATATAGAACAGGAGCTTACTTTCAATAAATCTGTTTATTGTTCGTAGCTTATATTTTTTATTATTATTTATAACTATCTAGGGTAATTCTGCCAGTGTCAGTGAGAAAAGATTCCAGCGCTGGACGGTGACTCCTGTAGGATAATAGTGTCATCTACAGGATCTGAAGGGCTCCTCTTGATACCATCCAGAAATGTGGTGAAAAATCTTCAACTTCAATTCTTCATTCAATGTTTACTATACGGGCGCTTCATTGATTAAGTTACTATCGAAAATAAGCACTGAAGGCTCCAGTAAATATAAAATAAAAATTTGCAATTGAAAATTACGTCTTTCATTGACGGATGAAACAAAAGAAATCTTTTTATTGTTCGTAGCTTTTCAATATGGCTACAAAATTATGTCGCTGTTACATTCTGTTAGATACTTGATTTAGATCACAGGCTAGATTTGAACCTGCAACTTTCGCTATTAGTACTGGCGGCGATACCTTTTCTATATGGGCTACCACGAAATTGTCTTGCTTGGAAAACGCTACTAACGTGATTGGGCATTTCTACAGAGACGCCGTTTTTTTGTCCTGGTCCAGAAATCGTGTTAAACATATAAACTAAAATCTCAAAAAAATAACACATAATCCTTAATGTATGTTCTATTTGGAGAGCATAATTATTATGACTAATTTAATATTACTTTCTTCTGAAAAATATACTGAATTGAAAAAAAAAACACCAAATTTACCTGATTTAGGCCTGTCCCTTTGGCGGAATTGAAACTAAATTGGTCCATAATTCGATAATTTCCGGAATTTATAATAATGTTCCTATGTTCACATGTATATAGATATATGACAAAGGCTTATTTATTACCAAGATGTCTATAATGTTTTATTTTGTACCACTTATGTTAGTTTAAATATTTGTCCCGAGCTTATGACTAAATTCGGTATCACTCACAAACTCTTACGCACATCTGTAAACACGCGCGATATGCACACCATTATTCGATTCACATAAACTGCCAGTTGCTTCCGAGTAGGCGAGTGCAGTGAATCTGAGACATGCTGCCGGAATTTACCATTTTCAAAGGTAAGAAATTTTGCTTCGTCTTTGGTGCAGGGTAATTTCTCAACTCCGGATCATGAATATTTTTGAAACTATAAGAGCTAAAAGGTTGTTACTTTGTGTAATTTGTGCCTCGATAGTATACCAATACGTAGGTAAAATTGGATTTGCACAAAGTTTTACTGTGAGAGAGAAATTTCAAAGAAACCAGCTTTTTCTCAACACCGAGAATCTGAACTCCGTGTGAATTTGTTCATGGAGTTGAGAATTTTGTTCACAGAGTTGAAGTTTTTTATAAAACTGTGATTAGAATGATGTCGTGTGGTACCGGCGTAGAATAGCATCACTCCAATTCTACCTGTAGGTGTCGTCAGAGGTGGCTAAAAGTTAATCATCAAGAAAATAGCTGGCAGCGTTCCCTGTGAATGCAACATCGTATTTGATGCTCGCCAATCTACCTACCATGCGTGGAAAACATGGCAATACCTCCCCAATAAGGGAAGCTCATGTCCAGCTGTGAACTGTTGTGGCTGTAAAGGTGTATTTTTGGAAAATAACGTAACACCTACTTACTGCTAGTGTGTTGAAGCAAAGCAGTCGTAGTATAAACTATGCCACTGGTTTTGACAATATTTTATGACATTTAAATTTGCCGAGTGATGCCAGCTAAATTAACATTTTATTTTAGATTTTCTGAAATTTCGAAAAATTTTCTTATTAACAGCATGATCCACTTGTTCGGATATTTCTCGTACTCTTCATTGTTTCTCAGCACCAGACTCCTCCGGATGGTCAAGTTCTATTTCATTAAAATTAACAGGGTACGCTTAAATCGTCCATTAGCAAGACTCGGATCTAAAATGACCAAAAATTGTGACGTGTGATGCCGGCTTAGAATAGAATCACCCCACATCCTTCCCGCGGGTGTCGTAAGAGGCGACTATGGGACTCGAGAGTGTTGGTGTATTACAATTTTTAACACATGTTTTCTAAAACAACCTTCGAAAACAATCCTCAAAAATGTCAGACGTGGCGATGGCGACCGTATTCTTACGGCCGTTAACGCTCTGCCTACCCCGCAAGGGATAAAGGCGTGATATATGTATGTATGTATGTAAAAATTGTGACAGTAGTACTGATGAAAGCAATCCACGAAAACCAAATCAGAAATCATTTTCACGCACAACTGAATTCAAAAAATACAAATACAGAATTAACAAAGAATTTAAACTTTTACACCATCGGCTGATATTTAATACAATAATACTTTAAAAATTCTCAACTCTTCTAAACGAAAGGTCGACAAATTCTGTGCGTTTGCATACGTGTTCGACAAATTCCCGACAATTTTTTCCAGAAATCAGTTCCTCGCTACGTGCCGTGGTTCTCGAGATCCATCGATGGGCCGTGCTGCAGAGAGGCTCTCTCCAGCACGCCACTTTGTTTTCGTTATATCTTTTAAACGACTCACCGGATCTTTCTGATTTTTTGCATGTCGGGTCGACAAATTCACGACATTTTTTTCATATATTTAGCTCTCCGCAAAGTGGTGCGGTTCTCGAGATTCACGATGGGCCGTGCTGCAGAGAGCCTCTCTCCAGCACGCCACCTTCTTTTCGTTATATCTTTTAAACGGTGTCCCGACAAATTCTGGTTTTTGTGCGACAAATTTCGACAAATTATCGACAATTATTCTGCATACTCAAGGTCATGGAATTCCACATGGGCCGTGCTGGGGAGAACCACACGGACACCGTTTAAAATATATAACGAAAAGAAGGTGGCGTGCTGGAGAGAGGCTCTCTGCAGCACGGCCCATCGTGAATCTCGAGAACCGCACCACTTTGAGCGCTGAATATAAGAAAAAAATGTCGTGAATTTGTCGACCCCACATGCAAAAAATCAGAAAGATCCGGTGAGCCATTTAAGAGATATAACGAAAACAAAGTGGCATGCTGGAGAGAGCCTCTCTGCAGCACGGCCCATCGATGGATCTCGAGAACCACGGCACGTAGCGAGGATCTGATTTCTGGAAAAAATTGTCGGGAATTTGTCGAACACGTATGCAAAAGCACAGAATTTGTCGACCTTTAGTTTAGAAGATAATCGCATGTACTTATTTTCAAGGGCCTATATAGTACAGGAGATTACTTTCAATAAATCTGTTTGTTCGTAGCTTATATATATTTTTTTATTTATATGGACTTCTACCCTATCTAGGGTAATTCTGCCAGTGCCAGTGAGAAAAGATTCCAGCGCTGGACGGTGACTCCTGTAGGGTGATAGTGTCATCTACAGGATCTGAAGGGCTCCTCTTGATACCATCCGGAAATGTGGTGAAAAATCGTGTGGTTCTCCCCAGCACGGCACAAGTGGAATTCCATGACCTTGAGTATGCAGAATAATTGTCGATAATTTGTCGAAATTTGTCGCACAAAAACCAGAATTTGTCGGGACACCGTTTAGAAGATATAACGAAAAGAAGGTGGCGTGCTGGAGTGGAGAGAGGCTCTCTGCAGCACGGCCCATCGTGAATCTCGAGAACCGCACCACTTTGCGGAGAGCTGAATATAAGAAAAAAATGTCGTGAATTTGTCGACTCCACATGCAAAAAATCAGAAAGATCCGGTGAGCCGTTTAAAAGATATAACGAAAACAAGGTGGCGTGCTGGAGAGAGCCTCTCTGCAGCACGGCCTATCGATGGATCTCGAGAACCACGGCACGTAGCGAGGAACTGATTTCGGGAAAAAATTGTCGGGAATTTGTCGAACACGTATGCAAAAGCACAGAATTTGTCGACCTTTAGTTTAGAAGATAATCGCATGTACTTATTTTCAAGCCTCTTGACGCATAATGTCCGATTCGCATAATGTCCTATTCGAAAATAATGTCCGATTCGCACATTGTCCGAGTCGCACAAGGTCCGAATCGCACATTGTCCGAGTCGCACAAGGTCCGAATCGCACATTGTCCGAGTCGCACAAGGTCCGACTCGCACATTGTCCGAGTCGCACAAGGTCCGAATCGCACATTGTCCGAGTCGCACAAGGTCCGACTCGCACATTGTCCGAGTCGCACAAGGTCCGACTCGCACATTGTCCTAGTCGCACAAGGTCCGAATCGCACATGGTCCGAATCGCACATTGTCCGAGTCGCGCAAGGTCTAACAAAGTCACACAAAATCTAATTCGCACAAAGTCTGATTCACAAAAAACCCGAATCATTAAAGGTCATAAAACTTGTTTTGAGGTGGGAATAGGATATGATAAATTTTAACTGAATTTTAATGTCACTTTAATCAGCAGTAATCAAAATTATATCCAGAACAAAAACAAAACAATTCACCTCGAAGTCGCGTTAAATAGTCGCAAGAAAATTATTTTCTTCATGGATGAAGCAAGAGAAATTATATATTTTTTTTATTTTCTCAATAGTTTCAAATATTGTTGATCAAAAAATTTTATCGCAGACTCTCCGGTTTATTCTTGAATTTTTGAATAACTGTTTTTTCAGAACAAAGTCCCAGTGTTTGCCTTCTTTTCTTAATTTGTAAACAAACATGTAAAATATGTAACGAAAACGTTGCACTTACGACTGAGCAGATTACAACATTCAATAGTAATTACAGACCAAACCAAACAATTTTAGTTGACATTTTATTCTTTTGTTTTTCAAGAAAGGCAAAAGATTTTCTGAGAAAGGTATTACAGCCAGGTCGGTCGTAGGAACAAAAAAACATAAGGTCATGTCAGAACCTCATTCCTTCCGTAAAGTATAAAAACTTTTATAGAGTACCCACAAAGCCGATAATAAACCAAATTATGGTCGAGTGATGTTGGAGGGCCGAGACGACATAGTGGAGGCTTTCCGAACTAAACGAGACCAGAAAATGTTATTTTGACCGAGGCTTGTATAGTAAGTAGGTATAGTAGGTACTTTTCTCCCAATTCCAAGTAAGCATTTTAATCGTATCGCCACCAGTTTCTCATGCCTCAGCGACTTGGACAACAAAAATGTTTTTTTATTTTATAATGTAGCCATTTCCTTAAGTTGATTGGTTGTTTCGTACAAATTCGGACTTACTGTTTATTCGGACATGCTGCCGCTGCTAACTGGTACCTACATTATTATGAATCGGGCATTTTACGAATTGGAAATTCTGCGAATCGGACAATGTGCGATTCGGACCATGTGCGATTCGGACCTTGTGCGACTAGGACAATGTGCGAGTCGGACCTTGTGCGAGTCGGACAATGTGCGATTCGGACCTTGTGCGACTCGGACAATGTGCGATTCGGACCTTGTGCGACTCGGACAATGTGCGAATCGGACATTATTTTCGAATAGGACATTATGCGAATCGGACATTATGCGTCAAGAGGTTTTCAAGGGCCTATATAGTACAGGAGCTTACTTTCAATAAATCTGTTTATTGTTCGTAGCTTATATATTTTTTTATTATTTATATGGACTTCTACCCTATCTAGGGTAATTCTGCCAGTGTCAGTGAGAAAAGATTCCAGCGCTGGACGGTGACTCATGTAGGGTGATAGTGTCATCTACAGGATCTGAAGGGCTCCTCTTGACACCATCCGGAAATGTGGTGAAAAATCTTCAACTTCAATTCTTCATTCAATGTTTACTATACGGGCACTTCATTGATTAAGTTACTATCGAAAATAAGCACTGAAGGCTCCAGTGAATATAAAATAAAAATTTGCAATTGAAAGTTACGTCTTTCATTGACGGATGAAACAAAAGAAATCTTTTTATTTATTGTTCGTAGCTTCTCAATATGGCTACAAAATTATGTCACTATGACATTCTGTTAGATACTAGATTTAGATCACAGGCTAGATTTGAACCTGCAACTTTCGCTATTAGTACTGGCGGCGATACCTTTTCTATATGGGCTAACACGAAATTGTCTTGCTTGGAAAACGCTATTAACGTGATTACGCTATTTTCTTAGCGCCTTGTACAAGGTGAAATTGCAGTTGCTTTTAGGAACAGGTTGGCAAAGCCGCAAAATAAAACACAATCAAAACATTAAAATATTATATTATTAGTTTCTAAATCAGTTATTTATTACTTATCAGATCAGTTTTGTCATTCGAAACTTGCTGCAGTATCTACCATGTGTAAGAGGTAACATGCATGATCAGGCAATGAAATGAACAACTTGTTCCTTGGGGAAAGTTGATCAGTTTCATGTACTGATCAAACTACTTTCAGGTTTTGCGCATCTAAACTTACACATTGTATATTTAAGATACATTAAAAACTGCAAAGTACATTAAAAGTACATTATGGCAGCAGCCAAAAATGGAGCATAGGCGAACAATATTGAAAGGACGAGACGAAGTCAAGCCTTCTCAAGTGAACGAGACCGAGAACGAAATTGGCATTTCGGCTGAGGCTAGTATAAAGCTTTTCTATCATTTGCGAGGAAAAATCATAAACCCACATTTTAATTGTGAATTTTGAAATATGCAAGCAGCATGTGTTGGAGAATCATCTTCAGCCTCAGCCTCCTGGAAAAATATTGTCTACCTACCATACAACACCTAATTTGCGAAACGATTGTGACCGACCGTGTGAAATGATTTAAGAAGCTTTTTTTGGACCAGGACCAAAAAGTAGGTAGTATGAAAAAAATTAAATAAATATGAAATACAAAAATTAAATAAATTTAACATTATTTTAATTACGAGAGAAACTGGGACCACGAAGTCAATATATTTGATATTTAACAAAAAAAAAAACAAAAAAAAAAATTATAAGTATAAGCAGATCGCCCTATCCTATACATCACTTTACTCTTTGGAGCAGATATTATTGTTGGTCAGCTCCTATACTATAGTCACACAATATGTATTTGTGCCTATCTTCTAAACTAAAGGTCGACAAATTCTGTGCTTTTGCATACGTGTTCGACAAATTCCCGACAATTCTTTCCAGAAATCAGTTCCTCGCTACGTGCCGTGGTTCTCGAGATCCATCGATGGGCCGTGCTGCAGAGAGGCTCTCTCCAGCACGCCACTTTGTTTTCGTTATATCTTTTAAACGGCTCACCGGATCTTTCTGATTTTTTGCATGTGGGGTCGACAAATTCACGACATTTTTTTCTTATATTCAGCTCTCCGCAAAGTGGTGCGGTTCTCGAGATTCACGATGGGCCGTGCTGCAGAGAGCCTCTCTCCAGCACGCCACCTTCTTTTCGTTATATCTTTTAAACGATGTCCCGACAAATTCTGGTTTTTGTGCGACAAATTTCGACAAATTATCGACAATTATTCTGCATACTCAAGGTCATGGAATTCCACATGGGCCGTGCTGGGGAGAACCACACTGAAAAATCTTCAATTTGAATTCTTAGGTTGTTGAAATGCTGGTTTGTTGTGAATCTTTTGATTTAATTTTGCCACAACATTTCTTGTGACCTCTTTTGGAAACTGTTCTACCAACGGACCGTTTATTGAAAAGAATAAATCTTGATATTTTGTTGCCAACAAAATAGACTTGCCAACAAAATAGACTTGCCGACAAAATGGACTTGCCCTCAAAATAGACTTGACGCTAGTTTAGGGAGTAAAAAAGAAATTGCAACTTGTGAACTATGCACATACAGAAAAACATCACGCTGCGAGGATAAAACACACACCTCAAGACAGTTCTAATTAATTTGTTTCATAAAAAAATTAATGGTATTTCTTACCTTTTCTTAGCGCCAATCTAGTTTTTTTTAATTAGCCTGAATATAGAAAAAAAAACTCTCACCATAAAGTTCGAAGCTATAAAGGTAAGTAAGTAGGTACAGTCTCAAGCAGAGAAAACGGACCCCTCTCTTTATAAATGGAGCCAGACAACATCTCTGTTGCCTGGCGCCATCTGGCGTTAAGTTACTGCACCGCCGCCATCGTATCGTTTGTTTGTCACAAACTTGTTTTTCGAATTCATCCAAGCCTTGGGTATTGCTAGGATAAATAGATAGAATTCAAGAAACTTGGTGAAAAAACAATAAAATACGGAAAACACATTTTGTGTCTCAAGATTTGAACCTAGACTCTTTCTTTCTCGAGCCTTACCGCTAAACCACTGCGCCACCGAGCTCTTGCTAAGAGTGGCGAAAATTCCCTTCTACTTCATATTGTGCATGACGTCACAGTAATCTTTCTTGATGTGTCGAACTCTTAGTAATTATATGAGGGTAGGCAAAATTTATAAAATGTAAAACTTAATTTCTGGTGTTTCGCTTTCTTGTGCATTCTGTTTCGGATAGTTTTTGGATTATAAACTAACAACTATGGCTCGATTATCGGATTTTTTGAAAGCTAAGATTATTGTGCTTTTTGAACAAAATCGAGGCATTAAGAGTATTGCTCGAGAACTGGGAGTAGCGGTAAGTTTTGCTACTATTTTTATAAGCGATACTTATATTTTAATTCGTTTGATAATAGGGTTGGGATTAGTTCACGGAATAAATTGCTTTTATTTTTACAGAGAAACACAGTTCGTCGATGGATAAAAAGATACCAGGAAACTGGTGATGGTAAAATGTGAAAGACAGGGTCCGCGACCAGTGTCTTATACTGATGAAACGTATCGTCACCGTGAAATTGTAAGACTCCATACCAATGAGTCCTTCAAGACCACGAGATCAACTGCACAGTTGTTTGGGATTTCGTTGGATACAGTGCGGAGACATTTACATGCTGCGGGGATCCATAATTACAGACCAGCTAAAAAAAATAAACTTACCGAGGCTCACCGTCAAGCTAGAGTAAGATTCGCCAGGGAGTATTTGAATTTCGATTGGAAGAATAATATAGTAATATTTACCGACGAAAAATGTTTTAAATCGGACAAAGATGGACGAAAGATACTGTGGAGAAGACGAGGACAGCGTTATAATCCACAAAATGTTTTACCGCTAAGAACCAGTGGCAGAATATCCTTAGGTGAGCATATTTATCATAATTTATTCATTTTTGTTTTAATAATTCATTATTTCAGTAGTAGCAGAATTTATTTAAGTAATTAAGGTATTTTAGTTACATAATATTTAAAAATAAACTTTTTTTAGTTATCTTACACAAGTATAGGTTTGAACTTGTTATTTTGGCAAGTTATTATATTTAATTATTTTTATTTCCAGGTTATTGGGGTTGGATGTCCATTATACCTGGAGAGTTGACTGAAGTTGGCGGCCGCATGACAGCTCAACTGTATTTACAAATATTAAGGGACGTCATGTTGCCATCAGTTCGTGCAATATATCCAGAAGGGCAAATTTATTTTGTGCAAGATAATTGCTCGATACATCGCTCGGGAATTGTTATGGAGTGGCTGTCATCACAAAATGATATAACTACCATAAATTGGCCTGCTAAAAGTCCGGATCTAAATCCTATAGAAAATCTATGGGGCCAAATGGTTTTGAACTGGGATACCAGTGAAATAAGAAACGTTGAAAGTTTGCAACAAGAAGTTAAAAGCACATGGGAGTTAATGCGGCGTAGCAATATCTGTTCTAATTTATTAGATAGTATGCCTAGCCGATTACAGGACGGTTACCCCCTCCGTAACTAAATGCGGTGCTTTAAAAAATCATTTGGCTCCACGGATTTTTGGGTTTTTTTAATTTTTACTTGAGACGTAAAATTGTTATCTTGGATAACATGTTTGTTCTCTCGTAAAAAGTCATAGACAAGTGATTGGAAATATTACAATCTGTATAATAAATAACGATGTATTTTAATTTAGAATTATCGTAAATATGTAAACTGAAACTTGTTTTTGAATAAAGTTACTAATCAGTCTTTTTTGTTTTTCTACCATTTTCTATCAATGTTATTTAATGTGACCTTGATATTCAAAATAATTTTATTAAAACGCAAACAAAATTAAAATAAAAAATATGTGACAAAAAAAAAGGCACAGAAGTAGGGATTCGAACCAGTAGCATCATTCACGAGCATCCATTTCTTAACCACTAGGCTATCTGTCTGTCACATGGTTTGTGTGAAATACTCAAAGTGTTTTCGCAATATGAAGATAAAAATATGAAGGAAACTGACGCAGATGGCGCTGCTAGTCACGACTTTGACTAAAAGCACCAATAGAATGTCGCTGAACTTAGACATTGTGACATTATCGACCAATCACCACTCACTGCTCGTGTTGTGATGTTTCCTACATGTTGCCATAGATGTCGTCACTGGGGGGGGTCCGTTTTCTCTGCATGCGACCGTACCTACGTTAGACCAGTAATTACTTCTCCAAGGAGGTTCAGTGCTGCCAATATTATTTTTCCTAGAAGTAATGGATGGCGCGCACGGGTGACTTTGTCATATTTGATAATAGGGAATATTCATGTTTTTTTTGTCATAAATTAATAGTTTACTACTTTTTAACGTAAAACAAATATTAGTGGGCTTCAAAATACTCTAGATATTTTTAAAAATAAAAATTAAAACTTTTAAAAAATTTAAGCAGTTCAAACGCCGCCATTTTGCGCGCGCTTAGCGTGACGGACGTCACAGCACACGTCCAGTGGGTGTTTACCTTAGTGTTTACTATGGTTTTGAATACAATGTCGTGTCAGATGACGTCACATTTCGTTCGACTAATAGCGGCGCGTTTTGGAAGTTTGAATTTCGCTCCCTTATTTTGCACTTTTTTAATTAGGATTTAAGTAAATAAAAAAAAAATCCTTTTCATTATAATATTACGATAATAAGTATTCAAGAAAAAAATATTTTAGGCCATTTCAAATTTTATGCGTATTCCCTATTCGAATAGATCTCTCCATTTTCACCGAATATGAATGAGACTTTCGGTTAGTCGCATGCAATAAAATCCCTTACTTTTAACAAGCGATTACACAATTTACACATCCCGATAGCTATTTGACATAGTTAGGTAGTAGGTTACTTGATTTGAAAATGGTACAATAAAGGTTGTTTAGTTTCACAAGTAGATTGAAACAATTGCACTGAATTTAAAATGTCCTTAAATAATTACCAGAAATGTATGTCAAATCCGGCTCTGTTCAGAGTAATGTAATTTTGAAAGAATGACACTTGTCCAGACTTGGTAACGCTATTTCAAATTGGCAAATTATTATCAAGTTAAGTTCAGTGCCCAATAAAAACTATTACCTCTACTCTATTTAATGGGATTGTTATACGTTCAGTGCTTTATTATTCTCAAATATAAAAATATGATTTTATACATACATTTCACAAGTTAATTTATTACCCCTTTGTATGGGAAATTGCACCGCAATCACTCAGTCCGATCAGTTCTTCCCAGAACAACTCCTAAGCCCAGTCTCGCCCCAAGGGCGTGATTGGGCTGGTTGTTTGAACAACCAATCAAAATATTTCCGGGTGAGCACGTGCTCCCCACCAAGCCGACAGGCGTAGTTTTGATGGCCTCGGGGCCGAAAACGTAGAGTCCATTAGCAAAAAAAAAAACAAAAAAAACCGCAATCACTACGAGTGAAACTGGGATCACGAAGTCAATATATTTGATATTTAACAACAAAAAAAAGAAAAAAAAATTATAAGTATAAGCAGATCCCCCTATCCTATACATCACTTTACTCTTTGAAGCAGATATTATTGTTGGTCAGCTCCTATACTATAGTCACACAATAAGTATTTGTGCCTATCTTCTAAACTAAAGGTCGACAAATTCTGTGCTTTTGCATACGTGTTCGACAAATTCCCGACAATTTTTTCCAGAAATCAGTTCCCCGCTACGTGCCGTGGTTATCGAGATCCATCGATGGGCCATGCTGCAGAGAGGCTCTCTCCAGCATGCCACTTTGTTTTCGTTATAGCTTTTAAACGGCTAACCGGATCTTTCTGATCTTTTGCATGTGGGGTCGACAAATTCACGACATTTTTTTCTTATATTCAGCGCTCCGCAAAGTGGTGCGGTTCTCGAGATTCACGATGGGCCGTGCTGCAGAGAGCCTCTCTCCAGCACGCCACCTTCTTTTCGTTATATCTTTTAAACGGTGTCCCGACAAATTCTGGTTTTTGTGCGACAAATTTCGACAAATTATCGACAATTATTCTGCATACTCAAGGTCATGGAATTCCACATGGGCCGTGCTGGGGAGAACCACACTCTCGGTTACCTCCATAGGTCATCACTGTCTCGGTTACCTCCATAGGTCCTCACTGTCTCGGTTACCTCCATAGGTCCTCACTGTCTCGGTTACCTCCACAGGTCCTCACTGCCTCGGTTACCTCCATAGGTCCTCACTGCCTCGGTTACCTCCATAGGTCCTCACTGCCTCGGTTACCTCCATAGGTCCTCACTGCCTCGGTTACCTCCATAGGTCCTCACTGTCTCACCTCCATAGGTCCTCACTGTCTCACCTCCATAGGTCCTCACTGTCTCACCTCCATAGGTCCTCACTGTCTCACCTCCATAGGTCCTCACTGTCTCACCTCCATAGGTCCTCACTGTCTCACCTCCATAGGTCCTCACTGTCTCACCTCCATAGGTCCTCACTGCCTCGGTTACATAGGTCCTCACTGCCTCGGTTACATAGGTCCTCACTGCCTCGGTTACATAGGTCCTCACTGCCTCGGTTACCTCCATAGGTCCTCACTGTCTCACCTCCATAGGTCCTCACTGTCTCACCTCCATAGGTCCTCACTTTCTCACCTCCATAGGTCCTCACTGTCTCACCTCCATAGGTCCTCACTGTCTCACCTCCATAGGTCCTCACTGTCTCGGTTACCTCCATAGGTCCTCACTGTCTCGGCTACCTCCATAGGTCCTCACTGCCTCGGTTACATAGGTGATACCCCTTCCGGTCCATAACAACTGAATCCCAAAATTTCTTATATCGGCACGACTGAATCTCACAATGACTGATACCAATAAGTATAAATTTCAAAAAGAATATGTTCCATAATGGCTGAAATTTCTAATGTACTGATCTCAAAATGACAATCAAACATTACACATAAATTATTTACATATACATACTCTACGTAAGTATTTTCCTTGCACTAGTTACAATGGCCCCCTACTACCTAATTAGTATTGATGAAATTTGACACTGCAAAATTCATGCACAATATTCACAATAATTTAATATCCTTTCGGTCACTTAGGTCCAGTTCCTGATACGTCCAGTGGCCCTATCCATTTCCGCGAACGTCCATTACCGCGAACGTCCATTACCGCGAACGTCCATTACCGCGAACTATTTCAATTTTCCCCTGGATGATTTATACATACAATTGAACCCGGTGGCACTGCTGTCGGTATATCAACTTCTTCTTTGTATACAATGAAATTAAAAGACAAGTCAAGGTAATATAATCTACTTTTTACTGCAGAAAAACGCCGCGGGTAACAGCTAGTGGTAAAATATTTTTTAAGTTCTTTACGCTACTTTCTTCAATATGAACGAAAATGTAACTACGAAGTTTAGGAACCTATGACACTATTAGTCACTATTTCATAACTAATGCTTCTGCTATATACCTACTTGAATAAGGAACAGACTTTCTCGAAACTGGACAGTCGAGGAATGAACGTTCGCGGCACTGGACTTTCGCGGAATGGGCGTTAGCGGTAATAGGCTTTCGCGGAATGGACGTAAGCGGAAATGGACGTAAGAGACCACTGGACGTATCAGGAACTGGACCTAAGTGACCGAAAGGGAATTTACTTATACGAATATACAATGAAATTAAAAGACAAGTCAAGGTAATATCTACTTTTTACTGCAGAAAAACGCCGCGGGTAACAGCTAGTGGTAAAATATTTTTTAAGTTCTTTACGCTACTTTCTTCAATATGAACGAAAATACTACGAAGTTTAGGAACCGATGACACTATTAATCACTATTTCATAACTAATGCTTCTGCTATATACCTACTTGAATAAGGATCAGACTTTCTCGAAACTGGAAAGTCGAGGAATGAACGTTCGCGGCACTGGACTTTCGCGGAATGGACGTTAGCGGTAATAGACTTTCGCGGAATGGACGTAAGAGACCACTGGACGTATCAGGAACTGGACCTAAGTGACCGAAAGGGTAAAATCCTTTATAAGCTGCAAATACTTATTTTAAGGGGTAAACCAGTCCATGAAACTGACCAACTTTCCCCAAGAAACATAGGTCGAAATATGCTACAAATTTTTGGACCTCCCATACAAAATGTAGCAGCCGAGCGAGTCAAACGAGTCAAACCGTATGGGAGGTCCTAATTTTTTTATCATATTTCGACCTATGTTTTTGGGGAAAGTTGTTCAGTTTCATGGGATGATGCACCCTTAAAATATTTTGCAGCAAATTTTTTTACACCCTGTATGTACTAAAAATTGTGCTACTAACTGTATGTTAGTAGTACAATTTCGCACAATGTGCAGAAACACTTAGAACACTTAGTTAGGGCACAGTAATATTATGAGAGAGCATAAGTTCCACCACCTAAGTCTTACCTAACTGCTAAATCACGTGTAACGTGTCAAGACCAGCCTATTTGTTGCGTAAACAAATATTTGTAATTAGTACCTAACCACAAACTGTATTGGGAATTTCTAAAGGTCCTTCCAGATTGTTTGTGTACCTTGACCTTTACATAAGAAACAAATGAGGAATGAAACACGTGACATCGTCTAGTCTGGGCCCTAAGTCTGCTTAATGAAAATCGTTTCAGTTGGATGTCGATTGGATCTTAGTTGGATGAGTTCGAACATTTCGTAGTCTGCTAAAAGTTTGAAGTATAGAAAAATCACAACGGCAATGGAATGACAGTTGAGTTTCGCTAGCGTTACAATGTCAAAAAATATCAGGCAACATTTTCATCTGAAACGTTTTATTATGAATTTATTAATAATCTAACAAGATAAATAAACCGCGCCCATTTTACACTACGTCATCAGCAAAAGGACGTGACCCGTATTTTCGCCGCTCAACGCATCGGCCCATTAGCTCAGTTGGTTAGAGCGTCGTGCTAATAACGCGAAGGTCGCGGGTTCGATCCCCTCATGGGCCACTGTCTCTTTTTGTATTTTTTTTTATTTTTATTTTCATTGAGTACCTAATTGTGCACTCACGAACATTTTATTTTGACCACGTTGCACTTTTCTATTATTTATTTTCACATGAATGCGCTAACATTATAAATTCAATACCGTGATTCACACCTTACCTACTACCAACTGCTAATAGAATTCAATCTATTACGAACTCACGACTCAAAACTGGATAGATCCAGTTAAAATACCAAGTCAACATTACATGACCTTCTACTTATTTTTGCTAATAAGGTCTATATCTTCACGCAAACGAAGCGTGGTTTGAGAACTTTGGACCCATAGGCTAGTGACTTGGCTCCTAATAAAAATGACACGACCATCCGATTATAATAATAGTGTTTGTTTTGGTAATCTACCTTTATCCGGTTGGACTAGTTTGAATTCTTGTTGGAATTTTGATTCCAATAAGCCATTTTTAGGCTATTCCACAGAACACTGACATTTTTGCAAGCAAATAATGACTATGTAGGGACGTTTCCTGACAGTGCTTTTGACAACTGATATGGCGCAATGGTAGTTTTTTTTTAATGGTGGACTCTACGATTACGGCCCCGGGGCCATCAAAACTATGTCGAACGGCTTGGTGGGGAGCACGGGCTCACCCGGAATAATTGAATGGTTGTTTCAAACAACCAGCCCAATCATGCCCTTGGGGCGAGACTAGGCTTAGCAGTTGTTCTGGGAAGAATGGATCAGACTAATTTTCCATACTTACTCCCAACGATTGGCGAGCGCAGTGCAAGGTGTTATAGATATTCACAGGGAACGCTACTGTCCGTTTCCTGGATTCGTCGAATTTTTCTCTTAGCATGGGGTGATGCTATTCTAAG
The DNA here is from genome assembly GCA_029255805.1 of Keiferia lycopersicella. Lineage (NCBI taxonomy): Eukaryota > Metazoa > Arthropoda > Insecta > Lepidoptera > Gelechiidae > Keiferia > Keiferia lycopersicella. The sequence continues at coordinate 2,664,275 of JARACZ010000017.1, forward strand.
CCGGCACCATACGGCACATTCTAAGTCGGCACAAGAAGAGATAAAAAAATAAGAAGTAAAAACAAAACTAACTTGCTAACAAGACACAATAACAAACTATTAAAATCTGGATTTCTCACAAGCAAAGTTCACCTTGATATTGACATAGTTTTCGCAAACTTTTTGTTTTTCATTTACATAAATTGTCCTAAATATTTAATTTACCATATTCTTGTTCTACTAATACGAAGTTATGTCAATAAGCATCAGAGCCTGTTCTTACCAAATACATACATTCATACATATGTACATACAAAAGAAATTTAATAAAATATTTATTGGCGAAGATAAAATTTATGTGTGTGTGTGTGTGTGTGTGTGTGTGTGTGTGTGTGTGTGTGTGTGTGTGTGTGTGTGTGTGTGTGTGTGTGTGTGTGTGCGTGCATGTGTATGTGCGTGCGTGTGTGTGTTCACTCAATCTTTACTAGCGAATATTTAAAAAAAAACGTTTTTGCCGAGTTACGCCTTTTTAAGTTTTGGGGGCTGCATCGAAATTCTTAAAAGAAGTACAAAGAGAAATAGATAGGTAAAGTATTTTATTCACCACCTAAATAATTGATTACATACAATACAACAATGTAATTATTATCTACAATGTTTACATAAAGTAATAGAAAAAATCTTATAGGATTTGAGGCACTTTTTAAGCGATTCCATCAGTTCTGAGCAGATCTATCAAAATTTAAATAAGGCGTAAAAATATTAGCTGAAAACATTTTAAGAATTTGCTGAACAACTATCGCGAAATAAATTAGGTCAAAAAAAAAACTCATACAATCTGACTCTGTCGGCTGGTACCTACATTTCTTCATAAGTATGTTCCTTGGAGAAGTTGTTCAGTTTCATGGGCTGCTTTATACCTTGAAACATTGTACTTTTCACCACTTTTCACACCTCCTATACAAAAGGTAGCAGCTGTGTGAGTTAACTGAATGGGAGGTCCAAAACTCCTTGAGGAAAGTTGTTCAGATTTTACATCCTGTATACGTACAAAAGTTTGCATAAATGCAAATGTAATTTAGATTATTTATTATGCCAAAATTGATATACATAAAGGCCTACTTACACGGCGGTACCCGCTGGGTACGTGGTATCCTAGTAAGCCATTGGCTACCGCGTACCCACGTACCCGCGGGTACCGCTGTGATTTGAATAAGCCTTAAAATATTTTTGCAATATTATATTATTATATACAATATTATTATACCAATTATCATAAGCGTAAATTATTATGTTTTAGGGAAATAGGTACAGTAAGCAACAGGTCAACTTATCAACTCTCGAAATCGCTAAATACAGGGTGTAAGAGACTGTGTAACGAAAACTTTGCAGGCGTGATCAGACCATGAAACTGAACTACTTTTTCTATGGGGCTATGTTGGGAAACGAAAAAAGTCACCCAGCTGATCGGGAATTTTGTATGGAAGGTCGAATTTTTTTTTATGTTTACCAACATATCCCCCATAGAAAAAGTTGTTCAGTTTCATGGTCTGATCACGCCTGCAAAGTTTTCGATACACCGTCTCTTACACCCTGTATACTTCATAATACTTCATATCAAAAAATCCGAAATAACTTGCAACTTTTATGTTTTGTAGGAATCACATTATATATTTAAAAAGTGTGTTTATTATAGAATTAGTGTCTGATATCGTGTAATAGTGGGTAAAATGAGGTTTATAAGTCTTAATGAAAATGTCTCTTTAAAATAGTTTTTATAGGGTTTAAGATTTATCAAATCATAAGAACGAAAGTGTCTCGATTTCTCTAATGAGAAGCGTAGTTGGTACCATCTTTACTGCATTGTAATTTGAAGTATAATTTTTAATATCCAGTTCATACTTCAAACTCATTTCTTGAATAATTTATTTGTGACTGATTTTTGTCAACTCAATATTAAATGGCATAACCGTACAAATGCCCGAATATAAGGCCAGATACTTTTTACATTCCAAATATACATACTTATACTCCGTAAAATATAGCTTGCTACCTGTGACGTTTGACCCATATTTAAAGAGAGGTAAACAAAGGAAAATGGACCTTATGACATAGGCTCATAGTATTTGAGCGAAATTGACAGACGTCACAGGTATCAAGCTATATTTTAAGCACTATAGATACAATCTTTAACAACTCATCTAAGATCACAACTTGAATGGAGTTTTACTCCGATTTTCATTCATTTGCGTACTTATACCAAGACAAGCATAATTATCAAATAACATAAACACATACATATATCACGCCTTTATCCCTTGCGGGGTAGGCAGAGCGTTAATGACCACGGTCACTGTCGCCACGTCTGACAAATATTGAGGGCCGGTTAAGATAATTTGTGTATCACTGTAGTGACAGGTTGTCAGCCTACGGTAATTTGAAACTTATATTTTGCGTTTACAGCCGCCATTTTATATTTTTGAAATTTTAATGTAGCCAGTGTCACTCGCGATTCTGAAACTATACATGGTGTAAAAATAAGCTCCAAATATTTTAAGGGGTGAACAAGCCCATGAAACTGAACAACTTTCTTCAAGGAACACACAAAAAAATTTCGACCACCCAATCAAAATTACTAACCTAGCTAACAGTTAGGTCCAAAAAAAATTCTCATACTTCGACCTGTTTTTTGGAAAAACTTGTCAGTTTCATGAGCTGATTCACCACCTAAAATATTTGCAGCTAAAATTTTTACACCTTATATTTTGATAGAGATGCAAACAATAATTCTCCCATCTTGGCATACTGCCTCTATCAGGGCGGGGCCCTAAGTCTGCTAAATGAATGAAATCGTTTCAGTTGGATGTCGATTGGATCTCGGATGATTTTGGTAACTTCGTAGTCTGCTAACAGTTTGAAGCATAGAAAATCAGAATGACAGTTGAGTAAAAAAATTGCAGACTTGGGGCCCTGATCGAATTAAATTAACGTAAGTTACATGCTGCGTGGTCAGCCTGGCCAGCCCCGACCCAGTGCCTTTATTTTTTATTTTTTTATCCCACTCGTGCCGCGATTCTACTAGGAACATAAAATTGTTATTGTTTACAATGATAGTATATTGTTTCACTGACAGTATTGCATTGTAACTCTCTGACATTCTAAAAGCATTAATTGAGAATCTACTTGGAAATAAACGATTGAATCTTGAATCTCAAACTTTACTCCTGCTTATCTTGGTACGTACGCCTCCATGGATTCTATACATTGCTGCTTGCATAAGCGTGTATTGATCAATTGTCAATGACGAGCCAGCGATGTGTGGTGTTTTCGAATTGCTGCTGTAGTATCGGCGTTCTCACTCGCAGTTTGATTTCTAAGGAGCCGCCGGCAGGCCTCCGTCCGTCCATTATCTGCAAATGTAGGCATATTTTTTTTATATTTACATTACTGTTTATTAAGGGGTTGAGTAGATCTAAAAGCGACTTATAAGGCACTTCTACTCTGGATAAAACTCGAAAACTTGCCCAAAAAATAGGTAGTAAAATAGTTTTCAGGAAGTTTGCTAAAATCTTGTTGTTTCCAAAACCAATAATTTGGCTCGATAGAAAAATATCGCTTTATCCTGCAGTCAAACTGTTTGTGCAGTTTTGTGGGACAATATTCTAGCTGATAAGTTTACTGCTGTACTTACAATAAAAGTAAATAATAAAACCGTAAAGTTACCTCTAAAAAATCATTATAATGAAAGAACGTACCGGATAAGAGTCGTGTAATGTGACTTGTGTCTCCAGCGGCGCGAGTTTGACCGCCACCGTGCCCAGCAGCATGTGTGTTTGTGTGTTTCACTAGGGTTCACCGGGTCGTTTGACGAGTCGGCGTCCCACACGAAAAGAAGGGAAGAACGTACCGGATAGGAGTCGTGCAGTGTGACTTGTGTCTCCAGCGGCGCGAGTTTAACCGTTTGTATGTGTTAGTGTGTGTCGCTGTCTATTAACACTTTGACGGCGTGTGATGTTTGATCTAGTGTGATCTATTCGCAATGGCTGCAATGGGGGCTTGGGTAATGCTAAGAAAGAAAGAACGTACCGGATAAGAGTCGTGCAGTGTGACTTGTGTCTCCAGCGGCGCGAGTTTGACCACCACCGTGCCCAGAAGCGTGTCTCTCGAGAGCCACCCGCTGCAACACCACAACGCACAGCCGCTGTTCAAACATCACACACACACTACTCTACGCATTCAAAGAAAAACAGAAAGAAAAATGTTTAATTGTTACTACGGCATTAGTCATGAAATACGATGTGATACCGGCTTAGTATAGCATCACCCCACATCCTTCCCGCGGGTATCGTAAGAGGCGACTAAGGGACTCGAGAGTATTGGTATATTTCAATTTTTTAGGCGACAGGCTGACACCTGTCACTACGGTGATAGGTACACGAATCATCTGAAAGGACCCTCAATACTTGTCAGACGTGGCGATAACGACCGTAATTTTACGGCCTACCCCGCAAGGGATAAAGGCGTGATATAAGTATGTACAGCGACTAGTCATTAAAAATTAAAGAAAGAGGGTAACAAAAAGGTATCCGCTCAGTTAATGATTTAAGAGTACTATGACTGTCCCGATGGCGTATCGGATAGTGCTCCTACCTTCTAAGCCACACTACTCTACACATTCGAGGGTCGTGGGTTCGATCCCCACCGGACACAAATATCTGTTAAGTCAAAGTAAATTTTCAAATATTTATGTCTAGTCTGGGTGTTTTCTATGTATGATATGTATTTATTAAATAAATAAAAGTATATACATATTCATATCAGCTATATGCTCGTAGTTCCCATAGTACAAGCTTTGCTTAGCTTGGGGCTAGATAGCGCTGTGTGAATTGTCCGTGATATCTTTTTTTATGATTATTTTTGGTATTAGTCACTTTACACTAGGCATGCCATATGCGAACACTACAGAATCAATATGAAATATAATACAAATAAGTAAGGATTACTAGCTATTCAATATTACCTACAGAAAGCAAGTCCGTATCACTTTAAAGAGACAGAGAAAAAGCTTGTTTCTAATAGCGTTTGCCTTGGTTTAAATTCGATCACATGCAATAACGATTCAACTCTTTATAGCCTAAATATCAAACTGTAGTTCGTAAAATTTTGCTAGATACCTGTGACGTTTGTGGCCTTAAAACAAATGTTATGACTGACATAAGGTCCATTTTCCTAGTAAACAAAGGAACTATATCTAACTAGCTAGCAAGTGAACTATAGCTTGCTTCGCTCGCAATATCATTTGTTTGTATACCATATGCTGAACTCGATTCACTCGCAATATCATCTGCTTGTATACCAAATGTTGAGCTTGCTTCGCTCGCAATATCACCTGTTTGTATACCAAACGTAAAGCTCGCTTCGCTCGTAATAATACCTGTTTTTAAGAGTATACCAAATGATGAGCTCGTTTTGCTCACAATACCACGTGTTTGTATACCAAATGTTAAGCTCGCTTTGCTCACAAAATCACCTGTTTGTTTATATACCAAATGTTAAGCTCGCTTCGTTGGTAATTTCATCTGTTTGTATACCAAATGTTGGGTTCATCACGCTCGCAATATCACCTGTTCATAACAATTTAATCTTTCGTATGAATATCATCGATCATCATCATCATATCAGCCCAAATCTTCTACCTACTGCTGAGTATAGGCCTCTTTTTCTTGCCATCTACGCCGATCCTGTCTGAGTATAGATAGCGGTAAGTGTCAAGCTCACTTCTAAGAGATGAAACAGTTGTAGTACTCGTCATATAAGCTCACCCTCTAGAATATAGTTCGAACTTGATCCCGTGTCGCTTGAACACGCGTTGACACGCGCGCGCCCCGCGCTGTATCGCGAGCGGGAACACCGCGTTGTAGGTCGGGCTGTTCGTGTCCTTTACGCACGCCGTGCGGTCCGATACTGGCGCGTCCTGTAAGGGGAATAATATAGACATTTAAAAAAATTTACTCCTTGAATTTGCAAATTTGCTTTGTACCAGCCAACCGAATCACTTTGCATTACAGAAACAATACTTAAAAAATATCCTAATTAAAATTTTATTGGGATTTACTGCACTCACAGTGCTATATTTTTTTTTTTTCCAAAATGTCTCCAAATTATTTTTAGTTTAAATTGTTTAGCTTCAGTTTTATTTTAAAAGTTTAAATTTGTATGCTAGGCTACCTTTTGTTTTGTCTAAAAGTTAGTAACCTCGTCCTAACTTGATGCTATGTAACAAATTTCTGGAGGTTGAGGCCTGGTTCCTATAGTACAGGGTTTTCCTAGTTTAGGTACCAGCCTCTGCAAACAAATCTTGTGCACAATATTATGTATTTCTTGTTTATATTGTATCTTGTTTGTTGAGGAAATAAACAAATTTTATTATTATTATTTATTATATATTATTCTCATACATGAATATCTCAGGCGGATCTCGCCATCAAACTGTTTAGTTTGGCGATTAGATATAAGTGTGTTCATATTTGTACTTACCTTATTGAAATTAAACAGAAAAAAAACTGCCACACTGAAAAAACACTTACCTGCGGAAAAGGGAACTCGAATTTCACATAAGTATCAATTTCTTTGGGGTTAGGAACATTGTACGCAATGCCTCGCACGATTGTCAACTCTAAGTCGTTTTCGTTAAGGTCCGTATTGCACTGCACCACAGAGAACTGCATACTCTCGTAATGAAATTTGGGTACGGTTTGACCTAAACTGAAAAGGAAGTGATAAAAAAAATGTAATTACAACATTTTTCTTAATTTTGCTATGTATTTAAAAATATTGTAGGAAAAATATATTAAATTTTTTTTGTTAAGCAAGCCTCTGCTCCTTCTAAAACTTTATGCTGTACCTAGGTAGCGTACCGGAACGTAATATTTTAGTTTTTGTTTTTTTGAAACATGGACTCGGACGACTCGGAATCATTTGGAACGAAAGTGTCAGTGCATGCCAGATTGTCTGTCACTGTTGCAATGTTTTTATTTTAGTGTTCTAGTAACATAGTCAGTTTAACGCCATCTACCGAGCTCTGGAATAATAGTCTTTTTTATTCTCAAAACGAAAACCTATTAAAAGCGGCTCATGTATTACTTTTCTTTTAGTGTAAGTACGTACAATAAAAGCATATTTCAATGGATTTTTTCTTCAATATCAAAGTCAAATTGTTGTCTTACCTCTTAGCGACGACAACGACATCTAGATCCTGTTTTACCTTAACGGCTAGGTGCTCAAACCTATTCATTTCGGCTATATTGCCCATTTCCCTGCAAAATAAATACATTATCTATAACGGTAGGTACTTACATGAAACTTGAGACTGCTCTTACGTTGAAGGAAGAACATCGTGACCCTTTTACGCAAAAACTGAACAAAATGACATAAATTAAAATCTTTCTACAACCTTTTTTTAACTTTGCCGTTGAACGACGAATGATAGAGTCCAAAATTAAAAAGTTGGTTATAATTGCAAACCTATAATGGTCCCTATTCGTAAGGCAGGGATTTGTATTGTATTATTATTATATTGACCTCTGGTGGCTACAAGTGTTTTACAAGCATACAAGACGCAACAGGAGTTCTCAACATATCGGAGAGATGGCGCCACGTGACAGAACAATGGGCCTAAAACGCGGTATCGAAGTGTTACCGCGCAACGCATATATACAACTTCTAATCCAATCCAGATGGACCCGTCGGTCCCCCCCCCACAAAACCCGGCCAGGCTGGTAGCTACCCGCCTCCCGACACCACCACGATTCTTCCTGTCACCCGCCATATACTCACCTATAGTGGTCCCTATTGGTAAGGCATAACTTGAGCTGATTGGTCAGTTGTTGTGACAGTTTTGTGAGCGCGTCATCGTCTGTGTCGGCTAATGACACGGGAGATATATCTTCAGGGGGCTGGCAGTCTTCTGCCGACACTATGTCAAAGCTGGAACAAAGATAATCTATTATAGTCTGTAAAATATAGGATGATCCCTGTGATGATTGTGACCTTGGAACAATCGTCGAACTGCTATGACGTAACGTCCATTTTCCTAATAAACAATAGTAATGAAATAAGTGATAAGGGCCTTCGCTCACAACGGTCAAAACATTTTCAAGACGGGGCTGTCGTTGGGAATATAAGGTGTAAAAATATTAGTTCAAGGAATGAACCAGCCTCTGAAACTGAACAACTTTTCCCAAGAAACATAGTCGAAAAATATAATTCGTTGCCAAATGAGAACAGTAAAGTAACTCTAGAATCGCTTACGTCTTCTCAATCTGTGACTTGGTGTTGGGTGGTAGCGGAAGGGACTTCAAGTCGACGGCGAGCCCGCCGCGCGCCGCCTCGATCACAGAGTCGAAGCCTTTGGCCGCCCGCAGGTACTCACGAGCTTGCTCTATGTTACCTAGAATCAAGTAAACACTAGATTGAAAAATTTATAACTAATTTAGTTCTTTGATATTCTAAACCAATAATCACAGTCATTTTAAATATACATACATCATATCATACATCAGAAATTTCGTTTTTAGATATAAGTAGTGCCTACTTTATTCTGTAAATTTTCTTGTGTACAATAAATGGTAAAATAAATAAATATTGTGATATAACTTCAAAGCTTCAATCGTGGAAATTGTCTTGTTTATCTAATTGTCGTCAGTACGACGTAATGTAGTGTTTACTTTGCTCACAGTAGATTTCTTATATTTTTTTTACGTTTTATGAAAGCGGTATATATATGTGTGTATATATATATATATGTGTGTGTAGGGGTATGTCAGCAAGAATGTTGCCATCTTTGAGAGGAGGTTGGTGACGGGGGAGGGTCCGAAAGGGCGAGGCCTGCCGAAGCTGCAGCCATCTCGCTCACTCACCACTCTTCTTGGCTCGTAGTGCGGCGTCCTTGAACTCCTTCTGCCTGTGCAGTAGGAATAGCAACTGCTTGTCATGTCTGGAGGGCGGGGGGCGGGGCGAGGGGGCGGGGCGCGCCGCGCGGGCGGATGGGGCTGGTGACGCGTGCGGGGGCGGGGCGGGGCCTGCTGGTGATGCTGCCTGTAAAGAAAAATATTAGAGGTTGCAAATACGTGCTATTTTCGGGAACTGTCGCTATTTATACTCAGATCAGGAGCTCAATTTCTGAAACTTTCGTTCTATGCGATCTGCTAATTATCGTGCTTGTATCACACATTCTACTTTACTTATCACTTCCCACATACCCTCAAAAATTCACACATATTTTTCACACATCCCGACATTGCCCGAAGATGATGTTCGAAACCGGTCGCAGATAGTTTAGTTATTAAGATTTAAAAAATACCTAAGTGGAACTAGTGAAAAAGTGTTTTACTAATAAAAAATTTAAAAAATTAGAAACGTGTGCCCAGACGTTTTGCATTTTCGTGCACAGAACCGGAAAAGAACGTTTCAGAAATTTAACTCCTAATCGGAAAAGAACTATAGTTCACTGTTTATTAAGGTCTCCTTAATAAATAAGCCTGGTTTGATAGGTGTTACTTTAGGCTTATTAAGACGGCCTTACTGTATTATACTTACACTTCCCGTGGGTAGTGGTCCATATCCCAAAGGCGTAGGTAACTCGTCAACTGCTATAGGTTTCCCGTGGGCATGCATTTTGATGGCGTCCTGGTATTGTTTGACGATGCGCCCCATACGACGCGCTTTTGATGCGTTGCCGTCCGCTTTCGCTTTTGCTTCTTGTTGCTGTGGAGAAGATTAAGAAATATTGGCTATTCAAATCAGACAGGAACTGTCCCAATCAAACAAGGCCTGTTCAAATCTGAAAAGAGGCCTGTTCAAATAAAACAAGGCCTGTTCAAATCGCACAGGGCCTGTTCAAAACTGAGCGGTTTCTCTATACCGGTAGCAAAAATCAATCGCTAGGCAAATTGTGCTAATCGGGATTCTGTTAGCAACCAACGTACCACGCGGTTGCCACATAGGTTTGAAAAGGGCCTTATACTGGCACATACAGGGTGTAAGGGACGGTTTAAAGAAAACTTTGCAGGCGTGTTCAGACCATGAAACTGAACAGTTTTGTTTAAGGGGGCTATGTTGGGAAACGAAAAAAATGTTTTCATTTCCCAACATAACACCCATAGAAAAAGTTGATCAGTTTCATTACACCGTCTCTTACACCCTGTATAGTTGTAATAGACAAATTAACGTCTTTTTTAAAAAGACACTGACATAACAGCTCATAGGTCAATGAGCATGGATTTAAATAATCGTATTAACCAGTGAGCTACAAGATACTACCTTACTTAGACAACCACTTACTTGGAAAGCTTCGAGCCTTTGCCTCAGTCCCTCTTCCATAGTAGCTGCAGTGATAAGTGCCCCGTCAGATGGCGCTGGTTCTGCCGGCGCGGCGGGCTCTGAAACACGCCTGCTGGTTTAGGCTTGATTATTTTACATAACCTGGCACTATAGTGATACACATGTATTCTGAAACAACCTTGGAAAACTATCCTCAAAAATGACAGACGTGGGATATCGATCGTATTTTTACGGCCGTTAACGCTCTGCCTACCCCGCAAGGGATAAAGGCGTGATTTGTGTATGTATGTATGTAAACAACATACATATATCACGCCTTTATCCCTTGCGGGGTAGGCAGGGCCTTAACGGCCGTAAAATTACGATCGTTATAGCCACGTCTGATAAGTATTGAGGGACCTTTTAGATGATTCCTGTATCACTGTAGTGACAGGTTGTCAACCTGTCGCCTAAAGTTGTAATACACATGAAGCCCTCAAGTCCCTTAAGGCCGATTTACATTATCTTAGTGTTTGGGAAAGTAATTTAGTACAAGTTGAAAGGCAAGTACTTTAGTGCTTTAGTGCGCTGCCAGTGAACGTTTACATTCTTCCAGTAGATTATCATTTCGGCGCCACAATGAACGCACAACGACGTCGATTTACGCGCTATTCTACGCAAAATGCTGTCTGTAATAATGGTACAAATAGAAGATGACATTTTATATGAAATAAATAAAAATTTTATACGGTCAGGAATGCCCATAGCTTCTTTTATGGCAATGTATGCCGAATGCCTAGCCTGTTTCTTTTTATATAGATTGTTTTTAAATAAATTAATTGTTTTATATAAAAGTTGTATCTTCCGCCCATTTAGCCATCTTTAAAAACACGCACGCGTTTCACGTCACTTGTGCACTCTCCTAAGGATTTGACTAAATTACGTGTTTACACTTATCGAGTGAAGAGCCGAGTGACGCGCGGGGGTTGCGCGGGCGCGAGAGGGGTATCACTTGCAACAAAAAATAGAGAGCAATCCTATTTTGATTTACTTGAAAGGCAACTAAAACCGTACTAAAGCGAGTAGAACTGTACTAAAGCAAGTAGCGTTTACACGTTTCAACTAAAGTACTCTCCTAAAGCACTCTGCTAAACACTAAGATAATGTAAATCGGCCTTTAGTCGCCTCTTTTTATTATTTATTTTTATTTATTTTATTGTACAAAACAGTGTTTACACTTATAAACTAAAACAGTGTCCCACAAAACTGCACAAACAGTTTGACTGTAGGATCAAGCGATACTCGCTACTTAAACATACTAATATAAATACATTTTATGTGATACTTAATTTAAACTTCAGGTAAACATGGAGTGACATTTAGATTAGTGAATTAACATAGTACTTCCTTAATTTGCTCTTAAATACACTTTTTTTAGTCTCCCTGCGTATATGCTCCGGCAAACTATTTAATAAATACGGAAGACGTTTTTTTAGGGTTCTGTCCCCATAATAATTATGTACTCGAGGAACAACATATTTACACGAGGTCATAGCCCTTGTATTGTGACTATTAAAAACATTAGTCAACACTGAGTTACGCTCTGGATTGCCATGACTATTAATTAAAAGTAGGTATTTATGTTTTAAACTACCCCCGGCACCCGCGGGAAAGAAATGGGGTGATGCAATTCTAAGCCGGCATCACACGGCAAAGTTTGACTAGCTTTCCTCACAACTTAGATAACAAAGTGGTATTTGTTAAAAGGTTACAATGTTTTTATAACATACATACATACATACACATATCACGCCTTTATCCCTTACGGGGTAGGCAGAGCGTTAACGGCTGCAAGAATACAGTCGCTATCGCCACGTCTGACATTTTTGAGGATTGTTTTCCAAGGTTGTTTCAGAAAACATATGTATCACTATAGTGACAGGTTGTCAGCCTGTCGCCTAAAAATTGTAATACACTAATACTCTCGAGTCCCTTAGTCGCCTCTTACGACACCCGCGGGAAGGATTTGGGGTGATGCTATTCTATGCCGGCATCACACGGCGGTTTTTATAACTACGTTAAAAAATGCATCTTAGGTTTGAGATGAGTAGTAGGCGGTTGAAAAATTCTGACACCCGGGGTCATCGCGTTGTTATGAAAAGAATATGATTTGGTTTGGACGACTTATCAAAAGAATATGATTTGGTTTGAGATCGTGATTTAAAGGTTTTAGGTTTGAAATCTCAGGACTTTACATACATACATACATACATATATCACGCCTTTATCCCTTGCGGGGTAGGCAGAGCGTTAACAGCCGTAAGAATACGGTCGCTATCGCCACGTCTGACATTTTTGAGTATTGTTTTCTAAGGTTGTTTCGGAAAACATGTGTATCACTATAGTGACAGGTTGTCAGCCTGTCGCCTAAAAATTGTAATACACCAATACTCTCGAGTCCCTTAGTCGCCTCTTACGACACCCACGGGAAGGATGTGGGGTGATGCTATTCTACGCCGGCATCACACGGCATCGTCTCAGGACTTTTTATTCAAGAATAGGTCAACAATTTATTATTCTGTTATTAGTACTTCTGAAACAATGTAACATATATAAGGTGTAAAAATATTAGCTGCAAATATTTTAAGGGGTGAATCAGCCCATGCAAAATTACCAACCGTCCAAGTCAACCGTGCCGTGTGATGCCGGCTTAGAATAGCATCACCCCACATCCTGCCCGTGGGTGTCGTAAGAGGCGACTAAGGGACTCGAGAGTATTGGTGTATTACAATTTTTAGACGACAGGCTGACAACCTGTCACTATAGTAATACACATGTTTCCTGAAACAACCTTGGAAAACAATCCTCAAAAATGTCAGACGTGGCGATAGTGGCTGTATTCTTACGGCCACTATCGCTCTGCCTACCCCACCAGGGATAAAGGCGTGATATATGTATGTATGTATGTCCAAGTCAATTTCTATAGCAGGTTAAAAAAAAAAACATATTTCGACCAATGTTTTTTAGGGAAAGTTGTTCAGTCTTATGGGCTGGTTCACCCCTTAATATATTTGCAGCTATTTTTTTACAGCCTGTATAAGGTACAGATATCAGGTTCAGTATGAAAACTTATATTTACTCCACGTTTATGTTTAAAGCGGAGAATATAAAAAATAACCTGCAAAGTAAAAAGAGTGAACAGTTTTGGTTTTAGAAGATTTTCTTAACTTGCCAATTTAACAGAGACTACTCAATACAAACAACCGTATACTTTGAGTTCATTTTATTTAATATCGAAATTTTTTACATTATTTTGATTAACAATAAGTGCACTTTTCTAAATGCTTAAAGAATATAAGTTATTGAACAATTTTACTAACTTAAATAACAAGGTGGTATTTAAAAGGTTACAATGTTTTTAAAACTACGTTAAAAAATGCATCTAATATAAATTATCAGGTACGTTAATAGTGCAATAAATTAATCACAATAATAAACTTTGGTGCTCGCTTATATTTATATTAATACTGGTTCAACATTGAGTGATCTCTGTTAAAAAGGCACATCCGTATTAAATACTGTGGTGCAAAATAAATATTATTTACATATCTCATGCTCTGAAAGTAGGTCATTACTGACAAAAAACACGACCTGTAAGTTCAACTTACAGGCGAGGTTTTAAAACTAAGCCTGTAAGTAATTTTAAATATGGAACTAGAAAAAGAACCAATAGAATCGCGGCAATTAAAAAGTTAAAATCAATTTATTTTTATTTTTAATAGGAGCTGCATCAAAATTTTTAAATTTCGAACTGGCCGCTATGAATTGTGTTGCTTGAACGCAGGAATTATATTTTTAATCTGTATTTTTATAACCTCAACAAATGAATTTGTCGAATTATTACTCAATATTACAATAACAAAAGTAAAAATTACTAATATCCCTACGATCAGAAAAATGACTACTTTATGTTAGGATACTTTTCTTTCATATTAATTCATTATTTTTCAATCATAGAAAAAAAAGTTTAGTAGTGCAATTTGAATACCAGACGATACAATCATCTTTTATGGATCGTTTTCTTGTATTTATCGCTTTATTTTACTCACTTTTCATTCGATATGTAAAACAGTATACGTACCACGGATGTAACATCAATAACAACCTCGGAAAGGTACCGCCCTCGCTCCGCTCGGGCGTTAAAAAACCTCGGTTGTTATTGATGGCTTACATGCCTAAGTACGTAATCTACTATTACTGCAAAAGTCTTCAAAATAGCATCAGTTAAGGACGGAATTATTTAATACTTTCTCACAATTTTTTTTGCGTTTAATTTTTGTATTTTCTTAATGACTCAGTCATCTAGCGATACACATATAAGGTGTAAAAATATTAGCTGCAAATATTGTAAGGAGTGAATCAGCCCATGAAACTGAACAACTTTCCCCAAGAAACATAGGTCGAAATATGAATAAAAAAAATTACCTCCCATACAAATTGACTTGGTCGGTTGGTTTGGTACATTTTGTATGGGAGGTCCGAAAATTTCTTTCATATTTCGACCTATGTTTCTTGGGGAAAGTTGTTCAGTTTAATGGACTGGTTCATCACTTAAATTATTTGTAGCAATTTTTTTTACACCCTGTATATCAGGGGCACGGAAACCCACAACCCAATCACATACCAGCACTGTTCTGCGTGGCGTCCTCCCCCTTCTGCTGCGACTTGAACGCGGCTGCGATCTGCTCCGGGGTAGGCAGCTCGGTCAGGTCCATCTCTGTGCCCGCTTTATACGCGTCTACTACCATGTCGAATTGCTTTACTACCTAGGAAAAAACATAAAAAACGGATTAATTTCATTAAATTTTTTGTTACAAAGCTAATTCAAGCGAAAAAAGTGGAAAAAAATTACTCCACCGATGGGATTCGAACCCACGTCTTCTGACTTGCCGGGTCAGACGTGTTAATCGGATTAATTTTAGTTTATTTCGGTGGTTTCATGGAGTATTTGTCAAAAATACGGCTAAGCAGAACGGAAATCGTATACAATTTTAAGCCAATTAAACTGAAATAGATAACGACTAGTGGCCCGCCCAGCGGCTGCACCTGCTGAAACTCGTTTTCCCGTGGAAATAAGATGTTTTCCCGGCAAGTGTTACACAAAAAAAACCTTCTTCTTGAATCACTCTATCTATTAAAATACCCGCAACAAAATCTGTTGAGTAGTTTTAAAGATTTAAGCAAACATACAGACAAACGCGAAAAGCGACTTTGCTTTATACTATGTAGTGATATGTTCCGTGCGTGGTCGCCTTAGAATAGCTTCACCCCATTTTGGCTCGCGGGTGTCGTAAAAGGCGGCTAAGGGATGAATCCAGGGGATAAGCTGCAGCGTTCCCAGTGAATATAATACCTTGCACTGCGCTCGCCAATCCACCTGCCAAGCGTGGTACCTATGGCATATACCCACCAAATGGGATAAAGGCGTGATTTATGTATGTATGGGGGAGGTCCATATCCAGCAGTGGGCTGTTGTGGCTGTTGTAGTAGTAGTAGAAGATAATGATAGTTTTATGCTTTTAGAAAAATACCTTTAAATATTCCAAAGCCAGAGCTTTGTCACCAGCATGCTTGCAGGCCAGGGCAGACGCTTTGAACTCTTCTTTACGCTCTAGAAAAAAAGGAAATATAAATAAGTGTTGTTAATTAATTATAGGACTCGAGGGCTGTATGTGTATTACAACTTTAGGCGACAGGCTGACAACCTATCACTCACTCACAAAGGGTCCTCAATATTTGTCAGGTGTGGCAATAGCGGCTATATTTTTATGTCCGTTAACGCTCTGCCTGCCGTGATATGTGTATGTATGTTAGTTAAAAGACGAATCTTAGTGTTTAAATCGTTCTTTGCGAAAGAATAACATATAACAGCGATACTACACGATTTTTATTTATCTAATTATTTGTTCAAAGCTAATTTCTCACTTTTTAAAAACATTCTATTGATTTCCCTCTTTTCTTGTGAGACACTGAGTCGACAAACGACCCAATAAGCCAATATGTTAGTACTCACTCAATATAACCTGCAGGCCTGCTTGCTTCTCTGGAGAAAGAGTTTCACCCTCAGCAGCAGGCGTTGGCTCGGGAGGCGGGGCTTGCGGCTCCGGCTCGGGCTCTGATTGGTCGACAGGTACTGGCTCAGGCTCTGATTGGTCGACGGGTGGCGGAGGGGCGGGGCGAGAGAGCATAGGGGGTGGGGCAGAGGGCGGTGCGGAAGACGGAGGAGATTTGAGGGGAACGGGGGGCGGGATGTCAGCGTTGTCGACGGGGCGGCCACTTTTGGCTTGCTTTAGAAGATCTTGAAGCGTTTTCAGACCGCGGCCGAATCTTTAAAATAAAGGGAATATGAAAGTCACAGTAATATCAGTTTCACAATATTGGAAAACATAAACTCAGGAAGTGAATAAAGCTTCTACTAAAAGTTTGTAGAATAGTCTGCCTGAACGACTCTATGCAGTGGTAGGCTCTGAAAGGAGGCACCTAGATTGTGACTTATTGGAATACAATGCAAAGCGGCTTGCTTTGCTGATTCACTTGTCCATCCAGAAGGACTATCAGTGTCATCAACTCTGTTTAATAATAAGTTAGCTGAATGAGGTATATGTAGGACTAATTACCAGTAAGCTTACTTGTCATCTGGGCATTCTGTATCAGACTAAATCTTTATTTGCCTACATCACATTATGCCTAGAATCATCCCAATCACCAATGATCATCTAAACTTGAGTTGAGACTAAGAGCATCATCCATGACACATCAAATGAAAAGAATGGACCATTACTTACCGCCTCGCCCTACTTGACTCCCCACTTTCCTTCGCTTGTTTCTCCGCAGCCATATAATTGGTTATTCGATCTTGTATCAAACTGACTGTGCTGCTGTCGGTACTGAGCGGAGGCCCCGGGGCTGGACGTGAGGCCCGTGGGGGCGGGGGAGGAGCCTCATCATCTTCCATGGCAAGCTCTTGGAGCTCGTTCAGGAGGTCTGGGTCGTCTTCATCTCCTAGAAAAGAATAATGATATTTTGAATAGTGTTACTTTCAAGTCAACTTTGTCGATTTTCGTAATGTATGCAATTTTTTTTTAATCTCTTTTATTAGATGATGCAGACTTTTATAAACATTTGTACTTAGATTATCGAAGATCTCGCTAGCGCAGACCTTTTAATAATCTAATCATTTGTATTTGTTTTCTACCTTAGTTTTATACCAAACTAGCAAGCTTTGATACAGTAAAATAGAGATGTTTCCTACACTATTTCATTGAGTACTGTTATGCTAATACAATCAATTTGCACCTTCCAACTATGGCTCTATACATACTAAGAATGAGTAGATATAGATAGACACAGACAGCTATGCTAAAAGTAACTGTAAAATCAGTAAAAGAGTGTAACCTATATTTTACTATAAGTACTATTTTACATGAATGTTTTACACAGAGAATTGATATTGCAAACTACAATTGACAAGAATTATTTCTTAGTTACCCAACTCTTTATTTTGTAATGTACCTAGGTTGTGTATATATTACACCAAGGACTGTTTTCTTGTGTTTGCATAACTATTACTCTACTCATCATCACAATAAAACAATTATAAGTTGCATTTACTATTAGATTTTACTATTCCTATGTTTCAAATCTTTTCGGTGCATTTAGTATTGGATGCCTAAGACTGCTCGATTTTAAATCAATTCATCATACCTGACACATCCTCATCTGAAGGAATATCCTTCAGACTCTCAGCAATCATGGCATCAAGGTTGGCAGCGGGCATCGGTGCTGGCTTCTTGGGCCTCCGCTTCTTCCCTTCGCCGCTGATAGCAGCCAGCTCCGCTTCCAAGTCCATATCATCATCAGACATATCCATCGGCTCATCACCATCGTCTAAGCCTGGGATGTCTATCAGGCCGAACTGTGCAAAAGGAAAACTTGAAATTGGCTACATGAATGACAGGTCCAATGAGCCCAAAAACAAAATTTTTAATGAAAATATTGTATTAACTATATCACATTACACTATTTTATTTTAAAACTGTAAGAAAAAACATGATGCACCAACCCCAAACAAATTGGGATAAGAGCAGGAAGATAATGTTAAAAAATTCTAATCTTTATTCTGAAAAACAATTAATGGGGTTAGTAGTATTTTTATCAATAGTTTTCTCTATATATCTTTCATATTTCTACCGCCCCGAAAAGTGTTTTCTGACCAAAATTCACATCCTTATCTCAATGAAACAGTAGCGCACTATAGAAACGAGCAAAATATCAATAATAACTTTGTTATCTCTGAACAATAATTTGAGAGATTCTAGTTCTAACTAGAATCTAGTTTATTAGACTCTTGGCTCAATGTAGCTCTAATACATTACCAACACAACCACTACATAACCACTCCAGAATTAATCGTGATGTACTGGAATAGCAACAATGAATCCTTTGTTTACAAACTGTGATCAGCTGATAAGAAACCTCACATTTTTTTCCAAAATTTTGACCCCACGAAGACCTGTGTTATCTAAATAATAACCCTAAATATATTGCGATGTTAAGATATAGAAACAAGCCCACATTGGCCTCGAAGCTCTAACAAATTACGAAGAATGACTCACCTGCGACAAATTACCGCCTCTCTTTCCGGATCTTGGCTTTTTACTCATCTTAAACGCTCAGCCCTAAAGAGAAATTCACTAAGTGTAAATTTATCACCCAGATAAATTTTCTTTGTACTGTTAACAATAGAAATTAATTAAAATTCTTGTAAATAATTATGAAATACTCGATGGAAGGATTTGTTTGACAGTTTATACTAGTGCTGCCAGAGCTTGCTGTCCGTTTTGGACAATACAAAAATCAATGTATCAAAGTCGGGGAAGTTTAAATTTGTGTTAGTCGCAGCTCTTTTAAAAAACTTGTCATGAGAGTAATACATACATACATACATATATCACGCCTTTATCCCTTGCGGGGTAAGCAGAGCGTTAACAGCCGTAAGAATACGGTTGCTATCGCTACGTCTGACATTTTTCAGGATTGTTTTCCAAGGTTGTTTCAGAAAACATGTGTATCACTATAGTGACAGGTTGTCAGCCTGTGCCTAAAAATTGTAATACACCAATACTACCATGAGAGTAATAAAGGAGCATAAATCATATAAAGAGCAAATGGAGCCCACAAAAGAGACAGAAAATTAGGAAGTGCAATTATTGGGCGTTGGGAGTATTGCAAAAGGTGGCAAACGAGTGTTCATAGGAATTTAAGGCTACAAGAAAAAATAAAACAGAGCTCAATCAGAGGGAAAGAATCACCCTATGTGTGTGCCTGAGGTCACCAAAAAGAACAAAATACTATTTAAATTGAGACTGTCTGGCAATGCTTCTATTGACACTTGAACGACACGTTCAAAACATAAAATACTTTTACAATTTTATTTTACAAGAACGCAATATAGCAAAATGTTGATATCATTATAAAATCAAGTGGAATTCAGTTGGGATTCATATAAATATGATATGAATCCTAGGTATTTAAAAAATCGTTTTTTGTTTCAGTTATCTTCTATTCTATATCTTCTTCAGGCAGATTGTATGAAATATCCATAGTCAGACAGATGACTAATCAATTAAAAAGTTACAAATCAAATTGCCATATGCAAAAAAACTATTATAAAAATGGGAAAAATTATAAATCACTTGTAGGCTAAGCTGACTTAAAAAGTTAAATATTAATATAGATATAATCGTTGCTATGTCTAACAAAAAACTTTAAATCAGAAAGTGCTGCTTTCTTACTTCATAATTTTTGATTGTTGTAAATTTTAGATTCGACGGTGATAAAGGGGTAAAGTTTTCCTTAAGTCGGGTAAATGAAATTTGTTCATTGCCACCCAAACATCATCGCGAGAGTGACGTATGAACGGCCGAAGAAGAAACGAAAACGAAAGAAAAGCCTCACTGTGCCGTTGTTATCTTCTAAATTTTCGGAAGAATGGAGACAAACGGCCAGGATAATGGGGTTAAATCGAAAAAGAAAGAGAACGGCGATGCAAAGGATAATTTATGGTAATAGTTCACTGTTAATTTTTCGAGTAACAGGCAGTCCCCTTGTATGGGATCCAATGTGTCACACCTACGTGATGTCAAGCATCGCAGCAGAGAAATATGTGACCTGGCTGCGACGTCTACCTTTGTGTGCAAAGCAGCCGTGGAAACTTTTCTCATGGGCTTGATACGCACGCGTTTCTCGTGGACCCTAAACGAGGTTGACAGTTGATCCATTTTTTATCTATGCTGAGTGCCTTGCCGTGTGTACGGTATTCAATGGAATGTTTATCTTGCAGGTCAGCGATATTAGAAGAGGTCCAGAACCAAGGGAACACAAAACTACCTTCAAACAAAAATGTACTCGTACTTGGTGATAATGAAACGGGAAAAACCACTCTCATAGCTAAATTACAAGGAGTTGAAGACCCCAAGAAGGGGTCAGCACTCGAATATGCATATATAGATGTTAGAGATGAATATAGGGATGGTAAGTCATCAACACAACTTAGTATTCCCACTAGTATTGGTTTGACCCAGTTTATTCTAATAAGATGTGAAAATTCATGCATAAACTTGAGATAGTAAACTTGCTCAAGTTTATGGAGCATAACAAAGCAGTAAAATTCTAAATTCCAACAATAGCCTTCTAAATCTTTGAAAACTTTCAAGTAATATAAAAACTCTGGAATAATTACACTTGTTTGCAAATTATCAAACTCTTTTTGTGTACCAGCCACACATTTTGGCAAAGTCACAGGTTCAAACCCTGTATGCGGTTGAAAATTTTTCAAGTTTAAGTAAAGATATCATCATTATTCTCCTTGCCTTATCTCATTCTCTGTCGAGGCCGGCTGCCTAACCTAGGGGATTTGATGGGGAACCAAGTTTTTACACAAAGCGACTGCCATCGACCTCTGCAACCTGAAGGCTAACCTGACCCGAATCCTAGGTTAAGTCACATTCAACTATCATCTAGATTTAGAAAAGATAATGGATACCAAATTGATTCTAACAATGTTATTCTTTGTAGCAACTATTGCTATGCCTGTTAGCAAATAATCATGCCTTATCTATGCACAATCCTCAATATCTCTGTCAGACAACCTACATTTTGTATTTACTAAATTACTGCTATTCGGATGCTAGAAGTACATGAATCTTTTTTCTGTGTAACCATTGGTTTCTCTAGCTAAAAAGTGGCAAAGTTCTTGAAAACTGAAAACTAGATAATTGTTTAGCCAACATCAATAATTATCTAACTATGCTGGGTAAGCCCTAGCTTCATACAAAATAGTCCTGTGGTTGTAAAAATATAGCACCCTATTCTTACACATACCTGGCATATTAAAAACCATTTTTTTTTCTACTTTACCATTTCTCCTTGCAGATCAAACCCGATTAAGTGTATGGGTCCTGGACGGAGACCCAGGACACACAAATCTACTCCGGTTTGCTCTGAACGAGGAGACATTCCCCCACACACTGGTGATCCTGACGGTAGCCATGACGACTCCGTGGGGTATCCTCGATCAGCTGCAGAGCTGGGCATCCGTGCTTGGCGACCATATAGACAAATTGGATCTCACACCTGGTAAGTGACTATAATCATTACTGCACGAAATACCATGATGCCGGCTCAGAATTCCATCACCCATTGTCTATCCCACGGGTGTCATAAAAGGCGACTAAGAGAATTAGAAGTGCTAGTTATTTGATAAAGTAAAAGAAATGGCTATAAATAGGCTGAGAAAGAGGTACAGGTATCACACTGGAATCTACTATGTGGCCACTTCTTACATGCTTGTTTAACCAAAATATTTTAACAGTACCTTCAGTACTTATTCATAATAAGTTAGAAACCCAGATAAAAGTCTTACATCTTAAATTATTTTTCAATGCATAATTATATTGGTCCCACTCCAGGGCAAAGGCACACTCAAGGCTTACACAACATACATACACATACACAAATCACGCCTTTATCCCTCGCGGGGTAGGCAGAACTTTAACGATCGTAAATTTACGGTCGTTGTCGCCACATCTGGCAGGTATTGAAGGCCCTTTCAGATGATTCCTGTATCTATTGATGATTATGATATTAATAGCTTTAAATATTGTAGTTCTAGTAAATAAAGAGTTCTATTCATTATTTTGACATCTGATAGTTTGTAACCAGTTTTCTGCTGGCATCAGAATCAAATGATGAAGTCATAAGTTTTTATAAAATTTTAATCTAGCATTACTATATAGTGTTTACTTTGCAAGCAAAAAATCTTGTTGAAGTTATTGATATCATTATAGCCCAATGCTTTTTTTAGATACCACTCCATTTTAGATTAGCTATCCAAGAACTATGTCAGAGGGAAGCCTGAAAGGCGGTTGAAAAACTGACACCAGGGTTCAGAGGATTGTTGAATGACTCAGTGTCTCACACAAAAAGAGAGACAGAAATGAATAGCAAAAAATATAGAGGGTGTAAGAGACGGTGTAACAAAAACTTTGCAGGCGTGATCAACCCATGAAACTGAAAAACCAGACAAAAATTTTTCGAGTTCCCATAGTTCCCATACAAAGTCACTCAGCTGATCAGGAAATTTGTATGCAAGGTCGAAAACATTTTTTCGTTTGCCAACATAGCCCCCATAGAAAAAGTTGTTCAGTTTCATGGTCTGATCCCGCCTGCAAAGTTTACGTTACATCCTGTATGTATTTATTTACTGATACTGATACTTCATTTATTTTCGTACACATCCTACTGAAAACTCTCTTTTATAAACATACCTAGTAGACACGTTGGCGCCGATCATTCGACACCGTGATTCACTACTATAACATGTATTCATTCAATCTGTGGATGATCAAATCGCCCAATAAATAAATAATTGATATTAGTAAACAATTTGTGTGTGACTTGCCGTGTGGTGACGGCAGAGTAGAATCTCACCACCCCAAATCTGCCCGTGGGTATCGTAAGAGGCGATAAAGGGCTTCCGGGAGGTGGGCAGCAGCGCCTCCCGTGTTGACAACATAGTCCACAAACGCACACTGCGGTCACCAACCCGCCTGCCCAGCGTGGTGACTATGGGCAAAACCCCCCATGGACAGGACAAGAAAAAACCGGCCCCTAGTTCCCGGCCGCCTTACTACCCCGGGCTACGGTAGCGGCCCGGGTAATAATAGGGCAGGGGGTGCGAAGAATCCCCGGGTTACGGACTACGGCTGCCATAGACTGACCCTGGCGACGTACAACGGACGCAGTTTGCGGCTGGACGAAAGTCTCCAAATCCTTGAGGTAGAATTAGATAAGATACGGTGGCATGTTCTGGGATTGTCAGAAGTCCGAAGAGAGGGGGAGGACACGATAACCCTAGAATCAGGTCACCTATTCTACTTCAGGGAAGGGAGCGCACAATCCCAGGGTGGCGTAGGGTTCCTTGTCAATAAGGCTCTCTGTGACAACGTGATGGAGATCAGCAGCGTCTCGAACACGGTAGCGTACCTCGTACTGAAGCTGACCGAGAGGTACTCTCTCAAGGTCGTACAGGTATATGCGCCGACTTCGAGCAGCTCAGATGAAGAGGTGGAGGCCCTATACGACGACGTGTCGAAAGCCATACACCAAACCACTAAGACCCACTTCACTGTTGTCATGGGGGACTTCAACGCTAAAGTGGGACAGGAGCGCGGTGAATCAAGCTTGTGACCACATGGCTACGGGAGCAGAAACCAGAGGGGCCAAATGCTAGTCAACTTCCTTAGCAGGCAAGGGCTGTTCTGTATGAACACCTTTTATCAGAAAAAGCCCCAACGGAAGTGGACCTGGAAGAGCCCTGACGGCAGGACGAAGAACGAGATCGACTTCATCATGACGGATAAACGGCATATGTTTAGGGATGTCTCTGTGATCAATAGGTTCAATACCGGAAGTGATCACCGACTAGTAAGAGGCACCCTAAATATCAACTTCAAGCTAGAAAGAAACCGCATGGTGAAGCAAGTTCTCCGTCCCAATCTGCCCCAAGCCGGACATGAGGAGTTCCAACTTGAACTAAAAAATCGATTCGCTGCCCTGGAGACCCCGGCAAACGTTGACGAGGACCTAGAGAGCATAGTCGGGGCTATTCGCGAAGTGGGGACGAAGCATTTTCGTAAAAGGCGAACAGACAAGAAGTCCAAACTTTCAAGCGGGGCCCTGGAACTGATGCGAATTAGACGGGAAACACCAGAGGATGCATTGCCAGATCCCCAGTTACTTAACAAAAAGATCCGAAGTATGGTAAGACGCGACCTCCGAAGCTACAACACTCGACTCGTAAAGGAGGCGATTGAGAAAAACCGAGGGTCGAAAGTTTTTACCAAGACACTGGGAAGGAGTCATCTGGCAAAGCTAACTACCTCGAATGGTGTAACTGTCACATCGGTTCCAGAGATTCTCGCTGAAATTGAGGACTTCTATGGAAATCTGTATGCCTCGCATGCGAAAAAGCCTCTACCTGATGCGACCCCAGACCCAAGAGCTCCTCTCTCCCGCCACTTTACAGAAGATCTCCCGGACGTAGATATAGACGAAATCGCGGCGGCTCTCAGACAGCTTAAGAATGGGAAGGCTCCCGGGGAAGACGGAGTGGCCTGTGAGCTACTTAAGGCCGGTGGAAAACCTGTCCTCGAGGAGCTGAAAAGGCTTTTCAACTCTGTAATAGCCAATGGGACAACCCCGAAGGCGTGGAGCAGAGGTGTAGTGGCATTGTTTTTCAAAAAAGGAGACAAAACGCTTCTCAAAAACTATAGGCCGATCACACTTCTGAGCCACGTCTATAAGCTGTTCTCGAGAGTCATCACGAATCGTTTGGCATGATTCAAGATTTGACGCCTTTCAGCCACCGGAACAGGCCGGGTTTCGCAAGGGCTTCAGTACCGTGGACCACATCCATACTGTAAGGCAGGTTATACAGAAGACAGAGGAGTACAACCAACCACTGTGTATGGCTTTTGTGGACTACGAAAAAGCCTTCGACTCTATCGAAACCTGGGCTGTTTTGGAGTCCTTGCAGCGCTGTCAAGTCGACTGGCGGTATGTGGAGGTGCTGAGAAGCCTCTATCAAATGGCTACGATGTCCGTTCAAGTACAAAACCATAATACAAGACCCATCCAATTGCTCCGTGGTGTAAGACAGGGTGACGTTATATCCCCGAAACTATTCACTAACGCATTGGAGGATGTCTTCAAAACTCTACAGTGGGATGGACTGGGCATCAACGTCAACGGCGAAAGTCTCACGCATCTCCGCTTTGCCGACGACATAGTCATAATGGTCGAATCGCTGCAGGACCTGCAAAAAATGCTATCTAGTCTTAACTCTGCCTCGAGACGTGTTGGACTTGGGATGAACTTGGATAAGACGAAGGTCATGTTCAATCAACACATAATCCCCGAGCCGGTCTCCGTCTAAGGTGTAGTCCTTGAAGTTGTCCAGAAATACGTGTACCTTGGGCAAACTTTGCAGATGGGAAGAGACAACTTTGAGGCTGAAATCACCAGAAGAGTGCAGCTTGGCTGGGTAGCATTTGGAAAGCTGCGTCACATCCTCGAATCATCTTTGCCACAATGCCTCAAGACCAAGGTGTTCGATCAATGCGTCCTACCAGTCATGACGTGGAACTTGACGTGGCTGAGACGTGGAACTTGACAGTAAAACTGGCCCACCGGCTACATGTCACTCAGAGAGCTATGGAAAGGTCTATGCTTGGTATCTCTATAATGGATAAAGTCCGGAATGAGGCCATCCGAAAAAAGACCAAAGTGACGGACATAGTCTGGAAGTGTAGCAAGCTGAAGTGGCAGTGGGCTGGCCACATTTGTCGTAGAACCGATGGACGGTGGAGTAAGCGGGTTCTCGAGTGGAGACCACGCCTCGGCAAGCGTAGCGTTGGACGCCCTCCGGCCAGATGGACCGATGACTTGAAAAAGGCGGCTGGTAGCGACTGGATGGCAAAAACGGGAGATCGTGCCTTATGGCGTTCCCTGGGGGAGGCCTACGTCCAGCAGTGGACTGCAATAGGCTGAAATAGAGAAATAGTAAACAATGGTTAACTGCACGACGCGACGCAACTCTAACATTCTTTTCATTAAATTATAGTATGATCTACAAAATATGACGTTAAAAAGGTTACACGAAACAGCGCGCTCATTTAGGAAAAGCTGCTATACAAGGTGTAAGAGACGGTGTAACGAAAACTTTTCAAGCGTGATCAGACCATGAAACTGAACAACTTGTTCTATGGGGGATTTATCTATGTCAAAAAAAAACGACTTTCCATACAAAGTCAGTCATTTATTCGGGAATTTCGAAGAAAAAATCGCGTTTCCCAACACAGCCCCATAGAAAAAGTTGTTCAGTTTCATGGTTTGATCACGCGTGCGTGTTTTTTTTTACACCGTTCTTACACCTTGTATCGTAGTTCCCAATTCTACTTGAGAAAGAAGCAGGTCTTAAGATGTAGCTATTAAAATAATCAATATAACGATCATTCATAATTCAAAAGTTGTGTTATCTCAGCTTTATTAGTTCTATTTGCATAACAAACACGTTACAGAGTTATCGACTATCCATTGGTGCTTTACTACCAATCTTTCTGCAGAAACTCGTAATTAAGACTTCTCTGTATTTTCAAAGATATTTGAGGATTCTGTTGCTATTACCTGAGTAAAAATAACTAGTTTGAACTTTTAGCACCTTGGCACACTTTGTTTTTGAATGAGTCATCGGTTACGTCATATTGTCGCGTTTTAAATCAATGCCAGATGAATACGAATAAGTTAAAACCTTCGAATCCTAGTTTATCGATATTAATAGTGGATTACGAAATGATAACGAGAAGTTTTTACATTTTATTGCTATATATATAGCATAGCTAGACATAGCTACTGATAACACACAGGATTAAATCGTAGTATCACCCCACATCCTTCCCGCGGGTGTCGTAAGAGCCGACTAAGGGACTCGGGACTCGAGGGTATCGGTCGTATCGGTGTATTACAATTTTTAGGCGACAGGCTGACAACCTGTCACTATAGATATATATGGTTTTTGGAACAACCTTGGAAAACAATCCTCAAAAATGTCAGAAGTGGCGATAGCGACCGTATTCTTACGGCCGTTAGCGCTCTGCCTACCCCGCAAGGGATAAAGGCGTGATATATGTGTGTGTGTGTGTGTGTGTTAAATCGTAGTTAAAAGTTAATCCTAATTCCGAAAAACCACTAACTTGACCAGACCACTGTTAGGTACAACTATTTCTATGAACATGGTAAAAAAATCTGGTCATAGGGTCATTTTTACGTAGAAAAAAATAACTTATTGTCGCCGATTTTGTAGCAAGCGAAACAGGATGAATGATAGTTCTTTACGGTTCTTAAAATACACCTCTGATTTGTTTCTTAAACAATCGGAATAGTTTGAACACTCATTCGAAATATAATTAGCTAAATTCGTCAAATGCCTTTCAGTTTTCTATTGTTAGAGCAAAACACGCACTAAAAGTAAAAGCTAGAACGTTGCATATAGACTGTTTTAAACTTTTCCGGTTACACACAATGACTAACAATAGTGCATCGACTATCGCAGTCACATCATACATACATACAAAGATCACGCCTATGGCCCTGGCGGGGTAGGCAGAGAGGTAACGACCGTAAAATTATGGTCGTTATAGCCACTCTGATAAATGTGTGAGGGTCGAGGATCGTTCAGATAAGTCGTGTATCACTATAGAAATACTAACCTCCTTTTTATTTTAGTCTTTAAACTGTTCAACATGATAAGTCGTGTATCACTATAGTGACAGGTTGTTAGCCTGTCGCCTAAAATTGTAATACACATGAAACCCTCGAGTCTCTTAGTCACACTTACAATGCTATATTATTCTCATAAGTAAAGTAAGTACTAAAGTACTACTACTAGATGTCGCTAAGATCGTCGCTTACAGACGAGCATAGAGATCCAGATATTGACGAAGGCCAACCGGTGCATCGATAGCTCAGTGGAAGAGCAGTGGGCCGGTACCCCACGCGGCCCGGGTTCGATTCCCGGTCGACGCTTGTCAATTTTTCGATTTATTATTTTCTCTTTCTCCTTCCCCAGAACAAAGGCTACAAAGTAAAAAGGCGCAAGCGATGAAATGGCTGCGGTATACGGAGCCGGGCGACGAGCTGGAGGCTTCAGCCACCTCGCCAATGAAGAGGTCCAGTCGAAACCTGTCGGACGAGCTGATGCAGGATGAGGAGGACAACACGCTGCCCGAGGGGGTGCTCACCACCAACCTCGGCCTGGACATGGTGGTGGTCGTCACTAAGGTCAGTGAGCATGCAGGCTCCAGCAGGACCCTGAGGAGCTGATGCAGGATGAGGAGGACAACACGCTGCCCGAAGGGGTGCTCACCACCAACCTCGGCCTAAAGTCAGTGCCCATGCAGCTGACTGACTCACTATGTATGGGAACTCGAATTTTTTTTTATCGGTTCTTACACATACCAACAGACGTTCCATAGTACAGGTTATTTAGTTTGATGATCTGATCGTGCCTGCGAAGTTTTCGTTACACCAGACCTTAAACCCTGTATACATATAACAATTACAAACTCAGCTGCGATTCGGTCCTGAATCCTCAAATTACAACCTCGCTAGCAATCGGTGTCTTTCTTACCGCGTATTCAATGTAGTGCCCATACGTCACTACATAGTATAAAGCAAAGTAGCTTTTCGCGTCTGTCTGTATGTATGTATGCTTAAATCTTTAAAACTATGCAACTTATTTTTAAGTAACCTACATCAAAGAGTGCAAGATAGCATCTCATTGTTGTTTTCACGTGGTATCTACGTAAAGCTATGTCTCTATTATGTGGGGAGGCCAGCAGAAGAATGTTGTAGACTTTAGTATTGATGATAGGTACTAAATCACTACATAGTATAAAGCGAAGTCGCTTTTAGTCTGTCTGTATGTATGCTTAAATCTTTAAAACTACAAAAATGATTTTGATGCAGGTTTTTTAAAAGATAGAGTGATTCAAGAGGAAGGTTTTTGTGTATAAGACTTGCCGGGAAAAATCTTTATTCCCACGGGAAAATGAGTTGCAGCGGGCGCAGCCGCTGGGGCAGGCCTCTAGTAACCTTATAAATTCCTCTTCCAGACTGACTACATAAGCACTCTAGAAAAAGAGCACGACTACCGCGACGAGCACCTGGACTTCATGCAGCAGTGGATCCGCCGCTTCTGCTTGCAGCACGGCGCCGCGCTCTTCTACACCTCGGCAAAGGAGGACAAGAACTGCGACCTGCTCTACAAGTACCTCACGCACCGGATATACGGCCTGCCCTTCCGGACGCCGGCCCTTATCGTCGAAAAGGATGCGCTCCTCATGTGAGTCACGTGCGTCCCACTGCCCACTGCCCACTGCTGGGCGAGAGGGACTTGTGTGAGTCACTTGTATGACACACATTAGTTATGACACACATTATGACACACATGTATGACACACGGCACACTGTGTGTCGGAGCACGAGCAGGGCGACGAGCACCTGGAGCTGATGCAGCAGTGGATCCGCCGCTTCTGCTTGCAGCACGGCGCCGCGCTCTTCTACACCTCGGCGAAGGAGGACAAGAACTGCGACCTGCTCTACAAGTACCTCACGCACCGGATATACGGCCTGCCCTTCCGGACGCCGGCCCTTATCGTCGAAAAGGATGCGCTCCTCATGTGAGTCACGTGCGTCCCACTGCCCACTGCCCACTGCTGGCCGAGAGGGACTTGTGGGGAAGGGGGAGGTTCGCGTGTGAGTCACTCATTTGACACACATTATTTATGACACACATTAGTTATGACACACATTATTTATGACACATTTTTTATGACACATTATTTATGACACATTTATGACACACATTTATGACACATTTATGACACATATTTATGACATTAATGACACACATTTATGACATACATTATTACACATTTGTGATACACAATTATGAAACATTTATGACACTTTAATGACACACATTTATGACACATTAATGACAAACATTTATGACACACATTATGACACACATTTATGACACACCTTATGACACATTTATGACACAAATTATGACACATTTATGACACACATTTATGACACTCATTTATGACACACATGTATGACACACATTGATGACACACATGTATGCCACACATGTATGACACATGGCACACTGTGTGTCGGAGCACGAGCAGGGCGACGAGCACCTGGAGCTGATGCAGCAGTGGATCCGCCGCTTCTGCTTGCAGCACGGCGCCGCGCTCTTCTACACCTCGGCGAAGGAGGACAAGAACTGCGACCTGCTCTACAAGTACCTCACGCACCGGATATACGGCCTGCCCTTCCGGACGCCGGCCCTTATCGTCGAAAAGGATGCGCTCCTCATGTGAGTCACGTGCGTCCCACTGCCCACTGCCCACTGCTGGCCGAGAGGGACTTGTGTGAGTCACTTGTATGACACACATTAGTTATGACACACATTATGACACACATGTATGACACACGGCACACTGTGTGTCGGAGCACGAGCAGGGCGACGAGCACCTGGAGCTGATGCAGCAGTGGATCCGCCGCTTCTGCTTGCAGCACGGCGCCGCGCTCTTCTACACCTCGGCGAAGGAGGACAAGAACTGCGACCTGCTCTACAAGTACCTCACGCACCGGATATACGGCCTGCCCTTCCGGACGCCGGCCCTTATCGTCGAAAAGGATGCGCTCCTCATGTGAGTCACGTGCGTCCCACTGTCCACTGCGGCCAAGCAGCTCACTGCTGGGCAAGACACCAGAGGTCATTGTGGACAAAGGAGCGGTTCTTATGTATGTCACTCATTTGACATTTATTACCTACAACAGACACACATTTATCCTCAACAACACACATTTATATTACCTACAACACACATTTATGTTACCTACAATACAACACACATTTATGATCTGTGACACACATTATTACCTGCAGCTAGAACAGTCCACTATTGGACTATTTGGGGGTCTCTACATTAGTAAGTCTCAGAAGGAGAAAGACGCGGTCTTCATATGAGTCATGTGACTGCAGCTACAACAGGTTACAGCTAAGTAAAAATTAAAATATTATTTATTGTATTTTAAACTTATACCATACACATTATCTAGTATCTAGGTAAGTACTTAACGTATATATATATATATATAAGACAAAAGGTAATAAGCTCAGCTTGTGCTGGTGAGACCTTTGTCTCCTCAGCGCTGGTTTTCGGCCATTCCCACCACTCTGAGATCGATTGCGGGGTAAGAGGTATGAGAGGGTTTATCTTAACAATATTTTAATCATCATCATCATCATCGTCATCATTTTAAGATATAAGGCCTGACCTTACGGACACCGTCTGTCGTCCACGATTTCATTAAGCGTACACCCATTTTTGAAATGCTAAAAAGCTGCATTGCCATTTTATTACAATATCGTAAACGTTTCCGTTCTACGCAGAAACATAAGGCACTTTCCCACCGACATCCCTAACAAAGTTCATTGATTTAAAAACCGGTAATCTCCAACAGTGAAAAGAAATGTAACTTGGGCCTTTTTAAGGCAAGAGTGAATAGGCATTATCTAGGCAAGCATGTACCATCTTCGTCTGCATCTCCACTTACCACCAGGTGAGATGGCAGACAAATGTAAAAAAAAAAAAAAACTTAAAAAGTTAATAATATAGTATATGATCGAATGCTTATTCGTCACTTTAGGTCGACGATCAGCACCAAATAGAGTTCGCGCCGCGAAAAAGTCCCGCGAAAAGTGTTTTTATGACCCTTATTCTGACGTCTATAAGGGTCATTTAAATTTTTTTGCAGGACTTCTTTCGCGGCGCGGAC
The DNA here is from genome assembly GCA_029255805.1 of Keiferia lycopersicella. Taxonomy (NCBI): domain Eukaryota; kingdom Metazoa; phylum Arthropoda; class Insecta; order Lepidoptera; family Gelechiidae; genus Keiferia; species Keiferia lycopersicella. The sequence continues at coordinate 2,696,609 of JARACZ010000017.1, forward strand.
TCTAGTAGTAAATGCCAACGAGTGGTTTGACCATTCTTTTTTTTATTTCCGTGGACGATGTCAGTTAAAAATGTCGCTTTTAGGATTTACGTAACAGCGCTTTCGTAGCACGGAATCGTTTTTTAAAATTAAACCAGTAATGGACATTCTCGTTTTAGATTCAAGATGCAATCGTAAAAAATAATGGCACTGCCTTGGGGCTGGCCATGCTGACCTCACAGCATGTAACTTACGTCAGCACCATCAATTTATGAAATCAATTAAATTAATCCTTCCATTTTCTGTTTTCAGTCCTGCTGGCTGGGACAGCATGAAGAAAATTAGTATATTGTACGAGAACATGCAGTCGTGTAAACCTGACGACTACTACAGAGACGTCATCGTACAACCCGCGATACGGAAAGTGAGTATTATTAAAATATCTATACATTACTAGCGGCCTGCCCCAGCGGCTGCGCCCGCAGCAACTATTTTCCCGTGGGATAAAGGATTTTCCCGGCAATTATTATACATAAAAACCTTCTTCTTGAATCACTCTATCTATTAAAAAACCTGCATGAAAATCATTTTAGTAGTTTTAAAGATTTAAGCATACATACAGACAGACGCGAAAAGCGAGTTTGCTTTATACTATGTAGTGATTTAGTATCTATCATCATTACTAAAGTCTACAAGATTCTTCTGCTAGCCTCCCCACATAATAGGAATATAGCTATATATACCATGTAAAAACAACAATGGGATGCTATCTTGCACTTTTTCTAACTTATAGCATTATAGAATCATCAAATAAGAATGAATTTACGACTCCGTTAGCGAAATCTGCAGGTTTACGCGGAGTAACATAGACTATTTTTTTAACGAAAAATCGCCTTATTACCAATAGAAAGTACCGATTTTTAAGCGGTATTATCACCACTAGGAAATAACTTCTTTTCATCTAAGCGACAAAGCTTTTTTAAAAGAATGGCGCATTCTCTCGGGAAAGCTACGAACAGCGGAAAGTTTACAAAATCAAAATAAAAGTAAATAATAAGCATAAGAACCCGATTAGTCAAAGAAAGGATCTAAAATGGCGGCTGATAGTCATGCTTTCTCTTTCCCACTGAAGCTCTGACATATACCAGGCGTTCATTCTTTCTCCCTCTCACTTAGGTAACCGTTACCAATAACAGACCGTTTCTTTAATTAATGTCGTTGTACACTTTCAGAGCGGCGCGAATCGCGAGGCGGAGATATCAGCGGAGGACGAGCAGACGTTCCTGCAGCGACACCTGGCGGCTCTCCAGGCGGGCACCCCCGCGCCCCCGCACCGCGCCGACTCCCCGCTCCGCGCCGCGCAGCGCCCCGTGCCCGTCGACCCCAAGCTCGCCATGGGGCCCGCCACGCCAGGTACTAAACCTACAAAAAATTAAATTCAACACACTAGAAAATAAAATTAACTATCAACAAACATATGTTCTAATCGACCAACCAGTTGAACTCAAAATCTACCAACAAATCAATTTACCAGTAACCAAAAAATCAATCAAACCGACCTTTCATCCAGTCTACAAACAAGTCGACCAACCAGTCGAACTCAAAATGACAAATGACCATCTAGTCGACCAACAAATCACCCACCCAATCGGACAACCAGTCGACTAACAATTCCATCAATAAGTTGACCAACAAATCCCAGTCGATCCAAAAATCGACTAATCTGTCGAACAATTAATCGGAAAATTAACCGACGACGAGTCGAAATATCGGAAAAACAAATTAAATAAATTCGCCGGTAAGAACCCGTTAAAATTGTAAATATTGTTACCATGAATAGTGTAAACAAATCTATCGACCAGTCGTGTTGGTCGACCAATCAATCCATCATCAAACTACATACAAACTAGCCAATCAAAAGTAATCAAAATAATTAAAAGAAAATACTACTTTGAAATGGCTGCAATATTTTTTTCTATGCTCGTTTTGTTTTGTGTATCTGTAAATGTCCAATATGAGGTGTAAAAATATTAGCTGCACATATTTTAAGGGGTGAATCAGCCCATGAAACAGAACAACATTCCCCAAGAAACATAGATCGAAATATGAGATAATATTTTGGATCTCCCATACAAATTAACCTGGTTGGTTGGCAAGTTTGTATGGGAGGCCTATAATTTTTATTCATAGTTCGACCTATGTTCCTAAGGGAAAGTTGTTCAGTTTCATGGGCTGGTTCACTCCTTAAAATATTTGCGGTTGATTTTTTTACACCCTGTAAACGAACCAACCAACCTATCGACCAACTTTAATAACAAATCTCTAAAAAATGTCCAGTCGACCAACAAATTGGGCAACCAATCGTCGATCGATCAATCAATCAACGAATCGACAAACAAATAGGCCAACCATTTGATAAAAACTTCGACAACTAACTACTATGGTTTTTTTTGCTGTGATTGGTGAAAAGTTTTTCTAATTTTATATGGAACTAATCTTGTTTCGTATTTCTGATACCTAATGTATCGTTCTTTCAGGCAACGAAGGCGTGCTAGCGAATTTCTTCAACTCGCTGCTGTACAAGAAGACCGGCTCGCCCGGGGCCGCCGGCGCCGCGCAGCGCCCCAACGACGCCGCCTCCACGCCAGGTAACAAGCCGCAATGTTGGGGGGGGGGGGGGGGGGAATTTATCCATAAATCACGTGGATTCATGTTTTGTACTACATAATTTTAATCAACTGGGTCTCCATTGAACGAGCAGCCTCAGATGCTCACTGCCGCGCGCAGCATGCGGCGCATTGCGCGGTCGGTGTGGACGTGCTTCGCCTGAGCAGCGCATGTTCAAATTCTCATGCTCGGGCGAAACACGTCCACACCGACCGCGCATTCATGTTTTATAGTACACAACTTTAATTGAAGTTGAAAGGATGAATGTGATTGTGCATTCTTTTCTTTTATTCAATAGAACGTAAGCAAATTTCTAAGCTTGCGTATTTCTAAGTTTATCATGATTGAATTGTGGATTTATCATGTTTTCTCGCATATAGAAGAAAATCATTATACTAGCCTCAGCCAAAACGCCAATTTCTGATCTTGTTCACCAGCCCTGCTAACATGCGTGCCACGACATATTTTGTCGTTTTATATGCGCACAATGTCACTACGAAAGAATGCGTAACTTATTCGCAGTAAAGTTAGCCGCAGAATACACATTGCGGTGACATAATTTTATCGTGGCACGCATGTTAGCCTTGATGGAAAGGCCTCGACTTCGTCTCGTCCTTCCAATATGACTAGACCTGAAATTGGTCCATTTTTGGCTACTGCCATAATGTACCACTCTTATACTATACCACAATTTGATCTATGCTCCATCTACAAACAGTTTTAAGAACAGACTTATAAGTGGCTATTAAGGCAGAATAAGTGATAAAGTGACTAATTATAATATGAAGTGTTTGTGACATTTATGAACTGTTTTACACCTACCAGCCAAGATATATGCACATTAGGCAGTGGTTGCTCGCCTACTATTGAATAATCATCATTCTCGTTGCCTTATCCTGTTCTCTGTCGGGGTCGGCTACCTAATCTGGGGGATGTGACGTGGAACCAAGTTTTTACACTAAGCGACTGTCATCTGACCTCTGCAACCCAAAGGCTAACCTGGCCCGAATCCTAGGTTAAGTCACGCTCAAATATCATCTGTGGGTTTCATCACGAATTCACGATGTTTTTCCTTCACCGTAAGAGCAGTCGGTAAATGTACGTGTATTGAATAATAATACTAATAATATTTTTTGTTCCAGTGCCGGCGTCGGTGCGGTCGGACGCGGCGGCGGAGCTGGACCGGCTGACGCGGAAGTCCCGCCCCCCGCCCCCCATAGACCTCAACTCGTCTTCCGAGTGCTAACCGGTGAGAGGACACAATATCACGCCATTAACAAACTATAATGCCGTGTGATGCCGGCTTAGAAAAGCATCACCCCATTTCTTTCCCGTGGGTGTCGTAAGAGGCAAGTAAGGGATTTGAGGGTTTCATGTGTATTGCAATTTTAGGCGAAAGGCTGACCTACAACTACAACCTGTCACTACAGTGATACACAAATCATCTGAAAGGTCCTCATTATTTGTCAGTCGTGGCGATTACGACAGTATTTTCACAGTCGTAAACGTTCTGCCTACCCCTCAAAGGATAAAGGAGTGTTATGTGGATGGATGTGGAACAAACTATAAAGCAGCATATAGATATGGACGGTGTAACCAAAACTTTGCAGGCGTGATCAGACCATTAAACTGAACAACTTTTTCTATGGGGCTATGTTGGCAAACGAAAAAAATTTTTCGAATTCCACTACAAAGTCACTCACGTGATCGGGAATTTTGCATGGAAGATCGAAAAAATTTTTTGCTTCCCAACATAGCCCCCATATAAAAAGTTGTTCAGTTTCATGGTCTGAGCACACCCGCAAAGTTTTCGTTACACCGTCCCTTACACCCTGTATTTTTTAGAATGTGATAAAGCAGCAGTTTGAACCCCCTAACATACGGGAACGCACCATTCGACCTCTAAAATACGACACTGCAGCCTTTGAACCCTATAACGTAAGGCACCACAAAATAAGAACCACTTAACATACATCACGGCAGCATTTGAACCCCCTAACATACGACACCACGGAAATTGAACTCTCTAAAAATCGGCAATATATTTGAACATATAGGAGGTTCAAAATTCACAGGAAAATTTGATCCCTTAACAGACGGCACAACAACATTTTAATGCCCAACACACCACACTGCAGACTTTGATGAAACCCCTAACATACTACATAGTAGCATTTGCAAGTTTGGTTTCACTTCCACGTAATGTTGAGATTGCGTATTTTAGCGCTGGCAGATATGACATACGATACCACAACATTTGAACCCATTGTATCGCAACATTTCAATCAACATATGGTACCGAAAAAAAACCCTCTAACCACTAAATTGTTATATTCCAGGTAGTATAGTACCGCGGCTTCGCTCGCCCGCGCCGGCTCGTACTTCACACGTCACTTCGCCTTGCGCCCTTTATGACATGGCATGTGTGAGTCTATAGCTTAATCCGCACCTACGGCAGGAGATAAATAACAATAAATATAGTCAACAAGTATTCAACAACATTTTCTCTGTGAAGTCAATAATAAACAAGTATTCAACAAACGTTTTCTCTGTGAAGTCAGTAATAAACAAGTATTCAACAAACATTTTCTCTGTGAAGTCAGTAATAAACAAGTATTCAACAATCATTTCTTTCATGTCAACAATAAACAAAGTATTCTACAAATATTTTCTTTTCATATCAACGATAAACAAAGTATTCAATAATTATTTTCTTGAAGTCAGAAATTTGTATTTCTTGATAATTTATTGAAGATTTGAAACATATTTGCATTACAATAGCTATAGTGAAAGTATTTTAAAAATTTAATTGAATTTGGGACATTTCTACACGCCATCTACGTATTTGCAGTCATACTTATTTCTAGTTCATTTCGTGTAATAGAAATGTGTATAAGGTGAAAGAAAAACAGTGCAAGATCTCTAGCGGGCTTTCTCAACGCATAAAAAACTATACATATTTTGTAAAATAATTACCTACCAAAAAATTGCTTTGAATCAATCGATGGTAACTTTGTGTGACAAAGTTTAATAAATTTCAATTCTAAAAAGATTTAGATTTTTTTTTATGCATGAGCTAAGTTTACAAGAGGTTTTACTGTTTTTTCTACACCTTTCCATTATCCTACGTATCAAATATATTCGGGTATACCTAATTTGTCTAAGCTATATACTCAAGCAAGATCACAATGCTGTGTTATTTTCTAAGTTTATTGTAAGGGCTTGTTTAGGCGATGGCAATATGGAATTCAATGGAGATTCTTCCGATAAATGTGGCTTATTGGCTATGGATGTTAAGCTGCAAATATTCGATAGATACGTACAGTTTAATTTGTAATTTGTGAAGGTATTGTTCTTTATTCAATCCAATGGGCACGTTTTAACAATAAAACCTGCTATTATAAAAAACAACTAAACTAAAGGTCGCAAAATAGCTCCGAAATCGGATAGAATTTTAAACACTATAATACCCCAACAAAACAAAAAATTCGGTGAAGAACTCTGACGCCAAGCCGTTGTAAAGTTGACTACTCAATGTCCCACCACACGAATAAGAAAGTGTTTTATTGTGACTTACAATCCTTATTGTTTGCAAATTTATACGTCAGAAAACATTTATCATCTCAATTTCAAAATTGTTTTTTTCATTCATTAAAATAATATTTTAGTACCGTTTATCGAATATTCTGCAGCTGGCTACTGAGTATAGTACTTTTTTATGTACGGGTCTTAGACACTCGCCATCATATTAGTTGGTCATACAACGCTAAGGCATATTTATTAGCTATCTTTTATACCGACAGTGAAACAATGTATTAAGAATTTTGTTACAATAGTTATTTAAGAAAATTGGAAATTATAAGCTTGAAATTCCGCAATAGTCTAAAATTTTAAATCATCACTATAACCATAATTCTTGGGGCCTAAAAGTCTGTTTCCCAAGCTAGCATAATCATATTAATCATACATTTCCATTACTGTAAAAACGAAAACAACATAAATACAACCTTCTCAGCAAACGAAAAAAAAATACTTTGTAATATGCTTTATAATCTAAGTATTTATTTAGATAGTGTCAAAATAAGTATACACTTTGGTTATAAAAGGTATATTTTATTATAACTACGGATAAATTAATGTAGACACTTTGTTTCCATAATGTAAATAAATACTTACTACTTATTTGTATGTGAAGACGGAACAGAAAAGGATAACATTTTTGATAGAAATGCCAACATTTGTAGTCATCCGTAATGGAGTCTATAGCAGCTATGTATTGAATAAATAGTTAAGGTACCAGCTTATAACGGGCGACATAAGGCAACAGCAGACTGAAATGTTGTCGTATTTCCGACGTCACTTCAGTGCAGCAGAAAACTACAGTTGGTTAACAAAGAAATAAGATAAAATGGAACAAAAACTCGACTCTCCTTTGATTGGTTAAAACTGGGTTAAAATGGCACAAAGTCAAAGCTTTGTGACTTCTTATTGGCACCTGCACAAAAAATCCTCTCAACTGCAAAAAAAATCCCCTCAATTTACGATAGTATCTTTCGTCATCCGACACTATAGTGCGAAAATAGAAATCACAGTAGTGTCGTCCAACAATTGCGTCTACTGCTGCGTCTTGTCGCCCACTGTTAACTTGCACCTTAAGGCATTTCTATCTGCGTTTCTAGTTTTCGACGTAAATAACAAAAATATCTGAGATTATTTTAGTTTGCGCGGACGCCCGCGCTATGATTGGACATGTTTATGCACAATGAAGTCACTATTTGTACAAACCAAGTATTGAATTTTGAATGTGAAAAAAGGTGATGAGAATAGGACATTTTCTCTCATGTCAAAAATCGATTAACTGACATTCTTACTGTGATGATGTCTACCGTGATCCTTTTTTCACATACAAAGTTGTTTGTATGTATGATAGATTATTTATGTACATGTTTAATAACTAAATATTATACACTCATAATAATTTTGTATAACACATTTTGATTGTATGTAAATTATGGCTTTCCTCATCAATTGTAATGGTGACCTTTATTGTGTTTAACGAATTTATTTATTGGAAACAATATAAAAAATGGTTTTTCTAAGATATATTTTAATTTTTCAACCCCGTAATGCATTAGATTTTGTTCATAGGTTTTTTTTTATATGCGAGTGTAATTTTTTTGAGATTGGTTTTCGTTCGCCGTCGTGCAATACTGAACATTCCAAACGTGGTTTGGTGCTTATTATTATAGTGAAATAATAATTATTGAATAACAATTCTGGAGTTTCATTTCTACTTCCCAATAGTTTTTGCTTCTGTTAACACTAAAGGTCACTATTCCTTATTTATAATAAAAAGTCGTTTTAAATTCAGAGCAAATATGATGGATGATGAGTTCTTGTCGTGAAACTGAACAACTTTCCCCCTGCCCGGGTAGGTTAGGTCGAAATATAAAAAATGACATCTAAAACAATTAATCCTATCTTGTTAATTAACATTCGTGTACGGGTAGGTCCAAAACTTTTTAAATTAATGAGCCTGTTACTTGAAGGAAATTTGTTCAGTTTTAGAGTAGCTCACCATAAAATATTTGCACTGAATTTAAAATTACTTTATATTATAACCCGTTCATATAAAGCAAGTGATCCCAAATGGCAACATTTTAATTTTTCAGTCAGTACAAATACTTTGTAGGATGTTTGTACTCATGGTTCGGAACAAATTACTATGGGGCCACCTCCGAATTCGTAAAAAACGTGTATTCCATTTATTTTATTGTATGATGTTTTCTATGGAACACCTAATATTCTTTTTGCGGTTTCGCGGGCGGCCACATAGTAAAAGTTGTTCAGAATCATGAGTACTGACTAAAAAATAACAATGTGCTATGTATGAGAAGGACACTAACAATAATGTTTCTGTTTCGAGTCCCCATTTCTATAAAGGTTTTATATAAATTCAGTTCATAATAAATCTTATCGAATCATATCTTAAAAGTACTTAAATTATTAAAATAAATTATTTCAGCAGGCTTAGCTTAACTGAATTATTAGGGCTATTGCACATCTCACTGCGCAAGGTCGAAATATGAAAAAATAGACCTTTCATATCATACAAAATGTAGGCACCAACCGACTTAGTCAGGTTATATATGAGGTCCAATTTTTTCTTCATATTTCGACCTTTGCTTCTCGGCAAAAGTTGTTTAATTTCATGGGCTGGTTCATCCCTCGTGACGTTAGTACTTTACCTTACAGCCTGTATAATAAAAACGTAGAATCCACGAACTCAGTGTAAAATAAAATCTGCAGGGTGAGGCACCGAACAATTTTAACGAAAACACTAAACTGAACAACTACCCTATCCCCAAGGACCAAAGATCAACATACATATATCACGCCTTTATCCCTTGCGGGGTAGGCAAAGCGTTAACGGCCGTAAGAATACGGTCGCTGTCGCCACATCTGTCATTTTTGAGGATTGTTTTCCATGGTTGTTTCAGAAAACATGTGTATCACTATAGTGACAGGTTGTCAGCCTGTCGCCTAAAAATTGTAATACACCAATACTCGAGTCCCTTAGTCGCCTCTTACGACTCCCGTGGGAAGGATGTGGGGTGATGCTATTCTAAGCCGACATCACACGACAAAGATCAAACATTATAAAAAAATTAATCATTTGATCGAGCATGTGTCTATGGGATGTAGTTAGATGTTTTGAGATCTTTGAGGAAAGTTGTTCAGTTTCACTTGATGAGCTTAGAGATTTCGGGAAAGTCGATAGCGGTACCATCCTGTACAATAAAGTAATTAATTATGATTAAAAAAGGACTTCGTTTACTCAGAAGTGAATTAGTTTTAAACTTTTTTTATAATTTATTAATTAAGTAAGGTATTGGTTATTATAGTTTTAATATAAACATTTAATTTTGACGAACTTATTGTTGATTATAAACTAATTTGGCAGCTATAGGTATAGGTGTTAATTCGGAATGCTCTGTCATTTTCCGTCAAATAAGTTTAGTAAAAGATAGGAAATTCTCTAATTCCATCCGTAAATGTTGGACGTCTCTTCAAATTTTTTTTCAAAATGTCTTCAGTGATAGTGTTTTAATAGGTGAAAGATCCTTATTGCAAATATTGATAAAGCAATGAAGTTGAAGAGCATACACCACATTTACAGATTGTGTCAAGATGATACCCTAGGTTCCTATAGATGACACTATCACCCTGCAGGCGACCACCCTAAGCGCCGGAATCTCCACTCACTGACACTGGAAAATTAGGTTGGGTAGTCCATATTAGTAAATCACTACATAGTATAAAGCAAATCGCTTTTCGCGCCCGTCTGTATGTATGTTTGCTTCAATCTTTAAAACTACACAACGGATTTTGATGCAAGTTTTTTTAATAGATAGTGATTCAAGAGGATGTTTTTTATGTATAATACTTGCTGGGAAAAATCCTTATTCCCACGGGAAAATGATATGCAGGTGCTGGGGCAGGCCGCTAGTGAATAAATAAAATAAAAGAGTCGGAGATGATAACGGAAAGTGATAGCGCTATTATAAGTGTTTACCGAATTGACACCATTATCGAATTTAATTAATATTGTTTGGTAATACCATTTAGGTTAAAAGTGAGACAGTCAGGTATGGGCAAGTTTTTATATGAATTTTGTACAAGAATGAGATGAGAAAGGAGTCGATTGTCTATTTTTATAAGGAGGTAACATGTTAAGTGGCTAAAGTGCATAATTATATTTATAATATAAAATAAAATAATAAACATCATATCCATTATAATGCTGTAAAATTATCGCAGCGTTACAATATATTACTTGCTTACTTGTATAGATTTCTGATACTTAGATTTTTTCAGAAAAGCTTGATAAGAAACACTATAGTCAGTCAGTTGCGAATTGGCACGAACAATAGAATAGCATCTATCACTAATAAATACTATAGTCTGTAAGTTTAGGTACTTATCTTTTTGTAAACAAACTTTGTACTAAACTGACAGTTCTGAAGTGTCACTTTCATACAAAGTTTGTTTACCAAAAGATAAGTACCAAAACTTACAGGCTATAGAAGCTCCACAAATCGGAAATTGTGGGTAGAATTAAGTACCTACATATCCTTGAAAAAAGTGCCTATCTATTAGGTATTTTAAGTGATTTTCATAAAAAAAAACCTTATGGTATTTCCAGTAGGTACGTAAAATATCACGCAAACGTCATTAATTTAGTATTTATTATAATTGTACTGCATTTGCTCATTAAAATTAATTTTGCACTGTAAAACTGTTAAAAAACTTGTCAAACAGTTCGATTACAATATTTTTATCAATTTTTCATTCTGTGATACTTATATAATTTTCATGGAACAAACTTTATTTTCCTTTTCCTTTTAACTTCTGTATATCATATTTTTTGTATACAGGCTGTTAGGAAAGTACCTACTACGTTCCTTTCAAGGGATAAAGCTGCCCTTGATACTGAACAAATTCTTTCAAGGAACATAAGTCGAAATATGAAAAAATATGCAAACTGCCCACACAAAATGTACCAGCCGACCGAGTCAGGTTGTATGCGAGGTCCAACATTTTTTTTGCTATTTCTGTGTACCTACCTTGGAGGAAGTTCATTTTCATAATAATATATCTTTATTTCAGACTTTCATCCATAACATTACATTATAAACATTCATAAGCCGGTTTATTCCTTAAAAGGAACGTGGTACTTTCCTAACACCTGTATATTAGCCAATTAGCCGTAGCCACGTAACTAACAACCTCAATAAGCAAGGTGGAGCAAATATAACGCAACTAACGTCATAACTTGATTTTATAAAGAAACGACCCCGAAAGGGCAACATTATTGTTGACATAATTCATAATTCATTTATTGATTGCATTGTCACAAATAATAATGTACATTCTTAAAAAGAGTAGGTAAACAGATAGTATGTTATATATGTGACACCCCGTCGGGGTATCGCAATACTGAGCCAGAGGGCTTATAATGTAACTATAAATACCTATTCATGCAGATTTTATTTCAATACGATAATTTGTCAACATATAATAATAATTTCAAAATAAAGTACCTACTTATGTTTATAACAGTATAATTAGTATGTAAATAATATTATTAATTCAACATCTCGCTCATATGTCATATATTTTAATAGAGAGACAAACAATAATGTTGACAATTCGGGATCGTCTCTTTATCAGTGGCCTATGCAACGAAACTACAGGCTACAATTCTACAGGTGAAATTCGATGTACATTGCGTAGCCGATGGGACATTATAAAACCAGGATTTTTACCCGTTACGCAATGTACATCGAATTTCACCTGTAGAATTGTAGCCTGTAGCTTCGAAAAACGAGGCACTGATCGAGATATATGTATGTTTAAAGCTCAACTGTTATTTATTATAAAAGACAAGTCTACATAATCTACATTACGTTTGAATTTTTTTTTCATACACAGTGTTGCAAAAAATTATTGAAATTACGTGTATTATAGTAGTGTGAAGAAATCTATTCTGAGAAGATTTTTTTTTTTATTACTCGGCGCATCAGATCAGATGTCATTTTGTAATATGCAATAATAATATTATGGTCCTGGAAAAAAAATCCAGTATTTAGCCGAATTAAAAATGTTCTTATAGGCTGATAGAATATTTCCATACATGAAAGGAGAAATCAACTTGAACCTAGGACCTTAGAATACTGTTTGGTGATTATATATATGTTGCACCATTTATGTTTGGCAGGACATTATATACTAATCAGTTAAAGCAAGCTGTAAAAGCTTAGTGATTTATTATTAGATAGATATTCTTCGATAGATAGTTTTGTTACGCTTCGCTGTAGGATAGACTGCAATATTTATATAAAAAATAGTTGCTAAATAATAATAAAAATAATTACAGGACAAAATTACCATAACTCTATCGGTTTGTACCTATTTGAAAGTTAAGTAACGAAAACAATTAGTTTAAAAAAGAAACACATAAAAGGAACAGATAATTCAATTGCCATACTTTATATTCGTATTATCCAAATCCAAGTCATGACGAAAAGTACCGTGCAACGTAACGTAATAAATAATCACCTACCCTACCATCCAACTGTCACAGGCCAACTTCTAGTGACTATGTATTTGTTTTTTTAACTTTTTTTTCGCACTCAAATCTGTAATAACTTGTTACAGAACAGGTTAGTGCCTTTAATAAGATACATGTATTTTCCTTTGTCTACACAAGTGGGTCAAATACCTATTTTTTCGATTTCTTAGTACTAATTTATTTTTAGGCATATTATGTTCCATTCAATACAGATGTTAATAAAGTAGCATTGGATGCTGTTCTAATCAAAAATGTGTTTTATTCAATATGTTTCACAAAACCATGGAGCGCCATAAATAATAGGTAGGTAGGTACCAAGAAAAACAGCCCATACAAACAGACCCTACTAACTAATAGTCCGATTCATTCAATAGCTGTCGTCTTTCGTGCCTGCCTAGGCACTATGCAAAGAAAATATGATAGTATCTGTTTTAGAATGAAGCCAAGAAAAACTCTAAATGTAATTGTCTGTTCATACTTTTGTGCGTTTAGAGTTAGAGCTACTCATAAAAATACATCGTCAGTATTTTTATTTTGTTGGTTAGTTGGTTACTAGTTTTTGAACGCATTCTGCTTGAAACGTCATCTGTCATATTATAATAATAGTGTTGTCCGGACAGTCGACCATCGTGAATTGTCGAGACTTGTGTATGCGTGGTATTTTATACAAAAAATATAAAATAGGACGTTTCGTACTAGCTGCAGTAAATAATACAAATAACAGACACCCTTTTTTCTGCTGAGGTTAAACCCACCTTCACTTTTTTATGTATAAACAATTTTTAAAGCGCAGAGCACACCGGCCTGCGTAATGCGGCACATGTACAGATGGCACACCACTCGCGTGACCTACGCAACGTAAGCGGTATGCCGTCCCCCGAACAATCCCTTACATTACAACCCAGGTACGCCCTGTACACGTGCTGCATACGAGTCTCATTACACAGGCCGTTATGCTCTGCCCTTAAATAAATATTTGAGGGGTTCTTTAAGTTTATTCTCTAGGAAAGTTTCGACAAAATTGCCTAAATTAATTAGTAAGCATAGAGGCGCACCGGTTGTAATCTAAAGGATTGTATGACAGACGGCTCACCGCTTACATTGCATTGTTCGTTGCATAGGTCACGCGAGCGGTGTGCCGTCTGCCTGTCATACAATCCTTTATATTACAACCGGTACGCGCCTGGTACGCCGTGTTCACGTCATGTTTACGAGCCGCGTTACGCACCCCGGTGTGCTCTGCGCTTTAGCCTTTACGATATCGACACCATTCGGATTTGGTTCTACATCACTAAAGTGATGCATTCTGTTTCTGACAGAACTGATAAAAAAACATTTCATTTCGTAAATTTGTTTGACAAGGCAAAGTTGTGTCGTGGTTGTGTCGTGTTGATGAGCTAATAATACAAAAAAGTCGCTTTTTCCACGACATCTCGGTGAGATCATGTGATATAAATAAAAAAAATAGATGTTCGTGAAGTGCTGTGCATGTGGTAACAATCGAATAATCGGTAGTAATTCGGTGGTTATTCGCGTAGTGTATCAGTGAAATTTTAGTGTTATGTTCGATAGGTGGTTTTGAAAGTGGCGGGAGAAATGGGGCAGACTCCTAGCTCCGTCCGGAGCAAGGAGAGCCGGCGCTCCTTTCGGGGTTTCGCCAGGCGAAGCAAGTTGAACAAGTCGAATCTGAGCCACTCGTTCAACATGACACCTTCAGAGGAATACCCTGAGCTGATGAACGTGAATTCAGCTACAGAGGAGCAGCTGATGACCCTTCCTGGGGTAAACAGGCAGTTAGCGCGGGAGATAGTCCGCCACAGACAAATGATCGGCCGTTTCAAGAGAGTCGACGACCTTGCTCTAGTCTCAGGTGACTTCCATTAAGTATTTATGTCTAGTCATGCATGCAATCACATTACCAAGTTACACTGTAAGCCGGTTTAAACTGTCTTGTTAGTCCTAAGTCTACAATGTATGTTTTCAGGTTCATTTAAATTACACAGATAGCAAGGACTTAACAATTACTCCCTAATTGCTAGCATTGATTGCCTCTGGTTTACGACTGATAAAAACATTCAATAAATGCACAGAACTGTAGGTTAACAAGTATAATTATAATTTTATGACATTGTTTTAGGAATCGGAGCTGAAAAACTGGAGTTATTGAGGCCGGAAATCTGCACTAGTGTTAGAAAACCTGTGTCTAGGGCCAGTTCGAGTACTCAGTCCTTAGATAGCTCTCGGATCCTTCTAGACTCAAAACTATGCTCGGTCAACTCTTCAAGTGTATTCGAGCTTCAATGTGTACCGGGCCTCAATCAAGAGCTAGCCGCAAACATAGTTGATTACCGCAATAAAAAAGGCCCATTCAAATCACTCGACGACTTAATAAAAGTCCGTGGAATGAACATAGTTAGACTAAGCACAGTGAAACCACATCTAACATTAGAAAATAGGAAATGTGAAAGTGTTCAGAATTTAACAAATGGACATGTAAATGGGTTTACAGAGTTGTCGCTGAAAGACAGTTTGTTACTAAACGGTATGTCTAGTACACCTAGAACAGGTCATAGGAAAAGTATAAGTTTATCGATGCCAGCAAAGTTTCCAGCGCTGCCAAATGGTTTTGCGGCAGCACCTGTGAATGATATCTTAGATTTATTATCAGCTTACTCCCACCGACCAATAGTTGAAGAAGTGTTTATGTACGAGAGGGACGGAGTGAGGTGTTGCAGAGTGGCATCGTGGAACCTGCATCAGCTAAGCATAGATAAAATTACCAATCCCGGTGTAAGAGAAGTTGTGTGCAGAACTATTTTGGAAAACAAGTAAGTTTAACACTGTTTTTGAATTTATTGGGTTAATGCACTTATAGTGCTATATTATTCTCATATAAATGAATAAAAATAAGAAATTAAAAATTTTGTGGCAGATTAATGGGATGGAATCTATACATGTCCTAGTTTGATTTCTGATGATGATGAATAAGCTCGTACTTTTTCAATTTTTTATTTTTAGTCATTTATGAGAACTGTTTTTGGAAAATAAAAGCTTGTTTTACTAATACATACACAAAATTTCATGTCATTCTGTGTTAACATTATGTATCAAACATAGAAAAAAAAATTGTAGTTTCAAATATGAAATTAAAATTAGGCTCAATTTCTTCACAATCTATATAGATTGTAAAATTTAGCTTGATACCAAAATCTTACAAACTATACAAATCCTTATTTTGGCCAAGGATTTTTCATTCTTCTATTCGAAATAATAAAAAAAAAACCTCTTAAATTGTAAACTGCAGCTTTGTCAGAACAGGTCAGCAGCTATATAAAACAGTTCATACATAATTTTAACAGCATATTAGATATCTGCTTCTGTTATGATACCGGATATCAATAAATTAAATGAGCTTATCATTAAATAATTACCTAACACAAAGACATTATAATATTAATTACCTATTATCTTTACAGTGTTGCAATGCTATTATCTTTGTTGCTATTTCAATTAGTCATATTACATATTGGGTTGTTGCTAAATGATTTTGCTTATCAGCATGTTTCTATCTTATGTAACTAATGGAACTATAACTAAAGACCAAAACAAACCAAAGTAGCCTATTTCAGTTATTTCTACTTATGCCTAAAATAAATGGCCAATATTAGTAGAGATTGATTGACCTATCGCTTTTAATACAGGTTGTCAATTATAAATTGGCGTGTGGCAAAAGAACATACTAATTTTGAATTAAAAAAGTTACAAGATTATGAACACTATTTTTGTAATCATAATCAGAAATAAATCAGGTTATGTTGTTAAAAAGAAATAACCATACCAGTCTGGCTATAGGCAAAAGTAAACATAAAAGTAGCAACAAAGAGAGTCTCGGAGGCGCCACCACTGGAACGACAATTTATAGTTGACAGACTGTAGAATTGTACCACACTTTAGACAAAATATTATAAAGGCAGAGCACACCGCCTGTGTATGCAGCTTGTGTGCTTGCTCGCGGTCACGCGCGTACGTATTGTATTGTATAGGACCATATAAGAGACGGCACACTGCTTGCATGACCAACGCAACACACGAGCTCCGACCAAGCCGACAGGCGTAGTTTTGATGGCCCCGGGGCCAATATCGTATAGACAATCACAAAAAAAACGAGCTGTATACGCAGACGACGTGCTCTACCATTAACATAACGTTATAATTTTGTTTATTCAATCTAAAATACACTACGCCTCTGACACATCTCAAAGTCTCACGAGCAAAATTCCCTCCACAGATTATCACTAATAGCCGTACAAGACGTGCTGGTAGAAGGTGCCCTGAAGATGATCTGTGATGAACTGAACTTCCCTGGACTAAGGAGGGTTCACGAGTGGAAGCATAACAGCAGACGATGGGAGTACACGCTGTCCAGGAGAGTTGATGGGTATGTTGAAATACCGAAAGACCAGGAGCTCAATTTCTGAATTGTACGTTTTCGTTTGCGTGCACGAAAGTCTAAAACGACTTGTCTATCCACACGTTTTTAAAATTACTTTGATGTGTTGATAGTCAAAAGTATGTGTGAGTTGTCGTATGATGCCGGCTTAGACTAGCATCACCCCGCATCCTTCCCGTGGGTGTCGTAAGAGGCGAATAAGGGACTCGAGGGTATTAGTGTATCACAATTTTCAGGCGACAGGCTGACAACCTGTCACTATAGTGATACACATATTTCTGAAACAACCTAGGAAAACAATTTTCAAAAATGTCAGACGTGGCGATAGCGATCGTATTCTTACGGCCGTTAACGCTCTGCCTACCCCGCAAGGGATAATGGCGTGATATATGTATGTATGTATGTATGAATTTTTGAGGGTATGTGGGAATCGATAAGTAAAGTAGAACGTGAGATACAAGCATAATAAGTGGCAGATTTTCGTATGAAACTAAAGCATACGTTTCAGAAATAGAGCTCCAGGGCCCCAAGGCTACTATTTTTTGTCATTGTAACGCCATTGAAACTCAACTGTTATTCCATTGTCACTGTGATTTTCTATACTTCAAACTGTTAGCCGACTACGAAACTACCAAAATCATCCAATCGACATCCAACTGAAATGATTTTCATTTGGCAGACTTAGGGCCCAAGAGTTTTCGCATGCGAAATGCCACTAAATTGTGCTCGTACTTTCTACTAAACTTATCCATTTACCCATGCCTTAATAAATTCACATATACCTACCATTGATATTAAAGAAATCGAGTAGAATAAATTGTGATGTGAGTGGTTAGACCACTCTTTGCGAACTTCCGTGAACAATTCAGAAATCACACAGTAATTGAGCTACATAGGACCTTCAGTCTCTTACATCATCATCATTTATTTAAGTTCGTCCCCTTGTCGGTGGAGTATCCGCCAGCTTTCTCTGTCCTCTGCCTTCTATTTGATTTCTCTGTACAACGTGACCATTATTTTCTCCTTTATCTGATCCAAATAACTCCTTACCGCTTGTATATTTTCTTTACCGTTATGCTCTGAAGGGATAAATTGTACTAAAGAGAGCGATAGTTTTATCATCTTAAGATTTTCGCGGATAATTATCTCAGGAGATAATATATTATAGTATCTTATCTTCACCCTATGACGTCCTTAAACCATTGACCATAACCTGCACGCCGCTGGTTCGTGTTCTATGATGCATTTAATAGGTTCAATTTCTAGTCGTAATAGACGATTGCTTTTATGGCTATTCTATTGGCTATCATGGAAACGTATTTGACGAAGATCTGGAACGGGTTTTTTCCGGACAGTTGTATAATCAGCAAAAATATGTTTCGTATAGCGCTTATTTATGTGTGGTTTTTGGTACGGCATCGCTAAATATTTTAATTCTCCAACTATCACGGTTAAAGAAATACAAATAGACAGACATATATCAGAGCGTCAGTAATAGGGTTCCTTTTTTAAACCGTAAAAAAATATTATCCGTTTCGACGAAGAAAGAAATGAACCCCTTTAATCAGCATTAATTTTGAAAATATTTTGTTAGATTTGTTTGATGAGAAATCTTACTGTTGCCATCCTGCTTACCCCACAAGGAATACAACCTAGTTTGTTTGGTCAGGCAGTGGTGAATCAGCCGCACCCTTTCCCTTTATGATAGCTCTGTGCGACCTTCGCCCTGACACGACAGCTTTGTTGACATAAATAATGTGTTAGCTTACTCCATTATACCGCGATTAATTGTCTTATCGAGAGCTACATACATACATACATATATAACGCCTCTATCCCATGCGGGATAGGCAGAGCGTTAACGGCCGTAAGAATACGGTCGCTATCGCCACGTCTGACATTTTTGAGCTTTCCGGGCAATTTACGTACATACGTACAACCCGCAGAACGTATAGAGCCGTCATCTGCTTTTCGAGTGGGACACCCAGTCGTTAAACGACCCGATGAGCCCTCGTGTCTGTTCTTCAGCCGCTTACTACAAGTGGCAGGTCTGTGAGATGGTTGCTAACGACCGCGTCTAAATAATCATAGACAGCAACCGTGATCGATCGAAGTACGGAAGCATTTTATTCTCGGACAATCAGTGGCCTATGTAACGAAACAACAGGCTACAATTCCACAGGGGAAATTCGATGTACATTGCGTAGCCGCTGGGACATTATAAAACCAGGATTTTTAACCCGTTACGCAATGTACATCGAATTTCACCTTTAGAATTGTAATCTGTAGTTTCATAAAACGACGCACAGGTGGTACAGCCTGTCCTAACTAAACTGGGAACAAATTCACAAATTTATAAATAGCAACTTTGTTAAGTAAACCGTGTGGTGCCGGCTTAGAATAGCATCATCCCATTTCTGCCTGTGGGTGTCGTAAAAAGCTACCAAGGGTTGAATCCATGGAACTGGCACTCACTGTGAATGTCTACAATGTCTTGCACTGCGCTCGTCAATCCGCCTGCCAAGCGTGGTGAGTATGACAGCACCCCCCAATTGGGGGAGACCCATGTCCAGCATCGGACTGTTGTGGCTGTAGAAGTAGAGGGTCCGGCAGTCGCACTACTACTGTTACTGCTTTGTGAATGAGTAAGAGAATAGTTCTGAACAGAGGATAGTTCGATAGTTGGTAGAGCGATTTTCGCCTCGAAAAAATAATTGATAATGGGTGCAACCGCTGAAACGGGACCTAGTATTATACAAACTTAAGAGACGAGTAACTAGTAGAGATGAAGAGTGGAACTTGACAACCGATGTGGCGCAGTGGTAGTGCGACTGCATTAGACGCCGAAGGTTCCGGGTTCGATTATCGGTGGGTCCCTCACAAAGTTGATATTTATAACTTTGTAAATTTATTCCCATAGACTGGAGGCAAAATCGCAATAGCTGCTTTAGTTTAGGAGTTCGTCGTCACTTCAATAGTGATGGCTAAAACAGGTACCGTTGGATTCGTTATGATCTCTGGATGACGGTTTAGCCTGTTTTAACTTCAACAAATGGTACAGCAGGTATTTATGACGTCATAAAGATGGCGGCTACTTACTTTAGTTAATTGCATATTTTTACCAGTCTTGTCAGGACATTGCGAGCTGAACCACCCGATTGTCCGTAAGTAAGATGGGGCTCCGTGTTTCGGTTGCTGTCTATGATCACTTAGACGGCGGCGGTCGTTACATAACCATGTCAGAAGCCTGTTACTTGTAGAAGGCGGTTGAAAAATTCTGACACTAGTGTTCATCGGGTCGTTGGACGACTTAGTGTCCCACTCGAAAAGAGAAGAGAAAAAATGAATAGCAGAAGATAAGATATTTAGATAGTCAGATAGTTGGTAGAGCGATATTCACCACGAAAAAATAATTGCTAATGGGTGTAACCCCTAAAAGGTCCCTAGTATTACACAAAGGTTAATTATTAGGCAATGATATGAGCTAATATCAGCCAAGTATCTTATCTGTCAAGGTCGTCTGCTAGGTGAGCTGCTTTAATTGGATTAGCGTCTACTAACATGGTAACTAAAGTACTTTTGTTTGATCGCAAATATTTGTGTTTTGTATTGTAACTTTTTTAAATTGGTATTGAAAAATACATACCTACAGTACCTACACAGACATTGGGAATGACGCGGGAAGCGATTTTGTAGTGAAGACACATACATACATACATATATCACGCCTTTATCCCTCTCGGGGTAGGCAGAGCGTTAACGACCGCAAAAAAAACGGTCGCTATCGCCACGTTTGACAAATATTAATTTGTGTATCACTATAGTGACAGGTTGTCAGCCTATCGCCTAAAAGTTGTAATACACGTAAAACCCTCCAGTCCCTTAGTCGCCTCTTACGACACCCACGGGGAAGAAATGGGGTGATGCTATTCGAAGCATAGCATAGCATTCATGTGTAGTGAAGACGATTAAGAGATAAATCCAGGGCCCTAAGTCTGCTAAATGAGAATCGTTTCAGTTGGATGTCGATTGGATCTCAGTTGGATGATTTCAGTCATTTCGTAGTCTGCTAACAGTTTAAAGTATAGAAAAATCGCAATGGCATTAGAGTGACAGTTGAGTTTCGATGGCGTTACAATGACAAAAAATAGCAGAATTTGAGCCCAGCAAATGAACACCACAAGGTGTGTTTTAGGTAACACTTTAATCTACCTTAACTCATATAATCTTAGTGTCATGATTTAGATGGTCTCTGAAATAAATAAATAATATTAAACAAAAAGTTATGGTTATGTTGTAATTCATATTTGCATGTCATATTAGGTCCGTATCTAATCTGTATACAAAGTCCATGTCCTATAACTTCATTCATAAATACTATCATATATTGTATAGAGAGAAAATTGTATCTTACAATTTGACAATGACTTTTTTATTATTGCCAATCATAACGCAAAATGTAAATTTTATGATTTGAATTCTTGACTTGAATAAATATTCTTGTGGAGTTTTTAAATTGTATTTTCTCTCGTCAAAGCTTTTCATCGGATTTTTTTGTTGTTAAATTGTGTCTTTTTACGAAGGACGCCATCTTTTGAAAAAAAAACTAAAACAAAACGCCGAGCCAGCTCGGTCTACCAGCTGGTGATAGATAACCTTGTATTAGGAGCACCTGCTAGTTTATCAGTTAGCTGTCTATTTATAAACTACTCTTGAACTTGGTCGGAGTAGCAAGACGATTCAAATATGTATTTATAACCATACCATATGCATTTATTACCATATTACAATAATATAATGTTTTAGAATTATAAACCTCTTTTTTAAAATTATAAAAATGGTCCAATATTTAGAATCGTATGATTCAGATGCCTATCCCTACAAATACCAAAATATTTTTTGTCTACCATTTAATCTTAACTTTTTTAAGTCTACTTCATCCGAAAAAGTAATCCTACTAATATTATAAATGCGTAAGTTTGTATGTTGGTTTGTTTTTTACTCTTTCATACTAAAACTACTGAACCGATTTTCATGAAATTTGCCACACAGAGGGTAACTACGATTATAACACATAGGTCAGTTGTTATCCCGAAAAAATGCTCCTGTGGGATGATAAGGGATTAAAACCGACTTTTAAGGGATTAAGGCCGGAGCCGCGGGCGCCAACTAGTTTATATAATACTACATAGGTACATACATACATAAATCACGCCTCTTTACCGTTGGGGTAGGCAGAGAATATTTCCTTCCACTTGCTACGATCCTGGTATACCTACTTCTTTCGCTTCTTCTCCATTCATCAGTCTTTACATGCACGCTCGTCGGTTTAGGGTACTAAAGTATATTTACAAAAGTTTTTTTTTGTTCCAGCCGACATTTAGGGTTCATTTACGACTCGGCCACGAAAGGAATCACGATAGAAGACATAGACCTGGACCAGCTGAGCCTTCTGTCCGAGTCGAGCGAGGTGCGGACTTTGGTTGACACTCTGTCAGAGCTGCGAAGCGAGCGATATATTGCTGTGCCACAAGGTAAGCTGTTTGCTCCTACTTTATTCCTAATGTACACAGACATACATACATACACATACACAAATCACGCCTATATCCCTGGCGGGGTAGGCAGAGCGTTGACGACCGCAAAATTGTGACTCTCAAAGAGTCGTTTCAGATAAGTCGTGTATCACTATAGTGACAGGTTGTCAGCCTGTCGCCTAAAATTGCAATACACATGAAACCCTCGAGTTCCTTAGTCAGCTTTTACGACACCCACTGGAAAGAAATGGGGTGATGCTATTCTAAGCCGGCATCACACGGAAAAATAATGTTTATGCTACTAATCCTACTAATATTATAAATGCGAAAGAGTATGTTTGTTTGTTTGTTATTCCTTCACGCTAAAACTAAAGAACTGAGCCCTAGTATCAGACTTTTTCAACCGCCTTCTACAAGCAGCAGGCGTCTGACATGGTTGTGTAACGATCGCCGTCTAAGTAATCATAGACAGCAACCGGGACCTACGACTTAAGGTGCCATCCGAATCACGGAACCATATTTGTTACGGGCACGGAGGACAATAACCAGTGGAGAACGCATGCGGGGGCGACCGCACTCACTTGATGTATGCTTTATAAGGCTGACGCATCAAAATTTTGATTAGTCGGGTTGAGACTGTGCGAAGGAACGGACGTTCCGCGCTTCGTTTATTGGCGTATAAACGTAAACAAGAATGCCTTCCTGTACAGTGAAATGGTGTGGAAAGTGTAGTACAACATCAAGTTCCGCAAAAGACGGGATAACATTTCATAGGTAAACATTTTTATGCTTGATTCTTTCAAAATTTCATTTTAATGAAAAATAATTCCATATTTATAATTTCTGATGCGCTCCCGTTGATGTCTTTCATTGCTATCCCTTTCTAACGCACGGGTGTGTCCATACGTAGGCTGGCTCTTTCTTCGTATTAGTGCTATACTATACCACTGTTCTCAGAAGTATATAATGATTTTATCGATAATTTTGGGATCGTCATAAAAGAATTATGTTAGTGTATGTACTTAACAACTTACCTACAATGTATATTATACGAATGAATGCATTCGGGGTATATGGAGTGGCGCGGACGCATTCCCCCCGCGCCACCCGGAACGAAAATCGAAATCAAGTGCAGGTGTACGCGCACGCGGCGACCTTTGTTTCGGCAGATGAAATGATCGTAACAGGTCGTTTTTAATTCGATACAATTATTTCAATACATACCCTAAAATTACAATGTAAGTAGGTACTTATTAATTGTTTACATACATACATATATCGCTATATTAATATTAGCATGCACATGTTTCAATAAATTTCAATCACATAATATGAGTAAACTTATTGAACGGTGATATAAAATATCGATATAATTTTACATATTTATTTTTCCCATCTCTACAAAATATGCGGTCATTGCGAAAGCCAATTGCGTCTAGCGATAATTACCTCTCCCCCCGCAAAAACCAGTGAGCTTGGTTTTGAACAAAATCGTACCGACGCGTTCTCCACTGGTTATTGTCCTCCGTGGTTACGGGCAATCGGATCCCATTGTCCTAACCAGACTGGGAATATATTGAGTGACCCACCAAGAATCGAACCCAGGACCTTCTGCGTCAGAGGCAGTCGGACTACCACTGCGCCACATCGGGCGAGTGTTGAGTGTTTATCTTAGCCGACCGAAGTGCGGACTTGGGTCGACACGTGTTGTCTAAGCTACAGAGCGAACTAATAGCTGTGCCGCAAGCTAATCTATTTGCTCCTACTTTATTCCTAATGTATACTAGTATGAATAACAGTTGATATTGTTATCTCACACACACAGACACACACACACACACACACATACACACACACACACACACACAAATCACGCCTGTATCTCTGGCGGTGTAGGCAGAGCATCAACGACCGTAAAATTACGGCCGTAAGCGCCACGTCTGGCAAATTTTTGAGGGTCGTTTCAGATAAGTCGTGGAGCACTATAGTGACAGGTTGTCAGCCTGTCGCCTAAAATTGCAATACACATGAAACCCTCGATCAATACACGGGAAAGACATGGGGTGATGCTATTCTAAGCCGGCATCACACGACAATTGTTATCTCAATCGAGCCAACAAGGCTTCATACTAAAATGTCCCGTGCCCTTTCTCTAGCTAGATTGTCGACCGCAGGCAACCCGGCTTGAAACCTGCGTCACGTGGCTTGCAGGTTTATTATTAACCCTGAAGGTTGAGGGGTGCTGAATGCTCGCTGGGGCAGGCCTTTATTCGCCAATAACATTCTATCTATTGTTGTCTTACAAGGCCCGGCCTTATAAGTAAGGTGTACATGTACACAAATACATACATACATACATATATCATGCCTTTATACCTTGCGGGGTAAGCAGAGCGTTAACAGCCGCAAGAATACGGCCACTATCGCCACGTCTGACATTTTTGTGGATTGTTTTCTAAGTTGTTTCAGAAAACATGTGTATCACTATAGTGACAGTTTGTCAGCCCGTCGCCTAAAAATTGTAATACACCAACACTCTCGAGTCCCTTAGTCGCCTCTTACGACAACCGCGGGAAGAATTGTGCACAAATGTTTGAAATATTTCAAGCTGTAACAGGGGTACAAGTCATCCATCATCGATGCATAGTATAAAGTGAAATCATTTGCCTGTTTCTGTCTGTATGTCTGTCATTAACACCGCTAAAGCAACGAATTTTGTTGCGGTTTTGTAAGAGATAAGAGTAATTCAAGACAAAGATTTTCATGCCGTGTGATGCCGGCTTAGAATAGCATCACCCCACATCCTTCCCGCGGGTGTCGTAAGAGGCGACTAAGGGACTCGAGAGTATTGGTGTATTACAATTTTTAGGCGACAGGCTGACAATCTATCACTATAGTGATACACATGTTTTCTGAAACAACCTTAGAAAACAATTCTCAAAAATGTCAGACGTGGCGATAGTGGCCGTCTTCTTACGGCCGTTAATGCTCTGCCTACCCAGCAAGGGATAAAGGCGTGATATATGTATGTATGTATGTAAGATTTTCATTAAGGAGATAGTGAACATATCATCGTAAACAGATTGTGCGTAAAAAAATGATTTCTTGGGGGATCTTTAAGCCTTCAGTCACTGTTTCTGTTTTTAATTGAATATGATTATTTCGTCGGTGGCCAAGTGGTTAAGACACCTGTCTTACAATCGTGAGACCCGAGTTCGATCCCCGCCATATAGCAATGTGTCTATACCCACGTGTATTTACCGACTGCTCGTACGGTGAAACAAAAGCACCCACATTCAATTATAATTTGAATTCAGATGATATTTGAATTTGATTTAACCTAAAATTCAGGCCAGGTTAGCCTTCGGGTTGCACAGGTCAGATGGCAGTCGCTCTGTGTAAAAACTTTGTTTCACGTCAAATCCCCTAGGTTAGGAAGCCGACCCCGACAAGAACGGGATAAGGAGAATAATTGCTTAAGCATTGATTTCATTCATTGGGTCTATCGTCGACTCGGTGTCCTTGTAGTGGTGATTAAGATGTTGATAATGAATGTACGTATGTATGTCATTGTGTTTCAAAACGTTGCAAAGTCCACTTTTAATGTCCAATTGTCCAGTTCCACAACTTCTCTATTATTTCCGTGATAAATGTAAATATCAATTCAAATGAACGTTTGTTTTGCTTTCACAAAAATGTAGTTCATTCATACACGCGACTGCCAGCAGTCATTATTTTACTAACAATGATATTTACAAAATCGATCCGTTTAGAACTGAGTGAAGATAGTTCGAATATTCGAAGTATGTATTACCTGGTGTACTATTGATTATGTCAGCGTAACAATCTTTCCTCCACAATAGAATCGATATTTGATAAACCTAAAGTAAGTCGCTGAGATAAACCATTATTATGCGTACATATATACATATATCACGCCTTTATCCCTTGCGGGGTAGGCACAGCGTTAACGGCCGTAAAAATACGGCCACTATCGCCACGTCTGACAAATATTGGTATATAAATGGTAGCATTGGTTTGCACAAACGCCCATTCTCAATCCAAAGAAACGAAACGAAAGAAAGGAATGAATAAGCCTTAACCCCCAAATATTCTTAATTTTGCATTTTGTTGCGGTTTTTTTTAAAATAGGTGGAAGAAGTGCTTCAACAGAGATGTTTATGCGTGTTATACATACAAAAATCACGCCTATATCCCTGGCAGGTTAGGCAGAGAGTTAACTATCGTAAAATCACGATCGATCGTCACGTCTGACAAAAGTTTGAGGTTCGTTTCAGATAAGTCGTGTGTCACTATAGTGACACACACACTATAGTGACAGGTTGTCAGCCTGTCGAGTCCCTTAGTCAGCTTCTACGACATCCACGGGAAAGAAATGGGGTGATGCAATTTTAAGCCGGCATCACTCTGACATGACAAATGTTATGTGTTTATAAAATACATGCCGGGAAAACACTTTATTCCCAGGAAAAACTATTAGCAGCGAGTGCAACCGATGATAGTTGTTTATAAAAATGGTACGTTTCTTCACTGGCGGTCCATAATGCTCACACCGGTTACGTGAATGGTCACGTGTTGCGTGCACGCTCGATTCATGAAATATTTGATGCCTGCCTTCTGGTAGCTGTACTTCCTTTGTGTTACGGTATTTGTGGCCTTGGTCTCTTTTCGTGTGGGACACCGAGTCGTCCAACGACCCAGTGAACCCTAGTGTCAGAATTTTGCAACCGCCTAGTAGCAGGCTTCTGACATGGTTGTGTAACGACCGCCGTGTAAGTGATCATAGACAGCAACCGGGACCTACGGCTTAACGTGCCATCCGAAACACGCAACCATCTTACTTACGGACCATCGGATGGTGCAGCCCGCAATGTCCTAACCAGACTGGGAATAAATTCACAAAGTGATAAATATCAACTTTGTGAGTGACACACCGAGAATCGAACCCGGAACCTTCTGCGTCAAAGGCGCAATGGCACTACCACTGCGCCACATCGGTCGTCAATCGTGGCCTTGGTGAATTATGTTATCTTCTGACTGAATAATTTCAACAGTACGAGGATGATAGAAGATTTGCGAAACAGGTGTGAATTTTATCCGAACAGGTGTACATGGCAAGTTTGGATGGGAACGTTGGAAGGGATAAACCTCGGCAACGTACCACGATCAACGTAGTAAAGCAAGGGTCAAGAGTACCTTAAACCGAGCCTGTATGAAAAGAGTGATCAATGTAGAAAAGGCGAAAGAAATATGCAAGAAATGATTCATCATGAGATGATGATGATGATCTCTCCAACCGATTTCGGCCATGGCGACCGTTTCGACTCCTAATCAGAAGGGCGCTGATGCGCCCGGAGATAGCTATCGTTGTCAATTTTGGCAGTAAACTCCCATGCACAGTGTGGACTCGTGAGTTTGCCATTTAAATAATTATAGTTAATCGCGACGGATGGACGGGCTTTTAACTCATCGTGCTTAGTGTAGAGGTCTGCTTTACGCTGTTCCTCAAACTCGCGGACTTGCCTCTTAACCAACCCGCGCCATTCGGGGCGCTGCGCGGCCAAACCCTTCCATTGAGTGAGCTTAATTTTGCATCTTTTAATGTGTCGTTTCTGAACATCTTTATATCTGAGGAGTTATGATACTGGTCTAAGATTTTTTTAAGAAGAGTTTTGATAATTATGGAATTTAATTTAATAAAATTTTTTGAATATCAAAATAAGGTAAGGTTCTAAGGTGGTGTATGCAGAAAGAGGCGTGATTTATGTACGTGTAGTTCTTTTCCATCAGTCACTGCAGTCCTCTGCTGGACATGGGCGCCCGTAAAATAATCAAGTTTGTAGAAAATGCTACAGTTCAAAAGACCAGCGCCCCGTTTTTCGAAACTACAGGCTACAGGTGAAATTCAATGTACATTGCGTAGCGGGTCAAAAATTCTGGTTTTATAACTTACTTTATGTCCCATCGACTATGCAATGTAAATGAAATTTCACATGTAGCCTGTAGTTTCATTGAAAAGAGCACAGGCGAACGTTAAAATAATAATGAGGTGTCATTAAATTCGTCTCGGCTACGCGAGTGACACTTATTTCAATCGTTTATTTCCAAGTAGATTCACAACGAATTCTTTCAGAAAGTCAAAAATTTACAATACAATACTGTCGCTAAAAATAAACTAGTCATTGTAAAAAAGAGAAAACTGTCAGACACAATTTTCTCTTTTTTATAACAATTTTATGTTCCTAGTAGAAACGCGGCACGAGTGGGATAAAAAAGGCACTGCCTCGGGGCCGGCCAGGCTGACCACACAGCATGTAACTTACTAGCATGTAGCTATTAAAGTGAATATTTCAAAAAATATATTTACATGTGTCATGTAAATCAGCCGGACCCCCTGAACAGGAAAACCACCCAAAAACCTGCTCAAAAGTGCTCCTATTCTCAATTAACAACACCGGTCGTATAAAAATGTAATTAAAATGAAAGTGATCGATGTGGCTCTGTGGTAGTGCGACTGCGTCACACGCAGAAGGTTCGGGTTCGTCTACCAAATTGTGAATTTGTTACCAGTCTGGTTAGAACATTGCAGGCCACCCGATTGTCCGTAAGAAAGATGCTTCAGATGGTACGTTAAGCCGTAGGTCCCGGTTGCTGTCTATTACTACATAGATGGTGGTCCTTACACAACCACGTCAGAAGCCTGTTGTAAAAGGCGGTAGAAAATTCTGACACTAGGGTTCATTGGGTCGTTGAATGACTCGTTGTCCCAGACAAAAAGAGAGAAAAGAATTGGGAATGGCGGATTTTACGCAGTGTGTTGATTATAAAGGTCAGGTGAATAGTACCCTAAACCGACGAGCATGTATGAAAAGACTGATGAATGTTGAGGAAGCGAAAGAGGTGTGTCAGGATCGCAGCAAGTGGAAGGATGTAGTGTCTCCCTATCTCTCCGGGAAAGAGGCGTGATTATATGTATGTATGTATGTGTTGATTAGAACTATACGATATAGAGAATGAGCCCTACGTAATTTATTTGAGTATTATCTGTCTAACATTTGTCCGACTTCGTCTGGGTTATTCGGGCAATGAAACACGTATGTCCCTAGCGACCTAGCTTAGGCATTTACAAACAATTATTCAATTTAAAACTAGCGGCCGCTGTAACTTATTTTCCCGTGGGAATCAGATGCTTTCACGGCCAGTTTTATACATAAAAACCTTCCTTTACATTCATTTAAATATTTTGCCGTGTGATGCCGGCTTAGAATAGCATCACCCCACATCCTTCCCGCGGGTGTCATTAGAGGCGACTAAGGGAATCGAGGGTATTGGTGTATTACATTTTTTAGGCGACAGGCTGACAACCTGTCACTATAGTGATACACATGTTTTCTGGAACAACCTTGGAAAACAGTCCTCGAAAGTGTCAGACGTGGCGATAGCGACCGTATTCTTGCGGCCGTTAACGCTCTGCCTACCCCGCATGGGATAAAGGCGTGATATATGTATGTTTTTATGTATGTGCATTTATTTTTAGTTCATCGGGTCGTTGGACGACTCGGTGTCCCACACGAAAAGAGAGATTTAAGCATACATACCTACACACAGACGTGAAAAGCGACTATATTTAAAAAACAAATAAACATTAGAAAACTGGAAAATTTTCCGTTCCTACGAAAGAAATAAAAGAATAATAAAGCATCCATCAGTGGATACAGTTACCTAGTACTCATTAGTGTATAAACACATTAACAGAACGATGAACAATAGCTGCCGTGTGGTGGCGACTTAAAATAGCATCACCCCAATTTGTACCCGTGGGTGTCTAAGGCGACTAAGGGGTGAATCCAGGGAGTGGGCAGTAGCGTTCCCTGTGAATACAACACCTTGCACTGCGCCTGCCAACCCAAGCGTAGGAATGGCTTATACCCCCCAAATGGAGGCTCACGTTCAACAGTGGTCGTTGTAGTGTAGTGTTGTTGTGTTGTGTGTTGTAGAGGCAAGTCCGCGAGGTTGAGGAACAGCATAAAACAGACCTCGACGCTAAGCGCGATGAGTTAAAGGCCCGTCCTCTCGTCGACATTAACTATAATTATGTAAATGGCAAACTTACGTGTCCACACAGTGCACGGGAGTTTACTGACAAAATAGGCTACAATAGCCATCTCCGGGCGCATCAGCGCCGATCTGATTAAAAGTCGAAGTGGTCGCCATGGCCGAAATCGGTCGGAGAGATCATCATCAAATTATAGACCGAAAAATATAAATAAAAAGGAAATGCTTTTGGAATCAGGTCCCTGTTAAATTAGTTTCCGGCAAACATTGTGTTTACGACAGACCCTTTACCCTTCTGACAGAAATAGATGTTAAAATCTACGCTGAAAATAATCCACACAAAGTACAAAGTCCATCAGTCGTTTGGAATCAAAATTTTATTACTTTGTTTATCCAAAACAGCCAAGAATGCTTAACATTGATTTTTATTGTAAACAGATAAATTTAAGGTTATTAAAAATCTGTATTAAAATTATGTAAATGGCAAACTCACGTGTCCCCACAGTGCACGGGAGTTTACTGACAAAATAGGCTACAACAGCCGTCTCCGGGCGCATCAGCGCCGATCTGATTAGTAGTCGAAGTGGTCGCCATGGCCGAAATCGGTCGGAGAGATCATCATAATCAGTGTAGTGTAATGTAGAACAATGAACAATTCTCGATTCATGTATCTCATTGGTGCTCGAATTGAATCAATTACATAAAACTATTGTTTCGCATACCTTTGAACATAATATTGCATGCATTCGTTTGTGATATCGCTAATATTGTTATCATAATCAGATAAGCTGGTTGGTCAGAAGGTTTGTTATATAAGGTGTAAAAATATTAGCTGCAATTATTTAAAGGTGAGAATCAGCCCATGAAGCTGAACAACTTTGCCCAAGAAACATAGGTCGAAATATATATTTTTTTCGGACCTTTCATTTAAATTTACTTTGTCGGTTGATAATTTTGTATGGGAGATCCAAATTCTTTTTTCATATTTCGACCTATGTTTCTTGGAGAAAGTTGTTCAGTTTCATGGGCTGATTCAGCCCTTAAAATATTTGCGGCTAATATTTTTATACCCTGTATTATAAAGCCATTAATAGCGATACAGAAATTACTTTTCTTTCCCGCGGGTATCGTAAGAGGCAATTAAAAGACTCGAGAGTTCTGAGACGTCTGACAAGTATTGAGAGTCCTTTCAGATGCCTCGTGTATCACTGTAGTAACAGGTTGTCAGCCCGTCGCCTAAAGTTGTAATACACATGAAACCCTCGAGTCCCTTATTAGCCTATTAAGATAAAAATGGAGTGATGATATTCTAAGCTGGCACTGTCAGTATTCGAAGGAAAGCCCTTATTTACACCCTGTATACTTATTTCCGTTCCAATTATCTGCACTGAAGTTGTTATTTGCGATTCTGCCCTCGACCTTGCAGTTAATTTGACCTCATTTAATTTGCAGAGGTCAATTTCGGTAAATGCACACGAACAGCTTTAAATGGGGACAAAAAGTTGTCGCAATTTTAAGGTCAATAGGAAAAAAACAGGTCCATTGTTATGGCGAGAATTAAGCGGTACGGATTTGTTAACAACTATTTTAAACAATTCGTTTGTAAAACATTCCTATTTACTTACTTACGACCTGAGAGTCCATATGACAGATGGTTTCGTGCTTCGGAAAGCACGCCTTTGTGCCTACTAATTCCATTAGTTTATTTAAGTATTTCTTTTTTGTAAATACTTCTTGTTTGGTACAATAAAGTTATTACATACATACATACATAAGACATCGGGCCTAAATATATTTTGTAAATATTTGATAACAAAATGATACATTTTTCTTTCTTTCTTTACACTACTAGCGGTGGTTATAAGCTTTGTAATATTCATAAATGTCCTAATGCTAAATGTTCTTGGTAATGCTATGCCACACCCCAACTTAAACCATTACGTTTATATGTTTACTTTAGATACTATAGAAATGTATTTCTATTCTATTCTATTTCTTGTGTATGGCGTTTCCATTTAAGATTTCGCCAGTGTCGTAGTGAAAATAAGTAAAAGTGGCATTAAGCCGAGGGAGAGTCCACAACACAGAGATCCTAGTCTGACGACTAGGGGCTGTGATGCGCAGAATTACGTAGCAACAGAAACTTGATAGTAAAATTTTCTGCACCACGTGGTGGACAGCTCGTCACTATTACACAATGTGGAATATATGAATTAATTATAATTTTCTATTTAATGATCACTTTAAGAATCATTTGTTGCTTAAAACACTATCAGATTTATGCACCAAACACTCAAATAAACAAGAAAAATCAAATTATAACCAATTCACAACCGCCATTATGGAATGGCAACGAAAAAGTCCGAAATGTATTTCATTTTTAATTGAAAACTAGTAGTACCGATAAGAATAAATAAATAGAGGGTACAATAGAAATATCATGTCGATTGTAGGTATTCTATATAAGAATAATGTCGTTAATTCCGTCTCAAGAAACGGTCAGCTGACACTCAACCATATTAAATTTGTTGACTTATGGAGTTCAGGGGTTTCGAACATTTTCAAACTAAATTGTTTGGTGGAAGAAACTACTAATCAACATACATTAAGCGATACTATAAACAAAAAAGTCGGGCAATGCCCTGTCAATCAAGTAATTTGAATGAATACGAAAGAGCAACGTAAGTGCAAAACTCTTAATGAATCCACGATTATATAAACTTGCAAAATTTGTTACCGTGGACAAGATTTGAACCTGCGTCTTTCTCTATCAGTACTAGCGACGACTCTAGCCAACTGAGCTACCGCGGCTCACTCGTAAACTGCAATATTGGCCAAGGGTAACTTTATATGCCGTGTGATGCCGGCTTAAAATAGCATCACCCCATTTCTTTTCCGTGGTTGTCGTAGAAACCGACTAATGGACTCGAGAGTTTCATGTGTATTCCAATTTTAGGCGACAGGCTGACAACCTGTCACTATAGTGATACATGACTTATCTAAAACGATCCTCAAATATTGTCAGACGTGGCGATAAAGACCGTAATTTTACGGTCATTAACGCTCTGCCTGCCTCGCCAGGGATATAGGCGTGATTTGTGTGTGTATGGTATCTTTATACCAACCAACGGTTAGTTATCCCTGTCTTTAGAACTGCTATTCACGATCTGAATGACTTGCACACAGTGACTCGATCGTTTGCATATTAATGTGATGGAAGAAGGAAGCGTTTCCTATGTCCCATTATAACTGGGCCACGAGGGAGCTACTTTTCTGACATTAACTAGTTTGAACTAGTTGACACTGCGACTTTTACATGGTAATGTATATTTTTGTGGATTATTGTGTAGAATGGAGGTGAAAAACATCGCCATGAAACCCACATTCAAATAAAAATGTGACTTAACTACGCTAGTACTATTATTTAATCACTTACATTTACCGACTGCTCTTACGGTGAGAGAAAAAACATTGTGATGAGACCCACATTCAAATAAAATTTGATTTCAGATGATATTTGAATGTGACTTTACCTAGGATTCGGGCCAGGTTAGCCTTGGGGTTGCAGAGATCAGATGGAAGTCGCTCTGTGTTAAAACTTGGTTCCACGTCAAATCCCCTAGGTTAGATAGCCGACTCCGACAGAGAGCGGGATAAGGCAAGGACAATGATGATTGTGTAAAACCGAGGGCTTGTTACCCCTGGAATGGAAGAAGGAAGCGTTTCCTATGTCTTATTATATCTGGGCCAAGAGGGAGCCACTTTTCAGACTTGAGTCTGTAAAATATAGTATGATCTCTGTGACGTTTCTGATCTTGGGGCAAATGCTATGCTAAGGTTTATTTTTCTAGTAAACAAAGGAAAATGGACCTTATCTCATAGCATAAATTGCAAATTTGCTCCAAGGTCACAAACGTCACAGGGATCATCCTTTATTTTACAGACTATAAGTAATTTTGAAGATTTAAGCATACATACATACAGACGTGGAAAACGACTCTATTTAAAAAAAACAAATAAACTATAGTATGTATAGTTTGATCGCTCGATCAACGCGCTGCTTACCCCGCAAGGGACAAAGGCGTGATATATGTATGTATGTATAGTTTGATCCAGATTGGCCTGTACATATTGATTGACCTGGACCTAAAACGTTATATTTTTCATCTACCGGCTAAAAACAACTAGGTGTAGGATGTATGGGGTTTCAATTATTCACAGATATTGATTTCCCTCAACAGTTGTAAGGGACACTTTTAAAGAAAGGTTTTTTGGTAGATCGTTTTAGTAACACCAATTGCATACTTAAATAACTTTATAAATAACTTTTTTTTTAATAAAAAGAGAACCTTCAACAGACGTATAAAAATGCGAAGCTCCATTTTTTGTCTGTTAATATGCCTAAAACCTTCTCCTAAGTCGGACAAATACTTTTCAAAAAATCACATTAAAATCGGTTCAGCCAAACGCGAGATAATCGCGGACAAACATACATACCTACATGTCAAACAGAGGCCTCCTTTTTTTGAAGTTGGCTAATAAATAAATAAATAAGCTGGCAAAAAGGAAACTATGATGAATTGAGGGTTTAATTTGACGTGTCAGACAGCTACAATCATGGAATAGGCAATGAATTCGGCAGGGCGATAATACAGGGTCAGCTAGGTGCTAGGTGGATTCAAAAGTTCAACAGAAAAAATGCATCAAATATTTGGTGTCAAAACAAATGACCTCCCATACAAATTGGGTTAGACGGTCAGTAGTTGACGACCGATGTGGCGCAGTGGTAGTGCGACTGCCTTAGACGCAGAAGGTTCCGGGTTCGATTCTCGGTGGGTCACTCACAAAGTTGATATTTATCACTTTGTGAATTTGTTCCCAGTCTGGTTAGGACATTGCGGGCTGAACCACCCGATTGTCCGTAAGTAAGATGGTTCCGTGTTTCGGATAGCACGTTAAGCCGTAGGTCCCGGTTGCTGTCTATGATCACTTAGACGGCGGTCGTTACACAACCATGTCAGAAGCCTGCTACTTGTAGAAGGCGGTTGAAAAATTCTGACACTAGGGTTCATCGGGTCGTTGGACGGCTCGGTGTCCCACACGAAAAGAGAAGAGAGGTCAGTAGTTTTGTATGGGAGGTCCAAATTTTTTTTCATATTTCGACCTATGTTCTTTGGGGAAAGTTGTTCAGTTTCATAGGCTGATTCACCCCTTAAAATATTTGCAGCTAATATTTTTACATCCTGTATAATACGTACTTCTGAAATAGTAACAAAGTGCTATCGACCTTCACTCTGTTGACCCAGTTTAGTTTAGGGTGAACTAATGGCCCGCCCAGCGGTTGCACCCGCTTCTAGTCGTTTATTTTCCCGGCATATAAAAATTACTTTTGTTATCACTCTATAAAAAAACTACATCAAAATTCGTTGTGTAGTTTTGTTTTAAATATGTAGGCATGCATACATAACATTATACAGACGCGGGGAAACGACTTTGCTTTTACTAAGTATATATTCATAGAGTTCACAAAAAATCACTTTGTTTTTAAAGGCAGTCAACTAAATGTATTGAAATTTACGTGTAGCGTGTAAATGTATGTGTACAAAATTACTTATGTTGTATAATAAAGTCACGCGGTTACGTCTGCCCACGTAATACAGACGTAGGCAAACAGAAGAGCCATTTTTGAAGTAAGAGGCGGATAGGGACTCGAGGGTTTTATGTATATCGCAATTCAAAGCGACAGACTGACAAACTGTCATTATAGTGTTTCACGAATCATCTGAAAGTGCCCTCAATCGTCAGACGTGGCGATAGCGATCGTAGCTTTACAGTGCTCGGCTGCCTACCCCGCAAGTGATATTATGTAGATAAAGGCGTGATATGTGTATGTATGTGTGCATAGTGCATACCTTATATACACGGGATGTTGCATTTGAAACTGAGATTTCTTTTGTCTACAATCTTTTTGTTCACGACGTACGTGATTCGTGATCATGATTCATACATAAACATTCACATATTCTATTTAGTCTAGTTATTACTTCGCTTCGTTTTGCCGCGTGATGCCGGCTTAGAATAGCATCAACCCAATATCCTTCCTGTGGTAAGAGGCGACTAAAGGATTCGAGGGTTTAATGTGTATTACAACTTTTAAGGGACTCGAGTGTTTAATGTGAATGACAACTTTGGGTAGGCTGACAACCTGTCGCTATGGTAATACACAGACTTCTGATATCAACCTCAAACTTCAGTCGGACGCGGCGTAAATGTCCTTTTTTAGGATGTTTACGCTCTGCCTACTCCGCAAGGGATGTAGGCGTGATTTACGTATAACATCGGCTACTGATTTTCTCATTTCTATACCTGTCATCTCGAGCATTCTCATCATTTATTATCATCTCTAGCGGTCCGCTGTAACTCATTTTACCCGGGGAATATTATGTTTTCCCGGCAAATATATCACTACATACACGTAGTATAAAGCAAAGTTGCTTTTCGCGTCGTCTGTCTGTATGTATGTATGTTTGCTTAAATCTTTACAAAACGAATGGTATTTTTTAAACGAATTTTGATGTAGGTTTTTTTAATAGATAGAGTGATTCAAGAGGAAGGTTTTTATGTACGTATAATACTTGCCGGGAAAACATTTTATTTCCACGCGAAAACGAGTTGCAGCGGCCGCTAGCCCCCCCAGCGGCTGCACCTGTAGATTATAAACCTTACTCTTGAATCACTCTATCTAAGAAAAAAACTGCATCAAAATCCGTTGCGTAGCTTTAAAAATTTAAGCATACATACAGACAGACATGGGGCAGACGCGAAAACCGACTTTGCTTTATTTATACTAATAATGTAATTATGGGATCAACAGAAAATTGTTTCCAGGGCGTTTGTATGAAAAACCATTAATAGTTGATCCGTGCTGATAGTCGTCATTCTCGTTGCCTTATACCTTTCTCTGTCGGGGTCGGCTACCTAACCTAGAGGCTTTAACCTGGAACCAAGTTTTTACACAGACTGACTGCCATTTGCCCTCTGTAACCCGAAGGCCAACCTGGCCCGAATCCTAGGTTAATTCACATTCAAATATCATCTGATCCTTGCAAGTAGTATTCGACATAAATGGCGTAAAATTGGGAAATGCGTAAAATAGCTTCACCCCTCCGTCTGCATGTTTCGTATCACTTGCAATAAGGAGCCGTCAGTAACGTTCCCTGTGAATGTGAAATAATGAATAATGAAATGAATGTACAATTGTACAGATTATACGAACACTCAAACCGTAATCATACACATCGAGTGTTGGTACTCTGAAATAATACAAAGACTGTTTATTTTCAATAACCATTGTGTTTGACGTCATTCCGTGATTTTCATATTCAAGTATCGGAAAACTGCACAATCATAAGAGTATGATGGTTTATATAATATAATTTCTACCTTCGCTCCTTGTATGCCCCTCCCTATGCATACATACATATATCACGCCTTTATCCCTTGCGGGGTAGGCAGGGCGCCAACGGCCGTAAGAATACGGCCACTGTCGTCGCCACGTCTGACATTTTTGAGGATTGATAACTACGGTTGTTTATGAAAATCTGTATCACTAATACAGTGACAGGTAACAAAACAATGCTTACAAATAGCTTTACAGTTATAAAAGTAAAGTAGGTTTTTAGTCGTCGATAAAAAGTTGAATCCAAACCGATATATCTTTTCCCTGCTGTTTCGTATTCAAGCAATTATTGATTTGCTTTGCATTAATAAGATATACAGGGTGTAAAAAAAATTGCTGCAAATACTTTAAGGGTGAATCAGCCCATGAAACTGAACAACTTTCCCCAAGGAACATAGGTTGTAATATGAAAAAGAAATTTGACCTCCCATACAGTTGGCTCGCTTGGCTGCTACATTTTGTATGGGAGATCCCAAAAATTTCTTTTATATTTCGACCTATCTTTCTTGGGGAAATTTGTTCAGTTTCATGGACTGGTTCACCCCTTAAAATATTTGCAGCTAATATTTTTACACCTTATATTTTTACCTACTTAGGTTAGCGTTATTGTTATTGAGGTCATTGGTCAGGTCAGCAATTTACCATTTGTATAATTGTTTAGTAACAAAAATAGTATCTACCTACCTTTGTTCTAGCTCTCCATAGAAAATTGCCGCTCAGCACATAGCTACTATTTCTGTGTGTTTGTCTGCCTGTATGCTTAGTTAAAATGCTTATTTCATGTGCATTATTCATACATTCATAGCTACCAGTATAAAATGAAGTCGCTTTTTGCGTTTCTCTGACCTTCTTTCATGGACTCCGCTAACGACTCCTTAGATACACAACGGATTTTGATGCGCTTTTTTATTACACAGAGGTTCGAGAGCGTCGGTGGCCAAGCAGTTAGGACACCGGTCTTACAATCGTAAGACCCGGTTTCGATCCCCCCCATGTACCAATGCGTTTTTACACACGTACCTACATTTACCGACTGCTCTTACGGTGAAGGAAAAACATCGTAATGAAACTCACAGTCAAATAAAATTTGAATTCAGATGATATTTGAATGTGATTTAATGTAGGATTCGGGCCAGGTTAGCCTTCGGGTTGTAGAGGTCAGAAAGCAGTTGCTCTTTGTAAAAACCTGGTTCCACGTCAAATCCTCTACGTTTGGTAGCCAACCCCGACAGAGAACGGAATGAGGCACGGAGTTTACATCCTTATACATGCCGAAAAACTTCTTATTCCCACGGAAAAACAATTAGCAGCGGATGCAAGCAACCGCTGGACAAGTCGCTAGTTTATACAATACAATAAAAAAATAAGTTACAGGTCATCATACAGAATGTATAAAATATACAACCATCTGAATACATATACATATACATGTTTTCGTATATAATTTTCCTTATCAACAGCTGATCTTCAGAAAAAGGTTAGCTATTTGATTAGGCGCGTTTCATATATTTTCAGAATTATTTACATACATACATATATCACGCCTTTATCCCTTGCGGGTAGGCAGAGCGTTAACGGCCGCAAGAATACGGCGTCAACGTCTGACATTTTTGAGGATTGTTTTCCAAGGTTGTTCCAGAAAACATGTATATCACTATAGTGACAAGTTGTCAGCCTGTCGCCTAAAAATTGTAATACACCAATACTCTCGAGTCCCTTAATCGCCTCTTACGACACCCGCGGGAAGGATTTGGGGTGATGCTATTCTAAGCCGGCATCACACGGCAGAATTATTTGACACTTATTTAAATTTTAGACGTAGCAACCATACCATCATTGCCCTGGCAAATGTAAATAACCAAGTGCATACTCCACCTGATAAGGTTGCAGTTATTTTTACGACGGAAACCAGATAAGAAACCGTTTTGTACTGATAACGGTTAGAGAGAGGAAAGTAAAATAATTGTTTTTAATTGACTTTGATTTCCTTTTCTTTTTACCTCAGTTACATAGTCAAGGTCATAAAAAATTAAGTGACGCGTAAAGCTACTTGGTTCATATACATATATCACGCCTTTATCCCTTGCGGGGTAGGCAGAGAGTTAACCGCCGTAAAAATACGATCGATATCGCCACGTCTGACAAGTGTTGAAGACCTTTTAGATGATTCGTGTATCACACGTTGTCAGCCTGTCGCCTAAAGTTGTAATACGTGGTAATACACACGAAGCTCTCGAATTCCTTAGTTGCCTCTTACAACACCCGCGGGAAGAATAGGGGTGATGCTATTCTATGCCGGCATTACACGGAATTGGTTCACATTGTGTAGTATTTGAAGTGCAGTACATTACGTGCGGAACTTCGAGTCATCCAACGACCCAATGTGAGTAGCAGGCTTCTCACATTGTGCAATATTGATCATCTATTTGTCTATTTTGATTCCAGCTTTTCTGATCTGCAATCGCCCGATGGTGGCAGTGAACATGCACTGCCAGGGCGAGCTGGATGACGCGGACCGAGCTGTGCTCCAAGCCGCCGTCCAGTCTGCGATGGAGGCCAAGCTGCGTCTGCTCATCATGGGGGAGTTCCTCGCCTGGCACAACGTGGAAGGTGAGGATATATTGCAAGCGAAGCGAGCTCGTCGCTTCAAATTCTCTTTCTTTTCGTGTGGGACACCGAGTTGTCCAACGACCCGATGTACACTAGTGTCAGAAATTTTCCGCCGCCTTCTACAAGTAGCAGGCTTCTGACGTGGTTGTGTAACGACCACCGTCTAAGTGATCACAGACAGCAGCCGAGACCTACGGCATAACGTGCCTTCCGAAACAATCGGGTGGTTCAGACCGCAATGTCCTAACCAGACTTCACATTAAAACTAGCAGAGTGGAGCTTCGGTGGCCAAGTGGTTACACTATAAAATTAACATCACGCCTTTATCCCTTGCGGGGCAGGCAGAGCGGTCGCTATCGCCACCACGTCTGACACCCTTGAGGATTGTTCTCTAAGGCTCTTTCAGAAAACATATTTATCACTATAGTGACAGATTGTCAGCCCTTCGCCTAAAAATTGTAATACACCAATACTCGAGTCCCTTAGTCGCCTCCTACGACACCCGCGGGAAGGATGTGGGGTGATGCCATCCTTAGCCGGCATCATTTTTAGCCGGCTTTTACAGATATAAATTCTGTAAAATCAGATAAAATACTTTAGGAAAATTCCATGATGCGTTGGTTAGCAAAGAAAGACGGCATCACCTTGAGATAAAATAATCGTAATTTTTGCATTTGTTTGCCTTCAAATGTGACTGTAATGATGAATGTGCGGTACTTCCATTGAGCATATTGCTGCAATCAGAAGTCATTATGGAAAATACTCTATAATTATGCAGAAAACTCATTAAAAACAAGATAACGTATAAGCAAAGCAAATCACACTCAAGGGACATTCCATCTTTTTCTATAGAATGCTGTACCTAGAAACTATTAAGAACGTAAGTAAGTAAGTAAAAACGCTTTTTTGTACATTCAAAACACGACATAATAGATGTTTACAAACAAGACAATTATGTTTAGAATATAAGTTTGTAAACAAGTCATAAAAAAATTGCAAGAGGTAAGAATGCTTTCAAACCTTTCAAGCAATTAAAACAAGTTTTTTGCGGTACATAAGTACAGTAAAAAACAGCTACGGTTGTACTAGAAGGGCCATTGCATCGTAACTGCTTCATGGGATCAATAAGTACGGTACAAATTCCGAAGTGGAGAGCGTCGGTGGCCAAGCGGTTAGGATCTCCGCCATGTACCAGTGTGTTTTTATTCACGTGCATTTACATACTGCTCGTACGGTGGTGAAGGAAAAACATTGTGATGTGACCCACATTCAAATAAAATTTGAATAAATACATAATTAATAATAAATAAATATCTGAACAATTCACACAGCACCATCTAAGCCCCAACTAAGCATAGCTTGTACTATGGGAACCAGATAGCTGATACTAATATAATATACTTTTGTAAATAAATACATATTCTACATTGAAAACACCCAGACTAAACACAAATATTTGAAAAGACTTAATAAATATTTGTATCCTGTGGGAATCGAACCCACGAACCTCGGCGTAGAAGGCAGGAGTACTATCCGCTACGCCATCAGGACAGTCATATGAATTCAGATGATATTTGAATGTGACTTCACCTAAGATTCTGGCCATCTTCCGGTTGCAGAAACAGTCGCTCTGTATTGAAACTTGGTTCCACGTCAAATCCCCTAGGTAGGGTAACCGAACTTAACAGAGAAAGGCATAAGGCAAGGAGAACGATGACAAATTCCGAAGTGTTTAAACTCGAGATACATACATACATACATATATCACGCCTTTATCCCTTGCGGGGTAGGCAGAGCGTTAACGACCGTAAGAATACGATCGCTATCGCCACTTTTAACATTTTTGAGGATTGTTTCCAAGGTTGTTTCAGAAAACATGTGTATTACTATAGTGACAGTTTGTCAGCCTGTCGCCTAAAAATTGTAATACACCAGTACTCTCGAGCCCCTTAGTCGCCTCTTACGACACCCGCGGGAAGGATGTGGGGTGATGCTATTCTAAGCCGGCATCACACGGCTAAAAATGACAGATTTAAATGATATATTATTGATACATAGGCATCTGGAATGACATATAGGCTGTGGATGAAATCGTGGAGCGGAAATCTAGTAGTATCTAAAGTTCAGAATAATGTCTGTTATCACGTGTCCGTATGATAAATCTGTAATTAATTATGTTATGTTCTTTGTTCAAATGACCGATAATTATTTTAATGATAAACAGCTGTTCTAATGACGAGGTTTCTCTTATCTATCACTTCGCTCATACTATTCTATGTGTGATCTGTATTTGCCGTGTGATGCCGGCTTAGAATAGCATCACCCCATTTCTTATCCGTGGGTGTCGTAAGTGGTGACTGAGGGCTTGAGGGTTGAAACCTATCGCCTAAATTTTGTAATTCACCTGAATTTATTACAAAATTTAAGCGATAGGCGGACAACCTGTCACTATAGTGATACACGAATTATCTCAAACGGCCCTCAATATTTGTCAGACGTGGCGATAGTGATCGTATTTTTACGGCGGTTAACGCTCTGCCTACCCCGCAAGGGATAAGGGCGTGATATATGTATGTATGAAAGTAACACATCAACAATATCAATGTTTGTAAAACATTATGCATCCTCGTGAAGCAACACGTGGTCGTGGAATTGTTTTTTTTTGTTGATACAACGAATCCAATGAAGAGAGAAACGTATAAAACGGTTTCTATTTCAAAGCAATAGCGTTTATATTGTAATAGTTAAAGTTTACTAGTGGGCGCCCGCGGCACCGGCCGCTTGGAAGTCGGTTTTAATTTCGTAGC
The DNA here is from genome assembly GCA_029255805.1 of Keiferia lycopersicella. Taxonomy (NCBI): domain Eukaryota; kingdom Metazoa; phylum Arthropoda; class Insecta; order Lepidoptera; family Gelechiidae; genus Keiferia; species Keiferia lycopersicella. Next base: position 2,740,329 of record JARACZ010000017.1, read on the forward strand.
ACCCCACACTAATTTTTCGGGATAACAACTATCCTATACGTAAATCCAAGTTACCCTCTATCTGTGTGCGAAATTTCATGAAAATCGGTACAGTAGTTTTAGCGTGAAGGAGTAACAAACAAACAAACATACAAATTTTCGCAATTACATATAACCCCAAAGTAAAAGTTGTTTAGAGTAGGTAGAGACACCCTACAAAGCTTGTGTACTGACTTAAAAATAACCCGGTATTGTGATATGTAGGCTACTGTTTCTTCTTGAAACTAATACCAATATTTATTTCTTTCCAGCTCTAAAATCCTGCACGCCGATCCTACCCGAAGAGTTAGTCACCGTGGTAGACATCACCACCGCTGGAAAAACCAGCATCTTAACCCCAGGGTCCCTAGAAGATAGCTGTTTCAACGGGTACTCAGGGGTCGTCAAGTCTGGGCTCAGTCATTTAGCTATACCCCGAGGGTGGTCCTGGGGGGGGCCGGCATCACCCTACTGTCCGGTGTGGGCAGAGATGAAAGTGCCTGATTGACGAAAAGTCACGCCTAAAAGATTAAACCTGTACTTACAGACAGCGGTCATTATTTTGCAATGTGTTTTACTCGTTTTGTTACACCTGTTTTTGTTTTAGGTTTCGGGGTTTTTTCGCGTTTTATGGGCTGTGTTTTTGTTTTAGTGGGATAGGTTTATTTATGACTGTAATCATGTAGGGAAATAAACTATCGAAAGCCCTCCTAATACTGACATTGTGCATTCAGACTATAAAAGTGAACAACTTTCCCTAAGGAACATAAACCGAAGCATGAAGAGAAAATTTGGACCTCACATGCAAACTGACTCATAGGTACATTTTGTATGGGAGGTCCAAAATATATTTTTATATTTCGACGTATGTTGTTTGGGGAAAGTTGTTCAGTTTCATGGGCTGGTTCTTCCCTTGAAAGAAAGTTAGTACTTTTTCTGATACCCTGTATAGACAGTGTCTGTCTTTAAGTTACAAATAATGAGAAACATTCTTTACAATTCGTAATACATCCGCTCATTATTGGGTTGTTAGACGACTCGGTGTCCCACACGAAAAGAAAGAAAGAAAGATCCGAATCATAAATCAATTTCAACCGTCGGTAGTTACACATTTTTTTTTATTATAATAGGTATTGAAATGTAGGCATAACTCTTAATCAATTCTAATATTTTTATAATATATTGCGCATAGGTGTGATAATAATTCTTAAAATAATAATTATAAGTATTATTATGTAATTTAAAAACATTGTCACAAATTGAATTGCGTATTTTTAATTTTGAAATAAACTATTCTTTAGAAGTCTTGCAAAGCATAGACGACTTTTGTAGCATTGTTTTATTATTATTATAAACTTATTGTATTTTAACTTTATAACATGTTCTTTATTAAAATAACAATTTTAACTATCCATAGAAAATATTATTTTACCCTTACTTTTACAATGCTCTATACCAGCTATATTAATTTTACCCCTTATAGACTAAGAGATAGCGCCCAAATTACAAAGTCTTTTACGATCTAAAGATTTTTTCTGGCTACATGGCTTACGTCACAATCTGGATGCTAAAAGTGGTTGTGTTTTTTCTGACTACTATGGGATGCCATCGGATTGTTGGACGACTCTGTGTCCCACACGAAAAAAAAGATATAGTAAAAATACCTATAATCAATTCTTTAGATGTTTTTTTTTGTAAATTGGTCGCTAGCCTCTGAATAAATCCATGTAGGTATTAAAAACAGTCGAAGCTTATTCTTCCATTTTAATTTATGAATGTAATCTTTTTTTACTTCTCCGATTTAGATGTAGATTTTTAATAAAACATTGGATTCGATTCTGGCGACCGTTGTCCTAACTTTCAGCATGTGTCGGCAAGAATCGACTCCGTATTACCGAAACAGCGTACCTGAGCTGTTTTCCTTTAGAATAAGTTTTTGTCTTTTTATTTAATTTGTCAATTAATAATTGTTTTTCCAGTTTAGAGTATGTGTAACTCTGTTCTTTTTTCGAGAGAGAGAATTGACATTACTGGGTTGCCTATTTTTGCAAATCCTAAATAGTGATGTGCCAACACCGATAAACGTTATTATGAATAACGTTACATCTCTTATCGATATAAGTAGTATTGTTACACTTATATTCATAAAATAAGTATTGGTCGGGCACTTGACTCTCTCGAAAAAAAAAACCGAATTTAGTTAATTTTATGCATCTTTGTGATCCAAATATTATAATATAAGCGTTACCTTCGTTTCGTTCTTATGTAAATTAATTCTTATGCGAAAGACATAATTTTCAAAATAATATTGGTTACTTATACTAATAAAAAGTAGGCAGGATCTAAAAAGAAAGAATATTTTTTTGTGATGAACGCTTTAATTAACTTTCAGTGAAAAGTGTATGCCTACTGTTTACATTGTTTATTTTGAAACTCTGTATATAATTTAATTTAATTTAACTATTTTGTTTGTCCCGATGGCGAAGCGGAGAATACTCCTGCCTTCTAAGCCGAAGGTCGTGGCTCCAATCCCCACCAGACACAAATATTTTTTAAGTCTATTTTCAAATATTTGTGTCTAGTAGGTTATTTCTATGTATAATAAGTATTTATTTACAAAAAAAGTATTTAAGTAATAATATCAGCTATCTAGTTCCCATAGTATAAGCTTTGCTTAGTTTTGGGGCCAGATGGCGCTGTGAGAATTGTCCAGGTTATTTATTTATTATAATCTAGAACTATAAGACAGATCTACCTACTTAATAGTCCGGAAGGCGGATGTTAGAAATCCTGTCATATAACATCGTAGAATATGCTAGCTATGTATAGGTAGAGGGCGTTTGTCGTGATAATAAAAACTTTGTTCTCGTTTTATATCAAGAAAATCTACAATTAGCTACATGACTGACAGGAGTGACAGGTCAAACGAATCACCTACTGTTTATAGCGATCTAAAACGATATATTTTACAAAAACTATGAATGGAGTCTGTAGTATTTTTAGATTATAGTTTCCAGCCTACAACTTTGTATCTTATTAAAGACCCAGTCATCTTGTCGTAAGAAGCGACTAAGGGACTCGAGGGAATTGGTGTATTACAATTTTTAGGCGACAGGCTGACAACCTCTCACTATAGTGATAGACATGTTTTCTGAAACAACCTTGGAAAACTATCCTCAAAAATGTCAGATGTGGTGATAGCGACTGTATTCTTACGGCCATTAACGCTCTGTCTACCCCGCAAGGCGTGATATATGTATGTTTGTATGTATGTATGTATGTATGTCAGCTAGACAATTATCATATTCTATCATGTTGTAAGGTAGGGTTGCCAGCCTCCGCCACCCGGACTATAATATTTTTGTAATGTATGTAATGTAAGTAGCAAAATGATATTGATCTCGCATTATTACTAAAGTATTTATTTTAGTATAAAATCAAGCAATTTTCAGTATCATAGGCACATTACCAAGTCGAAATATCCTATTCTGACTGATGATAGAAAATTTTTTATCTGTTCATTTAGTTCCTAGTAGGTGGCGCTTGTGCAAATGATGGAAAAGCTCAGTAGTGATTTCCCATAGATAAAAGTTAATAGTTTTTTTTGTTTTGTACAGAAAATAATTAATCTGAAAAAGTACCGACAGCGCCATGCCACCTAGTTCCGATGGGAATAGTGTTGCTATCAGTCCAAAAAATCCTACATTTTTTTTACTTATGAGTCTATTCCATTCGATCTATATTATGAAAAAAATGTTTGATATTTCTATATTCAACTTTTACTTATAGTTTTATTTGTTTTGTGATAAATGAAATTTTATTTCTATTTTTGTATGTATAAAATTGTTGCATATTATTTAATTGTCTTAACTAGTATATGTTGCACGTTACTTGGTGTAAATTATGGCGTGAATTTTCAATAAAAACATAATGTAATAAAATTATCAAATAGTTTATTTTTTATGAAAAACCTTATCATGTTCCTTGCCCTACCCCGTTCTCTGTCGGGGTCGGCTACCTAACCTAATTTTTTAAGATTTAAGAGTGTCCTATTTGACGTTTTTATACAGAGTGACTGTCATCTGACCTCTGCAACTCGAAGGCTAACCTGATATTTTTTTGCTAGCGTATTTATGGGTCGTATATGTATAAGTAATCAATCAACATTCTATTTATTAGTTTCGCTACATTACAGGTAAACTACATAATCAATATTTTTGTTTATAGCCTCCTTTTAATTAATAGTGCCGTGTGATGTCAGCTTAGAATAGCATCACCCCATATTCTTCCTGCGGGTGTCGTAAGAGGCGACTAAGGGATTCGAGAGTATTGGTGATTACAATTTTTAGGCGACAGGCTGACAACCTGTCACTATAGTGATACACATGATTTCTGAAACAACCTTGGAAAACAATCCTCAAAAATGTCAGTCGTGGCGATAGTGGCCGTATTTTTACGGCCGTTAACGCTCTGCCTACCCCGCAAGGGATAAAGGCGTGATATATGTATGTATGTTTTTAATATGATATCCTCTCTGACCAAATTTAGGCTTAGTTATAAACACGTCCGGGATTCGGGACGGAAGAGCGTGTTGCTCCAAAAATACTTATAATTGGTAAACGTGAGCTGTCATTTCATGTAATTATACGGATAGAGGCATGTGCTGTGCCGGCCACACATTATAATTATCATTATAATGTCGCCCTTGACTTGCCTGAACAAAATGGAGCGTAAAATAAAAGTTTGGATGATTTATAATGTAATACATTTGCCACACGTCCTGAATACTTCCACCTTGAACCACATATTCTATCTATTAAAAACATTTACATTTTACTCTAATGATAAAAAAGTTCCAAATTTTAAAATACTTCCTTTGTCAGGGAACTCTCTCTTTTTTCTTTTCGTGTGGAACACCGAGTCGCCCAACGAGCCGATGTACCCTAGTGTCAACCGTCTTCTACAAGTAGCAGGCTTCTGACATGGTTGTGTAACGACAGCAGTCGGCCATCTTATTTACGGACAATCGGGTGGTTTAGTCCGCAATATCCTAATCAGACTGGGAACAAATTCGCAAAGTGATAAATATCAACTGCACCACATCGGCCGTCAACTAGGGAACTAGGTAACTAGGTAGGTATATTAAGAAACCTTGTAAAAAAAATCAGTATAAGCGACTTCGGTCATTGGTACGGTCGGTGACCCAGTGGTTAGGACACCGGTCTTACAATCGTAAGACCCAAGTTCGATCCCCGGCATGTACCGATATGTTTTTACTCATTTACATTTACCAATCTGCTCTTACGGTGAAGGAAAAACATCGTAATGAAACCCACATGAAAAATAAATAATTCAGATGATATTTGATTGTGACTTAATCTAGGAATCGGGTCAGGTTAGCTTACGGGTTGCAGAGGTCAGAGATGGCAGTTGCTCTGTTTAAAAACTTGGTTCCACGTCAAATCCCCTAGGTTATAGCTGATAATTCAAGCGCAATAGAGGTACGAGAGAAATGTAGGCAAGGAGAACGAAATGACTTCGTTCTTCAATCTTGGTTACAGCGGTTTCTTCGCAGCCCGCAAAATTTATGCAAGTGTAGGTAGGTAGGTGCTAATAATATTTATTACATACTTATCTATCAATTTTACATATACATACTATCACAAATCACGGCTTTATCCCTTCCGGGGTAGGCAGAGCATTAACAATCGTAAAATTACGGTCGTTATCGCCACGTCTGACACGTATTGAGAGCCCTTTTCGATGATACATATGTACAGTAGTAATATTATATTTTTGTTCAATATATTATTATTGTTCAATATCTTTATTCAATTCACAACATTGAAGTTTTTAAATATTTAGCTTTAAATATTGAAACTTAAACGCTCAAACATTTGTCAGACGTGGCAATAGCAGCCGTAGTTTTGCGGTCAATAGCGCTCTGCCTACCCCGCCAGGGATATAGGCGTGATTTGTGTGTGTGTGTGTGTGTGTGTGTTTGAATAATAAATGATTACCTTTGATAATGAATTATTACCTTTAAAAATGTAGAGCTATTATTAGCTCGAGTCACTTTGTAAAGAGTCCTGTCAATTTGTAGAAATAATATGATGATTGATGGATGATCAATAGACAAAATATTTTAATGTTTCAATTAACTGTATCCTTCAATATAAAAATTTACGAAATTGACGGTCTTACAAAGCGGTTAGAGAAATAATTATTACTTCGTTACTGATAATTTATTTGTATCCTTTTTATATCAAATACTACGTTGTTATTTGTTTTAAGTTTTTCGGGCAATGTGGCAATGCATTCTGCACGAAATATCAGAATAAGGGACAGAGCACACTAGGCACCAGATCCGTATGCGAACACGCGCAAGAGCCCGATGTCCGTACAAGTTTCTCTCTTCGTATGGGACACCGAGTCGTCCAACGACCCAGTGAGCTCTAGTGTCAGGGTTCTGACATGGTCGTGTAACGACCGCCGTCTAAGTAATCACAGACAGACGACGCGAAAAGCGATTTTGATTAGTACTATGTAGTGATATGCACTACCAAAAACAGTTATTACAGAAATCAATGTAAATTTTCGACTTACACTTACTTATATCATGATTAGATATTGATGTATTAATTTTAATGTACTACTGATATTTTATTAGATTTACTTATACTATGTACCTAAATTATTTATCATAATTTTTGCGGGAGTAAACATAGGTATTTATTTGGTTTTGTACTGAAAACTTATGACGTTTTTCACCAAATTTTATTTTGTATGCCAAAAATGACCTTTCGACATCATACATAACACGTCGTAACTACCGAAATATGACTTACTTTGAAATACTATGTACCTAAATTATTTATTATAATTTTTGCGGGAGTAAACATAGGTATTTATTTGGTTTTGAACTGAAAAATTATGACGTTTTTCAGTAGGTTTTTCACTTAATCTTATTTTGTATGCCAAAAATGACCTTTCGACATCATACATATACATAACGCACGTCGTAACTAACGAAATATGCACTTTCAATGAAAAAGTGCCATAATACGCAAAAACGCCGTAGAAATAGCATAAAACTATGCATTTGCATCCGATGTCTACCCATAAATTACAACGTCATAGTAGACGCACGATACGGACTAGATGTGCTCTACCCTTTAAATTCTGTTACACCATTTTATAAATTATAACCTTTTGTTTACACTGCCGGCCATGCGTACGCGGGCCTATTAAGTTTCCGGGCCGCGTAAATACAAACCCGACTACAACACAGACACCCATACTCTGTGCTGTTGTCGGGTTGGTACGGTGTTTATACGTACAAACCAGACTACAACACAGAGCAGTCTTACCAGCCTCTTTGCAATTTTTTTTTTTTTTGTGCTACCCTTGCTCTATGTCACTTTTGACGCATCGCTTAATTTGTTGACAGCTGCTCACTCTGCTCGCATGGCTCATGTCATGGGTTGAAATGTCGATTTAACTACCAATACCTATATCAGCGCATGGGTTCTATACAAAACCAAAAAGCTTATAATCAAGAAAATAAGCATAAGCAAGACCATGAGCATGAGACTTACTTAACAAGAGCATGAAAATGAGCATAATAAATAAACTTCGCGAGTATGAAATTTTTTCGGCATTTAAATGAAAATACGCATGAAAATAAGCATGCGTGTTGAAAGTAGCATGAGCAAAAAAATTAACATGAGCAGAAAAATAAAAAACTAAAAACTCGTTTATCTTCAAAACTATGCATGCTAGACTACTACTTTCTTTGGAAAAGTTGTATGATTTGATGAGACCTTCATTTCAGGTGACAGCTGTCAAACTAAAATTTTGTTTATCTTCAAAACTATGCATGCTAGACTACTACTTTCTTTGGAAAAGTTGCATGATTTGATGATACCTTCATTTCAGGTGACAGCTGTCAAACTAAAATTTTGTTTATCTTCAAAACTATGCATGCTAGACTACTACTTTCTTTGGAAAAGTTGCATGATTTGATGATACCTTCATTTCAGGTGACAGCTGTCAAACTAAAAACTCGTTTATCTTCAAAACTATGCATGCTAGACTACTACTTTCTTTGGAAAAGTTGTATGATTTAACGAGACCTTCATTTCAGGTGACAGCTGTCAAACTAAAAACTTGTTTATCTTTAAAACTATGGGTGCTAGACTACTACTTTCTTTGGAAAAATTGTATGATTTGTTGAGATCTTCATTTCTGGTAACAGCTGTCACATAAAAAGTAGATCTCTCAAAGCCCTACAACTTCTCAAACTATCTGCATGCGCGCTGATATTGGCGCTTGACGTAAGCAAGCCAGCAACGCATTTGAGAAGGTGGACCATGGGCAAAAGAAAGAAGGAAGAAGAAAGAAAATATGTTTATTATAGTTTGTTTTAGTATTTGTTTAAAATTACAAATTTAAATTTAATTATAAGTATGTGTGTTTGTCCGCGTATATCTCGCGTTTAGATGAACCGATTTTGATGCGGTTTTCAGAAACATATTAATCAGACTCAGAAGAAAGTGATAGGCATATTAAATAGAGTTTCGCACTTTTATATGTCCTTTGAATTCGTTCTCTGTTTAAAAAAGTTATTTGAATTAATGTTTTTTCGCATTTGGGCGATTTAGTTTTATATTTTTGCCTATATTGTGGCTAATAGCATTTTCTGATTTGCTAGGGCGCCCGCTTTGGATGCGTTGGGCACTCCCTTGTGTGTGTCTATTTTTTCTTCTACATATCGATGTGGGCTGAACCTTAATTATTTTTTTCCGAACTTCTTTCACTTTCACAGCAACAAATGTCTTCGCTTGTGCCGTTGTCTTTATATTTAGTAGATTTTTTTCAAATCGTTTCAATAATTGCAAGGTGCTTGGTGACATATCTTCCGTTATAAGATTGCAAACTCGTAATAATTCAATTTTAACGCGTTCGGTATGACTTTCGATTTCTTCATTTAGTTTACATTCATCGTAAGTAAGAGGAATTATTACAGGGGAAATATTGGCACTGTCCATGTTCATTCCCTCGGTTTTGGATTGATCCATATCAAACTTATGGATGATTGGCTGTTGGGTCATGTCACAGAAGAAGTCAGCAGGTACATCGTCCCCAAGTGCAATTTTTGCAAGTTCTACACGTTCGCTAAACGCGATTCGCGGTGAAGTTTTGAATATAATATTTAGTTTCTTTTCCAAGAAACACAAATGTTTGCAAAACTTGCCGCTGGTGCCCCCTGGGCAGGTGCATAATGCGATATCTGTCAAAACCGTGTAGTTCTTTGTGTTATCTCCTAAGCTTTCTACCTGATAGGTGTTTTCCGATATTTGGTGGAAGTCACCTATGTCGTTAGAGTTATTAATATAACGGGAATATATGTTTTCTTTGGAGCGCCGGCAGTTCGCGAAATCAAGTAGACGCAGCTTGTGGTAAGTTTCGAATTTTTCAACTAAAAATTCTACCAAAGCGCAGCTGTTGAATACCTTCGACCTTTCTAAGACGACGTCTTTGAATATTCTAATAGAAGCTTCAATGTAGTTATTAGTGTTATTACCCCGCGTAATTTTTTGTGATCTGTAAACGATACACCATTCTTCTTTTCGTCGCCACAACTTACTAATGTAGTTTGCTAGCTTCGCGTTTTCAGCCACGATAGAGTTCGTTGTCTAATTCCGCGTAAAGTACGTCTTGAATGAATTTCATCACGGTGGGTCTATTTTCTTTTTTAACTCCGTGCTCCGACTGCCACAGCCATCTCCAGATAGCTTGCGTGATATGAAATGTACAGAGCAGCAGTGTTGATTTTGGGAAAACGGCTCTTAGTGCATTCCGTTCAGCGTCGCTGTCATCCGTCATTATGATTTCGGGTTCAAACTTTTTATCGCAGTTGGCTTCCAACGCTTCTTTTGTAGCTGCAAAAGCTAAGGTGTAGTTTGCTTCACTCTCCGAAGTATGTAAAACACATGCAATTGGTACAGCTCCAATCTTAAGCGCCGCAAATATGAACGTTACCTAAAACAAAAATATGAAGAGTAAGCCCAAAGAATACTAACTATAGCTACCCGCTGCAAGGCGTAGAGTACATTTTAACTTGTCACAAAAAATCATACAATAAAAGTATTTCATTTTTACGAATCGATTAAATCTGTGAGGTTAATTATAGGAAAGCGCCTTTTTTAAACAAACAAAAGATAACTGTAAAATATAAACTTGTATGCATAATTTCATAACAATGTTCCCCATAGCACGATGGCGATGTATAGGCGAGGAACACACTTGACGCACGACGGAGCGCAAAAATATCGCAGCGGTCTGTCAGATCCATACTAGAAACGTCACTCCCCATACTAAAGCCGCTCAATCGCTGTTGACACTGCGTTATCGCACGTTTACGTTACGTTAGTACGTTTCTAGTATGGATCTGACAGACCGCTGCGATATTTTTGCGCTCCGTCGTGCGTCAAGTGTATTCCTCGCCTGACGGCAAATGTGTAAAAAACTGTAAGATTTTCAAACTGGAAATATGTACATAATTTCATTTTATTTTATTTATTTAGGAAAAACAACAGCTATCATATCATAAATACATCCATACACAAATTACGCCTTTATCCCGTGCGGGGTAGGCAGTGCGTTAACGATCGTAATATTACGGTCGTTATCGCCACATCTGACAAGTATTGAGGGTAGTATGTCACAGGTGTAGTGACAGGTTGTCAGCCTGTCGCCTAAAATTGTAATACACATGAAACCCTCGAGTCCCTTAATTGCCTTTTACAACACCCGCGGGAAGAAATGGGGTGATGCTATTCTAAGCTGGCATCGAACTGAAAATACCTGTTTTAAAATTTAATCAATTACTTAGGTTGTTTCTTTACCTGCGTGCTCATCTGGTCACAAGATCCACTGGAATCTATGAATACCATTTCATCTGCACATCCCTTTAGAAATAAACGCTGCATTATTGGTGTAATCACCACAATAATCATTGGATTTTCTTTTACTTGCAGGTAGATTCCTTCTTTAGAGAGTTGTGCAATCCTCGATTTCAATACGCTTACAACATCTTCCTCTGTTCGCCCGCCGTAGTTTTCTCTTCTCCAGATGTTGTACATATAATGAATTTGCCGCATTGTAGGATTCAAATGAGCATTGGCCAATTTTTTTACTAATTCCTCTCCAACATACAGGGAACACAAATTCATTTCATGGTACCGTTTTGCAACAGTTGCCGTCATGCCTTTTTGGAAGTAGCTCTTAAAAATGTCATGTGTTTCGCCCTCACATCTCAGGTAATTGTACGCTGATGAAACATGGACACGATGTGTATGGTCAAAATTTATAATAATTACCACATTCTGCCCTGTTTTTAAAAGACTATCGTTTTTCATAGTGTTCCTATTAATCTTCTTAATTTTGAAATCAACTGTTGCTCGGCACTGCAAGTTTCGAGAACTATTGGATTCTTTGTTTTTTGAGGAATGTTGACATTCATACAATTTACGAAATTGTAAGCGACGGCCCGCCGCTATCCAATTTGTCGAGGAAAAACTTGAAAACTTCTGCATAAATGTATTACACTCTTCAAGCCTTGTATCCAGCGGTGGCAATTTGCATTGTATTTTTGCACTGAAAGACTCTTCATTTGTCATTGAAAAATCTAACAGCGAGTACTGTTCGCATGTTTTTTCTAGGAATGTCTTTATTTTGTCCTTATCAATCATTTTACACTCACTCGATTACTAAAATCGTGTTATTAGCTTTTTATTTGATACGTACGATACAAACGAGCAATCGTCTAATCACAGTTCACTAATAATTACCTATATTATTCCACCTAATATAGCGGAATAGCGGGAAAAATATTTTTGTGAAAATAAAATATTTTCGTTCTTTATTTAAATTTTTGTAGAAAAGTAAATCGCGCGGCGCGCGAATTTGATTCAATTCACAGCGCTCCAACTTAAATTTCAACATTGTAACAAAAAGTTAATAACAACGTTGTAATGTACTATAAAATGATCCACGTATTTAATTGAAGATTAGTTTTTATTTAATTTCTATAATTCTAGAGGCTACATATTAAAATGCCTCCATAAAGGCAAATCATCAATTATTACTACAACAAAATGGTAAGGAAAATAATATACACCTAAGTACACTTAAGTAATTGGAGCGCAGTAGAACTAGCTGCAATACATTGCATGCGCGCGCAGATGTAAGCTCGATAGAAAAAAGTTTGTGAAGATAGTTAGTTATGTTTTCCAAAGAAAATATTTTACTATTGGTAGTTTGGAACGGATGTTTTCAATGTTATTGTAATTATTCAAAATTCAAATATTCAAATTCTTTATTAATAAATAAAATTTGTTGATGTAGGAATGTTGTAAAAATATTAGCTGCAAATATGTCATATTCAACCCATGAAACTGAACAACTTTCCCCAAGAAACATATAAGCAGAAAAATGAGATTATGTTTTGCGACTTTGGACATTTTGCGACTTAGGACATTTTGCGACTTAGGACATTTTGCGACTTAGGACATTTTGCGACTTAGGATATTTTGCGACTTAGGACATTTTGCGACTTTGGACATTTTGCGACTTAGGACATTTTGCGACTTTGGACATTTTGCGACTTTGGACATTTTGCGACTTTGGACATTTTGCGACTTAGGACATTTTGCGACTTAGGACATTTTGCGACTTTGGACATTTTGCGACTTTGGACATTTTGCGACTTTGGACATTTTGCGACTTTGGACATTTTGCGACTTAGGACATTTTGCGACTTTGGACATTTTGCGACTTTGGACATTTTGCGACTTAGGACATTTTGCGACTTAGGACATTTTGCGACTTAGGACATTTTGCGACTTTGGACATTTTGCGACTTTGGACATTTTGCGACTTAGGACATTTTGCGACTTAGGACATTTTGCGACTTTGGACATTTTGCGACTTAGGACATTTTGCGACTTTGGACATTTTGCGACTTTGGACATTTTGCGACTTTGGACATTTTGCGACTTAGGACATTTTGCGACTTAGGACATTTTGCGACTTTGGACATTTTCCGACTTTGGACATTTTGCGACTTAGGACATTTTGCGACTTAGGACATTTTGCGACTTTGGACATTTTGCGACTTTGGACATTTTGCGACTTAGGACATTTTGCGACTTTGGACATTTTGCGACTTAGGACATTTTGCGACTTAGGACATTTTGCGACTTTGGACATTTTGCGACTTTGGACATTTTGCGACTTAGGACATTTTGCGACTTAGGACATTTTGCGACTTTGGACATTTTGCGACTTTGGACATTTTGCGACTTTGGACATTTTGTGACTTTGGACATTTTGCGACTTAGGACATTTTGCGACTTAGGACATTTTGCGACTTTGGACATTTTGCGACTTTGGACATTTTGCGACTTAGGACATTTTGCGACTTAGGACATTTTGCGACTTTGGACATTTTGCGACTTTGGACATTTTGCGACTTAGGACATTTTGCGACTTAGGACATTTTGCGACTTTGGACATTTTGCGACTTTGGACATTTTGCGACTTAGGACATTTTGCGACCTGTAAAATATCCAAAATAAAGTTTCAAGTTACTGCCTTAGATACATATAAGTTGTCTGTGTTGTTGTCGCCTTTGTAGCATAATTTAATGTTCCAACACGACTACAGCACAGACAGTCCCCTGTCTGTGCTGTAGTCCGGTTTGTACTAACGCTTCCGGGCCTGTCACAAAAAAAAGTAATTGTATTGGTATGTATTTGAATGGATGTTATTATTTTATTCCGTTCGTGATCATACCCTTATTTAAACTGTACTGTAGTTAATTTTATTCTCTTATTTTATTTGAGAAAGAAACACGTGTTTCGATAGATTTTATTAAAAATAAAGTAATTTATTTTTAATTAAAACATTAGTAAGTTAACTTACAGACACTAGTGTACGAGCGAGTAGTGCATACATTTTATAACTATTCCTGAACTAAGTGTTTGAGAAACGATAAAGTGTCTAGATTATTATCGTAGCCAGGATCTAAGGAGCTTTAGCTGTAAGTAGTAGATAGATAAATAGCTTTTTCAAACACATTGTTACGTAGATATAGATAACTCCGTATAGGTACCTAGCCTTACCTAGGTAGGTTACGTATGTAGATAGGTACGTACGTATAAAATCAAACGCTGCGTCGGCGTTTTCTCCGCACGGACGATCCGTGCGCGCGGTTCACTACAGGAAACGTAAAATCAACCACGTGCGCGGATCGTCCGCGCGACGCAACGTTGGTCCTCAGTTTTTATGTTTTGCAATAAATATTTTTAAAGGTATATTTAATTAACTAGGTACAAATATTTTAAGGGTGTTCTACAAATTTTTTTTATAGCATTGGACGCCCTCCGGCGAGACGGACCCGATGACTTAAAGAAAGCGGCTGGTCTGGTAGCGACTGGATGGCGAAAGCGGGAGATCGTTCATTGTAGCGTACCCTATATCCAGCAGTGGACTGTTATAGGCTGATGTGATGATGATGATTACGACCTATGTTCCTTGAGGAACGTTGTTCAGTTTCATGAACTTTAAAATATTTGCAGTGAAATTTTTTACACCTTAAAAATTCCTAAAAGTGTTTTAACTTTCTTTTAATTTCAGATTTAAAAAATGTTGGTAGTGTCCGTGTGTCTTTGCTATTTTATCTACATTTTGTGGGATAAAGTATTCAAGGTCCCGCCAGATGCACCGCCTAAATTATCATATCGAGAGAGCATGAAGATATTTCTAAGAAATTCTGGTGAGGCGAGAAATAACTTTAGTTTGCATTTAGTCAATAATAAGTTACCCCAATACCAATATTACATTCTATGACTTTATTGAAAGAAAAAAATGCAACATGACAGTGCCGGATTAAGGCGTAGCAAATTCATGTAGTATATATATTCATGTAAGAAAAGGGCCCCCTGCTAATCTTTAAACATTTTGTTCATTGTGCATCGACAATAAACTGTTTTTAGAGTAGTGCCTATTCCTATTGTTCTTACTTAATTCTAATTAGGTCTTATAATTGGTTTAATAATTGCTGATAGAGTTAGCTTAGAATTTGTCCAGGAAGTGTCCTGCCAGAATCAAATCAATTTTATGTATTATTTTAGATCTATTCTCTGAGTTTCTGTATATTGTGGATCTCAATTTGGAGTCTGGTGGTGTGGGCTATGGGACCGTGGGCCTTCATACCATATACGGTGAGAAATTATTTCCATATTCGTTATTATGTGATTGTTCTTCTTCTTTTCTTGAGGGACAGCGAGTCGTCCACGCAATGAACCCTTGTGTCAGAATTTTTCAACTACCTTCTACAAGTAGCAGGCTTCTGACATGGCCGTGTTACGACCGTCGTCTAAGTAATTATAGACAGCAACCGGGACCTATGGCTTAACGTGCTAGCCGAAACACGGAATCATGTTTCTTACGGACAATCGGGTGGTTTAGCCCGCAATGTCCCTAACCAGACTGGGAACAAATTCACAAAGTGATAAATATCAACTTTGTGAGTGACTCACCGAGAATCGAACTCGAAACCTTCTGCGTCGTAGGCAGTCGCACTGCCATCACATCGGTCGTAATTGTAATACCTAAAAGTAGTAACGTTATGCTATCGTGACCTATTTATTGGCCTACTGACTGTGTGTTGTGATTTCAGCGGTGACAGATCCGGAAGACAGCTTGACTGTGCTGAAATCTTGCGCCGAGAAAGGTTTCTTTTACGACATGTGGAAACCCTGGCTCGGTGACGTAGCTCTCTTTACTGGTCCTGGTGAGCTTTTGGAAAATACTCCGATATTTTATACTAAAAACGAACAAGGAAGAGAGAAGTAAAATAGCATATTACTGAAATGATATAATTGGGGGCCCAATAAGGCAATATCACAGAGCCTTGGACACGTGTGCCTAGTGGAGAAGCTGTACTTTGGAATTATTAAGCCAGTTTTTATTTCTACTATGTTATTATATGAAATGTATAAGCAATATACTAAAATTATTATTTGCAGCAAACGTGAACCAACTACACCGAAAGTTGTTTCTACCGATGATTTCTCCAAAGAAATTAGAATCATTCATCGAAGACTTCAACCATCATGCTAACAGGTAAAGTTGGATAACGATATCTTGAAACTTATTTCACGAAAACTTGTTACGGATAGACACGTATATCTATTTGCCTAATGGTTAGGACACTGGTCTTACAATCGTAAGACCCGGGTTCGATCCCCGACGTGTATAAAAGTGTTTTTACTCACGTGTATTTACCGATTGCTATTACTTCGAATTTTAATAAAATTTGATTTTAGTCTATCTAGATTAACACTATATGGATAAAAAATTTCAACACAAAGCAAATATAACTTTAAGCAAGTAGTACGACAGCTTTTCGCATAAAACGATCTCTTTTAGAATACTATCCTTCTGTACCTACAGGTTCGTGCTCAAAATAACCACCCACGTAGATGCGCCGCCTTTCGACATACTTAGGGATCTGCTCATATACAACTTAGAGATATTTTGCAGTAAGTTTTTCTTTCATTCTTCATTCCTAAATATTTAAGAATTTATGATGATGCTGATTATAGATCTGTCCATGTTTTATTTTCGGCAATGAGATGGAAAACGCGAAGCTTAGTTGCGAACGCCCTCTTCCATATTACGGCCTATGTTCCTTGAAAAAAGTTGTTCAATTTCATGGACTGGGTGAACACCCCTAAAAATATTTGCAGTTTTTTTCTCAAATTCTGTACACAAGTAGATCTTTTAAATTTTCAGCAACACTATTTGGCCTCCCAGATATACACAAGGAGTACGACTTTAATCCGTATTGCGACTCCGTTGCGGCATATTTGAGGATCGCTATCACCAGATTCAAGAACCTTCTTTATCACAACGATAGCATCTACAGCTGGAGTAGGCTTAAGAAACTACAAGACAAGGAAGTCAAGGTGTTACACGATACTTCTGCTGAAGTAAGTTGCTGTGTGTGGATCGTTAATGTATAACAGGAATAGAACTGGGCCTAATATTCTTCGTTGCAAGACGACAACTCTACAAGATCATTACTTAGACAAACCACAATCACTTTGAAAACCCAAATATATAGCCATTATTGTGTGAGGCACATACTGAGATTAGAAAAACTGAAGAAATAAAAATATTGTGATCTTGTATAAAAAACTGTTGTTGTAATATTTTAATTTTCAGCTTATTCGACGGCGAAAAAAACGTTATGAGAAAGAAAAACAAGAAAACTCAGCTACTGGACATCCAAGTAATATTCTTTCTAAACCTCTGACAAATGTAAAAAAGAGGGACTGAAAACTAATAAGAGACATTCAATTTCCAGTGAAAGAAGTCTACATTGACATATTGGCGGAAGCCGTTGAGAGAGGTATTCTTACGGAAACGGAAATGAGGGAGGAGATCGACACGATCATATTCGGTGGCCATGACACAACTGCCTTCACCACTCTTTACACGATGGTGCTGCTGGGCTCACATCCGGAGGTGCAGGAAAAAGTTTACCAGGAGTAAGTAATTTAGTAAGTTCATCACTCATATCGTGTGGACTAACTACTCGATGAACCCTCGCCCTCGATGTTGAGGTATTATGCCGCCCAGTAGGGATCTAACTAGAAGGCCTCTACGTACTTAGGTTACTACATTTTTATTTCTTCCAGGGTCAAGGATGTATTGGGCAAAGGCGAGGCAAATATAACGAAGGAGGACCTCTCAAAGATGGTTTACTTAGAAGCTTGTATTAAGGAAAGCATGCGTCTGTATCCTTACGGATCTGTTATTGGCAAAAAATTGGATAGAGATGTTAAACTTCGTAAGTACGGCATTAGTTATAGCCACTTTATAGATATGGATAGTCCATACATAAAATTAATCAGCTTAATGCAGTCTGCTGCTGGATATAGACTTCTCACAAGGTACGCTATAGGGGCTGGTTTCCCAGTTAAATACGGCATCCAGCCATTATCAGCCGTCTTTTTATGTCATTGGTCCAACAGGCTACGGGGCGTCCAACGCCGCACCTATACAAGAATCTTCAATCCAATATTTTGAATTCAAAAGGGTGCGTTTGGTCTAGAAGCTAGACGTTAACAAACCTACCCCTTGTCTAAGTATGAATTTTAATTAACCTCTTTTTTCAGGAACTTGCACATTAAGAGAGGGCGGAAGTGTCTTAGTTCTCGTATGGGGGGTTCATAGACACTCGTCATGGGGCCCTGATGTCTCTGAGTACAACCCTGAGCGATGGCTTGAGCCAGACAAGCTGCCTCGACCAGTGGCCCTGCTGGGATTCAGCGAGGGACCTAGGGCTTGCTTAGGTTAGTACAAAGAGAGATGCACCGACACAAGGGGCATCATGTGCACGTTTATCTCCCTGAGTGCTGGCTGGAGCGAGGAAAATTGCAATATATTTCTCAATTAATGTTGTGTCTTCGCACATTGCGATTAGTGTGGACTGTTGTGACTTGTGACTAATCAAGTCCGTAACTCAATTAAACTTTTCTGTTCCATCAGGTCGGAAATACGCAATGCTGTCGATGAAAACACTTCTGGCTGCACTAGTGAGGAGGTACAGGTTCCGCGCCGACCACACCAAGCTGCAATTCGAGTTGCTGGGAGTGCTGCAGCCTAAAGCTGGCCATCACGTCGTCTTGGAGTCCCGAAGCTGACTATGCTGACGCTCCTGGTCATGCTGTAGCTGCAGGTGTTAGGCGTGCTTTAGTCTTAAGCTAGGCTGGGCCTCGTATCCTCTTGGAGGCTTAAATCAGCCTATAAAGACTGCCTATAAATTCTGTGGGTTGCAGCCTTATTCTAACTACACCAGTACTTGTGTATTGGTACATTTTGACAAGTGATTGATTTAGTACTGGTACCCACATACCTAACGGAATTTGTCCCGATTTGAACAAGCCATCATATCACTTCGGAGGCGAGAGAGACTTTTATCATTACCTTTTAGTTTAGTAAAAAAAAAGGAAACTGTGATAAATACAACTCTAACAAATAACAAATAGGTACTTATTTATTACATTAGTGGTGACAAAGCAGTGAGGCAAAACAGTAGAGCTCAGGGGGTTAATTAGGGAGTTTCTAGGGCAACAGATCAAAAGTATACGTCAAGGGCCACGTTATTTAACGAACAATTACCTAGATGGTGCGCAACGGATTACTGGGTATTACCGCAATGATCTGTTTGATCGGACCGTCCGTGTGCACCATAGGTATGCACTAAGAAGTTTATACATAGCTCCTAAACCGCGCCATCTATCTTTTCTTTTATACTACTCATGCCGATACCAATTACAAAAGCCGTAGACAATAGCAGATTGTGTCCATATATGGTCCGTATAGTTACATTTAGAAATAATTGAGCCATCCATTCCCTTTCTTCATCCATACCTTTTGCTACATACCTACATTATGAAATATAATTTTGTTTATGCATGTTTGTAATATCCAAGTACCTATCTGTGTTTTATTTCACGTAGGCGCCTACATTTTAGGCTGGTTTCAGAGCGGCGCGTCTCAGCAGCGCTGCCCAGGCGCGCGCGGCTCGGGCGCGCGCCTGGGCAGCGCGTTCGCTGTGAAACGACATTCAGACGCGCGCGCTTCGTTCTGGTGTACGGTCGAGTGCAGAGAATCATTATGCCAGCAAACGTAATCACTATATTAGCTATATACGTTATATGGAAAAGAGTGCAACAACGACGTCTTAAAAGATTGCAAGTCGACGCTACTGGCAATCGAAGGAGATCCGACCGCGGCGCGGCCGAGACGCGGCCCAAGACGCGTCACTATGAAACGCTACATACAATCTAGGCTGGTTTCAGAGCGGCGCGTCTCAGCAGCGCTGCTCGGGCGCGCGTCTGGGCAGCGAGCGCGTTCGCTGTGAAACGACATTCAGACGCGCGCGCTTCGTTGTGGTGTACGGTCGAGTGCGGAGAATCATTATGCCAGCAAACGTAATCACTATATTAGCTATATACGTTACATGGAAAAGAGTGCAACAACGACGTCTAAAAAGATTGCAAGTCGACGCTACTGGCAATCGAAGGAGATCCGACCGCGGCGCGGCCGAGACGCGGCCCAAGACGCGTCACTATGAAACGCTACATACAATCTAGTGCAATGCGAGGCGCGCGCGGCTGGGCAGCGCTGCCGAGACGCGTCGCTCTGAAACCAGCCCTAGTGTAATGCGAGGCGCGCGCGGCTGGGCAGCGCTGCCGAGACGCGTCGCTCTGAAACCAGCCTTATTGTTATTATATTATACCTCGCGTGGTAACCAGTCAATTTTGTTATGTTTTTAAGATATAATAAATAAAGGCTGTACCAGTATTTATTTTATTACCCGACTACGGCAAAGCAAAAACGAGGGTCATGATTCTAACCGCTATGTAGGTAGGTACGTATTATACGTGAAAATATACCTACTTCCCATTAAAAAATCCGGGACACCTTGCAAGTTTAAGTTTCGTACGAATCACATTGTTTAAAAGTGTGTGTCTGATATCGTGTAATAGAGAGTAAAATGAGGGTTATAAATCTTAATAAAAATATTCCAAATTCAAAATAGTTTTTATAGGATCAAATCATAAAAACGAAAGTGTCCCGATTTCTCTGATGAGAAGTGTATATAAAAATTGCTGCAATATTGAAATTTTATTTCATTCAAAATCAAAAATGTTAATTGGTAGGTACAGTCACAACAGTCCACTGGTGGACATGGGCCTCCCCCATTTGGGGGGTTTTGCCATACATATCACGTTTAGCAAGCGGATTGGCGAACGCAGCGCAAGGTGTTGTAGATATTCCCAGGGAACGCTGGTGCTCATTCCCTGGTTATCCCGTAGTCGCCTTTTACGACACCCACAGGTTGAAATGGAGTGATGTTATTCTAAACCGGCATCACACAGCAAACTCGTAATGAGAAAATTTATCTTCATTAGCTTAAAAAACACGTAACCTCCATGTCACACCAATCATTAGGCGGATCGCACACTTGACGCAAAAATATCGCAGCGGTCTGTCAAATCCATACTAGAAATGTCCATCCCCATATCCGCTCAACCGCCGTCGACGCAGCGCTATCGCAGTGTCGTCCGCCGAGTGCGGTTTAAGTATGGGGAGTGACGTTTCTAGTATGGATCTGACAGACCGCTGCAATATTTTTGCGCTCAGTCGTGCGTCAAGTGAGCGATCCGCCCTACATTAATGATTAGTTTTTTTTATTATACTTTGATACATGTTTACCTTATCGAGTAGGTAAGTAAACATCTAGGCACATTACTATCATTTTCATTGGAAACCTTTACGCCATCTCCACGTAGATTCCATAGAGCGTTTTCTGTTGTATTTTTGGACACTATATAAGGTAAGCATACAACTATACAGGGTGGTAATGTAAATGCACGTCTGCCCGTATGATATTTAAAGGAACTTCTAGAAGTCTATAATATTTCAAAAAAACGGTTGTCTGTAAAGACAGTTTACTGACGATAATAGGGAATTTTCTTTTATTTTTTAAAACTATTATTCTAGTCGCTGGAATCGCAAAGTCCAGAAAGAAATATTTATCTTCTCAATGTGTTTTTTAAAACTTGGACTCGGACTCATTTGGAACGAAAGTGTCAGTGCATGCCAGACTGTCAGTCAGTGTTACAATGTTTTTTTAATCATTTGGCTTTGGAATCTACACTGTGATCTAGTAACTAACATAGTCAGTTCAACGCCATCTATCGAGTTCTTCGAATAGTTTAATTTTTAATCGTCAAACAGAAAACCTCCTATTAAAAAAATACATAGGTATATTTTTACAGGTTCCTTTATCGATCTCAGATATTTGATCGTAAGTTAATTTTTTATTGTTTTCTGACATAATCTTCTCAGGGATGTTGTTCAGTTTCATGGTTTGAATTCACCCTGAAAGTGTGTATCCTATAGTCAGTAAAATATAGGATGATATCTGTGACGTTTGTGACCTTGGAGCAAATGCATGACATAAGGTCCATTTTCCTAGTAAACAAAGGAAACCGGACAAACGTCACATATTTTACAGATTATATGTACCTACTACACCTACTACCTATCACGTACACAGAAACACAAAATTATGTACCTAATTAATTAGGTACTTTAATATTTAATAGTTGAAGTTCATGTGAAAGTTAACTCTTATTACGTTAATAAAAAAAAACGTTTTATTTCAGATTATATTTTAAAAAATGTTGGCTGTATTCTTATGCGTTTGCTTTATTATTTACATTCTATGGGATAAAATATTCAAGGTCCCGCCGGATGCACCTCCTAAATTATCGCTCATAGAGAATATGAAGATATTTCTGCTAAATTCTGGTAAGACCTGCCTCCTGATTGTATAACTTTCATCGGTATAGACTTTAGCTTCATTTGGACATTTGAACCCGACAGCGAGGCTATTTTGACACTTCATTCATACATACATGATACATACAGGGTGTAAAATTTGCTGCAAATATTTTAAGGGGTGAATGAACCAGCTCATGAAACTCAACAACTTTCCCCAAGAAACAAAGGTCAAAATATGAAAAAAAAATATTGTACCTACATACATACATACATATATCACGCCGTTATCCCTTGCGGGGTAGGCAGAGCGTTAATACCTACCATACAAAATATACCGGCCGACCAAGTCAATTTGTACGGGGGGCCAAAATTTTTTTTCATGTTTCGACCTATGTTCCTTGGGGAAGTTGTTCAGTTTCGTGAACTGGTTCACGCCTTTAAATATTTGCAGCTAACATTTTTACATCTTATATGTACATATCCATCGTGACTCAATTTCTCAAAACAAAATCGATCGGCTTTTGGCATCATCGGCTTTTGGCATCATCGGCTTTTGGCATCATCGGTGTCGGCATAAAAGTTAGACAATATCCCCTTCCCCCCTAAAGTATACTTTTTGGGGGGTACTTGTCAGCCCCTAAAGTATGACCGTTCAAATTGCCCATAATTGACATTTATCAAAATCATGTTAATGCCATTACTACGTCGATGGTTAATGCTATGGCATAAGGTCTATATTTCTTTGTTGAGATGTCCTATAGTATGAGCTTGACAGCTGTCAAAAATGGTCTGAACGGTATGGCACAGAGCAAAGATCTCCCTTTTTCGAGAAGCGTATGATAGCTTATCTGGTTTGTGGCAGATGGAATATGAATAAATTTCTATAAACCATAATCAAGGCCTGATATTATTATTTGTTTTTAGACCTTTTTGCAAAATTTCTGTATATTGTGGAGCTCAATAGGGAGTCGGATGGTGTGGGATACGGGACCATGGGCCTTCATTCCATTTACGGTAAGAATCCATTCCAAATTATTTTTCTTTCTTTCTATTTAAGTATTAGGTTTTTTAATGTTTTTCTATTTAAAATTCATTGATTTTTAAATGATTACACCCAAGCTTTAGAATCGTCTTATGTCTTACGGAACGGGAAATCACGACTCTCCCTTGTTCGTTTCTTTATTAATTAGCATTTTAAACTGTCGTTGGAAAACTCCACTAAGTAATATATAATAGGATTTGTCTGACAGTTCTTGCCCCTTTCTATAAATTCATACCAGTGTGAAATTCGGTGTACATTGCGTATCCGGTGGGACATTATAAAACCAGGATTTTTGACCCGCTACGCAATGTACATCGAATTTCACCTGTAGAATTGTAGCCCGTAGTTTTGTTGCATAGGGCACAGATGGCATTATTAAATATTAATAATTTCCTTGGAATGAAACTTCAGTTTAGCTTAGCGCCTTCTCTGTGTACACATGAACGTGCATACATACATATATCACGCCTTTATCCCTTGCGGGGTAGGCAGAGCGTTAACGGCCGTAAAAGTACGGCCACTATCGCCACGTCTGACATTTTTGAGGATTGTTTTCCAAGATTGTTTCAGAAAACATGTGTATCACTATAGTGACAGGTTGTCAGCCTGTCGAGTAAAAATTGTAAAACATCAATACTCTCGAGTCCCTTAGTCGCCTCTTACGACACCTGCGGGAAGGATATGATATGGGTTGATGCTACTCTAAGTCGGCATCACACGGCACACATGAACATTGTCTAGAAAATCCATTGAACACTACTTTCAGCCGTATCAAACCCGGAAGACAGCTTGACAGTGCTGAAATGTTGCGCCGAGAAAGACTTGCTTTACGACATGTGGAAACCCTGGCTTGGAGACGTAGCTCTCTTCACTGGTCCTGGTAAGTAAAAACACTTTTATACAGGGTGTAAAAATATTAGCTGCAAATATTTTAAGGGGTGAACCAGCCCACGAAACTGAACAACTTTCCCCAAAAAACATAGGTCGAAATATATAGAAAAAAAAATTTAAGTATAGAAAAAATTTTTGGTCCTCCCATACAAAATTACCAACCGACCAAGTCAATGTGTATGGGAGGTCCAAAAAATTTTCTTTCGACCTATGTACCTTGGGAAAAGTTGTTTAGTTTCATGGGCTGATTCACCCCTCAAAATATTTGCAGCTAATACTTTTAAACCTTATAGATTGCGATTGCCGCGTGGTTAAGATACAGGTAATTGTCATGAGTTAAGAATAGCATCACCCCCTTATAACCGATCCGGCAGCAGCGTTCCCTGTGAATAGCTACAACACCTTGCACTACGCTCGCCAATCCGCCTCGTAAGCATCGAGGTAATATGTACTACGTACTAGAGGAGACACCGCACCTTCACTTTTTGTAACACGCGTTAGAGAGCACGCGCTCTAACTCGCTTAGTTTGAGCCCGCCGCTTGCCGCGACGTCACGTGTCAGCGCTAGTTTCAAAATGCCAGGCTGTGTACTAAGATACTGCTCAAACAATTCGAGAACCACAAGCAAAGCCCAAGGAGTAACATTTCATATGTAAGTTATCTAATTTTATTAGTAAACCATGCATCGGAATATTATTTTCATAATTTTGTAAAAAATCACCGCGCGCTCGGACGCGGCGGCCATATTTCGGCGAAAATCATAGATTAACAACATTACAGTATGTACAGACGTGACACTTTAGATGAGTCATTTTAATAAAAAACAGTCAATTTGCTAGGAAATGTTATTGTAGTATAGTATTGTAAATATTTATACTTTTAACTGACTACGCAAAGTGAAAATGAGGTTCAACTTAATAAATATTTCCGTTCTTGCTGTTTATTTTAATTTGAACTTGTTTAAAGGTTTCCGCATCCGGGCCATGAAAAAAGAGAGGCGTGGATTAAATTTGTACAGAAAGATCGCAGCGAAGTAACGTGGTTGCCATCAAACTATTCACGGATCACTACACAAAACAACATAAACTTACAAATTTGTTTTATTTAAAAATATCATATTAGATATTGTACTCTTTTTATTATATTCCCGATTATTAGGTCCTACTGACAGTGTCAAGTAGACGTAATGCACAATTTGTCGCATCTGCGCGCATTACTCGTTATCTATGACTTTCACCGTTTGCCGACCGTTTCGACTTTTGCCGTGTGATGCCGGCTTAGAATAGCATCACCCCACATCCTTCCCGCGGGTGTCGTAAGAGGCGACTAAGGGACTCGAGAGTGTTGGTGTATTACAATTTTTAGGCGACAGGCTGACAACCTGTCACTATAGTGATACACGTTTTCTGAAACAACCTTGGAAAGCAATCCTCTGAAATGTCAGACGTGGCGATGGTGGCCGTATTCTTGCGGCCGTTAACGCTCTGCCTACCCCGCAAGGGATAAAGGCGTGTTATATGTATATGTATGACTTTCACCGCCGCAAGGTCACGCGCAAAACTTTCATTGAGAATAGCTACTCCAGTACGCTAGTACATATTACCTCGATGCTCGTAAGCGTTGTGTGTGTGCTCCTAGCAGAGCCGGAGACCTGCGTCCAGCAGTGGACTTTTGAATACAGAGAATAGACAGCAGTATCGTGAAACAATATAACTTCTCCCTCGAAACCCTAAAAATGTACCAACTCATAATGACCTAAACGCAAAACGACCTAATCGCTTAGTGACCTTAAGAGGGCTATCAACTTTTTCTAGCAAATTACCGAAAATTGGCGTTATAAGCATGCGTTTTTAAGTTAAACTGTTAGGTAAAAAAATAAAATTTCTTATACATCTTATCAAACATATCCGTAACTAAAAAATGTATTATGAACATTTTGATATTTTAGTTTATAACTTATAATGTAAAAGCGAAAACTAAAACAAGTCTGCAAAAATGAAGAAAAATACCTCAAATTAGGCCTGAGTTTCAGATCTGTGGTACATTGTAACAAAATACCTATTTCGCATATAAATCGAGGATATCTTTGAGAACAAACTTTATGTTGTACATTTTTCAATTTCATTTTAAAACATAGTTTAAAATTTCTTTTTCTCATTCACATTTTGGCGAAACATTCAAGAAACATTCGCCGTTTGAATGGCTTGTGTATGAAATACTAGCCATAGGATTACTTTAAAAAAAAGTATGTGTTTTAGGAAGGTGTATTAAACCAAATTGCAAAAGAAAAATTTTTTTATTAATTTTAATATTTTTGTTAAAAAAATTCAAAAATCCCTATATATTTCGCGCAACGACGCTTTTAAAATACCTACAATGCGGCCAGGCAAATTTTCAATAGCACTCTTAACGCATACATATACATACATACTACATATATCACGCCTTTATCCATTGCATGGTAGGCAGAGCGTTAGCGGCCGAAAGAATACGGTCGCTATCGCCACGTCTGACATTTTTGAGGATTGTTTTCCAAGGTTGTTTCAGAAAACATATGTATCACTATAGTGACAGGTTGTCAGCCTGTCGCCTAAAAATTGTAATAAACCAATACCCTCGAGTCCCTTAGTCGCCTCTTACGACACCCGCGGGAAGGATGTGGCGTGATGCTATTCAAAACCGGCATCACTCTTAACGCATGTTGTCTTAAACGCTTCATGTCTTGTTCTTTGCTCAAAAAATTCGTATTTCTGTAGTCACAAAAGACTTTAGTTTCAGCTTCAGTATAATGTTGCAGCAAACGTGAACAAAGTACATCGAAAGTTATTTCTACCGATGGTGTCCCCGAAGAAATTGGAGACGTTCGTCAAAGACTTCAGCCGTCATGCTAACAGGTTAAGTTGAACAACTTTTTAACTAAGTGTCAATAGCTGCGTCCACACTGAGCGAATAGCCTCGCATACTCACTGCCTCACGAGGCTTGCGTCGCACCGTCGTCGATTTCGGTCGATGTCGAGGCGGTCCTTGGTGAAAAATCACACAAATAAGAACAAAATATAAGTATTATATGAACTTGTTAGAGGTATGATGCATATGAAGCAATATGCCTGTATTATAAGGGCCTTGGGGAGTCATCCCTTTTAAGGTTAAATCATCTTACTAAGAGGAAAAAAAATCTGCAAATGTTTGACTGCCTCACCTGCACATACCATTATTTTTACATCCTTTATGTACCTACACATGCCCGAGAGACGTGGAAAAAAGGGAGAGAGGCCTTTGCCCTGCAGTGGGACACAACAGGCTCGTAAATAAAATAAAATAAAAATGTACCTACAGGTTCGTGCTCAAAATGCAAGCCCACGTAGATACGCCGCCTTTCGACATACTTCGGGATCTACTCATTTACAACTTGGAACTGCTTTGCAGTAAGTCCTTCTAGAAATAGCATCAGATGGCCTTGAGTGGCCTAGATTCATATCGATGTAAAAGTAGTTCTCTCCTTTTGGGATCATCTCAGAATTCTGCTAACACAGACCAAAGCCGCTAGTGTGAGAGAGAGAGAGAAGTCAAGCACATGGCGTCTTCATTGGTCTGTGAGTAGACCTCAGGAAATTTTCGATTTATACATTTAATAAGATGTGCCGCATCTACCTTCTTACTGTACCTGTATTTTGAATCTTACTCTTTTATTGGGTTAAGTAGGTTCTTTACACCTCAACAATTTTACAGCTACGCTATTCGGTCTCCCAGACATGCAGTACAACTTCAACCCGTACTGTGACTCTGTAGCGGCCTTCATGAGGATCGCTATGGCCAGGTTCATGAACCTACTATACCAGAACGAGAGGATCTACAGCTGGAGCAGGCTGAAGAAGCGGCAGGACAAGGAAGTTCAGGTGCTACATGACACCTCTGCAGATGTAAGTCGCTAAAGATATTTAATCAAATCAGATAAATCGTTTCTGTATTCCCACCCCATTTATTTCCCGTGGGTGTCGTAGAAACTGATTAAGGGACTAGAGGGTTTCATGTGTATTGCAATTTTAGACGACAGGCTGACAACCCGTCACTATAACATTGCACGGCTTATCTGAAACATTTGTCAGACGTGGCGATAACGACCGTAATTTTACGGTTGTTGACGCTCTGCCTACCCCTCCAGCGATATAGGCGTGATATGTGTGTATGTCTGTATGTATGCCTATGTATGTCAGGAAGAGAATGGGGCCAAATATGCTGCCATGTGAGAATCGGTTCAAATTCATAATAAAGGCGATTTAGATTGACTAAAATGGCAGTGGGAACTTATGGATTAAGCCATAATGCTACTGGAGATGCACTTTATATTTACCCTTCTTATCTTATCTTATCTTAATTAGCCTGCATCATCCCACTGCTGGGCAAATATTTACCCTAACCATTACAAAAATATTGTTTTTGATAACAAAAACAGTTTGAAATTTCAGCTCATAAAAAGGCGAAAGGAACTATATTACAAACACAAACAAGAAAAAGCAGCTACTGGAGATCCAAGTATGTTTTTGAAACCTGAGTTTGTCTGCTCTATAACTAAATAAGCACTGGGTTGCAAGAGTTACCACTCTTGAAAATAGGTTGTACCTATACTTAGACAACTTCTTTTCGTGTGGGACACCAAGTCGTCCAACGACCCGATCAACTCTAGTGTCAGAATTTTTCAACCACCTTCTACAAGTAGCAGGCTTCTGACATGGTTGTGTATCGACCGCTAAGTGATCATAGACAGCAACCGGGACCTACGGCTTAACGTGCCATCCGAAACACGGAACCATCTTACTTACGGAGAATCAGGTGGTTCAGCCCGCAATGTCCTAACCAGACTGGGAACAAATTCACAAAGTGATAAATATCAACTTTGTGAGTTAGCCACCGAGAATCGAACCCGGAACCTTCTGCGTCAAAGGCAGTCGCATTACCATTGCGCCACATAGGTCGTCAACTCTGAGATCGATCTTGAGTGCGATTTTGAGATGATGTTAGTATTGACTGACATTTGTCAAAATCGCTCTTGTAATCGATCTCATAGTTGAGTGCGATTTATAAATACAAACCATCAGTGGTGCTATGAAACCAATATGATGAAATCCCTTCTCAGCTGTGAAAACAAAAACATAAAATACACCTTAGAGAGTGAAAATAATGAGAGAAACATAAACATTCCAGCAAAAGAAGCATACATAGATATATTAGTGGAAGCGGTTGAGAAAGGCATTCTAACGGAAACAGAAATGCGAGAAGAGATTGACACGATCATATTTGGTGGCCACGACACCACTGCCTTTACCACGCTTTATACGATGGTGCTGTTGGGCTCACATCCGCGAGTGCAGGAGAAGGTTTACCAGGAGTGAGTAGTTTTATGATATCTTTTGAAAGCCGTGTTTATGCCGTGTGATGCCGGCTTAGAATAGCATCACCCCGTTTCTTTCCCGTGGGTGTATAAAGGCGAGTGTAATTGAAACAACGGCGTTCGGATCGATACTGATTTATTGAGTGCTAAGGTGCAGATTATAATAAAAAAAACTGCTTACGTACTACGGTGCTACGAGGTGCTGCAATATATCTACTTACATACACTACATCACGGGGGAAAGGGAAAAAATAAAATAAGCTACTTTAGTAGTTATTTTATTTTATCTGTGAATCCGATAAAAACAGTTTGGTTCTGTTTTTATGAATCATTTCTTCCTTCCCGTTTCTTAAAATTATAACATTTGGATTCTTATCTTCTATGACAGTATATGGGCCCAAATAAATGCTGTCTTTCTTATCACTAGACGGATTTCTTATAACTATTAAACTATTCTTATCGTAATACATTGGTTTAGCGTCTTGATCATAAATCATCTTTCTCTTTTCCTTGCTATTTATTAAGTTTTCTCTGGCGTCTTTCTGGGATAACTGCAAACGATATTTTAATTCTAACGGATAACTATCAACATTGTAAATTGGTTCTACTACATCAGTCTGAAAACTACTCGGAAAATTACAAGTTTTCCCAAAAACTAGTTCATGTGGAGTATATTTGGTTTCAGTATGGACTGTGTTATTGTAGGAAAAGCACCAGTACGGCAACCAGCTGCTCCACGATGTTTGATGGTTGTTGGTATTTATTCTTAAATACGCACCTAATACCTTGTGAGAGTTCTCGAGTGCACCAATGCTCTCATGATGATACGCGGTGGATGTTGTTTGAGTTATTTTCAAGAGCTTACATACCTCTTTCATTGTGCTGGAAATGAACTCACTCCCGCGATCTGTGGCTATCTCTTTCGGTACTCCATATCTGAGAATAAAATTATCTACAAATGCTCTGGCTACCGACACAGTGTCTTTTGTACGCAATGGATAAGCTTCTGTAAATTTAGTTAACTCACATTGCAATGTCAGAATGTAAACGTTTTCATAATAATCTTTATTCAATGGTCCTACTATGTCCAAAAATAATTTTTCGAATGCAGATTTCGCCGTAGTTGTAATAACCATGGGTTGTTTCGTCTTTACAAAATACTTTTCCTTTTGGCATTTTTCACAGTTTTTAACATACTTTTCTACGTCTTTATACATTGACGGCCAAAAGTAAAATCTCTTTATATTGTTTAACATTCTCCTAATGCCTGCGTGGCCACTCGTCGGCAATAGATGAAAGTCATTTAAAATTACTCGAATATCGTCTACATTTTCTATCTTTACTACTCCTTTAATTATACATAATCGAGGGCCCCCCCAATTTGATATCCTTTTTATTTCTTGAGTTAACTCTTCTATAAATTTATAATTACTTTTATCCTTTACAATGTAGACCTCTGATATACCTATTTTGGAACAAATGCAATTCAACTCCCTCAATAGTCCGACTCGCGTAACTAAAGCTCGAGATGTTGGATTTACATAAAGTTTCATTTTACTAGGTACATATATTAAACTTTTAGTTTCATATTGTATTAAATTATTTTTCCTCAACTTCCCTATGTCTTTTTCTGATATTGAAGTAATTTCAACACAGCTGTTTGGTTTTTTAAGAACATCAACCACTCTCGGGTGATCAGTCCAATCGTTGTCAATATTCTTATCAGCCAAACTGCTGTCGTCCTTTTTCTCACTTTCCTTCCTTCTTATACTCCTCGTCATAACATTCACGACATGCTCGTTCATTTCTCTCAAATCCTCAGATGTTAATATTATGCGAGATAATGCGTCTGCAGCCACATTATTCGCTCCTTTCACATATTCTATTTCAAAGTCATACTCTTCCAAACATAAACGAAACTTTATCAATCTACTTGTGGGATTAGTCATATTAAAAAGATACACGAGTGGTCTGTGATCTGTCATAACTTTAAATCTCCTGCCATACAAATACGGACGGAAGTATTTGATGGACCAAACAATCGCTAACAGCTCCTTTTCTATGGTTGGATAGTTTAATTCTGCTTTATTTAACGCTCGACTAGCATATGCAATTGGCATGTTGTTACCATTGCATAGCATTGACCCAATTGCTACTTTGGAAGCATCAGTATGCAAAATGTATTTATTATTTGGAGATAAATCTGGGTACTGCAAAATTGGTGGATTTATTAGCGAATTCTTTAGCCTTCCGAACGCATTCTCACACTCTTCAGTCCATTCAAATAAATTTCCTTTTCGCAATAATTTATTCAAAGGCGTACAAATTTCCGCGAATTTAGGTATGAACTTGCGATAATAATTCGCAAACGCGACGAAACGCCGAACTTCGTCACTGTTTTTTGGAGTGGGGTAATTTTGTAAAGCCTTGGTTTTGGACGGGTCCGGCAGAATACCATTTCCGGATATGACATGCCCTAAATATAACATTTCTTTTTTCAAAAACTGACATTTTGCTGGGTTTAACTTTAAATTTACTTTTCGCAATCTACTCAAAACATCCATTAAATTTTTGTTGTGTTGCTCTAAATTTCGTCCAAAACAAACCAAATCGTCTAAGTAAACAAAACATTTTTCATAGTTCAAACCAGATAACGCAAGGGTAACAATTCTACTAAATGCGTTGGGACTGATTTTTAAACCCATCGGCAATCTTTTCATTTGATATTGTTTATTTGTTGTAAAGGCAGTGTATTTTCTACTCTCGGGATCTAACTTTACTTGGTAGTAACCTTGATTCATATCCAAGTGAGAAAAATATATGGCACCTGATAACGAATCTAAAATTTCGGTAATATTGGGTAAAGGAAATTTATCATCTTTCACTCTTTCATTAACTTTTCTATAGTCGATCACAACGCGCCACTTTTTCTTTCCCTCAGCATCCTGCTTTTTCGGTACTAGAAGAAGTGGACTAGACCATTCACTCTGAGCTTCTTCTATAATATCTTCCTCTATCATTTTCTCAATCTGTCTATCAATCTCTTCCTTTTGTGAGTGTGGCAATCTGTAAGGTTTGGTGTACACCGGAGTAACGTTTTCCTTCAAATTGATTTTTTGCTCACCTACACTAGTGTAACCTAATTTATCTCCTGGCAAATAAAAGACATCCGAATACTTTGCACAAATACTTTCAATTGATTCCTTTTCATAACTCTTTAAATGTTTCAAATCTAACATGGAAAACAACTTTTTCACCCTGTCAGCATTCACATTCTCTTTCTCAAAACTACACATGTTATAAAGTCCTAAGTTCTCGGTGTGAACGTCAAAATAGCTGAGATTCACTTCAACTTCTCTGGTATTTAAAATCTTAATAGGCATCTTTCCATTCACCACTGTTGATATCATTCCCGCTAAAAACACACCATCACACAACTCTCTACTTTCGATCACACGCTCACCTTGTGCCCTTGAATCAATATAAAAAATCTTTTCACACCTAGGTGGTAAGGTTAAAAAGCTATTGTAACCAATTTGACCCATTTTTAATGGCACAACAATTGGTTCTCCGCGTTTTATAGTCAAGGTATTAATTTCAAAATCTAGATGACATTTATATTTACTTAAAAAGTCTTGTCCAATAATGCCATCGCCTCTACAAGTTAAATATTTAAAAACGTAAAATTTGTGTCTAATATCTCTGCCATCTCTACTCAACTTTAAATAAACATAACCTTCAGATGTAACTTTACCACCTATTCCTTTTATTTGCATACGTTCTTTATGGTAAGGTTTGTTTAAACGTTGTAATACCTCGAATTTAATGACGGACAAAGAAGCGCCAGTATCAATTAACCAATCTAATAACACGTTCGAGATATAGAATTGCGCTGAATTGATGTTATGACAATGACATATTTGATGTTGATTATGACCGAAAAAACTGATTCAGGTTGTATTCATCGACCTCTGATGTTTCGCCACCACTGCGCTCACTGCTGTGGTCAGCAAAATGCACCCTTTGTGTATTGCGCCTTGCGCGCGGCGGCCTCTGATTGATGTTTGAACCGCGGCGATTTCCACGAAAGTACCGAGCGGGCGGATTGAAGTTAACACCTGCGACACGTGAATTATAATTACCTCGAAAGTATGTGTAATTTCGACCACGTTGATAATTTCCACGGCTGGGTCTGAAACTTCGTCCTCTATAATTAGACCTACCTCGATGTTGATATTGAAACACGGGTGGTGGGGCTGATGATGACGATGACACCTCCTCATCCTGGGCTGATCTGATGGCATCCTTCAAAGACGTGAAGTTGCGAGCTGCAATGATGGTACTTAACCTTCTATCACGCAACCCATCTGCAAACCTCTTAATAGCATTTCTTTCGTTAAGGGGTCTCAAAATTTCATAACTCGCGGCCTTGCCATCTGCCTGCGAAATTGTCAAGTCAACAAACAATCGTTCCACTTCCGCACCAAAATCAGAAACAGACCGATTATTTTGCCTAACATTTTGAAGGCAAGATTGCAACGCCGTGTCAGATTTTTTTGTTAAAAGATGGGATCTCATATCTTTAACCATATCTGTCACAGAGGTATAGGTTTCTTTCATACGCAACTTCGCGCCATAAGAGAGTCTAGTTTTTAAAACAAAATTGATCAAGTGCTTTGTCTGATCTGCTTTTAACATTGTTTCATACAACTGAATTGAATCAATAAGTTGTAAAGTAACTAATTCATCGTCATTCATTACCGGCAACAGGCCAGCTGCGGTTTTCAATTCAAAACTATCCATGTCGTTAGAATGTTCGTCACTTTCTGAATGAGAACTTTCAGAAGAGGGATCTTCTGGTGGTGAACACAAATATGTAATTTCTTCGTTTAATGATTTTATTAAATCAATAAGTTGTTGACCCTTATTAATATCTTTTTCACTTAAAATACCAGCGGTAATAGACTGAGTGAACTTATCTACCGTCTCATTTAATCGTAAAATTATATTTTCCGTTTCCTTTAACTTAATTTGACATATGTCACCCTTATATCTACGTTGACCTTCTTTAATTAGGTAAGATCTAATTTTATTAAGATCTTTATAAATTTTTGATAAATCTTTAGCCATTAGACTTAGACTTATAGACTCTCTTTTCATATTAAAATAAAATACTTGTCCACTTCTGGGCAAAAGTCTATATGGGCCTATATTTTTCTTAAAATTGATAAAATATTTACTTACATATTAAAAATTCAAAATAGTGTCGCATCCGGGTACTTAAATTACGTTACTCACAAAATATACCACGTCGTGACGGAACCCGTGTTATCTTTTATTTATTTTATTTTTTTCGCGCACTTAATTAAGTTCTTTTTTTTAAAAGGTCCATAATATATATATTTTTTTGTTGTTCCGCCACACGCATAACCAATTGAACCGCTGGTGATGACCTGATGACCTCTTCTTCCTTTGCGGCGTAGACCCAATGCTAATCTTCAAAACTGCTTAGCTGCTACACGCCGAATATCTTGAAAACGCATCTTTCCCACAGGCTAATCTTCAAAACTGCTTAGCTGCTACACGCCGATAATCTTCATTAAAGTTTCATGCGAAGTCATCCGGTCCGGTCAACCACTTTATCTTCAGCTAGACGTCTGAGGTGTTTCTTTCCTTAAATGCTATGGCCTGCGCTCGCCGATCCACACGCTTGTTGAATTGCGCGTTCAAGTAGCGACAGAAGTATAATATAATCGCTATGCCGAAAATTCCAACAAACACGATGATAGCTACGTTGATCTGGCCAAGCTGTCCCATTACCATGGTGTTGTGCACGTCCATTC
Source organism: Keiferia lycopersicella (assembly GCA_029255805.1). Lineage (NCBI taxonomy): Eukaryota > Metazoa > Arthropoda > Insecta > Lepidoptera > Gelechiidae > Keiferia > Keiferia lycopersicella. The sequence goes on from JARACZ010000017.1 coordinate 2,775,949, forward strand.
TGTTCTGGTACCCAATTTGTGAAGCGATAACTTGTTCTTCCTCCGCACTCGGTCTCGATTGAGGTTTTCCCATTTTGTATATATATTTTTTTAAAGTTCAGAATAAACTGTCCACACTGTCCTTTTATACATTTTGCTCCTTCACAATTGTCTCTATTTTTTTTTTTCACTGGATAATTATTGTCATTAATAAAAATGCACCATTTTTTTTGTCCATATTCATATTCACCAAAATTGTCTAAATATTCACAAAGAAAAGTCTATAGCACGCAACGCGAACGCGATGACGCACCCATGCCCGACGAGGCAGGGTCGCCATATAAAGGCGAGTGTAATTGAAACAACGGCGTTCGGATCGATACTGATTTATTGAGTGCTAAGGTGCAGATTATAATAAAAAAAACTGCTTACGTACTACGGTGCTACGAGGTGCTGCAATATATCTACTTACATACACTACAGGTGTCATAAGAGGCGACTAAGGGACTCGAAGGTTTCATGTATATTGCAATTTTTGTACGTAGCGTTGGCGACCGTATTGTTCTGCCTACCCCGCAAGGGATAAAGGCGTCATATGTGTGTATGTGTCTTTTGAAAGAACTTACTTACTATGGTGGCTCAATAACCTTGATCTTGTCCTCCAGCACCAGAAGTCGCCAGCTCTCTCTTATCAACCTAGCTTGCTTTGAATCTATGGTCTCTCTCTCTTTTCGTGTGAGACACTACCTAAATCTTTGCCTACCCCAACGGGAAAGAGACATGATTTATGTATATATCTATACAATTTTCTACTTCTATCTATTTCCACGTAGGGTCAAGGATGTACTGGGCAAAGGCAAAGAAGTCAATATAGCAAAGGAGGACTTGTCAAAGATGGTTTACCTAGAAGCTTGTATCAAGGAAAGCATGCGTCTGTATCCGTATGCGGCTGCGATTGGCAGAAAAGTGGATAAAGATGTTAAACTTAGTAAGTATAAATAGGAAAAAGATATTGTGCCTCGAGCCAGAAGAAGAACTTTGCCTTCAATCTGATCGAGCGGATTTTTGAGAAAAAAAAAATGTTTTCGTAGCCTATCCATAGGCTATGGGAGTATCTTGAAATTTATAAATCAAAAAGATATTCTTCTACCGCTCTTTCAACAGAGAATCGAAATCATAGTTACGAAAGCGATGTATTGATATCCGTCTCAGGTCACTAGCTTTTAATTTAAGGTGTAGTTTTACGCCGTGTGATGCCGGCTTAGAATAGCATCACTCCATTTCTTAGCCGTGGGTGTCGTAAGAGGCGACAGAGGGACTCGAGGGTTTGTGTATTGCAATTTTAGGCGACAGGCAGATGTGTATGTACGTATGTATGTAGTTTTCTAGGTTCAACCCGTTTTTCCAGGAACTTGCACGTTGCGAGAGGGCGGTAGTGTCCTGGTCCTAGTGTGGGGGGTCCATAGACACCCTTCGTGGGGCCCTGATGTACACGAGTACGTCCCGGAGCGATGGCTGGACCCTGATAAGCTGCCTCGACCAACCGTCCTGCTGGGCTTCAGCGATGGGCCCAGGGCTTGTACAGGTTAGTAGGTACCTACTGTAGACCAGGAAAGGAAGCGAGTGATAGGGATGACATTTTTGACGAACAAACCGGAGGGGTGTTATCTTGGTGGAGTATATAATATATAACACCCTTGGACGAAATTACGTTACCTACGTCACAGACAACAGATGTCACGCGTGCGCCGTCGAGTGACGCAAATGTAATTTTTGCTCTGTGACCTGCGTAAAACTTGGACTGACAAATTATTATCATTATTATAAAGAAGTGCACATGAAGATCATTCATGCGCAATAATCATAATTAGATATCGTATATCTACTGACGTACATACTTGAACAAACGTGGTAACGTTTACGACTTACTCCTATAGGATCAAGCTCTACCTCATCTTCTGAAATAGAGATACACTTCTTTTTTTTGTCTTCATATTTTATAGATCTGGTGCCGCTGGGCTAGAATATTATCATTATCACCCCATTTCTGCCCTAGTATCCTATGTCGTAAAAGAATAGTAAAGGTATTTTCTATGATTGAAAAATGTTTTATTGCGCTCTCCAATCCATGGTGAGGCATAATAAAGGGGGGTAGACCCTCGATATATATACGTAAGGTCCCATTTTATTAAGTACAAATATTTTAAAGGCATGTTCATAAATATTATTAAAGATGTTTTATGTAAAAACAAAAAGAAAATACACGCTAGTTTTCAAAATAAAAGCCAAAAACATTTTCACCAAAATAAAAAAAAGTGATCGACCTGTACACAGCTTGCGTAGTCTACGTGGACTATTTCACTACGATTTTACCGTCATATATTTGACATCACATTAATTTATGAATGGAATGGATTGTAGAATGTGGGGCAATGTACCGCCGCCGCCATGATGAAAATTTTACCAATGGGATCATACATAGGATGCTACTTATAAATTGGATTTAATTTATTTGGTAAATGAAAAAAAACCTAGCGTATATATTATTTTCTTTTTTACATAAAAGATCTTTAACTATATTTCTGAAGTTACCCTTAAAATATTTGTACTTAATAAAATAAGACCTTATATATATCCAGCAGTAAAGCTATGAGACTTTTCTGTTGTGCTGTTTTTCATTCAGTGCTGGCAAAGAGATCTGGTAACCGAGATAACAAATTCTATAGCTATGCCGGGTGTACGAGAATCAGAATACAAATAAGGTGCAAGCATGCAGATGATGCAACTCACCAACTTTCCCATAGAAACATAATCTACCACGTATGTCAACAAAAGTCAACCATTGATTTCCCGTAATAAAGGCAATCAGCTGATTATGGTCCTGATATAGTATAATAAATTCCTAGGGTAAAATTTGTTTAGTTCCATAGTTGACACCTGGGGCATCACAACTAACCTTCACATTCAGGTCGCAAATACGCGATGCTGTCGATGAAGACAGTCCTGGCTGCACTGGTGAGGAGGTACAGCATCAGAGCTGATCACACCAAGCTGCAGTTTGAGCTGCTGGGAGTGCTGGAGCCTAAAGCTGGACATCACATCGCATTGGAGCGAAGACTTTAAAAGAGCAAATGGTTTAGTTCAAGATATCAAAGAAAAATGTGATAATTACAAACGAGGATAATCTTGGAAAAATAACGTTCAGGTTTCCATTACAGAACATGTAGGAAATATAGGGTTACATTTAAATGAGTACAAATATTATAAGGGCGTGTTTTACTCATAAAACTGAACAACTTCCATTAAAACATATCTTCGATATACCTACACGTAAATCTGAACAACTTTCGTTGGTAACAATTTTTCGAAATATGAAAAATTAATTAATGAAAAGTACTGATTCCACTTTGGACAACTTCTAGGCCGAATCACTTTGTATGGGAGATCCAAAAACTTTTTTTCATATTTCGTCCTATGTTTCTTGAAAAAAGTTGGTCAGTTTCATCATGAAACTTTCATGCACGAACTGAGGCGACTAAGGGACTCGAGAGTATTGGTGTATTATTAGGCGGCAGGCTGACAACCTGTCACTATAGTGATACACATGTTTTCTGAAACAACCTTGGAAAACAATCCTCGAAACTGTCAGAAGTGGCCGTTAACGCTCTGACTACCCGTGATATATGTATGTATGTTTTATTTACAGACATAACTTATTATTTTCAGTACCTACGTTATTTGTTTTAATTTGTCGCCAATCTACGTAGGTCTTGGTCATGGCCTCACTGTAATAGTCACCCACAATGTTTATAAGGCGGCTCGCACACTTGACGCACGACGAAGCGCATTAGTATCGCAGCGGTCTGTCAGATCCATACTAGAAACGTCACTCCCCATAGTAAAACTGCACCCGACTGACGACACTGCGATAGCGCTGCGTGGACAGCGGTTGAGCGGTTTTATTATGGGATTGACATTTCTAGTATGGATCTGACAGACCGCTGCGACATTTTTGCGCTCCGTCGTGCGTTAAGTGTGCGATCCGCCTTATTTCTGTTTACGTCAGATGTTTTTATTTTTTTATTATGTTCATGTAATTAATGCACTTGGAATTGCAACGCATTAGTTGGCACTTTTGTAAAATAATAACATCCTGAAACATTTTTATGGCTTGGTTTAATACTAACTTAATTACAAAAATTTAAAAACGTTTAGCATACTCGTGAATTGCCATTCGTTCCATTTTTTTCGAAGCACTATTTTAAGTTAGCGATTTCAGTTTTGATTTGAGTAGAGCTAGGGTACCAAGCGATGATAAATGTATGTTTAATATCTGATACGTCGTAATTCGATTCTGTGTACGGAAGTCCGAAACGACTCCGCCAATATTCGAACGCCGGATGACGCTTTTCCACCTATCCGGTTATAAGACGGACAGTAGAATTACGTCACGGTAGAGTTCAAAGAATACCTTTTATAAGGAGGAAAATGAGACTGCCCGCTAGCTAGTCTTGGGACATCGTCGACACCAGCAGCTATGAACCAGCTATAACGTTGTAACTGGTTGAAAACTTTGGGCTCTACATTTATCAACCAGTTATAACATTACGGCTTATAGCTGGTTCATAGATGCTGGTGTCGACTATGTCCCAAGTTACCCCGCTAGTCTCATTTTCCCCCATTTGACTGCTTTTTTTGTACGTCTGTCACTTCGGACCGATAGAATCCAAATTTCGGTTTTGAAAATTGGCGGATCGATAAATGCCGGGTGCCGGAAGAGTGGAAAAGCATGTATAGTAGTGTAATAGATTTTTAAATCGGATCGGAAATTGACGGATCGGCAAATGACGGATGCCGGAGGAGTGGAGAAAGGCACTTACGACGTTTCAGAGACTCTGTCTTTAAGACTCCATTCGTAGCGTGAAGTTACAGATACTTCAGTTTGCACACTTATAAAACAGCTGATCTGTTCATGCAGTCTCAGTTTCATCATCATTCCTCATACGTCTGCGACAGACGATTTAATCAGCGTCTGAGACAAGACTTTTCATGGCTATATAAGCCGATGCGGGCGCGGCATAACTTTCCGCACGCTCTACATGTGAAGGTGGAGTTAAGGAGTCACATTTTTATGTATGGTCAATAAAACAACAAAGTAGTTAGTACAAAATGGCGCAATGTGTTGTAGTAAGAAATATTGATTTCATGGAAATTATTTAGGAAATCAATGTTACACACATTTTTTATATCTACTTATGAGAAAGTGTTCAAAATGAAAATATTAAGTATTTTTAGTGTTTTATTGATAGCGTCCACCGCTGGTAAGTATTTCTTATTATTATTTTTTTGCTACATTTGTTTATTGTTTTTCAATTATTTATTTTCATTTTATTTCTTGATCCTTAAAGCGTGCACGCTTAACGCACGACGGGCCGCTTAAATATCGCAGCGGTCTGTCAGATCCATACTAAAAATGTCAATGTTCAAACCGCTCAACCGCACTCGACGCAGCGCTAGCGCAGCGTACTCCGTCGAGTGCGGTTTTAGTATGGCGACTGACAGACCGCTGCGATATTTTAGCGGCCCGTCGTACGTTAAGTGTGCGATCCGACAATAGATTCCGCTAGTATTTGATTTTATTAATTCGTAGTCAATTTTACAGGTTTACCTGCAGTCAAGAACACGAACGAGAATTTTTCAATAATCGATGTGTTATACAAAAATGTAGAACATGAAAAATGGAAAGACGAAGATTCGACGTGTCGCAATAAAATATTGGAGATACTTAAAAATGCTCGAAACTCTACATTATGGGCTAGTTGGAGTAAGTTTTTTCTTTACTTTGAAATTGGACTTTGCCGCGTGATGCCGGCTTAGAATAGCATCACCCCATTTCTTTCCCGTGGGTGTCGTAGAAGCCGACTAAGGGACTCGAGAGTTTCATGTGTATTGCAATTTCAGGCGACAGGCTGACAACCTGTAACTATAGTGATACATGATTTTATTTGAAACGACCCTCAAACATTGTCAGACGTGGCGATAAAGACCTTAATTTTACGGCCTTTAACGCTCTGCCTATCCCGCCAGGAATATAGGCGTGACTTATGTGTGTGTGTGTGAAATTGGACTATTACTACAACAGCCAAAATAGTTCACTGCTGGACACGGGCGTATCCCATTGGGAATATTTGCCATACTTACCACGCTTGGCAGGCGGACCGGAAAGCGCAGTGCCAAGTGTGTTAGAACACGCGGAACCTCTCATCTCATAATGACATCTTCGTAAAATGACAACCGCTGGCAAAATGCCAACTTTTCAAAACGCCAACTTCTCATCGCTAGTGTTCATTACCTGGATTAATCTCGTCGCTTTTTACGACAGCCAAGGGTAGAGTTGAGTTGACACTATTTTAAGTCGGCTCTACGGCAAAGATGAAAGTCTCTCTCTTTTCGTGTGGGACACCGAGTCGTTCAACGACCCGATGAACCCTAGTGTCAGAATTTTTCAACCGCCTTCTACAAGTAGCAGGCTTCTGACATGGTTGTGTAACGACCGCCGTCTAAGTGATCATAGACAGCAACCGGGACCTACGGCTTAACGTGCCATCCGAAACACGGAACCATCTTACTTACGGACAATCGGGTGGCTCAGCCCGCAATGTCCTAACCAGACTGGGAACAAATTCACAGTGACCCACCGAGAATCGAACCCGGAACCTTCTGCGTCAAAGGCAGTGGCACTACCACTGCGCCACATAGGTCGTCAAGATGGTCAAAGATGAAAGTGAAGTACCTGTTACAAAAAAAAAAAAACTTTCTTTGAGCTGGTTCTTCATGCCAGCTTAGAATAGCATCTCCTTAATTCTATCCGCGGGTGTCGTTAAAACCGAAAAATGGATAAATCATCAAGGGAATATATATAGCCGTGTGATTCCGGCTTAGCCGTGTGATGCCGGCTTAGAATAGCATCATCCCACATCCTTCCTGTGGGTGTCGTAAGAGGCAACTAAGGGACTTCTTTTTATCTGTGATGGGCTTACTCTTGACCCCAATCTTACCCTAGAGCAGAGATGGGATCTACGGTGGAGCGAGCTTGCCCAGAAGATGCCTATTCACTCTAGACTTAAAGAGATTCAGGTTATATGCACTCGGAAATACAGACGCAGGCAGGGAATTCCATTCTTTAGCCGTGCGCATAATGAAAGATGATTTGAAGCGCTTAGTGCGTAATGTAGGTATTTCACCTAAGAACGGATGGTAGCCGGCCGTGCGTCTGGATGTCCGATGGAAGAAAGGAGACGATGGTATCAGCTCATGTAGCTCACGCGCACACTCTCCGAAGTACAATCTATAGAAGACCGATAGGCAAGCAACCTTACGGCGGTGAGCCAAGCTGTGAAGCTTGGTCGCCACCAGTTTTTTATCGCCTATTAATCTCTTGGCTCTGCGTTCCACCGAGTCCAGTGCAGCAAGTTGGTATTTCGCCGAGCCATCCCAAAGGTGACAGCAGTACTCCATGCAAGATCGCACTTGAGCTTTATAAAGAGCTAGAAGCTGTTCAGGCGTGAAGTACCGTTTGACTTTATTCAGGACGCCCAACTTTCTAGCTGCAATTTGAGCCTTGGACTCGATGATCGTGCCGAAGTTGAGGTCAGAGGACAGCCATGGGGCCAAGGCATGGGCCAAGGAGTTGAAGAGTGTCGGTCACTGGAACAGATATACCCCGAAAAGTAGGAGAAAAGGTGAAAGGACTCCTTTTTGCGGAGAAAAGACACGCCTGCGTTTTTGAAGCATTGAAGCTGACGAGATTGTCATCGCCCCCCTGGGAGACGTTACTTAACGTCAGGCTCGTACGCTCAGTCATAGCCTTTCTCAATCTTTGGATTTCATCACCACTGGCTCCTGCACCGGATATATATCTCTCGGTGACAGTACTGTCATCTGCGTACCCAACAATTCGTGAAGATAGAAGGTCATTGATGTGCAGCAGGAAAAGCGTCGCGGAGAGTACAGACCCCTGAGGAACTCCGGCGTCAATAGCCTTGAGGTCAGAGGAGCTCGAGAGTATTGGTGTATTACATTTTTTAGGCGACAGACAGACAACCTGTCACTATAGTGATACACATGTTTTCTGAAAGAACCTTGGAAAACAATCCTCGAAAATGTCAGACGTGGCGATAGTGGCCGTATTTTTAATGCTCTGCCTACCCCGCAAGGGATAAAGGCGTGAAATATGTATTTATGTATCAAGGGAATGGGCAGCAGCATACCCTGTGAATGCAACATCTTGCACTGCGATCGCCAATCCCTGCCAAGCGTGGTGAGTATGGCAATACCCTCCAAAGAGGAGGCCCATGTCCAGCACTTTAGTAGCTGTTAAGCTTTAGGCGGATTGCACACTTGACGCACGACAGAGCGCTAAAACACCGCAGCGGAAATAACATCCTAGAAATATCAATCCCCATACTAAAACCGCTCAACCGCTGTCGACGCAGCGCTAGCGCAGTGTCGTCCATCAAGTGCGGTTTAAGTATGTGGAGTGACGTGTCTAGCATGGATCTGACAGACCGCTGCTATACTTTTGCGCTTCGTTATGCGTTAAGTGTGCGATCCGCCTAAGGATTATACGTATTTCAGTCCTTGACACCATACAACTGCCAACGGGCGCCCTATACGGGTCGCAGTACGCTCTGGGCAACTACGACCAGTGCATGAAAGCCCCCTGGCACCACACACACCCAGGGTTGGCCACCAAGTACTGCCTGGCTGATGTCCAGATGACCAGTCTTGACCCTGGTAAATATAATGGGGAGATTGGTCCTTATGGATCTACTGAAACATACGTGAAGGTGAGTTGAGTATATTCTGATTAAAAGTAGAAGCCATTCGATTATAGTCTGTAAAGTATAGGATGATCCCTGTGACTTTTGTGACCTTGGAGCAAAATCACATAGCAGTTGCTCCAAGGTCACAAAAGTCACAGGCTGGGTGTGTGTAATGTAAGGATCCGTAAATGGCAGCCAATTGTCATACTTTCTCTTTCCCACTGAGGCTCTTACATACTGAGGCTCTTACCAGGCGTTCATGCTTTCTCCCTCACTCTTAGGTAACTGCCGTCATTAACAGATTGATCATTCCTGATCATTCAAACTTTATTTTGCTACGAATTGTGCTACGTGCGGCTACGGCGTAGCGAGCGTAGACATTATACTAAGTCTTCTCGATCCTAGGAAGTGAACAACTTTTGTTTTACTGTTATTATACTGGGTGTAAGAGACGGCTTCGTGTTTCTATAGAAAATAGAAAGTCAGCCCATTTGTATGAAAGGCCTCGATCTGTTTCTTCTCTATAGCTACATTCAATAAAGCTAAGTCGCTTTTCGCGTCTATCCCTATGTCTATCTGTCTATATATTTTTAAATCTTTAAAACTGCACAAGGGATCATGGTGCAGTTTTTTTTAAGTAGATAGTGTGATTCAAAAGGAAAGTGTGTATGTATAATATTTTCCGAGAAGACAACTTTTCCCTTGGGAAAATTAATTACAGTGGGTGCTACTACTGGTTGTACTATTCTGTTGTGGTGATCCAATGTTTAATATTTCCCAATGTTCAAAAAAGTTTAAAATGCTGTGTATCTTGTAGAAAGCAACAAAACATGCTCGCAAGCTGAACACGATCACATGGGGTGTCTGCGTACCCTTAAGCTGCAGCTCAGAGGCCGTCTCCAACATCCTGAGGGTTCTACTTCGCAGTTGCACCCTGGGCTCCATCGCTCCTGACCCTGAGATCCAAGTAGACAAGTGCCAAGTCCCTGGACAGCCTTCGGAAAATGAAGTAGGGTTTAAGATATTTTTGTAAGTAAGTGTGGTAAGTAGGTTATGCCGGCTTAGAATATGCCGTTTGATTGCTTTTCGTATGGGACAATAAGTCGTCCAACGACCTGATGAAGCCTCGAGTTTTTTAACCGTCTACTAATTGTGAAACGATCATCGTCTAAGTAATCATAGACAGCAACCGGGATTCATTTAACGTGCCCTCCTAAACATGAAACCATTTTTCTTACGGACGAGCATGTGATTCAGCCTGCAATGTCCTAACCAGACTAGGAACAAATTCTCAAAGAGACAAATACTATCTGGTGTCGATGATGATGGCTTAGAATAGCATCACACCATTACTTTACCACGGGTGTCGTAAAAGGCAATTAAAGTACTCGAGGGTTTTATGTGTAGGTAGTAGAATTTTAGGTGACAGGTTGGCAACCTGTCACTCAGTAATACACGACATTTCTGATAGGGCCCTCAAGTGTTTGTCAGACGTGTCGATAGCGATCATATTTTTACAGCCGTTACCCCTCTGCCAACCCTGCAAGGGATGAAGACATGACTATGTGTATGTATGTTAAGTTTTGGTCTATCTAATATGAAATATCTTTTTGCGAATATCTTTTCAATAGCTCAACTTTTATGTAAGTAAAACATATTGAATTATATTTTTGTTTTCCAGAACTTTGATTGGGATTTTAACATTAATTGCTGTATCATCAACATGGTACTTAAATAACAACGATGAAGCCGCTAAATCAAATTCTTTCGGTGAGTAGACGTAACCTTTGGTTGTTCATTTATTTGCTAGTTGATCATCATCATCATCATCATCAGTTGATTTTCAGTTAAAAGTTTTATGCAATCGAATTTACAGAATTTATCATATCTTCGTTTATTGGGTAATGAACAATTTTCTATCATACAGTTCTTGGCCGCCGCTTTTATGATTTACCAGATAGCATTTTTGACATTAGATATATGAATACTCGACTATAATCTATAAGATTTAGCTTGATACCTGTGAAAACTGTCAGTTTCGAGCAAATGCTATGACATAAGGTCCATTTTCCCTTGTTTACTTCTTTTTTACGAGAACGTCACAGGTATTTTTAAAACTATAGATAAAGTACAAGATTTTTAATTTAGTTTAGCGTCATCTATGTACACTTGAAAATTTAAGATTGCTTGGCTAGAAAATTTCTCATTCACCACTATCTTGACGACCGATGTGGCGCAGCAGTAGTGCGTCTGCCTTTGACGCAGAAGGTACCGGGTTGCGTTAGTACAAACCGGACTACAGCACAGACAGGGGACTGTCTGTGCTGTAGTCTGGTTGGAACATTAACTTATGCTACAAAGGCGACTACAACACAGACATCATCGATTAATGATCAATGCCTAGTTAACAATTGTGATTGTTATTATTTTAACGATTACCTAATGATGTCTGAATGATAAATTATAGTTTAATGTTATTTTAGTGATGAATAACCAATCATAATGAATAATTAATGAAATGATTAATGATAATTTTAATGATTAATCACACTTAAATGATTAACGATATTATAATGATAAATGATATTTTTAATGATAAGGAAATTTTAATGATAAATACAAAAGCCACTCAAGCTCAAACATAGGTTTGTTAGGTACAACCTATCCTAACCTGGCGTCAACGCCAGGTTAGGTTAGGTTAGGTTAGAACTGCGTCCACAACGCACGAGCCGAGCGAGCGAAGCGAGCGTGCCCCGGCAGGGGCCGGCGATGTGCCAGAACCGACACAGGGCATTTCAAAACTAATGTAATTGCGAAGAGGCTGGTATGAGTGCTCTGTGTTGTAGTCGGGTTTGTACGTCCGAACTGTGTACCAACCAGACTACAACACAGAGTATGGATGTCTGTGTTGTAGTCGGGTTTGTATTTACGCTACCGGGTTCGATTCTCGGTGGGCCACTCACAAAGTTAATATTTATCACTTTGTGAATTTGCTCCCAGTCTAGTTAGAACATTGCGGGCTGATGAACCACCCGATTGTCCGTAAGAAAGATGGTTCCGTGTTTTGGATAGCACGTTAAGTCGTAGGTCCCGGTTACTGTCTTTTGTTACTTAGGCGGCGGTCGTTACACAACCATGTCAGAAGCCTGCTACTTGTAGAAGGCGGTTGAAAAATTTTGACACTAGGGTTCACTGTGTCGCTGGACGACACGGTGTCCCACACGAAAAGAGAGACCACTATCTTTCCCAGGTGTCGAGCTGGCTAAATGCTTCTGCATGAACAGGAATACCTTCGAGCTGGTGAAGCCAAGCGGGGAAGATATTCCTATGCTGCACGGCGTCAGGGTCCTGACCGCGATGCTGGTCACATTTGCTCATCAGATTTTCTTTGTCGTGTCAGCGGCTGTGGCCAACGGACTCGAAGTGGAAAAGGTAGGTCTCCGTAATTTTAAATGCCGTCAAAAATAAAGCAAGCGAAACGAGCAAGTGAATCACTGCGCTAATAGCAAAACTATAAGCCGAAATGATAACCAAATCATAGATTGCGAGCTCTTCGATTCATACATACATATATCACGAATTTATCCCTTGCGGGGTGGGCAGAGCGTTAACGGTCGTAAGAATACGGTCGCTATCTCCACGTCTGACAGTTTTGAGGGTTGTTTTCCAAGGTTGTTTCAGAAAACATGTGTATCATTATAGTGACAGTTGTCTGCCTGTCGCCTAAAAAATGTAGTATACCTATTGGTGTAATAATGTAATACCTCTAATCTCGAGTCCCTTAGTCGCCTCTTACGACTCCCGTGGGAAGGATGTGGGGTGATGCTATTCTAAGCCGGCATCACAGCTCTTCGATTCAAATTAAAATAAGTGGGAAAAGATGGTAAAGACATTTGAAATTGCGTGCAAATATTTTTAGAGCGTATGACTTTCCCCAAGAAATATAGGTCGACAACATGAAAAAAAAAGATTGCAAAGTTAAACTGGTGATAGAAAATGTTGATATTGTGTCTTTTTGGTACAAAGTAAACAGTATAAGGTACTCTACAAGATGCGCATGATAATATGATATAATTTTAGTTATTAGGAGTAATGTTAATTATTTACAATGACTAGGAAAGTTAATACCTTGGTTTAATAACTTCCCATGCTTCCTCGGTGATTCGACATCGTGATAAAACACAACAACAGACTTCCTTCTTTATTTTTCTGATGATGCACCTGCCTAAGTGCATCTACCTCCGGGTCAGCCTTATTTGTCTGATGATGCACCTACCTAAGTGCATCTACCTCCGTGTTGGCCTAATTTGTCTGATGATGCACCTACCTAAGTGCAGCTACCTCTGGATCGGCTTCTTTCTTTCTTTTTATTTTCTGTACTTTCTCTGCAAACCTGCTTTCTTTAGGTAGGTACCTACATAACTTTGGAAACTTTTATATGTGATTATTTTTTTCATAAGTCGACATACCTAGATGTCCTTGGAGAGGTTGTTCTGTTGATGATGAACTGGTAGACCCCGCAATGGTCTTAGGTCTTACATGTTACTCAAGGCTTTGTCGATAAATCACATAACAAGTGAATCGCAGAGTAGAATAGCACTACTCTATCTCTTCCAGTGGGGGAGGCGACCGAGGGATCAATCAGACCCACGACCGGTCTGGGAGACGGACAACTCCACCTTAAACCCGGAATGGGGTCTCCTACAGGTGCTTGTGACAAAGGTGTATCGTGCGGTAGACTCCTGCAGCCGTCCTGTGGATTCCTGGGAACCCCTGCTTTTTCCATAATTGTGTCCTAGGCAACGCAGTATCTGTACTCTTTCCTCAGGCACTGGTTGAATCTTATCTTATCTTATCTAGCCATCGGGATCGGTTGAATCGTCTTCGTTTAATAATGGTTAATTTCGTTTAATAAAAATTCTTTTCGTGTACTTATTTTTGATGGTTCCTATTGAGTAGGCGTAGTAGTGGCGCTCATACGAATGATGGTAAAACTAAGCATAGGTAGGAACTTGACAGATGATCCCTCATCTCAAGCGCCACCTATTTCGGACTGATAAAGTCCTCATAATAGTATTTATTGCCGTGTGATGCCGGCTTCGAAAAGCATCACCCTATATCTTTCTCGTGGGTTTCAGAGGCGACTAAGGGATTTGAGGCTTGTGATGTGTATTGCAATTTTAGGCGACAGGCTGACAACCTGTCACTATGGTGATACACAGTCTTCTGTTACCCTCAAACTTGTCAGACGTGGCATCAATGGACGTTATTATGGCTGTTATGCTCTGCCTACCCCGCAAGGGATATAGGCATGATATATAAGGTGTAAAAATATTGATGAAACTGAACAACTTTCCCCAAGAAACATAAGTCGAAATATGAAATATAAATTTGGACCTCCCATAGAAATTGATTTGGTCGGTTGGTAATTTTGTATGGGAGGTCCAAATATTTTTTTTCATATTTCGACCTATGTTCCTTAGGGAAACTTGTTCAGTTTCATGGACTGATTCACCCCTCAAAATATTTGCAGGTAATATTTTTACACCCTGTATGTATGTTATGTATCTAGTACACATATTTTATTTCTACTATTTCAGGATTTCGAAGACCTATTTTTCGTGCTGCACACGGACCTATTTACGGACACATTCCTCTTCATGTCCGCCTTCCTGCTGGCCAAGGGTCTTGCCACCAAGGAAAAGCTGGAAAACCCATTGTCTGTGCTGTGGAAGCGATACCTTAGGTAAGTCTTATCGTGCACTCTATCATGTCTGTAGAGGTCGCTTGATTAGAAAAATGTGTATTTTGAAAAACTCACGTTTTTGTTGGTAGATAAAATACACCTTAGTTTATGTTGTGTTTTTTCACTTAGGTATTATCTAGATGTATCTAGGTGCCGTGTGTTGCCGGCTTAGAATAGCATCACACCATTTCTTCCTGCGGGCCAAAGCAAGTTAATGATATCTAGCTATCGCCTGAAAATCACTTTGGATTTGTATTAAATTATACGTTACAAAATATTTATAGGTGTTAATTTGGTGTAAACGTAGATGGTAGGTATTGACATATGTGTGTAGTTAATTTTTCAGATTTACTGTTTCCTACTTTTTAGAGCGTGACATCTCAGTAGTCGTGTTTTAGTTTTTGAACTTAATTTTTATTTACTAGCACTGTTTCTTAATTCACATTTTGTTATTCAATAATTTCTTACTTATCGATGTCCAGATTGATAAGCCCTCTGGCCCTGCTGGTGTTCTACCTGGTCTCCGCGTCCTTACACCCTGGCAGCGGCCCAATATGGCCCAGACTGGCCGGCCACGAACAGCGGATGTGCGCCAAGAACTGGTGGCTCACTTTGCTTATGATCAACAACTATATCGGGAGCGAGGAGATGGTAAGATTAGTATTCGTTTCATCTAGTTTAAACAGAAAAGAAAATACACACATACATATGTCACGCCTTTATCTTTTGCGGGGTAGGCAGAGCGATAGTGGCCGTAAGAATACAGCCACTATCGCCACGTCTGACATTTTTGAGGATTGTTTTCCAAGGTTGTTTCAGAAAACATGTGTATTACTATAGTGACAGGTTGTCAGCCTGTCACCTAAAAATTGTAATACAACAATACTCTCGAGTCCCTTAGTCGCCACTTACGACACCCGCGGGAAGGATGTGGGGTGATGCTATTCTAAGCCGGCATCACACGGCACCAAAAGAAAATAAATATATTTTTAATTATCTGAAGTGCCCACAATATTTTATCAAACGTGGCGTTATCGTTCGTATTTTAACGGCCGTTATTGCTCTGCCTATCCCACAAGGGATAAAGGCATTATATTTGTGTGTGTGTGTGTGTGTGTGTGTGTGTATTTTAAGTCACATTAAGGATATTCAGCAACACTCGTTTGAGCTAGGTGACGCTGTTAACATTTTTGCAGATTTTGGGATTACCTATAAAGTTCCGTGACTCTTTGTAATTATGGGAGATCACTGCTGAAAAAAAGGTTTTATTCGCAGCCGGCACCACCTACGAGGACCTAAACGAACAGATTAAAAACACTAATCCTGCTAGAGTTTGAACTGTTGACGCTCTGGCCACGGGTTTAAAGCTTGCTGTTAGAAGACTGCTTAAATCTAAAGATTTCCATACGGAACATAGCACAGAATAATAACTAGTTACTAGACATAGTCTAAATGTTGTGCTACGACGTCTTTAGCCAAACATAGTAAGTGTTACGGATAACTGAGAAATTCTTAGAATAAAAGGTATCTATCTAGTTGCCCTTGATTTGTCAATTGATTAGCTGGGCTTTCGGTTTCAGAAAATAATATATCACAAATGTTTGTAACAATATAGTTACAATATGGTATAGACATGTGATTCAGACAAAAATGAATAAAAACGAATATATTCTACCCATTTCAGTGCTTCATAACACTCTGGTACCTGCCAGCAGACTACCAGCTAACCATGTTGGGTGTGGCTCTCATCTACATCTACCGTTTTCACCGTCGGCTGGGGATGGTCACCGTCGCCACTGTCACCGTCCTTGCTGTGATGCTGCCAGCAGTCGCCACTTACTGGTGGAAAATACCAGCTACCATCATTTATGATATTGAGTAAGACTTTTTACTTTTCAATGAGCTTTGTCAAAGGCACACAAACTATGGGCAAATATTACAAGTATTTGGGTACCTCATAATCTTCTTCTTTTTGTGCGGGACACCGAATCGTCCAACGACCCGATGAACCCTAGTGTCAGATTTTTTCAACCGCCTTCTACAAGTAGCTGGCTTCCGACATGGTTGTGTAACGACCGCCGTCTAAGTAATCAAATAATCATAGACAGCATAAGGACCCACTGCTTAACGTGCCATCCGAAACACGGAACCATCTTACTGACAAACAATCGGGTGCTTCAGCCCTCAATGTCCTAACCAGACTGGGAACAAATTCATAAAGTGAATAATGCAAAACGGGCACGTGGCCGACCATGATAGCGATGGAGAGACGAGCTCGATGCCCACGCGAAAAACTGGATGGAGGTAGCTCAAGACAGAGAGCAATGGAAGAAGGGGAGGGAAGCCTTTGCCCTGCAGTGGGACACACAAGGCTTAAAATAAATAATAAATAAAATATGTTATAGGTCTTAGGGGTTAGGTGAATTAAATCTACTGAAAGGTGAATTCATTTATTGAAACAAGCAACATCTTTTTATCCGCTGGCAGGATTCGAATGAAAATTTCGATTCAGAACGATTTAGCGCAGAAGGCAAAAATTCGTGGTACCCTAATGATCAACTTCTTTACAGGACTATTATAAATATACGAGGGAATATAAACTTTAACAGCACCTACACGAAGAGTCATTATAGAATGGGATCCTACCTCGCTGGTCTCGCGTATGGGACTTTCATGGCGGTATACAAGCCTGGGTTACATCGGAAGTACATTTCTAAGGTAATTAAGGCAATGGAGGAACTGGTGATATATACGTTTGGTATACAACGTGTAACGTTAAATGTGCAAAACCTTAGACACCCTCAAGCAGCCCATGAAACTAAACAACTTTCCCCAAGAATCATAGGTCGAAATGTGAGAAAAATATTAATACCTCCCATACAAAATTACCGACCGACCACGTCAAATTCTTTCTGCAAATATTGGCAGCAGGGGCAGTCCGTGAAACTGATAAATTTTTGACAAGCAATGAAAATATAAAACAAGGAATTTCGAATACTTACATACATACATACATATATCACGCCTTTATCCCTTGCGGGGTAGGCAGAGCAGTAACGGCCGTAAGAATACGGTCGATATCGCCACGTCCGACATTTGTGGGGATTGTTTTCCAAGACTGTTTCAGAAAACATGTGTTTCACTATAGTGACAGGTTGTCAGCCTGTCGCCTAAAAATTGTAATACACCAATACCCTCGAGTCCCTTAGTCGCCTCTTACGACACCCGCGGGTAGGAAATGGGGTGATGCTATTCTAAGCCGGCATCACACGGGATACTTCCTCGGATATTTTATCTATCACACACATATAAGTCCTTTATTCCTTGCAGGGAAGACAAAGTGTTAACGGCCTTAAAAATACGGTCACGTCTGACAAATATGCAGGGCCCTTTCTAACTATCACTGCTGTAGTGACTAAATATCCTTGTGAGTAAATCTCTGAAGTAAATTACTTACACACTTTCTTTTCCAAACAGAAATGGTCGATCTTACTGTGCATCGCAGTCTTTATCGTGGGCCTAACCCCTTACTGCATGGGCGGGCTGTTCTACACAAGGGAGTACGATGCTGTGGAGGCTGCAGTATACAGCGCTACTAACAGGATCGTGTGGTCTGTGGGCCTGGGTGGATTGATTGTCATTTGCGAGTATGGGGATCTGCGTAAGTCTCTCTTCATTTCAATTTCAATTTATTTATTTCATACAAGTTTACAACATAACAGTTACATAAAACCAAATCGTTATAAACAATCGTCATTAAAAAAAAATAAAAAATAATAATATTAATGTCTTAAAAATTTAATTGTCACTCATTAGCCTCATTACATAATCATTACACAATTATTATAAATTTAAAAATATTAATTAGTTATAAAATAATTTGAATAATAATCACTGGATTCATGGATATTAATGACAGGGACCAAGTCTAAAAAATGTGGAAAATGTTAAACTGAAACTGAGCAATCAACTCGACACTGACGAAATCACAATGAAAACGTCACTAAACAAGATATTGTACCTAAGCTAAGCCGCCCTTAACTTTGAGATCGATCTTGAGTGCGATTTTGAAATGCCATTAGTCACTATCGCTCTTCAGAACGACCTCAGAGTTGAGTGTGGTTTATTTATACGAGCCTATTATTTTATAATTTAAACTAATGAGATTGTTTGGTTCTTTTTCTTCTTTTATTACTGCGCTGGTAACTCTACAACTTTTAAATTAAATTAAAAATTCTTTATTGCAAGAAATCCTTAAGAACATAGTTGTTGGAGGCTTCCCTTTAAGTAGTCCAAGACACTTGTAGTGGGAAAACCCCGCTCTTCCAAATTAATTCTATTGTTTATAGGATCAGAGCTATAAATGATAGGTATGGACACTAGTTATATCAAAGTAATTGGTAGAAATACATTAAGTGTATAAAAACAAAGTAAAATCAAAATATAGGTAACAAAGTGTGTAGTCGCCAGACGCATGAATGTCAACAAGTACACGTATAAATTAAATCTGAGGTAGGTATACCAGAACATACAAGTGTGCAGAACATACAACTAAAACAGCTTTAGCAGATTTCCCCAATAGGTGGTATTTGCAACAAAAAAGATGGTTTCGTGCTTTAGAAGACACGCTAAGCCCTGGACTTAGCGTGTCTTCTAAAGCACGAAACCATCTTTCATTTGCGGACAATCAGGTGGATCAGCCGGCAATGTTCTAACACGACTGGTAACGAATTCGCAAAGTAGTTAATAAATATCAATTTAATGAGTTGAGGATCAAACCTGGCACTTTTGCGTTAAAGTTAGTCGCGACATTGGTCGACAACTTAGCTTAATCGATCATTGACATTCCAGCAATTATCAACCCACTCCTGAGCTGGCCTGCTTGGGTGCCACTCAGCAGACTGTCCTACGGGCTGTACCTCATGCATCCAGTCATCATCATGCACAATGCCTTCACAACTAGGAGCCCTATGAGACATCACCCTGTTACCATGGTAAGTTGGAGGTAAACGTTAACGTTCCTAGGCAGGACGACGAAAAGGCAAAGAAAGTGTTTTTTTTTTGCTTTTTAAACATTTTAGTAAATATTCAGAGCCATTTCAGTTACCGACTATCATCTTATTATGTCCGTAGTTTTTCTCTTTTAGTTGGTGACACCACACCATTCAGCGACCCAATGAACCCTGGTGTCTCAATTTTTCAACCACTTACGATTCGGTGACTCACACGAAAAAAATCGCCTACTACAAGTAGCAGGCTTCTGACATGGTTGTATAACAACCGTCGTAGTTTTTGTAAATGACATATAGGAACAAATCTAGAGAAAGGCCAATGGGCAGAGACAACTTGACCACCAGACGTGGAAAATTTTTCCCAACTGTTGGAGATTCTGCTGGACAGTGGACATGTGAAATAGTAACGGTATCTTAAACTGATGCCGATTTTACATATTTCATAAACAACAGTAACTTTATTATCTTTTTCCAGCTCTCCGATTCCTTTGGGCCAATCGTGCTTGGGTACATCTTCAGCCTGGTGATATGGCTGCTCGTGCAAGCCCCCATCTCCAACCTGACGAGCTACTGCTATCGGAAACCAGCGTCAGGGTTGAGGGAAACCCCGAAAGAAGACAGAATTGGCTACAGCAATGGAGTCAGTGAAAATAACTTGGAGAAACTTAAATCTTTATGATGATGGTGGCTAGTTGCTACCGTTATAATGACTCTTAGTGCATTCAACCTATAGAGATGGCAAATATGGGCTTACCCATCTGCCAGAATTCACTATCCATTTCCCCAGCATGTTATATGAAACTGACAGTTGCCATTTTGTATGAGGTTGTCAATAGAGACAGAAAAATTTTTTCGGTAGTTGACTGTTTACCACCTTAATAGGGTGAATGCTCTAATAACTGTACCTAATTGTATTTTATTGAAATATAAGCACCAACTTTGAATTATGAACATGTTTTTTCTTTAGACTTGTGGTTGGAAAAGTCATCGACATATTTCGGAGTTACTATCGTAACTAATTAATATATTTAAAACAAGTAAAAATTGTAATAAACATAATCAAGATCATGGTTAAAATTCCAAGGATTTTCAGTGTAGTAAAAGGAAAATGGAAACGAGAGGACGAAAAAGGGTAGAATACAGAATACTGAAGTTTTAATAGAATTATTTATTGAATTTCTAAGTTAATACATACATACATACATACATATATCACGCCTTTATCCCTTGCGGGGTAGGCAGAGCGTTAACGGCCGTAAGAATACGGTCGCTATCGCCACGTCTGACATTTTTGAGGATTGTTTTCCAAGGTTGTTCCAGAAAACATGTGTATCACTATAGTGACAGGTTGTCAGCCTGTCGCCTAAAAATTGTAATACACCAATACCCTCGAGTCCCTTAGTCGCCTCTTACGACACCCGCGGGAAGGATATGGGGTGATGCTATTCTAAGCCGGCATCACACGGCATAGTTAATATAAGGAATACATACAAAATCTATGTCATAACGAGTAGATTTTTTTCACCGACCTCTAGTTTACCAAGTCTACTCTACTTTACGTAAATAGGTATGTAGTTACCAAGTTCCTGTCTCTTCTCCAAGGTGACATGATGACCAGACAAGGGTTTCAGCACCACGTTAAGCTCAAGCTTCAGTTTGGTGTGGTCAGCTGTGAATTTGAAGTTTTGAACCAAGTAGGATAGCGTTGTCTTCAAGAGAAGCATGGCGTAAGGTTTTCCTGAAAAATAAAACAACATCAACCACTTCGATACTCCGCCATTTTGATTTTTTAGCACTGTTTCGAGACATATTTCCAGGATAAGATAAAATTGCCTATGTTTACTTAAGGTTGAGTGAGGTGGACGGGGGCATCTCCCAATTTGGTGGATATTTCCGCAGCGCAAGGTATTTTAGATATTACCAGGTAGGTATTTTAGGTATTAAATACAATAATTCCTTTGGTCTCTCAATCGCTTTTAACTACACCCTCGGGTACAAATGAGTGGTACTATATAAACCGGCATCACACGGCATAAGACTTAACACATCCTTTTATACAAGAACCGTGGTGCAGCGGTAGTGCGACGGCCTGCCACCCAAAGATTCCGGGTTTGATTCTTGATGTATTTTTTTTAATCAGCCGAAACTAGTCGGGCTCGAGCCCTTAACCAAATTCAATACAAGTAAGTAGTCACATCACAAAGTGATGCTTATCTGAGTATCAGGAACAAAGATGGTTCCGTGTTTCGGAGGGCGCGTTAAGCCGTAGACCCCGGCTCCTGTCTACGATTACATAAACGGCGGTCGTTACATAACCGTGGTAGACGGTAGAAAAACACTGACACCAGGGTAAATCGAGTCATTGGACGAGTAGTTGTCGCACCCGACAAAAAGCCAGAACCGTGGTCAATAGCCTGAATACATACATACATATAATCACGCCTCTTTCCCGGACGGGTAGGCAGATACTACATCCTACCACTTGCTACGACCCTGACATACTTCTTTCGCTTCTCAACATTCATCAGCCTTTACATACATGCTCGTCGGTTTAAGGTCCTTGTGACCTGAACGTCCCCGATTTGATCCTGAAATCCTGAATTTAATTATCATTATCCTGAATTTATTAAATAGCCTGAATAATTTATGATACCCACCAATACAGCCCCTCTTGCCCCAACTGAAGGGCAGAAAAGCTACAGGATGATCAGGAACTGTGTTCTCCTGCCATCGTTCAGGACGGAACTCTGCAGCATCAGGACCCCAAAAGCCTGGGTGCCGCTGGGTCCCGTACAGCAGGGCAAACAGGGTGCTGCCTGATGACAGGGTGTAGTTCTCTGAAGTACAATACAGTTTGAAAAATGAAAATAACAAATTAAAAATTGACAAGCGTCGACCGTGAGCTTCGAGGCCAGCATAAGGAGATTGAGAAATTGACGAAGGTTGACCAGTGCGTCGATAACACAGTGGCAGGGCAGTGGGACGGTACCCCATGTGTCCGGGCCTGATTCCCGGTCGACATGAAATACAGGGTGTTAAAAAAGTTTGCTGCAAATATTTTAAGGGGTGAACCAGCCCATGAAACTGAACAACTTTCCCTGAGGAACATAGATCAAAATATGAAAAAAATTTTGGGTCTCCCAAACTAAAATTATCTACCGACTAAGTCAATTTGTAAGTACTGGAGGTCTATAATTGTTTTCAACTTTCGACCAATGTTTCTTGGGGAAAGTAATTCAGTTTCATGGGCTGATTGGCCCCTTAAAATATTTGCATTACACCTTATAGAGTTGTTCTGGCGGAGAAAAGAAATGAATGGCGGTTGTTCCACCGACAAGAGCATGGCTCTTAAATGAAAAAGTAGAGTTGTTCTCTGTTGTTGAGACCTTGGAAAACAATCCTCAAAAATGTCAGACGTGGCGATAGAGGCTGTATTTTTACGGCCACTATCGCTCTGCATACCCCGCAAGAAGTAAAAGCGTGATATATGTATGTATGAGTGGTTCTCAAATTCATAAATTTTTAAGATAACTCACTCAGCTTTACGTCTTCATCGATGCTTCTAGAGACGTAAGGGGCATAGGGGTACAGCCGCATGCTCTCTTTAATCACGGCTTCAAGGTACACCAGCTTGGACAAAACATCCTTGTTCACATCTTGCGAGGATCCCAGAATGTCTTTGATCCTGAAATTGTAAAGATATATGCACTTTAAACCCGAAACCCAGAAATTACTATAATTTTGAATGGAAAAGAGAAATTTCTTGCCTTACAAACATTTTCTAAAAATATCGGACTCAATAAAAAGGGATGTTTACGTTAATAGATATCTTTGGTCTGACTTGGCTTGCTGTGTGATGCCGGCTTAAAATAGCATCACCCCATTTCTTCCCGCGGGTGTTGTAAAAGGCAACTAAGGGACTCGAGAGTTTCATGTGTATTACAATTTTAGGCGACAGGCTGACAACCTCACTACATGTATCACACATTTGTATCATCGAAAAGGGCCCTCAATACTTGTCAGACATGGCGATAACGACCCTAATTTTACGATTGTTAACGCTCTGCCTACCCCGGAAAGGTTAAAGGCGTGATTTGTGTGTGTGTGTGTGTGTGTGTGTGTGTGTGTATGTATGTGGCTTGGTAAAGCGAATCTCTCTTTGTATTAAACTCGCTTCACCATGTTAGTTTTACACTGTATTCAAGATATGGGTGGCCTTTAAATCAGCTCCGCTGTGTCCACACCTTTATTCCACTAAACCTACCTACAGTGATAGAGGAATCATCTGATGGGACCATCGATATTTTTCAAACCTGGCGACAGCAACCTTTTTTTTACAGCCGTTAACGTTCTGCCTACCCCGAAACTTACTCGGCATACGCCTTCTCTTGCGCCTCAGGATGAGACCCCAACAGCACCAAGGTGTACATGATCGTAGTGGACACGGAGTCGTGGCCACCGAAGAGGAACGTGTCCACTTCCTCCCTCACTTGCTGCTCTGTGTAGTGCCCCTGAGCTTGCAGGTCCAGTAGCATGTCGATGAAGAGTTTCCGATCATTTGGATCTATAAAAGAACGTTACTTTGAATTTGAAAGGCAGGTATCAATGATTAAGTTAACCAAATCTGAATATATGTACCTTTAACGAATCCATTGTTGGTATCCCCGTTTTTCGCTAGAGCCGATTTCCGTTTGTTGATAAGCTGAAATCAGGTAAACATACAATTATTAACATCTTAAGGTCGTTCATTGACTCGGTGTCACATCAGAAGAACATAATATCATATATTATTCAGTCGGTCAGGCAGTTTCAAAAGCTATCGAGCACATGCAAAAGTTATTATAAAAACTTTCAAGTTTCACACAATTTGAAAGAAATGGCTTAAAAAATTATAGATATCAACACAATTCCTACCTTGGTAGACATCGCGTGAATAATTTTCGTGGCACGTTGTTCCCTCGTCTTCATTGAAGTTAACCAGAAGATAAAGCCATAATGGAGCCAGAACCTCTCGAATCTGTACCTGGTGTTAAAAATGGAGAAAACTTAAAAATAAGGACTGCGGCCGGAACTAGAACACAGGGGTTCTATTTTTAAGTCTTTTAAAAACAAAATCTGCTACTAACTGTCCTTGTATCACACGTTCTACTCCAGAAATCCACCCTATTATAACCCAGCCCGATCCGTTTTTCCCAGAACAACACCTAAGTCCAGTTTCACCCCATAGTTGAGATTGGGCTGGATACAAATATTTCCGGGTGAGCCCTTGCTCCTCACTAAGCCAACCGGAGTGATTTTGATGGTCCTGGGCCGAAACATCGAGTCAAGTAATTAATGAACTCCTAGTAGTAAAAGTGTGATACGAGTGGTCAGGTCAGTCGATGCGGACTTCTTCACGGGATCGTGAATAACGACTTTTCAGAAATTGAGCTCTTGTGTTGAGTATTGTTCCACATCTCTGCAAGCTTGGTTACCAAGTTATAGCGTTCCCTATGAATATCTAGAATTGCGCTTGCCATTCCGCCTGCCAAGTGTGGTTAGTATGGCAATACCCATATTTTGGGGGAGACCTATATCCAGCAGTGGAGTGACGTGACTATAGAAGTGGTAGGTACCTGGTGATCCAATTCATTTCATTGACGGCCTTGCTGTACTCTTGAAGGGTCCTCTTGTCCTCGGCAAAGCCAAAGGTTGTCACTGAAATTAATTCATTATTTTCGTTTCAATTCGTAGGCAATGTAAGGTCAAAAACCAGACAAACAAACATAATTCCATTATCATTCTCATTGCCTTATCCCGTTCTCAGTCGGAGTCGGCTACCTAACCTAGGGGATTTGACGTGGAACCAAGTTTTTACATAGAGCGACTGCCATCTGACCTCTGCAACCCAAAGTCACAGTCAAATATCATCTAAATTAAAATTTTATTGGAATGTGGGTTTCATCACGATGTTTTTCCTTCACCGTAAGAGCAGTCGGTAAATGTACTCACATATTATATTGTTTTTTAGGCTGGGATCGAACTCGGGTCTCACGATTGTCAGACCGGTGTCCTAACCACTTGGCCACCGACGCACTCAAACAAACATAATTCAATGCTATATTAATTTAGTACCTAAGCATACAATTATATAAGTGATATTATTTTTCCTGAAGTGTTATGTTGTAACAAAAGAAAATTCAGCATCATCATCGTATGCTATGTAATACGAAATTTTAAACTACGTATAATTAAATGAATATGACTTGCTTCTTAGGCGTGTGATGCCGGCTTAATATAGCATCGCCTAATTCTACCCATAGGTGTTGTAAAAAGCGATTAAGGGATCATCATCACGGGAATGTGCAGCAACGTCTCCTGTGAATGCTACATGTTATACTGCGCTCGCTAATCCGCCTGCCAAGCGTGGTGAGTATAGCAGTACCCCCATAATAGGAGGAGGCCTATGTCTAGCAGTGGACTGTTGTGGCTGTCAAGGTCAAGGTAAGGTAGTATTACTTTTCCTGTCGTAATAAAAGAAAATTCCCCATCATCATCGCGTGAGGTTATGATTTATGATACGAGATCTTAAACTACGTATTATTAAATGAAAATGACTCGCTTCTTTAAAAAATACCATTTTGTTTGAGGAGGCGGAAATGTTTAAAAGTACTCGTAAGATAAATGGAAGGAAAAAATGGTTAGTTGTCTCAGCAAAACCTCGATTAAAATGTTATATCATAAATGTGATGTTATACCTACCTATACAACTTAGACACATAATGCTCCTGCGAGGGTTCCTTATACAAACAGAGAGGCAACGAATGTACAAAACATGTAAAATCGCCACGTCTAATGAAATATCTGTCAGTTTAGAGCAAATGTAGGTGCAAGGCCAGTAAGTCCTCCTTCCTAAAAGGGACCGCGCTATCTCTAACCTTAAGACCTGAGACGTGAGATGAGACTCTGAAACCGTTGCCATGTAAAATGTATAAAACAAAAGAGACCGTTTACACCCGTGAGACGCGAGTCTTATCGCCGGCGATAAGCGCCTAAGATAACACGAAATAACTTTTTAAAAAGAGAACTGCTTTCAAAAGAACATGTGAAAGTGCCAAACCTACCTCCATATTTTGCCGGTTAATATGCGCCTATAAAACCTCCGAAGTCTGACAAAATACTTTTTAAAAACCGCATCACATTATCACGGACAAACATATTTTTTGAAGTCGTCGTCGTCGTCGTCGTCTCAGCCGATAGACATCCACTGCAGGACATAGGCCTCCCCCAAGGATCTCCACGATGATCGGTCCAGCGCCACCCGCATCCAGCGGCTTCCCGCGACCTTCACCAGATCGTCGGTCCACCTTGTGGGAGGCCTACCTACGCTGCGTCTACCGGTCCGTGGCCGCCACTCGAGAACTTTCCGGCCCCAGCGGCCATCGGTCCTACGAGCAATATGCCCCGCCCACTGCCACTTAAGTTGCGCAATCCTTCGAGCTATGTCGGTGGCTTTGGTTCTTCTCCGGATTTCCTCATTTCTGATTCGATCGCGGAGAGAAACTCCGAGCATAGCCCTTTCCATTGCCCTTTGAGTGACCTTGAGCCTTCTTATGAGGCCCATTGTTAGCGGCCACGTCTCAACTCCGTAAGTCATCACTGGCAACACGCACTGATCCCAGACTTTTGTCTTGAGGCACTGCGGTAGTTGTTGAGAAGAGAAGATGTTTGATGATTGTTTTTGAAGTCACTTAAAAATAACATTACTTACAACAAATAGTCTCCAAATTAAAAACAGCCAAAGACGGCAGCGGGTCGATCGCCTGACCATCGTACTCCTTCCAGGTGTTCGCCAGTTTCCTGGCCTGGCTGTTGAAGATGACCAGGTACTCATCCAGCACTCGTTGCGTGAACATCGGGTTGAGAAGCTTGCGGTGAGGGCGCCACACTGATACTGGAAAAGATTAGGCTACATGACTAAAAAAAATCTAAAAGTACTAAGTACCAAGCTACTAGATAAGTTCTAAGTACTACTACTCTGATGTCGCTTATTCTCTTTTCGTATGGGACACCGAGTCGTCCAACGACCCGATGAACCCTAGTGTAAGAATTTTCAACCGCCTTCTACAAGTAGCGAGCTTCTGACATGGTTGTGTAACGACCGCCGTCTAAGTGATCATAGACAGCAACCGGGACCTACGGCTTAAAGTGCTATCCAAAATACGGAACCATTTAACTTACGGACAATCGGGTGGTTCAGCCCGCGATGTCCTGGGAACAAATTTACAAAGTGATAGATATCAACTTTGTGAGTGACCCACCGCGAATCGAACCTGGGACCTTCTGCGTCAAAGGCAGTCGCACTACCACTGCGACATATCGGTCGTCAATTCGTAACGTCTGATGTCGCTAAGATCGTAGCTTTAAGATGGGCATCCAAATATTGAGAAATTGACGAAGGTCGACCGGTGCGTCCATAGCTCAGTGGCAGAGCAGTGGGACAGTAAGTACCCTATGTACCCTGGTCCGATTCCCGATCGACGCTTGTCAATTCCTAATTTTCAATTTAAAATTTAAAAATGCTAAGAAATATATGTTATCATAGTCAGGAACCGGGGTCGATGGCTTAACTTACTTTTCGAACCACTCTGAACCGTACATTAAATAATTAATTTTATAAATACCGAAGATTGTTACATTGTTTTCATCTCAGATTAATTAGGTCATTAGATATAAATAAACCTTTCGCGTCCTTGTTCACTGATTTGATAGGCTATAACACTACAATGTATCTATCTAGCTTGTAAATCATACCTTATTGATAGTAAAATGTATTTATAAACTTAGTTTTCTCAAGGCCAGTGTTCTAATTTAAAATATAAGTAAATTACTAGTGACGATATTTATTATTTCTATGGAATGATTCCTAGATAGTAAGGGATACGGCAGAAGCGCTCCCTGTGAATGCAACATTTGTCATTATCGTAAAAATAAGGTCGCTATCGACCAAGTCAATTTACTCGGGAGGTACAAAAAAGTCGCATTTTTCTTGGGGAAAGTTGTTCAGTGTCATGGCCTGGCATGAGCTACTATTTTTGCACCTTATATTTGAAGGCTTTTTGCCCCTATCGACACTCCCGGGAAAGAAGTAGGGTGATGCTGTTGTAAACCAAACAGAAATTAATTACCCTGAAAAGATAGGATGTGGTAAAAATTACCTGGTGCGTTCACGGATCCGTCACCAAGCCAGGGATCCCAGAAGGTCTGGAAACTGCCTTTCTGCAGACGAATGTTCAGGACACCCATAACCGCGTCGGGGTCAGTCACCACTGCGAAAAACAAGCATAATAAAACTAAAGTTCGACTGCAGTACGAAGTTATTTTGCGGGTAAAATCCGCCCTATTGAATTTGTGAAAGGACATACACTCACACCATATTATACTTTTGTCCCTTGCGGGGTGGGCAGAGCGTATCACTACATAATGTAAAGTCGCTTGCTGCGTCTGTATGTATGTATCTTTAGAACTACACAACGGATTATGATACACTTTTTTGTTAATATAGTGGTTGATTTGATACAGGAAGGTTTTTACGTATATTACTTGACAGGAAAGCATCTTATAGTCCATTGAATGAGTACCTCCAAAGGGGGTCTAGAGTGCGTGAGTTAGTAACGTAAGATGTTTCTTCGGAAACATGTCAAGAGTCCCTAGGTCATAAACATACTTAAACCCCGGGACACTAGGAGGAGCCCCGGAGTGGGGGGAGGGGGGGAAAGGGTCCATTTTTTCATTTTTCGCTTAAATCTCAAAAACGGTACATGTTAGAGAAAAACGTTCAAGGAAAAATTGAAAGGCCATAAAATTATCTACAAGTTATACCTAAATCACTTTTTCCTATATCCTACCGTTTCTGAGTTACACGCAATTAAAAAACGATTTTGGCTCAAACAATTTTCTCATACTACATACCCATATTTATCACATCAATCGATCAAAAAATATTTCTTTCTTCCATAAAACTCAAATGTGCAACTTGTGACCGGTACTGATAGATTGCTCTTGATTAGGTCTATCATTGGTAAAATAAACACATTCCTCCATGGAAGCCTTTAGGAGGAATCGATTGTCAAAATATTATATTAGGGTAGTTTTAGTTACTGAACTTGAACAATTTAATTTTTTTCTTCCAAAAAAACTCAAAAGTGCAACTTGTGACAGGTACCGATAGATTGCTCATAAATAGGTCTACCATTGATAAAAATACTAGATTCCACCATGGAGGCGTTTAGGGGAAATTGAATGTTATAAGGGTAGTTACGATACCTGAACATTTTATTTTCTTTTCTTCCAAAAAGCTCAAAAGTGCAACTTGTGACCGGTACTGATAGATTGCTCTTAATTAGGTCTATCATTGGTAAAAAAAAACACATTCCTCCATGGAAGCCTTTAGGAGGAATCGATTGTCAAAATAAAGTATCATAACTACCCTAATAAAATTAAATTCCCTTTAAACGCCTCCATGATGGAATCTGGTTTTTTTATCAATGATAGACCTAATTATGAGCAATCTATCGGTACCGGTCACAAGTTGCACTTTTGAGTTTTTTTGGAAGAAAAAATTAAATAGTTCAAGTTCAGTAACTAAAACTACCCTAATATAATATTTTGACAATCGATTCCTCCTAAAGGCTTCCATGGAGGAATGTGTTTATTTTACCAATGATAGACCTAATCAAGAGCAATCTATCAGTACCGGTCACAAGTTGCACATTTGAGTTTTATGGAAGAAATAAATATTTTTTGATCGATTGATGTGATAAATATGGGTATGTAGTATGAGAAAATTGTTTGAGCCAAAATCGTTTTTTAATTGCGTGTAACTCAGAAACGGTAGGATATAGGAAAAAGTGATTGAGGTATAACTTGTAGATAATTTTATGGCCTTTCAACTTTTCCTTGAACGTTTTTCTCTAACATGTACCGTTTTTGAGATTTAAGCGAAAAATGAAAAAATGGACCCTTTCCCCCCCTCCCCCCACTCCGGGGCTCCTCCTAGTGTCCCGGGGTTTTAGTATGTTTATGACCTAGGGACTCTTGACATGTTTCCGAAGAAACATCTTACGTTACTAACTCTCGCACTCTAGAACTTTTTATTCAATGGACTATTATACCCACAGGAAAATGAGTTACAGTGGGGTGCAGTGCAGCGGCTGGGCGGGCCATTAATAAATTAAAATAGCGAATATCACTGGTGCTTCTGAGACGATCCTAACCTCATTATGTCGACATTTGCCTTGCCATTTGGGCTGAAGCCCGTGAAAATTAATTCTGGTAGTTATTTTTTTACCCATACGTAATATCGACGAGTTTGTTTTATACTTACGATAGTAAGTGTCGATGGTGGGCAATAGCCTTGTAATCCCTCCAGATCTGGTGCATTCCTCGCTCAGCTGCTTCACTTTGTCCCATAATGCTGGAAAGAGAAGTAATCTTATTGGTTTTTCTCTAGAAACAACGCGCTTGTCTGGCAGGCGCATAAACGAGCGCAGTGTAACACGTTGACTTTTCAACGCTGCTGTCCATTCCCTGGATAGATTCCTTATACTTCACGACGCCCTTAGGTAGAAATAAAGTGAGGCTATTTTAAGCCGGCACATGCGATCAAAGGATTTGTTATAACCCCTGCACTGGGGAAAAGCCATAAAAAAAACTTCCACTTCAGCTTGAGATTGTCAAAACTACAATGGCTAAAGTGTTTATATTATTTCACAAAAAGAAAGCTTGTTCCAAGACGAACTCGGCAATATAACATACTATGCTTATCAGTCAATAGTTTCTGAGAACTTTTTGTTTTTGTAACCCGAGCCACTTAAGAGCGCGGCACCCGGCGGGGGCCACGCAGTGTAGCCATATTGGATAGTCAAGTGCGCGCAGTTGAAGGGATAATGGAGATAAATTACGATGACGTAGGTAGGTAGGTAGGGTAGGCAAGGATGGCGCTGGTAGCTAGCGACTGGATTGTGGAAACGTGAGATCGTGCCTTATGTCGTACACTGGGGGAGGCCTACGTCCAGCAGTGGACTGCTATAGGCTGATGTCTAATTAATATTTGAACGAACAATTCTTGTATTTATATAATTGCTTCGGGAGATTCGGGACTCGAAAAATCGTTGTTTCGCCCTTTTTTGTGAGTTGTTTTTTACCAACAGCAACAACGAGATCTATTGAGGTGTCATGTAAACAAAATACAGACCGAGCTCGGTCCCCCAGCTGGTAATGTATGTATGTATGGTATAATCACTTTATTGTACTTTCTTAAAAATGCGTGGTGTGTTGTTATGTAAAGTAGAGAGGTATTAGGTACTTACATCCGGACTGAAATCCCATGAAGTAGGTGTTGCCGACCACGCCACCAGGATGCGATGGCGGTTGTCTGAACTTCAGGAACTTGCGACACAACACACACAAAAACACGCACACACACAACACTATCACTGCCACCATTTTTAGACACACTTCTTCAAAGTTTTTTAAAGAAGATATGAAGCAAGTTATTTGGTAAAAACACTTTTTTTTTTTTTTAGCAAAGTAACTTAACTAGTGGATAATGATATTCAAAGATCAACATAGACGACTTACTGTGATTAAAATCTATCGTACTGATTGTTACTAACGTAACATAATATCTAATGAAAATTTTAGTAGGACTTTATTGATGATTTTATATATTTTTAATAACTCAGACATTAGTAGGAGTAATTAAATAGAGCTCGTATTACAAGTCGTCGTGTTGTCATGATTATCGCAAACTCAATGTCAGAAAATAAACTGATGCATGTACAAACATAAAACTAGATGTGTATGCAGAATGAATAGTAAGGTGTCTGACCCAAACAAGGCCTAGATTTTCAAGATTTCAAGATTTCAATTGTTTATTTCCAAGTAGATTCACAACGAATGCTTTTCGAAAGTCAGAAATTTACAATACAATGCTGTCACTATATAAATAAATTAGTCATTGAAAAAAAGACAAAATTTTCAGACACAATTTTCTCCTTTTTATAACAATTTTATGTTCCTAGTAGAAACGCGGCACGAGTGGAATAAATAATAAAATAAAGGCAATGCCTCGGGACTGACCAGGCTGACCACACACCATGTAACTTACGCCACCACTGTCAATGTATGAAGTCAACTAATAAAAGTGAATATTTATACCTTATTATCGTATTACCTTATTGACTAACGAACTAACTACTTAGTAAGTATTCTAGGTATATCAATAAAAAATATATGAATTTATAAGAAAAATGCAGAGACCTATGCCTTACTAATCCATGAATCGTATTATATTCAATCACCCATACGCCTTTATTCCTTGTGAGGTAGGCAGAGCGATAACGGCCCTAAAAATATGGTCGCTATCGCCACGTCTGAAAAAAAATTGAGGGCCGTTTCAGATAATTCGTGTGTCCCTAAAGTGACAGGTGGTCAGCCTGTCGCCGCCTAAAAAATGTAATTCATATAAATCCCTCAATTCCCTTAGTCGCCTCTTACGACTCGCACGGAAAAGGAAAGAAAGAAAATGCTATTCTAAGCCAGCATCACACGGCAATTTATTCAAGTACCTTACAATTTAAACAATTACAACATAATACAATTAAGTTTGTTCGTTGTAGGAAACGTTACATACACTGAGACTGAGCTGACCTGGTCAACAATTATAATTAATTATACTATCTAAGTACCTACAATTTACTGATTATTCTGTGCAATACGAGCTGTTATTACTGATGTGCCGTTCCCGGTAAGTTTCCCTAGCGTGGGAATATTCCCAGTAGCGTGCCCGGGCACATTCCCAAAAGTGGAAATATTTGGGAAAGTTGCTTAAAAATTTTGTTAAAAGAAATCATATTTTGTTAAATTTATTATTTTTGCCTTTAAAACAAGTCTACTATATAAACACAGTTAATAATTAACGCGATTTATAAATTCCCAAAGTTACTGGAAACTTACCGGGAATATTCCCATTTACTTTCCCAGGAATATTACCGGTAATGTTAAAAAAAAAAATTTAATTCTTTGATTTCAATATTTCTAACCTAGTATTGAATAAAAAATTTAAAGAAAAATAAAAATCAATGTAAATGGAATTATTTTAGTTTGATAATCTATACATATAATAAAGTTATAACAACCTCATGTCTGTACATTAAAGATATTAAAGAAAAACTAAGATGGGGGATCTTCACACAACCAATAGAAGCCAAAAATTTGATTCAAAAAAATTTTGTCTGTCTGTCTGTTTGTTGTCCGCTTTTCACGCAAAAACTACTGGACGGATTTTGATGAAACTTTTTTTGTTATATAGATAGGTATTAGTTCTCGCTAACATATAGACATTTTTTAATTGCTCTTTTTTATTTGTGTGTGTGTTTTTTAGGACTGGGCGCTGAAACAGCTGAATCGATTCAAATGATACTTTGTACATACAAAGATGAGAAAATGCCCAGAATAGGACATACATAGACTACTCTTTACCGCAGTAAAATGTCTCATTCCCACGGGAACACGCATTTTCCAATATTTTTGAAATGACGGCGCCATTGAGCCAATTCGCGTTTTAGGAAACAATTTTTGTTATATCCATAATCCATATAAAATATGTTTGAACAAGATGTTGAATTAAAACCTTTTACATATAAA
This sequence comes from Keiferia lycopersicella, assembly GCA_029255805.1. Taxonomy (NCBI): domain Eukaryota; kingdom Metazoa; phylum Arthropoda; class Insecta; order Lepidoptera; family Gelechiidae; genus Keiferia; species Keiferia lycopersicella. Next base: position 2,810,199 of record JARACZ010000017.1, read on the forward strand.
GATGACACCCCAGTTAAGATGTTTTAACAAGATCATCAAAAATGTATACACGTAATATTTTGACAACCAGCGTCACAATACATATTCCATGTAAAAAATGTGTTTCAACAATATGTTGACTTAATTCAGTTTACAAAGATATTAAAACATTATGCATATAAATATGACATGCAAGTTAAAATGTTTGAACATGATCTATCCAAAATTGAGACACGTAATATTTTGACAACCAGCGAGCCATTTCCGGTCACAAAATAAATATAAGCAAAATACTGGACGAAAATGTATTATGAACAGGAATGAGGTTACTCTATGGTTTATGGGCAGATTTTTCTAACTTTGTCCGCTGAAAATTTGCGTGTCCCACGTGTTCAGATTTACTTAGCTGCGACCGGCGACACGGGGGTTTAAAGAAGCTTACCCAGCGTCGACATGAGGGGTTGAGGGGGGCGAAAAAGAGAAAGCAAACATTTGATTGCAAATCGACACCAGGTAGAACCCGCGACACAGGGATTTACGGAAGCTTACCCGGTGCCGACGTGGGGGTTGAGTGTGGCTTGGCCCCCTCAGAGAAAAAGTGAAACCAGCAGCTAGCATCGACGGAATATAAAAATAATAGGAATCCTAGGAAAGGTCCAATAAATTTCATCTGTTGTGGAAGTGTTATAATTTTTGACCTGTTTTATTTTCCCAGCCATCGTCAAAATCTAACAAACGCCACAATGACGATTTTTTTCGTACCGACGTTTCTATTTAAATCCTTTTATTTATCTTATTCGTTTGGTGACTCTCATTTTTTACCAATAGAGTATTACTTTATTTATTAGAAGTTTCACTAAGTCACGGGTGAAACCGCGGGGCGGATAGTAATATAATAAAGAGTGTTGATTGTGTACTTAAAGACATAAATGATGTCTTATTTCGGAGTTAAAACAAAACAATCATACATACTGAATGTTCCCGCTAAGGGAATATTCCCGGGCACATTGGAAAAATACTGGGAATATTCCCGGTAGTAAAATACTGGAAATAGGAATATTCCCCACGGCACATCACTAGCTGTTATTAATCTGCACAAATGCATAAACTGGATATACATTATTGCGCTCAAAAATAGACAAATAAGCAGTGTTGCCAGCTTTGCTGGCTTTTTCGACTCGAGAGACCAGAACCTACCCAAAGCTTGTCAACAAAATAAAAAGAAAGCACCACCACGCCGCCCGACAGTCGGCACGTTGACGTGCGCGCTTTTACCCGAGGGGACATTCGGCGCGCCATTGATAAACTTAAACCCGGCACCTCGCCGGGACCTGATAACTTTCCGGCCTACGTAATCAAGGGCTGTGCTGAAGAGTTATTAGAGCCAATTTTGTTCCTTTTTAATTTAATACTAAATACGGGTACTTATCCCACAGTTTGGAAAAAAACCCGTGTGACGCCTATTCCTAAATCCGGAACTAAAACTAAGGTAGAAAACTACCGCCCAATTGCAATATTATCTGCATTGGCAAAAGTATTTGAAATGACACTCCATAATTTATTGCTGCCCCAGTGTATGCCATACATCACCCCTACACAGCATGCGTTTCTACCTAAGCGCTCAGTCACTACCAATCTAACCGAACACGTTGATTATATATCGCGTGAATTGGATGGCAAGGGGCAAGTGGATGTGATATACCTTGACTTTCAGAAGGCATTTGACCGGGTTCATAATGACACATTACTAATGAAACTTGGTGGCATGGGTTTTACCCCTAGACTATTAAAGCTATTTGCCAATTACCTATCTGACCGGCAACAATATGTTAAATATGGACCTTACGTCTCCAACTCTTATCACACAAGGTCAGGCATAAGCCAAGGCTCAAATTTAGGACCTTTTCTATTTGTTCTTCTTATAAATGACCTTCCTGATGTCGTAAAAGCATCCCACATATCCATCTTTGCCGACGACGTCAAATTAATGAAGGCGTGCAGAACGCAGGCAGATTGTGATTCGCTACAACGTGACGTAGATTCTGTACATGGGTGGAGCGTGGATAACAACTTAAATTTCAACTACAGCAAATGCGAAATGATGACCTTTACTCGTTCCCGCCAACCACTCCTGTGCCAGTACTCAGTGGGAGGGACGTGCATCGCGCGTGTGCAGTGGGTGCGAGACCTGGGAGTCCACTTCGACCCACAGCTCACATTCCGCGATCACGCGCTGAATGTTGCTATCACTGCTAACCAACGACTCGGGTTTGTGTTGAGGAATTCTGCATCTCTGACGCCAAAGGCTACCCAAACTTTGTACGCCGCCCTGGTTCGTAGTATTCTCGAAACAAATTCGGTCGTATGGAGCCCTCACGAGGATAAGTATATCCTCATGTTGGAACAGGTGCAGAAAAGGTTCTTGAGGAGCTTCTACAAGAAGGTATTTTCTTGGTACCCATACATGTATCCTACGCTGTTTATTCAGGGTCAACTAGGCTACCAATCTCTGGAAGTCCGTCGGTCATTGGCCTTGGCTAGATTCTTTTTGAATGTTTTGAGGAACAAAATTGATAGCTCAGAGCTGTTAGGATTGTTTTTCAATTTGTCTGTGCCCGACGTTCACCAGCTGGCACGGCTGCGGCCGCGCGCGCGAGGCCCGCTGGCCGCGCCGCCGGCCCGCACCGTGAGCCGTGACCACTCGCCGGTCGCGAGCGCCGTCTCGCTGCTCAATTCCGTGCTCGTCTCTAACCCGCAGTACGATCTATGTGTGACAGGGCTGGAGTGTCTGATGAGAGGGTGCAAGCGACTGGTTGAGATGAATGCGAGGGGTACTAGCATAAGATTGTAAATTTATTAATTCAGTGTAATTTATTATAACTGTATCTGACATTTTAATGTACTATTGTACTTATTTGATTTTATGCGACTTATCTTTGTAACGCTTTGGTTAACACTGTAATGTTATAAATTGATTAATAAACGAATTTGATTTGATTAATTTGATTAATTTGATTTTGACTTGCCTTTTGGTGGTCAAATTTGCTTTGAGTGGTTACTGGATTTGTTCAGTGGAATTTATTGACAACAGAGTCGTACCAATCGAGAGACTCATGATGATAGCTCGAACGAAAATGACTTATCAGAAGATGATTCTAATTTCATAGTTTTTGTTACATAATGTGTAATATTGTGTAACTTTTAACGTTAGTTCTCCAATAAATTTATCTTTATAATATTGTGACGAGAGGCGAACACAATATTTTTTGTTAATGACTGAAATAAATTGAATTGAGAACAAAAATTTGTTAAAAATGAATTTTAGTGGAAAGTTTAGCAATTTTTTAACACGTGCGATTTTTGTGTGGATTTCTGGTGGTTTTAGAGGTCACTTTTATTGGACAGCTTGATACTTCGTTGGCAACACTGTAAATAACACACACACACACACAAATCACGCCTTTATCCCTTACGGGGTAGGCAGAGCGTTAACGGCCGCAAGAATACGGTCGCTATCGCCACGTCTGACATTTTTGAGGATTGTTTTCCGAGGTTGCATCAGAAAACATGTGTATCACTATAGTGACAGGTTGTCAGCCTGTCGCCTAAAAATTGTAATACACCAATACTCTCGAGTCCCTTAGTCGCCTCTTACGACACCCGCGGGAAGGATGTGGGGTGATGCTATTCTAAGCCGGCATCACACGGCTCACTGTAAATAAGTAGGCAAGTTTATAGTCGTTACATTTTTTTGACGCTCGTTCCGCGCTCTCGCTTGCAGTTGAAGCCGCCTCTCAGTGAGAGGTAACGCCGCATGAGTCGTGCTTTTTGGCGCGTGCAAATGAATATCAGGAAATGATGGTATCAAATTAACGACAAAAGTAACTATGAAGATTATTTAAAACAAATAAAATACATACAAATTTATATCCATGAGTTCTGAATACCGATAAGAATGCGTAGTACAGGTTCTAAAAAGGTATGTTTTTTAAATTTTGAATGATATATTTACGCCTTTGTGGTGATAGAAACAGGAATAAATTACTTGCATACCTAACACGTCGTTGTGTTGTGTTTCTCTGTTAATCAAATAAAAACACGGAGTTCTTTATCAGCACATAACTAAATTTATTTAAATATATACAATTATAAAAAAACAATCATATAGTTTATGTAAAATTTAAAAACAAAAAGTCGTTATCAAAATACATGCATGATAAACATTCAAAAAAAAATGTCTCAAAAATAAAATACTCAAAATAAAGGTGTAAAAAATTACACTTGGTGCACCACACCAAAAAAAAATTCTAAAAAAGATATTCATACCTACGTAATATCGTAAGTCTAGGATTATGTTTGTAAATATCCACGGACATCCCTACCTTCACTATATTTATTTTACTAAATAACAATAATCATTATCATAATATATTATTTTTTATTAATTTACGTTATAGAAAAAGTATGTAAGAGTACTAACTTTCTTTTAAGGAGCGAACCAGCCTATGAAAATGAACAATTTTCCCCAAGAAACTTAGGTCGACATTAAGAAAATCGGACCTGCCACACAAAATATATGCCCTGTTTAATCGGCCTCTCGAAGCAGAGCTGTTAGGTCAGGTTCATTAAACTCGAGAAGTCATCCTAATACTATAGGTACATTATAGTCTGTAAGTTCAGGTACTTATCTTTTTGTAAACAAACTTTGTACGAAAGTGACACTTTGAACTGTCAGTCAAGGCAATATCCGAGTGGGGTGATGCCAATTTAGTGAAGTTTAATGCATCAAAGACACAGGCTTGTCTATTCTCGACTAAACGGAGTCCCTTCACACATACTCCGACTTTTGCGAGATGTATCCATACCGATTTCTGACCACCTTGATCTTCTTGGCATGACTCTTACGTCAGACCTGAACTTTGGACGCTACATAGAATCTTTGGCCACGACTGCAGCAAAAAAGCTTGGTATCCTCTCAAAGGTTAGGCGCTACTTTGCACCAGAACAGCTTCTACAACTCTATCAAGCTCAAGTTCGATCTTGCATGGAGTATTGCTGCCACCTTTGGGATGGATCTGCCAAATACCAACTGGCCGCCTCCATTGAAAAACGCGCCAAGAAGCTCATAGCAGACGAAGCACTGGTTGAGACTAAGTTGCAGAGCCTTGAACACCGTCGTAAAGTAGCATGCATGTCGGATATTCTATAGGATACATTTCGGAGAGTGTGCTCAATCACTCCACGACCTGATACCCCCTTCCCCATTTCATCTCCGAGGATCGAGGCGCCGACTGGGGTTCCACCCTTATGTTGTAGATATACCTCTGATCCGCACTAAGCGTTTCGCTTCAACTTTTATCATGCGTACGGCTAAAGAGTGGAATTCCCTGCCGGCGGATCTTTTTCCGGAACAATATAACTTGGGCCTTTTTAAGGCAAGAGTGAATAGGCATTATCCAGGCAAGCATGTACCATCTTCGTCTGCATCTCCACTTACCACCAGGTGAGATGGCAGACAAATGCGGGCCTGTTACATATTAAAAGAAAAAAAAAAAAAAAAATTTGTTCCATACAAAGTTTGTTTACAAAAAGATAAGTACCTAAACTTACAGACTATAGGTACCTACCATACAGGGTGTAAGGGACAGCGTCCCGAATACTGATAGGGTGCAAGCAGACCATGAAACTAAACAACTTTTCCCTAGGAACATATGTCAAGAAACGTCGAAAAATTTTGGTTTCCCATAGTAAATGCAGTCGGCTGATCGCGATTTTGTGTGGGAGGTCGAAAAGTTCTTGTCGTTTCCTGGCATATGGTCCTAGGGGAAAGTTGTTCAGTTTCATGGTCTGCTTGCACCCTATCAGTATTCGGGACGCTGTCCCTAACACCCTGTACTAAAGTGGTACATAAGCTAAAAGCCTATCTAGTTTTTACTTTGCAGGACTCCTTTCGTACCGCTTCCAAAACTGTTCAGTAGTGTCAAAGTATGCCCTGTTCAGTTGCCGGTCCCACGAAACAGACTCCATTCACCATTTGGGGGGCACAACTTTAGACTTCCATTTTGGCAGGCTCACCTAGGACAAGGTGTGAAAAATGTCAGTAGGCCGCACTGTGAAATTTTTGCATGTTTTTGGTGTACTAAAATGGTAATCTTTTGGTGCACTTGCGGGACCTTTGCCAATTTTCTCAGTTTGCCTACACCGTGGAATGTTGGTAAGAGGGAACGTATGATAGGTACCTATGCTCTTTGTTTCGTTCATGAAAGAAATTCAATTTTTATTTACTTGTCAAAGTCTAATTTTTTCCATGCTTAGGACTGTGAAGCTAGCTGCTATTTCAACTATTCTCCAGAAGTAAGTAAATAAGTAAGAGTAAGTGAACTAAGTAAAAATTGTCTAAGTAAGCATTACACTTAGGTATCTAGGCTATTCTCTACCTGACGATAGGGCTTCTTTTGGTATACATGGAAGGCAGCGGACTGTATATACGTAGTATATAGTGTATGGACGGCCATTTTGCAGGAGTTACATCATAATCAACTCAGGATAACTAGTGTACACACATCAAAAAAAGTTTGTGATCAGTAGCAAAAGCAGGTGTATTTTATGAATTAAAAATTATTTATAGAAAGTGTTTATATTTTATGTTTTTATAATGAAAATGCACTAAGTAAATAAAAAAAAACATTATCCATTATTTATTTTTTTAAAACAAAAAGAAATGCAATTTTAGCTGAAATTTGATGTAATGAAAAAATTGAATTAAGGAAAAAATAAACAAAATTTATTACGAAAAGATTAATAGTTAGTATAAAATGACTCCTCCTCTGGCTCGCACACATGCGGAAACCCTTCTGGGCATGCTAAGAATTAAGTTATCCAGCATTTCTTGTGGTAACCTGTCCCACTCTTCAATAGCAGCTGTCCTGATTTCTGCCACTGTTTGAGGAGGTGGCTGACGATTCCAAACAGATCGCTTAAGAGCGTCCCACGCATGCTCGATCGGGTTTAAGTCAGGTGAGCCGGCAGGCTAGTCTAACCGGGTGATGTCGTATTGCTGGAGAGCAACATCAACACGTCCGTTTCGATGTGCGGGCGCATTATCATCTACCATTATGAATTGGCGCCCGTGGTTGATGCGGAATGGTCTGACGTATCCATCGATTGCAATCATTTTATACATAGCTCCAGTCATGGTGCCTTGATACGGAATTAAGGGCGTCCTAGCCCCAATCATTATACCGGCCCAAAAGGACACCCATTTCCCGCCCTGCTGAACGGTTCCAGTGGCAGTTCTCTGCCTTTCAGAGTCGCCTGGTCTTCTCCAGACACGGACACGTCGGTTATCTGGATGCGTACTAATCCGCGTTTCGTCAACAAAGAGGCAGTTCTGCCAAATGCTTTCGTCCTCAATTTCTTCATTTTGACGGAGCCTAGCCCATCGCAATCTGCGCCGTTTCCGTTGCTGTGAGTTCAAAGGTGCTCGCCAGGATCTCCTTGCTCATAATCCAGCTTGGTGTAAGCAATTTCTAATTGTTTGGGTGCTAACTTCGCGACCGGTGGTAGCTCGCAGTTCTGCTTTTATTTTAGTAGCGTTCATTGTTGGGTCACGGGCAGCCAGTAATCTGATATAGCGGTTCTAAATTGCAGTAAGCTCAGTTGGGCGACCACTGCGAGGTCGGTCAGCTAAATCTTCCATGCCCCGATACCTCTGCAACGTGGTCACCACGCAGGCTTGGGATACATTAACTCTGCGTGATATTTACCTCGTGGAATAGCCTTCTCCACTTAAAGTTAGGATTCTGGCTCGTAAAACTTCTGTTAATCCTCTCGGCATCGTTACCAACTAAACTTGTAGTGAATAAATTAAAAATATCGTAATTTGCGACTAAGTCAGATTTCTGAATGGTAGCAAGCAAGGGTTGATAGTCTTTTTGTATGGAAAAAAACATTCGAATTACGAAATTGTTTATATTTATATTTCATATTTTTAAATAAGGAATCAAAAAATAAAAAGTGATTGAGTTTTATTCTTTCACAATAAAAAATATTACCACTTTTCCAAGTGATCACAAACTTTTTTGATGTGTGTATAAGGTGTAAAAATATTAGCTGCAAATATTTTAAGGGATGATTCAGTCCATGAAACTGAACAAGTTTCCCAAAGGAACATGGGTCGAAGTATGAAAAAATGTTTGGAGAACCCAATTTTTTTTTCATATTTCGACCTATGTTCCTTGGGGAAAGTTGTTCAGTTTCATGGGCTGGTTCACCCATTAAAATATTATCAGTTATTTTTTTTACACCCTGTATATCAAATCGAACCCCGTAGCAGGATAAGAGAATAAAATTATTACCGGTCTTGGAGGGGCAAAGGAGTTTCCCAAGGGAGCCTTGACATTTTCATTAACATGGAACAACCCTTTTGTCAGCCTCTGCGCTGCGTCCACCGTCGATATATAAGTGTCGTCTATTATTATTGCACGGGCCCTGAAACGTTGGGTGAGTCTCATATTGCACTGGACTCTGCTACGACGCGTGGTCGGTCTTCTTCTTTTCGTGTGGGACACCGAGTCGTCCAACGACCCACCGAACCCTAGTGTCAGAATTCTTCAACCGCCTTTTACAAGTAGCAGGCTTCTGACATGGCTGTGTAAGAACCGCAGTCGAAGTAATCACAAACAGCATAAGGACCTACGGCTTAACGTGCCATCCGAAACACGGAACCATCTTACTTACAGACAATCGGGTGGTTCAACCCGCGATGTGATAAAGTGATAAATGTCAACTTTGTGAGTGACCCACCGAGAATCGAACCCAGAACCTTCTTCGTCAAAGGCAGTCGCACTACCACTGCGCCACATCGGTCGTCTGAGGGTTGAGGTAGGACTGAAAGAATTCCTTACTCTGGATCCTCAATATCATCTAAGCTGACTGCGGGAGCCATTACCACACGGGGCCGCGTCTTCTGAACTCTCTCCCTCTCCAGGTCTGGTTCTCGTTCCTGGTCAAAATAATGATAGGTAGGTACATACTTTGGTCGTGGACTGATATTTATTTGCACGCGCCAAAAAGCATGACTCATGCGGCGTTACCTCGCACTGAGGCGGCTTGGAATGCAAGCGAGATCGCGAAACGAGCGACAAAAATAACAACTAAAAACTTGCCTACTTAATTGTTAATTTTTATATCTGCCGTGCCGTGTGATGCCGGCTTAGAATAGCATTACCCCACATCTTTCCCGCGGGTGTCGTAAGAGGCGACTAAGGGACTCGAGAGTATTGGTGTATTACAGTTTTTAGGCGACGGCTGACAACCTGTCACTATATTGATACACATGTGTTTTGAAACAAATTTGGAAAACAATCCTCAAACAAAAATGTCAGACGTGGCGATAGCAACCGTATTCTTGCGGACGTATACGCTCTGCCTCCCCAGCTAGGGATAAAGGCGTGATATGTGAATGTATGTATAAGCCACAAAAGATCTGTAAAAGTCGCAGTGGCAACAGCCACAGACCAACAGGTCTTTTTAGTATGAATCCCTGCTCTATCAAAATAATAATAATAGGCCGTGAGGCCTTAACGTGTCATCCGAAACACGGAACCATCTTACTTACGGACAATCGGGTGGTTCAGCCCGTAATGTCCTAACCAGACTGAGAACAAATTCACAAAGTTAGAAATATCAACTTTGTGAGTGACCCACCGAGAATCGAACCCGGAACCTTTTACGTCAAAGGCAGTCGCACTACCACTGCGCCACATCGGTCGTCAAACACAATGGCTGTCGTTACCAGCCTAAACGTCGAAGGCTAAACCCTCTACCAAGTAATACTCAAGGGAGGGTCATGTATGTACTAACTACCTACCTGATTTTAAAGTAGTAATGAAAGTAGCCAAATTATATACACTACTTGCTTATGTAAAGGTACCTATCTAACAGGCCTTGGTCACGAATTTTGCGGGCAGCGGGGTGGCAGCGGTGGCGGCGCGCTTGATAATGCACCGCTCGTTGCTCGCTCCTGCGCCGCTGTTTTCGAGAACCGGTCCATTTGAAGGTATGCAGAAGTTCCTGCCAGTGCCGCGCCGACGCCGCTGCCGCCCCGCTGCCCGCGAAATCCGAGACCGAGGCCTTAGATAGGTATCCTTATTTATTACTTACAATAGGTTCTGGATTGGCTCTAGGGTCTTTAATACCATGCACCGGATCAGGATATATAAACAAATTGAAGGGGACGTTATTCTTCCACTTGGTCATGGTATACACAAAGTTAGGAGTGGCTGTTTTGTTCTCTTGGCCAGTTTTGGCTGCTGGCTTGGCAATTGGCTTGGCAACTAGCTTGCCAGCTGGCTTGTTGGCCTCGGCAATGGCAGATCTGCTTGCCATACACAGATCTTGCTCATGAAAATCGATGCCGTACGTAGTAGCAGTTTGATCATTGAATCTGAATGTTCTTTCTAACTGTTTATTTTCCATATCCTCGCAGTTCATGGTTGTAAGTAAAAAGTTAAGGAAATGTATAAAATTATCCAAAATATAAATAAAAATCAAAAACATTCAAGTAAAGCTAAAACGTAAACCAAGAGTAAAGTAGACGTAAAACAAACACTGACAAAGTCATATTACTATCAATGAAAAAGTGACAAACTGTCATTTTTATCAAAACATGTTACGTGACAAAATGTTTTAGGTTGAAAACACCGACCTCTATGTATAATGGTAATGGTAAAACGGGCTATTTTCCGCAACTCGACGTCTGCATGCGCCTATTTAGGGGGCTCACTACTCGAGCCATCCTATTTCCCCAAGGAAGCCCAGTAACCCTACCAAATCACTGAGTACCTCGGGGATTGACCTCGGGTTTCCGAGGTATTTTGCCCGGTATGCTGCCTCTATATAATAAATAATATAATCTGTGCCATAGAGATTATTGAGGTCAGTGGAGAAAAGTTGGTCTCTCTTTTAAAGGTAGCCAAGTGGTTTGGACACCGGTCTTACAATCGTGAGATCCGAGTTCGATCCCCGCCATGTACCAATCTGCTTTTACTCACGTACATTTATCGATTGCTCTTACGGTGAAGAAAAAACATCGTGATGAAACCCACATACAAGAAAATATTGAATTCAGATGATATTTGAATGTGACTTAACCTAGGATTCGGGCCAGGTTAGCCTTCGGGTTTCTGAGGTCAGATGGCAGTCGCTCTGGGTAAAAACTTGGTCAAACCCCCTACGACAGAGGGAACGGGATAAGGCAAGGAGAATAAAGGTGGAAAGTTGTTCTCTTTCATTTTCACTACGCTGCGTGCGCTGGAAAGTAACCGCCATTGCCATGGTATTACGTTTTTTTTGACTTATAGAAAGTAGACAAACAGAGACAAACAACACCACGTGGAACAATAACCAGGCAACCAGATTCCCGACCAACCAGACGTGAATCAGCAAATCCAGGGTATCATATCATCTTACGATCTTATTAATGGACTTCTAACTTATCTAGTTATCTATGGTACTTGTATAGAAAAATTTCTAAAATTAAAAGAGTTCTGAACAAGGAATAACTGAGTTAAATACTTATTATGTAGGTATCGGCCATCGGCTTCGAGATGGCTTCGAGCAACACGGTCTACTGTCCCAAATGGAAAATTGAAATTTAAAATTGAAATAGAAATTTTCTTTCAAAATTTGAAGCTATTAAACTCTGTTCGAAGTCGAGAGAGTAATTTGACAGCTGAGGGTGGGCTGCCAGTTCCACACTGATAAGAATGCAGTTGATAAAAAAAAATTAAAGATCGATAACATCGTTAAAATACCTATGAATTAAATAAAAGATAGTGTCGGGACTTGTAAAAAGGTCATGGTTCTATGCGTCAGGGATTTTTTGTCTTAAATCAGTGAGCCTATAGAAAGTAAAAAAACGTGTCATTTTTACAGTAAAACCGAAAACCAGCTGCATAGAATTTAGTAAATTATAAGTAAGTACATTCTGTTCTTGTCTCCACAGAGAGATGATGTCCAGATATCGGCTCCAGCACTCCCATGAACTCAAACTTCAGCTTGGTGTGGTCGGCGCTGTACTTGTAGCTCCGGAGCAGATGCGTCAGCAACGTTTTCATTGACAACATCGCGTATCTTCTACCTGTAAGCAATTTACATACATATATCACGCCTTTATCCTTGCGGGGTAGGCAGAGCGTTAACGGCCGTAAGAATACGGTCGCTATCGGCACGTCTGACATTTTTGAGGATTGTTTTCCAAGGTTGTTTCAAAAAACATGTGTATCACTATAGTTACAGGTTGTCAGCCCGTCGCCTAAAAGTTGTAATACACTAATACTCTCGAGTCCCTTAGTCGCCTCTTACGACACTCACGGGAAAGATGTGGGGTGATGCTATTCTAAGCCGGCATCACACAGCATTTACAAACACATAGTAATGTTATACCTGCCCGACATAATATGTGCCCCATGCAATGAAACTACGGGCTAAAAGTCTATAGGTGAAATTAGATTTATATTGCGTAGCCAATGGGTCATTGTATAACCAGAACTTTTGACCCGCTACGCAATGTACATTAAATTTCACCTGCAGACTTGTACAATAGTTACTTACAATGGTAAGTACAAGTAAGTACTTGCCCGTGTTAAGTAGTAAGTACTTGCCCGTAGTTTCAATGCTACACGTTTGTATGGTAACCGTTAGTTTTATTGCACGAGGCACCACTTCTGGCGGTGCAATTTGTCGACCATTGGTTTATAATGACGAGGAATAGGACAGAGCTGCATGCCTACGCCATTCAGATCAATACAAGACGTAACAGTTGTAAGGTGACAGTGGTATCCTCTCCATCTCTCAATATAAGTTAAAATTATGATTTCCCGTAATTATGATTGGCCCACGCTCCACATCCTATGCTCCGCTAAATATAAATAATTAACTATTGGTCTACCTCTACTTATGATTTGCTCGTGGCAAAATATGATCGGGCCACCTTTGAAACTTTTTATGCTCTCCAAATACCATGCTTCACCTGTTTTCACATACCAACACAATTCCTCGCTCCTTCACTGAATCCCAGCAACACGGTGGGTTTGGGCAGCTTGTCAGGCTGCAACCATCTTTCTGGTCTGAACTGTTCTGCATCAGGACCCCAGGACTCGTGGCGGTGGACTAGCCAGGAGAATACTGCTGCTGTGCTGCCCGCTCTCATTGTACACGTCTCTACAAGTGAAAGTAAGAGGAATCAAAATATTTCGGTACATATTGATTTTACACGACAGATTTTCTCGTCCAAATACCTCTCCTTGCCGCGTGATGCCGGTTTAGAATAGCATCTCTCCATTTTTTTCCCCTGGGTGTCGTAGAAGCCGACTAAGGGACTCGAGGGTTTTCATGTGTATTACAATTTCAGGCGACAGGCTGGCAACCTGTCACTATAAAGATACGATTATCTGAACCGACCCTCAAAAATTTGTCAGACGTGGCGATAACGACCATAATTTTACGCTCTTCTTACCTCGTCAGGGATAAAGGCACGATTTGTTTTTGTGTACGTAAAACCTATCCTAACCGTCCGCGGAACGACTTATATCGTCGACGTCGCCAATCCGTGAGTATGGCAGTAACCCCAACTCCCTAACTGTGGGGCCCAAATCCAATGAACTGTTGGGGCTATAGTGGTTATTACGTATTATGGGTTTCGCCAACTTACTGAGTTTGATATCCTCCTCCACTCTTCTCGGCAGCAAGACAACGTACGGGTACACCCTCATGGCCTCTTTGATGATGGCTTCTATGTAAACCATCTTGGAAAGATCATCTTTCGTTACTTGCTTTCTGTCGCCGAGTATCTGCTGGATCCTGGTAATACACAAACACAAGTCTAATTCCATTTGCGTACCCCAGTTTAGCTGTTACCATAAATTTTAGGATAATTGTTAATTTCACAGAATATCTTAGGAAAGGTGTTTAAAATAGAGCCATTTGACTTTTTGAAATCAGATTTGACCAGCAGAAACGGTACCATCCTCAGCTTTCTTCGCTCCTTCAGTTACGATTCCTTTCTCTGCCCCTATTATTAGAGTGGAAAACACATTTTTAAAAAGTGGTACTCACTCTTTGTAAGCCCTTTCCTGCACTTGAGGATAAGAACCCAGAAGCAGCAAAGCATAGAGAAGGGTGTAGGCGCTGGTGTCGTGACCAGCGAATATGGTGCCATCCACTTCAGCTTTCATTGCTGCTTCAGTTATGATGCCTTTCTCGGCAGCCTCCATTAGAGTGTCAAGAAATACTTCGTGTGCTGGAAGAGAGTACTTTTCTGAGGTTCGAAGCGTCATCTTTACTTAAACAGTCAACAAAAAAAGTCTGGTTTATCTAACGAGCCATTATGACTTATAACTAGCTAGGTATGAAAAACACTTACCATCTGCTGCACATTTATTTTCTTTAACTAGTTGAAGTTGCTTTCGCCGCTGGTGAATTATCTGCGAAAAGTATGTAAACTACACTTGCTAATAGACACAAAAGCGTAAGAAGTTTGATATCATCAAAAATTCGTTTTCATGGCTCTCATGGTCTCAGCTCCAAGTTCCCCCGAGATTGTCTACGATGATTCGTCTATCGCCCCACCAGCAAACAGCGACCTCCCTGTGACCTTTACCTTATCGTCATCACATCAACCTATATCAGTCTACTGCTGTACGTTGGCCTTCCCCAGAGTACGCTACAAGGCACCATCCCCCATTTTCGCTGCTTTCTTTCCAGTTGTTGCTTCATTTGGCCAGAGTGCATCCAACCGCTAAGCTTGCTGATGCGTGGCCTCTACTCAAAAACCCGTTTACTTCATCTTCCATAGGTTCAACGACAGATGCGGCCAGCCTTCAGACTATGTCAGTCACTTTGGTCTTCTAGCGGATAATCTCATTTCAGACTTTCACTTGATATCTATCAGAAATAAACCCACCACCAACCTCGTCTCTAGTCCGATGTAGAACCTCAAGAGTCGCTTGCTGTTTCTTCTTCATCTTGGTCCAATTAAAGATGGCATCATGCTGCAGGATTAAGCTCTCGAACCTGGTACCAGCTATCTTCACATATGTAGATACTGCGTCGAGATATGCGTCGAAATCTACGCTTTCCACGTTTTTGAATGCCAGCATTGTATCTGAAATTACGTTGTTTAAGCTATTCTTTAGATGAATGTAGGCAAACGTTTTTTTGTAGTGCAATCTGACACCCCAGAATGAACATTGTGGTAGGAGATCGATAATCTCGGTCGATTTGGTCCAATCTGAAACCTTAGGGTCTCCGTTCTCAGTCAGATCGTGTCAGATTGAACTTATTTATAAGAACTATCCTCACCACAAAGTAGCTCCAAGTTGTACATCCTAAGGATCCCAATTATGTCAAAAGGCCCCGTATCAGCGTATTTAGATAATTTCTTGATCAGTCTTTCAGAGTGGATGTTGAAGTATGTCAGGAAGGCGTCCATGTTGGTCGGCATCAGGCTTTTCATGAAGAACTTGCGATGGAGCTTGTTGGTTTGAACTGGAAATTGCACAATGGATGACTCAATATTTATACCTACATAGTACATACATACACATTACATGCCTTTATCCCTTGCAAATATGGTTACTATCGCCACGTCTGACAGATATAACAGTTTCAGAAAACTTGCATCACTGATCAGCCAGGATCACTATGATCCAGATCAGCTGTAAGCCTGTCACGTAAAATTTTAATGCACTGAAAACCCTCAAGTCCTTAATCGCCTCTTACGACACCCGCAGGAAAGAAATGGTGGATTCTATTTATAGCCGGGATCACACGGTGCAAGTTTCTAGATGTTTTTAAATATTTTCGTTGAAATGACAGAGATGGTGTGACAATCTACAGATAGTAAAAAATTACGTTACGTTGTCCTCATAAGAGACGAGACTATTAACAGAAAATTACAAGAGTGACATTAACTCTTAAATGATCAACATCATCATCTATAATAAACAGGTAATTTAGAGAGCTAAACTCCACAAAAAGATTTTTGTTGTTGTGACTAATAATCAAACTGTGCTGGCATAAAATGTTTACGTTTCGGTGTCATAACATTATCATAATCATAAATCATTGCTGAGGTTAACGACCATTGAACTCAATAAAAACAAACCGTGAGTAGTATTACTTGTTAATACCGGGTGTAAGGGATGATGGTCTATCGAAAATTTTTCAGTCATAATAGTGCCATGCAACTTAACAACTTTACTACGGAGCCTTTTTATACGAAAATACATACATAAATATGTCACGCCTTTATTCCTTGCGGGGTAGGCAGAGCCCTTATGTTCGTAATAATGCGGTCGCTATCGGTACGTCTCACAAATTTTGAGGGCCCTATCAGATGATGTATTACTATAGTGACAGGTTGACAGCTTACTTATGAAACTCCCGAGCCCCTTAGTCACCTCTTACGACACCTGCGGGAAAGGTTTGGGAGATGATGATGATTATCATATCATGCTGTTTTTAGCATCAGATATGGATATAAACTCTGGTACCAAAATTAAATTGGTATTTAGTCATTTTACCGTGTGATGCCGGTATAGAATAGCATCACCCCATATCTTTCCCGTGGGTGTCGTAAGAGGCGACTAAGGGATTTGAGGATTTATGTGTATTGCAATTTTAGGCGACAGGCTGACAACCTGTCACTATGGTGATACATAGTCTTCTGCTACCCTCAAACTTTTGTCAGACGTGGCGTAATTGTCCGTTACTACGGATGTTATGCTCTGCCTACCCCGCAAGGGATATAGGCGTGATATATGAATGTTGTAATTTTACTTACTGTTTCCAATAAAAGCCGCTACACCTAACCATGGCTCCCAGAACTGGTATACAAGTGCCTACTCTGCGCATGTCTTCAGAGCAGTCATGCTGTCTTCAGGGTCAGTTATTGCTGAAAAATATTGATAGCATGCATGTATGAAGGGTTAATGGATGTAAAATGTATGTATCTACTTATTTGTACAGGGTGTAAAAAAATAGCTGCAAATATCTTAAGCTGTGCAAGCAGCCCATTAAACTGAACAACTTTCCCCGAGGAACATAGGTCGAAATAGAAAAGCTCTTTGCTCTTTGGCTTTCCCATACAAAATTACCGACCGACCAAGTCAATTTGTAAAGGAGGTCCAAAATTGTTTTTTTCATATACCCCTTAAATTATTTGCAGCTAATATTTTTACACCTCATATATGCCTATTTGTATATGCATATATTACCATATATAGGTTGCAAACCACGCACATAATATGTGCCAACAGCCACTCCTCCCCTCTCGTGGACTAAAGTGCATACTTCTAGCACTTTATTCCATAAATCTGAAAAAAGTGTCATATATTAAGCCTTAGGAAGGTATGTTTGTGTCTTACTTGTTGATTATTTGGCAAAGAGAGCTCTCTACACGTAGGGGAGTATAGTGTTCAAGGAACTTAATACTAGCCTAGCATAGTATTCCTTGCTCTCTACGTCTATTCCATGTCTATTCTATTCTATTTCTTCTATATGGCGTTTCTATCAAAATTTCACCAGTGTCATAGTTAAATTAATATTAAGTTTGTGGCATTACGCAGAAGGAGAGTCCACAACACAGAGAGCCTAGTCTGACGACTAGGGGCTGTGATGCGCAAAATTAAATAAAATTGTAACAGAAACTTGATAGTAAAATTTCTGCACTACGTGGCGAACGCTCATCACTATTACACAATGTCGAATATATGCATTGATTACAATTTCCTATTTAATGCTCAGTTTAAGAATAGTTTGTTGCTTAAAACACTATCAGAATTATGGACTAAACACTGAAATGAACAAGAAAAATTATAACCAAAACACGCCCGCCATCATGGAATAGTCAACGAACGATCTGCCCTCTACGTCTCTGTTGGTTACGTTACGATACGACGACGTTGACGACCGATGTGGCGCAGTGGTAGTGCGACTGCCTCTGACGCAGAAGGTTCCGGGTTCGATTCTCGGTGGGTCACTCACAAAGTTGATATTTATCACTATGTGAATGTGTTCCCAGTCTGGTTAGGACATTGCAGGCTGAACCACCCGATTGTCCGTAAGTAAGATGGTTCCGTGTTTCGGATGACACGTTAAGCCGTAGGTCCCGGTTGCTGTCTATGATCACTTAGACGGCGGTCGTTACACAACCATGTCAGAAGCCTGCTACTTGTAGTAGGCGGTTGAAAAATTCTGACACTAGGGTTCATCGGGTCGTTGGATGACTCGGTGTCCCACACGAAAAGAAGAGGTTACGATACGAAAACCTTGACCTTACCTTTCCCATTGAGTAGAATTTTGAGACAATCCCACACTGGAACTGATTTAGGTGCATCCTTATGGGCTGCTCTGTATCGCTGCCATAAGTAAAACACAAAGTAGCATGATAATAAAATTGCGACCCAGTCTCCGATCATGTTGTATTTTATAGGATGTGGCTGATTCTGTAAAGAACACAGACATAAATAAAATAAAAAACCTGTTTATAAACAATTAAAGAAGTGACATTTTACGAAATCACTTATCACTACTTAGTATAAAGCAAAGTCGCTTTTCGCGTCTGTCTGTATGTATGTTTGCTTAAATATATTTTGATGCAGGTTTTTTTAATAGATAAGAGTGATTCAAGAGGAAGGTTTTTATATATAATATTGCCGGGAAAAATCTTTATTCCCACGGGAAAATGAGTTGCAGCGGGCGCAGCCGCTGGGCGGGCCGCTAGCCTAATTTAAACAAATAGGACGTGACTCAGCTTAGTGTTGCGTAGAACCAGACAGGCTGTACGCAACGCTGTTTTTCAGTCACCTCCTTCTCCCAAAGATGTTTGGTGGAAGCTTGGGAAATGGAGGGCTGTATATAATACATACATTTTAGTTCAAACAATCAAGATACTAATCCGCATACAATAATAAATAAATATCCTGGACAATTTACACAGCACCATCTAGCCCCAAACTAAGCAAAGCTTGTACTATGGGAACTAGATAGCTGATTCTAATACTTAAATACAATTTTTTGTTAATAAATATATATTATACATAGACAACACCCAGACTCGACACAAATATTTGAAAACTGGCTTAAACAAATACTTGTGTACGGTGGGATCGAACCTATGAACTAGAAGGCAGGGGTATCTATCCGTTACGCCATCGGGATAGTCAATATGGAAAAACAATATGGAAAACGTGTAGAAAAAGACTTTTCAGACTTGCCGCTCAGTTATCTGAACGTATATATCGTTTGTGGTCCGCCTTCGCCTTGTATTCGGGCAAATTATATGCTATATGAAGTAATAGGTATAGGGAAAATTGGCATTTTAACGAGTTTACGTACAATATGCAACATGACTTAGTTGTTATTAAGTGTAATTGATCATGGGTCATAGGTAACGATTGCCAAGAAATAAGTTAAAAATAAACACACACAATATCTACGCCTGGCGGGGTAGGCAGAGCGTTTGCTCTACATAATTAGGGCAGGTCATGTTCATTTTCTTCTTTCAATCGATGGGCAACAATCTTCAACAATAGGCAACAATTTCGTTTTTTTTTATTATTATTCTAATCGCTGGGTAGATGGCGACGTGCTTGGTATGTTACCGCAAAGAACGGAACGTAATATTTTGTCATTATTGTTTTTTTTTAAACTTGGACTCGGACTCATTTGGAACGAAAGTATCAGTGCATGCCAATCAATGCAGGCTTTTGAATCTACACTAAAATCTAGTAACATTGTCGGTTCAACGCCATCTATCGATTTCTTGGAATAATAGTTTTTTTTTATTTTTAAAAAAGAAAACCTCCTATTAAATTCTATTAAAGGTCATGTTACATACAGTATTCTTTCTACGAGAACTGACTGACATACGTTGAAGGATTCTACAAGAATATTGCCTATTATATACCTAATTATATTTAATTGTAGGCGTTAACAAGCAATAAGGTCAAATAAAAATCCCGAGGTAGATCAAAAAAATATGTAAATAAATAAAGGTAAAAAAAGTTTATTATTACTTTCCGTAACCGAACCGTACAACCAACTTTCCGGAAATCGCTAATTTGCAAAAGTGAAACTTAACAACTTTTCTCAAAAAATAGGTATACCTACTTTTTTATTATAACTACTTTTTTAACAACAACAACACAAATCACGCCTTTATCCCTTGCGGGGTAGGCAGAGCGTCAACGATCGTAAAATAACGATCGTTATCGCCACTTCTGACAAGTATTGAAGGCCCTTTCAGATGATTCGTATATCATTGTAGTGACAGGTTGCCAGCCTGTCGCCTAAAATTGCAATACAGATGAAACCCTCGAATCCCTTAGTTGCTTTTACAACACCCGCGGCAAGAAATGGGGTGATGCTATTCTAAGCCGGCATCACACGGCATACTACTTTTTTATCCTTTAATTATCTCTACTTTATAATAATAATATTTTAGTTAGACTAATAAGTGTTCTGGCCAAAGGCCTCCCAGACTTATGTCAAAAATTAGAGCATATTTTCGACCCTTCATTGTTCAGTCAGCTGATTCCTTTGTACGTTAGGTAATTTTTTTTATACTTTGATCCTTTTTGGTCCTTGGTGAAAGTAGTTCATTTTTATCTGTTGTGCTTAATCCGTCGTTCGGTATGAATCTTATTTTTATTGCATTGATGTGCTTACTGTAAAAAATAGTAATATTCTTACTTACCGTCGAGCAATAACTACTTATTTCCTTTTCTAGCTCGTAAAACGCACTACAGATACAAAAAAATACATATTTCGAAATAAATGTTTTCTAATTATTTTTACCTGCTATTTATATCATATAGATAGTTTAGCTACATTCAGATACAATCATTAACACTAAGTACTGAGTATATCAATAATTACTTGTGTTGATCAAAAATATAGGTCTGCCTCATTCCAAGTCCACTGAGAGTTTGTGACCAGAAGATTGTCAGTTTTCTTACCCATAAGGCATGGCTGTCAAAGCAGGAAACTCTATGTTGTAAAGCATTTAGCCTAAGTCATTAAATCGCAATCAGTGATATAAAAAACTGTTTAGCTTGGGGTTACACGGATTCAGTATGATTCCGAGTATAAAAATATAATAGGATGACGTTGGACTTACGTTACCTACTTCCACACTAGGAATGCTTATGTCAGATGTCGATGATCATTTTAATAGACGGGGACGTAAGGGTTCTGTGTTTCGTTATGTACAGAATGATGATCTCCAATTCATATATTTATTACATGAATAAAAGTAACATGCAACCACACGTAATTTGTATTTTACTTTAGACGAGTGTCGGCCAGAATCGACGCCAAAACATGACCCTAGTCCTAAGGTCAACAGTATTATTAGTCTACGGTACTAAGTCTTCGGAAAATACATTATAATAATATTAGTTACTAGCGTGTGCTCGCGGCTTCGCCCGCGTGTAAGTCGAATTTTAAAATCACCCCGTGGTGGCACAGGATCATTTTTACGAAATAAAAACTATCCTATGTATTAATCCAAGTAACCCTTTATGTGTGTGCCAAATTTAATAAAAATTGGGTTAGTACTTTTTGCGGGAACGAGTATCAAACAAACATAAAAACTTTCGCATTTACCTACAATATTAGTACGATAATGTTTATGAAACGGCCACAATGTAACAAATAATTTGTCATAATGATTGTTTTGAAGACGTTCCGACGTAACAAATGGAGTTTTTGTCCTTATAGTGAAATGACGTAAAAATAAGGTTTTAAGGGTCGATGACAATCTTAATAAGCTTGTTAACACAATACAGTCAAATGGGGGGAAGTAAGACTAGCGGGTAACTCGGGACATGGTCGACACCAGCATCTATGACCCAGCTATAAGATGTTGGTGTCGACCATGTCCCAAGTTACCAGCTACTCTCATTTTCCCCTATTTAACGGTACCTATTAATTTATTATATCGGTGGACGAGTGAGTGAAATAGATTTTTTGTCCGGTACTTAATCAAAGTTTGATTTAGGTAATAACGTCGATAATATTGATGGTTCTATCGATTGTTTCTTTAGATGATTTATGTTATGAGGGAATTGTTCTCTTAGCATATAGAATCCCGCCTTGCCAAGTCCCTGCACGCCGAGTCCCTTGACACAGAGTGACGCTTTTATTTCTCCATGCCGACTGCCTCCCAATCTTTTTTCTATTACTAGCGGTGCATCTCATTTTCCCGTGGGAATCAGATGTTTTCCCGGCAAGTATTATACATAAAAACCTTCCTCTTGAATCACTATTTCTATTTAAAAAACCTGCATCATAATCCGTTGAGTAAATCTGATGATTTAAGCAAACATACTTACAGACAGACGCGAAAAGCGACTTTGCTTTATAGTATGTGGCGATAGTACCGATAGTACAACTCTCGATTATACATTGCTACAGGATAAAAAAAAAATATTATACCATTACTACTTTATTTTTCTATAAGTATTTTAAGTAGCTACTTAAACCACATAGAAGATTAACGAATCAGGTCATTAAACAAACTCAGAAACTTTTCGTCGTTAAGAACCCGTTACAATAATAACTATGAATAAGTACATTCTGTTCTTGTCTCCAAAGCGAGATGATGTCCAGATACCGGCTCCAGCACTCCCATGAACTCAAACTTCAACTTGGTATGGTCGGCGCTGAACTTGTAACTCCGGATCAGATGTGTCAACAGTGTTTTCATTGACACCATCGCGTATTGTCTACCTGTAAGCAATTATTCTTTTTCGTGGAGGACACCGTGACATCCAACGACCAGATGAAGAACCCTATTGTCAGAATTTTTCAACCGTCCTCTACAAGTAGCAAGCTTCTGATATGGTTGTGTAACGGCCGCCGTGTAAGTGATCATACTAACTAATATATATAATAATACTACAGTTTAACGTGCCATCCGAAACACGGAACCATCTTACTTACGGACATTCGGGTGGTTCAGCCCGCAATGACCTAACCAGACTGGGAACCATTTCACAAAGTGATAAATATCAATTTTGTGAGTGTCCCACCGAGAACCGAACCCGGAACCTTCTGCGTCAAAGGCAGTCGCAGTACCACTGCGTCACATCGGTCGTCGGTAAGCAATTAATAAACTCATGTAACTTCTGCCTCGTGTTTGGGATGGCATGTGAAACCGTTGGTCCCAGGAAACGTCTATGATTACTTAGAAGGCGGTCGTTACACACCCATTTCAGAAGCCTGCTACTTGTAGAAGGCGGTTGAAAAATTCTGATACTAGGGTTCATCCGGTCGTTTCATCAACGTACGGCCGGCGTCAACGCGGTGAAATGGTGCGTCTCCATTGAAGCGGGGCTGCGCTAAGCTAAGCGCGGCATTAATTGACCAATCATGAGCCTCAAAATCCCCAAATCCCCGCGCCGCTTCAGTGGAGACGCACCCTAATTCGTCAATTTAGCTTAGCGCAGCTTTGTCAGCTCAGCTTAGCGCAGCCCCGCTTCAGTAGAGACGCACCCTAAGTGTCGCGTCAACGCGGCGTCTGCTGCGCGCATGCATTGCGTTATCGAACTGATTGGCAAACCACACCTTATCCTAAAAATATTGTATCTTATCTTATTAAGCCATCTGGACCCCACTGCTGGGCAAAGGCCTCCCTTCCCTTATTTACTTATTTACCATTTTATTGTACAAAAAAAATACAGACAAACAGATACAAAAAAAAATACAGATCACATAAAGACAAAAAACATACAGATCATGAGGAAATAAGGTACAACAGGTACTGCTTATTTCTAAAGTATCTTCCAGCAGATCTAAAGAAGTAAACCTACTTCTTCTATTGATCCCGATCCTGTGCTTCCGCATGCCAATTTTTGGAGAACCCGTCTACTTCGTCTCGCCATCTATGTCCGGGCCTTCGGCGGCGACAACGGTTGACTCTTGGTTTCCAAGTGGTATAAATATATTGCAGGTATATTTTTCGGTAGGTATCTTTTTCTTCAAATTAATATATCGTTGGTTTCACCTACCTGCACAATTCCTCGCTCCGTCACTGAATCCCAGCAACACGGTGGGTTTGGGCAGCTGGTCAGGCTGCAGCCATCTTTGTGGTCTGAACTGTTCAGCGTCGGGCCCCCAGGACTTGTGGCGGTGGACCGCCCAGCAGAACACCATGGCGGTGCTCCCCGCTCTCATTGTGCAAGTCTCTGTAAGTGCCAGTCTTCATAATTCTCCTTGCCTTATCCCGTTCTCTGTCGGGATCGGCTACCTAACCAAGGGGATTTTACGCGGAACCAAGTTACACAAAGCGACTGCCATCTGTCCTCTGCAACCCGAAGGCTAGCCTGTCCCGAATCCTAGGTTAAGTCACATTAAAATATCATGTGAATTCAAATTTTATTTGAATTTGGGTTCATCACGATGCTTCTTCTTCACCGTAAGAGCATTCGGTAAATGTACGTGAGTATAAACATATTGATAGGTACATGGCGGGGATCGAACTCGTGTCTCACGATTGTAGTCTTACAATATGTCCTAACCACTTAGCCACCGACGCTCTCTGGAAGTGTAAGTAGAACTATATTTATTCTGTGGTGTAAGTAAGAGTTTGCTACAGCTACCTATAGATGACTGGTTGCGTTCAGAATCAAGTGTAGTTTAGTTATACGGTAAGATTTCAAAAATGTACGGCCGATACGGCGAACGTTAATGTGGACGAATTTACTTCGAGCTTAACAATGGGCAGATAAAATCCACCTGGGTGTTTTATATCTGGATTTGACCTTGTGATCCTGGCTTAGAATAGCATCACCCTGTTTGTACACGTGGGTGACGTTTAAGGAGTTCGGACGTGACTTTGGGATGATTCCAGGAAATGGGCAGCAGTGTTCCATGTGAATATCTTCAACACCTTTCACTGCATTCGCCAATCCGCCTATCAAGCATGGTGAGAATGGCAACACCCCTCAGCAGTGGACTGTTTGTAGCGG
Source organism: Keiferia lycopersicella (assembly GCA_029255805.1). Classification (NCBI taxonomy): domain Eukaryota; kingdom Metazoa; phylum Arthropoda; class Insecta; order Lepidoptera; family Gelechiidae; genus Keiferia; species Keiferia lycopersicella. The sequence goes on from JARACZ010000017.1 coordinate 2,835,215, forward strand.
TTTCTTACTGAGTTTGACGTCCTCCTCCACTTCCCTTGGCTGCATGACAACGTACGGGTATATTCTCATGGACTCTTTGATGATGGCTTCTAGGTACACCATCTTGCATAGATCATCTTTGGTCACTTGTTTTCTGTCGCCGAGTATTTCTTGGATCCTGGTAATATAAAACCACTAATTAAATCCTACAAGCGTAACCCCAGTTTAGCTGCTACCATACGATTTTAGGGCCTACATATTTTTGCGTGGGCTGCCGAGGCGGCCACAAGGATACAAGAATATTTTGCAGTAAATGTGGTCATAAAATTGGTGGTTTAAAATATAAATGGTCACACATTTAACCAATATTAAATTAATTGGTAGACAAATATAAACACAGTCGAGACATACATACATACATACATAAATCACGCCTTTGTCCCTTACGGGGTAGGCATAGCGTTAACGACCGTAAAATTACGGTCTTCATCGCCACGTCTGACAAGTATTGAGGGCCCAGTCGAGACGGTGTCAGAAATTGTCAATCGGAGCATTAAACAGACAGGATCTTTTTTAGGATACATCTTTTCACAGTATTTTTTACGTAAGGTGTTCATATTAGACAGACAGATTTTATTGCTGACATTAAAACATAGCATTATACAGAAACAAGAATAACAACATAATACAAGCAAAGGCGGCCTTATGGCTTTATAGAGCCATTGGACTTTTTGAGACGAGGCTTGACCAGCAAAAATGGTGCCGTTCAGCTTTCATTGCTCCTTCAGATATGGTCTGAAGCCTCCATCAGCTGCCTCCAGAAGAATGTCAACTAATCACTTTATATGCTGGGAAAGACTTTCTTGAACAAGTGGTACTTACTCTTTGTAAGCCTCCTCCTGAACTTGAGGATAAGATCCTAGCAGCAGCAAAGTGTAGAGAAGAGTATAGGCGCTGGTGTCATGACCAGCGAATAAGGCAGTGTCCACGTCGAATCTCATAGCTTCTTCAGTTATGATGCCTTTGTCTGCAGCCTCTATTAGAGTGTCTAGGAATAGTTCGTGCGCCGGAAGAGAAAAATGTTTAAAATCTTTGCTATTCTGAGCTTTTGCTTCATTTTTAACTACAATGTCAACAGAGTAAAGTCTAGTTTATCAAGTAGCCACTACAATCATCATCATCATCATTGGCCTCGTGCGTCTGTGACAGTCGATTTATTCAGTGTCTGAGGCAAGAGTTTTCGTGGTTATATAAGCCGATGCGGGAGAGCGGCATGACTATGCGGGAGCGGTAAGTAGGCAATCTAAAGTAAAGATTTATAACCTGTTAGGTATGAAAAACTTACCACCTGGTGCAAATTTATTTTCTTTAACTTCTTGATGTTGTTTCCGTTGCTGTCGAATTATCTGCAAAAGTGTGAAAACTATACTCGCTGCGAGACGTGAAGCGTAGTTTGATAGTATCATTGTAACTACTATCAATGTAACTGTTACATTTAATTATCGTGGTTTCCATGATCTCAGCCGATTCTTTCCCCGAGAATTACTACGATGACTTGTATAACGCACCACCAGCAACCAACGGCTTCGTATGACCTTTACCTAATCATCATCACATTACATCAGCCTGTATCAGCCTGCTGGAAATGGTTTTCTCAGGGAACGTGTATGCCACAAGGCAGGATCTCCCATTACCGCCATTCAATCGCTACAGCCGTTCGTTTTCAGTGATCGGTCCATCGCATAGGAGCGCATGCAACGCTACGCTTTCTTACTTGAGAAACCGCTTACGCCACCGCCCATAGGTTCTACGATAGATTTGGCAAGCCTACTGTCTCTTCATCTTGATCAATGATTACTTATCAGTAATAAACCAACCTCGTCTCTAGTCCGATGCAGAACCTCAAGAGCCGCCAGATGTTTCTTTTTCATATTGGTCCAATTAAAGATGGCATCATGCTGCAGGATTATGCTCTCGAATCTAGTGGCAGATATTTTCGTATACGTAGACACCGCGTCGAGATATGCCTCAAAATCTACGCTCTCCACGTTTTTCAACCCCAGCATTGTGTCTGAAATTACGCCGTTTAAGATTTCAACATGGTATTTGGACGTTTAATTTGTGAAGATCATGCCTAACCGTATATGGACAAGACAGCAAATGTGGAAGACGCTTCGAAGCGAGCATCAAGAGATTGAGTCTATTGGAAGGGTGAGTCGAGGCGTCACTAGCCCAATGGCAGAGTAGTGGGACGGTACCACATGTGTCCCGGGTTCAACTCCCGGCAGGCACTACCATTTTTTTTTTCAATTTTCGTTTTATTTAATGAATCGTAGCCGAAAGCAGGTTTCAGGATTCTCTAAAGTCCATCCTTACCACAAAGTAGCTCCAAGTTGTACAGCCTAAGGTTCCTAATTATTTCAAATGGCCCGGCATCAGCGTACTTAGACAATTTCTTGATCAGTCTCTCGGAGTGGATGTTGAAGTATGTGAGGAAGGCGTCCATGTTGGTAGGCATCTGGCTTTTCAAGAAGAACTTGCGTTGGACCTTGTTCGTTTCACCTGGAAATTGCACAATAGAACCGACATTTATAGACATACATTAGCGGTCCGCCCAGCTGCTCCGCCTACTATAACTTATCATTTTCCCGTGGGAATTAATAGTTTTCTGGCAAGTATTATACTGAATATGGCGCCTTCTAGAGTGCATAAATATACAAAACTAACCTGATAATTACGTAAGTACCTGTGTTAAATAGTAAAGTGAAAAGTGGTGTTCGTTTGTAGTTGGTATTAAGCAATCTTACCGTTTCCGATAAAAACTGCATTTTCTCCAAGCCATGGCCCCCAGAGCCGGTATAAACCGCCCTTCTCCGGGCATGACTTCAGAGCTGTCACGCTATCTTCAGGGTCAGTTATTGCTGAAGAGTATTAATTAACATTTTATAATTAATGGCTTTTAGGGTGCGTCTTCATTGAAGCAGGGCTGCACTAAGCTAAGCTAAACGCGGCATAAATTGACCAATCATGAGCCTCAAAGTCCCCGCCTTGTTTCAGTGGAGACACTGGATTGGTCAATTCATGCCCTGCTCAGCTCAGCTTAGCGCAGCCCCGCTTCAGTGGAGACGCACCCTAAGGCTGCTATTGAAAATTTGTCCGGCCGATATGATACTCAGATCGCTCAGATAGTATCACGACCAGCGTAACTTGACCTTTATGCTCGATACATGTAAGTGCCTACGTGCACGCATTGATGGTTACGCTGGTCGTGACACCATTTGTTCGACCGTGGCTGAGGCCTGGAGCGTCATTGCGCAAAATATAATATAGGCACTTTGAATATTTCTAACAATGATATTGTAAATCGAAATGATATATAGTTTTTGCAAAGGATTAAGTACAAATTCCTTAAAAACATATACATTTCATGAAGTTAAACTGTGGTTAGTCATATAGAAGCCAAACGAGATATTTAGCCAAAATGCCAATATTAATACAAGAGGACGTAATATTTTTGAATGAAATTGAAAAATGAACTGAATACACTTTGTTGCCGATGTCGTCATTTTGTAAACAGTACTAGCTAACACTGTCTGAAACACGCAGACACGCACGACTCACAGCCCGACGAAGAAACACCTATTGGTTCGAGACGCACCCCCCTATCCTCCGCTCCGCACCACCCCGCTCTCTTCCGCTCCGCACCGCCCAGCTGTCCTACGCTCGCTGTATTTTATTATGAATATCCGTTCAGCTCTGCTCCACTCCGCTCGTGCTGTTTCCATTGAAGCGGAGCGGAGATTTCGAGCATAGTGATTGGTCAATTCATGCACCGCTAAGCACCGCTCCGCCAAGCTCCGCGTCAATGGAAACGCAGCCTAAAGGGGAATGACTCTTGATTTGACGTCTATAAGGGTAATTTAAACTTTTTTCGCGGGACTTCTTTCGCGGCGCGAACTCTATTTTGACTCACTTAAGTATACCGGCCTGTCCCAGCGGCTGCGCCCGCTGCAACTCATTTTCCCGTGGAAATACCTAAAGATTTTTCCCGGCACGTATTATACATAAAAACCTTCCTATTGAATCACTCTATCTATTAAAAAAACCTGCATCGAAAGCAGTTGAGTAGTTTTAGAGATTTAAGCAAACATACATACAGACAGACGCGAAAAGCGACTTTGCCTTATACTATGTAGTGATAATGATTTAACATATTAATGTATATATTTTACCGTATATAGGTTGCAATCCATGCATATAATAAGTGCCAAACGCCACTCCTCCTCTCTCTTCGATGATGACGAATACATCTAGCAGTTTATCCCATAAATCTGAAAAATTATGAAATATTATATACCTTTATGCGACTCACTTATTGATAATTAATTGGTAGGGGGCTTGGCCAGCCTACGTCCTGGTTGGTTACGACCATGACAACCTTCTTGCCGGGGCCCTATGTCTGCTAAATGAAAATCGTTTCAGTTGGATGTCGATTGGATCTCTGTTGGATGATTTTAGTAGTTTCGTAGTCTGCTAACAGTTTGAAGTAGAGAAAACCACAACGTCAATAGAATGACAGTTGAGTTTCGATGGCGTTACAATGACAAAAAATAGCAGACTTAGGGCCCGGGTCGACAGATCGGGCGGGCGTGTAAGATCAAATTTATTTTTTATCCAACATTATTTTATAGGTATTTACTTACTCGTAGTACCTGGCTGACCGAGCATTATTCGGCTTTTGCCACCGCCGTTTAGTGATTTTTGCAAAATCAAATCTAGCTATAATCTGTTCCACGAAACGACCTCCCAAAGAAAGTCAACCTAGAGTACCCACCGATTGGCAAATGCGCGTGACTTTCGCTAGGCAATTTCTTGTTTAGGAATGTCTCACAACATGTCGCAATTATCTCATTCCGTTTATAACCCTTGCAAAGTTCGGTCGTGTCGAGCGTGCGTAATAGCAAAAAAAAATATCATTTTATTTTTTATTGTAAGCCTTTAGTGTAACACTGAAAAGGAGCCAAAAGCCGCCCTTCCCTTCTTCCATTGCTCCGTCTTGAGCTACCTCCATCCAGTTTTTCGCGTGGGCGTCGAGCTCGTCTCCCCATGAAAGACCGATATTGTGGAAGTGATATTCGGTCTTTTTCGTCAACAGAGAAAACATTAACTTTTAATACGTACATCGCTAAAAATGCAGCATTATAAAAACTTATACTACCTATATGTTTCTTTATTTTAGAACAGTATTTACCGGTTCTCAGTACAGTAGTGTCCAAAGTTTTAAACCAGTTACAACGTTATAGCTGGTTCATAGTTGCTGGTGTCGACCATATCCCAAGTTACCCGCTAGTCTCATTTTCCCCCATTTGGCTAACTATTGTAATGTATAATGAAATAAACAGACGAACATATGATGATACATAACTCCCAACTGTAAGACATAGCTAGTACTATAGTTATTTATAAGCTATGAACTCAGATCTTACCTTTGCCATTGTAAAGACTTTTCAGGCATTTCCAAACTGGAACTGTTTTAGGTGCATCTTTATGGGCTGCTCTGTATCGCTGCCACAAATATAACACGAAGTAGCATGATAACAATACGGCAACCCAGCCTTGAATCATGGTTTATGTTATATACAGCTGATTCTGTAAAGAGCACGCATAATTTGGTTTCGTATTGAGTAGTAAATAGTAGTTTTTATGAAAAGTACTGAGTTCCTTTCAAGGAATGAATCATCCTATGAAACTGAACAACTTTCACCTTAAAACACAGGTTTTAATATGAAATTAATTTGGATCTGCCATACAAATTGAATTAGGTTGCGTCTCCATTGAAGCGGGGCTGCGCTAAGCTAAGCTAAGCGCGGAATGAATTGACTAATCATGAGCCTCATAATCCCCGAATCCCCGCCCCGCTTCAGTGGAGACGCACCCTGATTGGTCAATTCATGCCCCGCTCAGCTCAGCTTAGCGCAGTCCCGCTTCAGTGGAGACGCACCTTTAGTCGGTTAATAATTTTGTATAGGAGTTTCAAATATTTTTTTTGTATTTCGACTTATGTTCCTTGGGAAAGTGTTATAGTTTCATGGGCTGATTCTCCCTTAAAATATTTGCAGCTAATATTTTTACACCTTATACATTAAATTTTATTAAATCATATACTAGGTATTTCTGTAAATATCTCATTCCGGATACATAGGTATAACTTGATTTGGTGGCGACCATAGGCAGATTATTGGGGTCAGCGGCAGGTTGTCAACAATAATGTTGCCCTTTCAGGATAGTTACTTTAAAAAATTACAGTTACTGTATGGGAGGTCCAAATTTTTTTTTCATATTTCGACCTATGTTCCTTGGGGAAAGTTGTTCAGTTTCATGGGCTGGTTCACCTCTTAAAATATTTGCAGCTAATATTTTTAAACCTTATATTTTTTTTATCAAAAATAAATAACTCATTGAATCAAGCATTGGATCCGTGCTATCATCAATCTTGGATATCATCAGGCATGCAGATTAATTAATTATGTATTTTTTTCTTGCGGCAGTGTTCTAAGACTTTTTCTAAGTATTTTTTCTACAAAAAGTTGTGCGCATTTTCTAAACGTTATGAAAACTCACTGAATATCTTTATTTTTTCAAATATACTGGGTGTAAGGGACGGTGTAACGAAAAGTTTGCAGGCGTGCTCAGATCATGAAGCTGAACAACTTTTCTATGGGCGCTATGTTGGTAAACGTTAAAAATTTCTCGACCTTCCATGCAAAATTGCCGATCAGCTGAGTGACTTTGTATGGGAACTCGAATATTTTTTTTGTTTATAGAAAAAGTTGTTCAGTTTCATGGTCTGAGCACGCCTACAAAGTTTTCGTTACACCGTCTCTTACACCCTGTATACTTACTTATGTCACAAAAATATTAACGAGGGGTTCCGGGCTATTTGTATTAACCGGCATTTTTTGGGATACGGACTTTTATACATATTTGGACTCAGCGAATTTTTTTGCGTCGTTTGAGCTCGGTTTGGTGATGATCGGAGCAAAAAAATGTCGCTTAATACAACCGTATTTTTTGGGCCTATTTCGAAGTGCAATGTATGAACCGGCACAAAATATTGACAAATTAAGGGCTTTTGTACTTAAGCTCACTACCAAATGACCACACAGTCGTTTAAACCTTTTTGCCTGTAACAATAATTTACAGGGTGCATACGTTCAACCATTTAGCCTGACCTTATAAATATATAGAAATGTCGCTTAAAACAGTTAGCCTCTTAGTAAAATTCACGTCAAATGTCGCTTAATACAATAAGTCGAATAAACAAATGTAGTCATATTTTTAGTCATATTTATCAGTTTAAGATATGGTATTTAAATTTATTAGCTTAGGATTAAAATATAAATAACTTTTTGGTAAAAGCAAGTACTTAGAGCTAGTATTTTTAATTCTAGGTACTAGCTTGGAGCATGTATTAATAAATCTAGGCGGTTGAGTCATTTAGCCTGGAACAAAAAACCATAACCTCAGGCGGTAAAGTCATTTAGCCTGGAACAAAAACCCATTATCTCAGGCGGTTAAGTCATTTAGCCTGGAACAAAAAAATGAAAATTGTATTAAGCGCCATATATTTTCGTTAAAAAGAGGAATATCATAAAAAAATATTAATCAAATTATAGATAATGAGTAACAGGAACAGAAATTTTCTTTGTTGTGATAAAATAATGCGATATGTTATAGTTATGATTTTTTTTCTGAAACTTTAAACTGCTCTGGTGTAAAGTTTCAAAAATGGCGGTTAATACAAATTGTCCGGAACCCGTCGTTAATAAGTACTACCTAATTGGAGATTGTTCAGTCAGCCGATTTTTTCGTATGGTGGTACCTATTTTTTTTTCATACTTTGATCTAAAGCTCTGACTAAAGTCTTTGGCGACGGGAAACTTGTTCAGTTTTAATGTTGAACTTAGCGTTTTCAGGGAATTCGGATAAAAATCGGTCGTTTGATACCATCCTGTATTTTTATTGGATTGGATTAGGTACCTTCTTTTTACAGTCTACTATTTACCTCAGAAAAATTCTTTAAACGGTAGGTAAAGATAAAGGAATATTTTTTCAACTTGTTTTCAAACTAATTGTTTTTATGTACGTACTTAACAAAGATGCCTACACTAAGGTCTGTATTTATAAATCGCTCCCAACTCTGCTATCGATCTCAAGAGCGGTTTTGATAAATGTCAGTCAATACTAACGACATCTCAAATTCGCACTCAAGCAAGATCGATCTTAGAGTTAAGTGCGGTTTATAAATACGGGCTTTTGTTACTTTCATTAATACTGAGTAATGAGTATACCTACTTACCAGTAATTTCACGTGTTTGACAAAGATTTTGGCCTGCCTTATATCCCAAGTCTACTGAGATTTTGTCATTCTAAACTAAATGAGAAGATCACTATTCTTTACCATACGACATGGCTATGTCAAAGTAGAAAATACTCTGTCGCAATTTAGTTAAGCCTAAATCACTTATATGGCAAAAATCGCAAAAACTGATATAAAAACAGTAAAACAATATGAGTAGGTACGTTGGACTAACATTAAGGATTAGGATTCCGTGTAATTTGGATAGATGGATGATGGATATTTATACCCCGTCTTCACCATCCAGTCGCTACCAGCAGTTCTCTTTAAGTCGAGGGTCCATCTGGCCGGAGGGCGTCCAGCGCTGCGCTAGCCGTGGCTGTGGCCTTCGCACTTGAAACCCTTTTTGGTATCAATAAAACTAAGAACTTGAACAATCACAATATATTTAGAAAGAGAACCGACTTTAACGGACGTATAAAAGTGCGAATCTCCATTTTTTTGTTGCTTAATATACCTTAAACGGGCTGGCAGAATACCAGCGTCGTAGTTAACCCTGCGGCTTATGCTGAGTCAGAACCATTTCTCTGGCACAGTACGGAACACAACTACCTACCTGTACCTATGTCCTGTGGTTAATATGTTTTTTCTTTAAAAGTGTACTTGTGTTTGGCTTTGTGTAACTACTGTTTTTGTTTTGTGTTGTGTACTGTGAAAAGAGAATAAATTGTTTTCAATTTCAATTTCAATTTCTAAAACCTTCTCATAAGTCTGACAAACACTTGACTGGAAACCGCATCAAAATCGGTTCAGCCAAACGCGAGGTAATCGCAAACATACATACATACAAAGGTCAAACTAAGAACCTCCTTTTTTGAAGTCGGTCAAAAGTAACAACTAATTAATGCTAACTCCCTAATAAAATATGTAAAGAAATATTTGTGGGCCTAGTTGATGACTCACCTCCCAATTAATATTCAAGTAAATCATCTTCACCATAGCTTTATTCTTATCCCATCATCAGGGTTCAGCTCTGTCTGCCTCTTCGATTTTTCTCTATCTTGTGCAGTTTCGGCGGCCATATTGGTTTCCCTCAGATCCTTTTGGACTGCTGTCAACCAAGTGCGTGGGGCTTTCACGGGTCCGCATCGTCGTCGATATGTTGAGGACTGCTCGTATCCCATATGGTCAGGGCCCCTTTTTGTCATTGTAACGCCATCGAAACTCAACAGTCATTCCATTGCCATTGTGATTTTCTATACTTCAAACTGTTAGCAGACGACTAAAATCATCCAACTGAGATCCAATCGACATCCAACTGAAACGATTTTCATTTAGCAGACTTAGGGCCCAGGACAACGGAGCAAATGTCCAAACCATCGCAAGCGTCGTTCTTAGACCTTGTCTGTGTTTGAGGCTGACCAGCGTAGCATTCGCAGTTCTTACCGTCGTCGTCGTATGTAGTTTCAATAGGTATTGTTTACCTAGTTGATTTCCAACATTCTTTACCATGTAGCATCATCATTCTCCTTGCCTTATCCCGCTCTCTGTCGGGGTCGGCTACCTAACCTAAGGGGTTTAACGTGGAACAAAGATTTTTTCACAGAGCAACTGTCATCTGACCTCTGCAACCTGAAGGCTAACCTGGCCCGAATCCTAGGTTAAGTCACATTCAAATATCATCTGAATTCAAATTGTACTTGAATGTGGGTGTCATCACTGTTTTTCCTTCTACCGTAAGAGCCGTACGTGATAAAAAAAACACATTGGTACATGGCAGGATTGGCGGGGATCGAACTCGGGTCTCACGATTGTAAGACCGGTGTCTTTTTTTTTTATCTATGATGGGTTTACTCTTGACCCCAATCTTACCCTAGAGCAGAGATGGGATCTACGGTGGAGTGAGCTTGCCCAGAAGATCCTTGTCCTAGCCACCTTGTCACCGACGCTCCATACCATTCTTTACCATAAAGTATGGCAAGTCTAATCGCCGTTTTATACAGTTTTCCCTTCAGTTCTCTCAAACTCTTCCTTCGCTCTACATATTTGGGGTGTATGATGCATACCCTATAATTAATAAATTTATATTTTCGAAAAAAGGTATTTTACTTTTTTCACAAGGTACCCTAATCGCCTAGCCTAGCTAGACAAAAATAGCTTTAACATATCCGACAAAACAATGTTACCTAATGGCAAAAAACAATTACGCAATTTAAAAAAATGGTTGCATAATAGACAAATGTTTTTGTGATATTGGATTGGTGACTTCTTGACAGCTACACAGGGTGTAAGGGACGGTGGCTGAATTTTGGGCACATAAAATCTAAATTTGCCATCGACACGATAAGAAGAAGAAGGGGCGGTGTAACGATAACTTTGCAGATGTAGTCTGACTATGAAACTGAACAACTTTTACTATGGGGACTATGTTCGTAAACGTAAAATTTATTTCGATTGTAAGACCGATGTCCTAGCTACTTTGCCACCGACGCTCCATACCATTCTTTACCATAAAGTATGGCAAGTCTAATCGCCGTTTTATACAGTTTTCCCTTCAGTTCCTAGCTAGAGAAAAAAGCTTTAACATATCCGACAAAACAATGTTTTACCTAATGGCAAAAAACAATTACGCAATTTTAAAAAATGGTTGCATAATAGACAAATGTTTTTGTGATATTGGCGACTTCTTGACAGCTACACAGGGTGTAAGGGACGGTGGCTGAATTTTGGGCACATAAAATCTAAATTTGCCATCGACACGATAAGAAGAAGAAGGGACGGTGTAACGATAACTTTGCAGATGTAGTCTGACTATGAAACTGAACAACTTTTACTATGGGGGCTATGGTGGGAAACGTCAAAAATTTTTCCAGTTCCCATACAAAGTCAGTCAGCTGATCAAGAATTGTGTATGGGATGTCGAAAAAATTTTTACGTTTACGAACATAGCCCCCATCGAAAAAGTTGTTAAGTTTCATTGCCTGATCACGCCTGCAAAGTTATCGTTACACCGTCCCGTCTGTATACAGAGTGTAAATAAATTAGCTTCAAATACTTTAAGTGGTGAAGCAGTCCATGAAACTGAACAACTTTCCCCAAGGAACATGGGTCGAAATACGAAAAAAAATGTTGGACCTCTCATACAAAATTACAGACTGAGGCTAAACTACTACCTACTTTAACATAGCCATGCATGTCTTATGACTTGTAGGTACATCGATACACTATCTTAGTTTATCAAACACCGGAAAATCAGATGGCAGTCGCTCTGTGTAAAAACTTGGTTCCACGTAATATCTCCTAGGTTAGGTAGCCGACCCCGTCAGAGAACGGGATAAGGCAAGGGGAATGATGACATTATACCTACAATTAATTCATTCATTCTATATGGTGCAAAAATATTAGCTGCGAATATTTTAAGGGGTGAATCAGCCCATGAAACTGTACAACATTCCCTAAGGAACATAGGTCGAAATATGAAAAAAATATATATTGGACCTCCCATACAAAATTATCAATCGACCAAGACAATTTGTATGGGGGTCCAAAAAATTTTCTCATATTTCGACCTTGCGAAAAAAAATTCAGTTTCATGGGCTGGTTCACCCTTTAAAACATCTGCAGCTAATTCATTTACACCCTGCATACATCTAATGCGAGTGGGGGACAAATTGTTCTCATATGTATGTAATTACAAACTGTACTTTTTATTGACTTACAATAATTTAAGACGGGATTCTTACCGCGATACAATTTTGATGAAGTCTGAAATTTCACCCTAGTTACACAGGCCATGAAGCCACGATCACGGAACAACTGGTTTTTAGGTTGAAATATCGGACAATCGCTAGATGACTGGGTCATTAATAAAATACAAAAGTAGTACGCTTAAAACTATTGTCCAAAAATACAGCATACTCCAGTAATAGTTTTCGAAAATTTGAATTAATGAACAGAAAAATAACATAAAAGTCGTGTTTTGACGCCAGCCAAACTAGAGAAACGTGACGTCATCTCTTCGTATTTTCATACAAAATATCGTTTTAAGAAGTAGCTCATTTGAGTCATGGGATCCCTTTCGTTAGCATAATGTTTTTTCCACTAATATGTTTTAGCATAACATGTTTCGCATAATTCTTTTTCCCCTTTTATATCTTTGTCATAAACATTTTTTCGCATAATATTTATCTTGGCATAATATAGTTTATTTTTGCCTAACAATTTTTGATAGACATTAGGTTGGGTTAGGTTAGGTTAGTATTTTTATAGACATTAGGTTAGGTTAGGTTAAGTCAGGTTAGGTTAGGTTAATAAATTATGCTTCAAGTGTTATGCCTACTATTTTTATGCGTAAGTATATTTAGTTCAATGTACATTGTGCCAACCTATATTATGCCTAATATTTTTATGCATATATATAGGGAACCGCCAGTCATTATGCCCATTCATCAAAATTGTATCGCGGTAAGAATCCGCAGTATGTATGACCGCGAAAGTTTGGAACAGTTTATGGACTTTTTATTCCCAACTGTCACTAGTGACAGATTTTGTGGGCACATATGGTAACAAAGGGGTTCATCTAGCCGGAGGTCTAAGCTCTATGGTTGCTGAACCCGTGGCCTTCGCACAAGAACCCGTTTACCATAACAAAAAAAACTTGAACAAGCAAAATGTCTACAGTAGACAGGTTATACCTAATTAAATGCTAAAATATGTAAATTAGCCGTGTGATGCCGGCTTAGAATAGCATCACCCCACTTCCTTCCCGCGGGTGTCGTAAGAGACGACTAAGGGACTCGAGAGTATTGGTGTATTGCAATTTTTAGGCGACAGGCTGACAACCTGTCACTATAGTAATACACATGTTTTATGAAACAACCTTGGAAAACAATACTCAAAAATGTCAGACGTGGCGATAGTGGCTGTATTCTTACGGCCACTATCGCTCTGCCTACCCCGCAAGGGATAAAGGCGTGATATATGTATGTATGTATGTTTGTATATGTAAATTAGAAATATATTTCTGCCCAGTAATGATTTCAATTCCTATTTAAATAAAGTAGGTAAGTAGTAATGTCAATTTCATTGTCCTAGGCCCGGATTTATAAACCGTACTGAACCCTGAGATCGATCTTGAGTGCTACTTTGAGCTGCTCTTAGTATTGACTGACATTTGTCCAAACCGCTCTTGAGATCGATCTCATACTAATTAAATAAATAACAGCCTAAAGATTAGGTTTTTAGTTATGCTCCCTAATCTTGTTATCTTTTCCATAGTTTTAAACTTAATCTTGTAAACGTGCGGGATCCACAAATAACGGTATCCTGCGGGATTGAGATAGCGGGACTGAAAACTTGTGGGACTGCACACACAAAAAACAAACAGACAAAAAGTATTCCAAGAAACATATTTATTTAAATTCAGTCTCTTATAGTTAATTAACTTAATTATTGCAGAATAATTATTCATTACTTACCTAATAAAAACTTTAACAAAGCATAATTTAACGACTTTCACCAATTTTATTTAACAGTATAACCAGGTTCAGTAAGTCTTTTAACTAAAACTTAATTAAATGTGAGATGATTTAAAAAATGATTATATAATCCTAACATTAGGAAAACATTATTTTTATACATTGACTATACTTTTTTTAAGTTTCTAGTAGATGACGCTCGTGCGAATGTGTGACACTATCTAAGCGAATTAATTATATTAGACCAATTGTAAAGTTTTTACACTACTTTTGATACACAATATAATATTTCATATTCTTGTTGAAAGTGGGTACCATTGGTCATACTTCCACGAGGCAGATGTTAGCTAATGCCATGGCGGAGTGTTGCCGGACTAGTGGGTTGCCATCTTTATTTAAATTGTAAAGTTTTTACACTACTTTTGATACACTATATAATATTTCATATTCTGGTTGAAAGTGGGTACCATTGGTCATACTTCCACGAGGCAGATGTTAGCTAATGCCATGGCGGAGTGTTGCCGGACTAGTGGGTTGCCATCTTTATTTAAATTGTAAAGTTTTTACACTACTTTTGATACACTATATAATATTTCATATTCTGGTTGAAAGTGGGTACCATTGGTCATACTTCCACGAGGCAGATGTTAGCTAATGCCATGGCGGAGTGTTGCCGGACTAGTGGGTTGCCATCTTTATTTAAATTGTAAAGTTTTTACACTACTTTTGATACACTATATAATATTTCATATTCTGGTTGAAAGTGGGTACCATTGGTCATACTTCCACGAGGCAGATGTTAGCTAATGCCATGGCGGAGTGTTGCCGGACTAGTGGGTTGCCATCTTTATTTAAATTGTAAAGTTTTTACACTACTTTTGATACACTATATAATATTTCATATTCTGGTTGAAAGTGGGTACCATTGGTCATACTTCCACGAGGCAGATGTTAGCTAATGCCATGGCCGAGTGTTGCCAGACTAGTGGGTTGCCATCTTTATTTAAATTGTAAAGTGTTTAGATTACTTTTGATACACAATATAATATTTCATATTCTGGTTGAAAGTGGGTACCATTGGTCATACTTCCACGAGGCAGATGTTAGCTAATGCCATGGCGGAGTGTTGCCGGACTAGTGGGTTGCCATCTTTATTTAAATTGTAAAGTTTTTACACTACTTTTGATACACTATATAATATTTCATATTCTGGTTGAAAGTGGGTACCATTGGTCATACTTCCACGAGGCAGATGTTAGCTAATGCCATGGCGGAGTGTTGCCGGACTAGTGGGTTGCCATCTTTATTTAAATTGTAAAGTTTTTACACTACTTTTGATACACAATATAATATTTCATATTCTGGTTGAAAGTGGGTACCATTGGTCATACTTCCACGAGGCAGATGTTAGCTAATGCCATGGCCGAGTGTTGCCAGACTAGTGGGTTGCCATCTTTATTTAAATTGTAAAGTGTTTAGATTACTTTTGATACACTATATAATATTTCATATTCTGGTTGAAAGTGGGTACCATTGGTCATACTTCCACGAGGCAGATGTTAGCTAATGCCATGGCCGAGTGTTGCCAGACTAGTGGGTTGCCATCTTTATTTAAATTGTAAAGTGTTTAGATTACTTTTGATACACTATATAATATTTCATATTCTGGTTGAAAGTGGGTACCATTGGTCATACTTCCACGAGGCAGATGTTAGCTAATGCCATGGCGGAGTGTTGCCAGACTAGTGGGTTGCCATCTTTATTTAAATTGTAAAGTGTTTAGATTACTTTTGATACATTATATAATATTTCATATTCTGGTTGAAAGTGGGTACCATTGGTCATACTTCCACGAGGCAGATGTTAGCTAATGCCATGGCGGAGTGTTGCCGGACTAGTGGGTTGCCATCTTTAATAAGTTGTAGAAGTCTCGTGCGCGCGCTGCGAGTGATGTCGGCGTCTAGGGAGGTCTCCTCGGGGTGTTTCTCGCGGATGCGGTACAGTTCGGCGTACAGGAGACCTGGGAAAGTAGTTTAATATTGAAACTACCTGACACACATATCACGCCTTTACCCCTTGCGGGTTAACCAGAGCGCTAATGGCCGTAAAGATACGGTCGCTATCGCCTCGTCTGAGAAATATTAAGAAATATTTCGGATAATTCGTGTATTACTAGATCACTATCTATAGTGACAGAGTGCTAAAAATTGTAATATACATAAAACCCTCTAATCCCTTAGTCGCCTTCTACGACAAACCGCGGGAAAGAAATGGAGTCATCTTTTCTAAGCCGGTATAACACGGCAATGCTCTAATACTCACACGGCAGAAAAAACTACCTCACTTTTATAAAACCCGGTATTTTTTAAAGTTCATAATCCTTGTGCCGTACTATGGATTTGAACTTGAAAACTCGGCTATCGTACAGCAGACAGCAGCAGAAAAAGGTCAAAAGATAATCGAATAGAAACGTGACATTTAATCAAACGTGAACATTCTCTATTGTCAATAAAAAAACGAAAGCGTTTTATTGAACTATTCCACGTTCTATTGATTTTACAAACAAAATATGAAATGGCTCTACAAATCCTATTCATAAGTTCGTCCGGGAGATATATTTTTTCAATATTTCTTTACGGCGTTACCACAAAATAGTTTGACCCACATGTAACGCGTATCTAACGTTTTTCAATATGGAGTTTTATTTTAAATACGCGTTCGATTCGCGTCTAACTTTTTTGTGGTAAGACCCATAAAGTTCTTTCTTAAAATAGCACTCATTTTCCTAATTATTGATTTCTCAATTTTCAAAAACACACAGTGCACGACTTACCCAATAACAATGGCGGATGTGGCTTCATCTCCTCCCGCGCACAGTGCAAATAATTGACAGCTGTCTGTAAGCATTTCACAATACTAGCAGGCATCTCATCAGCCAACTGCCGGAGGAGTGCCGAGAGGAATTCATCCAGATATAACCTCCCTTCGTCTAACAGGTGTGTTTGCACCAAATCGTTGGATTTCTTCACACTGAATGTTTTGAACACTTGTTTGAGAGTGAATTTGCTGGCCTGTGGAGATAAGGTATGATAAACTCAAGGCTGGTCAACATAAAAAGTTCATGCATGACATCATTGTATACTACATCGTTTGAGAATTCTCATCAGAGAAAGCGAGACACTTTCGTTTTTATGATTTGATAAAATACGAAACCTATAGAAAACTATTTCCAATTAGGGTCATTTTCATTATGATTTATTAATATTAACCCCATTCTTATTACACTATTACACGATATCAGAGATATTTTCTAAAATAAACACACTTTTTAAATAATGTGATTCGTACGAAACATAACCTTGCAAGTATGAAACATTTAGTCCATTAAGGTAAAATAAAATTCAAAATTACTTACTTACTTACTTACTCCTGTGGCTCAGGGACCCAAAATTACTGCCACGTACAATTTTAATCCTATTTTGATATTATTCCCGACCGGTATTCGTACATCACTATTTAAGCTCAGCAAAAACCTGGCATCCCAGTAATGTCAATTTACTCTCTCAATTAAAACAGACTCGAATATCCCACAATAGTCCCACAAGACGGCGTCCAGTGGGGCGCCCCAAGTACCGCTGGAGAGACGTGGTAGAGGCTGTCCTGCGCGATCTTCGAGTCAGCAATTGGCAGGAGATCGCGCAGGACAGAGATCAGTGGAGACAGCTCGTCTCGGAGGCCAAGATCCTCTTTGGGTCACTGAGTCAGCAGAGTTAGTTTACTAGAATATTCTCTGATAATACTCACCCTAACGACAGCCGGATTATTGTCGCACAGGTGCAATAAGAAGCACGGAAGCGAACTGATCGCTTGCTCCACCAACGCCTCCGCTTGTACTTTGGACGCTATGGTTCCTACTAAGCGTATGGAGTTCTCTCTTAGCTGGGCACAATCTGTAAAAGAATATAAATAAATTAATTAATTTATAAGTAGTGAAAGAGGTAATAAAATAAGGAACTAAAATGAGGTACCAGTTCTCGTGACGGTAAGCGTGCGAGGCAGACGTGTTACGCTGCGCATAGTAGCAAATAAAACCGGTCTTCTAAGTACAGCGCAGGTCGGCCGTAGGTAACTAACGTGCCGGCCGGCGGTAAGCGCTTGCCTATTGTGATTATGTCTACCGATATGGATGTGATCGAGTCAGAGAGTAAATCACAGGGACGGTCGAGTTCCGTGTCGGATGTTTCTGATGATGGAAGGCGTACACCTAGTCCCAGCCGTGCTTTTCAATCTCTCTTAAAAAAAGGGAATTTAGAAAAGAAGACAACTAGGGAGGAATCTAAAGTTATGAAGAAGACAGAACATACACAAGAGGAAAAGACGAAAGAGTCAGAAGATGCACAAGAGGAAAAGACGAAAGAGACAGAATATATACAAGATGAAGAGAATATGAGAGCAGGACGGAAATCTAAAAGAAATCCAGAGGAAGAAGATGAAAATGGTGGTGACAAGAAAAAATACAAGAGTATAGATGAAGGGAAATTATAAGTTTACATAACTTGCAAAGAGAAGTTTCCAAAGCAGTTTGCTCTAGCCAAATTATTCAAGGACCTCGACATCGTTGACATAGTTAAAATAAAATACGTGAGTCCATATAAACTCCGCGTTGAATTCGAGAACATAGACTGCATGGACAAAATGATGCTATCCAATGAACTAATTGGAAAGGGGTGGATATTTCACAGGGCGTTTGCGGTGAGTTATACCTATGGTATAATTAGGGACGTGGACTTGGAATTGACTGATGAAGACATAAAGAAAAGTATCAAATGTAACGCTCCAGCTATACTTTCTTCCGTTCATCGTTTAAAGCGACGTGATGCCAGTGGAAACTGGGTCCCCAGTGAATCTGTTCGGCTCTGCTTCATAGGAACGTTTTTGCCAGCTCATGTATATGTCGACAGACTGCGTATCAAGGTTGACCCTTACGTATTTCCAGTTACCCAGTTCTCCAGGTGTTGGAAACTGGGTCATTCTCAGTCTAGATGCAGATCGGACAAGACTATTTGCCCTAAGTGTGGTGGTAGACATGTTAATTGCGAGACCAAAATATTCGTATGCGTCAACTGTAAAGGCAACCACATTTCCCTGAGCAGGGCCTGTCCAGTATATTTAAGAGAAAAGAAAATTCGAGAACTTATGGCCGATTTCAACGTCACATATAGGATAGCTAGTAATATGTATGTTCCAAGTTCTCCTCTCCAAAAGAGTCTCCCCAAGAGTTCTTTTATACAGCCTACTCCTATTCTACCGCCTACACCAGTCGGTATCACCACGTCCAACTCGTTTTCACCTCTAATAGAAGAAACGGGTGAGAGGAAAACGTCTTATGCAGAAGTGGTACGGGTTAAGGCCGATATTCATTCAACTCGTCCAACTAGACCTCAGCAGAGACGGTCTGAGGATAACGCGGTCGACTCGTCATATTATGAAAGAAGACCAGTCCGTGAAGTGAACCTTCCAAAAAGACCAGCCTGTGAAGCGAACCCTCCAAGAAAACCAGCCCGTGTAGTGAACTCTCATTTGAACTCGGATTCTGATTCCAGTGACGTTCATGACGAAAGTGGAAAACGGGTTACTTTTACAGAACTTTTAAGTAGGTTGAAAGACATAATTTTTATGAAACATGCTGTGATATGCTAAGAAGCATACTAGCACGCCAATGATTAGATGATTAGATAGGCCTCTCTCTCCCAAATAAAGCACGTATTAGTAAGTATCTCTGAATAGTATATAAGGTGATGTATGTGAGTAATAAAGGGATTCAGTGTAATCAATGTACTCCTGTGTATCACTTCAGCAACCCCAGCGTAGTTATCGCATGGCGACCGGGGTCATCTACCCGAACCTGCGTGGAAGGCTGTGAGTTTTTTTTTTTTGTTTTGTTTTTTCCTAAGGGCATATGTAATGTTGAAGAACTGTTTTGAGCCCGGAAATTCAATGTATATGGCATATTGAGAGTCTATGCCTGCTGCAGATGTGTGTTCCGCGAAGAGGAAGCACAGTTATCAACTGATTTTACCCATATGCTATTGTGTTTGGTGGCATTTGATTTTATAATGGGGACGCAGCAGTCGAAAGATAATGTTATTGTCAGTCAGACACCAAACGTGGCGGCTACAGCAGCAACAGTTGGGATGGAGCTATCGGAGATATTGTTGCTGACGATAGTAGTGGCGATAGCTGTTTTTGTGTTGCTCAAAGCGTTGAGGTTTTTTTAATGAGCACCTACTGGAGGAGTTAGACCGGCGAGCGGCACGGCGCGCTATTCGCTCTCAGTCAGAGAGTGTATAAGTTGAGTGGTTCCACGTCTATCCGATCAGATTGTGAATATATGTGTGCATGTAACTAATAATGAATTCGCGAGTGTTTTGCGGCAGTTCAGTGTAGTTTTAAGGTGTTACTTATAGTGTTTATTTACGAATGGCTAGTTTGCAAAGACTTCTAGAAGAGTTAAAGGAAGTTCGCGATAGCGTAGTGAAATTAGCAAAAGATAAACGGCTAACTGCGCAAGGGCAAACTAAGTTATTAAAAGCGAGATTGATTAAGGAAGATTTTGATAATTTGATTAAAACTTTAAATAAAGTAGAGGTGGTAGCTGAGGATTTAAGATTAATTGTTCAAATTTCGGAGCAATTTAATTCGCTGTTCCGGGAAATAGAGTCTTTAGTCAGCACAATGGCGTCTTTTGATTTAAAAACAGCGCTTACGCTGCTTCCGGTAGTTGATAATAATAGTGAAACCCAGTTGGGACAACTTATAGACGGACTAGAATTTTATAAAAGTACCTTGAAGCCAGAGGAACACAAAATGTTAGCTGATTTCGTGCTTAGGACTCGGCTATCGAGTAGGGCTAAAGTTAGACTAAGCAAAACATATATGAATGTTGATAGTCTGATTGGAGATATCAAAAAGTTTTTATTGCCAAAAAAATCGTATACTGCAATTTTATCGCAATTACAGCGGTGTAGGCAGGGCAGCAGGAGTATAGCGTCGTTTGGCGATGAGATCGAGAAGCTGATGACTGACCTTACGTTGGCCCAGGCTGATGGGGATGAAGGAGTCCAGAAGATCCTGAGTCCACTAAACGAGAAAACAGCTGTAAAGCGTTTTGCCGATGGGTTAAATAGCCAGCGGATTGGGACGATTGTCTCAGCGAGAGGCTTGAGTTCTCTTAGGGAGGCAATTTTGGTCGCATTGGAGGAGGACGTGGTCCCAAATACATCAGAGGGTTGTATGAGTTTTGTGGCTGGACCGAGGCGCTGGTCTCAAAATAGTTACCAACGTGGTAATAATCATATTTGGAATAATGGTAGAGGTGGAGGTGTGAAACTATCTAATGCGCGCTATGTAGCGAGTCAGCAAGGTCGGGGCCGCGTGAATCATACGAACAGAGGTCGTAGTCACGGTAGTCAGCAAAATAATCATAGCCGATCTTATCGGCCATTCGCGCGAAATAGAGTAGTGAACTGTGTAGAGTCGCAAGACACGTGCCCGAATGAAGATGAGTCTCAGAGCACGTTTTTTCGAGACCACGAACAGTGACATAGAAATATTTAGTTATGGAAAGGGGAATCACGTAGTCTTCGATAGTTATAATAAGCGGTTATCTTTGTTAGTGGACACGGGTGCCAATATTTCGATTTTAAAGTTAGGATGGTTACAAGGGCTGTTAGATAAGTTTAAAGTAGTGCCAGATAGGCTTAGAATAAAAGGGGTATGTGGAGATCTAGTTTCTGTAGGTTATATTTATATTGATTTATGTTTGGATGGATATAGTTTTTCGCATAAGTTTTATGTTTTTGACGATTTGCAGTGTAAGAAAGATGGCATTTTGGGTGAAGAGTTTCTGTTGAAGTACAAAAGTTCTGTGGATTATGAGAAAAGGGTAGTTAGTTTTCAACATAATTCAGGTGTAAAATTATGTACGGAATTGTTTTTAGGTCAAGAGCAGACAGTGACTGTTCCGAGTAGGTGTGAAATTATTAAGTACGTGCCAACAGCGTTAAAGGGTGTTTATGTTATTCAGTCAGAGGAGGTGTCGCCAGGGGTGTTCGTAGCAGCTTCAGTTGTAGAATGTGACGGCGGTAGGGTTCCGGTGAGATTTTTAAATACGCGGGAGGAGGATGTGTCGTTAGGAAATTTTAGTCCAAAAGTGAAGAATTATACGGACTATGATGTTTGTTATTTTGAGTCGGGGAATAGTTTGTCTGTGGATAGAGTTAAAAAGTTATTTGAGTCGCTTAAGTTGGGAACTTATTTGAAGGAGGAAGAGCGAGAGTCCATTGAGAAAATATGTGCTAAGTATGCGGATGTGTTTCACATGCCGGGAGATAAATTGTCTGTGACGAATTTATTCGAATATGACATAAAGTTGCAAAATGATGCCACTCCTGTTTATGTCAAGCCGTATAGAATACCACGAGCACAAAAGGAGGAGTTATCGAAGCAGGTTGGCAAGCTGTTGGATGATGGCATAATTGAGGAATGTTCTAGTGAGTGGTCTTCTCCTTTGTTGCTTTTACCGAAGAAGTTGGATAGTAGTAATGAAAGGAAGTGGAGGATTGTGATTGATTATAGGCTTTTGAATAAGAAAATAGTT
Source organism: Keiferia lycopersicella (assembly GCA_029255805.1). Lineage (NCBI taxonomy): Eukaryota > Metazoa > Arthropoda > Insecta > Lepidoptera > Gelechiidae > Keiferia > Keiferia lycopersicella. Next base: position 2,857,689 of record JARACZ010000017.1, read on the forward strand.
GACGAAAAATTTCCATTGCCAAATATACAGGAGATAATTGATTCTTTATCTGGGTGTTTGTATTATTCACATTTGGATTTAAGTTCAGGTTATTATCAGTTAGCGTTGTCTCCAGATTGTAGGAAGTACACAGCTTTTACAGCAGATAAACAGTACCAGCTGAAGAGACTACCAATGGGGTTGAAGACAAGTCCGAGTGTGTTTTCTAAGCTCATGTCCATGGCTTTGTCAGGGTTAAATTACGAAGTTTGTTTTTTGTATCTTGATGACGTAATAGTTTTTGGGAAAAGTTTACATCAGCATAATGTTAATCTGATAAAGGTGTTAGATAGGTTCAGGAAAGTCAATTTGAAGTTAAATCCATGTAAATGTGAGTTTTTGAAGAAAGAGATTAATTATTTGGGACACGTGATAACACCGAGCGGAGTATTGCCTGACAGTAGCAAGATTGAGGTGTTGCGTAATTATCCTGTTCCTAAAAACGTAGACGAAGTTCGGCGTTTTGTAGCTTTTGCTAATTTTTATAGGAAGTTTGTAAAGGATTTTGCGCGAGTAGTTTTTCCGTTGCATCGATTATGTAAGAAAAATGTCGAGTTCCAGTGGTCAGAGGAATGTGTAAAAGCGTTTGAAACCCTAAAGTTGGCGCTTTGTTCGCCACCAGTTCTGGAGTATCCAGATTTTTCGGAAGAGAATGTGTTCAGGTTGCAGACAGATGCGAGTGGTGTAAGCTTAGGCGCTGTTTTGTCAAATAGTAATAATAAGCCTGTAGCTTATGCTAGTAGACAGCTAAATAAATCAGAAATGAACTATCCAACAATACATAAGGAGTTATTAGCTGTAGTGTGGGCTGTTAAACATTTTCGTCCTTACTTGTTTGGTAGGAAGTTTAGAGTTTTGACAGACCATAGACCATTAGTGCACTTATTTAGTATGACGGACCCTAATAGTCGGTTGACAAAGTTCAGGCTTGCTTTAGAGGAGTTTGATTTTGAGATAGAGTATGTGAAGGGGTCGGAAAATGTAACGGCAGATGCTTTGTCACGTATTATTATGACGTCGGAGGAGTTGAAAGGTTTAAATACAAACTTTGTAGGAGTTTTAACGCGTTCTATGAAACGGCGTTTGGAAGACACCGGATATGACAGAGGAGTTTGTGAGGGGAATGATAGTTCGCTCTTAGGTTCCGGCCGGCCTAAAGTAGTGGATATTATCAAAAAAACTTCAAATGACGTGGAATTGGTAGTTTGTTCGAACAAATATTTAAAGACTATTCAAGGTATAGAAGGTAATCAACCCTTAAGGGATATTATTTTTAGTAACTCTACATTTTACATAAGTCAGGACTCTTTACTAACGGAGGTGCGCCGAGACGCAACGATGGGAGAGCTGATAAAATTATGTAAAAGTAATGGTATAGTAGAGTTAGTATTGGTTAAAAATGAGCTCAATAAGAATTGTATTAAAAATATTGACACAAGAAGCTTCTAAAAATAATTTGTTTCCTCGTTTATGCATTGTAAGTGATGTAGAGAGGATAAGCGACAAGGAAATGATAAGAGTGATTTTGAACGATTATCACTTATTGCCGTCTAGTGGGCATGTTGGGATCACTAAAATGGTAAAGAATATAAGGAAGAAATACTACTGGAATAATATGTACAAAGACGTTGCGAATTATGTAAAACATTGTGCTGAATGTCAAAAACAGAAATTCATAAATAGGAATATTAAGGAGGAAATGTGTATAACTTCCACAGCTACCTCTTCTTTTGAGAAAATATTTTTAGATACTGTTAGACCGTTGGAGGTTGATCATAGTGGGAATAAATATATATTTACCTTACAGTGCGAACTGACGAAGTTTGTATCAAACATGTATTTAATGCTTGGGAGGAATCAAAGGACGCCATTGGTGTTTTTTGTGATCTTTCCAAGGCATTTGATTGCGTAGATCATGAAACTTTATTGGTAAAACTAGAACACTACGGTATTCGAAACGCAGCTCTGAAATTTCTGAATTCGTATTTAGATAATAGAACGCAAAAAGTACAAGTAAACGGCACCAAATCACAGGGATCTCGTGTTAAAATTGGTGTGCCGCAAGGCTCTATATTAGGTCCATTTTTATTTTTAATTTACATTAATGATTTGCCTTACATGGTAGAGAATTTGTCCAAAATTGTTTTATTTGCTGATGACACATCCCTTATATTTAAGGTTGATAGACGAGCGCATAATTATGACGAAGTAAATCACACTCTTGGGCAAATTCATAGTTGGTTTACTGCAAACAATTTAGTTCTAAATGCGAAAAAAACTAAATGTATATTATTCACTTTGCCAAATGTAGTACATTCATTGAATAACTATGTTGCACTTAATAATGAAAAATTAGAGTTTACTACCAGCACAGTTTTCTTAGGGATTACTCTTGACTCAAAGCTCCAATGGGGCCCTCATATTACATCTTTATCGGGAAGATTAAGCTCAGCTGCCTATGCAGTACGTAAAATTAGAGAAATTACAGATATTTCAACTGCACGACTTGTTTACTTCAGTTATTTTCACAGCATTATGTCCTATGGAATTTTGCTGTGGGGCCGCGCCGCTGATATTGAAACAATATTTATTCTTCAGAAAAGGGCCATTAGAGCAATTTATAAACTAGGCAGTCGTGATTCTCTAAGAGAACTGTTTAAGGAAATTAATATTATGACGGTGCCGTGTCAATATATTTATGAAAATATCATGTATGTAAGAAAGAATATTCATACGTTCACAAGAAATCATGAAAGACATAATCGTAATATAAGAAGTAAAAATAAATTAGATCAACCCGCGTATAGACTAGCTAAAGTAAGAACTTCATTTGAAGGTTTAAGTATACGATACTATAACAAAATACCGGAAGATATATTAAGTTTATCTGAAAGTAAATTTAAATCTATTATTAAGAAAACATTATGTTATAAAGCTTATTATAAGTTAGATGATTATGTTAATGACAAAGAGGCATGGTCCTCTGAAATTCCAGCACAGCACAAGAAACATGCAGTCATTTTTAATACCAAATCAGGACGTGCATGGAATTTACAATTGGCATAATTAGTAAGGAAGACGAAACAGTTAGAATTATCTACTGTTATACTTTTATTTTATTTTAATTTAGCCTAGCCGTTTTTTGGGCTAATAATATATATGCTTATAAAACTTAGCTAGGGTAGCCTAGGGCCTATTCTATAGGTACAAATTGTAAATTGAGATTAGAAGCACTTCTGAGCAGGTTTTTGGGTGGTTTTCCTGTTCAGGAGGTCCGGCTGATTAGCATGTAACATGCTTTTTTTTAAAATATTGCTTTTAATTTAATTGATTCCATAAATTGATGGTGGTGACGTAAGTTACATGCTGTGTGGTCAGCCTGACCAGCCCCGAGGCAGTGCCTTTTTTTTTTTTTATCCCACTCGTGCCGCGATTCTATTAGGAACATAAAATTGTTATTGTTACTATGACTAATTCACTTATTCAGTGACCGTATTGTAATTTAACTCTATGACATTCTAAAAGCATTCATTGTGAATCTACTTGGAAATAAACGATTGAATCTTGAATCTTGAAATCTTGAATCTTGTCGAAGCATATCCTATTCCAGACAAATCAGCGGATACGGTGGCCAGGACTTTGGTTGAAAATTTCATCATGAGATATGGTGTTCCGAATATAATTGCAACTGATTGTGGAACGGAATTTATGAATTCCATATTAGAAAATGTTTGTAAATTGCTATCTATTGAGAAAATTAATTCGACACCATATCACCATGAGAGTATAGGATCCTTAGAAAATTGGCATAAACATTTGGGTTGTTATTTAAGAATTCAAGCCAAGCAATCATCAAATTGGAGTTCTTGGATACCGTATTGGTGTTTCGCTTATAATACGTCAGTTCACACGAGTACGAAGTATTCCCCCTATGAGTTAGTTTTTGGGAAAAATTGTAATATACCAAATTTGTTACGTAGAGTAGAACCATTATATATACATGATAATTATCCATTGGAATTAAAATATAGGTTACAGAAGGCACAATTGGATGCGAGAAATAACTTATTGAAATCAAAAGAAATTAGAAAAGTTAGTTTCGATAACAAGTTAAATAAAATTAGTTATAAGGAAGGAGATTTAATTTTAATAAAAAATGAAAATTACAATAAGTTAAATGATTTGTATTTAGGTCCATATGTTGTAATAAGAGATTTAGGCGAAAATGTGAAGATAATTAAGAATAATAAAGATTATTTAGTGCATAAGAATAGAACTAAGAAATTTAATGAGTGAAAATATTTTATCTTTTAGTGTATTAATATTTTAAATTTATCATTTTTTTTTCCTATTTTAAGGAGGCTCGTTTCAGGGGAGGGACGCCTATCCTTTTCAGGGGAGGTGTGATATGCTAAGAAGCATACTAGCACGCCAATGATTAGATGATTAGATAGGCCTCTCTCTCCCAAATAAAGCACGTATTAGTAAGTATCTCTGAATAGTATATAAGGTGATGTATGTGAGTAATAAAGGGATTCAGTGTAATCAATGTACTCCTGTGTATCACTTCAGCAACCCCAGCGTAGTTATCGCAATGCTTCTTTCCAGGTAAAAACTCGCTTGTTTATACAAAGTTGTTTGGAGTGGCTTTTTCTGCTCGCGGTAGATAATATGTCAGACTGGCCTATTTTGAAACTGTTCTTGGACTATTTTGATGGATAAGGGCCCTAATGCAGTTAATTTGAATATATTTCAGAGGAACTCACACAGTTTAAGGCCAAAACTAGTAACATTTGAAAATTTACTTTTACAGGAAAAGGTCCACATTGCGTCTGTGTGTGAAACTTGGTTAGAGTCAGAAAGCAACCTTAAGGTTAACAACTATCTTATTTATCGTAATGATCGTGATGATTCATATGGTGGTGTTGCTCTTTTCGTCCATAAGTCCATTAAATCTCAACTGAGATACGTTAATGCCAGTAACTCTCATTTTCAATTACTTCATATTAAGCTTTTTAACTGTACAGATATCGAAGACTTAATTTCTTTTTATTGCCCTCCCTCAGTTTCTACTAGTGTGACGGACTGGGAACATCTATTAAGCTTAGCTACTCAAAAGACTTTGATTATTGGTGATTTTAATGGACACCACTCAACCTGGTCTGGTAAAACAGATCACAGAGGCCTTCAAATATTCGATTCTTTGCAGGATAGTAAATTTGTAACTTTAAATGATGGAACCCCCACGAGGACGAAATTGGTTAATGGTGTTTTACATAAATATTCACCTGATATTTGTATGGCATCATCTGATATTGCGTTAAAGTTCACATTTAAGGTATTAAATGAAACATTAGGCAGTGACCATAATGTGCTTAAACTCTCTGCGTCCATGAAATGTTTATTCCCTGTTACGTGTAAAAGAAACTTTAAGAAAGCTGATTGGCATGGTTATAGGACTTTACTCAAGGACCTATTTGATAACTCTTCTGCTTTGGATGGCAATAACATTCAGAATGTTTACAATACTTTTGTGGACTTCCTCTATATTTCAGCGGAGTTGTATATCCCTTATGTGATTATAAACCCGAATCCTTGTGTGAAGTTTTCTCCCAAACCTTATTGGAACGTGTCTTTGTCAGAAGCAGTAGCAGTTCGCAGGTTAGCTCTAACTCAATTTCGTCGCAACCCGACTCCTAGAAATTACGATATCTTAAAGGACAAAATCCATGCCTCACAAAATCTTATACGCAAGGCCAGGAACGTTGGTTTCCAAACTTTTTGCTCATCAGTGGATCACTTGACCAGCCCCGGAGAAGTGTGGCAAAAAATGAGATGGGTGAAAGGATACAGAGCCCCGAACGTTCATATTGATGAGACAATGGCTAAAAAGTTACTTCATAATCTTACACCTGATTATACTTGCCCTGATTGCCCAATCTTGTATTCTTGCGATGATGATCTGAGTCTTCCAATTAGCATGGCCGAACTAGAAAATTGTATACCCAAGAAAAACACATCGCCTGGTTGTGACGATATTTCATATTCAATGTTACAATATCTTCCGAAAAATGCTAAAACAGTTCTTCTGTGGCTTTTCAACCGGATTTATGCTTCTGGGTGTATCCCAGAACAATGGAGAGAAATAATCGTTGTCCCCATTCCCAAACCAGGTCGAGATCAAACTTCTGTAACGTCTCTTCGACCAATTGCCATGATATCGTGTATTTGTAAAGTATTTCATAATATTCTTAATCGTAGACTGGAATGGTTTTGCGAGAAAAACAGATTATTTTCTGCTAGAACTACAGGATTTACTTTCTCTTGTCACGACAATTTATCCGCTTTAGTCTTGAAAATTTTGATGGGTTTCACGGAAAGCAGGGCTACGGTTGCTTGTTTTATTGATATCAACAATGCCTATAACAATGTAGATGTTATCTCGTTTGATTACAGTTTTAGATAACATTGGAGTAGGACCAAAATTTTGCTTGTATTTATGGAATTTTTTGAAGCTCAGACATTTAAAAATTAAAACTGATAATTTTGAATCCACTAGAAGCACAAATTTAGGATTAGCCCAAGGTGACCCTTTGTCACCTTTACTATTTAACATTTTGACGAGGGAAATTTGTTGTGACATAAACAACGTTTATGTGTCTCAATATGCTGATGATTTTGTTTTATATTCATCGTGTGACAATATAGCTGATAGTTTAAAGGAATTACAGGCTGTACTAAACATTTTAATTACGTATTTATCAGAAGCAGGTCTCGAAATTTCTAGTTCTAAAACAAAGGTGTGTATTTTTAAAAGAGGATTTCGTAGAGAAGACTTAGTAATTTTAAAAGTCAATGGCATGTCTTTGGAAGTGGTGGATTCAATAAAGTATCTTGGAGTGTGGCTGGACCGATCCTTGAGGTGGACTAAGCATTTGAATGAGTTGAAAGCTAAAATCTTGAAATTTCTGAATATACTAAAAATTTTAAAAGGCCCTGGATGGGGGGTACATCCCATACATTTGAGACGGTTATATTTGACATTAATACGGAGTAGGATTGACTACGGAAGCTTCTTATATGATTTAAGTAGTAAAACTAACCTAGACAAAATTGATAAATTGCAAAATCAAAGCTTGAGAATAGTGGGCGGATTTATTAAATCTACTCCCATACATGTCATGGAAAACGAACTTTGTGTTCCACCCCTATTCGTCAGAAGGCATTATCTAGCTGCTAAGTACTGGCTTAAGTGCAAATCCGTATATAACAATGAAATTATTAAATTACTAGAATATTTTAACGATCAATGCAGTGAACGTACTTACTGGCGACGTAAACCTTTGCCTTTACTTTACCAAGTTCACCTATACTTGAAAGATATTCGCATTCATCAGAGTTTAGAGATGGAAATGTTCTCACTAGATACATGGGTTAGCAGTGTGGATCTTTCTGAATGCGTTAAAGATAACTTAGTTATGATAGATAAAAGTAAGCACCAATATATTTCACTGGATTTACGTTCCTTATGCCAATCATCTATTAAAAACAACTATGATAACTGCTATAAAATCTTCACTGATGGCTCAAAAGTAAAAAATGCCCATCCCCAAAATTCTGTAAACTGTAAGTTCAAAATAAACTCCAGTATATCTGTAATGCACGTCGAGATGATAGCAATTCTAGAAGCCCTCTCGTATATTCAGTCAATTGACCAGGAAAGATTTGTAATTTTTTCTGACGCCAAAAGTGCATTGCAACACATTGCTCGTTGTACCTCGAGTTTTCGAGGTCACCCGATAGCGTATTTGATACTGAAGTCTATTTTGAGCTTAAATAAGTCAAACAAACAAGTTATTTTACAATGGGTGCCTGCTCATATTGGTATTTTGGGAAACGAAAAGGCTGATCTATTGGCAAAGCAAGCTACTGATGATGGCATTATCCTAGACGAACTATCGTATTTTTCTGAAGTTTTGTTCATTGCCAGAAGTCGTTGTACAGAATACTGGAGTGAATACTTTAACGAAAGATCACTTACTAAGGGCATTTGGTATAAGACTATCCAATCGGTTCTGTGCAAAGCCCCATGGTTTGACGGTATAGATATGAGTAGGCATGACATTGTTTCATTATGTAGGTTGCGCTCTGGACATATTCCATTGAACAGTTTCGGTTATCTTATGAAGAAAGTTGTTTCTCCAATTTGTAGTGAGTGTGACATAATTGAAGATGTTCAACATGTTTTAATGGAGTGTGTACGGGGCCAGGCAGAACGCCTACACTTCTTTAGTATAACTAATTATATTTGTGAAATTGGCTTATGTAATTCTATTTTAGCTTACCCTGCTTCACAAGAAGCTATTTGTTTACTTAAAATTTTTAAGGCAGTTGTTAAACGTAGGTTAAGTTGATTTGTATCTCATTGTAAGAACTATGGGGGTGGCATTTTCAAATTGAAAAAACCCTCTTTACAATAAATAAAGATATAAAAAAAAAATGAGGTACCTAATGAAATGGAAAAAGCGAATACGCACAAAAATATTATTATAGAAAATTACAGAAAATATTCTCTGTGATTGATCGAAATAGTATCGAAAAAGTTCTGTATCTACCTCTGAAAGGTGCATTTTTAGGTCAAGTTTTAGGAAAGTCGCGCCAACTGCCATATGAAATACTATTTTTGCAGCTAATTTTGTTTTTTCATCAGTTTTTTTACATGAAGTTTTTTCGTGGTATTTTTTTATGTCTTTTTTATTTTAGTTACACTTTTGTTATTTTATTTCGTAGTATCCCTGTCTAAAAATTCAGCTGAATATTCGGTTTGGTAAACTTTTTAAGTATTTTTTCTTTTAAAATATTAGTATTTGATGAAACCTATATTCGGCCCATATCCAGTTTGCTGCTGTTTACCGCTCACCTGTGTTCATGTACGGTCTTATCTTCTGGGCCACGGCAATCAGATCCCGATCGAATTCCTTGTCAAATTTGTCGAGTTCCGTCAGCAAGCGGCTGAGACCTTGGATCGCGGCTAGGGGGACGTTGTCTGTTGGGTGCCTGGAAAAATACCGTAATGCCCTGTGATGCCGGCTTAGAATCACCCCATTTCTACCCGTAGGTATCGAAATAGGCGACTAAAGGACTTGCACTGCGCTCGCCAATCGGCATGCCAAGGCACACTACCACATCACGGTGAGTATGGCAATACCCCCAATTTGGGGGAGGCCCATGTTCAGCAGTGGACTGTTGTGGCTGTAGAAATTATAGACGTCATGCTGCCATTTGATGCGTTTCTTTTCCGTGGGTGTTGTAAAAGACGACTAAAGGAGTCGAGGGTTTTATGTGTATTGCAATTTCAGGCGACAGGCAGACAACCTATCACTACATTGATGCAAAAATTGATGTTTTTGTGTTTATCTGACGTGGTGCTAGCGACCGTATTTTTCAGTCTTTAACTCTCAGTCTCTCTTTTAATACGTGATATTAGGAACGTTATGTGCAAATGGTAACAACCTATTACAGCAATTTTTGACTTCCTGTGAATATTAAAAATCAATATTCCAGATTGATAGCCAAGTGTTTCCAGAATCTAGCTTTTTACTTTGGACCACTTCAATAGGGATACATACACAAATCACGCCTATATCCCTGGCGGGGTAGGCAGAGCGCTGACGACCGTAAAATTACGGTCATTTTCGCCACATCTGACAAATGTTCGACGGTCGTTTCAGATGAGTCGAGTATCACTATAGTGACAGGTTGTCAGCCTGTCCCTTAAAATTGCAATACACATGAAACCCTCGAGTCCCTTAGTCGCCTTTTACGACGCCCATGGGAAAAAAATGGGGTGATGCTATTCTAAGCCGGCATCACACGGCGATATAAAATATTCTTAGTTCATAAACAGAAAAATTATATAAAAGTAAGTGTCCTGACGCCATCCGAAATAGCAATTAATGACGCTATACCTTGCTATTTCATACAAAATACCGTTTTAAGTCGTTTTAAAAAGTAGCTCATGAGACCTGCCTGTTCACAACCCTATTTTGTACTTACTGCGAAGCACCAGCGTCGACCCCTTGGCTCAGGGCTGCCAGGGCGGCCGGTAAGGCTGTGTTCCTGTGTTCAGGTCTCAGCTGGGCGATGTTGGCGGCGCCGCGCAAAGCGGTAGCCCTAACCCTAGCGTTCTCGTCTTTCCACCCGGTGTTTAGCGTTGATAGTACCGTGTCTATGAGTACTGCGTTGTCGTTGCATCTGGAAGACAATAAACTACGATTTACTATTTATGTGGAAGTATTTTAAGGTGTGAACCAGCCGAAAGTGAACACAAACGCACAAATGCGCATAAAGCCGATTTCTATTACGCCTATGGTGGAGGCGTTAACACTTCTGAACCAAGTAATGATTCAAACTAATGTGGACATCTTTCCTTGTACAGAAAACAGATTCCTAGCATCAGCAGGACCTTACTTAGAGATTACTTTCACAAAAAGTAGCTTAATAATTATAGATCTTACTAGTTAGGTATTAAATTCGTTTACAAGGTTAAGGCTTACATGTGTGGCTAAACTGTAAATGTAAGTTTTGAAGTAAATAAATAATAAATGAACAACTTTTCCCAAAGAACGAAATATGAAAATGTTTTTGACCTCACGTACAAATTTACCCAGTTGGTCAATGTTTGACAAAATGACACGCCACATTATAAGGTTTTCCGGGTCGTTTTTAAACACACATGGAAATGAATCGTATACCTATAATTAACTAAATCAGCGGCACATCTCTGAGGCGGTAGCACCTCGCATATGAAGCTACTTGGCCACCAGTTTTGCAAGATATTGCGGACTCTCTCGGAATAATGCGCCGCTTATTATTGCAACCAACTCTAGAAGGGACATAACTAAGAGTAACGCGACATGGAATAGCCAAGTGGTATTTTGGGTCGTTTTTAAAGCCACAAGCAAAGTGGTTTAACGTCTTACCTATAGTTAAGTAAGTCTGCCAACAGCGCTATGGCGGCACATCTTTGAGGCGGTAGCGGCGACCTCGCATATGAAGCTACTTTGGCCACTAGTTTCGCAAGATATTGCGGACTCTCTCGGCATAATGCGCCGCTTATTATTGGAGCCAACTCCAGCAGGGTTGCTGAAGAATCTCCATGCTCAATACTGAGGCAGAGTGAGCACGCTTCTTTCACCTGAAAAGGAAATGTTTATGTTATTCACTAAATCATTTTCAATCATAGACTTTTATGTGGAGGTATTAACATGTTTCGTTGTCGCAATACTCATTATCACACTTCACTGAAGAAAAGAAAAAGAAGAGGCCTTATCATACTACCTTGTCGCACTCCACGTGCTCCAAAAAGGCGCTGAAAGTATTCACAGTTCTTTTTGCCAGTGATAGTTTGATAGATTTCCTGTTGCCCTGTTGGGTATAAACCCGAAGCTCTCCCTCTGGGATCTTCTTTTAGCTTCTATGCAGCAAAACGATCATTACCATAAGTCCAAAGCTTACTAAAAGAAGAGGTATTAACATACTACCTTGTCACACTCCGCCTGCTCCAAAAACGCGCTGAAAGTATTGACAGTAATCTTCGCTGGTGATTGTTTGATAGATTCCCTGTTCGGTATAAACCCGAACCTCTCTTGACTCTTGTTCTGAGCTAGTGCATAAGCCGGCGGTTCAGCTTCTATGTAACAAGCCAAAGTGGTGTACAGCACTGAGAATAGTTCAGAGAATTTGGACACGCATATCGGTTGCATTGTGGGCTCCTGTAACATCTCGCCGAGAGCGCTTATTAGCTGAAAAATTTGATAGTCTTTAAATATCATTCTGTCCAATAACGAAAAGATCTAGAATACTGTATTTGTACTTAGATGGTTTCAAAAAAGGAAAAATAAATTGCTCAAAGTCAATAGATTGAAATATTTCTTGGACAAGTTATTCCTCACCTAGTTCAGCAATTAAAGTGGCTCTACTAAAATACTTTCATAGGGTAGGCCACAAACCAGATATGGCTGTGACCTTCATAATCATTCGCTGGGTCTAACGTCGACTGCATAACCTACTATACTCACAGTCAAAGGCTGTAGTGCAGCGATGTGGTTCTCAGTGATATGATAAGGGTCCTCGTACAATTCTATAGAGGTCATGATGCGGAGGAAGTTGTCAACTATCGCCTCCGACAACTGCACGTCTTTCGCCAAGTAGCGCCAGCATGATATTACTGACCTAGGAATATTTAAAAATCAATACAATATAAGAGATACTATGAAAATAAGACCTTTTATTGTATAATTTTGTGAAAGAAAGCAGAAAATCTTCATGGAAAAGCGTTTAATTTAGAAGATATTCAATAATACCAAAGAAGGGCAAACTTACGGTCTTAGAGGCAATCTTTGCGCCAGCAGAACAGCTATCACCGCACTGGAATGATGACGCGTCAATGACGTCAGCGGCTTCATCAGTCTCACGCTGGCCTCATCTCCCACAACCTCCATAGTCCCAAGTATCACTTCCACAATCCTCTCTATACTCTGGTACAAGTCTTGACCTTTTCTCACGAAGAACGCGTCCAGGATCGCGCCGATACCAATGCTCCGGAACTCTTCCGCGTCGAAACTTTCTAAAAGGCTTTCGATAAACTGCATCGTGTGGTGATGTGGGATTTTAGGCGATATCGTATCGCATAGATTCGTGCAATATTCCGCAATCATTGTCAAATCATTTGTTAGGATGTTGTTTTGAAGATACGCTAAGTTAGACATACATTCATCGTCTGGCTCGATAGTGTGACCTTCGTAAAGATCTTGGATTTGTATGATAAGTTTTATACAATCAACTGTTGTGAGTCGAACTGCGAAATTGTTATCAGCTACTCCTGGTACTATAAGGCCTAGTAAATAACCCATTTGTCCAAATTTGCTCGGAGTTTCGTAGTTCAGTTTCACATTTTTTATATATGTGTCAAAAATCACTTGCAGAATGAGCACAGCAGCGGTTCTTATCTCATCGTTTTCGTGTCGAATCCATTCCATCAGTAAACTGACTAAATCATCAATGGTGCTTAGACATGTCGACTGAATAATCAGCTCCCGAATTAAGTGGTGAAGCAATGTCAAACTATCATTCAAAGTCTTTGCTAAGCGATCGTTTTGTTCTCCGTTCCCTTCGACCTCGTATTTCCGTTTGAACGATGACAGTTCTCCAAAAATACTGTTAAATAGCACCCTCAGTATCGTATTTCTTTCTTCCGGTAAGATACCTTTCTGCAGTTTTGTAAGAGCTTTTGAGGCTTTGACAATGATCGGGTATAATTCCACATTCCGCTTTTCCAAATTCGAGTTGTAGATTTGCTCCAAAACAGCGTTTAAAAGTTGCCAACGGTTTCTCAAAGCAACATTATGATGCGCAGCAGGGTACAAAGCTTTGCTGATTTCGTAAAGAGTGGTAACACTTGCTTTGCATAAATCAAATGGAGGATTGGTCTTTAGAATTTCGAATAAAATTGCTGTAACATTTTCTCCTAATCTCGCTAGAACGTGTACATCTAGACATTCGCTTGCAACTTTTCCGTAACAGTTAATAATGGCGTATTTGACTATCAATAGTTCTGCGTCGTTTTTGGAATGTCTTGAAGATAGGAAATTTAATAGTTTGCTGCCTCGTCGAGATTCATTCTCTTTGTACATTGCATCTAGTTCATTCATGACAAATTCTCCGTGCTGTCTCGAAGCGATTCCAACAGCTTTGCTGACGTAATCTGAGCTGTCCATAGGTATAGACTTCAGAGCGAAAATTATGATTTTAAGGACTTTTTCTACAGCAGCAGCATTAGACATATGACAGGATAAGATAGCTAGATACTGCAAGGAAAGTCCTTTGATCATTGGAGCTTGTTTCTTTGATAAGATCTGTTGAGACATCAGCGTTGCAATGGTTTCTACCCATTTAGCATTGTTCACTTGCTCCACAGCTGACACTAGTAGATCCAGCAACATACCATGCCACTGTTCTTTTGATTCGCTCTTTTCAACAAACTTTAGCAATCTTTGAATCTCAACAGTCCAAGCGTTTTTCAGATTTTTATGAACGTCTTCGGAAAACTCTTCAAGAAAAGTAAGGAGGTTTTTATTCCTTTCGATTTGATCTGGTTCAGCAACATGCGTGATGCATCGTACGAATACCAAGTCTGGTGAACATTTGAGTTCGACTGTCTTCTCCGTGTTTTCGTCTGTTGTGTCGTCAGAGTTGTTTTGTAATAATGACGTCACACAATGGCTGACCGTCGACATTGAAGGAGTGAAGTCTTCAACAGTCAAAGCGGTAAGGAGCAAGTTCCTCAATTGCGATCTTATGCTAGTTACAGTGTTACACATCAGGATCAAAGAACTTTTGCAAGTGTCGTGAAGGTCGTTTATCTCTGGTTTGGCCGCGTTTGGAGGTTCATATCCGCAATGTTTGATTATAAACTCAACCATTGTAAAGTCTTCAGCTGTAGTTATGCAGTTTCTATAAACTAAACCCACAATAGCTTTGACGAGCAACTTTTTCATTTTTAATCCTTGCTCCATAGCTGTCATTACTTTCAAGATCACAATGAATTTAACCGCATATTTGTCGACAAAAACTTGAGAAGATGTAGTCAAGTGAGTCAAGACGACTACTGCTTTCATTCTTTCTTTTTCTTGATTATTCTTGCAATGGTGAAGTAAACTTTCAATGGTTTGGTCGGGAAATTGTCCAGCCATATGATCAAAGCATCTTAGGACTTCGAAATGGTTTTTCACTGTATGCGGTTGATCGTAATCAGGTTCCACAAGAACCAAGTTAAAAAGAACATGGTTGATTGAGTTTATTACGTTGTCATTCAAGCTGAGTTTCGGGTTCAACGGCGATGGAGACAGCAGATACGATATACATTGACTTATATAGTAAGAGTTTATTAATGGTTTCCGATACATTGACAGCAATGATAACACAAACTTATTGACCGTTTCATTGAACTGTCGTTCTGATATTAATCTCGTTATAGGTCCTAGTGCTTCGAGGACTGACTCTGAGACCTTCGGTTCATAAGATGGCAACCATTGGTTGTACAAGACGTCGAAAATGATCGAGAATTCTGTGACGAAATTGTCTTTTATAGAAGTAATATTATCGTTTTCCACGTTGTCCCCTATTTGTTCGGACACAGCAACCGCGAAATGGCCGAATGCTAAAAATAGAAATGCATGTTTAGTCTACCGTTTCAAACAGATAACCGCATTTTCGCAAGATTGTGGTTAATATCTGGTCCATTAAGTAAGACTCCTAATAATGTACATATTGCATTAAGATTTGATTTTTGCATCGCAAAATATCTCTTAGGTAATCTTTCATAGAGTAACTAAAACATGATATTCAACAACAATATTTTATTTTAAAAAAAAAAACAACACTAACTAAAATCCAATGCTGGACAATGGTATGTACGAGTATATTTCGATGTCATTTCAGTCTTTCTTAATTCACCCACTGTTAGCTATAAGTCCTCTCTTTTGTACCAAACATCCCTGTCCTGTGCTAGTCTAGTCCACGGAATGAGCATAAGTCACCATTTTACGGTTGTTGAAATGCCGCACCACATGGTAAAAACATTATGAATTGGTACCATTACAAACCAGTAAACTCTACTCACCATAAGCAAAAGCCTGCTTCAATCCATCCTGTTTGACCAGCGACAATAGAGGCAACATCTTGCTCAATATCTCCTTGATCTGAGGGACCACTCCCTGGGTGTTGACGGCAGCCAGGGTGCCCAGGGTGTGAGCGATGGTGTAGTGGGGGACAGACGCTGGGGACAGCTGGTTGATCAGCGAACGGAGTACCTGATGGCAACAGAAGGGTAAAGTTTGGGTAAATGAGACATGCCTGTAGTCTTTTAGAAAAAAAAGGCCTACCTATAATCTGTAAAATATTAGGATGATCCCTGTGACCTTGAAGCAAATACTATGACATAAGATCCATTTTCTTTTGTTTACTAGGAAAATGGACCTTATGTTGTAGCATTTGCTCCAAGGTCACAAACGTCACAGGGAACATCCCATATTTACCTCAACAGCCAAAACACTGCAATCAAAGAAATGTTGACTGTCTTACACAGTAATATGGTATGTATGAAGTGCTATGACGAATTGAATAAAAATTTTGTGATTTTAATAGTATTTCAGCAATGGATGTCAAATAATCAACGCCAATTATTTATTTTTTCTAAAATGATTACTGAAAGTGCAGTACCTAAAAGTACAGCAGCAGTTAAGTTTTGTAAAAATTGTATCCTGCCATGTAAATCCAATTATGTAAATATTAAAAATACACATGAATATGTTTGCACCAAATAAACAGAATATCATGATAACACTACCAGATATAAGGTATTATTTACATAAGTGATTCACTGTATCTGTTGAAGGCATGAGTATTACAGACCAAATTACTTTTAATATGAAAGTAATTTTTGCAATGAATGATTAGAGAATTTTTCATTCAATAATCCTGTCTCCTTGTTATTATAGTAATTAAAATACAATAAGGATTATAGCAGAAAAATCTAGACTGTTTGTAGAAGCATCTAGCTGCATCCACCAGTTTCGAGTAGGATAACAGGTTCATTTAATTATTCCATAATCAACTCTGTTTGATCTTATCAAGAAAAAAAACACAGATGAAATTACTTTCTTGAAATAAGCAATGCCTGTTGTATCTTCTTTCTTAACTATTTGTCCTGGATCTGTTTTAGTGTTCAATAAATGGATAAATATTTGATTGATTTTAAGCCCTTTCATTCAAATTAAAAACCTGATATAAAACCACCAAACAGGCTTACCAGATCCAGATACTCATGTCCCACGGCAACCAGCACGGCGGATGCTCCCATCTGCACCACAGGCTCGTAACCAGAGTTTTCCATCATAGCTCGGAGCATAGCATTCACCAGGTCCACCGCCGTCTGGGACTCCAGCCGCTTCACTTGGTTTACACATGTTTGTTCTAGGACCCTGAATAACATACATAGATACAAATATCACGCAATTATCCCTTGCGGGACAGGCAGAGCGTTAACGGATGTAAAAATATGATCGCTATTGCTACGTCTGACAAATATAGAGCGCCGTTTCAGATAATTTGTGAATAATAATGAATAATGGTAAAGAAGTTTTGAGAATGCTATCTGAGTGGCAAAATTTTTGGGTGGACAAGATTGTATCACAGTCATCATCATCATGGGGTGCCATATTCAAACTTGAAGTTTAGAGGACTTTATCACAGTGCTTTTGATGTAATAAGAAGAAGAATTAAAAACTAAACCTGAAAGTGTACTATGCAGACTACCACAAAATTATCAATAATGTACTCCTCAAAAATGTCAGATGTGGCAATACCAACCATATTCTTATGGCCGTTAACACTCTGCCTACCCTGCAAATGTGTGATACATTTAACCCCTTGTCTGTGAAGCGTCCGATATTGGACGCCTCCGAAAAACCCTAGTCTGTGAGGCGTCCGATTTCGGACACTAAAAAGTACGTTTGAATTTCGCAGTAA
Organism: Keiferia lycopersicella; assembly: GCA_029255805.1. Classification (NCBI taxonomy): domain Eukaryota; kingdom Metazoa; phylum Arthropoda; class Insecta; order Lepidoptera; family Gelechiidae; genus Keiferia; species Keiferia lycopersicella. Next base: position 2,875,317 of record JARACZ010000017.1, read on the forward strand.
ATCTCGTGCTGCTTTAATGGTACGGTTGAAGGGACAACTGAAATGTGTTAACCATAAACTACGCTACTATTTAAATTTCATTTGTAGCATTCAGTAAAAGAAAAAAACATTTAAAAAAAAGTACCCAAGTTGGTAGTGATTTTTTAGGTGAAACTTTAAAAGGGTTGTAGTAGAAAATACGTATAATCATATGACAAAGATGCTTCTTTATGTTTTATTGATTAAAATATGTCTAGTAATAAATGTTTTACCCCATCATTACAAAATAATTTTTTAATTTACATCACATTTTGGAAAAATTGGTTGAATTTGCATGCCCTTAGTATGTACTACTACAACTGTTAAATATTGTTAAATATACAATAGTCTAGTTGGATTATTTTTCAGAAATACTTAGATAAATCAATTAAGATTTATTTTTCTACAATTTAAGTAAGATTTATCAAGTTTTCCAACTAGAATAAGAGAAATCAAAGAAATTCTGAACCCAAGGGCGCATTTACCCCTGTCTGTGAGAGTGTCTGATTTCGGACGCACAGTATAGGCTTTTCAAAGCAAGATGGTGTCACAGCTGAAAGGATATGTATGTACTACTTATGTACAATCAGCTTTTAATATCTCAATTAAGTAAAGTTTCAATTTTAATTTCAGTTTGCCAACTATCTGACCTTCAAATAATCAAATCCGTTTTCCAATATTCCTTTTGTTCTGTTCATCTTATTTCAAAGCAAGTATTCTCAATGCATTAATATATTTGAAGTGGGAAACAAAGAAAGTTAATAATAGCTTATTGCTGATAAATAAGCAACATCTATGTGACTATAGATAGAGCATTAGCATAAACATTTCTCAGAACTCTATACACAGGTATTATAGTTATTATGCAAATAGTATAGGTAATAATAATAGTTATTGCTATTAATAGTATGTACACTAGCAGTCTATAGCTAACTTACTTGACAATATTCCCAAGCTGTACAGGGTTAGATTTGAGAGAGTCCTTATAGAACTCACAGAATATTTGTATCACCTCGTTGGGATAGCTGTTCGCTATTTTAGTCAAAGACTTGATCACGACATTGTTGACGGAGGTATCACTATCTCCTACAGCGTGTATGAGCACGGTCACAGTATCTAAAATCGAAAATAACAAATAAAACACTTCATTGAAACGAAAGAAACCTTACAAGTAATACGTAGATTTCACTGAAAATACAACAATATTCATACCTTTGAGGCACTCAGTCTTCGGCGCCGACATATTATTGCTCACATATGTCGCAAAACTCAATGGAATTTTAAATATTCATGGAAAAATATCCAGTTTTTCTCCATCCAATGATGACAAAACACAAAACATATGACAGAAACACTGACGTTTCTAATAGATTTGACGTTTGGGAGAATGTTGCCATTTTCGTTATAATAGTTTCTACCAAGCAGAATCCATAATAGTATAATATATAGGTACGAGTTTATGTGTATGTATGTTTGTCTAACCCTGTCACACTCATACAATTTAATAAATTTAGAGCTTAACCAGTAAGTAATAATACAGAAGTTACTTTTTACCACGGGGAAAACCAAAAAAAAGCCATTGGTGGTAATTTAGAGCGTTTAATCATAATCATAATCATAAATCTTTATTGCTTTCAAGTGGTAGGTATTACAGTTATTAAATATGTTTAAAGTTTCACACTTGAAACCCTGTTAGGGCACTACAAAGATAATCAAACTTAATCTAAACTTAATTATAATAGGTCGGTTACATTTCTACTACTACGTACATTGTTACGGTTAACTTCTAAAAAAACTTCTAAAATTGTGTTACCGATTTTCTTCAAAAAAATCTTGTAATGTATAGTAACATTTCTGTATTTCTGTGTTTGCCCCTTGTTTGCCCTTATAATCCGACCTTAAAACAGATTTTTATAGCTTAAAATATAACTTGATACCTGTGACTTCTGTCAGTCTCGCGCTAATGATATGACATACATAAGGTTGTTTTCCTTTGTTTATGTTGTGGCGTGCATCCTCCTTGGTGAGCCACCAGGCTGGATGCACCCACTGACACGGCCCTGTTGACAGGCGCCGTGTGATGGTCTTTTGTTTTTATTGATTCGATTTGGGACGCTCGCTGGAGAACTACGACAACATACACTTAACTAACTTATTAACGGGGCTGTCACTACGGCACCCGTTAAAATGTTTACTATTTTGTAGAAATATCCACAAGATAGTAATTTCGAATACTTGGTGTTTTAATCAAACAATTGATATTGATATTAACTTTTTGTGGCGTGAATTTTTTACGCTTGTTTTGTTTGTATTAGCTTTCTAATAAAAAGTTAAATTCCTTTGTTTACTTATTTTTTAGTATGGTATGTAAAACGATGCTGGTATTAAGTTAAATTTTATAGAGTATAGGTAGGTATATGCTATTCAGCTTTAACTATACGATTTATGACGCCTAGAAATCTTCTTTTTGCTTTAAAATATTAGGTTGAAAGTTTTTCACTAAAGACTGGCTGATAAACATATTTTAAGCCAGGAGCATAGAGGCAAACGCTTATAATTTAGCAATTTATGGGCGCAACAGTAGGGCTGGATGTGGATGTGGTTGGATGTCCTTGTGTTATTGAACCAGCCACAACCAATATTTTCAGGATGAAACGACTTGAATCCTACTAAAGTAGTAGAATTCGACTGTTCATTATTGTCTATGATTAAAAGCTTATTTGAAAGTTCTAAGCTTGAATTCGGATACATACAACGATATAAAATAATAAGAGGGTTCCGTACATTGTTTTAATATATTAGGCAAAAAAACACAAACTACTAGTCTATTTTTTAAGAATATCAACCGTGATATTATCAATGAAATGTTTTTCGTACCATTAAGCACTCTTATTCTTCTAGTTAATTGGTTGTAATTAAATCTTTATTTTAATTTAAATATTGATTGCCGGAGTTGCCGGTGTCACCTAGAACAAAACATATATAATACCTACCTACCACCAAATAAGTATGCCTTGTTAAATTAAATGCTCAGATGCTCCTGCTTGGCCGGCCTACGGCCTCTTTGTCATTCAAAACAAAAACATTTTTTGCTCGTTATGATAAAGACATTTTCATCAATAAAAACCAGGTGTGCCGGTAATATTCTAATGTGGATTTTCCTCTACAAATTTTTGTGTTACACTGGTGCGCTGGTGCGCTAGATAGGAGGTCAAACTTTTAAATTAAATCTGGAACCCCTCCCCTTCCCTTTCTTCCTCCAAAGAATTTTAAGCAAGCATCCCCATTAATTTCTTCTTTAGTCTATGGTTTTCCTGTTGGACGGTGAACGAGCGGCTCGCGTTTCTCGCAAATCGCGTACAAAATCACGTCCGTGCGATATTGTTTCCATGAACATTGCGACCATTGTTTCACACACAACCGATACCCAATGTCTGCTGAATACATGTTTTGAACTTCCGTAGTGAAAACTCGGGAACGACTTTCACCCAGTAATTCGATTAACGAAACAAGGGGACGAAACGAAACATTACAAAATTATTTCATTGATCAAGTTTATTACAATGTATCGGTGTGCCGGGTCCGTGTACGGTATAGGAGTGTAATGCCCAGTGTGTCTCGTTTAAGTGACAAAGCAGCGGCGGCTCCCAATCGAGACGATTATCCCATTCGCAGGCTCAGTCTGGGAACTGGCCTCTCGGCCGAGTGTTAGTCGCGAGGGGGACTCCAAAGCGGTAAATACGGAGTTGCACACCGAACTTCGCATCATATATCGCCAGGATTACGGTGAGCCACATTTTTCCATGTTCCCTTCAGTTTAAAACTCGCCCGTCTTTATCTCTGACATTGAAGTGCGCGTAAGCCGCCCGCCGTGCTAAAATTAGCGATAAAATGTCAAGTCTCCCCTGGCACCGGGAAGCGATCAGCTGATCCAAACACAGTTATAATTATCCAATTAGATAACTGACTTTGAGAGATCAGTTTTATCTTGTACCTACATTTAAATCATTTTATAATGCAGCTGATAAGATATCTATTTGAATGATAGTTGGTTAGTCATTCTGAGTGTTGCACTTGATCGTTTCAGATTTGAAGATGGTGCAGCAGGATTTGACTTAGACTGTGTGTAGTGCGGTGGACTTAGCACGATGGCTCGGGGCGGCTCGCTGGAGTGAGCTGGCAGGAGCCGGACGGACGTGTGCGTGTGTACGTGTAGTGTCTATCCTGTGTGTGTGTGTGCCGGATCTGCCGGGATGCCCTCAGCAATGTTGTCCGCAGTGCTTGAGGAAGAACCTGACCTTTACGAGGCCTTTCCTCCACATGTGGACCCAACAGGCATCACTATCCTAACTGACAGCCCACCGGGTAAGAAACTATTCCTTTAATTTATATTCCCTTTAAGCGGTCTTGACCATTTTGTAAATTTTGGTATTATAAATATAATGCTCTGTTTCATCATATATCTAAATAAAAATCTTTAATATTTTATTAAAATATATGAAAATATAAGTTGAAAAATAAACTGATATTAAAATGATTTCTTCAAAATGAACTCAAATCAATCAAGATACCAGCAAAAATTAAAATGAGTTCTTTAATCTGATTGTTGTTCATCAATCAGATATTGTAGACATTTTCAAGGTAGCTAATTCAATAGTTTTATAGATAAATTGGAAAGTTACAGACATTTATGAGATACAAAACTTAACACAAGGAAATATAAATTAACCTAATATGCCCAGGAATAAATAGATTACAAAATATACAAACCTTCAATTAAACATGTAGGAGTATAGTATGAATACTTATTTATCAAAAGATAAATTTTTATAGGTAACTTCGTTGCAAAGTAATAAAATACATAATGTAGAAATCTGATTGATAGATAGATTGTGTAAAAAAGACTTCTTGTTTTTATGCATTGAATATTGGGCTGAAATTAATATAAGTATGGGGACTAAATGGAGACACAAAACCTAAAAATTACAGTAGTCAAGCAAGCCTGAAGGCCATATTAGTTTGATAAATCTGTGCTAACTTGTCAACCATGATTCTGTAGTATTTTAGTTATTTATCTGCCTATTGTCTTGTGACATTCAAATTGATTATAATTTTTGTTCAAGTTCATGATATTTTCTGTTTGTTTTACTAATTTGTATTTCAACAATATTTCTTGTGACTGAACCCTATTGTTAGGATAACTTTGCAATATTTTACACACTGAATAGTTTCATAAATTCCACCACTGAATAGGTACAATACAAATCATTTCATTCAACACAAAATAGATAAAATGTCAATTAGAAAAAATATATAGAAATAACTATAGAAAAATTTGAAGATTTGCAGTTGGTAATAAAATTAGGAAAAACATACAAAAAAAAACCCATGGGAAAATTTCATATTTGCAGGGATTTTTATATGTACCGTCGCCGCCAAGTTTTTTTAATATAGTTTCCCCACTTCACGTTACATATTGATAAATTGCCGTGAAGTTAGAAAAACAGGAAATAATACGATAGACATACATATACAATACAAATATAGGATCTTTGATATGTATGTCGCTGTTTTTAAACAGATAGTTAATAATTTCTTGAATAAAACCCAAATGAAAAAGCCTTTCGCGGATTTAAAAAGTTAAAATTGTACATACATAGAAGATTAGGAGAAGCATATGCCCAACAGTGGGCAAAACCATGCTGACGAAGAAGGCCGGTTTTTGTTTTTATTATTTGCGTGGTATAATGTTAAATTTTCTAAACAATGTAAAAATAAGAAATGTGTTCGCGGCTCTCAGGACCCGGCAGCTTAGATGACGGAGTGGTGACAGTATTCCTCGGTCCCAGGTTCACGTCTCGGCCGCGGTTTGCATTTTTTCGATTTTATAAATTTTAATGATTTTGCTGCCCCAGCGGCTGCGCCTGCTGCAACTCATTTTCCTGTGGGAATAAGCATTTTTCCCGGCAAGTATTGTACATAAAAACCTTCGTCTTGAATCACCCTATCTATGAAAAAAAACCTGCATCAAAATCTGTTGTCTAGCTTTAAAGATTTAAGCAAACAGACATACAGACAGATGTGAAAAGCGACTTTGCTTTATACTATGTAGTGATACGAGTATAGCACTGTGAGTGAATGGTAGTGGTTTTCCTGTTTCTAAGATTATTAAGCATCATTAAATTCACAGCGATGTCCAATTGACAGCAGGATGTTTGATTCCTTGAGGTATTAGTTTGACATACCTGTACGTACCTACCGTACGGGGGTACAGTTTTCACGCAATTTTTGATAATGGAAGTTGTTTTTTAAGTTTTGAATGAAAGGAAATTAACGAAAAAGGCGATATATAAGGCGAGCGTTAGTGGAAATGTTGGAAGGGGAAGGTCGCGAAGAACCTACCTGGACCAAATCGGGAACGTTTTAAAGAAAGGTCAGGTCAGAAGTACCCTAAACCTACGAGCGTGCATGAAAAGACTGATAAATGTAGAAGAAGCGAAAGAAGTATGCCAGGATCGTAGCAAGTGGAAGGAAATAGTCTCTGCCTATCCCAACGGGAAAGAGGTGTGATTTATGTATGTATTTTAAGTTTGTGTTGAATTTAATGTATAATTTCCTAAATTACTGGACTGATTTCAATAAATCTTGTCCCGCTAAAAAGCTACATTATGTCTAAGAAATGGACTATCTTTTACAGTTTGAAATCACCGCGGAAAAATTGGTAGCAGCGAGTGAAACCGCTAGTCGAGCGTATAGTTAAGTTTGATGAGTACCTACTGCCGTTAGTTACAAATACTCTGTTTTAGTAATAAAAACTTAGATAAAGTATTGTTATTTACTTGTAATAAAAGAACTTATTGTATGGATTCGCTGTTTACCTTTTGAAATAAAGCATGTAGATGCGATTGTTTTGGGTCTGATAGCAAAATGTTGTTGTACTATCTAAAGAAATCTATTACTATACTCATTGAAGCATAAGCCATTTCTTACTTTTATTAGAAAAATAGAACCAAAAAATTGCGTTCGTACAAAAATCTAGCTCGTATACCGTATTCTTAACCTAATTCCTTAATGCTAAGAAAATTTTCTTTTTCGATCTTATAATGCGATGTAAAGCAAGTACCCTATTGTACCAAAAAGTTGTTACTTCTGAAAGCAAGTATGAAATCTGCAAGTCATAAAACCTTCCACACCCTAGAACTACGAAATATATGTTTTATTATTCCTCCCCCATTAATACAGCCCAGTTCTTTTCGTAAACATATAAATCTTAGGAAGTAGGCCAAATTCTTTCATCCATATATGGGTCCTCCCCCTACTCCCCTAGATATAAAAAATGTTGCGTATCAGACATATATAAACTATATTTATAACTTGGCCTGAATCCAAGCTATTAATCCGTTTGAATGACAGCTCATCTTAGTTTGGTCAACTTTGGTGCGGAATTTTGCGTATTTCAATCAGAAGTTTAGAAGAAATTCTTCTGGAGGGGGGAATTTGTGATTTGCATAAGGTGATTTCCACTGAGGTAATTCCAGTAAGGATTTAAAGATTTAGAACTTTAGAAGTAATGGAATTATAAGTCCTCATGAGTTATAATTATTTGAGTGCTGGAAGAACATAACTAAAATGTGCGATTAAAATCAATTGATAAGTCTAAATCAATTTTGACTATATGATATCCCCATATTTAGGATTGACAATGGTGGAAATAGGCAACTATAGAAAATAAACAAATCGGAAGTGGTAATACGCGGTAAATTGTCTGTGGATTCAAATATTTACTTTGAGTTTTTTTACGCTTTAACTCAAAAAGAAATAGTTTTGCTGTCATGTGACATACCTTAATAATAAATGGATGAAAAATTCTGACACTAGGGTTCACCGGGTCGTTGGACGACTCGGTGTCCCACACGAAAAGAGAGGGATGCGACATACCGAGTCCATGGAATACAGACTACCTGATAAACCCTGGTGACTGTGTTTTTAAACCGCCTACTAGTACGAATATGTACTGTGGTTGTATAACGACCGCCGTGCCGTCAAAGTTATTATAATTATAGACAGCTACTTAATGTGCGCTAGGAAGCACGAAACCGTATTTCTGACGGACGATCGGATGTAAAGAGAAATGTCTCGATGTCACAGTAGTGGTATTCAGTGGTTAAACTGTTTCCCCGAAGCGACAGGCCGATTTGTTTGTGAAACACGGTAGCTTGTTATGTGCTTACTCCAAACAGGCGACAATGCGGCGTGTTTCCAACGAGATTCCACGTCTACTCTTCTATATAGCCTACTGGATAATACTGGATTGTGCTGGTTCTCGTGCCGTGTGATGCCGGCTTAGAACACCATCACCTTATTTCTTTCTCGCGTGTGTCGTAAGAGACGACTAAGGGCCTCGAGGAAGGCTGACAACCTGTTACTACAGTAATCATCTGAAATGACCTTCAATATTTGTCAAGACGTAGAGATACCGACCGTGTTTTTACTGCCGTGAATGCTTTGCCTACCCTGCAAGGGATAAAGGCACACGCAAAAATGCATAGGTAGTGGCGCTTAATACAAGAGAAGCTATCTTGCAAATCAATTAACTTTATCAAGTTTAGGTAGAATTAGACTTGGAAGTTCAGCTTCATCATCCTAATCAAAAACAAAACAGTTTAATTGACGATTTTAACACCGTATTAATTATCTCAAAACCCCGATTATCCAGAACAGAACTGGGCCACATTTATAATCGCGTTATCATTATCAGCCCCGCAAAAGCAAACAGAGTTCATCTGACGCTATCTAGGGAAATCTGTGCGATAAGCGTGTTATCGTGCGCGGGTTTATTTTACCACACATACATACATAAATCACTCCTTTATCCCTTGCGGGGTAGGCAGAGCGTTAACGATCGAAATAACGGTCGTTAGCAGTCGTCTGACAGTAATGGCCCTTCAGATGATTCGTGTATCACTGTAGTGACAGGTTGTCAGCCTGTCGCCTAATATTGTAATACGTGGTAATACACATGAAACCCTCGAGTCCCTTAGCTGCCTCTTTCAACACCCGCGGGAAGAATTGGGGTGATGCTATTCTATGCCGGCATCGCACGGCCTTTATTTTACCTCACATTATTGCACTGCGTATTGGCCCGTTCATTTATAACTTTAAACAGTTTAGGTGTGGGTTAGGTCAATCGACTCTCCCCCCTACGTAAGAAAAAATAAGATCCCTATATACCCCCTTCCCTCCTTTTACAGATCCTTCCTTTATTCCCACGCCTTATACAGGGTGTAAGGGACGGTGTAACGAAAACTTTGCAGGCGTGATCAGACCATGAAACTGTACAACTTTTTCTATGCGGGCTATGGTGAGAAACGAAAAATTTTTTTGACCTTCCATACAAATTTCCCAATTAGCTAAGTGATTTTGTATGGGAACACGTAAAGTTTTTTTCGTTTTCCAACATAGCCGCCATAGAAAAAGTTGTTCAGTTTCATTGTCATGCCAGGATCGTAGCAAGTGGAAGAAAATAGTCTCTGCCTACCCCAACGGTAAAGAGGCGTGATTTATGTATGTATGTATTAATGCCCATCGTGCTTGAAAAGCTCGATAATAATTTATCATAACATCTTCACTAAGCATTTTCTATGAGACTCAATGAATCTGCGACACCTTTCAAAGGCTCAAATTACTAAGGTACATATAAAAGCGGAAATATTTCCGCATGAACAAAAGTAAAAGGGATAGGTAGGCAAATAAAAGGGCTTATTCCCAAATTAGATTTATTGGATAAGTCCCAGTTAAAGGGCCCTTTGAGGGCCTAACTCGGGCAAATTGACAGAAAGGCCCCTTTGATTGTCACAAATAGTGAACTGATCAATGAGACTTAAAAAAAAAATCGACCGATGGGTAGTTTTAAAAGTTACTCACAATGATTTAAAATAAAAATGAACACATACATACATACACAAATCACGCCCATTATTCCTTGCGAGTTAGGCAGAGCGTTAACGATCGTAAAATTACGGTCGTTACCGCCACGTTTAACAAGTCTTGATGATTCGTGTATCACTGTAGCCGAAAGTTGTAATACGTGGTAATACACATGAAACCCTCGAGTGGCTTAGTTGCCTCTTACAAAACCCGCGGGAAGAATTGGGGTGATGCTATTCTATGTCGGCATCACATGAAATAAAAAATTAAATTAATGTTTAAAGTATATCGAGGAATGGACTACTTCATATAAATTTATAAACTATGCCTAAAGAATGTAGTCGTGAGTAGACAAAAAGAAATCGGTCGTCACATGAGATTTACGTGTCTAATTCAAGGGTTTAAATGATTATACAGTTCAGTCATTTACCATTTTAATATGTGCTCGACTGCCTCAGAAGGAGGCTTATGTTTTCCGAGAGTATACAGAGTGTTTTTCAAAAAAGTTCTCGTTTCCCAACATAGTCCCCATAGAAAAAGTTGTTCAGTTTCATGGTCTGAACACGCCTACAAAGTTTTCGTTACACCGTCTGTTACACCCTGTACGTATATTTAGGGATGTATGTGAACTAAATTCTTTTTCACGGCTACAGTCCTAACGGATGTCGACATTATGAGGTGTTGTTAGATTCGTCTCAGCAGCGCAAGTTACATTGTCTATATTTAAATCTTATAAATTCTAAATGGCGGTTTTATACACAAAATATAACTAACTAACAACTAATAACTAATATATTATTTTTAATATGAAACCGCAGAGCACACCGGCATGCGTATGCAGCACGTGTACACGCGCGTACCTGTTTTAATGTATAGGATTGTACGGGAGACGGCACACCGCTTGCGTATCCCACGCAACGCAAGCGGTGTGGCGTCTCATACAATTCCAAATGTTACAACCAGTACGCGCGTGCACACGTACAGGCATACGAAGGCGGTGTGCTCTGCCCTTTAGATAGATAGATAGATAAATCATTTATTGCCACAAACACAGTCATTACATTAATCTGTCCCGATGGCGTAGCGGATAGTATGCCTGCCTTCTACGCCGTGGGTCGTGGGTTCGATTCCCACCGGACACAAATATTTGTTAAGTCAATTTTCAAATATTTGTGTTGAGTCTGGGTGTTTTCTATGTATAATATGTATTTATTTCCAAAAAAAAAGTATGTATGTATTAGTATCAGCTATCTAGTTCCCATAGTACAAGCATTGCTTAGTTTGGGGCTAGATGGCGCTGTGTGAATTGTCCAGGATATATATTTATTTATATATCTTATTATAACATTTTAACCAAAATTTTAAATTGAGTGTGTATGTGACAAAAGGGACTCTTTCAGCTGAATTCAGTTTCAAAACGTGATGTCCTGAAAAAGCGCTGTTTTTCAAAACGTCCCCTTTTACCACAAAAAAGCTTGCTGCTACTGTGAACTGTAAATTACGCGGCGGCGGCCCCCTTTGCAATTACAAAATCGCTTCATTAACTACTACTGAGCCCAGTAAAGTGTCCAATATCTGGGCTAAGCGATCTAAAGCTTATCTTAATGGTGTTGAGAACACCTTTCGCCAGGTGGCGTGTTGTTCCCCTCGCCAATGCGCAAGCGCATATCATTGGGCTACGCATCGTATGATCGCGCTGTATTGCCAAATCTGCAGAAAATTAAACGTGCTGATTGTGATCATTATATAAATAAATCTTTTATGACTCATTGTAATACGAGCGTCTAATGTGTTTTGTTGACGGATTACTAGTTCAGTGTTCAAAAATGAAATCGCAATTTTTTACAATTAACTGTGACACATGACTTATCTGAAAGGGCCCTCACATATTGTCAGACGTTGCGATAAAGACCGTGATTTTACGGTCATTATCGCTCTGCCTATCCCGCAAGGGATATAGGTGTGATTTGTACATAACACTTTGTGAATAAGACTTACGGCTATTACAAATATAATTACAAAAAGCCATTTAGATCATTTTATTACATATTCAAAATATTTCATTACTTCTTCTTCTTCTTTGCGAGTCGAGACGAACTAAATTTCTTTTGACCAGTATGTGGCCACATTAATAGCGTTCGGAGTGGCCGCCCATAGATCTTCTAGCGTGCAGACATTTCTTCAAAGATTTTTCCCACGTGCCTAGCTCTTTCGAATTGTTTTCTGCATAATTTTGTTACAAAACTGCCTGGCAACATTGAGTTGCTGCTAATGCCCAGTGTTGATAGCACAAAAAAACTCTTTCTAATTTATGCTGATTATATCTTGCGTGTTTTGCGTAAGATCTGCGTATCTGATCGTTCTATCGGACATACCTGTCATTAGTGGTCAGTAGTCTATAAATTAGGTCTTGGTTTGAGGTTTCTAGATGAGCGGGATGTATCCAGTAGTCCACTGCTGGACGTAGGCCTCCCTGAATTGAGGGGTGCTTGCCACAGTCTTCACTTGAAGCGACGTATTACATGTACAATGTACACGTTATGCTAGGTTTTTTTAAACTTTCTTATACTTTGAGTTTCAATGGCCTATGATGTTACGTATACCCAGATCCTTTATTATGGCAATGGATAGGAAACTGAGGAACTAATAGCGCCACTCTCGACTGCGTCTTTTTTCTGTGATTGGTCATAATTCAGTTATTTATTAGCAAATATTTTAAGGGGTGAACCAGCCCATGAAACTGAACAACTTTCCCCAAAGAACATAGGTCTGATGCCGTGCTGTGTGATGCCGGCTTAGAATAGCATCACCCCACATCCTTCCCGCGAGTGTCATAAGAGGCGACTAAGGGACTCGAGAGTATTAGTGTATTACAATTTTGCGGCGACAGGCTGACAACCTGTCACTATAGTGATACACATGTTTTCTGAAACAACCTTATAAAACAATCCTCAAAAATGTCAGACGTGGCGATAGTGGCTGTATTCTTACAGCCGTTAACGCTCTGCCTACCCCGCAAGGGATAAAGGCGTGATATATGTATGTATGTTATTAGGCACAGTCGCGCCTGCTGCCATCTGCATTAAGCTTTAAGTTTTCCTCCCCAATTCTTATTTCTGTTCATATTATAAATCTGGAGTTTAGTTATTGTTTATCGTGGCACATTTGTTTCATTTAAAAAAGAGAAATCACACGATATACGTCTAACAGGCTGTTTCTTCTGACAACGTTTAATTCGAACAGAAGTAAAAAAACGACCAACTGCATAAACATCTCATTTGCTTTTTATATGTAATCACTGTATTTAACCTAAGATACGGGCCAGGTTAGCTTTCGGGTTGCAGAGGTCAGATGGCAGTCGCTCTATGTAAAAACTTGGTTCCACGTCAAATCCACGGTTAGGCAGCCGACTCCGACAGAGAAACGGGATAAGGCGGGAGAATGAAAATGATGTAATCACTGTATTTTCGCCAGAGGCCTGCTGCTTGTTAATAGGCCGTTCAGAACTCTATTATCGTATCGTAGTAATATTATCTAAAGTAGTCATATGAAATTACTATGACATTTAGTTATATATATATATATATATATATATATATATATCTGTATCATGGGCTTAATATTTATTATCTATCTTAATCCTATAACGTCTGAAATTAATCTACGACGACTTCTGTAGGATTTTTGGCACGGTTATTGAAATGACAATACATACATACATACATATATCACGCCTTTATCCCTTGCGGGGTAGGCAGAGCGTTAACGGCCGCAAGAATACGGCCACTACCGCCACGTCTGACATTTTTGAGGATTGTTTTCTAAGGTTGTTTCAGAAAACATGTGTATCACTATAGTGACAGGTTGTCAGCCTGTCGCCTAAAAAATGTAATACAGCAACACTCCCGAGTCCCTTAGTCGCCTCTTACGACACTCGCGGGAAGGATGTGGGGTGATGCTATTCTAAGCCGGCATCACACGGCACAAATGACAATTATGTGATAATTTTAATCAGATAAATAAATAAGTGTTTACACACTAACTAATAGAATTTTGTTTCTACGTACTAACTTCCTTTCAAGGAATGAACCATCCCGTGAAACTCAACAACTTTTTCCAATGAAATTTTTGGAGCTCACATACAAAATGTACCAACCGAATGAGTCAATTTGTTTGTGAAGTCTAATTTTTTATTCATATTTCGACCCATGCTTCATTGTTATTTGGAAAAGTTGTTCAGTTTCATGGGGTTCATCCCTTGAAAGGAAGTTAGTACTCCTCCTAACACCCTGTATATCTAAACACTTTAATGTAGATTTTTTATTAACATTTTCAATTAATTTGGCGTACTACAAAGTGTCTTTATTCGTAAACAACACATCGCTTGCAAAATATTTCAGGCATGCAAATGATACCATTCATTCTATTTGGAAAGGTTTCAGAAATTTGCGATTGAATCACTTAAAAATGTTAGTTTTCCTCTTGCAATGTCTTTCAAAGAAATTGGCATTCGATACAAAATATTTTGAGATTTTCTAATATGATTCACTTTTAAGGTTTGAAATTTTTTATTCCTTCGGGAAACCGAGGAAACGTAATTAACTGGATTTAAACTAGTAAGATAGAGTCAGCCGTGATACCGGCTTAGAATAGCATCAGCCCATTTCTTTTCGTGCGTGCTCTAAGAGGCAACTAAGTACAACTTTACTCAGGCTGACAACCTGTCACTACAGTACACGAATCATCTGGAAGGACCCTCAATACTTGTCCGACGTGGCGATAACGACCGTAATTTTACGATCGTTAGCGCTCTGCCTACCCCGCAAGGGATAATGGCGTGATTTGTGTATGTGTATGTAGGTAGGTAAGTACATGTAAAACTAGTAAGAAGTAGCGTTAGTAGTGCCATCTGTGATTGCATGTTGAATCTATTTACAATAACAACTATTACTTTGTGATAATAAAAGGCAAACACAATGTACATAATTGATTTATTTGTTGCGTTCTAGTGATACGTTACGACCTCGCCAGATGTCACTCGACAGTTGCTAATCGTATGCGCAGGCGTTGATCATATTGGCGGGCTTTATTTAGTAAAATAGCGTATGTCGAAGTAGTTATCGGATTAAGCGGCCCGTCCACGACTGCACCTGCTGGTACTAGTTTTCCCGTGGGAATAAGACGTTTTCCCTTCCCTTCCTCCTCCTTCCTTCCTCGTGAATCACTCTATCCATTAAAAAAATCTGCATTGTTTAGTTTTTAGAGATTTAAGCAAACATACATAAATACAGACGCGAAAAGCGACTTTGCTATATATTATGTAGTGATTCGTATAAAATGAAGAAAAAAAGAAAATTGGTCATATTTTCTTCTAGTAATAATTTCTCTTGAAATTTGTTGTTAATACGGGCATGTCCTTAGAAAGCCTTAACAAAAAAGAAAGTGTTATAGCTTTAGAGGCATTACTTAGCATGAAGACAGGGTAATACGTTTGTATGAAAATGTCCAGCTAGAGAATCCTGTGTGTAGACAGCAACCGAGACCTACGGCTTAACGTGCCCTCCGAAACACGGAACCATCTTACTTACGCACAATCGGGTGGTTCAGCCTTCAATGTCCTAACCAGACTGGGAACAAATTCACAAAGATTATATACGAAAAAAACATTATTAAAGATTATTATTGCATATTGATTGATTGTAGGTATTGTATTTAAAACCTAAACTGGTCTAGCATTGTATCGTGAATCGCAAACCACTTAGAAATAAGCTGTAAGTGTTTGTGGCATGAATTGGGTCATTGATGTTTACCAGATATCGGCGGTTTTAAATAGATCTAGATCTAAACTATGCAACCGTTTTATTGGTAACAGAATCAAGGTCTGCTTGATCTCTGGATTACTTTGCAATCTATAAATCACGGAATTTAGTGGGAATAGGAAAGTTACTACAAAGCGTTTCTTTCATTGCGTAATATGTTGAAATTGGTGAGTCACTACGTGGTTTTTAATGAAATGCTTCCATACTTACTAATTAAACTTACCAATTAACACGACTATTTAAAAAAAAACGTTCAAGTGCGAGTCAGACTCGCACTCGAAGGGTTCTGTACAATTAGGGGGCGTCCATAAATTACGTGAGGTGTTTATGGGGGGGAGGGGGTCGAGTCAAATCTCATCTAATCTTACGTTGGAGGGAGGGGGGGTCCCGGCAAATATCACGCAATTTTTTTATCAGATAGAAACAAAAAAAAAATTATACTATTTTGGTCAGGGGGAAGTATGAGCGGGTGGGGTGTGGGGAAGGCTAAACGCTCAAGGTCGTTGAGCAATGTAAGTCCCTTAATCCAGATTGTACATGCATAAGATTTAATCTTAAGCGTAATCGTAATACGATAAAGATCATTCACTAATTCGTTCAATAGAAAATAATTCATTCACACTTTTTTTCTTTTTACAATAACAATCCAACGCGTTTACGTAAGAACTCACATTTTGAAAAATCTCACGTGAGATTGGGAGATGGGGGAGGGGGTTGAATAAAATCTCACGACATCTCACCAGGGGGGGAGGGAGGGGCAGAAAATTAAAAAAAAACACCTCACGTAATTTATGGACGCCCCCTTATGTATAATAGTCTCGAGCATTGTATAATAGAGGCCCCTTGAAATAATAATGTTATTCAGTTTTTCTGCATTTGTTATTATAGCAGGAACAGTAATTTACGTGTTCGGTAAAAAAAAAACTGCTTGTTAATATAAGACATACAGACAGACAGGCAGACAACGAGCCTCAAGAATAGGGATCTCGTTTTGATCCTTAAGGTACGCAACCCTGAAAGGAATGATTGTGGAACTAATTTAATTACAAATAAAAGGCGTGGAAGAATTTCTTTTCGCATACTGAACCCAACCTGAATACTTAACAAAAATCCTCAAGAACAGGACGATTATAGTGATGCAACTTAGTACTATATTATCAGTAACATAGTGTTTTTATTTGTTTTGTATTATATATAGTATATATTTTTCTTAGTGACAATGTTTATCTGCTATCTCCAGAACACCCAAACATTACTAAGAAGCTATTTATACGCGTAAAAATACTTATTAAAACCATGTGTTATTGTAGCCGCTCCATGTCTCGACGAGCGTAATCAGAGGTTGGTGATAACCTCGCGTTATCAAGTTGTTTGACTTAACACCTTGGCTGCCGGTATGTCGGTTAGACTGCTAGATAAGTGACTTGACTAGTGAAGTCGAGTTCGAGATGAGTTCGAGTGAGCGAGCACGATGCCAAACAAATAGTATAACAAAGAAATTTATGCTAACCGAAGTACCTATTCCAAAATATATTAGGAACTTCATATAAACGAGGGTATCCACGATGGACACGACACGACAATGCACGACGCTAGTTGACTGTATGCGTTAAATCTCGTTCGGTCTCTCTCTTTTCGTGTGGGACACCAAGCCGTCCATCGCCCCAATGAACCCTAGTGTCAGGATTTTTCAACTAAGCTAAACTTCCTCTGAAACTTAAAAACCCGTATCAAAATGCGTTAGATGGTTTGGGAGGAGTCGTCGGGTTCATAACAGCGGAACTCAAAAAGCGGCTTTATTTCATAATATTGTAAATGTTTACTATTTTGTAGAAATATCCACAAGATAGTAATTTCGAATACTTAGTGTTTTTATCAAACACCAGATATTGATATAAATTTTTTGTTAGATAGCTAATACAAACGAAACAAGCGGTAAAAAAAATTGTATTAAAAGTAAGGACTGGCAAACAGCGTACGAAGTATAATTACTTTATTTTCAGTTGTATCAAAGTATTGCCGTGTGATGCCGGCATAGAATAGCATCACCCCAATTCTTCCCGTGGGTGTTGTAAGAGCCAACTAAGGGACTCGAGGGTTTCATGTGTGTTAGCACGTATTACAACTCTAGGCGACAGGCTGACAACCTGTCACTACAGTGATACACGAATCATCTGAAGCTGCCCTCAATACTTGTCAGACGTGGCGATAACGACCGTAATTTTAAGCTCTGCCTACCCCGTAAGGAATAAAGGCGTGATTTGTGTGTGTGTGTATCAAAGTATGAATATACTAAGTATAGATCTTCGGTTGTATACCTGCAGGATATAGGTACGTGACGTCATATTTAACTTGATATGCAAATTGCATTCTATAAAGTTCATATATCATGAACGATATGAATCTAAAATTGGTTGTAGAATAACTTATGAATGAAAGTTCAATGCCGGAGCGAAGGTAGAACATAATCATATTTAAAAGGGCACTAACTTATAAGATTTTCACAAATACGCCTTTACTACTGAATAGTTATTTATCGCAAAATAATCTATATTGATAATTATTCGTATTAATTTCTTCGATTAATACCGGATATGTATAAAGTAAAACCCGTCTTTACGACTATTTGCACAACAGCTGTTCATTGTTTATCTTTCTGCATAAATTATTTCATGAAATTACTTGACTTACTTTAAGTTACAAAAATGACAAGGTACAAATACAAAAGTTAAATATTTTCATGTTCCTTAAACTAAATTAATCTGTTAAAAATATTTATGGTACTTAAAATTGTTAATTTTCTCTTTGAATTTAGATAGATGTGTAAAGACTTGGTTTGGGCAACGTTGAATTCGTAGTTAAAACATACATTCAGAACTCCTGAAATGAAATTGCGAAAATGCCGCTACTCTGGCTGTCCGCCAGTAACACGCTTCAGCTTATTTGATAACTATTTTTACACAAACAGATGCATTATATTTATTAATATCCAGCAGCCCAATTCACCCATGTTTATATTATGAGGAAATTCAACTATAAAATTTCCTTTCAATGTTGATAACAAATCTAGATAAGCCGCACTGAGCACATACGTTGTGTAAACAACTCACGTCTTTCTACGTCAGTAGTTACGTAGCTTCGGCTATTTATAGACGCTCAGTAATCGATAGAAAATTTATTAAAATTGATTCTTAATTGACAGAAAAGAATTACGCGGTCTGTCAGACCGTCGCGGCTTCACACGGTCAAATAAACAATCGAAGTGTGACAGTGTTGGGCGTGCTATCGCATTTTCCGGAGGCTGGCCGGCACTCGGCAGTGCCACCGGCGCGCGCGCACCGAAAGCATGTGCCTCGCGCCAACACTGCGATGTACATAGAACCCGCCGCGTTCCGCGCACCCAGCGCCGAGTCGCTCGCGACTTCCGAACCGCAAACCGCGATATGGACGCAGTGCTTACCCACACCCTTATTCGCAGGCAAGAAGGCTCCCCTCAAGACCTTCGACGAGATCCAGCCGCTGCTCCAACAGGGCCGCAAGCGCGAACTCAAACTCATCATCCGGGAGAACTCCTGGCCCATCAACAGCCCCGTCCGGGCCTCTCTCTGGCCCGCGCTCTGCCGGCAACACCAACATGGCAAATCCATGCTCGACGGCTTCTACTGGGACATGGTCACACAGGTCAGTGCTCCTTAGTTTACACAATCTTATTTATCAAGGTGTTCGTGTTCGCATAAAAAGAAATGTGTGGTGAATTTTGTGGCGATAAAAAAGGTGTTTATCTCGCGGGTGCGCGAACGCGAAGGTCGCGCGTATTTACTTTGCGCAACGTGAAAATGTTTGGCAGATATCGCGTCCCCCAGATAAAAGAGGTGACGTCCCTGCAAGGTCGGCAATTGTTAGGATTTTGCCGGTCGGTTTGGTTATCTGGGGATCATTATGCCGGTCACGTGAGGCGCGTCGAAAAGCCGACGCACGTGTATGTGTCGATGTTGTGTCGCGGTTGTTTCCTACGCCGCTACCGGTGGAAGGGGCGCGGTTGCCATTCAGCTAGGCCTTGTATACGACATCAACGTGCGCCAACGCATCTAAACTTAGGGCTCATGCATCAGGAGCGCAAGTAATACTAGTCGTTCGAAATATTTAGCCTTTAACTGGGTATGCTGAATTGCTGAGCAATAATATTTTTTTTTGTGCATTTACCTCCTTTGCTATTGAAATAATCATTCATTACGGTTATTTTCAATATCATAAGGAAAAAATTATCGATAAATACACACTAAATAACGTACTGGAAGTTTCTACTACAATTTAACATACGAATCAGTATTTTTCAGTGAAATAGCACAGTCAGACAAGAAGACAATGTTCTTTTATTTGCTCTGAAAACCTGTAGCAACCCTGAAGCTTCAGCTCACAATAGGAGCGTCTCTCGCATCTTAATTAACCAGTGGTCATAACAATAGCTAATTATACCACAGGTGTCCGAGTGATGAATAGAGCCACCAGTGCGACGCCATGTTTTCCTACAACGGAAATAACAGGCTTTTATTCACACTCGCGGGGTAGACAGAGCGTCAACGGCCGTAATACCGATTGTGTTCGGCACGTCAGACAAGATTTCAGGTATGAAAGCGTTTATTGATTGAGGCAGGTTGCAAGTCCACAAATAGCTACGCAGATACAGTCACTTCTAATCGCCCCTAAATCTTAATATACAGAAGGGTCTCTTAATAATCTTTTACGAAACCCACGGAAAAGGGATGGGGTCAAGTGGGTTATGACGAGCAACCATTGTACATATCCTAACCCCAAAAACTTTAGGAAGCCTATGACCAACAGTGGACGCCCAACAGCTGTTGACAATGATAATCATACGAAATTATAACGTCGACTAGATAGAGCAATCAGTAGAGGTCGCGGGGCCGTTGGCGACCAATCGTCAATTGTCTTCCAATTTAGCCGATAGCAATCATGACGCATAGAAAACTGTAAACGCATGACGTCACGAATAGTTAAAAACCGTGACTTGTACCGGAGTATCAGAGATCACAGATCAAAGGTTATTTTAAGTAAGGTATTAGATATACATATAGGTTTTTGTGACTTGATTATTAGGTAGAAAAGCCCTCTGTGTTCAACAACTCGCGCAAGGTTTCAACTTAGGTCGACGTTTGTCTAGGGAAAACTTCAATTCTATGGTCAGTCTGTCCCTTAAACGAGACCTATTCCTGTATTCTTCTTCTTTCTAGCCATTGACTTAGTGTAGGCCTCTTGCAAACTTTTCCACTTCTTTTGGGCAGCTTCGGGCAGTTGCGACCCCCCACCTTTTTGATGACATTTGTGTTCACCATATTTCCGTATTCTATCACCTGAATTTACGATTACGAATAGTCCATATACTGCTTTTTCATTCATACCATGTGGAACGCGAGTTTGTAACTGTTACCATCGATTCGATGAAGAAGAAGATGTTGACCGCGGAGTCGACGAGCGACTGGATAGTCTTTAAACCTGGTATAAAGGCATATGAAAGTGGTGAGCTCGTAAAACCCCGCAAGCTATAAAGTCGGAAAACTTCTTAGGTTGGCGAGAGTGCATTATGTTTCGTGTTATTATTTCGGCGCATGCTATTGGCACAGAATCAAGACCCACTCACCTTCGTCGCAGCGCAATTTACCAACTATATGTTTATACAGTTATGTACATAGTGTTCTATCGACAATAGATTAGGGCATTTTAAAAACCAGATTTATATTGGTCGTTCTCAACTGTAGAGACCAGTACAGTAACTTTGAAGATCTAGAAATTGGTGCAGTATTTGCAAATTCGTGCTCTCAATGAACAGGTTGAGTTGATAACATCTGAAGTTATGATCGGATCTGAAACACTCAGCATAGGACAGCCTATTGCCCGTTTTTTGAAACTACAGGCTACAACTCTATAGGTGAAATTCAATGTACATTGCGTAGCGGGTTAAAAATCCTGGTCTTATAATATCCCATTGGCTACGCAATGTAGATCGAATTTCACCTGTAGACTTGTAGCTTGTATTTTCGTTGCATGGGGAACTATGGCCTATGCAACGAAACTACAGGCTACAATACTACAGGTGGAATTCGATGTACATTGCGGAGCCGGTGAGACATTATAAAACCAGGATTTTCGACCCGTTACGCAATGTACATCGAATTTCACCTGTAGAATTGTAGCCTGTAGTTTCGAAAAACGATGCACTGGTGAACTAAATCTTGCAGCTGAACCGAAATTGTCCTGCAGTTGTCGTTTCATTTTCAATGACATTGATAAAATAAACTTTAGAAACAGAATTCCAGCTCTACTCAATTAAACTTCCGCTATGACCAATACTCGTTTGAAGATGAAACTTCAATCGATCGACCAAAATCTTCCAAGAAATTTGGCGAATGTTTCCATAGTGACAAACCGCTTGTTTTCAACCTTATCTGACAAAACATGACTCAAGAGACATTTTCCACGTGGTGCTCAAGGAAAATGCTGACTCGCTGAGTTTATGCCAACATTCCGGTTTTCTCGGAAAACCGGCAGATGCCATTCCAAAAATAACTCTCACAGAACGGATGTGTGATCTCTGGCGCAATGTTGGCATTATTTGTCATATGTCAGCAGTGAAACATCCCATCATGGATCCAAGGCTTTACCAGGAGTTTGGACATCGATTTTGAGCCAACTGCAACCAAAGTCTTTACGTACTCGTCGAGACATTCTTGATGTTTTTAAGGTGTTGACCTAACCTGATACTTTCCTAAGAGTTATCTATGTTCGTGTACTTCAGATCAAATATGTATTCATTCAAAGTGAATACCCCGTGCAAAAAATGCGGAAACCTTTTTTTGGCAAGCTATTTTGGTATTGGAATCGGTATCGATTTGACATGCATAAGACTTGGAATCCGAGAAGGGGGAGAAGAGGGGTCTTGAACCTGGCAGTGTCAACGCCGGTGTATTACATGTACAGGATGTATCTGCAAAGGTGCGAACCCATGAAACTATGGGTAGGGTAGGTAGATGTAGAGGTATGTCCTCGTAACAACGAACAACTTTCCCCAAGGAACATTGGACGATATTTATGTTCCAAAATTGCCGGTCAGGTGTTTAATTTTGTCGTCGGAGGTCGAAACTTTTTTATATTGGGAAAGATTTTCTTGTTTCACTCACGTTCTTACTTATGTGTGGCTTAATTAAAACGTAGGTCTTGCCTACACGAGTTTCTGCAAATTTTCTGACTCCTACGTAGTTTTAGGTTCCCACCCTCCCCTAGGCTTCCTTGGCGCCACGACCTTCCTCCACTATTTCTTTGCGACCGAGCCATTAGAGTGAGTTTTCTTTCCTATAAACACTTTCCGTATCATTAAGACATAAATACTCCAGTTCAGGAATTTGAACTTTTGTAGACACCCTCTATGTATCTGCTGGTGCGGTGCCAACGACTCACGCGCCTTGACCTCGCATTTCGATAACCGAAGCATCAGGCCATCTCTGTTCCTCTCATGCCACGCGCAATAAGACCGATAGAGACGGCAACACGGAAAAATAAACGCCTCTCTCACTTCTGTCTTTGTTTACGGGCCTGACCTATCCAAGATCTGCGATTGGGATCAATACATGTAATTACTGTTATTACTTCAAAACTTTTGTATCGGAAATCGATTATTCGAAGTTGAACGTGATATATCGACTTTTTGCTTATCTCAAGTTATGATTAATGCAATGCGTAACCATTGAAGACTTCAGAATTTTTTGTGTATAAAATTTCCCATGTAATCAAATTCATAAGCAAATTTCTACGAATCTTGAAAGCTTGTTATCTGCGAATGGATTTTCAAACAGTAATTCTGGTCAAAACAAGTTAGCATCGCAAAGTTAGTAAGCAGAGATACGCCCACGTCATACATAATCTTATTAAACCTAATCCTATTACGGGGACCGTCACTTGGGACTCTATTATTAAAATACAATTCTAATTGAATCCCAGGAGGGACTTCGTCGGGACTTATTCTAATACCGCTGTTTATAAACAAAATTATACAGTTGGATTTGCAAGTCCGTCAAGGCTTAGAGATTTGGCAAAGTTAGTACAATTTGCATGGATAAATCAACGTCGCAATTTGCACAACTTCTAAGTAAATCCACTCAATTGACACCAGTGTTTTCTATCATTATTTTTCATTACGAAAACATATTCAATAGGTGATTATCTGAATCCAATAACCTAGCAAAGTAATGAGCAACATAAAAGGAAAATATTCCCACATCCATACAGACATCATCTTCTATCTATTTTTCATTAGCGATATGTTTTCTCTAGACTCTAGGTACTTATTCTAGGCCGGGTCTGAAGACCAGGCCATAGATAAAAGGCTGAATCTGTCTCGATAATGTTTCTACATTCTCCCGTACAGTCTCTTCCCGTATTTATATTTCATATTTCTACTTAAGGAGTAGGTATTTCGTCGTACAATTCATGCAAGGTCTCTTTATCTTTAGCTACCTTACACATAAATAAAGATCCATGAATGAACCACGTCATGGCTTGTTGGGTACACGTTCAGTCATGTCGAATGTCTCTTATTGCTGAGCTCAAATTGCTAAACGACCACGTGGACTATCCGATATCTGAAGACCATTTTTAATGGCACTTGCTATATCCATTGCTGGTTTTTTGTGACGCTAGTAAAAAGGGGCTTGCGACCCAAGCAGCGACGTATGTTGAAGTATTGAATGTGTAGCAATAGAATTTGAGCCATAGAGTAATAAACGATCTATGTGTCGGCAGTTAGACAGTGATTGATCTCGTATGAAATCTGATAGATCGATGTAATGTAATGATCATTTGGTGTTATCTGTTCCGGTTGCTACTGTATTACATGTGTCTACAAGATGTTCTTTGTTAGCTTCCGTTTTCTGTTTTTACATACACAAATCACGCCTTTATCCTTAGCGGGGTAGGCAGAGCGTCAGCAATCATAAAGTTACCACGCTTGACAAATATTTGAGGGTCGTTTCAGATAACTTTTTTATTACTATTATAGTGACGGGTTGTCAGCCTGTCACCTAAAATTGCAAAGCATCAAGTCCCTCCGTAGCCTCTTACGACACCCACGGGAAAGAAATGGGGTGGTGCCATTCTAAGCCGGCAGAAAATTGCACTGTCGTGTTTCAGGTCGTTTGCTTATTCAAGATTATTGCCACCTTCAATGATCTGATCACAGACAATATCATAAAAGACTGCATGATTTGAATGTGTCTTAAGCTAGAATCCGGGCTAGGCTAGCCTCGGGTTGCAGAGGTCAAAAGGCATTCGCTCTGTGTAAGCAGGTTTCACTTGGTTTCACGTCAAATGCCCTAGGTTAGGTAGCCGACCCCGACAGAGAACGGGATATAAGGCTAGGAGAATGATCATGACTACTACATGATTCATAAAGTTTCAACTATTTCACTACGATTTCGTCATATCAATAAGAATATTGCAACGTCATCTCATCACTATAAAAATATTACTTGATATGTAGTTACTAACGTTTTACCACTTGCGTTATAGATAGGATAGAAAAAACGGTAAGTTATACTAAGGTTAGTAGGATAAGGGAAACATCGATGGAAAAGGAACACGTAATGATGTGTTTTTATTTGAGGGTTTAGTTATTTCTTAAACTGGCGTATGCATATATGTTCTTTCCACAAGCCCTAAGGTAGACTGGAAGATAACGCCTTTGGCGTTAGGTCTGACAATGTACAGTTGTGCATAAAGTTAAATAAATTAAAATAAATAAAATAAATGCCGAAAAAACAAATTAAAAATGTAAAAGAAAAAACAGCGTCCATTCTAGAATAATAGAATCTATTCTGTTCCACGAATTAGTAAACAAACGCGACTCATAGTATAACTCCCTAAGACCTAGAAACATGTCTCCAAGTAAGTATCATCATACAATACGACGTGTCATAGTCATAACTATTACGTTTATACTTGGGTGTGCACAAACATAAAACAATATGAACTGATCTTCTTTCCTTCTAGCATTCTTTTGGTGAGTCAATGACATCCCGGTAGACCTTGGTGCCAGAGTTCTGAACCCCTCTTTGAGGACTGTTTAAAAAAACCTGCTTGCTGGCTATGTTTTGGAATTAAAATTTTATCTTGATGATACTAAAGTCGAAGGTGTTATGTAACGAAACGACTGTCATCTAAGTAACTGATCATAGATAAAAACAGGAGAAGACAGCTAAATGACCCTTAGAAACGGTATAATATCAACAAAACAGGTACCTTAACCAAACTACCAACAACATCACAAAGTGTTATTCCCTGAAATAGAACCAAAAACTCAGGTTCTCAAACTACTAGACCACAGAAGCGGTTTCCGTCTAGACTAGGGCGTGAACAAACATAAATATAAACTGATAGTTGATAAGGAGAGGTGTGTCGCACCATAAAAGAGTTATCGCCAGCGCCACTCGTAAAACACGTTATGAGCTGTTGCTCATCTATTCATCTTGCATGACATTGCAGTTAGAGCCACCACCACACCACCACACTAGAGGCAAACAAAACAGTATCAAGACAGATAGGGATGTGCCATCGTTGTTTCTAGTTTCTATTATCTTACAGAGTTTACTAATCTTAATCAAATAACAGAGACGTGTGTCGCAGCATCATAAAATAGTTATCGCCAGCGCCATTCGTAAAACACGTTAGAAGCGTGATACTTGCTCAACAATTTCATCTTGCATGACATTGCACTTAGAGCCACCGCATACTAGAGACAAAACAGTATCAAGACAGATAGGGATGTGCCATCGTTGTTTCTAGTTTCTATTATCTTACAGAGTTTACTAATCTTAATAAAATTACTGAGACGTGTGTCGCAGTATCATAAAATAGTTATCTCCAGCGCCACTCGTAAAACACGTTATAAGCGTGAGACTTGCTCATCAATTTCATCTTGCATGACATTGCACTTAGAGACACCACGCACTAGAGGCAAAACAGTCTCAAGACCTAGGGATGTGATTTTATTTGGAATACTCATTGAAGTTATGTCCTAACGTAGGTACTAGAACAGATGGCGCAAACAAAAGTTAGCATCAAGCGCGAAGAGCGTGGGGGGACGGGTATGAATCATATATGCAGAGCCACTGTCATGGTGAAGTTGTAGCTAAGTGGCCCCAAACGAATGGAACACCTTTGTAATGTGTGGTGTCTTCTCTTCTCTATACATTTCTCAATAGCAATACTAGTATGGTTCATCATATTCACTTATTTTTAGAAAACTTGCCAACCTGCGGGAAAACCTAACGCGAGAAGTTTTTAAACATTTGTTATTTTCAATTTGATTTGGTTAAGAAAATTGTATTACCTTAAATAAAATATCATCAATACAGGGTGTAAGAGACGGTGTAACGAAAACTTTGCAGGCGATTAGACCGTGAAACTGATCAAGAATTTCTATTGGGGCTATGTTGGGAAACGAAAATTTCACGTCTTATCCTTGACAGTATGCCGTGGTACAGAATTTCGCTCTTATCTTTATAGTGTTATAATTTCACGACATGTTTATTATTATCTGTTTTCGCCTTTGTATTTTTATTGTTGTTCTATTTCTCCTTATCTTATTAGTGTGTTTTCTCTTGGTGAAGCCATTGCAAATTACATTTCTTGTTGAATACCGTGCCAAGTTCTTTCTTGCTGTCACTTCGAATAACAACCATTTAATTTAATAGGATTGTTGTTAAAATTCTTTATTATAGTCCGGTCGTAAAGTAGGCGAATTTTAGTTTCGCATAAAAATTGTTCAGTTGGTGAATGTTTGGCCAACATGGGCAAAGCTCGCGTGGCAGTGAGCCAAGTCCAGAATTAGATGATTTCACCTTCGAGCTGGTATTGTGGTCACGTGCGAGAATTACGGTGTTTAGTCTCATGTTTCTACTATTTGTGACCGGTGTTATTGGGTTTGTGCGGATACGAATTCCTTCAAGGTAAAATATAAGGTGTAAATACATACACATATCACGCCTTTATTCCTTGCGAGGTAGGCAGAGCATTAACGATCGTAAATTACGGTCGTCATCGCCACGTCTGACAAGTATTGAGGGTCCTTTCAGATGATAAGTTTAAAAAATTAAGCAAATATTTTAAGGAGAAAACCAGTCCATGAAACTGAACAACTTTCCTTGAGAAACATAGTTGGAAATATGAAACTAAATAGACACAAACTGACTCCGTCGGCTGTGGTACATTGTGTATGGGAGGTCCAAATTCTTTTTCATGTTTAGACCTACGTTTCTTAGGGAAAGATGTTTACCCCTTGCTGTTGATTTTTTTTATAACCTGTCGCCTACGTTACCTATGTGCCACTCACATTAACTAGCACTATAGTTAAAAACAGAAAGAAATATGTAGTTACAAATTTGTAACGATTAACAATAACTTACTAGAAAAATAACCTATCAACGTTCATAGAGTAAAAAATGCTACGTACCATTATAAAACACATAAGTAAGTGAAACTGACTCATTGTTTACAACACGATTGCATTCCGCAAAAAAAAAACTAGTCGAGATTCAACTAGTTTTCCTTACAATGGGAACTTCTCTAGCCAATTTTAAGTGTAGTACATAGATGGCACTGAGTTAAACTGAAAAAGTTTATTTTTTACAAGGAAATGTATTTTGTCTAGTTGAGTATCAATATAAGTCATATGTCAACATTTCAACCTAACGCAACTCCATCTGGTATGACATCTTAAACTAGCTCGAGATCTGTCAAATACAGACAGATAGAAAACTTCCCATTGATAAAACAGATCGGTTAGAAGACATGTAAAGTCTGTTTTTTATTCAGAGAGAGTGAATTGATTTTACTGGGTTGCCAGTATTTTGCAAATCCGATGTGTCTATACCGGTATCTGTTGTTACCAAAGTGGAAAAATATTTAATGTGTTTGTTTTTTTAGTTCCTAGCAGATGGCGCTCGTGCGAACGATGTAAAAGCTCAGCAGTGATTTTCCATAGATAGGGGTAATAGTTTTTTTATTATGCACCGAACTTGTCAGATGATTGGCACATCACTATTTAATATTTGTAAAAAACTGGCAACCCAGTACTGTCAATTTACTCTCTCTGTATAAAAAGCAGACTTTAAACGTTTTGGTACGGTTCAGCAGGTACGTCCTTGCGAGTGAAAAAAGTTGTTATGTCAGCTGATCGGAATCGAACCTTGGACCGCTATCTCCGGCAGTGAGTAACCGTGTAGGAAGCGAACATACTTCCTGAACTTGGATTATCTTAATGTTCTCCTTATTGCGTGGGAGGGTATTCTCGAATACATTGTTGTGTATATAATCGCCGCAATTTAAAAAAATAAGGTGTTAGTATTCGATAACTATTCGTTACACAACCATGTCAGAAGCCTGCCACTTGTAGAAGGCGGTTGAAAAGTCTGACACTACGGTTCATCGGGTCGTTGAACGACTCGGTGTCCCACACGAAAAGAGAGAGAGTATTCGATTTTGTGTCACTTTTCCATCTAATGGGTTGACGAGTTGACGGGCGGTCCGATGAACAGCAATCATGCAGAGGCCGCCGCCGTGCCGTTCAGTTTCACAAATCACGCCTGTATCCCTTGAGAGGTAGGCAGAGCGTTAACGGTCGTACAATTACGGTCGTTATCGCCACTTCTGACAAGTATTGAGGACCCTTTTAGATGGTTGTCAGCCTGTCCCCTAAAATTGTAACACACATGAAACCCTCGAGTCCCTTAGTTGCCTTTTACAACACCCGCGGGAAGAAATGGGGTGATGCTATTCTAAGCCGGCATCACACAGCATATTATTCATTACTACTTTTGAAAAAACGTAGATTCTATCTGCTGAGTCTTAAGAATGCAATATTTGCACAATCGTAGAATCGTCTAATCAAATACCTAATCAATCATAGGTAGAATGTAGGTAGTCCATATTTTCCTTGTAGATATTTAAATTCCATTTTTAACAAGATGAATGGTGCGTGGTCTTGCGAGACAGGATTTATACTATAGTTTATAAAAAATAGCTTTATGCCTGTGACGTAAAAGAGAAGTAAATAATGGAAATAGGACCTTACGCCATAGCGTTTGCTCGTAGTTGACAGCTGTCACAGGTATCAAGCTATATAGTATACCAAACCAAATTACTTCAAAAACTATTAATTAACTACACTAGCGCTAACTAATTAGTTAACACAATTCTAGCTATTTAAAACTGGCACGATCAGAGAGAGTAACTATGATCATATTACGCATCTACTAATTAATTTAAAAATATCAATTCCAGCATATCCAAGTATAACAAGCGAACCCGTTTTCCCGTGGAAAAAGTCATTAAAGTGATTACATACTTACCTTTTCGTCATTTTCCGGGGGTTAAATGTAGCCTCTAGACTAGATGTTACTTATAAAGCTAATACGACAAAAAAAAAATGCTATATTTAGATTTCATTGTTCATTTCATTTATTTGTAAACAATTTGTTTACTACAAGATAGTGTATGGACATCTAAACCAAGTTGTTTTTTTGTATTCCTACGCTTATTTATTTCTCCGTCCATAAACACTCGTAAATCCTACAATACATCGACCATAATATGACCTTACACTCGCGTGCAAAATAATGTCCATTCTCGTAATCTGCGGTGCGTGCGCGCGCGCTGATCGAGTTTGCGCAATTGCGACCAATTAACTGTGCCAGTAGTTGACTGAGTATATAGGATGGATAAAATAAAGAATGATTAGATTAGAGGAACTTTGAAAGTTGCGCCAGTGAAAGAAAAGGTGAGTGGGAACCGTTTGTTAAGATAAACATACTAAGGTATGGGCATGTAATGAGGAGGAATGAGGAGGATATGACAAAAAAGTAACGATAATGCAGAAGGAGAGGAAGGCCAAGAAAAGTTTGGATGGATTGTATAAAAGACGACATGAACAAAAAGGCGTAAATGAGTATTTGAATACTGATAGAGATGAATGGAAAAAAAAAATCATGTTGCACCGACCCCAAATAAATTGGAATAAGGGCAGGCAGATGACTGAGTAGTTGACTGCTTGGTGACTAGTCTAGTCGCTCGCATGGAGACAACTCACTAGCATTTCTATCTAGGTTATCGGGTGTATTCCCGGTGTCCCCAGTACCGTATCCCCAATGGCTGAAGACAACAGGAATTTAATAAAAAAAGGGTTGGCCTAGTTCCAAATCTTTGTTATCAAGAAAAGTGCTGACAAGCAAAGCATTAAGCACCTAACCCTTACGACCACAAAACATGCCTACTTCTCTAACACACTATACTAATAATGCACACACATATCATGCTATTTATCTCTTGCGGGGTAGGCGGTCAACGGCGGTAAAAGTACGGTCTCTGTTGCCACGTCTGAAAAAATATTTGATTGCAGTTTCAGAAACTTCGTAAATAGTGAAAGTCTTGTCAGCCTGTAACCTAAAATGGTAAACACGTGAAACCCTCGAGTCTCCAATCGCGTTTTACCACAGTCGTGGGAAAGAAATGTGGTTCTTCTAAGAAAAGAAAGAAGGGCTAAAGAAGAAAGGTAAGGGTTTATTTATACAATAAATTGTTAAAGAAATAAATAAATAGGGTTACTGCGTATGATACTTCATATGGCAGTAACCAGCAAGCCTACTAAACATTTACAATAGCCATCACGACTCTGTTATCTAGGAGCTACCAAACACTAATTAGAAATTCTAATTGGATAGACAATGTCAACAAACATAGCGGCTTAGATTTAGTTAGTTAGCCCTTGGGAAGTCAATTGGATTTGTCTGGACTTGCAGATAAGATAATTGATGCTTTCTCAGTATTAGGAATTGGTTTGGTTCTAGCTACAATTTCCTCCTGAGATACCTCAATTTGAGGAATCTTCTTAAAAGACCTAGAAAAATGCCATGAAAATGTCTACCAGTGTTTGTTCACTAGTCTTGCATAGCATTATCCACTTTCTAGAATGCTTGGGCGGTCGTGTATTGTCGCCTGGTAAGTTAGTACATAGTATAAAATGAAGTCGTATTTTGTGTTTCCCTGTCTGTCTGTCTTGGACACAGCTATCTCCATACAATGAATTATGATGCGTTTTTTACAGATACGAGTGATTCAAGAGGGAGTTTATATGTTGTTATCATAAATACATGCCGGAAAAACGTCTTACTCCTACGGTAAAACACCAGTTAGTATTAAGCCATAGCAACAAGGCCCTCTATTCTATTCCTTAAACGATTGAGCTATGACGACCCATATAAGAAAAGTAACTGGTTCTTAATTCATACGGAATTGATTTTTAATTGCTAGCTTAGAAATTGATTGACAGGTAACCGACCTAACCCAACGAATTCAGTTATGATGAACGGCGTATGTGCAAGCGCATAGTGGCACGAATATAGTATCAGGTTGCAATAGTTGAAATATTTTCACACGTGGCGTGAAGAATGTGCTAGGGTAGCGATTGAAGTAATATTAGAAATGTAAGATATACTCAGAAAGGATTCCTGCGTGGTATCATGAAGTATAAATTATTTTTAGGCACATAAAATTAAGTACTGGGGCGTTGAACAGCCCTCCGAATACTGATGGGGTGCATTCAGCCCAATTTTAAAAATAATAATTTAGTTTCCCATCCTTATTGAATGCAGTCAGCTGATCGCGATTTTGTATGGGAGGTCGAAATTTTTTTGACTTATTGTGTTTCTAGAGGAAAGTTGTTCTGTTTGATGGTCTGTATGCATCCTATCAGTATCTATTCGGAGGCCTGTCCTTTACACGCTGTATAGACGATGTTGATGACAATTACAGTTCTCTACAACTTGTGGAAATAGTAATAGACACAAATCAGTGCTCTGTGGTAACAGAACATACATACGAGGGGAGGTCAAAAAGTTCGCGGAATGACAAGGAAGAAGGGTGAAATTAAACATGAAATTATTTTTCCTTTTCAATATATTCTCCCTTAACTCGAATAGATTTATGGGATCTATCAAATAACTTATTAATACCGTCTAAAAAAAATTGTTTATCTTGTGCGTCAAAATAAGCCGAAATCGCTGACTTAACCTCATCATCGTCGTTAAATTTTCTTCCACGCAGCTCTTTTTTCATCTTTGGAAATAAATAATAGTCGCTGGGGGCCAGGTCTGGACTGTAGGGTGGATGGCGCAGTAGTTCAAAACCACATCGGTGAATGGCAGCGGTCGCAACACGACTGGTGTGCACGGGCGCGTTGTCATGCAAAAGCAGCACTCCTTTGGTCAGTTTTCCTCTCCTTTTTTCTTTAATCGCTTCCTTCAATCGATCTAACAAGGAAGCGTAGTACTCTCCCGTTATGGAAAGGCCACGATCTTTATAATCCACCAGAAGAATGCCTTCAGAATCCCAAAATATTGTCGCCATGATCTTTCCGGCCGATTGAGACACCTTAAACTTCTTAGGAGGGGGAGTGCCCTTTTTCTGCCATTGCATTGACTCTTGCTTTGACTCAGGTTCATAATGATGAACCCAAGTTTCATCCCCAGTCACAATACGGGACATAATTTCTTCCTTTTGATCTCCACAGCGGTCCAAAAACTCGCGGCAACAGTCGACGCGCTCTCGCTTTTGAAACGGCGTGAGCATTCTCGGGACCCATCTTGCGCAGACTTTACTCATACCAAGATGTTGATGAAGGATATTCAAAATGGTAGTTTCTGATACACCAACTAATGCTGCAAGCTGTTTCTTCTTCAAACGGCCATCCTCCAATACAAGTTTCTCAACTTTATCGATGATTTCCGGCGTGGTGGCCTCGATCGGCCGCCCAGAACGGGGATCGTCTTCAATTGACTCCCTTCCTTGCTTGAAAAGATTATGCCACTTGTAAATCATAGTTTTTCCAGGAGCAGAGTCCCCGTAAACAGATAACATATCTTGAAAAACAGTTTGCGGCGTTTTTCCCTGTTTGGTGAGGAACTTTATGACGGCGCGATGTTCAATTTTTTCCATACTGCCAACTTTCTTCCCGATTCACTTGTTTAATCGTTGATAACTCAAAGACTAGTGACCCAATTAGGCTAAAACTTGGTATTTATAGTAATAATGAGTTACTCAATTAGCGAGTACCTGGACAAGCATCCCTACCCCCGCCAACCCCTCCATTCCGCGAACTTTTTGACCTCCCCTCGTACATAAAGCACGCCTCTTTCCCGTTGGGCTAGGCAGAGACTATTTATTTCCTTCCACTTGCTACGATCCTGGCATACTTCTTTCGCTTCTTCTACATTCATCAGTTTTTTCATGCACGCTCGTCGGTTTAGGGTACTTCTGACCTGACCTTTCTTTAAAACGTCCCCGATTTGATCCAACAGAACTATCCAGATATCATATTTACAAGCGTCTATGACATAGTTTAATTAACCCGGAAGCTATCTAGTTAATAACAAACGATGATAGGGTCGTTGAACTGCGGTCACGTTTGACGTTATCAAAATGTTGTCGTAGGCCCTTTCTGTGATATTATTGGCTGATCTTTGGCCCTTAATGTAGGATAATTTGCTTGGCGACAAACGCCAGTCTTCTATTACGCAACAAGTATAATGGACGTTATCTAGGGGACAATGTAGAGATGTAAACTAATTAGTTGCGATGTTCTAAATACTTCTATTGGATAATCACGTTTGCATTTGCTTTTCAGTTTCAATCACCTAAATAAATCTTGATAGAACAAGTTATTGGACTAACCAACAAGTTCCTTTTTGGTACCTTATGTAGGGAAAACTTAAAATTCTCGCTTCTCTTTCTATCATTTCACGTTTCTAAATTGAACATTTTCTTCACTATGGACGCTGATGTTTGTATTGCTGGTTACGGGAACTTCGAGATTCAAGAGAGTATTTTGACTGAGGTTCGGTCTATTGTTCTACCTTTACGTTAGGTAGATAGATTCTCAAGTCTTTCATTCGTTGGAATTAAACTATAAACTTTCTAAAAGTAGGTTATGTGAACTGTATCTGTAGCAGACGTCAGTCTAACTATTTTGATCAACAGAAAAAAAAAACCATTACGAGTTAATCTTTTGCGAAAAACGAGCCAGTGCGGATTTTCCCTACCTAAATGCAGTTGAAGAGAATTCTTCAACTTCAATTCTTCTGGTCAATAGGTGAGATTATACATCTGTATACATATTTACAATCACGCCTATTGACATTAACATCTTTCGCTTTCAGAGTTTGTACAAGAAACTAGGTTAGCCTCGACTGTTCAAACACATGTTAGCAACCACACTCCTGCACCCATTGTGCAACTGGACCGATGAAGGGAGCTAGGGTTGCCAGTGCCCAATATTAACAAACTACAGATTACTATTACTAGTGATGCGAGTGATGCACAAATTATGTCAACCGGCTCTCAATATTTGTCAGACGTGGCGATAGCGACCGTAAATTTACGGCTGTTAACACTGTGCCTACTCCGCAAGGGATAAAGGCGTGAAATGTGTGTTTATGTGCAGATTACTACTCTACAAGTAAAATTCCTAGTACATTGCGTACCTGGTTTAATAAAAGGGTCTAAATTACCAACTGGCTACGCAATGTGTATTCAATTTTGCTAGTAAACTTACAAGTAAAATTCGATGGAGCACGGCGACAGCCTCAGGGCCTGTAATATTGAGCATTGGTAAAAGAAAAATCCCAGAATGATTATCTCATTAATGGTGTCTTGTAAAAAGCATAATATCCTTGTAAAATAGAACGACTGATAGAGGTAGACTGGGAGATAACATATTTGATTGTGGGCTTATACGTATATTGACCTTCGCAACCCTGACTGAAACATGGTTCAATCACAACTTGTGGCAACCCTTCACAGACCTGAAGCCACGTTACACAATGCCTCCTCTTTACTATGCCCGGCTATTTTCAGCTATCGCCGCTTTTGCCAATATTTATAATCCAAAGTTGATACGAGCGACAGGCCAAACGCTTCCAAAGTACTATTATTTTTGTGTGTTATAGCTTTACTATCTACATCTCTAGGGATAATATATTTTTTGTACTTTACGGTGCCGTGTGATGCCGGCATAGAATAGCAGCACCCCAATTCTTCCCGCGATAAGGGGCAACTAAGGGACTCGAGAGTTTCATGTGTATTACCACGTATTACAACTTTAGGCGACAGACTGACAACCTGGCACTACCTACAGTGATACACGAATCATCTGAAGGGGCCCTTGATACTCGTCAGCCGTGGCTATAACGACCCTAATTTTGCAATCGTTAACGTTCTTCCTACCCCGCAAGGGACAAAGGCGGGATTTGCGTATGTATGTAATTTATGGAATGGGCGGTTATCGTCACGTACAAGAAAATTTAGGTACAAATTGGAAGTGCTTTGAAATTGGTAGAATTTTCTTTCCTTACACATAAAGATTGCACGCCTTCCAGATGGACCGATCGATGACTAGAGCGACTGGTAGCAAAGTCTGGATGGCAAAAACCGGAGATCGTGCCTTGTGGTGTACCCTGGGGGAGACCTTCGTCCATCAGTGGACTGCTATTAGCTGATGTGATTATGATGATGATGTTGTGGTGACACAAAAGATAGAGAAAAAAAAGTAGGTCATATCCACAAAGCACTGAAAAGTTTATGCCTAGAAGTAGGTCATATCCACAAAGCACTTTAGGTTTTATGCCCAGTGCAATGAAGATAGCTACACTTTTAGTCGTGCATTCCTCCCTAGTCCATTAGCATTAGCTTCTACACTACACTTCTTTGTGTGAGCTTCTATGAAAGTTATGATGACGGCACTTTGCTACATTTACACTTTGTGTACAAAGCTGTAGTCTGTAGTCTCTCAACGTCACTCATGACATGACGTGAACAATGCAACATTTAAGGTTGCGATTCTTTAGGACTATTAAGTTTACAGTGTTATATGCTGCTGGCTCCGAATAGAATCACCCCATTTCTTTCCCGCGAGTGTCGTAAGAGGCGACTGAGGGACTCGAGGATTTCATGTTGCATTTTTAGGCGACAGGCTGACAACCTGTCACTTCAGTCCAACACTTACACGAATCACCTGAAAGGGCCCTCAATATTTATCAGATGTGGCGATAGCGGCCGTATTTTTACGGTCGTTAACGATCTGCTTACCCCAAAGGGGAAAAAGGCGTGATATGTGTATGTACAAAGACTGTAGTCTCAACGTAACTCATGACATGACGTGAACAATGCAACATTTAAGGTTGCGATTTTTTTAAACTATTACTAACAATAATTGTTACTTTTCTAGATGCCCAGACCTTTTTGTTTTGAATTTCATTGCATCGATCATTTCTTCTACTTCTACAGCCACAAAAGTCCACTGCCTGATATTGGCCTACCCCAGACTTGTGGTATTACCATACTCACCACGCTTGGCAAGCGGGTTGATGTATTTCCCCCTCTCCTCATCTGTTAATAATATTTACTGATGTTACGACCTATAATTTAAATTGCGTAAGAAAAATCGTCGGTAACTGTTGATGCCATTTCAAATGTAAACAAATGGAATGAAAGCGAGTGCTATTTAAAAAGATTGAAGCATCATTTAAGCAAAAATTAAGATTGTATAACTGAATTGACTTGACTCGGAATTCGCTCTTTGCCTTTCCATAAAAACT
Organism: Keiferia lycopersicella; assembly: GCA_029255805.1. Taxonomy (NCBI): domain Eukaryota; kingdom Metazoa; phylum Arthropoda; class Insecta; order Lepidoptera; family Gelechiidae; genus Keiferia; species Keiferia lycopersicella. Next base: position 2,912,794 of record JARACZ010000017.1, read on the forward strand.
GCTGTAAACATGTCAGTCTTGTGAATATGCGGACGATTAGGATTTTCTAACGATTTTAAAATTACACTTGAAAGAGGGTATTTGTTTTTTTTTTGTTTTTAACTGCGAATATAATTGTAGAGGTAGGTACAATTTGACACTTGATTGGGTAAATATATTGTCCAAATAAACTACTCCATGCATCGTTTTTCTAAGTATTGAAAATTTTAATTTTTAAAACACAAATTAATATTTTGTTTTGACGATATCCAAAAAAGTGAAATATGACGTCATACTTTTTTTTTCATTATGGTCATTTTAAGAAATAAGTCATTTGATTTATCACGCAAGTAGCCAATTATTGTCCATTCAGTGGTTTGAATGCTTCTCCACTAGATAAGAAAAAAACTTCCATTCATTTTGAGCAAAATTATCTCAAAAGTACAAACAAATTGCAACACTGTAGGTATAAACAAATCGTCCACATACAAAACTAAATCACCAAGTGTAATGTGACAGAATACCAGATAACCCCAGGGTTATTCTGGAGTCGTATTCGCTCCTCTGTCTCAATATCAATCAAATTAGGTGCGGTAAACAAGCCACTGAACTTAGGTTAGGTTATCGTATCAGTACATATTTGTTACGGTGTATCTTGCGATATATTTTATAGCTATGTTTGTACACAAAGTTTCTCTGGCTAGTAAGCAAGTGGCTTATTACTTTAGTTTTTCTAGTAGACGTTTCGTTGCTGCACACGAAAAATTAAATGAGTAGAAAAGATAGCGTTCGTTACACAACCAAAGGTCTACTACTTGTAGTACGCGGTTGAAGTACCCGGATACCAAGGTTCATCGGTTCGTTGCACGACTCGGTGTCCCACACGAAAATAGAAAAAAAGTAGCAAAGTGCCATTTGGGTGTAAAAAAATTGTCTTCTTTATAGATCGGTATATCTTTCTGTCGTGTGGGGCACGTAATCGTCTTACGTACCAAATTTAAAAACTTGACAACATAGTTCACTAGATCGTTTCTACTATACACAATATGAACGAACAGACTAAACTAACAATATTTATGTTATATCGTGTTATATCTATAAATATTATGCCTAGATACTCAATACTTTGTAGAATGTTTCTAACTTTATCTAGACCATTTCTAGCATTCTTGAGATGCTATTGTTGAGTATTATGCACTTGATTTGATATCGTATCATATTATTTCTGTTATTATGGTCAGTTTTATTGTTTGTTAATTTACTGTTGATAAGTAACTATTGATTACTCCGTTTATAGATTTGAGTAAACATGTGGACCTAGTTACCAAACTCCTTCAGAAGAAGGGTTATGTTTTTTGAAAGTATATATTATTGTAGACAAGTAAATTCTTTTTACGGGCTACAGCCCAGCAAACGGATACTGATATTGACATTATGAGGTGTCATTAGATTCGTCTCAGCAGCGCGAGTGACTGACAATGGTCTAAAATCCTTACTCTGTGTTCCTGATATAATAACATTATTTATCGTTATCTGGGGAACACTATAACATCTAAGTGTAACCTTGATGCTGAGATCAACAGCAGAATCAGTGCTGCAGCTGCAGCATTTGGGAAGTTGTGTTCCAAGGTTTTCTGCTCGCACGACCTAAAGCTAGCCACAAAAATCTCTGTATATATGGCGATTGTGCTGCCAAACCTTCTATACTCCTCCGAGACTTGGTGTGTGTATCGTCACCACATACGCACTCTGGATCGCTTCCACCTAAAATGCCTTCGCACCATCATGAAGATCAGATGGTCCGACCGAGTGCGCAATACCGAAGTTCTGAGACGAGCCAATGTTGGTGGCATTGAGGCCTATCTAATGCGTCGTCAGCTACGGTGGTGCGGTCATGTATCCCGGATGTCGGAGGAGAGAGTGGCGAAGCGCATCTTTTATTCTGAGCTAGAGGAGGGCAAGCGAAAGCATGGCGGACAACTCCTCAGATATAAAGATGTTCAGAAACGACACATGAAAAGATGCAACATTGAGCCCACTCAATGGGAGGGTCTGGCAGCACAGCGTCCCGAATGGCGCGGGATGGTTAAGAGGCAAGCCCGCGAGTTTGAGGAACAGCGTAAAGCAGACCTCGACGCTAAGCGCGATGAGCTGAAGGCCCGTCCACCCGTCGCCATTAACTATAATTATGTAAATGGCAAACTCACGTGTCCACTCTGTGCACGGGAGTTTACTGCCAAAATTGGCTACAATAGCCATCTCCGGGCGCATCAGCGCCGATCTGATTAGGAGTCAAAGTGGTCGCCATGGCCGAAATCGGTCGGAGAGATCATCAACATTATTTATCCCAATATTTTGCTATACAACACTTGCGATTATTATTTTCCCTTGCTAGTCGCTACGATGACTAGTTGATAATGACAACCAAAAAACATGTTATCGCGAACGTAATCTGATAAAATAACCAAAAAAGTAGCGTCCTTATCAAAATGCAGCATTTTTATATTTATCTTGATGGTTTAGGTACTATAGCAGAACTAATACACGTGTCGCGTATCATTAATAATTCATTTACATGAAAAGGAGTTAAAAGTGGTGATCACGCTTTTTATGCCCTTACAAAAGAACAAGATTACTTACTAAAGGTCTATCGTGCGTGCGGTAGACTCTTGCAGCCGACCTGACTCCCGTATCGACTCTTCGTTCCTGTGGAGTCAGCCAGGGAGGCCGAGAGGGTGGCGCAGGTCCTGGGCTAAAGTTGCCGCTTTCCATAATTGCCTCCCAGGCAACGCAGTATCTGTGCTCTTGCATCAGGCACTGATCAAATCTTCTGTCACAGGCGTATGAGGCCAATGATGACTTACTAAAGGAAGAAAAGGAAAGGGAAAGCCAAGAAGAAGTTACTTGAATCCCCTAGGTTAGGTAGCCGACCCCGACAGAGAACGGGATCAGGCAAGGGAATGATAAAGAAAAAGGCCTCTTGAGAAGTTAGCAATGAGACGTGGGCAAAAGTGTCTAATTAGCACGAGGCAACTCAACGCGACCTATGCCACAGACAATCAAAACTGATTGAATTTAGTGGACCGACTGCCTCTAAATTGCGAATTTGTCCAGCTCTTATGACATACCTGTTTTTCTGTACAAGAAATTGTTAAATATTATGGTTCTTTTTTACTCAGCGTGACGGATTTTCAACTTTCGGAAGAATTTTAGTCGACCAATTAGATTGCTCCACTTGTTGTAATATTGCGACCGGAACGCTTGTTTTCCGACGGTATCGATGAAATGGTCAAAAACTGTTTAGTTTCATAGGCTGAACTGGCTGTTTAGTACATATTAAAAATAGTTTCAGGTCTTTATATGCCGTATACTTAAAAACTAGAGATGATACTGGCGGACTAATCCAATTTATTTTCAATTGTGTTATTTTTTATAATATGCTAAACTGGACGAAAGTGGCCTTATCTTTTATCAACGCATTTAGAGTGCCAAATAAATTGATCAGCTCAGTATAACCTTGTCTTAAATAAAGTTACTAAGATTAACCAGTATTGTTGACTCTATATATGCCGTATCTCTATGTGCTGCTGTATATGAATATATCTCGATCTAAATGCTAACTGATGGTATCTTCACTTTAATCTACGACATTCATAGACTTAAGCCCAGTTGATTTTGAAGCGAGAAAATTGAATGGTACGCCTGCAGCCCCGCATACTCACTGAAAATATACGTCCGAATCCCACGCCGAGTGAATATATATTCGCAAAGAAAGGACCTGTCGACAAACGAGTTGATATATTGACTCGGTAACCGCTTTGCTGATTTGTACCCGTCGCTTCGGTCCCTTCTGTATGGAATGTAAATCGTGTTCTTACGTAGGTAAATGAGTAAGTTACGTTTTTTATTGTGAAACTCTTATCTCATACTTTGATAAAAATCTACCCATTGAGTCAGTGCTTATAGCATTGCCGGAACGATACGCCGAATGACCGAAAATCATGGGCAATAAATCCTACTCATGTGTTTGGTTTGGTTTTCTAGAAATGTTTCCTAGAAAGTTCTATGTCGACATCAAGATACTTACAATAAATGCTTCTGGTCCAAGAAGTTGCGTTCAATATACTTAAGAAAATATATATGTAAACATTCATAACTCCATGAAAAATATCCAAACGTAATTCGTCAAAAACCGCTGCTCGAAATTGAAGACATCGAAGCTTATTTACAAAATATTGTATTAGTAGAAATTGATTCAGTGTGCGTATTGCTACAGATAGCAAAAGTGCTGAAAACGACCACATTAGAAAACTAAAACAACAACGTTACAAAGAAAAGCGAGCCAATAAAATAGTTGATATGTAAGAGACACAATGAGATAGAGATCGTAAAATGGGGCGAGATGAATAAGAATCCGGAGATAAAAGAGAACCATCCGGTATATTGCTGCTAGGGAAGAAAATAAAACGCAGGGATACCAACTGCGATGCTGAAAATACCAAATATCAGAAGAAATTCTAGTGAAACAGAACTTAGGCTGGAGCGGTGAATGCCGAAATTTCATAAACTAAAGGTCCAAGTTGCATCATGCCTTTATTTCGTATTATCAGGTATAGAAGTGTGCATACATACATACATACATACACAAATCACGCCTTTATCCCTTGCGGGGTAGGCAGAGCGATAACAATCGTAAAATTACGGTCTTTATGGCCACGTCTGACAAGTATTCGCGGGCCCCTTCGGATGATTCCTGTATCACTGTAGTGATATGTTGTCAGCCTGTCGCCTAAAGTTGTAAAACGTAATAATACACATGAAACCCTCGAGTCCCTTAGTTGCCTCTTACAACACCCGCGGGAAGAATTGGGGTGATGCTATTCTATGTCGGCATCACACGGCTAGGTATCCATACGATCTTCCTATAATCCAAATAGACTGTGAATCGAACTCTGCGAGGCATTGGTCCACGAGTATCTTACTTGCAACAAGTCATGTGAGTTTCGTCCTATGATAATCGACTTGTACCCATAGCAGAGTTATCCTTATTAACTTTTTGTTAAGGTGGTTTTAAGTCCTTTGCATATCCGCTTTTTCTAATTATCATATACATTAGATTACCGTGCGTAGATAATACCTACCATCATGGTTATGGAATTTATAACTTCTCCATAGTAAACATAGTTCTACCGCTGGCAACACTGAAAAGACAGTGTTATTTAGACAAATAAGATCGATGGTAGTATTTTTGTCTATGCGAATTCGCAACCGGTAGCTCTCGGAAATAGCTTGATGTTTTTATGTTTTACCAACGTTCAATAAATCGTATCTGAATTGTGGGAATAACAAAAGCTTTTTAGCCATTCCAAATCCAATAATATGCCCACATGAAGTTATCTTAATTGTTTTATGATTACATACCACGAACATTAAAGCCATACTAATTTTTGATCGTAATATCCGATCATAAACAATTCTCGTGTTTACTGAAAGAGATAATGTAAACGAAGAATAAAATAAAATTGCCGATAAAAAGTACTGAAAATATTTACAAACCTGTTTTTATTCAGTCCGCGAAAGATTTATATCAGAGATAAATCATAGGAGCGAAATTCTTTACTCGCAAAAATACGAAACAGAAAAGCTACTGCATACGAAAATAAAATCGGTTAAAACAAAATCTAAACATAGTTACACGAAGTACCTGCCTTCTAGATATAGTTCTATACACAAAAATAGCCTACCACCTAACCTATTCCTATAATATGCAGCAATTCGGGGTAATTTTTAACAGATCCACCTATTTTGGTCACTCATTAATAATTGTATGGAAAACCAGTAAAATCTTGGTCCCTGCTATTTGAGAAGCTGCTGTTAGTACGTACTGAAAGCAACTGTGTAACGCAGTATAAATTATGCATGCCAACATCAAGGCTGTTTGCAAATGCATCGAACGGGTCTGGATTTGTGTTTACAGTGTTTCCTAACTGGAGCCTATGTGGGATTCGTGCTGAATAGCATGATTTATGTACGATCACATCGTGCGGGCCACCGTATCGTCCAACGACCCGAAAATCCATGTGCCCATGTTATGAAACTTCAGGCTTCATATTAACAGGAAAAATCGACGTACAATGCGTAGCCGTTGGATCATTATGAGAGTAGAATTTTTAACCCACTGCGCAATGTTTGTGCAAAGAGAGAGAATTTTACCTCTATAGTCTGTAAGTTTAGGTACTTATCTTTTTGTAAGCAAACTTTGTACGAAAGTGACACTTCTGAACTGTCAGTTTCATATAAAGATTGTTTACAAAAAGATAAGTACCTAAACTTACAGACTATAGACTTTTATGTTTTCGTAATACCGGGCACTGTTCTGATATTTTCATTCGCATGACTAGGTATGTTATTTAAATATTTAGCATATTTAGTTACTTTCGTATTTAGTTAATTTGAGCTATGCTATGATATTAGGTATTTATAGGACATGTAACATGTTTTAACAGAATAATAGGTGCATGATACAAAGTAACATCTGCTCCCAATCAGTCTTCATGATTGATATTCACTTGCGTGCCAATTGTCTTATTTTAGTACTTCGAGTGGACTGGTGGAGTGGTAGTGCGACTGCCTGTGACGCAGAAGGTTCCGGGTGCGATTCTCGGTGATCATTCACAAAGTTAATATTTATCACTTTGCAATTTCTTCCCAGTCTGGTTAGAAAATTGCTGACTAAATTACTGATTGTCCGTAAGAAAGGTGGTTCTGTGTTTCGGAGGGCCGCAGATCCTGGTTGATCTAAGATTACTTAGACCGCTATCGTTACTCAAACATGTCAGAAGTCTGCTACTAGTAGGAGGCGGTTGTAAAAATTCTGACACCAGGTTTCATTGTTATGTTGGACGACTCGGTGTCCTACACAAAGAGAAAGAAAGTACTTCTTGTCAATGTTTCGCTGTCTCGTTTTTGGCGTCCGTATCTAGAGATTTAGTTTTATCTATTTGTGTAAACTGTACCTCGTGGCTAGACTGATAATGATAGATAACCCTGATAACGTAACCTGTTATCTTTTAATTTTACACTATTTAATACATTTTATATACAAAATGCTACCTAGAATTATGCGATGTGTAGTATTATATTGACATTACTTTTCTCCGCAGAAGCAAATCTGTCGCAAAATTCAGATCAAATAATAGTTACTAAGATTGCGTAAAATGGTTTACCATTATAATGTAAATATAAAAAAACATACATATTGAAAATAAATATTTTATGTAGCCCCACAGATGTGTTTTAGACCTTCATAAACTCCCACACCAAGGTATTTACTCAAGGGTTGTTGGTTTGATCAACTTATAAATCGACCATACTATGGTATGTGTATGCACAGGACAGGCTGGTGATAAGGGACAATTTTCCCCAAAGAATGTCTAAATGTGATCCTGCGATCTTTGTGCCAGCAATTAGCAGGAGATTGCGCAGGACAGAAATCAGTGGAGAAAACTCTTTTCGGCCAAGACCGTCTTTGGGTCGGTGAGTCAGCGGAGTTAGTTAGGTTAGGTTAGGTTAATATAATAATAATAATAATAAAGGCATTTATTCAATAAAAACTTAACCTAATTTACAATTGTTTAAATGCGCCAAACTGTAGGCACAGTTTGTTGGCGCTTGCGCTCATTTACATTTAAATTCATTCATTCAAGCCAAATCATTACGTATTATTATGAATATTAAGTAGGTATTATTAATTTACAAACATGCATGCATTTACATTAGATAATTATACAGTAGGCGATAGCAACAGTAGGTAGTAACAAAAGGCTGTATTAGGTCGGTACACTTTCTTCTAGCAATATCTTTTTGAGTTTAGATTTAAAGACAGGTTTACTAATTTTTTCATCCATGATTTCAATGGCGTTACATAATCTGGGTACAATACTGCGAAGGGTTCTTTCTCCGTTAGGTTAGGTTAGTCGAAATGTTTTGTATGTTTCTTTTAGAGTTAATTCATAGCTAACTTTATACATACATACATACATATATCACGCCTTCATCCCTTGCGGGGTAGGCAGAACGTTAACGGCCGGCCAACTTTATGCCCAACTTAATAAAATATTTCGTCTCGATCAGCCTAAATCTATTCAAGTTATATACAAAGTTCCGTAGTTACGCGCGTAAGTTGGCACTTGTACGCCCACTTATATTCGCCGGAACCGGTTCTGGCTGTATTGTTGACATCACAACTGGTTCTTGCTCTGGAGGCAGGTTCGGGTGTGTCGTGTGGACGGCCTTGGCGACTGAAGGACGAGGAAAACAAGTGTTCTTACTTTTGAAGACAGATCTTTTAGACCGATTGTCGGACCAACTTTTCTGGACTTTTTCGACTTGAAAGGAACCAATATCGGTCATCTCATTTAAATATCTACATATACTAAACACGCCTTTATCCCTAGCGGGGTAGGCAGAGCGTTAACGATCGCAAAATTACGGTCGTTATCGCCACGTCTGACAAGTATTGAGGGCCTTTTTAGATGATTCGTGTATCACCGTAGTGACAAGTTGTCAGCCTGTCGCCTAAAATTGTGATACACATGAAACCCTCGAGTCCCTTAGTTGCCTTGTACAACACCCGCGGGAAGAAAAGGGGTGATGCTATTCTAAGCCGGCATCGCACGGCAAAAAACACACGGCATTTAAATATCTACACATGCTTAAAACCCTAACGTAGCATAACATCGGTCGAATAAGTTCCAAGATAAAGTCAGTTTCAAGGCAAAGTAATTAACTCTCAAAAGCAAAACTCAAAATAAATACATTTTAAAAGCAAAGCGAATGAGAGAAACGTTTCCTTTTGACATTGCAGCAAAGTGCAAAGTTCATACTTTCCCATTAGCCGCGGAGAGCGCTTAATTAAAATTAACTGTACCGGGCTGAAAACCTCACGTGAAAGAGCTAAGCGCAAACATTTCTTACACCCAGTGCGGTTTCTAGTGTTTATAAATTTGAAATACCAAATGTTCTGGTGTTTATACAGAATGTGTGGCTGAAAAGCGTAAAACTGAACAAATTATCGTTGTAACAAATTTTTCAAAATATCTTGACAAAAAGTTTTTTCATGTCTAAAATACGCCCTGAATATGTTTGAACTTACTCCTCCGCCAATCACTCTGTCTCACACTGGTGTTTCATACACTTTTGATTAACCAATACCTACAGATTGATCTCTTAAATGGGTTGTTTAGAGGAACTGCGAATAAACACCTAATCTCTGTAGGAAACTAGCGAGAGTCAGTCATAGATTTGGTAACAGAAAAAAGTCTACGACTTATGGAAAATCGCTACTATTTGCTTTTGCCTACCCAAATATTTATTTACGAGTAACGGAATTAAAATCAAAGACACTCGAAATGTCTTTAAGTCCCCATAATTTTCCAACAAAATGTCGCGTAAGGCTCACGACACGACTCACGTTACGTTTAATGACCCCATCTTAACCTTCTTAACTGTATGCACAGCACATCTTAGCAGTTTGCCTAATGGTTCACGTTTTCAAACAAAAGTGTTTACCTACGTTCCGTGCTACGTCTTTACATAAGAAACTGTAGTAATATATAGTTATAGGTGATGCAACAAATCATATCTTTAGCGTTGAGTAAAAGAAAGGATTTATTCATTTTAAGGGATAAATTAATTCAGGAAATGAAATATCTTCCACGAAATTTATGTGCGCGGCTCAGATCCTCTTATCATACTAAACAATGTCAGAACTGGTCCTAAAAGTGTGACAAAGTGTTATATTCCCACTCAACAGAAAAATAACAAATTAAGCTTTAATAAAACAGCTATCGTCCATATGTTTATCATCACCGAAAAAATAGGTACTTCTTATGTGGACAAACGTAAGTAAGCTATAGGTATGTAAGCATCTATCTATCATTATATTTTATTGTTTGTTGATACGTAACGTAACTTAACGAGCCGAGAAACGAGTCGCTTATCCATATAATTAACTACGCAACATGCCCGTACTTCCAAAATATTTACCCTCTACAAAGATGTGCTATTTCAAGTCATTTTGGAGATTAGTTTATAATCCGGTCGAATTATGTTACGCTACAATTGTTGAAGTTATACGTCTGTTTTTGTCCCGCATATTATTTATCTTTCGCTGAGTAAATTGATATCTAGAAGTCTCTTAAGAGTATCATTCACAGACATGGCGCGCGCGAAATGCGTTTTTCAAATTTTATGTACTGTCTCGACGCCTGCGCGGCAAGCACCCTAATGTGCGATAGGGACAGGTAGCAGGCTTCCTGAGAAATCGCCTCGAAAACAGAGTAAAATCGGGGTGCGGGCGTTAACGTTTCCCTACCCCTAAATTTTAACTAAATTCTATAATTTTGGTCTTGATCGCTTAGGTATAAACTAAACTAGGTTTATACGTTTCGTTTTTGACCAAATTTTGTACAGTTTTGTAAGTAACCTCACTCAAACATGAAGATTTTTCAGTATCAAAAAAGTGTACTTTTGTGCCTCATTATTTCTTAAACTATAACATGTATCAAAAAAATAAAAAAGTATAAACCTAGTTTCTGTAAATTTAAAATAAAATTCCTAAAAATCAAACCAATTGGTTACCGGTAAGTATGATAAAAACGTTAACGCTTTTTGTATGAAAATTTCCAGCTGCACGATCCCCTTAAGAGTTTTGAATCTGACTCAGTTTTTGGTGCTTTATGCTTAAAGGTGCGAAAAAAAGTGTAGAACGATCCTTCATTGGTTCTACTCAATGCTTAGATACTTTACTTACTTATTTTATAAGAAACAAATTGTTTTACTGAAATCGCCACCTAATGAATTAATATCAATTGACCCCACGTAACACGTCCGTTTACACAGAGCAATAAAAAGAGATTATCAACGCATAGAATTAGTCGTCAAAGCATAAAATAAACTAGACTCAAGCGCTTAAAGCGACACTTTACAGCCATCACAAAATACTGTTACGCCCGTTTATTGTGCAACTATAATTATATCTCCGGGATTAGAGGGATTTATTCTTGATACCTTATTATGTCTAGGGTTGATACGCGTCTGGATCGATCTAGGTTGCTGTATATTATTCACTTGTTAGATAGGAGTCGTTACATCTCAGAGACTAGTAGGTGGTTTAAAAGATGCTCTAGGGTTTAAGATTCGAACAGGGAACGAAAGAGGAGTTAAGACGGGTTCTTGATAGCCGCATTTTTATCTTTGAATTCCAGTTTGTGGTTAGTTGGGTATATTTATTATATTACACACGAAAATGTGTTTTTTAAGTGACTCATTACGGGTTAAAAGAGCCTGTAAAATCGAATCTCTCTCTCTCTTTTCGACTGTATTAGGTCTTAGATTTGTAGTAGTGTCTCATATTTGAAGTATGTATGAGACCTGGCAAGTGGCAACCCTCGATTATGTAGGATTGCGAATCGAGCTCTGTTGACGTTTAAATTTAGATCGCGGGCACCATCTGGGTTATTAGGGGGAATTGGGATTGGTGACAAACGTTTATTGGTTAAATTGGAAGTTTTTATCGTTCGATTTACAAACGTAACTGCGGGCGGTCGTTGACCTTTCGTAAGTTTTTTTTTCTCTCATAAGCAAAGAGTTTCGTACAGCCAGATCCTCTCTTAAACTGAACTTAATTTGGTGTTAAACATTGCTCCGAAACACGCCAGGTTTGTCATGCTTGTCTAGGCGGTGGTAGATTTCGTATCGTAGGGGTCATCTGGCTTACTACCTAGTACCTGCTACTCCCGTTGTGTTAGGGGTTTGGTGCTGATTAAATAACTATAATGTGTTCTGTTGTTATTTGGAAATGCTAACGGTAAACACGTACCATTTTTTACTCTCGATGTTTTGTGGTCCAGACTGTTGAAATCTATTTTTGAATTTCGCGCCTTTTCATACATGACTCTAACACAATGGATTTTTTTTCATATTCTGTGGTACCATCTTTCGTGTATGTTGTTCAGATAAATTAAAGATTTTCTTATTGAAATCCGCTTTGATTTCTCAGTGTTATATTACAGACAAATGAACATTTTGTTTGAAGAGCAGCATGAGTCCTATCTTTACATAGACCAGTCATACTAGTCAAGCGCGCGCACCACTTCTTTGCTCTCTGAATCTTTATACAAGTCCTACAGGTGTATTTTGCGAGAAAAAACGCGACTAAATTGATATTTATCTGTGAAGATAAGAACGAGAGGAGCGAAAACGAATCTTGATATATTACCTTCATCTGCGAAATCTAATGTAAGATCAAATTCGGGAGTAAATATATGATCGGCTGATGCTAACACAAATATTGTGATCAAGTTTCAGGAAAATACATTTTTGCCAATGATATAAATATTGAGAGTAATTGCACCAATATCTATGAAATAATAATAATCTTCTTGTGTAGGTTTACACGACTCACTTGTTAAATATTTGGTAGAAAGTTTTGGTCTCGGCAATCACAGCTGACGGGCGGGCGTGTGTGATCTGTCGACCTCCGTGAAGAAAGCTGTCGTAAACAGCCGAAACGTAACTCAAACTCAAACCCAAACTCTACCAAATATTTAACAAGTGAGTTTCGTAATTATACTGGGTCGTTTAATAATAGGTAATCTGTTATATTATTTACTAGCACATTTAAGTGTACCTACGTATACAGCTGAAATGTTTTAAAAGAACAGCACCTAGGCTGTTAGCTTTTCAATTTTCTTTGTAGAAAGAATTCTAATTTATAGTGTACCTACTGGTTTTCTCTATTGTATATTTCTGCACGGAAAAGCATGCCTGCCGTATACTTTACTGAACCTGGCAGAACATTTTCCTTGTCATTTGCTGAACCTAAGGCAAAAAAAAGGCGTAGACATTTTTATAATCCATAAAGATTTGTATAAGAGGGTTTCCTGTCCAAATTAATGCTAATAATCACTTTTAATGTTATCATGTTTGGTGTTCTCTGATGTGGGTACGAAATGTTATCTCCCACGAACATATTGATCCAAGACTGTTTGCCGAGTGCGCGGGATGATATGATAACTAACATAACATCCACAGAGTAGGTATCGCCTAAAAATATTATAAGTGCTCCATTATAAACTGATTCACTGCCAAAAATCTTACATTCTTGATTTCTGATCACTACTAAGTTTATATAGTAAATAACGTTACTGGCATATAAATCATAACTTTTTTCACTATGTATCATTCTCATTTTTATATACTTAGGAAGTTGATCGCATAATCTGTTCACATTTAATGACAGTCTTGAAAATTCTTGCCTCAGACACTGATTAAATCGTCTGTCACAGACGTACGAGGCCAGTGATGATGAATTCCAATACATCGTAGTAACTTAAACCCTCAGGTATTTTTGTTTTATTTGCTTATAAGCATCTTCCCTATAGTCTGTAAAATATAGGATGATCCCTGTGACGTTTGTGACCTTGGAGCAAATTATATGACATAAGGTCCATTTTCCTAGTATACAAAGTAAGATGGACCTTATAGCATTTATTTCAAGGTTACAAACGTCACAGGGATCATCCTATATTTTACAGACTATAGCCATATTCTTACGGCCGTTAACGCTCTGCCTACCCCGCATGGGATAAAGGCGTGATATATGTATGTATGTATTGTATGTATAGCCATGATTATTATTGTCTAACGCGAAGTGTAACATGGAAGAAAACTAGTGCCAAAATGTTGCGTTTAATTAGCAGCCTGTGCCTAATTGAATTTACGGACGTAGAAGTCTGACAACCGTGATCTAGTGCTTAGAGCATTGGGATCTTGATCCCGGATGTCGTCGTTTCGTTTCCCTGAATACTAATTATGAATATTTAGCTTCAAAAGTTAGATCATTATTCATGTATCTACGACACCGTGTTCCGTTGCCGTGTGGTCCCGGCTTAGAATAGCATCACCCCATTTCCGCCCGTAGGTGTCGTAAAAGGCGACTAAAGGATGAATCCAGGGAATGGGCAGCAGCGTTCCCTGAAAGTATCTACAGTATCTTGCACTGCGCTCGCCAATCCGGCTGCCAAGCGTGGTGATTATGGCAATAACCCCCTATTGGAGGAGGCTCTTGTCCAGCAGTGGACTGTTGTGGGTGTAGAAGTTCTTACGACACAGACCGGAGATGTCACGCGCGCAACCCCGTCAAGCGACACAAATGTAATTTTTGCTGTTGTGACCTAAAGCAGCCAGTATTGAGCATTTTATTCTACAAACAACACCTCTCAAGTCATCTTATTCTCACAGACAACAGCCAAGCTCAGCCAACCAATTTGAATGCCCTCAAAGTAAGAACCCTCTAGAGACAGATAGACGAAAATGCAGTTACAATTTAAATGCTAATCTAAACCGTACCTATGCGCTCTATTAAAGTATAGTAGGACAAAGTAGGTTGGATGAAAGTTGAACACGGTCCTGGTACTCTGATTGGACAGTTATCCAAGTGCACTTTGATGAATTTGGCCCTGACCAAAGTAGCGTCCAAAAAGGCCGTCGAATCTTGGTCGTAACATGATTGATAGTGTCAACCTGGCTTATACTTCAACTAAATTGAATAAAGGAAGCGAGAGAGAGACGCATACAGGCGAAATGTGTAATTTGTGCGTCTGAGCCTCACGGCCTTGCCCGCTAAGTGGATAATCACGGCAATCGTGACCACGGATTGGACAGCAGATGTTTACTGTGCCTGTATAGAGTACACTTGCAGCAGATATGTGCTGCCGTTTTAGTTGTCTCGAATTGTATTGAAATATTTTTCACCTAATGGCAATTTTTGGATGCCTGATCCGATCTGTCAGACAAGGGTTGCTTGATCAAGCGTTTCTCAGACTTTTTTCATCTTTTGAATTTCAGTATCGAACTGAAAGCTGATTCTGTGACAATTCAGTTTCCGTAGGTATGATAAACACTAATAACATTTAGTAATAAAACCGCAGAAAAATCTAGCCGTTACTATCATGTGACTCATTATCATCAAATAGATAAAATTGAGGACAATTCTCACCCGGTGACCAAGTAATGTTGTGACATAATCATGTCAATACTCACATATCTACCTAATCAATTATTATATTGATATTGGGACTACCACTTCTACAGCTACAACAATCCACGGTATTGCCACGCTTGGCAAGCGGATTGGCGAGCGCGTGCAAGGTGTTGTAGATATTCACAGGGAACGTTGCTGCCCATTCCGTGGATGCATCCTGTGGTCGTCTTTTACGACACCCACGGCTGAAATACCTAGGTACTATTCTAAACCGGCATCACACGGATGATAACTCAATTTATATTACTGCTAGACATGTCAATAATGAAATGACTCATTTTACTTCTTTATTTGCTCATGTATTGATATCATATGTGACACCCGAGTTGATGAATGACCCAATGAACCTCGTTAGTTTTTAATCGTCTACAAGCTAAGATACGTGGTTGTGTGACCAACGTAATCTAAGTTACTGAAGACAAAACCCGTAGCGATACGGCTTAACGTGCCCTGCAAATCATGGGGAACCCAAGGGTCATCGGGTCCTCGGGAAGAGAAAGAAGACGATAGGAGGTTTTTCATACGGATATCAGGGGTCTAAAATGTCCTAAACTTAAATTCCAAGAATCGCTTCACTTCAGACGCAACAGTCTGGACGAAGGCCTCCCCCAATTTGGGGCATACTTACATACAATATGATACAATAATTGGGATTTTCAAGGATTATATCATGATTTCAGAGCGAAAAAATGTCATTTTCGTTACAATAGTGAACACATTTCAGACAACATAATGGCTTATTATTTCCAAGCGATTAGTTCTCAAGTGAAGTAAGAAAATCAAGAGATTATGTAATACTAGCGGTCGCCCAGCGGCTGCGGCCGATGCTACTCGTTTTCTCTTGGAAATAAAAACCTTCCTCTTGAATCACTATATCTATTTAAAAAACAAGAAATCCGTTGAGTAGTTGTAAAGATTTAAGCAAACATACATACAGACAGACGCAAAAAGCGACTTTGCTTTATACTATGTAGTGATTCAATGAGCGGGACCATTGTTTGGGTTTTTGTAGAGATAAGAGTTGATTGTCGACAAGTTTTTACTTGTAAACAAACACAATTTACTGGACAAATGAGTCCAGACAAGAGAAAATGTTTTACACGATGTCGAGAGGTTTAAAGACAAATTGAGTTGACGTTTTGGCGTTGAAATAAAACAGTTTTGGAACATTCTTCATATCATTTCACTGACTCTATGGCCCGTATTTATAAACCGCACTCAACTCTGAGATCGATCTTCATCGCGACTTTGAGATTTGGTATTGACTGACATTTGTCAAAATCGCTCTTGAGGTCGATTTCAGAGTTGAATACGATTTATAAATACGGACTTAAGATATTGCGCATTTTATTTCTTGATTTTGCTGCATTACTTTCAAATTATTATTTTGTCTTGTGCTTATAACGTTTTTGGTGGATTTGATGTGCCTTTTACGTATTGTTTTCAACAGAAACTTTCAAAATTATCTTCGAATGGTTAGCAAATAACTTTTACTACATTTGTTTGTAAACAATTTCCTAATACACCTTGACCCAAATGCTGAATATCCATAGCAAAAACATTCATTCAATAACAAGACTTTATGTTATTGACTGTTGTAAACATATGTGAGAGATACAGATGTCAGTGCCAAATGACCTACGGAAACAGCTGTAAACGAATATCTGACAACATTGAGTTCGTAAAAGCATCTGTCAGAAACTTTGTACGAGCTTTCAATGTATGACTAATGCGTTTTCAAATTGTGTTCTAGTGGTTCTTTGGAATATTATACCTACAAAAAAAAAGTAAAGGGTGTAAAAAATAAGGTGCAAATATTTTAAGTGCTGAACCAGCCCATGAAACTAAACAACTTTCCCCAAGGAATATAAAAAAAAAATTTTGGACCTCCCATACAAAATTACCAACCGACTAAGTCAATTAGTATGGGAGGTCAAAAAATTTCTCTAATATTTCGATTTATGTTTCTAGGGGAAAGTTTTTCAGTTTCATTGGCTAATTTACTCCTTAAAATATGTGCAGCTAATATTTTCACACCATATATAACTTATTGACATTAAAACCTTTTTTAGGCAACAAAATTCGCCTCAGACGCTACATGATCCTATACGTATATGTATGTAGAATACGGAATTTTCTTTTATTTTTGTTAAATTATTATTCTAGCGCTGGATAGATGGCGCTGTGCTTGGTATGTTACTGCAAAAGACTGAACGTAATATTTATTTTTTGTTTTTTGAAACTTGGATTCGGACTCATTTGGAACGAAAGTGTCAGTGCATGCCAGACTGTCAGTCAGTGTTGCAATGTTTTTTTAAATCTCTTGGCTTTGGAATCTAGTAAAATAGTCAGTTCAACGCCATCTATCGAGTTCTTGGTATACTAGTTTTCTTTTAGTTCTCAAAAAAAAAACCTCCTTATAAAAAACAAAAATAATTCCACCAACTTACCTACCATTCCTTTCTTCCGCAGGTGTTCGGCACAGTCGAACTGCCGGACAAGCCGATCATGCTCCCTCCTTTCGTGGAGGCAACACACTGCCTCGGATACCACCTGACGCGCAAGGGCCGAGCTGTGGCCGACAGGGTCGTGTCAGTGCTCGGGTACGCGTGCCCCGACATCACGTACAGCCCCAGCCTCTACCCCATCACTGCTGCGTTACTACACTTCATGCCTGGTGAGTTAACCCTGAAGGTTGCTAGTAACTGACGCGCAAGGACCGTCTGCAGCAGACAGGGTCGTGTCATCACGTACAGCCCCAGCCACTATCCCATCACAGCTGCGTTACTACACTTCATGCCTGGTGAGTTAACCCTGTAGGTTGCTATTACCACCTGACGCGCAAGGACCGGTCCTAGCCGACTGAGCCCCTGTCTAAGCCACTGCAGCACTTCATGCCTGTTAAGGGTAGAATACTTCGAAGGATATCCGTCTGATACCTGCTTCGCACACTGGTTCGGAATTCTATAAACTGGCTGCGGTCTCCATACGATGTGTGGGGTAGGTGTGTAGAGAGATGAATGATAGACGAGTGGTTTATACTAAGACCAAAAGTATATTGATTAATAAAGTAGATCATCTATGACTATGAGTAACATGCCTTACATATATGGAAGGATGATGCAAACACCTTATAGGTATACAAGATAGGTCATTGCACTACAGTGCTTCGCTTCTATTTAATGCGAAAGATTTGAACTTGGGAACATTATTTGTCTTCCTAGTCGGACTAGACTACAGTGCAAATCTGCGATTCAACGATCTCGTAAATATCCTAATAACAACTCGTATGCATTACTTATACTTTCTGATACGCCACTTATATCCTAAACTTTTGTGACTTTCATATTATTGAGCAGAACAGAATGGAAAGAGAAGAGGGAGGCCTTTGCCCAACATTAGGATAATACAGGCTAATTAACATAAAATAAGATTATTGACTCTTGCTGACTGCATGATCAATTAAAACGACGCCATAGATAATATTATTAGTTTCAAAGAAACTACGGAACTGTAAATAACTTTGCCTAAGCAATTTACATCGCAAAACTCTTTAAAAATACAATCTCTTAGTAGACATTGTGGCTGACTGTTAGTAACTAGGTCTTCTTCTGTTGTTGTAACTAGGTTATGCTGATTTATTTGAACTTCGAAACTTTTATACGACATAAATGTAAGACTGTAACAGTTACTGTTACAAAGTCACTATCAGCTGTGTTGAAGAACCTAGTTTATTGACTTGTCAAATGAAACTATGTCATCGGGTCTCTGAACTGGCTTCAAATAATTTTATATCTACGTAGATGATGTATTATCACTCGGTGATAAGATTATATATTCGGATATCGGTCTTTGTCACTTGTTTTGTAATTTACTATACTGGGATAGAATGATTTTCACCAGTATGAAAGATTGTTATATAAATTATTTTACAGATTTTTTTACAATAAATATTTAATAGGTACTGGTTATACAATACCAGCGGCTCCGCCTGCGTGTTAGTCGGTTTTTTAACCATCAAATGGCACACAAGAATTTTTTTCCGAGATAAAAACTATCATATGTGTTAATCCAAGTTACCCTCTATGTGTGTGTGTCAAATTTCATGAAAATCGGTTCAGCAGTTTTTGCGTGAAGGAATAACAAACATACATACAAACTTTCGCAATTATAATACGACTTGTGACGCTAAAATCATTGTATATTTACTTTCAGTAATTTACCTCTATCATTATAACGATCCGCAGACCTAAAATGTAGAATTTTCCAATACCATGATCTTGTTTACACTATTTTCAGCAATATGGAAGTACATAAGCCAGTACAAGACTGCCAAATCGGTTGAACCATTATCGTAAATTGCTGTACAATTCGGTTGAGTTGGAAATACTCCATTGCATCCAATGTTTATGTGCAATAACTTCATTCCCCTTTGTAATGTCGGTTGCAAGGTTAGGTTATTATTTATTGTGCATTAATTTTATTGAATATTGAATACTAGTGGGCCGCCCAGCTGCTGCGCCCGCTGCAACTCATTTTCCCGTAGGAATAAGATGTTTCCCGGTTCTATGGGGCTATGTTGGTAAACATTTAAAAAAAAATCGACCTTCTATACAAAATTCCCGATCAGCTGATTGACTTTGTATGGAAACTCGAAAGAAAAAATGTTTTCGTTTCCCAACATAGCCTCATAGAAAAAGCTTTTCAGTTTCATGGTCTGATCACGCCTGCAAAGTTTTCGTTACACTAGCTCTTACACCCTGTATATTTTGCAGGCAAAATGGAAGACTTGGCTTAATGGACTTATTGCCTTTGCTTAGTCCGATATCAATAAAAAAAACAATACCGCGCGAATTCGCTTTAGATTGCTTCGCTTTACATGTATTTTTTTAAGTTAATTGAACTGCGCTTCTATTAATATTCCTGTTATTTTACTCTTGCAGGTGTAGTATAAAGCCCTATGTATAAATCGGAAGAAAATCCGACTGCACACTTTCGCGCAATGCGCTTCGGGCTTCAAACTACACATTACATTACATATATCACGCCTTTATCCCTTGCGGGGAAGGCAGAGCGTTAACGGCCGTAAAAATACGGCCACCATCGCCAGACTGACATTTTTGAGGATTGTTTTCCAAGGTTGTTTCAGAAAACATGTGTATCACTTAGTGACAGTTTGTCAGCCTGTCGCCTAAAAATTGTAATACACCAATAATCTCGCGTCCCTTAG
The DNA here is from genome assembly GCA_029255805.1 of Keiferia lycopersicella. NCBI lineage: Eukaryota > Metazoa > Arthropoda > Insecta > Lepidoptera > Gelechiidae > Keiferia > Keiferia lycopersicella. The sequence continues at coordinate 2,933,109 of JARACZ010000017.1, forward strand.
TCGCCTCTTACTACACCCGCGGGAAGGATATGGGGTGATGCTATTCTAAGCCGGCATCACACGGCTATATTCAAACTACACCCTCGTTAACAATCGGTTCCTTTCTCACCACGTGATCAATGTACTATTTCTTTGATATGAATCTAATAACTTTCTCGTCTATCTGTTAATTAAGCGGCACATGATAACTGTCACACCTGTGTTCATATCGTATCATCAACATAATTTTCATGAAATAACCTATAAAATTTGCAATTCACTCCCGCCAGCTCAAAATTTATGAAACCTATTAAATTTAATGGTAATTGCGTATATTGTAGTATAACGATATAAAATTTTAATGCTTTCACACACGTGATAATGCGTTGTTGTTTTTATATTCACATCAACATATTTTATTAGCTTTATTGCCATTTCAAAGTGACACGCTGTTTATGATTGAAGTTCCACGAAGTAGAATGTTTGGGCTATAAAACATAAGTACATACGTAAATACAGGCTTCACGCCTTTATTCCTTGCGCGATAGTGTGTCAATGGTGGCAAAAAAAAACACTGTTGTCATCGACACATCTGACTTACATTTGAGGGTGTTGTATCACACGACTTTTCATGAAAGTCAATTTTTCCCGTATTTAGGTAATTGTAACTGGTTATAACCGGTTACACGAATATACGTCCCACTCTTCAAGCGTCGTCATCTCTTCGCTGCATCTCAGGACTTAATCCTGTAATCATTGTAGGGGGCGATAATTCAGCCAGCAATAGGTAAATTGCTACAGTTCAGCTATGCGCGACTGACCTCTGGTGTCATACAAAAGCAAGACAGACAGGTGTCTTGCTTAATGGGCATTTGTAGATTACTTACCATTTACCACCGAACCCTGGCCTCACATAAAGTCTAGGCAGTCTAAACTATCCACTACTGAACCCTGCCTCACATAATAGCTAGGCATAGGCAGACAGGTGTCTTCCCTTACTGGGCATTTCTAGACGTTTAACCCCTGGCCTCATATGAAACTTTAATAAGTTTAAGCACAAAAAACATTAAGACACGAGAAGAACAAGATATAAAAGTTAGGTACCTAGACAATCTGTGTCTTTTTTAATGGCCATATCTCTCAACCAATATCATCTAAGTCGCTTTAGTAGTTTTAGAGATAAAGCCTTTCCCCACCATGAAATTGGTAGAAATTATACTCATCTCATCTTGTGTTTTTAGGATTGGTCTTTGATTCCAGAAAATCAAGACGTAAGTCAATGTCTACGAAGCTTTCAAGGCTTGGTCAGTGGAATTCGTTTATTTTGGTAGCCAATATACTGGCTGAATTATTTCGGTCTATATTTGAATCACTGTTCTGGATTACCTTAAGGCATACCTACTTTATCGACTTTGAACTGTTTATCTAAGAATATTGCAACCTTCAATTGCTACCAGCCACTCATACAAGTACTACAAGTCATAGGTCCATCTGGCCGGTGAGCGCCTAACACTACCCTTGCTTTTACTATCTTATACCATCGAGACATTATTACCCTAGCTATCGTATCGTTGCTAGGAGACAATAGATACTAGCGAAGTATACCTATACAATGAATTACCGTCGTATAATAAAGCAGTAAGGGGCCCAGACTATTAGGTAGTCACGTGACCGTCGGACCAGGGGCGTCGCTGGCAATTGCCTGCCGGATGACGAAAAGTGACTATTTCCTCCCGCGTCCGTTCTGTTCTAGAATATAATAAACATAGGACTGTCCGTCTTGCAAATAAACCAACACAGAGGTGAATGAGAAAATGGATGTGGAATTAGGTCGTTTCGTCTGTGGGTAAAGTAGGATTAGTTCGTACCCAAAGTATTTCTGACAGCGGCCGTAAACAGAGACATGAATGAGAAGATAAAAACCTCTATTCTCTACATAGGAATAAAGTTCCTACCCGAAGTAGCCAAATAGTGTCCATTTTGCCAATAAAGCTACACAGAGAAGGTAAATAAGACTTTTACTTTCATCTTCTCTTTGCAGGTGGGGAAAGGAGGGGTTAATTTGTATCCAAGGTTTTTCTGAAACGATGTATTCGCAATATGTACGACTGTTACAAAAGTATTTCAGCTTTTCGTGTTGGATTAGACTTGTATGTGTGACCTAACATTCTCAGAAATGGACAACCTTTACTTACGGTAAATTCTTATATTTTACTGTTCATGATGAAAATTTATGTAAATTAATATAAAAGAATTTATTATGAATCTGTAGGTGAAAATCCGTTTATAGGTTTTAGTAGCAATAGCCTCGACACTCTAAAAATATCTATTGTTTTAGTTTGTTAACTATCCGTTGTTATGATAAACTTTGTTACATAATTAACAAAATTTTTCCTCATTATTTACATCTAAAATGAGTCACATTATTTTTCATATACCTGTAACAAAGGAACAATGGCAGTTGGGATCTTCTCAAATTCCCTCGGGAATAGATTGGAATAGAATACCATCTCGACGGGCTTCATGCCGTCTCGCGTTCCTCATTCCGCATATTAATGGTCTAAAATAGGCCGTGACGTATTACTCACGTGTTTTACAGGGTTGCCAGAATAAAAAACAGGCTTAGCTATTTATTTTTGGCTGGTAAAAAATAATTCTGCCACGCCTATGTATGTGCCGGCCGCTTTTGTCTAATGTTGTAGATTTATCTACCTAACGTACCTGAAACATTGAATAATATAACATATAGGTAATTTATTGTAAATAAATCAAGAAATCATTGCACAAAGAAATCAAGGGCTACAATGTTGGCAGTAGGCGGTCTTATTAATTATAGTTAGGTAGCTATTTCTACCAAACAACCTATGATATATACCTTGTAAGGGTTCAAGAATAAAATTCTGAAACAGTCCAGCAAATTAATGAGGTGAACTTATTTTTGAGTGCTACAATATTCTTTAATTAAAATCACTCTGGAATCTTAGAACAAGAGTAAGTTATTTGATACCAAGAGTAACAGATATCTTCTAAAAATCTTTCTCTATGGCGATGATTGCGACTGCCATCGTCCACATCATCAATCACACCGCAACAGGTGTCTACATTTACACTTTAAAATTAGAACAAACCGGGAACTGAAACTCTGGCAACACAGCGACGGTTTCGTCTAATGTTTTTGTTGTTGCCAGGTCAATGTCGTAGTCGATATTTCGGATGTCCGTCCATGACATTACGCCTTCTTATCACTAATATCCAGATTGTACCAGTTCTTAAGCTGGGCGGTTCATAAAATATGTAAACAAACACGTTTTTGTGAATTTTCTTCGGCCTCCACAGTTATCTAAGCTATTATTGACTTATCGGCTTGTTTTTAAAGATTGTGAAAGGTTTTAAGGATTTGAAACTTGTCAGTCCGTCCGTCAGTCACCTGGTTCTATCTCGTAAACCGTGATAGAGCGTTAATTTTCACAGGTGCCATTTTTCTTTTTCCGCTACTATTCACTATACAAAACACATGTTTTTTTGCTCGATTAAATCTGTAATAGTTCGCAGGCTGTATCTCATGAACAGTTATAATCCGTTTGAAATAAATAATAATATACTTACCGGCAAATTTCAGCAAAGGGTATTAAGTTTCGTGATTATAACAGTCATCCTGGGCCACAAGTTTGCTATTTTTTTGACATTGTAACGCTAGTGAAACTCAACCGTAATTCCATTGCCATTGTGATTATCTATACTTCAAACTGTTAGCAGACTACGAAACTACCAAAGTCATCCAAGTGAGATCCGATTGACTCTCCAGGAATTTAAAAGTCAGTTATTTTACAGTTACTTGCTTTCGACTTTCATGCTATAAAATCCAAATCAATTTAGAACTCAGGCCAGAAGCAACCCAATACTTTCATTCAATGGTTGCAAAGCTTTAGAGTGGTGTTTTTATGGTCTTCCATGTTGAATTGGGAGCGATAAACCCTAATCCACTTTGTATCATTCTCTTCCAATGATTTTTAGGTTAGGAAATATGCTATATACGCACCAGTGGCATCAATGCACATTTCATTTTCTGATTCTTGTCTCTCAAGCGTGTCAAATACCCCCCAATGGGGAGGCCTAAGTCCAGCAGTGGATAGTTGAGGCTGTTGTAGTTTACGTTCTTCTTTTGTACATTTTGGTGACTAGCATTGTTAGATTTATTTAGACTAGTGCAATGTGCAGCTACCTGTAGGTAGGTAATTTTCATCAGTGACATTCCGGAGATCCTGGTCTAGGTCTGGAAATGATGGGCATACGTAGTTGCATGGGTTTTATGAGGTAGAATATCCATAAGCAATCCTCACGTGAACGCCCGATATGACTAAACAGGCGCTATTGATGGTCATCATAGCTCTACCTAGATCTAAAGAACGTCGTGATTTAAAATAAAATCCGAATCCATTTACAAACCAGGCCAACAACAAACCAGTACTTTTATTCGGGCGTGTGTTTGCAATGTTTTAGAGTGGCATAAACTGGTGCCGTGCGTTTTACTGTTTGGTTACGTACCGCTTGGCCAGCCGCCAGTGGCTCTTATTGATCTAGGTACGACTTGGAGTGGATCTGGGAACATTCGGCGCTGTTGCCAGACTTCGCTTCGTCATAATTATGGTGTTCAGTAAATGAGACATTTGTTGATAGACATAAGTCTTATCAAGACGCGTCAATGGTCGTCAATAATCCATACAAAATCGTCGCGCCACCAGACTCGGCTAAGCATTGGTCAAGTCTGCCCTCCTTGAACTTCGGTATCCCGGTTGCTGTCTTCTTTACAGTAGCAGGCAGTTTAAATATTCTAGAAGACTGTTGGACTTTAGTTAAGCAAGCAAGCAATTCTATATCATCATTATTCATCAGCCAAAAGGACTAGTATCCAGGCTTGAAAACCTTACAAAATTATTCATCACACAAAGTCGCTGGATGCCCTATGGCCAGATGAACAGATGACTTAAAGACAGTGACTGGTAGCGACTGGATAGTGAAAACGGGAGATCGTGCTTTGTAGCGTACCCTGCTAACATGCCCAGCGTGCCCCGACTCCTGCACGCTAGAAGATCTATGGGCGGCCACACCGAACGCTATTAATGTGGCCACATACTGGTCAAAAGAAATTTAGTTTGTCTCGACTCGCAAAGAAGAAGAAGAAGCGTACCCTGTGAGATGCCTCCGTCAAAATCTACATAAACTAGGCAAATAAAATTTGATACAAAAATGTTTACTATCTCTGGCGTAGAGACTGGCCACGAAGTCTGAAACAATGCGGCTGTTATGGCACGGAGGTGGTCTGTTCCTTATCACGGATTCTGATATAGCGAGACTAAAGTGATTTGTTTGGTTGTTGAATGTATATGGCCACTGTGCTATTACTGGTAAATTGCTTTTATTACTTACGAAAACACCGATTATCATTATAGAATTATGTAATTTAGGAGATCGAAGTCGTGTACACTGTAGTGACAGGTCGCCTTAAAATTGTTACGACTCTCGCGGGAAAGCAATGGGGTGATGCTTTTCTAAGCCCGCGTCGCACGGCTTCTCTCTATTACTTATTACACATCATAAGCAGCGATTTTCCATCTCATAGCCTCACATTTCATCACATCTAGTTGGTAAATGAAATTGCCCCGGGAACCGTGAATCAACGGCAGTAATTGAACGATTAATACAGACGTCGGGTTGAAAGCTTTTAATAAGCCTTTACGGAGAGCTTTTTAATAAAAATCTCGTGGTATCCCTTTGAGCCGTTAAAACAAAATATGTAGATACGTAGAGTGTTGTCATCACTTTCTATTTTAGACCTTTCATGTGAGACACCGAGTCGTCCAACGACCCGATGAACCCTATTGTCAGAGTACTTCAACCGCCTTTTTTAAATTCTTCTTTTCAATTCGAACTGCTTGTTTTTAGAGTTCTGAATTTGTTCTAGATAAGAGACTATTTTGAAGTTTTCAAATCGCTTATCAAAGTAAAATGTGTCCTATGTATTTTTTAAGCTTAACTTAATTTTAATAATTTCATCTTTTATTCTTTTTCAGGTAAGCTTCTTTATAAATCTTCGTAGCAAAATATCACAGTCATATTTGGGAACTTTGTAAGTACTAAAACGACTAAATTATCTACTAACCTACTTAATGCCGGTTTAAAATTGCATCACCATTTCTGGCATGTTGTATTTGTACCAGTCGGTTTCGTAAAAGGTGACTTAGGGTTGAATCCAGGAAACGGGCGGCAGTGTTCCCTGTGAACATCTATATTTTGCATTACGCACGCCAATCCGCCTGCCAAGCGTGGTGGGGATGGCAATACCCCCAAAAGGGGGAATCTCGCGTCCATTAGCTACTAAATGTTCAAATGTTATTTCTGTTTAAACCGTTCAATTATTTGTTCTTTCGACAATGTTTCAAAGTCAACAAGAATCTTTTTCTGCACAAACAATTTATCGTAGTTATTCCTTAGTTTTGTTGATACAAGTGTTTGTTGTATCTCGGAAGTTTGTTTTCTTTCAGTGTTTTACTCGAAAGAGGTTTGCTCACTTCGCTTGACGAGGACCTATAAAAAAAACTGTTGCTTTCCCGGAAAATTGTAGAGTCAATGAGATTATTGTATTGTAAAGGGGACGTCTGAGGAGGCATATTTTTCAATTAAGTAATGATGATATAAAGTGGTCAAACTATATATATTATCACAAATACTGCGATTAAAGTTGTAATACTCATGAAATCCTCGAGTCCCTTAGTCGCTTCTTACGACACCCGCGCGAAAGAAAAGATGCTATTCTAAGCCGGCAAATATGCATCAAAAAAAAAATACGTTGTTATGTTTCTACATACATACATACATATATCACGCCTTTATCCCTTGCGGGTTAGGCAGAGCCACAGTGGCCGTAAGAATACTGCCACTTTCGCCACGTCTGACATTTTTGAGGATTGTTTTCCAAGGTTGTTTCAGAAAACATGTGTATTACTATAGTGACAGTTTGTCAGTTGTTATGTTTCTAAAAGTACGAATAAGTCATAATATGTGGCATTGAAGTAAAACAAAGAAACTAACAGTTAAATACTGTGACCAGCCTTTTTTAAGTCTAAAAGACTTAACTTATGATTATGCTCGCGCAATAGTTGCAAATGGCATGCAATTACAAGTACACAATTGACCTCTTAGGTTCCGACTGTGTATTTATAATCATTAAGTAAAGATATCTGATTAATAGGATCAAAGCATTGCCGAGTTTAAATACATATAACTACATTTGTAGTCAAGCGGTAATTGTTTTTAGCTGTATAACAAAATGATCTAAATGCCGATTCTCGGGACACCTAAAGTACCTCTATAATCATGTAGTATCAATTTTACTTTGAGAGTGACCTTCGGGAAGTAGTAGGTTGTTGAAAAACTCTAGCACCAGAATTCATTGAGCTGTTCGTCGAGTTGGTGTCCTACAAAACAAATTAATAGAGAAGATGGTGCCGAACGAAAATATGCGTTTGTTTGTTTGTTTTTCGTGTGGGACACCGAGTCGTCCCAACGACCCAGTGCACCCTCGTGTCAGAATTTTTCGTTGGTATTTAATTATTTCCGAAGTAGGATAGTAGGTAGAAGTCATATAAAAGTCTTCCAACGTTTTATTTCTGAAATATTAGAACTTTGTAACAAGTTCGTTCACTCCAACACTTGAGTTGGTTACACAAACTGGGTTGAGTCAAGTGGAGTGTGCTCTTACGATTTTCACAGTCAGCTGTTTTCAAAAGCGGTTTTACCGCAGTTTTACGGTCGGTGGAGATGCGTCTATTTTTAACAAAATGGCGTAGATTCGTACAGGGCACTAACTTCATTTTTAGCTATTCCTATCACTATTCTGACAAAAAAGCCGTGTGATATTCACTGCTGGCCGTAGGGCCTCTTAGCCGCATCCAAAGACAACAATTTTAAGCCGCAGCCTTTGATACGTTACTTTACGTCATTCTACGAAGGGAAAAAGGAACCAGGCATTCGTTTGGTTAATAAGAAATGTTTTTTTTTTTTTTACTTTTTTTATTATAAGCTATTGTATTTCTATGCTTATTAAGCAATTTTAAGCCTTAAACTCATCTGTCAAAATATATTGTTAGAATCGTGGACAATGTTTAGATATTCATACATATTACGGTCAGGGACTATCTACTTTACTTCATGTTCATACGTTTTTGATCAAGTTACAAAATAAAAATATTATGCTTGTTTAGATAATTTTTATTTAGTTCTACCATGTGTTACTAACCTTTTCAATCGATTTGTTATCATAAGTCTAGGATTTATGTTTTTTATTTTTGTGTAGCATCCCATGTCAGCATACTATAAAAATAAATTCTACATTGTTTGTCAAGTTATACCAAAAGAAAACCTACATTTAATCAGGACATCTATACCAGTTTCTATTTTCATTTCTGTGTTAGTAGCGTCATAGCGTCACACGTCAATATACTATGAAAACAAAAAGTACACTGCTTGAGCCAAGTTACGCCGAAAAAAAATCCATATTTAATCAGGACATCTATACCAGTTTCCTTTTTCTAACTAAGAAACTTGAGAAAGTTTTACATTACAGTCGTCAGGTCATTGCACTGGCTTGTTCTCTATCCGTTTCCTTCAGCGAGTACTTTGACCTCTTTTTCAAGGGGGGTCGTTATGGGAATCTAGGTCAAGTCGACTCATGGGTTCTAAAGGCTGTTGTAGGAAAGAGACAGCGTATTTTTTGTGACCAAGCTCATTTTTTCTAGCATTGTTTTCGTAGTATCACGATTTACTGAAAAAGAAATACGTACATAATGTGAAGCACACTGCAATCCTACTTTAATACAGTTTTATCCCTGTTTCATCTATAACGAAGTTAACACTTTGATTACAGAGAAAATCTAAATGAAAAGAAAAACTAGACAAAATTGGTTAAAGAACGTGAGTACTGTCTTTATGAGAGAACCTCTTTGAAATGGATGGAATCTATTTGCAAGATTTCAAGATTTCAATCGTTTATATCCAAGTAGATTCACAAGGAATGCTTTTAGAAAGTCAGGAATTTACAATACAATACAATGAATTAGTCATTGTAAAAAAAGGAAATTGAAAGACACAATTTTCTCCTTTTTATAACAATTTTATATTTCTAGTAGAAACGCGGCACGAGTGGGATAAAAATGAAATAAAGGCACTGCCTCGGGGATAGCCAAGCTGACCACGCAATTTCTTTCGCTTTTTGCCTTTGAAAAGAAAATTATAGTCAGAAATGATGGTTCTAGCGAAGTAGGCGCCCAAACAAGTAAGAAGCACCTTGTAAAAGTGGAAGGGGCAAAGGAGGTCATGGGGGGATGCACTCGCCTGCCTTAATCCCTTGGATCTTTGCATGAGAGTTCGTCTGTGACAGTAATTTAGCTCTATCTACAGGAACGTCAAAGACGAGACGTATACAGGGCGATATGTTTACCCATAAAGGGCATTATGTGTTTGAGAGTGCGTATGAGGGAACTACGTGAACAAGTAAATTAATTTTCCGGTGAAAACACCGTACACGGTTAGGTGGACGTTCATTTATGAGATTAGAGGCGGTAACACTTGGCTTTTATTAAAAACGGCGGTTCTGTTATAAAATTATCACTGTCGGACTTTAGTTTTTCAATAACTATGTAATATGTATGTTAAATAACTTATAGAGTTTGCAACGGCAAATGAACTGTGGTTTTCTGATTTGTTAAGACTTCAGCTTTCAGCTTTACGACTAAGCAACTCTTGAGTAAGAACTGTAACTTCTAATTAGAGCGCCTTGTTATAGCGCCGTGGCTAGAACCGCCTTGTTACCTACCTACCTTCAACGTCCAAGCCGTGGGTTAACAGGGTGTAAAAAAAATTGCTGCAAATATTTTAAGGGGTGAACCAGCCCATGAAACTGAACAATTTTCCCCAAGGAACATAGGTCGAAATATGAAAAAAAAATTGGACTTACAGTTGACTCGCCCGGCTGCTACTTTTTGTATGGCAGGTCTAAATTTTTTTTCATAACTCGATTTACTCGTACGTTCCTTGGGGAAAGTTGTTCAGTTTCATGGGCTGGTTCACCTCTTAAAATATTTGCAGCTAATATTTTTACACCTTATATATTAACCGCTGTATAATGTAACAGGTGATTATGTTGTTCGTTTAGATAATTTAAGAATCCAAGAGCAAAAGTATCTGGCAGTATCACATGAAAATGATTTTTCAACATGTTCCTGCAAATACAAGTTCCGAAAATCCGAAAACAAACGACCGGTGTCAGACAGTACAAGTCTTGTTCAAGGCAGTAAATACACCACGCAAGTCGTAAACTATACCTTTGATGTATCGGTCTCTTGTTTACAAAAAGTACAGACGCGTGGACCAATTGAACTTGGCTTTGGTAGAGAAACTAATCGAAAATTTCTTCATATAAACAATCTTCTTCTTCTTCTTCTTCTTCTTTTCAGCATAATAACGTCCACTGCTGAACGAATGCCTCTTGATGTCTTCTCCATTCTGATCTATTCACAGCGATTCTGGTCCAGGTCGGCCCTGCCGTCTTTTTTATGTCGTCCGACCATCTTGCTGGTGGTCTGCCCACACTTCGACTTCCTGCTCGGGGCCTCCAATGTAGCACTCTGTGGCTCCACCTGTTATCTTCTCTACGGCACACATATAAACAATACAGCGCTTAAAAAAAAACGGATTCTAACACCGTGTATTAATAAATAGTAAAGATAATCTTCAAAATCGTGTGGGTCCTTTTCTACGTTTACTCTTACGCTATATTTAGTGTTTATTGACAAAAGATTTTTTCACATATATTGAAAACTTTGGATTCTAACACAGTGTATTAATAAATAATAAAGATAATCATCAAAATCGTGGGTCCTTTCCTACGTTTACTCTTACGCTATATTTACCATCATCATCATCATCATATTTAGTGTTTATTGTCAAAAGATTTTTTCAGGTATATTGTAATGTGGAAGCTGATGAATCTGTTGGCTCGCCTATTTATTCTTTAAATAGAATTGGCGTCGTCGTTTACTGGTTAACAGCAAGACCATTATGGCCCAGAGTATAGCACTTGTAAAAATCTTTAAATTAATTTAAGGTAGCATGTAAGGTCCTTTAATATTTAGTCTTTATAACAATCAGATGTATAAAATATGGGTCAATATGAATGAATAATTAGCATTTTTATTGCAAAGCAGTCTTACTAGACCTTGAAATTGTCGTAGTGCCTTAGGGTAGCATGCTCTGTCTTATATTATAAACTATCTGTACAAATGTCTATAATATCATCTTAAATGCTGTCATACCATCAGAAAAAATGTGCCGGCAGCTAATTAGCCAGTTATCGCTCTCGATATAGAATATGAATCATGAGCATGGATATTGCAACGCAGTCTTACTAGAGATAAAAAAAGTCGAAGTTCCCTAAGGTAGCATTTTTGGTCCTATATTATTAACTGTATACAGATGTCCATATTCTATTGAAATATTTTAAAAATGTGCCGCCGCCAGCTAATTAGGCAGTTATCGCGCCCGTTATAGAATATGAATCATTGGCATGCATATTGTTGTGGGTCGGTCTTATTGCAGTCATGTGGTCGGCCTTACTCGCTGTAGTGCAAGGACTTTTACTCGCCTCTGTCACGTGTTTGATTTGACTTTATGATCCGTATTATTCCATTAGCTTGTTATAATTGTTGTTATTGATTTGTGTAATGGGATTAATTTCTTAATGTGTTTGGTGTGTTGCAATGTCGACGATGGGTGGTCCTTTTTCAAAGAAGTTTTCGTCGATAACGTAAACATCAGTGTACTAGACACTTGGACGCCGCTTATTTTTAGATTAGTTCGAACATTCTAGACTAGATTCTATAAAGTGTTTTTTACTTTCGTACCTATGTTCATTTAAGACTTGTTCGCAACGGAACGAAATTGCCACCTCAAACATAATTTCCTTAACTATGTTAACAATGTCTACATTATCGTTCAAATATTAAACGGTTGTCAAATCGTTACTAAGTCAATACTGTTTTGCATAAATCAGGTAGGTGTATGTCTGTTTTTGAGAATAATTTAGTAAATTTTTGGAACCAGTTTCACTAGTAACGTAATGATAATCATTGATGAACAAAATGACAAAAAATCAAAGTTCTGAATGAATTTAAAATCACTTGGTTTTCTTATTGTTTGGCATATAATTTAGTGCCAAAAATTTGTCAAATTAAGTGAATGGGTGTGTGTATTGCCACCATTGTTTACTAGTCGTCAAATCTCGTCTTTCATTATTAACCAGCAGTCAGCACGCTAATTGCATTTATGTTTACTCATTATAGCCGACAACTCAAGGGCGCGTGATTCATTCATTTCATTAGCAATACTATGTTTCCTATTATCAAACGGCGGTCATTGACTTCTCTTCTCTTTTTTTATAATTGAGCTCAACAAAACTATATCAAGGATGAATATCTCGCTAGTGGCAGGACAACTAGAAAAGGCATTTTGAATTAAAATAATCCTTGGCTAGGTGTGTTTTGTACAGCAAAGTATGTTAGAAATGTTTGTACGAACGATACTCAGTATATTGTGCAAAATACCTACTCTTTGCTTTTTGTCGCTTAATATTAACTTTGCATTTGCTTAGTGTTTGACTAGCAAATTATATCTTCCATAAGGAAAGGTTCATTGCCTTTAACTGTTAATGTAATGTGATATCGTTATTTTAGATAGGTACTTTACTTACTTAGGCAATGTTTGATGTTTTGAGCACGTTTACTTTGACACAATTTTCTCAAGATCCAAAACCTTATCAAAAAGATAAATTATTACTGAAGTTAAGCCATCAATGGGTACGGCTTCTAACAACTTTTGACATAAACGTTATATGTAAGTACAAAACTTTTTATTGAAAACTGTAGGCCATCACCATGAGCCATATCATCTTTTATACAATCCATCCAAACTTTTTTAGGCCTTCCTCTCCTTTTGCGTCCATCTACATTCATATGCATTACTTTTTCGTTACATGATTTTCATTCCTCCTCATAACAACACCATCAGCAACACCTATTATTGCATACTTCTGGCGTAAAGCCATGCCATTCTATTACTTCTACTAACTACAGCCACAGTCCACATTATCATCATCATTCTCCTTGCCTTATCCCGTTCTCTGTCGGGGTCAGCTACCTAACCTAGGGGATTTGACGTGGAACCAAGTTTTTACACAGAGCGACTGCCATCTGACCTCTGCAACCCGAAGGTTAACCTGGCCCGAATCCTAGGTTAAGTCACATTCAAATATCATTTGATTTCAAATTTTATTTGAATGTGGGTTTCATCACGATGTTTTTCCTTCACCGTAAGAGCAGTCGGTAAATGTACGTGAGTAAAAACACATTGGTACATGGCGGGGATCGAACTCTGGTCTCACGATTGTAAGACCGGTGTCCTATCCACTTGGCCACCGACGCTCCTCCACAGTCCACATTATATTGAAGGATATTTGCCATACTTACTGTGCAAGGCGATGTATCCTAGTCGAATTTACATACATACATTTAATCACGCATCTTTCCCGGAGGAGTAGGCAGAGACTACATCCTTCCACTTGCTTCGCTCCTGACACACCTCTTTTGCTTCCTCAACATTCATCAGCCTTTTCATACATGCCCGTCGGTTTGGGGTACTCTTCATCTGACCTTTGTCCCCAATTTAATCTAGGTACGATTTTTGTGACAATAATAAGCTAAAGTAAGGTATTTCTTAAAGTAATGCTTTTCTAAGCGGGCACCACACGACAAGATCAGATCGTCGTTTCTAAGATCAGCTATGATAGCATAACCTACCTACGTGTATCTCGCATTAGCACTTGAAAACATGTTCCTTAATAGAATAACAAGCGAGATATCTAGCTCAACGAGTGCATTATTCGCGCGACCGTAGGCACTTGCATCATCATCGCTAGGGTTGACAGATGAGGATTTAGATTTAGCTAGTTTTTTTTACAACTTTAAAGCTTTCTTTACTAGCGCCATTTAGGTTTAAAGTCTTAACTACCCGCGGTACCTATAACGTGTGCACAACTAATTTAAACATTACAATGCGCACATTTTAGTTGCATTTGTAAGGATTTTCCTAAGATCCTTTCCCAGAAACAGCCGGTGAATTACGAAGTCTCTTAATTTACTTACAGGATTAAAGAGCAAAGAAATGCTCACACACGTCGTTACTCCGACAAAACTGTCTAGTCGGCTGTCTAGTAGTGGAGAAACAGCGTAATGCAAAGCTCGCAAGCAATTTTTAAACAAATCAAAATCAAATCAAAAATGTACTTTTATTTTGCATGCCTCTTGAATCTAGCCAGTGATGTGAGTTTGAGCGGCGTGATCATTTCAAAGAGCTGGCAACCCTATTAGAGCCCGTGGGCGACCATTAATGAACCTGAATGATATCAATCTCGGTACCTCTTGATTGATGCCCAAGGTCAAGTTCTTCCTTTTAGTCATTATATCTACTATAAAGATGTTCTATTTTCCACTCATTCATATCAGCGGCATAACAGACCAGGTTCCATTTTTTTATTTTTCTCTTCAAGCAGTTTGTGATATTCATACCAACAGCCGTAGAAGTCTACAGCTGGACGTAGGCCTATAGTGCTTTCAGGTTAACATGGCAATAGCAATCGTTGACATTTAGTACCACTGTACTCGTACTTCAGAGAGCGATATATCGTTTACTTTAGTAAATATAAACGATACGATTATCGCTGTGTACAGGGATACAAGCCAAGTTCAGATTCGTGTATCCCTATACTCAAGCGATATTCATATCGTATACATTTACAAAGGAAAACAATGTATTGCTATCTAAAATGCGAGTGCAGTGGTAGTGGTGTCAACGATCGCTATTCCCATGCTGACGCGAAAGCACTATACCCTACCACAGTAAATTTTGTTGGTCCAACTGCATCTAACGGCTGCCGACAACCCTTACAAGAGTACCTACACACTAACCTTTTCCTAAGCAATTTATGATATTGCGCTTCTATATTCCTCCTTATTCTTACATTACTATGGTAATAGGAATGTACAGCTTGACTGCATTCACATAACGCATCACTAGTGGGTGAACTTTAATGGTCCTGAACAATACCAGTCTCGTTGCCACTTGATTGGTGTTCTAGGTCAGGGTTTCATAGAAGCAGTTTTATTCTTAGTGTATTTCTACTTAGTAGAGATCTGTCAAATAAGGTAGTAGCTAAATAACTTTTGCATATACATACGTTTGCCTTTATTTATAAAAATCCAAGAGAGACGCGACGTAATGGCCGATTTTTTGTTTTATAGCATATAACTACTCATGGAAAATCTACCCACTATCTCAGGCTTAGAACCTGTACCCAATTATAACCCAGCCAGACTACACATACAGTTTTACCAATAGATTTACTTAGACAATATTAAAATTATGAGGTAGAGTTTGGCGGTTTATTTTCGCCTCAGTCCCTCAGTGCCAATAAACAGAATGAAAACAACCAAGCTCATTATGATCTCTCTGACGACTTTGATGTAACTCGAGGGTGGACGGAAACTTCTACGTATGCATATTCTGATCGATGTTTTTGATATTTTTAAAACTTGTATTTAATTATCGTTTGAGAAAACATATTTTACCTTATGTCAATTTTTTAAAACACTTCCAGTGTTAGGTATAGAATTTTAGAAAACTTGCAAAATTTACCACAGGCTTTCAGTTCTTTCTTCATTACTTTGCTTGGTTCTATTGGTAGGTAGCCCGTATGAAAGAGGCGACGCCTTTAGTAATGGCGACAATCGCAGGTTCAAAACGTGCCTGTGGTAGAAAATTTTTCAAGTTTTGTAGAAAATATTTTACTTATTTCAAACACAATATGACCCGAAATGTATTACTTCCCCCCGGGAACCACAAACTAATTCAAATCAAACTTTTGACATGAAAACCCGCTTGCGGTTGACATGACGCTATTATTATAAGAACTCCAGTCTTTGTGAACATTTTCTAACAAAAGCAAAGGGAAATAAAAGCCCAAATCGAGGGAATAAACATTCCCTTTCCGAACCATTCACATGTAAAGAGTAAAGGTCTTTAGGTCACAGATTTTCTGAAGGGTTTTAACTAAACAATGAAAGTAAAACAATACTAAAAGGGCTTTGAATTAAATTATCACGGTTCGGTTGGGTTTTGGTATTTATTTTGTGGTTGAAATTATTTGTTTATTTGGAAACCATTATGTTAATTTGTAGGTAAATGTGTTTATTTGTGCTTCAAAAGTGTAGGTACATTGTTGTCATATTATTTATACTTACTCAAACTAGCAACTCGACCAGCGGTGCTCTCATTGCTAATAGATTTTCCGTGGAAATAAGTAATTTTCAAAACATGTATTATACAAAAATGTGTGTAAAAATATTAGCTGCAAATATTTTACGGGTTGACTCAGCCCATGAAACTGATCAATTTTCCCAAAAAAACATAGGTAAGGGAAAAAATTTTAGACCTCCCAAACAAATTGACTTGGCCTGATGGTAATTTTGTATGGGTGGTACAATTTTTTATCATATTTCGAGCTATGTTCTTTGGGGAAAGTTGTTCAGTTTCATAGACCCCTTAAAATATTTGCAGCTAATATTTTACACCTTATATAAACCTTCCTCTTAAATCACTTAAATGTTTTGCGTGGTTCAGAGGGAGTTAGCGGTGTCTATGACAGCGAGTAACGCAAAAGGCGACTTCATCTTATACTATGTATGGATTACTGGTAATATAACCGAAGGGAACGAGCACTAATTCTGTCACCTCCCTGAACGTGAACTTACGTAATAGTTAGCTGCTGACGTCACATTCAATTTAAACTCGTAACCAAGTTACGTCCCGCTTAGAAACTCGCTAACTATGTGATAAGTGCTATTATGGTAGTTGAGTTTCTGCGTCAACCGTTCTGGGTGGATATTTTAATAGGATGCTTTATGTACTAGATTAAAGTTGACAATCTTGATGTTTATTGTTTTTATATTGATATCCACATGGCCATGTGCGACCCTCGGTCAGAAAAGTGTGCCCAACGGGTGTTCTAAATCATCATCATATTCATTAACCTATGTGGTGACATTGGACTACACTGATGGGCTTCCCACTAGCTTTTTTACTGTTTTTGGCCACCACTCTTTGACAACTTTAGTCGACAGACCGTCAAACAGACAGACCGTCAGACTTGTCAAGTGTCTTGATCATCTTCACCTTAAACAAATAACTTACACATCTAGTTGGGTATTACTATGGTTAAATTATTGCTTAATCCATAGCAAAAATGTGAAATCCCATCGCAATCTTTTTCACCTTTGTTAGCACATGTTCCACAAAAACTAGAGTTTATGTATCTCATACGTCAGTACAATAACTCAAATGTTTACAATACCCATGTGACCGATGTGATAATACTATCAGTATGGTGGGCTGGTGGGTATACGTCACGGTTTATCTAACCACGTAACGTGGATTACCCGTGCAGTTATGATAAATTGTGATTAGGTTTCAAAACTTACATGCAGTTTCGTTTATTATATGTGCTATCAGCTGCAGTTTATTTTGCCAATTTAAAAGATCAAGATACAGAAGTGTTTTATTTATAACTAGAAAATACGGGTAATTAAAGGTATTGCTGATTGATACGTATCTGTTTGATAAGTGGTTAAATAGTTTGATTAGATAGAACCAATAACACCCAAAACTAAACCACTGGAATTGTGACTTCTGTGTTCTGGTCCTGACTTGATGGATATGGAACCACCTGGGGATTTGATGTGATGTTCCTAATATGGGAAAATTGGGTGTTGTTTCTTATTAATACAGTGCGTTTAAGAGTCCCAATTTGAAATATTAAAACACCTAAAACAGCAATAAAATCATGTTCTTATTTTGCCATTTAACAGCAAAAGAGGAAAAGAAATAACTTGCAAGAAAAACTACGTCGCCGTGTCAGATATCACGTAGCGTCTGACGTGTACGTGACGTGGTGCAACGTTAATATCCTTCCTAATAAATAAATAAATATCGTTGTCATAGTCCAGTAGAGAGGACTTTATATTGAGTGATACTTTGTAATGTGTATAGTAGTTCTACGCGTGTTCTAGATGTGAATTTGAATAACTTTTGGAAAAACTGCGAATAACAACATTGATCAGATCCCTAAGCCTGCTAACGATTGGATCTCAGTTGGATGATGTAGTTTCGTAGTCTGGTAGCAGTTTAAAGTATAGAAATATGGCAATCTAATTACAGTTGAGTTTCGATGACGTTACAATGACAATAAAATAGCAGACTTGGGGCCCAGGAATCACACAAAGAACGATGTATTTTTTATCTACATAACTATTAACGTAATTATGTACATGTCTTAAGAGAAGGTAAGTTCATTCTTTTAGGGAGCATAATCAAGCAACGGATGCAAAGAATGAAATGATTACAAAGTTCTTTATAGAATTTCTGCAATCTGACTGTAGGTACTGAAATAGACATTGACAAACAAGTATGTTGCAGAGAATCATCAATTTTAATCACTTCAAAGCACTGACCTGAAATTAGCTGTCGACTGGTTGTTGCTACAATATTGGTGGCACTCATTTAAAATCGCCATTTTGGCGCTGGCAGTCAAGGAAAGCAAATACGAAAGTACCCGGAACTTAATAATTTAGTTCCGAACTCGCCACTGTGTCGGTGGCAGTCAAGGAAAGCAAATACGAAAGTACGCGGTATTCTCGTAGGTGGCGCTTCAATTAGGGCCGCAAAACTAGCTGTCATTTGTATGTGACAACCTATCCAGTGCGTAGATAATTCATATCAATGCTTCAAAGCAACTAGTGACGATGAAACAAGGCCGCAATAATAAACTTGTCAAACCATTTTGGATTGAGCGAAATTAAATTATCTCCCGGATGACGACGATTTTAATTGTAGATGTGGTTAGAGGTTGTAATTGTGGAATTTATCACAGAATAGAGATTAGATTATCACAAAAAGAGCTGTTAGAAAATACTTTTTATTGTCTAATAGAAAAGGGTTATGTTATAGGTCGAATTTACTCCCCCTAACTTGTCTATTTCCTTACTAACCCATTGTTTTACGTTTACCTACTATCTATTTTTATCTCGTCCCCTATGGTAATCTGGGTTGTAATCTAGGTTTCTGATCTTGACAGTCCTTGGCTCCAATTCCCTATTTTTGTTTTTGCTAACCTGCAATAATAGGTACTATAATTTTTTTTAAGGAGACACGACTTCAACGGATATAAAAAGTGCGAACCTCCATTTATTTGTCGGTTAAAAAAACCGTCTCCTAAGTCTGACAAATACTTTTCTGAAAACCTCATCAAAATCGGATCATCCAAACGCGAGATAATCGCGGACAAATACATACAGGTCACACTAAGAACCTCCTTATTTTAAAGTCGGTTAAAAAGATAACAAACCTTACAATTTTATCACATTTTTCCATTGCGTCTGCGAAAACTTTATGGCCTTTGTTTTAACAATGCTTAGTCACTCAGTACCCAGACGCACAGTCGGGGGCCACTTTATTTGAGTCACGCATATGTACTCAACTTGCTTAGTGATAAAAATTATTGTTAGTATATAAGGTGTAAAAATATTAGCTGCAAATATTTTAAGGAGTGAATCAGCCCATGAGACTGAACAACTTTCTCCAAGAAACATAGGTCAAAATATGAGAAAATTTTATGGACCTCCCTTACAAATTGACTTGGTCGGTCGGTAATTTTGTATGGGAAGTCCAAATTTCTTTTTCATATTTCGTCCTATGTTCCTTGGGGAAAATTGTTCAGTTTCATAGGCTGATTCACCCCATAACATTTTTTCACCCTGTATTTTGTTCAAAATATTTGAGGTAGGAGGGAGGGAGTAGGTAGATAAGTATTTTCTAAATATGTAGACTTCGGCCGATTCTTACGTAATAAACGAGAAAGAAATATTTATTCCACAAAGAAACCAGAATAAAATATCTACAGTATTAATACATTCATCGAATAAAATATTCTTCATATTCCATAAACGCGGTCTGAAAAAAAAAGCATTATTGTATGTCTATTATTGTTTTAGCGACCGTATTGTTACGGCTGTTAGCGCTCTGCCTACCCCGCAAGGGATAAAGGCGTGATATATGTATGTATGTTACTTATCCTAAGTTAGTAGATATTTCATCAGCCAACATGGTGACTCATTTTCTTAAGTACTATGATGTCGCTACGATTACGACATCTCGGTGAAATCCAAAATAGTTTTTTCACTCTCTCTCTCTCTCTCTCTCTCTCTCTTTTCGTCTGGGACACCGAGT
Source organism: Keiferia lycopersicella (assembly GCA_029255805.1). NCBI lineage: Eukaryota > Metazoa > Arthropoda > Insecta > Lepidoptera > Gelechiidae > Keiferia > Keiferia lycopersicella. The sequence goes on from JARACZ010000017.1 coordinate 2,953,533, forward strand.
CGTTCAACGACCCTATTGTCAGAATTTTTCAACCGCCTTCTACAAGTAGCAGGCTTCTGACATGGTTGTGTAATGACCGCCGTCTAAGTAATCATAGACAGCAACCGGGACCTACGGCTTAACGTGCCATCCGAAACACGGAACCATCTTACTTAGGACATTGCGGGCTGAACCACTCGATTGTCCGTTTTTTCACTTAAATTAAAATATTGTATTGTGAGCATTTAAAAAAGATTTCTTGATCATAAGTACTTGGGGTATGAAAAGGATCCGCCCTAGTTCCTTCGGTCAGCGTGACCCTTTCTCTCAAAATAATAGGGATCACCCCACCGGTACCTGTCCAATCCGTCGGCACCGATGCGTGATCCCTACCTAGCTGCGCTTTGCCCGAACCTCAACGTATCAGAGATACGGGAAGCCCCAACAAAGCGCGCGGACTGTACCCGGCGACACCTAATCCTCCACCGGGAGGGGCAGAGCGCTAGCGCCTGATCGCTAGACCAGGTCCTTTCCCCGAGAGCCGCCGCTCACGGCCTAGCCCTGACTCGCAGTCTTCCTGTTCCTTAAGACCGCAGCTCGCACCCGCTTCTGGGTTCTGGTACCACCGCAGCTGTACCGGAGAGGGGAAGTGGGGCGTCGAAGAAAAAGACCTCTTGATGGCTTGAAGAATCCTAGGCAGCTAGCACTTGCAACTTCTTGAGCACTTACTCCTGAGAAGAGTACTGGTGGACTGATTTTTGCCGCCAATCGGGCCTATATTTATACGAAAACGCCCATTTTGCGGGGCTAGGGGTGCGCGGGGCGTTACGCGGATGACCGCGGGGGTGATCCGCGGGGTGTGCGGGGGGGGGGTTGCATGTGCTTTCTAACTGGATTCTCATTTATTTTTCAATTAGACATAAAATTCCAATAAGATTTTAAGTAAATTAACGTATTCTAATTAGAATTAATCATATTAAAAGATTCTAATAAGAAATAAACAATCTTACAAGATTCTGGTTACGTAATTTCAAACTAAAAATGACATGCTCTGTTTTTGTGTGAATCTTAAAACTTATATGCTAATTATGTCTAAGACTAGTAAAAAACGAGATACCAACTTGAACTAAACAGTTATCTTAAGTACTTACTGAGAAATCTAGGTTTTAAGTTTATACAAAACTGTGAACACTAAAATGGCCGTAGATGTCAAGTTTTACATTTTAAGGTAGCAAACTGTTATAGAATCGACTAAGTGTTACATAATGAAGATATATTCCAAGTTTTAACGAGATCTAGTGAGAAATGACTGAGTTATGACGAAATAAAGAACTTAGATTCTAGCTTAAAATCTAGGCTACCCGTACTTTAGTTATGGCCATGGAACTACTTTCGCAGGCGTCTAAGGCGAAATCCTAGGTACAATTTCTATGTAAATCTATTCTAGGTAAAGTTACAAACGTAAATACAAAGGTTTAACAATAATGAAAATAACAATCTATGTACTTAATCTTATACTATGAAGTACCGTGACAAACGGGTGTGACATCAACAAAAATGGGAGGAGTTAACATTGACTAATTCAATCTACCAATAAGAATAGGAATGCTGTCTGCTCGATATGGTTATATCTACGTAATTGAGCTTAGTGCAAAACTGATAAGATAGCAAAATTTCTTACAAACGGGTTTTGTCCATTTTATTTCTTATAGCTAATCAAAGGGTAAGTATATTATTGAAAGTTATGGAACTATTAGGTAAATAAAAACAAGGGATATAAATCTAAGCTTATCCTAAGGTAAGAAAATATAAAAACTTATGATCTAAGGGTAGTAAATAAAAGACAAAAAGGAATATAAAACAAGACTTATCCTACTGTTATCTATTTATTTACAAAGTACCTAAGGGCTTATTACTATTGACCGTCGATCGCCGACAGGGTATTTAATAAACTACCTACTCTATAACAAAATACAGGGTGAAATAAAATTAGCTGCAAATATTTTAAGGGGTGAACCAGTTCATGAAACTCAACAACTTTCCCCAAGGAACATAGGTCGAGATATGAAAAAAAAAATTTGCACCTCCCATACAAAATTACCAACAAACCAAGTCAATTTCTATGGGAGGTCCAAAAAATTTTCTTGTATTTCGACCTATGTTGCTTGGAGAACGTTGTTTCAGTTTCATGGGCTGATTCACTTCTTAATATATTTGCAGCTAATATTTTTACACCTGATACATTTCAAGACTTTTTTGACAGAGTTAAATTAGTAGGTATTTGTGCTATGTGTGATTCTAAGTAAAGCGGCAACTGTATTAAAACCAGTATAAGATAAGCTAAGCCGTAGGTCCCGGTTGCTGTCTATGATCACTTAGACGGCGGTCGTTATGCCATGTCAGAAGCCTGCTACTTGTAGAAGGCGGTTGAAAAATTCTGACAATAGGGTTCATCTGGGGACTCGGTGTCCCACACGAAAAGAGAGAAGAGAAGAGAGTATAAGATAATCCCTTATATGAAAGATTTTTTATACAATTTAGTATCGTCATCAAATCGAGAAGGAAATTAAATCCCGGTTTTTCTAAATGGATCGGATTTTTCACTCAATTTCTCCCCGTCCCGTCCCGCGACTGATTAATTTCGATAAGTCTAATGGCCTGTGGGAAATCAATTCCGAGCTGCTCGAAAGGCACGGTTTACTTACAAAATTAATATGAAATAATAATAAAAAAATACTTCTATTTGCTAAGAAATGTTCGTTCGTTTTTTTTTATAATACAGCATTAGGTTTGCAACGACAAGCGGACGATAGTAAATAAAATTAAGATATGTTGTTTGTGCTTTTCTTTACAGTAAGTAACATCAAGATCCGTCAAAGTTTTAAAGACTTCAAGTAAATATTTTACTTCACTACCATAGCCACTAAAGTCCACAGCTGGACAAGGGCCTCCCCCTATTGGGGGCATTTGCCATACTCACCACTCTTGGCAGGCAGCACTTTACTTCACTACAAATGTATTTATATACTTGACCTACTACGCCGCCGTAGCACGTAGCATGCCGCTACGCCGTAGTTGTTTGGTTTTTATATCATGTTATATAATCCACATTTGTAATACATGTCTGTTAATAATAATTAATTTTTTTCTTTGAAAAATTTCTTCTTCAGGTAAAAAAACGATTCCAAATCTGAATGTGTAATGTGTTTCGGATGGCACGTTAAGCCGTAGGTCCCGGTTGCTGTCTATGATCACTTAGACGGCGGTCGTTACACAACCATGTCAGAAGCCTACTACTTGTAGAAGGCGGTTGAAAAATTCTGACACTAGGGTTCATCGGGTCGTAGGACGACTCGGTGTCTCACACGAAAAGAAGAATCTGAATGTAAAGTTGTTATTTCTTTAGTATAAAACATTAAAATAATGATACACTCACCGCAAACGTCATAAAGCCTTTATTTATTCAGACTAACGGGCAGAAAAACAGAATATTTAATACTAGCGGACCACTAGTATCTGCAAAAAGTTTTTCTGTAGAAATATTAAGTGTTTTTATATACAGGGTGTAAGGGACGGTGTAACGAAAACATTGCAGGGGTGCTCAGACCACAAATTCCCAATCAGCTGAGTGACTTTGTATGGGAAGACGAAAAAATTTTTTCGTTTCCCAATAAAGCCCCCATAGAAAAAGTTGTTCAGTTTCATGATCTGTTCACGTCTGCAAAGTTCTCGTTACACCGTCTCTTACAACCTGTGTAGTGAAAGTTCTCATGTATATGTTTAACATATAAACCTTCCTCTTATATCACTATCCATGAAAAAACGTACATCAGAACATGGTTTGGAAGAACTAAGCCGAACACAGAGAAACGGAAAATGTGATTTCATTTTGTACTATGCATAATGATATGAAGTTTCAGTCAGTGGATCTTTGTACGTTTGACACACACATACACAAATCACGTCTATATCCCTGGCGGGGTAGGCAGAGCGTTAACGACCGTAAAATTATGGTCGTTATCGCCACGTCTGACAAATTGTGTGAGGGTCGTTTCAGATAAGTCGTGTATCACTATAGAGCAATACACATCGAGTCCCTTAGTCGACTTCTACGATAACCACGGGAAAGAAATGGAGTGATGCTATTCTAAGCCGGCATCACACGGCAACGGCACGGGTTTTATTATACCCTGGCGCAGAACGTATGCTGAACTAGGTCATTTTAAGCTTCCTACAAGTTTATTTTCGCGTTATATCGCCTTAACTCCTCGTGCATAAATAAACCAGCGCAATGTTTAAAGTAAGCGCAATGTTTTTGCGAAAAATGATAAGTATTTTATGCGAGTTGCCTTCGAGCTACGTCGTAGCAAAATTTTATATTAAAATTGTGTTGTAGCACAGACTGCGACACATAAAGTACTAAAATATGCTAAAATACTTAAAAAAAAAAACTGTTAAGAAAAGGAACGTAGTAAGTTAGTAAATAGATACCTTCGCCTCGACCTTTACCCTTTTATTTTCGTCTCAAAGCGACGATGTAGCGACACCTACTGAAAGTTATTTATTTTCATATTTCATATTTCATTTATTGCATGTCACAAGTAAATTATTATACAAGTTGGTAGTGATAAATATCCAGTACATATATCCAGTGTAGCAATTTGAGAGATCCCTATTTTACAATGATCACTTAATTATTTTACAATTTTAATTTTATTTAGAACATATTATTATTTGCGCAAATAGTAAAAAACATATATTTTATTCTAACCTAATATCCTAATCATGCATAAATTTATTTAATTCCTACTTTATTCTTATTAATTACATTGTAGTCATTTAAAATAAAATAAATTTAACCCTTAAACATATATTGCACATAAGGAACTGATGTCGTTTCTAATAAATTAATAGTTAGTATAATAATTTTATTTGTCACATTATTGATATTTGTACTTATTCTTTTAAAATATAGCTTTCAAATTTGTCATTAAAAAATTCTGTTATGGTATAATAACTTTTAGATATCAAAAAGGTTTTTAATTTTTTAACAAAAGTGTTATCTTTTTAAATATATTTGATTGAGTTTGGAAGATGGTTATATATTTTTATTATCATTGAATGAGGAGCAAATGTGTATAGTTTTAATTTCGAGAAAGGTCTGTGAAATTTATTTTTGTTTCGGTCATTTCGTCTTTTTGTCGTAATTGGGGAGTACAAATGTGCATGTTTTCTAAGAAATTTAGAGGCTTCTAGTATATATAGACATTTACATACATACATACATAAATATATCACGTCTTTATCCCTTGCGGGGTAGGCAGAGCGTTAACGGCCGTAAGAATGCGGTCGCTATCGGCACTTTCGAATTTTTTGAGGATTGTATTCCAAGTCTGTTTCAGAAAACATGTGTACCACTATAGTGGCAGGTTGTCAGCCTGTCGCCTGAAAATTGTAATACACCAATACTCTGGAGTCCTTTAGTCGCCTCTTACGACACCCACGGGAAGGATGTGGGTTGATGCTATTCTAAGCCGGCATCACACGACCGGCATTTCGATTACTTAGTGTTTTAATCAAACGTTAGAATATGTTGTATTAGGTTTGTAACAAAAAGTTAATACCAAAATGTTGCACTCGGTGCTATGTATGATGAAAAATTGATAAAATGTCAGCATCGACTCGGGGTTGACCGAGACACACGGAATTCCGTCGTCCCACTGGTCTGGCACTAAGGTACCGGCGTCACGACCGACCCTCGCCAAATTGTTAACCTTTTATTTTCGTCTCAAAGCGGTACTTTAGCGACATGTAGAAGTTATTTCCACTTAACATCGGCAAGGGTCGTTTTGCCTGTACGATAGCTCAGTGGCAGAGCAGTGACACGCGATCATTTTTAATTTCTTTCTTTCATTTGCGAAAAATGCCATAACATCTTTAAGTTCTACGTAATGACGATACTTGGTATAAAAGTGTTTATGAATAACTGAACCAAGTCAGTCGGCCACTGAACGTAGAACGTTCACCTGCGTTACGTGACCTCACCTTCTTGGGGTTATTTATTTTTCAAGGCGCTATTCACGGAGCTCAGCCTTTGTTGTTCTCGGTACTAAACCATTATTAGACTTAGCTGTATTCTTGATCACATAACATAACATAACGTAATTCTTTATTGCACAAAATTGGAACAACATGTAGAAAACACAAACAAAGGAAACAGTACAACAAGAAACGATACAAGAAGTGATAAGTACTTAGAAATCGAAGAAAGAAATGAACCCAATGATTACGGAACATTGTAATGTAGGTGTCTACACGTTTACAATAAGGTATCTTTGGTAGTTCATCATAATCATCTCTATTTGAATCGAATACTTACTTACTCATTTCGCTGGCTCGAGGCCCCGAAGTGAGTCTTAGCCTCTGATACGAGATTTCGCTACTTGTTTCAGTCTTGCGTGGTTTCCCGCCAAACGCTTGCCAGAAGTTCGCGAAGATCCGCTTCCATCACATCCCACCAGTGGTACCGGGGACGCCCGACTGGTCTTCGGCCAGTCGGACGACCCGTGTACGCCTTTTTGACTCTCCGATCTTCACCCATCCTTTCTAGGTGACCAAGCCAGCGGAGTCTGTGGTCTTAGGTTTCACTAAGAAACGTTTTTATTTTAATCGAATAGTAGAATTAAATTTTCCTATACTGCTAGGCCCAAATTTCGCTAAAAGCGCCTCAGCTGTGTCTCGTTAATGTGTCAATGTAGGTTTGGTCACGGAATAAATAATAGTGCCGAGGTAGACCCCGACGAAACTATTTTGATCAAGTAAAGGTAAAGGTCAACTTCGTGTCGTATCAAAATATGAAGACACTGGCGGAGAACCGAACCGAATGGCGTATGCTCCACTGACAAGAGCCAAGCTCTTAAATATACAGGGTGTAAAATTCAAATATTTCAAAGGGTGAATCAGCCCATGAAACTGAAGAACTTTCCCCAAGGAACATAGGTCGAAATATGAGACAATTATTTGGACCTGGGTTGTTCGGTAAGAAGAAAAAGATGAAGGTCGTTTCATATCAATAGATACAGCATGTACTGGCATTAAAATGGCAAAAAAGAAGAGAATCATTATCCTGGTCGTTATAATCCTGGTGGTTAACGAAAAATGAATCTGGGTTACTGGGTAGAAAAACCGCAGTAAAATCAATTTTATTTGTTAGTACTACTCTTGGTTGGATGTTTGCCACGTTTGGCAGGTGGTTTGCCAAGTCCAATGCGGAGTTTCAGTATTTATTATCACAATGGACGCTCTAATACTTTTTTTGTTGGTTTTGCTCTTGATTCTAGTTTACGTCATCCGACTATATTTTTGACATTATGGACAGGGTAGTTTTTGTTTTTTTTAATTATTGTTCATGTTTAAAGATATATTTCAGGTGCAGGAATTTACTTTTTCTTCTTTATTATAATAACCAACTCAATTCGGGATTATGTATTTACCTACTTTACTTATAAGTTTTACTTTTTAAAATTTTCCCAATTTAAAAGTTTTTTGTGAAAGTAGATAGTTAAAGTATTATAAAGTATATAATTTTTTGTTGATGGACATAAAATTGGTACCTACTTAATTGCTTTTTGTTTAGAACACCGAGTAGTCGAAAGAGCGGAAAGACCAACTTCCTGTATAACCGGAACTGAACTGGGTTACAACTTAACGTGCTCATTGATGCAATGAAAAGAAAAACTTTTCTGGGCTAAGTCTAGTTCTTACACCAAAACCACAAGTTGACATTCGTCTGAATCTGATACGGTCAGGGTTTTCCAGTACGGAAATATTGTTCTCGAGTTCATTCGGGTTCTTCAAATCAGGCAATCAAACTGCGTGGTAGGCTGAACCTTGAAATATCGATCTAGAAGTTTTAGTTTCAATTCCTATTAGAACATTTATGGTGTAAAATATTAGCTGCCAATATTTTAAGGGGTGAATCAGCCCATGAAACTGAACAACTTTCCCGAAGAAACATAGGTCGAAACCTGAGAAAATTTTTAGGATCTCCCATACAAATTGACTTGGTCGGTTGGTAATTTTTTATGGGTGGTCCAAAATTTTTTTGATATCTCGACCTGTGTTCCTTAGGGAAAATTGTTCACTTTCATGGACTAGTTCACCCCTTGAAGTATTTCCAGCAATTTGTTTTAATACCCTTTATAAGCCGCAGCCTCAAAGTACAGCGGGGCGGCGGCGTTGGCAAGAAAGGGCTCCTGAAACTGATTGCACTTCATCGACAGATCGCGCGGTGCTCTATTGAAAAAAATGGCGCAGTGTGTGCATGTTGTTACATGCTGTTTGGTTAGCTTGGCCAGCCCCAAGACAGTGCTTTAGGGGCTAGTTTTAAGTTTTTAGTCCACCTGAGTCGCGTATACACTAGGTTCATAAAATTGTTATGTTAAAATTGTTAATACTCGACCATCAGAAAGATAAATGTAAAATTTACTACTTTGAATAAATAATCTGAGTTTGCAGACACACGGGCGCCGCTTAACTTTGAACTGCTTTTGAATCTTTATTTGTTTGTGTACTTTACATACATACATAAATCAAACCTCTTTCCCGTTGGGGTAGGCAGGGACTTCCTTGCACTTGCTACGATCCTGGCATACTTCTTTCGCTTCTTCTACATTCATCAGTCTTTTCATGCACGCTCGACGGTTTAGGATACTTCTGACCTGATCTTTCTTCAAAACGCGATATTAAAAGAACTTATGAATAAATAAATTTCAGGTCTGCCAACTGAACTTGGCACTTTTTTACCCATCAATACTATTTTAAGTTAAACATGAAACTTCGATACCAATTTTCAAATTTGTGTTTTTTAACATGGTAACAACAAAGCAAGTTATTTGAGAAATGAAAGCTTATTTATTTAATCGTATGGCGTTATAAATTGACAATAGACACCACGATAAATGGCGGTATAACGTAAGATTTAATACCTAGAAAAAGACTCATGAAGGGGTTAAATACATACATACATACATAAATCACGGCTTTATCCCTAACGGGGTAGGCAGAGCGTTAACGGCCGTTAAAATACAATCACTACCCACGTCTGACAAATATAGAGGGCCGTTTGAGATAATTTGTGTATCACTATAGTGACAGGTTGTCAGCCTGTCGCCTAAAAGTTGTAATACACCTGAAACCCTCAAGTCCCTCAGTCGCCTCTTACGACACCCACGGGTAGGAAATGGGGCGATGCGGCATCACACGGCTTAAATGTAACTAAACAAATTCCCTCAAATCCTCGGCAGTAGATAAACTTCATCAGTTATTTCCAAACTTAATTACTATGACCCGGTTTGAAATGTGGTTTTTGTTTTACCCTAGAGCACGGTCTGAGTGAGTCTCCGGGGCACCTTTAATGATATTATGCGACTATTGGAAGTTAGAGCCTTAAATATTCAGTAAGAATTTATAGAGAAAATAACAGAAATTGTGGCCATTTACTTTTTAAATACAATGTTATTTTTTAGTCAGTACACACAATTTGTAGGGTCTTTCTACTCATGATTCTGAACAACTTTTACTATGGGGCGGCAAAAAATTGGGTGTTCCATACATTTTTGCCGAGTAGGTATGACTTTTTTTAGAGCGTTTTTTTAGAGCGCTAATGACCGCAAAAGTTGTGTAGCATTTTAGAAAACTATGTGAAATTACTATCAATAATTTGGTAAGCTGAGACTAAAGCACCTATTGTTGCGGCCGCTGACGCTCTTCGTACCCGCAAGGGACAAAGGCGTGATTTATTGGTAATATAACTGTGAAAGTATTGGTGTATTACAATTTTTGGGCGACAGGCTGACAACCTGTCACTATAGTGATACACATGTTTTCTGAAACAACCTTGGAAAATAATTCTCAAAATGTCAGACGTGACGATACCGACCGTATTCTTACGTCCGTTAACGCTCTGCCTACCCCGCAATGGATATAGGCGTGATTTGTGTATGTATGTTTAACTGTAAGGTTCTTGTTAAGGCGTCCCCATGCAACAATTTCTGTATTGCGGTCTGCGGTTACCGGCTTCTTAGCGCGGTGTGGTGTAGGCAATTTGTGGTTAATCTTGATTTGAAAGGTTTTTGATGGATAGATCCTTACATACTCGTATTAGGTCGATATAACGTAATAGGATATTGTTGTATGTGAAACTAATTCTTATTCCAAGCCTATTATCTGCTACATTGTACTATTCTCTTGGCAAATAAAATTTCTGTTTCTGATTCTGTTGCTTAAAATTCGTAGATATTATAGCTTAGAATAGCATCACCTCATTTATTTTCCGTGGGTGTCGTAGAAGCCGACTGAAGACTTCAAGGGTTTCATGTGTAATGCAATTTTAAGGAACAGACTTACAACCTGTTCCCATAGTGATACACGACTTATCTACAACGACCCTCAAACATTTGTCAGACGTGGCGATATCGATCGTAATTTTACGGTCGTTGACGTTCTGCCTACCCCGCCAGGGATATAGGTGAGATTTGTGTATGTATGTGTGTGTGATTATTGTGCTTACGGAGGGTGGTTAGTGTTTTGATATGCATAAATACATACATAAATCACGCCTCTTTCCCGTTGGGGTAGGCAGAGACTACTTCCTTCCACTTGCTACGATCCTGGCATACTTCTTTCGCTTCTTCTACATTCATTAGTCTTTTCATGCACGCTCGTAGGTTTAGGGTACTTCTGACCTGACCTTTCTTTGAAACGTCCCCGTTTTGATCCAGGTAGGTGTTTTGATATGGTTGGATCATTTTCCTTTTATAGTCGATTTTTCCTGATTAAAACCAATAATAATCACTCCACTCTACAGACGGAGTTCATTACGTTCGTTACGTACGAGTTCGTTACGTAGCTTCAGAACTCCAGGAGGAGCCCAGCGTCTCCACCGCTACGGGGACGAAGTTGTATGCGGCGAGTTCCTTGTACTTCTCGTGCTTTTTCTTTGCTATCTATAGTCCTCCCCCTTCTTTTTTATCACTCGCTTAACGTTTCACCTACCCGTGAAATCGAGTTGAAATGTCGGGGAAAATATAACGCCATTTCATGTTGCTCATTTATCTTACAATTTATGACAAAGCGAGTTGCTCAGTTCGTACGAACTTAGTACAACTTCTGCCAACTTTACAAGTGCTAAGTGAAGTGTAAAATATAAGATAAATAACTTCTGTACACTTTGAACATAATTTGTTTCAGTAAGTAGTTAGCTCGAAACTTGTTTCAGGGCGTAAGAAACTTTAAGCTTTTGTTGTAAATTGGTGGCTTTTGTATAATTTGCAGCTTTTTTAGATTCGTAGCCGTATACCATACATCAATACATACCTGCATACATATATCACGCTTCTTTCCCTTTGGGGTAGGCATATACTATTTCCTTCCACTTGCTACGATCCTGGCATACTTCTTTCGCTTCTTTTACATTCATCCGTCCTTTCAAGTTTAGGGTACTTCTGGCCTGACTTTCTTCAAAATGTCCCCGATTTGGTTCAGGTAGGGTTTTCGCGGCCGTATAGTAGGTACTAAGAATAAACTTATGGTTGTGACGTTGTGACAGCACACGTTCCATTTTAGGTTAAGATTGCTACTAACTTCAGATCTTTAAAATCTAAAAATTAATATACTATAAATAAATAAAACATAAATATTATAATAAAGTTCTAATATCTTATTAATTAACTACTAACAAATTTAAACTAAATAGATAATAGAAATTACAAAACCTAAATCTAATTTTAAATATTGCTTACGCAGTTCAACTCCATATCTGCGTAAAACGGGTTAGGTATGACGTAGGTAGTGACGCTGCGTTCCGACCAACCGTGCCGCTGCCTCGAACTCTGCTAGATTGACTTCCCGCTAACGACTTTGACGAGAGGACGTGCCGCTCCGCGCGCCATTTTTTACACGTGGTCGTACTGACCTACTTTCTATTATTTTTTCCTACCAGTGGATTTACTAGATATTCACTAGTGTGCCTTCTATCTACAATCGTTATACTTCCCGCTGGGGAACTTCCTACGAGCTAGAAACTATCTACCGGCTTAAAGTACCTACTGGCTAAGAATTACCTACCGGCTACCTACCACCTGCATTATCGCTTCGGCTTGCTACTAGTCTGCTGCCCTACCTGCTGAGCTTTGCTGCCGTGACTACGGCCTGCCTTGCAAGCTACCGAAGATTCTAGAAGCCGTGTCATCCGCGCCACTACGCGTTCGCTAAGGCCAGTGATTCCTCCTACATATGTAAGACACAATTGCAGTGCGTGTGATGAGATTTATGGACAATATACCCATCTGTAAGTTATTTCTACTCTTTCATTTTCTAACTATTAAAATTTTAAATCCATACTACATTCTACATATCTGTGGCCGTCTATTCCGATAGTTACCCACTTACACCGACTATCACCAAGGTAACGCTGGTAACAGTGGTAACGCTGTCGGGTGTGGGTCGGCGACTGATCGGAACAACACTACCTAACACCAAACGGCACAGTGGCGCCCTCTTAACGTGGTTCTTTCTCACACAATCTGCACTTGTGTCATTTTTTTTTTGGTCTAGCAGCTCTCTTGTCTCAAATCATCTGGAACCTTCTATTGTAAGCGAAGCGGTGACCTTCACTACAGCGAACTGGTACGTACTCAAAGTTTATGTTTGCTGGGAATTTACTTTTAGCCTGATGATTATTATTTGATTACTGTGACTATTACATATTAAGTTATTTAAATACTTGCTACTATTACAAAAAAAAAAAATGTGTTGATCTTTTCTATCTTGAAATGTTTCTATCAGTGATCTTACTTGCTGCGTAAGTGTTATATTGTGAAACATTGATACGTAATAGTTCGCACTTTTCTTGATTTTGCACTTTTTCTTAATTTTGCACATTTTTCTTGCTTTCGCACATTTTTTTTGATTTTGCACGTCCATATTCTTCTGGTGTCGGTGCTGTTCTAATTGAATATTTCTAAATTTACATCACCAAATCGCATTAGTATTTTGTAAAGAACAGTAAATTATTACCTAAGGATTAAAAAGTATATATTAACTAAATATCTTTCAAAAACTAATACCCACCTTAATTTTCTTTTTAATTAATTAAATTCTTCATACTAAAATATTCAGACGATTTTGCTTGTTAAATATCTACCTATACTTGTGATTTGAACTTGGCAATGGAAACTCACCCTATTAAATATTTCTTACTAAACAAAAATGAGTTATCTTATGAAGTGACTATCAGAGGCGAGGAACCTGCGGCCACAGTTTTGGAACTGCGTAAACAAATAAATAAACTAACACCTTTAATACCTAATGAGGACATTGAAGAATCAGGTATCGCACCTGCTGTTGATATCGTTGGCTTGGAAACAAGTATTGCTGATTATTACTCAAAGGTTCAATCTCAAAAAACTAAATTTGACGCTAACGCTTGCAAACGCATTGAAGCCTTGGGCTTGCATATACACTATAGGCTAAAACGTTTTGATAAATCTGATCAATCAATAAATACTAAACTGAAAATACTAATAGACTCTTATAAAACAGCTTGCACTGACCTAGAAAATCTGACTAAATCTCGCGAAGGTGCAGGAAATCCTAAAAATGATTCTGATCCGCCCTTAGAATCTACTGAATGCGACCACTATAAAGTCGGTAACCTACTTAAACTCAAATACGATGGTACGTCTAGTGTACACGAATTCATTCAAAAGGTCAATGATATCAGTACATCTAGAAACATTCCTTCACACAGACTGTTAGGCTTAGGTACCGAAATATTCTCTGGCAATGCCTTGCACTGGTTCCGCGGTATCAAAGACACAATTAAAAGCTGGGATGATTTGAAAAAGTTGCTAATTGCAGATTTCAGCCATTTTGATTTTGACTACAGGCTAACTACTGAAATTCGTAATCGTACTCAAGGTGATTCGGAGAATATTGCTGTATACTTCTCAATAATGTCACAACTTTTTTCGAGACTATCGAAACCCCTTTCTGAAGAAGAGAAACTACAAATTCTCTTACATAATATTAAACCCTGCTATGCAAATGCTATTGCTTCAGCATCTGTCACTTCTAGTATACAAACTATTGAGTCTTTGCGAACTATATGCCGCAATTTCGAAAACGTGCAGTGTTACACGTCTCAGTATCGTGAACCACCTCGATTAACCCAAGACACATTGGCCCCTGATTTAGCTTTTGTGAAGCCCGCTAATTCTTCATCTAACAATTCAAAGGTCATGAGTTACAACAAAAAATTTAACCCTGGTTTTGCTCAACAAAATTATACTAACTATTATAAAAACTACACTCCACATAAATATCAAAATGAAAACTATTATAAACAATACTACAACACTAATAAACAATCTAAACCTAATATCTACACTACTGGCCATACTTCTCAGCCTCAGCCTATCGCTGCTATTTCCAACGACTCAAACGCTTTCTGCCCACGGTGTCGTACTACTGGTCACTCACTGGGTAAATGCAAAGAGGATAGGTATCTTATTTGTTTCAAATGCGGAAAAAAGGATTTTAAGTACCCCGATTGTCCAAACTGTCATAAAGATTCTAAACATACTAATTCAAAAAACTAATTGCTGAAGATTGTAGTAATAATAGGCCTTCTAAAAACAATACTAAATTTAATGAAGATGAATGGAAGGATTGGCTCACTACTATTAATGCATTTTTTAATACTTACACCATTGCTTCAATCTTCGAAAAACCACATCTTGATAAAAGAGCCTATGCAACTATTAAGATAGCCGATAAATCTCTTTGTGGAATGCTTGACTCTGGTTCGGTTGTCACTGTTCTAGGTAATAACTCACATCTCAATTTGCTGAAATTGGGTTTCTCAATTCAAAAAGATGAAACTACTAAACGTTTTATAGCTGCTGGGGGAGAAAAATTACATGCTATCGGGTTCTTAAATCTGCCTGTTAACTTTGAAAACGAACTTCGCTTTCTTAAAGTTTACATTATACCTGCTATACAAACAACCTTAATACTTGGTATAGATTTCTGGAACAAGTTCAACCTATTCCCTAAACACATAAAATCTATTACATATTCAGACGAAACTATCTTGAGCATTCAAGAATCTCCTAATGTGCTTCATTCCTACGATGAACTAACTGAACCTCAGAAAGTTACATCTGACAACATCATTGAACAATTTGAGGACATCTCGACTGCTAAGAAAGGCTTAGGTCGTACTCATCTGGTTACTCACCGAATCGACACACAAGATACCTTACCTATCAGACAAAGATATTATAGGCTACCCCCTGCTAAACTAAAAGTCATATGTGAAGAGTTGGACGAAATGATCGAACTAGGTGTGGTCGAACAATGTGAAAGTCCTTGGTCTTCTCCAGTTCTTGTAACCCCCAAAAAAGATGGAAAGCTAAGATTTTGTCTTGATAGCCGCAAACTGAATTCTGTAACTCGGAAAGATGCTTATAAACTTCCTTATGTCTCGGATATCTTGGATAGCTTAAAAAATGCTAAGTTCCTATCTAGTATCGATCTATCAAAGGCTTTTTGGCAAATTCCAATTGACGAACAAGATCGCGACAAGACTGCATTTTATGTTCCTGGTCGTGGCACTTTTAGATTCGTAACTATGCCATTCGGTTTGTGTAACGCACCGGCTACTCAGCAACGCCTAGTTGACACTTTGTTTTCTGGTCCGGAGTTTGAAAATTCAGTCTTTGTTTACATTGATGACATCATCATAGCTTCTCCTAACTTTGAAACTCACATCTCAACACTCTTAAAGGTCTGTAAAAAGCTTAAAATGGCTAACTTAACTATAAACTTAGAGAAATCTCTTTTCTTTCGGAATGAGCTAAAATATTTAGGCTATGTTGTTAATTCTAGTGGTCTTCATGTTGATCCTGCTAAAGTTGAAGCTATTCTCAATTTCCCTACGCCTACTAATAAGAAACAGGTCAAACGATTCTTAGGTACTGCTTCATGGTATCGACGGTTTGTGCCTAATTTTAGTTCTATTGCTGGCCCTCTGAATCGGTTAACATCTACTAGTCGGAAAACTAATGTTCCATTTCTATGGACAAAAGAGGCTGAAGAGTCTTTTCAAAAATTAAAGTCTTGTCTTTGTTCTGCACCTATACTATCCTGCCCTGATTATGGCAAACCGTTTGAAGTCCACACTGATGCTAGTGATTTCGGTGTAGGAGCCTTACTAACTCAAACTATTGACGGCGTTGAACACCCAATTGCGTATATGAGTAAATCACTATCTGCACAAGAACGTAACTATAGCATAACTGAACGTGAAGCTCTCGCTGTCTTAGTTGCCCTTGAGCATTGGAGGTGCTATCTCGATAACGGTCATAAATTTACGGTCTATACTGATCATTCTGCTTTAAAGTGGTTTATTAACTTAAATAACCCTACTGGACGTCTAGCTCGTTGGGGTGTTCGTCTTTCTGCTTTTAACTTCGACATTAAGCATCGTAAAGGCGCTGATAATGTTATCCCTAATGCTTTATCACGAGCTTTTCCTATATCTGCAATAAATACTGACCCAAACTCAACTCAAACTACCGATGAATGGTATCTTAACATCTACAATGGTTGCCAGAATTCTCCAACTTCATTTCCGAACTACATGGTAAAAAATGGTCGACTATACCGTTTTATGAAAGCCAAATATGCCTTACACTCGGAATTCGAATGGAAAGAAGTTGTTCCTAAAGAGGTTAGGTATGCTGTTGTAGAAGAAAACCATTCTGAACCTACTGCGGGTCATCTTGGTATCTTTAAAACTTACAGGCGACTAAGCCAAAAATATTATTGGCCGGGCATGCACTCTGATGTTGTCCAAGCTGTGCTGTCTTGTGATGCTTGTATCTCACACAAACATCAAAATCACGCTCCCTTAGGTGAAATGGGGAGGCCTAAAGTTTGCTCAAGACCTTTTCAAGTCATCAGTATTGACCTAGTTGGACCTCTGCCTCCAACTAGGAAGCAAAACTGTTATATTCTAGTAGTAACTTGTTGTTTTAGTAAATACTGTTTACTATTTCCAATAAAGCGTGCTACAGCTGAGGTCGTTACTAAAATTATAGAACAGAGCGTATTTTTTATTCATGGTATTCCTTCTACTATCGTTCTTGATAATGGAAAACAATTTACTAGCGTGAAACTCAATCAATTGTTTTCAAAATATAAAGTGCCTAACGTACACTACACACCAAAATATACACCACATGTTAATACTGTTGAACGCTATAATAAAACTATAATGACTGCTATATCTACCTTTATTCAAAATGATCATCGAATTTGGGATAATTTAATACCTCAAATACAATTCGCGCTTAACAGTTCAGTGAGTGAAGTAACTGGTTATACTCCTTCATTTCTTGTATTTGGCCGCGAATTAGTTGCTTGTGGTTCGCACTATCTGGATACTAAGCACGGTGACGATGTTATCTATCAACCTCGTGACCACTACGCTGAAAATTTAGGCGTTCTTTCGACTATCTTTGATAAAGTACAAACGTCACTTCTGCAAGCTCATGACCGCAATCGTCAATCCTATAACTTACGTAGAAGATCTGCTGAATTCAATATTGGTGATACAGTTTGGAAAAGAACTTTTTATCAAAGTGACAAGGATAAATACTTTTGCAAGAAACTAGCGCCTAAATTCGTAAAATGTAAGATTATTGGTAAAAAATCTCCACTAGTATATGAACTATCTGATATGTCGGGTAATTCTATTGGGTTTTGGCATATCAAAGATCTGAAATTGATAAATTATAAGGAATAGAGTAAAAATATATTTTTTTATTTTTTATTATTTCTTTAAATTAGCGTTTACTAAGCTAATAGTTGCTATTCTGAGTATCACGTCTTATTTTACAGTGTATACTCAGTTTGTAAGGGTCTTCAATCTAACTAAGATGAAAGACTAAAATGTAAGGAAGTCTATGAGGTGATGAATGGATGTTTGTATGGATGTTGTGAGGATAGTAAGTATATTAGGTTAGTAGACGGATTTTACTCAAAGTACGCAAAATCCTACCCTTTTTCCGGGGGTACTGTGACGTTGTGACAGCACACGTTCCATTTTAGGTTAAGATTGCTACTAACTTCAGATCTTTAAAATCTAAAAATTAATATACTATAAATAAATAAAACATAAATATTATAATAAAGTTCTAATATCTTATTAATTAACTACTAACAAATTTAAACTAAATAGATAATAGAAATTACAAAACCTAAATCTAATTTTAAATATTGCTTACGCAGTTCAACTCCATATCTGCGTAAAACGGGTTAGGTATGACGTAGGTAGTGACGCTGCGTTCCGACCAACCGTGCCGCTGCCTCGAACTCTGCTAGATTGACTTCCCGCTAACGACTTTGACGAGAGGACGTGCCGCTCCGCGCGCCATTTTTTACACGTGGTCGTACTGACCTACTTTCTATTATTTTTTCCTACCAGTGGATTTACTAGATATTCACTAGTGTGCCTTCTATCTACAATCGTTATACTTCCCGCTGGGGAACTTCCTACGAGCTAGAAACTATCTACCGGCTTAAAGTACCTACTGGCTAAGAATTACCTACCGGCTACCTACCACCTGCATTATCGCTTCGGCTTGCTACTAGTCTGCTGCCCTACCTGCTGAGCTTTGCTGCCGTGACTACGGCCTGCCTTGCAAGCTACCGAAGATTCTAGAAGCCGTGTCATCCGCGCCACTACGCGTTCGCTAAGGCCAGTGATTCCTCCTACATATGTAAGACACAATTGCAGTGCGTGTGATGAGATTTATGGACAATATACCCATCTGTAAGTTATTTCTACTCTTTCATTTTCTAACTATTAAAATTTTAAATCCATACTACATTCTACATATCTGTGGCCGTCTATTCCGATAGTTACCCACTTACACCGACTATCACCAAGGTAACGCTGGTAACAGTGGTAACGCTGTCGGGTGTGGGTCGGCGACTGATCGGAACAACACTACCTAACACCAAACGGCACATGGTGCCGTGCCATGGACATAGGTAGTTTTTTTTTTTAATTTACATACATACACATACACAAATCACGCCTATATCCCTGGCGGGGTAGGCAGAGCGTTAACGACCGTAAAATTACGGCCGTTATCGCCACGTCTGACAAAATGTTTGAGGGTCGCTACAGACAAGTCGTGTATCACTGTAGTGACAGGATGTCAGTCTGTCGCCTAAATATGTAATACACGAAACCCTCGAGTCCCTTAGTCGCCTCATACGACACCCACAGGAAAGAAATGGGATGATGCTATTCTAAGCCGGCATCACACGGCAAATTTTTAAATTTAGTTATAGTTATACAGAAACTTGGACACACATTGTGGGATTTCCCACAACATAAATACATAGTATAAAATGAAGTGGTTTATTGCGTTACTCTGTCTTACATTGAATGCTGACCTGCTCATACAAAAATTTACAGCGATCGTTATTCGAACCTGAACACTTGGCCACTGTAGGCAGAGGCACTACCACTGCTCTACATCAGCCTCCAAATTTTCGCAATTATACACCCCAATCATGGAAAATTGGAAATCCATAGGCATGATATTAGCGTTCCTGAAAGCGACTGATTAATCAAATCTTCAAAACTTTCTCGGCACCAATTTCCGCTTGGATCAAAATTCCAATCAGGCATGTCAAAAGCAGAACCTCTGCCCAAGTTTTCATACTTAAGTAAAACCCTGAATTAATCACCAAAAATACAGGGTGTAAGGGACGGTGCAACGAAAACTTTGCAGGTGTGATCAGACCATGAAACTGAACAACTTTTACTATCGGGGCTATGATGGGAAACGAAATTTTTTTGCTGCAGCTTATCGGGAATTTTGTATGGGAGGTCGAAAAACTTTTCCCGTTTCCCAACGGGCCATGTTGCAAAGAAAAAATTGTTCAATTTCATGGTCTGATCCTGCCCGCAAAGTTATCGTTACACCGTCCCTTACGCCCTATATTGGTAGGTACAGTACAATATTGAAAACAGCTGTATAAGGACCGCTCTAAGGCCCGTATCAATAAACCGCACTCAAGTCGGAGATCGATCTGAAGAGCGACATTGACAAATGTCAGGCAGTACTAATGACATCTCAAGATCGCACTCAAGATCGATCTCAAGGATGACAAAGTTGTGCCACTGGCAGTAGGTAGGTTAGGTATATTAATTCTGCGCTAGCTTGCAACAAAGTGTACCTACGGCATTGTGTATGCCTATGACTAGCATTAATACGTCATTAGTATAAAAAAGTCGTATTTATGCCGTGTGATGCCAGCTTAGAATAGCATCACCCCACATCCTTCCCGCGGGTGTCGTAAGAGGCGACTAAGGGACTCGAGAGTATTGGTGTATTACAATTTTTAGGCCACAGGCTGACAACCTGTCACTATAGTGATACACGTGTGTGTTCTGAAACAACCTTGGAAAAAAATCCTCAAAAATGACAGACGCGGCGAAAGCGACCGTATTCTTACGGCCGTTAACGCTCTGCCTATCCCGCAAGGGGCAAAGGCGTGATATATGTATGTATGTAGTAAAAAAAAGTCGGTTTTATTGTTTCTCTGTCTGTCTGTCGCTAACCCCTAAATCATGCAACGGACTTTAATGCGGTTTTTGAAATAGAGTTTCAAGACAAAGGTTTATTTGTATAATAATAAGTGATAGGGAAATATTCAACGAAATATATATTAGCAGCGGGGGCTTGCCGCTCGTTTGAAATAAAAACAATAGCTAATATACATACAGGTGTTTATAACCTACCGTACTTCCACGTAATAAATTAGTTTACGTTAAGCGTGTATTTTAGTTTCATTAACTTCTACTTACAATAACTAAGCGTATTTTACGTATAACTATAAGCAGTCATGTCTTACTCTAATTAAATTGTAGACGAGTCTGAGTATATGCTCACGTGAGCAGAAAATGACTATGTAGGGATTTAGGTTGTAATATCCCGTAGTAATATCTATTCTATTCGCTAGGTATCTATCTTGTATCTATACATCTTATTCTATCAATGATTCTAATATGAAAATGGAATCTTGTTCTATAAACGAACCATGAAATTAACTTCACTCCGCCTAGTCTAAGCGCGTCCTACACCATAGAATTGCTTATACAGGGTGTAAAAATATCAGCTGCAAATATTTTGAGGGGTGAATCAGCCCATGAAACTGAACAACTTTCTCCAAAGAAACATAGGTTGCAATATGACAAAAAAAATTTGGGCCTTCCATACAAATTGACTTGGTCGATTGGTAATTTTGTATGGGAGGATTGGGAGGTCCAAAATCTTTTTTCATATCTCGATCTATGTTCTCATATATGATCTAAAAAACCAGTCATCTAAAATCTAGATGAAGAGGCTGATTCTTGTATGTTTAGTAATAAAACAATCTGCTTGTTGCAGAGGAGGAATGCTACCACTGCATGGCCAGCCTGGTGGCGTCCAAGGAGAAGATGTTTATCACACAGACGAAGCTCCTCAGCGAGGTCACGTGGAAAACTGTCATGCAGATCGCCAAGAAACATGCCGTGAGTTATCTAAAACTTTTTCTTTGCCTTCATCCAACCGATGAGGGTAATATAACTTTTTAATTCTCGTGATTGTTTTCACACATTTTTATGGTTAACCCGGGTCACTCGCGACATTTTTCATGGTATTAACGTAAACTTCAGTCTACCCGCGATCACAGCTGATGTAACTCAGGTGAAACGTCGTCTGGCCAAAGGTAATTTCGGTTAACTATAAAATCGATGATGGTAACCTGGTATATAAGATCTTAGACCAATGCTTGGCTTTAGCGATGGCTGTTAATCAACACACCCCTTAGGTCTTCGAATGGCTTTTTAAGGGCCGTTTTGTATTCGTCTGCCAGCAACAACCACGAGTCCTATTTTTGAAATTTCACAGGCCAAAGCCCGCTGCTACTCATTGTGCTTTAAGTAGCAGAAAGTTTGTTGCAATAATGTTATGGGCTTCAAGATCGAATTCTGTTTCAAAAATCAGAAGCAAGGTCACCTCGTCATAAATTTTCAAGAAAATAGCTAATGGTAGACGATAGGCGAATGTAAATCAATTATTACTCAAGTAGCGCCAGCATCACAAAAAAAATATTTTCTCTATGATATGAACAAAATACATCATCATAATTATAAGCCTATAGCAGTCCATTGGTTGACGTAGGCCTCCCCCAGGGCAGGTTATTAAGGCACGATCTCCTGTTTTCGCCATTCAGTCGCTACATGAAAATTATGAAGGATGATGGTGAAGAAAAAACAATGGACGCGTTTGTTCAGAATAAAGGAAAGATACTACATCCTCTTTAAAAAGCTTTTAAAGCAGATGCAACAAAAAATATAAAAATTTTACTGGACCTACTCACGATCACCATTAACGTTGTTAATAATAATGTTCCGAATGGCACGTTAAGCGGTAGGTCTCGGTTGCTGTCTATGATCACTTAGACGGCGGTCGTTAGTGTCGTTACACAACCATGTCAGAAGCCTGCTACTTGTTGAAGGCGGTTGAAAAATTCTGACACTAGGATTCATCGGATCTATGGATGATTCGGTGTCCTACACGAAAAGAGAGTTTATAATTTCTTTATATTTTCATAAAACAAACAAAACGCAATGTTGTAAATCATCACTGAATTTTACGAGTATTATTACCACTGCGATTAAACAGACGGAAAAACATAGGTACATCGTGTATTTTGTGTAAATTTTACTTCT
Organism: Keiferia lycopersicella; assembly: GCA_029255805.1. NCBI lineage: Eukaryota > Metazoa > Arthropoda > Insecta > Lepidoptera > Gelechiidae > Keiferia > Keiferia lycopersicella. Next base: position 2,976,376 of record JARACZ010000017.1, read on the forward strand.
GTGAAATGTAAATAGAAGTAGGTATCATTATTTATTTATTTGATCATGTCTGACTTCACTACATAGTATAAAGCAAACTCGCTTCCCGCGTCTGTCCCTGTGTCTGTATGCCTTCGAGCATATCAACTGTATACTTAGATCTTTAGAACTACACAACGGATTTTAATACAGTTTTTAATAGATATAATGAATCAAGAGAAAGGTCGATATACCGGGAAAATTACTTATTCACCGCGTAACAAAAAATATCAACGAAGCAAACCTAATAATAATAATAATAAATTTGTTTATTTCCTCTACAAACAAGATACAATATAAACAAATACCTATCTAAATCAACTGAAGAATGATATTCAAAAATGTCGAAACCTCAAAGCTCAGCGCGGAAAATGGAAGGTATAAATTTTGCAATACCTACGATTCACCTCTTTTTATGTGGCTACAAAGCGACTTTCAGTTGAAATGGAGAGGGATTTTTTACCCTTTCTGGGTATTGTGTTGCCAGTAAGCCAGCAGTTTCTTTTTTTTGTTTTCTGTGCAGTTTATATTTACTCATATCCCCGTGGAAATAAGTGGTTTTCCCAGCAAGTATAATCAAATAAATCTTTCTCATAAAACACTATCCAAAAAAACAAAACTGCGTCAAAATCCGTTGTGCAGTTTTAATTATTTAAGCAAAGGTACATACACAAGTACTGTCTATGTAAGGACAGACGTGAAAAGCTACTTTGCTTTATACTATGTAGTTATTTTTCTTCTCTACTTTTTCTTTATACAACTGCAAAAACAAAAATAACGTAATGAAATAACATAATTTGAAATGCATTTCTAGGAAGCCTAATTACTTTTATTTTTTGCTGCGATACCGGTAAACTTTTGCCACGATAATAGTTTTTCCCGCCGTAATTATTTTAAAAAGGTCGCGTGACTTTTTTTGATAAATCTGATATGCAAAGAAGCTTGTGCACGCGAACTTAGGGTAGCTAGCTTACGTAATGTGAGGATTGATAGTTTTTTGTTTTATTTTACTGCACTTGCTGCTCGGGACATGAAGGTATTTTTCTCTATTGGGTTAAGCAATTTCGTGGTGCAGGCTTGTTTTAAAGATATTGTGCCGAAGGAGTGCATTCACTCCTTCTGTTTCGCAATTTGAAATAGAGAATTGGTAATCTTATGCTGTTATTATCTCTGAAAATAAACTGTAGATAGCCTTAGCTTTGAGCTGTAACCTCTAGCTAAAGTTTTATCTTTTAGCTGTAGATTCACACAATTAAAAAAGAAGCTATATGTAAGTACTTTTAGTGCAAAATATAGTAAACCACAACTAAACGTTTTATATTGTTATACGATAAACAAGCGGCTTAATTTATTCCACGCAGGTTCCGAATGAGATAAAACCTATTATACTCAGCTGCCTCTATTGTTGTGGTAGGACCGTCGTAATGTGTCAATAAATTTGCTTTAATGACTCTATTTACGGCACTCCGGCTGTTTTACTGTCACTGCTGTTGCAACTCGAGTTTTTCCTATAAATACTACAATTTGAGGTAAACGTGTGTAGGATGTGAAGACGGGATTGTCCACCAAAAATCTAAAGTAATGGACATAGTCTGGAAGTGTAGCTAGCTGAAATAGCAGTGGGCTGGTCACAGAAGTAGCAGAACAGATGGATGGTGGACAAGCGTAGGATTGACTGCCCTCCGTCCTCTTGTTCTCTATTCTCTTCTCTTCTCTTCTCTTGAAGAATGGCCATATGGACTGTGGATGGACTGATGACTTAAAGTTAAAGAGAGTAGATGGTTGCGACTGGATGGCGAAAACGGAAGATGGTGCCTTGTGACGTGCCCTAGGAGAGGCCTACGTCCAGCGGGGGACTGCTATAGGATGATGCGAGAATGTGTAGGCAGCCGTCCCTGTGTAATACAAGACCTTGCTCTGTTTCCATTCATTTGAGAATATCGTTTTCACTAACTATAATAACTTATGAAACCCACCCCTTACTCTGCACACGGCTCACAACGTGACGAACTGACACGCTTATCGGCAACAATTAATTTTGCGCGTAATACGCTTCCCTCGCACGCGCCCTTTACGATACCGAGGTCTGTACGTGCCCTTAGGTACGGTAAACATGATAACTCGGTGTGCATGCGCCCTTATAATGTAAACATGATAGTGCGGGTGATTGAACTGGCTAGAATAGAAGGTAGGATCTAGGAAATTATTTTGAGGTAGGTTGTTTGCAGTTTATAAGGGAAAGATATACATAAGCGTTTCGTAATACGGCTCCCTCTATGTTTTTGTTTCGTGGTTCAGAATGATGCGTGTGGATTATATAGTTATGTATGACATTTTTTCAATATCTTATTTTCATATTTATTGAGGAACTTTGTTTTCTGTGTACAAGGGAAACGTATACAACAGCTTTTTCTAAAATAGATCACTCTATGTTCATGTTTTGTGGTTCAGAATGATGAGTGTAGACTTTTTAAAAAGTTTTTAGAAAGAAAATAGGGAAATTGGCTAGATTGGTAGGTTTTTAAATCATTGTTTGCGAAGGTAGGTATTGGTGTGGGGCAACGAGGGGAACGGTATTGCTTAAAAATGTTACAGAAACAAAATTAATCGGATTATTATAACTTTATCACTGTATCTACTTCTTTTTATCCCAATTCGAATGTATTTTCCAACATTGTTTAATAAAAATGAGCCATATCCTGCAAGGAATAGATTATATACTCGTAGATCTCCACGAGAAAAATATCTAATATGTAGTGGAATAGATCCATACCGAATGGACTGTAAGTGAGAAAGCTCATTTAAGTTGTATAAATTGACGCCTTTATCGCGAACACAAAAATGCTTTCAGGAAGGCAATAACATGCTTCAAAGAAAAACTATTAGATTCTTAATCTTTTATTCGCTATGTTTTCTATATTGTAGTAGTTGTTGTAGTAGATGCTATAACAGTATTTTGCTAAAAGTTTGACTACAAATATTAGTTTTTTTTAATACCTAACTATTATATTTTAACTAGAAAGTGGAATGGATAAATATTATCTTCAGTATTGGTACGAATTACCGACTTTATCGTGGAGAGACGCTTACCCTATAGCCTGTATCTTGAGATCAACTCAACCGATATTTATTTTATAAATTTTTGGCTAATTTTGACAAATCCTGAACCACCGTGGCTATTACTCTAATACGTACATACAAGCATCATGCCTTTATCCCTTGCGGGGTCGGCGGAGCGGCAAAAGCCGTACAAATACTGTCGCTATCGCCACGACAAAATTAATGAGCTTAAAGACACCCCATAAATTCCGCAAGGTTAAACTAACGGCGACCCCACTAAACTTTCTTATTGACCGATGATTGGCCACTATCAAGGGTTGAGGAACTGTCCCTATTTTTATCACTACCACTACAGTCCCAACAGTCCACTGCTGGACATGGGCCTCCCCCAATCAGAGGTTACATATCACCACGCTTCGTAGGATGATTTGCGTGCGGAGTTCAAGGCGATGTAGATATTCACAGGGAACGCTGCTGCTCTTAAAGACACCATATTAACTTTGCCGTGTGATGCCGGCTTAGAATAGCATCACCCCACATCCTTCCCGCGGGTGTCGTAAGAGGCGACTAAGGGACTCGAGAGTATTGGTGTATTACAATTTTTAGGCGACAGGCTGACAACCTGTTACTATAGATGTTCCAACCTTGGAAAACAATCCTCAAAAATGTCACACGTGGCGATAGCGACCGTGTTCTTACGGCCGTTAACGCTCTGCCAACCCTGCAAGGGATAAAGGCGTGATATATGTAAGTATGTATTAATTCTGCAGGGTTATCACTTACGCCATGTGATGCCGGCTTAGAATAGCATCACCCCACATCCTTCCCACGGGTGTCGTAAGAGGCGACTAAGGGACTTGAGGGTATTGGTGTATTACAATTTTTAGGCGACAGGCTGACAACCTGTTACTATAGTGATACACATGTTTTCCGAAACAACCTTGGAAAACAATCCTCAAAAATGTCAGACGCGGCGATAGTGACCGTATTCTTGCGGCCGTTAGCGCTCTGCCTACCCCGCAAGGGATAAAGACGTGATATATGTATGTATGTATCACTTACGGCGACCCCACTAAACTTTCTTATTGACCGATGATCGACTATCAAAGGTTAAGGGTTAAGAAACCAACCCTACTATTAATGTATCGATCATTTCGGGGTGAACGCCTTTTGATTACTCGGGGGAAATCGATCGACCTACTCGAGGTCTACTCACGCGACAACGATATAAAATATGTAAATGTCTCGGCTGTTACACTTGTATTTCGTAGTTGAATACGGAAATAAGAACTGGTACGTCTATTTCAGTAACTTCGGCAGAAAAAGTTGCACAAATAAGCAAACGATCTTCTTCTTCATGTCGTGTCAATAGCAAATATAGAAAATTTTAAATTTTGCCAACACAAATCTTGGCTATATTAATGGCTCTTTGTTTTGCACTGAATAGGTCGACCTGAGTGTAGGTGAAGGAAGAAATGGGGTCAAAAAGTGCGACAAGGACAGTACTGCGCCACACTCACATTCGTCACTCATAGAGAAGCCCTTGAAAAATATCTTTGAGAGAAATTCATTAAAAAAAACATTCGAAAGTCCATTTTATCGATATTGAGCTCCCAATAAGATAGTCACCATGATGTCAGGTGATAGATGTAGATGATAATCACCATTATGTCAGGGGTACTCATCTCAGCCTTTGATCGAGGACTGTGATGTGGTATACGGGTATGCGACCCCGGCTTCCCGAGCAAGCAGTTCCCTCCTGCTTAACAAATAAAAAGTCTGCTTCGGCGAGAATGGCAACCCAATGCAGATATGCACAAGGGCTTGGCGGACTCGGCGACTCAGCAAGGCAATGTGGATGGCCTAGGGCGACGGTAGAGGGCGCGGGTAGTTACTGTCGGCCAGACACTGCGTCTGACCTCTCCTTCAGTCGTAGCGGTTTTCCGTTCCACTGAATCAAGGAGGGTGAGGACTAAGTGCGTGCGCCTGCGTTTGCGCGAACGTTTGCGCACCGAAATAATTATATCCTGCGCAACTGACCGCTTCCGAATAATGGACTCCGATGACGCAAAGTCCTGTGGCGATGAGTTGAGGTAGAGAGGTCTGGCGTGGTGCAAGCTGGGCTTTGTCTGATTCCTGCACATAGGCGGTTCTAGGGGCGTGAGTACATGCCGTGGTCGCTTTTGCATTGCAAATCGGGACGACAATGCGAATTCGGCAGCACCTGGGATGACAAAGCAGCCCTTTTAAGGGAGGCACTGCTTTCCTCGCCCAGCCGAGGAGGGGGCTAGAAAAGGTGCCCTAAAAAAGTGCTCGTCCCTACCCGGAAGGTGGTAGTAACCACGGCTGCCACCGCATCACTTAACTCGTGGTCGACGAAACAGAAAAAATAAAAACAGCATGAAACCATCTATCATGACATTTGACGCGTGGAACGTGAGAACTCTAATTGAGCGAGATGGCAACTCCTGTCCTGAACGCAAAACCGCCATCGTAGCTCGAGAACTTCATCGCTATAACGTGGATGTGGCTGCGCTCAGCGAAACACACCTTGCTGATGAAGGAGAACTGGTGAAAGATGGAGGTGGTTACACTTTCTTCTGGAAGGGTACCTCTGCATCCGAGCCTCGACGTTCAGGGGTAGGATTTGCCATCAAAAATCATCTAGTAAAGCGACTTCAAGAGTGTCCTGTTCACATCTCGGACCGCGTTACCACACTGCGCCTTCACCTGGATACAGACAATTACCTTAATGTCATCAGTGTCTATGCTCCAACGTTAGACAAGTCTGATGACATTAAGGACAAGTTTTACGAGGAGCTAACTCAATGCCTTGATAGCATAAACGCCAGAGAGCAGATCTTGTTGCTAGGCGATTTCAATGCCAGGGTTGAACGGGACTACGAGGCTTGGCCTGGAGTTCTGGGACGACATGGAGTTGGCAACATGAACAGCAATGGTCACATTGTCGCGTCGCAATCGGGCCAATCGGACGTGTCAATAGCACAATTATTATATTAATAATTCCGTAATAACTTAATATGGCTAAACGTAATCCCGAAGTGAACCTCAGTGGTGTTTTGACAAAATTAAGTGCTATCTCTGGTCAACTTTCAGACCAAAGTGCATTAATTACAGTGCAAAATACGAAAATTGAGAAGCAAAATGTAATCATCAATGAACAACACAAGATAATCGGCGACCAACAGAGGGTAATCACAGAATTGTCCGACAAGGTTGACAAGCTCATCGGCCTGATGAGCGCCACTAGTGTGAGCGAGATAGCGAACCCCACTCCAACGAAGTCTGCGACGACAGAATCAGCTGTCAGCTCGACGAGCAGCGGCACGAGCAAACCAGCCTCCTAAGCTAAATACAAAGAAGCAACAGCCACAAAAGACACCTATTGGCACTGGTAGCACTCATATAGAATCAGCGACTCATGTACCTACCGGCGAGGAGTCTGCGGATCGGGACTGGCAGTTAGTGCAAACTAGTAAGCGCGCTAAATCAAAGCGGCGCTCGGTGCTGGTTGGAGCAGGTGCTACGAACGATAAACTGCAAACAGTCGAAAAACTACGGCACATTCAGATATGGCAGCTGAAACCCGATACTACTGCCGAAAATATCCAAAACTTCCTTAATACAGTCGTTAAAAGTGATAGCTATGACGTTAAGAAGAGGGACATTAAATCAACGCGACACGCATGCTTCATAATCGCGCTCCCGGAGAGTACCTACGACAAGATAATTGCGCCATCCGTGTGGCCGGCGGGAGTACGCATATCCGACTGGTTTCTGTACCGCCCCCGTGCGCAGCGGGGAGCCTAATATAATACGTAGCGATAGTAAATGGACACACGCTCTCGACCTTTTTTACCAAAATGTACGAGGTCTCAAAACTAAGTTACCGAAATGGAGAGCTAACCTCATCCTTATTGACAGTCACTTGGTATCAGTGACGGAGACATTCCTGGACAGCTCGGTAGAAGACAATGAGGTGGCCTGTGGTGACTGGTACGTCATACGTCGTGATCGAGGGCCACAGAAGCAGGGTGGAGGCGTAATTATAGCTGCGCGCCCGCCGGTCGAACTACGTCGTTGCCACGACCTGGAAACCGACTGCGGCGAGGACCTATGGGTGACCTTTACACACTACGGCCGCAAGATCTATCTTTGTACTATTTACATAAGTACAAGTGCTAAAGACTTTGAATACTTTAATTGGTTCACCAAAGTTGAAAGTTTTATCAATGATTTGAACTGTGATATAATAATTACCGGGGATTTGAATCTTAATAGTGCATCCGTAGATGTAAACAACTATTTTTCTTTTTTTCTTACATTATGTGGTATGAAAGAGATGAATGAATTGCATAATGCGCATGGTAGTAAGCTGGATGTGGTACTGATCCGTGAGAGTGCATGCGCCAGAGTGACTGAGTCGTGCTTCGGTGGACTCGTGCCCTGCGACAAGTTGTACCACCCACCACTAGACGTATCTTTTCAGCTAAGGCCGGTTTCACACTGCTCTCATAGTGAACGAGTGCCTCCCAGTAATATACTTAAATAAATAAAAAATAAAAAAATAAAAATAAAAATTGTTTATTTCAGGAATCTATGTCCCATAGCAAATTTCATTACATTTAATTACAAGAATACAATATACGAAAAATACATTACATTGAAATGGAATTGAATTAAATTAAATTAAGATTAAAATTAAAAAAATTAAAAATATTACATTACATTCAATTACATTAAAAATCAATTACAATCACAAACAATGAAAAAAACAAAAATACTAATTTAATTTAGGATCAGAGAGGGGTATTAGTCTCCGTGATCACCCTTCGCATCAGACATATCCATAGTGGAGATGTGTACCTGTCTGCAAGGGTCATCAGTATGCTGTTGCGACTACCCCGTATTCTACGGATCAGGGATGTTGTTTTTTTGCGAATGACGGCTGCGAAGCCATCGGTATGGTGCACTGCGAACATCCCCGATGCACTGCAGAATCGGGGCAGACCCAACATCACCCTGAATATATTATTATATTGGACACGCAGGGTGTCCAGAGACCTCTTGGAGTGCTTGACCCACAGGTTTCCCGTGTACATGTTCTGACAATAAGCTTTAAAAAGCGTGACTTTTACTTCTTCGGTACATCGGGTAAATCTGCGAAGCTTAAAACATACGACTGGAATTTTAGTAAAGCTAACTACACACTAATCGCAGAGCTGCTTAGTAATACTAACTGGGATAACGTTATCCTACAGTCAGACGTTAGGGTTGCCACAAAATTATTTTATGATATAATTTATAATATATTTAATTTAGCCATTCCTAAAAAAATTAGGTACAAAAAACATAGACGTATGTATCCTATATGGTTTACCTACGACTTAATTTCGGATATTACTAAAAAAATTCAACTTCACAAGGAGTGGAAGTCAACAAGCTCACAAGAAACGTATTCCTTATTTTCTGACTTAAGAGCTAACCTCAAAACTCGCATTCCGGAGGCGTATGACGCTTACATAAGTAAGATCGAAAATAACATTATACGAGACCCCAAAGAGTTTTGGCAACACACTTCCTCCGCTCCAAAGGTGGGTTTGAACCTAATGTCACATACAATGGTGCAAACTTCGTTGGCTTCGAGGCCGCCAATGCTTTTGCCAACTTTTTTTCAAGCGTGTTCTTGCCGAAAATACCTCAGCTCAACGCTGATGACATTTGTGCGCCGAGCATGACGCCGCCATCAGTTATTGATATCAGTACCGTCACCCCGGGGCAGGTGATCACGGGCATTAACAAATTAAAACTTGGGGGCGCTGGTCCAGACAATATTCCCTCCAGTATCCTCAAAACGTTTAAGCATGAGCTGTGCGCTCCAATTTGTCATATTATTAACCTGGCACTAGAAACGGGCGTATATCCGGAAGAGTGGAAGCTATCCCGGGTGACCCCTATACCAAAATCTGGTAATAGGTCTGTCGTAGACGAACATCGCCCAATCGCAGTACTGTGTGCACCAGCTAAGATTTTCGAACGAGTCATACACACACAGTTATACAGGCAGGTTGATGTTCGACTGTGTGATGAGCAGCACGGCTTCAGGAAGGGAAAATCCGTAGATACAAACCTCCTCACTCTCGTCGACTTCATTTCCACCTCGATGGAGGAGAAAGTCCAGGTTGACGTGGTTTACTTTGACTTCCGGAAAGCGTTTGATAGGGTTGATAACGACATACTGCTTACAAAACTTTCGTTCCTTGGGTTCTCTCAGAAACTTCTCCGTCTTTTTGCGAACTATTTAGGTGACCGGCAGCAGTTTGTCAAGTATGGATGCTATACGTCCCAACCGTATCACACGCGTTCCGGAGTAAGCCAAGGTTCTATTCTTGGACCTCTTCTGTTTTTGATCATGGTTGACGATCTGACTAGGGTGGTGACTAACGCTAGATGCCTCTTATACGCCGATGATCTGAAACTCATTATGGGGATCAGAGATTCTGCAGATTGTGCTCTCTTGCAGCGAGACATCGATGCCGTGGAGGCGTGGAGTGAACATAATGGCATGCTTTTCAACACGGCTAAATGTTCAGTTATGACATTCGGTCGAGGCTCACGACCCCTACAATTCCAATACAAATTGGGTGACGATGTGATTACTCGGAAAACCCAGATGAGGGATTTGGGCATGACCTTCGACCGAGAACTAACTTTCAAGGAGCACATTGACACTCTTGGCAAGGAATGCTACCGGCGCTTGGGGTTTGTACTGCGCAATGCCCGCGACTTTCAAAGTCCAACCGTCATTCGACTCTTATACACCTCGTTGGTTAGAAGCAAGTTGGAAACTAGCAGTTGTGTGTGGAATCCGCACGCCAGTTCCCATACTCTGACGCTTGAAAAAATTCAGAAAGCCTTTTTGAGGTATTTATATAAACGTCAATATGGGTACTACCCATACATGTACCCTACGGTGTTCCTGTTAGGTACACTGGGATTCAACTCATTGAACGTGCGTAGAATAAACAACCAGTGTGTAGTTGCCCTTAAAGTATTACGTGGTGTTATCAACGCACCCGAATTGCACTCACTGCTGTGCCGCCTGCATGTACCGGACCGGTACCTACGCGCGTCCGGCCGGCGCAGGCGCGCGCTCCTAGCCGTGCCCGCCGCACGCACACAGTCCCGCGCTCACTCACCACTATGCCGCATGCTCACTACACTGAACGCGTTTCTGGACGCAAAGCCGGATTGTGATCTGTTTGTGGATGGATGGTCGAGTATATTGCGTGATTGTTTACAATTTTGCGAGATGACGTATGAATGGGAATCTTCTGTACCTATTTAAGACTGATTTAATGTTTAAATTTTTATTTATGTTTATTATTTATTGACAAATATTATTTACTTTTGTAAATGATCTTTTTGTACAGATTTCTAATTAATTAATTTTGTAATTTAAGTTATTATTATTATTCATTAATATTGACATTTTCATTTTCTGTAATTGGTACGCCGTTGAAAATTGAATAAATAAATTGAAATTGAAATTGTCTGTTGCTGCTCGGTCTTTGTGCTCAGTACGATCTAGAAATATCGAACACTATGTTCAGACTTGCCGCTAAGCACAAGACAACGTGGATGCACCCGCGTTCCAAACACTGGCATTTGATCGACTTTGCTATTATTCGGCAACGAGACATCGGTCAAGTTCAAGTCACCCGCGTCATGCGTGGTGCTCACTGTTGGACTGACCATCGACTAATTGTCACTAAGCTACGACTCCGCCTCCGTCGACCTCGCAGATCCACAGTGAAGAAGCCTGCGTTTTTAAACGATAGGCTGAAAGATCGCGAGGTTAGGGTGAAATATGCTGAAGCTTTATCTGAAAAGCCGTCGCCAATAACTGAGACCGGTGATGTCAGTGCTGCTTGGGGAGCTTTGTCATGTCACCTCATAGAAGCCGCTTCTGCTACTTTGGGTACGAAAGACCGACGTAGTGAAGACTGGTTCGATGACAATAGCGAGGCTCTTAAAGCAGCATTCGACAAACATCGACAGCTCCTGCGACAGCATAATCGAAGAGGTGGAAGTGTTGCGGTGGTCAAAGAAAGTGACCAAGAGTTACGCAGGCTGTCTCGACAAATAAAAGACAAGTGGTGGCAGGACAAGGCTTGTCAAATGCAGTGGCTCGCCGATACAAACCAGCTTGGTGAGTTTTACTGTGAAGTGCGTAAGCTGATTGGTGCTTCCTACCGTGCAAAAGTACCTTTAAGGTCTTTAGACGGTATGCACCTCCTGACCAGCAAGGAGGATGTACTTAAACGTTGGGCTGAGCATTTTCACAACTTGCTCAACGTAGATCGATCAGCTGATCTGCATCATATCAGTTTAATGCCTCAACTCCCGTTAGCCACGGAGCTGGACGAGCCCCTGTCATGCGACGAGGTTGTTACTGCCATCAGACAGCAGCATAATAACCGGGCGGTTGGCATTGACCTTATACCGGGTGAACTACTTAAATATGGTGGTACGGAGTTGCACACGTCGGTATGGAAACTTTTCGTTCGAATGTGGGAGGAGGAGAGGGTCCCTGAGGACTTCAAAGTGTCTCGCATTTGTGCCCTCTACAAGAACAAAGGTGACCGTTCTGACTGTAACTCTTATCGCGGTATTTCATTGCTGTCAGTCCCTGGAAAAGTCTTTGCCAGAGTTTTACTGAACCGCCTCAAAGATTTGTCGGAAAAAATTCTGCCCGAAACCCAGTTCGGCTTCTGACCTGACCGAGGTACGGTCGCATGCAGAGAAAACGGACCCCCCCCAGTGACGACATCTATGGCAACATGTAGGAAACATCACAACACGAGCAGTGAGTGGTGATTGGTCGATAATGTCACAATGTCTAAGTTCAGCGACATTCTATTGGTGCTTTTAGTCAAAGTCGTGACTAGCAGCGCCATCTGCGTCAGTTTCCTTCATATTTTTATCTTCATATTGCGAAAACACTTTGAGTATTTCACACAAATCATGTGACAGACAGATAGCCTAGTGGTTAAGAAATGGGTGCTCGTGAATGATGTTACTGGTTCGAATCCCTACTTCTGTGCCTTTTTTTTATGTCACATATTTTTGATTTTAATTTTGTTTGCGTTTTAATAAAATTATTTTGAATGTCAAGGTCACATTAAATAACATTGATAGAAAATGGTAGAAAAACAAAAAAGACTGATTAGTAACTTTATTCAAAAACAAGTTTCAGTTTACATATTTACGATAATTCTAAATTAAAATACATCGTTATTTATTATACAGATTGTAATATTTCCAATCACTTGTCTATGACTTTTTACCAGAGAACAAACATGCTATCCAAGATAACAATTTTACGTCTCAAGTAAAAATTAAAAAAACACAAAAATCCGTGTAGCCAAATGATTTTTTAAAGCACCGTATTTAGTTACGGAGGGGGTAACCGTCCATTTCAATGACGTCCTGTAATCGGCTAGGCATACTATCTAATAAATTAGAACAGATATTGCTACGTCGCATTAACTCCCATGTCCTTTTAACTTCTTGTTGCAAACTTTCAACGTTTCTTATTTCACTGGTATCCCAGTTCAAAACCATTTGGCCCCATAGATTTTCTATAGGATTTAGATCCGGACTTTTAGCAGGCCAATTTATGGTAGTTATATCATTTTGTGATGACAGCCGCTCCATAACAATTCCCGAGCGATGTATCGAGCAATTATCTTGCACAAAATAAATTTGCCCTTCTGGATATATTGCACGAACTGATGGCAACATGACGTCCCTTAATATTTGTAAATACAGTTGAGCTGTCATGCGGCCGCCAACTTCAGTCAACTCTCCAGGTATAATGGACATCCAACCCCAATAACCTGGAAATAAAAATAATTAAATATAATAACTTGCCAAAATAACAAGTTCAAACCTATACTTGTGTAAGAGAACTAAAATAAGTTTATTTTTAAATATTATGTAACTAAAATACCTTAATTACTTAAATAAATTCTGCTACTACTGAAATAATGAATTATTAAAACAAAAATTAATAAATTATGATAAATATGCTCGCCTAAGGATATTCTGCCACTGGTTCTTAGCGGTAAAACATTTTGTGGATTATAACGCTGTCCTCGTCTTCTCCACAGTATCTTTCGTCCATCTTTGTCCGATTTAAAGCAGTTTTCGTCGGTAAATATTACTATATTATTCTTCCAATCGAAATTCAAATACTCCCTGGCGAATCTTAGTCTAGCTTGACGGTGAGCCTCGGTAAGTTTAATTTTTTTAGCTGGTCTGTAATTATGGATCCCCGCAGCATGTAAATGTCTCCGCACTGTATCCAACGAAATCCCAAACAACTGTGCAGTTGATCTCGTGGTCTTGAAGGACTCATTGGTATGGAGTCTTACAATTTCACGGTGACGATACGTTTCATCAAAGCCACTGGTCGCGGACCCTGTCTTTCACATTTTACATCACCAGTTTCCTGGTATCTTTTTATCCATCGACGAACTGTGTTTCTCTGTAAAAATAAAAGCAATTTATTCCGTGAACTAATCCCAACCCTATTATCAAACGAATTAAAATATAAGTATCGCTTATAAAAATAGAAGCAAAACTTACCGCTACTCCCAGTTCTCGAGCAATACTCTTAATGCCTCGATTTTGTTCAAAAAGCACAATAATCTTAGCTTTCAAAAAAACCGATAATCGAGCCATAGTTGTTAGTTTATAATCCAAAAACTATCCGAAACAGAATGCACACGTAAGCGGTAGCGAAGCTAGCTTGTGAACAAAGCGAAACACCAGAAATTAAGTTTAACATTTTATAAATTTTGCCTACCCTCATATAATTACTAAGAGTTCGACACATCAAGAAATATTACTGTGACGTCATGCACAATATGAAGTAGAAGGGAATTTTCGCCATTCTTAACAAGAGCTCGGTGGCGCAGTGGTTTAGCGGTAAGAATCGAGAACGAAAGAGTCTAGGTTCAAATCTTGTGACCAAAATGTGTTTTTCATATTTTATTGTTTTTTCACCAAGTTTCTTGAATTCTATCTATTTATCCTAGCAATACCCAAGGCTTGGATGAATTCGAAAAACAAGTTTGTGACAAACAAACGATACGATGGCGGCGGTGCAGTAACTTAACGCCAGATGGCGCCAGGCAAGAGAGATGTTGTCTGGCTCCATTTATAAAGAGAGGGGTCCGTTTTCTCTGCTTGAGACTGTACATGTGAAGCTATTTTCTCGGTGCGTCAACTACAAGAAAAAAGTAGAGAACAAGGTCGCCAGTTGTACCTCTGCTTTGTTGATTTAGAGAAAGCATTCGACAGTGTGCCTCGCGAAGCTCTCTGGATGGTGCTAGGAAAGTTAGGGTGCACAGAAAAGTATGTGCGACTCCTAAGACTCCTGCATGACGACATGCAGTGCTGCGTCTCTGTAGACGGTGAACAGTCTGATTTCTTCCCCGTCACCTGTGGGGTGAAACAAGGGTGTGTTCTAGCGCCCACACTGTTCGCCTTGTACTTTGCAGTTGTAGTCAAAGAAGTCCTAAATACTGTTTCCCAAGGAGTCCACATCCGTTTCCGCACAGATGGCAGTCTTTTTAACCTGGCTAGATTTAAGGCGCGCACTAAAGTCTCGTATGCATTGATTACTGAGATCATGTATGCTGATGACTTGTGCTTTCTTGCAGAATCCCCAGACGGCCTGCAACAGCTAATGTCCGTTTTTCACCAAGCATGCCTGATGTTCGGCCTGAAGATCAGTGTCAAAAAGACGGAAGTGATGTCCTTAGACTCGCATGGTCGCGAGACACTGGCGATTATGCTTGGTGAGGATATGCTGAAACAGGTTGATAAGTTTCGT
Source organism: Keiferia lycopersicella (assembly GCA_029255805.1). Lineage (NCBI taxonomy): Eukaryota > Metazoa > Arthropoda > Insecta > Lepidoptera > Gelechiidae > Keiferia > Keiferia lycopersicella. The sequence continues at coordinate 2,991,380 of JARACZ010000017.1, forward strand.
TATCTGGGGAACACTATAACATCTAAGTGTAACCTTGATGCTGAGATCAACAGCAGAATCAGTGCTGCAGCTGCAGCATTTGGGAAGTTGTGTTCCAAGGTTTTCTGCTCGCACGACCTAAAGCTAGCCACAAAAATCTCTGTATATATGGCGATTGTGCTGCCAAACCTTCTATACTCCTCCGAGACTTGGTGTGTGTATCGTCACCACATACGCACTCTGGATCGCTTCCACCTAAAATGCCTTCGCACCATCATGAAGATCAGATGGTCCGACCGACCGAGAGCGCAATACCGAAGTTCTGAGACGAGCCAATGTTGGTGGCATTGAGGCCTATCTAATGCGTCGTCAGCTACGGTGGTGCGGTCATGTATCCCGGATGTCGGAGGAGAGAGTGGCGAAGCGCATCTTTTATTCTGAGCTAGAGGAGGGCAAGCGAAAGCATGGCGGACAACTCCTCAGATATAAAGATGTTCAGAAACGACACATGAAAAGATGCAACATTGAGCCCACTCAATGGGAGGGTCTGGCAGCACAGCGTCCCGAATGGCGCGGGATGGTTAAGAGGCAAGTCCGCGAGTTTGAGGAACACCGTAAAGCAGACCTCGACGCTAAGCGCGATGAGCTGAAAGCCCGTCCACCCGTCGCCATTAACTATAATTATGTAAATGTCAAACTCACGTGTCCACTCTGTGCACGGGAGTTTACTGCCAAAATTGGCTACAATAGCCATCTCCGGGCGCATCAGCGCCGATCTGATTAGGAGTCAAAGTGGTCGCCATGGCTGAAATCGGTCGGAGAGATCATCATCAGTCACCATGAAATATTTAGCAGTGACATCTAGTTCAGACTAGTATAGCATAGCTTTAAGAATTATCTAAACCAATCCTTCTACTTTTTTTCAGAAATCCGCCTCGCAACACCTCTTACGGCTGTCCGGCGCGATCGGCACAGAGAGAATCTACGCAGACTGGCAGTGGTGGATCCTAGCTGCCCTGCCGTTCCCGCATCTAGTCAGAGTACTGGACTGCTTCTTCCATGAGGGGATCAAGGTCAGACTTTCATGGAATCTACGTTCAATATGCTGCCGTGTGATGCCGGCTTAGAATACCATCACCCCATTTCCTACCCGTGGGTATCGTAAGAGGCGACTGAGGGACTTGAGGGTTTCAGGTGTATTACAACTTTTAGGCGACAGGCTGACAACCTGTCACTATAGTGATACACAAATTATCTCAAACGGCCCTCTATAATTGGTCAAACGTGGCGATAGCGACCGTATTTTTACGACCGTTAACGCTCTGCCTACCCCGTAAGGGAAAAAGTCGTGATATTTGTATGTGTGTGTATGTATGTAGGTACGTTCAATAAGCAATCCATTTATCTTTCAGAAAAGGTGGACTAGACACCAGCCTCGGTGTATTCTTTAGTGCCTTGCAACTTTCTAAGTTGCTGCTTCGACGACTCATTTATTTATAAAGTGTTTTACATAGACGGATGGTATGAGTGATTGCCATACGATATGATGAGGATGATCTTCAAGCGTTCTAAATCGTCTCTTCGTGTCAACGGATAATTTTATTTTTCATTGCCAGTATACCTACCTACTAAATATAATGTGCCTTTTGCATTATTAAATTGCAGCTTGGTCAAGTCAACATTCTCTGTTAACTTGCCTTTTTTTATCTATGATGGGCTTACTCTTGACCCCAATCTTACCCTAGAGCAGAGATGGGATCTACGGTGGAGCGAGCTTGCCCAGAAGATGCCTATTCACTCTAGACTTAAAGATATTCAGGTTATATGCACTCGGAAATACAGACGCAGGCAGGGAATTCCACTCTTTAGCCGTGCGCATAATGAAAGATGATTTGAAGCGCTTAGTGCGTAATGTGGGTATTTCAACTAAGAACGGATGGTAGCCGGCCGTGCGTCTGGATGTAAAAAAATAAATTCGTTTGATAATCACTGCAAGTGTTTTTATTACGTGCTAAGTATGTTTTTGCGTTTAATTTCCAGGTGTTCTACCGAGTGGCGCTCGCGATCCTCATCCTTTTCAACAAGCACTCGTCGAACCAGAACTCGGAATGGTACGCCGAAGCGACGAAGAACGGCGTCGACCACGCCATCGACAAATTCTGCCGGAACATGCCCGCCTCGCCGACCAAACTACTGCGCACCGCCTTTAGTATACGCGCACTAAGGTAACTGACCAATTCGTTGACCAGACTGACTTATCCAACATAGTCAAATGATCCATGCGTACCAACTGAACTGATCTGTACAACCAAAGCGACCCAACCACAAATAATATAATTCTACTAAAGTAGTACAGATACCTAACGTCATAGAGGGAGTTCGATTGCCCTAAGATGGCTATTGGCAGGCTATTTGATATGTCTACTCAGCGCGTGCGTTGCTAGCGACATCTAGGTTATTATTTATTGACGTCATTTGTATTGAAAAATATTGCAAAAATGTGTACAAATTTGCGTGTTTTCCGTCTCAAAACATCTTAAATTATGTATTTATGATTTTCCAATACTTTGTGTTGTAAATTAGCTTTCATTCCAGTCTCTTTAAGTTACATTCGCTACCCGTATCGCCATCTATTGATTTATTTTTGAACTAATTTCCTTTAGTAAGGAATAAGACGACGCCATGACCCAACATAGTGTAATGATCCATGCGTACCAATTGAACTGATCTGTACAACAAAAGCGACCCAACTCACAGAAAAGGTCCAAAGGACTAGAGTAAGACAGTAGATTCACAACACTAATAATTTAATTGACCCAACTGAGTAAGCCCATATATGGTGGTAAAGTCGCCGCGAACCAGAAAACCGACCTTCCCAAATCCAACCCAAGCTTATCCCGTTTCTCTGTCGGGCTAACCTAGGGGATTTGACGTGGCGACCAAGTTTTTGCACACGGCGACTGCCATCTGACCTCTGCAACCCGAAGGCTAACCTGGCCCGAATCCTAGGTTAAGTCACATATCACCTGAATTCAAATTTTATTACAATGTGGGTGTCATTTCATCACGATGTTTTTCCTTCACCGCAAGAGCAGTCGGTAAATGTACGTGAGTAAAAACACATTGGTACATGCCTGGGATCGGACTCGGGTCTGGTTTTTTATCCACTTGGCTACCGAAGGTCTCCCTGTTACTACTTGGTACTAATTTTAATTTTGTTTGCAGTTCACAGTACATATCTCGGGTTTTCATAAAGACAGAGATGACTCTGAAATCGAAGCAAGTGATTCACGGCACGCGATTGGTCAGATCGCGCTCCTCAGACAACCTGCCCACCAGCCAATCACAAGTCAACATTCAAATGATGTCGCACACGCTTACTATTAGAGAGGTAAGCTGTTTTACAATGGGAATATTTTCATCTGTTCGTTTAGTTCCTAGTAGGTGGCGCTGGATGCGAATAGTCGCTGAACTTGACAGATAGTTGTACAATTTGCAAAAATGTCACTTAGTTCCGACAAGTGTTGCTATCAGCCCAAAAATCCTCATTTGTATGCAAAGTAGGTGAGATAATTTGGGTTTTTGAGAGATCTCATCTCTAAAAATAAAGGGTATGAAAAAAACGCTGAAGTCAAAAATTTTACGTAATTTTTTTTTATTACATGGTGAATAAGAAATGACATATTTCTCTATTGTGTAATAAAAGCGTTTACCGACATTTGTAAAATTTTGGCTTCTTGTATGTAAGAAAACATGGGGTACAAAAAATAACTATAGTTTTAAGATGGTATTTTAAGGTATTGCATATGTAATATGTATATGTTGGAATATTTTCGAAAGATATCTCTAACATACACAACGAGATTAACACACAGACGCACACAAACGGATATTACATATTATTATTGTAGAATAACTGGGAATTCATGGCAAATTGAATAAATGGCATTGAGGGGGCTTTAACCAACTTACCCAATCATTGTACACAGGATATAAAAAAACTGCAAATATTTTAAGGGCTGAACCAATCCATGCAACTGAACAATTTTCCCTGAGAAACATACTCGAGATATGAAAAAGTTTTTGGGGAGATCCAAAAACTTTTTCCTACACACATACCTACATTCTATTTGGTATTGAATGACTAAGGAATAATTAACTAAAATTATCTTAAACTATTTGTCATGCTTTCTCAGTTATATATTATTATAATGCGTATAATATTTATGTATGTGTATACCGGAATACTATATTTATTTTCAGCAGAGATTATCAGAGGAATCGTGCAAGAAAATGGTATCGTACCACCTTTAGGAGTGGCTTTTGGCTTTTATATATCATTGAAATCATTTTTGACTGCGATTAACATACATTCAACTAACTTTTAGTGTTGAAAGTTGCTGGCAAAGTGTATAATGTTTGCTGTCTATAAAATGACTAGAAAATTTGTGAAATAGGTTATGAAACTAGAAACTCTATTCTCGTATCCCATCCGAACCGATAAGTGTTTCAGTAATATTGAAGTTATCAGTGTTAACATGGCTGCTGAATATTATGTCACCATTCTCAATTTATGTTTTACGACCCCAGATTGGAAATTGGACCTGTTTCGTAAATTGCCTAGGCATTTTGTGGAATATAAATGTTATATATTTTGCCAGTAACATATCGAATTGATATACATGGTGTTATTTTCATTCCGTGCTATAGCGTCCGAGCAATTGTAGTATCGATAAAAGAACTATAGAATAAATATATCGATATGCACCGGCCCTGGTGCTATGGCGCGCATTTATATTAACATCCTGTACAAATTCGATAGTCAATAATGTAAGATAATTTCCATCGATTTTATTTGTTTCGTTCCGTGTGCGATTGAAAATCTTGTTGTGTCATCGGTGTTTCATTCGACTTAAAAAAAGGACACCAGAAAAAATAACATTTATGATAATTTTTCTTTGTACATTTCGTATTCTTTAATTTCCAAATTAGTACGGAGTGTTCAAAGGAAAATGTGACTTGCGGTAAAAGTTGACGATTTTCTGATTAAAAATGCCGACAGATTTGAGAAAAACATCAGGTGATCATACCATTGGCTTTCGTTGTTTGATTCCTGTTCTCAATGTCTAAATGTTTGTACAATCAGTCTATCTACGACCTTCTATTCTTAATGAGTTCCCCCTTCGCATGAATTTGATCTTTCGAATACAATTGTAAAATTTGATAACAACACTGATGAATATAGCCTGAGAGAGTAACATAGTGATGTGACGGCATGTTGTCGATTTCAGGGATGTTATGAATATGACGGTTTTATTCTAGTTTATATAAAATTTGCACGGATACGAAGTATTTTCGGATTATCCGTTAGTTTTATTGATGGTATTATACCTAAATATATAAAACGCAAAGGTAACTGAATCATCTATCGACGCACAGCCTAAACTACTGGGCCAATCAGGTTGTAATTTGGCACGCAGATAGCTACTATGATCTAAGCATCCGCTAAGAAAGGATTTTTTTTATATTCTGCCGATTTAATTCAAACAGCCTATTCGAAATTATCCTACCATGTTTCATTTAGACCCCGCCCTTTCGAAATTATCTGACTCTAAAATATTTTATATCGTTGCTGGATACAGATAGTTTTTATACCGGATATCGTTTCATAACATCCCTGGTCGATTGTCCCGTGTGTGCAAGTGCTAACCGTGTGTCGATTTTAGGGAGCCCACTCGCCGGGCCCGCGCGCCCTGTCGATGGGCGTGTACCCAATCCAAGCCCTCAAGTCGCAGATACTTGACCAAAGCGAAGTAAGACCAATTTATCGATATTCGATATCGATGTTTAGATGCACCGCTTGGCACTAGGTGTTTATTCTATCTTTTTTTTTTCAAAGGCGCGTTATTTCATGTAGCGTCTTTTTAAAATTATTATGATGTTTTATTTTGCGCCGTTGGTAAGTAAATGTAAGCTAGAATGCATGACTGTTCTTTTTATTAAATGTAATAAATTGTTGTTTGAATGTTCAGTGCGTGTATGTTCTGCTATATTTTCATATATTTTTCGTAGAACTTTTGAATCGATTTTAGGAACGGAGATAGGTCTTACTCATTCTAAAAATGTAAAGTAAGAATATACATCAAACCCTCTACTCTGCGTTTCCAAAAACAAAAATTGAATATTCTCGTCGTCCATTCCATTTTCGGTATACAATTTACCGACCTAACACACTCTATAACCGCCATTTGTATAAATAATCCAGCGTAAAATATGACGTTCTATTCCTTATTATGAGCAATGTCTCAAAGATATTGGGTTACGCTTTTCATCGACTTGGTATAATGCCTTAGAGGTACAAGAAGGCATTAGAGTTGAATAGATTTCATGATTCGGAGGGCACCAAAACCAAACGCAATCAAAAATATTTCGACTATTATATTTCTGAGAAAGGTTATTAAAAAAGTCCATCTGATTTAGGGGCACGACAGTGCTCCCGCCAAGTCGCACAGCAGGAAGTACTGCGATAACATGTTATTCTTCGTCGAACAAATCAAGTGACAGTTTAGTGGGGTAATTCCAGAGCCCCAGATCGCGGCACCGCGCGCTGTGGTTCCCGTTCAATAAAGCGGTGTTCAGCGACCAGCGACACCACGCCTTCGATCTCAGGCAGAAGGTGAAACACTGCAGCATTCGTTGGTTCGTTTACGATGTGTCTCTTTGCTATATTATATGTTTGAACTTGGCTTGCCCACCGAATGTGCGCCTGAAGCCCAGCTAAAAACATAAGTAGATAAAACATAGTTCTGTTGTTGTCTCATTTCAACCATTTTATCATCATATGTAGAAAAGTAATGTTAAATTGTAAACAAGATTGAAAACTTACTAAGTAGGTTGTTATTAAAAGTATAACTTATTCATCCATTTCCATTAATGTTTTTTTTGTTTCTTTAGCAAAGAGACATGTCAGGGCGTACGGGTGTAGGTAAAAATTGTGGCGGGACTCAAAATTGTAATAACTAAATTCACAACGGTAACTTAGCACCGGTATTGTAGTGATATGTGTAGTTAGCGAGTTGAATAACGAATTTTGGTTCACTTAGGTAGTGCTATGACGACACTTAATACAAATTCTACCAACCGACTTGTCTTTACTGGCAACACTGGTAGAAATCGAGCGTTTTCATTGGTCAGTTGCGCTGAGTGTTGCCAGTTAAGATCAATAAATTGCTACTGTGAGCTTTTTATAATTTCATATCCACGTTGTGAATCGTTTAAATTATATATTGCATGAGTTTATGGAAGGTAGATTTTAGTTGTTTTGTCCATAGTTTTATTTTTTTATTTATTGTTACGTTTAGATGTACACCTTGCACTTGGCACTGTAGTCGACTAATATACCACTAATAATGTGATGTCATAGTGTCGTTGAGATTGTTTTATATTTTCTATTGTGTTATTTTAGTGCATTATAAGTGTATATTTTTATATACATTTGTTTTGATTGCTGAATGCTTTTAATCTTCTTCTTCTAAGTCGATGCCTCATTCCTGAGGGACGTGACCATGGGGAGCCTCTGCTCCACCAAATTTCTCCAGGCTCCGCGGTCTTGTGCCATGTGCACTGACGCCTGCAGTGTGGCCTTGGTTGCCTGCTGTACTGTATCGGTCCATCTGACCGGTGCTCTTCCACGACTTCTTTTGCCCATAACATGGCCAGTGAAAATAACTGATGCTTGCAATAGTGAATGAATAGGAAATGAATGCTTTTAATAGGCTCAATCATTTACTTGATATTTTAGGTTAATTCTAGATACCATTTTTAATCAAAGTACCTAGTTTCGATCTAAGTTTAAATATTTTTTATTTTTCTAGACTTTGTGTAGAAAACTGCCCAACATTTTAAAACTACAGGCTAAACAGAAAATGCATATTGCCTAACCAGTTACAAAAAAAAATACAGGTTACCCAATTCGCTAGATGACTGGATCATTAAAAACAAAACTTTACGCTACTAAACTATTTTCCTAAAATACTATACAGACTCCATTTATATTTTCGAAATATTCAAATTGTAAATTCGAAAACAGAAAATTAAAATAAAAGTAAGTGTTTTGACTCGACTCCATCCAAAATAGCGAGATATGACCCCATTACTCAGTCCGATCTGTTCTTCCCAGAACAACTCCTAAGCCCAGTCTCGCCCAAGGGCCTGATTGGACTGGTTTTTTGAACAACTATTCAATTATTTTCGGGTGAGCCCTTGCTTTTGTAGTTTTGACGGCATGGGTGCCGAAAACGTAGAATCCATTTTAAAAATCAGTATTCTCATACAAAATATCGTTTTCAAAAGTAGCTCCTTTGACCTGCCACTCTAGTCAATGCAGTAAGGGTTTTACCCTTGTAGGCTGTAGTTTTGTTATATGAGGCACTGTAGAACAAAATGTAACTGTATTCTTAACCTGCAACTCCATGACGCAATTCCAGCTGTTCACGCTATGGTCGTGGCTGCCGGTGAGGATCACGATGTACCAGCCGGTGCTGCTGTACACGACGGAGGAGCACGGCTGCTCGCTGACCACCTTCTACGTGCGCGTCGAGCACCACGAGCCCACGCTGCTCATGATCAAGACCTGCAACAACGAGGTGGGTACATCAGCCTTTTGTCACGTCTATTTAACTATATGGGAGATCCAATATCAGCACATCTTCGAGAACACCAAGGGGATACAAAGCATATTATATACCCCTTAAAAATCCAATTCAAAGTTAAAATTCAAATTCAAAATTCGAAATTCAAAGTCAAAATTAAACTTCAGAATCCAAATTCAAATTCAAAATCAAAATTCAAAATTCAAAATTCAAAATGCAAATTTCAAATTCAAATACAAAATTCAAATTCAAATTTCAAAATATAAATTCCGAACTCAAATTCAAAATTCAAATTCATTAAATTTCATTGGATCGATGGACGCCTCGGTGTAGAAGCGAAGAAAAGAAGAGATTCTAAGCGCATCAGACATGCCCCTTGTCAAAGGGGGCTTACACACGTTTTAGCACGTACCTCATCAAGGCTGTATCTACCTGATAACGATGATGTTGAAATGTGTGATCTCTTGCAGGTGTTCGGCGCGTACTGCTCGACGCGGTGGTTCGAGCGGAACCAAAAAGACGAACGTGGTAACAGACAGGCCTACTTCGGCACCGGGGAGACTTTCCTCTTCAGGTAGGACCACTATCCACCGCCATACTGTTAGCCACTAAGATAATCGTTTGGAGGCTCTGATTAACACACGTCTATAGGATGTCCCTCTTTACGTGTTCCAAGGAAAAATTATAGATTCTGGACACCCTTAGCCAACCAGTTCAAATATCATAGGCTGCCCCCACATTGGGCGTTGGCCGAGCGTACGCGTTTCCTGAGCGTACCGCCGGCGTCGGCGCGGCGCGGACGTCGCGTCAGCGCACCGTCTGCGGGGCGCGGGCTTCGCGTTGTCCAGCGCCGCGCAAACGCTGCGTGAACGCCGCGCAGACGCCGCGCTTACGTCGCGTTCCACGGGCGTTCGGCCGCCCGTGTCCCCCGCACACATTCCCCCCCGCGTCCGCTAGTATCTCAGTTGCGGCCGAACGCCCGTGGAACGCGACGTAAGCGCGGCGTCTGCGCGGCCTTCACGCAGCGTTTGCGCGGCGCTGGACAACGCGAAGCCCGCGCCCCGCAGACGGTGCGCTGACGCGACGTCCGCGCCGCGCCGACGCCGGCAGTACGCTCAGGAAACGCGTACGCTCGGCCAACGCCCAATGTGGGGGCAGCCATACAAATAATCTATCAGTCAGCGTTACTAGTATTAGGTCCATTTTTTTTTTCGAATATTATAAAACAATATTCTAGGTTTGTAGCTAACAGAATCTGTTTTTTTTTTTTCCTTGGAGCACTTACACCGGGACCGGGGACACCCCATATGAATCTGGTTCTAGACTCAAATTATATTTGTCAGGTCAGGCGACCGCTTCCACTGCAGGCCGCGGGAGATAGTGGGCAAAGGTTGACAAATAATCCGTTGAATAGTTTTACTTGTAATCTTGCGATGCCAGAGCATTCTAGCCGCGGTGGGCAGGTGGTCGAATATAATTTGAGTCTCAGTTGCGTTGCAACGTGAATAAAAAGAATATAAATGTCTTGCATATAATTTACATGTGGGATTTCTTAGAGCCAATAAACATAAACGAATAGGAGCGCGTATTCATATGGCAACACTTGTATCACAACAGTTTTGTTCGTGAAACAAGTGTTACCAAATGAATACGCGTCCAAATGAAGAATTTATTATAATTAACAGTAGTACTTAGAAGTAGACTTAGACATAATTAGTAGCTATTATTTTAGAAATATATTTGAAAGGTTCTATTAGACATGTGAATTAATCCAGCACAATGATATTAGCAGTTAAGTTTTCATATTTTTACATACATACATACATATATCACGCCTTTATCCCTTACGGGGTAGGCAGAGCAGTAACGGCCGTAAGAATACGGTCGATATCGCCACGTCCGACATTTGTGAGGATTGTTTTCCAAGATTGTTTCAGAAAACATGTGTATCACTATAGTGACAGGTTGTCAGCCTGTCGCCTAAAAATTGTAATACACCAATACCCTCGAGTCCCTTAGTCGCCTCTTACGACACCCGCGGGTAGGAAATGGGGTGATGCTATTCTAAGCCGGCATCACACGACACAATTTCATATTTTTAATCCTTAGAAACTCAAGATATTTTAAACTATCCATTTTTACTGAGTTTTTTCACATGTCTAGCCACTATTTTCAATCAATCAAACATAGAATCGATTTTCGTATAAAAATCTTTATAATTGATTGATTGAAAAAAGGAAATTATAGTTTTATTTATTTTGTGAATTTCCTATGTATCTTAGATGCTTTAAATGTGTATTACCCAATATTTATGTATTAAACTAGCTTCAATGCGTAGAATGTAGGTACTACAATTTGGTTATGGTAGTATCTGTTATTACTATTTAAATTTTCCTAAAGCGACTAGCAAACAGGAGGACTTCATTTTTACTACATTTTAATATTCTTCCACTCACCGTCGGCGCAGAAGGCGTACTTTTAATTAGTAATTCAGTTTCTCATGCGCTCTAGACTGCAACTCAAATCTCTCGAAATACTCAAATCCAATCATGCCAATAGAAAATGTGAATTGATTCATGTATTTTTATTGTAGAACGTGAATCTGAGTAGCAAATAGACGGTTGACAGGCGTATACAAAATGAAATTCCTGATTCAAATATACGCTCTCTGGATGCACAAGAAATTAAGCCGGCGCGGCCAGATGACTCATATAACTTGTTGCCTCTATTGGCAGGCTCTGTAAAATATAGGATGATCCCTGTAACGTTTGTGACCTTGGAGCAAATGCTCCGACATAAGGTCTATTTTCCTTTGTTTGCTAGGAAAATGGACCTTATGTCATAGGATTTGCTCCAAGGTCACAAACGTCACAGGTATCATCCTATATTTTACAGACTATAAAAGCGGCGTACACGCTAGCGGTTGGCGGACGAATATAATTTGACCCTGAAGATATAAGAAAAATAATAAAATCACTTTTTTCGATATTTTAGTCTTCTCTGTTTGTTAGTCTTAGTGTTTTTTTAAATTATTATTTAAGTCCCCACCGCCGCCTTGGTGATTAACTTTATAATTATTATTTTCGTCGCGCGATTTGTGTTGTGATATTTATTCTATTATTATTTGGGCTCTTCGGGTAAAAGGTAAATCTTTACATCCATATCCCTCTTGTTCATAAAATTATGTTTTGCTACCATTCCATTGATACCTACTTACATATATTTAACATTTATTGATATTACGCATGTATTTTTAACAATTTTGTTGCATGTTAGCTTGGATTGCATGTTTGTTTGTGCTACTCGTACTAATCTACTAATTTACTAACATAGCTATAGTATTTTATGGTTATTTTTGATATGTTCGGATACTGCTGTTTGATTGTTATTGACATTGAGTTCAAGAATATGTTTGGAAAGTATTCAGTACACTTCTGCGCTTTTTACTAAAATATTAAGGCCCGATAACCTACACTCAACTCTGAGATCGATCTTGAGTGCGACTTGGAGATGCTGTTAGTCAAAATCGCTCTTGAGATCGATCTCAGCGTTGAGTACAATTTAGACTTGTTTCTTTTAACTCAAAGTCAATAACGTTAAATTTTATTGCAATGGGTCTGCTCTATACTGTATATATATTTGATGCCCTTTCAAATGGTTTGCAATGCATAATTTGATTGAGTTTGAATTAAATCGTCACATTTGTTCATACACACAAACGTTTTCTTTGGACGATCTGAATGATTTTTTTTAATTGTCGAAACCAAAGTAAATATGCTAAAAGATTACTTCAAGGTATTTATAGTTCGTCTCCAAAATTGTGATTATAATATGGGCAGAGATTTTTATTTTGGTTTCGATGAGTTTGATTACATCACGACTACATTTGTATATTCCATGAAAATGGCACTACACTCTATAAAAATTGGCTGTTTCGTTTCGTGATATTCATTGGCAAATTGTGTTGGTCAGTTTTACTCTTACAAGAAGGTGGCTTTGTGGCAATATTTTTACCACTTGAAAAATTTAGAATTTAGTACTTAGGTCTAAATAAGACCATTTTAGCAAATAAACTAGAAAATAAACAACATAAAATATGAATATTCTGTGTTAACTTGCAAAAGTGTCTTTATTTATCTTGAATCGAATCAAATGCAATGACTTTGTCGTTTATATAGTTGTACAAATTCTTGATGATGAATAAAATCGTGCAACAATTAAACTCATCTACCATAAGCCAGCCAACTTCTTGCAAACGTAAAAACGCACTCCAAAAACATTGCATTTTGCATCGACTGTCTAACTACAAAATTTCGGGCCCAGAAGCATGTTTTTCACACAGTGCAGTGCCATGCCGTCACCTAACCGAATGCTGCCATCACCCATGTGTTTCCATACAGCCTTTACCCGGAGCGCGCCAAATACCCGTGGGTGGGTTGCACCAACAACGCCAGCGGGGACAAAGACGAGAAACAACAGCAAGTCGCGCACGGCTCCGAACTCTTCATGGCGGCTGATAATAAGATGATCACTATAGGCGGAGGGTATGTATTACAGCCTCCATCCCGTACGAGCTAAGTACCCCTGGGTGGGCACCATTGAGGAGGAGAAGCAGAAGAATAAGTTGAAGGCGGAGGTGGAAGGAGTGGATGTTCATGCGGAGGATGAGAAAGGAGATGCAGCCGCGTCGGAAGGGACGGGAGGGACGCACGCCAAGTCGCTGTTCATGGCGGCCGATAGTACCATGATTACTATTGGTGGAGGGTATGTCGCTAGGGGTTCAATTTAAGACATTTCAAGAACGAATATGGTTAAGTCAGGCCTGATTTTGTGATGGTGTAACAATGGGTATTGTTCAGCAGTGTATCAAACTTTCAATTATTAGTGCAGTTCTTGATTTCGGGAATAAATTCTCAGCTTTTGTTAAGAAGGATACATTTAATAGTACTGTTGAATCTTTACGATTTTATGTCTTAAACTTAAAACTATTGTTGCGTAGGTAGGTTAAACAAAATCAATAGTAAGTTACAAAACTAGTTTTATAAAAGTTGTTAGTTTAAAATTTAAATTTAGAGCACTTGCTGACGACCGTGAAGACTTTACGGTTTTCTACCTACCTCTCATTCTTTTTCTTCTTATGAGTGAGAAATATAGTCTAATGGAAAATTTGTGGGTAATCTGTTCATTGCGACGTCATAACTTCCCATCTAACCTCGATTTCCACATTTCCAGTGACGGCCAAGCGATATGGATGGACGAGAACATTCGCTTCGGCAAGACGGACCACTGCTCCACGTTCAACAACCCGCCGCTTTGCCCCAGCGGCGACTTCGAGATCCGCGTGCTCGAAGTCTACGGCTTCTCCGGCGCGTAGGTACTCCACCAGACGTAACCAAGACTCAGGACATGGTAGAAATGGCAGAATTTTGACGTGACATGTTTGCTTTGGTTGCATAAAACCACGACTCAGGAATGGTAGAAATGGTAGAATATTGACGTGACATGGTAAGCTATGGAGCGCGTTCGTGACGTCATCTATTGTAGCTCTTTCATAAATTTGACAGTTCTTAAAACCCCGTTCGAGAGTGCCCTGGTCAATCTCGAACCGGGGTTTAAGAACTGTCAGCCGAGAAAATCTCTAGTAAGAGAAACATCGCGAACGCACTCATGGTAGCATAAAACTCAGGACATGGTAGAAATTTGATGGGACATATTTGCTATGGCAATTCAAGGAATCAACGTAAACTGGTTTTTATTACAGGTATTGCAAATGACCAGTATAAGTCCTTTATCTCAAGATCCTGCCTGATTGTAACTAAAGGTAGAATTCGCTTGAAACGAAATGGTAGGAATTATTCGTTTTTTAAATGGCAGCAACGGTCTATTGACCGTTACGTTCAAACCTTGTAATGTGGTTCAGAATTTCAGCCAGATGAAATGTCAGCTACAAAGATGAGTTTTTCAAGTGAAATTGTAACAAATATTGTCATTCGATTTAAGACTAGGTATTGAACGAACAATTTAGTTTAGAAATGTTATTTTTTGTAAGAATTTTGGGCAAAATTATTTGCTACAATTGTACTTGTAAAAAGGAAAGTTTGAAAATGTTCGAGTTCACGAAACGCCATTTAAAATACTTCGATGACGAAATACAAGGTCGTCAACATAAATATATAAGTCGTTCTCTACATCCGCGAAAATCATACCTATCCCGTTCTTATATCACAAAATATACGAATATAATTAGCATAGGATTTGACTGCTAAATATCGGTGGCAATATTTCAATGGAATCGATTTATATGTGTCGTGTTTAGAGATTTTGGAGTTATTCTATTAACCCCCACCATGGAACATATAAGTGAAGAAAAAACTGAAAGTATTCTACGAGGTGAATCTTTTGAACAACTTTCTTTAGGGACGGTAGTCGATATACATAAAAAAGTATTCCGGAAAATATTGTTCAGGTCAAAGAATTATAGCACACATATTGTTTTTCTTCCACCATGAATATTCCATTGCTTGGGGATTATAGAATAAACCATATTACTATTGATCAACCCTTGCCCTTATGATAATGAATATTGTGATCAGACTGTGTAGATGTATTCCTATATTTATTCGGCTATCTATGTGTGCCCCGTAGTTGCCCTAACGTAACACAGCTGTCCTTGAAGACAACGAAAACGGGGGAAAGTAGGTTGTTTCGATATATTTACTCGTGTTTTTAAATTTCTGAGTGTAAGTACAAAATGGATGTTTCTTACCTACTCTTGTTCGATTAAATACGCTTATGTGAGAGCAATATGTATCTGCCGTAGAGGCCGAGCCGCGCGGCGGGCGGTTGGCGAACATTTCCCAGTTTTGTTGTCGAATGAACATTCCAGTGACGTCACCCTTTTATTTTAGGGTTCCCTAACACCTTGCTGTAACCTAACCATCAAAGGTCGATTTGGGATTTGCTAACAATATAAAATATATTTGCGGGGCTTATGAAATTTTTGTTTCATTGTAATTTCGGTCCAAACATCAGTATTTGGTATCGCATAGTATGGAGTATCTTCATCGTCGCTTTAAGACTCTAGCTTTCGTATGTTCAGTCGATATTGTCGTTGCTCACAAAAATGTACCAAAGAAATTATTTGTAGCGAACGTCTTCCTGTTGTACGTAGATTCTGATGAGACCTCATATTTCTTAGATTATGGGACAAAAACTCCATTATAATTAAGTGAGTATGAGACCTTCAATAATGTAGTTTTTTTACGTCACATTGCACTAATGTTACTCCAACGCATAACAGGAAAACAACATCTTGTCGGTGATAAACATTTATAAAATCACTGCCTTATATTTGGGGACATGAAATGAGCAATAAATGAGAATTACCCATACCCATTACTATTATTCTGTTCAGCAGGTTCAATCAAAACCATTAATTAGCTCATGTTGTGACTCCAGATTTACGCAATCATAGTATTATTTCTTTCGTATTTCGAAGGTCATATTGTGCCAAAAAAGGACCATTTCGGAGAAAAATTACGACTATCGGTATGCAATAGAATAGTTATAATTCGTTGTAAAGGTATTTTACGTTCTTTTTTGTTTAGTTAAACCATTGACGAAATTCTGCAAGAAATGGATTGTGTACTATATTTCATGTATATTAAGTTTTTTTTAGTTATAATTTGTATACTTTAGTAAATATACTATTTTTCCAATACTTATGTATTGTCGGTTTTCTTGTCACAATAAATACATATCCCTAGCAGTACAAAGGGGTTTGCCTGCGATCATATCGACGAAGGCTTTTCTGGCTACGATTTGTAAATATTTGTTTTTAAGTCTCTACCTACTTCAACTAAAAAACGCTCCTCCCATTATGGGAATTTTACAAGTGGGTATTGCAGAATAACCCTAATAATTTAGTTCTAGTAGGTAGATGGCGTGTTGTAGCGAAACTGGGATTTGTCATGCGATATGTTTATCAGAAGCCTAAGACTTGTTTTAAATTCAGATTATTTATGTAATTTATTGAGTAGGTAATGTAATGAGTAGTGTTTTATATGTATGTTAAGGCGTCCCTCTGTGGGCGAGGCTGGCTTTGGTCACTTGTTTAAAAAATTATAACAAGTTATTATTGAAATGTTCTGTTAGCCCATACGTTTTTTCGATAAAATGTTAGGTAAGATAGGGTGATGAAATATATTATGATTTTCAGTGTAAACCCGTTTTAATGCAATGTACGAAATAAGAGTTGTATGGCCAAGAGTTAAGAGTTTTTATTGTACGTTTGTATCGGCTCTCAGAGGGACGTCGCGCGATGTTGCTGTTAGCCAATTGTCGTTAATCAGTGTAAAGTCTAGTCTTTATCCTGTTTTTAGTATCCCTAACGATATTAATAATATTATCTAAATATTTACGAATTGATATTTAATTTTCGTGCGATTTTGTCCCGGTCCGGGGCACGTAGGCTCGTGGTTAGTTAGTTTATAAGTACATCTAAATGTAAAGTATACAGTTATTAATCTCCATTGTCCTTTTCAGTATTTGTGGTGTAAGTTTTTTTTATGTGAGAAGCATATCATGTAAAATGACAATTGTGGCGAGTGCTAGAGTGGCGAGTGGGTGGATGTGATGGGATGCTTGTTTTGTTACGTACTGTTACATTCGAATAGTTTTAGTCCGCCGCCGCCGTGGCGACGGTAAGAAACTCGTTTATGGTAATGTAAATGTTGCTTTATAATGTCTACAAAATATATAATCCCGTATACATATTGTAGTTTCTTTTTACTACCCTCCAAGTTCTATATCACACAATGGTTAAGTATAGTAGAACCATGAATACATACTTAAAACATATTATGTATATAAGAAACATTAAGATGCCCCAATTATCATACAAGCCACCAGTTTCTAGTCAATAAAGACTGATCACAGATAATAAAAGAACAAAAAAAAGGTACCCTTAGGTAGACTGGTAGATAATGCTCAAACTCAAACTCAAACTCAAATTTGACATTGAGTCTATCTATGTACACATTTAGTGCTAAAGTGTAGGGGCTGTTATGGAGCTGTAAGTCTGTAACTGTATGTAAACAGGTATTTACTTTCAAGAAACCTTAAAAAAACTTCTTTAATTTGATTAAACAATCAGTGTTTTAGGCTTGAATTAGGCATTAAGGAAAAAAATGCCAAGTTTTTGTACTAAAAATATTTATTTCATGAATCCACATTATCTGCTACTCTGGTCCTATAATTTCCAGTTCTATTTGATACATTCAACTTTAGTACTTGGTCTGTAACTGAATTAACAATTTCTTCATAATCTGATGCAATTTCATCCAATACAAGCAATAAGTCTTCCTCTTGACACTTTTCTAAGTAACTACAAATTAATGTGCTAAGTGGAGACTTTATTTTTGCAGCAAAATCTTGTAATTCATCAACATCTTCATCTTCAAAACCACAACCATTTTTGTCTGTTTTCGATGCTAATTTCAGAGCTTTCCACATTCTAAAGCTGGGTGAAAAATACTTATCAGGCTTGGTTACTTCACTTAAGTTCAACATCCTTACAACGGAATTTGCTGTATCAACTATATCAGTTAGATCTGAGTCAATTTCTCTTTGATTTACAAACTTGCTCTCATAGTATTCTAAAACGTGACTCAGTATTTTTATCACATTATCCTTGCTATTGTGAAACAATTCTTTAGACTTATCACAACTAACAAGATTTAATATGATTTGTAAACTTATAACTAGAACTCTCTCCAGTTCTTCAGATTCACAAGCCTCATTTTGAATAATTGTGAGTTCAGTAAATGCTGCAGTTAAAGATTCCAAAGCATCTAAACTGACAAAGAGTGCAAAATAATCTTCAGCAAACTTCTCAGATTTGTAATATGAGGAAATTGTGTTTAAGTTGTCCAGTGCAGTGACTAACAAGTCTTTATTTGAAGAATTCTTCAATATGAAGTACAGTGCCGTTGAGTAGTTGGAACATTTGAAAAGGTTCATCCATATAAGCAAAGCATCGTCGCCAGCACCGAATAGATTCGCACTGACTAACCGGAACACTTGAATGAGGATCAAACTATCATCCGAGTTGATGTAGTCCAGTAAGGTAGTCAAAAACGTGTCCAGTTTCAATAATACAGCTACTGCTTCCTTCTGACAACACATGTTCCTAATCATACCGATGATTATCTCAATTATTCTAGGTGTATCAATCACAGGCAAGGCGAAGTTGAACAGGTTAAGTACATCGTGTTTCAGCAGGAATAGCACCACGTCTCTTTCAGAAGTCATGTCCCATAAAGTGCAGAGATCATCCTCGAACGTTTTCTCCTGGATTTCGTCTTTGAGAGTGTCCTGGTTTGCTAATTTGAGCAATATTTTGAGAACGAACCGCTGACTGTATGCCGTGTCTCCTATGACATCACCTTCCACCAAATCGCTTTCTGCTTCTTCTTTGTTGGTATCTACTTCTTCGGGCTTCATTATAGTCACTGTATTAACACAAGAATAGTGAATTATTTGCAGAAAAAAAGGGAAAACGGAAAAGCCACAAACTGACGACAACAACGCTTATTTATTTTTCATCTGTCAGTTTTTTTTTTTATAATAATCTATTTCTGGCCTACTTGCAAGTCTTTTTGGCCACACATCCAGAATTGCCAGGCCTTATAGATTATATCGAGATAAAATTAAATACAAAAATTGCATATTATTTGTGTGGGATTAATAGCTTCTTAAATTTTTAGAGTTGGACTCTTATCAGTGGAGTAATTTCCATTCTTTCCTTCTCTCCGCTGGTGATTTGACTTATTGATACGACACATTCTTTTCTTCCTTCATTTGGGAGAAGTAAATGCGTAAGTCGGCCTCTTCCTCTCCTACAAATTACGTCAGTAGTGCATTTTCTTTGTTGGCAGTAGAGACACACTTTGCCATCATGCTAGCAACCTTGTGTCAACAAAACTTAGCGCCACCTATTCTGAAAATAACTTAACACGATGATGGACAGTACTGCTATAGCCGTCTATTTGACGTCCTAAATTTGGCAGTACTGCTATGACCGTCGTACTTACCAGTACTGTAAATGACAGAACGGTTAAGGCAGTCGAATCTGCCATATATTATAATGAAGACCATTGTCTACTGTCACACCACACAAAATCTCAAAGTGCTAGGTGTCAAATAACGTTAATTTACCCACACATATCTGAACCCGTCTCCCCCCCCCTGCGCCTGCGCACTCACACAATGACGCAACGGCTATAGCCGTCCACTATACTATGAAGCTCGGTTCAGTCTGCGGCGTACTGCCCCACCGAAAGGACGCCTGTATTTCGCGCGCTCGCGCGCTGTCAGCCACCAAAGTAAGTAATTATTGGCATCTAGTGGCAGTACGGCTAGAACCGTCCATACAAAAAAGTAGTGTCAAAATGGGGTGATGTACTGTCCATCAACGTGTTAAAAAAAACACATTTGAACTTTTTTGGTTCTTCTGGTAACCCTGTTATATTTTTTTCAGGGTAGTATTTGATCTGGACACTAGCTTTTTTGGCATTTTTTCATCCAGAATCCTTGGAAACTCACTGCACGCACACCATGCATGTAGACTGAACGTGCAGAACATGGTGGCGGCGCCGGGAAATAGTACAAAGTCTATTTCCAATTCAAGAAACAAATTTTTTTTTTTCTAGTAGAATACAAAATGAAAATTTTAGTTGTTAGTTAAAAATCAAACTATCGATAAATGTAACCTTTATTTAACATTTTGCATAGTTACAAACACAGGAACTAAGTTCCCATAAACTTAGAAAATTAGGCTGGTTTCAGAGCGGCGCGTCTCAGCAGCGCTGCCCAGGCGCGCGCGGCTCGGGCGCGCGCCTGGGCAGCGCGTTCGCTGTGAAACGACATTCAGACGCGCGCGCTTCGTTCTGGTGTACGGTCGAGTGCAGAGAATCATTATGCCAGCAAACGTAATCACTATATTAGCTATATACGTTATATGGAAAAGAGTGCAACAACGACGTCTTAAAAGATTGCAAGTCGACGCTACTGGCAATCGAAGGAGATCCGACCGCGGCGCGGCCGAGACGCGGCCCAAGACGCGTCACTATGAAACGCTACATACAATCTAGTGTAATGCGAGGCGCGCGCGGCTGGGCAGCGCTGCCGAGACGCGTCGCTCTGAAACCAGTTTTAGAGTTACTATTACAAAAATAATGATGGGATAACAAAACTTTTATAAAAGTAGTTCATTACTTACTTACTAAATGTAGGTACCTACATCACAAGAATTGTTTTTGGAAAGTTAACTTAGAAAATTAAAGTCAGGCTACTACTGCTTAAAGTAAAAAATCAACACAATATATAGTTATTTAAGAGGTCATACATAATCTATCATTTTAACTTACTTTTAAAAGTTGGCAACCCCACATGGGAGGTTAAGGCGCACTGCACCCGAGTTTCACTGTAACTGTACAATCAAATACTCATTAGCGTCTTCAATCAAAAGTATAAAAAAATAATGAAATGCCATCTAAATACTGGAAGCCGTTGGTATACCATCATAATCATAACAGCACAGTACCACCATTATTGGTTTCTGAACACACCCTAAAAACTTTAAATGACGATAACAATTTTTAATCATATTTTTCGGAAATTGGACATTGCTCGACTAACTAGCTTTGACTTTAGCTGCAGGACCATCATCTCCATCCTGCTTCCTCTTCCTATTAAAGTATGGCTTCCCTTTCCCGCCTCTGTTGTTCCCTTGTCTGTTTGAATTTCTGAAGTTCTTCTGGTTTTTACGTCTTTTGATCATTTCGTCGACGGTTTTCTCGAGATGTTTGGTCTCTTCCTCGCCCTCGACCAGTCGGAAGGTGACGTCGACTTCGCCGACCTTGAGTTTGCCGTCGGTGATTTTGTCGAAGATCTCTTTAGCTTGGTTTTCTTTGGCGAGACGCACCCACCCCTCTTTGTCGCCCAGCTTGAAGTCTATGTACGCTATGTCGGCACCTGGAATAAATAATTTATGGTAATAGGTTTCTTTTTTGAGAATAAAAAAACTAGTATTCTAAGAACTCGATAGATGGCGTTGAACCGACTAGATTTTTTTGTAGATTCCAAAGCCAAAAGACTAAAAAAAAAAACATTGCAACACTGACTGACAGTCTTACATACGTGACACTTTCGTTCCAAATGAGTCCGATTTCAAGTTCCATTTCAAGTTTCAAAAAAACAAAAACTAAATATTACGTTCCGTTCTTTGCGGTAACATACCAAGCACAGCGCCATCTATCCAGCGACTAGAATAATAATTGACAAAAAAAATTAAAGAAAATTCCTTATTACATTTAGATAAGATTTTTTAAAGAAACGGCGGATTACTAGCACCACATTTTTAGTAGCGACTTAAAAAAATAATAATTGAAAATGAATTCAATAGAAAATACACTTTACATCACAGAAATCGAGACACTTTGGTTTTTATGATTTGATAAAATACGAAACCTATAAAAATCTATTTCGAATTAGGTACATTTTCCTCATAATTTATAAACCTAATTCCACTCACTTTTACTTAGTATCAGACATTTATTCCAAACTAAAAACCTTCTTTAAATAATGTGATTCGTAGGAAACATTAACTTGCAAGGCGGATTTTTGGATGAGAAGTATACAGAGTGGAAGAGACGGTGTAACGAAGACTTTGCGGGCGTGATCAGACCAAGTAACTGAACAACCTTTTCTATGGGGGCCATGAAACAAAAATTTTTTTTTGACTTCCTATACAAAGTTACTCAACTGATCGGGAATTTTATAAAGATATTTATTTGCCAGAATACAGTTATTGGGATCTTATAGAATATATTACAATGGTAGTTCAGTGTATTCAGCCTGCAAGCAGACATGCAAATTGAAGCATGACATGCATTTTGTATGGAAGGTCGAAAAAAAGTTCACATTTACCAACATACTCAAAATAGAAAAAGTTGTTCAGTTTCATGATCTGAGCACGCCTGCAAAGTTTTCGTTACACCGTCTCGTCGTCCTGTATTTGTGATCAATCAATTATCATTATAAGATTAGCTTTATCGTAACTTGATTCAGAACCATGTCAGAAGCCTGCTACTTGTTAGTAAGCGGTTGAAAATTCTGATACCAACCTGGCTAACATGTGTGCCACGATATATTTTGTCGTTTCATATGCGCACAAGTCACTACGGAAGAATGCGTAACTTATTCGTAGTGAAGTTAGCCGCAGAAGACATTGCGGTGACAAAATTCGTGGCACGTATGTTAACCATGCTGGGCTTATTGGGTTGTTGGACGACTTGATATCCCACACGAAAAGAGACACTTACCAAGTTTGGTGAGCGCCTCGTGTACATCCTCGCGCTTCATCTTGTCGCTATCCTGCGCGAAGTGCAGCACGGTGCCCGTGGGGAGCTTGATGGAGTCCCGCGCCTCCTGCTCCTTGCTGGCTTGCTGGAATAACCATGCAACAACTGCTGAACGGATTTTCATGAAAATTGGCACACACATAGTGGGAACTCGGATTAACATATAGAATAGTTTTATAAAGAAAAAATGTTCCTGTGGGGTGTCATTGGACGATGTAAATAACCCGACTCCCATCAATAGTTAATGGATGGACTGGATGCAAGTAACCCGATAGTTATAATATAAACGTTGCTTTTGAATCACTCTTGAATCAAAATCGTTTGATTTAAGAGTGATTCAAGCGTTGCGTAGTTTTAAAGATCGAAGCATACATACATACAGACGCGGGAGGCGACTTTCCTATATTATGTAGTGATTTACAAGACTAGTCATCTAAAGTTATACAGGATGTTAGGGACAGCGTCCTGAATACGACAAAAAAGTTACGGCAAAATCGCGATCAGCTGACTGCATTTACTATGCGGAACCAAAAATTTTTGACGATTCCTGACATATGTTCCTAGGAGAAAGTTGTTCAGTTTCATGGTCTGCTTGCACCCTACCAGTATTCGGGACGCTGTCCCTTACACCCCGTACAAAATCAAGTTATACATACAATTTCAGTTTTGTTCTTATTCTTCTTATCTTTCTTTTCTTTCCTCTCGTTGTACTCTTCTTGTTTCTTGGCGAGGTAGGCTTCCTGAGTGTGCAGCTCGAGTACCGTGTCGTTGTACTTCAAGTCCTTTGTCTCGAGGAATTTCTGGGCCTGGAAATGAATAGAACCTCTGTAAAATCTTGCAAAAAACAAATATGATCAAGTTTTCATCTAACTGATTAGGATTGTTCAAAACCGGATTGCGGTAATTCCAAAGTTGTGTTTTCCATTTAAAATACGCCATTTTGAATGAGTCAACAAACTCTGCTTTCAATGAAAAGGCAAACACATTTGCTGTACTTATGAAATCATCTATTACACTTTTGACAGAGAGATTTTTTAAAACAGGTCTATATTGCTGAAAATATAGCTTGATACCTGTGATATCTGCCAGTTTTACGTAAATGCTATGACATAAGGTCAATTTTTCTTTGTTTACTTTTCTTTTAGATTTGTCAAACTTCACAGGCATCAAGCTAAATTTTTATACTGATTGATTAGATTGCATAAAACATTCTTACCAATTCCTGAGTTTTGAAGGTAGCAAACACGGACCCCTTGAAGAGTCGCTGCTTGCTCTTGCGGTCCACATAGCGGCGCATCACCACGTTCTCCACGTCTGCAGCTGACGATTGCGAGTGGAAGAATTTCAGCAAATCGTCCAGTACAGAGTCCTGGAAAACATCATATTATTTTTTTCACCTCTCCAGAATGAAAAGAACTATTTTGCTGCGTAAATTCAGTGGGCAAAGATCGTCTTTAGTCTTTATCGTTCGTTTCAAATTCAAATCACATTTCTCATCTAGTGGAGAAAAGTAGTGGGGGAAAGGGATAGAATTTCTAACATCTCATTTAACACAAAATAAAAAAATAAAAAAATTGGCTGGCACTCACAGCAAAATCCAACTTTGCTCTATTATTGTATACAAATAACTATTATCGAACAGTTTTTATTATTCATATTTTGCGTGACCGGCATGGCTAACATGAGGGCTACGATAAAATTTTGTAACCGCAGTATGTCTTCAGCGGCTAAATTCACTGCGAATAAGTTACGCATCCTTCCGTAGTGACATTGTGCACATATGACAAACTATGTCCTCGTTTTTAGCCGGTGGGACATTATAAAACCAAGATTTTTGACCCGCTACACAATGTACATCGAATTTCACCTGTAGAATTGTATTCTAAACAAGCCTGTAGTTTCAAAAAACAAGGCACTGACTGTCTTTACAGCGTCCGATTTGGGTCCTCACATCTTGGGAAAATATTTACCTTGGGGAATCCCTTGGCATAGATAGTGCGCGCCATGAGTTCCTTGCGGCGCTCCTCGTTCATCTCGGGGATGGGGTGGTCTGGGTGGCGGCGGACCTTCTTCTTGTCCTCTGAGATCTGTTTACAATCACAAATAAATATATACAACAATTATTTTAGGTGCAAAAATTTAAAAAATTAAAACAGAAATTTACTGGAAGGAAGGAAGTTACAACCTATACTATCAATTTCTGCCTTACATGCATCTATCTGGTATAAACATATTAGCTGCAAATATTTTAAGGTGTGAATCAGGCCATGAAACTGAACAATTTTTTTTTGCATATTTCCTTTGGAAAAGCTGTACAGTTTCATGGGCTAGTTCATGTCTTAAAAATATTTTTTAACATGCATGATATTCATACTAAATCTTTTTTCACCGCAAGCTAGATTTGCAAAGGAAAATGCTGGAATTTTGCCTAGATTAAAAATGGGTTGGCTTTAGTAACCTGAGATGTAGATAGAGTCGCCGAGTGGCTGGGTTCCTTTTATTGGGGTTTAGTGGAGTCCCAAGTGAGGAAATCCCTTCTTTTTGTTACTGATATTTAACATTTTTTGAGGTTAAGCCCCTTTCCCCACTCGACGTCCGTCCCCCTATCAAAGCCGCAGTATCCTAAGAAAAGCTGAGTCGTTCACAAAAATTTAAATTTAGTCCGAACCTCCAGCAGTCCAGAAGTAGATTTGTTGAGTGCGCTGACAATGACGTCAACGTCTGTGCTGATCTTGGCGAGGCGGTTGAATCGGAGCATCACATCCAGTGGGATCCAGCCTTCGTCAAGCTTCATCTGCTCACTCATGAACTTGTCACGGACTATGTTCACATCACCTACAAGAATAAAATGGGAGCTATTAAATACACACATATTACAAATTTATCCCTTGCAGGGTAGCCAGTGTTAAAAAATAGGGTCACTATCGCCACGATAAATTTGAGGGCAGTATCCAGAAAATCACTATAGTTTTATATGTTGTCAGCCTGTTGCCTAAAATTCTTTTGTTACATACCTACCCCATGAATTCAATGTAAGAAACAGCAAATTAAAAGTAAACAGTATCCAGAAAATCACTATAGTTTTATATGTTGTCAGCCTGTTGCCTAAAATTCTTTTGTTACATACCTACCCCATGAATTCAATGTAAGAAACAGCAAATTAAAAGTAAACATAACCTGTGGATGTATTTTCCAGCATGTTATGGTTAAACAAAGCAACTACCAATACATACTATGGATAGGCATTGAAACTATAAGACATTAGTGAACTTCTACTCTACTACTACTTCTACAGCCACAATAGTCTACTGCTGAACGGACTTGGGCCGCCCCCAAGAGGAAGGTATTGCCAAACTCATCTCACCACGCTTGTCAGGCGGATTGGCGAGCGCAGTGCAACATATTGTAAATATTCACAGGGAGCGCGGAAATGGGGTAATTTTATTTTAAGCATTGCACGTCACGGCAAGACAGACCAAAGCAGGTAAAAATCAATGATGATTTTGAATGATTCTGTCTGTTTAGAGTGGGCTTACCAAAATAGTACTCCACTTGACGAATGATGCTGTTTTCCAGTTCCGTGGGCTCGGTGGAGCTGTCCTCAGTCTTTCCCTCACCGTTAGCTTCCTGTTCGGTCATTTTGATGCTGAAAAATAAGTAGCATTTCGTCAATTTGATAGCACCATATAGGCTGAGACGGGGTGGTGCAATACGTAGCTATATAACTTACCTATGTCAATGAGGTAGTCTTAGTGGCTGGATGGTATAATTCCTGATTTAGAGTAGAAATTAGCTGTAGTTTTAGAGCTTTTTTTATATAAAACACGTGTTTCGCTCGTATACCACATGCAACGCTCGCCGGTGCGGTTGTCAGTGTTTGACAGATTGGGTTTCGTTCAGAAATAAAATTGGCCTGTTTACACCACACAATCATCGGTGTGTGATTCTCATACTCTCTCATTCTGTACATTTTGCTGTTGCTAAATGATTTTTTCATAAAATTTGGTTTCACGGATTCATATCATGGATGAGCGCAAGGCCTGTAGCGAGATAGTTTATTAACTTTTTTAATAAGGGCCACATTTACATGACGGCAATGAAAGGGACTTCCAATAAATTGTCGACAACAATCTTCTCAATCAGCATTCGGACTCGTTCTACTTCTATTCTATCCCTCGTCGTCGATGAATGAAAGGGATTTTCGGCCAGTAACAATCTCATCAGTGCATGCGGCTCTTAGACAGTAGGCAAGAAATTGTTCAGTGTATACTTGAGGATTGAAATCATCTGCCGACCGATTTGAAAAAAGGCACACTGAATTTCTAAACGTACGTAAATGTCAGATCAGAGTCACATCACATCATGAAAATAACCTCAAAGATTGTTTTATTTTTGTAATTTATTACAAAATACTTCTGTTTCGTAATTTATTACCATGAAAATACGATGGGTGTGCGAGGATTGACTACGTTCATCAACTATAATCAAAATGCAATATTGGAACAACATTTTTTACATGATACAAACCTCGTCGTCGACGGTCACAGCTTGTGCGCCCAGTTGTACGGCTCAATCAACTGCTTTTCTGCTTTTGGCGGCGACTACGACAAGTTCGCTTCATACGCCCGCAATTTCTTCAAAAGCCTGCGGAAATGCAACGTCAATCCCTACGTACTTTTCGACGGAAGTTTGGAAACGCGAAAGCTTAGGACCGCTTACAACAGGCTGCGTTCGAAGATACACGGAGCTTCCAAACTCGATCCTGTGACTCAACACAGCCTACAGATCTTCCCTTTACTGTTGCGAGATGTTTTCAAGGAGGTATTAATTGATATGAACGTGCCGTACACGATTTGTGAGTTTGAAGCCGACGATGAAATCGCCGCTATGGCGAGACATTTGAGCTGTCCTGTACTAAGCTACGATTCAGATTTCTTCATATACAATGTGCTGTATATTCCATTCAAAACTTTAGAAACAAAACCTGTACAGGTGCTCGAGAATGGCAATAAAATTCATGCTTTAGAATGCAGACTCTACAAGATGGAAAACTTGGTATCACACTTTGGTGGTCTCAATATAGAAATGTTGCCTCTCCTTGCAACTTTGCTTGGCAATGACTTTGTAGAAAAACGGGTTTTCAATAAGTTTTTCTCCCAGTTGAAACTTCCCCGAGGCAAAACAAAAAGGAATGAACAGCAGAGATGTATCCATGCTCTCTTCAATTGGCTTAGAAATGAAACTCTAGATTCTGCTGTGGCAAAAATAATAGGCAGATTGAAGAAAAATCAGAAAAACCGGGTTTTTGCTATCATCAAGAAAAGCATAGCTGGCTACAATAATAAAACTTGCAGATCATTGAAATATTTTAATATAAACTCCGAAGAACCAACTATTGAAGTAGATTTGCAAATGCCTGAGACTGATGATGTATCAGATGATGATGAAGAAGAAGCAGGTGGTTCATCAAGTGAAGATTCTGAATCAAATGGAGAAAGTTCATCAGAAGCAGAAGAAGATAATCTAGTCAATGAGAAAAGTGTAATTGAAGATCCAATTTCAACTATACCAGCATGGTTTGCAGAAGGAATCAGAAACAAGACTACACCACAATCCTACATCAATCTTTTTACACATAAACTACATTTCTGTTTGCCCCAAGCAGAGGATTATGCTAATGAAGACTCATTTTTATGTACTTTACCAGTTTTAAGATATTCCTTTGACATCCTTACAGATTTCTCAGGAGAAGATTGTGTGTATGTCAGTAGAGAAAATGATAACAACTATAAAAGGGTAGTAGTCGACCAAGAACTTTCAATTTCAAAACCCTTTGATTTGCCATTTTGTGAACTTTCAGATGACCAATTGAAGTCATGTTTTCATCATTTTCTCAAAGAGAAGCTGCCAGATTTTCTTGATAGTCTCTTACAATTATTACCAGAAAATTTTAAACTGTTTATGATTTCGATGTTATGGTGGATAGCAAATTGCAATGTACCCTTAAATCACATTCATGCTCTGTTGCTATGTTATACTATGTTGGAAGTTATAGATGAAAAAACAGCCTCATTCAGGGGGCATCACTTTTTTAACAACAAGTATTCTAAAAAAATTCAAGAGTTTAAGAAAAGAGAAGTGAATGTTTCAAATGAAAATGAATCAGAGTTATTTTTAAACAACAATAAAGTTCAATATGGGGACTGTGTAATTGCTGCTAGTTTTCTACTTAAATATTTTGAAATTGATGATTCTATAAGAAAGAAACCAAAATCATATGATGTTAGAAAAGTACATTCATTTGCTCAGTTCCAATGCTGTCTTCATCAATTTAATTGTTTAAATACTTTGTGTAGAGAGCCATTTGAAGCAACCAAATTTTCGAAGTCCTACAATGGTACTTTTATCTATAATGTCGCTTTGAAACTAGAAAACCAAACAGATCCTATCTGTTTTATGGAACAACAACTAAAAGGAGCATGCACATTATTGATGTTTTATAAAGGCTTGTGTACAATCTTCGATAATTGCATGGAAACTATGAAATTAGAAACAATTAAGTGGTCAAACAAAAAGCAAAGAAGAAGAAGAAAGAAAAATGATGTTGATGACGAAATAAACTTCATTGTTAAAGGATTTGAATCAGAAGTTGTAATTTAAGAGTAAGAGCATACATACCTATAATAGGTACTATTGAAAATATACTTATTTATATATATACTATATACTTTTGAAAAAAATATATTTTTTTACTGTTTCCTTTTAGTTATTATTAATTAATTATTTTAATGATCATATCTTTTATGCAATGCTAGGTTGGGATCGCACTCATCATCTGCGAAAAGTTTTGTTGCGGAATTCGTGTGTATTTTCTACTCTACTACTACACTACTACAAGATGCTATAAAATAAGATACGATAAATACCTACCTACTCATTTTTTTAAACTTTAACGAGTTTCATTATAAAGGAATTAAAAATCTGCCCAAAAAATATATAATATTCAATATTAATAATATTTTCAGGTAACTTCGACATACTTCGGGTTATTCCTGAATGCTCCAAATGTAAATCAACAGTAACGTCAACAGATGTCGCCAGCAGTAACAGAAAAGGATTCAATATTTTAAAAAAGGTGAGTTGGTGCCGTGGGATGCCAGCTTAGAAATAATATCAAATCAACTCAATTCTACCCGCGAGTGGCGTAAAAATCTTTTAAGGGATAATTGTCCAGGGAATGGGTAGCTACGTGCTGTGCGAAATAAACATGTTGCCCTGCGCTCGCCAATCCGCCTGCCAGGCGTGGTGAGTACCTATGGCGATATCCGACAGGATGAGGCCCATGGGCTAATTTGGGTGTTTAGGTTAATAAGGAGTTACGTAATTCAACTCAATATAAGTAATTATTCCAAGTAATTAAGATTTTAATGTATACCATCATTATCAAGTAAAATGAAGCAAATGTTTAGGTCAAGAATATGCATAGATCAACTTAAATATAAATTGAAACTTAATTATTACATTAGCCAAAGAGTCTGTTGTGTAGGTATTTCAAAAATAAAAATAAATCTTTAAAGTAATAAGTAATATTTTAGATACAGCAAGTTTTTATTACTTATATAACTTGTCAAACTTGACTTAACTTGACGACCGATGTGGCGCAGTGGTAGTGCGGCTGCCTTTGACGCAGAAGGTCCCGGGTTCGATTCTCGGTGGGTCACTCACAAAGTTGATATTTATCTCTTTGTGAATTTGTTCCCAGTCTGGTTAGGACATTGCGGGCTGAACCACCCGATTGTCCGTAAGTAAGATGGTTCCGTGTTTCGGATGGCACGTTAAGCCGTAGGAACCGGTTGCTGTCTATGATCACTTAGACGGCGGTCGTTACACAACCATGTCAGAAGCCTGCTACTTGTAGAAGGCGGTTGAAAAATTCTGACACTAGGGTTCATCGGGTCGTTGGACGATCCGGTGTCCCACACGAAAAAGAAGAAGAAGAAGACTTGTCAAAAACATGATTTGGAAATAAATTAAAAGCAGTCTTAAATTACGTTTTTACATTTTTATTGCAACTTTTTATTAATTAAAATATTGGTAAGTACAAAATAATTCTTTGTTCGTTAATATAAAATTTGGTTTATAAATTTTTATGTTTTCTTTGCTTTCTTTTTGGCCGCAGTTTTGCTAGAGCTCTTAACGCTACTTTCTTTCGCCTTCGGGTTCGTTAAATAGTTAAAGAACTCTCCGAAAAAGTATAGGAAGAGACCTAATATCGCACCACCGGCGATAAAACCAACTTTCATAGGCGCAGGCATTACATCGAAGACTGGATAAACCAATTTGCCGCTTCTCATGAAAACCGTTGCTAAGAGGCTGACGTATGCGATTATATATACTAAACCTAAAGGTATACCGACTTTCCTTGATGGATAGGTGATTGGAGAGAGCAACGATTCTAAAATTATGAATACAGTGATTGTCGAGTGCATGACATGGTTGACCCAGTCTGGGAAGAATTCTCTGATGCGCGCTGGGAGGATGAGTTCGCTGTCGTATGCGAATATGCCCCAAAAGGCAATGGTAACGAACAGGGCTGCAGGGAAGGCCAGACTGAAGAGTGTGTCTTTGATAGTCCGGATGAAGCCTGGTTTCTTCGGGTTTTTAGCGTTCGTTCCAATGAGATCATTTAGCAGAGCCAGCGTGAAGTAGATTGTTTGTAGAACCTGAAAATTAACAAGCAAATGAAAAGGTTAATTGGCCGGAGATAAAATCAACGTCATGGTTACATGCTTAGTAACTTCCTTAAACAGAATGTCTATTTATGATGATTGTAAAAAGTTGCAAGTAATTATTGACTACTTGAAAAAAGATAGAGTAACCACTCATGTAAAATGACCGAAACATGGGTATATCAGGATTGATTAATGCCAAAACATGAAATTTCCATTTGGAGAAAGTAGTAAAGTTGTTGCTGGCAATTTTACTTTTTAAATGAATGTACACTACATGAGTGAAATGAATGTAGGTATCAGTGTATACGTATGTCATCAATAGTAAATATAAAGTGAAAGCATTGTGTGTTCATATGTAAACGATAAGCCCGGAAACGACTGGATCGTAAAGACATCAGGCTACTTTTTACCACGGGAAACGTTAAGTCCAGTCATGCTCGCTTACGCTCACTTGACAGAGGACCATGGTGGACCATGTCACACACCTTGGTCATACTAAGGTACGCCAGACAAGAGTACAGTCCAGCAAGAAAGAGTAGACAAAAAAAGAGGGCGCCACTTTCTTCGTAATCTGCCAAATCTGACAGATAACGCTTAAATATAGCAGCAATTTTTCATTCAAAATTTTTAGTTCCGTTTTATTTAATTTCTACTCTTTTATTTATGCTGCACTGTAACAAACAATGCCATTTGGTTTTGAGTTAGACTGTTCATAGTAGTGACCAAGGTCTAGCTAGTTAATGTATTAAAATATGATGAATGAACTGACTTAATAAAGAACTCCAAGTTTACAACAATTTTTGTATGAATCTAGGTGTCTTTGTATTCGTGTAATTATACACTTTATTTATAATTATCTGCTTGAACTAGGCTGGACACGATGCCGCGTGTCTAGTTCTTATTACTTAGTTGCAGAGGTTAAGTTAAGGGTCACCACGGTCATCGCCATGCAGATAAAAACTTCTGCTAGTTTTGAGTATCACAGTATGTAAATCAATATAGCTTACCAAAGTCCAAATCGTCAAAAACAAATATCTCCCTTTGAATGGCAGGCCTTTTAGTTGATCCTTCATCGTGTGTTCTATTGGCAAAATCACATGGTTTTGATCGTACCATAATGTGTACGCGTTTATAAGAACTACAGATAAATGAAAAAGGGGAACCAACATTGTTGCTGATTTATAAACAACAAATAATGATAAATAACTGACACGTCCACACTGTGAACAATTTCACTGCACACTGACAGGTTTTTACGCAATCGTAATCGTTCGTAAAGATTAGTGCACATGAATAAACTTTGAAGACGATAAAATATGAACATTTTTTTCTTTCATTGTTACCTATACATTTTTGTGCATGCTTTAATTGTAGATATATAGACTACCTTATGCCTCGTCTTTCATTATGTTGAATTATTTCTGAATATTGTAAGTATTGTAAGTAACTAAATAAATAATAGTAACTGACGGTGCCGATTATAACACCTTTGTAGGTCGTTGAAACAATAAAATAAAATTAATTGATTTTTCTATTTTATTAAAATTAAAATTCTGAAAATTCAAGAAAATTAATTCTGTTTGAGTTTAGAGTGTATATATATTTTATTATACCATAAGTACTAACTTTTAAGTAGTTTTTCGTCTAAACTTCCTACTTTAGTAGTTTAAAAACTTTTGTGATTAGATTAACATAATATAATAAGTTTAATAAATTAAATAATTAGTTAATTTTATATTTGCGTTTAAAATATTATTTTTATAGAATCCAATTTGTGTTCAAATCCAAAACATATCCACCGGACAGTGAAGTTACGCCTTAACTTTTTAGAAAGGTAAGCGTAAAAGGCAAGTCCCGTCCAACGGTTAATCACTGGACCTTGTTTTAAAAATGGTATTTGATACACTGACATAAAGTCCATGGTTTCTGTAGTGTGTCGCCGACTTTATTGTAAATGTACCGTTGGTCGCGACTGTTCAGTTGGTCACGAATTAATGCATGAATCTCGACTCTACGATTCTCGTAATAAGGACAACAAAACGTGGAGCAACGTGGACAAGACTGTCAGTCAATATTTTTTTAGTGGATGTATGACCATATTTAAAAAGGTTTGACTAAGGTCAAAGTCAGCATTATGAGTTTGTAGACCTTAATACCTCTGCATTTATAAGCAGTTACTAATATTTACTGTGTTTCTAAAATAATAGTTTGGTAGGTATGTACGAATATAAGAATTTATGTAGGTATCTACATACCTGCCTATAATTTTTTTGCTCTTTATTACCATTTTAAAGTATTATACCTACCTACTATGAGATGAGTTGATAAGCCAATAATATCCAAGTACTCGTATTATGTGGTTTCTTGTTTCACAACAGCAGCTATTGGTGTCGATTCGGTAATATACTCTTAACTATAAGTAGGGTTGTCATTTTCCGGTAAATATATAACTATTTAAAAAAGGATAGTAGATATCATAATTGTTTTAATCATGTCATGTTTCAAAATTTCAATGGTTTCTTCGCCATTTCGCACATTTCCTTTATGTCTATCTGTAAAATATAGGATGATCCCTGTGATGTGACGTTTGCGACTTTACAGCAAATGCTATTACATAAGGTCCATTTGCCTAGTAAACACACGTCACAGGTATCATTTCCTATATTTTACATACTATAGTCGCCGTCTCTATTATTGTCACTTTGTTTTGACAGATAACGCGTAAAAGATAATTTTATACGCAATTGCCTTGGACTATTCGCCTGAAAGTGACAGTGCTATTTTAGTTAAAAGAATTACCGAGTCGACGTTATACTGGTGGTCTAACCTAAAGGATGAGAAAATAATAAAGCAAAATAAAAAAAACAATGTTCATTTATTGACACATCCGTCCGTCACTCACTGATCAATTAAAAACGTTGGAATGATACTTAAAATACGTTATTCTGGCAATGTTTTAAATACAAACATACTGACATACATACATAACGCCTTTTTCCCTTACTCCCGTAAGCAAAGCGTTAACAGCCGTAAAAAAGATTCATAATATTAAAACAAATTGGTACTGGAAAATAAATCTAAGTAGAGTTTCTGACTTATCGTTTTTTTGCTTTTACATTTTGTTTTGGGCTATTAACAACTGCATCGATATTTTCACCAAGAATGTACATTCCTATACTGAACAAAATACTAAAAGCAAAAAATACAATCCTGAGCGGCCAATTCAAAACGTCCAAAACGGGATAGACCCAAGTACCAGTCTTTTGGAAGACGAAATTC
This sequence comes from Keiferia lycopersicella, assembly GCA_029255805.1. Classification (NCBI taxonomy): domain Eukaryota; kingdom Metazoa; phylum Arthropoda; class Insecta; order Lepidoptera; family Gelechiidae; genus Keiferia; species Keiferia lycopersicella. The sequence continues at coordinate 3,026,444 of JARACZ010000017.1, forward strand.
AAATAACTTAGGTAACTTAAAGTAAAAGCTATGATAAGTGAGACTCCTACGATTCTTGGAGGGTATTTTCTTGGTGAGAACAGGAGTTCTGTCATAATAAAAGGTGCAATAGTTGTATGCATGACATGGTTGCACCAGACTGGCATCGCCTTGGCTAATGCGTCTGGGAAGATCAGATCTCTGTCGATGAAGTAGATGGACCAGAAAGCTAAGAAGACGTATAGGGCTATGGGGAAGGCCAGGCTGAACAGTGCATCTTTGAAGTGTCGGAGGAAGCTGGTCTTCTTCGGGACACGTTCGTTGGTGCCGAGGATGTCGTTCAGGAGGGCGACGGCGAAGTAGACCGTTTGAAGAAGCTGTAAGGGAAGAAAATGGTTACTTCCTTCGTCCATTAATGTGACACGACACGAACCATAAAAAACCCGATGAACCCTAGTGTCACAAGTTTCATACTGCCGGGTTTAAGTATATTTAAAATGCACGTATACGATAATACAAGATGTTAGGGTAAGTAGGTACTAAGTTCCTTTTAAGGTGTGGACCTGCCCTTAAAATTGAACAACTTTCCTCATTCATTCATTAGAAATATAAAAAAAAAATTACCTCCCATACAAAATCCCTACCATTCAACCGAGTCAGGCAATTTCTTTTTCATGTATCGACTTATGTTCCTATGGGAAACTTGTTCAGTTTCAGTGGCTGGTCTAATGAATTTAGTACTTTTCCTAACAACCTGTATTATTTACGTACTTTTTAGAAATTGATATTTTCCTCTGTCCAAATCTGGAGTAAGGTCCATTATGTGGGTAGCTACTAGCTAGGTACTACAAACATAAATGTATCTTGACGTAGGTAGGTAGGTAAGGTAGCCTATACATATAGTATTTGTAAAGGACAAAAAACTATATAACCCATTAGTTGCTAAGACTATGACAATACCTTGTCCCCTCATTAATAGTAGATAATAGCAGGTTGGTACTAACAGCGTGACAAGTCTCTGTAGGACCTTGATCTTACTTTTAACCTTAGCAACCTATCTTGGCTACTTGTACCTATATTATGTATTTATTTTTGTAGTATACAGGATGCAAAAAATATCACTGCGGGTCAAACAATTTAACGGGTGAACTTACGCCACCACCAGTATAATATATGAAATCAAATTCAAGCCAAGATAAATAATTGTAGCAATAATATGTTACATGCCTACTATAATGAACAGGATAGAACAGTCCTATCCTACAGTATAATTTTTGTACCTATACAGGGTGTAAGGGACGGTGTAACTTTTAGGCGTGATCAGATCATAAAACTGAACAATTTTTTATATGGGGGCTATGTTAGGAAACGAAACTTCCCATAAACATAAAAATAAACAAGTTCCCATACAACGTTACTCAGCTGATCAGGAATTTCGTATGGAAGATCTAACAATTTTTTTCGTTTCCCAACATAGCCCACTTAGAAAAAGTTGTTCAGTTTCATGGTCTTAGCACATCTGCAAAGTTTTCGTTACACCGTTCCTTACACCCTGTATATTATACCTACTCTATCGAAACCATCCTACTCTTCCACAGTAGAATTTAAGAGTATTTCTAATCTATAGGTTAATTTTTCGTTATCCATGGTATGAAATCAAATTAGAACAAATCAAATCAGAATTTATATCAAATCCGATTGTATATTCAAATTTGATTGGATATTAATTGTTATACAGGAAATATATATGTTACAGTCAAAACTCATTGGCGGTCAAAACCACTTTTGACTGCTCAAATCAGTCAATATTGGTTTTGACCGATGTCGTCAGTCAAAACCAGTTTTGACTGATTTTGGCAGTCAAAAGTGGTTTTGACCAACGCTCTTGGTCAAAAGTAGTTTTGACTGACTTAAAGTTCAGACTATCGGTCAAAACTTATAAATAGTGTTGTTTGTTCGGTATTTCCTTTAGAAATACGGTTGAGGGGGCGTCGGGTCTACTCCAGGGTCTTGCGTCCCGAGGGCGCGCGGATTAGGCTTTAGCACAGCTACCTACCTACGTCAGTGATGCCGCTAATAGGCCGTCAGCACGCTCGCGCGCCGCGAACACGGATGTTCGTCTGTTCGAACCCCGCCGCCGCCCTTGAGCCGAAGAGGACCGTGTCACCTTTGGCTCCACCTACGTTGGGATCCCAACCGGACCTGGGCCCCAAGCCTCCATCACCCGTCGCAGCAGCGATAACCGCTGCTTTCGCCGATGCTCCCCACTACCGACGCTGCCTTCGCTCTCGCCGTCTCCACAACCACAGCGTGAGCCGAGTAAGAGGCAGCAGGCACTATTAGACTATTATTAGAAGTGCACCGCCGCACGGCACACAGCCCTGGACGCACTCAGGGAGAGTGTTGCAGCCGTGCAGGCGGGAGCGCTGACGCCCCAGCGCGCGAAAAAGCGCGATGGATATAAGGGGGGATCTTCCTTCTCCACCTCACCCGTGGAGGACCCGCACGGTTCCGGCTATGAGGGTCACGCCGCCGCTGTTTATACCATTGCTGGACAGCCGGTCGCCGTCGACGTCGAGCTTCGCTGCACCATCAGTATTACCGCGTTCCTACGCGTCTGCGCTGACGACGCCTCCGTCGCCAAAACCGCGCGTCACCCGCCCGATACCGTCCTTGCCCATTCAGGACGTGGGCAAGAAGACGACACCTCCACCCACGCCTACGCCTATGAAGCTGACGGGGTGCATGAAAAGGCCGCAACCGATAGTGGTCGATCTGCTTTCTGAATGGGGTCACCACTTCGGCAAGCTGAGACAAGAACTCGGCCATACGCCAAACGTGCGGCCCTATGGGCCCACAGGGTTTCGATTCCTGGCGAAAAGCGATCAGGAATTCTGTGTGTACTAGCGCTATCCTGCGAAATATCCTGGTTCGCTTTCGCACCCCCGAAGGAGCGGCCATTGAAGGTCGCTATTAGAGGACATCAAGAAAAAGCTGACCACCCTAGGCTACGAGGTGGACTACGTGCGCTCCATCAAGGCTCGCAGAGGACGCCCAGGGTGCATCCACTTCGCACAGCTCATCCGCACGCCAAACCTCACATCACATCGCATCTACAACATCACAAAGCTGATGAAAATGCCGGCGTGAAGATCGAGGGATGGCGTGGCAAGAGAGACACTCCACAATGCTACCGCTGCCAGCAGTTCAGGCACAGCAGTAGGCACTCCCACCGCAAGCTGACATGTGTCGCCTGCGGCGGTAATCACGTCGCCTGGGACTGCAAGCACCCCCGTAAGTAGCCGGCCACCCGCGCAAACTGTGGAGGAGCGCACCCGGCCATCTACCTCGACTGCCCCGTACTGCGCCGTGAAGTACGGAACAGAAGAGCGGGCACAGCGCCCCTAACGAAGCCCGTCGAACTGAAGAGGACGGAAGCGGCACCACAGGGAGAGACCAACGCGGCAGGATCTCTCATGATGGCCCCCAACGCCCCCGACGGAACGACGAAGAAGCGGAAGCCGAGGAGGCGGAGGAGGTGAGCATCGCCTCCGCCCCCTCTGGACGTGGAAGAGCCGGGCCAGCCACGTCATGAGCCACCCACGTGTCTGTTGGGAGTGGCCGGCGCCCCTTTGGGTGAACCTCAGGGGGAGAAGCCGAAGCCCCAACTGGCCCCGAGACAACAGACGAGACTATTTATGAGTTTTAACCGATAGTCTGAACTTTAAGTCAGTTAAAACTACTTTTGACCGAGAGCGTTGGTCAAAACCACTTTTGACTGCCAAAATCAGTCAAAACTGGTTTTGACTAACGACATCGGTCAAAACCAATATTGACTGATTTGAGCAGTCAAAAGTGGTTTTGACCGGCTATGAGTTTTGACTGTAACATATATATATATCAAATCGGATTTTATATTAGTAGGCTAGGCTGGATAACTGATTGTGATAATAATTATATCTGGCTCTGCGATCGTGGTATTAGATTACAATATACTACTAAAGTCTAAAATATAGGATGATCTCTGTGTCGTTTGTGACCTTGGAGCAAATGCTATGACATAAGGTCCATTTTCCTAGTAAACAAAGGAAAATAGACCATATTTTTACATACTATAAGTAGTGTTATAACAAATATTACCTACCTACAGTTAACTTTTATTTACGACCAATTGATTACATTTTAATAATCAGCAGGAAAATATACTTACAAAAAAAATAATGGTGTATTGTAAGTAGGTAATAACAACTTAAAAATAACTTAACATACCTATTATATGTAGGTACCTGTATACATACATAATATGTCATACCTAATACCTTTTACATATCACGCCTTCAGACGTCAGACAAATAATGGACCTTTTCTGATGATTCGTGTAACTCTGTAGTGACAGGTTGTCGGCCTAAATTGTACATACACATAAATATATCATGCCTTTATCCCTTACGGCGTAGGCAGAGCGATAACGATCGCAAAATTACGGTCGTTATCGACACGTCTGACAATATTTGAGGGTCGTTGCAGATAATTCGTGTATCACTGTAGTGACAGGTTGTCAGCCTGTCGCCTAAAATTGCAATACACTTAAAACCCTCGAGTCCCTCAGCGCCTCTTACGACACCCACGGGGAAGAAATGGGGTGATGCTATTCTAAGCCGGCATCACACGGCAAGCCGGCATCACACGGCAAAGTAAGTTGTAATACACATGAAACCCTTTCGAGTCCCTTAGCCGCCTCTTACGACACCCGTGGGAAAGAAATGGGATGATGCTATTCTAAGCCAGCATCACACAAACGGCATCAAGTTAACATTACGAGTACAACCTGCATGCAACTCTACCAGTCTACCGGCATCAAATTTCGTTAAATTATAATCAAAAATGTTAGAAAAATACAAGGCTGGCAACAAATTCCTAACAAAAAACGTAACTTAGACTAAACATTGTACAAAAATAACACACAAAGCACTTACCAGTCCCCACATAGTCAAAAACAAAATCCTCTTTTTCATCGGCAGGTCATGTTTCGCTAGTTTTTCACTAAACGGAAAATTAACATACTTTTGATCGTACCATATACAGTACGAATTTATCAGAACCACTGACAAATGGAACACTGGCAGAAACATTTTTATTTGAAAAAGAAAATTTGAATATCGAACGTGAATGAAAAGGCGGCGCGTACGCAGCCGCTCGTGTATAGCTTCCTACTGATTTATGCGGTATATTACAAAATACTTGTTTGTTGCTTACATCATAATATATCATTATGGTTAGGTTATCTGTGAAGCGTTGTCTGTCTGTCTATGCGTTATCGGGTACAATAACATGATTACGCTGAATTTAATAATTAATTGGCAAGCCTACGTAGTCGGTCCCAAAGTTCTGTCACTGGCACATTATTTTTGAATTTAGAACACGAATTTGGAAAAGTTTTATTGCATTCCTTTTTTGAATGTCTGACAATTATTTTAAAACAATAAATGATCATTTGGCGCGATTTTTCACGATGGAGTGGACTTTGAAAGAAAACCGAATAGCAGTTTTGGCGTTGCATCGCTGTGGGCACTCGCCGAGTACCATTTTTAAGTTGCTCAAAAAATTGAAAATAACGCTTAGATTTGTGTATAACCTATATAAGTAGGTACAATGAAGTTTCTAGTGTTGAGGACAAGAAAAGAACTGGCCAGCCTCGCTCCGCAAGAAAACCAGCAGTGATCAAAGCGATCAAGGAGCGCATACGAAGAAATCCTGTCCGAAAACAGAAACTTATGGCTTTGCAGATGAAGGTTAGTAGAAAAACAGTCAAAAAGGTTCTAAACAAAGACCTTAAGCTGCGAGCATACAAGAAAAAGAGTGGGCACTTACTTAATGCCCATTTAAAAGAAATTAGACTCAAAAGATCCCGGGTGTTGTTAAAACGGTACGCGAAAAACCGGCACCGCGATATACTTTTTACAGACGAAAAAATTTTTGATATAGAAGAAAAGTATAATAAACAAAACGATAGAGTGTACGCTACCAGCTCTGAAGAAGCAGGAAACAAAGTTCCGCGGGTGCAACATGGGCATCATCCCTCTTCAGTCATGGTCTGGTTAGGAGTCTCCTACTATGGGCCAACTGAGGTTCATTTTAGCGAAAAGGGGGTCAAAACCAGTGCAAAAGTGTACCGAGAGACGGTTTTGGATCGGTACGTCAAAGACCTGCCCAACACACTATTTTCAGGACATCACTTTGTGTTCCAGCAGGATTCTGCGCCCGCTCACAAAGCCAAGACCACTCAAGCCGGGTTTTAACGTGTTACGAAGATTGCACCCCTGTACCTACACCGATGACCAAGGCAATGCACCGGATACGAGACAGCGCATGTGACACGCACGATTTCGACAACGTGCCGCAAAAACCTAGTCTTAAGCATTATTATTCTATATCGATCACTTTTCGGCTCAGCGTACCTAACTTCGGTCGCCTTATAAATTTAATTACATTTAAATAGTTTTAAGAAGTTATTGAAGAACTTTCAATATAATTTTGGAAATTTAACTGTGCCTTGTCTCATTTCACCTCCACTGTAGCCTAAACCCGTGTTTGGCGCAGCTTTGGAGTGTAGGCACTTAGTTCACAATCTTCGTTTTTACAACCGCAACGAGGACGACGTGACGTCTACATTAACCTACGTATCCTGTTGGTACCGGCTACTCGGACGGAGGTGAAGCGGATCCCTATCCAAAAATCGATAGACTCAGGTTCCAGGACAAGGAGATAATGCAGATTAAGCTGTAAGTACACATACCCTATTGGTTGCCATTTCCTAATTATATTTCCTATTTAACTTTTATTTTTCATTTAGTATAAAATATCCTTATTCTTTTAAATAACAAATTAATATCTGTAATTCGTATCTAATAACTGTAAATTTTTAAAGAATAAACTATCTTAAATAAATTAAAATTAGTAAAAAGTATCTTAAAATTAACTCAAATTATAAAAAAAATACGTCAAAATTTTTCACCCACGTTCTTCACGTTCCGGGAATAATTCCCATCACGATAGACAATCTAGGCGTTTTGCTCAACGGGACGCACATAGAAATCTTTATCGTATTGACGAGGAAATAGATAATAATATGGCCACTGTCGACATAGATATTATACATAAAGCACTTCGCAATGTTCCCGAATTTGATGGGAACCCGAACGTTCTCATTCGATTTATTACTATTTGCGATCAATTAGTAACTTCTTATGTTAATCCAGCCCCAGGGCACGAGCTAAATAATCTTTCTTTGATTAATGGAATTTTAAATAAAATAACGGGCCACGCGGCTCGAATTTTGAATACTAATGGCTGCCCAACTACTTGGGAAGGTATCAGAAATGCTTTAAGAAATAACTTCAGTGATCAAAGAGATGAGTCTGCTCTTTACACCGATCTCTCTATGCTAACACAAGGTCCAGATTCGCCACAAGTTTTCTACGAGAGAGTTCAAAACCTTTTGAGTACAGTCATGACATACGTGCAGTTACATGACTCCGTCAGCTCGACTGTTGAGGCTAAAAGAACTTTGTACTCAAAATTAGCTCTGCAGTCATACCTACGTGGCTTGAGTGAACCTCTTGGATCGAGAATTAGGTGTATGCGACCCTCTTCCTTAGAAGATGCACTCAAATTTGCTCAGGAAGAATTGAACGTAATTTACCTTCAAAACAAAAGTAGATCACTTCCCGCTAAAAACCTGACACCATTTTTCACTCCTTTTCGTGCCACATATATACCTAACATTGTTCCAATGTCGTCTGCTCCTTTTCCACAAAACGCCTATATGCGACCTAGCTTCGCTCAGGGTCATCAAACCTTCTACGGGAACACCACCCAGGCTCAGGCACTTTCTAGACAGCCGAATTTCCCGAACAATAACCAATCTGGTCCTTCACGCACTAATTTCAAAGCGCTGCCCAGATCCAATGCATCCGCAGGATTTAAGATCCCACTCAGACCCCAATATTATAATCAAAATTTTAGTAGGAACGCTGTTCCTCAACCTATGAGTGGCATAAGTCACCCGGTAGCACGCACTTTGCCCCCTACCCGACGTGACCCACAATTGAATTCAAATTTCAGTCATCAAGAAATGCACTTCAATGAATCATATGACTTTGACCCTTACGCTCAGTCATCCTATCCCAAAATGTTTACCTATGACGCAACCACTCCGATCGAAAACTTTCAGCAAGAAATTTTCGCTTCCAATCCAGATGAATACTCATTTCAGCAACAATATCTGCTAGAAGCAGTTCCTGATAATTTTCCCTCTGAAATTCCATGCAATAATTATCCTACTGAGACAAATTTTTACACTACCCCGAAATACAGTACACCCGAATAGAACTAAATATTCAAAGTATTATTAATAAACGGAATTTGCCCTACATTCAAATTAGTAACCCACCACTTAAATTGTTACTAGACACAGGTGCAAATCAGTCATTTTTAAATCCTGAAATTGTAACTAAATACTTTCCATCGTTGAAATGTGACTATGACCCTTTTATTGTCACTAATATACATGGGTCGACTAAAAATGACTATTCTGTGACAATTCCCTGCTTCAAAGAAATCGGTGCCCAGGACATGATCAAATTATTTCTGTATAAGTTCCACGACTATTTCGATGGACTTATTGGATTTGACCTATTAAATAAATGGAAATCTAAAATTGATTTAGAATACAATTTACTCATAACTTCGTTTTCTAAAAATAGAATCCACATGTATGCCTCGGGCGCGCAAAATTTGTATGAAGAAATAATACCCGCCCAGTCATCAAAAGTCATTAAGGTTCCAACAACAATATCTGACGGCGAAATTTATATTGAAAACCAATTTATTTGTGACTGCAATATACATGAATGCATTTCCTATTCTAATGACGGTCATGCCTACATGCAGGTGTCAAATTCAACCCAGAACGATATAATTTTTTACCTACCGGAAGCAATTCAAGCGCACATTTTTAACGAAGAAACTTCGCAATTGTTTTGCAATGACAATGACCGAGCTCGTGATGTAATATCTCGCCTGCGCACTCAGCATTTGAATGAGGAGGAAAAATGTAACTTGATTAATTTGTGCAGCGAATACTCGGACATTTTTTATTTAGATGGTGACAAATTATCGTTCACTAATCAAATTAAACATAAAATTCACACCACAGACGAAGTCCCCGTTCATAGCAAAACGTACAGATATCCCTATGTCCATAGAGATGAAATTCGTAGACAAATACAGGATATGCTAGATCAAGGTATCATTCGGCCTTCAGTCTCCGCCTGGAGCGCCCCCATTTGGATAGTCCCAAAAAAGTCTGACGCGTCCGGGAAAATAAAATGGCGCATAGTAATTGATTTTCGCAAACTGAACGAGAAAACCCTTGATGATAAATACCCAATACCTAACATTGTTGATATTTTAGATAAATTAGGTAAATGTCAGTATTTCAGTACTCTCGATCTCGCAAGTGGTTTTTATCAGGTGGAAATGGATCCCGATGATATTCATAAAACCGGGTTTAGTGTTGAACGCGGGCACTATGAATTTCTTCGTATGCCAATGGGCTTAAAAAATTCTCCATCTACCTTTCAAAGAGTAATGGACAATATTTTAAGAGACCTTCAGAATACCTGCTGCATCGTTTACTTAGACGACATTTTGGTTTATTCAACCTCCCTTCAGGAGCACATAGTCAATTTAAAAAAGATTTTTCAGCGACTTCGTGAAACAAACTTCAAAATTCAGATGGATAAGTCAGAGTTTTTAAAACGAGAGACGCCGTACTTGGGCCATATCATCACTCCAGACGGTGTTAAACCAAATCCTGATAAAATTGCTGCAATAATGAAATACCCTATTCCGAAAACCACAAAACAAATCAAAGGTTTTCTCGGGTTGTTGGGCTATTATCGACGTTTTATAGCGGATTTTGCGAAAATCACTAAACCTTTGACTTCTTGTTTGAAAAAAGGCGCCAAAATTCAAATCAATTCAGACTACATTAATTGCTTTGAGCATTGTAAAACACTTTTGACTAACGACCCCATTCTAATATACCCGGATTTCACAAAAGAATTTATTTTACGTGTCGATGCCTCAAATTTTGCACTTGGCGGAATTCTATCTCAAGGACCTCTGGGAGCAGATCGCCCCATAGCGTACGCGTCCAGGACTTTGAATGATAGCGAAATTAATTATTCGACCATAGAGAAAGAGCTGCTAGCAGTAGTATGGGCGACCAAATATTTCAGGCCTTATCTGTTTGGTCGCAAATTCAAAATCATTACCGATCACCGACCCCTTGAGTGGCTAAAGAACATGCGAACTGATAATCCTCGCTTAACGAGATGGGGGTTGAGGTTAGCAGAATACAAGTACGAAATCGTTTATAAAAAAGGCAAGTCAAACACTAATGCTGACGCCCTTTCTCGAATCGAATTACATAATGAACAATTATCAATGTTGGTCAATCATTCTGAAACCTCCTCAGTTTCGTCACGTACATTATCTGCGAATACTGAAAATCCCATCCATAGTTCTTCATCAACTATAACAGTTCATTCCAGTGCCGAAAACCCGGTGCTAGAAATCCCGTTCACGGAAGACCCTTTGAACAAATTCAAAAGACAACTCGTAATAAACATAACTAATCACCGGCCACGCAATAAACCAACGATCACGAAGCCATTCGACACCTTTACTAGAACTCAAGTAGACATTTTTGAAGAAAATTTAGAGGAAACCTTAATTGACACTATAAAAACCTACGTAGATCCCAAAACTAGAACCGGCATTTTAGTGAATCCTTTTGAGAAAATATATAGTATTGTACCTATTTTACAGCAAGTTTTTACTAGCTCCGCCTTGAATCTCTTTGCAGTAAAACGTGAATTACAGAACATCCCTAACAGGCAGGAACAACAGTCAATAATAGAAAAATATCACGAGGGTAAAACTAACCACCGTGGTATTAATGAAACCTTGATGTCTTTGTCACAAAACTATTTTTGGCCTAAAATGCGTGAAACTATCAGTGAATTTATCGCAAACTGTAATTTATGTAACTCATCAAAATTCGATCGTAATCCGATACGGCCAGAATTTAACATTGTGCCTCCTCCTAATAAGCCATTTGAAGTTGTACATGCCGATGTCATATCTATTGAACAAAATAAGTATTTATCGATCATAGACTCATTTTCTAAATACGCCCAAGTTTATCCGGTCCCCGACTGCACTGGCCCTAACATTGTAAAAGCACTTTTTAACTTTGCAATCCATCATGGCTTTCCTCTTTTATTAATAACTGACCAAGGCACCGAGTTTTTAAATCAAGTAGTAAGCGAATTTTTAAAATTGCATAACGTCACCCATAAAACAGTCATGCCCTATTCACCAAATCAAAATGGAATGATTGAGCGTTTTCATTGCACACTTTTAGAGCACCTTCGTTTATTAAAATTAAAAAACAAAACCGAATCAATTCAAAATTTACTTCCATATGCACTTGTAGCATATAATAGCTCAGTGCATAGCCTTACAAAGTGCAGACCTTTCGATGTTATATCCGGCCACTACGACCCCCGCGATCCTGTTAACATAGATTTATCAGCAAGACTTATGCAACAATACGTAAACGTTCATCGTGATAGAATGGAAACGGTCTATCGTTTATTGCATGACTCATCGCTCGCCGAGCGCGAGAAAATTACAAATCGAGCTAATGTAACTAGAGAACCCGAAACGCAATACGAACAAAACCAAGAGGTATTTATTAAAAATCCGGCTGCCGCTCGCCAAAAACTTGCTCCCCGCTTTTATCCTGACAAAGTGACTCATAACTTACCCATTCATATTTACACCGCCAAAAATCGCGGTCCTGTCGCTAAAAATAGATTAAAACGGTCTCTTAAACACAAAAATCCTCCATTGTTGCAGGTACCTAATAACAATCCTGATAATGGCTGTTCAGGGTCAAGAGATCCGACTTGACGATCTGAGCAATGGACCTGGCTTGTTACCATTTAAGTTGGGAGATACAAAAATAATATCGCACTCTCACACATTTTTACAAGACATAAATTTAGACTTTTTTCATGATAATCTGTTAGATCTTAAACAAAAATTATTCGATATCGTTAATGGCACAGACTCAATAGTATTTAAATATCAAATTAAATATCTTTACAACAAGTTAGATAAATTAATCTCAAAAGTTGCAACCTTCATGCCAACGAGATTCAAACGTGGTTTACTCAATCCTTTGGGCTCAATTATTAAGGAAATTACTGGAAATTTGGACCATAACGATGCGATCAGGTTTGAGAATGCAATCCAAATTTTAAACAAAAATGAAAAACGTATTTCTGATTCCTTCACAAAACATATAACTTTAGTCAGCGAAATGAGTGCTCAACAAAATAAAATTTTAACCGACCTCAAAAATAATCAAGAAAAACTACAGAATGCTCTTTCTAACGTCATTAACCAGACGAATTCTGATAATGAGCGTAACATTCGGTTTATGTACCTTGCACAATTTTTCATGCTTTTTAACGAAAAAGTGCAAGAATTGTCAGAGGAAATTACTAGATTAGAAAACATCCTTTCTTTTAGTCGCACTAAGTCAATGCATCACTCCGTATTGTCAGTTGATCAGTTGCAAAAACTTTTGATTGAATTACATAAGTACTATAGTCCCGAGGAAGTAATTAATTTAGATATGAGATATTACTATGACGTAATTACATTAGGCACTTATTTTGTTGATAAAAGAATAGTAGTTGTCCTTTCTTTTCCTATTATATTAAAAAGTACTTTTGATTTATATAACCTATGCCCTATACCTAACAAAGATAATAATATCATATTACCTCCCTATCCTTTCATGGCATCCAACTCCCAGGAGTATGTGTATATAGAGGCCGAATGCCAGAAAGTATCAGAATGGTACCTATGTGAACAAAAAGTCGGCCACCAGATCAGAAGACAACGAGACTGCATACATACCCTGATTTACTCACAAGATATAGATAAAACCTGCGAACTCACGCCTGTTGCTTTATCACGAGCAGCCCTAAGTGAACTCGATAGCCAGAACTACCTCATCTCGTTCCCACAGCCCACGAAAGTACAACTGATATGTCATCAAGAAAAATACCAGACACTGCAGGGAAGTTTTCTCGTCCATGTCCCACACAACTGCAAGATTAAAACGCCGGAGTTTACCGTAGTAAATACTGAAGATAGAATTCGAGGACAACCCATTGAATTGATGAACATCCCATGGCCTTCAACTTTTACCATAGAAGACAGACGAAAGAAAACCCTCCACAATTTGACCACAATTGATCTTACAAACCTGCAAAACATCCAAAAACAGCTAACTACGCAAGATCCTGTTTCTGTAGACTCGATCGATTACTCAGTCTACCATACAACAATACCTATATACACTATTGCAATAATATGTGCATTCGTACTGACTGTTACCTACCTAATACGTAAGAAAAACAAGCGTAAGCAGAAAGTCACAGCAGTGAAATCGGAATCATGGACACAAGCACCAGCTGATATTGAATTAGAAAAACGAAACGCGACATTTGCAGTAGACATCAGCAAATAGTCGCTCATCTCAGGGAGGGAGGTGTTACGAAGATTGCACCCCTGTACCTACACCGATGACCAAGGCAATGCACCGGATACGAGACAGCGCATGTGACACGCACGATTTCGACAACGTGCCGCAAAAACCTAGTCTTAAGCATTATTATTCTATATCGATCACTTTTCGGCTCAGCGTACCTAACTTCGGTCGCCTTATAAATTTAATTACATTTAAATAGTTTTAAGAAGTTATTGAAGAACTTTCAATATAATTTTGGAAATTTAACTGTGCCTTGTCTCATTTCACCTCCACTGTAGCCTAAACCCGTGTTTAACGTCAAAACATTGACTTTATAAGACACGAAGATTGGCCTTCCTCCAGTCCGGACCTTAATCCTCTGGACTATAAAATTTGGCAGGTCTTAGAGAGCAAGGTCTGTGCTAAGCCACATAAAAATTTGGAGAGCCTGAAGTCAGCCATAGTTAAAGCAGTCGCTGAAATCGACATGGATATGGTGCGTGCTGCGATAGACGACTGGCCGCCGCGGTTGATGGCCGTTATTAAAAGCAAGGGAGATCATTTCGAATAGTTTTATGTTATTTTGATTCTTCGATAATTGTATTTTTAATTGATATATAAATTTTTAAAAACGGATCGGTACTTTTTATTTTATCAGTATTTTCATATATGACAGAACTTTGGGACCGACTACGTATGTAATTAATGATTAAAATGTAGAGTTTAAAAAGTTCATAATAATTATTTGTCACTTTGTATGAACAAGTATACGTGTTAGGGAAGATGTATTTTTAATTTAGGTATTTTGTGACGTTTTTTGTTAAAAAAACTATCAACCTAACCTCATAATAAGCTATTCTAGGTATTTCAATATTACCTACTGATTGACAAATAGGTAATAGTTTAATTCAAGGCGTAATTTGCTATTGTAGGCAAAGTAAAGGAGGTACCTTTCATACTTTAGTACACTCAATCTCACGTCCGAGGCCGATCGCACACTTGACGCACGACGGAGCGCAAAAATATCGCAGCGGTCTGTCAGATCCATACTAGAAATGTCAATCCCCATACTAAAACCGCTCAACCGCTGTTGACGCAGCGCTATCGCAGTGTCTCACGTCGAGTGCGGTTTTACTATGGGGAGTAACGTTTATAATATGGATCTGACAGACCACAACTTTGCGCTTCGTCGTGCGTCAAGTGTGCGATCCGCCAAATCCGCTGTCTAAATTGTCTGACGCAGTCCGAGTTTGACTGTACCTCTAAACCCACAGAAAAAAGAGATCATGCACGCGCCGCTCCTACAGCGGCACAAATATCATTTTTGCTCTGTGATTAAACTTAACCTATGTGCAAACTTTGGTGCATGCATTTGTCGCTGGCATTTTTTTACCATTCTTTTTTACATTTGTTTATTCATTTCATCGCATGCGTCATATAAAAATCAGATATAAGTACGATGGTATACAGGATGTTCTTCATAAATATTACTTATTTATTTACGATTTTTACAATAAACATAAAGGTAAAGGTGAGAGATAATCTTAACCATCATTGAGTATAGTTTAGGAAATATAATTTGAGCTGATTCGACTATAAGGCTAAAATTATACAGGGTGTAAAAAATAGCTGCAAATATTTTAAGGGGTGAACCAGCCCTTCAAATTGAACAGCTTTCCCCAAGGAGCATAGTCCGAAATTTAAAAAATAAATAAACTGGGCCTCCCATATAAAATTACCGACCGACCAAATCAATTTGTATGAGAGGTCCTAAAAATTACATTATGTTTCTTGGGGAAAGTGGTTCAGTTTCACGGGCTGATACACACCTCTTAATATTATTTGCAGCTAATATTTTTTCACCTTATATACCTCATATTTTATATGTTGGATTAAAATATTTTTTTTATCTACGTCGCTTTTTGTTGCGGAAGTTGTCTTATGATTTAGTATTTTAATATCAAAGTAGGTATTTAGGACTTTTCAGCCGAACATATACATACACCGTCACGAAAGCGTAACACCTTGTATAGTACAAATAAGATAAGCCATTCAGAGAGACATCAGACGATATATAGGGTCAAAAGGTTGCAATGATAACGGAGATGCTATGAAACTAACCGGACACATAAAAAATAATACGGATTCAGATAACCTTATACTGCATTTCAAGATTGATAAATTTTAAATAACATTTATAAATTGAATATGCCGTGTGATGCTGGCTTAGAATAGCATCACCCCATTTTTTTCCCGCGGTTGTCGTAAGAGGCGACTAAGTTGTTTCATGGTTTTAAGGTGTCTTGCATTTTTTATTGGGCGACAGGCTGACAACCTGTCCCTCTAGTGATACACGTCCTATCTGAAGCGACCCTCAAATACTGTCAGACGTGGCGGTAATGGCCGTAATTTTACGGTCGTCAAAGCTCTGCCTTCCCCGTAAGGGATAAAGGCGTGATGTATGTATGTATTTTTCGTGAAAAGCAGTTGTTTATCCTAATGAATATTGATTAATCTTATGAACTTTATAACATTATTTCAGAGTTTTCAGACCGCGTAGGAAGGTACTCGTAAGTAAGTAAGTAAGGAGATTGTAATTTTTAACCGACTTTAAAAAGAGGAGGTTCTCAGTTTGACCTGTATGTATATATGTACATTCGGGTTATGTAATTGGTAGTAATGTAACCATAGATAGTAACTGACGCGTTAGCGTGCCGTCCGAAGCACGGAACGGAATTATAATTATAATACCCCTTTCATAACACCCTGTATATCTCACATACAGACAATTTTTACTGTCAACAAACTATAACCTGCCTTTAATGGAAACTGACAAACTACCCGCGTCAGGGCATTAAAGTGTGGACTTTTAAGATCCGGTATAAGCCGGATAAATATTATTGCCAATACTCTTGGCTCCGGTTAATAGAAAACTTCATACTTTATTTTCTTAGCTTAACTTCAGTAGGGTGACAATGATATGTGGATATGGTCGGAAATGGGAGGAAATCTTTGGCTTTTAGAAAAAAATTACGTTTGTTAGCCTTTTCTTTTAAAGATAAAAAAATAACTACTAAGGGACTAAGGGACTCGAGTGTGTTGGTGTATTACAATTTTTAGGCGACAGGCTGACAACCTGTCACTATATTGATACGCATGTTTTCTGCAAAAACCTTAGAAAACAATCCTCAGAATGTCAGACGTGGCGATAGCGGCCGTATTCTTACGACCGTTAACGCTCTGCCTACCCCGCAAGGGATAAAGGCATGATATATGTATGTATGTATGTAAAAAATAACCTGAGCTGAATAAAAATATCTGGAATAACAAATGGCACACAATCACTTCAAAAAGTCCTATTTTTGCAGAAAACCTCATAAGATAGTGCTACTGCAAGTTTCAAAAAGCTAATAATATATAATGATGGCATTTTAGAACGAGTTCGAAAATGACATACACAATTGGAAACCACCAGGTTAAACGATAGTAAATTAAATGTAATAGTCAAGTAAGGCGAATCGCACACTTGAAGTGTAAAATCTAATAAACCCTAAAATACTAGCTGTACTATTATTTATTCTGCTAGTCACATGATTGTTTTGAAACCCTGGCGAGGAGAGTTGTGAGGCAAAACTAATTCACAAGTTTTAGCCTGGTAAAACAAATGTAGCAAATGTGCTCTTAAAGTTCCACATCTATCTGCTTGCAATTGTAACAGGAAAAGTGTCCCAATGAGCCCACATTACACACACATACATATATCACGCCTTTATCCCTTGCAGGGTAGGCAAAGCGTGAGCGTTCGTAAGAATACGGCACTATCACCACGTCTGCAAATGTATTGGCCGTTTCAGATGATTCATGTATCATTATAGTGACAGGTTGTCAGCACGTCGCCTAAAAATTGTAATACATTATGAAACCCTTGAGTCCCTTAGTCACCTCTTACGACACCCACGTTAAAGAAACTGGTTGATCTTCACGGCATCACACGGCGAAGTAGGGTATATGTATAAAAACATAAGTAGAGTATATGTAGATATTGGCTTAATTCCCTTGTGATTGTGACCATACGTTGAATATGCTGTAACGACATGTGTCCCGAATTTATAGGTGATTATAGTCATCCTAGTAGCTCGTGTAGGAACCCGAAGCTCGCGGCTTAGGGCTCTTGTGGCCACAAGTTGAACATATTGTGGGATATATGTCCCGAGTTTCCCGGTGATCATGGTCACCCTAGTGGCTCGTGTAGGAGCTCGAAGCACGCGGCTTAGGGCTCCTTCAGGGGCGCGATAATCACTTATTGACCACACGTAGACACGACCATGCTGTGTTAAATTTCCCCAAGAAACATACTTCGAAATATGAAAAAAAAATCGGACCTTCCATACAAGATGTACAAAGTACACACACACACACAAATTACGCCTTTATCCCTGGCGGGGTAGGCAGAGCGTTAACGACCGTAATTTTACGGTCGTGATCGCCACGTCTGACAAATGTTTGAGGGTCGTTTTAGATAAGTCTTGTATCACTAGTATTGTCAGCCTGTCGACTAAAATTGCAATACACTGATGGTGATGCTATTCTAAGCCAGCATCACACGGCAAATCTACAAACTGTTTGGAATAAAACTCTAGCCGATGGGAATCGTATTGTATGCGACTATTATATGTATGTATGTATCCTAGGTAGATAAGTAGATAGGTAACCTTTCTGAAGGCTTTCTAATAAATTAGCTTTCATATTTATCGCGTTTGGAGCACATAATATGATTTGGGCGAAATAAGTAAAAGCCAGTATATTTCCCTTGGGAAGAAAAGTCGGACCTTACGTTCCGAATACGCGTTTTTTATGGCACACTAAACTTATTAGAGAGAAAACATATTTTATTGGGGTAGGGAGAGGATATACTTTGATCACTACCTATTTTTGGGTAGAGTAATATTCTGTAGGTACCTCATACCTACCTGTAGGTCGGTGAACTGTTGTTATTTTTAGCTTTAGGAAATGTAGCTGGACGGAAAA
Organism: Keiferia lycopersicella; assembly: GCA_029255805.1. Classification (NCBI taxonomy): domain Eukaryota; kingdom Metazoa; phylum Arthropoda; class Insecta; order Lepidoptera; family Gelechiidae; genus Keiferia; species Keiferia lycopersicella. The sequence continues at coordinate 3,045,129 of JARACZ010000017.1, forward strand.
AATAATACCTACAGGGTGTAAGGGACGGTGTAACGAAAACTTTGCAGGCGTGATCAGACTATGAATCTGAAAAACTTTTTATATGGCTGCTATGTTGGAAAAAAAAAAATTTTTGAGTTCCAATACAAAGTCACTCAGCTGATCGGGAATTTTGTATGGAAGGTCGAAAAAAATTTCACCTTTACCGTCACGTTAGCCGCCATACGAAAAGTAGTTCGGTTTCATGGTCTGATCTGGTCAAGAGCAAGACCCCCAACACCCAATGTATGGGAGCTCTTCTATACCGTCTAGGCTCGTAAGTCGGCGGAGTTTCCTCAAAAATGTGCTCTCCGTCACCGGTGATCCGCGCCAGGTCAGAGTTGGACTTTGGAAGGAGAGGATTCCCACTTCATTCGTTGAAGCATCTGAAAACCTGCCCCCCGGTCATGAATTGACATGGTCGACTTGGAAATCTTTAAACAGATTGCGGACCCAGGTCGGCCGCTGCGAAGACAATCTGGCTCGGTGGGGCTACATCGATAGCTCCAGTAACATATGCGAATGCGGTGTAACTCCACAGACCATGGAACATCTCCTGTCCTGCTCCGCGTGCCCCAATACCTGTACGCTTGATGACCTCATGAAGGCCACAGAAAATGCTGTCCGGGTGGCTGAATTTTGGGCACATAAAATCTAAATTTGCCATCGACACGATAAGAAGAAGAAGAAGAAGAAGAAGACTCTGTATATTAGACGGAAAAAATAAAAATTGTAGGACCTACCTTACTTTAAGATCCCGATATTTGACAGCTGGGTATGGGCCTCCCGTTATTGGGGGGTATTGCCCTATTCACCATGCTTGGCAGGCGGATTGGCGAGCATAGAGCAAGATGTTGCATTCACAGGGAACGCTGTTACACATTCCCTTGATGATTAGAGACATAAGTCGGTTTTTATGACATCCACGGGCAGATTTGGGGTGATGCTATTCTAAGCCGGCACACACAACACTTTGCGTCGACCCTGTGCGTCGACCCAAATAAATTGACAGGAAAGATGATAAGAATACTTGCTACCTATTTTTAAACCACATACTTTTTAAACCTGTGCTGCCGGCTTAGATTCACCCCATTTCATTCCCACGGGTGTCGCAAAGTCGCAAGAGGTGACTAAGGGACTCGAGGGTTTCACGTGTATTATAACTTTAGGCGACAGGCTGACAACCTGTCACTACAGTGACACACGAATCATCTGAAAGGGCCCTCAATATTTGTCATGGCGATATTGCCGTATTTTTACGGCCGACAACGCTGTGCCTACCTCGCAAGGGATAAAGTCCGTGCGGATCGCACACTTGACGCACGACGGAGCACTAAAATATCGCAGCGGTCTGTCAGATCCATACTAGAAACTACACTAAACTTCTCCCCATACTAAAAATACTAAACGTCGACGGACGACACTGCGATAGCGCTGCGTCAACAGCGGTTGAGCGGTTTTAGTATGGTGATGGACATTTCTAGTATGGATCTGAGAGACCACTGCGATGTTTTAGCGCTCCGTCGTGCGTCAAGTGTGCGATCCGCAAAAGGCGTGATATGTGTATGTATGTACTTAGGTACTTTTTAAAAGCCCTCAGTCCTGATTTTCCGCCATTAGATCGTGTTTCGCCACTACTGTACATATATACATGCATACATACATATATCATGCCTTTATCGCTTACGGGGTAGGCAGAGCGTTAACGGCCGTAAAATACGGTCGCTATCACCACGTCTGACAAATATAGAGGGCTGTCTAAGATAATTTGTGTATCACTATAGTGACAGGTTGTCAGTCTGTCGGCTAAAACTTGTAATACATCTGAAACCACCAAGTCCCTCAGTCGCCTCTTACGACACCCGCGGGAAAGAAAAGGGGTGATGCTTTTCTAAGCCAGCATCACACGGTCGGTTATACTTACTACTCTGTATAAAATTGAGTGTGACCTTCCTATTGCTGCCGGACAAAGAACGAAAATATATTTTTACTTCTTTGTCCCGGTTCTTTGAAGCATTAACAAAATTACTGATGGAAGGTACTTTTAGTATTTAATCTAATATTCTTGATTCTTCTACTTTGATTTTCTAATAGAATTTTCCGCTTTCTAGGCCCATTTCGTTATTCGTAACTGTCGTCTACGGAATTTCAGTAGAAATTTTAGTTTTCGTCTGGTTTTGGCTTGTTTGGCTAGGGTATTGGTAAGCTGAACTCCTGAACCACCTGAACTTTTGAAATTTCGCATGCGAAAGTTTGCTACTAACTGTGCTCGTACCTATCACATATTCTACTAAACCCATCTACACATTTCACATACTAATCAATGCACATACAACCTATGTAGATATTAACAAATTCGAGTATTTTTGGTAATAAATACGAGTGGTCGTAAGACATTCCGTGCACAATTGATTTCAAAAACTCACTTTTAGAAATGGTGTTTCAGGATTCACGTTTCGGTGATGTTTTTATTCTACATACTTACATACATACATATATCACGCCTTTATCCCTTGCGGGGTAGGCAGACCGATAGTGGCCGTAAGAATACAGCCACCATCGCCACGTCTGACATTCTTGAGGATTGTTTTCTAAGGTTGTTTAAGAAAACATGTGCACTACTACAGTGACAGGTTGTCAGCCTGTCGCCTAAAAATTGTAATACACCAACGCTCTCGAGTCCCTTAGTCGCCTCTTACGACACCCACGGGAAGGAGCAGGGGTGATGCTATTCTAAGCCGGCATCACACAGCATCTTACACAGTTTTATTCTAAGAGTTCCAAAAACCTTCAGACGCCTAATAGTGGAATAGATCTTTGTAGTAGGCGGTTGAAATAGTGTGACTATTTCCATTTAAATCTCCGTAGCTTTGAAAAATAAATGTCTGCCCTCTGCGCAAAATTATGCTCTCAGTTTAATTTTAACTGTTGCAATATATCAACCGTCCTACACAAAACAATGCGGGTTACTAATTTTTCTGCAGATTCTGCCTTAAAGCCTGGTTTTAAGAGTGTTTTTCCTTTGACGAAACTCTTTCAATAAAACATCTGTTGTATGTCCTTTGTCATGGGGTGTAGGAATTTCCGGCAGATATAATATGTAACTACAGCTACATAAATATTACGTGTATGGTATTTAGTGTAAGGGAAAGGGTGTATCCCTGTAGGATGCCAATGACCTCGATTTTACAAAGTAACAATTTATGCTATTCTTGTCTGTGTTTTTAATTACTATCCAAATTAATTATGACCTCCCGTCACTTTAATTTGCAAAGGATAAGACAGGATCGAGGACAACGAATAGAGCGAAGTGTATTTTCGCAATATTATTCAAAATTGACAGAATTGCGAAATAGAGAAGAATCTACGAAAAAACTATATAATTTTTGAACAAACTAAAATATCAAATTATATCTACTAGGTATTTAATTGTTATCTTAAAAAATTAAACCTGTTTACCGGAAAGCTTCGAGCAACACCACGTTAAACGCGATGATGTTATCGAATGCACATATTGTTAACGAACCGCAACCACAGGTGGCGTTAGTGTGTTTCTGAAACGCGCTATCGTTTTGTTCACTAAAGTATAATTATATATATATATATTTTTATATTTTTATATATATATATATATATATATATATATATTTACCGTAGTTAGGATAGGGAAGTTATTTGACTAGCTATGTAGAATACATCATCATTCTGTGATCAAAACTGGAAATAACAATGCAATGTGGAATGCCTCGTTGTCGCTCGTTCCACGCTCTCTTCACCACTTCAAGCCTTAGATGGAACGCCTCAGCACGAGGTAACGCCGCATGAGTCATGTTTTTAGGTACGTGCAGCCGGCGACGTTGTCACGTAATTTTTTTTTGAGTTAGTTATGTTCTCAAAAATAAACAATTTAGAAAAAGTAAATTATCATTATGGGGAGGTACGGATAAGCTTCCTCATACATATTCAAACACACTTTTGTCCTTAGGAAAGAATACCAAATTAGGACGATTTTATGAATATTCATGAGGATAAGTTTGAAACTCTATGTATATATGTTAAGTGCATATCATTATGCAGAGGATTTATGTCTCACAATGACCTTAATTTTGACATGACACGTTCTTAGCTAATTCTTAGATTTCCTATTTTTTCTATAGCCATAACAGTCCACTGCTGGACGTGGGCCTCCCCTAATTCCTACACTTTCATAGATAAGCGAAAGATATACTATACGTGTTCAGTATCTTAATTTATGGAAGTATGATTTATCGCTCTGCCTACCCCGCGAGGGATAAAGGCGTGATTTATGTATGTATGTATGATTTTGAAATCGTGCAAGTTCGTGAGAACGGGACTTCTATTCTCGAATTTAGAATTTAAATCACGTTTCCAGAAATTGAGCTCATGGTTTGACCTTTCTTATTTGAGTAGCAGACTACATAAGTGAAAATTCAAAAATACAGGTGCAATCAATCAAATCTTTTTTTATTTTCAAGTAGATTGACAAAGAGTATGTTATAAATAATTATTATAAATTTATAAAATATAAATTATAAATATATAATTATAATTATTATAATTATTTATATATAATTTATATTTTTATAAATTTATAATTTTTAAACATTTTATTTTTTTTTCACAAAGAGTACTTTTAGAAAGTCATGTACTATACAGGATGTAAAAATATTAGCTGCAAATATTGTAAGACCAGGCCCATGAAATTTAACAACTTTCCCCAAGGAACATAGGTCAAAATATGAATAAAAAATTCGGACTCCCCATACAAAATGTAGCAGCCGGGGAGTCAACTGTATGGAATGTCCAAAAAATGTTTTCGTATTTCGACCTATGATTCTTGGGGAAAGTTGTTAAATTTCATGGGCCTGGTCTTACAATATTTGCAGCTAATTTTTTTACACCTGTATTATCACTAGATAGGTTAGGTTAAATAGGTCGCTAGGTTGAGATCTTAATTCCATAGGTCCTATAGATAAGATATACTACATACATAGAAAAGTTACCTATGTAGTTGTACATACATACATACATAAATCACGCCTTTATCCCTTACGAGGTAGGCAGAGCGTTAACGGCCGTAAAAATACGATCGCTATCGCCACGTCTGACAAATATATAGGGCCGTTTGAGATACTTTGTGTATCACTATAGTGACAGGTTGTCAGCCTGTAGCCTAAAAGTTGTAATACACCTGAAACCCTCAATTCCCATAGTCGCCTCTTACGACACCCACGGGTAGGAAATGGGGTGATGCTATTCGAAGCTGGCATCACACGTCATCACATCACATGTAGTTGTAAACTTGTAAATAGGTGAAGCGACTAACAGAATGTTTTTGTTTGTTAACAGTGATTTGTTTGTTTGTACGACACGGCCGGTGTGTAGGTAGAACTAAATTATTTCGCAACTAGCCAATCAATGGGTCGCTTTCTAACTTTTGTTCTATGGCTAATGACTCTATTTTGCGTAGTTACGTTACCTGCCGTGTGATGCCAGCTTAGAATAGCATCACCTCCATTTCTTTCCCAAGTGTGTTGTAAGAGGCGACTAAGCAACTTTGAGGGTTTGATGTGTATTACAACTTTAGGCGACAGGCTGACAACCTCTCACTACAGTGATACAATCACCTGAAACTTCCCTCAATATTCGCACAAAATAAATACTATTTTGTGATATTTATCAGACGTGGCGGTAGTGACCGTATTTATACGGCCATTAACGCTCTGCCTACCCCGAAGAGATAAAGGCATGATATGTGTATGTGTATGTACGTTACGATGCATCCATACAAAAATACTTTTCTTTGAAGGTAAGTATTTATTTATTTATTTATTTATTTACCATTTATTGTACACAAGAAATTTTACAGGAAAAAAAACATAAATAAAATGGACACAACAGGCACTGCTTATCTCTAAAAAAGAAATTTCTTACAGCAGACCTACAGGAGAGAAATGGCATTTGGCGAAAGGCGGATGAGACGTGCACAATAGCTATGAATACGAGATGATTAATATTTACAGATAATAACATTTAATAAGTATTTCTATAAAAGCATTTTATGGACGATTTTCAAGTTTAATAGGAGGTTTTCTTTTTGAGAATTAAAAATAGCGTTGAACTGACTATGTTACTAGATAGCCGAAACACCAAAAAACCATTGCGACACTGACCGACAGTCTGGCACGCACTGACACTTTCGTTCCAAATGATTCCAAGTTCCAAAAAACAAAAACAATACGTTACGTTCCGTTCTTTTCGGTAACGTGCCAAACACAGCGCTATCTATCTAGCGATTAGAGAAAAACAAAGTCCTATTCCTTATTTTTCTTCTTTTTGTGTTTGGAACCGAGTCATCAAATCCCATGCTTTTCTAATGTTTATTGTTTTTTTTGTAATAGCTAGTCCTTTAAAAAAATTAAAACCTACATTAATTGTGTATTCCGGCTGCGTAAAAACTGTTACTCAGTAGAGCCTTGTGTTAATGCAATTTCTAGATATCTAGAAATGTTCCTTTGACAGAGAAACTGCTAGAAATGGATCTTCTATAGAAGCTGGGACAAAGCGTGTTAACGAACGTGCACTGGGGTTAAATCATGAATATTCTGACAATTGCAACCAGTGTGTGCTGGCTTTATTTATCTCAGTGTGTGGTGGCTTTGTAGTCGTCTGTCTGGCAACACTAACGAAATTGGACCTCAATCAAACACTCTTGATGCTTCTGCATGACCCTCGAAAAAAGTATGACCTTATTTTTGACCTTTTGACCTGGAAAACTCAGACGGATTCTGCCTCGGGAAAAAATTCCGACACCAAGGTTCATCGGGTCGTTGGATGACTTGTCCTACACAAAAGAAATAAAATAAATCGGATTGGAAAGCTTACGCTTATCACGCCTGTGTCTCTTACAGAGTGGGTGGAGCGTTACCGGCCGTAAAATACTGTCATCTCTCGCGAAACACATTTTTTTTTCTGTTTTCGCGGCGTCGTCGACTTTAAGGTCCGTATTTTATAAATCGCACCCAACTCTGAGTTCAATCTCAAGAGCGATTAATGTCAGTCAATACAACAGCATCTTAAACTCACACTCAAGATCAATGTCAGAGTGTGGTTTATAATATAGTACGTCTACTCTTTTTGTGACGCGGACTTTTTACTGATTGGAGAGACGTATTTTGGAAGCGCACGTATTTTCAAGAAGATATCTTTTAGACCGTGCCGACCGTGTGTTTGTTGCCGTGTGATGCCGGCATAGAATAACATCATCCCAATTCTTTCCGCGGGTGTTGTAAGAGGTAACTAAGGGACTCGAGGGTTTTATGTGTATTACCACATATTAGAACTGTACAGGCTGACAACCTGTCACTACAGTGATACACGAATCATCTGAAGGGGCCCTTAATACTTGTCAGACGTGGCGATGACGACCGTATTTTTACTACCGTTAACGCTCTGGCTACCGCGCAAGGGATATCTAAAGGCATGATTTGAGTATGTGTGTATCTTTTAGACCTATGAGATGTGGACAGAGAAATGAGATGAGGCTTTCCCCATGGGTTGCCAGCTCATGGCGTAACATTCCCCCTGTTGCTCCCAATTATAATGAAAAGGGAAAAATACACGGGATCACATGAAAGGCTTTTATTATATCGTGTTTCATTTGTTTTCCACGGAATTTGGGCTGTGAAAGGGTGTTTGTTGTGTTTTATTAAAGACACAGAATAAAGGGGCTTACGACCGACAATAATAGTACCTTTTACCCTAATGTGTGTTCCAGATTGTAATATTTTTTGAAATTGTTAATGCTTTAAGTGACCCACGAAACTTTGAACTAAACAAGCATAATCCATACTAATATTATAAATTCGAAAGTAACTCTGTCTGTCTGCTACGCTTTCACGGCCAAACCACTGAACCGATCATCATGAAATTTCACACAGAGATTAGTAATATACCAAGAACGGACATAGGCTACTTTTTTTCACCACTCGAGGGTCTGAAGTACCTTCAGTAGACCACCAGGTACACCACCAGGGGCCCGCCTAAACTATAGGAGATACAGACATGGCACCAAGCAAAAAATGTTTAACTTGATGGGTAGCTTCTGGTGGCATATAGACTTTGAAGGTTTGGAGTACCTGATGTAGACCACCAGGTGCACAACCAGGAGCCCACCTAAACTATACGAGAAAAAGATATGGCACGAAAGCAAAAGTTGTTCTGCTTGATGGGTAGTTTCTGCTGGCATATAGACTTCGAAGGTTTGGTGTTCCTGACGTAGTCCACAAAGAGCACTAATAGGGGCCCAGATTAGCATGTATAATTTAGGACGTTAGTGAAGGAAACAAGGTTATTTTATCATCTAAAATACTAAGTCAGCGAAACGAAGTCGCGGGTACCAGCTAGTGATTAATAAAGAAAAATCCGACTGCGGTAATATCAAAGTTGCGAATAGATACGCACGCACTTTTCGGTGTTTTTATGAATCCGGTTGTCAGATAAAAAGGAGATTTTCATTCAAAACCCAGATGTTATGGGCGTCATGGTATACACCGCCACATCAAATTGCGGCCCTATCACAGGTGGTGTTGTATGTATGACAGCCACCAGACCTCAATAATCTCTATAGATTATAAATACAAGAGGGTGTAAAAAAATTAGCTGCAAATGTTTTAAGGGGTGAATTAGCCCATGAATCTCAACAACTTTCCCCAAGAAACAAAATAGGTCGAAATATGAGAAAATTTTTTTGGCTTCCCATACAAATAAACAGCTGACCAAGTCAAAGTCACTCAGCTAATCGGGAATTTTGTATGGAAGGTGAAAAAAAAAAATCCAGTTTCATGGTCTGAGCACGCCTGTAAAGTTTTCGTTACACCGTCCCTTACACCCTGTATTATTACTAGCGTAACGTTACTAGGATGTGACGATTGAATTATCTTTACAGCTATAAAAGTACACACCTAATAAACTACCAACTTGGTACCTAAGTTGTTGCTGCTAAGTACCAACCTGGCCGAAGTTTCGCAGCGCGTCGCATCTTGCAGCAATCTAGTTGGTTGTAGTTAGATCGACTGCTAATTAGTTGTCTCTATCATGCGGGGAACTTTGTTGCAAACTGTACCACACGGCAGTCTTGTACCACAGGAAAAATACCTACAGTAGGGACTGAAAATATTTTTAATGGGAATCTACAGGGCGTAAAATTATTAGCTGTAAATATTTTAAGCGGTGAATAAGCCCATGAAACTGAACAAGTTTCCCTAAGAAACATAGGTCGAAATATGCAAAATAATTTTGGGCCGTCCATACAAAATTAGTAAAATTACCAACCGATCAAGTCAATTTGTATGGGAGGTCCAAAAATTTTTCTCATATTTGTTTCTTGAGGAAAGTTGTTCAGTTTTATGGGCTGATTTAACCCTTAAAATATTTGCAGCTAATATTTTTACACCTTATACATTTTGTTCGTTCAGTTCCTTGTAGATGGCGTAGGGGAGCCCCATGTTCAGCAGATGACTTTTGTGGCTGTAGCAATAGATAGCGCTCGAAGTGAATTGTACGGTGCAATTTCCCTTAGAGAGGGGTAATAAATTACCTTATGAAACTGTATAAAATCTTATTTTTATTTACGAGAATATCTCATCTGCGTGTTGAACACATTTCCACCAGGCACGACCCGAGGCGGCCTTTTTGACGATTAATCTTAGTGGTAAGAAACTAGTTTTATTATGTTAAATTCAAATTCAAATTCTTTATTATGAATAAGTAACTCTATAAATAAATATATCTACTTTCACTTTATTAAAATCCTATTAAATAGGGGTAATAGTTTTTAATGGACTCTGAACTGAACTTGACAAATTCGTCAACCTAGTTTAGACCAGTGAGTGTTGCTATTAGCACAAAAATCCTCATTTCTACAGTAACACAACGTTAGCGACTCTGCAAAGAAAACATGATGATGATGATGATGATCTCTCCGACCGATTTCGGCCATGGCGACCACTTTGACTCCTAATCAGATCGGCGCTGATGCGCCCGGAGATGGCTATTGTAGCCAATTTTGGCAGTAAACTCCCGTGCACAGAGTGGACACGTGAGTTTGCCATTTACATAATTATAGTTAATGGCGACGGGTGGACGGGCCTTCAGCTCATCGCGCTTAGCGTCGAGGTCTGCTTTACGCTGTTCCTCAAACTCGCGGACTTGCTTCTTAACCATCCCGCGCCATTCGGGACGCTGTGCTGCCAGACCCTCCCATTGAGTGGGCTCAATGTTGCATCTTTTCATGTGTCGTTTCTGAACATCTTTATATCTGAGGAGTTGTCCGCCATGCTTTCGCTTGCCCTCCTCTAGCTCAGAATAAAAGATGCGCTTCGCCACTCTCTCCTCCGACATCCGGGATACATGACCGCACCACCGTAGCTGACGACGCATTAGATAGGCCTCAATGCCACCAACATTGGCTCGTCTCAGAACTTCGGTATTGCGCACTCGGTCGGACCATCTGATCTTCATGATGGTGCGAAGGCATTTTAGGTGGAAGCGATCCAGAGTGCGTATGTGGTGACGATACACACACCAAGTCTCGGAGGAGTATAGAAGGTTTGGCAGCACAATCGCCATATATACAGAGATTTTTGTGGCTAGCTTTAGGTCGTGCGAGCAGAAAACCTTGGAACACAACTTCCCAAATGCTGCAGCTGCAGCACTGATTCTGCTGTTGATCTCAGCATCAAGGTTACACTTAGATGTTATAGTGTTCCCCAGATAACGAAACTTATCAACCTGTTTCAGCATATCCTCACCAAGCATAATCGCCAGTGTCTCGCGACCATGCGAGTCTAAGGACATCACTTCCGTCTTTTTGACACTGATCTTCGCCGAATTTACAGCATGCTTGGTGAAAAACGGACATTAGCTGTTGCAGGCCGTCTGGGGATTCTGCAAGAAAGCACAAGTCATCAGCATACATGATCTCAGTAATCAATGCATACGAGACTTTAGTGCGCGCCTTAAGTCTAGCCAGGTTAAAAAGACTGCCATCTGTGCGGAAACGGATGCGGACTCCTTGGGAAACAGTATTTAGGACTTCTTTGACTACAACTGCAAAGTACAAGGCGAACAGTGTGGGCGCTAGAACACACCCTTGTTTCACCCCACAGGTGACGGGGAAGAAATCAGACTGTTCACCGTCTACAGAGACGCAGCACTGCATGTCGTCATGCAGGAGTCTTAGGAGTCGCACATACTTTTCTGTGCACCCTAACTTTCCTAGCACCATCCAGAGAGCTTCGCGAGGCACACTGTCGAATGCTTTCTCTAAATCAACAAAGCAGAGGTACAACTGGCGACCTTGTTCTCTACTTTTTTCTTGTAGTTGACGCACCGAGAAAATAGCTTCACATGTACCTCGGTCAGGTCGGAAGCCGAACTGGGTTTCGGGCAGAATTTTTTCCGACAAATCTTTGAGGCGGTTCAGTAAAACTCTGGCAAAGACTTTTCCAGGGACTGACAGCAATGAAATACCGCGATATGAGTTACAGTCAGAACGGTCACCCTTGTTCTTGTAGAGGGCACAAATGCGAGACACTTTGAAGTCCTCAGGGACCCTCTCCTCCTCCCACATTCGAACGAAAAGTTTCCATACCGACGTGTGCAACTCCGTACCACCATATTTAAGTAGTTCACCCGGTATAAGGTCAGTGCCAACCGCCCGGTTATTATGCTGCTGTCTGATGGCAGTAACAACCTCGTCGCATGACAGGGGCTCGTCCAGCTCCGTGGCTAACGGGAGTTGAGGCATTAAACTGATATGATGCAGATCAGCTGATCGATCTACGTTGAGCAAGTTGTGAAAATGCTCAGCCCAACGTTTAAGTACATCCTCCTTGCTGGTCAGGAGGTGCATACCGTCTAAAGACCTTAAAGGTACTTTTGCACGGTAGGAAGCACCAATCAGCTTACGCACTTCACAGTAAAACTCACCAAGCTGGTTTGTATCGGCGAGCCACTGCATTTGACAAGCCTTGTCCTGCCACCACTTGTCTTTTATTTGTCGAGACAGCCTGCGTAACTCTTGGTCACTTTCTTTGACGACCGCAACACTTCCACCTCTTCGATTATGCTGTCGCAGGAGCTGTCGATGTTTGTCGAATGCTGCTTTAAGAGCCTCGCTATTGTCATCGAACCAGTCTTCACTACGTCGGTCTTTCGTACCCAAAGTAGCAGAAGCGGCTTCTATGAGATGACATGACAAAGCTCCCCAAGCAGCACTGACATCACCGGTCTCAGTTATTGGCGATGGCTTTTCAGATAAGGCTTCAGCATATTTCACCCTAACCTCGCGATCTTTCAGCCTATCCACGTTTAAAAACGCAGGCTTCTTCACTGTGGATCTGCGAGGTCGACGGAGGCGGAGTCGTAGCTTAGTGACAATTAGTCGATGGTCAGTCCAACAGTGAGCACCACGCATGACGCGGGTGACTTGAACTTGACCGATGTCTCGTTGCCGAATAATAGCAAAGTCGATCAAATGCCAGTGTTTGGAACGCGGGTGCATCCACGTTGTCTTGTGCTTAGCGGCAAGTCTGAACATAGTGTAAAAGAAAACATAAGTATGACGTTAAATGGAACTGCGTCTCTTCTACTAAGTCTAAAGCTTGTCTGTGGAAGAACGGCTGCTTTATGTACTGCGTTACATTTCTACTGTGACTGTGTATATGAAGTGTTTATTAACCTGTTTGTCTTGCGCTTGACTCTGTGATAGACAGTGAAGCAGGGTTTGTGTAAAGGACTAAGCAAGTTCGGCTACCTAGTAAAATATTCCTAGTTGGTCACGGTAGCAACTTATACGACTTACGATTGTAGGACCGCCTTATGGGCGGTTAGAATGCCTCATGTGTCTTGATGTTTTTCAGGTGGATCTCGTAGTAAAAACAACTGCACTTCAATATAATGGTTTGTTTATTGTCTTTTTCAGTACAAACACGCATCTTAGAACTTATATTATTGTGAAGGAACGACAATATTCAACAAAAATACAGATCTACAACATCGCGCGAGTTACCATCGTTCTCTTCTCCCTCTTTCGTTCAAAAACCCTGTTTACGAAGCATGCTCTAAGAGTGATGTTTATGGAGATAGCTTATGTTAAGACAAGGTTAAGATAATAATAGTTTACAACACGATAGTACTGCAATGTCTTACTTGAAACAAGCTTCTGTAGCAATACAGCCCCAAGTCGAGTTTTGGGTCCTGAACCATGCCTTTGCATGATTCTTTGATTTTGAGGCGTTTTTGACATGACAGATAACGTCATAATTCGATGAACCCGGCTGAACAAAACATGACTCATGCGGCGTTACCTCGCCTGTCATATGTTGACAAATGTTTGTGGGTCGTTATAAATAAGTCGTGTATCACTATAGTGACAGATTGTCAGCCAGTAGCATAAAATTGCAATACACATGAGACCCTTGGGTCTCTTAGTCGCCTCCTATAGTACCCACGGGAAAGAAATGGGGTGATGCTATTCAGCCGGCATCACATGGGACCACACGGTAAAAAAACAATATGTGGTAAGTAATAAGTACCTAAAAATAGGTTTCACATGAGTAGTAGCTGGATGGTGTAAACGGGCGATCGTGCATTATGGCGTACCCATGTGGAGGCTACGTCGAGCAGTGAACTCCTGTAGGCTTATGTGATGTGTGATGAAGTTACATGCCGTGTTTTTCCGGCTTAGAATAGCATTACCCCATTTCTTCCCCGCAGGTGTCCGAAGAAGAGACTAAGGGACTCGATAATTTCATACGTAATAAGACTTTAGGCGACAGGCTGACAACCTGTCACTACAGTGATACACGAATTATCTAAAAGGGCCCTCAATATTTGTCAAAAGTGGCGTTGGTGGCCGTATTTTTGCGGTCGTTGACGCTTTGCCTACCCCGCAAGGGATAAAGGCGTGATATAGCGTATGTATGAAGTTACATGAATAGTGTATCGGTAGTGTGGTTTCCTGATTGGCACACATGCATATGCATAGGAAGCAGATGGTCGAAGTTCGGAGGAGTTTGGCCTGTTTTGCCCAACAGCTGTTCAAGGCTAATCGCTTATGAGATACGAACGAGACTTGACGAGGGCAAAACAAGTTGACGAACTTACTATTTGACATACATACATACATATATCACGCATTTATCCCTTGTAGGATAGGCAGAGCATTAACGGCCGATTGTTATCCAAGGTAGTTTCAGAAAACATGAGTATCACTAGGGTCACCGCGTGCTCCAGTTATGAACGTGGCCAGCTATTTTACTCCTCAATAGATGGCGCTGTTAGTTTAAAAAACTCACGTTTTTTGAAAAATTAATTTATAAAAACGTTTTTTGAAATATTTACAGCTCATATTTTTACAACTTATATGTTTCTACATATATGTAATATATGTTTTGTACATATATGTTTCTTATATATTCTACTTATATGTTTGTAAATCTTTTAAGGTGTGAATCAGCCCAAGAAACTGAACAACTTTTCCCAAGGAACATAAGTCAAAATATGAAAAAAGAATTTGGACCTCCCATACAAATTGACTTGGTCAGTCATTTTGTATGGGACGGCCAAAATTTCTTTTCATATTCAATCTATGTTCCTTGGGAAAAGTTGTTCAGTTTCATGGGCTGATTCACCCTGGAAATATTTGCAGCTAATTTTTTTTACACCCTGTATAAGTAGGTATACAGCGATTTATCGTCCCCGAAAATCCCTAGAAACGAATTTTTGCACAAATCTGCGACTGTTCAGCATTCCCACAGTGTAGGCTTGTGGGTAGTTCGGTAGATAAACGTCACGATTATTCGACTGCGGCAGCCGGCGACCACGCGCTACAAGCTCCACTTATAATCCTGATTTGCCGTTCAGAGTTGAGGTGAGCTGAATTTCAATGTATCTGTTACGGGCAATTTGATAAGTCCGGGCGCTATTAATACTGACCGGTCAGTATTAATAGTGCCCGACCTAATTGGGCAATGTGATTAAAACAGCACGTTTAATTACTTTTCCCGGTCAGTATGAATAGTTCCCACCCTTCCTTGGGCAAAGTAATAAAAATTAAGAATTGTAATGTTATTTTTTATTAAATGAAGTTAAACTTACATTATTTTAATGAAATTAATCTTACATTATATTCATTAAAGTAATCGATAAATTTGTACATGGGAATTAAAAAAACAAATAGTTATAAATGAAGTTAAACTTACATTATTTAAATGACATTAAACTTACATAATTTTCATTAAAGTTATCGATAAAATTGAACATGGGAATTAAAAAAACAAATAGTTATAAATGTAATAAAATTAGTAATTACCTACTATTTATGATAAAATTGATTGAATTTATCACATTGCCCGGTCCAAGTGATAAATTCAAGCTTACTCTAAAGACTGATTTATTACATGGACCGCGGGCACTTGGGCACTATTAATAATGACCGGTCAGTATTAATAGAGCCCGATTAATCACGATGCCCGTAACATATCTACTCTACTATCAAACTGTGAGATCATCTCTTGGTGAATATCACAGTCTAATTTTATTTTAAATTCAGTTTATTTATTAGTGAAACATACTCGTAGGTTACAATGAGTAGATTTTATAACGCTTTCTCACGACGTGTTATTATAAAAAAGTTAGACAAGGTTTTGGTTCAAATAGTATAAAAAAATATGTAAGATGTAAATATTTTAAGGACCCATGAAACTGAACAACTTTCCGCAACGAACATAGGTCAAAATATCAGAGTATTTTTTACGACGTTCTATACAAAATGACTAGGCCGGTGGGTAATTCAATTTTGTATGGAAGGTCCAAAAACTTCAGGTAATACAATTGGTTTTTTTTTCGTGTAGGACAACGAGTCGTCTAACGACATAATGAACCCGGGACCTTTGCGTGGTGGACACCCGCACCATAACGTCGTCCTAAGTATTGATATGGATATATATTGTTCATCAACAAACAGTTAACGGCTAACAGCCTCACCCCATTGGGCCGTTCACCCCCAATCTAATTGAACAGAAACTGCCCCGTGAATTACCCGGCACTGCTCCATTAGCCCATTAACCCTTAACCCGACATTAAAGAAATAATTGAGATTCAAATTAATAACAGTAATTAACCTTGACTATTCCAAATTTGAATTTTCGCTCGATTTAGTTGAAACTTGTTTACTATTTATGTAGTTGAGGCGATTAATTTGCTTTTCGCTTGTTTTCATTTGAAACTTTGAAGGTAAAGGTGAAGAAAACGATGAGAATATTTCAAGCCGAAATTTTCGGTAGGTTTTTGACAGGTTAATTAATAAAATACGAAAGTTGTATTGAAAAAACTGTTGTCCAAAAACATTAATAACCATTTATCCTTTTTATAAACATTGCAGTATTTTTCAACAGTAAATTGAAATAAAAAATTTTGTTATGTATGACGCCATCCAAAATAGTGTAATGTGACGTCATAGGTCGTTTTTGGTCGTCTTAAAAGTAGCCATTCAAGTACTCACCGTACTATGTAAATTTTAAAAACAAGCATAGTGTTATAGACTGTGCGGTAAATACAATGGTAATTTCGAATTAAATTAGGTCACAAGGAAGGACACATCAATGTTTGCAGCTCGTGAATTAAGGGTTAATTATAACCTAGCATATATATCGTTATCGTAACCCTTCTTCTGCGGCAGTCGGTTAGTTCTGAATCTTGGACTGGTCTTTTTATTTCCGTATCTGTAAATTTTAAAGTCGAATAAAATAAGAACCACGCTTTTCTTCCTTGCGAATGAATTAGTAGAATTTTGTTTTTTCCCAAGTCACCACATTGAAGATGGTAAGCAGAAAAAAGCCAAAGTAAAACTCGGCCCATTTCTCCATGTTTACACCAATCACTCGTATTTAAATGACGGGGGAGAAACAAATTTGGTTCGGTCGGCTACGCAGCCACAGTAGAAGTAAGAAAAGGCATACTATTTGCATACTATACGATAGAATTATTATTATAGAGTGGCCGAGGCCAAGAGGTTAGGACACCGGTCTTACAATCTTGAGACCCGAGTTCGAACCCCGCCATGTACCAATGTATTTTTACTCATGTGCATTTATGGACTGATCATAAGGTGGAGAAAAACAACGTGATGAAATTCAGATGATATTTGAATGTGACTTAACCTAGGATTCGGGGCAGGTCAGCCTTCGGGTTGCTGAGGTCAGATGGCAGTCGCTTGGTGTAAAAACTTGGTTCCGCGTCAAATCCCCTAGGTTTAAGTAGCCGACTCCGGCAGAAAAACGGGATAAGGCAAGGAAAATTATGACTAGTTGGAATATGGATGCCATTTCTTATGCCATACGCGGTATGCCATATATATCACTGCCAGTTTCATTCCCGGTATAAACAAATGCAAATACTTTAAGGAGTAAACTAGCATCTCCACGTCTAGTCTGGCAAATATTAAACATTAATAAAAATTAAATGATTTACCAACTAAAATTACGTATTTCCATGTAAGGTATCTTCATTTACTTTTCAGTATATGTATGCTTCGCTAAAATATCGCTTAAATGCTACTGTGGCTATAACGGTCCACTGTAGCGCATGTGCCTACCCGAATTTGGAGATATAGCCATACTCACCACACTTGGCGGATTGGCGAACATGGTGTAAAGTAGTACGAAATTGTAGATATTCGCATGCATCGCTGCTGCCCATTCCCTGGATTCATCCATTACCTACCATGGTTTACATACTATATATATACAGGGTGACTGGAAAATTGATGCATTCCTTTCAAGTGATGAACCAGCTCATGAAACTGAACAACTTTCCCCATGGAACATAGGTCGAAAAATGAAAAAAAAATTGGCCCACCCATACAAAATTACCGACCGACTTAGTCAATTTGTATGGGAGGACCAAATTTTTTTTTCATGTTTCGACCTATGTTCCATGGGGAAAGTTGTTTACTTTCATGAGCTGGTTCATCCCTTGAAAGGAATGCATCAATTTTCTAGTCACCTTGTATATGTGTTTACAATACATACTGCTCTTTACTTAATACTGTGTCAGAGGTCCGACCCACTTTCTCCTCATTAAAACACCCGCGTCGAGCTTTAATTTCACAAATGGCACGCTTTTAATAGCTGGAACATGAGCGAATAAAGAATAAACTCAGAAGTCAAAACACCGCCCCTTCATAGCCTTTAGAACTTATCACTCCGGTAGATTGCTTTTTGAAAAACAATGAGTGACGAATTCTATCTAGAAACGTCTTAAGAATTTAAAGGAGAAATAGAAGTAAATTGCAGTGTACAATCGCTTTGGAATTTTATGTTAGAATTGTTTATAAATGTTCTTATTAACGAGGTTATGGTGTAAAAATATTAGCTGCAAATATTTTAAGGGGTGAACCAGTCCATGAAACTGAACAACTTTCCCCAAGAAACATAGGTCGAAATATGGAAAAAAAATTGGACGCCCCATACAAAATTATCAACCGACCAAATCAATTTGTAAGGGAGGTGCAATTTTTTTAAAATTCTCTCTTAAAAAATTTGTAAATACTAAGGGACTTGTTTATGTTCAGCACATATTTGTAGCGTGCTCAAACTCAAACTCAAATTATTTATTCAAAGTAGTAAATTTTACATTTCGCTTTTTGATGGTCAAAAATTAACAATTGCTCTGGAAGGGACTTTAAAAATTTTAGTCTCGAAGTTTTTGCTGCTATTTTTTCAAAGACTTTCTTTCTTTTTTCTGTTGAGCTTTTCTGTGTCTCTAGATTGCCAGTGACAAGATGAAATAAAGACTTTTTCTCAGCAGCTGGACAGAAGAGCTACTCAGTTTGGCGCGAGTGGTTCTTTACGTCCTTATATTTTCTAACCGCAAACTTGTACCTTTTTGCTAGCAACGTAGTGTTTGAAATAAATTCGTTCAAGTCTTATAGAAAAGAACGACTACTATACGGGGTGTAACCAAAACTTTGCAGGCGTGATCAGACCTTGAAACTGAACACCTTTTTCTATGGGGGCTATGTTGAAAAACGAAAAAATTTTTTCGACGTTCTGTATGGACAGAATTCCTGATCGGCAGAGATTTTGTTTTGTATGAGAACTTGGAATTTTTTTATCGTTTCCCAACATAGCCCCCATGGAAAAAGTTGTTCAGTTTCATGGTCTGAGCACGCCTGCAAAGTTTTCGTTACACCGTCCCTTGCACCCCGTATAGCACTACTGAATTAATTGGTTTTATACAGATCACTTTATTGCCAATTTGACTGTCCCGATGGCGTAGCGGATAGTATGCCTGCCTTCTGCGCCGCGGGTCGTGGGTTCGATCCCCACCGGACACAAATATTTGTTAAGTCAATTTTCAAATATTTGTGTTGAGTCTGGGTGTTTTCTATGTATAATATGTAATTATTTACAAAAAAAAAAGTATATATGTATTAGTATCAGCTATCTAGTTCCCATAGTACAAGCTTTGCTTAGTTTGGGGGTAGATGGCGCTGTGTGAATTGTCCAGGATATTTATTTATTTATTTAATCAATCATACTAAAGTAATTATCTGCTCTCCTACGTTTAAATATGAGAAATGTGTCAATTTATTTATTCGGGTCGTTGGACGACTCGGTGTCCCACACGAAAAGAAGAAGGGGAACAATTTAATGGTCGCATTGAATCATGTAATGATTTAATCTATGAAGATCTTGACACTCACAATTGGTATGCATACCTGTCGGACTCAAATACGATTTAGCGATGTTAAAAAAACGGACCGGTTATCGTGACTTGAAGACCTATGTGGCCTATGCAACAAACCTACAAGCTACAATTCTACAAGTGTAATTTGATGTACATAGCGTAGCCAGTGAGACATTATAAAACCAGGATTTAGCTCTCTACGCAATGTACATCGAATTCCACCGGTAGAATTGTAGCCCGTAGTTTCGAAATGGAGGCACTGAAAGTAGTGCCACAGAAAAAAAACAAGATTTTTTTAAAAAAATACTTTTTGCGCGTGAATCTAACAATTCGACCATAGCCTTGCGTACATCCTCAATCTTGGTTTTAAAAAAGAATTTTTTTTTTTTTAAAAAAGGCAGCAAAAGCATTTATACGCTACTCTACTGCGTATTAGCTCTACGATTGCATTTTACAGACGCTGTCGGTCCTGAGGGAGAAATTAAGAGGATCTCAGAGAATCTAGCCAGACACCAGTGCGCTTGTTGGCTAAGTAATGAATTAAACTTTCGCCTTAGATTAATACGGTATTAAGGATAGATTGGACGGATGCCGTGTGGTGCTGGCTTAGAATAGCATCACCCCATTTTTTCCTGCCGGTGTTGTAAAACGCAACTAAGGGACTCGAGGGTTTCATGTGTATTACAATTTTAGGCGACAGGCTGACAACCTCTCACTACAGTGATACACAAATCTGAAAGAGCCTCAGTACTTGTCAGACGTGGTGATAACGACCGTAATTTTACGATCGATAGCAATAGCTCTGCCTACACCGCATGGGATAAGACCGTGATTTATATATGTATGTATGTAGGATGGATGATAGGAGGTAGGATGTTGAGGAAGCGAAAGAGGTATGTCAGGATCGTAGCAAGTGGAAGGATGTAGTCTCTGCCTACTTCTCCGGGAAAGAGGCGTGATCATATGTATGTATGCATGTTAAGGATAGATACTTTGGTATCGGTTCAGAATATCACCACCCTAATTCTGCCCGTGGGTAAGGGATAGTCATCAAGGGAAGGGGCAGGCCTCCAATGTGAACGCAAACTCTTACACTGCGCTCGCCAATCCATTTGCTAAGCGTTGTGAGTATGGCAATTACATAAATTCGAGTAGAATCGGGTTTTTTATCAGTAAACAGCAGTAACGGCTAAGAACCTCTCAACAACCAACCATTTTTGTATTCTGTGGAGCATCAAAGGTTCACAAGACCCCTTATTCTCTGAGAGGCGTTAAGGCTAAGCTTTATTAGTCAAGGATCCTTTCAGCCACTTAATACGCCTTCGCCTTAACTACGCGCGACCACGGCTTCAACAAACTAAGGAAAAGTTTTAATTAACAAAGAGGAATTGAAAAATCTTGTTTGAGTTGTAGGTTTGAAGAAGCTAGGTGAGGAAATGTATTCTCTCTCTTTTTTTTCGTAGAACACCGAGTCGTCCAACGACCCAGTAAACCCTAGTGTCAGAATTTTTTCAACCGCCTTCTGCAAGTAGCAGGCTGCTGACATGGTTGTGTAACGACCGCCGCCTAAATAATCATAGACAGCAGCCGGGACCTACGGCTTAACGTGCCATCCGAAACCCGGAACCATCTTTCTTACGCACTTTTGTCGATGGAACCTGAGGATAGAGGATAGGAATAATAAACTAGCCAGTAGTCCCTCCCACACGGCCCACACTCCTTACCTTAACTTAACAACTAAAACAGTCCATTGCTGAACTTACGTCGCCCTCTGTTGGGCACATTGATCACAAAAAATAGGACAATTACCTAAGAAAAAGATTGTTTTAATTCATAGGGAATTTTATTTTTTTACATTATTATTCTAGTCGCTGGATAGATAGCGTTGTGTGCTTGGTATGTTACCGCAAAGAACGGAACGTATTATTTAGTTTTTGTTTTTTTGAAACTTGGACTCGGACTCATTTGGATCGAAAGTGTCAGTGCTGCAATGTTTTGTTTTAGTCTTTTGGCTTTGGATTATACACAAAAATCTAGTAACATAGTCAGTTTAACGCCATCTATCGAGTTCTTGGAATATAAGTTTTTTTTTCAATTCTCAAAAAGAAAACCTCCAATTGAATTTTTAGTGTCATTCATCATCATTTCATCATTTAAGGTGTAAATGTTTTAGGGGTAAATCGTAATTAGGGTAAAGTAAATTGTAATCGTTATCGGATAAAAAAATTGTATTAGCTGCAAATATTTTATGGGGCAAATCAGCTCATGAAACTGAACAACTTTCCCGAAGAAACAATGTCGGAATATGAGATGTTTTTTGGGCTCCTGTACAAATTGACTCGTCGCACTCTCACCTCGCATTCGACAGCGGTTGAGCGGTTTTAGATAGATAGATAGATAAACTCTTTATTGCTTAGAACAAACACAATATTAAAACACAAAACGGTACTATAACTAAAAGTAAGCAAAGGCGGCCTTATCGCTTGTAGCGATCTCTTCCAGGCAACCTCTACCTTTACAGAGACAGCTTAACAATTTGCAAGTAGTTGCAGAAGCAAAAGAAAGTTAAATTTTACAACCACTACAATTAATACCTAATTAAAATATCAATATATCCATAAGCATACATACATACAAGCATACATACATATATATATATACGGTTTTAGTATGGGGATTGACATTTCTAGTATGGATCTGACAGACCGCCGCGATATTTTAGCGCTCCGTCGTGAGCTTAATGCGCGATCTGCCGCGACAGACCTGCCCCAAGGTACGCCCCAAAGCACGACCTCCCGCTTTCGCGATCCAATAGATACCAGCCACTCTCTCCAAACCATTGGTCTACCTACCAACCGTTCTACCTACCTAGCCGTCCAAGCGCGGCCTTCACTCTCTCGTTTCGTGTGGGACACCAAGTCGTCCAACGACCCGGTGAACCCTAGTGTCAGAATTTTTCAGCTGCCTCCTTAGAAGTAGCAGGCTTCTGACATGGTTGCGTAACTATCGTCGTCTAAGTAATCACAGACAACAACCGGGACCTACGACTTTACGTGCCCTCCGAAATACGGAACCATCTTACTTGCGGACAATCGGGTGGTTCTGCCCGCAATGTCATAGCCAGACTGGGAACAAATTCACGGGATCCCTTTCGTTAGCATAATGTTTTTTCCACTAATATGTTTTAGCATAACATGTTCCGCATAATTCTTTTTCCCCTTTTATACCTTTGTCATAAACATTTTTTCGCATAATATTTATCTTGGCATAATACAGTTCATTAATGTCTAACAATTTTTTAAAAACATTAGGTTAGGTTAGGTTAGGTTAGTGTTTTTATAGACATTAGGGTAGGTTAGGTTAAGTTAGGTTAGGTTAGGTTAATAAATTATGCTTAACGTGTTATGCCTACTATTTTTATGCGTAAGTATCTTTAGTTCAATGTACATTCTGCCAACCTATATTATGCCTAATATTTTTATGCAAATAGATAGGGAACCCAAATTCACAAAGTGAGAAATATCAACTTTGTGAGTGACCCACCGAGAATTGAACCCGGAACCTTCTGCGTCAAAAGCAGCCTCCACTTAAGAGCTTGCTTATTCCATCTTCCATCAAATCAAGTATTTGCTAAAAAAAGTTACAGTGACTTCTGTAGATGACTGGATCAATTATAAAATACAAAAGTAGTGCGCCATAAACTGTTGTCCAAAAATACCTACTACTTACTCCAGTAATAGTTTTTCGAATTATTCAAAATTTGAATTTATAAAAGTAGGTAAATGTTTTGACACCAATCTAACTAGAGAGACATGACGTCATCTCTTCGTATTTTCATACAATATATTATAATGAAATGTGCCGTGTGATGCCGGCTTAGAATAGCATCACCCCACATCCTTCCCGCGGGTGTCGTAAGAGGCGACTAAGGGACTCGAGAGTGTTGGTGTATTACAATTTTTAGGCGACAGGCTGACAACCTGTCACTATAGTGATACACATGTTTTCTGAAACAACCTTGGAAAACAATCCTCGAAAATGTCAGACGTGGCGATAGTAGCCGTATTCTTGCGGCCGTTAACGCTCTGCCTACCCCGCAAGGGATAAAGGCGTGATATATGTATGTATGTATGTATGTATGTATGTATGTATATTATATTGTTTTAAAAAGTAACTCATTTGGCCTGCCAGTCATCATGCTCATACAGCTGTGAAAGAGCAAGTAAATATGTCTGTCGAGGAGTGTAATGGTTGTGAACTGCAGCCATCAGTAACACGGACCCTGGACAAATGGTCGAGGAATAGCGAGCAACGCTCCACGGACATACCAGTGTAATGTGACGGACATGTTGAAAAATTGTGACATTAGGGTCCATCGGGTCGTTGGACGACTCGGTGTCCCACACGACGACAGAGATTACAATTCACACTTAGTGGTAAGTATAACTCACTTAGAGGTAGGTATGACACACTTAGAGGTAAGTCTGACTCACTTAGAGGTAAGTCTGACTCACTTAGAAGAAACCACGATAAAAAACAATAAAACTGCAATAAATTGTAGAGCTTTGAAAGAGTAAGTAAATATGTCTGTCGAGGAGTGTAATGGTTGTGAACTGCAGCCATCAGTAACACGGACCCTGGACAAATGGTCGAAGAATAGCGAGCAACGCTCCACGGACATACCAGTGTAATGTGACCCTGGACATGTTGAAAAATTCTGACACTAGGGTCCATCGGGTCG
The DNA here is from genome assembly GCA_029255805.1 of Keiferia lycopersicella. Classification (NCBI taxonomy): domain Eukaryota; kingdom Metazoa; phylum Arthropoda; class Insecta; order Lepidoptera; family Gelechiidae; genus Keiferia; species Keiferia lycopersicella. The sequence continues at coordinate 3,069,664 of JARACZ010000017.1, forward strand.
TTGGACGACTCGGTGTCCCACACGACGACAGAGATTACAATTCACACTTAGTGGTAAGTATAACTCACTTAGAGGTAGGTATGACACACTTAGAGGTAAGTATGACACACTTAGAGGTAAGTCTGACTCACTTAGAGGTAAGTCTGACTCACTTAGAAGAAACCACGATAAAAAACAATAAAACTGCAATAAATTGTAGAGCTTTGAAAGAGCAAGTAAATATGTCTGTCGTGGAGTGTAATGGTTGTGAACTGCAGCCATCAGTAACACGAACCCTGGACAAATGGTCGAGGAATAGCGAGCAACGCTCCACGGACACGCCAGTGTAATGTGACCCTGGACATAACATTGACATTACAATTCGGTTGTGGACTGGGTCATTAATAAAATATAAAGTTTTACGCTTAAAACTATCGTCTAAAAATAACACGGACTTTAGGGTTGCCAGGCGCCAGGGTTGGTTTTTTTCACTATTTAACTCCGAAAATCCTCAAAAATGTAAGATGTCCGGCTTTTCTACCCATATGACCGGTCAAACAAAGCTTGGCCTTACAGTTTTTGAAACTGAAATTCGTAAAAAATGCAAGATGTCCGGCTTTTTTACCAAATGTTCGGCCGAACTCGCAGGTCTGTCTGGCCTTCAAGTGAGAGGACCTGGCAACCCTAACTTCATTCATAATTTTTGAAAATGTTCAAAATCGAATTGGTATACAGAAAAATTATATAAAAGTAAGTGTTCTGACCCCATCAACGGAGTAATTTCTCAACAACAACTGTACCTATTACGCCGAATTCAGAGCTCTTTTTAAAATTGTGGGAGCACTAGAAAGCGGTCTATTTAAATGAAGCGCAAATTTCCCAGAATTGATGTTGGTCCACAACAAATGATTAATATAGGGTCTGGTGGTACCCGACCGAGATGGGGGCAAGAAATAAAGCTGGGAACTTGAGTTCTTGTATGATTCCGCAATTTTGATTCATGAATTGTCTACTTAAATTTATTTAAAAAAAAAACGAAAATACCGCAGCTGCATCACATACAGTACCGCTATAAATGAAGCAAAAAAATAAATAAAAAAGAATAAGCAAACACCATTATTTTATTCTGTCCTTCAACTTACTTGCCATTTCGTGTTTTGGCTCTCGTAGCGAACTGCTACAGCGTAGCAAATCGCTACCACGTAGCACATAGCGTAGGTTTTTTTTCGTCTTACTAGAATCACAACGAGAACATTAAAATATTGTAAATACTATGTACACACGGATTTACTATTTGTGGTCTGCTATTTATTTGGATAGTCGACCCATACATAGTTCTTACTAAATTTTACACTATTGATAGAATAAACCTGCGAATAATTCTTTCTTTTGACTACAAATACGATGAGTGAAAGAAATCAGGTTACACTCCGTGGTTACTCTCTTATTCATGTCGATAAGTCGCTAGTTATTTATTATTTTTTGAAATCCCTTGTCAAAACAATCGTTCCTATTTCAAACGCTGAAAATGAAAGAGAAAATAAAACCAATAAAAAGTAATGTTCGAATAAAATTGACCGATATCTAGAATCCATTATAACAGGCCAGCACTTTGGTGTTCGAAATTTAAAAACACATCGGTGTAATCCGCAAATCACACACGTTTTTGATATCTCATTGGTCAGTTCCATTAGCTAATTGCTATTGGTCAGTGGGTGCCGCTGACTGGCCGAAATGCGGTTCGAATTTTAAATTTCGAATGTAACGTAATTGAAACGATATCGGCTGCGGTTGCAGATTCCTCGAGCAATGTTTCCACGATTTTTAATCTGTGGATTTTGCGATATGCCTTTTTGAATGCATTTTTAAACGGGAAGGAGGATGTTTGCTTTGTATAAAATTGAAGCTTATTTTCTGAGGGCGCTTTGTCTGTTTGCTTTAAATCTAGTACTTACTTATCTGTTATCAAAAATATCTATTATGTAATTAGATTACGAAGTTGTTAATTTTGCCGTGTGATGCCGGCATAGAATAGCATCACCCCAATTCTTCCCGCGGGTGTTGTAAGAGGCAACTAAGGGACTCGAGGGTTTCATATGTATTACCACGTATTACAACTTTAGGCGACAGGCTGACAACCTGTCACTACAGTGATACACGAATCATCTAAAGGGGTCCTCAATTCTTGTCAGATGTGGCGATAACGACGGTAATTTTACGATCGTTAACGCTCTGCCTTCCCCGCAAGGGATAAAGGCGTGATTTGTGTATTTGTGTGTAATTTTCAGGGAATTAATGTGATTATATATTATTAAATTACATTAACCTGTGATGGAAAATATGAAATAAACATACCTTTTATTTGGCGTACCTACACATAGTCCGAAAAAGGGTTTATTGGACAAGACAAGACACTTGCACTATCTCGTGGACTGGAAGTGAGCTTGGGAATCAAGAGGCGCTGACAGTGAAGCAGATTGCACAATTGACGCGCGTCGGAGCGCTAAAACATCGCAACGGTCTGTCAGATCCATACTAGAAATGTCAATCCCCATACTAAAACCTACATACATACATACATAACTATACCATAGCATAACCGCTGTCGACGCAGCGCTATTGCAGTGTCGTCCGTCGAGTGCGGTTTTAGTATGGGGAGTGACGTTTTTAGTATGGATCTGACAGACCGCTGCGATATTTTAGCGCTCCGTCGTGCATCAAGTGTACAAATGACGAAATCCAAAACTGGGAAATTTCGAAATTTTGATATTTGCTGGGAAACCCCCCTAAAATGTAGTAGGTATACATAGATTGCCTATTGTCTATCCGGCAAAATTCTTATCTTATCTTGACTTTGCAAACAAGTTTTTAATGTAATCAGAACTTCGTTTATACAAAGAGATATAACTATTTCCTTCGCTTTGTACTGTCGTCCAAGGGTTTACATAAACTTTTACTGGTTTTGCATAAAGTTACTAAGGCGTATTTCACACTTGACGCCCAACGGAGCGCTAAAATATCGCTGCGGTCTGTCAGATCCATACTAGAAACGTCACATACATACTTACATATATCACGCCTTTATCCCTTGCGGGGTAGGCAGAGCGTTAACAGCCGTAAGAATACGGTCGCTATCGCCACGTCCGACATTTTTGAGGATTGTTTTCCAAGGTTGTTTCAGAAAACATGTGTATCACTATAGTGACAGGTTGTCAGCCTGTCGCCTAAAAATTGTAATACACTAATACTCTCGGGTCCCTTAGTCGCCTCTTACGACACCCGCGTCACTGCCCTTAATAAAACCGCAATAGACAGGCGACGCTGCGAAACCGCTGCGTCAACAGCGGTTGAGCGGTTTTAATGTGGGGATTGACATTTCTAGTATGGATCTGACAGGCCGCTGCGACATTTTAGCGCTCCGTCGTGCGTCAAGTGTGCGAGACGCCTTACTGATTTTGCAAGTTACTAATAGGAATAAAACTAGTATAAGTTGATCTCAGGGCGTCCATTATTACGTGAATAGTCTCTCTCAGTTTGGCATTCTACTATTCTTCTTCTTCATCGAACTATTAGTAGCACATACCAACTTAAACTGGTGTTTCATACATTTGCTAAGAGTAACAAACATAGGCTGATTCCCTAAGAGGTACGTCGATGGAGCTGGTTATATTATATGTTTCTATCATAAGTATCAGCCACAGAAGTCGGGTTGGTGAGCGCAGTGCAAGGTGTTGTGAATATTTACAGGGAGCGCTGCTGTCGATTCCCATCTTTTACGACACCCACGGGTATTAATGGGGTGATGCTAAACTGACATCACACGGCGCACAGTTCCTAACCACCTAAATATTGAGATGAACTCAAATCAAATATCCTCAATAGATGTCGGCTACGGAAATTAAAGCTGAAACGCAGAAACACGATTGCTTCGAAAAATGCGCAGCAATTTGACATCTGCAATGTTTTTCTAAAGGAGCAAGTTCACAAAGACATACACACACACACAAATCACGCCTGGTGGAGAAGGCAGAGCGGTAACGGCCGTAAGAATACGGTCGCTTTCGCCACGTCTGACATTTTCGAGGATTGTTTTCGAAGGTTGTTTCAGAATACATGCCTATCACTGTAGTGACAGGTTGTCAGCCCGTCGCCTAAAAAAATATTTATGTATGTAACCTTTGGGAAACAAAATGGGGTGATGCTATAGCCGGCATCAAACGGCTTGAAAGCGCATTCTAGCCCATTAAAGCAATACGTAGATATTTTATTACCGAAAGTGGGGGCAATTCTGGTAAGGCAGAGAATAACAAAGAATGATTGACAGCCATCGAAATTAGCTTCCGACTTCATAGACATTGTCAAAAGTTGTTACACAAGTAATCAAAAAAAGCTTTTAGGAGTCGATTATAGCAGGTATAATCAGATTGTCATCAATCAATGCACAATAAAATGAAGTCTTTCCGTTTTTCTGTCTGTCCATCAGTCATGGACACCGCTACTTCTACGCCTACAGCAACAACAGTCCACTGCTGGACATGTGCCTCCCCGAAATTGGAGGGGTGTTGCCAAACTCACCACGATTGGCAGGCAGATTGGTGAGCGCAGTGCAAGATATTGTAGAAATTCACGGGAAACGCTGCTGCCCGTTTCATGGATTCATCTCTTAGTTGACGACCGATGTGGCGCAGTGGTAGTGCGACTGCCTTTGACGCAGAAGGTCCCGGGTTGGATTCTCGGTGGGTCACTCACAAAGTTGATATTTATCTCTTTGTGGATTTGTTCCCAGTCTGGTTAGGACATTGCGGGCTGAACCACCCGATTGTCCGTAAGTAAGATGGTTCCGTGTTTCGGATGGCACGTTAAGCCGTAGGTCCCGGTTGCTGTCTATGATCACTTAGACGGCGGTCGTTACACAACCATGTCAGAAGCCTGCTACTTGTAGAAGGCGGTTGAAAAATTCCGACACTAGGGTTCATCGGGTCGTTGGACGATTCGGTGTCCCACAGGAAAAGAAGAAGAAGATCTCTTAGTCGCTTTTTACGACACCTACGGGTAGAAATCATCATCATCATCATCATTTCAGGCGGAAAACGTCCACTGCTGAACACAGGCCTCCCCCAAAGATTCCCAAAGTGAACGATAACGGGGAGTAATGGGGTGATGCTATTCTAAACTGGCACCAGACGCTGAGACACCGCTACCTTCTCCTAAACTACCTACAATGAGGAGTTTTTAGAATGACAGCAAGACTAGTCCGACCTAGATGGCGTGGTTGGCGCGCTTCCAGATTGAGAAATTATCTGTCAAGTTCAATGCATAATAAAAAAACGATTACCCCTGTCTACGATTGCATCATTTGCTTGAGCGCCATCTACTAGTAACTAAACGAACAGATTAAATTTCGATATGGTAAATAGACTGATCCAAGAGAAAGTTTTTAATTTACACCGCGAAAACACCTCATTCCCACGGGAAAACGATTAGTAGCTAGCGGGTGCAACCGGAGGGCGGCCGATAGTCAATCATAAATTGTCCCGGTACGAAGAAAAAATGTTATATCCGTTCGGAAATCAAGTTAGTTATCAGGAGTCGATTACATTAGCCTTTGGGGTTAAGTAGAAGGCTGATCGCACACTTGACGCACGACGGAGCGCTAAAATATCGCAGCGGTCTGTCAGATCCATACTAGAAACGTCACTCCTTATACTAAAACCGCACTCGACGGACGACACTGCGATAGCGCTGCGTCAACAGCGGTTGAGTGGTTTTAGTATGGGGATTGACATTTCTAGTATGGATCTGACAGAACGCTGCGATATTTTAGCGGTCCGTCGTGCGTTAAGTGTGCGATCGGCAGAAAGGCCTTAATATCGAGTAGAATAGAAAACTAGTTAAATGCAACAAATTCTCACAAAACTAAGTTCAAATTTTAACAAATTTCGGGTGCATAAAAATTGCTCAAAATTGTCTTGCTTATTAACTGAAAGGCCCTTTTCTATCTGGCTGTATCTGATAGATCTCCAGCTAGTTTATGATGTCATACCTACCAGATGGCGCTGCGTTAGACTGTTTGACATTTGAGTTATATTAATACTCAATTTGACATAATACATACCTTCGAAAAAGTTTCAGTTCAGGTCAGCGCCATCTATATACACTTGAAATGGCTAGAAAGGTTCCTATTGATTTACTGTTGAATTGGACGACTCGGTGTCCCCACACGAAAAGAGAGAGAGTTCAATAAATTTTGTATAATAATCTAATAATAATGTATTCAGATGGTTGTATATTTTATTCACTCTGTATGATGACATGTAACTTCTTTGTTATCAATAAATGATTGTATTGTATTGAGCCGTACTGCGGGGAACTAAACTCCTGTAGATCCTGTACTCGTAGATAAAAGAGTATAACGCGAAAAACAGCACAAAAAGCTTAAGTAAGCAAGAACACTTGACTTTTAATTAAAACTTTTAACGGTTTAGCTTTTCCTCGTTCTAAGTTCATAGAGACGTAATTTCTAAGTGCTTCTTACTGTGCAGTCTTGAGAAAAAGATGTTATGTTGAAGTTTTTTTTGGTTCCATACACAAAACGAATCTGAAAGGCGGATCGCACACTTTACGCACGATGGAGCGCAAAAATAATGTAGCGGTCTGTCAGATCTATACTAGAAATGTCAATCCCCAAACCGCTCCACCGCTGTTGACGCAGCGCTATTGCAGTGTCTTCCATCGAGTGCGGCTTTGTTATGGGGAGTGACGTTTCTAGTATAGATCTGACAGGCCACTGCGATATTTATGCGCTCCGTCGTGCCTTAAGTGTGTTCCTCGCCGTGCAGTCTTGAGAAAAAGATGTTATGTTGAAGTTTTTTTTGTTCCATACACAAAACGAAAGTTCTCGAAAAACAGCAATCAGCAACCTCAATAGCATGGGACAAACAATGGTCCCGTCATGTTTGCCTCCCCCCAATGCCCCCTACTATCCAGTTCGATCTGAAGAAAACACGTTTGTTTTAACTCCTTCTATTTGTCGCAGGCTATTGCCAACTCCAACTCGATTTACGACTGTTTTGTTTGTTCTAAATAAGCACCTACTCACGATAACGAAATGCAAGTCCCATTAAAGTAGTAGTAGTGTAGTATGGTCACTTCCATGCCTGATGATTGGAAATGAAGATGATACAACCTGGACCTAGTACCTGGTACCTTGCGATAGGTGCTTTATGCGTTAGGTGCATTTTGAGAAAGGTGCATTGTGCGACCTTTTTCGCATGCGGTAGGTACATTTTGCGAATGGTACGTTTTGCGACTACATCCTTTTATCTTCGATATTTTGGTACTCATCGTTTCAGCTTACATGCCTAGGATTACCCTAATTGGGTACAAGCGGCTTATCGTAGACGACGAAACTCATAAAAATTGTCGCAAGATACTCGTGGGACCGATGCCTCGAAGATTTGCGTTCTAGTTCATCGGAACTCTATTATATCCTAAACATAAATTATTCTTATTAATTCATTGGTAAGTCACTGCGATCATGGTTTTGCTATCGCATTGCAGTTTTCATTGCTCCAACCTAACTGTGTACGACTGGACTGGTATCGCACGTTACCAAAGTTACTTGGATATTGAGACGACCGATGTGGCGCAATGCTAGTGCGATTGCCTTTGACGCAGAAGGTTCCGGGTTCAATTCTCGGTGGATCACTCACAAAGTTGATATTTATCTCTTTGTGAATTTGTTCCCAGTCTGGTTAGCACATTGCAGGCTGAACCACCCGATTGTACGTCAGAAAGATGGTACCGTGTTTCGGATGACACGTTAAGCAGTAGATTCCTGTTTTGCTGTGTATGATCACTTAGACGGCAGTCGTTAGACAGCCATGTCAGAAGCCTGCTACTTGTAGAAGGCGGTTGGAAAATTCTGACGCTAGGGTTCACTGAGTCGTTGGACGACTCGGTGTCCCACACGAAGAACTGTCGTACACTGCCGCACATTAGAAAAATCTGAATGTAAATAAGATTAATCATTTAGGCAAATCCAATGAAAATTTTAAACTCCACTCAGCGATTTTATCATAATTCATAACAATGCAACTCGTTTCGAACTTTTTACTCTCAAACCTCAGCATCGCAGCGACAAGCCTCCCCAGGGAGCGGATTTAGTATTCTCGTTGTCGCTTGCATAACCCTACCCTTAAAAATGTGCCCCCTTCCCTGAGTTCGACCCAGGGGTGCTGCATTACTAATACTCTCAATTTAACTTGCGGGATGACGGCCCTGGTGAACCCTTGGGGCTGAAAAACTGTGTCAGGCAGCTGCTTTTTGATAGAAGAGTGGCAGTGCTTGATTTATAACTAGGTTCCAGAAATTTTGATAAAATTTTGCCAACTAAATTGATGCCGTGTGATGCCGGCTTAGAATAGCATCACCCCACCGACTAAGGGACTCGAGAGTATTGGTGTATTACAATTTTTAGGCGATAGGCTGACAACCTGTCACTACAGTGATACACATGTTTTCTGAAACTACCTTGGAAAACCTCAAAAATGTCCGACGAGGCGATAGCAACCATATTCTTACGGCCGTTAATGCTCTGCCTACCTCCTATGTATGTATGTATGTATGTAAATGGATGGCTTGAAAAATACAAGGTAGCCGTAATTAATAATATAGTCAGATTTTATAGTGATCAAGCTTCACTATCAGTATCTAGCCTTGAATCTTATCCAGAGGATTTTCATAAAATTTGGTACATTTAAGAATCCAGTTATGAATCTGAATCGACGCTCTGCCTGCGCCTCAAAAGGTATCATAGAACTGTAGCTAATGTTATAGTTTTCAAGGTATGAGTGGACAAACGTTTATTTTCAAGTTTTGAGAATATTACCTACCAGATAAAGTTAAAGTTTAATAAACCGCACACTTAACGTACGACGGACCGCTAAAATATCGCAACGGTCTGTCAGATCCATACTAGAAACACCACTCCCCATACTAAAACCGCACTCGACGGACGACGCTGCGATAGCGCTGCGTTAACAGCGGTTGAACGGTTGTATGCGGATTGACATTTCTAGTATGGATCTGACATAACGCTGCGATATTTTAGCGGTCAGTCGTGCGTTAAGTGCGCGATGCGCAACTCATTACAGCTCTAGGGAAATTTCGACTCATCTTTTTGTCATTTCACATGACACGACATGGTATAAAAATGGCGATCGAACGTATAATTTATTAGCTAAAAGACAACCAGCCAAAAACAACACAATTTACATGCACAAATTATATTTAATTTTCCTCCGTACACACCGCAGCGTAACCTTCGCCATTTTGAAATCCGCAGTAAAAAATGTATGCACCATTCTGCAGTCACATTAAAACAATAAAGAACTTTGCAGCCAGACCACGTGGTCGCTATATCTCTGCCGTATTAAAAACAATGCGGGCGACATTTGTTCTGCCACAGAATATATAACCCGGGGTTGTGTTGCCAACTGATGAAATATTTCTGGTAACTGGATTGTGTGGATTAAACGGCGAGACGCTGTTACACCGTACTTAGGCGAGGAACACACTTGGCGCACGACGGAGCGCAAAAATATCGCATCGGTCTGTCAGATCCATACTAGGAATGTCAATCCCCATACTACAACCGCTCAACCGCTGTTGACGCAGCGCTATCGCAGCGTCGTCCATGAGTGCGATTTTAGTATGGGGAGTGACGTTTCTAGTATAGATCTGACAGACCGCTGCGATATTTTTGCGCTCCGTCGTGCGTCAAGTGTGTTCCTCGCCTTAGTTACTGATAGAAATACGTAAATTTCCTTTATAAAACGTTGTCTTCTATCCTTCCTTGCTATTGCTACCTTTTTGTGTGAGACACCGAGTCATCGAACAACACGATGAGTACCTACCTATGTTTGTTATGCTTATACAGGGTGTAAAAAAATTGCTGCAAATATTTAAAGGGGTGAACCAGTCTATGAAACTGAACATCTTTCCCTAAGAAACATAGATCGAAATATGGAAAAAAAAATTGGACCCTCCATACAATATTACTAGCCGACCAAGTCAATTTATACGGGAGAACCAAAAAATTTTCTCATTTTTGCACCTACGTTTGTTAGGGAAAGTTGTTCAGTTTCAGGGGCTGAATCACGCCTTAAAATATTTGCAGCTAATATTTTTAAACCTTATAGTATAGTTTTACTAACAATGTATCAAAAACGTAAGCGTTTATTAATAACGCCTCAAGGCTTTAGTTTCACGAGATACAATGACAAATTACGCCTCGGTGTGACATATTCGGGGGCCGGTGCGGTACCGTTCCACCAAATTGATGGATGGAAAAGTGGCCCATTCATCCCTCAATGTCACTTGATTAATAAGCCGGGAAGTTTTCTAGTTTAAAACAAAACACGGGCTTTGTCGAATATTCGCCGAATAAAATAGTACATTGATCACGTGGTGAGAAAGGAACGGATTGGTAACGAGGATGTAGTTTGAGGCTCGTTGCGCAGCTAAGGGCATCAATACACACGAGTTTGCAATCGGACTTTCTTCCGAGTGATACATCTGGAAGAATAAAAAAATAGAACTCATCAAGAACAGTTCAAAAACCTAAAAAATGTCACGAAAAAATATATTAGACTAACGTTTTCAATATTTTTTTGACTTGGCAATGGCGGCGTCATTTTACGGTCGTTAGTGCTCTGCCTACCCAGCAAGGGGTAAAGGCGTGTTTGTATTTAATATACATACCTTTACTATTTACTTAATAGCCGCACCACCAACAGTTCGTCCAAAATCAAAAAAATCCTTTAATTTCTTCAGTCTAATTAACTGCCCACCCATTAAAGTGACCATCCCTTAAATTATAAACCCGAGTCTACACGGTTAATTTACGAAAGTTAGGTTAACTGCCAGGCCTTAGTTAACCGTGTGGTTAAATTCTCTAACAAAATGGCGACAAGTTGAAATTGCAATCAGAGCATTTAAAAGACAAACTTGAAAGTAGGCGAAAAGTTCGCCTCTAGTCGGGAATTGCAGGTTAATAGTTAATTTTGAAAATTAAATTAATCTTTGTAACATGATCGAGATATGGAAACGCATGGTGGAAACATTGTACATATTTCTTATACAACCGTCAAATATGACGTACGGAGACGTGGCTATACCAACCGGCCTGTTGTGGCAACCGGCAATGTTCTGCCTACCCCGTAAGGTAATGGTGAACAAATACTACCTAATCCGTGTCGCTACTAGGAGATGAGTTTAATTTACTAACGTAAACCTTTTTATTTGTCACCAAAGAATAACAACTAAAATAGTTTTCATGGATTTTTAATTCTATTTATGTATATACGATACCCACTAGTTCAATTACGAGCAGAACCTACGTCAACCCTTGTTGAGTACGCTGTTCGATTCAAATGTTATGTGGTTTTCATACACGCCTCATGAAACTGCGGTATTTTGCCAGTCCGGTTTTACTGACCAATATAGTTGTATGAAAGTACACATCATACTAGGCTATTGCAGTCTACTGCTGGATGTAGGCCTACCTTAGGCGGATCGCACACTTGACGCACGACGGAGCGCAAAAATATCGCAGTGGTCTGTCAGACCCATACTAGAAAAGGCAATCCCCATACTAAAACCGCTCAACCGCTGTCATCACACCGCTCTCGCAGGGTCGACCGTCGAGTGCGGTTTTAGTATGGGAATTGACGTTTCTAGTATGGATCTGACAGACCGCTGCGATATTTTTGCACTCCGTCATGCACCAAGTGGGCGATCCGCCTTAGAACACTCCATTAGGCATGTTGTCCAGTTTGCGCCGTTTTCTTTTTATATAACTGTAGTCACTACCAGCCGCCATTTTTAAGTTATCTACCCAAAACGATAATGTTATGTATAATACATATGTTACATATAAAATGTTATATAAATTGTGAAAATATTAGCAGCAAATATTTTGAGGGGTGAATCTGCCTATGCAACTGAACAACCTTCCCCACGAAACGTAGGTCTAAATATGAGAAAATTTTTTGGACGTCACATACTAATTGACTTGGTCTGTTGGTTGGTCTGGTGGTCTACTATACTAAATTACGAACCGACCAAGTGAATTTGTATGGGAGGTCCAATTTTTTTTTTATGTTTCTTGGGGAAAGTTCTTCAGTTTCATTTGCTGGTTCACTCCTTAAAATATTTGTAGCTCTCTATTTTTTTTACACCCTGTATGGCCAACACTACACTTTCTGAATAAACGCAGCATATTATGGCAAAAGACGACGCCAATCGCCGTACTACTGTCACAATGTCACAATGTTTGACTGTCCCGATGGCGTAACGGATAGTATGCCTGCCTTCTACGCCGAGGGTCGTGGGTTCGATCCCCACCGGACACAAATATTTGTTAAGTCAATTTACAAATATTTGTGTTGAGTCTGGGTGTTTTCTATGTATAATATGTATTTATCTACAAAAAAAAGTATATATGTATTAGTATCAGCTATCTAGTTTCCATAGCACAAGCTTTGCTTAGTTTGGGGCTAGATGGCGCTGTGTGAGTTGTCCAAAATATTTATTTTTTATTTATTTATAATGTTTTATTTTCTTACTGGCTATTAAAAACCGCAATGGCATGCGGCACGTGTGCGAATGACTTAATGAAAGGTTCAAAACCCAAACTATAATTTGGGACTTAATTCCAAACTAGCCTAAATAATTTGCCTTTAAATAGAAGTTTGTGTATTACATTAATTTGGGTTAACTGTTCAATAGGCACTGAAAATGCTGTTGTTTAATTATTGATGGTTGTGTCGGTGACCAAGTGGTTAGGACAGCGGTCTTACAATCGCGAGACCCGAGTTCGATCCCCGCAATGTACCAATGTGTTTTTTATAAAACATCAAATATTCGAATTGGCTATTCCCAAACTTCAGCGCAAAAATAGAGGATTTTCATTTCATTTTTGTATGGGTAGTGACGTTTTAAGTATGCATCTGACAGGCGTATACGTTAGCGCAGCGTTATTTTAGCGTTGAAATGAGATAGAGGCCTTGTGGACATTTCTAAAATGTCAAGAAAAATAACAATGTTTTAATAGTGTAGGGACAATGAACTCTGAAAATGGTTGCATGTTGCATTACAACAATGTTTTTCACTATTCATTACTCACATTTTAAAAGGTTGTACGGGTTGTACTGTAAAATATCACAGCTCCGAACAAGAGAGTATTTCAATGAGAATTTTCCAATTAATCAAAACGACGCCATGTAAAATATGAACGACTGACACTACGTCGCCCAACATTTAGTTAGCATTTGCCTATAGTATTCCAAATCGTGATTTTTAACAGAAGGGCGCCATATAGGAATCAAAGTTGGCGTGAAAAGGAAAAAAGAGAGATTATATTCACCTAACTTGATACCTGTCAAAAATCAAGTAATCGCTTGAAAGAACTATGATTGTGATTTTTTTTATGTAGCCTGTGCAATGCCCCAGCTGTAATGAGGAAGCGTCCCACTGGAAAAGAAAAAACTGTGATTAGTCAAAAATGTGTCAATGTCAAAGTTCAGTTGCGCCTGTGAAATAAACTATAAGTTTTCCTCCCCATTACTGACCGATAGTAGCAGTTCCGGGCATTCGAAATCTGGAATTCGTTTTTATAGCTTCATTCTGTCTGCTAACTCACCTAGCTCTGAGTGTTTCAATGTACCAGCAACTAAAAACTGTCTCTAGTTTCAGAACAGGAGTAGAGCACGTACCAAACCACATAGATGGTTAACTTTACTGCCACGTCGGACTGGTTTTGACAGACTTTGTATACACATGTATGTATGCCGTGTGATGACTGCTTAGAATAGCATCACCCCATATCCTTCCCGCGGGTGTCGTAAGAGACGACTAAGTGACTCGAGAGTATGGGTATATTACAATTTTTAGGCGACAGTCTGACAAGCTGTCACTAGTGATACACATGTTTTCTGGAACAACCTTAAAAACAGTCCTCAAAAATGTCAAACGTATTCTTACGGCTGTTAACGCTCTGCCTACCCCGCAAGGGATAAAGGCGTGATACGTATGTTTGTATGTATGGAGTATGCACGGTAAGCCAACTTGCGCCTTTCGCCGACCGGCGCGGTTCGCCAATTCGCTCTGTGCCTACGAGCGCGTATAGAGTAGAGTAGGTAACTCTACTATACATACATATGTAAACCACGCTTTTATCCCTTGCGGGGTAGGCAGAGCGATAATGGCCGTAAACTTACTGTCTTTATCGCCACGTTTGACAATGTTTGAGAGTCGTGTCAGATTTCAGAGTCGTGTATCACTATAGAGACAAGTTGTCAGCCTGTCGCCTAAAATTGTAATACATATGAAACCCTCGAGTCCCTTAGTCGGCTTATACGACACTCACGGGAAAGAAATGGGGTAATGCTATTATATGCAGGCATCAAACGGCATATAACTCCACTATACATACATATGTATATCACGCATTTATCCCTTGCGGGGTAGGCAGAGCGATAACGGCCGTAAAAAGACGGTCGCTATCGACACGTCTGATGAATAAGTATAGTGACAAAGGCAGTATATAAGGTGTGTGTACAAATATAAGCTGCAAATATTTTAATGGGTAAACCAGCCGAAGAAACTAAACAACTTTCCCTAAGAATATCGAAGAGAAAAATAAGGATCATCCAATACAAAATTACTAACCGATACAAAAAAAAATACCGGAGGGCGAAAAAATCATGTATTTCGACCTATGTTTCTTGGGGAAAGTTGTTCAGTTTCGTGGGCTGGTTAGTCCCTTAAAATATTTGCAGCTAATGTTTACACCCTGTATATTAGTAAAATTTTAGAATCTGCTGCTGATTAAGTAGCCAATCTTTTAAAATGTCAAATAAAATTAAAAGGATTCTAAATAAAATCTGTTGCACTCTGTTTAGATACCTTGTTTACGCCACTCCATTGTAAAAGTTCCAGTAAACAAAACCACAACAAGCAACCTGGTAAAAAAGATAACCACAACGTGCTCTGTTGAAAGTTTGGACAGCTTGTTGCTACATGAACGCTGGTCTTGTTTCTACATGGACGCTTCGAAGATAACTGTGTGGGTTTTGTACATTATAATACATACATACATGTGTCACGCCTTCATCCCTTGCGGGGCAGGCAGAGCGTCAATGGCCGTAAGGATACGGTCGCTATCGCCACGTCTGACATTTTATGAGGATTGTTTTCTAAGGTTGTTTCAGAAAAAGGATTTTGTAGAAACTGACTATTCCTATAGGGTGTAAAAAAATTAGCTGCAAATGTTTGAGGAGTGAACCAACCCATGAAACTGAACAACCCCTTCTGAACAACTTTCCCCAACAAATATTTTTTTATCCTCTGTATTTTTATCATAATGTAGGAAGTAAAATGTAGGAAGAAAATGGGATATTTTTATCTGTCCGTTTAGTACCTAGGTGAAGAAATGGCGGTCGTCCCAATAATGTAAGAATTCAGCAGTGATTTCCCATAGATAGGGGGGTATGTAATAGGTGTTTTCTTTATTATTATCCACTGTATCTGACAGATGCCGGCTTAGAATAGCTTCACTCCATTTCTTACCCGTAGGTGTCGTAAAAACCGACTGAGGGACTTAGGGTTTCAGGTGTATTACAACTTTTAGGCGACAGGCTGCCAACCTGTCACTATAGCGATACACAAATTATCTCAAACGGCCCTCTATATTTGTCAGACGTGGCGATAGCGACCGTAATTTTACGGTCGTTGACGCTTTGCCTACCCCACCTGGGATATAGGCGTGATATGCGTACGTATGTATGTACCTAGCAGATAATTCCTCAATCTAAAAAAACGCGAACAGCGACAACTTCATTGTGAAAAAGTATTTGCATGACCTCTTTTTACTTGAGAACGTTGACTGTCATCCCTTTGAATCATAAAAAAGTAAATTAATGTGGTTTGTGAAAACGTTATTTTTGTCAAAGTTGAAACCGCAGAGGGTTTTGAAAAGCGTACAAATATGAAACCACAATCTGCGTAAAACCACAGAAAAGAGCAGTAAAGTACCGCCGCCCGAAAAGGCCATATTTGACAGCTGTCAAACCCATACTAAAGGACATTCAACAAAGGTAACGAGCTTATTATATGTCATAGCACTAGCATTAGTTTGACAGCTGTCGAATATGCCATAATTAGGTAGGTATTTGTGTACCCGTCCGTCTATACCCTTCTGAAAACCGCACAAAAGATGAATAGTATTCAAGATATAAAAAAAATACTGCAATTAGTTTCAGGGGTGAATCAGACCACGAAACTGAAAAACTTTCCTCAAGAACAAAGGTCTAACTTCGAAAATTTTTTATGGACTTCCCTTACAAAATGTACCGGCCAACCAAGTCAATTTGTGTAAGGGGGATATTTTTTTTTCTTATTTTAACCATGTTTCTTGGGGAATGTAGTTCAGTTTCACGGATAGGACTGATTCACACCGTAAAATATTAGCAGCTAATATTTTTACACCGTATATTCCCTTGTAAACCGTGTGATGCCGGCTTTGAATAGCATCACCCCACATCCTTCACGCGGGTGTCGTAAGATGCGACTAAGGGACTCGAGAGTATAAGTGTATTACAATTTTTAGGCGACAGGTAGACAACATGTTTTCTGAAACAACCTTGGAAAACAATCCTCAAAAATGTCAGACGTGGCGATAGCGACCGTATTCTTGGGCCCGTTGACGCTCTGCCTACACCGCAAGGGATAAAGGCGTGATATGTGTATGTATGTAATAGTATGTATGTATATTCCCTTTATAAGAATGGTAGTATTTTTGATAGTATACTGTTGATGTGGTTGTATTAGATACATACACTACGATCTGAGAAGTTCCGGGTGAACGGTCACTAATGGCGGATACGGATCCGATAATTGAGTGACGGAGATCCGGGGATCTGCGACTGTCAGTGCTAATTTGACTACAGCATGAAGGTAGTTCTGGGCTTAGCGCGTATGGGATCAGGCACATAAATCGGTCTTTGTAGGCTGGGCCCCAAGTCTGCTATTGTTTGTCATTGTAATGCCATCGAAACTCTACAGTCATTCCATTGCCATTGTGATTTTTTTAGACTTCAAACTGTTAGCAGACTACGAAACGAAACTACCAAAATCATCCAACTGAGATCCAATCGACATCCAACTGATAAAGAGAGAGAGAAGAAAGAGAGCAGACTTAGGGCCCGGTAGGTGCTCTTGAATCGCTAGAGTTAGAACTTACAGTTTTTTGATTCGTCTGCATTATTAGAACGAATTTGTACTTACAGTATATTGTAAGAATTAGGATCAGGGGCGTGCCGTCCATAAAGGCAAAAAAGCACTACCTACCCCGTTAATTTTATCCAACAAACACGTAACAAAAACATACAAAATTAATAAATTCAAATAAATCAGTTGAAATCAGTTTTGTCAACAGATACCCATTGTCCCATTCGTGAAATGGAACGTAATAATACGTACTCAAACTTTTTCGCACCACTACCATATTCGAAGTATTCGAACTCATCATTGTCAATCGCAATTTCCGACTCGGAACAGGTCGACTTGCATGGCTGCCTGCTGGCATTCTTTGAAATTTCATTTAATACATACATAAAATCTCCAGGTAGCGCTAGTAGCGCTAGTAAAGCCCTAACAAGCGGTGAATGACACCAAAAGCAGTGCTTCCTGGTGGTTTTTTACTGCAAGACAAAGAATTCGCACGCTGTGGTCTTTACAATCGTGCCTCTCACTCTCTTTCATGCGGGAGAAAGAGACCGCCGACTGTCACGACATTAAAATCGCGCCAAAATTCGTGTAAACCAACCCGAAAATAAAAAAAAGAAATAAGCGCGGTGCCGCGGATTGAGGTGCCGTGGAGGAGCGTGCCGATCCCGATCGCACGTATAATCCGGCTAGTTATTGACACCTTTTTTTCAAACATTTTGCATACTAATGGGGTGCATTATTGATTGACAGTATTTTAATTTAGATTTATGTGAAATTAGAAATTGCAAATTACCCTCCATTGTTGTTTTATCTTGATGTAGCGTCACGGCGTTTAATAAATTCACATTCTTTTTACGACGAAGTCTTACAGAATTACTTGAGAAAAGATAGGCGCGTAGATTTAATTTACAAGTGAGTGGAGTAGTGTAGACTAGTGCAACAATATAACTCTTTCGTCGCATTTTATTTGTCTTTGAGTGTGAAAGTGCTTGCATCAAGAAAAGTTCACGTCCAAGGCCGCTTTGGGTATTTTCTAAGTGACTTGTTAATAAAATACATCAATCACTTAGTTGAATACTTGAGGTGGTCAAACTCTAACCAACCGCACGCAGCATGTGAACTAACCCAATCCTTGTCTGTGTCCTGTCCCTGTCCTGCTAGCAAAATTGGTTCCTGGTGAGTTTAAACTAATATTTGATTTTTATCTTTTTCTTTTCATGTTTTTTGTGTGTGTATGATCATATTTTTATAAACAATCTTGCTGACAACAAAAAAATTTTTCATGGGGTAAAAATGGGTCATATTTTTTTTGCTCATACTGCCTACCCTGTCCTCAAATCCTGTGCACGCCACTGATTAGGATAGCATCACTATTTCTATCCCTAGACTCCATATTTAATTTTCTATTTTGACCGACTTCAAACAAGGAGGTTTTCAGTTTGACTTGTACGTATGTATATGTTGGCCACGATAATCTCGCGTTTGGATAAACTGACTTTGATGTGGTTTAAACCTAAAGCATTCCTATGCAAAGGTATTAATAGCGTATTCCAAATCCGTCGGTTACAAGTTACGAATATTACCACATACAAGTTAGGTATTCCCGCTTAGATATGCCGTGTGATGCCGGCTTAGAATAGCATCACCCCACATCTTTCCTGCGGGTGTTGTAAGGGCGACTAAGGGACTCGAGGATATTGGTATATTACAATTATTAGGCGACAGGCTGACAACCTGTCTCTATAGTGATACACATGTTTTCTGAAACTACCTTGAAAAACAATCCTCAAAAATGTCAGACGTGGCTATAGCGACCGTATTCTAACGGCCGTTAACGCTCTGCCAACCCCGCAAGGGATAAAGGCGTGATATATGTACGTATGTATGTATGTACGTATGTATGTATGTATGTAGGTATTCCCACAACCCCGTATTTCGACTTGACTGCATATTTCAACGGCAAACCACGATTGCGGTTTGAGCCGAGACTCAAATTGACAGCTTGAGACGGATTTGCCAGGTGTGACGTGTGACGTCAACTAAAGTCTTTGAGCGTATGTTTGAGTCGTGGGAGGTAAAGGGAGTACGGGTTGGTATAATTTGCGCAGATATTATAGAGTAAAGGATCCTGCAATAGGGAAATTTCTTTAATTATTTAAAATTTTTATCCTTTTCACTGGATAGATGGCGGTGTGTTTGTATGTTACCGCAAGGAACGGAGGGGATAATTGCTTTTTGTTTTTTGAAACTTCAACTCGGACTTATTTGGAACGAACGTGTCAGTGCGTGCCGTGCGTGCCAGACTGTCAGTCAGTGTTGCAATTTTTTTTGTCTTTTGGCTTTGGAATCTGAAATGTGTGTGTGTGTGTGTGTGTGCGCGCGTGTGTATGTGTGTGTGTGTGTGTGTGTGTGTGCGTCAACGCAGCACAATTACAACATAATTTTTTCTCTCTCAATCATAATATATGACAATGCGTGGAATGTCGTCAATTAGGTAGTGTTGCCATTGCGGATAAAAATATTTAAAAAATAAAGAATTGGAAGTGTTTTATTTGCGCTAGTTATAAGTAGCTCCAGATTCTCCATCTTATTTTATTTTTATAGTTATTTTGCTACGATGCCACTACGTAAATTTTTCTACGTTAAAATGGGGCGATAATATACTATTCTAATCCAGCATCACACGGCAATAAAATGACTAACTTTTGCTATCGAAGTCTATGTATTCCTGGTATTTACGATGGCGGTAGTATTAATTTGAATATGGATTAAGTTTGGCTCATAAATCCCTTTGACGTGAAAAGCAAGCTGGTAACGTGTTGGTAACTATTATAATTGAATGTACATCTCTATGATTACTTAGACGGCGGTCGTTACACAACCATGTCAGAAGCCTGCTACTTGTAGAAGGCGGTTGAAAAATTCAGACACTAGGTTACATTGGATCGTTGGGCAAACCGGTGTCTTCTCTTTTCGTCCAACGACCCGATGAACCCTAGTGTCAGAATTTTTCAACCGCCTTCTACAAGTAGCAGGCTTCTGACATGGTTGTGCAACGACTACCGTCTAAGTGATCATAGACAGCAACCGGGACCTACGGGTTAACGTGCCATCCAAAACACGGAGCCATCATACTAACGGACAGTCGAGTGGTACACCAAAACCATAACCATTATACATTATTGGAATACCTATTTATTTAGGGTCTTTTAAATATTTGTCCACAAAGAGATTAATATTTAATATGAGTTAATTAACAATATTATGCATACCTAATAATTACTGCTTTCATGTTCATTTTATGCCGTGTGATGCCGGCTTTGAATAGCATCACCCCACATCCTTCCCGCGGGTGTCGTAAGAGGCGACTAAGGGACTCGAGAGTATTGGTGTGTTACAATTTTTAGGCGACAGGCTGACAACCTGTCACTACAGTGATACACATGTTTTCTGAAACAACCTTGGAAAACAATCCTCAAAAATGCCAGTTAAGGTGATAGCGACCGTATTTTTACGGCCGTTAACGCTCTGCCTACCCCACAAGGGATAAAGGCGTGATATATATAATATATATATATATATATATACGTCAAATCCCCTAGGTTAGGTAGCCGACCCCGACCGAGATCGGGATAAGGCAAGGTGAATGATGATATATATATATATATATACGTATATATGTTCTTTTTATGTAAACATATTAACCAAAATCCAAAATATCAAACAGTTACTACGAAATAGGTACTTTATGTACATTGTGTTATATCAATCTCTCTCTCTTTTCATGTGGAATACCGGGTCGTTGACGACCGACGTGGCGCAGTGGTAGTGTGACTGCCTTTGACGCAGAAGGTCCCGGGTTCGATTCTCGGTGGGTCACTCACAAAGTTGATATTGATCACTTTGTGAATTTGTTTCCAGTCTGTTTACAACATTACGGGCTGAATCACCCGATTGTATGTAAGAAAGATGGTTCCGCGTTTCGGATAGCACGTTAAAGCCGTAGATCCTGGTTGCTGTCTATGATCATTTAGGCGGCGGTTCTACACAATCACGTCAGAAGCCTGCTACTTGTAGAAGGTGGTTTCCCACACGAAAAGAGAAGAGAATACCATTTGGATAGTAACTTACATAATTTAATACTTATATCGATTGTAATCCTACAAAGCATATTTTTCCCGCAGTAATTTGTCTACCTCGCAGGTTGTGTAATCCCAGGTAATTACGGCTTAAGGCATTCATTAACTTACCGAACATGACACTATGACCCACTTAATACCACCTTCATTAATTTGTAGTTAGGCCTAGACACAGTAGAAGTAAATACAGTATGATGTGTTCAGTCATAATCGTTAGGGTCATTGGACGACTCGGTATTCCGCACAAGGGAGAGAGAGAGTTATTAACATAGGTACATAAATCATGCCTTTGTCCTTTGCGGGACAGGCAGAGCGTTAATAATATTGCGGTCTTAATCGCCACGTCTGACAAGTATTGAGGGCCCTTTCAGATGATTCGTGATTGTGATTTCGTGTGTCATTACACTGAATTAATATTTAAATTTAAATAATGGTTATTGTAATTGTAAATGTTATAACTAGATTAGCGATTTAGGTGCATTGCCGCCACGGGTAGGCCTGTATGGCAATGTGTATGTAATTCTAAATAAATAAATGAAATGAAATGAAAAAATAAAATGAAATAATTTTGTAAAGTATATTTCTGACTTAGTTAGCTCCGGGATTATTATTATTTTGTAATAAGAGAGGAGTAGTTGTTGCATATTATAAAAAAAGCGGTTGATGTGCCTTTATCTGGCTGGTTCCGTTAAATAATGGCATATTATTTTTATTTCATTTTAAATTATATAGGAAAACCAACAGCGAATACAATATAAGGCCTAAAACATTAAATAAACAGTCAATTACAGGTTTTTACATATATAATTATCAGTTTTACTTTTTTATATTGTTTTCATTTTTTCCTATACCATATCCTACTACCTATGTCTAGCTTTAGCTTCACCATAGATTCGTTTGTATTCCAGTAACTGTTTAAATATTTTTGTAGGTCTTCAGAAATTTTAAAAATTGAATAAATGAATTCTAATATTCGGGCATACTGACTTCTTTCTTTACTGTGCCCTCAGCCTGCTTCAATAAACTTGGCTCTATGCAGCAGACTATGTAGATTTAATCCATAAATAAAAGAGTTCTAAGCTTGGGGCAGCAATGAATAAAAATTGTATTGTTTCTATGAAAATTATTGATGCATACTTGCATGCGTCTTCTAGGTACTAGAAAAAACGAGTAAAAGTCAGTTCAGTCAATCTCACGTTCGTTTAGACCAGTGGGTCTTAACCTTTTAGTCACTGAGGACCAGTTGACAAAATTTCATATATATGCCACGGACCACCAAGTTAGTTTATTGATTTAAAGGCACAGAAGATATATTGCGAGCGAAACGAGCTAGACTTTTCACGGTCAAAAGCATGAAAGGCGTAACACAATGCATGTCAACTATACATATAGGTGTTGTGAGCGACCGATGTGGCGCAGTGGTAGTGCGACTGCCTTTGACGCAGCAGGTTCCGGGTTCGATTCTCGGTGGGTCACTCACAAACTTTGATATTTATCACTTTGTGAATTTGTTCCCAGTCAGGTTAGGACATTGCGGGCTGAACCACCCGATTGTCCGTAAGTAAGATGGTTCCGTGTTTCGGATAACACGTTAAGCCGTAGGTCCCGGTTGCTGTCTATGATCACTTAGACGGCGGTCGTTACACAACCATGTCAGAAGCCTGCTACTTGTAGAAGGCGGTTGAAAAATTCTGACACTAGGGTTTATCGGGTCGTTAGACGACTTGGTGTCCCACACGAAAGAAGAAGGTGTTGTGAACGAAGCAAACTCGACTTTTTCACTATAAAAAGTAAGAGAGGAGTCACACAACGCTACTGCAACACCAAACTTATTGGCATGGCTCGTGGAACACTTCAGATTTTTCCAGGGACCACTATTGGATTCAAGATTCAATCGTTTATTTCCAAGTAGATTCACAATGAATACTTTTAGAATGTCAGAGAGTTACAATACAATAATGTCACTGAATAAATGAATGAGTCATTGTAAACAATAACAATTTTAAGTTCCTAATAGAATCGCGGACGAGTGGGATAAAAATAAATAAATAAAAATAATAATAAAGGCACTGCCCCGGGGCTGGCCAGGCTGACCACACATCATGTAACTTACATCACCACCATCAATTAATGAAATCAGTCAAATTAAAGACAAAATATTTAAAAAATGCTTGTTACATGCTAATCAGCCGGACCCCCTGAAAAGGAAAACCACCCAAAAACCTGCTCAGAAGTGCTCCTAATCTCAATTTACAATTTGTACCTATAGAATAGGCCCTAAGCTACCCTAGCTAAGTTTTATAGAGACCCGGTTTATTTAAGTTTCATAGTCCAGAGACCACCGGTTACGAACCACTGGTTTAGATTGGACACTCCCTAGTCTTCATGTCCGTGTCAGACAGACAAACAGGGAAATGCAAAAGCAACTTCACTTTATATTAGTAATTTATACGCGACCAAGCTAGAGATGCCAAAATCGGCAGTTAAAACATCGATGTTTAAAAAAACATCGGTGGTCAAAAACATCACCAAATACAATTTGACATTAATTCAATTATTGCTTTACTTTTATTTTTTAAATTGTTCTTTATATTTTTGTAAATTATTATTTTATATTATTATATTTTTGACGAGCACTATGCGAATTCTTGTATATTCATTTTGTAACAATATAATTAAATTTCCATTGTGTGATAAATAAATCAATCAATCGTGGTGCAGCCCGCAACGTCCGCAAGGACTGGGAACAAATTCACAAAATGATAAATATTAACTTTGCGAGTGATCCAACGAGAATCGAACCCGGAACCGTCTGCGTCACAGGCACTACCACTACATAATGAAACAAAGGAATTTTGTCAAGGGTTGCCATTAGGCTAATATATTTATATTTATATTGCCACATAGCTGAGCTGTGGACAGGAAGGAAGGACAACCCTGAAATGATAAATTGGTAGAGTTTCGTTGAAGGTCAGTAGGGCTGGTCCTTTCACTGCCTGATTAAAATGAGGTTTAGGCGGATCGCACACTTGACGCACGGCGGAGCGTTAAATGTCGCAGCGGTCTGTCAGATCCGTACTAGAAACGTCACTCCCCATACTAAAACCGCACTCGACGGACGTCTGCGATAGCGCTGCGTTTCGTGACGTTTCTAGTATGGATCTGACAGACCGCTGCGATATTTATGCGCTCCATCATGCGTCAAGCAAGTGTGCCATCGGCCAAACAAAAATTTCAACATAAGTCCAAAGTCTTACTCTTAGAAGGTACAAATTCTAGTTTTCAAGACTTCGTTGAGAGCTTAATTCCAAAGGACGGGTAGAAGGAATGAAATTCGTCGTAGCTCGCTTCTCGTAGCGGTGTTCGTAGCAGCGTCTACGTTCGTAGCCATAGCTACGGCGGTTCTCAGACACACCATGTTTTTTCGTTGTTTTGCCGAAACCGGGGGGTCATTATCCAACTTTCTTTGGTGTCGTCGGCTTCATTTTCGACAGTGGAAGCCGATTCCGATGCAATTTTGACATTTGATGCTCATTGTTATACAGTTACTTCAAACAAAACCGGTCAGTCGGCTTTTGGCTGGGAATACAGAATTTTCTGCGAAAGGCGTTTACGTAACTCTAGATGCAAGTGTTTTTGAATGACAGGTCAAATTAAACCAATTTCGCGAAAGAACATGCGGGTGAAAATAAAATATTTAGCGCAGTATTTTATTTTTGAAGAGTTCCAAATTATTTTTATCTTTGAACCTACATACATACATATTATCACGCCTTTATCCCTTGTGGGGCAGGCAGAGCGTTAACGGCCGTAAGAACACGGTCTCTATCGCCACGTCTGACATTTCTGAGGATTGTTTTCTAAGATTGTTTCAGAAAACACGTGTATCGCTATAGTGACAGGTTGTCAGCATGTCGCCTATAAATTGTAATACAACAATACACTCGAGTCCCTTGGTCGCCTCTTACGACACCCACGGGAAGGATGTGGGGTGATGCTATTCTAAGCCGGCATCACACGGCATAAAAAATAACACTGTATTATTCCTATAGGTTGTCATTTATGTCATAACTGCCACGTCATGCACCGCAGAATCCTCCGGTGCATGTGTGACGAGCTTGCGTGGCATGTGAAGTCGTTATTTTCTGCGTGTGACAAATTATTCTAATTTCCTTCACATTACAGGAACTTACCATAATTTAGTCCGCAATAATATGTTGTGATAATATCTAAACAAGTGAGATTGTGTACGATTACTGGAATAAATTGCAATTAATTAACTGTATTGAGAAAGAAATTCCCCTTTATGGTAGTAAGGTTATAAATATAATTGTTTTTATTGTTTCTTTACATGCTATACCAAATTACACTCGCGTGGCCGAAATGTTTTATAGGCTGATTTAGGACACCGAGTCGTCCAACGAGCCGACGCACCCTGTCACAGTTTTTACTTTTTTTCTTAGCGCATTTTACTTAAGAGAGTCGTGCAGCTGGAAATTTTCATACAAAAAGCGTTAACGTTTTTATCATACTTACCGGTAATCAATTGTTGTGATTTTTAGGTATTACATTTAAATTTACAAAAACTAAGTTTATGCTTTTTTATTTTTTTGATACATATTATAATTTCAGAAATAATGGGGCACAAAAGTACACTTTTTTGATTCCGAAAAATCTTTATGTTTGAGTGAGGTATCTTATGAAACTGTTCAAAATTTGGTCAAAAACGAAACGTATAAACCTAGTTCAGTTTATCCCCAAGCGATCAAGACCAAAATAATAGAATTTGGTTGAAATTTAGGGGTAGGGAAACGTTAACGCCCGTACCTCGATTTTACTCTGTTTTCGAGGCGATTTCTCAGGAAGCCTGCAACTGTCCCTATCACACATTTCGGGTTGGGGGGCGGGTTATAGTAAGTATACGTACATTAGGGAAGTACAAATGTGATATCGATACTTGCAATAATAGGGTTGGGATAATAATAAGATAATATCGATAAAAATCCCGCCACGGATATTTAAATACCGTATTTTTAAGGCTAAAAGGATAAAAACGTGATGCATGTATGTATGTAACCAAGTGCAATGCTGGCTTGGAATGGCATCACCCTAATTTCATCCGTGGAAGTCGTGAAAGGCGCCTAATGGATACCTACAAGATGTTTATAAATAGGTTTAGGGGGAAAATAAAACATAATAATTGGATGAAACTACTTTACTGATTATATTCACAATAACTTTAATAACAAAACAAGTACTATTACAGTTTATCTACAATCGACTCATAATGTTTGGATTAAAAACTCGAAAAAAAAATGTACAGTGTGTCTCAAAAGGTTGGGCCCTTCTTTTATATATTTATATCCCGGCTAATTATTATTCAATCATGTTAGATGAATACTAAAGGTCGTGTGGTGCCGGCTTAGAATAGCATCATCCCGTTTTATTCCCGTGGGTGTCGTAAAAGCCAACTAAGGGACTCGAGGGATTCAAGTGTATTGTAATTTTACCCCTTGCGGGGTAGGTAGAGCGTTAACGGCCGTAAGAACACGGTCGCTATCGCAACGTCTGACTATTTCCACCCTGGGCCCCGCATCTGCTATTTCTTGTCATTGTAACGTGATTGTAACGCCATTTAAACTTCTGTAATTCCATTGCCATTGTGATTTTCTATACTTCAAACTATAAGCAGACTACAAAACTTCAAAAATCATCCAACTGCGATCCTATCGACATCAAACTGAAACGATTTTCATTTAGCAGTTAGGCCTAAATACAATGTAACTTTTAGTATCCGTACATACCTATTATTTGGAGAAACACAAATCCATTTGTTAGATTTGCGAAGAAAACCAGTTTTTTTGCGTCTTACACATACGCAATCTCTTATTTTTTCCCTTTCGGTACGTTTTATCTTCCATTATTTTGAAGTAGGTATAAGATTTGAATTTTCGAACCAAGGATCTACGTTATGTAGGTAATTAGTTACCTTACCGCCGCCCGCGCTGCGTCATTCATACCGTCCGTCAACTCACGATCCGCTCGCTCGCGTTCGCAGCGCAGTGTTGATGTGTGTGTAAGGTCTTGCATGTGTGGGTGCTGTCCGCGCGGCAGTCGAGATAGCACATAAAATTTGAAAAACGCATTTCGCGCGCGCCATGTCGTTGAACGACTGTCTTAAGACGATCATTCACAGACATAGCGCGCGCGAAATGCGTTTTTCCAAATTTTATGTGCTGTCCCGACGACCACGTCGCGCACCGTGATGTGCGATAGAGATAGGTAGCAGGCTTACTGAGAAATCGCCTCGAAAACAGAGTAAAATCGGGGTACGGGCGTTAACGTTTCGCTACCCCTAAATTTTGAACCAAATTCTGTAATTTTGGTCTTGGTTGCTTCGGTATAAACTAAGGTTTATACGTTTCGTTTTTGACCAATTTTTGTACAGTTTTGTAAGTAACCTCACTCAAACATGAAGATTTTTCAGTATCAAAAAAGAGTACTTTTGTGCCTCATTATTTCTGTAACTATAATATATATCAAAAAAATAAAAACGTATATACCTAGTTATTGTGAATTTAAATAAAATACCTAAAAACCAAAACAATTGGTTACCGGTAAGTATGATAAAAACGCTTTTTGTATGAAAATTTCCAGCTGCACGATCCTCTTAACGCACTGCCTCCGTTGCAAGGGATAAAGGCATGCATGATATGTATTTTCGTGATTTCGCAGATGACCTCAAACTACAAGACGTTGTCCACACTTAGCCCCACAACTGACGACCGATGTGGCGCAGTGGTAGAGCGACTGCCTTTGACGCAGAAGGTTCCGGGTTCGATTTACGGTACACACAAGCGTGAATGATAAAAAAGTTGGCAAGGCATCATCCATCATCACACTTCGCATGAATATTTTTTAGAGTCACGAAACCCTCATTACATTACCCTTGCAAGGGGAAACTCTCAGTCAGTATAAGAAAATACAAAAATCATAAAAATATCACAAAGGGGATTCAAACCTACTGGCGCATCGCACACTTAACTCACGACGGACCGCTAAAGTATCGCAGCGGTCTTTCAGATCCATACAAGAAACGTCACTCCCCATACTAAAACCGCACTCGACGGACGACACTGCAAAAGCGCTGCGTCAACAGCGGTTGAGTGGTTTTAGTATGGGAATTGATATTTCTAGTGTGGATCTCACATACCGCTGCGATGTTTTAGTGCTCCGTCGTACGTCAAGTGTACGGTCCCCCTTTAGTTTGACACTTGCGCGCAACGCAAGAGTCTTTTAACGGTGCGCATGATTAGCCTATAGCTAAATGGGTAATGATGGAACCGCACGAAATATTTATAAAACTAAATGAAAAAAAAATAACACGATCTCTACCTACTTCTTCAGATCATGGGGTCTCATTCCTTACTAAAGGAAATTAGCTAAAAAGAAAATCAATAGATGGCGATACGGGTAGCGAATGTAACTTAAGAGTTTGAAATAGAGGCAAATTTACAAAAACAAAGTATTGGAAAATTATAAATAGATTATTTAGGATGTTTTGAGACGGAAAACACGCGAAATTATTCAAATTTTTGCGATATTTTTCAATACAAATGACGTCTATACGAAGTGTCCAATGATGATGATGATGATGATGATGATGATCTCTCCGACCGATTTCGGCCATGGCGACCACTTTGACTCCTAATCAGATCGGCGCTGATGCGCCCGGAGATGGCTATTGTAGCCAATTTTGGCAGTAAACTCCCGTGCACAGAGTGGACACGTGAGTTTGCCATTTACATAATTATAGGTAATGGCGACGGGAGGACGGGCCTTCAGCTCATCGCGCTTAGCGTCGAGGTCTGCTTTACGCTGTTCCTCAAACTCGCGGACTTGCTTCTTAACCATCCCGCGCCATTCGGGACGCTGTGCTGCCAGACCCTCCCATTGAGTGGGCTCAATGTTGCATCTTTTCATGTGTCGTTTCTGAACATCTTTATATCTGAGGAGTTGTCCGCCATGCTTTCGCTTGCCCTCCTCTAGCTCAGAATAAAAGATGCGCTTCGCCACTCTCTCCTCCGACATCCGGGATACATGACCGCACCACCGTAGCTGACGACGCATTAGATAGGCCTCAATGCCACCAACATTGGCTCGTCTCAGAACTTCGGTATTGCGCACTCGGTCGGACCATCTGATCTTCATGATGGTGCGAAGGCATTTTAGGTGGAAGCGATCCAGAGTGCGTATGTGGTGACGATACACACACCAAGACTCGGAGGAGTATAGAAGGTTTGGCAGCACAATCGCCATATATACAGAGATTTTTGTGGCTAGCTTTAGGTCGTGCGAGCAGAAAACCTTGGAACACAACTTCCCAAATGCTGCAGCTGCAGCACTGATTCTGCTGTTGATCTCAGCATCAAGGTTACACTTAGATGTTATAGTGTTCCCCAGATAACGAAACTTATCAACCTGTTTCAGCATATCCTCACCAAGCATAATCGCCAGTGTCTCGCGACCATGCGAGTCTAAGGACATCAGTTCCGTCTTTTTGACACTGATCTTCAGGCCGAATTTACAGCATGCTTGGTGAAAAACGGACATTAGCTGTTGCAGGCCGTCTGGGGATTCTGCAAGAAAGCACAAGTCATCAGCATACATGATCTCAGTAATCAATGCATACGAGACTTTAGTGCGCGCCTTAAGTCTAGCCAGGTTAAAAAGACTGCCATCTGTGCGGAAACGGATGCGGACTCCTTGGGAAACAGTATTTAGGACTTCTTTGACTACAACTGCAAAGTACAAGGCGAACAGTGTGGGCGCTAGAACACACCCTTGTTTCACCCCACAGGTGACGGGGAAGAAATCAGACTGTTCACCGTCTACAGAGACGCAGCACTGCATGTCGTCATGCAGGAGTCTTAGGAGTCGCACATACTTTTCTGTGCACCCTAACTTTCCTAGCACCATCCAGAGAGCTTCGCGAGGCACACTGTCGAATGCTTTCTCTAAATCAACAAAGCAGAGGTACAACTGGCGACCTTGTTCTCTACTTTTTTCTTGTAGTTGACGCACCGAGAAAATAGCTTCACATGTACCTCGGTCAGGTCGGAAGCCGAACTGGGTTTCGGGCAGAATTTTTTCCGACAAATCTTTGAGGCGGTTCAGTAAAACTCTGGCAAAGACTTTTCCAGGGACTGACAGCAATGAAATACTGCGATATGAGTTACAGTCAGAACGGTCACCCTTGTTCTTGTAGAATAGAAGTGTCCAATACTGTACTACTCTAGAGGTATTATATTATCTGTGGTAGGAGGTGCACTTGAGCACCCCCCTACTAATGAAGCGCTTTATACTATTCAGTCAAGTTATTAAGCGATACTTTCAACCACTATCAAACAAACTTAGATTTACCGCTAAAAACATGAAAACCTTCTTAAAATTAAAAGAGGTATTTTGTTACATAACTGCAAAAGTAACTTGGCGAACGGCGTCATGAGAACGCCTCTGTCGCCAAGTTTGAGTTTTAATTAATTTTGAACTTTGAGCCGAAAGTTTTAAAGCGTATTTTTGTTTGAGAACGGTGTTGATAGCTACAGGGTGGACGAAATATTGCGATGTCGGTAAATTGTAGGAGATTGGGTTGCCAGTTGAGTTGAACAAAAAATAAAAAAAAAATTGATGGAGAGAAAAATAACTAACGTGGAAGTGCTGGAAAGGGCAAAGGAAAGGAGAAACGTCATAAGCACGATAGAAAATTGAAGAGCCAGCTGCTTCGGTCACATACACCGACATCAATCTAATCACACAATAATAGAGGGAAAGGAGAAAAAGGAAGACCTAGAAGTACATACATACAAACTATAAAATAATGGAGCTGTAGTGAGTCGTAACAGAAATCCTTATCTTTGATCGGAACACTTTGGATAGACAACAATAGTGGCTGTTACAACGACATCGCCCCTTAGGTGATGATGATGACTGCAATAATATCACTAATAGAAAAGTTCCCTGTAAATAACGCAAAGGTTAGCTTATCTTTTAAGGAGAGATCTTACCCAACCAATATGTTGTATCTGTGTTAGTGTACTAATCTTTTATTTATGTACCAAATCACAATAGAAATAAAACAGAAATAGCTTTAAAATATGTTGGCTAGAATAAACAATTTACAAGGATCAAGTCAAAAAAGGCACCGTGATGTGCCGAAGTTTTATCGAATTGCTACTATAAGGTGTAAAAATATTAGCTCCAAATATTTTAAGGGCTGAATCAGCCCATGAAACCGAACAACTTTCCCCAAAGAACATAGGTCGAAATTTGAAAAAAATTTTGGACCTTCCATACAAAATTACCGACCGACCAAGTCAATTTGTATGGGAGGTCCAAAATGTTTTCTCATATTTCGACCTATGTTCCCGAGAAAGTTGTTCAGTTTCATGGGCTGGTTCACCCCTTAAAAAATTTGCAGCTAATATTTTTACACCTTAAAGTAGCTATTCGATAGAATCCGCCTATCTGGCAACATTATAAAGGACTCTTGTTTTATTAATGTCGGGCTCCGGAGTAAGCGTTTATTGATATAGCTTTAGGCACTTTCTCAACTTCCCGTAATCTATTTTTGGAACACTGTCCGCTAAATTTGGACCCCTAATTGCTTGGGGCAATGATAGAGCTTTTTAAGAGGTTCTTTAGGTAGCCTATTAAATGTTTAGCCAGGTTAGCCTCTAGATGGCAGTCGCTCAGTGTAAAACCTTGGTTCCACGTCAAATCCCCTAGGTTAAGTAGCCGACCCCGACAGAGAACGGGATAAGGCAAGGAGAATGAATGATGGACAATTATGATGATGGTGATAGTTCATCCACAGAATTTTCTGATTGTATGAGATATGACAACATGCACAGATAATAACATAAAGCTGACTTTCGGTATTTCACATAGCCATTTCATGAGCGTCTAATAAATTAGCTATGCATGGAAAAAGCCCATTTTTAGAGTCCATAAAACGTTGCAATTTATGGAGGCACTAATTTTGAAACCCGGCCAAGTATGAATGCACTTTCGGCCCAGTACTTCCGGTGAGCTAAATTGCAAGACACGCCTTAAGTATGTAACTTGGCGGTTATAAAGTCACTTGAGTGCATAAGCTAGGCGAAAAATAATGAAGTGAAAAAACATATTAATGACACAGTAACATTTTTTTTTAATCGGCTTCGCTTATGAATGGTAGCTTACTACAATGTATAAGGTGTAAAAATACTAGCTGCAAATATTTTAAGGAGTGAACCAGCCCATGAAACACTTTCACTGAACAACTTTCCCCAGGGAACATAGGTCTAAATATGAGAAAATATTTTGGACCTCCCATACGAATTGACTTGGTCAGTCGGTATTATCGTATGGGATGTCCAATTTTTTTTTTCATATTTCGACCTATGTTCCTTGGGGATAGTTGTTCAGTTTCATGGACTGGTTCACCCCTTAAAACAGTTGTAGCTAATATTATGTTACACCTCTATACAGGGTTATTTTTTAGTCAGTACACAAACTTTGTAGGGTGTTTCTACTCATCATTCTGAACAACTTTTACTATGGGGCCACCTGCGAAATCGCAAAAAAAATACAGAGACAAACAGTAGGTTCGGATTCCTCTCTTTAAAAAATCAAGTTGTATACTGAATCATTTTGTGCTAACACAACATTCCGTAAATAAGCATACTAGTGGTACAAGTGGTACACATATCATGTAGATATCCCTTGCGGGGTAGGCTGAGCGCCAACGACCGTTAACGAATTATAAATCACAACACGAAACAATATTGCTATAGTATCTAAAAGAATGGATTTTTAAAATCGACTTTTTGACATTGATAGCCTATTGCTTGCAAACATACATGAGTAGGTAGATAACTTATCAGAGGCACCCGGAGTAAATGTGCTGACCTCATCACTTAAAAATTCATAACTCGATTTGCAATCTACCGAAAATCTGCTGAACGAGATTGAAGTACAGATGCTGATTTTTTTTTACACAATATAATTGTAATAATAAACAGGTCACTGTAGTTACAAATACATATACTGTTTTCTACTAAACATTCTGTAAATTTAGTATCTGTAGTTCTATCTCGAGCAGCGAATTTACCATGAATTGAGTTTTTATCAAGTTATGATTTTTTAAGTGTTGGGGGCAGCACCTAACTTTGGGAGACGTAATTTTTTTTTTACAACTTCCCGCAAATTCGCAGATAGGAAATTTTGTTTTGAATGTAGCTAAAGCTGCATTTTGCCAGTTCTTTTGAAGCAACTCTTTGTGATAAACGTACAAATTATAGTGCACGATAATATATGTTGCTGAGAAAAATGGGTGTACCAACATTAACCGTGTTATTTGTGATTTTTTTTGTTTTTACAAGTGAGTATTTCTCTGTCAATAGTTAAGCCCAAAGTACAAATAATTTCCCCTTACCTACTTAATATTACAGATGGACAACAAAATAACTACTCCAGTGAAGATGACTATACGTATATGAGTAGCACAGAAACATTTTATAAATACCATAGTTTTTCGATGACGTGGAATCAAGCTAAAGAAAAATGTGAGCTGGAAGGTGCTGTTCTTTTTTATGCTAATGATCAAAACGAGGCAACAGAAGTATTGAAGTTCTGGAACCAGAAAAATGCGACATTCGACAAAAATATATTTGTGGGCATATATTGCGAAACCGATGATAATTGTGCGACTGTTGATGGTAAGACTGTTTTTGGATGGTATTATGATACTACCCATAGTTATAATTTAAATAACGGATACCGACGAATCTTTTTAATTGAATTTCTGATACGTCATAATAATGGGTGGGTAAACTAAAGTAGGTATCTGCGGGTGGTTGCTGGGAACAAACATCTGTCTGTCTACTCTTATTTTTCTTAGTTTTAATTTAACACAATCGTAACTACTGAAATTGACTCGAAAATTTAATAGGAGCTTAGGTATATTAATGAATTCGTCGGTATCGGTAAGTCGATGTTTAAAAAGTGAAGGACTATAACTGAAAGACTAATGATTTCTAATAGATGTCACTCAATATCTCTTTCAGAAGGCCAAGTATCTAATCGTTATATTAGCTAATCTAACAATATTTAACTTGCGTTAGCACACTCGCACGGTTTTTTTTTTTAAAGTCTTACTTAGATAAAAGTTCCTTTGTATTTCTCATATAAGTGAATTATGTAAATTCTTATGAGAATAAATTATCTTTAACCCGAAGTATTAAGTTCAACGGCAGTTCAAAGTTAATTTTGATACATGAGACACGATTCACGCCTTGTGATTGTGTCATTTTGATGGAAAAAGTAAAATGTAGAGCCACTTATAAAATGTGCCGTTAGTTAGAAAGTGTACTGAACAACGTACATAGCGACTAAACGACGTTCTTAAAGAAGTCGTCATCATCAAACTTAAAGCCATGCTCTTGTCGGTGAAGCATTTTCCATTCTTGTCTGTTTCCTGCCAATGTTTTGGACTCTTGATTGTACGTCTGAGTGACGAATGTACGTCTTGGTCTTCCTCTTCCTTTTCTCCCTTAAAGAAATACAGAAAGAAGTACCTAACCTTGTCTTTAAAAAGTTACTTAACCTTTCAGGGCATCCATCCCACGCCGTGTATATTAAGTGGGGTCCTGAAGAGCCTAGAGTCAAGCTGTCAGATCAGTCTCCAGAATATCATTGCGCCAGAATGGACGACAATCCTTTTCACCGTGAGGGAGGAGGAGATTACTACACCAGTGATTGTGACAATCCCAGCCATTTCATCTGCAAGAAGGCACTTGAGGATCACCAGAGCGGTCAAGAAAGTCAATTTTCAAAAGGTTAATGATTTTGTTTATACATACATACGTAGTCGGTCCCAAAGTTCTGTCACTGGCACATTATTTTTGAATTTAGAACACGAATTTGGAAAAGTTTTATTGCATTCCGTTTTTGAATGTTTGACAATTATTTTAAAACAATAAATGATCATTTGGCGCGATTTTTCACGATGGAGTGGACTTTGAAAGAAAACCGAATAGCAGTTTTGGCGTTGCATCGCTGCGGGCACTCGCCGAGTACCATTTTCAAGTTGCTCAAAAAATTGAAAATAACGCTTAGGTTTGTGTATCGTACTATAAGTAGGTACACTGAAGTCTCTAGTGTTGAGGACAAGAAAAGAACTGGCCGGCGTCGCTCCGCAAGAACACCAGCAGTGATCAAAGCGATCAAGGAGCGCATACGAAGAAATCCTGTCCGAAAACAGAAACTTATGGGTTTGCAGATGAAGGTTAGTAGAAAAACAGTCAAAAAGGTTTTAAACGAAGACCTTAAGCTGCGAGCATACAAAAAAAAAGAGTGGGCACTTACTTAATGCCCGTTTAAAAGAAATTAGACTCAAAAGATCCCGGGTGTTGTTAAAACGGTACGCGAAAAACCGGCACCGCGATATACTTTTTACAAACGAAAAATTTTTTGATATAGAAGAAAAGTATAATAAACAAAACGATAGAGTGTACGCTACCAGCTCTGAAGAAGCAGGAAACAAAGTTCCGCGGGTGCAACATGGGCATCATCCCTCTTCAGTCATGGTCTGGTTAGGAGTCTCCTACTATGGGCCAACTGAGGTTCATTTTTGCGAAAAGGGTGTCAAAACCAGTGCAAAAGTGTACCAAGAGACGGTTTTGGATCGGTACGTCAAAGACCTGCCCAACACACTATTTTCAGGACATCACTTTGTGTTCCAGCAGGATTCTGCGCCCGCTCACAAAGCCAAGACCACTCAAGCCTGGTTTGAACGTCAAAACATTGAGTTTATAAGACACGAAGATTGGCCTTCCTCCAGTCCGGACCTTAATCCTCTGGACTATAAAATTTGGCAGGTCTTAGACAGCAAGGTCTGTGCTAAGCCCCATAAAAATTTGGAGAGCCTGAAGTCAGCCATAGTTAAAGCAGTCGCTGAAATCGACATGGATATGGTGCGTGCTGCGATAGACGACTGGCCGCCGCGGTTGATGGCCGTTATTAAAAGCAAGGGAGGTCATTTCGAATGGTTTTATGTTATTTTGATTCTTCGATGATTGTATTTTTAATTGATATATAAATTTTTAAAAACGGATTGGTACTTTTTATTTTATCAGTATTTTCATATATGACAGAACTTTGGGACCGACTACGTACTTACATCACGCCTTTATCCCTTGTGGGGTAGGCAGAGCGGTAACGGCTGTAAGAATACGGTCGCCATCGCCACGTCTGTCGTTTTTTGAGGATTATTTTCCAAGGTTGTTTCAGAAAACATGAGTATCACTATAGTGACAACTTCTCAGCCTGTCGCCTAAAAATTGTAATAAACCAATACTCTCGAGTCCCTTAGTCGCCTCTTACGACACCCGCGGGAAGGATTTGGGGTGATGCAATTCTTAGCCGGCATCACACGGTATATAAGGTGTAAAAATATTAGCTGAAAATATTTTAAGGGGTGAATCAGTCCATGAAACTGAACAATTTTCCCCAAGGAACATAGGTCGAAATGTGCAAAAAAAGTTTGGGGCCCCCATACAAATTGACTTGGTCGGCGGGTACATTTTGTATAGGTCCATTTTTTTTTCATATTTCGACTTACGTTCCCTGGGGAAAGTTGTTCAGTCTCATGGGCTGATTCACCCTTTAAAATATTTTAAGCTTTTTTTTACACCTTGTATATTCAAGTTTATTTTCATTGAAAAATATAACCTTTCGGCTGGCGATAAGTGCACCTGCTGCGACGCCATTAAATCAATGGAGCACTTACCGGCCTGTCCCAACTGCCCGAACCCCTGCACACTTCAGGACCTAGTAGAAGCAAGCCCCAGGGGCATTTCAGTAGCCAAGTAGGTACTGTATACCGAAAATATAACTGTCAATGTTGTCATCGATTCGATGAAGAAGAAGTAATTAATGTACTCACACACACACACACACACGCACACACACACACACAAATACACAAATCACGCTTTTATCCCTTGCAGAGCGTTAACGATCGTAAAATTACGGTCGTTATCGTCACGTCTTACAAGTATTGAGGGCCCCTTCAGATGATTCGTGTATCACTGTAGTGACAGGTTGTCAGCCTGTCGGCTAAGGTTGTAATACGTGGTAATACACATGAAACCCTCGAGTCCCTTAGTTGCCTCATACTACACCCGCGGAAAGAAATGGGGTGATGCAGTTCTATGGCGGCATCACACGGCAGTTAATGTACTTAGTATATTATATACCGAAGTGTTATAATATTCTCCACAATATAATAAACAAAAACATTTTTAGGAACTATGTTGTTCTTAGGAGAGGGCCTAAGAATGATTTGTTTGACTACACACTGACAAAAAAAACGCGCATAAAATGTTCGCGTCACGCGAAAAAAATGGCCTACCTACTTTTAAATAATATTATTTTCTGTTTCAGGTTTCCAGACGCGTGGTTATAATCTGATGTTATATTTAGCTGTGGTTTTAGTTTTAGTATTTTAAACAGAGTTTAAATAGAGTTTACGAAATTCCATTATCATTTATCTCATATTTAAGTATATACCTCAGACTAATGGCGCTCCGAAAGACGAAAAAAAACATTCATCAATATAGTAAAAAAATAAAAAGTATCCATGATATATCTATAATCTGAGTATGCGCGGTGTCCCAACTTGCGCCTTTTGCCAACCGGCGCGATACGCCAACTCGCTCTATGCCTACTCATGCGTTTAGACTACTGCAGCTATTCGCCACCTACGCGTTTAGTAAACTGTTTCTATTTCAGCCTATTGCAGTCCACTGCTGGACGTAGGCCTCCCCCAGGGAACGCCATAAGGCACGATCTCCCGTTTTTGTCATCCAGTCGCTATCAGCCGCCTTTTTCAAGTCATCGGTCCATCTGGCCGGAGGGCGTCCAACGCTACGCTTGCCGAGGCGTGGTCTCCACTCGAGAACCCGCTTACTCCACCTAAACTGTTACTAAACTGTTTAGTGTACAGTGAACATAAAAAAATAGTTCGTTTAGGCTGGTTTCAGAGCGACGCGTCTCGGCAGCGCTGCCCAGCCGCGCGCGCCTCGCATTACACTAGATTGTATGTAGCGTTTCATAGTGACGCGTCTTGGGCCGCGTCTCGGCCGCGCCGCGGTCGGATCTCCTTCGATTGCCAGTAGCGTCGACTTGCAATCTTTTTAGACGTCGTTGTTGCACTCTTTTCCATGTAACGTATATAGCTAATATAGTGATTACGTTTGCTGGCATAATGATTCTCCGCACTCGACCGTACACCACAACGAAGCGCGCGCGTCTGAATGTCGTTTCACAGCGAACGCGCTCGCTGCCCAGACGCGCGCCCGAGCAGCGCTGCTGAGACGCGCCGCTCTGAAACCAGCCTTAGTTCCTAGTAGGTGGCGATGGGTACGAATGGAAGCTTTTTTTAAAGGTCTGCGGAGATTTCCCATAGATGAGAGTCCTGAACTTGGCAGAAAAGCGCCAGTTTGCTTTCTGAAAACTGTCATTAAGGGTGAAAATTGCTTGAACCATATTTTGTGACTCCACTATCGATTGATATTGCTAACACAAGGTCGCTTTGAGCATTTTTTTCATATTGCAAGTTTTTTATAATCTCTGTGGCTAGCATACAATAAGTCTATGGTGGCTAGTGATTAAATTACCAGTTTCTCAATCAACTTTCAGTTTAGTATTTTTTGTCCATTGAGCGGCCTTATAGGCTCTTCAGATAAGGACAATAGCTATGTTTGTTTTTTGAGAAAGATAGTTTTCGGAATTTGCTAGAAAAATTTGATGGCCCTCTTTAAACCTTTGTATAATGTATATACGCCACCAGTAGTAAAATGAAATGTAGGTAAATAATAAAAAATGCCAAATTCAATGATGAATTTATTCTAATTAACTTTAAGTGGAAACATGAATTCTTATAACATGAATCTAAAGAAGGAAACACTATTATATTCTTAATGACGAAATACTTATTAAATTAACAAATATGTCTTTCATGTCGATCATTTTTTTTATACGGAGTCGTTCAAAATTTTTCTTTACCCTCTATCTGAATAAAGTCACAAGTGACAATTATCCATTTTTACGTTTTTGCCCAGCATGGTTGGGTTCGTATTTTTGTTTTATAACAATATTTAAAGTTATTTTGAATGACTCGGTATTGTCGTTACACAAGAAAAAATATAACTAATTTTAAACAGAAATTAAGCCGCTCATGGCACAACTACCAGTATTCTCAATGAGAAAGTACTCACTTAATACTAAAGAACAGTAACAACATAAACGAAGCAAAACATAATGTTTTCGAAACTGTACCTAGTCTGATCTTTAATAGTGTGAACAGGATAAGAATTATTATCAAAACATAGGTACATAAATTAACTCATTCTTTCATTATGATCAGATTTTTTAATTATGATCATAATAGCGGTTCTGTGATTTGTAAGAGTCACAATAGATGTTTTATATGAATTTGATTTTGGTATTTTAAACTTACTTTCTTCCCTATCCACACTTTTTTAACAACAGGCTCAAGTGCAAAGATACACTACTTATGTTAAAAGTTTTAACAATTATTTTATGTAACTGTAAGTAAAACATTTTTTATGTTTTTTATCAATCATTACTTGAGAAGGCACATGAAAATTTCTTAAAAATAAAAAAGTACCACTCAGATTTTTTATACATTTTTGTCGTTACGCAAATAAATTACGTTCATAACATTGATAAAATAATGCTTCGTGTATTTTATATATTGGTTATAACATAATTGGGCTGGTATGCGCAATGCACGTATAAACTGAACTGAAAAAGTTTTTTCATATGGTAACACCATCATTTTAGTCAACGAATGATAGTTTGGGTCTACTATACATATTATATAACATAAATATATAGTATAAACAATTCTTACATACTATTAAAATACAACAATATTCGTCAGAAGAAATTTGTTTGACTGAGTTTTTTTTTTCAATATGCAATCTGACTAGCTACGTGAATTTATCCTTGGGGTTAAGCTCTAAGGACTGAGATAAAAATTTTTTGAAGTACGATGCATCTTTTAGATTTTTGAGTGTTTAGGCTGAAACATGTTTTTAAAGTAGTTATGAACAGTCAAACAAATTCCACAGCTAGGTGATATGCCACAGATGAATTTTATTTTGTACATTCTACCATTACGTCGTTATAAAATTTCAGTTTTGTATTTCCGTTTAGTATTTTATATTACTTTACATTTATCGAAACACTTCATTACGTATGCATAGAAGTTACTACACTACTGGTAATAACGAAAACATTTTTATTTTTTACTTATGTAACGTCCCGTACATTGTACTATCAGTAGCATCTGAAGTTAGATACCATTTATGGGATAATACTGGTTATGTATACACTTATTAAAAATACCAGCATTTATTTACCCCATGCACAAGCAATTTGAGGTGCTACGGATAGTAGAGCGATCAAAAATGATTTATTTTGATTCTGTACAGTAAATGAATTCAGAAACCTTCATTCACAATGTATTTTTCAGCTGTCATAAAACATCGGTACCTAGACTAGTGTATGCTAACTGTATTACCAGTCAAATAACATTATCGTTTTATTATTTTACTTATTAATTGTCAATAATTTATGCCATTGATATTTAAATTTGATCCCAAAACAGATAAATAGGTACAATTATATAGCCAGCTCAGAATAATTATACAGTAGAAATTAAATAAATATATTTCGCAGGAATGTGGCATAATCTGAATTGGACAAAATGGTTTTTTAGTGCGATGGTAGAAAATAGTCTACAATTTTGCCATATTCCAGCGTTTGCCAGTACTTCTAGCTATTCAGCCGAATTCTTGATATTGCTATATTCCTGCGACATGTAGGTACAAGTGTATCCCAGCAACAAACAGAATTGGAAATATTTTAGAGTGATCTATCAGTGTAAAAAGGAATTTATTTGTCTTTTTCCGCTTTTCATTAAATGGCAATACGATTTTCATGGAAGACTAAATCATTATTAAAAATTGAATTTATATTTTACACCTACTGATCTAAGGTTTTATCGTCGGTAAGGCACAATAAATCTATTTAATTCGCAAATTCAACACCATTCCATTTCAATGAACGACCGCGTTTTGACGGTTTAAAGTGGTATGACCTCGGAGTTTGAAATTCGATCTGAAAATTGGGTTTCAACCGGATCCCGGACGATAATGGTGAAAC
Organism: Keiferia lycopersicella; assembly: GCA_029255805.1. Taxonomy (NCBI): domain Eukaryota; kingdom Metazoa; phylum Arthropoda; class Insecta; order Lepidoptera; family Gelechiidae; genus Keiferia; species Keiferia lycopersicella. The sequence goes on from JARACZ010000017.1 coordinate 3,111,372, forward strand.
CGGATAAAAGATAATTGAGGAGTAGATTCTGATCTGCTATTGACATTCGAGTGAATTAACGCCTTTGTCAAGAAAGGACTAGTTTGAGAAGGGTAAAATTATTTCGGATATGAATAAATAAATTTTAAAGTCTAATTAAATCTCCAGACAAATTAGTCAATATTGTATTGCCCTTTAAATTATCCATCCAAACAGCTTCATAATTAAAGTTCACTCTAAAATATTTGTTTTTTTAAGCCCAACAAAAATTGTCTACATCACTACCCTAGAAGTAAGAAAAATATATAATATTTATATAATATAAACTAATTTATGAAAGCTCGTGAATTTTTTTTAGAGTCACAAGAAATTGTCTTTTACAACTTTATTTATCTATGATAAGTATACTAATAAATAGCATTTTTATACTAAAGAAAAAACGAACCAGCGTTTTACAACATTCGCTTAGGTATATTGTTATAAAAAACAAATCACAAAACAATCCAAATAAAAAAAAGTTGAGGCATAGGTATTACATACTTAAACTACATCTTTCACACAAAAATATATAAAATGGTAAAATTCATGTCTTTAAACCTGCTGCTTCGGATTTCGGACTGACTTTGACTGTTGCATTACCTATATTGAAGTTAGTGGTAGTATGTTAGTTGCCGATTTCGACGGCCGCAGATACTCTGCCTCCCTCTCGAGGAATATAAGAGTGAGTGTGTTCCTTTATTTATGAGAAAAAAAAACTGTGGTATGTCTTTTAAACTTTAGGTTTTTAATAAGGAAAAATATTAGGATAAATTATGATTAATAGAAACATTTGGATAGAATTTGATAAATGCAATAAAAATTGAACTGGCCTGTTGAAAATACAATAGATATACATATACATAACTGTTAATTATTTTATAGTAAAGTTTACACTATGTATGTAAAGTACAAAATTTTTGAGATTACTTCTCTAAATATTTGTTTTTATTTTACTACACAAAACTATGGAAGCCAGAATGTGACGATGTAGCTTAAACACCGTCTACAAAATGCGATAAAATGTTCATTATTTATTTTATTCAATATTTTACTTTTTACCTATGAAAATGACATTATAAAGTACGCGCCTAATATTATTACGAGAGATAGCTTTCCTATAAAACAGCTCAAACAGTGGTCGTATGACCAAATGTTTAAGTTATTAAGAAAATAGAGAAGTGGTCCGAGGTTTTGACAATAATTACATATTTTTTTAATCCACCCATAATTACTTTTGAATTTAAAAGACGATAAAGGAGAACAAAGCAGAACAGATTAATTAAATTGAATTTGGGGCCAACATTTTAAAATAATTATCGGTGGACTCTGTTGAAACTCTTAAATTCAATTTTACGAATTCGGTAGAAGAGCTATCCCATTAAAATGATTAAAAATGATCTTTCACATTTGTAATATTCATTTATTATGATTGTGATTCTGACCCTGCCTCGTTAAAGCGATATAACTATTATGGTATCGATCGATATTATAACAAATTGTTACATTCCCTTATACTAAGCTACGACAAGCTGAAACATCCTAGGCCGATAGGAACTCAAAAGTGACACAACTCTAAGATACACTAAAAATAGGAAACAATAAGGGACATGCAAGAGAACACGAATATAAAAAGTGCTTTACAATGTGCATCTTTGATTTGATCAAAGGAAAAACGCGATTGTGAAGACATACCTACTACATATTATTATTTTTAATAAACATTGTATATAAAAAAGTTATCAATCCTTTCGTAAATTTTGTTTATATATGGTTAAATGGGGATTTATTATGTCTGTTTTTTTTAGTAGAACCTTTCATTTATTCACGCGTTTTATTATTGAAAACGTTTCAAAGTTACACATTGTAGTCCGCTTACAAATTCGAACAAAAGAGAAAAACAGCCGAAGAACAGCATAACATAAACTACCCTTATTCTAAATCTCACTTAAGTATTTTAATTACAAACTTACCGCAGAGCACTGAAAGATAACAGCCACGTATGTCACAGGCGCCTCTATTAAAACCGTTATTAAAATTCGTCATTTTAAGCTTTTATCACTCGTTAAAAGTAGGTTTTTAAATCTTAGTACTATAGTATAATGTCTTTATTTGACGTATATGGTGGCGAGGCGCCGCCGAAGTGGGGTAAGGTCTTTCAACTATGATATTTCTTGCTCTTCCCACTCCACGCTTGCCCACTGCGGCAGCTCTGTCTCGTACTCCCAGCCGGGGCCCTGCAAGCAGTAGAAAAATAAATAAAATTTGAAATTTTACCTGCTAACAAATAGGACAATTCAAACAAAAGAACATGTGGGATTGTTCCGTGCTTTCAGTAACACGTCACAATACGACTAGCACCAAATGTCTAGATTCTCATTTTATTAATATTTTTTTTTAATGTGTTTTTTTTTCTCCGAAGTCGAAAACGTCGCGCGCGCCGCCATTTTGTGACCTATCAAAACGATCATAGTGTAGTCAGTTGGTCTCGAATACTCTGTTTAAGCACAAGCAAATAATATAACCAGATTGACGTGTAAAATCAGCACCGCTCTTGAACTTAAATGCTGTGATCCCAAGCCAGCACCAATGTCACTTTTGAATGAATGTAGTATTTTTGGACAATAGTTTTAAGCGTATAACTTTTATATTTTTAATGATCCAGGAAACTAACGAATTCACTGACTCACCCAACAGGGATATTACATACATACATACATATATCACGCCTTTATCCCTTGCGGGGTAGGCAGAACGATGGTTGCCGTAAGAATACAGCCAATGTCGCCACGTCTGACATTTTTGAGGATTGTTTTCCAAGGTTGTTTCAGAAAACATGTGTATTACTATAGTGACAGGTTGTCAGCCTGTCGCCTAAAATTGTAATACTTACACCAGTTCTCTCGAGTCCCTTAGTCGCCTCTTTCGACACCCGCGGGAAGGATGTGGGGTGATGCTATTCTAAGCCGGCATCACACGGCACGGCCGGCATCACACGGCACGGCCGGCATCACACGGCATATTACCAACCTTGTATTTCCAAGCGTGCAAGTACATGACGAGATCGCGGGGTCTGGGGTCCCTGTAGCGGACCCGGCACTCGTAGCAGTGCGGGTCCGGGGTCAGCGCGTCCAATGAGCTGTTTGAGGACCCGCTAGATGTCGCTATGGTCGCAGTCGCCGCACAACCGGTTTGGGTCGCCACTGTCACTTTGTCCGACTGTTGAATAAACAAATACAATTATTTAAAAAAACAAAGAATCTGTGTAGAAATATCACTATACGAATCTCACGGTCACGACTTGTTTTATTAAAATAAATAAGACTAACATACTGCAATTTATTGCGGTTTTAGCCCGTGAAAATAATTCACTTGTCCATTCCTTCATACAAACTTAAATACATTCATACTCGAAATACATAACCCTCATATACATAAGTTGCTCTCATAACCAAAATCAAAAGATTTTAACATTTTATCCTAACTGTTAGGTAACAGTTAGGATAAAATGTTAAGATCTTAGGATAAATTGTTAATAGGTATTCATCCTTACAAAAGTGTCGGACATTTATCAAAAAATAATATTTTTGCATTGAGAAGTGTATACTAGTATCTCGTAGTCATTCTTTTAAACTCGAGACAAAAACACCGGGATTTCTGTTTAAGACTTTATTCATTTAGCGGTTATGCCTCTTAAGCCAGCACACGTTTTTAGTCTGTATACAAGCATTTTACTGGCTATGGGTACTAATCACATAATTATTATTGTATTAACTGTTTTTTTGGAATTTCCATTAGTGGATGTTGAAACGTATTTCACTGTTTTCTTCCCGAATAATGCCTCTAAAGTTATTTATTTATTTAATTAAGGCTTTGAATAAAGAAAAAACAAAATAATAGGGGCATGAAACCACACATGAAACCCTCGAGTCCCTTATTCGGCTTCTACGACACCCACGGGAAAGATATAGAGTGATGCTATTCAAAGCCGGTATCACACGGCAAATGAACCGGTTCTCGAAAAGCGGCGCGGGAGCAACGGGCAACAAGGTGTGCACTCCCTAGAAAAAAAAAACGTCGCTGCCCGCAAAATTCGAGACCGGGGCCTTATATAGCTGTAGGACTTACTTTACAGAAAAGGTGAGCAATTAAGCTCCTAAAATCAGTGGTGACGCCAGTGACCCTAAAGTTTCAGTTTGTTTAGGAGTTTCGGATTAAATAGATGACAAAGTTTCGGACTCGCAAGCGGACGTGAACACTACTAATAACCTTTGACAGGCTCCCGGAGTACACGTGCTGCCCTCATAAAAAAAAAATCCGATGAAAATGTAAAAAAACGGAAATCCGGTGGTCGAAGTGAAGACCTACTGAAGATTATACAGGGTGTTAGGAAAAGTACTGAGTTCCTTTCAAGGGATGAACCACCCTGTACTCAGTGTTTTCATAGTCAAGGATATATATATAGGGTGACCGGTAAATGGATGCATTCTTTTCAAGGGATGAACCAGCTCATGAAACTGAACAACTTTCCCCATGGAACATAGGGCGAAATATGAAAAAAAAATTTGGTCCTCCCATACAAATTGACTTAGTCGGTCGGTAATTTTGTATGGGTGGGCCAAATTTTTTTTTAATTTTTCGGCCTATGTTCCATGGGGAAAGTTGTTCAGTTTCATGAGCTGGTTCATCCCTTGAAAGGAATGCATCAATTTACAAGTCACCCTGTATATATATGTATGTAAGGAAAAGTAATATAAAACGTGTGGTACAATAGGAGCACAATTAATAGCAGATAACCACACGGAATCAAATTACGTTTCATTAATTTTATCTACTACTCCTGTTTTTTATTATCGACCAGAGGAATTTCGGTAAATTACGTTTTGAGGGTTTCAGGTGTATAACAACTTTTAGGCGACAGGCTGACAACCTGTCACTGTAATGATACACAAAATTATCTCAAACGGCCCTCTATATTTGTCAGACGTGGCGACAGCGACCGTATTTTTGTGGCCGTTAGCGCTCTGCCTACCCCGTAAGGGAAAAAGGCGTGATATATGTATGTATGTAAAAGAAATATGTGTCGGAGGCAGCGTTTAGCCTCGGAAGGCGTCTTAAAATACAAAGTTTCTGCTAGAACCTTTGGCTGAAACTTTACAGCCATAAGTTGTTGAGGATTTAATTTGAAAGTTACTTTAAAGTAAGAAGTTCAAAAATAAAATGGTAAGGAGAATTAAATTGAAAAAGTATTGTTGACATTATTAAAATGTGTAACAATAGCAGAATTTTACAAAACTACAAACCAATGCCTAGATGAAAGAGGCGTCGCCAGCACTAATAGCCGAAGTCGCAGGTTCAAATCTTGAAAATTCGTTAAAAAAATGCAAATTGTCTAGAAATTCTCTTTTCTGCCAGCCTTTCTTCCCTCACCTTTTTACCACAATATTTACATGACAACTTCATCTAGATGTATTGTGTTGTGGGTAAAAGTAGCCAACAAAATTTTTCATTCTTATGAAGTCTCTTAGTTATTGTTGGTGATTCATCAATAAAATGATGATAATCGATGATGATTATAGCTTATTCGTTTAGATAGTGTCGCGTCCAGCGTAATTTGACGTCAACGCTCGATACACGCACGTATGGGCGCGTACTGACAGTTACGCTGGTCGTGACACTGTAAGCGAATGAAGTATACAGGCTGTAAGAGACGGTGTAACGAAAACTTTGCAGGCGTGATCAGACCATGAAACTGGACAGGTTTTACTATGGGGGCTATGGTGGGAAACAAAACAAATTTTCACGTTTCCCAACATAGCCCCCATAGAAAAAGTTGTTCAGTTGCACGGTCTGATCACGCCTGCAACTTTATCATTACACCGTCCCTTACACCATATGGAGGGTGATGATGATAGTACCTTAGCATCATTGGAGTCGTCGTTGAGGGTTGGTGAGATGGCGGGCGAGGGAAGGGTGCACGTCGCCGAGGATACCTCGGCGGGGGCTTCAGACCCACTCGAGGGGCTTGGCAGCGTCGCTGTGGAAGAACAGATCTGTCAGACTTGTTGGAATGACAAGATTGAAGCTCCAAAAGTGCAGTCTCTACAAGGGTACCCCAAACGAATTGAAATATTACATACATACATACATATATCACGCCTTTATCCCTTGCGGGGTAGGCAGAGCGTTAACGGCCGCTATCGCCACGTCTGACATTTTTGACGATTGTTTTCCAAGGTTGTTTCAGAAAACATGTGTATCACTATACTAACAGGTTGTCAGCCTGTCGCCTAAAAATTGTAATACACCAATACCCTCGAGTCCCTTAGTCGCCTCTTACGAAAACCGCGGGAAGGATGTGGGGTGATGCTATTCTAAGCCGGCATCACACGGCATGTTATTATTATTATTTCTGTATTGATATGTATTTTAATACGTTTGGAGAACCCTGGTGCAGCTTATTTGCTGTGTGTTTGTACAACCTTGTTTAAAGATCAGTCATCTACAGAGCAATAGAGATGTGCAAGACTGGGTGCACAAGATTTGGTGCAAAGACTTACGGGTCATAACTGAAGAAGGTGTTACTCCAGGCGCTGGTGACTCCAATCTAGGAGACGATTCTCTTGACGCTGGCCCTGTGTCGCAGTCATCCTCGCCAACTACAGTCACAGTCGATAAAACTATTATTATGTCATATGAAACCAGAATCACAAGAGGCCAAAAAGAAATCTTCTTATGGTTTGGGACACCGAATAGAATGATCTGATGAACCTTGGCGACAGTTCATTATCTTTAAACATTCATTGGGTTTAGTAAAGTTAGTTTTGCATATTACATTGAGATCTTGAACCATTGTAAACACTTTTTGATTGTCTTTGGAAATGTGTGAAAAAAAATGTTGATAATATTTTCAAGGGTAAATCAGTCAGTTAAACCGAATAATATTCCCCAAGAAACTTTAAGCAAAAGTGAATGTCGGTTAGCAAATTTCAGCACAGTTTTGGTTTTAGTTTCTGTTCAGAATTTGACTTAACCTCCTCCACAAATTGTTCAAAAACATCTGCAAATTGCAATAAGTTTTTTACCTTTATCATCCGACCCAACAGGCTTGGAGAATAGTAGATCATCGTCACCAGCGTCAACTCCGAGCCAGTTCTCAGCGTTGTGTATAGCAATCAGATCCCTGACTAGTTGCTCGTCTGTCTTACCCCCCGTGTCCCCACCCTTGCCTCGGAGGGGTCCAAACACGGGGTGGTTGTATAGAGGGTCGTTCACTACTGGGTAACCTGCGGGTTGACATGTTGTGAATTAGGTCAGATCATAATCAAGTGATGGATGGGTGAGGGTTCTCGTTTACCTACGTATTTCTTAGCAAATTTTCGGCCATGAAAATAAATCATTGGAGTCCTTTCTAAAATAACGTAATGACTATTATAGTTACGCATTTTGGGAAAACAATCGGCCTTAATAAAGGCAGTGCGGTTCAAGAAAGTGTTAAGAATATTTTTCAAAGTATATTTTGGACTTGTCACATCTTCTGGTTGAAGCCAAGTCTCTTGAGCTCTGTCGAACGGTCCTTGCTTCGCAACTTACCCAGGTACTGTAAGTGCACTCTGGTCTGATGCATCCTTCCGGCTTTGAGCTTGCACAGCACTACGCTAGTGTCGGTCTTCTGGATAAAGCCAAGTCTGTTGAACCCTTTTTGCACACAACTTACCCAGGTACTGCAAGTGCACCCTGATCTGATGCATCCTGCCGGTCTTCGGTTTGCACAGCACCACGCTAGTGTTGGTCTTCTGGTTGAAGCCAAGTCTCTTGAACACCGTCGAGCAGTCCTTGCCCTTTGGCGACACTTTGCAGACGCCGATTTTGTAGCTGACGACTTCTATTGGCTCTTGGCATTCGATTTCGTCGCTGAAAAGAAAGTACAATGTGAAATAGGTATCTAAGAATACTGTTTCAGACAATTTTTTGTGGCTTCTTTCTATTGGCCGGTTGGTGAACTTTTATAGACAGAGGAGGTATACACGTAGGCTTGACGGACTAGCAAGACAATCAACTCACCAAAACTTGCCTGATTTTTATCGTTTTCGTCTTAACACTACATAAGTATATTATGTGTGCCGTGTGATGCCGGCTTAGAATAGCATCACCCCACATCCTTCCCGCGGGTGTCGTAAGAGGCGACTAAGGGACTCGAGAGTGTTGGTGTATTACAATTTTGAGGCGACAGGCTGACAACCTGTCACTATAGTGATACACGTTTTCTGAAACAACCTTAGAAAACAATCCTCTAAAATGTCAGACGTGGCGATAGTGGCCGTATTCTTGCGGCCGTTAACGCTCTGCCTACCCCGCAAGGGATAAAGGCGTGTTATATGTATGTATGTAAGTATATTATGCTACAATTTTTATCTTGATTAACTATCTAAAAGTAGTATCGTATGAATTGAAAATATACACTTGATCATTTTTATTTCAGGAAATTTGAATATTTCAAAGATTCTAAAAAGTCACAAATATATTTTTACCTCCAAACTCTCTTGCATTTCAGTGAATACCGCAATAATGATTGCAAATACTCTGAATGACATGAAATTGCGTGTGATCATTATTATTTACATTTACGACCTGAGCGTACTTTGCTTATTTACATAAATGACGTTTTGAATGACAATCAACATCGTTCCGAGGATGCCTCGAAGTGATATTTATTTTAGTTGATTACTTTGCATCGAGCAGTCATCGAGCAAATCTATTTAGTCCGTAATTTAGAGTATTGTAAATATTGGAAACGTATGTTAAATTTTGAAAAATCTGTATATAATAACCCGGATGGTGAGTATCATTCGGTAATTCTCTTAACTAGAAATAGCTCTGTCACTTACGGTTGAAAAGGCTTAGACAATGATAGAAGATGATCGTGACTAAAATTGTCTATGATTTTACGTGTTATCTGTCAACACTAAGGATCGAATAAACATATTTCCGTCAAGTACTAGCAATTTTTTTAGATTACGACAAAAAACAAAGGGTATGTGCGAAATAGCAAAGAAACCATTGTCATTTTTAAACAAGGCAAAACAAAAATAGTCTATGATAGTAACTGTCACGTTAAAAAGTGCATTTAGAGGGCCGCCTCAAATAATTCAAAATAACTTTTTACCCAACAGTATAAACTACTGTTTTTTAGTTTTTTCAATAGAGTTTCTAGCTGCCTAAACAACAAGAGAAATAATTCATTAAAGTGTTGTAGTTTAGGAGATATTTTTAACCATTTCAGGTCGCCATCTTTATGCAATTTTTAACGTCGCTACATATTATAATTTGCTAAAACTTTGCCCTTTTATTTACGAAAACTGCTAACTAGAAAATGACAGCGCTATTTTTACTTAAGAAATATAGCAGAATCGACACCAATATCGGGAGGAGGTAGTAACAACAACAGCAGCCGCCTAACGAGCCCTTTAATTTACTAAAACTGCTAACTGGAAAGTGACAGATTTTTACTTAAGAAACATAACAGAATCGACACCAATATCGGTAGTATCAACAACAGTAGCCGCCTAACGAGCCCTTTCATTTACTAAAACTGCTAACTGGAAAGTGACAGATTTTTACTTAAGAAACATAACAGAATCGACACCAATATCGGTAGTATCAACAACAGTAGCCGCCTAACGAGCCCTTTCATTTACTAAAACTGCTAACTGGAAAGTGACAGATTTTTACTTAAGAAACATAACAGAATCGACACCAATATCGGTAGTATCAACAACAGTAGCCGCCTAACGAGCCCTTTTATTTACTAAAACTGCTAACTGGAAAGTGACAGATTTTTACTTAAGAAACATAACAGAATCGACACCAATATCGGTAATTACAACAACAGCAGCCGCCTAACGAGCCCTTTTATTTGAAACCATATTGTTACGCCTTCAGATGTCATTGAAGTATGAAAACATCCTCCCACTAGCGACAACCATTAAGATGTCGTGATTCAGCAGTATACATTTAAGTACTTACATAGGTCTATCTATACAGGGTGTAAGGAACGGTGCACCGAAAACTTTTCAGACATGATCAGACTAGAGAACTAAATTACTTTTGTTAGGACTATGTTTTATGTAAAAAAAAAACTGACAACTGGTTGGAAATGTTATGTGGAAGGACAAAAAGTTTATTGTCTAGCCACATAATATCATGTCTGGCCTCATACGTCAGTGACAGACGATTCAATCAGTGTTTGAGCAAGAGCACAGACACTGCGTTGCCTGAGACGCAATTATGGAAAACGCAGGGTTGCCCAGGACTTGCGCCACCCTCTCGGCCTCCCTGGCTGACTCCACAGGAAAGACGAGTCGATACGTGCGGAGCGATCGGTTTTAAGAGTCTACCGCACGATAGAAATCTGTTACACACGACTACTCAAATTTGTTCAGTTTGATCCGATCATGCCTGCATTGTTTTTGGCACACCACCGACCTCTACACTCTGTATTTCGTTTAGGTAAGCCCTTAGGATAACATTAATATTATTAAATCAGGCAAAGTCCGTTGGAATTATGTTTTGTTTAAGTATACCTAACTGTAAATACGGAACTGTTGAACTGATTATTTTATTTCATCATTGTCACAACATGTGCCGTGTGATGCCAGCTTAGGACAGCATCTCCCCATTTCCTACCCCTGGGTGTCGTAAGAGGCGACTGAGGGACTTGAGGATTTCAGGTGTATTGCAACTTTTAGGCGACAGGCTGACAACCTGTCACTATAGTGATACACGACCTATCTGAAACGACCCTTAAACATTTGTCAGAGGTGGCGATACCGACCGTAATTTTACGGTCGCTAACGCTCTGCCTACCCCGTCAGGGATATAGGGGTGATTTGTGTGTTGTGTGTATGTGTGTGTGTGTGTGTGTGTGTGTGTGTGTGTGTGTGTGTGTGTGCGCCACTACATAGTACATAGCAAAGTCGCTTCCCTTGTCCGTCCCTATATCTGGGCCCCAAGTCTGCTAAATGAAAATCGTTTCAGTTGGATGTCGATTGGATATCAGTGGGATGATCTCGGTCATTTCGTAGTCTGCTAACAGTTTGAAGTAGAAAAATCACAATGGCAATGGAATGACAGTTGAGATTCGATGGTGTCACAATGACAAAAAATAGAAGACTTGGGGCCCCGTATGTATGTATGCTTAGATCTTTAAGGCTAAGAAACGTATTTTGATGCAGTTTTTTAAAAATTTATAGAGTGACTCAAGAGCAAGGTTTATATGTATAATACATAAGGAAAATGTCTTATTCCTTAGGTAAAATGATTAGCAGAGGGTGCAAGCTGCCGCTAGTGAACTATTACTACTACAGTTAGTAGGTATTGTAACTAAGGGACTCGAGGGTTTCACATGTATTACAATTTTAGGCGACAGGCTGACAACCCGTCACTACAGTGATACATGTATCACCGAAAAGGGCCCTCAATACTTGTCAGACATGGCGACCGTAATTTTACGATTGTTGACGCTCTGCCTCCCCGGAAGGGATAGAAGTGTTATTTGTGTGTGTGTATGTATGTATGCAGTAGGTATTTTTTGCTACTACTATTGTGGTCTTTGTAGTAGTACTTACTCAGGGAACATCCCATCCACTCGGCACACATACTCCTTCTGAACCTGTCTGTTCCTGATCTGGTGTTCCATCTGCCTCGCCTTCTTTGGACTCCTCCCGAATAGTAGCAGACCTGTTAATTTATTTAAAAAAGACGTCAATAAATATACAATACAATCAGCAACTTAGTTTACCTACTCCACCGTGTAATGGTAAAAACGGCTAAGTGAAAAAACAAGAATATTCCAAATTTAAATTTTATGATTAAAGCTGAGATAGTAGATTTTATAGTTAAGAAATTTAAAATGCGAACATGCAAAATGAGCTATTGAATTTTTGCCACTGTTTTAATTTGAAAACTGTCAAAATTATGTTAATGCAATGACGTAAGGACATTTTCTTTGTTGAGATGGCTTCTAGTAGTTATGGGTTTGACAGTTGTCAAAATTAGCATATTCGAGCGGCGAAACTTTAGCCGATTTTCAGGTGTAGGTACACAGATGTCGCTAAACTGAACTGAAAAGGTTTATCGCCGATGAAATGCATTTTATCTAGTTGAGAAACAATAATAACACAATCGTCAAAAATCAACTTAGCACAACGCCATCTAGTATGAATTAGTAAAATAGGGCCAGAAATGTCAAAAAACTTCCTGTTGAAATAATCTAGACTATTAAAAACATTTAAAAGGTACCTACTGTTCTACTTTTATCTACAGTAAATGTTTCTAAAAACAAAAGTCTAGAAAATGTTTGGTCGACCTTCTTAACTAAATTAATGGGCAAACTTCCAAAATAAACTAATGTTGGTAAAGAAAACATTAATTTCCTTTCTTTTATCTGACAGTTTTATTTAAAAAAAAAAAGCGGTGATTGCGGCAGCTAATAGAATATAGACACTTATCATAATCTGTGCAACCGTTATGACTACTTTTTTAAGGTAAGAAAAAAATGAATTGGAATTCATAGTTCCAGCCTGAGTTAGTTAATCTAATATTAGGTACCTATTACACTTAAATTTATTAGTTTAAGGAACAATTTATTTTATTATGTATTTTTAAATTCAAACGTAACGTATGCTCTCTGTATAGCGCTTAAATAAAGCTTGACAACTGTGGCGTCTGTCAATTTCGCACAAATGTTATTGACATGAGATCCATTTTTCTTTGTTTACTTCTCTTTTAGTATGAATCTCTCAAACGTCACAGGTGTTTATCTAAATTTTACGGAGTATAAGTATTCTCATAGTAACAAAAACAAAAAGATTTTTGAATTTCTTAAAAATCTGTTTTTCGATTCAAAGCTTGATTTACCTGACGTTAGCCTGTCCAGTCTGTGAATGGTCCTCAAATTCTTCAAGTTGTACTCCTTGGCCAGAATAAACACGACCGTGTTATGTCTGTACCGTCCACAGGGGTGAACCTGAACAACCAAAGTCGGGGGATTAGCTATATCACCATCAAAACCTCAACAACTTTCCCATTAACCCATTAGGCCCAGCCGTGATCCCCCAAAAATTACAATTGTAGACACGCCTAAAATAATATTTGTAAAGGAAAAGGGTATTTGAAATATTAAGTACCTACCTAGATTTCTGAATTAATAAAAGGTGTTAAGAAAAGTACCAAATTCCTTTTAAGGGAGGAACCAGCCCATAAAACTTAATAACTTCCCCAAAGGAACATAGGTCAAAAAATGAAAAAAAAAATTGGGTCTCTCATACAAAGTCAAACAATTGACTGAGTCAGGTTGTATGTAAGGTCCAAATTTTTTTTCATATTTTGACCTATGTTTCTTGGGGTCAGTTTTTCAGTTTCATGGGCTGATTCAGCCCTTGAAAGGAAGTTAGTACTATTTCTAACACCCTGTATAGGATTTAAGTGGATTCCGTGAATCAATTACGACTTTAAACCATTATACGATTTAATGTTCTCAATAACAATCCCGTTAAGCCACATAAATTTTACTGGGATTTAATTCTAAGAGCGTAGATATTATTGGCAGAGCAGTTTGAATTGGCCATTTTAAGATACTTTATAATGTCCTCATTCCGGATTTCAATGCATGGAAAAGACAGCGTTTATAATTGTTTCAAACTAATACTGTATCGTGTTATACCTATAGACATAATATATGTGTATATCTCTTTGCATTCCGCTACCCCTCTCCCTCCTTTAAGATGCCCCATTTTTCAGTTTCTTTCACGTAGTGGAAGGGATGAGACGGTTTCGGATTATAATGTAATATACATACATATAACTATACCACAGCATTAGTTTTCAACAATTAAAAATTACACTGTGAAAATATTTATAGCGAGCATATTACTGATTTTTGTTAGATACAACCGTTACGAATGACAAGCTCAATCTAATGCCAATTGCGTCTACTGATATTGACGAGATACAAAAATAGCAAATATTATAAACTCTATAATTAAGTAACATAAGCAGAACAATACATAAAACAGAGTAGAATGCATACTAAGATGTTGCAAGCGATGATATGTGAAAAGATGTAGACGTAAATGATTAAAATGATTCCAAAAGTGTTACAAGTGCAAATGATAATGGCTTGATGACTGACAGATCATGTGAGCTACTTCTAAATCGATATTTTGTATAAAAATACTGAGTGATGACGTCATATCTCAGTACTTTGGATTGGGGTCAAAACACTTCTTTTTATATTATTTTTCTGTTTCTTCTTTTGAACTTTGAATATTTCCGAAAAACTATAAATGGAGTTTGTAGTTTTTTTGGACAATAATTTAAAGCGTACAACTTTCGTTTTCTATTATTGACCCAGTCATCTAGCGGATTATATGAAAACATTTATAAATTCAGCGTAAAATAGGTACTACACACAAGGTTAAACTGTAATCACATGCATGCAAAAAAAATTATTAAAAATCTTCATAAAATTATGTTTCAAGATATCAATATAAAATGTCAGGCGCTGCAAGTTTTTTCTCCAATATCTCATTTCATGTTACAAATTATTCAAACCAAACTGAATCCACTTTTCATTTGGAATTATGAAAGAAAAACGTCAATAATCACATAGGCAATCTTATGTAAAATTAATGACCTAGATAAATAAAAATACAGCCAATGTAAATTAAATATTTATAGAGTGGATTTTTTCTGAAAGAAACACAAAAAATTTGGAGAAAATACGACCAACTTTTAACAGGCAGCACCTTCTAGAAGAAAAAACGGGATTTTCCCAACCACTTGTAAGTGGGTTTCACACCCCACGGTTCCACCGGGGTTTTACCGATTCCTTCGGGTTTTACGAGTTTGTACCTGACACTAGAATTATCTATAGACGGTGCGCCTGGACTGGTACATGAAGCCGTCAAATGGAATACAAAATGTAAGATACATTGACATTGTAATAAAATTACACTGCTAAAAACTTTTTTTAGACTGCTTTGTAATATTCAGCTAGTAATGTCTTGTCTCATTTTAACCAGTAACAATTTAAGTAAATTTTCTGAAGACCAATCGTTTTTATAGTTAATATTATTTATTAGTCAATTGACAATGTATTCCTGTTCTTAGTAACATATTTCTAATACTTATAAAAATAACTTTATGAAAATATTGTTTGTTAAGAGTTTGCTATAAATTATTATTAAAAAACACCGAGTTTCATCTCATAGTCCAGCAAAAAAGAGTAGAAATTAAATAATTTGGAATTATAATATTTGTATGAAAAATTGTTGCCATATTTAAGCGTCATCTGTCAGATTTCACAGATCGCGAAGAAAGTGGCGCCCTCATTTCTTGTCTACTTTTTTTTCTAGCCTGTACCTTACATTTGTGTTTACATTTAGCGTGCTCAAATCCCAGTTCCAAGTGCGCCGTCTACTATTTTCTTAAATCCAGTTGGTACAATGTCCGGATCTGTCCTTAGTCCGGTCTTTGCAACACCGAAGATCACAATCTCGCGTCAGACTCTGGCGGTGAACTTTCCCAGTTTTACCAACTTTTACCTACCGACTTTTCAAGTTTTACCGAGTTTTTTGTACATAGCTTTGTGTGTCAGGGGGAGTGATTTATTAAAGTTTGCGGATAAAAATTTGTCCTAAATTTGACTTGGTTGGTTTTTACAAGTGAGGTTTTGACTGTATTTTTTATCACAGACTTATCTTATGCTAGATACAAAGACAGATGAATTTTCTAATTTTATGTTTTACTAATGCCGCGTGATGCTGGCTTAGAATAGCATCAAACTTTTCTTGACACAAATTATTAGAAACGGCCATCAATATTTGTTAGACGTGGCGATAGCCTCTGTCTACACCGCAAGGAATAAAGGCGTGATGTATGTATGAATGTAGTAATTATTTTTTCAGCTGTGAAGCAATGTTGGCCAATTATGATAAAATAAGTAAGTATTTAAAATGCTTTTTAACTTACATTGACATAAGTAATCATTACAGGTTTGCTAACTTTTTTTTTAATAGTCTCTACAAGGGCATTTGCCGCGTTAAAAATGCGCTCGAATTTATCAAAGTGTTTTTTTCTTCGTACAGAGGAATAAATCTTGTGTAACATGATCATGCATGATCATTAAGGTACCATTTACTGAACAACTGCTAACGAGCAAACTATACAGGGTGTAAGGGACAGTGAAGAAAACTGGAACTTACAATTTTTTTAACATACATACACAATCCACGCCTTTATCCCTTCCGGGGCAGGCAGAGCGTTAACAATCGTAAAATTACGGTCGTTAACGCCACGTCTGACACGTATTGAGTGCCCTCTTCGATGGTACAGTCTCAAGCAGAGAAAACGGACCCCTCTCTTTATAAATGGAGCCAGACAACATCTCTGTTGCCTGGCGCCATCTGGCGTTAAGTTACTGCACCGCCGCCATCGTATCGTTTGTTTGTCACAAACTTGTTTTTCGAATTCATCCAAGCCTTGGGTATTGCTAGGATAAATAGATAGAATTCAAGAAACTTGGTGAAAAAACAATAAAATACGGAAAACACATTTTGGTCTCAAGATTTGAACCTAGACTCTTTCTTTTTCGAGCCTTACCGCTAAACCACTGCGCCACCGAGCTCTTGCTAAGAGTGGCGAAAATTCCCTTCTACTTCATATTGTGCATGACGTCACAGTAATCTTTCTTGATGTGTCGAACTCTTAGTAATTATATGAGGGTAGGCAAAATTTATAAAATGTAAAACTTAATTTCTGGTGTTTCGCTTTCTTGTGCATTCTGTTTCGGATAGTTTTTGGATTATAAACTAACAACTATGGCTCGATTATCGGATTTTTTGAAAGCTAAGATTATTGTGCTTTTTGAACAAAATCGAGGCATTAAGAGTATTGCTCGAGAACTGGGAGTAGCGGTAAGTTTTGCTACTATTTTTATAAGCGATACTTATATTTTAATTCGTTTGATAATAGGGTTGGGATTAGTTCACGGAATAAATTGCTTTTATTTTTACAGAGAAACACAGTTCGTCGATGGATAAAAAGATACCAGGAAACTGGTGATGGTAAAATGTGAAAGACAGGGTCCGCGACCAGTGTCTTATACTGATGAAACGTATCGTCACCGTGAAATTGTAAGACTCCATACCAATGAGTCCTTCAAGACCACGAGATCAACTGCACAGTTGTTTGGGATTTCGTTGGATACAGTGCGGAGACATTTACATGCTGCGGGGATCCATAATTACAGACCAGCTAAAAAAATTAAACTTACCGAGGCTCACCGTCAAGCTAGAGTAAGATTCGCCAGGGAGTATTTGAATTTCGATTGGAAGAATAATATAGTAATATTTACCGACGAAAAATGTTTTAAATCGGACAAAGATGGACGAAAGATACTGTGGAGAAGACGAGGACAGCGTTATAATCCACAAAATGTTTTACCGCTAAGAACCAGTGGCAGAATATCCTTAGGTGAGCATATTTATCATAATTTATTCATTTTTGTTTTAATAATTCATTATTTCAGTAGTAGCAGAATTTATTTAAGTAATTAAGGTATTTTAGTTACATAATATTTAAAAATAAACTTTTTTTAGTTATCTTACACAAGTATAGGTTTGAACTTGTTATTTTGGCAAGTTATTATATTTAATTATTTTTATTTCCAGGTTATTGGGGTTGGATGTCCATTATACCTGGAGAGTTGACTGAAGTTGGCGGCCGCATGACAGCTCAACTGTATTTACAAATATTAAGGGACGTCATGTTGCCATCAGTTCGTGCAATATATCCAGAAGGACAAATTTATTTTGTGCAAGATAATTGCTCGATACATCGCTCGGGAATTGTTATGGAGTGGCTGTCATCACAAAATGATATAACTACCATAAATTGGCCTGCTAAAAGTCCGGATCTAAATCCTATAGAAAATCTATGGGGCCAAATGGTTTTGAACTGGGATACCAGTGAAATAAGAAGCGTTGAAAGTTTGCAACAAGAAGTTAAAAGGACATGGGAGTTAATGCGGCGTAGCAATATCTGTTCTAATTTATTAGATAGTATGCCTAGCCGATTACAGGACGTCATTGAAATGGACGGTTACCCCCTCCGTAACTAAATGCGGTGCTTTAAAAAATCATTTGGCTCCACGGATTTTTGGGTTTTTTTAATTTTTACTTGAGACGTAAAATTGTTATCTTGGATAACATGTTTGTTCTCTCGTAAAAAGTCATAGACAAGTGATTGGAAATATTACAATCTGTATAATAAATAACGATGTATTTTAATTTAGAATTATCGTAAATATGTAAACTGAAACTTGTTTTTGAATAAAGTTACTAATCAGTCTTTTTTGTTTTTCTACCATTTTCTATCAATGTTATTTAATGTGACCTTGATATTCAAAATAATTTTATTAAAACGCAAACAAAATTAAAATAAAAAATATGTGACATAAAAAAAGGCACAGAAGTAGGGATTCGAACCAGTAGCATCATTCACGAGCATCCATTTCTTAACCACTAGGCCATCTGTCTGTCACATGAATTGTGTGAAATACTCAAAGTGTTTTCGCAATATGAAGATAAAAATATGAAGGAAACTGACGCAGATGGCGCTGCTAGTCACGACTTTGACTAAAAGCACCAATAGAATGTCGCTGAACTTAGACATTGTGACATTATCGACCAATCACCACTCACTGCTCGTGTTGTGATGTTTCCTACATGTTGCCATAGATGTCGTCACTGGGGGGGGTCCGTTTTCTCTGCATGCGACCGTACGTGTATCACTGTAGTGACAGGTTGTCAGCCTTTACAATTTTAGGCGATACTAAAATTGTAATATTTTTTAATAAGGCCAAAATAAAATTATTTCTATGGAAAATGTTGTTAGCTGTTCGAATCGTTTAGTTTCATGGCTTTATAGGGTACATGAGAATTCGGAACGCTGTCCGGTGTTTTTTTTACCCCGAAAAGGGTCTTAAAAAAGTAGGTACACGATTTATTTTCAAAGGCACATAATGCATCCTAAGAGTCAGTCAAATGTATCTCTAGGACTGATGAAACAACCTGTATTTTCTTGAATTTTTTTAACTTTTTCTGCCATTACTTTTGAGAAATTAGGACCATTTTATTATAGGATCTTATCTTACCGCTTTTTATCTCCACAGAGTAATAATATCTAGTTGAGTTTAATAAATTCCACAGCAATTAAACAAAATACTTTTTTAGAGTTGATTTGTTCTGTTCTGATTGAAGTTGAAATAAAAAATTTGGTCTGTTATTTGAACCTACATAAAAAATGCTTTAGTTTGTTTGCCAATAACAAGTTTGCGAAGAATATTAATAGAAGTCTTTGTTCGTTTCAAAAAGAGATCTATTTTTAAAATTAAGTTTTTTTGCAGACTAAAATCTAACTAGCCAGTTACTTGGAATTTGTAATACATTCAGAACTTTCAGAAGTCTGTGTTCATTTGAAAAGTAAATCTATTTTTAAATAGAACTTATTTTTATCCACTGTCTGTTCTTACCTAATTTAAAAATCATCATTGATTCGATTTCGTATTTAAGTCTGTGTTTTTTTGAAAAATAAATTTATTTTTAAATATATTTTTTTTTATCCGCCATTTCTAGCCGCGGGTATCGTAAGAGGCAACAAAAGGACTCGAAGGCTTTATGTGCATTACAACTTTAGGTAGGTAGACAACCTGTCACTACGGTGATAAACGTATCATCTGAAAGGGCCCTGAATATTTGTCAGACGTGGCGATAGTGGCTGTATTCTTATGACTGTTTTGACCAAGATTTTTTTAACACATACTTATGCTAGATACAAATACAGATGATTAATTAATTTTGTATTTTATCAATGCCGCGTGATGCCGGCTTAGAATAGCATCAACCTTTTCTCGAATTATTGGAAACAGCCATCAATATTTGTTAGACGTGGCGATAGCCTCTGCCTACCCCGCAAGTGATAAGGGCGTGATATATGTGTGTGTGTGTGTGTGTGTGTGTGTGTGTGTGTGTGTGTGTATGTATATTTTTATCCAACCAGCCAGTCTTCGCCCAACCAGAGTCCGACCCGAGCTACACACGGTCCCAACGCTCGACTCACCGGCAAAGAGCAAGGCTTGTCTAGCACGAGGAGGTCTTCGTCCACGTGAATGATGCGCAAGGGGCAAGCGAGCACTGGGGTCTCGTGCCTGGCCCACCACGGACAGAACATTTACTAGAGAATCGACTTAGGTACGGTGACACCAAGATAGGCTTATGAATTTTAATAGTGTTCCCTAGAGTCTGTAAAATATAGGATGATCCCTGTGACGTTTGTGACCTTGGAGCAAATGCTACGACATAAGGTCTATTTTCTTTTGTTTACTAGGAGAAATCATCACAGAGATCATCTTATATTTTAACAGACTATAGAGTCGGGTTTTCATACAAACGTGTTCCTCTGTTTTCTCCCGAGTTATGCCTCTAGAGTTGTAATTATTTTTTTATTACATTAAGCCCTAACTAAGGCCATGCCATATCAATGCTTTTTTCCAAAAAAATATTTTTGTGATTTGGTTTTGTATGGGAGAAGAAAATTACTCTTCTTCTTCTTCTCGATATAAATAAAATAATAGAGGCATAGCCTTATTAGGCTTTATTATAATAAAAAATAATTATAACTCTAAAGGCATTACTCGGGAAGAAAACAGGGGAATACGTTTGTATCAAAACCCGACACTAGGGATAGCTCTTAGGCACTTTTTCTTTACAAAATATGCTGCTGTCACAGTACCCTGCTACGCCAATTCTATATTTAAACACGCTTGGTGTGAGAGCGGCCGCGAACAAACCTTGTTTTAAGAGTATTTCGTACGTACGACTAAGTTTTTTTTTTATAAGTTAGGCAACATACGATACGGGCGTACAAACCACAGATAAGGCAAATAGTGATTTTGATATAGTTCAAAACCATTTTATTTTCTCGAAATACTAACAATTGACCAAAAAACTTAGTCCGTTCGCACTAAAAACAGTTGCAGGGGCGAAATTCGCCGAACTAGCGGACAATGTGTAGTGATTACGGCTTCATACAGATGGATTTTAAATCCAAATAGAGTGTTACTAAAGTACGTGTTTTTAAAATATTTTATACCAAACTAATAAGTCGGAGCGCACACTTGACGCACAACGGAGCGCTAAAATATCGCAGCGTTCTGTCAGATCCATCGAAACGTCGCTCCCCATACTAAAACCGCACTCGACGGATGACACTGCGATAGCGCTGCGTCAACAGCGGTAGAGCGGTTTTAGTATGGGGATTGACATTTCTAATATGGATCTGACAGACCGCTGCGTTGTCTTAGCGCTTCGTCGTGCGTCAGGTGTGCGATCCGCCTAAAACTGAAAAACTCTCAAACAGCATTTGAACCATAATTTAACTATAAAGTTCTTTTTTAAGTTTCCTTTGATGCTTTCCATCTGCATAGAGCCAGTATTGGAAGCTATTTAGTATTCTGTGGCTACAGTTGAGTGGAGAGCTAAGCAAATTGACACGTTGCTTGGCTGACGGGCAAAGCCAAGCTTCGGATCTGGCTGCAAAGCTCCGTATTGAGTCGTCTTGGAAATGTTCTAGAACATTCTGAGTCAGTAAAGCTGTCCGTTGAACTGAATGTTAGATATCTGCGGTTGCATAAACTCGGACAAAAGTTCATTGACCTCTTCTACAAATGGATACAAAATACAGGGTGTAAAAAAAATTGCTGCAAATATTTGAAGGGGTGAATCAGCCCATGAAACTGTATAACTTTCCCCAAGGAACATAAAGTCGAAAAAAAAAAATTGAATTGCCTACTAACAAAGTCAATTTGTATGGGAGGTCCAAAAAAGGTCGACCTATGTTTCTTGGGGAAAGTTGTTCAGAGTCATGGGCTGATCACCCCTTAACATATTGGCAAATTTTTACACCTTATATAATGACGTAAAAGTTCAAGTAATTGTGAGGGGTTAATGAACTTTTATCAGATTTAAAAACGCACCGACTAATTCAAACTAACTTAAAATATAAAGTTCTATTCATTCTGTGTTAAAATAAAATGTTCAGCGTCTTTTTGAGTAGGTAAGTACTTCGAAAATCCTTCGAATTTAAGCAGGTTTTTATGATTTTTTAAAGATTATTTTCCCAAATAACACGTCTAAACTCACAAAGCTGATATTTGTCACTTTGTGAGTTAGTCCCCAGTCTGGTTAGGACATTGCAGGCTGTACCACCCGATTGTCCGTAAGTAAGATGGTTCCGTGTTTCGGATGGCACGTTAAGCCGTAGGTCCCGGTTGCTGTCTATGATTACGTGTTCTGTTATACCGTGTTGTAGGCTTAAGCATGATTATTTCTTAGAAAATATTGTTTGTACAGACGGAAACTTAATATCTATAAACAAGAATGTTTTATTGTTTTTATTTTATTTTTCTACCTACCTTCGCCGCCGCTCGCACACCATTCGCTAATTCTAAACATAATCATTATAGGGTCCGGGCCACGAACGAGGGCCCGTAGATCCAAGAACACTCGTCAAAGCGTGGTGTCGCACTGTTTGAGTCTCTATTACACCTGTCATAATGCATAACTCCTTTTTTCGACGCGGGCTTTCGTTCGTGGCACGAACTCTCATAATTCACATTGTCATAATTGCGTTTGCGCAGATTTCTGCACAGTGAAATCTTGACAGGGTTAAGTCAACAACCACATAGCCTCCTAGACGCTATACTAGGGTCCTATTAAAATCCGCGCGGTATGTGGGTAGCAGAACTTAATTGGCAGTAACAGAGCAGTGGGCCAGAGTTCGATTTCCGGTCGACGCTTGTAAATTTTTCAAGTTCTTATTTTCATTTATGAGAACTTAATTGCTTGACATTTTGTACCAATCATAATACTGCTACTCAAAGACCGCGCAGTTACCGCTAGGTTTGAATAGTGATTCAAGGCGAATACATTTTGGCTAGGTTAGGCATATATTCCTAAAGTGAGATTAGACCCTTGGTCAGTTGATGGAAATTTATGAGTTGACGCGATCACTGGCAATTCAGCATAAACACATTACCCTGTCCCTTATCTCACAAAACTCAGTTTGTTGGCACGTTAGGCGTCTACTAGGCTATGTGGTCGTTGTGTTTAGTACACGAAAGTACTACTTCTATAGAGTTTTTAGTTATTCACAAGTAGAGTTTACGTGTAGTGTGTTGTGGGATTTGAAGATGTTTGTTATTGAAATATTAATGAGAAAAGTTAATAAAGAAATCGGCAAAATCTAAGAAGTTTAGTCTTCAAGACAATTTTAAATTATTCACAAGTTGCAAAAAGCAAAGAATGAAATAATAAAACTACTCAAATTTAACATGATAACAATACAGGTTGTAAAAAAATTGCTGCCGAAATTTTAAGGGGTGAACCAGCTCAAGAAACTGAACAACTTTCCCAAAGGATCATAGGTCGGAACATGAAAAATATTTTAGACTTCTCCAATAAAAAATTACCGACCGATCAACTCCATTTGTATGGGAGGTCCAAAAAAATTCTCATTTTTCAACCTATGTTTTTTGGGGAAAGTTTTTCAGTTTTATGGGCTGATTCACCCCTTAATATAGAGGGTGTAAGAGACGGCGTAACGAAAACTTTGCAGGCGTGATCTGACTATGAAACTGGAGCTATGTTAATCAACTTAAAAAAGAAAACGACCTTCCATACAAAATTCCCGATCAGCTGACTGACTTTGTATGTACACTCAAAACATTTTTTCGTTTCCCAACATAGCCCCCATAGAAAAAGTTGTTCAGTTTCATGGTCTGATCACTCCTGCAAAGTTTTCGTTACACCGTCTCTTACACCCTGTATATGCAGTCAATATTTTTACACTTTATTGGTTCAAATGAGTACATATTATGGCTTACATGCATAGTGCACACAGTTCATTTGTAAATGGAAGTACACACTTAATTATCTCATTGAGATAAAAAAATACCATAATAATCAAGCCTAGCATTCATAAATACATTTGAAAATTTATCGCCCATGTGATGCCGGCTTAGAATAGCATCACCCCACGTCCTTCCCGCTGGAGTAATAGATGCATCGCGCTGTCATAGTGAGGTTGTAGCCAAGCAGCTTCAAACGAATGGTACACCTTTATGACGGGTGGTGTCGTTTCTATACGTAGTTATAGGTCTCAATGACTCACACACACACGCACATCACGCCTTCATCCCTTGCGGGGTAGGCAGAGCGTTAACGACCGTAAAAGTATGGTCGCTATCGCCAAGGTTGACAAATGTTGAGGGCCGTTTCAGATAATTCGAGTATCACTATAGTGACAGGTTGTCGGCCTGTCGCCTAAAATTGTAATACACATGAAACCCCTCCCTTAGTCGCCTCTTACCACCCCCAGGGGAAAGAAATGGGGTGATGCAATTCTAAGCCGGCATCACACGGCAAATGACAATGACTCAGTTGTAACAAAACTGTTTCTAAAAAACTCCATTCACGCCTCAGGTGTCTCTACTGACCGCATTTCTGTGCATTCGCCACAGGCTAAATAAATCAATTATTACCGCATCGGAGTAGTTTATTCTTTTTGAAATTAAATCTCCACATACAAAAACATTCCATTGCGTGTGTCACACACAACCAATCGTAAAATCTGCATTGCTCTGAGAAACAGAACACTATGAATCAAATAGGAGGGTGTAACTTAAAACTACTATGTTTTATGAATTAAAAAAAAAACTCTCGTTAAAGGACGGTGTAACGAAAACTTTGCAGGCGTGATCAGACCATAAGCTGAAAAACGTTTTCTATGGCGGCTATGTCGGGAAACGAAAAAACTCGTCGAAACTGATCGTGAATTTTGTATAAAAGACCGAAAAAAAATCACTTTTACCAACATAGCCACCATAGAAAAAGTTGTTCATTGCTTGAGCACGCCTGCAAAGTTTTCGTTACACCGTCTCTTACACTCTGTATTGTTCGTTTTCTCGCAAATGATACCATGGTGCTGGAGAGTTCTGTTACTGTCTAAAGTCTTAAGTTTATTTACGTTTCAAATACTTCTACTATTTTACACAATTTTATACGGAACATGTTATAGTATTAGACCTTGTCTGCCTGAGATAGTTAAAAATGTAATTTTTAAATACTTTGATGTAATGTAAGTTAAGAAATTATTCTTATTGTTACCATCGTTTCTTGCCAACAAATAAATACAAATGTTTTCAAAGGTACCGAACAAAGTTTCGTATCGCTGTTTCAGACATAATATGAGCTAAATATCGTATAAATCTACCAAAATCTATAGTAATATAATCCGCTTGATGTATATTTAATTAATGTTCTACGCTCTTATAAAATTGTATAAAATACCATCACGCAACGTCGATAATTCTTAAAGGCTATTCTCATTTCATTACAATTTGGGATGTACCCTTTCGCCCCAGGGACGGATTTCGCATTTTTTCATTTCAAGAGGGATTTGATTGACTGTGGCCAATTACATTGATTGATGCAATGCCCTGATGGGGGTCTCAAGTGCCCTTACGCCGGCCCTGGTGATATATCGCCATCATTTATATTATCTGTAAAATATTTTTTTCGCTATAAGTATTTTGGTATTGCAGATGTTTTGTTAACTTAGTACGTATTTATTTTCGTGAATTCGGCATAGGTATTGTCAATATTTGGTTTTAATATGGTTAGAATCTGTACTAGGTACTTTTCTTTTGTAGTTGTTAAAAATAATCCAAGGAAAATCAAATGAAATACAAAAAAATGCCTTATCAACATTTGGGGTAGGTACAAAACAATATTTCAGAGCCAGATTCCGTGGGTGCAGATGTTTTTCCTGTAGAAAATTGTTAATTTTCCTCGATCACAATTTCTAACGTAGCAAACTTTTTCATCTGTGTTGCCAAGCGAAAAGAAAACTCCCACAAAAAAGGATCAGAAAATAAAGAGTAAACTCTTCAAATAAATCCACTTCGCTAAACCCTAAATGCACTTCGACAGGCCACTCGTCCGTGAAAGCCCGAACACTCGAAAATTGTTATATAAACCAACATACAAACCAAGAGGCTTACTTTGAATATTACATTGGGGAGGAAACTCAGATCAAGAAATGGAGCCAGACGGAGCATCGCAAAGAATTCTAATTAATTGATTCATTGTTTGTGAATAATTTCATTGTCAAATATGTTACTTTACGTAGTCGGTCCCAAAGTTCTGTCACTGGCATATTATTTTTGAATTTAGAACACGGATTTGGAAAAGTTTTATTGCATTCCGTTTTTGAATGTTTAACAATTATTTTAAAACAATAAATAATCATTTGGGTCGATTTTTCACGATGGAGTGGACTTTGAAAGAAAACCGAATAGCAGTTTTGGCGTTGCATCGCTGTGGGCACTCGCCGAGTACCATTTTCAAGTTGCTCAAAAAATTGAAAATAACGCTTAGGTTTGGGTATCGTACTATAACTAGGTACACTGAAGTCTCTAGTGTTGAGGACAAGAAAAGAACTGGCCGGCCTCGCTCCGCCAGAACACCAGCAGTGATCAAAGCGATCAAGGAGCGCATACGAAGAAATCCTGTCCGAAAACAGAAACTTATGGCTTTGCAGATGAAGGTTAGTAGAAAAACAGTCAAAAAGGTTTTAAACGAAGACCTTAAGCTGCGAGCATACAAAAAAAAGAGTGGGCACTTACTTAATGCCCGTTTAAAAGAAATTAGACTCAAAAGATCTCGGGTGTTGTTAAAACGGTACGCGAAAAACCGGCACCGCGATATACTTTTTACAGACGAAAAAATTTTTGATACAGAAGAAAAGTATAATAAACAAAACGATAGAGTGTACGCTACCAGCTCTGAAGAAGCAGGAAACAAAGTTCCGCGGGTGCAACATGGGCATCATCCCTCTTCAGTCATGGTCTGGTTAGGAGTCTCCTACTATGGGCCAACTGAGGTTCATTTTTGCGAAAAGGGGGTCAAAACCAGCGCAAAAGTGTACCAAGAGACGGTTTTGGATCGGTACGTCAAAGACCTGCCCAACACACTATTTTCAGGACATCACTTTGTATTCCAGCAGGATTCTGCGCCCGCTCACAAAGCCAGGACCACTCAAGCCTGGTTTGAACGTCAAAACATTGAGTTTATAAGACACGAAGATTGGCCTTCCTCCAGTCCGGACCTTAATCCTCTGGACTATAAAATTTGGCAGGTCTTAGAGAGCAAGGTCTGTGCTAAGCCCCATAAAAATTTGGAGAGTCTGAAGTCAGCCATAGTTAAAGCAGTCGCTGAAATCGACATGGATATGGTGCGTGCTGCGATAGACGACTGGCCGCCGCGGTTGAAGGCCGTTGTTAAAAGCAAGGGAGGTCATTTCGAATAGTTTTATGTTATTTTGATTCTTCGATGATTGTATTTTTAATTGATATATAAATTTTTAAAAACGGATTGGTACTTTTTATTTTATCAGTATTTTCATATATGACAGAACTTTGGGACCGACTACGTAGTGCTGTTAGCTTCCCTCAAAAAATTAAAACAAAATAAATAAATAAAGAATTAAAAGCAGGACCATAAGTCTGCTAAATGAAAATCGTTTTAGTTGGATGTCGATTGGATCTCAGGTGGATGATTTTAGTAGTTTCGTAGTACGAAAAACAGTTTGAAGTATAGAAAATCACAATAGCACTGGAATGAGAGTTGAGTTTCGATGGCGTTACAATGACAAAAAATAGCAGACCCTGCTTTGTAGTATCACATCAATCATTTAGACGTCACGCACCAATCCTACGAACAATCCGATGATCCCAGGTGCGCCTACATAGGAAATATTGCTCGATAAGGTAAGCAAAATCTGTTATGATGTAAAATAAGTATCAACTTAAATATCCTGCACTTTTTTACATTTCAACTTTCAATAAAATTATTTGACTGACAGTCATGTACGCGTGACATCAGTCATGACAGTTAAACTTGTTTCATTGTATACTTTATTTTCTGACAATTTGAATTTGTTTGCATCTTTCAGAAATCCATATTATTAAATCAGAAGAATCATGCATCTCTCTCCATCGCTATTCAATGGATTATGTTACTTGCCAAATTGACCTCACTTTAGTCATTTGTCAAGTTAGCTCTCCAACATTTCATCGGTCTGGGGAGAGAAATACTCGGTCGACAGCCCTAAAGCTGCTTTGCATGCAAAATGCCGACAGCGACGCCTACATACCGACATTTCCCGTTTTATTCTACGTTGCGATGGAAAAATTGTGAAAAATGTGAAAATCGATGTAAGCCATGGAAACTTCTGCTTGGCTGTATGAAGCACGAGCTCTTTGCATCTCGTATAAAAGATGAAATGAAAACGGAACTGTAAAAATAAAATAAATAAATTAAATACCGACAGTAACATCTATGTACCAGTATTTCCTGTTTTAGAAGCGATGGAAAGATTGAGAAACAAAGTAAAAATCCATGTAAGCCTATGGAAATTTTAGCTTAGCTACATGGGTAAAGTCCCTTTGCTTCTGATTGAATAAAAACTTACTTGTAAATTACAATTCTTATATTTTCTTCCAAACCTATGTCATATGTTAAAAGTAAGCCTAGTACGAGTCATAATTATTTAAGCCTAAGTTTTGTTCAAATGAAGTCATGTATCTAGTATACAAGCCATTGTTCGTTTACAATAAATGATCTTTATTTATTTATTTTTTATTTATAGGTTTTTAGCAAAAAGCCATGCTTTTAGCCATGAAAGTTACAGAAACCGATTTTCTTCAGATACTGATGTAGTCCCTTTTTTAAATTAGCCTTAACTTAGATAAAAGCAAAGAATACTAACATAGATGAAAGTTAAACAGATTAAATACGGTCATAATAACCTGGCACTACCGCCATCTACCGCTTACAATAGGGCGGGCTGGACCAATCTAACACCTCTTTATATTCAAAGGCGAACTTTGTTCATATCAACGTAAACCTGCCCGCATGTACTATACAGGATGTTCTAGTATTACCACACTACACTTGATTTTTAGACGATCGATGTGGCGCAGTGATAGTGCTACTGCCTTTGACGCAGAAGGCTCCGGCTTCGATTCTCGGTGGGTCACTCACAAAGTTGACATTTATCACTTTGTGAATTTATTCTCAGTCTGGTTAGAACATTGCGGGCTGAACCATCCGATTGTCCGTAAATAAGACGGTTCCGTGTTTCGGATAGCACGTGAAGCCGTAGGTCCCGGTTGCTGTCTATGATGTCAGATTCATACTAGAAACGTCAATCCCCATACTAAAACCGCTCAACCGCTGTTGACGCAGCGCTATCGCAGTGTCATCCGTCGAGTGCGGTTTTAGTATGGGGAGTGACGTTTCTAGTATGGATCTGACAGACCGCTGCGATATTTTCGCGCTCCGTCGTGCATCAAGAGTGTTCAACGGATGAGTACTTTTCCGAACACCCTGTCTGTACACTCAGCTCTATCATAAAAGGAGATATAAGCGGCTACGCGTCGTGATATTAGAAGTTTTCACCGACTATCTAGTTTGAGAGACCTTGCAACGTTAATCCTTATTTGAACTGTATAATCGATAAAAAAAATACACGTGGAAACCACAGCGGAAACTTAAGCTTTACAATTTAATTTAAATTTAAACTAAAACGGGTTTTTAAAATATTGCGTTAGGTGATTTTTTTAAATTTATTTATTTATGTGCTTATTACGACATTAAATCTTTGTATGTTTTGTGGATACCAGATTCTGCTGCAACTGTTTTTATAAAACAGTTATTGATCAGTTTGGGTAACATGCGAACAACATCATTTTCTATTTTAAATTTTGAGAACGCACAATTTCATTAGGAATAAAAAGCTTTGAATAATTTCACAGTAGAATTCGATGCGCCCGAGATAATGCGGAGGCAAAATGTTGGCCAGGCTAGTTTTGAAATTGTTTATATTCAGTAGGCTGGGTTGCAAATTCTTCTCCTATGGCCAGTCCGTGGAAGTCTCCCATCAGAGAGCTTCTATACGCCGGCTAGCGCTTTACGTGAATGCCAAAGGACTTTGAGGGGCGGCTTTGGGAAGCGGATGTCTGTGGTTGCCGCCAAAGGATTTCCAATTGAAATAATTTCGTGTCAGTTTCTATGATATTTCATCTGCGGTTATGTCCTTTACGGATATTTAGTCTATGGTAATTTAAAGCTAGGAATCCTGAACATCATTTAAGTTATAATAATATGTGAACCAAACTGCACTTTTTTGCAATAAAGCTGAAAAACATATTAACATAAAGAAAGAATATACGTACCTCCAAAATCTACTATGTAAATTTCTAGTTTTAAATTTACCCTCTTAAATATTAACACCAAGCATGCAATGGATATGAAATATTGAAAGAATATTATATGGAAATGTTAAGAAAGAAGCTTACACCAATCTACTAATTATGTTCCTTTGACTTGTTAAATTTCTTTCCAAACAAAATACGTTACAGTCGATTGACGAAACACCTTGATAATCTTAAGCAAATATCAAATCAACATCTGCAAACTTTGGAAAGCTCTTCAACAAGTAACGTAAGGAACAAACGCAATAAAAGTCGACGGTGTACAAAGTTACAAAGATAAAGTATGACAGAAGCGATACATAACATGGCTGTCTCAATTGCCACTTACGGGGATAGAGGCTGGTTTGTTGACAACCACAATGTCCTCGTCGATATGTACGAGGGTGATCGGTTGGCTGGTGACCGGTACTTCGTGCCTGCAACGATACACACGTCAGGCTCTCGAGTCTCGAGCTCTGTAGGCAGAAACCCTGAGCACAACCGTCCTTCTGTAGAACCCGAATTATTGAAGAAAAGATGTGTAAATGGGGGCCGCTACTTCTGGTAGAAACAGCAAAATACATTCTTGAGTGTAAATACGTCGCAGAACTTTGCCCCAATCACGAGAGCCCATGGTTTTCTTCCAATTTTTCATCCAACAACAGTCTTTTTCATTAAAACGTTAACACGGCACTTCCAACAAACCACACACCAACCACAACAAAACTGTTTCTTTTGTATAATGTACAAATATAATGTTAGGGCACTAGAAAAAGACATCCGGCCGCCATTTACAGAACCTTTCTCCCAAAAAATGGATCATAAACCGCTTGGTAAGTAAACAGGTACATGACACACAATGTTACATCGAAGTTCGGGTGTTAATCTGACGTTATGCTCAGAGTTTCAAGTTTCGGGTCCTCGTGAATGATATACAGATTAGACGAGAACAGAACAACAAATGAACATGCGTGACGCAAGGTACTCGTAGGCATTTATGCGGAAATGTAATCTCGATGGACGTTCTGTGAAAAATTGTCAAAGATTATTTTTAATTTAGGTAACAGAAGTGCATTCGCATGCCCATTCGGTGCTTTATGTTTTAGAAGGAATTGTTTTATGTTATATATATTAATTTCATTTCTATATACATATAGTCCCTACAAGCTGCTTTGTGTAGCTAACGTCACGTATCCAAATCAATAAATTTACTAAAAATGTGTTAAAAAAATGAAAAATAAATTGTATCAGGTTAATATTTCAATGTACAAGTTCTAAATACATTTTACACCACACCATTGAAGAAGAAAGATGAATAAGAAGAGACATTGTTAGAAGTAGTTATATTATGTACAAAATCATGTACCTGTATGTATGTATATGTAGATATGTTGAAGTATCTCTATGTTGAAAGTAATGTGTTGTGTTGTATCAAAATAAAAAAAATCGTGTATAACGTGACAACTTAAAAGTGCTGCATCTATAAATGTCTCAACTTTAAAGCTATCTACATTTTAGTCTGAGCATAGACACACAGGGCCGGGCTAGTCAATTCTCGATTGTCCAAAATAATTGTCCATTTTTGGGTTGTCAAAGTTTTGGGCAAACAGTATGAAAATTACTGGTAGCTATGCAGCAAAGCGTCACAAAAGAGACGCAACATTATTTTTTTGAGTCTTGACTTATAGGGTGCATACAGACCATTCCTTAGTAGACAAGTAGTAAAAAAATACGTTTCCTCGTACATGTTTCTACGAAAAATTTGTTCACTTTCATGGCCCGAATGCACTCTATCAGAGAGTAGGCACGGCCCGG
Source organism: Keiferia lycopersicella (assembly GCA_029255805.1). Classification (NCBI taxonomy): domain Eukaryota; kingdom Metazoa; phylum Arthropoda; class Insecta; order Lepidoptera; family Gelechiidae; genus Keiferia; species Keiferia lycopersicella. The sequence goes on from JARACZ010000017.1 coordinate 3,143,638, forward strand.
CACGGTGTGTCTGCTATGACGCCTGCACAATTCACAAACGGGTTTACCTATGGACCACATTGGCGAGCAGATCGTTGTGTTTCAGCCTGTAGTCAGGGTCGACCCTTTCGTAGTTGACCGTCAAGGTGCCAGCCCTGATGCACCGCTCGTATTCAGCCGCGGGGTGAGCCCTGAACTCTCTCGCGAAAACGTCCAAGATCTTCTCGCCGACCCACCGCCCTTTGGTGAACGTGGTGAATGTGAAGTAGTAGGGGTATACTTTTCTGAGACCTGCGGAAAAAATATTTCAATGATAAATTTATACACTCGAACACACTCACTTCTCGCATAAACCTATTTAGGTTTTAGATAAGTGTCTTACTGCCAAAAATTAATTTTCTTTTTTGTATTGAACAATATATTTAAAAATAAAGGTAAATTCAAAGTTATACTGATTTTTTAATTTCTTATTCATTCACCTTATTACTCATTAAGTTTGACGAAGAGATCTGAAGGGAACACAACTTATACGCAATTACACCTATAATTGAATTTTTGATTATACTATACAGTAGTTACTCTAAAGTTTAGGTTAATATTATCAAAGATGGCAAGAGTGAACCTTCTGTAAACATCCTTCATCTACGCATCAGATAACAATTTTTTGCCATCCTACATACGCGCGGTATTACTTATATCTACGTAAACTTAGTTGCAGACCTGTCAAGTACAAACACAAACAACATTGCCAAAACAACTTGAAACCAAGATACCGGTATTCGGCATTGCGGAAAAGGTACCGCAGTGTACGAAACTAATAAAAAACAAGTTAACTAAGGTAAATAGTTTAAAACCGCTAACCGACTGTGAGAATTGACATTAAACAAATTCAGCATGTATCAAATCAACGAGGCCACCGCGAATGGTACCCGGAGCCCAAAATTTTATATTGTTTAGGTACTTTTAATAAAATTTTACAATATCTGCAGTTCCACCTATGTTTCTAGAATACTTTTCTTAAAGCTTTGCACTATTTTAGGAAAATCACCTAACAGATGACCTGTCCATTTCAGGTACATTTTGGTCAGACTATGCGTACGTTTATTTAAAAAACAAATTTATTTTATTTATGAACTATTTTATACAAAACTATGTAGGACATGTAGGAGGTGCAATCGGTATCTTTCTATACTTTCTATACCTCGCAAAGAAAATATACAAATACATTGATAATGAAAACATCAATAAAGAAACCATCAATCTCTCTTTTACTTTCGGCACAGTCGGTCAAAGTAAACAAAACAAGGCCGGAGCAAATAATGCAGAAAAAGAAACATATTTGGCCGGGGTCCCGTGAAGTGACAAATGATGCTAAATGAAACGTGTATGCCAGCCAACTCGTGTTGTTTTTGCGCATAAATATTCACTTATGCCTCGGTAGGGCTAAGCCTAGTTATGAGAATTTGGTGCAAGATTTCTCCCCCGCCATAAGTTTTCATTTGCATGACAGTTATTTGAATGGGCGTGCCAATTTGCTAAATTTCTTGGTTTGCTTCTGTTTTTATTATATTTCTTGCATTTAAGATATGTATGTCCCTGTAAGGCCCAATTCAAATCTGAGCGGATTCGGTATATAGCGGTATCGTGATTGGTACAATTGGCAAGCTATTGAGTACGCCCCTAGTGGATATCGCTCAGATTTTAATGCGTCTTAATTTTTGTCAAGACTTAGATGTAAATGTCAGACGTAAGTTTCTACTAAGGTAAACTAAACTAAGGTAAACTAGGTTTCTTATACCAATATTTTAACACCCGCCTTAGAAATGTAATTATTAGGGCTCATCAGCACACTAAAATACGAGACTTATTGACGTCCAGACGATGCAGTCACAGGGAATGCTATAGTCCAATCCCTGTATTCATTTTATCCTTTCATCACCTTTTACAATACCCACAAATCACTACATAGTATAAAGCAAAGTCGCCTTTTGCGCCTATGTATGTTTTCTTAAATCTTTAAAACTAACCAACGGATTTTGATCAGGTTTTTTAATAGATAGAGTGGTTCAAGAGGAAGGTTTTGATATATACAACTTGCAAGGAAAACATCTTATTCCCACGGGAAAATGAGTTACAGCGGGCGCAGCCACAGGGAGGGCCGCTAGTAGCAAAAACAAAGTGATGTTATTCATTCACACCCAAGCCAGGTCTATGTGGTAAACTTTGCAAGTCATTCTCACAGGATTCCATTATTAAGATTGTTTCCAACCTTCCGTCTATTCGAGGCTAATTTAAAATCCATTATGGATTGATAATATCCGCAGTGGCTTATTGATGTTTCTCGGATTTAATTTACTTAAAAACCTTTTAATACTTTGTCTGCTAACAGCTCGTACGTAAAATATTGTTTCCCGTTAATCTATTTGTCCTCGGTAAGAAGTAGAAGCGGTCTTAACATAACATAGAATAACAAAATTCTTTATTGCACAAAATTGGAACAACATGTTATTGGTCTTCTTACCTACATTCGTTTTTTTTTCAAAGTGAAGATTAATAATAAATTTACACTGAGTAATTTCAGTTTGTTTATTAGGACACTACAGACTAGACCACTTAATAATTAGTCGTAAGAAAGGCGGTTTTGTGCTTTGAAGGGCACGTAGGGCACGTTATAAGCTGTATACGGTTACTCAGATGGCATATCACACAAATAGGAAGCGAAGATTTTAAAAAATCTGACACTACGATCAACAGAGTAGCAGCGAAAGAGTTAAAGAGCCTTCAATAGCACCTAAGTACTAGATATTGATTATATTATTGCCTGTAACGTAACCCACCATAATAATATGATAAAGTTTTCACCATTTGCATGATGAATACATAAAATTTGATCAAATTGTATCATTAGCAAATTAAACCGCCTTGGTTGAAAAATTCTGACAGCGTTCATCGGGTCGATGGACGACATGGTGTCCCGTCCCACACGAAAAGAGAGAAGAGAGCAAATTAAAAAGAGAATTCTTACAACGCAAAGGATAATACAGTATTTTCGAAATTAAACTACGTCTAAATTCAAAATTCAGTCATGTCTTATTTCAATAGTGTCGAACATGTCTATTGTCGAAGTAGCGTAATGCCGAAATGTAGGTATGTCGAACATGTGTTTTTTCGGAGTAGCGTATGTCGAAGTTCAGTTTTCAGGTCTAAAGATGTATTTAAAGATTATTGTTAATAGAAAATCTGGCACAAGGGTCCATCGGGTCGTTGGACGACTTGGTGTCCCACACGAAAAGAAGAAAAATAGAAAATATATTTTTTATTATAATCTACTGATTTTCAAGATAATCTGTAGGTAAGTACAGTACAAAGCCGATTTAGAAGACAGCCCAAAATCCTCTTTCCAAATTGGAACTTTCAGGAAAAAAAAAATGGATTCAATCAGGATTAACGTCTGCGATGGAATTTTCATTCTCAGTCACATTGACCCCGTAAATAATCCTTTGATTTCCTTCCTTAGTACTCTTAGGGTCAGTGAACACCTAGCGCTATCGGGCGCGAGCCGGAGTTGGTAGCAAATTGAAAAGCAGGCGACATAGTTTGAGGTCGGTAAGTAAGACGAATATTTTATTGTTACAACTGCTGTTTTTTTTAACTAAAGTTACTAAAGTAAAATCAAACAATACAACTACGAGTGATTTCAAAAAGTCGCCGCGTTCCGCCCAACGTGAGAAGACAGCCAGGCAAGTAATATCTCTTAAATTTTTCGAGAGTTCTTTTATTTTCCGGATACGATGGGAGCAAAAATGCATGAAATTCGGTAGTTGTCCGGATTGCTTCGGTTATTTCATGCCGATCAATAAAGACTTTATTTTCAATTTGCTTTACAACAGGGCTCGTCTCAAATAGCGCTAGATGTGCTCCGGCCTTTATAAGATTATCGCTTGCAATAACTTTGAAGTTCTCATTTCTTTCAATATCTTGAACCTTGGACCCCTTTTTAGGGGGCACAAAATGTGTCCTTCGATTTATTTTAACGGTAGATCCTAGCTATTCAGCCGGGGTTTTCGAGATTATCAGGGTTTAAAAAGGTTCTTACGTTTGTGGACTCTTACTTTTCTAGATAAAAGTTATCAAGAAAATGGAGTGATAAAAACCATTGCGTAACATAAAAACTTAGTTGAAAACTTGATTTTGTGTCGCTATGCATAACAGTAAATATTTTACTAACTGATTAAATAATTAATGCCGTGTGATGCCGGCATAGAATAGCATCACCCCAATTCTTCCCGCGGTTGTTGTAAGAAGCAACTAAGGGACTCGAGGGATTCATGTGTATTACCACGTATTACAACTTTAGGCGACAGGCTGACAACCTGTCACTACAGTGATACACTAATCATCAGTGGACCTCAATACTTGTCAGACGTGGCGATAACGACCGTAATTTTACATTTCTAGTACGGGGATTAACATTTCTAATATGGATCTGACAGACCGCTGCGATGTTTTAGAGCTGCGTCTTGCGTCAAGTGTGCATATTGATAAAAATATTTGTAAACATTCTGGGCCTCTGGTTACAATAATTTAGGCAAATTTAGATTCATGGAGCCAATCTTCTACGCACACAATCAGACAGAATAACCAACTACCCGGGGGCAGACATCTTATTGCCAACTTGCAAAATTTAATTTGCCCAAATTGTAGTTACCTAAGGAAGTTACACCGAGTTTGACAACCCTCGAGTAACGGCCTTTCTCCACTTAATTGGCATCCGTCATTTGCCGGTCCGTCAATTTCCGATCCGATTTAGAAATCTATTACACTACTATGCATGCTTTTCCACTCTTCCGGCATCCGGCATTTATCGATCCGGGCATTTTCCAAAGCGAAATTTGTATTCTGACGGTCCGAAGTGACAGACTTACAAAAAGTATGCATACAAAAGTTACTCTTTGAACTCTACAATGACGTCACTCTAGTAACACTTGATTTTAAGGTTCCGTGGTTATTATCACTAAAACTATAAGACATTATAACGGGTTTTAACTCACGGTAGGGATATATCGAGCACCCAATATTTCGGCGATGTTGCAATCGCCATGATCACGGGTAAACTGGAGCGGCTGCGGGTGACGGCTAAGGGCAAACATATCTGTCTACCCTCATTCTTCTGCGTTTTTTCGGAACACTTTGGTCACTATCGGTATTCACTCGAAAGTCATCTCGACAACACACACTAACGGTATCGCATGATTTTATTGCAGGTTTAGACACAAACTTATTTTTACACAAATTTACCACTGGATTCCATGTACTTGACAATTTGAAGCCATCTTCTCTATTGAAATTTTTGTACTTGGTGATTTCAATAGCCTCGCTTACCAGTCTTGGTATGTAGTGGCGTTCGGTCGAAAGTACTTTTGGATTATGTAATTCGATCCAGTGGTTTGGACCAGACTCAAGCAGGTGTTCCGCAATGGCAGACTTATGTGCTTCATTGTTTTTCACTGCCTTTATGTGCTCTTTGACACGGGTGGAGATGGTCCGCTTAGTTTGACCAATGTAACAACTACCACAACTACAGTCTATTTTATACACCCCTGGACATTCTAATGGAAATCGATCCTTTGGTGACCGTAGAAACTGCGATCATGGCGATTGCAACATCGCCGAAATATTGGGTGCTCGATATATCCCTACCGTGAGTTAAAACCCGTTATAATATCTTATAGTTTTACGTCACTCTAGTGTCCGTCTTTTACTGTATAGGTGGAAAAGCGTCATTCGGCATTCGAATATTGTCGGAAGGCTACTTCCGACATCCGGCAGCCGGACCGGATAAGTGGAGAAGCGCTGTGACGATATCAGTTTTATTAGTGCCTCAAGTAGGTAAAGTAAAGCGAACTAAGATTACTTTGACTAGAAATTGCTTTAAATAAGACAACTTTTGGCAAGTCTTTGGGTCAAATAAAAGAGAAGGAAAATAATTTTAAAATAAAATCTGTACGTTTAACTTTTCTGATTAATTTGGCAAGGAAAGAAGGTTCTGTCGAAGAGGAGACAGATATAAAGTGCAAAAATACTAGCTGCAAATTTTAAGAGGTGATTCAGCCCATAAAATTGGACAACTTTCCCCAAGAAACTTAAGCCGAAATATGAGAATTTTTTTTGGACCTCCCATACAAATTGACTTGGTCGGGCGGTAAATTTTGAATGGGAGGTCCAAATTTTGTTTTTCATTTTTGTCCTATGTCCCTTGGGGAAAGATGTTCAATCGAAAAAATTCGGACTGCCATATATACGTAAATTGACTTGGTCGGCTGGTACATCTTGTGCCGGAGGTCCAAATATCTTTTTTTAAATTATATCTTTTAATACATACATACATACATATATCACGCCTTTATCCCTTGCGGGGTAGGCAGAGCGTTAACGGCCGTAATAATACGGTCGCTATCGCCACGTCTAACATTTTTGAGGATTGTTTTCCAAGCTTGTTTCAGAAAACATGTGTATCACTATAGTGACAGGTTGTCAGCCTGTCGCCTATAAATTGTAGTACAACAATATCCTCGAGTCCCTTAGTCGCCTCTTACGACACCCGCGGGAAGGATGTGGGGTGATGCTATTCTAAACCGGCATCACACGGAGAATATCTTTTAATATATATATATTATTTTGTATTAGGTTATAACCAGCCCGTCTTAAGGTTTCGATATCGGGTAAAATTTTGCCCTAAATTGTACACCTACGTAACCTATGAAAAAAATCCAACTTACCATTTTCAATATAGTACGACGTCTCATTGTATCTGTCGTCTGTGAAACCGGGCCTCTTCGCTTTCAGAGCTTTTGTTTCTAGTTTTGCCTGAAACAAACAAACACACAGATTGTTACTACACACGTCATTTGTTCTTATTAACAAACTATCCGCCCCGCCCCGCGATTTCACCCGTTTTCCCGTGGGCATCATCCATCATCGTACATGATGGATGTAGCAGCAGCACACGAGCAGGAGTGTCGGTAGCCAAGTGGTTAGGACTTCAGTCTTACAGTTTTGAGACCCGAGTTCGATCCCCGCGATGTACCAATGTGTTTAACCGAATGCTCTTATGGTGAAGGAGAAAAATTGTGATGAAATCCACATTCAAATAAAATTTGAATTCAGACGACATTTTAATGTGACTTAAACTAGGCGTTAGCCTACGTGTTGCAGAGGTCAGATGGCAGTCGCTCTGTGCAAAAACTGGGTTCCACGTCAAATCCCCTAAGTTAGGTAGCCGACCCTGACAGAGAACAGGATAAGGCAAGGAAAATGAATTATATTCTGCATCTAAACCATCCTCTTAAATAACTCTACTTATGCAAAAACCGCAAAAAAACAGTGTACTTTAGGAGGAAATCTAAGCAGAGAAATGTAAAAAGCTACTTCATTTTACACCATGTGATTGGCAAACGATTGCCTTTAGGCACTAAAATGTTGATGCCAGTACAATAAAGTTAATTAAGCAATTAAAACATAATCCCATAATAACACAGAATCCCATGTTATTGCTGTAAATTATGAACTGAACTTTATATCCTCAAATGGTACCACGCAATAAGTAATTCGTAAAATCATTTCTAGTAATCAACCAGTACAAGTTAATATAGCTGATTAACTTTTGATAGCTTAATCATAATGGTTTGAATTTCTACTATAATGGGGACTAACCAGGTACCAAGTTATAAATGCCGCGCCGTGTGATGCCGGCTTAGTATAGCATCACCCCACATCCTTCCCGCGGGTGTCGTAAGAGGCGGCTAAGGGACTCGAGAGTATTGGTGTATTCCAATTTTTAGGCGACAGGCTGACAACCTGTCACTATAGTGATACATAATGTTTGGTGAAACAACCTTGGAAAACAATCCTCAAAAATATCGGACGTGGCGATAGCGACCATATTCTTACGGCCGTTATCGCCCTGCCTACCCCGCAAGGGATAAAGACGTGATATATTTATGTAGAAAAGGTGTCAAAATATTAGCTGCAAATATTTTAAGAGGTGAATCAGACTATGAAACTGAACAACTTTCCCTAAGAAACATAGGTCGAAATATGAGAAAATTTTTCGGTCGGTTGGTAATTTTGTATGGGAGGCCCAAAATTTTTTTTCATATTTCGACCTATGTTACTTGGGGAAAGTTGTTTAGTTTCATGGGCTGATTCACCCATTAAAATATTTGCAGCTAATTTTTTAACACCCTGTATAGCTGATAAACTTTTGATTACTTAATCATAATGGTTTGAATTCCTACTATAATGGAGACTAACCAGGTACTAAGGTATAAATAGCTTTAACTAGATGTGGCTAGATCGTCGCTTAGTCTCTCGTCAAGCATCTCGTCTGAGCATCAAAGGGTTAAAATTTAGCCAGGGTCGATCGGTGCGCCGGTGGCTCAGTAGCAGGTATTATCCCTTGCGGGGTAGGTAGAGCATTAGCAGCTGTAAGAATACGGTCGCTATTTCCACGTCTGACAAATATTGAAGGCCCTGTCAGATGATTACATGCATACATACATATATCAGGCCTTTATCCCTTGGGGGGTAGGCAAAGCGTTAACGGCCGTAAGAATACGGTCGCTATCGCCACGTCTGACATTTTTGAGGAGTGTTTTCCAACGTTGTTTCAGAAAACATGTGTATCACTATAGTGACAGGTTGTCAGCCTGTCGCCTAAAAATTGTAATACATCAATATCCTCGAGTCACTTAGTTGCCTCTTACGACACCCGCGAAAAGATATAGGGTGTTGCTAGTCTAAGCCGGCATCACACAACACCCATTTTACGCCTATAGAAAATTGACAAACGAACGCGAAGAAAAACTTCAGAGACTTTTACAAATAAAGATGAAACACACAAAACAATAGCAAAAGTCGAGCCGTGAATGATTTTGTTTTGTTTAGTTGCGTAGACAGTTTGCTTTCCGAAAATTCACGTATATTTTTCACTAAATTGAAGAAATCTAACTGAATGATTTCTAACAATATGAAATCATAGAACCATTTCATTACCTTTTCATAGACAACTCCAAGAACTCGTTAAGAAATAATCTGATTAACGTTGAGAGATAATCTTGTACTATCATCTATTTAATAGATGAGTTTATTTGTTATATACAGGGTGTAAGAGACAGTGTAACGAAAACTTTGCAGGCGTGATCAGACCATGAAACTGAACAACCTTTTCTATTGGGGCTATGTTGGTAAACATAAAAAATATTTCGACCTTCCATAAAAAATTCCCGATCAAAAAATTTTTTCGTTTCCTAACATAGGCTCCACAGAAGAAGTTGTTCAGTTTCATGGTCTGATTACGCCTGCAAAGTTTTCCTTACCCTGTGTAGGTACTGGTTATTCTAAATAACTTACAGTCTAAAAAACAAAGCAATTCCACGTTTACGAGTTTCTAGACCAAAATACTAAATTTTCGACTTTCACACTCTGAAAGTCTACTTCAATATCGTATTTGAGGTAGCACATCCCATCAAAAATCCGGAACTCAATTTGCGTACGACATGAAAAATTTGCATGTGACTGGCTCTGGCTGAATTCTATCGTATCACCAGTTCTGGTCCCCGCCGGGTACCTAATAAATGCTATAAAGACAAAAAGTTCAAGGGAAACATTGTCCTAGTGTCAAAATGTACAAACTGCCTAGTGGCAAAATGTAATATTGCCTAAATGCCACTATGATAGAATACATCAAAGCTATAATATTCAATTATACAATTGGTCGTAGTTGTTCCTCTAAGGCCCGTATTTACAACTCTGAGAGCGATCTCAAGAGCGGTTTTGATATTAATGTCAGTCAATACTAACAGCACCTCAATGTCGCACTCAAGATCGACCTCAGAGTTGAGTCCATTATACGGGCCTAAATATTAGCACTCTGATTCTTGAATATACTACCAATAGAATGTCATCTACAGATTATGTCTACTGTTATACCCACGTATAACGGTGTTGATTTATCCCACCCGATAAATACAAGGCAGTATAAAAAAAAAGAGAAAATAATGTCTTAAAATATTGTCTTTTTTACAATTACTAATATATTTGCTTTTTTTTATTTATTTGACATAGTGTACACAAACATAAGAATTAGTCAATGCCTTCGCTAAACCTCGCCGTCATTTATGAATCAAATCATTTATTAGAACGCGTAACAGCTTTTTTTTTTTAAATTACGATATCTTCCTGAGCGCTTTAGAAGCGAAATGGAAGCACCTGGTTATGATGATTCAAAAGCCATTCGCCACAAATGTCGATGAATCAAAAAAACATATCGAACAAAAACCGTCGAGAAAAGTGTTTCGTATCTATTATACAGGGTGTCCTCCGGCGGGACGTGCGGTGTGGCGAAATGAGAAAAGTTTTTTAAAAGCGAAACAATCTACCAACAAGCTTTTTGTTGCAATGGCCGCCGTCTGTGGAGCGAGGATATAACTTTTGAGGCAATGGAATTAAAAACGTTCCCGTTTTGATGGCTGGCAACACTTCAAACGCGTGTTCTGAATTTTATTGTGTCGAGAGTTTTCTTTGGGTAATCGATTTTTGAGCTTGTTTAAGGTCTGAAAATTGGGAGAAAATATGGTTATGTCGAAGTGGACTTATTGGTACACTCCGCAGCTTCGAGCAACACGGTCTTCCGTCTCGTTCCGACCCAGAACGAGAGGCCATGTTGCTCGAAGTTGACCAGTTATTGGTGACAGGTAACATTGGTGCCTAGCTGGTGTCATCATTAGGTACATAGTATAAAGCAAAGTCACTTCCCGCGTCTGTCTCTATGTCCTTTATTTATGGTAAGGTCTTTAAAACTACACAATAGACTTAGATGCATTTTTATTGAATAGATATAGGTAGTGATTCAAGAAGAGGGTTTATATAAAGAGAGTTTATATGTCTTATTTCCAAGTGAAAACGATTAGCAGTATCTAGGTGGAACCTCTGGGCGGGCCGTTAATCCGCAATAAGATTTGAATTTGCCTTCGTTATAGCCACAAAAAGCTCAGCTTAAATAAAATAAAACCGCTTTGCAGCCTCAATCACGCTTCATCCAACGCAGCAGTGCATTTAACACGAATGATGAATAAACAATAAAGAAAACCAGGTCATGGATCGATGTTTAATATTACAGTTTTGCTCATCACAACGTCCACAATGCAATCCATGGCGCGCGGTACGACAGCCGTGATTAAAATTCGTATTTCTATTAGTGCTGTGACGGGGCAAAAAGTGCACGATTTTTGTGTCCCGTCCCGATTATCCCAGGTGATTTTGGACTATTTTCGTGACTGTGTCAATTTTAAAGTATGTTTCGATAACAGGAATATGTGCCGTTGGGTACGTGCGTAAGGGTTTACGATGGTTCCATACTAAAGATGGCGCGTTGTTACACAACCCTGCCAGAGGCCAAGTAGGAAAGAGGTTGAAAAACTGACACCTGGTTTAGTCGAGTCGTTCGAAGAAAATGATATGGATCGATGTTATATTACAGCTTTACTCATCACAACGTCCACAATGCAATCCATAGCGCGCGGAGCGACAGCCGTGATTAAAATTCGTATTTCTACTAGTGCTGTGACGGGACAAAAATTGCACGATTATTGTGTCCCGATTATGGTAGGTGAGTTTGGTTATTTTCGTGACTCTACCTACTTATTCACGTGACTGTGTTCATTTGAGATAACGTACACAATAATGTATATATAACATATAATCAGGCCTCTTTCCTGGGGGGAGAGGCAGAGACTACATCCTACATTTGAAATTGCCCGTTTGAATCAATGTTCCGATAGGAAAATCACCCGTTGGGTATGTATCTCTATAGAAATAAACCGTTTTAGATGTGAATGAGAACTTCCATGCTTAGGATGGCATGTAAAGCTGTTTCTTGGTTGCTACACCACCCTGTCAGAGGGTTACTAAGGCGGTTAGCTTGATTAATTCTGACAAATAGTTTAAAAGAATCGTTTGTGGACCCACAAGTCAAGAAGAACCAGGATATAAAACAACGTTTAGTAATCTAACTTTAGAAGTGCAAAAGAGATCAATTCTCGTCATTCTTTACGTCCACCATAAGTCTCCTTTTCTATTTTGCCTCTTCCATTCCTCATGGAATTAAGCAAACAAAAGAAAATGGTTTTCTTTAAAAAAATATGTCATTCCTTCACTGGTTTCATAAAGGTCAAATCATACTTTTTTCTCCACGTGTAGACATGATAACAAACCATAAAATAGATCATGCGTCATATTTCCTTGTCGTATTTCAATCGATGTACACTTGGCCGATGTCCCGTACAGTTGAGTGCAGATATCCCGGATTGTCCCGTAATGTCCCGGATTGTCCCGATCGGTACACTCGGGTACACTAGCGGCTGACAGTTACCGGATGGATTAATGTTCAACAGAGCGTTGTCGGAGATACTATAATGTTTAATGGATTAAATTTGTAAATGATTTTTATTGTACTCGCCATTTCTGTAGTCGAAGGGCTAGGTATGAGAAAATAATTACGATCTTAATGATCTAGAAAATCTGAGTATGGCTTTTTCTAATAAGAGCATAGCTGATCGGTAAACAGTGATTCTTGCAATGTTGGGCTTCATAAACTGGTTCAACTTTCAAAATATTTTCGGCAAACATTTAGATTACTTCATTGGTCATCTTCTTAGCGTGTCGATGGCAGACACTACACCGTCGTAGCCCAGAACTTGGCCACATTAACAGCGCTAGCAGATGCTGTCATAAGATCGTCCTTTGTGCAGGTGTTGGGGCACGCTGGACACGATATTAGGTGGTGCATCGTTTGGACTGCACCACACAAACAGCTTACGTCGGCACCCTCCAAGAAGCCCCACTTGGCCATGTTTTCCTTGCTCCGGCCAGTTTGGGTCCGAAGTCTATTCAGGGACTTCCAAACTGGCCACGGTAATCCATGACCAGGCGGCAAGCTTTCAGCGATAGGGACGAAAGGAGCTGGTAGGGTTACCTTTTCCTGCCAAAGTTTGCACCTCGCTTGTTTGGGGTCGATGCAAAGAGAAGACACGCACTTTACAAAATTATTGCGACTTTTCAGCCGTTGTGGCACTGGGATGTGGTCGTGTAAAGGGTGCCGTGCATCTCACTCCATCTTTGCTCTTTCAAGGGAGCTAGCCACAGTCCTGCGAACAGCTGGGGGCGCTATACCTGCCAGTGGGTATAGCTGGCTAACCGGGGTCGGTTTCAAGCAACCAGTTATGATCCGGCAAGTCTCATTTAAGGCTGTATCCACTAGCTTTGCATGGGCTGAACGACTCCACACAGGGCTTGCGTACTCACCTGCAGAAAAGGATAACGCCAGCCCAGTAGTTCGCAGAACATGAGGTGTTGCTCCCCATCCAGTAGAAGTAAGGCGCTGTAAAAGGTTATTCCGAGCGAACACCTTCATTTTTATATTTTGGCAGTTCTTACTGAAGGTAAGTGACCTATCCAGAGTAATGCCCAGATATCTCGGATGTTTATTGTGAGCTACAGGCACTCCTTGCCACTCAATATTAAGCCTACGATCTGCTTGACTGTTGCGGAGATGGAAAACGCTCGGCGGACTCAGTTTTTGATGGGTTGGGTTTCAGTGAATTGCTCATCTAATGTTACACCATTTAAGTACAGACAAAAATGGCTCACTCTCTTTATGCAAACTGCAAATCCTAAAACTTTTTACGGCCGTTTGCGCTGTACCAGGGCTCTAAGTCTGCTATTTTTTGTCTTAGTAACACCATCGAAACTCAACTGTCATTCTATTGCCATGGTGATTATTCTATTTGCCGTGTGATGCCGGCTTAGAATAGCATCACCCCACATCCTTCCCGTGGGTGTCGTAAGAGGCGACTAAGGGACTCGAGAGTATTGGTGTATTACAATTTTTAGGCGACAGGCTGACAACCTGTCACTATAGTGATACACATGTTTTCCGAAACAACCTTAGAAAACAATACTCAAAAATGTCAGACGTGGCGATAGCGACCGTATTCTTACGGCTGTTAACGCTCTGCCTACCCCGCAAGGGATAATGGCGTGATATATGTATGTATGTGTATGTCAAACTGTTAGCAGACTACGAAATGACCGAAATCATCCAAGTGAGATCCAATGACCATCCGACTGAGACGATTTTCAATTTGCAGACTTAGGGCCCTGTGCAATCACCCTACGTTAAGTGAAGTGCGTTTCGGTGGCAAATGTCACACTCATTTATTGTGGAAATTTCTCTGTCTGCATTATTCGGGTTACAATCGCATCATCTAGCTGCTGCTATTTCATGATTAGGGCAAAGTGTGTCCCAGTGGTAACGTTTTGTTGCACATCAAATGACACACTCGTTCACATTGCAATCTCTCAGTCTACATTATTTGGGTTACAATCGCATCGTCAGTGGGATTCGGCAGCTGTTGTTTCATAATTGGGGTGAAGTGTTTTTCAGTGGCCACGATGGAATAATATTTATGAATGTTAATGCACTCGGAATGGCTATGGCGTTTTGTTCCAATGAGCATTGGTTGAGTTGAGTATGAGCAATGGTTGAATAATTTTCAGCTATAGCATGCACGAAAAGTTGAAAAAATGGTAATACGTTTTTCATCTTTTTTTAGCCAGTTGGCTTACTTTTCTGCCTGCTTAGCCGTGTGAAGCTTAGACATTTTTACCCGTAGGTGTCGTAAGAGGCGATTTAGGGATGAAATCAGGGAACGGGTAGCAGCGTTCCCTGTGAATCTCTACAATATCTTGCACCGCCAATCCGCCTGCCAAGCGTGGCGAGTGTGGCAATACCCCCCAATAGGGGGGAGGCCATGTCCAGCAGTGAACTGTTGTGGCTGTAGGAGTAGAAGTAGAAGAAGAAGTAATTTTTTCTGGGTAAGAAGAATAGTTGTGAATATAAGTACCACCACTTACGACCACTTTTCTCATGAGGCTGATAAGTTACGAAAATCATTTTTGGAATATTTAACCCTGCATTTTGCTTAAGCTTAAGTATATGACAAAATCAGTTTCTGATCCGAGTTTACGACAGTTCAGATAAAAAAGTAAAAACTTCTGCCACAGGAATTTCCAAGCAAAACTAACAGCATGTAACATTGCTATTTTTGACGCAACTAAAAGTATTTATACCTGAACGTATTGTTTTATCTCTGGCAGTTAACCTGAAAACTTTCCTGACGTCAAAAGTTGCAAACTCTTTACAAGTTTTGCTTTGCCCTGCCTAAATATATAAAAGCAATCCGATTTAAGTACATAAATCCATTTGACGTTGCCTTCAGGTTGGTATATCAGAAGTTATAACCAAGTTTGGAGTTTAGTCTCAATGCAACGGCTACACAGCATACTGGACGCCTAATGTGCCAATTTCCAAGGTAAGAAGATAATATTACTTTATTTGCACAAAAAGAAAAACCACAAATAAATGGCAGTAGGACTTGGCGCACAATTAGACGGCTATAATAGGCATTCTCTTGAAACAGACTCAAACAAAAAATGCATTGGAAATTGAATAAGCAGAAAATTCTGTTACTAAACTGACGTGCCCTGACCCTTTTGGGAAGGTGCATGCGTGGTGATTGGCCAGTGGTCACGTCATCTCATGAAATCGCTACTAACTGACCAATGCGCTCGCTCGATCTTTCATCAGTGATCAAATAGATCTAAAGTGTCACCAGAAAGCTCAAATTTGGCGTGCCGCGTCTATTAGGCTGTGTGGTCTTTAGAGTTTAGTCTCAGAGATAATATTGGATACTCAACTTAGGTAGCAGAAGGAATAGCCCAAACGCCAGACTTGAAAGAACAGTTTTGTAAGACATCAGCGTAAAATTCGTTAAGTAGGTACCTTTGATTCGGACCAGGTTAGCCTTCGGGTTGCAGAGATCAGATGGCAGTCGCGCTGTGTAAAAACTTGGTTCCACGTCAAATCCCCTAGGTTAGGTAGCCGACCCCGACAGAGAACGGGATAAGGCAAGAAGAATGGCCTTTGCTGTCCTAAAATCTTAAGAGATGCAGGGTCAAGGAAAGTAAAAATAACTACTTAAAACGTTTAGTATCAAACTTTAAAACACGGTGTTAGGTATAATTTTTTTTGAAAACTTGCAATAAAGGAGCGATTTTGTAGCCCAAATGTTAGAGACGGCGGTTGTTGTAACAGCAAAAATTGCAAGTTCAAATCCTGCCTGTGGTAGAAAATTACGGTCGTTAACGCTCTGCCTACCCCGCCAGAGATATAGGCAGGTTTTGTCTGTGAGTGTGGTAGAAAATTTTGCTAGGTAATTTACAAAATATTGATACTTGTCCCTTTAATCCCACAGGTCCTTATTTTTTTTATAGTTATGCTATGACAATCACAAAATTTAGATGTAGGCACTAAAATTCATTGCCATGTTCTTAAAACCAAATACAGATATTCCTACTCGAAAAACGGAACTAAAACATAAGATGGTAGTGTTTGGCGGATCGCACACTTGTCGGAGCGCTAAAATATCGCATCGGTCTGTCAGATCCATACTAGAAACGTCACTCCCAATCCTAAAACCGCACTCGACGGACGACACTGTGATAGTGCTGCGTCAACAGCGGTTTTAGTATGGGTATTACTATTTCTAGTATGAATCTGACAGACCGCTGCGATGTTTTTGCGCTCCGTCGTGCGTCAAGCCTTCCGCCTTTGGAACACGCGATTCAATGTGCGGTTTCACCGATATCAACTATTCACGTGAGACCCAAGCAACATTGGATAATACAAGGAAGAAGGTAGAGACACCATTGGAGTGAGCATAAATACTCGGAAGGAACGTTTTACCGATTTTATGGCCCAATATTTTAACCGTTGGCTGGACAGTAGTGTAACTTTGACACTATAAAGCCAGGCTGGTCAGCAATTCTCCATCCGGGCCAAATATTTAGCATTTCTTGGTTTTTTTTTTATGTATGACCTGGCAAGTCAGAAGACCTGTGTTCCAATCCCATAATTGCGTGAATTTTTTTCACTTGTTTCGTTTGTAGTAACTTTGCAAGAAAAAAGATTATAAAACGCAAACTTTTTCATAGTTCAAACGTGTACGAGCTCCAGGACTATTTACAGAATTTGTATGAAATACCAGCAGATTTGGTCGCAACCGGCGGTTTCCTAGTTGCTTAACTATTTAGTAAGGATAAATAGTTCACATTACTTGGTGCGGTTCTCGATTCGGCGTTGTATAACCGTCAGGTACAACTTAATAGCATCTACATACATACATACATATATCACGCCTTTATCCCTTGCGGGGTAGGCAGAGCGTTAACGGCCGTAAGAATACGGTCGCTATCGCCACGTCTGACATTTGTGAGGATTGTTTTCCAAGGTTGTTTCAGAAAACATGTGTATCACTATAGTGACAGGTTGTCAGCCTGTCGCCTAAAAATTGTAATACACCAATACCCTCGAGTCCCTTAGTCGCCTCTTACGACACCCGCGGGTAGGATATGGGGTGATGCTATTCGAAGCCGGCATCACACGGCATTTATTAGCATCTAATAGGTTATATTCGACTAGAATATGCATGACTGGCAGGTCAAATGAACTACTTTTTAAAACTATATTTTGTATAAAAATACGAAGAGATGACGTCAAAACTCTGGAACTACTGAGCAGATTTAAAAAAATATTTCATTGTAAGAGCGCTACAACATCCCTGACTTCTTTTCAAAAGAAAAATATCATATACCCAGGTCCAACCGCTAAGCGATCGCTAGTGCTATAATAGTTATAAAACTTTTGACGTTTTCGCGAATAAATTTACAAGGAAGAAACGTTAAGCTTAATCCCAGTTGACTAAGGAGAAAAACGCCTTTTATTTATCTTGTAGAAATGACCTCTAATGACGTCCTAGGCTTATTTAGGGAACTCTTTTATAACCCCCAAGTCCATAATTTTAGCGACTTCAGGTTCGTCGTGCCGTTGCCACAGTAAAAAAATATTTTGACGATGTCATAATTCCGGAAATAATGTTATCTAAGTAACTCCGCTGACTCAGCGACCCAAAGATAAATAGCCTCGAATAATTTCAAACCCTTTCCAAACTGGATCAAAAATAGGTTTTCTCTTGCCAGGAATAAATATCAAATACTTAAATTATTTTTAATACCATTTCAGCTTAGAAAGTACTATATGATTTGCTCAAATATAGGGAAGACTTTACGTCTTTTGCTACGAAATAGAATATTTCACTGTCTAAGGTAGTGTACGTACGTACTTTCGATAAATTAAAAAAAACCATTTTCAATGGGAAACAAATATTGCTAATGAGATGCTTTTCGGAGATTGTGGTGCCAGTCCATATTGCAGTAAAAACAACTTCACTGTATTGTATTGGCCTTCATTGTGTTTTTGTTTCCATTTATTATTAATTGTCACACTAGTTAAGACATAGTACGAACATGGTTTCATCTGCGGGGTCATTTTGTTTTCATTATCCCCGCAAAGTGGCGTGTAGAGGGCGCTGAGTTTACGACAAAAGACCACTCGACCCTAATTTAAATACATTACGCGTCTTGAAAGGAAGCGGGGGACAGGGGTTGGTACTATAGCGGTAATGTAGTGGGGAGTTCGCGGTATTGTCGTGTCTTTTGTTTGTTGTAGTTTTTGAATATAAATAAGGGCGTAGGGTTGGCGCGTGTTTTGGAGGGCTTATCTCTGCTTCCTTTACACCTACCTATAAGATAGGTAGGAACGCGAAAACAAGTTTATGGCACCACGAAAGTTAATTAAGCGATATTTACAGTTTCTTAATTATAAAACTAGCCGCCGGCACAGCGGTTGCACCTACTGTATGTAACGCATATTCCTGTGGCAATAAGTTGTTTTCTCGGCAAGTTTTATACATAAAAGCCTTCCTCTTGAACTACAATGTAGTTATTAATATCTAAGCATACATACAGATATAGGGACACACGCGGAAAGTGACTTTGCTTTAGGTATACTATGTCGTTTTTTTTTGCCGCTCTGTGCATTTGATTTCAGACAATATCGGGTAAAACCAACCAATATCTTGTCGAAACTGTATGGAGTAGTTCCAAAATTTGTTCCAAAAATTAAAGTTAGGTCCCTGTTCAACTCTAAGATCAATCTCGAGAGCGATTTTGACAAGTGTCAGTCAATACTAACCGCATCTCAAAGTCGCACTCAAGATCGATCTCAGAGTTGACTACGATTAATAAATACAGGCCTTAGTTATTGAATGAACAATTTTGATTTTGATACACTTTGTACTGTTTGATTGTTTTTGAAATATTTTTTACTTTAATCGAAAACCCTGCTATTGGAAATGGTAGGCACAATACCTACTATTGCTGCGTGGAATCTAATTAGGGAGGGTTTTTAGGGGCCCTACAGCTCATTAAGGTTCTCGGAATGACAGGGATTTCTAATTTGGACCCACAATTCGTAATGAAATAGAATATTAAACGTGCCTACACAATTTTGTGGCAGTTGACCTATTGTTTCGCTAATTTAATTTTAACTTCAACAGCCACAATAATTCCACTCCCAGATATATACAACACATACATACGTACATACACAAGTCACGCCTTTGTCCCTTTCGGGGTAGGCAGAATGTTAACAACTGCAAAATTTGAGGATTGTTATTAGTCGTGTCTATAGTGACCAGTTGTCAACCCTTGACTAAAATTGCAATAAACATAAAAACTCTCGAGTCCCTTCTATGACACGCACGGGAAAGAAATGGAGGAATACTAACTGGCATCACACGGCTAGATATGCGCCTCCTTCAATTAGCACCACCCTAGGCAGGAGGATTGGCGAGCGCAGTGAGTGTAAAATATTGCATTCACAGAGAACCGCCCATTCCTCGAATATAATTTCTAATATTATACCTACTAATTATCTAGCATCAGTTCCTCCGGCTTGAGAAGATTGTTTGCATTGTAGGTCATATGGCCAGCAATGCAAGCAACTAGTTTAGTACATTACTCGTCTGTTAATGTAGGGCAAGCTCGATAACAGATACTAACTTGCAGCTGTTATCTGTGTATCTGTATCTGTTCTGCACTAAGCTACACCTTAAAAGTTACTGTGTCTATGTTACAGTCAAAACTCATAGCCGGTCAAAACCACTTTTGACTGTTCAAATCAGTCAATATTGGTTTTGACCGATGTCGTTAGTCAAAACCAGTTTTGACTGATTTTGGCAGCCAAAAGTGGTATTGACCAACGCTCTTGGTCAAAAGTAGTTTTGACTGACTTAAAGTTCAGACTATCAGTCAAAACTCATAAATAGTTTAACGTATACATACAGGATGTAAAAATATCAATGGCTAATATTTCTACGGGTAAACCAGTCCATGAAACTGATCAACTTTCCCCAAGGAACATAGGTTGAATGTGAATACCCTCGGTCGTCGCGTAGGGCTCCGCGCCGCGAACACGGGTGTTCGTCCGTTCGAACCCCGCCGCCACCGTGCAAATACCTCATCACCTCTGGCTCCACCCACGTCGGGATCTCCGCTGTCCATGCCCTTGCCGGACAGCCCGTCGCCGTCGCCGTCGAGCTTCGCTGCTCCATCGCTATTACCGCGCTCCTACACGTCTGCGCTGACGCCGCCTCCGTAGCTGAAACCGTGCGTCACCCGCTCGATACCGCCCCTGCCCAATCAGGACGCGGGCAAGAAGACGACACCTGTACCCTCGCCTACGCCTACGAATCTGACGGGGTGCATGGAAAGGCCCCCGCCGATAGCGGTCGATCTGCTTCCTGAATGGGGCCACCAATTTGGCAAGCTGAGAGAGGAGCTCGGCTATGCGTCAAACGTGCGGCCCTATTGGCCCACAGGGTTTTGATTTCTGGCGAAAAGCGAGCAGAAATTCCGTGTGTACCAGCGCTTTCTAACCGCGCTGGAGGGCTCCGGAACCGGAATATCCTGATTCGCTTACGCACCCCCGAAGGAGCCGCCGTTGATGGTCGCTATCAGAGGCCTCCCCGTGGACAGTGACACGGAGGACATCAAGAAGGAGCTGATCACCCTGGGCTACGAGGTGGACTACGTGCACACCATCAAGGCTTCCAGAGTGCACAGCTCAGCACAGCTCATCCGCACGCCAAACCTCACCTCGGGCACCTACAACATCACAGAGCTGATGAACATGCCCGGCGTAAAGATCGAGGGATGGCGTGGTAAGAGAGGCACTCCACAATGCCACCGCTGCCAGCAGTTCCGGCACAACAGTAGGCACTCCCACCTCAAGCTGGCACGTGTCACCTACGGCGGTGATCACGCGCCCGGGACTGCAAGCGCCCCTGTGAGCAGCCGGCCGAACTGTGGAGGAGCACACCCGGCCAACTAACTCGACTGCCCCGTACTGCGCCGTGAAGTACGGAACAGAAGAGCGGGCACAGTGCGCCCCCAACCGGCCCCGAGACAACAGACGAAAAGAGCAGCCTATTTATGAGTTTTGACCGATAGTCTGAACTTTAAGTCAGTCAAAACTACTTTTGACCAAAAGCGTTGGTCAATACCACTTTTGACTGCCAAAATCAGTCAAAACTGGTTTTGACTAACGACATCGGTCAAAACCAATATTGACAGATTTGAGCAGTCAAAAGTGGTTTTGACCGGCTATGAGTTTTGACTGTAACATCTATATATCATCCACTGCCAAAACAGTCCACTCCTGGACTGGGTCCCCTCCCTGTTTGAAAGGGTTGATGTAATTTTAGTCCTAGAGAAATCCTACGACCAAAACGAACGAGCGAATCCTGGACAAAATCGGGGACTTTTTAAAGAAAGGTCAAGTCAGAAGTACCTACCCTAAACCGACGAGCGTGCACGAAAAGACTGATGAATGTAAAAGAAGCGAAAGAAGTATGCCAGGATCGTAGCAAGTGGAAGGAAATAGTTTCTGCCTACTCCAACGGGAAAGAGGCTTCGTGTATGTATGTATGTAGAAATCTTACGTGTAGCAGTAGCCTGTTGAAGCTGTTAGGATCTTCTTATCACAAAAAAGTCTAGTCTTAGTAAAAAAGACGTTGCACGCATTCTTAAAAATATCTCCTTTTAATAAAACTGTAGACACGCGTTCAACACACTTCTATAAATTTTTGTTAAGGCCATAAACGTTATTGCTGACAATGCTGACACACCTTTTATCATAAGATCGTTTGTCTTGTGGGAATATCATTTAAACCTGTTATTCTGTTCTGTTACTGGAAGCAGTATCACCTTAAAATAAAATACTAGACACGCGTTCAACACGCGTCTTTATATTTTTGGTAAGACCCTAAATGTGCCCTAAATGTTATTGCTCAATAACTTTTGAAATAAGATTGTTTGCAATGAGTTCATAACATCATTCAAAACTGTTATTCTCTTCTGTTACTGGAAGTACTTCACTATTAATGCATGTGTACGATTTCGCATGATTTACTGTACATTTTGTGTACACTTTGGAACAGCCAACGATACCGGGTTCGATTCTCGAACACACTGTAAATAGCGATGCCAGCCACAATGCTTTATGTCCTGTTTATTTTTTGATAAATGTTTGGATTTTTGGCAAACAATATAAAAGATTCTCTTGGCTCATACTCTGTAAACTTTAGTGGTTATAAATTCATGTTAACTACAGTTTTCGTTGAAGTTGTAGATAAGCGGATAATACTAAGAGCACAACTTTTATAGTAATAGGTTCTTAAAATAGAAATTCTAATACAATGCTTTTATCAAAATACAGGATGTTAGGCAAAGTACTTACTTCGTTTCAAGGGATGAGCCAGACTATGCAACTGAGCAATTTTCCCCAAGGAACGTAGGTCGAAATATAAAAAAAATAATTTTTTTGGACCTCCCGTAGCCACAAAATGTTCCAACCGACTGCCTTTGTTTGTATGTGAGGTCCAAAAAATTTTGTCATATTCCGACGCGTGTTCCTTTGGGAAAGTTGTTCAGTTTCATGGGCTTTTATACATTGAAAAGAAGTTAGTACTACCTACACCTCTTAAATACTTTCACATCTGTAAATAAAAATGTATAAATACCTTTTTCAAGTCCTTATTGATATCTGTGTCGTCAGCTTTTCGCTTTTCGCACGACAGGATACAATTCTTGCCGCTGTCTTTCTCGCCCTGTAAGAAAAAGAAAGAGAAAACATATTAATATATGAAAAAAGAAATACTTATTTCGATATCATTTCAGGAAACATGCCGCCATATTGAAGGTATATGAGAGGATTTACTTCCAGTTTAACGAAAATAATAAAGCATTGATAATATTGGTTGTGGAATGTCAGTACAATATAAATATCATTCGCCAAATTTATTATTTAAAAATCTTGAATTATTGGTAAAGTTTTAGTGTAGCCTTGGTCAGTTTTCAGAGCGACACTAAGCATACTTACAGGTACTGTTGTTACGCAAGCTATTTCTAAATCTAATAAAATAACATATCTTTATACGCGTAACAGCCTTGATAGTAAAGTATCTAAGCAGGAAACATAAGGACTTTTTTCGTAAGTATTTTTCAAGGTGTTCGATTATTAAAATTCTGTAGTAGAGATTCCGATGTCGGTCAGAACAGAAGGCATGACGGAATGTCCTTTCTGCCTCCCACTCTCACTCCTTCCGACCTTCTTTATCTACCTAGACGTCCAGAATAAATGGAATTCTTTATTTATGCAATAACTGATATAAGGTGTAAAAATATTAGCTGCAAATATTTTAAGGAGTGAATCAGCCGATGAAACTGAATAACTTTCCTCAAGAAACAGGTCGAAATATGGAAAAAAAATTGTACCTCCCATATAATCCCGACTTGGTCGGTGGATTTGGTCGGACGGTAGTTTTGTATGGGAGGTCCAAAATTTTTTTCCATATTTCGACCTATGTTCCTTGGGAAAAGTCATTCACTTTCATGAGCTGGTTCACCCCTTAAACTAATAGCAGTTAATATTTTTTTTTAACACAATATATGAGCGGGATATCAACAATAATGTTGCCATTTCTATCTGCGTATTTATCTTCATGCCATCTCGGAAATCCTCAAGCACCATCCTCTTCAAAACCTCAACGGTCGTCGGTTCTCCTCAAAATATTTCTATGCACATACATAACTGCAGCTGCACTCATATTTTATTCAGTTGAATGCACAGTGGCTACGTCAGTCAGACTGAATCTCGTGATTTAGATGTTGTTGGACGGTCTTCAGAAAATGTTTCTATATCTGCTGCTCTCACAAGCGCAGTCATAACAAAAGAGAAGATATATTTCTGCTGAGATTGTTTCTTGTGATAAATTCTGAAGTGTGCGACTATAATCGCGTTTTATAAGATGTAAATGTTTTGGTGGAATTCTATTTATTTTTTGTTGTAAATATAGGATTATACCTAAGGACTTGGCCACCTATACCTATTATCAATGCTTTGAATGACATAACATCGTATCGTAGCACGATTATAAGAGCTGAAATTAAAACCATCAGATTTCGGGCTGTATCGTGTTATAATGGCAGAAGAACAAAAGTCGAGATGACATATAGATGGCCAAGTTTTCGACAATAAAAATGTGTGCATTTGAAAATATGTCTCAATAGAGATAGGTATGTGGGTAGTATGTTCATAGGAATGTGTATCGATGGAACTAAAACCCTCACTACAAAATTGTTTGACTTGTTGAAATAACATTCTAGGTTTGCGCTGTCGTCTAAAATAGCAACAATGCAACAGGCCACCCGCAGTGTTTCCATAAAATTTTCCACTTGACATCTCTTTGCATGACAAAGGGCGAACCAACCTATGTTTGCACTACACGTTCACAATTAGCACCTCTTCAAACCGAGCTCAAAATGGCCGCCACTGATTGGGCATTTGTCGCGGTCGCCCAATTGACAGCGTTATGTTTGCAAACAGCGTGGACAGAATGCATGACTGCATTCAATACGCTGTGATTATTTGTAGGGAAGAATACTTCTAAGGCGGGTCGCACACTTGACGCACGACGGAGCGCAAAAATATCGTAGCGGTATGTCAGATCCATACTATGTAGAAATGTCAATCCCTATACTAAAACGGCACTCTAAAAAAACGAAAGGTATATTAGGAACTATGGGTTTTCAGACTAACGATTACCAGAAGCCATTGGGTCGGTGGACGACTCAGTGTCCCAAACGTAAATACACCAGAAGCCAACTAACTGTTAAAAATTATTACTATTAATTAACTATTACTATTATGTATTATATGTACTAAATTATTATTATTATATATTATATTATTATTAAGTTATACATAGGGAAAAAAAGAGACAAATTACTTTTTTACTTTAACTGCACATTTTCAAAAGAAATTTCTTACAGCTGACCTATAAACGGTATCATTTAGAAACCATATCTCATGCGCAGGGTTGCCACGTGCCGGAAAATTACCCGCCTCTAATAAATGGGCATGCGTGCGTGCATTGAGTATTGTCTATAAATTATTGGATAAGGAAGGGAAATTGGATAAAATAGAAAGGGGGAAAATCGTATTTGTGGCAATTTTGTTCGTACACATTGTAATGTTGTTATCTTTGTATAGGATCCTGTATATGTTTTTCATAAGCATTTCGTAATATGTGTATATTTTACATACACATATTACGCCTTTATACCTTGCAGGGTAGGCAGAGCGTTTTATGTAATGTCTAAAAAAATAATTCATATCCTGAGTTATGATATTAAGGGTCAAAATGGCGACCAATGTAGTGATGCGGTTTTTTGAGAAAGAAATAGAGTGATTCAAGATACATGCCGAATAATGTGTGTAATTTGTGTGTAATAAAAGTGTTTAGATTAGAAACTCATCAAAATCAAAATGTTTTATTTCCAAGTAGATTCACAATGAATACTTTTAGAGTGTCAAGTCCAAAATTAGCACTGCATAAATGGATAAGTCATTGTAATATTTATATAAGGTGTAAAAATATTAGCTGCAAATATTTTAAGGGATGAATCAGCCCATGAAACTGAACAACCTTCCTCAAAGAACATAGGTCGAATTGTGAAAAAAAATTTTGTACCTCCCATAGAAAATTACCGACCGACCAAGTCAATTTGTATGGGAGTTCCAAAATTTTTTATCATATTTCGACGTATGTTCCTTGGGGAAAGTTGTTCAGTTTCATGGGCTGGTTCACCTCTTAAAATATTTGCAGCTAATTTTTTTACACCCTGAATAATAGCGAAGATTATAATAATTTTATGTTCCTAGTATAAACGCGACACGGTTCCTCTGTAATCGCCTCTGGCTCTAGATAAAGTTCCTCCATGATTTTTGTTTGTTTACGTGTGTGTGCATATGGCTTAACCTACTTTACTCAGTCACGTTTTATATTTACGTTTTTGATGGGAGTTCTGAGTTTTTGCATTAACAATTGTGAATGAGGGTTTGGATTTAACGTAAGTCTAAACTTTTTGAATTTTTGTTATACTGTGTTCATTGTTTACCTGAAATATTTTGTTATTACATTTGTGTTTGAAAGGATATTTGGGCATAAAGAAAACGTAATCAGAATATACAAATGTATTTATACTTCTATTTTTTTTAAAATTGCGTTGTCACCTTCATTTCAATAAACACTGTTTGAAATTTGAAGTATTTTTCGCATTATCTGCAAAATGCGTAAAATACCTAATTAACATTATCGCAGATGGAACGAAGACCAAAGACATGGCAAAAAGACAAAAAAAATGTGGAAAACAGCGAAAAAACAATTGACGTTTTTAAACATATTATATGCTACAGTAGTCTATCTCTTCGACTAATCTTCTAATTTACTATCCTTTTCAAAACCCGTTTACCGAAAAATTACCACCATTTTTAGTTAAGAGATAAAACCGAATCGACACCTTTATTAACCATTCCATCTGCCTGCAACCCATGTCGCAGTATCCCGCCTCTGTCAATACCTCTGACGTGACGGGGTTGTGTCAACGCCACATCGCCGCCGTCGCATACGTAATGGGTTAATCCGGTTGTACGTGACCAGGCAGACGAAACCTCTGATCTGGTGATATAGCTTGGTTTATGTTGGGTTCTGATAAGAGGAAGATTATTTAAGGTTTTTTTTGTCAAATATGCTGTAATAGGGTTGAGAACTGGCAGGTGGAATAAGCTGCTTTTTACATACATACATACATATGTCACGCCATCATCCGTTGCGGGGTAGGCAGAGCGCCAACGGCCGTACGGTCGCTATCGCCACGTCTGACATTGTTGAGGATTGTTTTCCAAGGTTGTTTTAGAAAACATGTGCATCACTATAGTGACAAGTTGTCAGCCTGTCGCCTAAAAATTGTAATACACCAATACCGTCCCTGAGTCGCCCCTTATGACACCCGCGGGAAGGATGTGGGGTGATGCTATTCTAAGCCGGCATCACACGGCCTCACACAAGAGGTCAATCACCTCAATGCTTAATAATGAAAGACGCTGAGGAGATAAGGGCATACATTCGTAAATAAACAAATCCTTAATGAGGAAATGCTTACGTAAACATTCGTATGTAAACAGAGGCGTCCTTTGCAAAGGAAATATAAACGAAGGTACAAATAATAAAATGTAGAATAAATATCAAAAGATAAGAATTTACCATTGGATTTCAGAATTATGGTTTTGCCAGGTACTTACCTAAATACATACAAATATGAACCAAAGCACAAATACTAATTTAGAATTGTGTCTAGAAGAGTGTCGTAAGAGGCGACTAAGGGACATGCATGTGTATTATAAGTTTAGGCGACAGTCTGACAACCTTTTACTACAGTGATGCACAAATTATCTGAAAATATACTTGCAAACTACACAGCAGAAAAAAAATTTAGAATTTAACATAATATTGTATACTTAGAAGGGCTGATCTTGCATGTAATCGTAGATCTAGTGACACAAGCATATAATTACGACTCTATGTAGGGTCTAAAACACTAAATACATATCGTAGAGTCTACGACGTAGACCTTAGTTGAGGTATTTCAGATCGTTTAAATAAGGCATAGAAAGTTTTGTTCTCAAGTCGACAAAAGTTCGCTAGTGTGCTCTACCTTAATACTACATACATACATAAATCATACTACATACAAATATCACGCCTTTATCCCTTGCGGGGTAGGCAGAGCGTTAACGGCCATAAGAATACGGCTATCGCCACGTCCGTCATTTTTGAGGATTGTTTTCCAAGGTAGTTTCAGAAAACATTGCGTATCACTATAGTGACAGGTTGTCAGCCTGTCGCCTAAAAATTGTAATACACCAATACTCTCGAGTCCCTTAGTCGCCTCTTACGACACCTGCGGGAAGGATGTGGGATGATGCTATTCTAAGCCGGCATCATACGGCATACTTCCGGCTTAAATCATTCATCGTCATAGTTATGTGAGAGCCGTAGCAAACCGACTCGCTACGATCGATGCTACGAGCCCATCGCGTCGTAGACACGGCTACGCGGACACGCAGTCAGCTGACTACGAACCGTAGCAGGCCCGAAGGCGGTCAATTATTTATTTGCCGTTTTTAATTACCTATATTGGTGCGTAATTAAAAGGTGTAAAAATATTAGCCGCAAATATTTTAAGGGGCGAACCAGCCTATGAAACTGAACAACTTTCAACTTTGGTTGTGGTTGGTCAAAACGAATAAATGGGAAGCCAATTTTTTTTCTTCATATTTCGAACTGTTCCTTGGGGAAGGTTGTTCAGTTTCATGGGCTGTTTCACCCCTTAAAATATTTGCAGCTAATTTTTATACACCTAGTATTTGCAAATGCAATTTTTTTTACAATGAAACTTGTCATTCGAAATACTTCTCATTCATACAATATCAATAATCTTTATTATAAAAACCGTAGAACCGAAAAATATCACGCGGCACATATGCGATTTACCTACTCACAGAGTACAGAAGTCATCATGCGCTCGCACCCACATGAATGACATTTTTCCTCTGTGCACCTATTACTATATTCAACGGTACATTCAACTACTAGATTTAAAAAATAAATTGTAACTTTCTCAGCTAAAAATAGAGTCAAAAATAATAACAACACCATTTATTTAGATGAGCGTAAGAAATCATTTTCAAAGTTTTAATTGAAAATGTATAAATCCATGTAATTTGATGACGAAGTGAAATCCGGGATTTTGTGAAAAGGCACTTAATTATAACAGACCACGATTTCCCGAATTTGCATAATACGGTGGAGTGTCTATTTAAAGGTTCACGGAGTAAATTATAGCCCAAATGGCGATTTAATATTTTCAGGTGTCTTTATGATTTTTAAATTTTTTGAAGCATTTGGAAAAGAGGTCAAAACATAATAATATTTGCTGATTTTTTTTACAACACGTATTTTTTGTGTTATTACGATTTATCTTTATCATCATTGAGTAAAACTATATTAAAAATTAAAAAAAGGTACACCGGCAGTTGACATAAAAAACATACGAAATATACTTCTTTTTAGAGAAATAGCTTCGTTTTATGAATAAAATTTGATAAAACCCTAAACCTGAAAACTATTTGAATATGGGACATTTTATTGAAACTAGAAACTCTTTATAAACCTCATTATACGCACTATAACATCATATCAGATATTTATTCCAAAACAAAAATAACGAGATTGGTACAAAATATAATAATGCAAGGTGTCATGGATTTTTTTATGAGAAGTGTGGTTTACTTTAAAAAATAGTTCAGAAATTATTTACAGATTATAGGAGGTCCCTATGCCCTATTTTACCTAGAAAAGTTCTGTTTCATGTATACAGGGTGTAAGAGACGGTGTCACGATAACTTTGGTCTGGTCACGCCTGCAAAGTTGTCGTTACACCGTCTCTTACACCTTGTATATGACAGAACTTTTTTAGGTAAAAAAACAGGACTTAGGGACCTCCTATAATCCGAAAATAGTTTCTGAATTATTTTTTAAAGTAATCCACACTTCTCATTAAAAATCCGGGAAAACTTGCATGATTATGTTTTGTACCAATCTCGTTATTTTTGTTTCTTTTAAATGCGCTCGTTCGTATGATACAAAAATCGTATCCCCCTCTAACGTCACAATTTCACAACAACCGCTGACACTAAGGTCGAATTCGCTGACGCGTGGACGCAAACCACTTCTGCCTTCCGCAACGTACGGCGTTTAGCATAGCGAGTACTATTATCTGTGGCCTCCGCCAGTGCTGCCAACAGCACGATTCGTGCAGTAATTTCACATGGTATAGGACACTGACATGAAATTAGCTCTGGACTGGGCCCCAAGTCTGTTATATAAGTCACTGTAACGTCATTGAAACTTAACTGTCATTCAATTACAATTGTGATTTTTCTATACTTCAAACTATTACCAGACTGCGAAATGACCGAAATCATCCAACTGAGATCCAATCGACATCCAACTGAAACGATTTTCAGTTAGCAGACTTAGGGTTGTTGCTACAATATTGGTGGCACTCATTGAATAACGCCATTTTGGCGCTGGCAGTCAAGGAAAGCGAATACGAAAGTATACGGAACTAAATTGAAGTCGCCATTGTGGCGCTGGCAGTCAAGGAAAGCAAGTACGAAAGTACGCAGTACTCTCGTAGGTGGCGCTTAAGTTGGGTCCGCGTAACTAGAGTTCGCGCCGCAAAAAACGTTTCAGTACCCCTTAATCTGACGTCCATAAGGATCATTTAAACTTTTTCGCGGGACTTCTTTCGCAGCGTGGGCTCTAGCTGTCATTTGTATGGTACAACCTGTCCAGTGCGTAGATAACTTCATATCAATGTGGTATATGGACAGTAGTGCCAACAGTGCAGTAATTTCACAGACTGTTCGCGCTTCATAGTCCCGTTCGTTCAAACAATGCCTGCAGGCAGTCATTTTCACCCCCATGTGCAGTTGTAAATGTGCAGTTGTGCAGTGAATTTAGTTTCTGACTCTGAAAATGTTATTGTAACGGAATTTTTGGATAGTGCGTGTTTGATTTGGACAACAGTTCATTTACCCGTCATACACACTGACTTAACCTATCACTTCATAGTAGGAATTTTTCTTTTATTTTGAAATTAATATTGTAGTCACTGTATAGATGCCATCTATTAGATGGCGCTGTGCTTGGTATGTTACCGCAAAGAACGGAACGTAATATTTAGTTGTTGTTTTTTTGAAACTTGGAACTCATTTGGAACGAAAGTGTCAGTGCATGCCAGACTGTCAATCAGTGTTGCAGTGTTTTTTTTAAATCTTTTGGCTTTGGAATCTAGTAACATAGTCATTTCAACGCCATCTATCGAGTTCTTGTAATACGAGTTTTTATTTAACTTACTCGGTAAGAAAAATGGGAATACATTTGTATGAAAAGGTTTAAAACCCGGAGCGTTGAGGCACTGTCTTTGTATGAATATGCGCCCACGAGGGCTCTAACATAATATGGGAAATACACAAAAAATCTTCAAAATAGCGTTACATGCAAAACTTCGCGACCGAATACAAACAAGTGTGCTTCGATGTCAACTTAAAAATATTTTTTGGTGTTACTAATAAATGCCGTGTGATGCCGGAATAGCGCCACGCCATTTATTCCCGCGGGTGTTGTAAAAGGCAACTAAGGGACTCGAGGGTTTCATGTGTATTACAATTTTAGGCGACAGGCTGACATCCTGTCACTACAGTGTTACACGAATCATCTGAAAAGGCCTTCAATACTTTTCAGACGTGGCGATAACGACCGTAATTTTGCGATCGTTGACGCTCTGCCTACCCTGCAAGGAACAAAGGCCTGATTTATTTATGCATGTATGTACTATGTATGTATGTATGTACTAAAAAAAACAAGTCAAAAGATATCTAAGATATCATCAAACGATTCATCAAAGATCAAAGTCCCTTTTTTCTTATAAAATATAAACTACAAGGTAAAAAGACTCTCGATACAATGTAACCTTTGTGTGAAGTGCGTGTTTGATCTGGTCTAGACAATAGAAGGGGGATACTTGTAGTGAAGTAAACTAAGCGAAAAAGGTTAAAGGGCCCGGAAAGGGTCTTGGAGAGTCGTTGTTTCTGAACGTGTCAGTAAACAGCCCTTAGCGTGCCTTAGCCCTTAAGTTTAGACGACGTGAACTCACGTCGTCTAAACTTAAGTACCTCAGGTAGGGCTTAAAGGGACTTGTTTATTGTTTCACAACTTGACAATTTATTGGTCAAGGTGAGAATTTTTGCCACACATACATACACATGTCACGCCTTTATCTCTTTCGGGTTGGGCAGGGCGTTAACGACCACAACAATACCGTCGCTGTCGCCACGTCCGACCAATTTTACAACTTTAGGCGATAGGCTGGCAACCTGCTTCTACAGTGATACACGAATCATCTGAAATATTAATTATTAATCATATCAATATTTGTCAGACGTGGCGTTAGCAACTGTATGTAGTTTTGTGGGCGTTAACGCTCTGCCTACCCCGCAAGATATGTGTACGTATAAGTACCTACATACTTGTTTATACCATTTTCAGGGCGATCAAAACTGTTTTATTCTGCTTTCTGATCTTATTTTTGTCGGGACTGGGTCCATTGTTAGATCACACTAAAAAAGATAAAAGTTATTTGGGGTTTCGTATTTTTGTACAAATACAAATGTTTTCCAATCAACACTATCGGATTGCCACATTTCATTGTATTTTATTCGGATTTGGCAAAAATTGAAAACTATTGTGTATTTCAATCTGATGAAAGATAGATACGAAATTCATTTTATTTGAATGCTTTGAATATGAATGTAATGAATATTTATTTTCAATTTTAGGATTTGATATGCATTCTTTATAACTTTGTCCAAAACAAGTACAAAGGTATATTTACAAATAACTGATTTATTAAAAAACAAATCCGACTTGTTGAATTTTGCATTGGCTTTTAACTAGTAATTTGCCAAAGCAATTTTTTTCATTATGATCCAAACCCAAAACTCTTTTTCTACGTTACTACAATCTTCAGTACAGTGTTGCCACAAACGGCTTCTCAATATACATACATAAACAGAATTATGTCGGCCGCCAAAAGTGTTCGATCTTCTACCGGGGGTTGGCTATCATCATAGAAATTTTGACTATATCAACGGCCGCTCGATATAACGACCTGGTACTCATTTCATACCACTCTCTGAGGTATTTGAGGCAAGATAAAAATATCTTAAAAACGTCTGCCTGGTAATCGGCGACCTTGAATTTCTTCCTGGATGATACTCGTAAGTTGCAGGAGTTTATATTCATTATCTGGCCAAAGTATTCTAATTTTCGTCTCTTGATAGAGTTGGGAACCTCAAGTTTTTTATACATTCTCTGAAACGCGTAGTTTCTAGTGGCAACACTGTCAGTAAATCATAATTCCGTCGACATGAATAGCAATGAGCTCACACGCTTCCTAAGGGACGTAGTTACATCGAGTATTCGTCCGGAAGGTCCAGGGGTATGAGCTATGGGTCCCATGGGGGTTGGTAAGCAGGTCACTGAAACGCATATAATTCGATAACTTTTCGTGTATGGGAAATAAGTTGGGCTAGTATTGTTAATGGAAGAAGGAAGTTCTTTTGGCTGTGGTAACGCGGCTTTGAGTTAAATGTAAGTAGTTTTGTCAAAAAAAGACACCTTTTGGAAAGCGAGTGAAGCCATAAAATTGATAAAGTCATGCTAGATTTAGATATGATTTAAGTGAGTTTTAAAACTGAGATCTTCTAAACTGTGTAGGTTGTTTCTACTCATGATTCTGAACAACTTTTACTATGGAGCCACCTGCAAAATTGCATAAGAAATTCGGTGTTCCATATTTTTTTGCCGGTATACATTTTTTATGGAACAACCAATAATTTTTTGCGATTTCATAGGTAGCCTAATAGCAAAAGTTGTTCAAAATCATGAGTAGAAACAACCTACAAAGTTTATGTATTGTCTAAAAAATAACCCTGTATTTGCCTATTATTAACAAAGAAAACAATAGGTAAATAAGACAGAGAAGAATCTCACAACAAAATGAACTGCCTTACGAAAATTTGCGTCACCAAAATTCACACCAAAGAAAGCCTTTCATATTCATATCACACGTTTAAGATAAAACAACAAAACAAAAGCAACATCATAAAGACAGCAACATCGCAACATAACGCCTTCGGGAAAGTTGATGCTGCCAGCGCCACTCACTTGTTGCTATGACCAAAACAATAGGCGCTTACACTTGGCATTGTTACAACTGAGAGACAGGAAGTCTATTGATTGAGGAATTTTGTTGGAGGAGCTTTGATTTGTGACAAGTTTCTAGTGAATAAAAAGTTTATCAAGTCATACTTTTCTTAGTTTGGCAAACCGAGGCTGGGTTAGACAGCATATACCCCCAGACTTACATTTTGGCGATTAGAGTGTCTTAGAAACACTCGAAATGGCTGTAGGCTAACACATTTCGCACATGAGAGCCCTTTTGTATTCCTTAGGAAATTTATTATTTTTAACTTAACAGCCACAATAGTCCACTACTGGAGATGGACCTCTCCCTGTTTAGTTATATGTGATAATATATTGAGAAGACTCAAGGACTTAAGGGTTTAATGTGAATTTCAATTTTCAGGCGTCAGGCTGACAACCTATCACTCTAGTAATACCATGGACCAATGTAATACACTAACCGTCTGAAACCGCGCTCAATTTGGCAGACATGGTGTTCGCGGCCGTATTTTTACGTCCGCTAGCGCTCTGCCTATCCCGCAAGGAATAAAGGCGTGATTTGTGTGTGTGTGTGTGTATATATATATATATATATTAACCAACATGTAAATTAATATAAGCACGTTGAAATATCTTCAACGAACTACGATTTGCAAATGTGTTCAAAAGTACGAGTTCCATAATTTACTATTCCCTCGTTCATTCTGCTATCGTCAAAAACCATTACTTTGATAAATAGCACGCACATCATTATATATTGTATACGCCTGTTTTACCAGTAGTAACCAGTTTTTACCCGACTCATCAGAAGAGGGTTTTGTTTTTCGAGTATGTATGTAGACGATTAAACTCCTTTTGTTTCTTTTTCAGCTCAAACGGCTAAGCGGATAGCAGTCGTTAGATTCGTCTTGGGAGCGTGAGTAACATTATTAAAATTTCATAAATTGAAAATGGCGGATTCGAAACGCAAAATAGATAAACTTTGAAATTACCGCCGTCGGGTTTATGTTTTTTAATATTATCTTGTCTTTCACACATTTTTACCAACGCATTCACACTGAGTTGGATTGATGACAAAAGTTTAGAAAAAGAGTTTGTACAGAGCTCAGCTGTCATTTGTTCTCATTCATATCATATTGTATTGTTTTATATAATTTTGTCTGTCATATCATGGCCGACATGTTTTATTATCGAAAATCCCAAGAGTGAGCCATATGTATGTATATGTATGTTTCAGTTTCGTTTTGTTTTCCAATTGCTGTCTATTATCACTTAGACGGCGGTCGTTACACAACCATGTCAGAAGCCTGCTACATGTAGAAGGCGGTTGAAAAGTTCTGACACTAGGGTTCATCGGGTCGTTGCACGACTCGGTGTCCCACACGAAAAGAGCAGAGAGTTTTGTATAGCCAGCGAGGGCCATCGAGCCGTTAAGCGCTACACTTATTTAAAAAATAAGTCTGATTTGAAGAGCATCGAAAATTGGTAAGAAGTGAGCTATTCAAATTCTTTAAAAAGACGACGGTCGTTACACAACCATGTCAGAAGCCTGCTACTAGTAGAAGGCGGTTGAAAAATTCTGACACTAGGGTTCATCGGGTTGGACAACTTGGACGTCCCACACGAAAAGAAAGAAAGACGTAGTACTAACATCTTTTCACCGAGCCAGCCGTTTCGTAACCACACGTGACGATCACGCGTTCTCCAGTTGTCGACATCGTTACAGACAGTACGACACTCGTATTGTTATTTTTGGCCGGCTGGAGGTTTTGGCAGACCCGCTGGACAGTCGCTGCTTGCCATAGGTCTGTGTGAATGACCGGGTTTCATGCTTATACATACACACACATACACACACATACACAAATCACGCCTTTATCCCTTGCGGAGTAGGCAGAGCGTTAACGATCATAAAATTACGGTCGTTATCGCCACGTCTGTCAAATTGTATAAGGGTTGTTTTAGATAGGCGTGTATCACCATAGTGACAGATTGTAAGCCTGTCGCCTAAAATTGCAATACACATGAAACCCTTGAGTCCCTTAGTCGGCTTCTAAGACACCCACGGGAAAAAATGGGCTGATGCTTTTCAAAGCTGGCATCACACGGCGTTGATGAAATATCTCTAAAGCTTAATCCTTTTAAAACTCAAAATTTTGATGCTTATGGTTCAATGAAATATCTCTAAATCTTAATCCTATCAAGTCCTGAAAACTGCTGCGTTTTGCGATTAAACACTGATGATCATTTGGCTTACAATATTTTACACGGACTTCTAGATTATTGGATATGATTGGAATCACACATTTGCCTCGCAAAAGATAGCATCCTATCATGTATGTTTACATGCTTCATAATGTACGTCATATACATGTTTATTATTGTAACTATATTTTTGGCAAATGCATCTGCCTACCACTGTACCTAATAACCTTACATGAATAAATGAATTATAAATTAACAAAAAAAAAATTATAATTACGAATGACTTGCGTAAATTTTGAATAATATTAAACAATATTTTACAGGTAAATACATATAAGATGTAAAAATATTATCTGCAAATATTTTAAGGGCTGATTCACCCTTTAAAGTATTTGCAGCTATTTTTTTTACACCCTGTGTAATAGGATAAGGTATTGATGGGCTACAAAGACGAGCTTGTTATGAATGGAACTTTAATAAGTTACATGTAAGTTTTACCGCTATAAAGATTAAGAGAGCAAAAACTTGTTTCTAACCCTAAAGTACAGGAATGTTAAAGATTCTGGTGGTTTCGTGATCCCAGGTAAAATTCGTGACAGCTTTTAAATCATAAAACACCTTTGGGTTTTGCCCCGCTAACATTCTTTACGTGTTATCTTTGGCTGCCACTCTCTTTACGTTTACGTTTTCACGTACACGTAGAAACCGAACGATTTGTTGATCTATCTGATCCATAATACTTGTTCCATGGTTCGATCTGTCTAACAATAATAATGCATTATCGACTGCTGTTGTTTTAACACGTAGATTTAGTCTGTCTGTTATTATTATCGATCAGCTAGTGGCCCGCCCAGCGGTTACACTCGTGGAAATAACACATTTTCCCAGCATGTTTTAAACAAATAAATCTTTCTTTACATGACTCTATCTGTAAAAAAAATAGCATTAAAATTCGTTGAGGTTTTAAAGACCTAAGCATATATTCTCTTTTCCTTATCCCGTTCTCTGTGGGAGTCGGCTACCTAACCATAGGCATAGAGAAGTTTGACGTGGAACCAAGTTTTTACATAGAGCGACTGTCATCTGACCTCTGCAACCCGAAGGCTAACCTGGCCCGAATCCTAGGTTCATATAGGCAAATTCAAATATCATATGAAATCAAATTTTAAATACGGTTGTCATCGCCACATCTGACAAATGTTTAGGGGTCGTTTCAGATAAGTTGTGTGTCACTATAGTGACAAGCCTGTCACCTAAAATTGCAATTTATTTGAAACCCTCGAGTCCCTTAAACGGCTTCTACGACACCGACGGGAAAGAAACGGGGTGATGCTATTCTAAGCCGGCATCACACGACGAGCCGCTAGCTGTTATTCAAATGTAAAAACGTAGCAATATTATGTTCTCAAAACACATTCAGATTAATAATATCATGCTACGTGTTGAGGAATAGTACTGTATGTTCTGAGTTATATCTGTCATTAAATTAAAAAAGAAAAGGGACTAAGGCATTCCCTTTCACTCATTCATTCATCGGTCCTTTGAATGCTAAAATGACGTTCAATTTCTCATTCATGGCAAAAGTGAGCAAAGTCTTTGCTCCTGCGCACAATGGTGTAAAATAATAAATCTTGAGGATGACAGCTATACGCATAAACATAATTTTAAGGAATGCAAAATAACAGCTGTCGATTTACTATCTCTTTCCTTTTGCTTATTTATGCAAGTGTAATAATAGTTGGTAATAGGTATGATGGACGTGATGCATCTTTCATTTAAAAATTCATGGAATTAGCTACCTGAATGACAGGTGAAATAATATTTTTTTAGACGATCAAAAATTAATATGAATCAAAATATCTTATTAATATTATAAACGTGAATATTTGTATTTTCGATTGATTGTTTGTTACTTCTTCACACAAAAACTACTGTACCGATTGTCATGAAATTTGGCACACAGATAGAGGATAACTTGAATTATTACATAATACGACAGTTTTAATTCCGAAAAAAAAATCCTGTAGGATGCTACGGGAATAAAACCGACTTCTATGCGGGCCGAGGCGCGGGCGCCCACTAGCTGTAATATAATGAGTCATTACAATTTTTTGGGTGGCGTCAAAACAATAACTTTTATTGCAATTTACCGTTTAAAATCTCAATCTACAATACTAAAAAAAAATATGAAGTTAGTATTATTTCTGAACAACAGTTTTCCCAATAAACTTTCGTATTTTATTGGTACCGAAATTTCCAAATAGTTCCTAAATTGCTTCTAGACATTTAAAAGTACTTTGAACCCACATTATCCCCGAATTACACAGATAAGCAATACAGTAAGTCAAAACTGAGTTTCATATTATGAATTAGCTGACACATCCTCACTTCATCATACAATATTTTATAGTGTAGTATTGGAACGAAGCCAAAAGACGGGGTATAAACCTTGACTACTTATTATAATGGAATTAATTCCTGCTGGTCTGTCGTATTCTCTTTATAAATAGTTCTTTGTTGTTATGTAGCTTTTAATGACTGCCTCAGAACGGTTATATTTTTAAGAGTTTGTATGAATGACGAATGTGTACATATTTATGTGTGGCCGGACATGTAAATTCCTTATCCGGAAAATCTTCAATTGAAACTGGTGGATTTGAAATGCAAAATATAACTGTGAAATTACCGCAGTCGGGTTTTTGTTTTCAAAGAGAACATTATGTTATTAAGAGAACATTATGTTATAAAGCTTATTATGAGTTAGATGATTATGTTAATGCCAAGGAGGCATGGTCCTCTGAAATTCCAGCGCAGCACAGGACATATGCATTCATTTTTAATACCAAATCGGGACGTGCATGGAATTTACAATTGGCATAACGAAACAGTTAGAATTATCTACTGTAATACTTTTATTTTATTTTAATTTAGCGTAGCCGTCTTTTGGGCCAATAATATATATATATTTATAAAACTTAGCTAGGGTAGCCTAGGGCCTATTCTTTAGGTACAAATTGTAAATTGAGATTAGGAGCACTTCTGAGCAGGTTTTTGGGGGGTTTTCCTGTTCAGGGGGTCCGGCTGATTAGCATGTAACATGCATTTTTTAAAATATTTTGTCTTTAATTTAATTGATTTCATTAATTGATGGTGGTTTCGTAAGTTACATGATGTGTGGTCAGCCTGGCCAGCCCCGAGGCAGTGCCTTTATTTATTTTTGATTTTTTTATCCCACTCGTCCGCGATTCTATTAGGAACTTAAAATTGTTATTGTTTAAAATGACAGTACATTTATTCAGTGACAGTATTGTATTGTAACTCTCTGACATTCTAAAAGTATTCATTGTGAATCTACTTGGAAATAAACGATTGAATCTTGAATCTTGAATCTTGAATCTCAAACAATTATTATACATACTTGTTTTATCCTTTTTATTTTAACTTCCTATATCTATGCTTTTGATTCCAACTAACTTTTAGATACATTATACTACTCTACCTACACGTTCCTGAACTAAAAGTTTATTTCATATTTAATACGGATTGATTTATATTTGATTTTAACTAATAGCTTACCAACAATTTAAAACAAAATCAGCTAAGTACCTACTAGTCCTAGAATATAAATCGTAGACTATCTACAGGCAACCACCACATACCTTGTACAAAGAAATGGTAGATAATACATACATACATCACGCGTCTTTCCCTTTGGGGTAGGCAGAGACTATTTCCTTCATTCATCAGTCTTTTCATGCGCGCTAGTCTGTTTATGGTACTTCTGAACTGACATTTCAAAACGACCCCGATTTGGTAGATAATAATTATGTATTTTCCCTATACTTTGAAACTAAACAACCGGTCCTTTTTTTCTCCTTGAGTAACTATTATTCTTAACCCCGTCAGCACTTAAACTAGATCACGTACTGTGAACCGTAAATCAGGAAAATAATAAACTTAATAAATACAAAGTAGCCATAAATATGTAGTTATTTAATGCCCTATTATGTCATGTAAACACATTATTTACTAGAGCTGCGGTCACGTGCAATAAAGAAGCTGGGGGGGTATTTTAAACTCACTCGCACTAATACCAAGATCAGAGAAGTGGTCGAGGGCGTGCATCCCTAAGAGTCTTACCGTGCGACACGACTGACATCTTTGCTTTATGAGTAATACTGTTTTTTCCGTCGTGTGGGATGCCGAGTTGATGAACACCCCGATGAAGTTAGATAAAATAGACTAATGATAAATATTAGAGATGACAAAATAAAGTTTTTGTTGGTCTCAATTCGGACAGGAAGCTTTTTTAGCTAATCTTATATAGCCAAAAGAAAATAGGTGGGTAGATTTTAATCATTTGTCTATTTTAGCTTTCTCATTTTGTTTTTCCAGGTAGGTATCAAACATCCTTTCATCTTGCGTTTTCATTAAAACAAAAAGAATGAGTTAATTAATGAATCTATTTTCTTTCTATTGTTTATTATGGAAAAGGTCAGGTAAAACTAAGAC
The DNA here is from genome assembly GCA_029255805.1 of Keiferia lycopersicella. Classification (NCBI taxonomy): domain Eukaryota; kingdom Metazoa; phylum Arthropoda; class Insecta; order Lepidoptera; family Gelechiidae; genus Keiferia; species Keiferia lycopersicella. The sequence continues at coordinate 3,184,626 of JARACZ010000017.1, forward strand.
TTATGAATACTTCTAGAATAAAATAGAACTTCTAAAAACACCCTACAATTGATTCCGTATTCTACAGTGTGTAGGAGACAGCCTGGTGTTTACAGCAGTAGAATACTGATGGATGCACCCAAATGCAAAACATAAAATTTTACAACTTTTCATAGGAACATTATTATGTCAGGAAACGTCAAAAAATTATTGGCTTCCCATGCAAACCGCGACCAGCTAACTATATACTTGGGAAACCATAACTTTTTGACATTTCCTGTTTTTTTAGAAGTTGTTCATTTTCATGGGCTAAGTGCACCATCATATTCGGACGGTAATGCCCTAACAGCAAGTTTATTACGATCATTATAAAATTCTATCTCAAGTCTAATGATAATTTCTAGCAAGTGATAATTCGTCTGCATTCACATGTGTCCAGAATACAGCCCTTGGGGCCATTACTCGGAGAGCCTACGCCATCAATTTCTGGTAATCACCATTTTAGTAGTCGTAAATTTAAATTAAAATCCCGGTGATAACGTTTACCACACGCCCCGCCTCGTGGTGTGGTAATCGAAAAAAATGTTGAGTACGTTATTACGCGCGAAATTTTTACGGGGCATAAGAGTGAAATATACTGATAATAACCAATAATACTCTTAACTGTCAGCGAAATTTGAACCAAAGGTTCAACCTGTACTGGTGATACATAAAACTTGTAGGGAGACCTAGTATATTGTGATCCCAGAGAAGTTGAGAGATGCTCATGCCATTATATTAAATTATGCAGTTAGTATCAACACTTAACACTTTACAACGCATTAATATGTTCCCAAACTAGTTATTAGTAAAAAAATTGTAGCTTACAGTAAAACTTTTGAATAATTTACGTATATAGTTTTTCAAAAAAAATTTGCGTAATCAGCCGCCATTTTTGTTGACGAAATTTATACCAGAGCCGAAGGGTTAATTTAATTATGCACATCATTCGAACATTAAAACTTTTATCAATGGTCTTTGATAACTTGAATACTTCGCGTATATATGTAGTACTTCTAGTATAGTCTAGTATCTTCTAGAATATTATAGTAAAATATGCTCAAAATTTATGCCAAAATACAAAGGTGCCGTTGGCAACTGAAACATGTCTATTACGAAGTGGGAATTCGCATAAATTGTGGACAGTGAAATAGGCTATGACAGTTACTGATGGAGCCCCACAAAGCCGAATTCCAGTAATCTATTTCCGAAGCCATTCGCAGGTGACTGGGTCATTAATAAAATACAATAGCTGAACTTTTTGGTAGAAAGTCAATAAATAAAGAGTTAATATCAATATCTAGTGTTTGATTAAAACACCAAGTATTCTAAGTTACTATCTTGCGGATATTTCTAAATATTCAAAAGAGAGTTTATAGCAATAACTAGTGTGTGATTAAAATACCAAGTATTCGAATTTACTATCTTGTGGATATCTCTACAAAATAGTAAACATTCAAAAGTAGAACGCTTAAAACTATTGCCAAAAATACTATTTAATTCACTTATAGTTTTTCTAAATATTAAGAGTTTGAATTATTACACAGAAAAATTATATCAAGAGTTTTAAGCCCATCGAAACTAGAAAGATATGTCGTCATTAAGAGAGATATGACGAAATAGATTTTCTTACGTTTTATAAGTAAGAATTCCGAATGAAAAGGGTAAAGATTGGTCGTTTTTACATTGACCTGATAATGCTTGTGATATAACTTTTTACAGCGTATTTGTGAATGAAAAGCAAGCCATAGCAACAAGTTTTTCTTTGATAAAATCAGTATAAACCTGTCCACACTAACATTATTAGGTACTGTAGGAGTACTTGTTATGTATAATTTGGTTGAAATTCGATCATTTTAGGACAGTTCCTCAAATAACCTTTTCTACACATTTTTACAGCTTAGTGCAAAAAATAGCACCCGACGTTGCCATGAGCCCATGACCTACAAAATCTCATCAGCCAGACAAAAATCTGTGCCAAAGACAATAAAGAAAATGGAGATCGGATTTTTTCGCAACTATAATTAAAAATGATTCCGGTTTTCGATAAATGATTGGCACTTCGTAGCAAATTTAGCGGTTCTCAGTGGATGTATGATTTCATTTCATTTTTGTACTATAAGAGTAAATAAAAGTTTATATTATTGGACATCTTGAGTGGGTTTCTTCCACAGAGCAGCTTCTTCTGTCGTGTGAGACATCGAGTGTAAAACTACCGCTTTTCATCAAAATTTGTCATACTACAAATAAAATATTTTTAAACGGTTTTGCGTCGGATTATTATTGCATTTTACAATTCTTACATTTCGCGAAACCCAGTTCAATCAGTCATCCGTGCTCATAAGCTCTGAAAAAGCTCTAAACGTAGGAAGTATAAACCATAAATTTGTAAATTGTTTTAATGGCCCTTTTTTGATGTCCTAATTCTTCCGCGGGCATGTGCGATAATTCTTAGCTATTCATAGATAAATTCTATTTCCATCTTTGTGCCTTGCGATGCCGGCTTAGAATAGCATCACCCCATTTCATCCCGCGGGTGTTGTAAAAGGCAACTAAAGGGACTCGAGGGTTTCATGTGTATTGCAATTGACAACCTGTCACTACAGTGATACACGAATCATCTGAAAGGGCCCTCAATTCTTGTCAGACGAGGCGATAACGACCGTAATTTTGCGATCGTTAACGCTCGTCTGCTACAGACATCTTAAGGTGTAGCAATACTAGAAAATTCCCAAAATAAACTACTCTTTATTCGCCCGTATTTCTCTAGAGCTTCCGCTTCCGCTCAACCAGATTTCTATTAGCGGACGACAACAAACGAATTTATTACAACCAGGTTAGGGTTCGATTCCCGGCTAAGGCAAGCTCGCAAAGCTTTTTGTATCGGTTAATATTTATCAATGTCAAGGAATGTAGTGAGAGAGAAATTTCGAGGTTCTACATACTATCTTGGCTAGATACTGGACTTGAAAATCTAGTTCAAGGGTTGTACTAGCCTATGTAATTGTTATCAAGATAATTGCCGTGTGATGCCGGCTTAGAATAGCATCACCCCATTTCTTACCCGTGGGTGTCGTAAGAAACAACTGAGGGACTTGAGGGTTTCAGGAGTATTACAAGTTTTAGGCGACAGCTGCTATACTAAGCAGCTACTCGTATACGTATGTGCAAAAAAGAACTTAAAATGGGTGCGCTATCGGAATAGCGATGGATACTAGAACATTATCCTAGAAAAACTAATAAAATCTAGAAACAGCAAACTGTCAATGAATAAAACATTACGGGAGATAGTGCAATGAATTCTAGACAAGCAACGACTAGGTATTTTATTTATTCTAGATACCTACATTTATTTCTAAAGAAGGTCGCGCCGGTTTCCATTTTTATTTAAGTTCGCTTTTTGTTCAGTTCTTAGCCAAAAAAGTACATATTCAAGTAAAATACACTTATACACTTCCCGTGTTAAGTATAGAGTTTTTTTGAAAACTTGGAAATTTTTCTGCAGGCTGAATTTCACATTTTTTTCTTTTGTTTTGTTGCTGGTTTCAATTTTCTAGAGGAATTCTTTTTCAAGTATTCCAAAAAAGTGCATATGCATTATATTAAAAATACCGATCAACATTGTGTTTTTGTAATCCATAATTACCGTTAATAATACCTAGGCCACCAATTAGTAGCCACTCTTCATTACAAAATCGATCATTAACCAACACATAATTTTTAAGTTAATTGCATTGCAGTATTTTTTTTTAGTATGAATGTATAAAATGTCAAGGTGCATAAGTTGAAAGCATTTGACTGATTTGCAATCCTTATTGTTAGTGCCTTGATTGCTTTTTGCTGCAGCCGTTGTATGGATTAGGTATCTAATACCTACTTAGAACTTCTTTTTTATTTAAGAGCCAGGCCCTTGTCGGTGGGGCAACCGCCATTCGTTTCTTTTCCCGATCAGCTGAGTGACTTTGTACAGAAATTCGAAAAAAAATTTCGTTTCCCAATATAGCGTCCATAGTTTGCGTTACACCGTCACTTACACCCCGTATATCCGTGTCTAGATTAACGTTTACTGATTTTTCTTGATAATTGTATGAAAGACCAGTATAAGTTGACCCATTAAATTATTGAGTCAAGGTCTGATAGTAAAGTACACAGCCATTAAAAGCTGATTAACTATAACTTACTCGAAGCGAAGAGCCCATAAATATTGGTTTTATGACCGCCGCAGAAATTATATAACGATCACTATATAAACAACACCGGTATGTGAGTTTGTGTGTTTGTAGGTCAGGATCGCTGCGCACGAGTCGATTCCAATTGACTATACTGCCATCTAGGCAATAATCGTCAATCATTGATGATGATGATATAATACAAGATGTTCAGACACAAGTGATTTCGTAAAATAATGTATGAATGGGTGCAAAACTGGTAGATGCAGTGGGCTAGACATATTAGAAGGTAGAAACAACGAACTATGGGGGTCGGAAAATGGTGTGTTCCCATTGTCCCCAAAATACGTGTTCCCAATAAAAGTGGGGCAATAATTGACAGGTTGGGGCAAGGTATAGGATGGTGAGACATTGCCTAACCCTCTGTCACCTGCTTCACCTGCCCTGCCTTGTCACACACGTGGCCCCATCCTGTTAAACCTTGCCCCACTATTTTCGGGGACAACGAAAAAACTGGATAATTTGAAAAAAAAAATCACTGCCGGCAAGATAGGACCAACCTGCGACTTTCTATCTGGGTCGGCTCAATCAAACGTTGCCTGCACTAAATGCAAGAGAATCTTGGCTTACGCTGGCAAGGCTCTACGAGTATATACATTTTTCTAATCTTACTCGTCCACAAATTGCTTTTTATTGGCCTTTCCAATAATGTATTACTATTACTAAAGTAAACACATTTCAGAACACTCTTTATAGTATCAATCAGTCTCGTTTTATAAGGTAGGTAATCTATCTGTGTTAATTATGGCCTAGGACTGAACATTTATTATTAGTACTTAAGGTCTTCATCGCGTTTGAGTGAAGTGCATTTGAATAAGAAATTGAGACCTAAATCTATGTCGAGGGTAATGGAATTATTGTGATCAGTTGACGTTTGATTTATTCACGCTATTTTGGTCTTTTATATTTGGATTGGAGGTCGAAATAGGAAAATAGAAAAAGCTTATGGACGGTTTTGGAAGGTTTTTTTGTCGTAATACATAAACCCTGGTGTCAGGGTCTTTAAGGTTCACTCCTCGAATCTTTAAAGAGCATTAGCAGAGACTAATAACGTCACGTTGTAGATCTATAAAAACCAAGTAGGTATGTAACACCAAAGAAAACTAGTTATAGTAAGTTAGATGGCTTCCTATATTGAGCCGTAATTTTTTTGTCCCAAGCAGCGTGTTCGTGAAATGTAAAATGAAAACAAATACCAAGCAATTATCTCCGTAGGTAAATTATTTCAGAAAATTGTCTCGAACCCAATCTTAAACCATAATGATTCCTTCAACTCTGTCTACAGCTACAAGAAGCCTCGGTATCTTTAAATGGGGTCTCATATTTTACATCTGTCGCAAAAAGACAATAAAATTTGGTACATTTGGGACTTTTCGTTGTAAATAGAGCTATTCCCATAATTGTCGAGGTGTGACCCTGACTGTTGCGAGTCGAAATTAAATATTCTAAGTTCAAAGACACTGGAGCATACAAAATCGCGTGACTCGGTACCCTTAGGTATCTGACGCATCGGGCTTGGTGGAAGTTGTAGGCGTTTTGCCCAGCTTTTTACAAATATCCTGTCTGTGTAATAGTTTACGACCGATGTGGCGCAGTGACAGTGCAACTGACGCAGAAGTTTCCGGAGTCGATTCTCGGTGGGTCACTCACAAAGCTGATATTTATCACTGTGAATTTGTTCCCAGCCTGGTTAGAACATTGCGGGCTGAGCCACGTGATTGTCCGTAAGAAATATTGTTTCGTGTTTTGGATAGCATGTTAAACCGTAGTTCCCGGTTGGATTGCTAGACGGCGGTCGTTACATAACCATGTCAGAAACCTGCTACTTGTAGAAGACGCTTGAAAAATTCAGAGACTAGGGTTCACCCCAGTGAAGTCCATCGACTCATCGTTGTTGAACGACTAGGTGTCCCACACGAAAAGAGAGAGAGAATTATGTACTGAGAAGTGATGATGGAGAATAATGGAGAAGATCAATTAGACAGAACACAAACGAAGAATAGGAACGTTGTCTTTTAATGACCATAGTTAACAGAATAGTGAAGATGATGGCCCGTTGACAATAAGAACATTATTGAACGAAAGGTAGAAGAGAAGACAGGCAGAGGTAGATCTGGACGCATTTACTTCTCCAAAATAAAGCAAAAGTCAATGTCGTGCCGTGTCAGGAGGTCAAGTCATTTGCGGAGAAGAGGGAACTCTTCAATTTACATTTTGATTTATAAAAATGTGAAAAGAAATGTGTAAAATGCCGTGTGATGAATGGCTTAGAATAGCATCACCCCATTTCCTACCCGTGGGTGTCGAAAAAGGCGACTGAGGGACTTGAGGGTTTCAGGTGTATTACAACTTTTAGGCGACAGGCTCACAACCTGTAACTGTAGTGATACACAACATTATCTCAAACGGCCCTCTAATTAGTAAGACGTGGCGACATCGACCGTATTTTTGCGGCCGTTAGCGCTCTGCCTACCTCGTAAGGGATAAAGGCGTATTATATAAATAAATAATAAATAATAAATAAATATCCTGGACAATTCACACAGCGCCATCTAGCCCCAAACTAAGCAAAGCTTGTACTGTGGGAACTAGATAGCTGATACTAATACATATATACTTTTTTTTTGTAAATAAATACATATTATACATAGAAACCAACCAGACTCAACACAAACATTTGTAAATTGACTTAACAAATATTTGTGTCCGGTGGGGATCGAACCCACGACCCTCGGCGTAGAAGGCAGGCATACTATCCGCTACGCCATCGGGACAGTCAATCATATGTATGCATTAATTTAAAGAAAAATGTCTTTAGTTTTTCGAAAGCGTCTTATCTTCTGTACCTCAAACCACACGCTACAACAAACGTGATGGGCGCTCATTAAGTTCGGAAAGAGGTAATTTTGACATCCGATGCGAGCCATTTGCCCGATCAGCCGCGCCGGGGGAATGAAGACATGATGGCTTTATACTTTGGCCAAGGTTATGGCATTGTTTTACTATAGGCATCGAGGATGGCTTTAGTTTGGCAAGGTTATGGCGTCTACTAGGTATTGCGTGGCTATCTCCTTGACGACAGAACCAGTCTTCACATACACACTCAAATCACGCCTATATCCCTGGAGGGGTAGGCAGAGCGTTAACGGCCGTAAAATTACGGTCTTTATCGCCACGTCTGACAATATTTGAGGGTCATTTCCGATAATTCGTGCATCACTATAGTGACAGGTTGTCAGCCTATCGCCTAAAATTGTATACAAATGAAACCCTCGAATCCCTTAGTCGCCTCTTACGACACCAGCCGGAAAGAAATGGGGTGATGCTATTCTTAGCCGGCATCATACGGCAAATCAATCATGTAGCAAATCATGTGTCGGAAAATAGTTACATCGGTGAAATGAGTATCTAAGATGTTGCTATTCTTGCTAACTGTACTTGTTTATGAGCTCACAACATTACAGTACCTTGTTGCTAATCTATTGTCGGAGAAAACGTTGATTTAGTTATCCGTACTTATTACATCATTACCTGAAATGGAAAGAAAAATAAATTAGTTTGTTATGTTCATTAAATAGGTTGTTTGTTCCGTGTGATGCCGGCTTAGAATAGCATCACCCCGCATCCTTCCCGCGCGTGTCGTAAGCGGCGACTAAGGGACTCGAAACTATAGGTGTATTACAATTTTTAGGCGACAGGCTAACAACCTGTCACTATAGTGATACACATGTTTTCTGAAACAACCTTGGAAAACAATCCTCAATCAGACGTGGCGATAGCGACCGTATTCTTATGGCCGTTAACGCTCTGCCTACCCCGCAAGGGATAAAGGCGTGATATATGTATGTATGTTATTTTCATGAGGTAGTAGCACGTGAATACTTCTATTTCTACAGCCACAACAGTCCACTGCTGGACATGGGCCTTTCCCAATTGGGGGACATTGACATAATCACCACGCCTGGCAGGCGGATTGGCGAGCGCAGTGCACGATATTGTAGAGATTCCTTGGATTCATCCCTAAGTCGCTTTTTACGACACCCACGGGCACGAATGGGGTGATGCTATTCTAAGCCGGTACCACACGTGAGTGCTTAACTTAAACAAATTCGCTACCTACGCAATATTGTACCGGGTGTAACAAACAGCCCTCTGAATACCCATAGAGTGCGTGCAGACCAAGAAACTTAACAACTTTCTCCTAGGAACATATGTCAGGAAATAACAAAATAAATTCGATCTCCCATACAAAATCACGATCACCTGACTGCATTTACTATAATAGTTTTTATTTTACATTTCCTGACATAATATGTTCCTAGGGGAAAGTTGTTTAGTTTCATGGTCTGTATGCAGGGTGCATACAGTCAATATTCAATATTCGGAAAGCTGTCCCGTACTCCCGGTATAGCATTTATGATTCTGAACCAAAGCTGACGCATTCTTAAGAATAGCTAACATAAAGCTTCATAGCTTCCTCATGACAACCTAAATAAATTCTTTTGTTCTATTCAAAGCCACGATTGACACATCCATCTCAAATTCCGATTCCTGTTTATACAAACCAACGGAAAAACGGTATTTTTACAACCTACCGCAAAGCTACGCAAACTACCGTTTTCCTTTGTATATTCAAATGACATTAACTGTTCAATAAATTAAATCAAAGCTTGCCAATTACGCCCGTAAAATAGTCTTTACTGCCAAAGCAATAAAATACTAATGTCCCGCACAAACGCACGGATTTCGTAGCCAATAATAGGTTGGTACAACAATTCGTTCAGATAATCTGAACCGGTCACTTCCCTGTGCTCTGCTAATGAGAGCGATCTGTTCCTCCATACAGACGCGGCAGAAATCTTATAAAATATTACCTAGTTTAAGTACTTGTTCAAGTATTTTATAGGCTAATAAAAATTATTTTCTTAGAGTTTCGCTGCCCTAATGTTTTGTAATAATTATATTTTCTTTTGTTTCAATTTGGTCACAAGTGTTAAAAACCAGCTGTTCCATAAAACCTAACCTACATAAAAAATAGTCACGAGTCAAACAGTTTAATAACGTCCAATCGCATGGAGAAATAATTTTAACGCTGGTAAAACGCGCGTCTAACAGAAAGACAGCAACCATGCATGATTGACGATTCAGTAGTGACTTGCAGAGTCCCGCGCTGAATGGTACCTAGTGGAACGCCTCTCGTTGGTAATACAGCACGGTAACGCAGCCAGCGTTTTAGGCACTTTTGCACTAAGTTCTATTTATTCGGAGCGGGCTCATTGTCATGGGTAGATTTTTAATTAGTTCTTATTGTTATTTTTTTTATTGTCTTTATTTTCTATTAAGTAGTTATTTTCGTAAATAAAACTTTTAAACTAATTGTCGCAATGATCCTAGCGTAAATGCGACTTGCGACAAAAAGTCGTGCGTCTGTCCAAAACCTTACGCAACAGGTATCTGTGCCTGGTCTATTTCTAATCCGTATCCTATTATTCTATAAGCGACGGACAAAAGAGCAGACGGACAATCACGGCTGAAATCCGTTGGAGAGTTGCCAGCGTTTAAGCGATTGTGTCCCTGAGACGGAGTAATTAAAAAAGAAAAATGTTCATTTTAACTTTTTTTTCGAATTAACATGCTACAGAGTTTGAAATCAGATTTAAATAAATGGATGAATGTAGCTCATGTCTGCTTAGACAGTCGAACCGCCAATGTAAGTGGATCGCACACTTGACGCACGACGGGATGCAAAAATATCGCAGCAGTCTGTCAGATCCATACTAGAAACGTCACTCCCCGCACTCGACGGACGACACTGCGATAGCGCTGCGTCCACAGCGGCTGAGCGGCTTTAGTATGGAGTGGGGTGATGCTATTCTAAGCCGGCATCGGCTTTACATGGCATAGAGTCACCTTTATATTTAATAATTTAGATCGAAATACTTAACCTTTTTTTAAGAAAAGCCGATTTATAAATCCTGCGTCTAACAACCATTTTATTAAAAGGAACCGACTTCAAAGAAAGTGTTAACGTGAGAACCTCCATATTTTTGTCAGTGCATAATTTCATAAGCGCAAAACCTTCTACTATTTCGTAAAAACACTTTGTTGGATAGGGTAAACAACCGCGATAGTTTAAAACTTCGTATTACTGTGCTAAAATCGCATCAAAATTGGTTCAACCAAACGCTAGATATGATTGCGAACAAACATACCTACAGGTCAAATTGAGAACCTACCTTTTGAAGTCGGTTAAAACAACCAACCAAAAAAAGCTACGATGAACAGCGCCTTATGTTATTTGCGAAATGCCAATCGATACCATTCTTTGGAAGAGGAGATTAATAGCGAGATGGCAACCCTCTTCTTACAATTCGTTAGCAGTTGGCAACACGATAATGAAGATAATAAATCCGGATTAATGTTGGAACTTTTGCCAATTGTTCCGGCTAGATTTTAGTAATTTTGCGACCAGTTGGCTAAGAATTTCGATTTATTTCGTAATTTGAATAGTGTAGGAATTAAAGTAGGTAAAAGTGAAAATATAATCAACGATACGTAAGTAAGACACATTTGTATGTCTGTTAATCTTTAAGACGTAAGGGCGGATCTTTTTATTAATTTGTGGCGTCACATCTTATGGGTCGAGACGTAGGTAATTTGCCAAGTAATCAAAGAAACCTTGCCGTCGGTAAAGTTAGTCAAGTAATGTAAAGTTTGTGGCATTACGCCGAGAGAGAGACCACACAGTGATCCTAGTCTGACAACTAGGGGCTGTTGCACTTCAAGCAATTTACTGCAAAGCTTACATGGAACGCCTCAGATGTAATGCCGCATGAGTCATGTTTTGGTGCATGCAGCCGGCTCCATCGAATTATCTCTTCTCTTTTCGTGTGGGACACCAAGTCGTCCAACGACCCGACGAACCCTAGTGTCAGAATTTTTCAACCGCCTTCTACAAGTAGTAGGCTTCTGACATGGTTGTGTAACGGCCGCGGTCTAAGTGATCATAGACAGCAACCGGGACCTACGGCTTTACTTGCCATCCGAAACACGGAATCATCTTACTTACGGACAATTAGATAGTTCAGCCCGCAATTTCCTAACCAGACTGGGAATAAATTCACAAAGTGATAAATATCAACTTTGTGAGTGACCCACCGAGAATCGAACCCGGAACCTTCAGCGTCAAAGACAGTCGAACTACCACTGCGCCACATCGGTCGTCATCGAATTATAAAACATTGTCACGTCAAAACAAAAGTAGTTTAGAAGAAAATTTACATGTATTCACCTCCCGCGCAAAACCCCTAGCACACTGCATACCTTCGTTTACTTCCTAGCATCTTCCGTATACAAAGAAGGTATTGCAGAATCTTTATAAACATTCCACTTCTTTTCGGCTCACTGATCAAAGAACAGGTATCTGACCAATCCAATGAACCCGCGAATGTTTGGCATCCAATTAGAAGATAGCCTGGCCACAGAACAGATAAGAAGTAGAGATGTCCGGGTTGATATACCTAAAGTAGGATTTCCCTTTTTGGGGACAAAGGACCGACCTTTAAGTGATTTTGTTTTGTTTCATAGCTAATGGATAGCTGGATTATAAGCTCGATGACCAACGATAAAAAACTCTGACACCAGGGTTTATCGGGTCGTTCGTCGACAGTGAAGTACACACGATAATACCAAGCGAAAAATCCAGAAATTAAATGTAGGTACCTATTTTTCTTGTCGTAACACAGTATCATATATATTTTTAACATAGTATCCCGAAGAAAATCTTAAAACGAAATTTTGAAGAGTCGAAAGAAGTCTAACGATGTTCCTGCCTGTTGGTGATTTTCTCAAAAACCAAAAGTATAGTATGGTATTTCTAACCCTAATTAGAAGTCAGGCAAGTAAAATTTTTTTATAGACGCACACAGACTTCTAATTACATTCTGCAGGTGTAGAAAACTGATGTCACTTCAAGTGATTACCATATTTGTGCAATTCAAATGAAGATTCCAGGATTCCAGAGCTAAGCTGAAAAACTCGGAAGGCCCTTTAATTCTAAAAGTGCTTTTTCCGCATTTGGATATAATCGGGCGTGTTTCTTTTTAATGACTCTTAAGGCCATTAACACGCTTCACGGCGGCTATTTGCTTAAGGTGAAATAATAGCGACACTAGCGCCGCTTAGTTAAAAAACAACTGTTTTTGACAAAAAGCCAAATTATACAAAGGAAAATGGACTTATCGCCGTGTGATGCCGGCTTAGAATAGCATCACCCCATTTCTTCCCGCGGGTGTTGTAAGAGCCAACTAAGGGACTCGAGGGTTTTATGTGTATTACAACTTTAGGCGACAGGCTGACAACCTGTCACTACGGTGATACACGAATCATCTGAAAGGGCCCTCAATACTTGTCAGACGTGGCGATAACGACCGTAATTTTACGATCGTTATTGCTCTGCCTACCCCGCAAGGGATAAAGGCGTGATTTATGTATGTATGTATGAAAATGGACTTTATGTCGTAGCATTGCCTCCAAGGTCCCTAACCCCACAGGGATCATCCTGTATTTTACAGACTATAGGTGAATATTGCGGATATCAGACAGGTAGTGAAAGAAACAAAATACCTACGTTTTAAGGGGCGATAAACCCGAGCTTGGCTCGGCTAACCAGGTATTTATAAATTAACAAAAACATTTACAATTAATACAACTTTGTTAAAACTATGCGCTTTGGTTATGTATGTAAATAAGCTAAAAGTAGCTACATTTAGCAGTGTCGGTTTTCAAAACTCAAGAATGTTATTATTTTTAGTTTTTAAACTTTAATAAATATTTTAAAATGATCGTCATCATTTTTGTTAACTGATATCTTGGTTTCCAGATGACCAGCGTGTTCAGCCAGGATTTACCATGTTTGGGGGCGCCACTGGTCTAACGATTAACCTCGAGGAATGTTCTAATGGGAATCTAAGTTGAATTGAATCTAAATGAATCGGGTATATCTCCTATTATGGACGTAGTAGGTACTAGTAGGAAGGTACATAGTTGGTTTAGTTGCGAAATGCGTGTTCAAAAGGATACCTTTCCTTTCACTATGTTTACGATTTGATGCTATAGCTGTTCGATCCGAGTGGAGATACCGAATTCAAATTCTTGCTCTGTGTCCTACTTAGTGTCCATTCTTTTCATCCACCACAGACACAACTTTTTACACAGACGTATTTCTTAAATGGGTATGCTATGTTATTATCTTTACCTCATAATGTACACTTTTGACTATGGTTGTATTTTGGGATGTCGGTTGTGGCAACAAAAAAAAAAACATTGTGATGACGGAAAAACTTGATTCTTCTACACTAACTTGAAAACCGAGCCCTTTAAAAATAGTTTCTTGCAGGTATCCAAAAGCGCAACCATTTTAAACAACCAAAAATCCAGAACGAATCCCAACTTGACCTCAAAGCGGGCTAAAAAATAAAACAGAGTATAAAAAAAGCAATAAGCCCCTAACGAAACAAAGGCAGGAGAGTGGCCAACAAAATATTCATGTGGATACATAAATTTGTGGCGGGCCTCAAATATCGACGCTTCTTGGAATAAGTACTTTGAGGCCTTAGACCAAGGGAATGATTCAAAGGGAACTCTACACTCGAACAGTGTGACAAACAAACGCATACATTACGCTACAGACCAGAGAAGTTACAGCGACACGAGTGACACCTTTGCGCTGTACATTACGCCTATATCCCTTGCGTGGCAAGCAGAGCGTAAACGACTCAAAAGAGGCCTTTACCGTCAAGTCCAACAAATATTTTAAAGTTATTGAGAAAAATGTGTAAAGGTATTGAAGTGACAAGGTGAACGGCATGAGACAAAAATACAACTTAATGCAAAACTCTACTAAAGAACTCATATTTTTATATAGCATTGTTGCGTGGTTATATGGTGTATTCAATTGTTTCATTACGCGCTACTACGCACCAGACAGGTCCAACAGGATTACCAACGACTTTTAAAGGCCTCATTTTGGTTTTTCAGAGGGTTCTCGTTGAATCATTCTTTGCTCTGAGTTTAAGACTTACAATGTAGGTATTGCTTTTAAAATTGGATCCTTCAAGAAAATAAATAATTGTAATTTATTAGGTTATTGTATAAAAATTATTACTATTGTACGAAATTCAATCAACAACAAATATTAAAATAGAATAAAAGGAATATAAGATAAAAAATATAATCTGATCTAATTTAATCTTAGAAATTATATCAGCAGTAAGTGAATATATTCTTCGTAAAAATCATGGTAGTATAGGTAGGTAAGATAGTAGATTGTTTTGAAGTACCCATGTAAATCAAGGTAAGCTAGATTTTGTCGTACATTAATGGATCTCTTTTACAATTGAATATTTGTCTATATATCTCGACGCTGGCAGAAATGTCTCAAAACGGATAGATCATTGCCATTCTTAAATAAAAAATATTACTAGTGATAGAGGCGAGACCCGAGTTTCCATGAAAAAAATATGCAGGATGTGAAAATATTAGCTGCAAATATTTTACGAAATATGAAAAAAAAATTTGTACCTCTACCTCCCATACAAAATGTAGCAGCCGAGCAACTCAACTGTATGGGAGGTCCAAAATTTTTTTTATATTTCGACCTACGATTCTTGGGATAAGTTGTTCAGTTTTATGGGCTGATTCACTCCTTAAAATATTTGCAGCTAATATTTCCACACCTCATATTTGATACTCGTAGCAATTTTAAATTGGATGAAAACGAATCACCCAGCTCTCACGGATGAAACAAAGCGCGACAATACGGATCCAAAAAAAGTAAAAAAGCATTTGACGATAAAAAAATATGGCGGCCAAAATGTCGGACCCGAAAAAACGGAATCATTTTTGAATTTCGAAGGTCAGATAGCTTATTGGCTTTTGCTACCAAAAGTAAAATAGAGGCGATGAAATGTAATGAAATGAAATGTATGAGATGAATGCAGGGAGATGGCAGCAGTGTTCTCTACAAAGTTAGGTATTTTTAGGCAGTACACAAACTTCGTAAGGTGTTTCTACTCATTATTCTGAACAGCTTTCACTATGGGGCCACATGCGAAATCGCAAAATATTATTGGTTGTTCAATACAAAAACTCATACCAACTCGAAAAAAATGTATAGAACTCCCAATACATATTTCTTTTTGCAATTTCAGGCCCCTTAGGTTATAAAATGTTCAGAAACATCCTACAAAGTTTGTATACTGACGAAAAGATAACCCTGTATAGATCAATATGTGACACTGCGCTCACCAATCCGCCTGCCAAGCGTGGTGAGTATGGCATATCCCCTCAATCGGGGGAGGCCCATGCCCAATATGTAGATGAAAATGGGGAAATGGTAAAACATGAAAGAGAGACTGAAAGCTTAGGAGTGGCTGAGAGGATGAAGGTTAATTAAGGACTTAGTAGGTAGTTCATTTTTGCCGATATGTCCATTAATTGATACTATGGAATAACTCAATATTTTACAAGATAATTTTCGTAAGTAGTCAAGTACGGAAAAATATATGTAAACGAAATAAGTGGATCACAATTCCGCCGCCAGGGATGGATTCGACCGTGGTGTAGTGTTTAACACACGGTTAACACGTCTGACCCGGCTAGTCAGAAGACGTGGGTTCGAATCCCATCGGTGACATGAATTTTTCCGCTTGTTTCGTTTATATTAACTTTCTAACAAAAACTTTATTTGCAAAATAAGTTAAGCACGCTTGATACCTGAAGATTTCATGACATACCTACTTGGTGAGTACACCACAACATTATTCAGACTAATGTGAAATGCGTTCCCGGTTTCGAAAAAAGGAGAAAGTCGAATTTGGGCTAACGATCTCGGCTATAAAAATGTAACAATGCTACACTGTGACGCTCATTGGTTTGGAAATAAAACGAGTGGTCCCAGGACAAAGGGTTCTGTTCTCAGAAATTGTACGGTTGCATTGGCTATAGTAGTGACATCCGTAAGTTCGATTCTCGGTGGGTCACTCACAAAGTTGATATTTATCACATTGTCAATTTGTTCCCAGTCTGGTTAGGACATTGCCGGCTGAACCACCCGCTTGTCCGTAAGAAATATGGTTCCGTGTTTTAGATGGCACGCAAAGCCGTAGGTCCCGATTGCTGTCTTTGATTACTTAGACGGCGGTCGTTACACAACCATGTCTGAAGCCTGCTACTTGTAGAAGGCGGTTGAAAAATTCTGACACTAGGGTTCACTAGGTCATTGGACGACTCGGCGTCCCACACGAGAAGTGAGAGAGAGCGACAAGTTTTTCGGGATTCGACCTGGAAGCCGCGTATCAACACCTTGTGCTTTGCACGCCAATCCGCCTGCCAAGCCTGATGAGTATGGCAACACCCCCCAATTAGGAGAGAACCAACATGTGTGCCTACAGAAGACTGTCTAAAAAACGGTTTTACAAAGAACATTTTTATGACAATATGACATTAATACTTGATTATTTTTTTTATTAAATCGCCCTGTGCTGCTGCGAAAATATTGATTAAATTTCAAAATTCTGCTTTGTTAATAGTGATCCCTAAACAGTTTGCGCGCAATTGAGAAAATGTTTGAAAGTCTGACAATTTTTGTCCTCGCTCTACTCTACATTATTTGGGTTGATTTCTACAAATTATTCATGTATTTTTTCATGAAAACTGTCTTCATTATAACCTAAATTCAATAAGAATCTCTCTGTGATAGTATTGTCTAACATTGTCGACCCAAAAAATAAGTCAAACTGTTATTTTAACGTACAAATGTTCAGAATTATTTTACATATTTTGGTACTTCCGTGAAATATCAATTCAGTCATATAAAACATGAATAAGATCCAAAACCCGATGACAATAAAATGGACATCCATCATAATTAAATTATTCGTATATTTCAATTAAAAGGAAATTGCCAGAACAAATGACAGAGCCGCTGTTGAATTATGAGAATTTAATTTTATCGGGTCCATATCTAAAAGTAAGTGACGTAATAAAGTCATCTACTACATCTACAAACAAAGCGTCTGTCGCCAAGTGGTTAGGGCACCGGTCTTACAATCGTGAGACCCGAGTTCGATCCCCGCCATGTACCAATGTGTTTTTACTCACGTACATTTACAGACTGCTCTTAGGGCAAAACATCGTGATGAAACCCACATTCATAAGATTTGAATTCAGATGATATTTGAATGTGACTTAACCTAGGATTCGTCCACGTCAAATGCTTTTAGGTTAGGTAGCCGACCACGACAGAGAACGGGATAAGGCAAGGAGAATGATGACGATCTACAACCAATACTAACTTCGGAAGTAAAATAAGGTTGTATAGTACAGAAAACACAGTAAACTATAGTTGCGCATTAAAAAAACCTATCTACTTGTAATTCTTCAGCACACTTCATACATAACTCGAGATTTATTCGCTTGCCAAGCTTGAGACAGCTTTATTATTTCCCTAGGGAAGAATAAAGTTACAATTTGCTGGTATATCGCGTACGATTACTCGTTTTTATTGCGATTATGTTGCACTAGTGGGGACCTAGGGACAGTTTTTTTGTGAAAGCAAGAAATCTGAGTAAAATTTTATAGTAGCGGTGATAGATAAGTTTACTTGAACGAAATATTTATTATTTATTTGTTTAACAGTTTATTGGTAGGTACCCAATATGGAATAAAACAGCACAACAGATACTATTTAAAATTGTAGCGACCTCTGGTGGCTACAACATGAAGCTCACTCAAGTGGTTCACATGCATACAAGACGCAACAGGAGTTCTCAGCATATTGGAGAGATGGCGCCACGTGACAGAACAATGGGCCTGAAACGCGGTATCGAAGTGTTCACCGCGCAACGCATATATACAACTTCCAATCCAATCCAGGTGAACCCGTCGGTCCCCTGGCCACAACACCCGGCCAGGCGGGTAGCTACCCTTTTCCCGACACCACCTGGATTCCTCCTGTCACCCGCCATATTGGTGACCCCTACCATGGACTACGCAGCCTTCAACCACGCATCAACCACTACAGCATGCAGCCAACTACTTGGTCATCAGCAACTACCACAGTCACAGCACCGGCGGCTTCACTGGTCTTCCTCATCATCCCGACTCACCGTGGACATTGGAACCAGGACCGGCAGCTTCATTGGTCTTCCATCATCATCCCGACTCACCGTGGACATTTGGAACCAACACTGCTTCGCCACGCCAGACTGCATCATCACGCTACAATGACGTCATCAGCCCCACTACGCTCGCTTACGGTATCGACCTCCGGTCTTGAGGGGGAGTACTGTAGCGACCTCTGGTGGCTACAACATGAAGCTCACTCAAGTGGTTCACATGCATACAAGACGCAACAGGAGTTCTCAGCATATTGGAGAGATGGCGCCACGTGACAGAACAATGGGCCTAAAACGCGGTATCGAAGTGTTCACCGCGCAACGCATATATACAACTTCCAATCCAATCCAGGTGGACCCGTCGGTCCCCTGGCCACAACACCCGGCCAGGCGGGTAGCTACCCTTTTCCCGACACCACCTGGATTCCTCCTGTCACCCGCCATAAAATCTCCTCCGGCAGTCCTACGGAGTGATATGCCATAAAGTAAGGCTGATAAATCGTATACTATTTATCAAAGTACCTACTAAAGAATTAGAATAGTCGAATTTTAGCGCACTGAAGCCACAAACTTTTGGCTTTACGTCAGCGGATATTTACTAATCATCTATCTACATTCAAAACAAAAAAAAAAAGATAAGCACACATTAATAATTATAGTATTTTCACTTTCCCACGCTTTAAGTCACAGGATATAACAAGTACAACAACCAATCAGATTGCACCTTCAAAGCGCACACGCATTAAATTGACGTTCCGTTTAAGAAAAAACATTGCAGAAGCGGTTGGAAGCCAGCTAATTGGTTTGGAGACAAATTAGTTTAATTCATCTTAATTAAGCTTAAGCAGACATTTTCTTCTGATGAGAGGGTTTTTCAAAGAACTCACAAGGGAAGAAATCTATTTAAGCTAATCAGAAAATGCTTTCCATACGAGCTGGGGTTATTAGTACTTAGGAGTTACGATTATGAGGTATGAAAATCGATTAGTCCTAACCAAAATTATGTGAAATCTATTTTGAAACTGGCCGCAAACACAACGGCTATTGAGTAAACATTTCACGATTTAAAACAATAAATTTGAACCGTGCTCGATTCCAATTTCAAATTCCAAAGTTCATTCGGTTCGATTAATCATCAAAGCGATACTCGCTGCGCGCCAAAACTTTTTGCGGTCGCCATTTTGTTTGCCAAAAAAGATGGCGCAAAAGAAGAAATTTTCGTCCTTTGTCGCTGCGTGCGGTTGGGTTAAAAAAGAAACAAAAAAATTTTGTCTGACGATTCCTGGCCAGTAACTTTAGATACAGAAGGCCAACACATGTTTTTTTTTTTACTCTTCAAATTCCACTAGCACGAGAACAGTATTGAAGTCGATTTATAAAAGATTTATCTACCTACTTTAAATATCATGTCATTAGTAGGGTAGGGATGAGGGCTGCTAATTTTCGCACAAAAAGAACAAAACGTTTCAAGATCAAATTACCGCAGATAGGTACTTCCAAATTGGAAGCTCGTTGCCAACACCAATCACCAAACATCAAACAGTCTTGATGTGATAAAGATCCTACTATGTAGATTGCGTTCGTTTGCCATACAAATCTGCACAAATTGGAATTCGCGAACCGGTTTCATCTGGATTGGATGATCAAAGAAACAAATTGGTTGAGTTGAGAGCGCGCCAATGTTGATATTGCAGCTGAATTCGATGCCTCGGGGTGCGACCCTCTTCAAGATAATACCGTTGTACTTTGGGTACCAAATTTTGTGGAAATGGTAGGTGGGTACTGCATTATAATCGATTTAGTATGAAAAACAATACTGTAGGTAGAATTTTGGAGGATCCGCTAAAGGCTGGCATGGTATTAAGAATGGCACTTACAATCAGAATACTTTGATTACTTGCATTCTAGTCATACGTGGTTGAAACCGTGTGGTGCCGGCTTAGAATAGCATTGTGGCTGTTGTAGTAGTAGTAGGGATATAACTTCAGTAATTTTTAGAAACAACAAACATAACATAACAAAATTCTTTATTGCACAAAAAACAACATGTAGAAAACACAAACAAAGGAAACAGTACAACAAGGCGGCCTTAATGCTAGGTAGCACTTTCTACCAGGCAACCTTAGGGTTCACACTTTTAGCAAATGATTATTTAATGTTTTCCACTCCTATATTTTAGTGTGGGACATCGAGTCGTCTAACGACCCGATGAATGCCAGTTTTTCAACCGCCTACTACTAGTAGCAGGCCTCTGACATGGTTGAGTAACGATGTTTTCCACTTATATAAAAATTCTCATAACCTAATCCCAAAACGATGTCCATTTCCCGATATTACGAATTCAAACAATATCCTTGAACGGGACTTACCAAATTTTCAAATTGAGCCAAACTTTGCTCAAGCAGCCACTGAAAAATCAGTCCACGCAAAGCAGTCCAGTCCATAAATTCGACAAGCTATTTGCCGTAGAGGGCGCCACTTGCATTTCAATATGAAAGGGGGAGGAAATTGGTTTCCAAGCACACGACGGGTCGATCTTTGGGGTGATTTGTCGCGGGAAAATCGGGGAAATAAAGAAAATGCAATTCTGGGCCCTGTTGCTTTGGCAGTACAGTTGTTGGTGTAAAATTTTGAGGCCGCAAGTACTTTTGATTTTGTAAAATTGGTTTATGAAGTCAGAGGCAAGGAGCAGGCCCTTTGCTTCTTGGTAGAGACAGGCATCACCTTTGCAGTTTGTAGTGCAACTTATCTAGTTTTACGGAATTGAAATAAAGCTTTGAGTTTAGTAGTACACCTAAGAGAAGAGGCTACCTACAACTCATGAAATTCTATTGTGAAAACCAGTTTTTTTTGTTTTAGAATACTATAAGTAAATAGGTCACTACTACCACAGAGAATCATAATAATAATAATATCGTAATATCATATAATATCGTAATATATTTGCACCATAAGATCGTTATATCCATTGTACATGAAAGCGAAATAAACAATCTAATCTAATCTTCTTCTAATACGGTCTATAGATACACGCTACATGTACATACATGACATGTACATAAAATCACTAGATACCTACCTACAAGTTATTTTAAGTCAGATTTTAACAACAGGGTTCATCGGGTCGTTGGATGACGCAGAGTCCCACACGAAGCAGAAGTAATAACTTATTTAATAAATAACTTCTTAAACACACGTTTAACTTTTCCGTCAAACATGATTAGCCAGTCTACAAACCAAACGTTTCTCACAGAAATTAAGCAGATTCACAAACCGAGTATAATACGATTACGTGTTCAGAATCGATTCAGTCGCTATTATCAATTAGATACACGTTCGATTCCCGACGCGTGAACTTGTGAACGTGAATGACGTGAACGTTGTAGTCGAACGGGCGTGGTTAATTTGAAGTGATTTGGCTCCCTTAGATGATGCACGAGAAGGAATAGGGAATATGCATAAAAAATTAGATGGCCTAAAATATTTTTTTCTCGAACACTTATTATCGTAATATTATAATGAAAAGGATTTCTTTTATTTACTTATTATTCAAACCCCTAAAATAATATTCAAAAAGTGCAAAATAAGGGAGAGAAATTCAAACTTCCAAAACGCGCCGCTATTGATCGAACGAAATGTGACGTCATCTGACACGACATTGTATTCACAGTCCACAGTAAACACTAAGGTAAACACCCACTGCACGTGTCATGTGACGTCACGCAAAGCGCGCGCAAAATGGCGGCGTTTGAACTGCTTAAATTTTAAAAAAGTCCTAAATTTCATTTTTAAAAATATCTAGAGTATTTTGAAGCCCATTAATATTTTTTTCTACGTTAAAAAGTAGTAAACTATTAATTTAAGACAAAAAGAAAACACGTGCATATTCCCTATTGAAGAGTAAATTTTAGTTTGAGATCAATCGCTTAATTTGCAGTGCTAGGCTGATCTCACTAAAATCTTTTTCTCCCGTGAAATACCGAGTCGACGAACGACCCAATAAACTCTGGTGTCACAGTTTTTAGACCGATTACTACTACCTACTAGCAGGCCTGTGACATGGTTGTGTGACGACCAACATCTAAATCACAGACAGCTACCGGGAGGTAACGTGCGAATTTTCGGTTCATATCTAGTGGGATAACTATTACTACTACAACATCCACAAAAGACCACTGCTGGGCATGGGCCTCCTACTATTGGAGGTGTTTGCCATACTTACCACGCTTGGCAGGGGGATTGGCGAGCGCAGTGGAAGGTATTATAGATATTCACAGGGAACCCTGCAGCTTATTCCCTTGATTCATCCCTAAGTCGCCTTGTACGACACCCCCGCCAAAAAATAAGGTGATGCTAAACTGGTATTACGTGGCTAGTGGGTAGGTACTATGTTATTTTAAATAAAATAACCTAAAAAAATCGGCAGCTGGATTCTAGCCATATTTCATAGTATCAACTTTTATGACTAGTGTTACTTTTATCAACAGGATCTAGCATTTTCCCATGAAACCAGAAAGTATCAACTTGTTGTAATCAAATCTTCATACAAGTTTGTATCTTCAGTACACATTTTTATTGCAAAAATAGACACAGTAACTTTATACTCTGTGAATGTATTTCTAACGACACATTTCTAACCTTACATAGTCAGGCTATTAACTACGCGAGTAAAGATATTATTAGATTTCTAACTACACCAGCTGGTGCTAAGATCATAATAAAAGTAGAAGGAGTCCTTTACTCAAATAGCGAACTGGAGCGAGAATCAAGACAGATAATGTGAAACTTATACCTACACGCAAAATTAGACGCGTTTACATTTAAAAAAATTACAATTCGGAAAAAGATTCCGTCCAATTTCAGATCAGGTATTACAATTTTCAGAATTATTTGACCTGTGTTTATGTACATCATATTTATACTAGAATATTTTTTACATAGATAGAGTATAACTTGGAACAGCGTACTTTTTTGCAGATAAACATACATATATCACGCCTTTGTAGGCAGAGCGTTAAACGGGTGAAACCGTGGGACGGAGATATAGTACCTTAAGTTTCGACACAACTGCAATGTATGTATCTACCAGCAATTTTTTTTTTTTTTGTGTATTGAAGTTGTAACACGAAGTCGGTTTTTGTTTGCTTTACTAGTATTATTAGCAGGGCTGCCTCTAGCCTTATTCTTCGATCGCAGTGCTCGTAGTAGGTACTAAATATAAAATAATAATGAATTCTTGCATCTGCCTGTGCATACATTTAGTCCTGTCTAAGACCGGTCTAGGTATGATAAAAAATGTCTAGCGTATCGTAAGTTTTAAATACACGCGTGAGAACCACTTAGAACAGACTAAGCGTATAATGGAAATTGTACAGGTTACTCTGTCCTTATCTTGTCATATCGACAGGATTAAAAAAACAAGTTAAATACAAACGTATCAGCCCTGTACTTTTTGCGTTCGGCGGTTTTTTCAGATGAATAAATTTTATAATAAGTTAATCTTTTGCTTAGCGTAGGTACAGCTATAATCAATAGTTCATATTATTATGTTCATATACAGGGTGTAAAAAAGTTAGCTGTAAATACTTTAAGGGGTGAACCAGCCCATTAAATGGAACAACTTTTTCCAAGGAACATGGGTCGAAATATGAAAAAAAAAAATTGCCCTCCCATACAAAATTACTGACTGACCAAGTAAATTTTTATGGAAGTTCCAAATTTTTTTTTCATATTTAGACATGTTTCTTGTAGAAAGTTGTCCAGTTTCATTGGCGGATTTTTACACCTTATAGACTTACGTTAGACGTGCACATTGAAATCGTTTGCAACGTCCAAACGATTTCAAATGTCCATCGCTAGCGCAAGTCTATATGAATTTTTGATTATGTCGGTACCATTAGTAACTTAAGTCGATATTTGGGAACTGTCACGAATTTTTCGGGATCCTGGACTAACGTACTTCATGAGTTTAGTAGTTTGATGAGAAACGTTCTAAAATTTCAAATAACACCTGGATACGGCCCAAAAACAAGTTTTTAACGATTAACTCGAAAAATCTTTCACAAATGTTCAACACCTCAAATGTCAAAGAACTATGATGACAGACACCAAGGTTGACTGACAAGCGACACTTATGCCATTGGACTCGATTTTGAGGGTAATGAGATGGGAAATACAAGCAACAAGTATTATAATAAATAATTCTTTTTCGTAGCGTGAAGTCTAGAATTATCTAAGTTGCCAGCTAGAAACCTGCCACTATACAAGGTGTTACAGAATGAACAATAAAAATGAATTTCCTTGACATTGTTTATTTTATGAATGGATGGGGTTTAGGAAGTGGCGAAAAATATCTCCTGGTAATAGTAATGAACTTGACATTGTAACAATAGTGGCTGCGACGCAAGTATTAAAATCAAGCCAAATTTATTAAAATCAATATTTTTTATTAATTTTCAAACACGACATTACGGTTTTAATTATTTTATAAATAGACTGTTTACAATGGACCCGTCAACACTCTTTCAGCTTTATTGGTCTTTTTGTAACACCCTGTATACGCCAATTTGTTGTGCTCATTTAAAATCGACTCCTATTATCACTTAAGCAAAATAAAAGACACATGACATGACACCTGTAGCTGTCTTTTCCCCTTGAACTAACATTGAATCGACGACCGATGTGGCGCAGTGGTAGTGCGACTGCCTTTGACGCAGAAGGTCCCGGGTTCGATTCTCGGTGGGTCACTCACAAAGTTGATATCTATCACTTTGTGAATTTGTTCCCAGTCTGGTTAGGACATTGCGGGCTGAACCACCCGATTGTCCGTAATTAAGATGGTTCCGTGTTTCGGATGGCACGTTAAGCCGTAGGTCCCGGTTGCTGTCTATGATCACTTAGACGGCGGTCGTTACACAACCATGTCAGAAGCCTACTACTTGTAGAAGGCGGTTGAAAAATTCTGACACTAGGGTTCATCGGGTCGTAGGACGACTCGGTGTGCCACACGAAAAGAAGAACATTGAATCCTTGGTAAAGTACCTATCGTCACCACACGACAAAAATGAGCAGTATATTTGCAAACTTCAATATAATATATATTTTTTGTAGCCTATAATGTGTCCCACTACAGGGCAAAGGCCTCCCCTCTTTTTCACCAGGTTTCTCGCTCTTGAGGCTATGATGTCTATTGCTCGCAAAAATTTACAATTTCGTCCCGCCATCTTGTGCGTGGTCTACCTCGCCGTCGGCGACCATCCTCCGGGATCCAATACAGATTGGATCCATCCTGGTCCGTCTTTCGGGATCCATGCGGATGACGTGTCCTGTTACTTTCTTATACAGGGTTATTTTTTAGCCATTCATAGCCATCTCCGGGCGCATCAGCGCCGATCTGATTAGGAGTCAAAGTGGTCGCCATGGCCGAAATCGGTCGGAGAGATCATCATCATCATCATCATAATTTTTTAGCCAGTACGCACACTTTGTAGGGTGTTTCTACACATGATTCTGAACAACTTTTACTATGGGGCGACGAGCGAAAACGCAAAAACGTATTTTTTAAAATATACCTGTATGTGACAAAAAGCACTCAAAATTTAACGTATTTTTTTTAAATATACCTGTATATGACAAACATCACACAAAATTAGTTGATGAAACAGTCCTGCAGAATTAAAACACGCAACTGAATATTGAGTTCACAAAAATTTACGAGCTAATGACGAACAATAATTATCTGTTCTTATCCTAACTGAAGGTTGGAAGCCATTTATTTAATCACTTTCAAAATCGCTAGTCGTAAAAATTTATCCTCGCCATAATCGTGCCAATTTAACACGATCTTTTAAAAATAGAACAAGTCATAGCAAGAAGGATGAAGTTTATATTTCAACGCGCGTATATGGTATGGTAAAAAATTGCCGCCTTTCAAACAGGTTGGTCCTGTCAACTTTGGATAAAAAATTATAAGAAAATCAATGAAGTAATTAATAAGCGACACGCAACGTCCTACAGCGAAACATCGACGAAGCTTGTGTATTAAAAGCTCGTTTTCATTCCAATGTTGTTTTTGTTTAGTTATTTTAATAGATACAGTACGAGCGTAAAGTAATGTATGTATGACTTCGCCATATAGAGGTGTGAGAGGCTTTAGGCGGATCGCACACTCAACGCAGCGGTCTG
This sequence comes from Keiferia lycopersicella, assembly GCA_029255805.1. Taxonomy (NCBI): domain Eukaryota; kingdom Metazoa; phylum Arthropoda; class Insecta; order Lepidoptera; family Gelechiidae; genus Keiferia; species Keiferia lycopersicella. Next base: position 3,211,234 of record JARACZ010000017.1, read on the forward strand.
TCAGATCCATACTAGAAACGTCTCTCCCCATACTAAAACCGCACTCAACGGACGACGCTGCGATGGCGCTGCGTCAAGAGCAGTTGAGCGGTTTTAGTAAAGGGAGTGACATTTTTAGTATGAATCAGACATAACGCTGCGATGCTTTAGCGGTCCGTCGTGTGTTAAGTGTGCGATCCGCCTTACGCATGGAATATGCAGCGATCATCACGCAAACGTACTCTTGTAAAAATGTATGAAATAGCCAAAGCATTTCGTTTGTTGGAATTTCAGTTCAAATTGGTGACGATAAGGTCGAAAACTGGTTGAAACTTACATCGTGTGGCGAAGATAAAATAGATGGAGTGTTGTTTTTATACAACGCTAAAGGTTCTGCTCAATATATATACGTATATATAAAAATAGTTATATAGCTTATATCCGTGTTACTAACATGTGAAAGGAAGAGTTTAAGGTATTACATTAATGCAGGAATTTATTTACCTTTGAGCGTGAGAAAGGTACACATACATAGTAATATAAAGCTATTTATTACCATAATCTAATTTCTATAATACAGGTAAAATTAAAGCGAGACTTAACTTCATTATCTGTACACGGTGTGTAAGGAACGGTGTAACGTAAACTTTGCAGGCGTGATGAGACCATGAAACTGAACAACTTTTGCTATAGGGGCTATGGTGGGAAACGAAAAATTTTTTTCCAGTTCCCATACAAAGTCAGTCAGATGATCGGGAATTTTATATGGGAGGTCCAACATTTTTTTCATATTTCGACCTATGTTTTTTGGGGAATGTTGTTCAGTTTCATCGGCTGATTCACCCCTTAAAATATTAGCAGCTAATATTTTTATACCTTATATGCCTGGTTAACTTCGCTTGGAGGTGGAAAGATTCTGACACTAAAAGTCACTCACGAAAAAAAACTTGGTTTTACGTATTCGTGGGATCGGACCTCAGGTGACTTCAGCATCATATCAATATCAAAATAAAACTGAAAGTAGCTTCTTTACCTAACCAGTAGCATTACCATAAATACTTACTTTGATATCATACCAAGTATGGAAGCTTTATTTGACAAGAATGTAAATATAACTCCTTAAGTATGCGAAAGGGTAAGTTTTTTTAGATAATATCGCAAAGTCTAGAATACCGGTGTGGTCTTTTTCCGTGGGAATTATGCTTGATTGTTTTTTTTTTTGAAGTAATAATACCATAATTAAAAGGATCGAATAATTGCTATATCTTCAAAAGGTTTATAGACAGAAAAAAAATGTATAAAGGCCTGGCGGTACTTTATACAACTCAATATCAAAATAAGTGATATTTCTAATAGCTGCAGACAATTTTATGGTTACAGGTTGTATTTTAGAAGTTGCAGCAAATGTATCGAGAATTAAGAAAAGTAATTTAATTTATAACAAGAATAAAAAAAAATAACGTGAGTGAATCTTTAAATTATAACCATAACTAGACATTTTTTATGTCACATAGATGTCGTGCATGCCGTGTGATGTCGGCTAAGAATAGCATCACCCCATATCCATCCCGCGGGTTTCGTAAGAGACCACCAAGGGACTCGAAAGTATTAGTGTATTGCAATTTTTTAGGTGATAGGCTGACAACCTGTCACTATAGTGATACACATGTTTACTGAAACAACCTCGGAAAACAATTCTCAAAAATGTCAGACGTGAAGGTAGCGACCGTATTCTTACGGCCGTTAGCGCTCTGCCTACCTCGCAAGGGATAGAGGCGCGATATATGTATGTATGTAAAATAATAACGCGACTGAATCTTTAAACTATAACCATAACTAGAAAAAGATATTGTAAACTTGATAAGTACTTTCTCATTCTATGTTACCATCTTGTAATTATTTGCCTTGTATAAAATTCGGGTGATGCCGGTTTAGAATATCATCATCCCATTTCATCCCGGCTGATACTCGAAAAAAATGCACACCCTGAACTATCAAAGCATGTCTCTTTCGCATTATTTCATATTTACTGAAGCATGAAAAGTTTTTAAATATATAAAAAAATAATGTTGTCAAAGTACCTGTTAGAATGATTGTAATGAACAAAGTTGCCGAGAAAAACAACAGTTTAGCGGCAAATTACACGGTGTACTACAAAATCAGCTCCAAGCATGCCGAGGGTTGAGTTGTATGCCAATTGGACCCACTACAATAAGACCCAGTTGATCTGGCTGGGTCCATATGGTGCCGGCTTTGAATAGAATTACCCCATTTCTACCCGTGGGTGTCGTAAGAGGCAACTATGGGGCTCGAGGGATTCATGTGTATTACAACTTTAGGCGACAAGCTGACAAGCTGTCACTATAAATAGTGATACACAAATTATCTGTAACGGCCCTCAATATTTGTCCGACGTGGCGACCGTATTTTAACGGCCGTTAACGCTCTGCCTACCCCGCAAGGGATAAAGGCGTGATATATGTATGTGTTATTATAATGATACATTAATTATTATTCTCACTTTACAAGTGAACTGGGCATTCAGGAATTGGGCAGCAGCGTTCACTCTGAATTCACTTTTCCGCCAATCCGGCTAACAAGGTGAGTAAGACATTACCCCAAATGGGTGGGGATTACGTCCAGCAGTGGACTGTAATGCTGTACCTAATAGTAGCTCTGGCAAGGATCAGTCGAAGCGCCGACAGCTCAGTGGTAAAGCTCTGGGAAGCTACCCCATGTTTCAAGCCCCGGACGAAAAAAGTCAAAGTTACCAATTGTCTTATTCTTGGATTTGAATTTTAATCTTTTCTACATACATGCATACATAAATCACGCCTTTATCCCTTACGGTGTAGGCAGAGCGTTAACGGCCGTAAAAATACGATCGCTATCACCACGTCTGACAAATATAGACGGCCATTTGAGATAATTTAAAATAATACACCTGAAACCCTCAAGTCCCTCAGTGGCTTCTTACGACACCCACGGGTAGGAAATAGGGTGGTCCTATTCTAAGCCGGCATCACACGGCAAAATCTATTCTAGCCTGTGAGTAATTAGACCCACTGACAAAATCAGAATCAGACAGAAAGTTACGTCCTTTTTCTGTCTTGCGGGATATCGACGAACGATCCAGCAGCTTGATATAATTTTCACATTTGGTTGTTTGAGAGTTTTTTTAGATTTCATAACTTTATTTTTATCCATTGTCGTTCGGACTGTATTTTGAATCAAAACGTAATGTCGTAGGTCTGATTAGTACCAGGTTCAGTAGGGAAAAGTCAAACTAGACCCACGGGGTCTAATTTGGTGAACAACTCCAAGGGTCAAGGAATGAACACAAGACATTGCATTTACGTATTAATAGGCCGTGTTCGTAAGAAAACACGGTCAAATGGATCCATAGTGCTAATGGGAGGGTTACTAGCGAGGACCGCTTTAGGGGCCCGTGAGAATTGGCTGAATATTTTTTGTAAGGGTTTCTCTTGACTAATTCAGTAGTAGAGACACTTGCCTCCAGTTATGGATTCATCGAGGCTACGCGCGGAATAATAGGAATACATAAAATATAGGGTAAAAAAAATTGCTGCTAATATTTTAGGGGGTGAACCAGCCCATGAAACTGAACAACTTTCCCCAAGAAACATATGTCGAAATAAGAAAAAAAATTGGACCTCGCGTACAAAATTACCAATGACAAATTATCGGTTGGTAATTGGTTCAAAAAAATCTCATATTTCGACATATGTTCTTTGGGGAAAGTTGTGAAGTTTCATGGGCTGGTTCACTCCTTAAAATATATGCAGCGAATTTTTTTAGTGCGTAAAAGTTTTCAACAAATATACATAAACTTTTTACAGAAAGGTTTATCGCAAAATAGAATCTACAAAAAAACACGATATACTCCTCTGTACCACGTACCTAATAGCGAAAAAATGCTTACACCAATAAACTGGTAGGTGGATCGCACACTTAACGCACGACGGACCGCTAAACTAACGCAGCGGTCTGTCAGATCCATACAACAAACGTCACTCCCCATACTAAAACCGCACTCGACGGACGACACTGCGCTGCCGTTGAGTGGTTTTAGTATGGGGATTGACATTTCTAGATTTTCTAGTATGGATCTGACAGAACGCTGTGATATTTTAGCGGTCCGTCGTGCGTTAAGTGTGCGATGCGCCCTAATCGCACAACAAATTAAACGTGATTATAAGACATTAATTCCTTATTTAAAACATTACTTAGGTACATTTTATTCGGCACATCAAGAGTATTCTCTTTAAGCATAATTTGAAGTCTAAGTCTTTAGTATTAGAATCATTTTAGCATATTTTAAGGGATGTTGAAGTCAACAGCTGTGTAAGAGCCCACCAGTACGCTCTTATAACACGATATCAAGTTGAAACCTGTCCTTAAACTTGTAAAGTGAGAATAATAATTAATGTATCATTATAATAAGACCTAGATGACTGGAATTTTATCAAAACAAGCAAAACAGGTAGGTAAATTTATTTATAAATTCGTTCATTCACATCAAGAAAACGAATTGGTTATGTTTTACTGAGCCTAATTAAATGTGATATTTTATTTATTACATTTAAAAAATAGATTTTAAGCATATGGATAGGCATTACATACTAGGTAACGAAAACTTTGCAGGCGTGATCAGACCATAAAACTGAACAACTTTTTCTATAGGGGCTATGTTGGTAAACATTAAAAAAATACGACGTTTCATACAAAATTCCCGAACAGCTGACTGACTTTGTATGGAAACTCGAAATTTTTTTTTCGTTTCCGAACATAGCTCCCATAGAAAAAGTTGTTCTGTTTCATGGTATGATCACGCCTGCAAAGTTTTTGTTACACCGTCTCTTACACCCTGTATAAACAAAACATTTCCAAACATGCTCTTCGTAAATGATTATACCTACTACATATTAAACAGATTTGCACATGCATTAGCTCACATGTTAGTTGGATATCCCATTTACGAATAGCAGATGCATCCTTGGTGCACCAAGTAATTTATTGCATCTCCTGACAGGAACAAACTGCATAAATTTATGGCCAAAATGCGCGATAAATTGTTGATTTGAACGGTTTACATTTTGCTCATATTTTGCAGTTTGTATTATATACAAAACTATGTTGCATCTTATGGCGTTGAACTTGGAATATCTATGTACTACCACTTTTTTTTTTTTATTCGGTATCCGTACCGAATTACCACTACCGTAACAACAACTTACTGTAAAAAACACACTAGGTACGTACTGTAAAATTCGGGTAAAAAATCAAAAAGAAATTTAAATATGAATATGAATATTACTGAAACTAAAATTCGGTAGATATATATATTGCCATCCTACTCAACTCGGCTAATATTACTCAGCTGCCAAGCGAACTGTATTCCAAGAACTGACTTTGATTCTAGTCTTTCAAAAACAAAACAAAATCAAAATACCCTAAAAGTTAAAACAAACAATGCTTCTCACAAAACGCAGATCACAACCCATGTTCAAACGCGAGAAAAAACTTATAAAAACGATGCAAAAATTCAAAAAGTTTCGGCGAGTATCAAAAGGGAAATAAGCGAAAGAAATGAAGTGAAGCATATCTGTGGGTAATATAATTATAGCGGCAATCAGGTTATGATTTATACTGCCAAAACCACTGATATTAACTTTAATAAAGTTGCCAACCGTGAGACAGTCGGGTAACATGTTAATCTTCAGACCAATTTCGAGGTGGCAACACAAAATTAGACAAGAAAATAGCTTTTAGCAAAGAACTTTGATAGGACTCGCTAGGTAATCAATTATATATAGTTTTTCATCAAGACATGTAGGCAAGATTAGGTTTAGTAACTGTTACGTGGCAATAGTTTCATTACCTAAGCTTTTTTATCTGATAATCCTTCTTCTTTTACTTTCATTGTAAGTAGCGTTGTCAAAATCTTGTCTTATGAATGATGTAGAAAAAATATAATGAATAGTCATGAATACTATGCCAGAGCGTCGGTGGCCAAGTGGTTAGGACACCGGTGTTACAATCGTGAGACCCGAGTTTGATGACCGCCATGTACCAATGTGTTTTTACTCACGTACATTTACCGACTGCTCTTATGGTAAAGTAAAAACATCGTGATGAAACCCATTTTCGAATAAAAATATGAATTAAGATGATGTTTAAATGTGACTTAACCTAGGATTTAGGCCAGGTTAGCCTTCGGGTTGCAGAGGTCAGAAGGCTGTCGCTCTGTGAAAAACTTGGTTCCACGTCAAATCCCCTAGGTTAGGTAGCCGACCCCGACAGAGAACGGGATAAGGCAAGAAGAATGATGAAATGGCTACGCACAGCAATAAAATTAGACTCGACAGAGAAATCCTGCTGAACATGAAAGCGAAGGAAGGAAACATCACGTCAACGAGATCTGTAACAATTTCTGAAATGTCGGTAGGTACAAATAGTTATGTAGGTATCATGAATAGTACTAGTGAGCACCTGCGGCTCCGCCCGCGTGGAAGTGGGTTTTAATCTCGTTGCATCCCATAAAAACTATTTTTCGAGATAACAACTGTCCTATATGTTAATTACCCTCTGTGTGACAAATTTCATGAAAATCGGTTCAGTAGTTTTAGCGTGAAGGACAAAGTTTGTTACAAACAAACAAACGTTTGTTATACATACTTTAGCATTAATAATATTAGTAGGATGTACTTATACAAACGCACATCGAATTGACGACATGTTTTAAAACAGCATATCCACAAAATTCGATACCATTGATTAGTTCTGCTGACTGATGTGTCAAAACATTTTATCATATGTTTATCAGTTTAAAAGAAGCACCTTTCATAAAAAAAATCGGTGGACAGAATGGTGATGTTGCCGTGTGATGCCGGCTTAGAATAACATCACCCTTCATCCTTCCCGTGGGTGTCGTAAGAGGCGACTTAGGGACTCGAGAGTATTGGTGTATTACAATTTTTAGGCGACAGGCTGACAACCTGTCACTATTGTGAAACAGATGTTTTCTGAAACATCCATGGAAAACAATCCTCAAAAATGTCAGATGTGGCGATAGCAGAATGTGCAGAATGATATGAACAGTTAAACAACACTATAGTAATCTAATTGCGTCGAAAAGCTGTATTCCTAATCAAATATACATTTCGGTATGTGCTTTATCTAACACCCTATATAAACGCTAAACCGAAATCCGTAACGCAGACCCAACAGAGTAACCCCAAAATTTATGATTAAGGGGATAATAAGTAGGGTTAGCAGCAGGGATGCGAATATAGCAATAACACATCGTTTTTCCGATAATCGATTTAAGACTAATCGGCATGAAAATCGATTAAAAATAATCTACATGCATACATACATACATATATCACGCCTTTATCGGTCACTATCGCCACGTCTGACATTTTTGAGGATTGTTTTCCAAGGTTGTTTCAGAAATCATGTGTAGGTATCACTATAGTGACAGGTTGTTAGCCTGTGCCTTAAAAATTTTAAAATAATCAATTTTTCATTTAAATTAGATTTTTTTATGTTATTAATTACCATCTGAGCTAAAATACACTTCATGCCACCGAAAAGGAATTACTAGGGACATAAAATAAGTCGTCGTGTATTAAAACTGATGTTACGCGAAACCCGAAACATTTTTTTTATACGAATGCGTGGCCAGAAAGTTGAATGTATCTACTCGAAAATTTTAAAAATTCATTTAAAAATAATTGATAAATTCAAATTCCAAAATAGTTTTCTTTTAATATCGATTATATTTCAACCCGTGAATAGCGTAGTTGACTGTGTATAAACTTATACCATAGATACTATGTCATATGAACAACCTATGTATACAGTTGTTTGCTTTTATTTAAAACCGATTATTTTTTGCACATCCCTGATTAGCTGTCAAAACGAATTTTATGAAATCTGTCTTTGTTTATTTTGGCCAAGGCCCGAAGGCCTCCCAAAGGGTCCCCGCCTCCTAAATAAGGTCATCCTGTTGATTTTCTTACTTTTTAGCTCAGCAAATATTTTTGTTTCTTTCATGCGTATCTGTAGATATAAAATTATATATCTACTTTGTTTTTCTGTTTACATCAGACTTAATTAGTAATTAATACGCAGACCCTAATATTGTTTAATTTGTCTCTAAAAACACTTGCTTTGTTTTTGTTCTTTATCCTTTTGCCTAAATCACAAAGCCCGGATGAGGTTATAAAAAGCTCAGAAAATATACTTTGAGAGAACATAGGTATATGTAATATGATTCTTAAAAAAATGTCGCAAAGTACCTAGATAATAAAAAAAAAATAGCAATAAATCATGTCTATACAAACTTACAGGGTTTTTTTTGGTAAATACACAAAGTCTATAGGGTGTTTCTACTCATAATTCTGTTTTTTTTTTACTATGGGGCCATCTAGATCTGCAAAATCGAAAAGAAAATTGGTGGTCCTTACTTTTTTTCCGAGTAGGTATCTCCCACATATGGAACCCCGGATATAAAATTATGAGATTAACACTTAGCTTCTTAAGGCGAGGAGTTGCTGCTCAAATCACGATTTCAGGGGGTGAGGTGTGGGGGGCCGCCCGCGCTCCCCGCGCTCAGACACATCATCTGGCGCTCGCACACTACGCACCCGTACGTCGCGTGTCTTATGGACATGACCGCAGTCCGACCACCTTTTAAATATATTTGAGCTTTATCCCGGCCATGGAACTTTTACTTCTACCGTGAATTATTGTTTTTGTGATAATGCGACGAAACGAAATATGAATGTGGATAGATGGATGGACGCAGAAGAGAAGGAAGGCCTTAAAAGAACGTAATGGCTAGTTAAAACACATAAATTTAATTACAAAGTGTGTTAGGATAAGTACCTGTCCTTGAAACCTTATGAACCTGTCCTTGAAACTGAACAACTTTCCCCCTGGAACATAGGTCGAAATATGAAAAAAAAATCTAGCCGACCCAATTCAGATTCTGTAAAGTTAAAAAAAGTACGAATAGATTGTAAAAAAAGATGATTATGAATCAAACGGTGTAAACAATTATTTCAATTTTTATAGAAAATGGTCGAAAGTCAGAAAATGTCCCAAGTCCAAAAATTTGAGTACGTAATTTCAGTTATGTTTGCTATACGATATACTGTTCTCAAGATATATGCACTTTTAGTTTCCATTCGTTTTTAATATTCAAAAATGATATTTAACTAAAATGTTAAATGGCGTTTTGCATTGGAGTCCTCAGTCACGCCTGCTTCTTGCTATAGGTAGGTACTTCATTGTTTTCTTTTGTTTATGCCGCCGGCTGAAGAGCCACCAACCGTCGACTTGGGCTGTACCCCGTGAAATACTAGAATTTACATCATGTATGTGGTATGATTTGTAAGATGAGACGAACAACTGTAAGATGAAACGAATGGACAACTGAACGATATTTTTTAACGTAAGCCGGATGTTAGATGAATTTCTGAAGTATGATGCTAGAACGGAAAAGCAATGTAGGTGAGTAAACGAGCGTGAAAGAGAGGGTGAACAGATACTTTTTAAATAGGATCACGGGCGAAAAAACCCGGGGTAATCTGAAGAAAATTCGAAAATTAACTTATTCTTTCTTCTACATCCACAGCCACAGATAACTTAAAACTTCGCTGTAATAACATGGGTCTATGTTATTAAAGCGAAAATAAAACTAAAAAGCATACAAAAGACTTTAGTTAAGTGCCCCATCTCATATAAAACATAACCCTTTTTCCAAGCTGGTCGGATAAAAAACAAAAAGATGCAATAAAGAACAGAAAAAAGTACGCGTGACAGATAATTGCCATTTGCAAACGCCATTAAACATTTCAAAAAAATTACTTTTGCGAAAATTAAAAAGAATGCAAACTAAAAGTGAAAATACCTCAAAAACGGTGCAAAGTAGAGCAAAAATTACTCAGTTTCGGTACTCATATTTTCGGACTTGTTTGATAATATTAAAATTAAAATTGGGCCCCTATTTAGTCCACAATTGTCTTAAGCCTAGCCTTACTCACATGCGCTTTATTGAATTGCTACTTTTCTTGTTATTTATTTCACTACCTCATTTGTTCCAAATTCTCATTTGGTCTACTTTTACATTTAGTCAACTTCCTCATTTATTCTATTCCCTAAAAATATCTCGTCAAGCCCACAATTAGGGACTTTCTAGGGCCACAGACCACCTTTTTATTTTGTTCTGAAGAATATGTCAAGTGCCACGTTATTTTAAGGAAATATAGATAGTGCGCAACGGGATACTGGGTATTACTATAATGTTATCTCTTTGATGGAAGCTTCAGTATGAACATAAAAGTTCATACTCAGCTCCTAAACCGCACCATCTAATTAAACTTTTTATACTACTCTTACATAGAAAGTGCCATATTACCCTAAAAAACTTATAGTCTGGCATGCATAGTTTTCGAGATAACTCAGGTTTTAGTTTCACAGCTGTCACCTTAAATCAAGAATTCGTCAAAACATTCAACTATACCAAAGAAAGTAAAACTACTTTATTTCCGAAACTAAGGTTTTTTGTAGTTCGTGTTCGTGTAGGAGTAGTGTGTGTAGTGACATCTCGTGTTCATTCTCATAAACATTCATTCTCGTGTTCAACCCACGAGTCGTACGAGCGGAGTAAGCAGCAGTCAGCGATGTGTCAAAAGCGTGACAAAGAGCAGCGCAAAAATTTTGTAATTGTGAAGAAGCTGGTAAGACTGCTCTCTGATGTAGTTTTGTTTGTATGTCTGAATCCCATACCGTCCCGACCACAGAACAGCATATGGGTATCACAGATTATATACACGTGGCTAGATCATGGCGTACGTAAGCAATATCGTCTTCAGACTTAAAAAATATCACTATTCGCTCCGTCCGAAGAGTAAACGCACAAAGAAAACAATATATTTGCGTGCGCGCACAAGACATCTCTGGTCTGTGGTTAAATGACCACCGACTGGATCTAATTTGGCACCGCTGTGTCGGTTTCTGTAATAAGTTCTTGGGGGAAAATTGTTTAGATAACCTGTCAACCAAGAGTTATCTTGAAAAGATAATAGGTATTAAAAATTACTTGGTACCTACTGTAAAAACTTTACTCACGCTCAGAATGCACCCTGTAAATATTTAAAGTGAATTACTAGTTATGTATCACTCCTTTCTTATTATAAGTAAAAAGACTTAGTTAGGCTTTTGCTTTTCATAATATTATAGATAAAATATCGTCTATCGTCAAGGCTAGCTGAAGCGACAGCTATGATAAAATTGTTGCTCGTCTCGCCAAAAGACGTAACCGACGTAATAATAAGCGCATACTTAAATTACGCCTTTTGGTGTCAGCCATAAAGTATTTTATCAAGCAATCTGTCCATGTCACTAACGTCATAAGTAAAATGACCGACGTAATAATTACGAAAAAATATTTGTCAATTTTGCGGGAAATTTTGACACAGTACCGGCGCTGGCAAGAGCCATTTGGGTACTAGCGGGGTAGCGGGCGGTGCGGGATATCATCGGGAGATTGGTTTGTCGGCGAGAACCGTTCTAATTTTTGGAAAAAAATGATTTGTTGAATTAAAATCTGTTCATTCACTAAAACCTAATAGTATAATTTATAGGACATTGAAATAGGAATATTCTACATCAAGAAACTATATCAAAATAGTAGTCCAAATTACGATAAAATTGGTTTGAAAATATTTTAAATGCTCTTTTTGAGATTTTTTTTATTAAAATATGTCAAACCAATCGAGTCATACGATAGTGTTACTACTAGATAATATCTTCGAGTATGTCATATATTTTTTTGAGGTCTTGGTAGCATCAGTAACAGGCTTAAAAAATGAATCGAAAGTAACGCTTTTCGTTGGCCTTCCTTCATAACAGCGTCTTAACACATTTGAAAGCATAAATATAACGATATGCTAATAAAATTCCACTGTCTATGATAAAGTATGATTTACGAAAACCGCGCAGCACATGATTGTAATTTGATACATACCTTTTACAAGTATCTCACGAGTGCGGGCTAGGCATACTTGTGTGTGTTATCTCTATCTCATTTCGCTTTAGACACCAAGTTCTCCAACTATGTGAACTGTACCTCATTTATAACATACCTACACATATAAATAGATACTCTTGAAAAACATAACCTACTTTTTGAGACAATGTTAAGCCAAAATAGCGAAACGATGCCGATTTAAGATTAAGTGGAAGCTGCAAGGTGTAAAGACTTTAATCGTTTTGGCAAGGAGTCTACCGACGACGCAACCGAAATTACCGAACAACCGGAGTTAATCTGAAGACAAGATGTCGAGACTATTAAAGGCTTATGTAGGCTAGACTAGATGCGATTACTTATGCTTCGGTCTGAGACACAGACTAAAGCGGATTAGCTTTTTCGAATATAATTAAGGAGAAAGTAGTTATCGATAATCTCTTTCCATCAAGTTCAATACTCATAATCCTCTTTTAGAAACTGAACATAAAAGAAAATTCCATACATTAAAAAACCTTATTCGAGCAAATTGTATTTAAAAACTTTGGAATACTATCTAAATGTTTTAAGGATGGGTATTATTAAAAAAGAACTGGTTCGAATATTAAATGCACTTTTTGTGAAGACTTTACAGGCATAAATAACATCAAAATAGATATACATTTTAAGGCTACAGAAAAATAACATTTATTTTTACTAACCGTGCTACAAAATGCATGTCTTGCACTAAAAATAACTGTGGTTTATGTCTCGTAACTCTTCAAGTCACAAATGTATGGACTTTAATCTTACTCCAGATGTGACCAGACGTATCAATCATATAATACATTCCATCATGCAAAAAAGTAAAGGCATATATTAGCGAATAAACGCCTCAGGCAAAAATAAAACAGACAAGGTCTCGAAGGTCCAAGAGCACTAGACCACATTATAAAACCATAATTAGTGTACAACAAAAATATTGAAAGTATCCCACAACTCACACCAGGATCACAGCAAGTCTAACTAGTTGTAGCCGATACCACCTTATTAATAGCAAGTAAACATGACACCGATAAAGGACTCGATATAGAAGCAGAAAAAGATATAAAAATATCTGAACTAGACCTTATAAGGGATGTCGAGGCAGATGGTAATGGAGATATTGAAGATAATACCCATCGTAAGAGTAATACGTACTTATATGTTTATCCCAAGATCTTATTCATTAACGACAAATAGGATAGTTAACTTTATGAGTGCTATAAAAAGTTAAGAGCTGTACCTATCATAAAAAAATATATCGTTTAGAAGAAATTTCTTTCGATTTATAGTATTCGCTAATAAATATGTCAATTACCTACTCGTGTTATTATAAGAAGTAAGTCATTACTAAGCCTTGCTTTGGCATTTTATTACGGTTATTAAAGCTAGTGAAACGTGGAATAATTATTATTTTTTATGCAAATATAATTGTTCTTGTTTAAATAACTTTATCAGTCTATTTGTTAATGTGGCACAGTTAAAGAGTTTGTTCAATAGCCGAATAAAATATGTAGGCCATTATTATATAACTCTTGCGGTTGTACCCACTGTATCATAAATCATTTTCCCACAGGAATACTCATTTTCCCGTCTATGTTATACATATAAACCTTCCTCTTGAATCGCTCTACATGTAAAAAAAATTTCATACATACAAAGAGTCGCAGGAAGTGACTTTGCTTTTGACGAGACAACGCGAAAATGGAATGACCAAAATTGAGGAACAAATTAGTGGGCGGCATAAAATTAGACTAAGTTAAAAAGAAAAGCCGGTAAGACGATCCTTAAATAAAAATTTCAATCACGAACGAATCCTCGAATAATTACTAGAAAGTTGACAATCGTGGACCGAATTCAGATATCGCATAATAAAATAACGGCGCAGGAAATAATTCTAAGGGGAATACAAGAGGAAAAGAAATGAGCGAACATTTCCTTAAATTCGAGACAGATCTTCAAATAGATTAGTTTTGATTTGGTTTGCTAATGATGAATTAAACCTCAGAATAAGAGACAGACTGTAATCCAAGACATTTTTGATTGAACGTCGACCGCCGTCGTCCCGAGAGTTCAAAGTATCTGAACTTGAAGTATCTTGAAAGTCAAATAGCCCAAATACACAAACAAGAATTCAAATCCCTAAACATTTCTTGGCGAGACTTGTATCAGCAATCTTCTCCTTTGAGGATAACAGGTCGCAGGCTGTATTCAGAGCTGAATTATCTCAGACGATAGATAGGACACCCTTGTCAAGTGACCTTTTTTTCTATTATTCTGATTTTATTCCGGACAATGCTCGGAATTGTTTGGCCCTTATCACCCTGTTTTGTTTAGAAGGTTTCTTCTGGATCGCGAGGTAAATTGTGTGAAAAGTTTGAAGCGGTCTTCCGTGCCATGGATAAATTATGACCACATCTGTAGGTATGCTATCGTATCTTAATTTTGAATCTTTTATTAACTATACAATGATAAATTACCTTTCGACTTAGATTTGTATTTTTGCTATTTTTTATTCATCTTATTCTTATATGTCTGGCTAACTTTAAAGAGACACATTACTTTCATTTCTATTCATTGGCTGTCTTTCTTAAAGTTACTTCATACTTTGTGGATGTTGTTGATTAGTCCTGCCTGACACTCACCTTTCTACCAGCTTGCGCTTGGTGAGGTAGAGGGGGCGGCGCGATCAGACGCATGGGCGGCGGCTGCGGGGGCAGGGCGGCGAGCAGGGGCGGCACAAACGGCACCACCCCACCCATGGGCAGTGCCACCGCGAACTTCTGCATGCCCATCGTCTGTGCCATCGTCCCCATCGTCCAGGGCACGAACCATCCCCCCCCTGCCTGCATCGCCCCCCCACCGGCCCCGTACCACGCCAGCTCGATCACCTATGCCACATCCACACAAAGTGCACTACCACTGTCGCCCAGTTGGCTTGAACATTAGCACTTTATTCACACTTCACATGTACCTGTGGACAAGAACAGTCTTTGGTTAGTTCCCATGAACATTAAAATAATACACTGTAACAAACTGTTTTATCATTTTTCAGTCAGAAAATTCGAGATAACAATTTTATCTTTGTGCTTCCGTTTACGCTGCCAAGTGCCAAATATTCTGATCGACTCCCGATATCAAACACCAGCTATCCCCTTTCCTGCCAGACATGCCAAAGCTGACTGTTCTATTAAAAAGAGATCTAAAGGCGATATCTAACGATCGACCGAATGACAGTCATTTGTCTCGTGGAGTGTCGGCCGCAGAGAGTAAGGCCGCATCTCCTCAAATAGATCAAAGCAAGCGTCAGTTGCGTATTTACTGGAGCGTAACTTTGAAAGAAAACACTCGATATATTGCGTTCTGACGTCCACGCGGGAGAGCCACCGTGAAATTGGACATGGTTTTGGTTTCAATTAGTTTTGAAGGCGCTCCCGATTCGCCGAGACAGAGGAAGAAGTCAAAAGAAACGGACGTAACATTTAGTCTGGGAAACACCAGGCTAATATCGTACACAGTTACGAAATTGCCTGTTAAATTTTGAATGCGTTCTTTGAAGCTAAAGGTTGCCTGTTTTTATGGGTTGTCTTTATTACTTTCGTGGTCGTTTTCTTTTTAGCGGGCGAGGAGTCGTTTAACAATGAGGTGCAAGTATCGTCGCCTTGTGACCGAACAACTTGTTCTGTCGTTTCCTTATGTGGCCACAGCAATGTGCAAAACGCTAATTAAATCCCTTTACGACCATACTTATGATACCTTATTCATAAACGAAAAGGTCAGTTGAAGTATGTATGTACACCTATTCGAAGCGCCGACTGATCAAGGTTGCTATTTTTTCACATTGATCAGCGAATTGATACTTTAGATAAATTTGATTGTTTCTAGATGTCTTTATATGTCTCATTTTCATCTAATATCCTAGCGATTGCCACTGTACAAAAGACTAACACAACCTAAAACATAGGTAGAATCATTTTTAAAATTGTAAGCTCAACATTTTCAATTCTCAGGCACTCTAAGTTAAAAAACACAACTAAAATTAAAAACATGACACGATGACAAACGGGATTTCGTACCTTTAATAGATTCTACGAAAAATACACGAAAACACAAACAAGATCAAATTTTGTTACAAAGTTGTAATGACAATGGAAATTTGATTTTCGTTGGCGAAAACGAATGAATCGTAAAAAGATAGAATAGAGAACATGAAGCAAAAAATGTCTGCTCTGACACTTAATCATCACTGATTCACTGATCTTATAAGGTGTAAAAATATTAGCTGCAATTATATTAAGGGGTGAACCAGCCCATTAAACTGAACAACTTTCCCCAATAAACATGGGTCGAAATTTGAAATAAATTTTGGACCTCCTATATAATGTAGCAGCAGCCGAGCGAATCAACTGTATGAGAGGTCCTTAATTTTTTTTCATATTTCGGCCTATGTTCCTTGGGGAAAGTTGTTCAGTTTCATGGGCTGATTCACCCCTATATATTTGCAGCAAATTTTTTTACACCTTGTATTGTACTTTTTACTTAGACTTCTGTTTACTTAGAAATTATCAATTCTACCAACTGACTTCAGAAAAAGAACAGTAGAAACAATTTTATGTGCATTCACCGATTACTCGGAGATGTCTGGACTGATTTGGAAAACTCTTTTTGTCTTTGTTAGGCTCTCCGGGAGGTCCGAAAGTCGACAAGTCTTTAGATGGGACCCTGGACAAACGAGATAATTTTTTGAATTCCATAGGCACAGTCGCTACCAAAAGTTTTCCAACTTAGTTCCTTAGTGAGTTTAAAAAAGTTCCTACAGATTTTACAAATAGGTGTATCGCAAGTCAATAAATTCTTTATCCCAGAGTTTTAAATACTAAAATCTACTATACAAAACAAACTTTAAATAATTATATACTTTTCTGACTGTAGTATGTAAACAATAACACAATATGCCACATGAGTATCTGATCTCCAAACCATCCCAACATATCATATTTACCTGAAGATGGTCTGAATAAAACATTGATGTATACCCAAACAGTCGTTGCCTTTTCAGAGCAAAAATTTCTAAAGGTACCTCAGACTAAAATAAAATAGAAGAAGGAATTTGATCACGCCAAAAAAAATTAATATCGAGGTTACAAAACGTTTGTAATATTGAGCGATATGGCTTTAAAACTCTTTGTCACAGTAAATGAAAAAAAAAAAAACCATCGACAATTTAACACTTTTTTTCTGTAAACCCTTTAACCTATTCTATATGAAGTTTTTCAAAACAAGCAAATCCATCATTTCAGCGCTTCGATGGACTAAGGAAGTGAGTTTCAGAAGTGTGTAGGTATAATATCTAAACTACGAATTTCCAGTCTCATTATAAAAGGGCAAGTCTAAAATAGGTTCCTTTAAAAAAAAATTTTGTTCTATTAATAAATAAAAATCCCTATTGGCTTCAGAGTTTCATTCTTAGGGCCATCTTTTTAGTATTTTAGTTCTTCTTAATAAGGACTACTCCCGCTTTTTCTATTTTACCGTGCGAAATTCGACTTCATCATTCACGCTCAGGGTCACCTCTTTACAATGTAATTTCTTCTAAGGCATATTCCCGCTTCTCCCATATTGCTGTGCACCCAAATCCGGTATTAGATTACGTACCCATTTGAATAACTTCGCCGCAAAATAGATAGGCCCCAACAATGGCCCATGAAGATGTGCTGAACGATTTTGTGGATGCATGCAAATAAATGCCTTACATTTGGGAACGGTTGTGTAGTTTTAAGAATGGAAATTGTTTTGGTTGGTGGGAAATAGAAAACTGTGGAACATTCATACACATCACATTTTTATCCCTTATGGGAAAAGGAGAATAAGAAGAAGCTGTGTGAATCTTAAAAAAACGCATTGCTCTACAAAACTAACTGATCTTCAGGAGCCTTAACTGCGACCACAAACTATAACTGCATATAAATCCCAACAGTGCATTATGGATCTTGATTTGAGACCTTTTGAAATAAATGTAACCATATTCTGAAATGTTATCAAATTATAGCCGTCTGCAGAGTTTTGAGTTTACTTGTTTTTGTTAACCTGCACTACAAGGGGAATCACATTTCAGTCCAATTTTCCTTTGACAGTTGTACTTTGAAATCCAAGTCACAGAACGTGACTAAAATAAGCTTTAGCAAACGAAATGGTTAGTTTATTTTAAAGCAAGTTTCGAGTAACCGGAAATGTAATAATGCTTAACGTTTTAATTGTTATTGTTTAAAAATTTCTATCCTGTCTAAGGATCTTTAGTACTTCACTTAGCTTGGCGGTGGAATGGTATTCCACGGTCCCAAGTTTGAGTCCCTAATTAAAATAAAACGATTGTTATTTTCACATACATATGCATTGAACACTGAATATATCAATCACCGATCTTTAAAAACCGTGCCATGTGATGCCTGCTTAGAATAGCATCACCCCATTTCTTTCCCGTGGGTGCCGTAGAAACCGACTAAGGGACTAGAGGGTTTTATGTAGGTATATTGCAATTTTAGGCGACAGGCTGACAACCTGTCACTATAGTAATGCTAATGCACGGTTTATCTGAAACGACCCTCAAACATTTGTCAGACGTGGCGATAACGACCGTAATTTTACGGTTGTTGACACTATGCCTACCCCGCCAGAGATATAGGTGGGAAATGTGTATGTATGTATGATATTTAAAAAAGAAAGTTGTACAAAACAATATTGCCATTTCAATTCCAGGATCCCCAACGGGTTAACGTGGCTATTTGCCGTGAAATGGCATTTCTATATCCAGCTACCGTGTCCAGACAGACATTTCTATAGCTAATTGTTTCAATTGGTAGGTATGTGTATTCTTCTTCTTCATCGAATCGATGGTAACAGTTACAACCTCGCTGACCAATATTTGGCTACTGTATTAGTATACGACAAGTTTTAAGTTCTTAAAAAGTGCTCCAAATGATTTTTATTGGTAATTATCGGGTACCTTCTACCTTTTTTGGCTAAAAAACTGAGTACCTACATGAATGACTGAATGAATGCCTTTCGCCAAATGCCATTTCTCTCCTCTAGGTCTGCTGTAAGAAATTTCTTTTTTAGAGATTAGCAGTGCCTGTTGTGTCCATTTTATTTATGTTTTGTCCTGTAAAATTTCTTGTGTACAATAAATGGTAAAATAAAATAAATGAAATTTTCAATACCATCCCATTCCGTACTTAAATACAAAAACGTCTGTTAGATACGACATTTTTGCGTAGGCTATAGAGAGTAGCTTCAGGAGAGCTATCTGTATTGTGTAGGTATGTATCTACACATGCACACAAATACATATTTAAGGTAGTAAATAAAAGTTACTACTGTCAGAACATAAAGTCCGACAAAAATAACACCAAGGGTTAAATTAAATTACCTAATGAAACTTTGCCCAAAGAACATGAAAAATATTTTTTTTAAGGTTTTGAAAGGTCTAAACTTATTTTCATACCCAAACTAGTATCTTGGGAAAAATTCTTCGTTTCATATAATTGTTCCTTTTAATTTTTCTTTAGCTATTTCATATTATGGATTCCCATTCCACCTTATAGACATTGACACAATAATAATCCCATTGTCCTATATTACAACTACAATAATACTGCCGTTTTGACGTGCCCAATCACCGTAGAATCCCACCATTGTACGGTTAATAGCCGATCGATTTATTTAGTCAACTATGACCGCAGTTGTTACCGGTTTTTGTTACCGGACCGAACAGATTTATTGAGTGGGTTAATGGCATACCTTTGTTCGGTGAAGGATCGGTTAAGCGGTGTTTTGGTGTATTCTTTGGGTCAGCGCACACCAAGGGTTAAATGATGCAGTTTTCGGCAAATTACGGACGGTCGCATTTGGTATCGCAGTCGATCTGTGTCAAAACTTGTTCCATGTCAAATTCCCTAGGTTAGGTTAGACCCCGACAGAGAACGGGATAAGGCAAGGAGGGTGATGAACTGGAAAAAAAATGCGGAAGCTCGTCTCATCTCTCACTCCGTTTTTGTATTGGATACCGAGTCACCTAACGACCTGATGAAACCCAATCAGAGCTTTTTAACCGCATACTACGGTAGCAGGTCTCTGGCATACTGGAATATGTATCATAAATATAAAGCACATGATCGAGGAAGATAGGAAAATTTACGGAGTTGACCTTAGAGTCAATTTCAAATGACGTTTGAGTTTAAATAACCAGTAATAAACGCTCCAGGCACCGTCTCACTCATTTGTGGTAATAAGGATAACCAATAAGTGTACGATGGATAGGTATGTTGAGTAGGTACTAACTTTTACTGTCAATTAGCATAATTGTAGAGATTCTAAGAGTATATCAGATGTATAAACTGGAGCTCTATTTTTGAAATGTTAGTTTTTGTTTCATGCTAAAATCTGCTACTTATAGTGTTTGTATTATATCACATGTTCTACATTACTTATCGATTCCCACACACCCTAGTAAATTCACACATACCCTTGACTATAAAAACATCGAGCAGTAGAAATTTGAAAACGTGTTGTTAGACCGTTTGCTGTGTGATGTTGACTTAGAATAGCATCACCCCATTTCTTTCCCGTGGGTGTCGTAGAAGCCGACTAAGGGACTCGAGGTTTTCACGTGTATTGAAATTTTAGGCTACAAGCTGACAACCTGTCACTATAATGGCCCACGACGTATCTAAAGCGACCCTCAAACATTTGTCAGACGTGGCGATAACGCTCTGCCTACCCCACCAAGGATATAAGCGTGATTTATGTGTGTGAGTGTTAAGAACAGTCGTTGCGGACTTTCGTGCACGAAATCGAATTACGACGTTTCAGAAGTAGAGTTCCCTGTTTATTACTCTAATTGTTTTTATGAATTACCTACTGCACGGTATCATTTGAAGTTATAAAATCGGGTTTATAATTAAAATACCTTTTATAGGGTTGCTTCGCAGAATACTCTTAATTTGAAAGCATGTGTATCAAAAGTACCTCTTTTGGGTACCCCTAATTGGTTAATTATACTGTGCTGAACCATCACATTGCTCCTTGCGTGTAACCTACTTGACACTATACTAAAATCTTGAAAAGTATGACAAAATAAAAAAGCCTATAATGTTTTTCAAAAATGAACAAACTTGTGTTACGTCACCTCATTTTAGTTACCTTTCATTTTAAGCATACGTGTTACACAAAATTATAATTAGATACTATTTTATTATGAGGCACTCAGTGATTTGGTAGGGTTACTGGGCTTCCTCGGGGAACTAGGATGGCTCGAGTAGTGAGCCCCCACCCTTTACGCAAAATAGGCGCATGTAGACGTCGAGTTGCGGAAAATAGCCTGTTTTACCATTACCATGATAATTGTAGTATGTAATAAGAAGAAATTATTGTATGTATGTGATTTTGCTATGATTTCTATTTTGTCTTAATTAATGATTTAAAGTAGCGATCGTGATCGTGTAAAGAAAATAAAGAAAATCGACGTCATCGCACGAATTTATACAGTAAAAATCTAAAACAGCTAGTCAGAAGATGTGGGTTCGAGTCCTATCGGTGGCGTGAATTTTTACCTTTTCGGTATTAGCATTCTAACAAAATGTTACATCTAAAAAAAGTAAAATAGTATTATGAAGTTGAAAAATACATATTTGTGGCACCCTGCAAGCCATTTAGAACTAGCTTGTATATATTTTTTTCAAGTGGTGAAAAAGTTTATTAAATATAAATATGTAGATTTTAGAAAAGAAAACACAACCCTATTAACACAGGAATCTGGTTAAGTTTATTTAATTACTTAATTAAGTTACTTAATTGTACTGGTATTAACATTTCATGCGTAAAAGGCTATTATTTGTTAGTTGTAAAAAGCGCACATTTTATCTTTTAAAATAACTAGTATTTATTTAATAGACAAATTATAATATATCTCGTACAATATTGCGATGAAAAGGTACTGGGCCGACAGCAAAAGTTTTTTACTAATAAAGGGCAGAGCACACCGGCCTGCGTAATGCGGCTCGTACGTAAAATGTAAGGGGTTGTATGACAGACGACACACCGCTCGCGTGACCTACGCAACGGACTACGCAACGTAAGCGGTGTGCTGTCTCCCGTACAATCCTTTACATTACAACCGGTACGCGCTGGGTACGCCGTGTACACGTGCTGCATTACGCAGGCCGGTGTGCTCTGCACTTAAAACCTACATCATCCCTAAAGACTAAAACCTACTACAACCTAGAGTAGTACTACCTATAGTCTAGAAGTAGGCAGAAACTATTTCCTTCCACTTGCTCCGATCCTGGCATACTTCTTTCGCTTCTTCTACATTTATTAGTCTTTTCATGCGCGCTCGTCGGTTACCTAAATAATACCTACTTAAATACATATTTTCTCCTTTATAGTACAAAATGCAAACCTTTAAGCCGAAATGTCGTAAAAATTGGCTCTCGCAAAATATTACGATCCCTTGAATCGCGGACCTTTCCTCGGCTTATTAGGAAACACAATGGACCTTAAAAATCCAGTGTTGAAAAAAGAATAAACGTTAAATAAGGATTAGCCTCAAAAACGAATGGTTCTGCAGGTTGCAAAATGGAATTGTACAGCTGATCCTCCAATTTTCGCTTGAAATGTGGATAAAAAAATAGTTTCTTAAATAATAAAATACATACAAACTTTCGCATTTATAATATTAGTAGGATAAGTATGAAATTGCTATGGACCCCTTTCTTACTTTTCGTGTGGAACACGGGGTCGTCCGACGAGTCAATGTACCCTAGGGTTTGAATTTTTCAACCACCTTCTACAAGTAGCAGGCTTCTGACATGGTTGTCAACGACCGCCGTCTAAGTAATCATAGACAGCAAACGGGACCTACGGCTTTACGTGCCATCTAAAACACGGAACCACCTTTCTTACGGATAATCGGGTGGTTCAGCCCGCAATGTCCTAATCAGACTGGGAACAAATTCACAAAGTAATAAATATCAACTTTGTGAGTGACCCACCGAGTTTCTAACTCGGAACCTTCTGCAACCTTCGGACCCCTAAAACAGCACAAATCGTAAACCAGAGTGCGGCAAAAGAATAATGTTTGCAAATTGCGACGGCTCGGTTCCCTTTCACATCCTAAATTTGATTCCCATTTTTTTTTCGCTTGCAATAAATAAAAATCCATCTTCTACCCCGTGGAGATAAATATAAACATTCAATGTTTTTGCTTTTTAGTTTGTTAGATGGGCTAAATATAAAAGAACTCTTCAATCAACGTATTGTTTCAAAAAGTAGTTCATTTGACTAGTATGCAAGCAGCGAATTACAACCAAGTTCTAATTTCAATGGCGTCTACCTAGGTAAGTACATACAAACACATCACGCTTTTATGCCTTGCGGTGTCAGAGCGTTAAGTCACGGTTATCACCATGTCTGACAAATATTTGAGGGTCGTTTCAGAGAAGACGTGGATCACTATAGTGACAAGTTATCAGCCTGTTGTCTAAAATTCAAGATTTTAAAATTGACATGAAACCCTCGACTCCCTTAGTCACCTCCCACGACACCTGTGAAAGAAATGGGGTGATGCTATTCTAAAATGGGGTGTAGCTATTGGGGTGGTGGATGCCATCTACTTAGGTATCTACCTATTTTTCACGAAAACTTTTTAGAAGTTAATACAAACGAAAACAGCGAAAAAAATTCACGCCAGCGATGGGATTCGAACCCACGTCTTTTGACTTGCCGGGTCAAAGGAGTTAACCGCTACACCGCGGTTGTCCTAGGCGTCTTCAAACCGCTTGTTTATACTTATTATACTTTAATACGCATTATACTTTTGTTTGGCATTTATATTTCATGTGTTGTGTTTTTGAAATCATTGATGATTGTAGAATTTTTTCAAAACGTACATAAACCATTTCGGACCAAACCAAAAAAATACTTATGCAATATCAGACTAAATTTAAATATGACTGACTGCCCTTTGAACAAAAAATGCGGTTTTAAAGGGTATGGAATGGAATAATAAATACAAAAGTGAGTGATTTTCAAATCATACCTAAAAATTATTCGTGGATTTGCGGCTGCTCATTGAATTTCGAATACGGTTTAAGGTTATTCTCCAAAGTACATATTCATGAGGTTGTATTTTTCAAATCTGTTGCATTTTTTGAGGTAAATTTAAACAAATTCTTTACACTGTTATTAGATTCACCACCGCTGTATTTTTTTGCATATTGTATGACATTCAATGGATCCGTTTTCACTACATTTTTTTCGTACGAGTCATTCAATGACCCGATAAACCCTGGTGTCAAAATTTTTCAACCGCGTACTACTAGTAGTAGGCGTTACACGTGGTTGTGTAATGATCACCGTCTGAGTAATCATATGCAACAACCGGGACCTACGGATTAACGGACCCACCGTAACACGGAACCATCTTATCATCATAATATTATCACGGAACTACCGTTTATCGTCGACTAGCACAACGAGTCGACGAATGACCAGCCGACCCTTTCTGAAAGCAGCTTTAAACTAAACTTATTTTTGTGTAACTAGATCACAACAGAAAAAAGTCTCCTAAACTCCTAAGCCCAGTCTTCAGTCTGATCCGCTGTTCCCAAAACAACTCCTTAGCCCAGTCTCGCCCCAAGAGCGTGATTGGGCTGGTTGTTTGTACAACCAATCCATTATTTCCGGGTTAGCTCGAGCTCTCCACCAAGCCGACAGGCGTAGTTTTGATGGCCCGGCCGTAAATGTAGTGTACATCACAAAAAAAAAACACATTTGAAAATATTTACCACTACATCTTATTGAACTCTTCTACTAAAATAATTACACTTGCATCAACACACAGTTCACGAAAACTTTCCATATAACTCGAGTGATATTTTACTACTAGGATTACAAAGATTAGGAATAATTCGTTATTCGTCATTTTATTGACGCGGCTATAAAAACTAATCGGCACTTTACTCATAAACGGCAAAATGCGCAATTCAGGATCACGCTCTAAAGGTTACGACACATCCTCGTTAAATTATATCAACTGGGAACTAGATTACCACCATATTATAATGATATAGGTTTATTTTATTTATGGCGTCAAATAAAACCTTTTTACGCATCTCGTTGATCTTTTTGTATGTACCTACTGAAGTAGTTTCATTTTGTTATGTGGAGTATTTTAAATCAGAAAATGTCATCTCACACTTCGTACCTACCAATTCTTTTTTCGAACTGAAAATTTATTTACAAAATGAAACAATTTACAAAAGATAACATTAGAATTGGATCACCGAGGCAAAATATTCTGATCAGACCGAAATAAAGTAATTTTATATGACAGGAACAGGACACAAAATCTACAACGAGTAACCCGTAAAACATTTTGAAGAACACGAAGAATATTACAAGAACTTTACTGTCGGTGAGTTTTAGTCAGCGTGGATATAATTTATGATTTTCGGGTTGATTAGTGTGCCACGACCTTAAAAAATTCATGTAAATGATAAGAGGACAATAAAACACACCAGACCCATAAATTTGTTAATCTACCGATAGCAACAAAAGATAACATTCTAGATTAACCAAAATAAACTGTTTCTTAGATACCTACTGTTAACCCAAAAAAAAACTCATTTGACATTGCAACATTTGCAATACTTTTTACAAAAGTAGCCGTTTTGTGAAGAGAAGGTTAAACGAACAAACAAACCCACTTCCCCAATAATAATATTAGAATAGAGAAAATCTTCTACGGGACGGATAGCTAGTATTAGGTAGGGATCTAACTTGAATGTGTTTCCAGCAATTTGGAATGTTTTCGGGAAGAGAAAATTATTTTAGGAACATTCCCACACATTTAGGGAATATTCCTAATTACTGCAAATCCTTATCTGTCTTTAAAATGTTTCGTCTCTAGTGTGCGGTGGCTCTTAGCTATAATAATACTAGCTACTTACGCCGTGTATTTAAGAATTCTATTTAAAGTTGTATAAGCAATTGATAAACTTTATCTGTTACTGCGTTCGAAGTCATAAAAGGCGGTCGTATAAGCCCTAAGCAAACATTTTATTTGGTCACATAAGGCGTTCCAGTTTCCATAAAAGCGTGTTATAACACTAAATTATTGGTCATTCTACGGCTACAAAGTAGCCTCCAGGTGTAAATAAAATATAATACTAAAACTATAATCACAAGAAGACCAGATAATACACATTGAATTTGCATCGACCAATGCAAATTTGTCCCATAAACTACTGATACTTGAACGATTGGAAATTGAGTTTTAATAAAAATGTACACTTTCATAAGTTACTGTATTCACAAGGTGGGTGGGCCAGCGTCAGGCTTGTTTTTGAAAAATAATTCTCAATTATGAATAACTATGTAAGTCCAGATTTTATTCCTTGCACAGGCATAGCGACCCAGCTTATATCACTCAGAAATAAAATTACATAGCTTTCTAGCAATAAAAGCTTTTTTAAAACAGTCCTATAAATTTGGTTTTTATCATTAAAACTAAGAGCCTTTAGCACAAAAAAGTTAAGACCCGTGGTGAATATAAGAAGGTACCGAGAGTAAATTGAGTTCAGTACTAATTTCTGTACTTTGAATCTTGTTTTTTAGTAATGGGCAACGTGGGAATAAAAATAACTCTTAATTGAATAGAATAGTTTATATTCTGCACTGTATTTTCATACATGTTTTGTAGAGTCAGACTACTGTTCTTCTCTCCTACTCGACGAATCTCTTTCTCTCTGTCTCTCTCTCTATGGCAATTTTTATTCCCATATGACGGTGAAGTCTGCTAACGAATCATAATTTATAACACGATTACTTTTACAAACCATTAAAGAAACTGGCCACAAATGCCCATACACAATTCGATTACACACAAATCGATGAGCAAATAAAGTATTGCTAGATTAATGGACCTGAACGCGCGTGACAGTCGGTATTTTGTGTCAAAACTCGCTCAGTGAAGCGCACATCCGCTCGTGTGTACCTGTCTGTAACTTTTGGGTGCCGCAAGTAGCCACGTTTACCCTATTATCAAAGAATACTATAATTATAGCTACTCGCTCTGTTATGGTCAGTATTGGTCGGTTTATCAGTCACTTTTAGTCTCTTTTTTTCGAGTGGGACACCGAGTCGTAGTATCAGAATTTTTCAACCGCCTTCTACAAGTAGCAGGCTTCTGACATACTTGTAGTTGTGTAACGACCGCTGTCTAAGTAGGTAATCATAGACAGCAACCGGGACCTACGGCATAACGTGCCATCTGAAACACGGAACCATCTTTCTTACGGACAATCGGGTGGTTCAGCCCGCAATGTCCTAAGACTGGGAACTAATTCACGAAGTGATAAAAATCAACTTTGTGAGTGACCCACCTAGAATTGAACCCGGGACCTTCTGCGCCAAAGGCAGTCGCACTATCACTGCGCCACATCGGTCGTCGTGCCTTTTACTGAAAATGTTAGTACCCTAAGCGCGATAGCAAATACCTGATGTCCAAATAAACAACACCCTGATGACGTCACAGATCTCTAAGGACTACCCTTTTGGCGTGACCTTAACGTGACACATGTAACCAATTACTATCATTTACTATTTCGTGACAGGGGTCTATAAATTGTACAGACCAACAGTCGGTAGTCTAATTAATTAGTACAAAAACACAAAAAGACTCGAGCGTTTTTCATAATGTATCGAAATTTTAGGTGTCAGACTGTCAACCTGTCACTGTACGTGGCACTAGAATTATCGGAAGCGCCTTTTAACCATTTGTCAGAGGTAGCGAGACAGACCAGTCGTTGACGCTTTGACTACCCCGCATGGGATAAAGGTGTGATGTGTGTACGAAAAAAAGATACTAATTTTCTTTAAAAATATTGCTTCTTGACTAAGTAACACAAATATTAGTACTAGCTAGAACAATAAAAGTGTTTGCATCTGGTAAAACACTTAAGAACATGATGTCATTTTTATAATTGAAGCTATAAAATTATGCAATGCTTAAAGATAAACGTGTACCTACCTACTTATTTTTATTTATTATATTTCTTAGAAGAATCTATATATGCAGGTAGGTAACTACTTGGTGTCCCACATGCAAAAAAGAAGAAGAAGGTAATACGGCTCTGCCTAACCCGCAAGGGATAAAGGCGTGATATGTGTATGTATGTAAGTATGTCAATGTAGGTTGAGATCAGCTGGTAGCGTTTGGACTGTGAAATCGTGTCTTGTTTCATACCCCGGGAAAGTCTACGTCCAGCAGTGGACTGCTATAGGCTGCTTGAGGATGTAAAAAGGCCTGTTTCCTAACAGGTCAAATGAGATACTTTTTAAAACGATCTGAAACGGTATTTTGTATGAAGTATTAGAAGTATAACGTCACGCCGTAAGTATTTGGATGGCGTCAAAAAACTTTCGTATTATTTTTCTGTTTACTAATTCAAACTTTAATATTTCGAAAAATGATGAATGAAGTCCGTAGTATTTCTGGACAATACTGTTATATTTTTTTTAATGACCCAGGAAACTAGGGAATTATGCCAAATATCAACAAGGCAATAAGTACCCATTCAGCAACAAGCAGTAAATAATTGAGTGTTAATCAATCGCTTGCCGCATGACGTCACTCGTCGGACGTACAGTGACGGCAATTACTAAAGGACTTACCCACCGCTGCCGATCTAATATGGGTATGATTCAGGGATTCAGAGCGATGACTGACGATCGATCGCTTGCCGGATCGCAGTCGACGTATCAGAAAGAGGTTAGACAGATATGTTTGCCCTTACCAAGATGACAACATTCGCCAAAACAGTCTACTCGCGACCATGGAGCGTGTAACCGCTTCGAAATATCGTGGTAAAAAAATAATAATAGTGGTGCCGTTAATAGGTACTAATAATTTAAGTGTTGTGAAAAACCGTGGAAATCTCAAAACATATACGCTTGCCGTATGTCGACACTTGACGGTGTAGTACACATACATACATACATACATACATATATCTCGAATTTATCCCTTCCGGGGTAGGCAGAGCGTTAACAATCATAAAATTAAGGTCGTTATCTCCACGTCTGACAAGTATTGAGTGCCCTTTTCGATGATACATGTATCACTGTAGTGACAGGTTGTCAGTCTGTTGTCTAAAATTGTAATACACATGAAACCTTCAAGTCACGAGCACCCACGGGAGGAAATGGGGTGATGCTGTTCTAAGCCGGCATCTATCGGGAAACGGTGCAGTAGCGGCAACTATTAGCGCAGTCGCCCTAAAGACCTACTACTGTCGATCTAATCTTTAAAACTCAGTGCAGAATTCGAACCGTACTTTGTAACTATACTTCTAATCTCAGCTGAATAATTATGATACGTTTTTGCGTGCGATGATAGAATTCACGCTCAGGAAGCCTTGCTTTGACGGCGTCACTCCGATGAACCCTAAACCCTAAATGCATGGGAGAGACCTTGATGAGACTAATCAAGATCAGTAGCAATGACAATCTTCTCATGGCTGTAATGATGATAAAGAAAAAGATATTTTAATCACAAGCATAAACAGTACTTTAATGAACTTGAAAGTAGGTAATAAATGACATACATTAATTTGTACATGCGTGATGCGACAGTATTTGGAATGCAAAATTACAGCAGTGATGAATAAAACACAAACACATCAGTTTCTTTCCTCCTACTTCAGATCGTTGAAAACATTTTCTTAAAACTGTTGTAAAAATCGTCGCGAGGGTCGGCGTCAGTGGGTATAGAGCTTAAACGATTTGGGGATTTATGGCGCTGGCGAATTTTGATCGGATTATTTGGTGCGAATTGGGGCATATGTACACGGCAATAGGTTTATGAGTCAATTACCTGTTTTAGTTTCAAGAAATAGTACGAGGTAACCAATTTTTGTATTAGACAAGAAATGTTAAAACTTGTTCAGAATAAAGTAATCCTATCTACTGCCTTATCTTTTTACCGTAGTACCTACCTGTTTTAAATTAATATATTTTAAATGATTTGTTTGTCATGCTCATGCATTTTGTCATTTATGCAATATGAACTTCTTAATAAAATATATATATTATTATGTGTTGTTTGCAATATAAACTGTTCAATAAATAAACCTAACATTTTACTATTAAAGTGACATGATTACGTATTTACATTATTTTTCGTTACGAAACTGCAGTAAAAGCTATATTTCACTTTACTTTGAGAATCAAACAGTAGTAAAAAGTATAGGTAATATGAACGAATCAAGTGGTTCAAAAATTGGCCGCCGCGCCGGGGATAGAGCCAACGTTTGACCCGGCAAGCCAAAAAACGTGGGTTCGAATCCCATCGGTGGCGTGATTTTTTTCCACTTGTTTCATTTGTAAACATGAAGTTAACATGTAGCAGCGTTGATTAACAACATTTTATATTAACCTACAGAATGCAGTTTCCAGAATCAGACCCACTTTTATCGATTAATCGAATCGTCTATCGATAGGACGTCATACACGGCTGATGAGCAAAAAATCTTTTCAAAAATCCAATCAGGCAAGTTAGTTTTCAACTTAGAAAAAACTGTACCACTATAATTAGCCGAAGATAGAGTCTAGATAACTGGATAAACAAAGTGCTTTGGGGCAAAGTATTTTAAACCTACATGTTTTTTGTTATTGTTGTGTAGCTTATATTCTGTATTTTTAATTTCACATCATAGCGCACCGTATTCTTACGGCTGTTAACGCTCTGCCGTCTTTATCCCTTGCGAGGTAGGCAGAGCGTTAGCAGCCATAAGAATACAGCCGCTATCGCCACGTCTGACAAACATTGAGGGCCAATACAAATGATTCATGTATCACCGTAGTGACAGGTTGTCAGGCTATCGTCGCTTAAAGTTGCAATACACATGAAACCCTCGAGTTCCCTAGTCCTAATACCATAGTCCTTAGGGGTGATGCCATTCTAAGCCAGCATCACACGGCAAAAAACAATTACACATGCTGCATAAAACACTACACAGATTTACAAACACAGTTTTATATGAAACATGGAGTACACGACACGACAAAAGTTTCCCCCGGGCAAACTTTGTTCCAGAATGTTCCGTTTTTTATGCTTTTATCTTTCAGCGCAATGGTTATTGTAGCATGGACGACAGTTTTGTGTGGAAATATATTTCCGCACAGAACATCGTGTTTCGGAGAAAATGCATTCAATTGGACACGTTGTTTAGGGCATCTTACTAAATAATTTTACTCTCTCTGTCTCTCTCTTCGTGTGGGACAGAGTCGTCCAACGTTCCAATGAGGGTTCAGTTTCAGAAATTTTCAACTGACTCTACAATAATTTTGCTTTTTTTAAGGCAAGAGTGAATAGGCATTATCTAGGCAAGCATGTACCATCTTCGTCTGCATCTCCACTTACCACCAGGTGAGATGGCAGACAAATGCGGGCCTATTACATATAAAAAAAAAAAAAAAAAAAAAGTCTTTCAACCTCTCATACAAAATTTTACTAACAGCTGATTGACTTTGTATGGGAGGTCGATTTTGTTTTGTTCTCGTATTCCATCGTTCAGTATAATGCCCAAAGCTACGTGTCCAATGCTACAACAATTACTACAACAGGCACACAGTCCACTGCTGGACATAAGCCTTCTCCTATTAGGGGTATTTGCCAATGAGGTCATTTTAATTCAGTGCTATTATCTATAAGAGCGAGTTCTACTCGTAAAAATTTTTCAAGACTAGGAGAGATACTATGGTTAGTCCGACAAAAAGGTTTAAAAATATTTAGGCACATCACCGAGCCCATCTAAGCCTTAGGCTAGTACGGTTAGTCAAGGAGATACTTGTTAGAATAAAGATTTGAGATAGGCGTTTTGGAATAGGAGGTTTTCTTTTTGAAAATATAAAAAAAACTAGTATTCCAAGAACTCGATAGATGGCGTTGAACTGACTACGTTACTAAATTTCAGTGTAGATTCCAAAGCAAAAGATTAGAAAAATACATTGCAACACTGACTGATAGTCTGGCCTGCACTGAAGCTTTCGTTCCAAATGAGTCCGAATCCAAGTTCCAAATAACAAAAAAATAAATAAATATTACGTCCCGGCTTTTGCGGTAACATACCACGCGCAGTACCTATCCAGCGACTAGAATAATAATAAAAAATAAATAAAAGAAAATTCCCTACTGTGTTCTGACTCAATTGTACCATAATGGGATGTTAAGTCCCCGTAGTAATATTACTAGGTAAATTACAGCAAAGGTCGGGGAAGAAAGGTTTATTAGATAGACAAGTTTTCAGTTGAAGCCAAAACTTAACTATTACTTGTATTTATCACAAGAAACTTTTATAAAAAAAATAAGGAAAAACACATGTGTGAGAATCGTGAGCAGATCTTTAAATCGATAATAAATTGAGTGATAAATAAAAAATTACTAGCGTTTTGCATACATTTATTATACATGTTAGTCATGGTTATTAGAAGGAATACAAGCCTAACGACTAAAATCATTCTGCTTATTGATTGTTTGAAGAGTGGTAGAGTTCAGGAAGTGTATTTTTGAACCAATAGAAAACTTTGAGAATCTGCTACTCGAATGCATTCACGTGAAGAGCACTTTTATTTGGATCACGTAACGTGTGTTACGAGTTTTCAGTATATTTGTTATAAGCTAGTGCATGCAAAAGCATATTTCTACTGATTCAAGAATTCGCATGCAAAAGGTTGAATAACATAACAAAAAAAAAAAAGAAGTAGTCATCCAAACAAAACAATAAATCATTACAACACACAAATTGATACAAATGATCGTTAATGACCAGAACCTTAGTGTTACTAATATTATATTACAGACACGTCAATCAAATAATGTTGTTTATAACGAACCTGACCTTTCATTTGCTTCTTTAATATGAAAAGAACGCAATCGTGGTGGTCCAAAAATGCCTACACAAAAAAGAGGTCCCTTAAACGTAAATTACTATCAAGTCTGATTTGAATTTCATTGGACTAAAATTAGGACCTAGACATTTAACGCATGTTTAAAATTGCTCAGTACAAAAAGTTGTATAAGTACATACATCACAAATTTATTCCTTACGGGGTAAACAGATCAACACCGGCCGTATGCGGTTGTTATCGCTATGTCTGACAAAATATATAAAGGCCGTTTCAAAAATTGTTTCGTCACTGAGTCCTTTTTTATGCACATGAAACTTTCCGAGTTCAATTGTCGCCTCTTAAGACTTCCGCGGATAATAATTAGGGTGATGCTATTCTAAGCCAGCATCACAAGACACAAAGATTCCGTATGATGTTTGCTAATAGTTTTTTATTGCGTTAATAACTTGTTAGTCACGATTGAAGATCGTGAGAAGATGGCCATGAATTTAACTGTCAGAAATACAAGTATGGAAGATTACTATACAAAACATACAACAACGCAGCACGCCTTTATCTCTTGGGGGTAGGCAGAACAGATAGGGCCATTAAAACAGTCTCAAAATATAAAAAAAATATCGAAAAAATTCTGATCGGATCGTTGTTCCAAAATTTATATAAGTTCATATTGAAGCCAATAAGAAAATATAGAAACATACATACACACATACACAAATCACGCCTTTATTTCTTGCGGGGTAGGCAGAGCGTTGACGATCGTAATTTTACGGTCGTTATCGCCACGTCTGACAAGTATTGTGGGCCCTTTCAGAAGATTCGTGTATCACTGTAAGGACAGGTTGTCAGCCTGTCGCCTAAAGTTAGAATACTTACGTGGTAATACATATGAAACCCTCGAGTCCCTTTGTTGCCTCTTACAACACCCGCGGGAAGAATTGGGGTGATGCTATTCTATGCCGGCATCGCACAGCAAATAAAATATAATACTGGACAATCATCAACCGAGTGAGCTTCATGGGAATGAGTGTTCACTGTGAATGCAACATGTTACACTGCGCTCGCCAATCCTCCTGCAAAGCGTGATGAGTATCGCATGACCCCCCAATAGAGGGGGGCCCATGTTCAGCATGGAACTGTTCTGGCTGTCCTGTCAAGGTCAAGGTACACCTACGTTACAATTAAACAAATTCGAACCCATATCAAGTCGTAAAACAAACTTTTTGATGGAAGGCCAGACAGGTGACCCGCCTTTGTTTAGTTTCAAATAATTAATGGATTTCAAACCATATGTAAAAATAAATCATATGAAAACAGGACTTTGTTGTGTGATGCCGGCTTAGAATAGCATCACCCCATTTCTTACCCGTGGGTGTCGTAAGAGGCGACTGAGGAAGCTGAGGGTTTCAGGTGTATTACAACTATTAGGCGACAGGCTGTCAACCTGTCACTATAGTAATACACAAATGATCTCAATATTAATTGTCAGACGTGGCGATAGCGACCGTATTTTACGGCCGTATACGCTCTGCCTGCCCCGCAAGGGACAGAGGCGTGATATGTGTGTGTTTGTGTGTGTAAAAATACATCGTATGAAAACAGGACTGAACTTTTTACGGTCGATTCTATTCATAAAGATTGCACACACCTGCTCTCTAGCCGCTGCAGATAAATAAATAAAAAATATATCTTAAAAAAAAAATCACCCGAGGTCCAAGACTCGAAAATGCAAACCGGTCGAGAATCGAAACCGGGACCTATGAATAACACACAGAAGCTGCGACAGATCTGTTGTGCAACATCGCGTGATTTATCTTAATTTACTTATCTATGAAGTTATTTTTTCATCAAAACACAAGATGAGGTAAATATTTATTTAGTACTCGTACACGCTACCCGCCCAGCGGTTGCACCCGCTGCAAATCAGTTTCCCGTGGGGAATAAGACGTTTTCCCGGCATGTATTTACGAACACATCTACGAACGTTCTTTTATAGTTATTCTATCTAAAAACCACAATCAAAATCAGTTGCTTGGTTTGAAGAAATTAGTCAGGTCCATGACAAAAAAACAACAAAAGCGACTTAATGTATCTGAGGGTGGCTGCTAAGGGCAAACATATCTGTCTACCCTCATTCTTGTTCGTTTTGTGGAACACAATCGTCACTATTTAAAAAAAAAACTATAAGAAGTCACTAGGTAAGAGCCCGTTAAACTTATAATTATGAATAGTGTAAACAACTGCGATAACTTAAAGTTAAATGAATTGATTGATTGAGAAGACGATTCAAGGTTCAGGTCATCAGCATTATGTCAGTCATCTTTAATACATATCCATCCAATTACAATATCTGCAATCTGCGATGTGCAAGGTTCGCTTCTCGTTGTGTTACATTATTTATTTGCCAATTTGTCTGTTCGTCTGTCTGTCAAAAGCGAGTCGCGTGCGCCGGCGCAAGGTCGCGTGTCATCGTGCGAATAATAGTGCTGCCACAATGTCGATAAAGTGTTGTTTGATTATTTTATACTTTCGCGTTTAATTACATCTTTCAAAATTATGATTAATATTAAGTCTTACTGACGCGCGGTTAGATGTAGGTATTACGCATTTCAACGCTCTTAACAGCTTCATGATTTCGACGTTATAATAAACATAACTGCTGAAACAGCTAAAATGTTCTTCCTATACAAAATAGTTGAAAAAATGTTTTAATTTGTATGGTTTGTTTTTCATATTTCTACCTTTTTTCCTTGCGGAAAATTCTTTAGTCTAGCTAGTAGAATACATCCTAAAAATAAAAA
Source organism: Keiferia lycopersicella (assembly GCA_029255805.1). Taxonomy (NCBI): domain Eukaryota; kingdom Metazoa; phylum Arthropoda; class Insecta; order Lepidoptera; family Gelechiidae; genus Keiferia; species Keiferia lycopersicella. Next base: position 3,247,060 of record JARACZ010000017.1, read on the forward strand.
TTGTTAAAAAGACCATATTTTGTAGAAGATGGATATCAGCAGTACTGTTTGTTCGTAGAGGATGTCGATATACCGATAAACATAATGATATATATCTTCGAAAACTATCGATAAAGCTGCGCAGCACTAGCGCTGTCATCATGCAATAAGTTACGATAGCGCATGCGTGACCGGACGCCCAACTTGTATATTCGTTAAAGATGGCAATACACCGATCTGGTTTCGCAAGGTGTGACGACACCTTAATAGCTGATCGCAATGTAAATTATTTATGGCGTGTTTTTTTTTTTTTATTTCAACTTCATTTTTTTTTCTTTCGCGTCGGACACCAAGTCATCTAATCACCCGATGAACCCTGGTGTCAGAATTCTTCAACCGGTGTTCAAGATTCCAAATGTTCTTGAAGAGTTTTTCGGTGGTTCATCTCATTAATACTCACAATGTTATATAATACGTTATTTTCTAAAGTAGAGCAAGTGATTCATAAATGCCTAATATTGTTCAGAAAAAATAACAAATGTACACTTCTCATCATTGAAATCATCACTTTCGTTTTCATGATTTGATAAAACACGAAACGTGTAAAAAACTATTTCGAAATGTGACATTTTCATTAAGATTCATAAACCTCAATTTACTTACCATCGCATGATCACACGATTTCAGACGTTTATCCCAAAATAAACACTATTTTAAATAATGTGATTCCTTTGAAAAATTAACTTGCAAGGTCTACCGAATTTTTCGGTGAGAAATATATTTCAAGACACTTTTTACCACTTGAGTGTCAGCGTCATTTTTGCTAACACATCTGACCCGGCTAGGCAGAAGATGTGGGTTCGAGTCCCATCGGTAGCGTGAATTTTTTCCGCTTGTTTCGTTTGTATTAGCTTTCTAACAAAAAGTTAATATCAATATCTAGTGTTTGATTAAAACACCAAGTATTCAAAATTACTATCTTGTGGATATTTCTACAAAATAGTAGACATTAACAATTTTTGGCTTTTAATGTTATGGCTGTTTCTATTTTAACGTTTTTCATCGGTAGATAGCTTTATGAAATTATATATTGTCAAATAAATGAACTACATGGGAATAGGAATAGCCATAAAAGTGTTATAGGTATATTAGAAATGCAATTAACTCGAACAGGATTACGAACAAACATTAACTTTTTCATTATTATTGGTTGTATTTTATATTAGAAAAACAAGATAGTGATTACCGTGAAGAATGTAAAAAAATGCCGCGGGTGTTGTAAGAGGTAACTAAGGGACTCGAGGGTTTCATGTGTATTACTACGTATTACAACCTTAGGCGACAGGCTGACAACCTGTCACTACAGTGAAACACGAATCAGCTGAAAGAGCCCTCATATACTTGTCAGACATGGCGATAACGACAGTAATTTTTCGATCGTTAACACTCTGCCTACCCCGCAAGGGATAAAGGCGTGATTCGTGTATGTATGTATGTAAAAAAATGGGCTTCTGTGATGGGATCTTTCATGGTATATAGAAAAATCTGTTCTAAGCAATTTCGAAAAAAATATCATAGATCTATCACAGCAAATGGATCGCTGCTGACGTCTGTATGTACGTATATGTATCCTTAGATCTTTAAAACTACACAATCGACTTTGATGCAGTTTTTCTTAACAAGTGGTTAAAATGTATCAAAACATGCCGGTAAAATGTCTTATTCCCACGTAAAAAGGATTAGCAGCGGGTGCAACCGCTGGGCAGGCCTCTAGTCGACAATAAGTACGATTCACTGAAATGACGTCTCAGAGGATGTTTGGCCAATTTTCGAAATTAATTACATCCTGTAGATCGTTCAGATGACTATTGTCATTCTTAAGTACCTATCCTTCAAGTGTTCACTGACGGAAAAATATTTGATTATCTATGACGGTAAGTACGGGGATTATAAAAGGATTTACTTGAAAATAACGGTCTTCGTAAAAGAAAACAATATAATGGTTATTGATAGATCTGAATAAATTTAATTATTTTTCATGATGACAGGCATGACAGGCTAACATAAAAGGCTGACAACCTGTCACTACAGTGACACACTAATCATCTGAAAAGGCCCTCAATACTTGTCAAACGTGGCGATAATGACCGTAATTTTGCGATCGTTAACGCTCTGCCTACCCCGCAAGGGACAAAGGTGTGATTTGTGCGTGTCTGTACGTATTTTTCATTTTTCATTTCAATCGCAATCATTTTCATAAATGCGTTGCACAACAGAAAAGATACGCAAAAGGACTATTTGGCGGCCTTATTGCTACCTAAAATTGCTATATAAAATTGTAATGTAAGCAAAGAAAATTATTTCATACCTACACTCATATGAAAAAACAAATGCCTGGCTGAACTGAATTTTTGAGCTTAGTGTGCATCTTCAATAAAATTGATATACGATTTTTTGTTTGAAAGAGCAATAATTTTAAGCAAAAATATAACTTAGGTACTCAGTGATATTTGCCATTGTGATCTGAACAGTCTATATAAGCGCTATTTTTGTTACCTTATGACTTATCCCTTTGGTGGAAACGCATCCTTGCTTTGTTCTTGTGTTTTTTATGTATTTAATTCCCTACATGTTAATTACCTATTTTAGTAGAATCAATTTTATAAATAACATTTTTATGTTTAAGACACACGAAGCTGAAGCTTACATGATTTTTATTGTGGGAAAAGTACCTACTCATCAACTGCAAGTTTTTACAAATAAAAGATAAGGTGAAGAAATATTAGCTGCAAAAAAATTTAATAGGTGTAACAGCCCATGAAACTAAAAATTTTCCGCTAGAAACATAGGTGGAAATAAGAATTTTTTTGGGTCTTTCATACAGTTTGACTTGGTCGGTCAGTAATTTTGTATGGAAGGTCCAATTTTTTGTTTCGTATTTCGCCCTATGTTCCTTTGGGAAAGTTGTTCAGTTTCATGGGCTGGTTCGCCCCTTAAAAATATTTTTACACCTTATAGTATATGTTTCTAGATTTCCGCAGTTGTTCACAACACTTAAATTAATAGTATTAACGGGATTATCACTACGATGATGCCTTATATTATGCCATTGTTCATTAAAGAACTGACAACCCTACATACCAGTTGCCAGATGCTACTTAGCCTCAACCTATACGTCTCGAGTGGCGTAACCAGCCAATGACGTCACAGCGCTTCTTTACACCTCAAGGTGGCTTAAGGCACGCTTTCCGCTGATTTTATAGTCGAAGTTATCATAAAAACAAGTCGTGATAATGTCGAACCTAGGCCCGGACTGAGATAGGTTCTGCGATAGTAAGAGTCAGTTAGTAAGTAAAAAATCTTCATAACACACACATAATATAAATTTACATTGAATCTTAAACCTTCAAGTGCGGAACGGCGGTTTTATCTCTAAGAGCAATCTCTTTCAGACAACCTTTTGGTTGTACAATTGAACGTAACACAATCACAATAAAAATTAAAACTACATTGGTCGCTTTTAACAAAAGGATCCGGTGTCCGTGTAAGTTACAACGTCAGCCTATATAGGTAGCAGTTCTCTGTTGAACGTATGTTTTCCCCAGGGTACGACATAGGTAAGGCACGATCTTCCGTTTTCGCTATCCATATACTACTAGCTGCACTCTTTAATTCATCGGTCCACCTGGCCAGACCAATATAGACATTATTTCAAAATTTTACGAATTTGTACGAAAACAATTTTAAAAATTCCACCATTTTAATTTTCAGCGAAATTTAATCACATCAAATTAAAATTCAGTAGCTGTAAAAACCGCGCTTTTATTGGCGTAATAAAATTTACAATTTTTGTGATCATAAAATTTCGTTTGAGATTTTTTATTGGTTAGTTTATTACTAAGAAGTACGTGGCTAAGAAATTAAAATAACTGAATAATAATTACGAATTAATAAAATATATCTTTATTGTTTGTTTTATAACTGGATTTCATGTCGAACTAATCAGATAAATTTCAATCAATATATAGTATAGTTACTCGTATGTCGTGTGTTGCCGGCTTAGAATAGCATCACCATCACCACCAGTGGGTGTCGTTAAAGGCGACTAATGGATAAATCCAGGGAGTGGGCAGCAGCGTTCCCTGTAAATACATCACATTGTACTGCGCTCGCTAATCCGCCTGCCAAGCGTGGTGATTATAGCATATACCCCCTGAATGTGGGAGGCCCACGTCCAGCAGTGGACTGTTGTGACCCTGGTAGTGGTAGTAGTAGTTCAGTTCAGTATTGATTCGCCATAACACGTGCCAAAAAGAAAAAGAAAATGGCAAATATCTCTCCCTAGGGAGAAGACCTATGTAACCATAAATAATTTGAGGATGGGTCCCATTACTATTAGAGCGAGTAGCTATAGTAAGGAAGGAAGGAAGGAACTAAATCTAAGGCCTAAGGATGGGGCCCATTACTATCAGTCAACTGTTACAGCTGTTGACTTTGAAGCTACAGGTTCACTTACACAGTTGAAGAAATCACAAGGAATCGACATATTGAAGAACCCGAAGGAAACTTACCTGCAAAAGAAAAGAAAGTAATATATTATTTTATACTATTATATTGTGTCCTAAGGCCTTCCCTTTCTTTTTCCACTTGTGTCTATCTAACTTAAAAAAATGACCTAAACTTTTATCTAGTACATTTAAACGAGCAAGAATTGTAATTCAAGAATAAATCCGCCGTGTGATGCCAGCTTAGAATAGCATCACCCCACATCCTTCCCGTGGGTGTCGTAAGACGACTAAGGGACTCGAGAGTATTGGTGTATTACAATTTTTAGGCAACAGGCTGACAACCTGTCACTATAGTGATACACATGTTTTCTGAAACAACATTGGAAAACAATCCTGAAAAATGTCAGACGTGGCGATAGTGGCCGTATTTTTACGGCTGTTAACGCTCTGCCTACCTTGCCAGGGATAAAGGCGTGATATATGTATGTATGTAGAATTGTAATTGTAATATAATTGGGATCTCGGAAGCGGCTCGAACTATTCTTTCCGGTCCATAAGAACCGAATCCCAAAATGTCTTATATCGGTGAACGTTTGGCGAGAAGGGTGCTTGTCATTGGAGATTGAAGTGAAACTTCATGCAATTAGTATGTGCAGCTTTTATTAAGGTTATGCACAGGATATTTACAGTTTACAATGTTAAAATATTAACACGAAAGTAATATTAGATCTAACTCCAGTCACGTCTAGCTAGCGAGAGAGCGATAGTCATTTTTTACCACCTGACATAAGTCTTGCAGTGACAGTTTGCTTACTCTATAATATTTATACATGAAAAAGGAGGTCTAAGGAGGTCGCTACAAACGATTTGTCATGAAAATTCGTATATAGCAGAATTCGGGGGCGACAAATCGACTTAGCTAGGTTTTACTTTCCAAAACTCACTCTAAATGGAAAAAACCGAGCAATGCTCGGACAACCAGGTACTTTTGATTATGCGTGTACACACTATTATTAATTCTGCGGTTGCATAATGTAATATTAACTGTAATGGTAGATGTATGCTGCGTTTTTTCCACCGGAAAATATAAATTCCTACAAATAGTTAAAAGCACTCAAGCGAAGCCGCAGACGAAGGTAACATAAATATTATGATCTACTCCTACTTAACATTCATAGCTATGTGAAAACCATTAATGTTATAACTAAGAAAATATGCAAAATTTGGCATAACACGATCATTCTTGAATACGTTATTTAACACGCGTACAAAAAATAGAGTCAATCTAAAAAATATCATAAAATCAATGTAACATGGAAAAAATCTTAATATCCAGCACTTAATACTTAGTCAAATAGTACATTGCTCACGCGAAAAGAAAGAAACCCATTGCTAACGAGGGTGTAGTTAGAGACCCGAAGCGTAGCTGAGGTACACAAGAGTTTGTAATGAATTTCCTCCGAGTGATACATAGTGTTTTTATACTATAAATAAGAAATAAGAGTGAAGTAAAGCCAGAACAGCTCAAAAATACAATAAAAAATCTAAATACTGTTTTTGTTTTATATTATCATACAAAGAAAAAGCAACCAGTCCGTTCAGCCAGGTCTTCTATTCTCTTTGTATATTACAATCACCACGTTCCGCTTTACGATAGTTTTGACAGCATCTTTTTCCCCAAGAGAGGCAAACGATTATTGTCTCCCGCTAATTTGAAACTCACGTTCCTCTATATATTTTAGGGCACTATGCCTTCGTTGGACGACTTGGTGTCCCACACGAAAAGAAAGAAAGAAAGCACACTTTTTATGTAAGTGTAGTAAAAACTTATTTATACCTTCACACTAGGTAAAATATCGCCAATGTTAAGTAATATATCAAAAGAAAGCCGTAGAAAGAAACATAAATTACAGACCATTGACATCATAGCATGTTATTACACTTAAATATTGAGCATTCTTAGTTATTCTATTGTAGATTAAAAAGTAAAACTGACTAAGTGCATTGGCATTTGCGAGCTTACATTAAAAAGGTTCCGTAGAGGTATTTTTTCTTAAACATTTTTATGGAATTTCAAAACATGAAGAAAAACAGGGTTAAAGATGTTATGTTTCAGATTCTTTGCCTAGGAATTTATAAAATAATATTATGTAGAAGAATTTGTGTAATGTTGAGCATGGATCAGTGATTATATTCTATGGAAGTAAAAAACAAGTGTATGCTAAGTATTGCTAAGTCATTTATGTTATTGATGAATGTACCTAAGTAGGTAATAAGTTAGCAGAAAAGTTACCCGTGGGAGTTACGAATAAGTAGGAATGGATGAGATACTTTTTTTAAATTTATCTTTTAACTCAGTAATTCTGGTTAAAAGTAGGTACCTAGATTTGAATGTCGATTAATTTTAATAAGTTTATTTGATTTTATACCCACGCTTCTTAGGAGATCGTATAAAACTTTTGTTATGATGATATCGTAAATATAAAGGTTCATAGCTTAAGAGCATATAGGGCAAAGTTTTAAATGAAACAAAAAAAGATTTTTATTGTACCATGAAATTCGAAAAATTCTTTAAATTTTTCTCCTCGTGTTTTTTTGTAACTCAAGAAGAAAACCGAGAAATATGTTTGTATGAAAATGCCCTGCTCAGGTATCCTCTTAATATGAACTCAGTTTCGCACACGATAAACAAGTAAGGTTCACTCATTCATATGTATTGATTACGGAACCCTAAATTACCTCCAGCTGTATTGAACACCTTGCATCGGTTACACAGGGACGGTTAAAAGCTATATTTTAAACTTGGCAAGACTAATGAAGAAAGTTAACTACGTATAGCTCATTCGCCTAGATAGTATCGCGACCAGCGTAACTTGACCCAATGCTCCATACATGCACGTACGGGCGCGTAGTGACAGTTACGCTGGTCGTGAGACTATGTAAGCGAATGATGTATACGGTCGAATGGGTAGAATTTTCGCTTATTAATGTTGCAATTTTGAAAAGGGCAACTTTGAAATTATGTTTACAAAGTTTGAAATCCCTATAATGGTTGGAGAAAGTTATTTCGCAATTAATGTTACCTAGCTTTATTATTCATAATTAATGTAGAAAATTGTTGGTATCTAATTTTAATTTAATTATACTTGTAATGGTGTGTCGATTTCACATTTTCACCGATTTAAAGGGTTGCTCAATTTATTGCAAGGTTTTTTTTGTTTTTAAATGTTTGCTCACAGATTTACAATCTTCATATACTCATATTTACAGGACAAAAGTAACCTTTAAGGCGGATTGAAATTTAATTACTCTACGCTAGCTCTAAGTACGCGTGTTGTGTGCGTGGTAATACAAAATCATCCTGCTCTAAAGCATGTTACGCATGTAGTTTATAATTGTGCTGTCTTACACGTGCACAACACGCGTGGAGCACACGTCTTTCCTATTCTTAAATCTGTCTTTTGGGGTGAAAGTGTTTAAAAAAAATTGTTATGTCAATCAGTACGAAAATGTTTTTGTTACTTGCGTGAGCTTAGTACTTACCTACAAATTCTACCAAATGTTATTTTTCTACTCTATACGTATAGAAAACGTCTCCATGAATAAAGCTCATATCAAGTAAACATATTTCTTACATTTCCCACTTTCCTGAGATAGCATCGCAACGTTTACATAAGCGATGTTGTTGATTCAGTTAGTTTCCTTCTATACAGGGTGTTTAAAAAAGGATAGCGTTGAAAAACCACAACTATTTGAGCATTTACTTCAACATACACATACATACATACTAACATACATGTAAAAATATTAGCTGCAAATATTTTAAGGGGTATCAGCCCACGAATCAGATCAACTTCCTCCAAGAAAAATAGGTCAAAATATGAGAAAATTTTTGGAGCTCCCATACAAATTAACTTGGTCGGTACCTTTTGTATGGAATATCCAATTTTTTTTTATATTTCGAGTTGATGTCCTTTGGAAAAAGATGTTCAGTTTCGCGAGCTCACCCCTTAAAATATCTGCAGCTAATATTTTTCACCCTAAAATTTTCTAGCATCAGCCTGTAGAGTAAGTTTTTCTCACAAACTCGGTAGGACAGGAAAAAGGGAAAAAACGTTTTACGCAACTATTTCCCGATCAGTTTCATTAGGTAATAAGGGCTACTTTTTGTGCGCTCTACGACTAAGATGCGTGTTACCAAACGGAATTACATTGGGTTTTCTATGATGATAAAGTTCCAAGCATTTAGGATAAAGGGATGGAAGTTCTGAATATTCTTATATGTTCTTGCATAATACCTATCTAGGAACATTTTAGATGGGAGGTGGGGTAGACAAAAATGGCACAAATAATATAGCCTAAGTCCCTATAGGTAATTGTTTTATTTACATTGTTGGGATTTCAAATTAAAAAGCATACTCATATATGCATTCTGATCCTAAAATTACGTTTTCTGAATCAATAAAATACTCAGATAACTACAAACCAAATTATCACGCCTATTTCTTTTTTTATCTTTGAGGAACAGCGTAAAGCAGACCTCAACACTAAGCGCGATGAGTTAAAGGCCCGTCCACCCGTCGTCGCCTTTAACTATAATTATGTAAATAGCAAACTCACGTGTACACATTGTGTACGGAAGTTTACTGCCAAAATTGGCTACAATAGCCATCTCCGGGCGCTTCAGCGGCGATATGATTAGAAGTCGAAGTAGTCGCCATGACCGAAATCGGTCGGAGAGATCATCACCATCATCAATATACCTATGCATTGATAATTTCGGAATTCGAATTAATTTTTATGATTTTGGATGAAATTGAAAAATGAAACGAATTTCGCAAGACGCCTAACAGTAGTCAAATACCTCTACTTCAAACCAATCATAGCTTTTATAAATAACATCACATGCGTGTATGATTGGCCGGTTACCCAATTGAGCTCTGCACTCCACACACCAGATATAATAGAATACATTAAGGTCAGGAGCAATTCATTCTAAAATAGAACACCTTTTATATTCCTCGAGATGGATGAAGAGTTGATTTTTTATTACCAGTCGGAAGAATTTTACGATATTTGCATTATACGAATGAAACCTGCATAGATACGTTATCACGGTCCAAACTTTTCCCAAGGAATATGAAAGGTCGAAATATGAAAAAAAATTTAGACCTCCCATACAAAACGTACCAGCCGTGAGGTCCAAATTTTTTTTCATATTTGGACCTATGTTCCTTGTGCCAAGTTGTTTAGTTTCATAGGCTAGTTCACCCCTAAGGAGTAGTTTGAGTTGTCTTGTTTTGAGTAGCAAAATTAAAAACACATCAGACGGCCCCAGTTCTACTAAGATCATATAAACAGCGGGTCGTTGGGCGACTCGATGTCACACACGAAAAGAAGAAGAACAGCGATTTGTTGTATATTTTCCCCTGTAATATAACATTTATTTCGGTGTAATCACGCATAAAATACCTCAACATTTTGTTAATTCCCGGACTCTATAGAGCCAAATCCAACTTTATTACAAGTTAACAGAATTAATTTTCATGTAGATACGTAAAATTGTTAAAGTAGATACAAATTAAATTAATTCCAGCTCTCCTGTGTCATTCGTTAATCTCACTTTGTCGCACAAAGTAATTAAGTAATTCATGATGGTACAGGTTCTCGGTTATTTGTATGTTTAAGTTCATAAATAGTAAATATAACGTTTATATTAGGAAATATAATTTGAATGATTTGAAACCTCAAAGTAAACGGCTCAAATCTTCTTCTTCTTCATCGAATCGATGGGCAACAATTAAATTCTATTGGACCAGTATTCGGCCACACTGATTGCCTTGGGGTTAGCCTCCAGCAAGTCCCGCATAGTGCAAGCACTAGGGCAGTTGGGGCAGGAGAGAAGGTGGTCCGTGGTTTGTTCTACACCGCAGTCGCACAGTCAAATTATATTTCCTAAACCTCATACTAAAACCGCTCAACCGCTGTTGACGCAGCGCTATCGCAGTGTCATCCGTCGAGCGCTTTTGGTATGGGGAGTGACGTTTCTACGTATAGTTTGGATCTGCCAGACAGCTGAGATATTTTTGCGCTCTGTCGTGCGTCTCCTGTGTTCCTTGCCTAAGTTAAGCTATTTGCTTATCAATTAAGGGTTAAAAAAATGTAAAAGCAGACAAAATCAAATAATATAAATTTTTAATTCTTTACAGAAGTGCATGTTGCGTTATTCATAAGCTAAAATTAATGTGTGAAAGCCTGAGGCCAAAGAAGCTTTTTGTTCCACAAATAATTATGATGGATGATGCCAAATATAGACGGTAAAGTTATAAATTATGTAGATGTTTATTTCTTTCTTCTGTATAGTAATTCTGTACTATAATTAGAAAAAAAAAGGACTAGCTACAAAAACTTATATAAGGCGTAAAAATATTTGTTGCAAATATTTTAAAGCGTGAATCAGCCCATGAGACTGAACAACTTTCCCCAAGAAACATAGGTCAAAATATTAAAAATTTTTTTAGACCTCCCATACAAATTGACTTGGTAGGTCGGTAACTTTATATGGGAGGTCCAAAATTTTTTTTCATATTTCGACCTATGTTCTTTGGGGAAAGTTGTTCAGCTTCGTGGGCTCATTCACCCTTCCAAATATTTGCAGCAATTTTTTTACACCTTATCACTAGACTTTACTTTTTTTATCTTAGACTTTTTTATGGGTTTCATATCCTATGTAGAGTTATCGTGGACGATTCCCGGCATAACGCGATTTAGGTAAGTAAACGACGACCGATGTGGCGCAGTGGTAATGCGACGCAGAAGGTTCCGGGATCTATTCCCGGTGGGTCACTCACAAAGTTGAATATCACTTTGTGAATTTGTTCCCAGTGTCGGTAGGAGATTGCGTGCTGAACCACCCGATTATCCGTAAGAATGATGGTGGCACGTTAACCCGTAGGTCCCGGTTACTGTCTATGAATATTTAGACGGCGGTCGTCACTCAACCAAAACAGGAGCCTGCTACTTGTAGAGGCGGAGGAAAAATTATGTTCATTGGCTCGTTGGACGACTCGGTGTCCCACACGAAGAGAGAGAGGTAAATAAAGGTTTAGACTGATACAGAATCAGCCCTAATGAGAAGTAAACGAACTAATAATTAGTCCTACATACACCTATCATTTAGCTAACTTATTGTACGACACATAGCCAAAGTACGCTTTAGGATACCCGTCTGAAAGGAAAATAAGTACCTCTATGGAGAGTATCTTACAAGAAACTAAAGAATTCGAGCCTATGATTTTCAGTGAAAAGTGACGCAAGTTTATGATCTTGCGCAAAACGTTTGCTCTTGAAAAGTAGAAAATTTTTATTAAGTATTTGAAATAAAATAAAAAGACAAGAACAACAAAATTAGCCAGTTTTTCAACAAAACAACAATATAAAGTTCACTTCACACTGGGCTAATGAAAACATCAAAGCGGCCAGTAAACACGACATCACATAGTAAAATTAAACAATTACTGACAACATAACCTCAAAATGCACACATGTGCATTAAAAGCAGTCTCATTAACGTCATACGGCTGAAACATGTCTGCCTAACATTTAAAGTAAACTATATGCCGGCGGATTACACACTTGACGCACGACGGAGCGCAAAAATATCGGAGCGGTCTGTCAGACCCATACTAGAAATGTCAATTCCCATACTAAAACCGCTTAACCGCTGTCGACGCAGCGCTATCGCAGTGTCGTCCGTCGAGTGCGGTTTTAGTATGAGGAGTGACTTACTAGTATGGATCTGACTGACCGCTGCGATATTTTTGCGCTCCGTCGTGCGTCAAGTGTGCGATCCGCCTAGGCGGTATCCCACTGGCATGTCAAACCAGGTTTTGAAGACGAAAACGTAGTGCATTAGTTTAGTTTTAGGTGAAATCTAGAATGTAATTTCAAAAAGATCAGTCCATACAACAATATACATATACAATCATAAGTTGATCGGTGTTAAAAAAAAACTCTCCAAAAGAAAATGTTTTTTTTGAAAAGCAAATTGTGTGCTAGACCTGCGTAATCTCTTTCTTGACGCAACTTACTTGACTGTTTTCTTCATGCCCTTAGATGCAGGCAGAGAAAATTGGCGATTTTCAAACAACTAGTCTCTTTTCGCAGTAACATACTGTCATTAAACTGTATACAATAGGAAAAGGAAGTAGAGTCTTAAGTCGATTGTGATGAGTAAATCGTCACTTCGGGACGAGCATCAAGACATTGAAATTTGGCAAGAGCTCAGTGGGACGGTACCCCACGTCGTGTCCCCTGTTCGATCCCCGGTTGACGCTTCACTTATTATTCTATTTCTTATTTTAATATATGAGATGGCAATTTTTGACTAACTTCATTCGTCAAAATCACTAATGTTTATTCAAGTCAAGAAAGTCAAGTGACTTTTGAAAAGATGTACGGATTTCAAGATTTTGCTAGTATTTTTCGTCTGTTGTTCGTATTATACAACATAAAATTTGTAGTACGCATAAGTACGGTAAATGCCGGGTTCTCTAATTTCATCGTGTAATATTCACGATGTCGTCTAAACATGGATTTGAGTCACATGTTTTGAGTTTGCAGAAGGAAGCGGAAGTCAACAGGAATAAACATAAATGCATATTGGTTTTGACGGAAGGAAAATTGACATTAAACATTTAGGTATTGGAGTAAACATAGTTCACATACAGGCTTGGCCATCAAAAAGATAAATGTAAAATTTACTACTTTGAATAGGTAAATGATTTGAGTTGAGTTTTGAGTTTGAGACATAATGGTCGGTGCGTTTAGAACTCGGGCAAAAGTTCAATGGCCCCTAGTGCAAACTGACGCAAACTGATGCTGCTGTGTTTACAAACGCTGAATGTATTGTTTTTCATGTTTGTGATGCTAAAGTCGGATTTTCTTACAAAATACTGTTTTAAATCGTTTTAAAAAGTAGCTCAATTTACGTGCCAGTCCACCATCTCTATTGCTGAAGATTTTTTTGATAAAGGGCATCACTTACCTTGCGAATGTATAAAAACAATGGACTATCTTCAGTTTTTAAACAATCTGTATTGCACTTGTTATCCTTGAAAAACTGTAACTACATATTAAAGTTTTTTAACAGATTCCATACCTCTAATTAGTATAGGTAAGTAAGGTAGCCACACAAAAAGTAGGAACATATATCACTACCGGATAAAAATATTCAATTAAACTTGTTGGCAAGGTTAAACGGCGATAACTCACTTCATCTAATAAATGGTAATACTTAAAGAGCATTTAAGCGGCCGTTTAGGAACAGATTAGGCAGTTTGAGTTATAATGAAAAAGGCCGAGATCGGGCCAACCCCACCAATACTTACTGCGTTTCGAAGCTGAAAACAGTCAAAGATACGGTCGCTATCGCACGTCTGATAAATTGAGGGCCTTTTCAGATCATTCGTGTAACACTATAAGTAGTGACAGGTTACTTAACAGGTGCTGTAACTAAAAAATATAATGAAAAAGGCCGAGATCGGGCCAACCCCACCAATACTTACTGCGTTTCGAAGCTGAAAACAGTCAAAGATACGGTCACTATCGCCCGTCAGATAAAAGGGCCTTTTCAGATAATTCGTGCAACACTATAAGTAGTGACAGGTTGTCTGCTGTAGCTTAAAAAATATAATACACATGAAAATTCACGTATAGTCGTAACTCAGTCGTTTTTTACGACTCCCGCGGGATAGAAAAGGGGTAATGCTCTTCTAAGCTGGCATCACACGGCAGGTTTATCGGACTCTTTGAATAATGCGTCTAAGGTTTTTTAATTGGCAGGCTAGCCTTAACTAATTTACAGGTATCTGACTTGTTCTAATTATCCTAATATAACTTATCCTAAGTAAGGTCATGAAGATATAAACATTTTATTGCCCACATTAATTTTAAACATTTTACAACAACAATACAACAAATAATAATGTATGTGAGGTGTAAAAAAACCAACTGTAAATATTTTGAAGGGTGAATCAGTCCATGATGCTGAACGACTCCTCACCAAGGGATATAGGACGACATATAAAACAATTTCGACCTCATATGTAACCAATCAACCGAGTCAATTTATATAGGACGTCGTAAAATTTGTTTCCAGTCTGGTTAGGACACTACGGGCTGAACCACCCTATTGTCCGTAAGTAAGAATCGATGGTTCCGTGTTTCGGATGGCACGTTAAGCCGTAGGTGCCGGTTGCTGTCTATGACCACTTAGAGGGCGGTCGTTACACAACCGTGTCAGAAGAAACATTTTGACACTAGGGTTCATCGGGTCGTTAGAGGACCCGGTGTCCCACACGAAAAGAGAGACTTGCCAAACCTGGCTCAACTTTTTTCGACGACACGAGTCTTGGGGACAACAGGAACACACCCAAAAAGTTTGATATCAAAAATGTTTTGCATTATCATTTTTTTGCATCATCATGGAATCCCTCAGTGTTCATGCCTAAAAAAATTTGGGTAAATCGTCCCTTACACCCGGTATAAGTGATTCTTTCCTTAATCGCAAGCATTATAATTTACGAACATCAATGGATACTCTTCAACTGTCGATTTATCTCATAAGGGCCCTCATTACCGGCCATCTCAGTGCCCTTTAGTGCACGTTGGTGCGTTTTAGTGCAGTTCGGCGCGCATGCGCAACCTATGAACGTTAAGGTTCATGTCCACCTGTTTGGAAGTGATTCTCATTGAGAACAGCAAAAGTTATTAAAGAGGGAGTGGAAGTAACTTAACAACGACAACAGTCCATTGATGGACATAAGCCTTCCCCTATTGGGGGATATTGCAATACTCACCACGCTTGGCAGGCGGATTGGCGAGCGCTGTTTAAGATTTTGCAGTAGCGCAGTTTGCTGGTTCCTTACGAGTAATACATTAAGCTTTGCTTACTTTGGGTCTAGATGGCGATGTGTGCCTCGTCCTAGGATATTTATTAATCCCTTGAAGCCGGTATTAGAATTTTTAGTCGAGGGGCTGACAACCTGTCACTATAGTGATACACATGTTTCCTGAAACAACCTTGCCAAACAATCCTCAAAAATGTCAGACGTGGCGATAGTAACCGTATTCTTACGGCCGTTAACGCTCTGGCTACCGTGCAAGGGATATAGGCGTGATATATGTATGTATGTATGTTGAAACCAGTTGGTGGACATGTACCTCAACGGTCATTAAGGAGTCATCCAAGGCTGCAGCGTGTAGTAGGTACTTAGGATTTGTTAAGCAGAAAGGAATGCAAATCCAAAAGTGGAAATTTGTTTTACCTACCTTCATTTCTATCTTGTGATGGAAAAATGTCTATCTGAGAGTATTTTTCAAACATTTTTTTGTTGTCTTCTTCATTATTGCATTCCTACAGATAGCGTAACACCATCAACACAGTTCTTCTTTTCGTGTAAGACGCCGAGTCATCCAACGACCCGATGATATCATCAAAATAGAAGACTACTAAAAAGAAAGCTGATGAACATAAAGTTTTGGATGAAGATAGGTTTTAATTTTAACTGTAATAATAACTAAGGGACTCGATTTCATGTGTATTACAATAATTTTAGGCGCCCGGCTGACAACCTCTCACTACAGTGATACACGAATCATCTGAAAGAGCACTCAATACTTGTCAGACGTGGCGATAACGGCCGTAATTTTACGATCGTGAACGCTCTGGCTACCCCAAAAGGGATAAAGGGTTTGATTTATGTATGTATGTATAAGAAGCCGTGCCAGCATTTGCACCTGCTACTAATGGTTTTCCCGTGGGGATATGAAGTTTTCCCGAAGGAAAAAGCGGTGTCTTTCCATGACATGACAGACAAAGGAACTTAAAATACGAATTGATGATGAGAATGATTACTACGTAAGTAAAATGACCGATTTCCGTAGTCATAAAACCAGATGGACGCTATGACTTACAATCGTCCAAGCATAAAAATATAATAAGAATAAAATCTGTACCCATTGTTGCTTGTAATAAAAGAACGCTATAATTAAATAAGGCTTCCTTTTGAAGCACTGGTAGGTAACAGGATATTATTAATTTCGGTACGAACCCGACCTTTATACAAACAAGACTATCAAAACAAGAATAATTATTAAGAAACAAAAACTGCCGGCTATTATTCAGATTCACACATTGGTACATGGCGGGGATCGAACTCGGGTCTCAGGATTGTAAGACCGGTGTCCTAACCACTTGGCCAGTGACGCTCTATACTCAAATTTAACGACACCACATAATATCAACACCCGATTAGCCGTTTGGGCTGTTGAAAATGAACTTTATTTTTCCATATACATATTATACATTATTATATATACTGGCGAAAAACATTACCCTCTTTTAGAGCAGACGGGTAATGAGTTCTTTCCTTATAGCATCTTTTTGCACAGCAAAACCTTAACCCATAAAGGCAAGATAATCGCGTACCTTGGCCGTGTGTTGGGCAAGAGTAAAACTGGAGGTGGGACAATTGTTGTATGATTGCCGCACTTGAAATTAATTTTCAAGGCATCTCCTGTTTTTTTACATCAGTGTACAATGTGGTCGATACGAGATTCAGGAAATGGCACATCCCTATTTCGTTAACCCATAACCAGGTTGTGGATATATGCTTATTGCTTACCATATACCTGGTGTAACAAGAATAGCTGGAAATATTTAAGGGGTGAACAAGCCCATGAAACCGAACAAATTTCCCCAAGGAACATAGGTCGAAATATTACAAAAAATTTTGGACCTCCCATACAAAATTACCGACCAACCAAGTCAATTTGTATGGGAGGACCAAAAAATTTTCTCATTTTTGGACCTATGTTTCTTGGGGAAAGTTGTTCAGTTTCATGGGCTGAATCACCCCTTAAAATATCTGCAGCTAACATTTTTACACCTTATATTTTTCGATGCCGTAGGTAGGTCTCCGAGGCCTATTATGGGTTAAACTGTTGATTGATGGGTGGGATCGAAAAGATCTGAGTGGTGGCCAAATGGGTCATTTATCAATGCAACGACCCTGTAAAAGTTGCGGACAGCTGCTGGATGCAGTTTCCTAAAATCAAGGTCTATTAAAACCATGTGAGTAGTCAACTGACTATCTTTTCGAGTGGGACACCAGGTCATCCAACGACCCGATGAACCCTCGTGAGAGATTTTGATCCACCTGCTACAAATAATGCATGTAATAATGTATATATTTGTTGTAATCCAAATAAAAAAGACAAAAAAACATATAATTCAACTAAGTGATTTTAGTTGTTAAGACGCGAAAACAAAATAAAGCTTTAAAAATACAGTGCTCCAAAAGCAGGAAAAAAGATAAAAAAAATTACCTACATAAAAACCAGACACCTTGAACACATAAATAACATTCAGTTAAACAAATTTAAAATAATTAACTAAAATAAATGACTAGTTATGAATCACAGCACTTAAATACTGATTCGCGAGGCGTTAGTTTTTAATTAAGATTTCTGTATCGTATGTTTTTGCTAGTTTTTAAACTAAGGTTTATCAAAAAAAAAACATGAAATCTAAATTAATTGAAATAGGTGGTAGCATAACTAAAGAGTTCAACCATAGATTTGAAACAAAATGTGCCAGTCATCTGTAACATTAAATTTTGACCAATAAACACACACAGCCGCCATTTATTTTCTTGTTGTTGTTTTCGTGTGGGAAACCGAGTCGTCCAACGACCCAATGAACCCTGGTGTCAGAATTTTTCAACCGCCTTCTACAAGTAGCAGGCTTCTGACATGATTGTATAACGATCACCGTCTAAGTGATCATAGACAGCAACCGGGACCTACGGCTTAACGTGCCATCCGAAACACGGAACCATCTTACTTACGGACAATCGTGTGGTTCAGCCCGCAATGTCCTAACCAGACTGGGAACAAATTTATCACTTTGTGAGTGACCCACCGAGAATCGAACCCGGAACCTTCTGCGTCTTTTTTTATTTTCGGAGCTTATCTTTGCCCTGACCCGGGATAACTAAAGGAAAGCCCAAATATTAGTTACATGGCAGTTTTATCGAAATTATTGATCAATTTAAAATGTTATACGTCCAAGACTTGACGTCGAAAGTTTTGGAAGTTTTTTTGACGTAACTTTTTTCTGTCCCAAGGAGATATCAAGTTGGTAGATACGCACTTTTAGTCGAGAACACGAATCGACAACGGTTATAGATATACTGTATACTGTATAACCTATTCTCTAAATTTTATAATTTTATTATGTTTCTAAAGCTAAAAAAATGTTTTTTTTAACTCGGTAGTACTATCTACCGCGTTAAAAATTTAAATTAGTACTATTTAAAAAAAATATTAGACCACACAAATGCTAAGAATAGTTGAAAAAGTCTTGCCTCTTATTATAAGGCAATCAAAAAGAGACATTCTAATTTGAAAAGCAATATAATTTTAAATTATACATTTGTGGCTGTAAAAGTTTTATCGAATTATATAAAAGCAGGTTTTGAAGTAATGAAATAAAATTTAATAATTTTATAAGAATCGTTTGAGTCTGGTCCTTCGGGTTTAATTATGGCATCTTTATATAATATTGCCTTGTAAAGAGTAATTGCTCAATTTAGATCTCATTTATTTCTACCAATTAAACCAGGCAGACGGAGAGACTTTTTTCTACCGTTTTTTACTTCCTATAGAGCAATTAATAGAGGTAAGTTAGTAAGTACGTTTTGCGATAGTTTTACTTTAGTTGATAAGAATAGTAAGCATAAAAACCACATTGATAAACTAAAAAATAATTATTACTGACTTGATAATCCATTATTGCCTTATTTTATTATTTTGTTTATTCGCTCAACATAAACAGTACTATGCCTTTTACAATAATCATAATAAATTATTATGAACTCTTAAAAGTTGAAAAACTATCTATTTGACCTTGGTTTTTATTGTCACAGTACTACTATTAATACTAACTTTCACGCTTTGTAGGGAATTAGCGAGCGCAGTGCAAGATGTTGTACTCACAGGGAACGCTGCAGCTCATTCCCTGGATTCATCCATTAGTTACAATACTATTTATTAGACGTTGAATACTAAAAAGTTCTCGCTTGAAGGTGTAATCATTATTTGCAATTACCTACAAATGGACACCGTGGCGATTTCCGAGAAGTCACAAAGAAAGTGAAACGCCAGAGCCACACTTCGCGGCGTGTTCAAACAAGGATTACTCAGTTCTTAGAACGTAATTCGCTATGCTGCATTCTGGCGTGCATTTTGCCACAGACAGTTTAACAGAAAGACCCCGATGTGAAATACCCTGAATAATAGTGGGTGCCCTGCTAACCGACACAGTCCTACGCCCGTCGCTTAGAGTAGACACGCAGTTTGTAAGAACACATTGTTTTAACATAAGAACATATCTCATGCTCTGAAAGTAGGTCATTACTGACAAAAAACACGACCTGTAAGTTCAACTTACAGGCGAGGTTTTAAAACTAAGCCTGTAAGTAATTTTAAATATGAAACTAGAATCGCAGCAATTAAAAAGTTAAAATCAATTTCTTCTTATTTTACCGCCGCTACGAATTGTGTTGCTTTGAACGCAGGAATTATATTTTTAATCTGCATTTTTATAACCTCAATAAATGAGTTTGTCGAATTATTACTCAATATTACAATGACAAAAGTAAAAATTACTAATATCCCTACGATCAGAAAAATGTCTACTTTATGTTAGGATACTTTTCTTTCATATTAATTCAATATTTTTCAATCATAGAAAAAAAAAGTTTAGTAGTGCAATTTGTATAGCAGACGATACAATCATCATTTATGGATCGTTTTCTTGTATTTATCGCTTTATTTTACTCTTTTTTCATTCGATATGTAAAGCAGTATACGTACCACGGATGTAACATCAATAACAACCTCGGAAAGGTACCGGTAAAGGTAGGTTAAAAAACCTCGGTTGTTATTGATAGCTTACATACCTCAGTACGTAATCTACTATTAAAACCCAGTGTAAACAATAAAGTACACGTTTTTCACCACAAAAATTTGATTGTCATAAGTTTATTCATGTATTAAGTAATGTTTTTGATAGTATTACCTCTTATTATATCTTTAAGTAAATATCTTTGTAATATTTTCCAATCTAGGTCTGATAACATATTGTAACAATAATCAGTCAGGTAGGAAAATGAGGACTCACAGGAGCACTCTCGACTGCGCCGTTTTACTGTGATTAGTAAAAAATGTGTTACTTCTTATAGGTGCGTGGCACAGTCGCGCCTGCTGTCATCTGCAGAACTGCCATTTAATCTAACAGAAGTATCTCAGTGAAAACGTAAAATGGCTTTCAAAGCCAAAAGAGGTCTTCTCCTGCTAAACTGTCTGTCTAACTTACTTGTATCCAGTCACCCCGTCAGTCTGGTCTAGTTAGAAACTGGACTTACCTGCAATGGCGGGAAAAAATATCATTAATACAACTTGTTTTAGCTTAGATCCTATGGGAACGATTTAGATTGGAGTTGGTGAGGTTCGTAGATTCTTATCACGGGTTCTGTCAGTTTACTTTTTCTGGAGGGAAAAAAAACATGTGCCTAAGCATTTTTACACAGTTTGTGCGATTTTTGGGCCAGTTATGTTTAAAGTCTAGTTGTTTGACATTGTCCTTGAACGGAACAATTTCAATGATGTGCAAAATTGAATTGATCGGCTGGTAAATTTTGTATGGGAGGTTAAATTTATTTTTTCATATATCATTCGAATTACGTTTCTTGGGGAAAGTTGTTCAGTTTCATGAACTGGTTCACTCCTTAAAATATTTGCAGTTGATTTTTCACATAATATTTGTTAAACAACGTTACTTAGTGGTATACCTACTTTATGAAATATAATTTGAGACGATTTGACTATAAAATGTTAAGACGAATCGGCTCTAATTATATTTCCTAAACCATATATCGTTTGTCTAGGGATTTCCAGTTCAGTCAAGTTTACCAAATGAGATAAAAACAGGTATCAGACTATAAGAAAATATACAATTTATTCTGTTTTAGTGTCAACTAAAATAAAACCCTGGAGTGAGGACTTGTGAGGACTTCAAAGA
This sequence comes from Keiferia lycopersicella, assembly GCA_029255805.1. NCBI lineage: Eukaryota > Metazoa > Arthropoda > Insecta > Lepidoptera > Gelechiidae > Keiferia > Keiferia lycopersicella. The sequence continues at coordinate 3,268,693 of JARACZ010000017.1, forward strand.
CGTTGCCCATAGATGGACAGATTGGCTCTCGTTACACAGACAGGAGGGCCATAAGACCACCAGCAGGATCTATTTATAAGTTATTAAATCTCAACTAGCATCATAGATTCAAAAAAAAAAAAAATTTTTAACCCCTGGTCTATTAAATCTCAACTTGCTAGATTTTGAAAAAAAAAACTTTTTATTAACACCTGGTCTGTGTAAACGCCAAGGCTAAGCTTGTGACTTCCTTTACTCAAACAGTGCAAAATCCATTCAGTTGGTAGGTACTAAGATATAAGGTGTACCTAATTATAATATTTGCTGCCAATATTTTAAGGGGTTACACTTTGATAGGCTGGTATATTTTGTATGAGAGGTAAAAAAAAAAAACCATATTTTGATCTACGTTTCTTGGAGAAAATTGTTCAGTTTCATAGACTGATTCACCCCTTAAAAACTTTCAGTTGATTAATGTACATTCTGTATAAGTAAAGTGGTTTCACAGCAGTGCGGCTGTCACAGTATTAGACAGTAATTTAAAGTATTAGACAGTAGAAGATATTTCAGAACTTAAGGGACCCTAAATACCTATAGGCTAGTCATCCATCGAGACACTAAGACGTAGGCAGTAAGTACAGCCTGTCTGCTAGATTCATTGATCTCATAAACCAGTTATTAGTCCCACTTTAATTTGATACATTTTTAATTTATTTTTAGAGCTGGCAATAAGTTACTGTCTCCCATCACAGTCTTGTTTACGTCGATTATATCGAAGATGATAATATTATATAAGATTTATTTGTAGATTTCACCTGATGATCCACTATAGAATAGGATCAATCTATAGGTACATCACGTCTTAAGCTTAAATGCTGACTAAGAATGCAGAAGTATTTTAAATGTTTATTATTATACCAAAGCATAAAGCACATTTTGTTGTAATATAAACCACAACAAAACAAAAATAAAACACAACCGATATGAAAACAGAAGAGTAGAAACTGACAAAAGCCCTTTAAAAACATATTCAATTAAATTATTCATGTTGATGGACCATTTTTCAAGGTCGTATTCAAGACAATTGCAGATAATACGTTTTGAAAACTGCGTGTGGTATAATTACTTACTCATACTTCGCCGAACGGGCCAAATTCCGCATACGTTTCTGGTTATTTTATAGGAATCGTTACAATACTCTCAAGAAACCAGCATTGTATGCCGAATCAGGCCCTGTCTCAGGGTAGCGTAATACCAACTATAATTAAGGCGATGTAACATTACAAGTCTGTCACACCAAATTGGTACCTGCCCGAGGTCGCGATGTTTTCGTACGGAATGAGTCTCTGACAGAACAATGAGATTTGTACAGAATCAATCTGCACAATAATCAGGTAAACAATATTTTAAGGCCAGAAAACTTAGGTACGTAATTATAAAGATTACCTGTCACTTGTCATTCATTTCTTCAGAATTGTTAGTTTAATGAATTCGAATTTAGCAGTCAGTTCATTATGTGAGAGTGTGACTAAAAAATTGTATACTTATACATTTAGTAAGACGACACTTTTCAAAAATGGAATCCTAAACATATCCGAATACATACAAGACTCCATTTTCACAAAAAAAATACCTGACCATCTTACGTTATTATAAATACAGTACGAACATCTCTTTGCTTTTCTTGATTCCGACAAAGCGACTGATATAATTATATTGCCAGACATTTTGCACATTAAAGATGAACGAAATTGTGAGTCATTTCACATTACAGTCATATCAACCCAACCGAATAAACGCAGAAACATGTTACAAGTTGTGATGTAGAGAATCGAGAAAAAATGCAATTTCAGAGCAAGACATCCAGAAGCATTAAGCAAATGGAGTTTTAATATTGTTTATTATTTCGCTACAAGGGAGACGCAAATAATAAATATAAAGTGACGAGTAGAAAAATGTAGTGTCAGATGCCTGTCAAGGTACCTAACAAAATAATTCAGACAGAGTTTAATACTGAGGTATATTGATTGATTGACCTTAAGCACTACGCTTGCTTAGTTACTGATATGATAGCAGAAAATTAATGCTTGTCTTGTACTCATTTAAAAACCATAATAACTTTTTATTTGCCTCTTTCTAACAGCTGGTTATTGAGTTTTGTTGAATTTCGTAGATATCCTAAGAAACTTGTTTTCAAATTGAATCGTATCTCCTGAAAACATCATTTTTGCTTTCTTTATACAACATTTTAGAGAAAAGTGAAATGATAAACATAAAAAGTTGATCCTATTCATTGATATCATTTGTGCATTTTTGACCATGCTGACGATCAATAAAATTGTTTAAATGAAACATATCTAATTAAAAATGATATTTCAAAAGCATTCGATTGACTTCCTCAATAAAAATGTACATAAAAAATGTAGCAGACATTTACTACCAGTTCGTACACAGTTGTCCGATAAACATTTGAAACGTACTAATCAGTTATTTTTTATTTGTAGCGTAATAGCATGTTATAAGTTTACGTGTACAAGGCTATAAAACTTAAATTAAAGTTAATAGTGCCGCAAGGCTCAATGCTGGGACCTCTGTTTAATACAACTTAGGAAATCCTCTTTATTGTCAGGTTAAGGACTTTTGCGGTTTACAAAGTTATAAGTAATATTTATTTGATTGCTAAGTACTATATGATGATCCACGTTAACTGAATACTCATGAAGCGTTATTGACCGATGAGTAAATGGTAAAACCGCACTATAATAAGAAATCGTATGACATAGGTACCTATTCAATACCTGTTTGTGTCAATATTTGAACATGTGGATGGAAATTTAAAAGGCTAATAAATAAGTTAAGCAATGTTAAATAATTAAAAGCGAATGATGAATTAGCTTGCTTTAAAGAGACTGAGCATTACAAAACCTTTTGAGAGGACAAATTAGTTGGAGAACTTTTTGGAATAGTTCTATTAGTAACTCGTCAAACTGCCTACTTAAGGGATCGATCTATTTTGGATATTCTAAATAACTGTATGGTGATCCATTATATTTGGATGCCTGAAATAGGTTCCTGTATAAGAAATATATGTAACAATAGTCTGATAAACTACCGAACACTACAAGCAATGACGCAAATAATGCCGATGTACTTAGTAGTTTCTATTGTACAACAAAATGAAGAGTCATCAGTAACAAAAGATCAAATATGAAGAATTGGAGATAAGGTTCAGCCTTTGATTAGTTTTTTTTGCTATGTCTCGCAGTACTTACACGTGTAAATAGTCTGATACAAACGTTTGATTAGATAAGATAAGAAACATTTTCTTTGCAGCAAAAGCAAAGACAGAAAATTAACCGAAATCAAAACAGCACATGTTTAAGTGCCATCGTTTAGCCAAGCTTTGCACCGATTACGCTACTGAAGTGAAACGTCGTGAAATAACGAAACCAAAAGCAAAATACAGCAGGTGCTTCACGTAGGAGTCGACTGAGATAACTATTACATTTTGCCAGCTAATACCATTGAAGCAGGAATCGTGGAACGTCGCAAATTGCATACCATTTTCCTTGTACGACAGAACAGATTCTGAATTTGTAAGAAGGTTGGAACTTGCTGCGTTTTTGTCAGGCATTTCAAGTGTGGCACGGATGAATTTGGAATGGTCCAACCGCAAAGTGATAATTACAATATGAATGCGTCTGTCAGAAAGCGTAATTTTCATATTACAAAGATTTGTACCATGAACCGTGCAGTGAAACAATAAATAATTCTTTTTTTCAATGCTTGTAACTTCAACAAACCTAAAAATTACATAATACACAAACCAATGTCGATAAAACCACGTTGAACAAATCCATAAGCCACAAAACACGTTTATAACATCACCAAGAGGTATAAATACATAATCACGACCAACTGACACATTTCTCTTGACCCTCAAAGAGTTGCTAGACCACTCAGCGAGGCTCGAAAATATAAGAGATCTACAAAACCTAGAATAGCCTTTGAAAGCAAGCTTGATTTGCATGAAAATTAAGTTGTATATTTTATAGTGGATCATTTAGTTTTATTTACCCAATTAAAAAGACGTAAACATCAATTAATTAATTAACTTTACTTGCACGACCCTACAATAACGTAATCGAGATCTAATAATATGCCACAAGAAAATATAGAAATAGAAATATATATTCAGTACAAGATTTACGGCACACACCATATTTTTTTCATATGTTTTTTTATTAATTATAATTGTGTGATGCCGGCTTAGAATAGCAACACCCCATTTCCTTCCCGTGGGTGTCGTAAGAGACGACAAAAAGATTAGAGAGTTTCATGTGTATTACAACTTTAATGACACACAAATCATCTAAAAGGGCCGTCGATACTTGTCAGATATTTTACGACCGTTAACACTCTGCCTACCCCACAAGGGATAAAGGCGTGAAATGTGTATGTATGTATAATTTACTACCTCTAAAATAAAATAAGGCACTTCCAGCTATAAAGTCTCTCTGAAGATGGCGAAAGTAAAAACCCGTAGAGGGGGAGGGGCTCAGAAGAGGGAGAGGTATAGTAAGGTGCGTACGCGCACGTTGCGTAACTCGTCGTAACCGCTGACATTGGCCGCTAGTATAGGGTTGTCGTCTTATCTAATATGCGAAAAATATGAGTGGAAATCTGTCTTCATGTTCATGTGTGAGATAATGCGCTGACAACAATTTGTCTTGATGCTTCAAAGTTAACCATTTGTCCGGATAAAGACGAATTCTAATATTTGTTTTTTTTTTTTACTTTCGATACAAAAATGAAGAGCGCAGTTTACTATTTTATTATGATTTTGGTGGATCATTGTCATATCTCAAACTACCTTTGCCTATGCATATCTACTATTCGACGTAAAAATGTGGCATTCCTAGTCACTAGTTACTATATTATGCTGTTGATGATTGGTTGACGCGTAAGTAATAAACGTAAATATTGTTTATTGTTTACGTTTTGATATACGTACGTACAGTTACTGTTTATTTTCGTGTAGTTTCGGACTACGTACGAATATAAACGACGTTGAGGCGAACGGAAAAACTACAACAATTAGGTCGCTGCCACCAAATATTTGACGCGTTTTGAATCCAAAATTACAGATTAGTCGCATTGGTTACAATACAACCTGGAATCTGATTTTGATAGATTACGTCTTTAGATATAAGTGTAGGAAGGTACTTAGGTCACGTAGTTTGTAGTATAAAAATACGATAGCCATCCTCATCTAATACAAGTATAAATATATGGTAAGAGGCAAATCTGTTAATAAAATATTTCATAAAATGGAAGTTATAATATAAACACACAGTTCAGGGTCAATCCACGTCAATTTGTGTGCATATATGATTTTACAGAAAATGGTTAGAGTAATGTTCAGTCATTAGCATGTGTTCTTCACTTTGTTTTATTTCTAAGAATATTGTAGTACTAGGTAAATTAAAACCTCTGAAGGGTTAGAGAACAATTATTTAAAAAAATATTTAAATTATTTTTACATATTTTTAAGTAACTTAGCAGGTAGATAAATATGACACTATTTTATGAAATAGGCCCGAAATAACCATAGGTACCTACTCAAATTCTAGTCTACAATTTGAATCATTAAAAGAGCAAAATGTTTGAAGTATTTCCTGTTGCTAAACTAAATATTTTAAAGTCATCTTGTTAATAATTAAATTCACTACGCGAACTCATTTAAGGCTACTTAGCCTTAAGGCAGTTATTTTATCATTTTAGGAGTGTTTACTAATTATGCATCAGTTTAATTTATGTGCCGTATGATGCCGGCTTAGAATAGCATCACCCCAAATCCTTCCCGCGGGTGGCGTAAGAGGCGACTAAGGGACTCGAGAGTATTGGTGTATTACAATTTTTAGGCGACAGGCTGACAACCTGTCACTATAGTGATACACATGTTTTCTGGAACAACCTTGGAAAACAACCCTCAAAAATGTCAGACGTGGCGATAGCGACCGTATTCTTGCGGCCGTTAACGCTCTGCCTACCCCGCAAGAGATAAAGGCGTGATATATGTATGTATGTATGTATGTTAATTTATGTACAGGTATTAAAACATTACTCTACTTTTTAAAATCATTATATTTGGTTGTGGTAAAATTCTACAAATATTAGTGTTGAATTTCATTAACAGTATTAATATAGGTCTCATTAATGGTTAACTCGAGAGCTTCATTAGATCGTATAGTAACAAAGAGCGTCGATGGCCAAGTCGTTAGTACACCGGTCTTACAATCGTGAAACCCGGGTTCGATCCCGCCATGTACCAATGTGTTTTTACTCACGTACATTTACCGACTGCTCTTACAGTGAAGGAAAAACATCCTGATGAAATCCACATTCAAATAAAATTTGAATTGAGATGATATTTGAATGTAACTTAACCAAGGATTTGGGCCCGGTTAGCCTTCGGGTTGCAGAGGTCAGATGGCAGTCGCTCTGTGTAAAAACTTGGCTCCGCGTCAAATCCTCTAGGTCAGGTGGCCGACCCCGACAGAGAACGGGATAAAGCAAGGATGTGAGTAACTGTCCAAGCCAGGACAGGTGTAAAAACAGTAATAAACTGTGAAAGAATTTTTTATTCTAACAAAGATATAACTTTTTATGGCCAACTTTAATAAAGAACGATAGCTACATTAACAATTCTCTGATTATTAAAGAGGTTCAACATAAACTGGTTTTCCAAACCAGAGCTAAAAGAACCAGCCTATGTGGATCTCTTAGTTTTACAAAGACATCTGGACGACCTAAAAGTAGTTAGGTCACAATTTGTAGCCGACGACCTATAAATATTTCGCGTGATGCTGGCTATGCCGTGTGATGCCGGCTTAGAATAGCATCACCCCACATCCTTCCCGCGGGTGTCGTAAGAGGCGACTGAGGGAGTCGAGGGTATTGGTGTATACAATTTTTAGGCGACAGGCTGACAACCTGTCACTATAGTGATACACATGTTTTCTGTAACAACCTTGGAAAACAATCCCCAAAAATGTCAGGCGTGGCGATAGCGACCGTATTCTTACGGCCGTTAACTCTCTGCCTACCCCGCAAAGGATAAAGGCGTGATATATGTATGTACGTATGACCTATAAATATTTTAACAAGCTGTTTCACGCCAGGTTAGTCTCAGCCAATTCATATTTTAGCTAGTAGTCTAGTACCTATTAATTTACACATTATGTACGGAGACACAATAAATTAGCTCTAGTACATACATAAATCACGCCTCTTTCCCATTGGCGTAGCCAGGGACTATTTCCTTCCACTTGCTACAAATCCTAGCATACTTCTTTCGCTTCTTCTACATTCATCAGTCTTTTCATGCACGCCCGTCGGTTTAGGGTACTTCTGATCTGACCTTTCTTTAAAACGTCCCCGATTTCATCCAGGTAGGTTCTTCGCGGCCTTCCACTTCCAACATTACCTCTAACACTCGCCTTATATATCTCTAGTAATGTAATAAAAAAATAATTTCAGCTTTAGAGACATAATTCAGGAAGAAAACAAAGGGAATACGTTAGGATGAAAACGCCAAGAACATGACGGCTCTAAATATTGAATTTTAATATTTAGAAAAAAAAAACTGAAAATTAAGATTAAATAGATATAAAAAACTTGCTTTTAAATTGAAACTATTAAATTTTCGATTCAATTCATTAAAAATTTCATGACGTAATTATGTACGAGTATCCTAATGAAACCAAGATGATTTTTATTGAATCGCATTTATTCGCCTATAACTTACCTTCATTGTTGCACGTAAGTACCTCACAATTTTGTGATATTTGTCCGGTCCTTTTTTACGACAGAAGCTGTATAAAATACAATATAACGGAAATTATCATTGGAAATGACGCCACATTGTTGCTGTCATTTGCTTGCTGGCTGTCAAAAACCGCAATATCCAGTTGCAATTGCAAGTCGGCGATCCGAAACGTCGTTACACTAAACAGGGTCTCCTAAATCCGCCGTGTAACAATAAATCCTGCGCGGCCGAATGCGCACGCGCATCTATTTTCGCATGCGTCGTAAAACTACAGAACGGCACTTCGGCTTCAAAGAGGATTCGGAACGTACATTCCGACCATCAGCGTTTATTTTGATAAATTTCCCAGCAATAAAGATATATTGAAGATATTGGGATTGCTTTTGATGGACGGCTATTTTGAATGAAGTTGAATTTTATTTTTCTACGTGTTACTCGTACTAACTATAGATTTCCAGTTCTTACTAGCTCGATTGATTTTGCATAACAATAAAAACATAACTTTCAAGATGTGCGGTCTACATTATAGAAGAAGAACTCACAAATGTATTTGAGAAACACTAATTTGATGTTGCAGGCATACGAACGAATATACAAGTCAATTTATTCCTACAGTAAAAATCGGGGCCGTTTTAAAGAAAGGTCAGGCCACAAGTACCCTAGACTGACAAGCGTGCATGAAAAGACTGATGAATGTGGAAGAAGCGAAAGAAGCATGCCAGGATCGTCGCAAGTGGAAGGAAATAGTCTCTGCCTACCCCAACGGGAAAGAGGTGTGATTTATGTATTGTATTATGTATGTACAATAAAAATACATTATAACATACTCAAAAAGGTTAAAAGCTTTAATCAAAAGGGGTATACTAAAGCTTAGCATAAAATTAAAATAGTCCCATTTTGACCCAGGCCCATAATCGATTCCGCCTACCTTCACAAAATAATTTCATACGCTAACGAAATTAATTCCCTCCAAAATTATACAGGCAGAAAACATTTAACCTTTAAAAACCGTTGAAATTTTAAAATCTCCCCGATATATACGGTGTTGCCACTGTTCTTTAAACACCTTAGACATATACATATATCACGCCTTTATCCCTTGCGGGGTAGGCAGGGCGTTAACGGCCGTAAGAATACGGTCGCTATCGCCACGTCTGACATTTTGTGAGGATTGTTTTCCAAGGTTGTTTCAGAAAACATGTGTATCACTATAGTGACAGGTTGTCAGCCTGTCGCCTAAAAAATTGTAATACACCAATACCCTCGAGTCCCTTAGTCGCCTCTTACGACACCCGCAGGTAGGATATGGGATGATGCTATTCTAAGCCGGCATCACACGGCACACCTTAGGATACACAATTATTTTGTCCAAGTAGAAATAATCTCTTTTTGGAATGTTTCAGAAAGTCACAATGATAATGTCATTGAGGTAGTCAAAGTAAAGTTATTTATTTTTTTGCTATAGTCTTTCAAAACAAAAGGGTCGTTGGACGATTCGGTGTCCCACACGAAAAAGAAAAAAAAAAACAAAAATATCTGCGCTAATCTGAAATTCCAATTTTCAGTTCTTTATTCCTTATAAGACTGTTTCTTTTTTCTAAGGGCTTTATATAGCGACTTACCGTGTGATCCCGGCTTAGAATAGCATCACTCCATTTCTTCCCGCGGGTGTCGTACGAGGCGACTAAGGGACTCGAGGATTTCCTGTGTATTTCAACTTTAGGCGACAGGCTGACAATTTGTCACTATAGTGATACACGAATCATCTGAAAGAGCCCGCAATATTAATTTGTCAGACGTGAAGCGTTGCTAGCTTCGGCGACGTGTCGGCGGCGATAGCGACCGTATTTTTACGTCCATTAAAGATCTGCCTGCCCCGCAAGGGAAAAAGGCGTGATATGTGTATGTATGCATGTACAAGTATCTCTATAGCGACTTGGCCTCCATCGCGACTCTACCGAAAAGCCTTAAAATGTCAGCAAACCTCGTGATTAAGCGTGATTAATCGTGCGCTCACAAAAACTTGGGGCATTGCTAAGACACTTAGGAAAACTCTGCGTAGCATTTGATAACAAAAGTAAGGCACGTGAGGAGTTTGAAAAGGCACATTTTTGTATTGTGGGTTCCGTTTTGCACAAACAAAGTATTTATTTGCAGTATTTACATTTGGGTTAACAATCTCTCTTTTCGTGTGGAACACCGGATCGTCCAACGACACAATGTACCTTAGTGTCTGAATTTTTCAACCGCCTTCTACAAGTAGTAGGCTTCTGACATGGTTGTGTAACGACCGCCATCTAAGTAATCATATAGACAGCAACCGGGACTTACTTACTTAACGTGCCATCTGAAACACGGAACCATCTTTCTTACGGACATCGGGTGGTTAAGCCCGCAATGTCCTAAGCAGACTGGGAACAAATTCACAAAGTGATAAATGTAAAGTTTGTGAGTGACCCACCGAGAATCGAACTTGAACAATTATTAGTTGGCTGGTGTCTCCTCTTAAAAAATGGAGGCTAATGTTGTACAAGACTCTGCCCGCTCTTCTATCAGCTGATTTCTACATGTAGGTAATCACTTATTATACAAATCAAGAATCACCAAAAGTTTAATTATGAAACTTATTAATGAGCAGGGAGGGTACGTTATGTAAAAGAAATGTGCAACACAGTGCAAGTGACAAGGCACAAAAAGTGCATATATTTTTTGCAGTGCAGTGACCTACCGAAACTACGAGGCAAAGTCTATTTGGCTACAACAGAAACATTGTCAGTATCATTCCGCTAAGCACACGTGTTGATAGAGAGTTACATACATACACAAATCACGCCTTTATCCCTTGCGGGGTAGGCAGAGCGGTAACGATCATAAAATTACGCTCGTCATTGCCACGTCTGAGAAGTATTGGGAGCCCTTTAGATGATTCGTGTTTGACTGTAGTGAAAGATTGTCAGCCTGTCGCCTAAAATTGTAACACATATGAGCCCTCGAGTCCCTTAGTTGCCTTTTACAATACCCGCGGGAAGAAATGGGGTGACGCTATTCTAAGCCGGCATCACACAGCAAAGTACATAGAGAGTTTATAGTAATAATGACGACCGATGTGGCGCAGTGGTAGTGCGACTGCCTTTGACGCAGAAGGTCCCGGGTTCGATTCTCGGTGGGTCACTCACAAAGCTGATATCTATCACTTTGTGAATTTGTTCCCAGTCTGGTTAGGACATTGCGGGCTGAACCACCCGATTGTCCGTAAGTAAGATGGTTCCGTGTTTCGGATGGCACGTTAAGCCGTAGGTCCCGGTCGCTGTCTATGATCACTAAGACGGCGGTCGTTACACAACCATGTCAGAAGCCTACTACTTGTAGAAGGCGGTTGAAAAATTCTGACACTAGGGTACATCGGGTCGTAGGACGACTCGGTGTCCCACACGAAAAGAAGAAGAAGAAGAAGTAATAATTTTAACGGGTTCTTACCGACTTCGCGATATTTCTTCGAATACTATGAATAGTGTAAACAACCGCGATATTTTAAAATTTAGTGACAGAGTTATCACCGTTTCTCCTCGTTACACGTTTATTATCCGGTCACAGACCATCCTATAACTTTGACCGAAATATTTATGCAAAACCGACCCCCAAAACCTCGTAAAAACCTTCGCGGACTACACGATACGGACATAAAAACCGACATAATTCTAGTTCACATTATTGACACGTCAGCTAATAGTCCGATGGCGTGTTGGCACAAAGGAATAGGCAGCGATGTCAGAAGACTCGAAACAGCTTTCGTAATGGTCGTTATTTATTACCCGTAGTTAGGTTTAGCCGTGTAGTACCTATTAGGTTAGAAGTGGATTAGTCTAATTCTTCATTTTGTAAAGCATTTTTTGGTGAGCATTTTACATCCATACCTACATATGTCACGCCTTTATCCCTTGCGGGGTAGCCAGAGCGTTAACGCCGTAAGAATACGGTCGCTATCGCCACGTCTGACGTTTTTGAGGATTGTTTTCCAAGGTTGTTTCAGAAAACATGTGTATCACTATAGTGACCGGTTGTCAGCCTGTCGTCTAAAAATTTTAATACACCGATACTCTCGAGTACCTTAGTCGCCTCCTACGACACCCGCGGAAAGGATGTGGGGTGATGCTATCTAAGTCGGCATCACACGGTATGACATATTTTTGATGCTAAAAATTAGTCCGGGTCTCAATTTCACTTTTTCTTCTTTATCGTAAGGCTTAAATATGGATTCAGATCCATCTGTAATAAGATTAGAATGTTCCCGTCTACTAAAATGGCCAAAAATAAAATAAGTGAGCAAACTGTTTTCTTTTTGACCGCCCATGAAAAGCGCCTGCAAAACAAACAAAACACAAGAGTTGTTATGTCTACTTTACCAAATCAAAGGTACAATAGTGGACAATCGACTCGTATTGAATATTTAAAAAAATCGTACAAAGAGCATTCTGTAATGTATGTCTACACGTCATCACACAAAAAGCTTTTGCATCTATTTAAACTGTTTATATTAGAGATGGGCCGAATATTCGGTTTATGTTCGGTATTCAGCATGTTCGGTATTCGGTAAAATTTACCGAAAATTTGGCCGAATAAAAACGTATTGTTTTATAACCCCCGAGCAAAAACCGGTGGTGTTATAAGTATCACAGGTGAATCTGTCTGTGCATAGATATAAAAATGTACTGTTTTTATCTATAATTTATTGTAAATGGTTATGTCAAAACAAGGAGTGAAGCAGTTTTTTAAATATGTTCTCAATGGTTTTACGTTTTTTTTTTTTTTTTTATTCTCTTACAAGGAAATATTACACATGTTGTATATAACGCTCCCAAACTTCGAAGAAGTTTATCGGGAGCACGAGTTGCTGCGCTTATATAATCCTTATAAGTTTTTATCTAAGTGGATACAAAAATGGGTTACCTTAAATATCTAATAGGAACTTTTTAATTTTAGATTTTAACACATTCTGGGAAACATTAAGATTTTTAAGTTCTGTTGGCAATCTATTGAAAATATCGGGAACTATATACTTATTTGTTCTTGTACAGTACACATTATCATACCTACAGCCCACAAGGATACCATGTGTGGCAAATCTTGACGCATAAGTATACTGTTTTGGCACTTTATATTCGCTACTGTGGTATTCTTTCAATATGTGATACAGCATATATTTTTTGTCAATAGAAAGGATGTAAAAAGTAACAGGGGAAGCGAGCGGAGATTTCCTGTGTGGATCCGCGAACCTTTCGGAAACAAGTAAGGCTCTTGGTTGTTTTTTTATGGACATCAATTCCTGCGGAATTAATCGGCCGAGTATTTAGTTCGGTAAATTTTTTACCAAATATTCGGCTTCGGTAAAACCTATGTTCGGCCCCCCACTAGTTTATACATTAGATTTTGAAGCTGCCAATACCGAGTTGACGTCACAAGTCAACGAGCAGCATTACAGGATGTAAAAAAATTATAAATGTGCGAGCCAGACTTGCGTACGTGGGGTTCCGTACCATAATGTGTAAAAATTGCATTATAATTATGTTTGTTTGACTCTTTGGGCACACTTACACTTTACTTCAATACTGAAAATATTTTAAAAAGTGAAAATACTGAACAACTTGAATACAGAAAGACGCTGGGTCGTTACTCACTTTTCATTTTATACAAGAGGAGAGGTACTAACAGATTTTTTTATATGTCGACGTAAATAACTTGGCAACAGATGTTAAAATTCACACCTTGTTTTTACAACCTTTACACTGTGTTCAGCGGCTTAACGTCAAAAATCAGGCGCCAGTATATTCATACGTTTATTGATCGTTTGCAATAAAAACTGGACCGGACTATTCATAATCATAACCAGATACTACAGTATACTAGAGTAATTCAGCTAAATATAGGATAACAAGTCTGGGAGATTATATCCTGGCTGCTACCGTAACGAAGCAAATTGTGTGGGTGTTTATGTGCCTTAAAGAAAAACATGCGCGTGTATAGACGTAAAAATGAAGATAACTGCCACACCAATTTACATATTTGCCATGTAGTGCCGGCTTAGATTAGCATCACCCCATTCCTACCTGTAGGGGTTGTAAAAGGCGACTAAGGGATGAACCTATTGAACGGGCAGCAGCGTTCTCTGTGAATATCTACAATATATTGCACTGCGCTCGCCAATCCGCCTGCCAAGCGTGGTGAGTATTGCAACACCCCCCCAATTTAGAGGAGGCTCACGTCTAGCAGTGGACTTTTGTGGCTGTAGAAGCAGATGGAATGGAAAGGAAACTAAATTATTTTTTGGGTTGCTCATTAGCTCCAGGCTCATTTTTTAAATACACACACACACACACAAATCACGCCTTTATCCCTTGCGGGGTAGGCAGAGCGTTAACGATCGTAAAATTACGGTCGTTATCGCCACGTCTGACAAGTATTGAGGGTCCCTTCAGATGATTCTTGTATCACTGTAGTGACAGGTTGTCAGACTGTCGCCTAAAGTTGTAATACGTGTATACACATGAAACCCTCGAGTCCCTCAGTCGCCTCTTACGACACTCCATTTCTCAATTTCTTCATCATCACTCCATTTCTTACCCACGGTCCTCATTTATTTTATTTTTGGCCATTTTAGTAGACGGGAACATTCTAATCTTATTACAGATGGATCTGAATCCATATTAAAGGCTTACGATAAAGAAAAAGAAGTGAAATTGAGACCAAGACTAATTTTAACATCAAAAATATATCTCATACCGTGTAATGTCGGCTTAGAATAGCATCACCCCAATTCTTCCCGCGGGTGTCGTAAGAGGCGACTAATGGACTCGAGAGTATTGGTGTATTACAACATTTAGGCGACAGGCTGACAATCTGTCACTATAGTGATATACATGTTTTCTGAAACAACCTTGGAAAACGATCCTCAAACATGATCAAATGTGGCAATAGCGACCGTATTCTTACGACCGTTAACGCTTTGCCTACCCCGCAAGGGATAAAGGTGTGATATATGTATGTATGTACCGAGTCGTCCATTCCCTGAATTCATCCCTTAGTCCACTTTTGCGCCACCTATGGGTAGAAACTACAGCGTGATGATATTTTCAGCTCATGACAAACACAATCATTACCTATAGATACTACTTGTTATTTATTTTCTATTAGCAACGATTCGACAGTTACACCACAAACCACTTTAGAATTGTAATTTAAGAAGGAAATCATCCAAATACATTAAGGGTGTCACACACGGTAAAGATACTATAATATTTTGTCTTAAGATACCTGGACGTAAAAATTTGAGTATGTTAGTTAAGGTATCACTAACGGCTATTCAATTCAATTCAATTCATTTATTTAACCATAATTACATGTCAATTAGATGTTAGGTATAGTCAAAGTACAAAGTTCAGATGTAATATACCAATAGTGGTGTAGTCTTACAAAACATTAAAAATAAATCAGGTTCTAATTTATATAAAACAATTCATTATGTAGCATTATGTCAAGGTAGGTATATAAAATAATAATAATAATTACAAAATTCAATTTCATTCGTTTAAAATAAGATCATATGTGTCTAAATAGAGGATAAAAATATGTAACAAAATTAAAATTTGGCAATTATAAAATATTATAATTTCAGATTTAAGACGCGTCTTTGTTGTAGAATTCATTTAGGTCATATGGACACAGTTTGATGACGTACTTTTTCAAAGCACTATAAAACTTACTCCCCTCAATGGATTTAATGTCAACCGGCAATGAGTTGTAAACCTTGGCCGCTCTAAATTTTACGTTTCTCTCAAATGCAGTTGTACGATGTGATGGCACTTGAACATCATATTGGAAGCGTTCCTGTAGCCTTGTGGTTGTGTACTGTTGCTTGGGGAATTTGTAGGGGTAGCGCCTCACTAACTTACATAACTCAATTGCATAGAGTGCTGTCAGAGTCGCTATTCCCAGTTCCATAAAAGAACTGCGACATGACTCCATGGGTGAGCTTATGCTGTTTATAATGCGAATGCACCTCTTCTGTAAGACAAACAGTTTGTCGACCTCCACGCATCCTCCCCAGATGACTATGCCATATAAAATCCTCGACTGAAAGAAAGCATAGTAGGCCTGAAGGGCTGCTTCCTTCGTTGCGATCTGTCTAAGATTTCGTAAAGCATAGCAAAAACTACTTAGCCTACCCTCCAGAGCCGCAACATGCCCTTTCCAGCTCAAATTCTCGTCTGTAGTAATACCAAGGAATTTTTCGTTTCGCTTCGCTAACAAGCTTGAAATTTTCACCGCCCACGTCGATATTGATACTTACAGGTCTCGTGTTATAGTTCCGGAAGTGAATAATGTTACTTTTATTTATATTAGTTTTGAGGTCAAGCTTTTCAAACCAGTTAATGATTTTTTTAATAGAATGTTCTATAGTTTTAGACAAGTGCGTGGTGTTATTTCTTGGAAATGGAAAAAATACAGAGACGTCGTCAGCAAACATGACCACCTTATTGTTAACTTGCTTAGGCAAGTGATTAACATATATGAGAAATAAAATAGGTCCTAAAATACTTCCCTGAGGCACGCCTTTACAAACCGAAAATTCATCAGACACAGTGTCCTCAACTAATTTACTTTCCTCTCGAAATAGTGGTAATACAATGCTTTGCGTACGACCCTCCAGATAAGAACAAAACCAATCATTAACCACGCCCCTTACACCAACCCGTTCGAGAATGTCTAAAAGGGTTCTGTGATTTACATTGTCGAACGCCTTTGATAGATCCAGGAGTACGGCTATAACGTTTTCGTTACCATCCACAGCATCAACGATTCGTTCTGTCATATCAAAAAGTGCATCGACCGTAGAAACGCCCCTTTGAAAACCATACTGCTCTTTAGCCAGGACGTTATTCAGCACTAGGAATGACTTAAGTTGATCGGCCATAGCCATTTCAAAAACTTTAGAAAGAACCGGCAGTAGGGATATCGGTCGGTAATTATTTACGTCATTAGCATCCCCTTTCTTAAAAATTGGCTTGATATAAGCTTTCTTTAAAATTTTAGGAAAGATGCCCTTACTCAAGGAGAGGTTTATCACGAATAATAGAGGCTCTATAATCTCTTCTATTATAAATTTTATGACTTTACTTGGTATCCCATCGTAACCACAAGATTTTTTGTTTTTTAGTCTTTGTACATACTTGCGGATATCGTTTGGGGTAAGAGCTCTCACAAACATACTGTTACTCGCAAAAGGTGGCAAAGGCCTATCTTTATTATTATTGCAGCTAAAACCGTCCGACATATTGGATTTTACCAGAAATTGTCTAAAGAAGTTTGCAGCTTCTTCATTCGACTGCACAGTAGTTATGCCATCCGTAAGGCCAACATAATTCACTGCAATCTCTGGACGCGGTCCGTTTATATTATCATTAATCAAAGACCAAGAGGAACGTATTTTATCCCTGGAATTAAGGATAATTGCTTCGTTCCGGTTTCTCTTCGCAGATGTAACTACTTGCTTTAACCAAACACACAACTCTTTGTATTCCTTAGCAAGTGATTCATTTTCTTTTTGCT
Organism: Keiferia lycopersicella; assembly: GCA_029255805.1. NCBI lineage: Eukaryota > Metazoa > Arthropoda > Insecta > Lepidoptera > Gelechiidae > Keiferia > Keiferia lycopersicella. The sequence goes on from JARACZ010000017.1 coordinate 3,286,106, forward strand.
TTTTAGTTTCTATAAATAGGTCCCTTTTAACTACAGCTGCACTTTTCAGTTCGTCATTTATCCAGCCACAATCCGATTTTCTGCCGTCCCCTCTAACTTTGATTTTTGGGACGCAAGCTTCGAACTCTTCCAACAAGGTACTGTGTAGAGTCTTAAAACAATCATTAACATCATTCGACTCGTACACTCTCTCCCAGGAAACGTTGCCCAATTTTTCCTTAAGAGTCTTCAGATTATCCAAGCTTAGATTTCTAATCCACCTGAAATGTTTCATCGGTCTCTCGCGGATTTTATTAGGAAAGTTCGCAATTTGTAGCGTATGATCAGAAACAGCCAGATCCAACACTCTGGCGTTCCTGAGGCTAATGTTAGTAAATATGTTGTCAATACATTTTTTACTATGAGAAGTAATACGAGTTGGTTCGTTAATCATCTCAGACAGATTGTACGATGTGACAAGATTTACTAAGTCCCTAGCTTCATGAGAATTTAGTAAAGTGTTAACGTTAAAGTCGCCACACATGATCACTTTACGTTTATTAGATGTCATTACTGAATTCAAAAGCTTTTCCATGTTGTTAATAAAATTATCGTTTTTGATAGTGTTTGGTCGATAGACGCAGATTACTTGAATGTCAGATAGTTTTATGCCGCAAGTCTCAAATTTACAACTGACTGATTGTGCCTTAATCTTTGGAAGTTCCTCAAAGATCACATTTTTTCGTACAAATATACAGGCACCACCCCTATCAATTTTAGTCTGCCTACAAAAACTGGTTGCCAGAGAAAAGTCTGAAATGCTAATTGTTTTAAGGTCAGCCTGTTTCCGATAATGCTCCGTAAAGCAAAGGACCTTGACTTGTTTTCCCTCCTCAGTGTCCAACCATAGTTCAATTTGAGCTACCTTGGTTGCATTTAGGCTGTTAACATTTAGGTGGGCTATGGCTCCTTTACTACTATGTGCACGCTTTTTGGCCGAAAAACCAATGGATCAGCAGTTTGAGCATCCAGAATAATTTTGTTTGATGAATTAGCTTGCCTATGCTTACAACTACTAGAAACTGCCACCTCATGTAGTTTCGATTGTGTATTTAAGCTTACATTAGATTTGGGAATGCTAGTCTTTGCCTGGTTGCCGGTCCTGTATTTGAGATACATAATAGCCCTCCAAAGTGATCTACTTGTGTTGATAGGTGTCCCAAAAACTTCAAAGTTTACTATTCTAGGTTTATTAAGGCAAACAAGGTTCACAACATCATTGAAGGCCGTGACCATCCCATGTCTATTAAATTTAATTTCGCCTATCAATACATTTGTGTGACAGAGCATTTTAAGTTGCTCTTCGAAGGTGATTTTAATACTAGCAGCGTCTAAATCATTAGTCCCAAACATGATAACGACGTAATCCTTTTCCGTAAAGTCCTTGCACCAACTGTTACAATTTCGCAGAACACTACTCACTGTTGCATATGGCTTGATTTGCGATTTCACTCTGTAGGAACTTCCCAAAACTCTCTGCAGGTGCTGTCGTAGATTTCTTCCTTTTTCGTCCGCGAATATCATGACCTGGTGTTCTGAGGCCTTTTCCGCTACCACTGGAGAATTATCTATATCCTGAACAGTATGTTGATCATTATTTTGTAGGTTCGTATTGGAGACTGTTTTTCTTTTGGGTGACGAGGAAATAATTTTGTCCCGATTTGCAATAAAGCTTGCATCCGCAGACACTGAAGAAGCCGAATTTATTTTACGATACTTAGGAGATAGGAAAATATTCTTGGAGTCGTCCCCGCTGCCGACGCTTTTGTATCGTTTTATTATGCTGTCATACTGTAGCAATTTCTTAGTAAGCGCAGAATTTTCCAAGCACAAGTTTTCAATTTGAGCCTCTGCAGATTGCAATTGCGCCGTAAGGACAGAAATTTGCTCTTTTAATTCACTAATGTCCGATCCTTGATCGTCCAACACTGCAGGCATGCTTTGATGGAAGACGCTTTCATGTGCGTCGAATTGAGCGACAGAGACATCAGAACCAGTTTCCGTATTCAACGAGCCGAGTGATAGAGTCCTTTTTTTTCTTAAAGTGATTCTGTCAATAGTTGCGTTTGGAGGAGAAATTTGCGTGTGTCCTACTTCATACTCCGAGTCTTCGGGTGCATTATTATTAGTAGAGATAGTGTAGTGATTAAGGACATCATAAGTTTCGCAGTCCGGCTGTGCATTCCCTGTGGATAGTTCAATCTCTTCCTCGTGTAATAAGTCGAATGAGTTACTTGTCGCTACGTTGATGATAGTCTTTTGAAGAGCAGGTTGATCCACATCAAGAGCTTCCTGATTATTGCCATCGGACTGATTCGGTGATACTACGATATCAATTTCAGATTCCGAGCTAGGTACCGTAGCTCCCTGATTATCACTACATGGAGATGTACCGATATTTGAAGTTCCGCTCCCGGCTCCCATTACAGACGCGGTTGCCGGCGGGCGGGATCTCTCCCCTTCTTTGGTAGTATTAGCAGACGGTGGTGTTGCTGATGAGGAGGAATTTTTACTTCTGGGGACTGAATAATTCATTTTATTGTTCTTTTGAGCTTTGGCCTTGCAGTCCTTGCATTTCCAGTCCCTCAAAGATTTTATGATGTCAAAAAGTTTAGATGAGCATGTCACGCATTTGTCGTGGAAGGTTTTTTTACAGATAATACACTGTATAGCATCCCTCTTAACAGTCACCTTTCCACATTTACCGCATTTCAGCGCCATCTCTCAAATTATGATACAATGCAAGTCAGTAATTGAAGTTGATACAGCTGTCGACAGATGGCGGCACCTCAGCGCGAATCAATCTCAATCCCGTTAATTATGAAGTGTATCCGAACTCGAATAATATTTCTGAACGAGTTTTATTTTCTTCATGTTGGTTACATTGCTTAATTGACTGACAACTGACAGCCCATGTCACAATCATATGACTGCAACCGGCATCATAACCCCTTCCATGACTGATCTTTTTCCAAAATTACCGTGCAAAATTATGAATTTCACTGTGTTCCTTGATTGTGCTATTCAAAAAAGTGAAAACCAACGGCTCCTTACTTTCTTTATGATGAAATTTTGGGTTTACCTTGAGGTGTTTGTAGGTGAAACTTGATCAGAAAGTGATCTTGTCTGCTTGGCTTTCTTCTTACAATGTTTTGAGGTAAGGCTTGATGTTTTTTGCACTATTTCGCGATTTAGAAAATAAGAGCGTTTAACAACACGTCTGCTTGTTTTGAAAATTTTGACAGATTTCTAAGCTACGATAATAAGTTTTAAATTAAATAACAAAACGTTAATTCAGTAATTAATGAAGAGAATATAGTAACATCGCTCGGGATCTTCAGATAAGTAAATCACATATTTGTCGCTTTATCTTATGATAGTGTAAGGTGAATAAAAAAAACCTTCATCGTTAGTTACGATTCCTGCAAACTGCTTAGCGAGCGATATTTTGACTTCCCTCTTTCTCTTGTCGTGTGGGACACGGAGTCGTGCAACGACCCGATGAACCCTAGTGTCAGAAGTATTCAATCGCCTTCTGCAAATAGCAGGCTTCTGACATGGTTGTAAAACGATCGCCGTCTAAGTGATCATAGACAGCAGACGGGACCTACGGCTTAACGTGCTATCCGAAACACGGGACCATATTTCTTACGGAAAATCGGGTGGTTCATCCCGCAATGCCCTAACCAGACTAGGAACAAATTCACAAAGTGATAAATATCAACTTTGTGAGTAACCCACCGAGAATCGAGCCCGGAACATTCTGCGTCACAGGCAGTCGCACTACCACTGTGCCACATCGGTTGTCTTTTGTCTTAAGGTAAATATTATAGTATCGTCACAAACTGTGTCGCCCTTAAATGGGCAGTTCCTTAGCAATACGTGGTAATGTCTACGCGACGGCCTGAGTAATTCAGTAGCCTAGATAAAAAGGAAAACAAAGAAAATTTCTCCCCAGTCTTGTAATACAAGCCGTTAATGGAATAATCTTGTTATCTACCGCCTTTCTGGGTTTTAAGAACAGAACTTAGGATCTTTTTAATTAAATTACGAGCATGCTAATTAAGAAAATAATAAAGAAAAAATGTATTGAGGCGCGCGAAATTTATGTTAGCCTAGGTACTAGGGTACGGTATTATCAAGCGTATGCAATTAATTTTACCATAATTAATTAATTAATATTAATTTATTTATTTATTTAATCATGTAACTGTGACACCTAATAGTTAGTAAGATATTATAACCTAAGTTAGTATTAATATAATAAAAATACCTGAAACATACAAATAAAGAGGATTTCTTGCGTTAGTAAAACCACTCCACTTGAATTTTGGAAAAAGAAGAAAATCATCCTTGATATGAGCTTGCAGAAACATAAAATTATTTGTGTAAATATAAAATTATTTGTAATTATAGAAATTAGTCACTATATGACCACATAATATCACATATGAAGTCTATTCAATAAAGAATTATTTTATCTCATATACCACAATTGCTACAAAAAAAATGCATGCATGATTTCTAAACAGACTGCATCTAAAGTTGAGTGCTGGACCGTTAAGGCCACAGCGCTGATTCATATGTAGATGACATCATGACGTAGACGACTTTTTCATATAAACCGTCATATTATGCGCCCCTAAAAACACATGCCGGAGTAAACAAAACAGGGTGCATTTTGCAAATGACGGTATACTCCAGGTGAACAATAACGCACCCTGGGCCATCAGGTGTTGTGTGTCACTGTGACCCAAATAGTGGGACTTTGTCGCCAAATGGCCACCGAGCACATTTAGGGCGGTGAACTAGGACAATGGCAGGAACAGCTTTTAATATTACTGGCACATGAGACAATTCGTCTTCGGCACAATAGAGAATGTTTATACGAAACTCACTCTTGCCATTTCCGATACTAATATCTTTAGCTGTAGGTTCATCCCAAACCATGGCACATTTACTGGCTTGCCCTCTGTTACCGGTCACATGTAGTAAAGAAGAACTGAACTTGGCGTCTGATAATGCCATAGCCGTCGCCAAGTACTGGCAGGATAAGATATAGTTCGGCCATTGACACGAAGAAGAAGAAGAAGCTGTAGGTTTACTTTTTAGAGGATGTTACCATAGACACCACGCCACTGCAGGGTGTAGTTTTGGATAGGGCCTTCAGACAGATGGACCGATTACATAAAGATAGCGACTGAATAGCGAAAACGGAAGATCGTACATTGTGTCGTCGTACCCTGGGGAAGGCCTACAATCAGCACTACTATATCTACTATTATACAGCACTACTGTACGACTTGCGGCCCACCTAGCGGCTGCACCCGCTGTAACGCATTTTTGCCGTGGGAATCAGATGATTTTCCGGCAAGCGTTATGCATAAAAACCTTCCTCTTCAATCATTATATATATTAAAAAATGCGTTACATCAAAATCCGTTGTGTATTTTTAAAGATTCAAGCAAACATACATACATTCAGACATGAAAAGCGACTTTGCTTTATACTACTCTTATGTAGTGATGACCAGGATGAAGTGTGACGAAGATGATGAAGATTGTTACAAGGATAACTAAAAATTAAATTTAATGATACAAGGACCAAAATAAACTCCTTTTTAAAAACAGTTATAAAAATACAAAACCGAATCTGATTAATTATCAAGTTATTTTTATAGTCTTATTTCAGTAAACATAAGAAATAAAACTCTTGCTGCACATGCGAGATTCTATCGTAGTCCCATTATAAGTTCAAGCCTGTGGTTTAAGCTCGTGTAGTTTCACTCAAAAATTGTCCGCCATTTCTAATAGAATTTCATTTCTGTGTTAGCAGGTCCTTTTTCTGTGATTGTTATAAGTGCATGTTCTACTAAAAATAGTTTTTATGAATATTACTGAAAAATGTGTTACGATGAGCAATCTTTGCTGTGTAGAATGAATGGAACAGCGCAGAAACATGAATGGAACAGCATATCAATCTGCAAGTGCCGTAAAAGGGTAATAAATCAACAGCGTTCCGTGTGAATGCAAAACTTTTAATTGCGCTCACCAACCCGCCTGCCACCGGGAACGGTAACAGAAGGCCCATGTCCATCGGTGGTCTTTTGAAGCTCATAAGAAGCAATTTCATTTATGAAGAGACAGACTTATTACTTTTGTTACCTAACAAAAGAGTAAAAATTGTTTGATAGAATTTACCAAACCGTATGACTTTTTTAAACCTAAAAATGTAAATATTACTAAGACTTTTACAGTAGTTTTTGCTCGGAACCAACTGGACTTTATATAAAAATTAAGTAGTAGATATTTTACTCAATGAAATGGTAACATTTAGTTTTTTGAGCATATTATAGTAGACTATGGCAACTTTTCCGCCTTCTTCCACCGCCATTTTTTGAAGGGTGCAGGCATTACGCGTCAAAAAAGCTTCAGCAGGCAACAAATGATTGTGCTTGACAATATATCTATGTCACAAAAAACTAAATGTTACCAACATTTAGTTTTTTGAGCATATTATAGTAGACTATGGCAACTTTTCCGCCTTCTTCCACCGCCATTTTTTGAAGGGTGCAGGCATTACGCGTCAAAAAAGCTTCAGCAGGCAACAAATGATTGTGCTTGACAATATATCTATGTCACACTTAGGAGAATCTGATATTTACATCCCGCTCTCTGACGTCCACACGTCAATTGACGCCAAATATTTGCTGCAATGTCCCTGTTGAACTTTTTCGGTTGAATTTTTTTAGACGCATAATGCCTGCCCCCTTTTTGAATTTGGAACTGCATTTTATTGTTATTTTTTCACAATAAATAGGGATGTTTTCTTCAAAAACTATGTTTAATTCCCTAACGGTTTTCAACAGAGATTCATTCCAGCTGATGTGAAAATAACGACTCATCATTTCTAGTTTCAGAGGCACTTTCCACAGTAATTAAGACAGCTCTTTTGTTTCCGTAAAACGAAACGGATTTCAGTTCGTTTTAAAAAGGTTTTAATATCATAGTTTATGGCTGTGAAGATTTGTGCAAGTTAGGATTGGATTTCACATGTGTAAAGTACATTAAGAAATTCTTAAAAAGAGATGTACCATTTTCACAAAATATGTTAGAATAGGAACAGGAATGAAAGATGTAACAATGTGAGAAGAGTAGTTGCTTCCAAAGTCATTATGGAATATCTTTCTATAGGAAACTATAAACTCATCTTAGCATGTACGAGTATAAATAATGATAATAAGGCAGGTATTTAACTTATAATGATGGCTAGTACCTACCTGTAGACCAACTCAACAAACTTGGCACGTCGAAGGCGTGTTTTTGTCCACAACATATTAACCCGAAAAGGGCGCTTATCTAGATCTACCTCTAGATAATACAACCGTAATTTGTTATTCATTACGCCGTCACAAAGGACGGTAGCTATAAGACGGCCATGTACGCGCCGCGATTTAATCGTACGACTAATCGCAGAACTTATCGCACAAGAAATCGCACTTGACGTAAAGCCTGCACAGACAATTTGTGGGATGTAAGTTTTTATACCCAACTCCGTCAGAAGAAGGGTTATGTTTTTCAAGAGTATGTAATAAATCTTTTAACGGGCTACAGCCCGACTGTGTAGGTGGTTTTTGACATTACGTAGTACCACCATATCAGATTTGTCTCACAAGCATAAGTGACACTAACTTCATAAATTCGATAGATAATAGAGCATTTTAAACGAAAAATACAGGTTTGAAAATTGGCGTCGGGTTTTTTCACTTTAATAAATAGGCTAGTACTTTATTGCTTCAGAAGGATCATTATATTTTTTATTTATTATCTAGCAGGATTAAGTTAATATGGATAAATGGTATGCAATATTTTTCACTTGCATTAAAAACAGAAACTCTGTTTCTTTTTGCTCAGCATTATAACAGTACGTATTTATTGCATCCTGCCCGTTCAATGGATCATCTTAAGATAGTTATTCTTAATATCTATATCGAAAACCAGTGTATGTTGATCTATTAAGGTGCTTCTAGGTGTGCAGCTAAAACGCATAGTATAAAAAGCTGAGGCTGTGCCTCAACAACACGCGAACAGATATCAGTGGCCTATGCAACGAAACTACAGGCTACAATTCTACAAGTGAAATTCGCTGTACATTGCATAGCCGGTGGGACATTATAAAACCAGGATTGTTGACCCGCTACGCAATGTACATCGAATTTCACCCGTAGAATTGTAGCCTGTAGTTTCGAAAAACGAGGCACAGCTCGGTATTTTAACGACAACAGTTATTATGCTGATGACATAACCTAATTACAAATAGCGTCCTAAACTAAAAATACAGCGAAAACCAACACGTATAGTTGAAATGAGAATAGCCATTGAGATTACATTATCAAGAGATTTTTCTAATGGTTGAATATCTACTTAAAGTTGTTGCTTCTGCTATCTGCTTGAAAATATTCATACCGTGTAAATGACGAACTAAGTAACCCATAACGAAGGAAATCTACTACTACTATAGGTAGTTAATATGTATCAACTCAATCATTACGTTTTCATTCAAAATATTTTCACTAATAATTTTACACTAAAATGTCGGACTTGCTTCGCTCGCAATACGTGAGGTATTGTTTCGTTATGTGACTTCTCGCTTGCTTTTTTTTAGCGTAAAATGTCGAGCTTGCTTCGCTCGCAATACGTGGAGAGTTATTGCAGTATGAATGGGGTTCTCCGTTTGCCTCGCATCGCTTGCAATTCCTGTTACAACTGTCAGTCGCAGTGTAACTTTTTCCAAACGTGAAATATGAACCTCGCTATGCTCGCTATACATTTAGTAGTGATGTGCAATGTGGCTCCCCGTTAGCCTTTTTGACGTGAAATTCATATTCTGACTGGGGCAGTTTAGTTCCCCTTTGTGCCTGACCGTATTCTTACGGCTGTTAACGCTCTGCCTACCCCGCAAGGGATAAAGTCGTGATATATGTATGTATATATGTATGTTGTGCCTGATGATAGTCTATGATAGTTTATACGCCACATCAACCCTGAGATCGCTTGAAGATGGAGGCATTTACGGGATTGATAGTATGATGAGCAAAATTGGTATAGGGCCAAAAGCTCTGAAATTATTTAAAAACGCTGCTTAAATTACTAATATTTATACTAAATTACACCTACAAAACTTTCACCAAAACAATGTTAGTAATAGGCGATATCATGGTGAATTTACTTAATACAAAGTGTATGCAAAGTTGGATCATAATCATAGTGGCATATTCTTATGCGTAACCCCAGGGTGACCCAGTTTCACGGCGTAACTTGACAGTTATTAAAATGCACCCTAAGTCATTAGCATAAGCAGTATTTTAAGCAATTCACCGTATTTAATGGCACATATTACGGTCCTAAATGACGAGGTGTCGAAAATGGGGGATGGGGCAAGAGTCGGTAGTTGAAAAGTGTTTATTAATAAATAAACATTATTGTTTATACTTAAGTGAGTTATGACTGTAAATAACTAAAAACGCGGAAACACACAAACATGACAAGCAAGTGATGAGGAACATTAGTTATTTAAAACCTATAATATCCCTTTTTTACGCGATTTAACTTTTCAAACACTCGTTATTACTATCACAAATTTAAAATATTGGATCGTGTTTATAAGTACATTTACATAGGTACCTAAATGTTATCGCGATAGACCTGAACTGGTAAGCAATTGAGTACCGCATGGATAGGTACCGCTACAGTTTGAATAGGGTATACATTTTTGTTGTAACGCGTAAAGAAAAGTTGGATGGTTTTGATGGCATGTTTCGGAGGGCACGTTAATCCGTAGGTCGCAGTTGCTGTCTTTAATAACTTAAACTTCGGTCGTTACTTAACCATGCGAGAGTCCTGTTACTAGTAGTAGGCGGTTGAAAAACTCTAACACCAGGGTTCATCGGGTCATTTAACCTCGCACACGACAAAAAAAAGTCACATCTTGTTCTCACGCCTTACTATGCATTTTATACTACCGAGCTCTCTGTCCACAATCCTGGCAAAGTTCCAGTATTATGCTAGCATAATGAAAGTAATATGAAATCGCAATGAAAGATATTGAAAGAAATTGCTGGTTGGTGATAAGTTGGCCGCATAATGAGGACAGGTAACTGGGCGTCTGTCTTATTTAATAAGCATAACTAGTGACCCGCCCAGCGGTTGCACTCGCTACCAGTCGTTTTGTACATAGGAATAAGATCATAGATGTAATAGAGTTGTGTATATGCTTTCTATAAACTTTACCCGCATTGTTTTTTTTAAACACCGGGATTTTGGTAATGGCGGAAATCATGCTAAAAACTTTTTTTTTTTTTTTTTTTTTTTTTATATATTTAATAGGCCCGCATTTGTCTGCCATCTCACCTGGTGGTAAGTGGAGATGCAGACGAAGATGGTACATGCTTGCCTAGATAATGCCTATTCACTCTTGCCTTAAAAAGGCCCAAGTTATATTGTTCCGGAAAAAGATCCGCCGGCAGGGAATTCCACTCTTTAGCCGTACGCATGATAAAAGTTGAAGCGAAACGCTTAGTGCGGATCAGAGGTATATCTACAACATAAGGGTGGAACCCCAGTCGGCGCCTCGATCCTCGGAGATGGAACGGGGAAGGGGGTATCAGGTCGTGGAGTGATTGAGCACACTCTCCGAAATGTATCCTATAGAATACCGACATGCATGCTACTTTACGACGGTGTTCAAGGCTCTGCAACTTAGTCTCAACCAGTGCTTCGTCTGCTATGAGCTTCTTGGCGCGTTTTTCAATGGAGTCTAAGGCGGCCAGTTGGTATTTGGCAGATCGATCCCAAAGGTGGCAGCAATACTCCATGCAAGATCGAACTTGAGCTTGATAGAGTTGTAGAAGCTGTTCAGGTGCAAAGTAGCGCCTAACCTTTGAGAGGATACCAAGCTTTTTTGCTGCAGTCGTGGCCAAAGATTCTATGTAGCGTCCAAAGTTCAGGTCTGACGTAAGAGTCATGCCAAGAAGATCAAGGTGGTCAGAAATCGGTATGGATACATCTCGGAAAGTCGGAGTAAGTGTGAAGGGACTCCGTTTAGTCGAGAACAGACAAGCCTGTGTCTTTGATGCATTAAACTTCACTAAATTGGCATCACCCCACTCGGATATTGCCTTGAGTGAAGAGTTCAGATGTTGGACAATGGACTCTCGACAAGACTGGGTGGTTTCACTGCTGGCCTTTGCACTGGACAGGTATCTGTCAACAACCGTGCTATCATCTGCGTACCCAAAGGTGTCGGGCGTCAGCATGTCGTTGAACTAATATTAAAAGATTTTAAATACAAATTTTATTTTAATTTAAAAACTACTGAAAACTAAATAAATGTTGACAGCATAGAGACGCAAAGAAAGATATAGAAAAAGAGCGTATAACAAGTACATTTATACCTGAAGCTTATCAAAATCATCAATACCGTAATCCCGGTACCTATTAGATTTGCAATACCGGTTTTGAAAATAGACCGCAATACTCTGGGAACCCCGGAATACCGGTATTGGAAGCCCTAATAACGAACGACTCATTATTAAATGAATAAAACACTGCATTACCAGTTTATCAGTAAACAAAACATGTTTAATTTAATGAACAAAATGTAGAAACAGCTATAATAATGACTTAACTAAACCAACGGTATAATAAACACGTATAAAATTAATTATTAACGATAATAAGCATTAGTGTTTAAATTTTCCTGGTGTTTATGCCATTCGTGATAAAAAATAAATAAACGAGTTACATTGGCAGAAGTACAAGGTTACGCAGTCTATGGACTTTATTTATTTAAGTACCTATAATACAACTTAGCGGGTGATGCCGGCTTAGAATATTATCACCCCATTTCCTACCATGGGTGTCGTAAGAGGCGACTGAGGGACTTGAGGGTTCCAGGTGTATTACTACTTTTAGCCGACAGGCTGACAACCTGTCACTATAGTGATACACAAAATTATCTCAAATGGCCCTCTTTGTCAGACGTGGCGACATCGACCGTATTTTTGCGGCCTTTAGCGTTTTGCCTACCCCGTAAGGGATATAGGCGTGGTATGTTTGTAATAAAACTTACTTGATTTAAACCCCACGGTTTCGAAAAACAGCTGTTTTTCGGTTTCCTTGTAGGAAGGAAATGATTTATTGCGATGAAAGAAATGTATGAATGAGTCCTTCCAGGTGATCTACCTGTGACAATCTGTGTACCTACATACCAAATTTTGTCCAAATCCGTCTATCCGTTTGAGCGTGAAGAGATAACAAACATACATACACAAAAACTCTTGAATCTAGATATTACTATGTATGGTATATACTTTGTTGTCACGCCGTGTATTACGTATAGTATTTCTAAACATTTTATTTGAACTTTTATGCACTTACTGCAAAGGGTACTCAAATTCTGATTTTACTGAATAGAATAGCGCAAAAATATTCGTCGAATATCCATTTTTATATCTAGTAGCCAAATGTATCATTCTCTTGTCTCACCCCTTCCGGGCAAAAAAAACACTGATGCTTTTTTTTTACAGATCGACAGATTCGCTCAAACAAAAGACATTTCAAATTGCGGCCGCCATTTTGGAAATTCGTTCTTTTTCTATTTTTGGCGGTCACAAACTTTCTTCATCTTGCCTGAACCCTTCCTAATCTCCCTTGCGGCACGAAATATACAAGGTGTTAACGAAAGGGAGAATAAAATAAAATGCAACATTGATAAATAAAATATCGTGCCGTTTGCTCTATATAAAATATACGATTTTGATAAGATTAAAGTGCGAATAATTCGACTAAAGTCAATTTGTATATGAAATAAATAAAAAAATGTACTGCGGTTTTTCAAATACTCAAATTTATCGAATTTAAGAAAGAAGAATATACCTAACAAGTTATTTTCTTCTTTTTCTTTCGTGTGAGACACTGAGTCGTCCAACGATGTCATAAACCCTAACGTCGAGTGAGTTGTGAGATTTTAAACCGCCTTCTGTGGTTGCGTAACGACCGCCGCCTACCGTTTTTCTTCACATTCTCTGACACACACACAAATCTCGCCTTTATCCCTGGCGGGGTAGGCAGAGCGTTAACGACCGTGATATTACGGTCGTGATCGCCACGTCAGACAAATTTTTGAGGGTCGTTTCAAATAAGTCGTGTATCACTATAGTGACAGGATGTCAGCCCTGACACCTTGTATAGAATAATACTCTTGCGGACAGAAACACAGTTTTGGAACCGCGTCTCCTTTATTCCGATCACATCGTTACTGTTTCGACCTTACGTAAATCTCACCTCGCTCAATCATTTATCAGGATATAGTAGGGTCGCGGGATTTATTCCCGATGTCCTCTGCTTCTTGGGAAAAAATGAGAGAAAATCAATAGGTAACGGCCACTATTTGGGTTAAGCCTGGGCAGTTATAGCCGGACGGATCTATTATTTTTCTTGGCTTATGACCCTCAAATTTGGAAGACATAGTGATAAGACCGTGGCCGTTTACGCTCTGTTTATGCTGCAAATGATTTAGTCGTGATTTTTACATATATATGTGTGTGATCACTCAATCATTTAACAGGATATAGTAGGGTCGCGGGATTTATTCCCGATGTCCTCTGCTTCTTGGAAAAAAATGAGAGAAAATCAATAGGTAACGGCCACTATTTGGGTTAAGACTGGGCAGTTATAGCCGGACGGATCTATTGTTTTTCATGGCTTATTTGAAAAAGACCCTCAAATTCGAAAGACGTTGTGATAAAGACCACGGGAGTTTACGCTCTACCTACTCTCGTGTTTCTTTTCTTTATTTTCTTCTTTATTACTAAGAGGACATCTCATAATTGCGTTTTCCTTTAAACAAAAGGATAGTTTTCTTTAAATAGTGGCATACTCCAACTCCTTGGTTTGGTTCGCTGATAAATTTGCAGATTCATTTGCACATTACACGAAAAAAGAGATGAATTTCAAAGCGAATATCATCAGGCAACATTTATTCCTTGCTCGGTAGGGCGTCAAACATCCTGCCATATTTTCACCCTCCTTCTCATTAGGATGAATTCTCCCTACATAAATCCTTAGCAAAATACATACCAAGCGAAGTTGCGAGCATTAATCAAGATATGCTTATTTTACACTAACAAGTTCTTTACATAAGGCTTTTAATCATTGAGATTCGAAGCCGGTTTTCGAAGCCCAACAGTGAGAGCGCATATTAAATTGAAAAATGTACCGATATTTGTTACTTGGTTATTTAAAAGCAGAATTTCTTTTGTGTTGTTAAAGAGTTTTAAAAAAATAAACATCAGCGACCACTTGTTTCATGGAATAGTTTGCGGAATCGGTTGTTTTGATCTATGTCTTAAAATTATGGGAGCTTGTACGAAATAGTAGGTAGTTTATTCATACATACATACACATACGCAAATCACGCCTTTATTCCTTGCGGGATAGGCAGAGCGTTAACGATCGTAAAATCGATCGGTCGATAGATCGGTCGTTCTCGCCACGTTGGACAAGTATTGAGGGCCCTTTCAGATAATTTCTTTCAAGTTTTCTTTCAATTCAAGACAACTTCTTTCAATTCGTGTATCAGTGTAATGATAGGTTGTCAGCCTGTCGCCTAAAATTGTACCTAATACGCATGAAACCCTCGAGTCCCTTAGTTGCCTTTTACAAGACCCGCGGGAAGAAATGGGGTGATGCTATTCTAAGCCGGCATTACACGGCCAATTTTATTTATTCAACTGTTGCATAAATGTTGTTGTACAATACACTAGTTTATCTATATACAAATAAATTTTGTGAAACAAAAATAAGCGATTACATTTTTTTTTATACCTACTTTATTAAGAATATTTTTTTCTTTTTCAGTTTTGTCCATAGGTCTTAAAACATACTGCCTCGCCATTAGTTGTGTAAGAAACTCATAGGAATGCACGTTTGAAAACTATCAATCACGTATTACAGCAATAATTATTACTTTTCTACAAGCAGTGATCTTTTTTGAATAGCACAACATCATTATTTCGTGGCTTTTCGCTTACGTTCACAAAAATTCTAAATCTTTGAAAAACTTAAATTTGTCATGAGATTCCGGCACCAACTGTAGAGTAGAATACAAGTTCCAAAAAACTGGACCAGTTTCAAAGATTTGCTCAATTTTGGTTAGGAATGGTCTAAAAAGTAATTTCATCAATATTGCATCAGTAGTTTTAAAAATACACGCAAAAATGTTTCTTAACAATTCAGATGAGTTTCCTAAGCATAATGGTCTAAAAAATAATTTCCTCGGCTGCCTACCTCTGCGATACAACTCTGCTATTACGTCTATTTGAGATGCGCGTACGCAGTTAAAAAATACGTAGGCACAAGTTAATTCAGCTTAGGATGCTACCAGTATAATTACTAATGATTTTTTGCTTTTATCAAAGCGATTAGTTGGAGGTAACCCAGCAACTATCTTTGGTTGTAATTTGTATTGATTTGGTTTTATTTACCAGTCAAGGAACGTTCTATCTATGCAAATTTAATTTGAAAATGTAATTATGTATCTAAGTAATGAACTTGAGGATGATAAAACCTGTATTTCCTGCCCGTATCCTTTAATTAATGGACAAGTGTGGAAGAGTAGGTATATCAGAATGTTATAGTTATTTGAGAAAACTTAAATGTTATTTTTATTTAAGACTAGCGGCCCGCCCCAGCGGCTGCGTCCGCTGCAATTGATTTTCCCTTGGGAATAAGGATTTTACCCGGCAAGTATTATACATAAAAACCTTCCTCTTGAACCACTCTATGTATTTAAAAAACCTGCATCAAAATCCGTTGTGTAATTTTAAAGATTTAAGCAAACATACCGACAAACGCGAAAAGCGACTTTGATTTATACTATGTAGTGATGCCTATGTGACTAACTACAACTATAACAGCCAGAAGTCCACTGTTGGACATAAGTCTCTCCTCATTGGAGGTGTTTGCCACACCCACCAGCCTCACCAGGCTTGGCACGCGGATTGTCGAGTGCAGTGCAAGGTATTGCACAGAGAATACTGCTGCCCATTCCCTGGATTTATCCCTTAGTCGCCTTTTACGACACTCGCGGGTAAAAATTAGGTGACGCTATTCTAAACTGGCATCACACGGAAAATATAAACTACGATAAATAACTCCGAAGCAGAACTTCATCGTATCATTCGAGTTGGAATTCCCTGTCCTTTCAACATTGTTCATCGGTTTTTGCATTTCTCTGTCTAACCATGGATACCGCTAACTCCTTCTAAACCACGCAGCGAATTTTGATGCGGTGTTTTCAATAGATAGTGTGATTTAAGTGGAAAATATCTCATTCTCACTGATTAGCAGCTTGTCTATAAATAAATAATCTTCGGTAAAAAAACTACTTATGCTTCAGCTGACTTAGTAAAAACACTTTGTTTTATCTTCTTATAATGTAAATAATTGCGTCACGACTTCTTATGCATCCGTTTGCGATCTTAATAAAGATTATCAAGCTTTATAATATCACATATTTTATGTTCTTATGCATCTGTTATGTTCTTTGAATGCATTCATTGTAGGTATAAGCCAATTCATGTTCTCATCTTCAAAGGTGACACCGATACGTGAGTACCTACTATTAGTTGACCTGTTTGTACCTAAAAAAAATATTACTTTTTAAAAAGTTACGAAAAAAGAAATTTGATAGGGGAATGTATTTTAAAAAGTTTAATCTTAAGGGACCGATTGACTGCTACCATCATTATTACCCTAAAAAATCAGTCTATGGCAAATACCTACTTATAAAAAAGATTGTATTCCATAAACCCCTTATTTCAGAATGTTTACTATTTTGTTGAAATATCTTCAAAATAGTGATTTCGAATACTTGGTGTTTTAATCAAACACTAGATATTGATTATAAACTTTTTCTTTATTCAACTGTTTGTTGTATACAAGATAAAACACAGGACATTACTTTTTGATACAAAGACACGTCTGACCCGGCTAGTCAGGAGACGTGGGTTCGAATCCCATCGGTGGTGGCGTGAATTTTTTCCGCTTGTTTCGTTTGTATTAAATTTCTCACAAAAAGTTTATATCTTTATTTCAGGTTTCATCTATTTCAGGTATGATTTTACTTTCTTGTCATTATGTATGAACAATGGTTCCCCCTCATGGACACCGCCGCCGGAGTAGACCTCGCAAAAGATGGCGAGACGATCTGGATGCTTACGACAAGAGGTTGGTAGGGATCGAGATAAGTGGAAGGAGTGTGAGGAGGCCTTTGCCCAGCAGTGGGACAGTGTAGGCTGATAATAATAATAAATAATATGTATGAATACCCAATATTGTATTCATCTCTTAAATGAGAAGGTTATGCTGATAGTTTTTATGAATAAACAATAAAATATTTTATTTTATTTTTATTTTATAGTACCTACTTAAGAATCAACGTGTCAGTTTGAATGGCCACCTGATGAAGTCAGTTCGTGTTTTTTTACTACAAAATGTGCACATGTCCTTAGACAGAAGCAAGGTCAGGTGTCTTCAGAATTTATTTACTCCATTACGATACATAGTTTGTTAGTTTACTTACATTTTATAATTTCCGTTTTCCTAGAAACATATGTCAGGAAACGGCAAAAAATTTTTGGTTTCCCATAGTAAATGCAGTCAGCTGGTCGCGCTTTTGTATGGAAGGTCGAATTTTTTTTGTGGTCTTATGACATATGTTTCTAGGGGAAAGTTGTTCAGTTTCACGGTCTGCTTGCACCCTATCAGTATTCGGGACGCTGTCCCTAACACCCTGTATATTCGTCATGTCATCAAAATAAAAAATCAAGTTCCACGCATTGAAAAATGTGGATTAGATGAAATAAAAAGCATTTGCGAATATCCTACTAATAATATTATGTTTGTTTGTTTGTTATTCCTTCACGCTAAAAATATCGTACCGATTTTAATGAAATTTGGCACACAGATAAAGGGTAACTTGGATCAACACATAGAAAATGATCCCGTGGGAAGCTACAGGATTAAAACCAACTTCCATGCGGGCGGAGCCGCGGGCACCCACTGATTTTGTATATATGTATACATTAAAATCCAATTTATATTAATTTTATTTATAAAAACTCCTCGTAGGTACATAACGCTTTAACGCATAAGCCAGCTACGTAATCTTTTTTTGAGTCTTTATCAAAACTACAGTTCTAAATATCACAAAGTATTGAAGCTTGTGTGAACCATCACTACAAAGTATAAAGCAAAGTCGCTTTTCGCGTCTGTATGCATGCATGTTTGCTATCTTTAACACTACACAACGGATTTTTTTAAATACATATAGTATGAATGTTTACTATTTTGTAGAAATATCTACAACATAGTAATTTCGAATACTTGTGTTTTAATCAAACACTAGTACATATTGATATTAACTTTTTGTTAGAAATACATAGATAGATAGTATGATTGAGAGCGTCGGTGGCCAAGTGGTTAGGACACCGGTCCTACAATCGGGAGACCCGAGTTCGATCCCCGCCATGTACCAATGTGTTTTTACTCACGTACATTTACCGACTGCCCCACATTCAAATAAAATTTGAATTCAGATGATATTTGAACGTGACTTAACCTAGGATTCGGGCCAGGTTAGCCTTCGGGTTGCAGAGGTCAGATGGCAGTCGCTCTGTGTAAAAACTTGGTTCCACGTCAAAACCTCTAGGCTAGGTAGCCGACCCCGACAGAGAACGGGATAAGGCAAGGAGGATGATGAGAATGATGATAGATAGTATGATTGAAGAAGAAGGTTTTTATGCATAATATTTGCCCGGAAATCATTTTATTTCCACGGGAAAAGGCGTTTTAGCGGGTCGCTAGTAAACAATAATATTGAAACAAAACGATCGAACAACGGATTCAACGTAGTAGTTTATTTCCCATTAAGTGTAGTTTGTAAGTAAAAGTAAATGTTATACGAATTAACTCAAACACCACTGTCTATTTGTACAATGTTTACAAACAATGCAGCACAACACATATCACGGCTCTATCTCTTGTAGGGTAGGCAGAGCTTAAACGGCCGCAAAAATACGGTCGCCATCGCCACTTTTGACAAATATTGAGGGCCCTTTCAGATGATTCGTGCATCACTGTCACATCACTGTAGTGACAGTCTCCATCTTCATGTGGGACATCGTGTCGTCCAACAACCCAATGAACCCCAGTGTCAGAATTTTTCAACCGCCTTCTACATGTAGCAGACTTCTGACAGGGTCGCTTGAAGACTTCAGTCTAAGTAATTATAGACAGCAACCGGGAGCTACGACTTACCGTGCCATCTGAAACACGGAACCCTCTTTCTTACGGAGAATCGGGTTGTGACGTGACAATGACGTACGGCGTGCGCTTCACTTTACATTACTTATTATGAATCAGTTAAGTTTAATGAAATAACTTAGTGTTCATGTTGTAAGTAATGTATTAGAGTGACAAGACACTGACATTATCATAGAGGCAGCTTTACAAACGAGGTTGAGGTTACTACATTCGTCTCCCCTTAGGATATCTCCCACGGGACGGGACGAAAAATAATACGACACAGTTTCTGAAGGGTTTTGATAACATACATCGTATTACAATGGCATGACAGTACAATACATGACCCAAAAGGCAAACTGAAAACAATTGTTATAGGTTTATTAATATTGTAACAACGGTTTTATTATCATGGTTGATGACGTTTTATGATGATATTGATAGTCTAGATTAGTGACAGTGGCAGGTCAAATGAGCAACTTTTTAAAACGATATTTTGTATGAAAATACTGAGTGATGACGTCATGCTATTTTGGATGGCGTCGAAATACTTATTATTATACTATTTTTCTGTTGATTAATTCAAACGTTGAGTATTTCAATAAACTATAAATGGAATATAAGTAATTTGTAGACAATAGTTTTAAGCGCACAATTTTTGTATTTTATAAATGACCCAGTCATCTAGCGCATTGTATATTGCTAGCAGCCTGCCCCAGCGGCTGCGCCCGCTACAACTCATTTTCCCGTGGGAATAAGGATTTTTCCCGGCAAGTACTATTCATAAAAACATTTCTCTTGAGTCATTCTATATCTATTAAAAAACCTGCATCAAAATCAGTTGTGTAGTTTTAAAGATTTAAGCAAACATACATACAGACAGACGCGAAAAGCGACTTTGCTTTATGCTATGTAGTGATGTACAAAGTTTATGTATGTGCAATGAGAAAAAAATATCGTTTGAAATACAACTTATTAGAAAAGTGCGCAGTGTTAATCCAGGCATGTTAACAAGACTGTGAGATTAATAATTTGCTTAGTGATCTTATCCTTGAAATTGTTGTAACACTTAATCTCAGTCAACTCGGTCACGATCACGAGACTTCAGATTTACTACCACTTTGATTTTTTTCTAAAGCATTTTTTAGTTACCGTAATTTTCGAGTGGGTTGGTTATCTCTGAGTCATTATCAAAATTGAAACATCTTCGAAATTCAACCTGGCCCTTTGACAGGCAGCCAATTGTTTCTCGACATAAATTTTGAATCAGTGGTGGCAGTCACAAAGAGATTTTCGAATTCGGAACCGTAACAATCCAGCGAAGATCTCTCAACAGCTGGCCAGAACATAAATACTGGCTAGAGTATTTGACATTAGCGACTGGCTGGCAATGAGGACGCATTATTTTTATAGGAGAGTTCGAAACAAAAGGTTTGGAAGAATGTCTTTTTATAAAAATAAAGTACGGAAAGCCGTCGTCAGCCAAGTATCTGTCGTGGTCTAGTCGGACGTGGGTTAAAATAGACGCGGTTTCTACGAGTGGTTCGACTCTAGTCAAAGTGGAGATGGTTCGTTATGCATCAGGATGATTTAGTTGGTTTTGTCACAGTCGTATTTTCGGTATTGAGGTTAGGTTTTTTTGTCTAGTTCTATTATTGAATTTGTCATGCGCGAAACTAACGTGAACATACGCTAGCTATGTGGGTTTCATTCTTATGAAACGTGTAGATTGAATTGTGATAATAAGATAGACACATACATACATACATATATCACACCTTTATCCCTTGCGGGGTAGGCAGAGCGTTAACGGCCGTAAAAATACGGCCACTATCGCCACGTCTGACATTTTTGAGGATTGTTTTCCAAGATTGTTTCAGAAAACATGTGTATCACCATAGTGACAGGTTGTCAGCCTGTCGCCTAAAAATTGTAATACACCAATACTCTCGAGTCCCTTAGTCGCCTCTTACGACACCCGCGGGAAGGATATGGGGTGATGCTATTCTAAGCCGGCATCACACGGATAGACACGAGAAACAAAAACATATTAAACAGAAAATCAAGAAAGTATCAAATATGTGAAAGAGTAATCAAACCAAACTCCGCATACAAAATCATACTAAACACGTGTTCGAAAGAACAGCTGTTACCAAAGAAAAATCAATATTGATAACCTAAAAAATGTTCTTATAAGATTGCGATAAGAATTCATAATAGGAATGAAGACGAAGTTAAAACAGTTGATGAAACTGGAGCCAAATTCGAAGACAAACTCGAACTGAATGTTCCGATTCGTATCGCAATGCTCGATAATATATTTCACTTCGAATTGAAATATTTTATTGTTAATTGCGTGCGAAACAATTGCATTCGATGTCACGATTCGAAGATAGAATACTTGGAACCGACGCAAATATTCAGACATAGAATAATAGATATTTCTCCGGCGGTGCAAGTACAAATAATTCATTCGAAATTCGAAAATAGACGGACCGGGATAATTTGACGTGACCCAAAAGTTTCGGACCCCTGCGACGACATCGCTACAAATCCTGAACCCAAGAAACGTTAATATTGTATGAGCGTAACTCTGGGTGCCATCGATGAATTTTGTATGCTGTAGGAACATTTTTTAAAAGAAAACTCGAGGAAACTTTTTACTTGTCATAAGATTGCCACTTACTTGATACAGATGATTTGTTGACACACCAAAGAAAAATAAAAGCACAATCCGTAGTTCAGCTACTTTACAATACAGTACGATATAAACACAGACAGATTTCGGCAAACACCTTGAGATCAAATCAAATAAACGTCACACATCAACATAACATTTACAATGGAGAGCGGTACAAGGGAATCGTTTTGCCGGCGGAAAATAAATGGATGGTCGTCGTACGTAAATTTTCGCGGGAAATACTGATAGCACGAACGCGTGTCACCCACGCGACGGTCGGGGAACGACTGAAGCGAGCCAGTTCTTTACACCTGCAATGCGTGCGCTGATCGCTGATGTTAGACAGAGCCAGCTATATTTATATCTATATGCGTGCGAGGGGGACAGACTGAGACACACGTGCTCATAGCAGAGGGTGAAGCAAAGGCAAAGCAGTTTTCAGGAAAGGGGCGCGATATTACAAAGCCGAGAATGAATAGGTATGTATTTTGCATTATGAAGCGTCGGACAATGGGTCCCATTTATGTCTTTTGTTGGTGAGGAAATTCGATGCGACATTTCGCTGTTCTAACCTACTTCTGTAATGAACCTGTCCTTTACAAGCTTTCAAGATTTTATTTGTTCATGGACATAACGTGTCATGCGAGAAAATTAATGAAAATAATAGAGATCTTTGTAAAAGTAGAATGTCAAATAGAATTAAAGACTTCACGTGAATGATAATTTTTTTGATAAAAATATTACATTTCCACGAAAAATTATGTATTGAAAACTTTTCATCTAGACCTCTTTTGTTCGAAAATTAAAACTTTTATGCATACCAAGAAAAGTAATCCTACTAATACTGTACTATTAAAAAAGATCGGGTTCATTTCATCACTGAATTCTAATAAACATACTTCCCGAGTCTGATATACATTTTCTTTTGTTTACTAACGCAGGAATTATTTGAACCTGCGACTTACGCTATCAGTACCTGAGACACTGCTACCATCATCTGGGCTACCGTGGCTCAATCGCTGCTTGCGAAATTATGCAAGTGTATGTCTAGAGCACGCGTGACATGGCTCCATCTATCGGAACAGTTTTTTAAAACAGTATTAATAGTGAAAATCGAAGGTTCAAATCCCGTATGCGGCAGAAAATTTTGCAAGTAAAAAAAAATACGAATAGAAGGCAGTTGTGAAAAAACTTAAGAACTTTCAATTGAAGCATTGTTTCGAAATATGAAAAAAAATTGGACCTCCTATACGAAGTAACTAGTCGGCTGGTACATTTTGTGGAGGTGTCCATTTTTTTATCTGTCAGAAAAATATTTACAACGCAAGTTGTTCAGTTTTATGCGTAAACACAGCCTTAAATTATTACCTTACATATCAAATGAATAGGAACCATAAAATTATACAGTACAATATTATATTAAGTATTATATCAATCAATTGCACATTAATAATGAGAATTAAAATGTCCGACATGTATAGTAGCAAGGATTGCTCTTTAGAAGCAAAAACAGAAGCTAACTATGATGTAATACCAGTAATCACTTCAAAGGAACCATTATATTGTTTTGTTACTTATAAATGATCTCATGTGGTAAATACGTTGTGGTTACTACGACTAAGTTAATATTTTACTGTCATGTTTGAATAATTCAAATCTCAAATGTCGAATGCCTGGATGGTTTAAAGAAAGGTCAGGTCAGAAGTACCCTAAACCGACGAGTGTGCATGAAAACACTGATGAATGTAGAAGGAATGAAAGAAGTATGCCAGGATGAAAGAAGAAAAAAGAAAAAAAAAGAATTATGCAAGTATGCAAGTGCAAGGAAATAGTTTCTGCCTACCCCAACGGGAAAGAGGCGTGATTCATGTGTGTATGTATGTATTTGACTAATTAGTTTTGGAAGTAAAGGATCATGCCCACCATAGTGACCAGTGTGAATGGATGCTTGACCTGTTTTTTATCACTCTTGCATCAAGTTATATAGAGTGTAAAAAAACTTCTACTAATATTTTAGAGGTAAATCAGCCCATGTAATTGAACTACTTTCCCCAAGAAACAAAGGTCAAAATTTATATGAAAAAAAAATTGGTCTTTGGATTTAATTGGTTTCCAATACATCAAAATTTGTTGTGTAGTTTTAAGTTCTAAGCATAGAATATAGCGTACATACAGAAATAGGGACAGATGCGGGAAGTTACTTAGCTTTATAATGTGCAGTAGGTATTATTATTTGTGTAGGTATAATCTGTATTTTCATAATAGCTCTTTTATTAATTTGACGAAGGATAGTCTTGTAATCAGAACTGTGATGTGCCTATACCATTTTTGCACTCCTGTACCTAACAGAATGAATTATTTTGTCAGTGTATAATTATTGAATAGCTGTGTTTATGTTATGTATAGTGTTTTGTGACAAAAAAAGATTAGTATTTTTTTGTATTTTTATACTGTGTGATGCCGGCTTAGAAGAGCATCACCCCATTTCTTCCCGCGGGTGTTGTAAAAGGCAACTAAGGGACTCGATGGTTTTATGTGTATTACAATTTTAGGCGGCAGGCTGACAACCTGTTACTAAAGTGATACACGAATAGTCAAACCTGCTAGTCAGACGTGGCGATAGCGACCGTAAGTTAACGATCGTTAACGCTCTGCCTACCCCGCATGGGATAAAGGCGTGATTTATATGTATGTATTTTTTTATGTAGTCCTTTATGAAGGTCCTTTTATAATTTGAATTCAAGCTGATTTCACCTTTAGCTGGTGTATTTATAGGCAAGCAAGTATAGGTATTGTAGCATCATTAGTAAAGTTAGTTCAACAAAAACGTGCCAAGGTTCAGACCATTGTTCTACTAGCAAACCGCATGACGGTGCTTTTCCTTTAGTTTTGACAAGTCAAGGTCACACATAATTATACAAAAAAACCTCTTACATGGTAAACATCTGCAACGACAGACGATTTTGCAAGAAATACAAATTAAGGTGATGGTATTCATACATAAAAATATGCTGATGATTGAAATTAAAATGAAAACCAGTAATATATAAGTAATAAAATAAAAAAGTATAAAATTTTGCTGAAAATATTACAAGAGAGAAAGTGGCCATTGAAAGTGGAATATGGTGTGAATGCTAATAGTATTTTTTAGTTTCATAAGAAAAAGATGGACTGGATGGATGGAAGCGAAAACGGAAGATCGCGCCTTGCGGCGTAAGGCGAGGTACACACTTGACTCACGACGGAGCGCAAAAATATCGCAGCGGTCTGTCAGATCCATACTAGAAACGTAACTCCCCATACTAAAACTGCACTCGACGGATGACGCGATAGCGCTGCGTCAACAGCGGTTGAGCGGTTTTAGTATGGGGATTGACATTTCTAGTATGGATCTGGCAGACCGCTGCGATATTTTGCGCTCGGTCATGCGTCAAGTGTGTTCCTCGCCTAACCTAGTGGAGGTATGCGTCCAGCAGTGGATTGCTAAAAGCTAATGGTCCCTCTTTTCGTGTGGGTCACCGAGTCGCCCAACAACCGCTAATAGTGATATAATGTCTAATGGATGACATGGTCTAGAAGCGCAGATTAGTTTCTAATCTCAGTTACAAAAAAATCTTCCACGGGGAATTAAAATAAATATTGTCATGTCAGTGAAAATTATTTACGTTTTCATCATGTAATCCCACTCCAGCCACAACCCTAATAATAAATTCGGTTTCGTCAACAAGGGTTCAGTGTTGCCAGATTTGTATGCCGTCATTTAGGTTCGGTGTTGCCAGATTTGCGACCCGTCATTCAGCAAGTTAATACCTTAAGCCGTTGTCGGACCGCCTTCTAAAGGTCGTATTATGTAACATACTATTTTGTGTATCATGCTCAATTCGGCATACGCTGCCGTGTATCTTGAGTTCTTCGATACAATATGCTTAAACACCCAGCAATGTATGCTAAATCACAGCATAAGCGTAGATGATGTCAGACTGGCGTCTAAATCCGACTAAATCTTTTCGCGTTTCTTCCATGTTTAGTACTTAAGTATTCAATTCAAATCAATTAAAATGTTTCAGATGGAACACCGTCTGCGAATAAAAGCAACAAAAACTCGTCCCTATTACATTTGACATGTCTGCCACATGTAGAAAAAAAACTTTTGTCATGATATGGTCATAATCATTCCAGATAGCGTTTGTTGAATGGAAATTTTGAGTGATTTGCGTTAATACTCAACTGGATAAATATTTCGTCTAGATTTCCTTGAAAATAAGCTTTTAAATTTTCTCATTGCTATCGATGAACCTACATACATATACACAATTCACGCCTGTATGCCTTGCGGGGTAGGCAGAGCGTTAACGATCGTGAAATTGCGATCGTTATCGCCACGTCTGGACAAATATTGAGGGCTCCTTCAGATGATTCGTGTATCACTGTATTGACAGGTTGTCAGCCTGTCGCCTAAAGTTGTAATACGTGGTAATACACATGAAATCCTCGAGTCCCTCAATTGCCTCTTACAACACCGCGGAAGGAATTGGGGTAATGCTATTCTATGCCGGCATCACACGGCAAATCGATACACCTGAATTTGCTAGAATACATCCCATTCAGCTCGAGTCGTTGCGACGACTTTCAAGGCTTCACTCTGGCGGTCCGTTGGGTTCTCTCCACTTTATTTTCTAAGGTCTGGCATTAGTAATCCGTCTTTATTATATTCTATATTTAGTTATACGTATGGCTACTTTTGTTTTGGGTTGTTCCAGGTGATCCATTTTGGTTCGCGTCCGATTTGGAATTCGGCTTGTCATTGATGTATCGGCGGTGACAAGGAATAACAAAAAATATGGCGAAATGCACAGGCAGGTCTGACAAAAACTGTGCGAACATTTCAAATAAATATATTTTACGAGATATAATAGCGACTGTGCAAGGATGACACGCAAAATTGTGAAGCGTTCCACATTTTTGTGCCGTGTGATGCCGGCTTAGAATAGCATCACCCCACATCCTTCCCGCTGGTGTCGTAAGAGGCGACTAAGGGACTCGAGAGTATTGGTATATTACAATTTTTAGACGACAGGCTGACAACCTGTCACTATAGTGATACACATGTACCTATTCTGAAACAACCTTGGAAAACAATCCTCAAAAATGTAAGACGTGGCGATAGTGACCGTATTCTTAACGCTCAGCCTACCCCGCAAGGGATAAAGGCGTGATATATGTATGTATTTATTAGCGAC
This sequence comes from Keiferia lycopersicella, assembly GCA_029255805.1. NCBI lineage: Eukaryota > Metazoa > Arthropoda > Insecta > Lepidoptera > Gelechiidae > Keiferia > Keiferia lycopersicella. The sequence goes on from JARACZ010000017.1 coordinate 3,313,429, forward strand.
TAAGAATTTGAACTGTCATTACAATGGACAAAATCAACTACAGCAATAGCATTGATAACCGGCCATGTCGTAAAAGAAAATGTCAAAAACTGTATATTTATTTAAATATTAGTAAGTATAGTTTCTTTTATTATTTCTTAAATATTATAAAAATATACTTTCCATACAAACTGGGGAAGTCCAATATTATTAGCAATGAAACTTAACTTTTTTTTATATTTCAGTATTTTTTATATTCTTGCGTACGTATAGTGGCACGTTTTTCACCCCTGCCTTACGCACATTAATCTCCGAAAAGTTGCGTCTCCTCTGTCGTTAGGTCGGTAGGCAACATTGGGTTTGTATACAAAAATCTGTAACTGTGTCAGTAGACTCAGTAGAGAAACAAATAGATCAGTTTTTCAAATTAAATAATAATTGGTTTTTAGGGCGGCTGAGACTCGAGGGTTTACTTTGTTTTATGTGTATTACAATTTAAGGCGACAGGCTAACAAAATGTCACTGTGTCACGTGGTGATAGCGACCGTATTTTTTCGGCCATACAGTGTGTAAGAGACGGTGTAACGAAAAGATTGCAGGCGTGATCAGATCATGAAACTGAACAACTTTTTCTATGGCGGCTATGTTGGGAAACAAAAAAAATTTTTCGAGTTCCCATACAAAGTCAGTCAGCTGATCGGGAATTTCGTATGGAAGGTGAATACAAAACCTTGCACTGCGCTCACCAAACCGCCTGCCAAGCGCGGTGAGTATGGCATACACCTCCCAAATGCAGGAGGCTCATGTCATGACTGTCATGGTTGCTGTAGTAATATAGTTACTTTGTCATCATCAGTCTGTCCTGAGTAGGTATATACCCGTCCCCCGTCCCGTCCCGATATCTCCGTCATGGAAGCCATTGCTAAAAACGATATTTACCGGCGTCAGCAAATGACGTGAAAAGTGACGATGTGGTTTGTGTATTTTGTTCAGACTTCTCGGTGACAGACTTAATTCAAACGCATCCACCATAAGAGCCACCATCTGCGGCGACTGCAGCGCCACCTACCGTGTCGGCCCGCAACAGTGCTCGGCAATCACAGCTGACGGGCGGGTGCGATCTGTCGAGCTGTCTTAATCAGCCGAAACCGGTCGGGGCCCGAGCCCTCAACCAAATCTAAAACAACTAAGCTGTAATTCTTCACATAATAGATACGTACTAGTAAAATTTCAGCCTGTAGGTCCACCAAACCTATGTAAACCACTGTTCGTCGTAGCACATGCATGTAGCGAAAAATTGTCGACGTGTCCGAGACAAAACCGCCAGGCTGGCACAGATTGATGGTAATATTATGCTAATACTATCGCCCTGTCGGAAGCCCGTTTTGGGGGGTGAAATTGCGACGCCATGTGTAATTAGAAAATGTCAAAGGTTATAAAACCCTGACCTTAGGGTTACTGCGTATTTAGCGCTCTTTGAAGCGCGCTGTTTTAAGGAAAAATTGAAAATGAATTGTATAATAAAGAGGAAAGTTTTTTTTTTTAATTTATCTATATGTAATCGATGAACTTTAAACAAAGGGAAAATATCTTATTGTAACGGAACAGCAGTTGACAGCGGAAAATACAATGGACTGGTAGCTATACAGGATGTAAAACAAATTGTTGCAAATATTTTAAGGGGTGAATCAGCTTATGAAACTGAACAACTTCACCCAAGGAACATAGGCCAAAATATGAAAAGAAATTTTGGACCTCCCATAGGGAACTACCGACCGAGCAAGTCAATTTGTATGGGCGGACCAAAAAGAAATCTCATATTTCGACCTGTTTCCTGTGGAAAGTTTCATAGGCTCATTTACCCCTTAAAATATTTGCAGCTAATATTTTTACACGTAAAATTATTGCTTTGCAACCAAACCGCTTAACTGATATTCGTGAAATTTTGACTAAAATTGCTAGCATATCTTAGGCTGGCTTCAGAGCGGCGCGTCTCAGCAGCGCTGCCCAGGCGCGCGCGGCTCGGGCGCGCGCCTGGGCAGCGCGTTCGCTGTGAAACGACATTCAGACGCGCGCTTCGTTGTGGTGGACGGTCGAGTGCAGAGAATCATTATGCCAGCAAACGTAATCACTATATTAGCTATATACGTTATATGGAAAAGAGTGCAACAACGACGTCTTAAAAGATTGCAAGTCGACGCTACTCGCAATCGAAGGAGATCCGACCGCGGCGCGGCCGAGACGCGGCCCAAGACGCGTCACTATGAAACGCTACATACAATCTAGTGTAATGCTAGGCGCGCGCGGCTGGGCAGCGCTGCCGAGACGCGTCGCTCTAAAACCAGCCTTAAACGAAATCGTTTACTAGGCAGAGCGTTAACGATCGTAAACTTACGGCCGTTATCTCCACGTCTGACAAGTATTGAGGGCCCTTTCAGATGATTCGTGTATCACTATAGTGATAGGTTGTCAGCCTGTCGCCTAAAATTGTAATACACATGAAACCCTCGAGCACCTTAGTTGCCTTTTACAACACCCGCGGGAAGGAATGCTATTCTAAGCCGGCATCACACGGCCGGAGTCAACCCAATATGGTCTTTATTTTGATTATTTTAGCCACTAATAACAGGTCGCGCCATACAAAAGTCACCAGATGTTCGCTGACCTTAATATGGTGAGCAAGTGTTAATAATGTTAGGATGAATGTTGTCTATGGCTTGAAATATAATGTGACAATGGCAGTTCTCAGTAGGTCCCTGTTAATGACTTATATTCTTTAGGGAACGTTGTTCAGTTGCGCAGTTTAAATATTTTCCACAATTTTTTACATCCTGTAAATATACGATTTGGTAAGTAAGTACTAAGGTCAAATTGGAAAAGAACATGCTTTTTAAATGTATTTATATTCAGGTATTTTGAGCTCCAGGAAGAACGTTAGCTTATGAGTTATGAGTATTCCTCTTCCAAGTGTTTCCTTGTGATGCTGGCTGGAATAGCATCACCCCATTTCTTTCACGTCGGTGTTGTAAGAGGCGAAAACAATTGAGAGTTTCATGAGTTTTAAAATTTTTAGGCGGCAAGCTGACAAGCTGTCACTATAAAGATACACGAATTATCTGAAATGGTTCTCAATGTCAATATATGTCACACGTGGTGAAAGCGACCGTATTTTTGTGTGCCATTAACGCTCTGCCTATCCCACAAGGGATCCTTCTCTCTCTTTTCGTGTGAGACACCGAGTCGTCCAAAGACACAACAAAAGATAATGGCGGGATATGGGTATGTGTATCCCTCTTTTTTAGGCGACAGGCTGACAACTTGTCACTATAGTGATACACGAATAATCTTTAATGGCCCTCAATATGTTGTCAGACGTGGCGATAGCGACCGTATTATTACGGCTGTTAGAGCTCTGCCTACCCCACAAGGGATAAAGGCGTGATATAAGAATGAATGAATGAATGTTCCTCTTCCACCTGTGTTTCACTTACCCTTACTAACCTTAATTATGCAGACATCCTTCCAAACAATGCAATAAAAGATTATCGTGCATAGATTATAAATAAACATATGTTATGTTTGTCATTTCCTCCAAAAACTACAAATTGTATGTTTAGATAATGAGCGTCTTTATAGTTCTTCACGATGGCCGAAATACAAGGTTGAATGAGCTACGTATTTTTTTTTATCAAGTCTTGAACCAAAAGTTGTTTTAATCTAACTAAAGTATCAAAATCTCAAATTTACTCGTACTTACATTAGAAAGCTACACGCGCCTTAGTAGGGAACTTTTTACCGTGGGAAAATAATTATATTTTTTACCGGGAAACAGATCCTGAGCTCTATTTTTCGTAAAGCTTCGTTTTCGTTTTATGCGATAATCTACTAAGTTCTTTTATACTTGTATCACAGTTTCTACATTACTTATCAATTCCCAAATACCCCAAAAAATTCCCACATATTTTTGACTATAGAAACATCAAGTACTTGAGTTTAGACTTCTAGTCGTCAATAAAGCAGGTTTTAGGTGACAGGCTGACAACCTATTAAAATATAACAATAATGTTTATAAGAACAAAGACTATTAAATGAAGTTATATTCGTAATTATAAGGTAATTAGTTATCTTTTTCTCGGATCTATCATAAACCTGATCGTTGTAAAAGAAACAATGAGTTATACAATTATACATTAAATTGTTTCCTTTTTAACGATCTTTGAGATAGATGCACATTGATAAAAAACATTATGTTCTAAATTAGGCCATGGAATTGATAAGAAAATACGCAATTAGCGTCAAATTATGAGGCTTATCATCAAATCATGGCGTGTGATGCCGGCTATAATAGCATCACCCCTTTTTTTCCCGTGGATGCCGTAGAAGCCGACTAAGGGATTCAAGGATTTCATGCGTACCTACCTATTGCAATTTTAGGCGATAGGCTGACATCCCGTCCCTATAGCGATACACCACTTTCTGAAACCACCCTCAAACATTTGTCAGACGTGGCGATAACGTTAACGCTCTGCCTAACCCGCCAGGGATAAAGCCATGATTTGTGTATGTATGTATGATATACTGTGGTATACTTAATATCCTATCAATCTCAATACTTAGTGTAAAATAAGGTTGCGTTTGGCCTCAGACACGGGTTGTTTGTCTGCCGTGGACACCGCTAACTCCTACTAAAATACGCAACGGATTTTGATGCGGTTTTCGTTAATAGATATAATACTTTAAGACAAATATTGATGGATAATAAATGCCGGGAAAACTTTTTACTGCAAAGGAAGGCGGCGGGTGCATCCGCTGGGCGGACCGTTATTAAGGCACAATAAGCAATTTATTTTATAATTTCTGCCTTAAGTTACATCTTCTTTGGCAGAGGATTTAAATCCTTCACCAGGATGTACCACTTTCTATTTTACTTACATTGTTTTCTGTGTGCACTCGCCTTAAATGGAAACAAGCTTTTTACGTTGAATCAGATCTTGTGCGCTACTAACAATGCAAGGTCGGCACATAGCCTTAAGTGCTTCAGACACCGCAATTACTGTTAAAGAACAATGATGTACCGATATCAGACTGACAGTCCCTGATGCTAACTAGCGCCATCAAATAAAAAAATCTTCCACAGGACCAGGACCCTAAGTCTGCTAAATAAAAATCGTTTCAGTTGGATGTCGATTGGATCTCAGTTGGATGTCGATTGGATCTCACTTGGATGATTTTGGTAGTTTCGTAGTCTGCTATCAGTTTGAAGTACAGAAAATCACAATGGCAATTGAATGACAGTTGAGTTTGGATGGCGTTACAATTAGAAAAAAATAGCAGACTTGGGGCCCTGTTGTACACTTGAATTAGTAGAGATTAGAGAAAACAGGCAAATAATATGTAACTACACAGCAGTTTTTGAAAAGAGTGTTACTTTATTTAACTCGAAATATTTCAACAATTACCTAGAGCCGGTACTACTTTATATTTTTATGTTTTGGATCAAATCTAGATTGTTAAAGAAATTTAATAAGCAGGAAGCCTATGTCATATTTATGAATATCTAGACAGTAAATCAGATCAAATCAAATTCAAGTATCAACTTTAATACATAAAGTAGGAAATGTAAGGGTTTACTTTAAGAATCTCAAAGTCCTGTTGAGCCAAAACTAGGTATTGCCTTCGATTTTTTTTTTGCTTCTTCTGGCGGCGTCACTAAGCACAAGGTATTATAATGTAAAGAACAATAAATGAATAGTGAACAAAAAATTGTAAACTGACTAACTATTTAACAAAATGGTAGCGATTTCACATTAATTTCATCTCTAGAGGTCAGAAGATGATGGTGAGGTCAGATAATAACAATGACTAATAAAATAAATAGGTTCTATGATTGTTAAGGTTGTATCGGGTCTATGCGCTGGATAATTAGTATTATTTAGAGGGTATTGCCATATTTTCACTCACCACGCTTGGCAGGCGGATTGGAGAGTGCATAGTACATAAAAGATAATATAGGTATTCACAGACGACGCTGCTGCCTGTTTCTTAGGCTGGTTTCAGAGCGGCGCGTCTCAGCAGCGCTGCCCAGGCGCGCGCGGTTCGGGCGCGCGCCTGGGCAGCGCGTTCGCTGTGAAACGACATTCAGACGCGCGCGCTTCGTTGTGGTGTACGGTCGAGTGCAGAGAATGATTATGCCAGCAAACGTAATCACTATATTAGCTATATACGTTATATGGAAAAGAGTGCAACAACGACGTCTTAAAAGATTGCAAGTCGACGCTACTGGCAATCGAAGGAAATCCGACCGCGGCGCGGCCGAGACGCGGCCCAAGACGCGTCACTATGAAACGCTACATACAATCTAGTGTAATGCGAGGCGCGCGCGGCTGGGCAGCGCTGCCGAGACGCGTCGCTCTGAAACCAGCCTTAGGTTCATCCCTTAGTCGACTTTTACGACACCCACGGGTAGAAATGGCATGATGCTATTCTATAGACGATATTGCGGTCTTTCTCCAGAACTGTCATTTAGAGGCCATTTGGATCGAGACGAGTGGCGATCGAGAAGCCCTTGATCGTCAAAAGTGGAGATCATTGGAGGAGACCTACACTCAGCATTGGGTGGCTATAGGTTGAAGAAGAAGAAGAAGAAGAGTGGCGTGAAAGAGGGGAGGCCTTTGCCCTGCAGTGATACATCGAATACACTACGTAAAAAACCGATATACCTTCTATACTACCTAAAAATTATTTTTGGAATTAATTACGACTTTACCTAGCAATCTAAAGAGGGAACGCTGCCAGTCTTTTGGGCCATTTTTTTACTTATAAATTGTAATTTTGTAGTTTTAAGTTTTTTTATGTATTATTCCTGATTTTTTTTTATTAACAAACGAATATTAATCCAAGATAGGTAGTTATCAAAATTAATCTCTAAAAGTTCCATAAAACTTTATCATGGTTTACAACTGCAATTGTATGCAATAAAATCCCCAGAATCGATAAACTGAACTATAAATTTTAGTACTTACTATATTATTATCAGACATTTCCGGAAGATAAAGTAGGTACTTAATTTAAATTTGACTAATACCTATATAATATATAAAATAATTTTCTATAAATACATTGGCCACATTTCGATACAAAAAACGCAACCAGCTGAAATTATTTAGCGTGGAAGGTCATACTATTTAAAAATATATATTTTTCTAAATATTCAAAAATCGTACTTACTACTTTTATTCTTCCTCTTGGGTCACCAATTATGTTTCAAGCTTTTAATAGGTTATAACATTCGTAGAAAATTTTATATTACTGAAAGTTTCTAGTCAGTTCTAGAAACCCACTACTAGTAGATATAATGTCCCTGTTTTTCGTGCTTTTTACACTTACCTGGAAAAAGAAAGAGAATTTTCAATATCATAAATGTATAAATTTGTTTTAGTCATAGTGGCAATAGGCATTACATAATTTAATCACTGGAATTATCATGCGTTGTGGCGTAAAATAAGATATAGTGACAGGTATTGAAAAGGGAATGCTAAAGTGGTTTGGTCATGTTGAGAGAATGAATGAAAGGGGAAGTGTTAGTGGATGTTGGAAGGGAAAGGCTGCGAAGAACCTACCTGGACGAAATCGAGGACGTTCTGAAGAAAGGTCATGTCAGAAGTACCCTAAACCGACGAGCGTGCATAAAAGGACTGATGAATGTAGAAGAAGGAAAGAAGTATGCCAGGATCGTAGCCAGTGGAAGGAAATAGTCTCAGCCTACCCAAACGGGAAAGAGGAGTAATTTATGTATGTTTTATGTATGTCATTATACTGCTTCAAAAATACTGAATCAAGAATCACTTTTGAAATTGCTTCATAGCTTTGGTCGCGACTCCCTTCTTTGAGCTTCCGGGAAAGTCTTTTCTTTTCGTATTGGTTACTGAGTCATCCAGCGACCCAACGAACACTGGTGTCAGAGCTGTACGTAGGTATATCTACCATTATTTATTTTATAACGACCGATGAGGCGCAGTGGCATAAGTGACATCTCGGTGGGTCACTCATAAAGTTGATATTTATCACTTTGTGAATTTCTTCCCAGTCTGTTTAGGACATTACAGGCTGAACTAACCCGATTGTTTGTAAGAAAGATAGCAATTCCCGGTTGCTGTCTATAGCTGCGTAGATGGTGGTCGTTGCTAATTGTAGAAGTCGGTTGAAAAATTCTGACACTAGGATTCATTGGGTCGTTGGACAACTCGGTGTCCCACGCGAAAAGAGAGTTATTTTATCATGTGGAACACCGTGTCGACCCATAATTTGCTTGTGATTCAGTCGAGGTATACCTTTGTAGAAGTGAATGAAGAGCTACGAATGGAGAGTCATTACGTCACCGTGATAACAAACTGACGCCCGCAATGCGGTTTTTCAGCCCCTTTTTCCGAGCCCATTAGTGTCCGCTATGGACATTTTTTGCTGAAGATAAAACTGTATGGGAAGCTGAATTTTTCTGGTCGTTAGTTCACTTTTTTACGAACGTGAAGAGTTCAAGTTTTCGGGCGCAGCGAAACAATACTTGAAACATAACACTCTTTGCAAGAAACCAAATTCTAGAAGAACTATTTCTTCTGATGTTGTTTCTTCTGGTGTTGTAGAAATCTCTATTTGATTATTTTTTGATTGAACAAAATATTTCACAATAAAATTGGATGGTTTTTTTTTAGTTTTACAATGAAATTTTCATGGCATGGCCTTTGAATATGAACAAAAAAGATGTTAATTCGACCGATCGAGTCGAATCGAGGCTTGTTAATGAAGGGGTTTGGTTGACGAATTTATAGTTTTGTTGGTTTACTGATTTAGTGTGGTTCCTCCTTTGGGTTCCTCTCACCTTCCAAGCAGGAACTAAAGCCTTCATCCTTGATGTTACGTGGCGTCACCAGAACTTGAATCAAGGGACTTTGATTCAATATTCGGTGAAACCACATTAATCGTGGATTTAGACTTTGGTTCCTCCGCTTATTGCGTGAGATTCCAAACCACCTAACGGTGGCCCAGTCAAGACAGTCCGTGGGGGCCAAACTGTTACCCAGGGAGGGGGATAGGGGTATGTTAGTATCCAGGGTGTAAGTGGTCCCCGCAGAAAGTCGAGACCAGGACCGGTCGGCAGTCAGCAACCAGACGGTCGGACGGTGGAGTCTCCCAAGGGAGGTCCAGCAGTGTTAGAGCGTCCTCTGCTTATATACAGACGGTGAAAAAAACTTTGATACCGCGTTTTAGAACTCGCGTTGTGATTGGTCAAAAACTACGATTAAGAAGGAAGTCCCGTCATTCAAGCGTTGTAAGGGATCCTTTACACTAGCGCGACTTTACAGATGACTGTTACCTTTAATTTACCTTATTTCTATCTTATCCTATTAACTTTTCTATAATAAGTATGGTGGATTGACTTTAATGGCTCTAATTTAATTTAAAGTAATAAAAGGTTGTTTTGTCACCAATATTTTTTGTTTCTCTACCTACCATATTAATTAAAAACCTATAAAAAAATTATGTTAGTTAGTACCTTTTCCATACGTTTTTATACGTTATCATCTATTTAAAAATGCTCCTGAAACTCATCTCTTGAAAAAACAAAGCAGTCTCAATAATAAAATAAAAGTAATAAAAAATATTAATAAACTGTACCTGTGACTTGTACTTCTACAAAGTGAGCGATTTTATGGCTTTGCCTGTTCAATAGTTGTTAATAATTGTACAATTAATAATTGTATTGTTACTAAAGGGAATCTTTTATAATTGATAATTTACTGTTAATATTGAATAATTTTTGTATATTAATCTAATAATAATGTATGATATAACGACCTGTAACTTCTTTGTTATCAATAAATGATTGTATTGTATTGTATTGTATTGTATTGTGAAAATTTAGAATAAATAACACTCTAAGTGTACTGCACATTGTGCAGTCTCTCTTACAGCGGTATTTGATAATTAGTTCGGCGTAATTTGGGCCTCACTTGAGATAAAAGTTCATCAAAGCAGTCGTTCATACAATAATACAATGTTGTATGTTTAGTCATTATTGTTAGAATCATGTTAGAATAGACTAGAGACCCGGCCACTGGTTTCACCCGCTGATAATTTCCCCGACAAGTATTACACAGATGAAACTTCCTCTTGGATCGCTATATCATAAAAAAATCTAATGATACCTACATTTGTACCTACAGAGAGACGGAGGAAGCTATTTTTATTTACCCACCTGTAGCGATTTTAAAAGAGCCCGGAATAATATCGCAATTTTGAATTACGACTACAAGAATTACGAAACAATGGATTCTAGGATTTCTAATGTTGAATTTGAGTGAAACGGTCCCGTATCCAATCCTACGAGGGGAGGTCAAAAAGTTCGCGGAATGACAAGGAAGAAGGGTGAAATTAAACATGAAATTATTTTTCCTTTTCAATATATTCTCCCTTAACTCGAATAGATTTATGGGATCTATCAAATAACTTATTAATACCGTCTAAAAAAAATTGTTTATCTTGTGCGTCAAAATAAGCCGAAATCGCTGACTTAACCTCATCATCGTCGTTAAATTTTCTTCCACGCAGCTCTTTTTTCATCTTTGGAAATAAATAATAGTCGCTGGGGGCCAGGTCTGGACTGTAGGGTGGATGGCGCAGTAGTTCAAAACCACATCGGTGAATGGCAGCGGTCGCAACACGACTGGTGTGCACGGGCGCGTTGTCATGCAAAAGCAGCACTCCTTTGGTCAGTTTTCCTCTCCTTTTTTCTTTAATCGCTTCCTTCAATCGATCTAACAAGGAAGCGTAGTACTCTCCCGTTATGGAAAGGCCACGATCTTTATAATCCACCAGAAGAATGCCTTCAGAATCCCAAAATATTGTCGCCATGATCTTTCCGGCCGATTGAGACACCTTAAACTTCTTAGGAGGGGGAGTGCCCTTTTTCTGCCATTGAATTGACTCTTGCTTTGACTCAGGTTCATAATGATGAACCCAAGTTTCATCCCCAGTCACAATACGGGACATAATTTCTTCCTTTTGATCTCCACAGCGGTCCAAAAACTCGCGGCAACAGTCGACGCGCTCTCGCTTTTGAAACGGCGTGAGCATTCTCGGGACCCATCTTGCGCAGACTTTACTCATACCAAGATGTTGATGAAGGATATTCAAAATGGTAGTTTCTGATACACCAACTAATGCTGCAAGCTGTTTCTTCTTCAAACGGCCATCCTCCAATACAAGTTTCTCAACTTTATCGATGATTTCCGGCGTGGTGGCCTCGATCGGCCGCCCAGAACGGGGATCGTCTTCAATTGACTCCCTTCCTTGCTTGAAAAGATTATGCCACTTGTAAATCATAGTTTTTCCAGGAGCAGAGTCCCCGTAAACAGATAACATATCTTGAAAAACAGTTTGCGGCGTTTTTCCCTGTTTGGTGAGGAACTTTATGACGGCGCGATGTTCAATTTTTTCCATACTGCCAACTTTCTTCCCGATTCACTTGTTTAATCGTTGATAACTCAAAGACTAGTGACCCAATTAGGCTAAAACTTGGTATTTATAGTAATAATGAGTTACTCAATTAGCGAGTACCTGGACAAGCATCCCTACCCCCGCCAACCCCTCCATTCCGCGAACTTTTTGACCTCCCCTCGTAAACCATAATCGCAGTATTGTGTACAAACGCGAAAATATAATAGTACATTATGGCAATAGCTAAAAAAGGACCAGTTTCCGGTCGAGTATTAAAGGAAGGACGAGACAAAGTCGAGACCAGAAATTGGCATTTTTGCTGAGGCTAGTATAATGCTTTTTTACATCTGCGAGGAAGCATCATAAATCCACATATTGATCGAGAAAAATTTTGAAATACGCTTGCAGCAAGGATTGGATTTGCATAATAAAAAAAGCGTGGGAAAATCACATTCAACCTCTTCAATTGAAATTGTGTAGCATGGAACACCTATCCTATTCACGAGGTGTGATGTTTAAGAACGTTTTTTTCTAGACAAGTACCGACATGTATGTACCTATTGGGATATATTTTTTGTCGTATCCGCCTCTGCCAACCTAACGCCTTTATTGATTAAAAAAAAATGTTTGCATCCTTTCTAGTTATGATCTCGTTACCCTTAGGTACTTTAAGCACAGCTTTAAGGAACCATTTTCCATTTGCAATTTTCTTTTTCTCTATACTCTCAGCGAAGCAAATATCAAAAACACCCAAATCTAAAATGCGTTTTTATTGTTAATTTCATTTTATTTTCGGCCGATTTGTTATTTTAATGTTAATGGTATGGTAATTTTATTCTGATCGTGACGCCATTGCCTGTTTCGCCCCATTTTGGGGTTCTTTACATTATTCCTCTGACAGCCCCCGTCACTCAAGAATTTCAAGTAAATAATAGCTTTCAGAAAATTAAACTATTTTTTATCGCGTAGGTACATGTATGTTACCTTACCAGAACCGATGTGGCGTAGTCAACTTTATTTTCAAAAATATTTCACAAAAGTACAGCATTGTCATAACAACTGTTAACTTAAATTGTAAATTAATTAATAAATTAAAGTTATCTATAATTCCTTAAATATTAAGACATTCCATTCATACATACTAAAAACAAAATGAAATTCATTACAAAATGCTCTTATTTAATTTGGTTCTGCGTAGATAAATTATGTGATGTGTTTCAAATATCAAAATTTAAATTTAAAAATTCAATATGTTTTATTTCAGGCACGTGTACAAATTGTTACAATGAATTACAATACTGACGTTAATAAGCTTCGGTCTTACATTCAAATCTTAAATTCATTCAATTTTATTATTGGGTCCCATCTAACGCCAAACGGGCACGCGGTCGTCCCAGAAAAAGATGGAAAGACGAGCTGCACATCCACGCCCAGAACTGGATGGAGATGGCTCAGGATAGGGAAAAATGGAAGAAGGAGAGGGAGGCCTTTGCCCTGCAGTGGGACATGTCTGGCTAATAATAATAAATTCATTCAATAGCAAACAATAAAAATAAATATATAAACAATATCTACATGTTATGTGGGTATGTCAAGGAGTGGTATTTAGTGCGACCACCTGCGACGCAAAAGTTACAAATTCGGTTCTCGATGGGGTTCTCCCAAAAATAGTTTTAGTCCCGCAGAATTTGGTCCCAGTCTGGTTAAATACATTGCAGGTTGAAACACCTGCTTGCAAGAATAATCTCTGCTTAGGAGGGCACGTAAAGTCATCAGTTCTGGTCTCTCTTTCTCTTTTCGTGTGGGACACCGAGTCGTCCAACGACCCGATGAACTAGTGTCAGAATTTTTCAACCGCCTACTATAAGTAGCAGGCTTCTGACATGGTTGTGTAACGACCGCCGTCTAAATAATCATAGACCTCCGGGACATACGGCTTAACGTGCCATTCAAAACACGGAACCATCTTTCTTTCGGACAATCGGAAGGTACAGCCCGCAATGACCTAACCAGACTGAGAACGAATTTACAAAGTGATAAATATCATCTTTAACAGTGACCCACCGAGAATCGAACGCGGGATTTTCTGCGTCAAAGGCAGTCGCACTACCACTGCGCCACATCGGTCGTCGATCACGGTGGCGTAGTGACTCTCCATTCATCTCCATAGAGGTCAAAGTACCTCGTTTGTGATTGGATCACAAGCAAATTAAGGAGCTATGGTATATATGTACTTACGCAAAATATATATCCATCACAATGCGTGAGGGGCTTTTGATTAAGTCTTGAATGAAGTAGTTAAGCTGAAGGGCTCTACATTTGCCTAGTTATGTACATACCTATTGTAAAAATTAAACCTATTCTCTAAAGATAAAAGAGAGACCTATGCCCAGCAGTGGACTGTTGTTGCTATTGAGGATCAACTAGGTTACGAACTTGGTCTAAGAAACACATGCAACTACTAAATTCTCTGAATTCATAAACAATCAATTCCCGTATAATTGAACCGGTCACATAAATCACAGAAATTTATAATCATAATACAGGTATTAACCTTCTTCAAACGACCTGATTTAAACGCTTAGAATCAATTCGGTATATTTCCTACGCTTACATAGTGTCATGTCCAGCGTAACTGACAGCACGCGCCCGTACGTGCGTGTATAGAGCATTGGGTCAAGTTACGCTGGTCGCGACACTATCTAAGCGAATGAGCTATTTCGTCGGCTTGGCATACGCAAGAGTATTTCCTATAAATACTATTGTAATTACTTTTGTCTGCACGTGTGCCAATTTTATTGTGTCTAGGTATTCTATTGTCTACGTTTGAGATGATAAAAAAAAACTAAATTTAATCGACTCTAAAAAGCTCTATAGACTTATGTCAAGTAATAGTTAGCAGATAAATATTCGATAGCGTTATCACCGTCGTCGTTTTAATACTGATGGATTGTGATCCTGTGTTATTAGGTACCCAATTACCCATGCCCGTTTGTTTGTGTTTCGATTGCTTGCTAAAATATCATCATTCTCTTTCCTTATCCCGTTCTCTGTCAGTGTCGGCTACCTAACCTGAGAGATTTGACGTGGAATCAGGTTTTTTTATACAGAGCGACTGCCATTTGACCTCTGCAACCCGAAGGCTGACCTGGCCCAAATCTTACGTTAAGTCACATTCAAAAATCACCTAAATTTAAATTTTACTTCATCATGATGTTTTCCATTCGAGTCAGAACAGTCGGTAAATGTATCTTAGTAAAAATACATTGGTACATGGCGGGGATCGAACTCAGGCTTATGATTGTAAGACCGGTGACCTAAGCACTTGCCACAGACGCTTACTTATATATATTTTCTACTATAAGGTCAACATTGAAACACATAACACGGTACCAAGAAGCGCATTCCAAGCTTCTACAGCTCATCCCTTATTAGTCGTCTTTTACGACACCCATAACCAGAAATAAGCTGATGCTATTCTAAGCCAGCACCACACCGCCGGACGTTTTACTGCTTATAACCCATAAACACACAATAACACTAAAATAAACGCAATCAAAATGTCCACTTAAGCTTTGCAAATCTAATTTAATACCATCCTAGTACTTGAAATTACATATATACATACATATATCACGCCTTTATCCCTTGCGGGGTAGGCAGAGCGTTAACGGCCGCAAAAATACGATCGCTATCGCCACGTCTGACAAATATAGAGGGCCGTTTGAGATAATTTGTGTATCACTATAGTGACAGGTTGTCAGCCTGTCGCCTAAAAGTTGTAAATACATCTGAAACCCTCAAGTCCCTCAGTCGCCTCTTACGACACCCACAGGTAGGAAATGGGGAGATGCTATTCTAAGCCGGCAACACGCAACAAAAATATTTTTATTTAATTAAAACACACACGGCAACACACGGCAGTACTTGAAATTAGCACGTTTTATTGTTATTTCGAATGTGATGTTAATGCATTTATAACAGAAACTAGGCAAAGGATAGGTATTTATCTGTATGAAATTTGAATTCTAAAAATCACAACAGAATCAAATTTTATTTGGATGTTGGCTTTTCTACTATGTTTTTCTTTCAGCGTAAGAGCAGTCGGTAAATGTATACGAGTAAAAACACATTGGTACATAGCGGGGATCGAACTCAGGTCTCACGATTGTATGACCGGTGTCCTAACCACTTCGCCACCGACGCTCCCCTTTTGACTAAGCCCCTTTCGTCACAACCTAAAAACGATTACAAGTAAAAATTCAGCAAAAATTACCACAAACAAAAAAGCCTTTCGTGACCGGTCCACGCTCAACGCTCGAGTCTGTGGTGACGCTATGACGTCACGTCGCGATGGCGGCCGTGATTTATCGCATTTTAAAACATTTTTCCCGCCTAACAGACGCTGGTCGCAATTCGGGTAACAGTGCTCCTTTTCTTTTTTCGTAGGGGACACTGAGTCGTCCAACGACCCGATAATGATGTCAGAGGCTTAGAATACCATCCCATTTCTACCCGTGTGTATCGTAAGAGGCGACTAAGGGACTGGAGAGTTTTATTGTCATTACAGTGATACATGGATCATCTGAAGTGCCCACAATATTTTGTCAAACGTGGCAATAGCGAGCCTTTTTTAAGGGCCGTTATTGCTCTGTCTACCCCGCAAGGGATAAAGGCATGATATGTGTATGTATGTATGTCAGAGTTTTTCAACCGTCTACTAACTGCAGACTCCTGACATGGTTGGTTGTTAACGACCGCCGTTCAAGTAACTATAGGGAGCAACCGGGACCGACGGCTCAACGTGCCCTGTAAAGCAGGGAACCATCTTTCCAACTGACAATCAGGGGTTCAGCCTGCAACGTTCTATCCAGACTAAAATGGAGCTGTCCTATCCGTAGGTCCAGAGTAGGAGAGATTCGACTGTCCCAACGGCGGCGTAGCGGATAGAACCTTCTACGCCGAGGGTTCGATCCCCACCGGACAAAAATATTTGTTTAGTTAATTTTTAAATATTTGTGTCTAGTCTAGGCGTTTTTATGTATGATTTGTATTTATAATAAAAAAATACCTATACAAGCTGTAAAAAAATTTGGACTTCCCATACAGTTTACTCGCTCGGCTACTACATTTTGTATGGGAGGTCCAAAAATTGCTTTCATATTTCGACTTATGTTCCGTGAAGAAAGTTGTTCAGATTCATGGGCTGATTCACCCCTTCACATATTTGCAGCTAATATTTTTTCACCTTACATTATTAGTAGTACAAACTATCTAGTTCCCAAAGGAACAGCTTTGGCGCTTTGTGAATTGTCCAGGATATTTATTTATTTATTATAGGTTAGGTTAAGAGTTCTCTTCCCGAATCGCGCCCTCTGACCGTGCCTGTGCTATTTTCGTGACAATCGTGACACCCGCACGTGCTCTAACCGTGACTATCACACGTGGTTTTCATCGCTGACAGTTTTGTGGACTGTACCTAGCTAGACGGTACAAATGGGACAATTTTCTGGCACTTTTTTGTCCCAATTGTACACTTAATGGTAATGTTCAATTGTACAACTGGGGAATACTTCGACTCACTTATCTAGCAAGCAGAATAATCAGCGTCACAGCTTGCTGTGACAACATGCTGAGTTAGGACCTTTTCACAGAGACTTGCAGTGCTTGGCACGACAAAATTGGCGGAAAAATTTTTTACGTACGTCACAACAGTTTTTTATAAAGGGTGTAAAAAAAATTGGTGCAATGTTTTAAGGGGTGAATCAGCCCACGAAACTGAACAACTATCCTCAAGGAACATAGGTCGAAATATTAAAAAAAAAATTGGATCTCCCATACAGGTTGACTGGCTTGGCTGTTACATTTTGTAAGGGAGGTCCAAAAAATTCATATTTCGACTTGTTTCTTCGGGAAAGTTGTTCAGTTTCATGGGCTGATTCATCCCTTAAAATATTTGCAGCTAATATTTTTGCACCTAATACAAGTATCTCGCGATTTTTTTAAATAAACCTGGAGTCATTCTATGCGCAGTAATTACTTAAGGCGCCCATTAAGAAAAAATATCTGGAACGCAATTTCATAGTTGTTTAAGGTCCCGTCATCCCTTTTAAGATATTAAGCCCGGGCTTCGCTTTACAACCACACTGGGACCCTTTTCAAATAAACAGCTTTATGACTTGTGTCTCCTAACTCTTTTTCAGTGCACGTGCACTTAATAATAATGAGATCAAACATTTTTTTATGAGAAATCTGAGTGAAATATAGAAAGCATTAGAGACCATGTAATATGCCTTGTGGTGCCGGCTTAGTATAGCATCACCCCATTTCTTCTCAACGACCCAATGAACACTAGAGTCAGAATTGTTCAACCGCCTTCTACTCTTACAAGTAGCAGGCTTCTGACAAGGTTGTGTAACGACCGCCATCTAAGTAATCATAGACAGCAACGGAGACCCTTGGCTTAACGTGCCATCCGAAACAAGGTTCCATTTTTCTTACGGACAACCAGAAGTACCTGGTTGGCCAACATGTCCTAACCAGGGTGAGAACAAATTCCCAAATTTTTATTCACGGCAGATACAATAAAAACATACAGCGATTTAGAAATACATATTTGGCTATTGCACTCAACTATTTAGTTATAGTTTTAACTATATGTCAAGTTAAGATACGAGTAGACCTTTAAAACTCCGTACTCAATTTTTTGTGATCATATTTTTTTATTTATGCCGTGTGATGCCGGTATAGAATAGCATCATCCCATTTCCTTCCCGCGGGTGTCGTAAGCGGCGACTAAGGAACTCAAGGGTTTCGTGTATGCAACCATTTTTATGCGACAGGCTGACAACCTGTCACTATAGTGATACTCAAAATATCTGAAGCGGCCCCCAACATTTTGTCAGACGTGGCGATAGCGACAGTATTCTACCCCGCAAGCGATAAAGGCGTGATATATGTATGTATGTATATTTTAATTTACGAAGCCATCTCTTTTTCTGTAACCGGTTGAAACAGATAGAAAGCGAGAATTTGTCCCAGGCGTTCAATATTTCAGACTAGTGTTGGTGAGTATTCCTCTCCTGCATCCTCATAATGCGGAAGTTCCGCAATTTGTGAAGTTCCTCATCTGGTCCCGCTTCCATATACGGGGTGAAAGGGACGGTGTAACGAAAACTTTGCAGGCGTGCTCAGACCATAAAACTGAACAACTTTTTCTATGGGAGCTATGTTGGTAAGCGTGAAAAAATTTTCGACCTTCCATACAAAATTCCCGATCAGCTCACTGACTTTGTATGGAAACTCGAAAATATGTTTTCGTTTTCCAACATAACCCCCAAAGAAAAAGTTGTTCAGTATCATGTACTGATCACGCCTGCGTAGTTTTCGTTACACCGTTCTTAGACCCTGTTTAATAATGTTTAAAATTCCTCTTCCGCTTCCACATTCTCACAGATTGCAAAAAGGCCCATCCTATAGTTTATGCTGAATAGTGTGAACAAAAGTATTATTTTTCTTGCCTTTTTTCGTTTCTTGTGTCATTTGAACGCATCCTCTAAGTTTCGACTTGTAACTTCCTCTTCCTCATACCAGCTTCCTCATCAACCCTATTTCAGAGCAATACTACGTTCCCTGAAACAGTCTGGTGAGATTTAATACCAAGCGGCAATCTGAAAGGTTTTCTATTGTAAAGCTCGGGATTAACACAGTTTAAAAGGGGGGATTTGCCAACCAGCACCGACCTATATTCGGGAAAATGGTGGGGACTGGGGATTGGCGATTTCTGACGATGTCCCTAAAGCGATCCATCATCTTTTTATGATTGAAATCGTTCTGAATAGCGGTAGAAGAAAAGGGAATAGATTTTTAAAATACTAATACAGTCTTAGGGTTATAAGTATTATTTACTAGAAATGGTTCCTTGTAAATAATTATTGCCGTGTGATGCTGGCATAGAATAGCATCACCCCAATTGTTACCGCATGTGTCGTAAGGAAAACTAAGGGACTCTTGGGTTTCATGTGTATTACAACTTTAGGCAATAGGCTGACAACCTGTCACTTCAGTGATACACGAATCATCTGAATCAATACTTGTTAGACGTGGCGATAACGACCGTAATTTTATTATCGTTAACGCTCTAGGCGTGATATGTGTATGTGTAAATATTTATCTATCTTGGATATTACTAGTGAAATCGTAAGTTGATGAAACTGCATTCTGAAATCAGAGCAGTTTAAAAAATTAAATAATATTAAACCTTTTAAACAATATTTATGTAACTATGTAAAACTACCGTCATACTACAGTACCTAAACTTGTTTATCGAAACCTAGAAAACATTTCATTAGCGCGTTTGAGAAACCAAGTGGCGCCATCTAGTGGATGAGATATAGGTGCGAAGTGGCCAGGCAGCCCGTAAAATTAAATAACTTTCTCCAACAAACATACTTAAGTGAATCAAAGAATTTAAAACCTTTACACAAGTATTGTCCCAGCAGCCTGGCATATCTAACTTGCGAGTGTTAATTTTTTCGTCCTATTTCAACCATTGTTCCTAGTAAAGACTAAGTAGGTACTTTCAGTGACTAATTGACTGTGTTCCAAGTTGTTTTTTAGATGCCGTGTGATGCCGGCTTAGAATAGCATCACCCCACGTCCTTCCCGCGGGTGTCGTAAAAGGCGACTAAGGGAGTCGAGAGTATTGTTGTATTACAATTTTAGGCGGCAGGCTGACAACCTGTCACTTAAAAAAATACCCATGTTTTCTGAAACTACCTTGAAAAACAATCCTCAAAAATATCAGACGTGGCGATAGCAACCGTATTCTTACGGCCGTTAACGCTCTGCCTACCCCGCAAGGGACAAAAGCGTGATATATGTATCTATGTTTTTTAGGTTCATTTTCTTCACAGTTTTTCATGGGTCGCAAAAAACTCTGATGTAGACCAATGATGCTTGAAATTCTATTTGCCGAACTCGGCACATAAAAACCCGTGCCTAGTCCCGTTTGATGCGATATTTGCTTAATTCCGCGAGCCAGCTTTGATCTCTGTTCACAAATTTTCTGACGATATTGACTTGATTAGATGCGGTTTTTTCCAAACAAAGAAAACCTTTCGTTGGTTGATGTAATCATTCATGTTGATTTTGTGTTGGTATGGGATATAGAAAATTGTATTGGCTTTTGATTATATATACCCATCCGCTCTAATCCCTCTCAGGGTGGGTAGGGTAGAGCGTCTAGGCTTCTGATTTTCAGGTTTTTAATAACATAATTAGATTGCCGTGTGATGCCGGCTTTGCCGTGTGATGTCGGCTTTGCCGTGTGATGCCGGCTTAGAATAGCATCACCCCATGTCTTTCCCGTGGGTGTCGTAGGAGTCGACTAAGGGACTTGAGGGTTTCATGTGTATAGCAATTTTAGGCAACAGGCTGACAACCTGTCACTATAGTGATACACGACTTACTGAAACGACCCTCAAAAATTAGTCAGACGTGGCGATAACTGCCGTAATGTTATGGTCGTTTATACTCTGCCTACCCTGCCAGGGATACAGGCGTGATTTGTGTGTATGTGTATAATTCGATTTAATTGATGAAAACTGCAACCAGACGGACTTCTGGTTCGAATCTGCAAAGCATCGGTCTCAAAAGTGTCTTACGACTAATTCATTTTTATATTTATAAGGGGCAAGGACAGAGACACTAGCCACAGCTCAGAAAAAAAATACTCGCTGAATAAGCAACCAAATTAGGGATTAAAGTGGCCACTTTTAGCGTTATTGGAATACATGACTAAACCACAAAGTTTTAACAAGGTTTTAATTATTCTAAAAATTATTTGTGCTTAATTACTGTCGCCAATCTATAATTTGGTTTCCCAGTCTATTGCATATTCAGGCAGTAACTTTTTTTCACTTGCTGTCGCTGACGTGGCTCCTTAATAATTTTACACCTCTGTATGAGTTACGTGCTCTACAAAAAGCTTCTTGCACCTATGCGAAGCAATCGCTCATTACACGATTCGCCTTGCACGCTTAAGTACTTTTCTACCAGGGCCCCAAGACTGCTATTTTTTGTCATTGTAACGCCATCGAAACTCAGCAGTCATTCACTTGCCATGATTTTTCTATACTTCAAACTGTTAGCAGACTACGAAATGACCGAAATCATCCAACTGAGATCCAATCGACATCCAACTGAAACGATTTTCATTTAGCAGACTTAGGGCCCGGTTCAGCATAACAACTGATCCAAACTATAGGTACCTATGCTTTTATTGACCTAACTAGGAATATTATGTAAGCAAAAAAGGTGCGAATATCTGTTTCTACCCTTGGGCGTGTCTAAAACACGAGCAAAAAATGATTTTACTTTTTTACTAATGATCTGTCTTCCCTTAGACTCTGCAAGGTCTTGGGCCAGATGTTGAGACAAGCTATTTTCTGTGTTCCAATTTCTAAATCTCAATACCTACACAAAGGCATGTTATAGCTGATAAACTGCAACATGCCATTGCAACAGGTATGAAGTGCGGCGAACCTGCGCGCTCCGCACGAGTAACCCAAGCCGCAGATGTAGTGCGACTGTGGTGCAAATTCAGTGCATGCCAAGTATTGCCAAGTTGTTGTCACCCGTGTTGCCTGGGGCGTAAGCGAAGGGTTAAATCGGATTGTGGCAGACTTTAATGTAATGAATGAATGACGAAGAAATGCTTTGGTTATTCAAACGTTGAGATTTGTGATCAGCGTCAAGCCTAATGAACATTATCACGAAATACGTTATTAGAAGGACATACTAAAGTTTGAGGAATCAGCACCTTTGCAGATCACATCAGCCTAATATTTTCAGTCCGATCAGTTCTTCCCAGAACAACTCCTTAGCCCAGTCTCGCCCCAAGGGCGTGATTGGGCTGGTTGTTTGAAGAACCAATCAATTATTTCCGGGTGAGCACGTGCTTCCCACCAAGCCGACAGGCGTAGTTTTGATTGCCCCGGGGTGAAAAACGTAAAGATAAAAAAACAATAATCCACTTCTAGCCGTTGACCCCTTCATAGTGCGCCACAAGGCGCAGTCTCCCGTTTTGGCATCCACTACTAGCCGCTCTCTTCAAGTCATCGGTCCATCCGGCCGGAGGGCGTCCAACACTACACTTGAGGAGGCAACACAGCTCGTAGTACTCTACGGTATTCATTCACGTAGACGGTTAACAATTTTAAACTATTTTGTGCTGTATCTAGTATCCGAAATGCTAGCTTTTGATTGTGATAGATATATCCGATGGTGTCGTGCTGAAATAGAACAACTAGTCCGAACAAAACAATTCGCTGGATGATTGGATCAATAATAAAATAGAAAAGTTGTACATTTAAATCTAATTATCAAAAATAATACATTACTCTATGTATGGACCTTCGAAAAATTCAAAGTTTGAATTAATAAATAGAAAAATTATATAAAAGTAAGTGATAAGACGTCATCTATTTTACATACAATAATACAAAATATCGTTTTAAACTGTATCTCATTTGACCTAAGGGACTCGAGAGTAATTGGTGTATTACAATTTTTAGGCGAGAGGCTGACAACCTGTCACTATAGATGATACACATGTTTTCCGAAACAACCTTAGAAAACAATACTCAAAAATGTCAGACGTGGCGATAGCGACCGTATTCTTAAGGCTGTCAATGCTCTGCCTACCCCGCAAGGGATAAAGGCGTGATATATGTATGTATGTATGTCATTTGACCTGCCAGTCATTATGCCTATTCTTAATTTATGTAGTCCGATATTCAATGCAATTCACGTATTTCACGACATATAAACTTGCGAAGACTAAACAAAAACCTACCTACATTTACAAGCTAAAACTGTAAAACAAGTGTTTACAATAACATGTGTATTTAACAGACCGTTTCGCAGAACTTACCTAGCTGGAAGCCAAAAATCTTTAACTTTGTAGTATTGAGTCCAAACTTGGGCCATAATTTTCAGTCTGGAAAGTTAGTTGTCATGAGCAGTAAATGTGGTTTTAAGGATCGCAATACTTGAGTCGTTCGTCAACTCGTCCGGACCAGTTTAGTACCTATCGGACGAGATAACGAAATTTTTATTCTACCTATTTTACTATCCGTAAATTTGTCCGATTGCTACTTACGTGGGTACTTTTGTACAGTCGGCATGAAAATAACTTAATCATAATCATTTAAAAAAAATCAAAATATCCCTTTAGAATGCCCGAAAATTCCTCAAGTGGTTTTAGTGCGACAAAAGATGTCCCAGTTATGTTTACACCTGGATTTGTTTTATAATTTATTAACCAAGTACTAAAAATAATCGATCTTCAAAACGTTTTTGTTTTTCTTTGAAGTAAAATACTATCAAAATCAATACAATGAGTCGCATACTATGCAACACAGATCACAAAAATCGTGTCTTTACACAACTGTAGGTAATCACTCTAATCATGAAAATTATCAAATCTTTGTAAAGTTGCACAAAATAGCTGGAGGCAGCACGACGTCTAATTTCAATGATGCAAAACTTGAAAACGAGGTAATCTCATTATTCTAATCAATCGCTCTATTGCATGCAAAGCCACAAATTACGCCTTTCTTTCTAAGGTGTAGGCAGACACTACTTTATTTCACTTACTACAAATTCGTACCTACACACTTCATTCACCTCCATTACAATCATCAATCTTTTCATGCACGCATGCATTTCGTCGGTTTAGGGTACTCTTGATCTGACCTTATGCTACTTATGACGTATGCAAATCTATAAGCTTTCCAAACGCTTAGTTCCAAGTGTGAAAACGTCTAGAAACAAAAATCGTTTGTCTGTAAAATCAGTTTCCTGATGAAATTGAACGTGACAACTTCATAAGAATATACTGATGAAATGGTTGCATTTTTCATAAGAAATTTTTAATTTATTTGTTTGATAAATAATATATATACGCTGTCGAACGCGGAGGCCAATTGTGCTTCTTTGTCGCTCGTTCCACACTCTCGCTTGCACTTCAAGCTTTAGAGTAAGGTGACGCTGCATGAGCCAAGGTTTTTGGGGCGTGCAGCCGGCTCGTAAGACGCTGTCACGTCAAAAAAGCATCACCACATTTCTGACTAAGAAAGGAAAAAGCAACAATCATAAGACGACCAATACAGCGCACTATAGTGGTGCGACTGGTCTGATAGTGTGGACAGCTGAAAGCTGCTATATGAAGATTATTACAGGATAGCCCGCCAGTGATAAGGCGTGATATGTGTATGGATGTATATATTACAGGATTTATACGGTGGACATAAAAGTAAATTTACTGGTTGACGTTAGCCTAAAGGCTCAAAAACCAACAGAAGCCATTCCGCAACGCTTCGGCCGTAGAAGATAATTTCACAACCAAAGATTTATTTTTGGAATTCTGCAACTCTCAGCTTCATAGACACTTCGCGGAGAGTGGCGAGTCGGGCAGTCGGATACCGGAATTTAATTGAAATAGTTATCGAACAGAACCCAGACGTGTATTTGTTGCAGGAGATCAAGTGAAGATTTCAGAGTGAGGAATGTAGAGGCAATCCTGACAACGAACTAAACGAAGCCAATTATCAAGCAAAAGAAAGCAGCAGCAAGTAAACAAGTACCTTAAACTGCACACAGTTCAGAATGAGCGAGTGGAGTTTCCTACCTGATTCTCTGAAAAATGTTTCTTTTGGATGCCTAAACTATTTCATAGATTTCTAATCCAGAGACGGATAGGCATGATCTAAAATAAATTGAAGTAGAATAATATAGTGTTAAACTGCTATAAAAATGTGGAAAATTACACAAGGAGGAGCCAAAGTTTTCGTCGTCGAAATCGGTCCACTGTTGTATGTACCTCACTCTAAAAGAGTGTTAGCCATACAATACAAACTAAAGATAGAGAGTGTAGATTCTCTTTGTCAAATTTTACGACACCTTCGGTCAGAAAAAGGGTGATGCTATATTATGTCGTTACATTTTCTTACATAAAGATTCAATTTTGTGTATGTAAAGGTATTTAGCTTCACGTTTTAGACAGTAACCCTCTACACTATTCTTCGCTTTGAAGCAAACAAGGTTGAAAGAGTTTTTAACTTGATTTCAGTTCAATAATTTGTTCTTGGTGCTAAGTCGGAGGGCGGGCTCGCAAATCTTGTTCGTAAGTTTTTTAATTACGTTTCTGTTTGTGTCAATTTAGCTGTTATTCCAGGATTTAATGGCAAATGCGTCTGATTCGATTATTCCTGCTGAGCTGTTAAGACTAAGAACAGTTTTGACATTTATTTTATTTTACACAGGCTATTATAAGATTGCTTGCCGTGTCATGTAAGTACTAAACATACAGAACAAAGAACTAATTAAACAATCAAGCTAAAAGTGATAGGACCAAAAACCTTTGACTGCCGTCGCATAGACTATGGAAAATTCTATGCTGAAATTACTAACTTTTTTTAAAGGACACACGTCACTAAGAATACAAACTATTGTGGTACCTATAAAAGAAGTATGTCGTTTTAATATAGAAGCTACACAAATTGTGCTTTTCAAAATAAATCGTAACAAGCCTCGTTTGAGGGCTTTCGGTAAAATTTTCAACCATGCCATGTGTTTCAAAGAAGAATTTTGCCGTTTTATTAAAGAAGCTAGAAATAATTCACTATTCAAAATATATCGAAAGAAGCCTCTTTTGAAGGCCTGCAGAGAAATTCCGGACCACATGGTATAACCAGAACAAAGCATATCTTCCACAGTAATCTCCTGAGAAATTGCTCTGTAGCAGCTCGCCTGTGTACAAATTTTTCTTCCCGTCCTTATTTATTCCTTATACACGTTCCTTCCTGGATCCGCAATAAATCACATTTTATTGTATCGTATCCTATTCTTACTACAGAGTAAACTCATCTAAACCCGGAGACAGCGCTGAGATATTAAAATGTAAGAATAGGTATCAGCAGATTTCTAAACCTTTTCAACATTGCAACTGACTTCGATCTTCAACACGTTGTTTTTATAAAAATATTAAGCGGCGTCTATTGCATAGAGGAAGATGGGAAGCACCGGATAAAACTGTTATCTGGGCCCCTTGTATTAAATACTTACTGACACATTTCGTCAATTTAAAATTAAATAGAATATAAGCTGTAAAACTATTAGCTGCAAATATTTTAAGTGGTGAACCAGTCCATGAAACTGGACTACTTTCCCAAAGAAACATAGGTAGTTGTACCTTCCACTTTGACTCGCTCGGCTGCCACATTTTGTATGGGAGGTCCAAATTTATTTTTCATATTTTGACCTATGTTTCTTAGGGAAAGTTGTTCAGTTTCATGGGCTGATTCACCCCATAATATTTGCAGCTAATATTTTTACACCCTGTATATCCAATGTTTAGTTAGACGTTGCGAGCCTTCTACTTGTATTTTATACTATACATAGGTACTTGTCTGAATTTCTATTTAAGATTATATTTGGGACTGTCTATGATGAATTACTTAAATCCAATGATATTATATTGTTACCAGCTTACATACCGGTCGTTAATCGACCAACACACACACACAAATCACGCATATATACCTGGCCGTATAGACAGAGCGTTGACGACTGTAAAATTACGGTCGTTATCGCCACGTCTGACAAATACTTGAGGGTCGTTTTAGACGAGTCACTATAGTGACACTTTGTCAGTCCAAAAACACACCAGACACCAGGCTTCATCGTTTAGGTTTCAACTCGAAGCTACAAGCGAATTGTACAAAACGAGCAACTTTTTAATAAAAAGGCACCGAAAATTATTTCGCTGTAACTTTTCACAAATTATAACGCTCCTCATCTCAAAATGTTTCGTTCATTCATCCAGTATTTCTTTATCATTTTTTGAATAGTAATCATTTTCTTTGTAGCTGGCTTCCCCTAATACCGTTGTTGGGTTTTCGCTACCTTTATTATTTTGGTACCTACTTAACAGAATCTGATATACAATGATCAGCAGAAAGCATTTCTGGTGGCTTATTTCATCATTTTGTAAAACTTAAGGTGATTTTGTCATGTGGCTTAGAATTGCATAACCCATGTTCTACTAGAGGGAGGGATGTAAAAAAATATTAGGGATGATTCGAGGAAATCAACATCTTTAAGAAGTACTGTGTTTGCCAAAAATCTTTTTTAGCTAACGGGTATGGTACCAGTAGATAGACCCATGTTTATCTGTAGATCTGTAATCATGAATTTTTCTGAAAGTTCTGAACTCAACCTGTTATACTGAACAACTTTTGCCGTATTATTTGTATTTTGATCTAGGTTCCTTAGGAATGCTGTTCAGTTACTGAACTTAGCATCTTCTGAAATGTCGGTCGTTTGCTATTACCCGGTATTTTTGATCTACATCATAATATCATAATTCAAATTAAAATAATGTGACTGACTTTGTTATTTTCAATAAGAATTCTACGAAGTTGGATTACAGAAAAACCGTAGAAAACACTGTAAAATCTTTGTGTCTAAAATTCAGTGTCCGCTCAAGATATTCTCATGAAAGCCCTCAACTGAAACTAACCTAAAACTTTCATTGTTTTCCCAAGGTAATCTTGTAAAAACATCTCAAGTCTAGATACCAGATTAGACTGCAGACAATCTGGCTCACTAACAGATTTATAAAGATCATAACTTGGCAGAGACAGCGGATATTGAACGAGCTCTGTGTACTGTTAGTAGTCGTAGTGATGTTAATAATGTACCTTATACTATTGATAGTTTCAAGAGGCGCTTGCTTAGAATAGCATCATTTCTTTCCCGCGAGAGTAAGAGGCGGCTAATTAGCTCGAAGGTTTCAATTGTTTCTTGTGTATCTATCAAAGTTGTTATTGGTTGATACAAAATTATCGGAAATGAATTTCCAAGGTTTGTCAATCTTTGCGATGAATATTTTACGGTTATTTACACGCTGACTACTCTCAAGGGATGAAACGTGATTATGTGCGAGAGAAAAGTGCAAAATTTGTTTAGCTGAATCAGTCTTTCAACGTAGGTTATCGACATTTCGATAAAGTATAGTATCACAGCACTATGCAGTGCAACGTCGGTAAACAAGCCAGGTAGCCAGTTCATCATTTAAGAATACGCCTTCTGCGCTTCGGGTCCATACTTCGTGGATAGGATCAACTTGGACCTTAAGTTTGTAAATAGACTGGACACTATTCGTCCTTACTGAATATTCATTTATATTTGGTGTTGCGAATTCACAAAATTATTATACATATATATTTCAAGGAGTTCAAGTTTATCCTCAAAAATGTCAGACGTGGCGATAGTGGCCGTATTCTTACGGCCGTTAACGCTCTGCGTACCCCGCAAGGCATAAAGGCTTGATATTATGTATGTATGTATGTAAGTGTTACCAAGTAACAGGTCGAAATATGAAATAATTTTTTGACATCTGATACAAAATGTAGTCAATTTGTTCGGGGGTCCAAATTTTTTCATATTTCAACCTATGTTATGGGTAAGTTGTTTAGTTTCGTGGCTTATTCAGCCCTTAGCAATTTGCACCTAATATTATTACACCTTACACGAAAACGTTTTTCTTTTTTTTTTTATCATACTCTGGACTTAATTTTTAAGGCAACCCATGCGCAATATATTTTTTGGCATATTTTAACTTTCTTCCATTTAATAGCTCGGTGAAGATCGTTGTGTGGCGGGATCCTCAACTTATGTCGATTTCATACTCATACATACGCCTTTATCCCTTGCGGGGTAGGCAGAGCGTTAACGGCCATAAGAATACGGTCGCTATCGCCACGTCTAACATTTTTGAGGATTGTTTTCCAAGGTTGTTTCAGAAAACATGTGTATCACTATAGTGACAGGTTGTCAGCCTGCCGCCCAAAAGTTGTAATACACCAATACCCTCCAATCCCTTAATCGCCTCTTACGACACCCGCGGAAAGGATATGGGGTGATGCTATTCTAAGCCGGCATCACACGGCAGATTTCATACTCGTAACAAATAATACCGGAAGAGAACTCACTTTGAACAAGGAAGGACATAGAATAATCGTCTCATAAGGTAATCAACAGAATAAAATGAGCTTCATAGATGACAGTAAGAAAAGCCCTTACGATTATGATCAGAAAAAGGTCTTTTTGCAAGCACCTATGTTAATCATAAGACCGTTAGAACCACAAAGAAACTGACAGATTACTTCTGAGTTTTATTCAGCACATCTGTCGATCGGTAAAAAAATGTCTGAACATTAGAGATTCTGATAAAAAATACCGACCAAGTCTTATAGGTTCCGATATTTCAAAACAGATGTTCAATTTATTAAGAAGATTATTAAGCAAGTATTATAATTTCTAGGATTAGTAAAAATTTATGCCGTGTTATGCCAGCTTAGAATAGCATCACCCCAAATCCTTCCCACGGGTGTCGTAAGAGGCGACTAAGGGACTCGAGAGTATTGGTGTATCACATTTTTTAGGCTACAGGCTGACAACCTGTCACTATAGTGATACACATGTTTTCTAAAAACAACCTAGGAAAACATTACCCATACCCATTATACATACCCCGCAAGGGAGAATGGCGTCATATACATATATGACGCCATTACACATACATATGTATGTATGTATCTTTCAACTTGCTATCTTTTCCATTATCGTGCAAACAAAAATAGATGAAATGATTATAAGTTTTGTCATCGACATGCTAGGAAACGTCAGGACTGGGCCCCCTTAACAAGTTTGCTTTAACCGAGAAAAATATTTGTCAAAAACCTATCGAGATACCGTATTTGCTTTCCGGATACGAGCACTAGTAAGTCTAACCTAGTGTTGTCTCGCTTGTCGTGTGGGACACCGAGTCGTCCAACGACCCGATGAACCCTAGTGTCACATTTTTTTAGCCGCCTTCTACAAGTAGCAGGCTTCTGAAATGGTTGTGTAACGACCGCTGTCAAGTGATCATAGACAGCAACCGGGACCTACGACTTAACGTGCCATCCTAACAACGGAACCATCTTCCTTACGTACAATCGGAAGGTTCAGCCCGCAATGTCCTAACCAGACTGGGAGCAAATTCACAAAGTGATAATATCAACTTTGTGACTGACCCACCGAGAAATGAGCCCGGAACACCGAGAATCAAACCCGGAACCTTCTGTGTCAAAGGCAGTCGCACTACCACTGCGCCACATCGGTCGTCATCTAGTGTAGTGTGTACGTTACATTTTTTCTATTTTCTTTACAGTGTGTTGGCAATGCTCCATCGTTTCACTTACTTTGACAATGCTGAGTGTTTCATGTTGACTTGTTTATAAAATTTTACTCTCGTAATTACCCGCCACTTCAACTTTGTGTCTCTGGACATGAAAAATTGGAACCCATGTTTCGTTTGCGATGGAAAATTTGCTATCTGACAGTCCTTGCCCCGTTCGTACCAGATGGCGTTGTGATAAGTTATTATTTTGACATTTGAGTTATTTTGATATTTAACTAGACAAAATACATTACATTAGGAAGGAAACTTATTTTAGTTTAGCTCATCGCCATCTATGTAAACTTTAAGATTGCCTAGAAAAATTCTTGTATTTTCCTTAGAAATTCCAAAAAGTACACGTCCAAGGTTTCATGAACTTTTCTTTTAGTACATTTTAGTTTGAGCCAGGAGCGAAACAAAGAACCTGGTAACGTAACGTTATGGTGGCAATTTTTTTTTGTTCAGCGTCACCTCGATTTGCTTCAGTTGGATGTCGATTGGATCTCAGTTGAATGATTTCGGTAGTTTCGTAGTCTGCTAACAATTTGCAGTATAGAAAAATCACAATGGCAATGAAAGTTGAGTTTAGATGGCCTTACAATGACAAAAAATAGTAGATTTGGGGCCCTGGAGTTGGTAGCGTTAGTTCACAAAAAAATATTTTGAATATCATAAAAGAAAATAATGGCCAAGTAGGTATTCCAGGCAATATTGTGGAAGACTTATAAAAACCACAATTTTCCTCCGCATTTGATCCCAAGAACAGTGTTTTTATTTCTTTGCACTCTTGACCTTTCCTGTATAAGGCATCAGTCCTCCTATTTCCTCATAAATGTGTTGCCACCCTTACATAACGAGTATTGGGCTTATTATTTCCGCTTGTTTTTTTCGTATGGAACACCGAGTAGTCCAACGACTCGAAGAACCCTGCGACCTCGTGATGTCAGATTTGGGTTCTTCTTATCGAAACGTCCTGAATTTGATTTACAACGTTATCGTTATAGCAGTGAAAAAAAAACTGACTCATAAATTTCGAAGATTACAAAGTATATGAACCTATAGGTATTATACTATAGTATAGTGTGCATGTAAACGTTTAATTAAAATTGCATAACGAAATATTAAAAACTTTCAAATGGTACAGGTGTTTAGTCTAAGAAACGGGACAAAAACGCGATTTTAGAGCATTTTTTGCGATTTTTTTTATCGAGAAAATTTATGAATGTTTTGTTTACCCTGCTTTGGTTTCCAGAGTTTTCTAACATATAGTTAGTTATCTTAAAAGAGACTTGACGACATTTTCGTCTCGTTTTTTTAGATTTGAAGAAATGGTATTGAAATTCCAAACACTTCTCCACTTTTGTGCGGTTGACTTCTAAGTAGAGGACGTCACCTAAACACCGTAAATACCATAATTTTACGATCGTTAACGATCTGCCTACCCCGCAAGGGATAAAGTCGCGATTTGTGTATTTGTACGAAGTCACATCATAACTCATAATAAACCTCTCACACAAATTCATTCATATTATACCTGTGTTTGGAAAAGTTGATTGCAGTTTTCTAAATCACCGCTTGAAATATACTTAATCAAATTTTTTTATTCGTAATTTCCGGCCATTAGCCAATTCAAGACACTGACACCAGAGTTCAGTGGCTCATTTAGGGATCCAACATCCAAACAAAGGATCGAAATTATTTCTGCATGGGCACTGAAGCATTCTTAAGTATCAAGAAGTTGGCAAAACGGCATCCGGGTACAATAACTTGTTACGCCAGCTCTAAACTTGGCGAACAGTTGTTCTGGATGGTAACTTCGCAAAGATTTTTGCTTACAATTAAAATTGTATTGTTTATTTATTTAAAAATAGAACAGGAAATGGATGGCCAGAAAAGTGGCTAATGGCTAATCATACGCATATAACACAACATTTTTTTCTTTCTTGACATGAACTCGTTTTTATTTTATTTTATTTACCACCTAACGTTACATGCTGTTTGGTTAGCCTGGCCTGCCCCGAGGCAGTGCAGTGCCTTAGGAGCTAGTTTTAAGTTTTTAGTCCACCTGAGCCGCGTTTACACTAGGTTCATAAAATTGTTGTAAGAAATAAAAATATGTAGGTACTCACTGTCCATCTTTCTCTTTTTTACAATGACTAATACTTGAACATCAAGAGGATAAATGAAAAATTTACTACATACATACATACATACATATATCACGCCTTTATCCCTTGCGGGTGAGGCAGAGCGTTAGCGGCCGTAAGAATACGATCGCTATCGCCACGTCTGACATTGTTGAGGATTGTTTTCCAAGGTAGTTTCAGAAAACATGAGTATTACTGTAGTGACAGGTTGTCAGCTTGTCGCCTCAAAATTGTAATACACCAATACTCTCGAGTCCCTTAGTCGCCTCTTACGGCACCCACGGGAAGGATGTCGGGTGATGCTATTATAAGCTACTGATGATACAGGTTCAATACGCTAGTACAGAAATTGACAAACAATGCAAATCTTTTAGGCAGTAAAGACAATTCAAACTATGAAAAAGGAAATCAAGATTCACCATAAAACTAAATAGGTACTGCAAAAAGGAGGAGCAGAAGCGTGTGGGTAAACAAGGGTCTAGTGATGTGATAGCAATTGCAGGACATGCGACAACAGCATCGATTCTGCCAGTCATTTCCTAAAAGAAAGCCGTGTCTTTGGTAAAAGGAATATACAGGTGTAAAAAAAATAGTTGCAAATATTTTAAGGGGTCAAGGAGGCCATGAAACTGAAAAAAAATCTCATAGAAAAATAAAAAAAATATTGGACCTCCCATACTAAATAACCAGCCGACCAAGTCAATTTGTATGTTTTTCAGTTTCACCCCTTAAAATATTTGCAGCTAATATTTTTACACCTTATAACTACACCTACATAGGAAATGCTCGATAGCTTAATGAAACGTAGAGAGGACCGTTACTCACTGTTCACGTTACAAATTAGCGGGAGACAAAAATCCATAGGCACAAATCACTTTGCTCTCCAGGGGAGAAAAGATGCAACTGTCAAAGTTACGCAGAAAGGAACGAAAATCTAATATATTTTTGCAGGCAAAATGGAAGACTTGGCTGAATGGACTTACTGCGTTTATTGTACGTAATTATTAAAAAGAAAAACAATACCGCGTGAATTCGCATCGATTTTACATGTAATTTTTTTAGGTTTATTGAACAATTCTGTTATTAGTAAGTATTCCTGTTTTTTTATTCTTGCAGGGGTAGTATATAAAGCACTATGTATCACTTGGAACAAAAACCGATTAGAAACTCGTCTGTATTGATGACCTCAGCTGCGCTTCGGGCTTCAAACTACACCCTCGCTAGCAATCGATTCGTTTTTTATCACGTGATCAATGTAGGTACAAATTTTTCTTATAGTATAATCCATAGGACTCCAGCAGAGGTTTTACCACACAGTGAAGAATGTGATGTCGCTCAATGAATGAATGAGTGTCGTAAGTTCGGATCCCGCTCGTGTGATTTTTTACTTTTAGAAATGTTGACGTTCTGATGCATGGGTAGATATCACGTGATTCAAATAAATTAAGGGCATGCAGATAATGACGAATATCAACTGACACAAATGTCTAAGAAACGTGTCGCGAGAATCGAGGACAAGACAAGCGACATCACACAGCCCACAAGATGCAATAAACACTACCCGCCAAACCAGAAACATAAACGTTATCAAACAGATGATACGACACCAAGTACATTATTTAGATACGTTTGTTCTACAGAGCTCTAAAAAGCGACAAAACACTTGGCAAGATCCGCACGACTGATGCAATAAGTACAATCTGCCAAACAAGAAACGCAAACACATAGTACCACACCAAGTAGTTCGATAGGGTTGTTTCACCGTACTCTAAAAATTGTGTTCGACGGCAAACAATGTGTAGAGCGCGGACCCGCGGACAAGACTCAGCGTCCTACAAGAAACGAATTCTTTAATAGAGCACTGAATCGACGAACAAAAGCAGGACTGCTATAGGTTGTATTACAGATCATATTGGAAAGGATAAGTAAGATGCCCACGTTAAAAATTGGATAGAGGTGGCTCAAGAGATAAAATATGGAAGAAGAAGAGGAAGGCTTTGCCCTTAGGCGGACACCTTAAGTCTTATAATAATAACAAGAAACATTTGATAAACTAAAAAAAGATAACGAGGGCATGGGAGAACCACTTTTAAGTCACAGAGGTTTGTCACATTGCTCGCCTTTTTTTGGAATATTTCTAATCAAATTCAAATAGGAACTATGTGGAACACATTTTGGACCACGGCTTGACACCTCAATTGATGTTTTTGTAACATTTTTAATCAAATTCAAACAGGAACCAGGTGGAACACATTTTGGAACGTGGTAGAAGCAGCCTTAAGTCGCAGAGGCTTGTCACATCGATTGAAGTAGTTGCACGCCTTCGGTCGTAACGTTTTTACGAGCTCAGAAGGCTCTTAATCCACAATAACGCAGCCAACGATGTCAATGAGCCCAGTTTTATGTCTCAGACACAGTTGATAAATTAATATTTAGCTGTCCTGCCTGGCTAACATGCGTGCCGCGATATATTTTGTCGTATCATATGCGCATAATGTCACTACGGAAGAATGCGTAAGTTATTCGCAGTGAAGTTAGTTGCAGAAGACATGTTGCGGTGACAATATCGTGGCACGCATGTTGGCCATGCTGAGCTCAGTTTGCCGTGTGGTGTTCCTTAGGATAGTATCGCCCCAATTCTGCCCGTGGGTGTTGTAACAATCGACTGAAGGATAATCATCAATTGAATGGACAGCGTTCCCTGTGAATGCGACATCTTGCATTGCGCTCACCTGAGGCTTAAGGCCGACCGGTGCGTCGATAGCTCAGTGGCAGAGCAGTGGGCCGGGTTCGATTCCCGGTCGACGTTTGTAAATTTTTCAATTTCTTGTTTTCATTTATGATTATGACAATAATACAGCACTGTGAGTGCAGTAAATCCCAATAAGTTGATATATCCCGTAATGATAACTGTAGTAGATGTAGCCTAGAAGTAAGAAATCATACTTTTTGTCAGAAAAACCTATGAATCGTTTAGCAACTACGGTAGGACTATTATATGTAAGTAATGCTAAAACGAAAAGTCTCACCCTTTCTTTTGATCTTTTTTCACGCGTTTTACTACAAAATACGAGTACTAACCTATAAGCCGATAAGTTCAATGAATCCAATTTATCGCTACTTTGTGGCTAAGGTACTACTTTGTACTTTTCATAGGATTTGTGCAAACTATCCACACTCTCCAACAAAAGTTTCTATCGGACGTCCTCTGAAACGAATTCCTGCAGTGATTTCGTGCGAATAGCTACGAATTGTGCAAAGGTGACCACACGTTATAATTTACGTAGAACCAAAAAACTTAATTCAGCAAACATAAGCTCAAATTTTGCTCACTTTGAGGGTTTTAGGCACCAATTATAAGAATAAATTATTTAAATAACAATTATTTATGGCACACAATAAAAGTTACGGAACAAATACTAACAGAAAAAGGACGTAACAGGTACTATTAGACTTCTGTTACTAAAAAAGGGTTATATTGAAAACCTCTTTATTAATTCCTTAGTCAGGCCATGCTAAAACTGAAATCACACTTTATGAAAGTATTCTCAACAGTAAATGAGTCAGTTTTCTCACCCACCTCATGTTGTAGCTAAACCTTACCCCTCTCTCTAGGGGTCGCGACCCTTAATTGAAAAACAATGCAAGCTAAGTGCAAAACCCTGCTGAGGTCGTGGCAGCTGTAGTAAGCGCAGAGTGGTGAAATTACCCCCTGTTGATCACTCACTGAGCACTACGTAAGCGACACTTTTTAAGGTCTGAACACACTGCCTCCGTTTGTGGTCCCCGCAGAATGCCAAGACCAGGACCGGCCGGCAGTCAGCACCCAGACGGTCGGGCGGTGGAGTCTCCCCGATCAGTTCTTCCCAGAACAACTCCTAAGCCCAGTCTCTCCCCAAGGGCGTGGTTGGGCTAGTTGTTTCAACAACCAATTAATTATTCCGGGTGAGCCCTCACTTCCCACCGAGCTGCCCGGCGTAGTTTTGATGCCAAAAACATATAGGTCATAAAAAAAATGCCTCTGTATGCAGCTCGTAGATCTAATCACGCGTATACATGTCCGTCATCGCTGTCATACCGGGCTCGCGCGTACCTACGGATGCGTGCCTACGAACGCAACGCAAGGGCAGAGCTGTGCGTGTCGGAACGTGTTCGGTTTAACGTTCAATAGTGAATCGCATAGAATACACGTCCACCGCACGCATCTGCCGTGCCGCTCTGCGTAGACGGCATAAACTACACAGGTGCGTCTTTTGGAAGCTGCGTTGCGTTACCCTACGCCTTACGCACATGTGCACGTCTACGCAACGCGTTTGGTGTGTCGTTTCTCATACGTTCCCATACATTTCAACCGGTACGCGCGTGTAAACGTGTTGCACACGGCGGCAGTGTGCTCTGCCCTTAAAAATCTTGACTTTTCGACACTAAGCTTAAATAAATCAAGTTTGAATCGTGTCAAAGGGTAAGGTGTAAAAGTATTAGGAAACTAGGTCTGTACTAGGTACAAACAATTTCCCTATTGTGAAGAAGATTAATTTTTTACTATTCTTTTCTGACAGTGTATCCAGAAACACGTTCTTATTATTATATCCTGATGTATATAAAATTATGGTCACTTTACATTGAATAACTACACCGTACCATACAAGCGTACAATAGACGCAGCTTTCAAGAACCTTTCGTTAGTTTAACGACTCCAGTTCGAGGGGTTACACTACTACACTGTTAAATCTGTTTTAACTTAGCTAAAATAAAATAAGTTGCCTCTATACTAGGTGTAAAAAAAAATGCCGCAAATATTTTAAAAGGTAAACAAATCCATGAAACTGAAGAACTTTCTCCAAGAAACAGAGGTCGATATATCGAGCCCACAACCGTTTAGGCAAAAATGACGTTTTACATGACCACCGAACTTCAATTTGAAGATGGTACCCCATAATCTCTCTCTCTCTTTTCGTGTGGGACACCGAGTCGTCTGACGACCCGATGAACCCTAGTGTCAGGATTTTTCAACCGCCTTCTACATGTAGCATGCTTCTGACATGGTTGTCTTACGACTGCCGTCTAAGTAATCATAGACAGCAACCGGGACCTACGGTTTAACGTGCCACCCGAAACACGGAACCATTTTACTTACGGATAATCAGGTGTTTCAGCCCACAATGTCCTAACCAGACTGGGAATAAATTCACAAAGTGTATTACACTTTGTGAATTTAATTATTATTCACAATATCAACATTGTGAGTGACCCACCGAGAATCGAACCCGGAACCTTCTGCGTCAAAGGCAGTCACACTACCAGTGCGCCACATCGGTCGTCCCATAATAATGAGTTACAAGATAAATTCTGTTTCACGAACAATAGGCTGCATCTATAACCTACCGCTATCTACCTAAAAGGTGTTCCAAATGATATCTATTCTAGAAATACATTGTCAAATGTATCTTCGAACCCGTAACACGAAACACGTCGCTTTGTATCTAGTTCTATTGTTCACTGAAGTAAATAAACTGGGATTTTCTTGAGAGATCTGAGAAATAAACAGGATACATATTTTTGAAATATTTACAACACATTACAGCTACATTAAAGCGCGTAAAATATTTTTTCGCCATCTGCAATACGCTTTTAATTTTCCTCCCCATGTGTAAAGTGTGCAGTGTGATGCCTGCATATAATAGCATCAACACCCGCGGGATTGTTGTAAGAGGCAACTAAGGGACTCGAGGGTTTCATGTTTATTACCACGTTTTACAACTTTAGGCGACAGGCAGACAACCTCAATGCTTGCTAGACGTGGCGATAACGACCGTAATTTTACGATCGTTAACGCTCTGTCTACGCCGCAAGGGATAAAGGCGTGATTTGTGTATGCGTATGTATGTATGTGTAAAGTGTGAAAGTACAAGGACCGAACATCAAACATCAAAAACCTTCAGGACCAAAATGTTGAATTCTTAAAATGATAAGTTCTAAAATTTTGTTTTATTATACACGTACATCAAGATACGACATGACTAAAATAGTCTTTGAAACCTACTAACTACCCTTTTCCAAACCCATTATTTTACGTGAAAGTGACAGCGCTATTTTTTTCACTTTATAAATAACATAAACACTATTTTTCTTTATTTGTTGGCGTTTCCATTTTGATTTCGCCAGTGTCAGTAAGTAAAGTTTCCAGCGCAGCTGCGTCGGGAGGTGGCTACTGTACCCTACAGTATACAGATAGTGTCATCTATAGGATCTGAGGGCCTCCTCTTGATACCATCCGGAAAATTCACATAATTTGACAAATATGCGAATTTGACAAATAAATTATGTAATCAATCAGTCTTAAAATTTGAGAGCCTCAGCCGTTTTCATCCAGTCCTTCTCACCCAAGAGATTCTGTTTGTTATTGTTTCGATTTACGCAGATAATTTCACGTAAATCGTTCCTATAATTCGGTCCATTCATTCGAACGAATGAATGAATGACTTCGGGTATTCAGATAATCACCGTCTGGGATCTAAGCAGTGATTAATTGTCTCCGGATGGAGTGTTATTGATGAAAATGCCAGTAAAAGCCGTGTTTGAACATGTTTTTGTTCCGATTGAAAGGTTTTTTAATAAGTATGTTGTGTAATAACTAACCGAAAAAAACCTTTTTTGTTTGTCTTTTTGTATTTCTCATTGAAGATTTTGTGAAAGGTTTCTTGATTAGAAAGTGATTCTGTTTGTACTAATCACGCCATTATCACAAGTAGGTAGGCTAACCATTTAAAATATTCTCAGCATTATATTTCATAGTGTGTGATGCCTGCTTACAATAGCATCACCCCATTTCTACTTAGACTAAGGGAAATAGAATGCGGGGAATGGGCACCAGCGTTTCCTATGAAAATCTACAAAACCTTGCACTGCGCTCGCCAATCCGCCTGCCAAGCATGGTAAGTACGGAAATTACCCCCAAATAGGGGAGGCCCGTTTCCAGTAGTCCACTTTTGTGGGAGTGGTAGATAATAAAACCCGGAAGCTTGGAG
This sequence comes from Keiferia lycopersicella, assembly GCA_029255805.1. NCBI lineage: Eukaryota > Metazoa > Arthropoda > Insecta > Lepidoptera > Gelechiidae > Keiferia > Keiferia lycopersicella. The sequence continues at coordinate 3,353,367 of JARACZ010000017.1, forward strand.
TCGAGCGAGTAGTCTATACCAATCTTTGCTACTAAGAAGCTTGTCTCTATCGTACTAGGTTCGTAATAAACCGTGAAATTGTATTGCCTTTGTAGAAGCCAGTATACGAACAGCTTTGCCAAGAAAGAAATTTTACAGTTGGTAAACATATAATCTTATTTGCAAACTAAATACATAGGTTCCACATTTTGTATCTGGTCCTGACATAATAGTTTGATTTAATTTTATAAAATGAGATTTATCATCCGAAAAAAAACTACATATAAAATACCTGTTACCATGTAGTCTACACACACAAACACACACAAACACAAAACACATACACACACACACACACACACTAACACACACTAGTACACTACTATGTTTTTACACTAATATTACTTTAGATATTGCATCTCAAGCAGATACGAGTATGCCGAATCTCAATATCTGGGAATCTGGCTGGCTTATTAAGATGAGCCTAAGAATAGATTTCTGCTTACCATAGTAAAGCCGCTGATATAATAACAAACATCAAATTCTCAAAATCAACATCTTTGAACTACTACGCAGCTCCAAAGATAATATCTAAATCAGTGTTTCCCAAAATGTAAAGTCTAAGCTCTGGTATAGGTACAACTTTATTGATCGCGTCGTCTTTAGGTACATAGACGTTTTTCATAGTCGTAGTGAAATAAAAGTAAACATAATAACATTATAAATCATAGTTTTGTCATTGATATGCCGTGTGATGCCGGCTTAGAATAGCATCACCCTATTTCATCCCGGGGGTGTTGTAAAAGACAACTAAGGGACTTGAGGTTCTCATGTGTATTACAATTTTAGGCGACAGGCTGACAACCTATCACTACAGTGATACACGAATCATCTGAAAAGGCTCTCAATACTTGTTAGACGTGGCGATGACGACCGTAGTTTTACGATCGTTAACGCTCTGCCTACCCCGCAAGGGATAAAGGCGTGATTTGTGTGTGTGTGTGTGTGTGTCATTGATAGACTGACCAAGAGCCCGCAATATTTGTCAGACGTGGTGATAGCGACCGTATTTTTACAGCTGTTAACGCTCTACCTACCCCGCAAGGGATAAAGACGTGACAAGTGTATGTATATGTATATTATAAATCATACTGTTGTAATGTCGAAGGTCAAGGTCGTCTTTGGGTTACTGAGCCACTTTTAGTTTTTTTGTTACCTGGTATGGTCAAAGTCAGGCTTCAAGCAGCATAGCTGGTAGAACGGTGCAGAATGATATTCCATGATCCTTAAAATCTACTGTCTAAGTCGGGGTAGAATTTCATTTTTTATTTTATTATTTAATCGCATGGTGTATATTACATTGGCGACTTCTAGTTATTTTTATTAATTTATATAATTATCTGATAAAGAATGCAATTGTTGACAGCGCATATTTCATTTTTTTTCTTTACCAGTAAACAATCTGTTTTCCTACTCGAGTTTCATGTCTTATTATGTATCCCATTTTATATTTTAACGTATTATCCTCATTTATTACAACAAATAATATAAAAATTTAATATGTGTTCCCATTATTGTTATACTATCCTTACAAAATTTATTTCTTCATTATAATTTAAACGCGTTTTGTTTCCCTAACTTTTACTTGACATTGGCAAAAAGCAAACTAGTGCCACAAACAAAAAAAAAACAAAAAACAAACAACATGTGGTTCTGCAACTATGAAACACATTAAGGGGTTTGAAACTTTGGCAACCACTGTTCTAAAACAAGTGTTATACAAGTAATACGCTATTATGAATAATAATGCGTGTGATGTGAATTCATGTTGAGGATATGTTATGCATACGAAAACTCATCATATGCATGAAAACGTATTTTGGGGTCGTGTTCTACTTAACATTTGAATATGGAGTAGTTACTAGGGGACGGTTGATTAGGCTCTGTTTGTGAGTGAGTGTTCTAATTATGAGTAAGGTGATATAAATACATACACATTTCACGCCTTTATCCCTTGCGGGGTAGGCAGAGCGTTAACGGCCGCAAGAATACGGTCGCTATCGCCACGTCTGACATTTTTGAGGATTGTTTTCCAAGGTTGTTTCAGAAAACATGTGTATCACTATAGTGACAGGTTGTCAGCCTGTCGCCTAAAAATTGTAATACACTAATACTCTCGAGTCCCCAAGTCACCTCTTACGACACCCGCGGGAAGGATGTGGGGTGATGCTATTCTAAGCCGGCATCACACGGTAAGGTATATATAATATCTAAATAGTGAAATATGTACAATGTATACCTAATTACTGAAAGCTCTTTAGTAAAGGCACCGTCTCTTTAATTTTGTGTCTTAAGGGCTTGCGCACTACAAGCTTCGCCATTTCTCTCTCTTTTCGTGTGGGATATCGAGTCGTCAAACGTCCCAGTGAACCCTAGTGTCAGAATTTTACAACCGCCATTTAATATGAGCTGTTTAGATGGGGACATTCAACAAATGCTGATTGAAAATGAAAATCTAGTGACAGTGGTAATTTCAGCAATATTTTGCCTTTATAATCTTGATTATATGAAATATTGAATTACAGGGTTATTTTTTGTCAGTACATACACTTTGTAGGTTGTTTTTGCTCATGATTCTGAACAACTTTTATTATGGGACTACCAGCGAAATCGCAAAAAAAAAATTGGGTGTTCTATACATTTTTGCCGAGTAGGTAGGGATTTTTCAATCTAGTACTTATCACTCGCGCTCTCTCTCTTTTCGTGTGAAACACCGCCGAGTCGTCTAATGACCCGATGAACCCTAGTGTCAGAATTTTGGCGCTACTGAGACAAATCTAACGATACTTTTATTATTTCAAGAACCGCGCAACCGTTTGGTTTTCTACTTGCCTACATACATACCTTTTTGTCTATCTACATACATACCTTTTTTATTTTGCCATTTTTCCTGAAATTTCTTGGCTAATCACCGACTCGACCGACTCTACCTCACTCATCTCTTTCAATGTCGAAATCAATTTCAAACACTTATCGCAATATCACAGATACACTTTGAGTAATCATGTGATACCCCGGGGGGAACAGCAATATAACAATAGCTATACTAATAATAAAACTATAGGGATATGTAATTTTTTTCAGTAGGTACTACTACTACTACATAACTTACCATCTATACGTACTATAATAATTTTAAGTTGAATTTCACAAAATAAAATTTTAATCAAATAAGTATCAGTACATATTATGCCGTGTGATGTGATGAATTTTTAGGCGACAGGCTGACAATCTACTGTCACTATAGTGATACACATGTTTTCTGAAACAACCTTGGAAAACAATCCACAAAAATGTCAGACGTGGCGATAGCGACCGTATTCCTACGGCCGTCAACGCTCTGCCTACCCGCAAGGAATAAAGGCGTTATATATGTATGTATGCACGTATGTACCTATTGTTAACAATATAATCATTCATATATTTATATTCTTAAGGGTATTACCAGTAAGAAATCATTCACGTTCAACAAATAAAACCGAATCACACAAACGTTTGTTCACACTTACAGGCATTTTATCATAAAACGGCAGTTTTCAACGTCGTCAAACTACAAATTGGCTGTATGTTACAACATTGTAACTCAAAGAGATATTCGAGTCAGCAATGAAATGAGACGTACCTATTAGGTATACCGGTGTAACTTAGTAGGTAACTGTATTCGTCTTCTTTCCGTGTGGCACATCGAGTCGTCCAACAGCCCGATACACCCTGATGTCAGAGTTTTGGAAAACTGTGTGAAAAAGTAATTGAGGCAGCTCATCATCATCACCATCATCATTTCAGCTAAAGGACATCCACTGCTAAACATAGGCTTCACCAAAGATTTCCACCTTGTCCAATTAGAAGCGGCCTGCATCCAGCATTTCCCTGCACACTTGACCAGATCGTCTGTCCATCTCGCGGGGTCTGTCTTACGTTGCGCCTGCCGGTACGTGATCTCCACTCGAGAATTCTTCTGCTCCACCGGTTATCGGTCCTTCGAGCAATGTAACCTGTCCATTGCCACTTGAGCTTACTGACTATCTTAGTTATGTCGGTTACCTTGAAACGTAGAGAAACGCCGAGCATAGCTCTCACCACACCTCGCTGAGCTGATAAACCTACACTCTCAAAAATAAATGCGTACTTGTATTAATAAGCTTCAAGTAATAATACTGCCACGTTATGACACGTTACGTCATAAAATCCTTAACATTATAGTGAAACCGTGCAACGAGGATGCTTTGAGGAGAATATTTCAGTTTTAGAAGTTTCCTTTGAGCAGGAAATTGAGCATCGACTCACTTTGATCTTCTTACGATCAATCCTAAAGCTTAACGGGTGAAACGTACCTGAAACGAAATAGAAAACATTTTAGCAAGAAAGTTTACTCAAAGAACTTTGATCGTTTGACTGAGGTGGAATCTGTATACTGATGCATACCTAAAAAGTATTACGGAGTTGCTATACTGTTATTATATTACCTATCTCTTACTCTTTTCGTGTGAGACACCGAGGCGTCCAACGACCCAATGAACTAATAATGTCAGAATTTTTAACCGCTTTCTACAAGTAGCAGGTTTCTGACATAGTTGTGTAACGATCGCCGTCTAAGTAATCAAAGACAGCAACCGGGACCCTACGGCTTGAAGCGTCATCCGAAACACGGAACCATCTTTAGCCTGAGAGATCCCACTGCTGGGCACAAGCCTCTCCTCGGTCTCCCCCCATTTGTTGCGATACAGTACCAGAGTTGTCCACGTCTTTGAATGTTTGTATCGTTTTCGGGGTCTATGTCTACGCGTGGACCTTGAAGTACCCGCGGTCAGAAAGCCATTGGCTTTCACTGGCTTTCACCTTAGTCAAGAATACTAACTATCCCCTAAGTCGAAAATTCTTTTATTGTAATTATACGGTCATCATCATCACATCAGCCTTTGCAATCAACTGCTGGACGTAGGCTTCCTCCAGGGTTCGGCATCCAATCGTTACCAGTTTTCCTAATTTAAAATTAATTTGGACTACCAGCCCGAAGTTCCTCACAAATGTTTGTTAATTATGAGAGAAAATATACATGCCATGCCATTTAAGAAAGCTCTTTACCTCAGACGTCTTCTTATAGGCAGCTTTAACCTGATTTTTATTGCACATCAACTCAAAGCTCCATAAAGCTTTCATAATCTAGAGATACGACGATTTTCCGCTTCTAGGAAATCTTGTTCGCTGTTTTCTCTGAAACCGCGATGAAACCTAAGTTTGACTGGAAAATGAGAACTCATAAAAAATCTTCAGTTTTATTTTTCTATTGGCTTTAGTAATTTGATGTGTTTATTAGCATTTCCGTATTTTTGGGACATACTATTTAGCATATTATAATAATCACGGTAAATATTTTAGTATTTTCATATTACAAGTCCTATTTCGTTGGTTTTCATGCATGAGAATATAATTTATAATTTGAATTCAGTGCAAATATTTCAAGGGGCTCACCTCCTTATAAAAGTTACCCGGCGGTACACGGCTAACACATTTTGTATGGGAGTTCGAAATTATTTTTTTTTTTCATATATCAACCTAACAAGTATGTATCGCCCGCAACAGCGCTTGGCAACCATAGACGGGCAGGCGTGTGTGATCTGTCGACCTCCGGAAGAAGGCTGTCGTAACCAGCTGCTACATAGAGGACCATACTCTCTACTACGTATGTAAAATGAAAGTCGAGAAAACCTACACAATTTCAACTTGTGTTCCTTCTGGGCAAAGTTGTTCAGTTCCATAACCTGATTCACATCCTAAATTTAAATGACTTGATGCGTCGTTCTAAAGGATTTGCACATTTGCAAATACCCGCATAATATGATAAACGGAATCCGCTCTATGTTTCACAACTGGCATAAACGCGACTGTTATTAAATTTGTTTTAAAACTTTGTTCTCAGCTCATATCAGTTGGAATGTTTGCGATCCTTATTTCAACTGAAAGTTTCAGCTTTATTACACACCGCGTCTGTATAATACACCTTTTATTTACATTGTGCAGTATGATGGTACGTAGTTATGTATTTTACACATCCTTGTTTAAAATATTATAGGTGTTTACATAATCTTATTAACCTGATTTTTATTTATGAGTAGGTACCACTTTATTGATATGAAGGCAACTTTAATCTGTGTCTCCAGGCTGGTGTCTATGATTATTTAAGACAACGGTCGTATCACCAGGTCCGAGGTATACCAATTACCTGTTTGCAATTACATACAAATTTTGTACAAACTGACAAAATTTAAATGTCGAACACAAGTTGTTTTGTTAACTATGAATAAAACTTGTTGAAAAAAAAAGTATATATGTATTAGTATCAGCTGTCTAGTTCCCATAGTACAAGCTTTGCTTAGTTTGGGGCTAGATGGCGCTGTGTGAATTGTCCAGGATATTTATTTATTTATTTATTTGGTACTCGATACCAAAATCGAGAATTCTTTACCGCTGTCCTAAACTATTGGAATAAACAAGAAAAACCAACGATTCGAAGTCAAATATGTACGTCTTGATTCGACATGAATCCGTCTAGTTACAAAACCCGCACACGTGTTCATGTTTACACATCAGAGACATCGTTCGCTTTGATTATTTCCTTCAATTTATTATAACACACGACACACAGATATATTACGACTTCGGGTAAAACCATGACGACACATGTATTTCAGTGACTTGGAAGAACAACCTACACAGGTCATCTCCAAACCAAACTAATTTGAATAAATAAATAGGTGTATCCTTGGCGGTTGCTCTACCGGCAAGAGCATACTTAGCTCTTAAATAAAGAAGAAGAAGTATCCATGACAATACTCACGTAGCGTTGGGTAACCCATTCTAACTTAAACCAAAACAGGCTTCTAGCCTCTACAGCTACACTCAATGTAGACTCTACACTTCTACAGTGTAATTTTTTAAAGTCTAACTAGCCTCAGTGAGATACCGCCAGCTTGCCAATGTCTTCGCAACATCAAGCAGAACTTTCTCCACAGAAATCCATTTCCATCATTATCATATTTTGTGGGATCAACTAAGTAAACATGAGAGTAGATATCTTCATTTTTATTGTATAAGTTTTTGTGGGTCTAAAATATTTCGAGTGGTTTATAGTAAGTACCCGAGTATTTTCTACCGTACATTCACACACTGTGTTCCCAGTATCAATTCAAGAGCGGCCGGTCAGTGTCGACTAGTAATAAATCATCGTATACAGGGTGTAAAAAAATTTGCTGCAAATATTTTCAGGGCTGAACCCCATGAACCCCGTGAAGCCCATGAAATTGAACAACTTTCCCTAAGGAAAATAGTTCGAAATATGAAAAAATTTTGGACCTTCCATACAAAATAACTAACCGACCATGTCAATTTGTATGGGAGGTCTAATTTTTTTGTCATATTTCAACCTATGTTCCTTGTAGAAAGTTGTTCAGTTTCATGGGCTGATTCACCCCTTAAAATATTTGCAGGTATTTTTTTTACACCCTGTAAATCTACCAATATCCGTATATTATGAACATAAGTTCAAGTTTTTCAACGGGTGTTTAGTTTTGGCACAGAAATCGGAATGAGAATCTTAGTAACTGGCGTGATAATCTGAAAACAATACTATTGAGAAACTAACTGTTGTAATAAAAATGCTGTGTGATGCCGGCTTAGAATAGCATCACCCCACATCTTTCCCGCGGGTGCCGTAAGAGGCGAATAAGGGACTCCTGAGAATTGGTGTATTACAATTTTTAGGCGACAGGCTGACAACCTGTCACTATAGTAATACACATGTTTTCTGAAACGACCTTGGAAAACAATCCTCAAAAATGTCAGACGCGGCGATAGTGGCTGTATTCTGACGGCAACTATCGCTCTGTGTACCCCGCAAGGGATAAAGGCGTGATATATGGATGTATGTATGTATGTAATAAAAATTACCGCGGTGATCTAGATACAAAGGCGCCGCTGCTGGTACTAGTAGTTTTAGTAATACTACTAGTAGTAGTGGGATTTCTACCGGCGCTAAAAATTTGGAAGATTTTGTATCAATTTAATTGATCGCAATGTCTAGGTTTTGGTAAGCACCTATACTCGTATAAGGAGCATACGATTTTCCTCTGTCTAGCCCAATTTGTGCGCAAAAGTTACATTTTAGAGTACGGTAAGACACAAATATTATGTCACTTCTAGTTTTGTTAACTTCTGTTTCTTATCTTCATGTGGAATTTGACATCTTGTCCGTGCCTTTCGAAACAGGAATGTGAAAGGATCTTTATGGGATATTCATAAACGTCGCCTTTCAGCGGACTATTCAGAATATCATGACGAATGGATTTTTTTATACGAAAATGGTTGGGTTCGGTGGGTAATTTCTGAGAAGACACCGTGAAATATATAGATGTGAAAAAAACAAGTATAAACTGAACAGCTTTCCCCCAGAAACACATCTATAGTCTGTAAAATATAGCATGTTCCATGTAACTTTTATGACCTTGGAGCAAAGGCAATGATATACGGTCCATTCTCCTAATAAACAAAGAAAAATTAACCTGATGTCCCAGCATTTGCTCTAAGGTCACAAACGTCACAGGGATCTTCCTATATTTTACAGACTATAGTGGATAGAAATATGCAAAAAATTTACATAATAGTATAAACTGACTCAGTCGGCTGGTACATTTCGTATGGGGGTTAAAAAAATATATATTTGACCTACTATAATAGTTTTGACCTAGTATGATTCTCAGGGAAATTACCTTAACAAATTTGCAGTTGTTTTTTTTACATCCTACGAGTATACATCAATGTCCTAAGTTAATCAGTCGTAGAGATGGGTAGCGGGTAAAAACCCATTCAACCCACCCGGGTAAAAACCGGGTTTTTACCCAAATCACCCGGTTTTAACCCATTATTACCCAAATTGATGGGTGAAAACAGCATAAGTAAAAAATAATTAAAAAATGGTTTTTATTCCAAGCAAATCTAAAAGAATACAATGAGTATTTCACAGCTTTCTAATTATTTCTTTCTTTATAATAAAAATGGCTAATAACAATCATAATAAAAATCACCCGCTTGATTAAATAAGCTTTAGGCGCTGGGCACGTGCGTGAAAAAGTCATTTTGGCTACTAAAAATTATTTTCATTTAGAACATGTTATATTTGCAGTCATTCAAACATACATAAGTTTACTAGAGATGGGTCATTTTAGCTAAGGTACCACATAACCTGGTATCTGCTTTTTTATTATGATTTTATTTAATAGCGAGATTGTGCCCATAGACCTTTCCAAAGCTCTCCGAGTGACATGTTTTATTGCTCGTTTCTCAACTCCGTATGTCATGACCACGATTGGTAGAACGCACTGCTCGAACAACATTGTCTTGAAACATAGTGGCAATGCTTTTTAAATGTACCTACCGCTTAAGTCAAAAATACAACAATACAAAAGCATATCAATTGTTAAAAGGCTTGCGCTGATGACTTTTACCTGGAAAACAATTGTAGGTTCTTCTTAGCGTGTCGATGGCAGACACTACACAGTCGCAGTCCAGAACTTGGCCGCATTGACAGCGCTGGCAGACGCTGTCATAAGATCGTCCTTTGTGCAGGTGTTGGGGCACGCTGGACACGATATTAGGTGGTGCATTGTTTGGACCGCAACACACAAACACCTTTCGTCGGCACCCTCCAAGAAGCTCCACTTGGCCATGTTTTCCTTGCTCCGGCCAGTTAGGGTCCGAAGTCTATTCAGGGACTATTATCTCTGTCTATTCCAAACCGGCAAGCTTTCAGCGATAGGGACGAAAGGAGCTGGTAGGGTTACCTTTTCCTGCCAAAGTTTGCACCTCGCTTGATTGGGGTCGGTGCAAAGAGGAGACACGCACTTCACAAAGTTATTGCGACTTTTCAACCGTTGTGGCACTGGGATGTGGTCGTGTAAAGGGTGCCGTGCATCTGATTCCATCCTTGCTTTTTCAAGGGAGCTAGCCACAGTCCTGCGAGCAGCATACCAGCCAGTGGGTATAGCTGGCTAACCGGGGTCGGTTTCAGGCAACTAGTTATGATCCGGCAAGTGTCATTTAAGGCTGTATCCACTAGCTTTGCATGGGCTAAACGACTCCACACTGGGCTTGCGTACTCACCTGCAGAAAAGGATAACGCCAGCCCAGTAGTTCGCAGAATATGGGGTGTTGCTCCCCATCTAGTAGAAGTAAAGCGCTGTAAAAGGTTATTCCGAGCGAACACCTTTTTTTATATTTTGGCAGTTCTTACTGAAGGTAAGTGACCTATCCAGAGTAATGCCCAGATATCTCGGATGTTTATTGTGAGGTACAGGCAAACCTTGCCACTCAATATTGAGCCTACGATCTGCTTGACTGTTGCGAAGATGGAAAACGCAAGACTCAGTTTTTGATGGGTTGGGTTTCAGTGAATTTTCTCTATAGTATTTGCTTAAGTCTTTCAAAGCGTCAAATAAGTTCACCTCAACCTCCTCAAAACTGGGCGCCTGGGAAGTCAGTGCAAGGTCGTCGGCGTATAGAAAGCGGCACGTGTTGGGACAGGATGGTTGGTCGTTAGTGTATATGTTGAAGAGCAACGGGGCAAGAACGCTGCCTTGAGGCAGTCCGTTCTTTTGCGACCTCCAACGACTTTTGTCCTGAAGAAGATGCACCTGAAAACGGCGGTTATGGAGAACTTCTCGAAGAATTGAGACGAAATTAAGATCGCCTGTCATCGTCTCCACTTTCCATAACAGCCGCTTAAGATTTACTGTATGGTAGGCTGCGGACAGATCTACAAATACAGCACCGGTTACCTTCCTCAGTTCAAAACCATCCTCGATGTGTTGCGTCAGTTTCAGTGTCTGGCTGCTGCAAGACTTGGCTGGTCTGAAACCCGCTTGTTCTGGGATCATTTTGGGGTCAATGAAGCCTGTTAAGCGGGACAACAGTGGTCTCTCAAAAAGTTTATATGTGTGGCACAAGAGTGAGATAGGCCTGAAGTTTTTGGGACTGTCTGTTGGTTTTCCGGGCTTTGGAATGGCTATGACCTTTGATTTCCTCCAGACACGGGGGATCGAAGCAATTGTAGGTGAAAAACACGTTTGCGAATCGTCAAAATCTCCCGATAAAACCAAATGCAAACAAAGCAAGTAATAAGTCATCCGAATTATAAGAAATTGGACTTGTGCTAGGTACTATTTTTTATTATGTGCTTGTACATACCTATTTACGCCTTTCTTCGAGGCGTTAATAACCTATTCTAAGAACATGTTGCATTTTAAAGAAGTATCTATTAATATTTTGATAAATATAAAAGGTCAACAAGAAAGCAAAAATCAACCGATCACTTAATATTATTTTGGATACTAAGCTATTCTTTCTTTCTTTCTTTTCGTGTGGGACACTAAGGCGTCCAACGACCCAGTGAACCCTAGTGTCAGAATTTTTCAACCGCCTTCTACAAGTAGCAGACTTCTGACATGGTTGTGTAACGACCGCCGTCTAAGTGATACTAAGCTATAACTGACTGTAACATCACTAGGCCTTAAAGGTTCACCGATGTGCCTAACATTTGAATGTTGGTTTTATATTAATTTTTAATTATAATGGCAGATTCCAAGGCAATATTTTTATATTCTTGAAAAATAATTTCGACTAAAGTGTAGCAGCGGGACAAATTTATTCGAAGCAAACTCACCTTTATTACATGTTTTATGTCATTAGGAATAATAAAAACAGGTATTGTGTTCTTATCATACTTAAACTATGATTATATTTAACATTTTCCCTTGCATCTTTTTATTTTTCATCTTATTTTGGTAATAAATCATTTAAAATTTTACGTCGGTTTTTACCCAGTCATCGGGTGCTTTGGGTGGATTGAAATGGGTAAAAACCGGGTTATTACCCAAGCGTGGGTTTTTACCCGGGTGGTTACCCATCTCTAATCAGTCGGAAGCATGATTGGCGTCTTCTTATGTACATTGTATTTTGGTCTAGTTCATTTTCAGGGCCTTCAAAGTAAAAGCCTCAGCTCTTTTTAGCCACTGGCCCGATCTTGTGCCTCCAAATGCTAGAATGCTAGTTCTGTGAAATGACTGCCAGGCAACTAATTTTTCCTTGCCAATAAATCGTTCTAACCTTACTCTTGATTCACTAAAATACGCATCAATATCCTTTTCCTAGTTTAGAAAAAGTTCATGACAGAAACGTGAACAGCTAATTCATTGTATAGGTACAGGGTTTTTGGTTCGTATTCAGAGTGAAATACAATATATATTGTATTAATCATTTTCTACAAAATCAAGTTATCGTCACTCTGAATACGAACCAAATCTCGAAAAACACAACGCAACTTAAAGAAAAAACATTACAAAATCCAAAAAGAACTTATTACAGTCGGAGCTACTTTGAAAGTTTAACCTTCCTTTACTTACAAGTTATGACTTAACGGCGCATTCTTCAAGTTCCAGTAAAACACAAACTTTTTTATTTTCCACAGGTAAACCTCTGAAAATAAAGGTTTTTGAACAATGTGCTTGTTAACTGATTAACACTTAGTCGGTGTATTAGTTAGGCCTTCTAATAAATATCTCACTCACACGGGAATATTGGCCGTCGGTGAAACAATGGGACGGAAAGCTAGTATTTGATTTTACCTAGTTAAGTATTCTAGAGACTACATTTCACAAAAACTTTACAGTACCTACCTCAGCTACGAAACCAACATAAAAAATAAGACTTCATTTTGGAGGCAATCTGTAAAAGCTTACTTTATTATATAACTATAACTACTTTATTAACTTATTTTAAGCCCAGAGTCTTTATAAGTTTCTTATTGTATGCAAAAGAATATTCTAAAACAATGAAAAATTACTAAATCATGCTAAAGCGCTACGATCGTAAACTTAGTTGCCTCGCGTCATGAAGAATGAGCCAGGGTGTGACATGAATGAATAAGACATTAGATGTAAAATAATAACTGTAAATATTTTAAAGGGTGAACCAGCTCATGAAACTGAACAACTTTTTTCAAGGAACATAGGTCGAAATATGAAAACAAATTTTGGTCCTTCTCTACAAAAATTTGCCAGCCGAGCCGACCAAGTCAATTTGTATGGAAGATCCAATTTTTTTTTCATATTTTGACCTATATTTCTTAAGGAAAGTTGTTGAGTTTCTTGAGCTGGTTCACTTGTTTAAAATATTTGCAGTTATTTTTTATATAAAGATTTTGTATATATAAATCTTCTCTTCTTTATTAAGACGTGATGAACTTTCAACTTGGAATAAAAATCATTAACCCCTTATACGAACTGACTGGCTCAAATTGTGATGTGTGTGACAGGTCATAATGAGGAGTCAATGAACTTTTGCACAAGTTTAAAACGCACGAGCCATAGTTATGTGTGAAAAGACCTTAAGTAACTTAGTGTGAGGTCTGCCAGTATATTCTAAGAAGTGGAGTGCTGAGAAGAAAGGATCATAAATATGTATACAAATACTGTACTTAAATGATTGTTGAACACACTTACTATTGTAAATTCAACATAAAATGCTCACAACTCGCAAAGTTTACACTTTTGCATTACATTTTGTAATATCGGCAGCAGCAGCAATGTAATTTACCCATACAAGGTTAAGTAAAAGAACTCTAAAATACAGGGTGTAAAAAAATTGCTGCTAATATTTTAAGGGGTGAACCAGCTCATGAAACTGAACAACTTTCCCCAAGGAACATAGCTCTCATCGCGGCAATATTTACAAGATAATATTTTGGTGGGTTCATTATAAATAAATAACGTTTGGTTTCAGACATAACAAATTCTGGCACAAGATAAAGTTCAAGTCTATCAAGCGCATTAACCTGGGACATTAGCGTCGATTCCTAGCGCACAGTTCTGTATTTTTATAATGTTTCATTTTTTATTATATTTTTTGTAAATATAGAGACGGATAATTTTCAGCTGTCCTTTTTATATATTTTAATTTTTACACAATAACCCAAATCGTGTGTTACTATAAGAATATATCATCAGGCTGGCACACCATCAATCGAACGAATAAATATGACAATGTTTTTCCGTTGGTCCCACGATCCGTGTCCCCAAAAAAATAGGGCAAGGTTTGGCGGGGGGGCAAGGTGTAGCATGGTAAGACATTGCTCTTCCAAAGCTTACACCACCTGCTCTACCAGCCCTTCCTTGTTATACCTTGCTCCACCCTGCCAAACTTTGCCCCACTTTTTTTGGGACGTCTAATACATACATAAATCAAGCCTGTATCCCTTGCGGGGTAGGCAGAGCGTAAACGGCCGTTAAAAACGGTTAATTTCGCCACGTCTGACAACAAATTGAGGGTAATATCAGAAGACTGTATATTACCATAGTGACAGGTTGTCATCCTGTCACCTAAAATTGCAATACACATCACGCCTCAAATTCCTTAGTCGCCTCCTACAACACCCACGGGAAAGATATAGGGTGTTGCTATTCCAAGCCGGCATCACACGGCACCTCTAACACTAGGAATACTACTACCTAAATCTTTGAAGAAGTATGCTGCAAGAATTGAGGGCATTTTCAACGCAGTCATGTCATAAATTCATCAAAATATTAAGAGATGAAACTAAATCTCAGGAAATAGTCGGAGTAATTACTACCGCATCCGAAATAGCTATCAGGGGTCCCAATTCTGTCTTAAGCATTTCTTCGAATAAAAAATGAAACTTGCTGCAACCGTCGTTAAAATAAGCCAAACTAGGCACAATTTCACAAGAATTTATAGAAATCTACTTTGTGCCCGTGTAGTGCAAAATCGGACTAACCTACAAGACTCATGAAGCAGTTTGCAGATAAAATGCCAATATATTTAGTGCTTTAGCGTTAGCATGGCAATAGCGATCGTTGACACCACTACCACTGTACTCGTATTTAGATAGAGATATATCGTTTTCCTCTGTAAATGTATACGATATATGAATATCGCTTGGATATAGGGATACACGAATCCGAACTTGGCTTGCATCCCTGTACTCAGCGATAATCGTATCGTTTTTATTTACGAAAGTAAACGATATATCGCTATCTAAAGTACAAGTGGTACTAAATGTCAACGATTGCTATTGCCATGCTAACCTGAAAGCATATAGTTACTGCCTTTTTTCTTCTTTCTTCAGTTTAAAATTATCTTAGGAAAACGTTAACAAGAATCGCCACCAGTAACCGCATAACTAGATGTTTCACGGAAAATCAATCAGCTTAGACGTTCAAGCTTTAGTGAACATGTGGCGAAACTAAAATCCTAAGCTAAAATCTAAATTCTTGCACCCAAGTCATGCATTTACTGGTTAAAATGTTTTAATACTCACGGCTCTCGGATTATTTTCCAAATTGGCAAGTGCAGTGCAAGGCGTTGTATTTCACTGGAAAATGGGCTGTCTATTCCCCAGATTTATATCTTATAGTTGCCTTTTACGACACCTATGGGGTAGGCAGAGTGTAAATGGTGGTTAGTGGTGACAGCTTGCCATACTGTCGGCTAAAACGTTTATAGGTATACATGAAACACTAGAGCTCCTTAACCGGCTTCTTTGAGACTCGCAGGAAGAAAAGAGTGATGTTATTCTAAGCCGGCATCGCCTGGTACTTTGCTTAATCATAATGAAAAATCTTACATTTAGCACTCTCTCTCATGAGGAGCCCTAAGATACTCACCATCATTGGCCACATACGTCTGTGCCTGACGATGTAAAGAGTGTCGGAGGCGAGACTTTTCGTGGCTATGTAAGCCGATGCAGGAGCGGCATAACTTTCCGCACGCTCTACAGGTGAAGGTCGAATTAGAGACCGTCGCATGCATGTTTAGGTGGCGTTTCTGCCTTTTCTTAACGAGATCAGTGATAAAGATAAGATAAGATAAAGATAAAAGGTTTTTATTTCCAAAAATATTTTACATAATTTGTGTTGAGATTTCCCAGTAAGTAGTCTATTTGACACTTGTGTTGGGAATATCTCGCACTTCCCATATCGGATACCTTATAATATAACACTTTTAAATAACTAACGTTTTAGTAATAAGTACAAAAATTTGATGGACGAAAAAACATCCTAGCTTATATTATAAATATCCAATAAATATATATAAAATAATAAATAGTATGTTAATATATAATAATATGTAAAAAGTGTGTAAATAAAATAATATATGTATAATGTGTGTAAATAAATAGTTATAAAACATAAATTAAATAAATGTATGAATAAATACTGTAAGTGCGTATTAGTTTGTATATTATGAGTGAGTGTATGTAGTATTATCATTATCATTTGATTGTTTTATATTTTTCGTGGTTGCTTACTCGAGAGAAAAGATCGTCGTCGTTACTAGGTTAGATAATTCTTCTTAACAAATCCTCAGTTTCATCATACGAGAGTGTTTTCAACCACTTTGTCAAAGTATTTTTACACGTGTAAGAAATCATGGGGTAAATGTTTATTTTTCCGTTTATTTTATTATATAGGTAACGTGATTGACAGGTATATTGTCTTTGAGCGAAAGTAGTGCGAACCGGGTTGGCTTTTATAACAATATCACGTCGTCTTTTACTTTGCTGCGTATTTTTATCATAAGGTAATGATTTATGGTAATTTAAAACAAGATTTAGAATATAAAGCCGCCTAACTGATAGCAAGTCGCTGATATTGTACAGGGTGTCCGTCGGGAACCTATACGGTTTGAAGTACATCACTTTAATAAGTGATCTCTGCGCACGTTCAAGCTCTATAAGTTTAGTTTTGCATGCACCACCCCACACCGGAATACAATATGTTATGACAGATTGTGCTAAAGCAATATAAATTTGATTACACAGTTTTTTACTTACTACATGTCTGAGTGATTTAAAGATCCAGATTAGTTTTCTTGTTCTGTTCATTATGAGCTCAAGATGTAAATGCCAGTTTAGACTTTGATCAATTATGACCCCCAAGTATTTAGTACTTTTAACTTTTTCTATTGGCGGACAATTACAAGCCTGTCGATCTGGCTCAAGACAGTCATGGATTTTTATTTCAAAATCTGGCTTGGGTTGAGATCTTATATTTGGCGAGAAGCAAATGTAGTTTGTTTTTTGAATGTTCAGAGTAAGAAGGTTATCTGTAAGCCAGGCAAATACTTTTTTCAGACCCAGAATTGCCTTCCTTTGAACTATATCCCAGGACTTCCCAGTAAAAACTATGGCCGTGTCGTCCGCATAAGAGAATATCCTTCCCCCAACGCCTTCAAGGTTACACAGCTCATTAATATATATTAAAAAGAGCGTTGGGCCAAGGACACTCCCCTGCGGCACACCGTATGTCACGTTACATTCGTCGCTGAGGTATTTATCTATTTTTACTTTTTGTGTTCTGTCTTGAAGGTAGCTAGCAAATAAAGATAATGCAGTATCTCTTATGCCAATACTCTCCAACCTGTTCACAAGAATAGGGACAGAAACTGTATCAAAAGCCTTTTTCAGGTCAAGGAAGATAGTTATACATTTGTTACCCTCGTCTATTTCTCTGACAATCATGGAAGTAAGGTCTAGAATAGCATCCTGGGTTGATAAGCCTTTCCTGAAACCGTATTGGGAGTTAGATAAGATTTTGAATTTATTTAAGTAGTTTATCAACCTGGTGTTAAGGAGCTTTTCAATGATTTTAGAGAATGAGTTTAATACCGAAATAGGCCTGTAGTTGTTCACGTCAGTTCTGTCCCCACTCTTGTAAACAGGGGTGATAATGGATCGTTTGAGAGAGATTGGGAAGACACCCGAGCTGAAGCAGAGATTACACAAGGTGGAGATCATGGGGCTCAGAAAGTCTTTCGCAATTTTTAGAAATTTTGTAGGTATCCCATCCCAACCAGAGGCGCTCTCCGAGTCCATGGACATGAGTACTTTATTAACTTCATGGGGAGTGGTGTCAAACAGTACAAATGATGATAAATGGTAACTTGTATTGTGAGATGATTGTTGCGGAGAGAGCGAGCGGGAGGAACGATTAAGGATATTATCTGCTAAGTTTTTACCAACGTTGGTAAAAAAGTTATTTGTGTGATTAACGGAGTTAAGTGGAGATGAAGTTACATTTAAGAGATCTATATTGGGTGTTTTCGATGGTTTATATTGTGTTATTTCATTCAAAGCTGGCCAGAGTTTCCTAGGATTTTTTGCGGATTTTTTAATATTATTTTTATTATATAGTCTTTTTTGTTTCTTGATTAAGTTACAGCAGAAATTCCTAAATCTCCTATAAGTTATTTTTAAGATTTGGTTGTGGGGGTTTAATTTTAGTTTCATTTGCATATTATTTCTTAGCCTTATACACCTTAGAACTCCAGGTGTTATCCACGGCTTTAGTATTTTTCTGCTGGCTGAAACTAAGATTTGCTTAGAATTTGAGAGGATAACTGATCTGACCAAACATATAAGAGCATTAGAGAAAACATCTGGGTCACTATAAATATTAAAATGGGTTACGTCTGTAGTAATAAGAGTGCTATAGGCACTATCATAATTAATGATCGTTTTGTACTTACTAGTTATGCTTTGTATGTATGTATGTGATATATTCAGAGTGACAAGGTTATGGTCCGTGATTGTCGTATTAAGTACTGTTATGGAAGCAGAGTTATGTAGCTTATCCAATTTCAAAAATACGTGGTCCAGGCAACTATCCTCTCTAGTAGGTAGCATATGCCCAGGCAATAGGCCGTATGTTGATAGGCCATTTAAGTATTGAAGCCTATTTCTACGCTCTTGTGCAGATTCTCTGGGAGACGTAATTAAGTTTATATTTAAATCTCCAAGTAGGAGAATGTTTTTATGGGTTGCCATAGTGTCTAAGTGTTCTTGTAAAGACTCTGTGAAAGTACTGGCATTTGGGTGAGAGGGCGAACGGTATATTCCTAGTATAGCAAAGTTATTCATAATTATTTGGAGTCCGGAAGCATTTGATAATTTAAGTTCGGATATTTTAACTTGATGCTTGCTATGAATATACACCACGACACCATCGTTCTGATTTAATTGAACTAGTGTTTGATATGAAATATAGTTTTTTAAGTATGGTACTTTCTTATTATTATTTAACCTACATTCAGTAAGGATTAGAATGTCTATATCGTATAATAGCTGCGATAAAGTGACTTGTAGGTCATCAAAGTTTTTATATATACTTCGGATGTTTTGCGTAATAACAGTAAGTTTATTTCTTGAGCTAAGTGTTTGTTTATTTAAATCCAGAATGCTAAGCTTATTTGACTCAGCCATGCTGATGTGGTCTATTACTTCCAACGATTGGAGACTATCCATTATCTATACTTATATGGTGCACGTCGTCGTCGCGAGAGTGGTTGTGACAATTAAACTGGTTCAAGTAAGTTGACGTATGTAATTTGAAAATAATAGGCAGGTAGTACATTAGACAATATTTCATGTTTCTTATCGGTAAGTGTGAGTGTGAGGCGTTGAAGTTAAGTGTGCTCGGATTTGAAAGTTTGCATGATGGAAAATATATAACCATATATGTATAGTTAGATATATTTGTAGTTTTGTGATACTGACGGGTTGAAAATTGTTTTGTGTGTTGTAAATAATATATCATTTTATTGAGGTTAATAAATAAATAAGAGAAAATTGATAATTTTGTAAGTTTATTAAAGTGTGTGAATGTTAGGTAGTGTATATTTGTATTGCAGTGGGTTTTGTGTGTGTGTGAGGGATGTAGTTTTACGTTCCAGTTTACATAAGCAACGAAACTTAACTTAAAAAGAAGAAAAAAATAAAAATATGAAAACATGATAAAACATAAACACTGGGACAGTCATATTTCTTGTATAAGATGTTGTACTTGAGCCTCGTTTTGTATTACGATGATTTTTGACTCATCATTTTTCCTTACGAATACCCTTCCAAACGACGTCCAGCAGTACTTGTATTTTTTTGATTTGACGAGGTCCCGGGCTAAGAAGAATAGACGTGCGCCCTTGGCAGTCAGCTGTTCCGACACAAATATAGGTTGATCTTCGTTCGTAGTGAATCCTAGGTGCTTGGCCTGAAGTTTTGTTCTGTTTTTAATGTTAAACTCCTTCACCTTCTTCAGGAAATCACTTCGTAGTATAGAGGAGCGAAGCTCCACTATAATAGTGGGATTTTTCTCAGAGTCCCTCTTGTTCTTTAGGCGAAATATGTCATTTATGTCTCGCTCATTCATATCGAGCTTAATGGTGCGGGAAAGGTTCAGAGTCATATTAATTAGGTCTTGTCGAAATTCTTGAGATTTTTTCGGGACGTTTTTGATCTCAACGCAGGACTTACGTGAGAGGCGTTGTAAATCTTCTATCTTCTCTTCTAGGATACAAATATGTTCCCTGTCCTTTTTAGTCTGTTCTTCAAGAACAGCAATTTTCTTTCGGAATTCTTCATTTTGAGAGGTGAGGAGCGAGATAGAGCTGTCAATCCTTGAGTTCGATTCCTTTACTTCTTTTAGTGTTTGGCTGATGTTAATCAGATCCTGTCTTTGTGATGAGATGAGTGACTGACCAGGCATCCTCTTGAGTCTAACGCTCATCAAATACACGCTTTCGCCATTCCTCCTTATCCTCAGCAAGATGCTAAAATTACCTATTTACATACGGGATATACACCAACCTCCTTTTAAAGTTGGTCAAAAACGTCATACCAATAACATCCCAAAAACTTCATGACATCAAATCAGCCTCATTTTCAGTCGTTCAGTATTCCACCCTCTTATTATAGAGGGCGCGTTTCATTGAAATGGAACGTTATATCACGTTACGTGCCGGGAATACAACCCGATGCGAATAATGTGTCAAAAGTTCACCCGTCATGTGACACTGTGATACCCTTTTGGGAATACTCAGAGTAAGGAATATAGCCGGAAGATCCGACGAATGAACTGAAGGCTGTTAAAAGTAATCAACTGTTACATTTGTTTTATCCAATACACTTACAGCTACTATAATTAATTGTTGATCGCTGGACGGAGGAGTTCGTTATGAACGGCATTTCTCAAACACACTGAGGCCCGTATTTATAAACCGCACTCAACTCTGAGATTGTTCTTAAGTGCGACTTTGAGATGCTGTTAGTATCGAGTAACATTTGTCAAAGCCGCTCTTGAGATCGATCTCAGAGTTGAATGCTATTTATAAATAGGGACCTAAGCTTGGCTGGCAAATTGGCTAACGCAATGAAAGATGTTGTACATATTCACAGTGTCGTTTATTGCTTCGAAATATTCTATGGACACTAGCAAATACACAAGTTTTTAATATAAATACCTAGATCCTTTTTACAACGCGAATATCCTAGTATGTTTTATAAACTTGAAGATTTATGTAGGTTGTTCTGATTAATGTTATATGCACCTACAAGGGCTCTCTCTGCAATATTCTTTGCTCTGATTGAAAATATCATATCTTTCTCGGTCTGATTTTGTTGACAACTGAATGGTCACGATTTTACCATCTAAAGGATAAATAGATGAATTGGAACCCTCCCTTTGTGTAGGGGAAGCAACCTACATCTTAATAGGAAGTCGTCTAGGTAGGTGTATGTCAAATTTTAGTATAGAATCATCGTGTAGGTAAAGAACTATGTAGTTTGTCACATACATATCATGCTTTCGACCCTTGCGTGGTAGGGAGGCGCTCACGCATTTACTACAAATAACGTTAATAATCATGGACTACTATACAAAAAGGTTTGATTGTTGGTTCAAGGCAATAATACCTAGTCGGTACGAGTGTGTCACGGCCTTATTTTTCACGCCCTGCTTCGATTTTTATGAAATTGCTGATACCAATACCTTCTCGAGGGTTTACCAACTTGATGAAAACAAACAACATAAGCCTGTATACGGCAGGAGTAAAAAATAAAATTGAAAGGCTTCAGTTATAAGAACTACGGCAGCCAATCATAGCAGGAAAATTCCTATTATATTGGAAAAATTCATTACAAAGCGGGTAGAACTTCTCACTGAAACCCTCGTCCATTAATATTCTATTTGCTACATCAACCTATTTAATACAGGTTTGAGCCAAGTCCGCTAAAGTAGTTCTGGTCATATTTCCCAAGTTTAGCATCAGCACTTCCAAGCTTGGACCTTACTTATCTGTTTTAAGCTTATGTTATGTATCTTGGTGTTTTACGGTCTGGCCACAAATATTGCGAAGGGCGATCCTCTCAGGAATTATGCATCCGTCTTTCGTGTCGATGACAAATTTTAAATGTGCTTAGACCAGTGTGTAGCCAAGCAAGCAGCCTAATTCATGCCTCTTTCCACAGGTTTCTTAACGAACAGATGCTGGACCGAGCCTGGCAGCTCAGCAGTTAGGCTATACTTTGCAGCGTGGTACCACAGGAACAGGATGAGACTTGGAGGTCGACAGATCATAAATGCCTGCCTGCTGTGATGGCCAAACAGGTCAGTTGTTATGTAAGGTGCACACGATACGCTGTTTCCCTTTTCACAACCCTCTCCAAACCTTTTGAAACTTACGTCGCCTTTTACGACCACCATGGGTACATTAAGCGGTAAACTTAAGTTGCCGGCTTCAAAACTTGAATCCACCAACAAGTAAATCGCTAGTCGCGTCGCCACATCCGTGGCCCAGCCCTTAAGCTTATGTTACGTATATATCTCGTGCTTTTAGACACTGCTGAGAAAGGGATAACGGTTTCAGTGGAATAGCGTTAATCCGTAAACCAAGCGACAGTGAAGAGATTATGTGCGATTCAAGTTCGTGATTCAGACATTTCTTGTGTAGCTAAGTAAATTCGGGTAATACATACAGGCAGACAGTGGATTCGGGAGGCACAGGAAGAACTAGCGTAGATGGCGCGAAAAAGAAGAGGCTTATACTCAGCAGCAGGTAGATGTAGGCTGGTATAAGGTTAACAAATAGAAAGTTCAGAATTAAACACAAACGACTTAAACCAAGATTCATATTACCATAAGAACAATTTTCTGTAACCCATTTTTGTTTTCGCACCATAATATTTTCTCATCGCCATAAATCCACAGCAAATATTTATTATCCCACATATCTACGTTTAAGTAAAACGCGAGGATTTGTATGTTATGAGCAAATATTTTCCCAAACGGCGGCAGAGCAAATTTTGGATTTCTACCTGGTAAGGTTGGCAATAATTTTGTCCATGTTGCTAGGGAAAATTACTCAGTTTCGTAAGGAGAGTCATTAATTCATAGGGAATAGATATTTTTATGACATAATTTCAGTACATATTAGCTAACCTGGCGAAGATGAAATTAACTGAAAATTGCCACAACTGACAAAAATCTCCAGTGCTAAAAATACTCGTAGATTGTCAACACGAATTTGGACAATAATTTGGTTCCGTCAAAACATACTTACTTATCCTCAAACTTCTCTTTCGTAGCGTTTTCGCTTAAACATTCTTTCGAACCAGCGTTCTTCGGTCCAGCGATCATTTAGACTACTTACATTTGCTTAGTCCAGCCATTTGTCGGTTCATTTTTCAGATTTCGATCATTCAAAATTCAATATGGCTCTCAGTGAAGATTAGTTCAGTGTCCCCCATACTGCGGCTTTTCCCTTTACTAGATTGTTAGCCATATTGTGGAAGGTTCGGTCGTATATGAAACCCAAAGGCCAAATTAGTGACTCGTTCACCTATCAGGCTGTACACAAGTTTACGACGACACGTCTGTTACAGTATAGGGTTTACGGTTACGATCGCAAACCGGTTAAAACAACCGTAACCGGGGTTACGATGCACCTCCGCCCAATGGTTCACGTGCCAAAGTGATTTTGTTAAATTGTTTCAGAGGAAAAAAATGGGCTCAAGGAAAAAGGTTCTTCTTTGTTTTTATTATCTTAACCTTAACAGCAGCAACAGTCCACAGCTAGCCATGGGCTTTCCCCTATCAGGGGGCATTGCCCTATTCACGACACTTGGTATGCGGATTGGCGAAAGCAAAGAAAACTGAAATTCCAATATAATTGAATAATCCTTACTAGGCTACAATCGAAAATGCTACTTGTAGTGCAAAGTTAAAAACTCTGAAATCAGCGTTTACTGGGTCGTTTGACAACTCGGTATCCTGCACGAAAAAAGAAAGAAACCAGTAGGGTAAAAACATAACGTATTTGGTTGCAGCAAACTCTTTTTAAATCAAAGTAAACTGCTAAAAAGTAAACATACTTTTCAAGATATAATACTCGTAACTCCCTCTTAAAACATGCATTATCATGTTTTAAATACACAACGAAAAGTTCGTTTTTAGATTATGACTTCTTTCTGCGAAAAAAAGGAGATACCATACATTTTATGCTTGGTTTGGTACAGTTAATCTCAAGATGGGTTAGGCAGTTTGATTTTAGAACGTTCGTATACCGAGATCGTAAGATTTACTTCCCGGTTCGACAGTCTAACTGAGCGTGAGTTTGACTGTACTTATTTCCCTACTATAAATAATAATTAAGATTCTCTATTTCAATACATTGACATAACTTTACTAAGTAAAAGTTACTACCCCGCAAGGGATAAAGGCGTGATATGTGTGTGTGTAACAGTTCAAGTTAAAACGATAAAAGTCGAGTCGATTGTCTTTAAGTTTGGGAATAGAGCTAAGACGATTTTACGTTGCAACCAAATTACATCCCCCGCAAAAGACAGCCAGAGATCTCTAACCCACAGCGTATATTTCAGTAAAGCTCATTCCACACAGAATCTCACGTCGGATGCAGTATGTCGTCTACATAGCCATTAAGCAGGATTGCATTAGTCTGAGCAGCCACGTAATCATACGGCGAGACGCGCCCGTCTGCGCATCCCTTAATTTGCAAGAGTAGTGTCATACATGATCGTATACTCCAAGACTGATCTGATGTTCTAGATTTGTCGGCCAAGTTTATAAGAGAAGAATTTGTTCTAGTCTAAGCGAGTTGTAATAAATTAAGAGAGTCTATGGAACACACCAAGAATACTCACTTCAACGACTCTCGCCATCATCAAATTTAGCAGCCATAAAATTCAATGCTAGACATGGTGTCAAATTGGGTCTTCGTCTATCGTATAGTCCACCTAGTTGACGAATGACCCGATGAAACCTGTTGTCAGAATTGCCACAATGTGCCCATTTACATACATAGTATAGCAATACAAGCGTTCAGTAATTTTGAAGTCCTATAAAACCTGCATCGTCTCAGCACTAGTAGGTATGGCATTCAGATTGAATGGGTACAGCTCTTTTTATGAACGCCACAAGCTTTGATGTTACAAAACGTATCACGTCTGAGACGCCGCTGTTTTGGTGAGCCATTTTTTTTATTTTCACGACCTCGTCTCATATTTTGTTGGGAAAAGGGTTAAGGGTTGTTGCGTCGCTGAGTTGAAGCATAAGGGATTTGGCTAAACAGGATATTTGGTAGAATGGGATGTTTTCGAGCCCGACTTCTTTCTTGTGTTTTACTGGGGACCTAACTAACTTTGGACTGTTTTGAGCAAATTTATGATGTATTAATATGATCTTGTTCATAAATAATACGAGTAAGTTAAAATATTTCTGTAGGGTGTTAGGGAAAGTTTTAAGTTCCTAAAAACCACACATTTTGTTACACCACGCATATAAGAAAAACAAAAAGTGTTAAAAGCGTAATATCAAATAGGGATTAAACGTACAATGGATATTTTTATAACTTTACGATTGTCCGTAAGGAAGATGGTTCCGTGTTTCGGATGGCTCGTTAAGCCGTAGATCCCGGTTGCTGTCTATGATTACTTAGACGGCGGTCGTTACACAACCATGTCAGAAGCCTGTTACTTATAGAAGGCGGTTGAAAAATTCTGACAATAGGGTTCATCGGGTCGCTGGACAACTCGGTGTCCCACACGAAAAGAGAGAAAGTCGATGATCTACTTTAAATTACTCTTTTAATTAAACGTAGATCTTGGTTAAGTGTCCTTTGGTGACAAAAACGCAGAAACAGGTAGACAAACCTCATTTGTAAAAATAAATTCATTACCAGCCCCCACACAAGTAATTCTACCAAAATACAACCGACGCACGTATAAAATAAAATGTATTGTGTAATAAAGCAAAACAAATACGGTGAATCATGTCACGTAATGGTTACTTTTAAAACTCATTCTGAACTTTACGTTTACGTACGACGTTAAAAGTAAGGCGATGTGATGACTCAGCAAATATTACAAAACTTTAGGTGCCTGTTGAAAAATACTGTACTGAAGAAATACTGAAGTGGCAGTTCTTTTTTTTGTGATGGTCTAATCGTTTTTGGCCCCGGGACCATCAAAACTACGCCTGTAGGCTTGGTGGGGAGCGCGTGCTCACCCGGAATTAATTGTTTGGTTGTTCAAACATCCAGCTCAATGACGCCCTTGGGGCGAGACAGGGCGTGATTAGGAGTTGTTCTGGGAAGAACTGACTGAAAGAACCGATCGGACTGAGAACGGAGCGGACTGACTCAAGTGGCAGTGGGCTGGTCACATCTGTCGTAGAACCGATGGCCGGTGTAGTAAGCGGGTTCTCGAGTGAAGACCACATCTCGGCAAGCGTACCGTTGGACGCCCTCCAGTTAGATGGACCGATGGAGAAAGCGGGAGATCGTTCATTATTGTGGCGTACGCTGGGGGCAGCAAATATCCACCAGTGGACTGCTAAAGGCTGATGTGATGATTATGATAAAAATATGCCAAAACAACTTTACGATGATAGGTACGTAAGGGTTTTTCGTTGATATCTTTCATTCATCAAATTTAAGAGCTGAGCTCTTGTCGGTGGAGCATTTTCCACTCTTCTCTCTTTCCTGATAGTGTTTTCATCTCTTGGTACGACACGACTCGAGCCTTTTCTTTAATTTGTGTGAAGAATGTGCGCCTTGGTCTTCCCCTTCCTCTTTTCCCTTCGACCTTTCCTTCAGCAATGTTCTTTATGAACTCGTCGTGTCTTAGCAAATGTCCAACCATCTTCCCTCTTCGGTTCTCGATGTTCTCCAATAGACAACGCCTTTCCCCAACCAATGCTAGTACTTCCTCATTTGTCTTTCTTTCCGTCCAACTGATCTTTTCCATCCTCCTCCAGCACCACATCTCAAACGCTTGCAACCTCTCTCTATCTCTTTGTGTCATCGTCCACGTCTCACATCCGTATAAGGCAATACTCCATATATATGTCTTTATAAGCCTCTTCCGCACGTGTTTTGCAATTTTAGCAATAAAAAGATGTTTTTTTATTGTGAAATGCTTTTTTGGCCATTGCTATTCTGGCAACAATATCTGGAGTGCATCTAGAGTCGTTTGTAATTAAGCTCCCTAAATATCTGAAACTACTTACAGATTCTACGGCAGTGCCATTTAGAATAATTGGGCTATTGTTTGGTGTGTTCGTTTTTGAGGTTATCATTGTTTTGGTTTTTGATATGTTTATTTTAAGTCCAATTTGTTTGAAGATGGTGTCCATGTTTTCCAAGAGTTCCTGTAACTGTATACTATTTTCTGCTAATGCTGCTATATCGTCTGCGAATCTTATAAATTGTATTTTTTCCCCATTTATTTTTATCCCTCCCTTATCTGCAACTGTAATTTGTCTAATCGCACATTCTATAAAAATATTGAACAACAGCGGTGAGAGTGGACATCCTTGTCTAACGCCCTGTCTTATCTTTGCAGTTCCTTTTTCTTCCCCTACTTATATTATTGATTCCTGTTCTTTGTATATTTCGTATATTACTCTCCTGTCTCTGAAATCCAGCCCAGCTTCCTTCAACACTCTCATCATAATTTTCCAATCAACTTTGTCGAACGCTTTCTCCAAATCTATAAAGGCGATGTGAGTGTCAAGGTTCAACTCCATTCGTCGATCTACGATTAATCTGACAGCTAAAATCGCTTCCCTGGTTCCTTTACTTTGTCTGAATCCGTACTGATCCGGGCCTATTATATTTTCTGCAATGGTTCTAATTCTGTTCTGGATAATTTTTAGTAATATTTTTGATGCTTGAGAGATTAAACTTAATGTTGATATCTTTACGTGATAATATTTCAGTTCTTATTACTTAAGTTCGTTTCTTTACCCAGCTTATCCAGCTTAATATAACTTCAATGTAAATATTGATTCTTAAATGTAAATTCTGAAAACAAACTTAATTTAATGATATTTACATTAAAACGTCCGGTGAAAATGAGTTACTCATTTGTTTACATTCGACCGAAAAACGGTTCGGAATTAAAAGGAATGTAATGATCCAAAATTACGTGCATGTGCCTGATCCATGTGCAATTCGTACTTTTGTAATCAGAAATTCAATTTAAAAAGGTTGGTAAGTAGGGATTTCAAATACGATCGTGTCAGGATAATATGGATAGTGGATTTGGAGTGAAAAGCATGAGAATTAAATGTCTAAAATTAGTAATATTTAAAGACATTATAATAATATTTTTAGATAAATAAAAATAATGTGGAATAATTAAATACTATGAAATAACACATGCCTTACAGCAAAAAAGTGAGTCGCGCGTTATTTGGAAATAATTATCTTTTTACAAAAGAAACGCTAGACACGCGCAAGTTTTTATTGGCCTCATACGTCTGTGACATACGATTTAATCAGCGTCTGAGGCAAGACTTTTCCTGGCTATATAAGCCGATGCGGGAGCGCCATAACTTTCCGCACGCTCTGCAGGTGAAGGTGGAATTAGTGACCGGCAAATGCATATTTCGGTGTTGTTTCTGCCTTTTGTAAGCGACATCATAGAACCAGGCATCTTCATGAGTAAGGCTCATGATATTCAGTACAAAAATTACATAAATCAAACCTCTATCCCGGAGGGACAGGCAGATAATACTTCTTCTGGCTTGGTCCTTGCATACTTCTTTCGCCTTCCATCCATTAATTTTTCAAGCACGCTCGTCGGTCGGTTGAATCTGGTTGTGTCCAACATCATAATACTAAGTAAAATAATTATCTAGCGAACAAATTATTAGATTCAACTAAAATGGGAATATTTATTGGTTACAAGTAACACTAATCATCGTGTTGAGTTATGTCTTAAAACATATTTTGACAAAGTTACAACCTAACATCCCGTTGCAGTTAAAGTTTGCGATGAAAACTGAATTGAATTATTACCAACCATCTGGTAGTACGATAGTTAACTACGATACAGTAAAAAGTAGCAAGCAGTATATCCAGACTTTATATCGTAGCATAAAGTATTGTTGGGACTGAAGTGCACCGTCTACACGGAGAGTAATAAGAGTAAATAAATAAGATGTACGAAAAGGCTTGAAAAATTAATAAATGTAAAAACAGCACTATGAGTTGACACCACACAATCATAAAACGGGGCAAGCTACTGTATTGGGTCTAAGATAGCACCAACCCTTCGGCCACCTACGAAACAAGTGCTATGTAACCGGTTTCGTAGGAAGATTTTTTTTCTTGCTATGAAGCTGGTTACGTGTAAAGAAGTGTTTTCTTCCAACAAAATCTTAACCAATGCTACGTAACCGGTTTTCTGTGAAGATTTTTTTTTCTTTCTACTGAATGCTTGCAGAGGAATAGAGATAGAGAATAGCCTACGAAACTAGTGCTAGACACCTTTAGGAATATTTGCATAGAATGGTTGTGGTTTTCTTTTTTTCCACCGAGCCACCTAGTCGTCCAATTATAGACTGAGATGCTTTTGCCTACTGGCTTTACTTCCTACTTTGACTACAATTATTTGCATGTTTAGCTCGTCCAAACTGGTAATTACAGCCGTTCATTAAAATACGAAACATAAAACGAATGGGTTCTCGAAAATATTTGACGGCTCAGTTCTGAACGAACTATTGTATACTAACCTGGAATTGAAGTAGGAAATGGTATAAATTTAACGATGTGTGTAAATGCAATATGTTTATTACTGTCCATTGTTCATATTTACGTCGATCCAAAGAACCGTGCAGTCAGAGTTTTTCTAACCGCTAACTATGTACTAGTAAGTATCAGGCTTTTGGCACGGTTGAGTAACGAACGTTGCCTATGTGCGTCGCAGGCTCAAATCCTGCCTGCGAATAAAAGAAAATATTATAAGTGTATTTTTTTTTATTACCAGATACATATTTTTTGAACTGAAGATCATAGACATCGGAAGGGTCTGGAGTGGCCATGCATCGGAGCGTAAGTCGATTTCCTGCCACGAGAATCTACGACCTAGCAAGTGATGCAAGCAGTATCTAAAGATAGCGACCTAAAGCAGCGGTTTATGGAAGCGCATGGCGGAGTTCTATGTCCAGTCCAGCAGTGGACGTCTAGCGGCTGTGGATAATGATGATTACTTGAACAAAGAGCAGTACAGCACAAAATATTCTGGTTTCTTTTCTAGCACATTTTCCTTGGAAACTTACATTAAGTCTACCAATTCCAGGAAAAATAAGCAAATTGTGTAATTTTTTTTTGAATCTACTCAGTTACGGTTGGTCAATAATAGCTTTAACTGCCCTAGTTCAAGTTTCGATAGGTTTCAAACAGTTGCTGCCTCAAAGGATCTGGTCTGAACTTAAGCGGATCGCACACTTAAGGCATGGTGATTGACATTTCTATTATGGATCTGACAGACCGCTGCTATATTTTAGCGGTCCGTCGTGCGTTAAGTGTGAGATCCGCCTTTGTACGACACCCAAAGCAAAGAATACTATCTATACCAAAATTTGAACCAATGACTTGATTGATATCTTGTCGATATCAACAATTTGTCACTTTGTGTACTTTTTATATACTAAGTTTACAGTCAAGTTCACGTCTAGTTGAATATTCGAACCGTCAGTGCAATTCATATGCGAACAAACAAAGTCCAAACCAAATTAACCATCCTAAATTTCACTGCACTTGACTATCCATCCCGTTTTTGGTTATCTCATTAGTAACTGTATGCTCCGGATAGGCAAAGGTTCAGTAGAATTTTGAGCGATCTTCTTCCTGATAATCTAATTAGAGATACGAGTAATATATTACAGGTTGTCACAGGAACCGTTATAAAAAAACACTCTGAAGAACAAACTGTTATAACTAGTTTTTCCGTAGTTGTAACATCTTTCAGCCATTTACGTGCTAGTTGTTAACGAAGACAATTACTTTCTAGAATACCTTTATCTTCCCATTTTTATAAATCTTCGGAGAAACAGGATATTTACGGGTATAGAAAATTTCATAGAATTTTCACTAGTAAGCACAAGGTATTCTTCTTAATCGAATCTATGATGGTAACTTGGTATATAAGACCTCGGAGAAAATGTAAATTATAAAGTAACTATAGCGACCCACCCATTGGTTGCACCCGCTGTATTATGGGTCCATAATAAACCTTCCTTACATATTACTCTATCTATTAAAAACGCATCAAAATCCGTTGCGTGGTTTTGAGCTCGAGCAGTTAACGGTGTTCTAGAAAGACAGGCAAATATACAGAGAAATGCAAAAAATATTTAATTTTCTAACAATCTATCTATTGATACTGAAATGAATTATTACTTATAATATTATAATTATTTCCCGCAGGTATCGTATAAACGGACTTAGGGACTCAAAGGTATTCATGTGTATTGTAATTTTAGGCGACAGCCTAACAACCTATCACTATAGTGATGCACGGATTATCTGAAACGACCCTAAAAAAATTGTCAGTGGGGATACCGACTGTAATTTTGCGGTCGCGGATGCTCTGCCTACCCTGGCAGGGATATTAGCCGTGTTATATGTAACAACAATATATGTAAGTATGTAATAACGTTTTATTTTCGAACGTTTAAACGCAGACGTTCTTCATTAAAGAACTTTCTTCGTTAAACACATACAACCTGAGTCATGTTCAGGTTGTTTCACCAAAATTAATGAAACACATTTCGTTCAGTAAAAAAATCTTCAACCTTAATGGTTTGACTGTAACGCCCTTTTCCTTACATTAGTGCGCCGCCACTCCGGCCTACTTTTTACCCTTAGATCAAATATAATAAAAAACTGAAAGGAATAGGCACTGAACAAATTAAAATTTAATTTGGAATAAAATAGGCCACTCGCAAACTCAGTCATAAACGATTTATACTTAAGATAGTCGACGGCTTTAATTCCTATAATAATTCCTACAATGTCAGTTATACGCTTTTGTAGCCTCACTTTTGCATTCTTACTTACA
The DNA here is from genome assembly GCA_029255805.1 of Keiferia lycopersicella. Classification (NCBI taxonomy): domain Eukaryota; kingdom Metazoa; phylum Arthropoda; class Insecta; order Lepidoptera; family Gelechiidae; genus Keiferia; species Keiferia lycopersicella. The sequence goes on from JARACZ010000017.1 coordinate 3,385,669, forward strand.
TTAAACAAACGTTGTTTTAAATAAGTTTGACTCCCTGTTATGCCAGCTTCATTTATAGCAACAGCTATATCTACGATAGTGAGTGAGGGACTCTTTATATTTTGGTGCCCATCTTTACAGCGCTCTGTCTTCATTCCTTTTTCGTCTAAGACTTTTCCCTTGCTCCTTTCAAGCCCCCTTGCAAAACCAGGGTTAATGAGCACGTAGCTCCATTCCTGCCAGTTTTTTTCTACCTCCGAACAAAACATTTACATTTCATGCGAAATGCCTAGCATGTGGACTGTGCTGTAATTTGTATGCTGGAAATGAATATGTCAATTGGAAAAGTTAGTTGTTGTCAAGCTAGGAAAAACTTGAAATAATTGATGGAATTCAGTAGCATAAAAACCTACAGAAAATTCTAATTGACAACGGTACCTAAGAAAAGTACATTTGGAGCTACTTGCTTATGCAATAGCTTTTTGTTGGGATTTACCGTACTCACAGTGCTTATCATGCTCAAAAATGTCGACCGGGAATCAAGCTCGAGCCGCGTGGGATACCGACCCACAGCTCTACCACTGAGCTATCGATGCACCGGTTGGCCTTCGTCAATTTCTCGATCTCTTGATGCTCGTCTTAGCGACATCTAGCAGTAGTACTTTAGTACTTACTAGCAATAACTAAGTTTTGTTTTGAGGAAAATTACTTTAATTATCTCATTACAAAATTAATTTTAAGAAAAGCCTTTGTTTTATATTTTTATTCCATACAACTCCCCATCTCCACCAGAAGTTAGCAGTTCGTACTGGTTCTGACTAGTTCAGGTCTGTTTGTTCTGGATTGTTTTGAGCAAATTCATTTAATTGGAAATGTGAAACTGCTATGCAGATGCAAGGTTTTACTCTGAAAGTTTGAGAACTGTTGTTTGTATGCAAAGTTATAAAGGTACTGTGCAATCATTGTAAGCTGTTTGATGCACTAGAATCTGGAATCATAATATTAGTATTTTAGCGTTAGGTTTTAATGTAAACGTTTTAATGTTACATTTCGAGAGACGTATGGCTCGAGTCGTTTTGGTGTAATTTTTTTTAGTAAACGTCTCCCGTTATTCTAAAGCTACGGACTAAAAGAGTTTCGTGGGTATTAACATCCTGTATAAAACTATAAGTATAAATCCCGTTAATTCTGTGAAGTAATAGTTTCACAGGCTACAAAGCCTACACCTGAAGTTTAAAAACACGGTTGGTCAATTTTTATAGTCTTACAGATACATAAAAAACTATAAAATAACAAATCCATGCATGACCTATAAAAAAGTCCATAGCAAGAACAAGTAATAATTTTCTATAAATACACGCAAACATATTCACGAAAAGGAAACAGCAACAATCAAACACTATTTCACCCCCAAATAGCCAAAAACATTACTGAAACGGGAAAACTTCCGTGAGCCATCAAAGATCCGAAAATAAGGCAGAAGGGCACCGCATAGGAAATAATGTGAATGATGGAGTTAGGACCGGTTGGCCACAGCAGCGGTTCGTCACAAATAAAAATTGTCACATTAAAGCATGTTAGATCGGAAGGTTCTCAAAACTGGTTTTTAGTTTACGATATTAAAGTTCAACTCCGGAATTACTGTTCTAATTCTGGTTGCTGCAGACTTGAAAATACATATAAAATGTCTTATAAATGATCATTGCATCAGCTTATTCCACTTATAAATATTTTGTTTTTTTATTTTTGAGTAGTCTTCATGAGAAAATGTCTGCAGAGATGATTCATTTGGAAGCACAGTATATTTTTTCATAAAGTAAAATTACAACAAATCTGCCTTAATTACAATTTTAATTTTTAGTGTTTTGTGCTGCTCATGGAAGATAGACGGGGGTTTGATCAAAAACCCGCCGTACTGGCCCAGTAGAAAATTTATGACGAATCAGGACACCTTATTTAGAGACAAACCAGGGCAATGGCAAAACGGGAGTCCAAAATGAACCCCTTTTTGGACTAGGGATGTAATGTGATGTAGGAAAGAAAATCAGGCTCGTTAACTGTAAGCGCTGGAGCGTTGAAAACGTCCGTCCAATGGACGCTTGTAGCGGTATAAGGGTGCAAGTCAAAGGAGAACTAGTGTGAAGCAGAGAATGCGAAAGGTTTTGAAAGAAATAGCAGTAAAAGCAAGCAAAGGTGTGAAAAATGAGAGCAAGGAAATGAAGGATTTGACTGTAAAGGTACACACAGGAAAAGAATAAGCTGCAAAGGAGTGTTCTTAATGAATTGAAGTATTATACCTCTAGTTTCAAATGAAAATATAAAAAATACGGAAATCAGTTCTCGTAAAAGAAGTAATTTTGTAGGTACTAGAATTCATAATAAGAATATCAATATTTTTATTGCAAATGTACCTACATACATATACATACGTCTAAAAGTGAAACAGAAACCGACTACTGTAAACGTACCTATGAATTAAGGTACTGTAAAAACTTAATAAGTATTTCGCGTTCGAATCTAGGATAGTACAATTTAATAAATGTTAGTTTATTCGCTTCAGTCCGTAAATTAGTTTTAATGTACCTCTACAGGATCCCCCCCAACGAAGGGTTCTGTATAAAGAGTGTATTTTAATGACCTTATCTTTCATCATTCATAAATCCTTATTTGCTTTAAACATCAAACAAAATTCATGCGATAAGGTAATCTTCTTCTTCTTCTTTTCGTGTGGGACACCGAGGTGAACCCTAGTGTCAGAATTTTTCAACCGCCTTCTACAAGTAGCAGGCTCATAAGATAAGGTAATAGTACCTGTAATTAGACATGAAGTATTATACTATTAAATTTTGTGAATTCTTTATCCTCACCGATAAGTAAAGTTTACTAGTGAAGTTTCACCCTAATTTTATTATTAAAAGAACGAGCATATCTCATAATGGTTTACGCGACGTACTTGTTGCATATTTGGTGGAGAGCTTGGGCCTAGAATCGACTATTCGGCTGGTTACGACAGCCTTCCTCCGGCAGTCGACAGATCACACAAGCCCGCCCGTCAACTGTGATTGCTAAGCACGCAATATTTAACAAAACAAGTAAGTTGCGCAGTGAGTAAGCAACCTATACAGAGTGTAAAAAAATTTGCTGCAAACATTTTAAGGGGTGAACCAGCCCATGAAACTGTACAACTTTTCCCAAGGAACATAAGTCGAAATAAGAAAAATATTTTTGGACCTCCCATAGAAAATTACTGACTAAGTCAATTTATATGGGAAGTTAAAAAAAATCTCATATTTCGACCTATGTTTCTTGGGTAAAGTTGCTCAGTTTCATGGACTGGTTCACCCTTCAAATATTAGCAGCTAATATTTTTACACCTTATACAGGTGTTACAGAATGAACAATAAAAATGAATTTCTTTGACATTGTTTATTTTAAGAATGGGTGGGGTTTAGGAAGTGGCGAAAAATATCTCCTGGTAAGAGTAATGAACTTGACATTGCAACAATAGTGGCTGCGACGCAAGTATTAAAATCAAGCCACATTTATTAAAATTCTTTATGAATTTTAAAACACAACATTACGGATTTAATTATTTTATAAATAGACTCTTTACAATGGACCCGTCAACACCCTTTCAGCTTTATTGGTCTTTTTGTAACACCCTGTATAACAATTTAACCCATTTGTATTGTATTCTCTTTACCCACACGACCTACACCTATGTTTCTGTTGCTCATGCCATTCGTGCCAACGCTACCCTTTCCTATTTATTTCCCTTCTATCAAGTGTCTGTTCCATGTCCGGCTGTTGCAAATTCTATACCCTGGTTAAAGCACTTTATTTCCTTTACTAAGGCTATTTAAATATTATTCAATATTCTATTATAGCGGTGGTGGAGAATGAACATACTGCGACGTCCATTGAAGGTGTAACGTAAAAGGTGATTCGTAGAGTTTAGGTGACTCTACCAAAAACATTTAAAAAAAAGATTGCCCTTAGGTAGACGGCTGGTGGTGCCATGTGATGCCGACTTAAAATAGCATCACCAGAATAATAAATTTTCTTTTTTATTATCAATATTATTATTCTAGTCGCTGGATAGATGGCGCTATGCTTCGTATGTTACCGCAAAGAATGGAACGTAATATTATTTTTGTTTTTTTTTTTAAACTTCGACTCAAACTCATTTGGAACGAAGGTGTCAGTGCGTGCCAGACTGTCAGTCAGTGTTGCAATGGTTTTTTAAAATCTTTTGGCTTTGGGATCTACCTACACTGTAATCTAGTAACATAGTCAGTTCAACGTCATCTATCGAGTTCTTGGAAGACTATTTTTTTAATTATCTAAAATAAAACCTCCTATTGCAGTCATGCATGATTTGGAAAGCAACAAGGAGATGCATTCCCCTAAAGAATACACAGCAGCGTCCCCAGGAAATGCAAGATCTAACTCGTCATTTCGATTTATTTCCTTCACCAAAAGTTGTTCGAGCAATAAGATTGTCATTTTATTATTGATACTTTTTAACTTCACTCTGTGCGGAATATAACTGCACTTCCCACATATTTACAGTCAATAGAGAGATGGGCAGTAACCATACGGGTTTACGGCTACCAAGTCTCGAAGCAGACTGAGGATATTGATTTTATTCATATCCTCGTGGCCCACGGATCCCAAAAGGAAAATAAAGAATTCGTAACATTTGTATCAGAAGATAACAGTAGTATGGTAGTAGTAAAGAGATAGACGGCGAATAACACAATATATGGAGCTTTTAAGTAGACAAATCATGAAATCATACAAACCCGATATGCCTTACGCAATTCTAGAGCATGCAATTTAATAAAATTACATCTGGCTATACTGGCTATCAGGCTACACTAGTGCGTTAGGGGCTAGTTTCAAGTTTTAAGTCCGCCTGAGCCGGGTTTACACTAGGTTCATAAAATTGTTATAAGAAACAGAAAAGACCTACATTTTTCTCTTTTTTACAATGACTAATACTTGACCATCAAAAAGTTAAATGTAAAATTTACTACTTGAATAAATAATTTGATTTTTTAATTTAACTATACAAGAAGGTATATATACTGGTTACTGCGTGTTACTTTATACCTAGGGGTACCTTTGGCCCAAATTAGGAAAAAGATTCCTTCATTTATTCACTAGCTTAAACTACCGTTTAACATTTCCAGATAGAAGTAACTTGTGTTTTCGGACGGTTTGGGAATGCTGAGAAATCCAATTCTGGGCCAAATTTACCCCCTAGGGCTAAAGTAACCCGCAGTGACCGCACCAAAATACCTACAACACGGTCAAGATTTCGGAAACAATTTTGTTGAATATTCAACTCGTGCGGACTACATCTTTTTTAGATGTGGGTATAATAGCGAACCTACAAATATGTAAACTTTTACAGCTTTGCAACGCTGCATCATATAAAATAACATGTGAAAATATTCCGGAATTTTCACCGCTCTTATGGAGCTACATGAAAACTGGGTTCAGAAATAGCAGAAAATTTCAATGTTATTGAAAGCTGAATACCTTTCTCTTTTTAAAATATCAAATATAAAAGACTACTAGACCGGGAATATGATGAAAATATTCATTGTTCGCGATTTACAAGAAAGCAGACAAATATGCAAATGGAAACTTTACATTTTGAAAATGACTTTCAGAGTTCAAATAATTTTAACTCGTTCTGCGAATCGTAAAAGCTTTCTATAATATTACGGATTCTTAGAAACGCAGTAAGTTGACTGAGTATGACGAGTTTTCGCTAAACTAATTAAGTTAAAAAGGTTGAGAGAAATGTAAAGCCCCCGCCCCGGTAAAATGATTTTTAATGGAAATACGATATATTCCTGGTTACTCTATCTAACAAGCTTTTAAACAATGAAGGAAAAATCATACTCTTTTTGAATTAAACGAATGAACACAAAATATAAGTAATATTTTAATACGACAGTCCTAGTGTTTTATAATTTGTTACATTGAGTCAAAACTATAACTAATTTATCCTGCGTGTTTGCAAATTTATCGTAAGTCGTTCACTTGCCAGATGTTCTAACGACGTCGTGACCGTAATGCGAGAGTACTGGATGAAGGCGGCAACAGACCGTAAAAGAGAAAAATTTTCATGCCCAGCAGTGAGCTGATGTGGACTGTTGAAAATAATGATGAAGCACACGACACGATGAACCCTGATTTCAGATGTTTTAAAAGACTGTAAAGCAAGATTACAGAGCCAAACATAAGAGAAGCCGTAATTCATAGAGTAATAAAAACCGCACTGTGTAATTTATGCTCCCCACAGCAGAATTCTTCATATTTCAAAGCAGCAGCGATGAAGTGGCGCACGCAACGCCACCTTTTGTCAACGAATTTAATTTTACACTCGACTAAATCGAAATATGCGGGGAGAGAATCCAGGTTTTTATACCACAAAGATTTTTTTGAATTTTGAAGCCAGGAGCGCCTTTGTGTGCCGCCTTTGTGAATTTTATTGTGAAAGGCCGGACCAATTAAGAAAAATGTGCACTTCAGAAGTTAAAAGTTTTTAGAAAGACAACGGCGATTGGACCTTTTTGTGGGGAAAAGTTGAAAAAATGTTTGTGTTGACTTTTTGCAGACAGTTTCGTGTGTAGGAAAGAAAAGAAATAAAAGACTGAATGATTGAGGAAATATGCGCTTTACGAACAAAATGATTTCGACGTTATAAAGCTCTATTATGTTTTTACCATTTACCACGGAACATGTCTTATAAAAATAAAAATGCGCAAAATAATGATGATGATGATGCCCATTCCTTTTATGATTATCCCATCATCACTCTTTACGACACCCAACTTGGGGCGATGCTATTCTGAGCCAGTACTGCACGGCAAAATTTAATAATTAATGCAATAATATTAGCAAAGTAAACAGCCACATTCCGGGATACAAGATCAAGAGATGAAGGTAATGTAAACACGTAGCTTCCTGCAATCTAAGACTAAATTACTACAACACGAGTAGGTCCCAGTCTACCTACTACCGAAGACACAGATGTCTAGAATAACATTGTGTATTGCTTGATTTAAAAATATATTTTATATAAGTGATACAAAATTTTCTCATTCTCTCTCATTCTCATTGATATTACATACTTATTCATTGACTGAAGAAACTACTTACCTGCCTAGAGGAGTTGACATACAGGGTGACATAAGAGACAGTGCACCAAAAACATTGCTTATGAAAAAGAGCAACTTTTTCTATATTAAGGTGAACGAGAAAACAAACACAATTCCTATACAAAATCCTCGATTAGCTGGCTCACATTCTGTCGAAACTCGAAAGTTTTTCGTTGCCCAACATAGGGATCATTCGGTTCCCGGTCGACGCTTGTAAAATTTTCATTTTCTTATTTTCATTCAAAGGGTTCATAGTAAAAGTTGTTCAGTTTGATTTGCAAAATTTTCAACTGGTATACGTACTACCGGTAAAACATTTGTAACCCGTTTCGATCAGATCTTTCAGTAAAAAAAGAGCCCACTATAGGCTATACTATCAATAGATAATACGTCTATATTTCAGCGATGTCGGTCATGTTTGGTTGAATTGTTACTAGACCGGTCCATGTTTTGCTCTCCATGTTGCTTGTAACAACGGCTTGTTAGACATACAATATATACCTTACAATATGCTTATTCATACTAAACAGACGACTCCATGCTTGGTACTCATCTCAGCCTTTGATCGAGGACTGTGATGTGGTATACGGGTATGCGACCCCGGCTTCCCGAGCAAGCAGTTCCCTCCTGCTTAACAAATAAAAAGTCTGTTTCGGCGAGAATGGTAACCTAATGCAGATATGCACAAGGGTTTGGCGGACTCGGCGACTCAGCAAGGCAATGTGGATGGCCTAGGGCGACGGTAGAGGGCGCGGGTAGTTACTGTCGGCCAGATACTGCGTCTGACCTCTCCTTCAGTCGTAGCGGTTTTCCGTTCCACTGAATCAAGGAGGGTGAGGACTAAGTGCGTGCGCCTGCGTTTGCGCGAACGTTTGCGCACCGAAATATATCCTGCGCAACTGACCGCTTCCGAATAATGGACTCCGATGACGCAAAGTCCTGTGGCGATGGGTTGAGGTAGAGAGGTCTGGCGTGGTGCAAGCTGGGCTTTGTCTGATTCCTGCACATAGGCGGTTCTAGGGGCGTGAGTACATGCCGTGGTCGCTTTTGCATTGCAAATCGGGACGACAATGCGAATTCGGCAGCACCTGGGATGACAAAGCAGCCCTTTTAAGGGAGGCACTGCTTTCCTCGCCCAGCCGAGGAGGGGGCTAGAAAATGTGCCCTAAAAAAGTGCTCGTCCCTACCCGGAAGGTGGTAGTAACCACGGCTGCCACCGCATCACTTAACTCGTGGTCGACGAAACAGAAAAAATAAAAACAGCATGAAACCATCTATCATGACATTTGGCGCGTGGAACGTGAGAACTCTAATTGATCGAGATGGCAACTCCTGTCCTGAACGCAAAACCGCCATCGTAGCTCGAGAACTTCATCGCTATAACGTGGATGTGGCTGCGCTCAGCGAAACACACCTTGCTGATGAAGGAGAACTGGTGGAAGATGGAGGTGGTTACACTTTCTTTTGGAAGGGTACCTCTGCATCCGAGCCTCGACGTTCAGGGGTAGGATTTGCCATCAAAAATCATCTAGTAAAGCGACTTCAAGAGTGTCCTGTTCACATTTCGGACCGCGTTACCACACTGCGGCTTCACCTGGATACAGACAATTACCTTAATGTCATCAGTGTCTATGCTCCAACGTTAGACAAGTCTGATGACATTAAGGACAAGTTTTACGAGGAGCTAACTCAATGCCTTGATAGCATAAACGCCAGAGAGCAGATCTTGTTGCTAGGCGATTTCAATGCCAGGGTTGGACGGGACTACGAGGCTTGGCCTGGAGTTCTGGGACGACATGGAGTTGGCAACATGAACAGCAATGGTCTGTTGCTGCTCGGTCTTTGTGCTCAGTACGATTTAGCGATATCGAACACTATGTTCAGACTTGCCGCTAAGCACAAGACAACGTGGATGCACCCGCGTTCCAAACACTGGCATTTGATCGACTTTGCTATTATTCGGCAACGAGACATCGGTCAAGTTCAAGTCACCCGCGTCATGTGTGGTGCTCACTGTTGGACTGACCATCGACTAATTGTCACTAAGCTACGACTCCGCCTCCGTCGACCTCGCAGATCCACAGTGAAGAAGCCTGCGTTTTTAAACGTGGATAGGCTGAAAGATCGCGAGGTTAGGGTGAGATATGCTGAAGCCTTATCTGAAAAGCCGTCGCCAATAACTGAGACCGGTGATGTCAGTGCTGCTTGGGGAACTTTGTCATGTCATCTCATAGAAGCCGCTTCTGCTACTTTGGGTACGAAAGACCGACGTAGTGAAGACTGGTTCGATGACAATAGCGAGGCTCTTAAAGCAGCATTCGACAAACATCGACAGCTCCTGCGACAGCATAATCGAAGAGGTGGAAGTGTTGCGGTGGTCAAAGAAAGTGACCAAGAGTTACGCAGGCTGTCTCGACAAATAAAAGACAAGTGGTGGCAGGACAAGGCTTGTCAAATGCAGTGGCTCGTCGATACAAACCAGCTTGGTGAGTTTTACTGTGAAGTGCGTAAGCTGATTGGTGCTTCCTACCGTGCAAAAGTACCTATAAGGTCTTTAGACGGTATGCACCTCCTGACCAGCAAGGAGGATGTACTTAAACGTTGGGCTGAGCATTTTCACAACTTGCTCAACGTTGATCGATCAGCTGATCTGCATCATATCAGTTTAATGCCACAACTCCCGTTAGCCACGGAGCTGGACGAGCCCCTGTCATGCGACGAGGTTGTTACTGCCATCAGACAGCAGCATAATAACCGGGCGGTTGGCATTGACCTTATACCGGGTGAACTACTTAAATATGGTGGTACGGAGTTGCACACGTCGGTATGGAAACTTTTCGTTCGAATGTGGGAGGAGGAGAGGGTCCCTGAGGACTTCAAAGTGTCTCGCATTTGTGCCCTCTACAAGAACAAGGGTGACCGTTCTGACTGTAACTCTTATCGCGGTATTTCATTGCTGTCAGTCCCTGGAAAAGTCTTGGCCAGAGTTTTACTGAACCGCCTCAAAGATTTGTCGGAAAAAATTCTGCCCGAAACCCAGTTCGGCTTCCGACCTGACCGAGGTACATGTGAAGCTATTTTCTCGGTGCGTCAACTACAAGAAAAAAGTAGAGAACAAGGTCGCCAGTTGTACCTCTGCTATGTTGATTTAGAGAAAGCATTCGACAGTGTGCCTCGCGAAGCTCTCTGGATGGTGCTAGGAAAGTTAGGGTGCACAGAAAAGTATGTGCGACTCCTAAGACTCCTGCATGACGACATGCAGTGCTGCGTCTCTGTAGACGGTGAACAGTCTGATTTCTTCCCCGTCACCTGTGGGGTGAAACAAGGGTGTGTTCTAGCGCCCACACTGTTCGCCTTGTACTTTGCAGTTGTAGTCAAAGAAGTCCTAAATACTGTTTCCCAAGGAGTCCGCATCCGTTTCCGCACAGATGGCAGTCTTTTTAACCTGGCTAGACTTAAGGCGCGCACTAAAGTCTCGTATGCATTGATTACTGAGATCATGTATGCTGATGACTTGTGCTTTCTTGCAGGTTCCCCAGACGGCCTGCAACAGCTAATGTCCGTTTTTCACCAAGCATGCTGTAAATTTGGCCTGAAGATCAGTGTCAAAAAGACGGAAGTGATGTCCTTAGACTCGCATGGTCGCGAGACACTGGCGATTATGCTTGGTGAGGATATGCTGAAACAGGTTGATAAGTTTCGTTATCTGGGGAACACTATAACATCTAAGTGTAACCTTGATACTGAGATCAACAGCAGAATCAGTGCTGCAGCTGCAGCATTTGGGAAGTTGTGTTCCAAGGTTTTCTGCTCGCACGACCTAAAGCTAGCCACAAAAATCTCTGTATATATGGCGATTGTGCTGCCAAACCTTCTATACTCCTCCGAGACTTGGTGTGTGTATCGTCACCACATACGCACTCTGGATCGCTTCCACCTAAAATGCCTTCGCACCATCATGAAGATCAGATGGTCCGACCGAGTGCGTAATACCGAAGTTCTGAGACGAGCCAATGTTGGTGGCATTGAGGCCTATCTAATGCGTCGTCAGCTACGGTGGTTCGGTCATGTATCCCGGATGTCGGAGGAGAGAGTGGCGAAGCGCATCTTTTATTCTGAGCTAGAGGAGGGCAAGTGAAAGCATGGCGGACAACTCCTCAGATATAAAGATGTTCAGAAACGACACATGAAAAGATGCAACATTGAGCCCACTCAATGGGAGGGTCTGGCAGCACAGCGTCCCGAATGGCGCGGGATGGTTAAGAGGCAAGTCCGCGAGTTTGAGGAACAGCGTAAAGCAGACCTCGACGCTAAGCGCGATGAGCTGAAGGCCCGTCCACCCGTCGCCATTATTCATAATTATGTAAATGCCAAACTCACGTGTCCACTCTGTGCACGGGAGTTTACTGCCAAAATTGGCTACAATAGCCATCTCCGGGCGCATCAGCGCCGATCTGATTAGGAGTCAAAGTGGTCGCCATGGCCGAAAATCGGTCGGAGAGATCATACCTTACAATATGCTTATTCATACTAAACAGACGACTCCATGCTTATTGGAGTACAATTTGTATTTTTAAATTTCTTATTTTTAGGAAAAGTACTAACTTCCTTTCAAGTGTTAAACCAGACTAAAGGAACCTAGGTCTAAATATGAAAAAAAATATTTCGACCTCACATACAACCTGAAATTTATGCTTATTTCTTACTATGTGTTTCGTCAGTTTCTTGCTACGGTATGCGCAGTTTTTCTGGCATAATGGTCACAGATTCAATGACTCACTTGATGGACCTTCGTTTATTTCTTCTTTTGTGTCTACGACACACTTTAACACTTTCGCTGCCAACTATGAGTATACATACTTGTAATGACACCAATAAAATGTTACGAGTATACTCGTCCTGGCTACATTTAACTTGTTAGGTTTAAATATGTCAAGACCAGTGTTTAACCAAACAGAAATTAACCTGAGTTTTTAAAATGTTTGCAAGGATACGAGTACCTGAACCACTTACCCTAACCACAAGTTACTATAATCATTACATTGATATAAAGTGAAGTTTCAAAAATCATCTAATGAACTGCGGCTATCCAGCAAGGTTCCATTCTTGGACTATCAGGATAGGTAAACCCAGGACTTTTCAGTCCCTATTGCTTAACATGACATTATCATACATACTTTACACACCGTGCCACATCTAGCACACAAACTATCTAATGCCAAGCAAAAGTGAAGCCAACTTAAATCGAGGCGAAACGGCAGACGACGGGATTAATTCCGAGTTACGTGCATCTGTTCCTGCAGTATGTTCATGCAAGTTGCTTGTATTGTGTACAGTGAAGCTCAGGTTAGACAGTTTGGACGTTGGATCATAGAGCAGATACATAAGAGATGGCGTATAAAGAAATTGGGTGAAGCTACTAGCGCGCGGAGGCGAGGAGTCTGTGACGATTTAATCAGTGTCTGAGGCAAGATCTTTCATGGCTATACAGGGTGTAAAAAAATTAGCTGCAAATATTTGAAGGGGTGAATCAGCCCATTAGACTGAACAAGTTTCCCCGAGAAACATAGGTTGAAATACGAAAAGAAATTTTGGACTTTTCATACAAAATTACTGATCGACCAAGTCAGTTTGTATGGGAGTTCTAAACAAATTTCTCATATTACGATCTATGTTTCTTGGGAAAAGTTATTTAGTTTCATGGGCTGATTCACCCCTTAAAATATTTGCAGCTAATATTTTTACACCTTTACGGCATAACATTCCGCACGCTCTACAGGTGAACGTGAAATTAGAGATCGGCACATGCATGTTTAGGTGTCGTTTTTGCCTTTTGTTAGCGAGATCAGAGAACTAGACATCGTCGTGAGTCTTACGCCCATCAAATACCCGGTTTCGCCATTCGTCCCTATCCTCAGCAAGCTTTGATGGTCGATGTCGAGTGCAGCCATACCCCGATGTCATTTAGTAGGTATAATTATTATGTTTTCTAGGCAAAATTGCTTATGGCTAGTATTCTTTGTGCTTTGAACCGTTCTAATGCCGCACGCCATACGAATTCTTAATACATTGGCGTTTCAATTGAACGTGAGTATGACTGTAGGTCGGTACGTTCATACTAGTTGCATGTATTGTGCTAACTTTGCGATTCAAACCTATTTGTATGTGCCCATGTAGACGATAGAACCCAAGGCTGTGGAGCTTAACTGTAGTGTGACTGACGAGTCATTCAGCCGATGGCTTTGTAAAGCTTGAAAGACACTGATAGAGAAATAAATAAAGGTATAGTCAATATTTTCCCCGCATTTTCGGCCCTAGATTATGGTAAAATTTTATAGAAGAAAATATAGAATTCAAAAATTGTTGCATAGACAGTTCGAATAATATAATTATTAATATAACAATTATCATCATTAAGACTGTCTTACATTTACTTAAAATTCGAGATTTTGCTAGAACACCAATAGCTCAGTAGTTGGAGCGTCGTCACAATACTTCAAGCGGTAAGTAAAATTGGTAAAAATTATGATTCCTAAGGCGGATCGCACACTTGACGCACGACGGAGCGCTAAAATATCGCAGCAGTCTGTCGGATCCATACTAGAAACGTCACTCCCCATACTAAAACCGCACTTGATGGACGACATTCCGATAGAGTTGCGTTGACAACGGTTGAGCGGTTTTAGTATGGGGATTGACATTTCTAGTATGGGTCTGACAGACCGCTGCGATGTTTTACCGCTCTGTCGTGCGTCAAGTGTGCGATCCACCTATGTTTATATCTTTTTTTTTATTGTAACAAAAACTGAACAACCTTATTAAACATCCCGCTAATAAACACAAAACTAGCTACATCAGAACCTGATCTAAAATTAACACAGGAGAAAACTGCATTGGGGTCCCAAAATTGCATACCCACGAGCTATTAATATCTAAGATAAGTCTCTAGAGCACTCGTGGCTACATCTCAATTTAACTTCGTCCATACTATTAATACTAAGCATATTTAGTAGCTATCTGGGTATTTATAGAACCGAGAGATAATACTAGAAGTAGAGTGATCCTTTCAAACAAGTTGTCCTATGTTTTTTAAGGAAAGTCGTTCAGTTTCATGGGCTGATTCACCCCTTGAAATATTTGCTAATATTTTTACACCCTGCGGATTGGTTCAATTTCAATCAGCGAATTTTTTATATTAATTTTTATATGTTGGGAGCACTACGTACACATTGGGAGCCATTTTGAATTTTTTTGTGGTTGAAAATATGTTTACATTTTCTGGTTCCACTAACAGTATTCTCTGTCATATTCTTCGTTCTATGTGGTAGAACTGATTAGTTTCCAGTCTTGCAGTTCATGTATTAATTTCAGAACTTCTGAAAGCCTTTGGCGTACAGCTGTTTAGAGTGCTTCTTTTGATCAAATTTATTCTTAACGGATCCTAAAATGTTCTCGATAAGTTACGTTTTCAACAAGGTGTAAGTTTGACGTGACAATGTCTTATAATTCGATGAAACCGGCTGCACGCACCAAAAACATGACTCATGCGGCGTTACCTCACTCTGAGGACACTTGAAGTGCAAGCGAGAGCGCGGAACGAGCGACAAAGAGGCACAATCGCCCTTGGCATTGGAAAGCGTGTAATAAATAATTGAAAAATACAACCATTCCATCAGTATTTTCTTACGACGTTGTCACGTTCAACTATCATCAGTAAACCGACTTTACAGACAACCGATTTTTTTCAAGTGCTGAGGTCATGCTTATGTCGTTACCTACGCTCTGGATATTGAAGAATCTCTTAAGAATTAGGTAAGGTTTATTTGGCTGGTAAGTAAGCATTAATTAATTAACATAGAATAGAATAATTAATACGGCAACATATTACTAATATTACTCACGCTAATTTGAATAGAATAAAAAAAATACGAATATTTTTTTGATAAGTTAGCATTTTGTATTTATCAAAATAACGTGATTTTATCCCCTATGTCCCAGAGAGAAGTATTATACAGGAAATTGAGTCGTCTCACAGGGAAAATGTAGCAAAATAACACATTTCTGTTCTAAAATTACAGTTGAACTCTCACTTTTGTCTGTTCCTGAGAAGCTGATGTCAATAGGCCTCTCCTGGGGCCCCTTTCTTATCTAACTTGACATTTACATTGATAAAGAAACCCTATATGCTTTCAGAGGGTGGGTTTCAACTTGCTTGCTTGCTTTTCGTGTGGGACACCAAGTCGACCAACGACTCGATGAACCCTAGAGTCAAAATTTTGCAACCGCCTTCTACAAGTAGCAAGTTTCTGACATGGTTGTGTAACGACCGCCGTGAAGTAAACAGCAACCGTGACCTACGGCTTAACGTGCCATTCGAAACACGGAAATATGTTACTTTCGGAAAATCGGGTGGTTCATCCTGCAATGTCTTAACCAGATTGTGAACAAAATCACGAAGTGAATAATATCAACTTTGTGAGTGATCCACCGAGATACGAACCCGGAACCTTCAGCGTCAAAGGCAGTTGCACTACCACTGCGGCACATCGGTCGTCATCGGTGTTTTTACAATACAATACAATACAAATGCTTTATTTGTACAAAACACATAACAAAGAAAAGTATAAGAAAAGTATAAAATTTTTAGCTGCATGCGAACTAATTATAATAATTGTATGAAGAACCAGTATATCTTGATTGCTATAGGCAACTCGAAGCTGATAACAACGTTACAAAACCGTTTTGAAACGTTTGAACGTTCATCTATTGCAGAATGTTTGAAGTAAATGAGCAAATACCAGCCCTGCTAAACAAAGCCGTGTGTTATAAAGGGGCTTTGAAAGTGGAGCTTTCTACCTAAAGAGGGGTTTTCAGAGGATCCGTGTATGATGGTTCTCTATACATTTGTTAGAAATCACCAGAACAGGTTGATCTTTTTAAATGTATGAAACAAAGAGGCCGTCCATCGAATAACGATATCTTTGATTTTCATGACATGATGTCATCAAATACATTAATGCTTTGAATCTGCATCAGTCAAAGTATGAATAGAATAAAATTTATTTGCATAAGATTTTAGGTATTATTACATTTTATTAGTCCCTTTCAAAATCTACCTTATAAAGGCGGGCACATGGTATTTGAGTAAATACTAAGAGAATTTTGCCGTAACATTTGCCGTGTGATGCCGGCTTAGAATAGCATCTGCTCATTTCCTACCCGTGGGTGTCGTAAGAGGCGACTGCGGGACTTGAGAGTTTCAGGTGTATTGCGACTTTTAGGCGACTTGCTGACAATTTGTCAATATAGTGAGACACAAATTGTCTCGAACGGCCCTCTATATTTGTCAGACGTGGCAATAGCGGCCGTATTTTTACTACCGTTAACTCTCTGCCTACCTCGTAAGGGATAAAGGCGTGATATATGTATGTACTAAGAGAACGTGGAAACTTTATACTCAGAAATCCTAGCTTAAGAGACCGTCTGCCTACTAAAAATCAAACCCAGGTCCCAGACAGCTACCAATTTCCTACGTCAGCAAAAGAAACTCAATCAATATCAGATTTTTGCACTCGAATGCGACCGCTAGTTCGAGAGTCGGTCCGATTTCGCTTTTCAGCGGAATGGAAATAATCCCCGCTTTGTTTAGAGTCCGTCTGCGTATTAAAGGCGATTCGTACTGCATTTTGTCTCAAATGGACTTATAAATCATCTAACTTTTGAAACTCCATACATCGCCACGGTAGCCATGCCAAGCAATATTGTCCATAAGATTTGCATTATTTCGCCAAAGGCAGATGAGCCACGCAAGACCAGTGCGTAGAGGCAAACGTTATAACCGATAGCAAGATTTGCAGGTTCGAATCCTGCCTACTGTATTATTTCTAATATATACCTATTGCTTCGTGGTAGTAAGTTTTGGATTCTCAATAGAATATATGTTTTTAGATTGTCGCGGTTGTTCACAAAACAAACAAACAAACATAATCGTGGTGATAATCTTGTTAATACTATTAATTTAAGTTTCAAAATAATGATTTTTGCCCTAATATTTTATCCTCATCTACGAGTTATTCCGATTTCATCTAGCACAGTTTCTGAGCCAAAACAATTACACCACCTGCATATCATGGAAACTCATCAATAATAATACAAATAGACTATTTCAACATTTGAAACAAGTAAATATAATGCAAAATGAAACGGTTATTAATCCCGTCTGTTCATCACTGTTCGATATAACAAGTATTTACAAGCAGAATGGCAAACCGCCAACTGATTTGCACTTTCAATATGCATTCTACTATGAACGTACGTTTGACGACCGATGTGGCGCAGTGGTAGTGCGACTGCCTTTGGCGCAGAAGGTACCGGGTTCGATTCTCGGTGGGTCACTCACAAAGTTGATGTTTATCACTTTGTGAATTTGTTCCCAGTCTGGTTAGAACATTGCGGGCTGAACCACCCGATTGTCCGTAAGTAAAGAGGTTCCGTGTTTCGAATGGTACGTTAAGCCGTAGGTCCCAGTTGCTGTCAATGATCACTTAGACGGCGGTCGTTACACAACCAAGTCAGAAGCCTGCTACTTGTAGTAGGCGGTTGAAAAATTCTGACACTAGAATTCATCGAGTCGTTGGACGACTCGGTGTCCCACACGAAAATAAAGATTGATCTTTTAGAGAGTATTGATGTGCTAGCCAGTGTCACCTGTGAACATTTCCGTAAGATATTCCTGTTATTGTCGACCGATGTGGCGCAGTGGTAGTGCGACTGCCTTTGACGCAGAAGGTTCCGGGTTCGATTCCCGGTGGGTCACTCACAAAGTTGATATTTATCACTTTGTGAATTTGTTCCCAGTCTGGTTAGGACATTGCGGGCTGAACCACCCGATTGTCCGTAAGTAAGATGGTTCCGTGTTTCGGATGGCACGTTAAGCCGTAGGTCCCGGTTGCTGTCTATGATCACTTAGACGGCGGTCGTTACACAACCATGTCAGAAGCCAGCTACTTGTAGAAGGCGGTTGAAAAATTCTGAATCTGAGTCGTCCAACGACCCAGTGAATCCTAGTGTCAGAATTTTTCAACCGCCTTCTACAAGTAGCGGGCTTCTGACATGGTTGTGTAACGACCGCCGCCTGAGTAATCATAGACAGTAACCGGGACCTACGACTTAAATTACTGTTATAAAATATATTCACGTATGAGCACAAATTAGAAAGATGGTGCGCGGGGCGTACGACGCTCTGACCTTAGAATCTGCATAAAAAGTGAAAAGTACTTGCACCTGCAGCGTAGAATTACCTAAAAACCTACCAAAATCATGATTTATAGCGTGATTTCTATATTAACTGGATCAACATCAGCTCGACTCCCAGTTCTTAATACGAGTTGACAGAGGCACTCGACGTCAGGCCGGAAATCTAGGCAAATATGCGGCTGAAATATTCCATGTGTCCGTCTAGATGGTCCAGTTATTTGAGCCGTATGCTCTCAAATCCGAGAGACTCACAACACAAAGCCGATATAACTGGGATGGCTTCCATTTTGATTCAAATGTTTCGAAATAGTTTTTCATTCACATCAACCTTTAAATTTAGTTGGGCTCTAGAGTTCATCGAGTTATGCAAGTTTCATACGATGGGGAGCATCAAAATACATACATACATATATCACGCCTTTATCCCTTGCGGGGTAGGCAGAGCGTTAACGACCATAAGAATACGGTCGCTATCGCCACGTCTGACATTTTTGAGGATTGATTTCCAAGGTTCTTCCAGAAAACATGTGTATCACTATAGTGACAGGTTGTCAGCCTGTCGCCTAAAAATTGTAATACACCAATACCCTCGAGTCCCTTAGTCGCCTCTTACGACACCCGTGGGAAGGATGTGGGGTGATGCTATTCTAAGCCGGCATCACACGGCATAGCATCAAAATGCGAGTGTTTTTTTTATTATCTCGCGAACCGTAGCCGAATTAGTCGTCTTTGGTTAAATGTTACAATAGTTTGACACGAGCATTCTAATGCCCAACTTTATGCATACACCTACGTATATTTTTACACTGTACACGTAAATTCTATAAAATAGATAACATACATAATGCATTTCAAGTCACGCCCTGGGTGACATTTTGTTTTTATTGTTGGCACAGCAAATAAATAGGCGCATTTATTCATTCGTTTCACTTCCCATTTTATCTAAACACGCAAAACATAAAGAAAAATTATTTCATTTCATTTGAAATCTGAATATATAACAATGATTCAGAGAAAGAGAGTAAGTAATTTCTAAAAACAGAAACTGCGTGAAGTAGGTCTTCACGAGTAGTATACAACTGTTTTCAAATTTGTAATCCGACCATTATAAAAAGTACATAAAATATATTAGCTTTTGCTTCTCTTCCTCAAAGTGTCACCTATTTAGCTCATAAGGGCTTAGGAGAATTAGCACCAGCTTTCCCTCTTAATCCGCTCCGTAATCCTCTTGGCAGAAGAGTGTCGCAAATACTCACTCCCAAATTGGGGAGAACCTTGCCTAGCCATCTGTAGCGCTAATGCTTTTGGATGTTGTATGATGTGACTTTCAATAATTTTTTCAACGTCGCATGGTCGCATGCATTACAACTGAAATTTCTAAAATGACCCTTAAATATTTCTATCCGTGAATTGCCTCACTCGGGTACATACTAACGAGAATTTACAGTATCTTATTGTCAGTAAATAAGTTGACAAAGTAAATAATGATCTTACAGGTAAAGAGAAAACTTGTACTTGTTTCACAAAAATCTTTATTGTTTGGTCCGGCTTGAAAAAACAGCTTCAGGAGAAAATTATTCTGAAACAAATAATACCAAAACAACAGCATACATTTGGTGGTAATTGGTGATGTAATATTCGTTGATAAGTAATATCAAAGAATAATTAAAGTGGTAATATTAAATATGCCGCGTGATGCCGGCTTAGAATAGCATCATCCCACATCCTTCCCGCGGGTGTCGTAAGAAGCGACTAAGGGACTCGAGAGTATTGGTGTATTACAATTTTTAGGCGACAGGCTGACGACGTGTCACTATAGTGATACACATGTTTTCTAAAACAACCTTGGAAAACAATCCTCAAAAATGTCAGACGTGGCGATAACGACCGTATTCCTATAGCCGTTACGGCTTTGCCTACTCCTCAAGGAATAAAGGCGTGATATATGTATGTATGTATGTATAACAATGAAGTTTCAACAAGTGCAAATAAGTATGACCTATGTCAGAGTGAAAGTATAAGAGGAATGGTTAGTTCGATTACGATTACCATTTTAGTTTTTCACCATATTTAGGCAAACAACGATGCAGATCCTGTTTCCACCACAAAGAACTTGTTATCACAACAACTCCAGTTTGTAACTTCAGATTTCCGTATTGAAACACTTCCAAAGTTACAATGGCTGGTTGTTAATAGTAAACAGCGATTCAGTTTGTAAACAATTTGCGAGTCCATTTCAAACATTCCTATTTAGAACACTGCTTCAGCTATTCACCATCCTGTTGGAAGATATACACTGAAGATGTTTACTGAATGGAGTAAGGACGTACAAGGTACGTATGTAGTCGGTGATCGTTACTCATGACAAATTCAGTGTTTAAGATTTCGATTTTCTTGTGATCGTTAACAATAAAAATGAAGATGGACGTATTACTGCACTTAGAAAAGTAATAATTATTGCTGAAAAACGCAACAGTCTAAAAAAAGTCGCCACCTTGAAGAGAGACTGTACTAGTAATTCAAATATAAGTATAGACAGAAGTATTCGTATACATCTTGTAAATACATATCAAACCAAAGGCTTTACATACGCTTTTAAGCCAAAGTGAGAAAACAATTGAAAAAGGTCGTCAATACCCTCGACGCAACAGATCGACACAGCCGCTCGAGCTCGTTCAAGCATGACGCTGGTCGCTCATCAGCTCACCACAGATGCAAAACATTTCGGTGTGTTCCCGTTGTCCCCCAGATCCGTGTCCCCAAAAAAAGTGGTGTAAGGTTTGGCAGACTGGGGCAAGGTGTAATATGGTAAGGCATTGCCCAAACCTTTATACTTTGTGCCACAACTTACCACACCTGCTCCACCAGCCCTGCTTTATTGCGACAAGAGTGACGTGTGGTAGTGAAGTGTGGTGAAGACCCTTCCAAACCTTGCCCCATTTTTTTGGGGACACCGATTTCGAGGTCAACGGGAACACACCAACGTTTCCATTTCTTAACTTTCTAGTTGGCAATATGCCCAATAATCGATCCGCTCTGGCACCAAGCCAGGCCATCTGTTGGCCCAGCAAAAAAGGGAAACACAAAACTAGTTTGTTTCAACGTCATATGACATCCTTCATGGACGGCGGTGACGTCATAGCATCTGATTTCAACGCGAACAGTTTTTCTTTCAGGAAGTTCGCATAGTTTCAAGGTTATGAAGAACGAAACTTGGATCCCCGAATTTCCGATGTATTTGACGTAGTAATCTGTGATACGAATGTCGTAGGCGGGCGATGAAAGATTAGAATGATGTAATACGTCAGGTCGTTGCACTTTCTTGGCAACGTTAAGAACAGGGAAACTCATAAGTCGTTCATCACCAGAGATTATAGCGAAATCGTGAACACCAAACCATTTGAATTCTTCTGTCTTGTAATCGCGTCGAAGAATTAACCTATTAACCCTATAGTCAGAGTTTACACTCCGCATCTAACATGTACGGGTAGATCATTATTTGCGATTAGAAATATTTAAGGGATAAGGGACATTTAAGATTAAGTAGGTACTATAATTTATTTTTCGTTTGGGACACCGAGTGTGACCCACCGAGAATCGAACCCAGAACCTTCTGTGTCACAGGCAGTTTCACTACCATTTATGCATTAAAGACTTTTGAAATCATTCAGATAGTTTAACCAACAAAAATTTAGGCAGAGATTTATCAAACAAATTATGTTACGAGTCTAGATAGCGACTATTTTGACAAAAAAATGTATAAGGGAGGATGCGTTTATAAATACGATAACGATTAGTGATAACACACAATAATATCACTGTTTTTGTTGTACAGTCCAATCCACGACCTTAGGATCAAGAGTTCAGGGCACAAACAATGAGATCACAGATGCCGTCACTTTTGAATAAAAATTATAGTTCCTTCAACAGCTGCAAGAATTTCTTCCAGTTCGGAACTCGCCGGGCCCACTTCCAACTTAAGCTGTTACAACACTTTTGTGCGAAACTTTTCTTGCGAAAATTGTTTTCAGTTTTGAAGCCTGTCCCCTAGGCGGTTTCAACAGCGGTGATAATCGCCCATTATTTAAACGCTTCTGTAATACTGGTAATTTTGATATTACAATGCTGTGATGGCCTAAAGTTGTCAAAAGCACACTGTGAATCTCGTGAACTGTGAAAAGGTATTGTGAAATTAAGACAGCAATTTTAATACGCAGAGTTGTTTAGCGAATCTAAGGGGTGCAAGATACGGTTCCGGTCGTGATCAGAGCGCATAAATGTTGTTGTTGCTAAATGACAAATGACTTCTCATACAAATTTTTGCACATTTCCCAAGAGATCGGATTATTTTCTCTTTTTTGGTCATTGCTTGTCTTGAGAAAGTAGTTCAATTTTATGGCCTGCTCACACATAAAAAAAATCAGTATGCCATCCCTTTGTCCGGTGTCGCCGCCAGTGTGATTAAAATACGCAGTATTGGGTGTAAAATGTTAAGAATTAACAAACCGTTTGGTTTGGTTAACCTATTGTGTGTTATTTTAGCGGCGCTGGTGTCGTGTGAGGCATTCATTGTCGATCATGAGCCAGTAAACAATTCTTAAATCTTTGGCGAGAGGCCAATGTTTAGCCAGACTGGTTCGGCTGTCAATTAGCTCCTAGATTTGTTTATTTTAATGACAGAAATATAAATAGATCGCATGACTTTGCTTCCTGCTTGTCGAATAACAGTGTCACTACAATTTTCGCTTTTACTGTAAGTGATTAGGCTCGTTTAAGTATACAGATGATCCTCAATCAGGGTATTGCTCGCTGGACCACCTGAATTTCAAAAAAAAAATGGTCTCGTGCTTCGGAGGGCACGGTTAAGATATCAGTATGGTAGATTAGTGTAGTCAGTCAGGGGAGCCAGGAGGGAGGCGCAGGTTCTGGACAGCACTGTTTCTTTTGGAGAGGCCCGTATTTATAAACCGCACTCAAGTCTGAGATTGAAATTGACTGAAATTTATTAAATTCGCTCTTGAGATCGATCTCAGAATTAAGTGCGATACCTAAATACGGTCCTTTAAGTCTTGCCTCTGACACTGATTAAATCCTCTGGCAGAGACGTACGAGGCCAGTGATGGTGATGAGAAAAGTGTAGACAAAAAATTCAATTCTACATACATACATACATATATATATCACGCCTTTATCCCCTATGGGGTGGGCAGAGCGTTAACAACCGCAAGAATACGGTTGCTATCGCCACGTCTGACATTTTTGAGGATTGTTTCCAAGTTTGTTTCAGTTTTATCACTTTGTGACAGGTGGTCAGCCTGTCGCCTAAAAATTGTAATACACTAATACTCTCGAGTCCCTTAGTCGCCCCTTACGACACCCGCGGGAAGGATGTGGGGTGATGCTATTCTAAGCCGGCATCATACGGCATTCAATTCAAGTCAATTTTGTTTATATTTAAAGTACGATCGTGAATTAAAATATCAAACGTCGCGGAGGTCCTAATGATCTTCTTAGCAACTGTCGTGTCTTAATTTATTGTTACAAAAAAAGCTTTTGATCTGAAGTAATGAGCTTTTTTTTGTTCTGCTTTGAAACTGAAAATAGGCATCTGTTCATAAGTGACACTATACGGCTATTGATTGCTAATTGCCGGGTGATTCCGGCTTAGATTAGACATCACCCTAATCCTACCTGTGGGTATCGTAAAAGGACTTTACGGGGTGTAAGGGACGGTGTAACGAAAACTTTGCAGGCGTGGTCAGACCAAGAAACTGGACATTTTTTTCTATGGGGCCTATGTTGGGAAATTAAAATTTTTTTTCGAGTTCCCACATAAACTCAGCTGATCGAAAATTTTGTATGAAAGGGTGAAAAAAATTTTTCGCCTGCCAACATAGCCCCCATATAAAAAGTTGTTCAATTTCATGGTCTGAGCACGCATGCGAAGTTTTCGTTACACGGTCTCTTACACCCTGTACAAAATTCGTCTAAGCTGACTGCAACCGGCACCGACGCTCAATGTAAGTAATGCGTAACGTACTGCGAACTATTCGTTTTGTGGACAACCAGTGGCCAATGGAACATAACTACGGGCATTTATTCTACATGTGAAATTCTATGTACATTGCGTAACCGGTGGAACATTATTAAACCTGGATTTTTGACCCCCTACGCAATCTACTTGTAGAATTGTAACCGTTAGTTTTGAAAAACGAGGCACTACTGGTGGTTCTCTCCTTTAATGTCCAAACCAAACTAGGAAGAAACACAAAATGATAAACAACAAACTCACAAATATTCTTGGTAATAACTTTTTGAGTATCGAACCTGTAACTTCCGTATTCTGATCCGAACGTTCAAACGACCAGACCATGGAACATTTTTAGTGCAAGAAAATAGTTTCTAAAGTGTATTCTGCGAAAGCGAGTCGATTTAACAGCTAGTTCAACAGAGATTTTATTGTCAAGCGAAATTGGGTCGCGAACAGCTGACGGCTATAACTTCCAAACAACCGATGTGGCGCAGTGGTAGTGGGACTGCCTGTGACACAGAAGGTTCCGGGTTCGATCCTCGGTGGGTCACTACCAAATTTAATATTTATCACTTTGTGAATTTGTTTTCAATCTGTTTAGGACTTTGCGGACTGAATGTAACGTAAGAAAGAAGGTTCAATGTATGTTAAAGCGTAGGTTCCGGTTACTGTCGATGATTAGTTAGACGGCGGTCTTTACAAAACCATGTCAGAAGCCTGCTACTTGTAGAAAGCGGATGAAAAATTCTGACACTAGGATTCATTGGGTCATTGGACGACTCGGTGTCCCACACGAAAAGAGAGACTACCAAACAACCGACAGCACTTACTCATCAGAAATCTTACGGATTGAAAAGTTTCATTAACAGTGAATTAGTTTCTTATGGTATTCATTTGGATTGTAATCCAAAATATTTGTTAAAACAGCAGTTTGTTGTTTTAGAAATAGTTCTATCTATTTATATTACAACTTACCAAATCAAATGTAACCTGAATATAAGAGGCCTTATCAAAAAAAAGTTAGACGCGTGTCGAACGCGTGTTTCAAAATAAAAATCGATACAAAAAGACGCTAAACGCGTGTTCAACGCAAGTCTAACTTTTATGTGGTAAAGCCCAAAGTGTTAAGATTACAAAAATACTAGAAACCGACACAAAATTTATATGTATTTTCGTAGCTCTCGCACAGCTACGGCGTAGCAAACCGTAGCAAGGTCTACTACGAAATCAAATACATACAAGTTGATCCTTAAAAGGGTAGATTAATTTGCTGAGTATAGAACCATTTTATCATAAGGCGCTTATTTGTCATTTTTCGAAGAATCGAATTTCGAATCTATCTATCTATCTTGAGTAACATTTATTACTTCACCGTTTCGGAGAGCACGCCCTCGACCCGGAAACCTCGGCTTACCTGCGGAAGAAAATATGGTACGTGAAAACATTGTTAAGGAAAACATTATGAGTAAGCACGAATATAAAAAAGAGAGAATTGAGCGTTTTTGATGAGTAATACACGGTGTAAAAAAAATGCTGCAAATATTCTAAGAGGTGAATATGCCCACGAAACTGAACAACTTTCCCCAACGAACATAAGTCGAAATATTAAAAAGTTTTGGACAAAACATACAAAACTACCAACCGACCAAGTCAATTTGTATGGGAGGTCCAAAAAACATTTTCATTTTTTGACCTACATTTCTTAAGGAAAGTTGTTCAGTTTCATGGGCTGATTCACCTCTTAAAATATATGCAGCTAATATTTTTACACCTTATAGAGCGAGTAGTATTCCTTGGTAATATTCCTAGTTTCTGATCAATCAATTCAGAACTACACTTTCTTAATTTATACGAAAGCAAATCCGACAATATTTCAAAAATATCACGATTAAAACGTGGATTTTTGACATTTTCTTGCAAATAGAAGGAAATCACTACCTATACTAGCCTCAACTAAACTAATATGGCAAAATAAATTCTGGTTTCGTTCATTTATAAGTCGCCAATAAAATAGTCTATTATCCATTATGGCCATCCGGTAATATTGAATTGTAATTGTAAATCTTCCAAACTTGGCTACAATAGGAATCTCCGGACGCATCAGCGCCGATCTGATTAGGAGTCGAAGTGGTCGCCATGGCCGAAATCGGCCGGAGTGATACATATACATACATACATTTATCACGCCTTTATCCCTTGCGTGGCAGGCAGAGCGTCAACGGCCGCAAGAATACGGTCGCTATCGCCACGTCTGACATTCTTGAGGATTGTTTCCAAGGTTGTTCAAGAAAACATGTGTATCGCTATAGTGACAGGTTGTCAGCCTGTCGCCTAAAAATTGTAATACACCAATACCCTCGAGTCCCTTAGTCGCCTCACAGGACACCCGCGGGAAGGATGTGGGGTGATGCTATTCTAAGCCGGCATCACACGACATATAAGATATCATTACCTAAAACCACTATCGACTTCACTAATACTACACTGTTCCGAAAATCGCAATAATAGTAGATCACATCAGACAAACAGTAAGTATCGGTCACATACCTCAGTCTGGTCTTAGACAACGGGTTGGAATCTCGCCAACAGTTGCTAGCAACTAAGAATGCAACGATATACATAGAAATTCGATAAATATCGATATGACGGCGCCCAAAAATATCGATGTGTCGAGGAGTTCTACCAATAGATATCGAAACATCTCAATATGTCAGAAAGTCCGTCAAATCCACAGAACTAGGTAAAAATATGTTACTTTTTGTTATATTATCGTTGGAAATATTTACATTACTGGCAACACTGATATTGTAAAATAAAAAAGCTACGATAGGTGCGCTGGCTGGCTGTACTGTGACGTACTTACAACTGTAAACTTTTTAAGAAATTTAATGTCAATTGATATAACATTATCACATCAGCCGATAGCAGTCCAATGCTCGAAGTAGTTCTCTCCCAGGGTACGCCACAATGCACGATCTCCCGTTTTCGCCATCCAGTAGCTACCAGTCGCTGGCGTCCAACTCCACGCTTGCCGATATCGATATCAATATCGAATGAACTCTATATTATCGATATCGACATTTGCATTCCTACTTGCCAAACTGCAGTGGGCGGGCTAAACGGCACATTTTCCGAGGGGCGGAACGCCTGGCTTGCCAATCCTTGGCAGACAATTAGTTATAAAAGTGATAGTGTTAATGTCATAGATTGTAATAATTTTCTATTGTTTAGTGTCGGAATGACAACTGTAATTAAAGTGAATCGTTATTTTAAAAGTACAACAGAAGCGAAATTGGCGCCGCCGATAAAAAAATAATTGCACTGATTGACTGAACACGCAAAGTTACAAATTTAGCAACTTTTACTTAGTATATACAATTTATTTAAAATACACAAACATTAATATAATATTTTAAAAAAGCATGACAACACAAAACTAAAAATATAAATAACTACAAATAATAAATACCCTCCAACGCATCGCCGCGAGGCAAAGTAGCCAAAATACTAGCATCATTATACCTCTTTGCTGAAACTTGACATAAACTTCCTTAAAACCGCTCAAACCTTGTTTAAACTAGAAGCTTTAGTTATGCAAACCGAAAGAGCTTACATAAATTCATTTATTCACCTGCGGTTTGTTATTGTTTCGAATACATAAATTTATTTTCAGGCGCGTCCAACCAGGAATAGTTTTACCTATTTGAAGGCGCCACTAGTCTGACATTTAGCTAAAACCCGAAATATAATTACTTATTACAAATAGCGAAGTGATGTGATGACAAACTACTAAATCTTGGATATTAGGTATGGCAAACAAACGATTTTATAATAACGTTATTTGTGTTTATCATAAATTTAACTATTTGAACAGAATATCAAAGTAAAAATAACATTTTATGTGACCTATTAGGAAATTGTTGCAGTGCTACACTGGCATTTTCACCAGCGCCACCTACTAGGAACTAAAAGAACAAATAAAAAATCCCATATTACAAAGCCTATAACTTAGGGTTGTTATTGAAATGAATGTTTGATGGACACGCTTCAACCCATCATTCATTTATCACACCACTAACACACTACCTACCCCGCAAGGACTGTATGATCCTGTTTTTCTTCCTTCCATTATTGACGCACTAGGCACGTAGTAGAACTTTACACTATGTAGTTTAAAAGTGTTGTTAGGGCACTTGTGAATCGCTACTTTACTATCCATGTTTACATGGTTGGTTGCTTAAGAGCCGTGGTAAGGTGCCGTGTGATGCCGGCTTAGAATAGCATCACCCCACATCCTTCCCGTGGGTGTCGTAAGAGGCGACTAAGGGACTCGAGAGTATTGGTGTATTACAATTTTTAGGCGACAGGCTGACAACCTGTCACTATAATGATAAACATGTTTTCTGAAACTACCTTGAAAAACAATACTCAAAAATGTCAGACGTGGCGATAGCGACCGTATTCTTACGGCTGTTAACGCTCTGCCTACCCCGCAAGGGATAAAGGCGTGATATATGTATGTATGTTGCTTAAGAGCCCTAGAGAACAATAAATATATTCAGAAGTAACGCTGCAAAGCAAGTAAAGCCTTGCAAAACAAAAGAGATACGACACGTGTTTTAACATTACTCAAACCACCGAAAAACTAATTTATTTGTTAGAGCTAATGTCACCAAAATGAACCTAACTAAGTATTATTTTTCAGCTTCAAAAAACGATTTAATTTTAAAAGCCGCGCGGGGCTAATTTAGAGTAGCATCATCCCATTTCTACCTGTGGATGTAGTAAAAAGCGACTAAGGGATGGATCTAGGTAGTGGACAGCAGCGTTCCTTGTGCTTGCACTGTGCTCGCCAATCCGCCTGCCAGGCGTGGTGAGTATGGTGTATACCCCCAAGTAGGAGTGACCCAAGTAAAGCCAATGCTTTACCCACTGCCAATGTATGGATAAGGTGTAATCACTACATTTCTACATTACATAGAATAGAACCCCCAAATATCAAACACTTTTTCTGGCTTCACTTTGGTTATTCGTAGAGTTCTCTCGTAAACAGTTCTTTGCTCTAGGGTAAAGATAAAGAGCTCTTTCAAGTGCTAACCAAACGATGAGGTTATTTGTCTGACGTCTGTTGGAGTATTTTCGCTTTGTTTGTTTGTGCCTAAGGAATAGAATTTTGTTTATGGCACCTAATTTTGCACTTAACGTTTGCAGGAGTATTTGTAGCTATTACTTTTATAATATTATTTTTTTATGTGAATAGGATTTTAACTGCACTGCAATTGAAGAAGCCTTTTTCTTGATTGAAGACTTTTTAAGCTTTATTGGTTGTAGTATTTTTTCTCAGCCCTATGTCTTCAGAGTCCGATCCGTTCTTCCCAGAACCTACTCCAACTCCTAAGCCCAGTCTTGCCCCAAGGGCGTGATTGGGCTGGTTGTTTGAACAACCAATCAATTATTTCCGGGTGAGCTCGTGCTTCCCACCAAGCCCACAGACGTAGATTTGATGGCTCCGGGGCCGAAATTGTAGTGTTCACCAAAAAAAATCAGCCTAATGTCTATATAAAAAAAAACCGCATCGTTTGCCCTAGAGACTTAAGCGGTGTCCATGAAAGGAAAACGCAAAAAGCAACTTCAATTATTCGTGGAAAAATACTTGTAGCTGAAACCCTATAATCAGATAACTGGGAATTCTGAAAACAATAATAGGGTTAGTACTGAGCTACGTTGCTACACCCACGCCATGAAGACACCTACTCATACCTCACTACCCACGCTTGACAGAAAAGGTTGGTCCAATCTGTGTATAAGGACATTTTTATCTTAGTTGTTCTAATTTATGAAAATACTATCAAAAAGCTTAGAATAATATAGCTGAAATGTCAGATCTTCATCAGCAGTTTTACTCAAAATCTAATATTTGTTTGTATTTATAGTTTCCCGAAGTATCTCTGCTAAATTCACTATTATAAACTGATTCTCCGCTTGAAATACTTTTAGTAATTATTTTTCATTATAGGTTACATCTGAGCAGTAAAGTGTTTATGTCTGTCTGTCTGTTTTTTGATAGAGGGAGGCCTATGGCCCACAAAGATTAATTTTGTTAATAACTAATGTTCCGGATAACTCACTTGTCATGTTTGTGTGTTTTCGCGACGTTTCGAACCAATCAGTGGTTCGTTCGTTCTTCGACTCGAAAGCGCGGCATGCATGGTGAACATTAGTTATTTACAGTCATGACTCACTTAAGTATAAACAATTTAAGAAGAATTCAATATCTTCAAGACTACTTACAATCTATTCTATAATGCTATTCTTAGCCGTGTTATGTCGGCTTAGAATAACATCACCCCACATCCTTCCCGCGGGTGTAGTAAGAGGCGACTAAAGGATTTGAGAGTATTGGTGTATTACAATTTTTAGGCGACAGGCTGACAACCTGTCACTATAGTGATACACATGTTTTCTGAAACAACCTTGGAAAACAATCCTCAAAAATGACAGTTGTGGCGATGGCAACCATATTCTTACGGCCGTTAACGCTCTGCCTACCCCGCAAAGGATAAAGGCATGATATATGTATGTATGTATGTATGTACTTACAATCTCATACCAAAAACATTGAGAAACCCGATACTATTTCCACTCAACGGCTCACCCACAAACCTGGATACGCCGTCCACTTAGACATTACAAGATTTCCTGATAGCAGGTACCGGGTTCATATCCCGGCGAATCAGATCTTCGCAACAGGTGAGCAGTTGGATCGTCGCCAGCAGTCAAGCACCTAGGTTACGAAAAGGGCAATGGCGACTTTAAATTTGTTATGTCTTTGTTTGAAATGGGAGCTGCTTTATTCGACATGAAAAATTGAGGTTGTCGAAGCGACCCGGATACGTATAGGTACCATGTGATGCCGGCTTAAAATAGCATCACCCGATTTCCTACCCGTGGGTGTCGTAAGAGGCGACTGAGGGACTTGAGGGTTTCATGTGTATTACAATTTTAGGCGACAGGCTAACTACCTGTCACTACAGTGATACACGAATCATCTAAAAAGGCCCTCAGTGCTTGTCAGGCGTGGCGATAACGACCGTAATATTGCGATCGTTAACGCTCTGCCTACCCCGCAAGGGATAAAGGCGTGATTTGTGTATGTATGTCTTTGTTTGAAATGGAAGCTGCTTTATTCGACCTGAGTTTTTTTTGTTGTCGAAGCGACCCGGGTTTGTGTATCGGTGTATGTATGTAGCAGTTTTAGAGACTTTATTTTCTCATTCAAGTCACTTAGATGAGAACAGGATAAATAAGTAAGGTTTAAAATTTCCGTTCACTCGCTTTGCACAGGATTCTTTTTTTAATTTAGTATAGGCAGATAAATACAAGTCAGACGCTTAGAATTAGAATGTCATGAAACCAAATCTCCAACCGGAACAATCACTCATTTTGTAATAAGATGTGTCGAGCTAATTCAATACTTTTAATATCCGAGGGCAATTTATTGTTAATCGACTCCTTGATATGTGAATATACTCCTTCCGTAGTTAGTTCGTATTTTATGTAGTACCCTCGACAAAGTCCTTAGCTTAAAGAAATGCATTTTAGTCCGCTTTATACTTACATACATACATACATAAATCACGCCTTTGTCCCTTACGGGGTAGGCAGAGCGTCAACGATCGTAAAATTACGGTCTGACAAGTATTGAGGGCCCTTTTAGATGATTCATGTATCACTGCAGTGACAGGTTGTCAGCCTGTCGCCTAAAATTGTAACACACGTGAAACCCTCGAGTCCCATAGTTGCCTCTTACAACACCCGCGGGAAGAAAAGGGGTGATGCTATTCTAAGCCGGCATCACACGGCATATACTTCAGTTGTAATTATCTTCCGATCGTTTTACATGCTTACTATTTATAAGTCAGACGTCACGACCGTAACTTGTAAAATTGAGTTAGGTAGGTGTGTATTAGGTATTAAAGTGTCTATACCCAGTCTTATATACGAGCTGATAAATCAAATTACATGTCAATTTGTATACGAAGAAGAAAAATAATGATGAAACCCTCGCAGAATAATAAATTTATTTTCTATACGTACATACATACATATATCACGCCTTTATCCCTTGCGGGGTAGGCAGAGCGTTAACGGCTGTAAGAATACGGTCGCTATCGCCACGTCTGACATTTTTGAGCATTGTTTTCCAAGGTTGTTTCAGAAAACATGTGTATCACTATAGTGACAGGTTGTCAGCCTGTCGCCTAAAAATTGTACTACACTAATACTCTCGAGTCCCTTAGTCGCCTCTTACGACACCCACGGGAAGGATGTGGGGCGATGCTATTTTATTTTCTATCCAAGAATCAATTTCGTTTTTAATAAAACAGTTTTTGTTATCTGATTTTATTTTAGCATGTGGTTATTGATAACACTTTTTAAATCATTTTAAAGTGACATACTCTTGTTGACAAAACAATTTCAATTCTTGTCTATATCCTACCAATCTTTTTACCTTTTAACAGATATAATCGTTAAAGCTCCTATTTCTTCCTATTGTTCTACTTATTCACGCGGAACTATCAAAATACCTACACAGGAAAACTACTACGTTACTTTCAATGGATGAGTCAGCCCTTGAAACTGAACAACTTTCCCAAAAGGTCAAACTATGAAAAACATAGGTCGAAAAGTGGAAAAAAAATTGGATCTCACATAGGTTCAAGTTGACTCAGTCGGCTGGTACATTTTGTATGAGAGTTCCAAAAAATTTTTCCTTATTCAACCTACGTTCCTTAGGGAAAGTTGTTCAGTTTAGAGGGCGGGTTCACTCCTAAGGAATTTAGTACTTAACTAAAAGTCCTGTATCTAGGGAGTTATATTTTGGTTATAAATAGGTTGATGAAAATATCAGACGGTACCTTGCAAATTTATTTACCTTTTCAGGGATTATTAAATTAATCTGCTTCCAAAAATGAAGTAGAGCTTAATTAATTCCAAAGCGCCTACTTACGATAATGTAATTTCTAATTTACTTTGTAACGTGCCCTTTGGGCAATGCTCATTTTCTTTGTTAATTTCTAGATTAATTTGCCAGATATGATCATATAATGTTTGTTTGCTGAATAATACTCTGACTGTCGCGTTCATTAGGTCGTTCGTCAACTCAGCGTCCCTTACGACAAGAAGAGAACTATTGTAAAAACATTTGACATTACAGAAAGTCTAATCTTTTTACTGACCGAAAATTAAAAAGTAATTGCTAAATAACTAGTGGCCTAGATAGGCCCTTATTTGCAGATGCAAATAATATATTTAAACCTTTCACTTGAATCACTCATCTTTAAAAAATGCATCATTCAATCCGTTGTCTGGTGAATTGAAAGAATTAGCGGTGTCAATGACAGACAGACGGAAAAACGAAAAAAAACACTTTGTTTTATACTAACATACTCCATTTCTGTTAGATAATGTCACGACCAGAGTAACTTGACCTCAATGGTCCAAACGCGCACGTACCGGCGCGTACTAGCAGTTAGCTGGTCGTTCCACTATGTAAAAGAATGAAGTATATGTGAGTACTTTGGTAGGTATTTACTAAGGAAACATAGCCTCGCCTCAAGGTCCTATAATATTGTTTAGACGATATCGAACAAATCTAATTTTGGTTTCCTTTTTTCTATTTTTATTTTCATCTCTTACAAACCCAATTGCTTTTTCCTTATTGTATCAGAAGTAGGTATTTTCTTCCATTTGTAGGTGTTTTGTTATGGTTATGAAGAAAGATATTATTAGAATCAAAAAATTACTGAAAAATCTCAAAGGAAAATACATTTTTTTACAAGTTCAGGTGTTTTTCCACAGACAATAGATGTTATACACCGCCCTAGCGCGAGACGCATATGTCATTTTTGCTCCGTGTGTTTGCCTCATAGAATTACTTCTTTACCTGTACAGATCATAGAGAAATACGGGTCGAAAGGGACATTGTACTGAAAACTTTGCAGGCATGCACAGACCATGAAACTGAACTACTTTTCCTATGGATAAACTATATAAATTATCTTCTAGCGCTCTTTCGAATTGTTCGTCAGGGGTAAATTAGGGCAGTAGGATTATTGGAAGACATTTTAGAATTTACATACATACATATATCACGTCTTTATCCCTTGTGGAAGTATTTCGACCTCTAAAACTGACTGACCGAACTGACCAGCGCCTAAGACGTTCGGGTTTGGGTGGCCATGTATTCAGCAAGAACTCTCCCGTAGTCTGAATAATAAAAATTGAGGCGACGTCGGGTCTCTGTACGGTAAATGGGTGGTTTTATTTATATTTACACTTACCTAGGTTTTTTCTGCAAAGTCTAAAACGACAAAAATGTGTCACTTACGCGCCATGTGGTCTTACGCGTCGAGCGGCTATATTTAGGTTGTACAAAATTTCGGGTATAAAGAAGGAACAAATGTATTTAGAGATGTTCCTAGGTCTCCAAAAATAGCATAAGTTCATCGCCCTTAGCAACCGAAGTCAACTTTCAATAAATGGAAATTGGCTATGCGCATGGAAAAAAAAATCAGACTCTCGCAAATAGGGTAACCCTGACATTAGGTTTAAAAAAAAATGTTGTTTGCTAATAGGTAATTAAGGGGTGATTGGTTATGGCAGCAACAAAACTAGGTACAATGAAAAATACATCTCTACCTATTCATGTTTATGAGATACACTTGGAGATACATCTTGGTGACAAACCTACGGACAGGCAGCAGTCTCAGTAATAGAGCCAACTTTTAATCAGACTGTCCCGATGGCGTAGCGGATAGTATGCCTGCCTTCTACGCTGAGGGTCGTGGGTTCGATCCCCACCGGACACAAATATTTGTTAAGTCAATTTTCAAATATTTGTGTTGAGTCTGGGTGTTTTCTATGTATAACATGTATTTATTTATAAAAAAGTATATATGTATTAGTATCAGCTATCTAGTTCCCATAGTACAAGCTTTGCTTAGTTTGGGGCTAGATTGCGCTGTGTGAATTGTCCAGGATATTTTTATTTTATTTTAATCCTTTCAGGACAGAACCCTAAAAAATCAAGTACTTTCCACGCAATTTAGGACTTGTAGTGTATAGTGGCATAAACCTAGGTAAATGTTAAGTTCATATATTACGAATTTTTTTATTGATTTTCAGTCTTAACGGGCAATTTAAATTTGCAAAATAAACAAAAGATCCTAATACATCAGTCTATACAAAAAAGGCTGCCTAAGAAATACTTGTCAATATACACGTTGTCCATCTTGAAACCATTGCCTATCTTATATTATTTCCTCTCGTCATGCTATTCAAGTAACACATCTAGTTTCTGCTGGCCATTACATTGCCACAGTAATTTTAAATTAAACAGTATTATTGGTGACAATAACGACGAGGACTTTATGTCGATATGTCGCCATCAGTAAGATGATACACTGATCATAATCAATCACGTCTACAAAGTATTGCGCTTTTCATCCTAACATATCCTATTTTGTGCGTGACCTGTTTCATTGGTCCCTACCTGAATTTACCTGCCAGGTACTGCAGTACCCGAATAGAAAGAACATTTATTGATTCAAGGACAAAATGACTGCCACTTTGAATCCTATTTTTCACTCAGATTTTTTTTAGTTGAATTTTTCGGGAAGGAGTGCGCGTGCTTCGCTTTGCAGGCGTTTTGTAAAGACGGCAAGCAAGACAGGTTATAATGTTCTTGCCGAAGTGGCTATCTGATTCTATTCTCTACTGTGGCGATGCCGTGTATCCTAAGCCGGCTAGATCTCTCAGTGGGATTCGCTAGATTTATACCGAACGTGTGTGAATTTCTGAACAGCCGACAATCGCACATGTCCTTTCGAGGCCTGTCGCATATCTGTTGCTACTGATATAATAGAGTTCAGATGAATTCTAGAATGCAAATGGTTGAAGTATGGTCACTTCCATGCCTGATGATACTAAATGAAGATGAAACAACCTGGACCTTTTGTCTTCGGTATTTCGGTACTCATCGTTCCAGCTTCAATGCTGACTAAGTGTTGCTACTGAGAGTAAAGAAACGGGTTAGGAAGTTAACTGCAAATATTTTAAGGTATGAATCAGTCCATACAAAGTGAACAGCTTTCCCCAACGAATATAGGGCGAAAACTGAAAATAAAACTGGATCTCTTATAAAAAAATGTGTTTTTCTGGCCGGGACAATTTGTTTGGTGGGGTAAATTTAATGCTGATATTGTGCAGTATGTGAGTTTGAGTGCCATGGTGCTTGTTTTTGGATATGTATGAGTCTCACAATACAATCACAAATTCATGTTAAAAACAAATTCATTATGACCAGCACAGCAAACAAATTCATTATTATCAATCAAGCACATATATTGATGCATGTGAATAAAAAAGAACTGGTCATAGTTAGAAAAACAGTTTTTCCTACTCTGTGGAAAATGGTTTCAGTAGTCAGTGGAACACAATTATATCCATTCCAAGGTACATCTGTAGAGTTACATAATCCTACTACAGTTTGTACCAGCCACAATTTGTGAGAGCAATGTAATTTGAGAAGAGCTTTTAAGCTCTGAAATATCAGAACCGTTCGGTCCGCAACTAATGTTTGCACTTGATTTCCATTTCCAGATCTGTGCAGAATTGCCAGAGTGCTCCGCCGATTTGGAACGATATCACACGTTAAAATAGACGTTTATTGCCATAAAGGCTTATAGCCACGAAAAGTCTTGCCTCAGACACTGATTAAATCGTCTGTCACAAACGGTTCACAAAATCTACTTAGGTTTCTATATTTTCAACATTTTACCTACACAATGAGGTATGAAAACTATAGTAAATTAACTAACTACAGTCAAAAATCAATAAAGCGATATTAGCGATCGTGATTTTTAAGTATAAGTATACACATTTGTAAACAATTGTCCGTCAAAACATTTTGTAATTTTAAAAATGTCTCGTCTTCTACTTCAACAGACACTACGGTCGGACATGGGCCTCCTCCAAATTGGGGGTTCTTGCCATACTCACCACGCTTGTCAGGCAGATTGGCGAGCGCAGTGCAAGATATTGTAGATATTTACAGGGAACGCTGCTGTCCGTTCCATGGATTTATTCCTTAGTCGCCTATTACGATACCCACGGGATAGAATGATACCTATTCTGAGCCGTCACCAAACGGCGCAATCTACATACATACATAAATCACGCCTTTATCCCTTGCTGGGTAGACAGAGCAATAACGATCGTAAAATTACGGTCGTTATCGCCATGTCTGACAAGTATTGAGGGCCCTTTCAGATGATTCGTGTGTCACCGTAGTGACAGGTTGTCAGCCTGTCGCCAAAAGTTGTAATACACATGAAACCCTCGAGTCCCTTAGTTGGCTCTTATACAACACCCGCGGGAAGAAATGGGGTGATGCTATTCTAAGCCGGCATCACACGCGGCGCAATCTCCAATTATTAAAATAGAAACAGATAGTGGAGGCATTCACACAATACACGAGTTATCTAAATTATTCTTATTCTAAAGGACATCTCTTCACCAAAAAGGAAGAAAAGCCGTCCATTTCAAACTGGTCTGGCAACATTGAATCTGAGTATTCTATGAATAGCAACACTGGTTTGGTCTGAATTACGAGTAGTACTTGTACTTGTAATTACGAGGAGTACTTGGTATGTAAGATATTAAAGCTTGATTCAATTCCTCATTTAAACCATACGAAATTATATTATTATCATAGAGCTACTTATATACTCAAATATACTGGCGTTTATTATACGTCTTAGTATTATTATATACGAGAACTACTTTTATTCGGATGTTCTTTGTTATTTATTGTTTAGAGATGTAAAACTCCTTCTTTCTTTTGATTTTTCTTGAAAAACTACATTATATTTTTTTCAGTAAAAGGCTGTCTGAGGCAATCTCCTTCGGTCATTAAACTACCGCAGTACCCGATAAATCCTTGTGTCACAAATCTTTAACCACCTACTACAATTTCATGCCTCTGATATGGTTGTGTAACGTTGTAACCCAGTTCGAAACCTAGTTCCCTATTTCCGATTTTCTTTCATACTTCTCACAATAGAATCAACTGGATGTGAAGTCGGCGAGTTGCCCCTCGTCATAGTCCAGTCAATTTGGACTTTATAGAATTTATGTTTAAGAAAACGGATAATATACAATATTTTAATATTTAATTTTTAAGCTTGCGATTGTTTTCACACATTTTAATGGTTGACCTGGGCCAAAGGTAATTTCATTTATATTACCATAAAAATATTGAGTGGCCCGGATTAACATAAAATTACTAGTGTTTTTCTACTTTTGTTACATTTTTGTGCAAAAAAATATTTTTGTTGTGTTATGTTACCTATTAAAAGTATAACGCAATGGATGTAGAAAACATTTTATTTTACATAGCTTATTTAAACGGGAACACTTTGTTATCGTAAGTAAGAGAGTCTACACATTGTATGTAGTTTAAAATTTGCAGGGGCTTCGTTGCTACCTTCACCATATTGTTTTAAGTTAGGTACATTTTCAAAAGAGCGTTGTCTCGAAGTGGCCGTAAATAATTAATTAAGTAATTTATTTATTAAGTAATTTATTAATTTAGTAATTTATTAATTATTTTTTATTAATTAATTAAGTAATTTTTCAGTAGCTTAACAGTCATATAATCTATGTCTTAGTGAGAATGCTGAAGAATGTAAACTTATTTTCCATATATTTAGCTAGACCAATGTATTTATCAACTAAGTTTATGTTTGTTTGTTCTCCAATAAACTAAAAAAAAAAAAAAAAAAAAAAGCTTTTTAGTAGGTACATAAATGTGTTGGAGATTTGATTCATAATTTACATTAAAAGAAGCAGAGAAACGCTAACGCGTTAACACTCTGCCTACCCCGCGAGGGATAAAGGCGTGATATGTGTGTGTTTGTGTAAGTAGAGGAAATAAAAGCATCTAACCATATTTACTTCAAAGGTGTAACGTAGTATTTTTTTAATACATAGAACGGCGTTCTCAAAACCTTCACTTACTGGACTACAAAAGAATTCCCGTAACCAGTTACGATATTGGATACGTAGCCTTAACAATGGACCCTGACTGTTAAAGACCCTTAGACCCTCTTGATAACCTGCATTAGGAATATATAGCTATGCAAGTAAGTATAAATAAATAAATAAATAAATAAATAAATTTAAATAAATTTTTATTTGGAACACCAACAGTTTTATGTTATATGTTTTTAAATAAGAAAATATGCGTTTTGAATTTATATTTACTCGTTTGAGATAATTTGTGTATCACTATAGTGACAGGTTGTCAGCCTGTCGCCAAAAAGTTGTAAAACACCTGAAACCCTCAATTTCCTCAGTCGCCTCTTACGACACCCACAGGTAGAATTGGGGTAAAAGTTTTCTCAGCCGGCATCACACGGCAAACAGTGTTGCTTTAATCAGTAAAAAATATGGGTAATCTAAAGGTCCTAAGAGTGTGTAAGAATATTTTTAAAGTTTACCGCCAGCTACGCCGTAGCTGCCGTAGGTCAACAGACGATCTCAGCTACGGCGTAGCTGACGTGGGTCTACAGATAAAATGTAACAATACATTTCTAAGCTTGGATCCAAACGTTTACTAACATACCCTACTATTGCTAGGATTCCTGAGAGCTATTTATTTTTGCAATAGACATGAAATACCGTACCCCAGTTACAAGCGTTTACTTTGCACACAATCACGATTCACTCCTAAACAAATAACAAACTCAGCTGACCTTTCACAAAAAAAGTATAAACAAAATCTCACTTTGGTATACAGGGAAAAAATCCAATTCAATATCCCAAAAGATAAATTTCAATAAATATTAATACGGTAATATTGTACGCAGGCGGTTTGGCCCTTCACAGGGTCTTTTGAAAGGGTTTCGCACCCACTCAATATTTTTCGGTAATTGAACGGTCAGAAAAATGGCCGAAAATAAATGGTTTAACTGATTGTAACCTTTCAAAGACCTTTTATCCGGCTACATTCGGTCGGTTCGGTTTCCGTCTTGAAAGCATTTTGTTGTATATGAGTGAAGGTTTGTAAACTAATCCCTGAATCATCATTCTCCTTGCCTTATCCCGATCTCTGTCGGGGTCGGCTACCTAACCTAGGGGATTTGATGTGGAACCAAGTGTTCACACAGAGTGACTGCCATCTGACCTCTGCAACCCGAAGGCTAACCTGGCCCGAATCCTAGGTCACAATCGAATAACATCTGAGTTCAAATATAATTTGAATGTGGGTTTCATCACGATGCTTTCCAGACACAATTTCCTCTTATTTGTAATTTTTTTTCGTAGTCGAAACGTAGCTGTTATGAACTTTATTTGGGTGATATGGGTGGCGAAATCTTACTATCAAATCCCCTAGGTTAGGTAGCCGACCCCGACAGAGAACGGGACAAGGCGAGGAGAATGATAATGATGATGGGTGGCGAAACTGCTTTATTTGCTTACGGCCGTTTTTACCCTATCTGCACCAAAATTAACCTTTGTATAAAAGCTGAAATAACAACACAGATAAGTTAGTATTCTAAGCAAATGGAGCGTGACTCCTCGACCCATGACGTCATGTTGACGCCATAATGACGTCATCCTACTGTATTCGAATTAGCTTTTTATTACCGCCATTATTTTCCCAATGTAATTTTCTCTTATCTCGGATAGAAATGAGTAGGGCAAATAGAATAAACGTGTAATAGAATATCGCTCGTATTGTCGGTAATACGAAAATATTGTTAGGGGTAAGATTAGCTCTTAGTATTTGTGGGTCAGGATTTTATTAGTGTGAACAAGTTTTATTGAAATTTATCTGTTTTTGTAAGTATAAAGTAAGTATATAGTATCAGTCTAGACTATCGGGGTTGATTTGAAATTAACGTTGATATGATAAGGTTACTGAGATAAAAAGCATTTCGCATCAAAAAGAATCCGTATAACTTTTGTAACAGCGTAATATTTCCGTATTGATTATCAACGTTACATAAACTGATGTGTTAACAAAAGTTATCTTTTTTATATATGTACGGAGGAAAAATATTATCCTAACATGTACACATACCTATGTAGCGGCGCGGACTGCAATGAAATATGAAGCGCACGCCGCACACAGAATGCTGACTTCGCTAGACGCATTTACTGCTGACGAGGCGACGACGAGAACGCTGCCTGCACAATGTAAACACGACACGTCATACTCGTCATAGAAGATTAGCCAATCAGAAGCCAAGGCCTGAAACGCGATTACGAAGTTTGTCGAAGACTTAGCATAAATACAAAATCCACGACCTACCAGTTGGGCCGCGGTCCCCGAGCTGAACACCTTGCTCGGAGGGAATTCCCCTTTTCCATCATGCAGCATTGAGCCTACTGGCTTCACACTACCATCCTCAACACTGGTGACCTCCGACATTGAACACGCCACCTTCATCAAGAACTGGAGTCCATGCATCACAACTTCGTAAGCAGCCACTACCTACGTCATCTGCGGATAAATCACAAGTCCTAGCGACGAGACCACGGACTGAACCTGCCTGC
Organism: Keiferia lycopersicella; assembly: GCA_029255805.1. Lineage (NCBI taxonomy): Eukaryota > Metazoa > Arthropoda > Insecta > Lepidoptera > Gelechiidae > Keiferia > Keiferia lycopersicella. The sequence continues at coordinate 3,427,738 of JARACZ010000017.1, forward strand.
CTGTCCACTTCCTGTTCCTGGTCACTTTTCGGCGGCATCTGCTCACCTTCATAACTCCCGACGCACTGAGGACCTGGAGACTGCATCGGCTCGGCTGTCAGAGTTGCACACACTCCAGCCAGACTGCCTGCCGCCATTGGACTTCGAGATGATATCGCAACGAAAAGACGTCATACCCCATGTGAACGAACTAGACTGTTATCGACCTTCGGTCTAGGGGGGGAGTACTGTAGCGGCGCGGACTGCAATGAAATATGAAGCGCACGCCGCACACAGAATGCTGACTTCGCTAGACGCATCTACTGCTGACGAGGCGACGACGAGAACGCTGCCTGCACAATGTAAACACGACACGTCATACTCGTCATAGAAGATTAGCCAATCAGAAGCCAAGGCCTGAAACGCGATTACGAAGTTTGTCGAAGACTTAGCATAAATACAAAATCCACGACCTACCAGTTGGGCCGCGGTCCCCGAGCTTAACACCTTGCTCGGAGGGAATTCCCCTTTTCCATCATGCAGCATTGAGCCTACTGGCTTTCCACTCTCATCCTCAACACCTACATAAATCACGCCTATATCCCTGGCGGACTTGGCAAAGCGTTAAGGAGCGTAAAATTACGGCTGGTATCTCCACGTCTGACAAATGCTTAAGGGTCGTTTCAGATAAGTCGTGTATCACTATAGCGACAGGTTGTCAGCCTGTCGCCTAAAATTGCAATACACGTGAAACCCTCGAGTCTTTTCTTTCCCCATTTCTTTCCTGTGGTTGTCACCACAGGAAAGCAATGGGGTGATGCTATTCTAAGCCGGCATCACTCAACAAAACATGTACATGTACACATAAGACATGATATGAATATAAAAAGAAGTTTGTATGCAAAGCTTGCATAGATTGGATCGAGAATTTCCGCATCTCGTAAGGAATTTTACAAAAAGGCGAGCTTGCCTTCTATTCTCGACTTGGTTTCCTTTTACAAAGCAACGCTATTAAAATCTGAAGGCATTCGACCGCTGCCGATCCCATTTTCTCGGTGATTTTCTCAACATCTGAGATAAATAATATTACACAAAGAGCCATGTAAAAGAAACGCTGATTAAAGTCTGCACGGCCGTAAGCCGTAGGCCCGGTTGCTGTGTATGATTACTTAGAGGACGGTCGTTACACACCATGTCAGAAGGCTACTACTAGTAGTAGGTGGTTAAAAAATTCTGGCACCAGGATTTCATTGGATCGTTGGGCCTCTCGTTGTCCCACACGAAAATAGATACAGACTGAACAGCTTAATTAAATTTACACATAATAGCATACCTATTATAAAACTCTTGCTGCATTCGATTAAACTGTTTCATTGTATTCTGGGTCTAGACTAAAAGATATGATAAAAGTTGTAGCTGTAGTTTTTATTATTTTTTTATTGTCAATCTACTAGTGATTCTGATAAAACCGTTCCAAATAAACGTAGCTAGACTATTCCTGGTTGATTTACTTTTAATGGTTGAAATTACTGGCCTAGATTTATGTGACCACTAAGCACCATGTATCTTTTTTTTTGTCTAAGCGTCGAATTGGTCGGGAATCGAATCCCATGGGGCCAGATCGGAACACATACCGGAACACACGGAGAATACAACCAGGTGAGGCAGTGCAGTATATAGGCATGGATGTTCGGAGATTACTGCCTATACCTAAGTTAGGTTATATTAGTATACAGGGTGGTACTGAATGACTGATTTTCCCGAAAACGCTAGCAATGGATTAGACTGATCGATTTTCCTTAAGGATCAAACGTCAACCCAGTCATGAAAATCAGCTGACCGAGCAATTTCATGCTGCTGCTAATTTTAATAATGACTGTTTTTGTTGTCTTACGTTTTTTGAAAAAAGTTATTCAGTTTGCCCAGTTGAGCGTAGAATTTTTGGGAAACTGGTCGTTCGGTACAATCCTGTATTTATGATTTTTATTCTAAGAAATTTATCCTTCCAACAATCATTGTTTTAGTTTCACTTTTTCATTGGCAAAAATCTAACATTCCATTTTTTTTTTCACAAATATTTCCACAAATATTACTCATTAACACAGTTAAAGAATTTAGAACGGTTTCAAATCGTAATTATTTGGGTAGTCATTATTAATAGTCCTATCTGTGTACCTTTCCTTTTGATCTCCTTCAAGTAGCTGGGAATCGAACCCCACTGGGAATACAACCAGGTGAAACAGTGCAGTATGTAACCAGGGATGTTGGGAGATTACTAACGGGCCTCTTGGGCAGCTGGCTGGAACAACCAGCTTGTGTACGATACGGTCTAGGCACGTTGTACCTACTTATCCAGGCATATAATTCTACAATGCACAGACTTTAGAACATGTATCGTATAATAGGCTCCTTTGACGTCACGCGAATGTTCGCTTTGAAAATTATTAGGTAAGTGCATCACATGAAGTCTGATGGTCCTTACGAAACATAAACTTGCATTTTTTGAAAAGAAGTGTATTTTTATTGTTAAAGTTATTAAATTTCGATAAAAAATCTTTTTGGTTGCTATTTTATATCTCGGACGACTAGTTGTACACTTCAACAGTACCATTAAGTGTAAAACTGGAACAAAATTATCCCATTTATACCATGACGAATTGAACTATATTTTGCCACCTCGCCCTCTACTCGCCCGTGTATACAAAATATGTATTAAAAATAGCACACCTAATAAGATGTAGATGTAGAGTAGATGACATCGAATATGCAGTGTCAATTACATTAATAAGGACCACTTTCGAAATAATAAAAGCAAACAAAGATGCCAATGTAGATAAAAACGCAGATTCGTAAACAAAAACCTTTTATATCATCACAGCAAACATTGCCAAATCTAATAGAAAATCGGTTCGTAAACACAATCCTCTTTATTTACCTGTCCACTTGATACGAGTCCTGAACCGACTTAAAGGTAGAAAGAAGAAGGGTGATTCCCTTTCACTCTGAGAAAGTTAAACTAGAAGTCATCAAGATAAACAAAAATTAACACAACAAATCAGTTGAGTATGGAGATATGGGAAATTAAATTTCAAAATCATCAGTGGCCAAATGGCTAGGAGACCGGTATTACAAACGTGAGACCCGAGTTCGATTCCGGCCATGTACCAATGTGTTTTTACTTACGTAAAAAATATGATGAAACACACATTAAAAAAAAAACAGAAGATATTTGAATGTTAACCTAGGATTCGTGCTAGGTTAGCCTTCGAGTTGCAGAGGTCAGATGGCAGCGCTGTGTAAAATCTTGGTTCGACGTCAAATCCCCTAGGTTATGTAGCCGACCCTGAGAAAGAAACGGGATAAGGCAAGGAGAATGATCGTCATTTCTTTTCAAAATAAAACATCACCTATTAGACACTTTGTAAAGGAAGTTCAGAACCTATATAAAGACAACACACAAAAACAATAATTAATTTTACCACCCATCCACTACATGTTCCGTTTGGAACACCAAACAAAGTAGGAACATTTATCAGCTCCACGAGAAACCAGTACTTGTTGGCAAAACAATTTAAGAAAACTCGAGAATTTTAGTTGTTGTGTTAAGAATTTTGCACACTACATACATACATATTTTACATACATACACAATTACGCCTTTATCCGTTTCGGGGTAGGCAGAGCGTTAACAATCGTAAATTACGGTCGTTATCGCCATTTCTGACAAGTATTGAGGGCCTTTTTCGATGATACATGTATCACTGTAGTGACAAGTTGTCAGCCTGTCGCCTAAAATTGTAATACACATGAAACCCTCGAGTCCCTTAGTTGACTTTTACAACACTCATGGAAGAAATGGGGCGATGCTATTTTCAGCCAGCATCACACAGTAAATATTGCACATTACATTGTCATTTTAACCTATGGGTGTCGTAAAAGGCGACTATGGGATTAATCCAGGGAATGGACAGAAGGGTTCCCAATTTTTACAACACCTTTTACTGCGTTCGCCAATCCGTCTAAAAATCGCGGTGAATATGGCTATAACCCCCCTGGGGTAGGCCCATGTCCAGTAGTGGGCTGTTGTGGTGTTGTGGTACATATTATTATGTAGTGGGTGTTGAGAAGTAGACTGCTGCGGTGTTGCAAAGAAGAAGAGGCGCTGATTTGCGAAGATAATACGTTTTTTTTTTTTTTTTTTTTTTTTTTAATATTTAATAGGCCCGCATTTGTCTGCCATCTCACCTGGTGGTAAGTGGAGATGCAGACGAAGATGGTACATGCTTGCCTAGATAATGCCTACTCACTCTTGCCTTAAAAAGGCCCAAGTTATATTGTTCCGGAAAAAGATCCGCCGGCAGGGAATTCCACTCTTTAGCCGTACGCATGATAAAAGTTGAAGCGAAACGCTTAGTGCGGATCAGAGGTATATCTACAACATAAGGGTGGAACCCCAGTCGGCGCCTCGATCCTCGGAGATGGAACGGGGAAGGGGGTATCAGGTCGTGGAGTGATTGAGCACACTCTCCATTTGATGTTAAATACAATTTTGTATGGAGAGTGGTGTCAGTCGTTAGTAGATGAATAATCGAAGTGTGTCGGTAGATCCGTGGATGGGCCCCCCATCCCCGCACCGCGCCCGCGTTGGCCGCGGTTGTGACGTAGTAGTCTAACGGAAAGTAATGAACTTGTTGCGACTTTTCGCGTTTCTCTTTCTGTCTGTCTGTTATGGACACTGCCACCTCCTTCTGAAGCAAGCAACGTTTAGATACGGTTTTTTAAATACATATAGAAATATAGTGGGAAGGTTCGTATGTATAAAATATGCTGGGGAAACGTCTTATTCACACGGTAAAACGCTGGGCGGGCGGCTATAATCAAAAACCTACTTATTCGTAATCGGGTCAGAGTTATTGAATTATTTAACTCTGCTTTTTTTTCTACAGACGCAACAGCCCACAGCTGGACATATGCCTCCCCAAAATTGCGAGGTGTTACCATACTCATAACGCTTGGCAGGCGGATTGGCGAGCGCAGTGCAAGATATTGTAGATATTCTCAGGGACCGCTGCTGCGCGTTCCATGGTTTCATACCTTATTGCCTTTTACGGCAGCCGCGGGTAGACATGGGGTTATGCTATTGCCTCTAAGCCGGTACCCTGCGGTAGGTAGTCTTAGGTAGGTAAAAAATAACTTTTGAGCCCACAGATAACGAGATATCACAATATTTCCATCCTTAAGACCCTTTTAGATCCACCCAAATGTCACGTTCACAACGCCTCAATTTTTATCCCGATCATAACTAGACTACCACCGAACAAATTACGAAGTCAAACTCGCAAAGGAAAAACAACTTCATTCCAAAACTTATAGAGGTTAAAATTCAGTGGCTAGAAGTGATATTTTTGGCAAGGCGTGATTCTGATGTCTACATACAACTCGTCTGGATCCTTGTCATGTCATGGCAAAGTGACAATGATGACAAGTGTCAACTGTTTTGACAGACAGAGGGTGGACAATGTGTCCAAAATGCTGAGAGATGATTCAAACCAAGATTTGCTACTTTTATATTTGGTTCTCTAGTGGTATATGTAACCAACCTACGATAGTTTACCAGTGAGATTGAGAAGATACTTTATCTGGGCATTTTTATACATATAAACCTTTTCCCTGTTTTTGTCCTGTATCAATCATGGTCAATTTATATTTACTTGCTGAATAAAAAACGAAACTGTAGGGGCATTACATTAATAATTACGTAGGCATTATTATAGAAGTATTGTTATGTTTTTTTATAAGTTACACATTAGACAGACGATTTGAGTCGATTTTGTTTTTGCGGATGAAAAAGAACAAAAAAAATTAAAAAGCTAAGCTAAGTATATTATTATGATCACATCATATTCATTGCTCAGTTGTTCAGCCTGTCAATGTGTATCTCCCGCCAACGCGTATCTTTTCCAAGGTACGAACATAATCAACTTAATGAGATTACTCTGACGACTCATCTTGACGTCATCCCAGCCTCGCCTCAGTGGCCCGGCGGTAAGGGATGTAGGAGCTCGATCCAGGAGTCGTGCATTCACATAGGAACAATGGTGAAGCTCTATAGGGGCAAATAAGCAAGACTTCAGGGAGTCTTATAATGAAAAGGCCCTCAACCGTTGGTCTCATAATGAACGCGTGGGTTTCGTTCGATACAGACTTGACAAAGGTTTTAAAAAATACTCGGGACCTTTGGATAGAACCTATTTAAGAGGACGAACATGAATTTGGGAAAAATTTAAAGTAACAAACAATTTAAAGTTGTGGGCCCTACTTCATTTTTTCCCAAGGGCTTTTGGTTAGCTAGCTGGTAATACTTAACCTGGCTGATTCTACCATAAGCTTAGAGCATATAGGTTGAATGCTCTAAAACCTTAAATTGTGACTGTAAAAAGTAGCTGTCAAATTTATGACAAATTAAACTACTCGAATACAAAATTCGTGTCAGGTGTTAGCACAGATAACAGACGTTATGCGTGACGTAAATGCCATTTTGCTCTGTGGGCTTAAGAAACGCCTATTCCAGATTTATTCAACGAAATCAACCTACACGTTAAGAAAATCTGTTGCGTCACAGCTTATGACGTCATCGGGTGAAATAGGTGTTTTTCCGTGGCCTAATCTTGATATGCGCCACGGAGCACGGAGCTAACTGTACGTGGATGCTGGGAAAACAGATTTAGTGATTATGCTCGCCCTGATTTCTGGAATTGGATTTAGTTTTATGTACCTAGGTAGAATGGCAGGGATAATATATATCCAGTTTTTTGTTAAAGAACCTAATTTAATTTAAAAGTACAATTCGTCGCGACACGTAAAGAAGAAGTAGTAAGCAACATTCTGTTCTGAAATGCTAGCTCGGCTTCAAAAAACAGGTATACAAAAAGTGAATGTATAATTATAAAATTCTGACGTTGATTCTAAATAAGCCCCCCAAATTCAAATCTCGCTTCTATCACCAGAGTATTTAGTAATTTACACGAGTAATATTTTCGACCTTAATTTTCGTAGATTTGTCTAACAAAAGACTTTATTATTCGAACCGTTAGAATACCTGTCTATTTCAAACGACAGAACTATAAGACAGACCTGATTCACGGCTATAAAAAGTTTTTTATTCACATTTATGGGCTGTAACTGTAATATAAACCCCGAGTTTAATTCATTTTAAAAACAAACCAAAAATTCAAATTAATTTAACAGAAATGCAATACAATTTAAAGTTTCATCGTAAAATGTTAAGATGTGTTTTTGATTGCAGATGATTCATAAAAATATAAAATTGGTAGTAATTTTGTGGCTTTGTGAATAAAGTTTGATTCATGAATATAAAATCCATGGATCGTTTTATGATACTAATATTAACAAGTCAATGAGAAAATATTCTGTTCGTTTAGTTCCTTGTGGATTTTCTTTGGACCACTACAACAAAGACAGAGAGAGGAGACAGTCTATACAAGGTGTAAAACTATTAGCTGCAAATATTTTATAGGGTGAATCAGCCCATGAAACTGAACAACTTTCCCCAAGAAACATAGGTCGAAAAATTAGAAATATTTTTGAAACTCAAATACATATTGACTTGGTTGGTCGGTAATTTTGAATGGGAGGTCCAAAATATTTTTTCATATTTCGATCTATGTTTCTTGGGGAAAGTTTATCAGTTTCATGGGCTAATTCACCCCTTAAAATAATTGCAGCTAATATTTTTACACCCTGTATAAGAAAAAAATTTCGTGCCATTTTGTTTCAGCGATATGTTAACTGATTATCAAGGGTGGGGCCGTGTGGTGCCAGCTTAGCATCACCCCATTTTACCCGTGAGTATCGTAACAGACAACAAAGGGATGAATCCAGTCCAGGGAACGGGCAGCTGCGTTCCCAGGAAAAGGGCAACAGCGTTCCTTGTGAATATCTACTATCTTACACTGCGCTCGCCCATTCGCCTGCCAAGCATGGTAAGTTTTGCAATATCCCCCCAATTAGGGAGAAGTTGAGTTTTCTGACTGTAGTATTAGAAATATTACAGTCAAAAAACGTCTACAGGGGAAGATACTTACACAAAATTTATAAGTCACAATTAAGGACTTTACGAAAATTTAATCGTAAAATGACCCTCTAAGATACGATCTGACCGTGTAATGGATTCTTGGGGTCTGTGAAGGACTTTGTAAAAAGTATCTTTTATCAGATTAACAGATCTCCCTTCAAAAGATTACCTTAGCCTTCAATAAAATTAAGTGGATACTCGATAGCAGTGCTGGGCTTAGCAGTCTACATCGAATATTTTTACATTTTTAATAGAATATTAGAACTCTTCACCAGATCATCAAAAAAATTGCGCTATTTATTTTATAAATCATCATTCTGCTTGCCTTAACCCATCCTCTGTCGGGGTCGGTTACCTACCCTAGGGGATTTGACGTGGAACGAAGTTTTGACACAAAACGACTGCCATCTGCCTCTGCAACCCGAAGGCTAACCTGGCCTGAATCTTAGGTTAAGGCACATTCAAATATAATCATAATTTAAAATAAATATTACTAAACTGTATAGGCTCACTATACAGTCATAGTCTACATCAAATTTCAGAAATAAATGAAAGTAATAATCTGCCGAATTTATAATCTATCGCATCCATTTTTGTCGAGAATTATATTTTGACAACTGATTAAATATACCTACAAAGTATAGGTAAGGTACTTACTTACCTGCCTACATATGTTCACAATTTTAACGTACAAATTCAGCAGCGTTGGTGGTGTAATGGTCAGCATAGTTGCCTTCCAAGCAGTTGATACGAGTTCGATTCTCGGCCAACGCACTTTTTTGTCCAATATTTTATTTCAGTATGTTTTTAAATGATTTAAAAAAATTAAAAGTTATGAGTTAAGATATATAAAAAATTAATACTTATGTTGGACTCTTAAGGGGCTGAGTAGAGCTAAAAGCTACTTTTATAAGTGATTTCTACCCTAGATAAAATGCAGAAAAACTGACGAAAAAAAAAGGTAATAATCTTCAGGATATTTGCTGTAGTGTTATTGTTTCCAAAACATGATATTAGTAATTTAGCTTGATAGAAAAACATCGTAAAGTTACCTCTAAAAATCTATTATATCGCAAACTGTATGAACAAAACCCACGCAATAATTAAGTGTTTATTATCAGAATGAGCGCCTTACAATACTCTATCGACATATTGTTTTTGATTTTCAAATTACTTATTTTTGACTGAGTTATCATCGAAAATACGAAAATATCATTGAATCGGCAAGATTCCGTCACGTTCGCACGCGCGCAGTTTGACATTTGTCAGAAAGGGACCGGTTTTTAGCTCGTGTCAGCCTCTTAATGTAGTGTAATTATCATTTACCGATTTGAGATCAATGGAACCTTGTTTGCCGTGTGATGCCGGCTTAGAATAGCATCACCCCATTTCTTTGCCGTGGGTGTCGTAGAAGCCGACTAAGGGCCTCGAGGGTTTCATGTGAATTGCAAATTTAGGCGACAAGATGACAACCTATCACTAATGATCACACTAGTGTGTCAACACGACTGATAGGTCTGACAAATGTTTGAGGGTCGTTTTATATCTAAACGTGGCGATCACGACCGTAATATTACCCCGCCTGCCTGCCTACCCCGTCAGGAATAAAGTCGAGATTTGTGTGTGTGTGTGTGTGTGTTGGATACTTGTTTGAAATTATAGGTAGGTATTTTAAATGTAGGTACCAGTAGGATATCAAGATAAACCCTACCCAGTTAATTCTTCAAATATTGTAGACAAATTGTTTAGTTCAGTACCAAAATTATACATACATACATATATCACGCCTTTATCCCTTGCTGAGTAGGCAGAGCGTTAACAGTCGTAAGAATACGGTCGCTATCGCCACGTCTGACATTTTTGAGGATTGTTTTCCAAGGTTGTTTCAAAAAACATGTGTATCACTATAGTTACAGATTGTCAGCCTGTCGCCTAAAAATTGTAATACATTTTTACTATATAAATGGATACTAAACGTAAAATTTGAAATTCGTATTAGCCATTGATTTGAAAACTGTAACAGACTATCTACATAATTTCTTTCAAGTTAGTGAAGTGTAAAACAGGTTTTGAATAAAGGAATACAAAGATGAGTCTATGACGTCAAAGGCCGTCAAGGTTTTCACTCGACTGTCTCAGAAAGAGGGTTATGTTCTTCGAAAGTATATAAGATGTAAAAATATTAGCTGCAAATATTCCAAGGGAAAAACATCAAATGAAACTGAAGGTCGAAATATGAGTTTTTTTTTGGTTGGTAATTTAATTTTGTATGGGCGGTCCAAACTTTTTTTCGTATTTAGATTTTTTGTTTTTTCACAATCATGTTTCTTAGATGAAGGCTTGTATTCAGGTTGATGAGCTGCTTAATTACTACATAGTATAAAGCAAAGTCGCTTATTGCGTATGCTTAAATATTTACACAATTGATTTTTATGCAGGATTTTTAAATAGATTGATTCAAGAAGATAGTTAGTATGTATAAAACATGCCGGGAAACCAACTTATTCCCACGGGAAAATAGGTAACAGCGGGCCGCTAGTGAACTATAATTTTTGTTACTGTAAATTTACACTACCATTACAATAACAATAGGCGTGATAATGAGTACAAAATAACGAATGTATTGTGCTTATGTACAGAGACAACTGATTTCTGTTGTTTTCGAATAATAGTAGTAACTACTACAGTATGTTGTTTTTGATCATGATCTCACAGGCGTTGGTGGTGTAATGGTCAGCATAGTTGCCTTCCAAGCAGTTGATCCGAGTTCGATTCTCGGCCAACGCACTTTTTACACTTTCATTATTTTATTTTATTAACAAAGATAATATTCGCATGCGAATCAGCTTTATCTAATAAAGAATGTATACGCTCTTAAAGAGTTCATTTTTTTTTAATAATTTGAATGAACTCAAATTAAGGAATGCCGAGAATTTTTTAAGAGGCGATAAAAAACATTAGACAATTTTATATCGGAAACGGAAATTATAGAGACAGACAACTTCCGGTAGAAGCGATGAAAAAATTGCCAAGGTGTCAGATTTGAAAATAAACTGAACCTACTGCAAAAATAGGACAGTAAATAAATTAAAGAGAAGTTATAATGAATGAGTCTGCTGATATTTTTATGAGAAAATGTGGCAAGGTCAATAGAAGGTAAGATTTATACTATAACTATAAAGAATATTTAGAGTCTTCTAGCGGATACTTTTAGATTTTTTTTCCATATATAGCGATTTTCTACACAATTAGATACAAGCATAGTTGATTTTCACAATATCTAAGAAAATACTGGACCAATTTAGATGAAATAAAAACTGTATTAATAAAAAAACAATAAGATTTGAATGTGATGCGTAATGGGAATTTTGATAGCTAATTTTCAAGTGTACGTAGATGGCGCTGAGCTGAACTGAAAAAGTTTATTTCCAAAAAAATATATTTGATTTTGTCTAGTTGAGTATAAATATAGCTCAAATATCAAATTTTCAACCTAATGCAACGCCATCTAGTATTATCTTAAACTTAAACTAACTCGAGATCTGTCATATATAGAAGCTTAGAAAAGTCCCCATTGGATATTCTTCAGAGATCCATTAAAGTGAGTATGTATGTATATCCCATTAACGTTTCATATGCGTTTAACTATAAACATTTATTTGCGAAAAATAAACCGATAGAAGCAACAAAGTTTTCAATTTACGCCAACGTTTATGAACTAGAAGGACATGACGAAGCGTTTTATTGCTAACTTTATCACTCTTAGATAGTACAGCCTAAATAAAGGCTACGTTGGAACGTTCCAAGAATTCTTGATTACGATCACGTCTCTTAAAGTTTATTGAAACTTTGCTTTTTGTCTGTGTAAATATACTGAAAGTGAGGTACTCGTTGAAAATATTTTAAGCTAGCGGTGAGTCAAAACTATGAAATAAGAAAAGCTTTTCCCAAAAATGGAAACTTACGTACTCAATAATATGGGAAAAAATATGGGCATTCTATACAATACCTAGTGGCTGGTAGCGACTGGATGGCCAAAGCGGGACATCGTTCATTGTGGTGTATCCTGGGGCCTATATCCAGCAGTGGACTGCTATAGGTTGGTGTGACGAAGATGATTATGATACAATAGCTATGTGTCAGAGTCACAGAAATTTTGTAGTACGAGTATACGAGCGACCTGTGTGAGTATGGAGAAAGTCATTTATCGTGTCAATCTCAATCGGTGTAAAAACCTGCCAAGCTTTATTCTTCTATCCTGTCTCGTGTGCCATAATAGTGGCTTTTAAATTTTCAATAACATAATATTTTGTTGCCCTTTAATTCAACAAATAATACAAATTAAATCAGTTTTCGTTTCTACGAACGAGACGCCGGCTTCAAAGTTTATCCCGGCTCTTGGCAACTCACCGCATACTATATTCAGAACTATTTATCCTGAAGATTAATGACACTTTGTTCAAATGACGTCTCCGAATGCAGCCGACGAAGATTACATAATCTATGTACAATGGGAGCTAAATAAATGTGACAGCGGTATTAATGTGGCGACATAATTATCAAAGGATTATTTCTAGGATTGATCTATTTTTTTTTGTCATTTTAGCACTATGGTCATTTCGCCACTTAGTCATTTTAGCACTTTAGTCATTTTAGCACTATGGTAATTTCGCCACTTGGTCATTTTAGCGCTATGGTCATTTTAACTTCTTGGTCATTATAACCCGGAGAGGTATTATTTGTAACAAATTTACGAATAAGCGACCGCATTTTTACAGCCATTACCTATGATATCAAGTCAATGATGTGATCTTTTCTCCTACGGAAGCACAGATAAACGTTAGCTGATAATAATTTTACTTGAATAATAATGACTGCCATCTTCTCCTAGGCCATGACGATAATGACGATATTGAGGCCTTTCTCAAGAGCGGGCATTTAGAGGCCCACGACCGAGAGTGAAAGAGAGGAGGCCTTTGCCCTGTAGTGGGACATCGAACAGGCTACTTTAAAAAAATGACTGTGTTCTTTACATTTCACGAGTTTTGAAAAATTTGGCACTTCCTAATAGAAACTAGACTTGAATAGTAGATGGTTAAGTTAACATACATAATCAAATGTTTAATTAAACTAATGGTAAAAGCCTAGTTGTAGGTAGGTATACGATACAATATTTTCTACAACAAACATTCAATGGAATCAAATTATTTAACAAGTTTAAGTTGTTATTTGTAATGTCCAACTAAATAAACACAACTTAAATACGTTAATATGATATAGTTTTATCGAGAATTACATGCTAATTTAGAGCAATATTGGGACTTAGCATTCTACTGAAAATGTTTGTTTAGTTTTCACGTAAATATTCTGCTATAATTTTAGACGTTCCCAAACGTGAAAACGTATCATGACACGGCATTTATAAATTTCGCAATTATGAAGTTTGACTATCCAGTTACAGCGACAGTAAATTAGTAAAGTTTCTGTGTTAAATTTTAACAAACATAATTGTTCGTTGTGGGCCATAACAATTTCACAGTTTTATTGTGTTTGTAAAACATTTAGTTTAGTTTAAAAAACATTATTAATATGAAAGACTACATTGTAGGTGGGTCATTCATTGTACAATCGCCACTCATAGAAAAGTTGCTTACCGCGTCTGTCCCTATGTATCTTACCTCTTTAAAACTACACATTTTTTTTTATTGATAAAGTAATTCAAGAGAAAGGTTTTTATGAATAATGCATGATGGGATAATGATTACAAGCGGGTGCAACCGCTGGGCTGGCCGCTGGTATAAGAAGTGAGGACATTGGCCATTTTAGCACTTTAGTCATTTTAGCACTATGGTCATTTCGCCACTTAGTCATTTTAGCACTTTAGTCATTTTAGCACTATGGTAATTTCGCCACTTGGTCATTTTAGCGCTATGGTCATTTTAACTTCTTGGTCATTATAACCCGGAGAGGTATTATTTGTAACAAATTTACGAATAAGCGACCGCATTTTTACAGCCATTAACACTCTGCCTACCTCGAATGCGACGATGCGTTATACAGGTTATAAAAAAATTGCTGCAAAATTTTAAGGGATGAACCAGCCCATGAAACTGAACATTTTTCCCCAAGAAACATACGTCTATATATGAAAAAAAAATTCGACCTCCCATACAAAGTTACCGACGGACGAAGTCAATTTGTATGGGAGGTTCAAAAAATATTCTCATATTTCGACCTATGTTTCTTGGGGAAATTTGTTCAGTTTCATGGGCTAGCTCATTCCTTAAAATATTTGCAGCAAGTCTTTTTACACTCTGTATGCGTGCGTATCAACCTGAGACCACACCAAGTTTCATACGTAAATATTCGCACATTCCTCATTTGAAACAGTAAAGCAGCTAGAGTAGCTGTGGCTGCACTTGGCGGTACAAAGTACAACACCAAGTTCGTTTCTCGACGTGGGTTTTACTAAGTTCAGCTTGTATGAGATAGTGACAACTTGGCTAATTTCGAACATAGAGAGCCTAGATTAGGTGTGAAATAACTAAAGCTTTTCAGTTCGAAAGAAAGAAAGAAAGGCATAAACAAAAGTGGGTAATATAAGTAATTCTATGGCTTCTTGTTTATTTTCTTTCTATTTTAACCTGATCTACCAAAATATTTACACGTGTCAAAAGTTATGTCTTTTCACTAAAGAAAGAGCAGATACCACAAAAAGTATATCAACTTCTTGATTTCCAAACGCTTTTTTTATTGGTGGAATCGAAATTCCTTTACATTATTAAGATTGACAACTTCCTCGGTTTGCTCAAGAAAATATACTTTTCTTTCTCTATCTTATGGAACACTGAGTCTACGAACGACCCGAAGAACCCTTAAAATAAACCAAGAAAATATACTCACGCTTAACATTATCTACAACACAGTAGTTTACATTATTAATTCCACAAACCGTATTAAATTATAACGTCATTGTTATGAGTTACCTCGGGCGCAGGTGTGTTATTAATTCCAAACTATATGAATGAAGAACTTCTTAGTAATAAACTAGAATAAATGTAAGTACATTTAACTAATTTATATTCTGTGGGAATAGTACGCGTGGGTGCAGTAATGTAGTGAACAGAGAATAAACTAAGAAACCGCACTACCTTAGTGCAAAATGTATTTTTATTAATACACGAGTAGCTTAGTTAGTATTTTTTGTTAATACATACATACATACGTATATCACGCCTTTATCTCTTGCGAGGTAAGCAGAGCGTTAACAGCCGTAAGTATACGGTCGCTATCGCCACGTCTGACATGTTTTCCAACGTTGTTTCAGAAAACATGTGTATCACTATAGTGACAGGTTGTCAGCCTGTCGCCTAAAAAATATAATACACTAATACTACCGAGTCCCTTAGTCGCCTCTTACGACACCCACGGGAAGGATGTGGGGTGATGCTATTCTAAGCCGGCATCACACGGCAATACTTAACTTCTTTGTTAATACTTAACTATAATGCGTCTGTTATGAAAAATTGCAATACACATGAAACCCTTGAGTCCCTTGTCGGCTTTTACGACACCCACAGGAAAGAAATGGGGTGATGCTATTCTAAGCCGTAATGACACGACGTTTTGGTTTTCACGGTACTTTATTACTCGCTATTTATACCTAATTAATCTGATTTAGTCGAAATAAAGTATTGAAAAACGTGGAAAAAATATAGAACTTTCTGAAAAAATAAACATGAGTGAATGCAAACATTCGTGGTTATGAATGGTAGTAGCTATTGGCTGGAACTCAAAAGTTCATCTATAAGTATTTCATATTGCCCTTTTAACTACTACATGAAACTGAAAACCGTGTGTGTGCCGGCTTAGAATAGCATCACCCCACATCATTCCCGCGGATGTCGTAAGAGGCGACTAAGGGACTTGAGAGTATTGGCGTATTACAATTTTTAGGCGACAGGCTGACAACCTGTCACTATAGTGATACACATGTTTTCTGAAACAACCTTGGAAAATAATTCTCAAAAATGTCAGACGTGGCGATAGCGACCGTATTCTTACGGCTGTTAACGTCTGCCTACCCCGCAAGGGATAAAGGCGTGATATATGTATGTATTTATGAAACTGAAAACCAAATCCGACATCTTCTTACTTCCTTAGGGAATGCCTAATCTCTAAGATTTCTCTTGTAACTTTGGTTCACAACCCTTATTCCACCTTCAGAGACGTGTAAACGAGCTGCACGAAAACTGCAAAAGTTGGATAGGCGCTGTTCAGAATCCACCATCCACCATTTTGAAAATTGTATGTATGTATGTATGTAATAACTTTATTGTACCAAGCAGGAAATTACAAAAAACCCTTAATTAGAGAATACAATGTGAAGGCACAAAGGCGGACTTTTCCCATTAAGGGATCTCTACCAGTCAACATTTGAGAAATCCAGAGGACATGGTGTGCGCAGGTGAATTATGGTACAAATCGAAGACGCGGTAAAATTACTAATAATATATATAACACCTATATGTAGATGAAATAACACGTATTAAATAAACAATAATAAGAGTATATACCAATAATAATTATTAAATAATACGTAATAAACAAATAATTAAATACGTAACAATATATAACATAAATATATGTAATATACCTAAATAAATACAAGCCCTATAAATTATCATTTGCATCAAAACCCCAGAGTTTTCTCAAATTAGTCTTGAAAGCGACGATATTTGTACTTTTCCGAACGTCTATAGGAACCTTGTTCCACAAGCGCGAAGCACGGATGGTGAAAGACTGTGCGAAAGTTTTAGTTCTGCATGGCGGCGTGTGGAGGGAAAGATCACCACAGGAACCCTTGTACTCCCCTTGTACTAAAATATCATCGAAACAGAGAGGAATTTGAATAAGAGACATATTATTATTAAATAAACTTATAGTTGTATGTGAAGAAAAGGTATATGGTTTGACGAAATAAAAAGAAAAATAAAACATTATATTGTTTGGTTTGACGAAATAAAAAGAAAAGTAAAAACTTATATTTTAATGCAAAAAGTATAGTTGCAGCTCAGTATTGTATATTAGTCAAGGACGTACCGTGTGATGCCGGCTTCGAATAGCATCACCCCATTTCTTCCCCGTGGGTGTCGTAAGAGGCGACTAAGGGACTCGAGGATTTCACGTGTATTACAACTTTTAGGCGACAGGCTGACAACCTGTCACTATAGTGCTACACAAATTATCTTAACCGGCCCTCAATTTGTCAGACGTGGCGATAGCGATCGTATTTTTGCGGTCGTTAGCGCTCTGCCTACCCCGAAAGGGATAAAGGCGTGATATATGTATGATATATGCAAGGACGTAGACAGGTTTTATTGTCAAACGAACAACTATGATTTTTTTTTAAACAAGTAAGTTGTAATTCTTCACATAATAACGTAGGTAGGTGTCTAAAATTAGGCACGTTATAAAATCGGCAACGTTCATTTACTTATTTGAAATGCACGATAAAAAAGCAGTCACGAGTAGTAAAAACGGTAACTTGCAGTTCGTCTGACGGCACTAAAAGAGAGTTAAGCCCTGCCCTTTAAGCAGGATTTGTGACCAAAAACTTACTCTATTAAGACAGCTCGCATCAGGAAGGATTTGTTTGTTTATATTAGGCAACCCTGTCCTGGTTATGGCGCATCGCACATTTAACGCACGACGGACCGCTAAAATAACGCAGCGGTCTGTCGGGTCCATACTAGAAACGTCACTTCCCATGCTAGAACCGCACTTGATGTATGACACTGCGATAGCACTACGTCAACAGCGGTTGAGCGGTTTTAGTATGGGGATTGACATTTCTAGTATGGATCTGACAGAACGCTGTGATATTTAAGCGGTCCGTCGCGCGCTAAATGTGCGATCCACCTTGAATTAGGTACCTACTTTTTGGGTAATAGATATGAAACTAGGAAGACGTTTGCCTACTCAGTAACTGAATGAAGTTATTATCATGAGTAGGTTTGTCGATATCAGTTTCTAAGTTTTTTTGCTGAAACCCACATTGTACCGGCCCCCGCTCCGGTGTGCGCACGCAAAGCTATGGTCTTACAACCTTGATTTTATGGTTAACGCGGGTCACCCGCGATATAGATAGAAGATATGACAAAGGCGCGTAGGCAAGGGATCTCCGCAACCGCATCCGGATACCGAAACCGTATACGACGCCAGTGTGAGTTTCGCCTTTTTTTTATTGCTCTGCTAAAGTTCACTGTGAAAAGATGCAACATTGAGCTCACTCAATGGGAGGGTCTGGCAGTGCAGCGCCCCCAACGGCGCGGGATGGTTAAGAGGCAAGTCCGCGAGTTTGAGGAACAGCGTAAAGCAGACCTCGACGCTAAGCGCGATGAGTTAAAGGCCCGTCTACCCATCATCGCCATTATCTATAATTATGTAAATGGCAAACTCACGTGTCCACAGTGTGCATGGGAGTTTACTGCCAAAATTGGCTACAATAGCCATCTCCGGGCGCATCAGCGTCTATCTGATTAGGAGTTGAAGGGGTCACCATGGCCGAAATCGGTCGGAGAGATCATCATCAAGGTTTACTCTTATTCACCTATACCGCTATAAAATAGGAATGAGACCTGAGGAACTAAGGCGTGTCCAATATAAATTGCGCGTTGCATACCGTAGACTCCGCAGCGTCCAGAAGGCGCGTCGGCGTGCACCAGCAATGTATAGCGAAATTATTATTTCATTTTTATTATCTGCCAGGGAGTACGATGTCACTACGGAGTAGCGGCACTAAAGTGGCTGACTTATGGCCGAGATGTGTTTGAACTTAATGTGGGGTAAGAACTTGTACATACGAGTGCAATATCGTACTTTTTTGTTGTCGTTTCAAAGTAGAACTTTTTTTATTTCTGATAATAATTGTGTAATCAATGTACCGAAAACTAAACAAGCAGCTTGCTTAATAATCAAACAAAACCATAACGCAGTAGCAGAATTAAAAAAAATACCTTGGTAGGCAAGTATTGTATTGCGTTTATGACGAGACGAATCTGTATTTTCTCCGCTGTGATATTACGTAAGTTTATAAACTCTGTCCTCAGAGTTCATCGGGTCGTACGTCAATTCGGTGTCCCACAACACGATATTATAGTGAATGACTGCAAAGTTGAGACTAATTAGTTGAACCTACTAACTTTGCAAATTATCTGACGTAGTTCAACCCGCATGCCCCTTTGTCGGACGCCGACAAAGTTAAATATAACATTGGTTGCGATTCGGGAAAACAATTTTCTTAACCTAACTTAAAATTGCACTGTCATGTTCCGTCAAATAGGTTTGGAAAAGAAAGAAGTAGTATCAGTCATGTATTTTTTGAAAAATTTGAAAATAAACGGGTTCTTTGCCATTTATAGTCAATCTAGTTTAATTTCATTGGACGACTCGGCGCGGCGTCCCAAACAAAAAGAGGAAGTCAATTTAGTCACTATTGTTTCATTTTTAGCCTTCTTTTGACAGATAACGCGCATTTTGCATAAAATTATAAGTCATGTCATGACATGACTTAGATAGGTAGGACAACAACCCGCTGATGGACATGAGCCTCCCTCTATCGGCGGGTGTTGAGAATTATTGCAAACTTTCACACTGCCCTGGCTAGTACAACTGCTAAGCGGATATAGTATGGCAATACCCCCCGATACGGGCAGGCCCAGGCATCTCCTATCTTTTTCTAAACCTTTTTGACGAATAGTGACAGTGCTATTTTAAGTCAGGTTAAGGGAATCGTTTTCCCGAATCGAGACCATTTACTAACGATATTTGCTTCCGTCTGTAGTGTGTAAGCTGTGCTCATGCAAATAATACTACGTTTAGGTTCACGTTAAACCAGGTAACTATAGCTGATTGATCTCAGGGAATCGAACCCGGAACCATTGCGTTGCAGGCAGTTGCACTACTACTGCGTCACATTGGCCGCATAGTGATTTTTATTGAATTCATTGTTTATTTGTTTTATTTATATTCTTATGGTTTTTTTTATTTATGTTACAAAATGATAGAAGGTAGGATCGCCTGAGTTTACCAAATTGATAGTTGAATTAATCACGAAGAATTAAATGTAACCTTACTAATATTTTAAATGCGAAAGTTTGTATGTTTGTTTGTTACTCCTTCACGCAAAAACTACTGAGCCGATTTTCATAAAATTTGACGAAGACACACAGAGACAGTAACTAAATTGGATTTACAGATAAGGTAGTTTTTATCCCGAAAAAATGTTCCTGTAAGATGGCTGATTTTTAAAACCGTCTTCCAGGTGGGCGGAGCCGCAGACACCACCTAGTCAAAAATAAATCTTAACTTACTCTTTGCGTCTCCATATGTATTGTAGATTTCTTTACATACCTGAAAAACAAAAATTTAGAATTCATAAAGAACAGTAATGGCTCCAAGAAAATAATTAATGAAAATATCGATGGAGAGCAAAAACAAGCCTCTCTCTTCGTGAGGGACACCGAGTCCTCCAACGACCCAATGAACGATAACAAGTGAAATAATTTTACGCATTAACTCACTTGTTTAAACAAAAGATGGAAATTAATTTACATACACACATAAGCCATCACAAAAGAATTTTAAATTAACACCTGCACGACAAATTGTATTTGATTATTTCACATTACTCATCAAGCGGTTCCATGGTGTAATGGTTAGCACTCTGGACTTTGAATCCAGCGATCCGAGTTCAAATCTCGGTGGAACCTGACTTTTTGGATGTTAAAATTGTATTCGCAGCATATCAGCGAAAGTTGCCTTTATAAATCTACCTAGGTATACTGGTTATTCTTAACAACTGTTAGAAAAACCAAAATACGTTGGCCCCTTAAATAGTAGCTCTATAGTCAATGACTGTGCTGAAAGAGTAGGTACATACAATACTTGATTCGCTTACATAGTATCACGACCAGCGTAACTGTCAGCACGCGCCCGTACGTGCCCGTGTAGAGCATTGAGTTCAAGTTACGCTGGACACGACACTATCTATGCGAATGAAGTATACACGCAGGTAGCTACATACCTAGAAAATCCATTACCAACGCAAGTTGAGAGCACTCAAAACTAACCAGCCTTGTGTACATTTGGCTCGAAACAAAAAGATGCCGTAATTAATTAAGTGGGGGCGCTAGTTTGCTCGCAAACGTATGGACAGAATGCTAACCCACTAGTTAGGGGGGAAACAGGAAAATGAACACAAAGCGGATTTGAAACTGGGTAAATAAGATTACAATACGATTGCCCCCATTCCTACACGGGCCGTGTGATGCTGGTTTAGGTAACATCAACCTATTTTAGCCGTGGGTGTAGTAAAAGGCGTCTAAGGGATGACTGCAGGGACTCGGCACGAGCGTTCCCTCAGAATATCTGCAACCCCTTGCACTGCGCTCGCTAATCTTGTTGAGTATGGCAAATACCAATAGGG
This sequence comes from Keiferia lycopersicella, assembly GCA_029255805.1. Classification (NCBI taxonomy): domain Eukaryota; kingdom Metazoa; phylum Arthropoda; class Insecta; order Lepidoptera; family Gelechiidae; genus Keiferia; species Keiferia lycopersicella. The sequence goes on from JARACZ010000017.1 coordinate 3,449,301, forward strand.
GAGTCCCATGTCCAGCAGTGAACTTTCGTGGCAATTGTAGTTTGTTGCACGTCAGTAACAGGCGACTACAGGATGAAAGCAATGAGTATCCAAAATTTGAAGATTCAAGTCCTGCCGTAGACTGTTTTGACTGATAATGATGTTCGTAAATTCTTTCCAAACGTATTTCTGACGCCTAAGTAGCATTAACTAGTGAAGAAGAATTTTATGCCGTGTGATGCCGGCTTAGAATAGCATCATCCCACATTTTTCCCGCAGGTGTCGTAAGAGGCGACTAAGGGACTCGAGAGTATTGATGTATTACAATTTTTAGGCGACAGGCTGAAAACCTGTCTCAATAGTGATACACATGTTTTCTGAAACAACTTTGGAAAACAATCCTCAAAAATGTCAGACGTGGCGATAGTGGCCGTATTCTTAAGGCCGTTAACGCTCTGCCTACCCCTCAAGGGATAAAGGCGTGATATATGTATGTATGTACAGAATTTTAGTAAAATCAGCAGGATGCCACGATTTCTGAAACCCGTACATTTCAACTTAGTTATTTCAACGAGCTTGTCTTGAGAAGTCGTATCGTACTTCAGTCGTAGGTAGATAGTGGGACCATTCTACTTCACAAAAGTTGTATAACGTAAAGTAAAGACAGGGGAGATAGAACCTTGCGCTAGTTTGAGCACTTTACTTGTGAAGTTACAGCGAGTTGCCGGAGTGGTAATGGGAATTGCATTTGTATGACCAGTGTAGGTAATGCCGTAGATATTATGAGGTGTTAAAAATTTACAGCAAATAAAATAATTACAGTTTAAGGTATTGTAGAATACAGCTCTCACTTCTATTTGAAAAAAAATCTAGGAATCAAGAAGTTAAAATTTTCAATATTTTTTTTCGATGTAGGAAATGACTTAATAAATTCGTCTATAAGAACCCGTTAAATTCGTAACTATGAATTTTAGCGTTCCACACGAAAAGAGAGAAAGAGAGAAAGATAGTTAAAAAATAAGAATCCAAACAAACTGCATAGAACCTGTATTTTTTAACCAAACATTCCTGTGACTTACACGTTAGTTATTTTCAATGCAAAAATGAAAAGAGAAGTTTCAAAGTAATGAATCATTATGAGAAGTTGGCAAATTAAGATATCTTTAAAAGAAGACGTCTTCAATTCAAAGGTAGTGTTTCTATTATGAGCTCCATCTTTAGCTGACAAAATCACCAATTAGATTTACATTGCTGTGCTGTCTTCTCTTCATCGAGTCGAAAAACGGCACTATGATATCTAGTATTATGATATAAGAATAAGACTTTTTAAAAGTACAATCTGATTGAAATAACACGATCACAGACAGTACCTGATACGAACTTACTTTGCCTGGAATGGAACACTTTCATGAACTAAAAACCTAGGTAAGATTGCAACTTCTGACCACGGTATGGATATTTTTTCTACATGCGTGTAAGCTTGTAAAATTGTTTTCTAAGTTAAATACAACGGTTTGAAAAAAATGCAAACATTTTAAGGGGTGAACCAGCCCATGAAACTGAACAACTTATCCCAAGGAACATAGGTCGAAATATGAAAAAAGAAATATTGGCCTCCTATACACTTGACTCGCTAAGCTGCTACATTTTGTATGAGAGGTAAAAAAAAAACATAATTCGACCAATGTGTTTTGGGGAAAGTTGTTCAGTTTCACGGGCTGATTCACCCTTTATAATATTTGCAGCTAATATTTTTACACTTAAATCTTTATATAAACTTAGATCTTCCCAAGAAAAAATTTAAAATGTTGGTGGGATCTCTCTCAACTTCCTGGTCGCAAACCCCAAACAATTCAGTCACACACAGAAACAGCATCATCTAAACCAGCAATGTATTTCAAATAATATTTAAGCATACACCAACATTATCTCAGCCCAGACTTCGCTGGCAAAATACATTTTATACAAATGGCTTTGCTATTAAAGTTAAGTAATTAAATATTATGTCCATGCAATGCTGGGGAATTCAGGTGACATTTTGTTGTTTGCTTCTGAAAATGGTTTTCCAAGAGTTTCGAAGTATGAATTCGAATAGAAGTAAAATACCTAGTTAAGATGGCAAGGCAAACTTAATAAAGTTTGAAGAAACTTGCTATTCTGATAAGTTTATACAATAAAGTCCGTTCCGATGGCAGTTTAAAAAGAAAATTGGTCAAAATGTTAGACTCTAAAATTTATTATGGAATGAAAAATTTACAAGTTTCGGACAACATTACAAATACGACATCTAAGTAAGACTAAGTGAACTTACCAACAGATTTAGGAACTTACCAACAGACCCTAAACTACGTTTTTAAGCGTTTAAGCGTTTAAGTGTTGCTGTGGTAGAACCATCGGGCTTTTATTGTTCAACTTTTTTCAAAGGGAAAACATCCGCTTAATGCAATCTTTGTTAAACTGTTGTAATTGTTGTTCGCAACAAATATTATATTTTTCTTCTTCTTCTTCTTGTTTATTGTACACGGGGTCTGGATTTGTACTCATAAATTCACTCCTGAATACCATTGTTACAATTTCTTTCGGACTTCAGAAGTTCACGAAAATTTTAAGGAAAAAACTTTGACGGAGATTCTCGGTTTTATGTTTAAGATAAAAATAAGGAGATACGTAGCAACTTTAAATGGTGATTTGTTGTAATTTTTTGCTTGGGATTCTTGGGTCAAATCGGGTGTATTTTACAAAAAAGGGTCAAGAGTGTATCAAACACAACCTGAAATGTTAAGTAATTTATATGATTAGTTTGCATCTGTATTACCAACTGGAAATCTCAATAAAAGTGCTTTCTTATGACTAAGACCATATTTCCAATATATTTTTCATGGTAACTTTAGATGAGAACTGTACTTCATATTTTTTTCCAAACTTTTAGTTTTTATAGTTAAGGTATTTCCACTTCCACTTCCGAAAAACATTACTGTAATTTCACGATCGTTTACCATCTTCTGCCTATCCTGCGAGAGATGTAGGCGTGATTTGAGTGCATGTAAGTGTGTATAGGCAAAGAATACTAACCGTAGCTGCTTAACTTACCATTATACACAAATCACGCTGTTATCCCTTGCGGGGTAGGCAGAGCGTTAACGATCGTAATATTACGGTCGTTATCGCCACGTCTTACAGGTGTTAAGGGTTTTCAGATGTATCACTGTAATGACAGGTTGTCAGCATGTCGCCTGAAATTGTAATGTAATACACATGAAACCCTCGAGTCCCTTAGTTGCCTTTTACAACACCCGCGGGAAGATATGGGGTGATGCCATTCTAAGCCGGCATCACACGGCATACTTACTATTATGATTGCAAATAAGCAAATATACAATATAGGTATCTCACATTCAAATCAAAAATCTCCCATCACATTGAGTATTGTTCCAAATATATTTAGGCCTGTATTTCTAAACCGCACTCAACTCTTAGATTGATCTAGAGTGCGACTTTGAGATGTTGTTAGTATTGACCGACATTTGTCAAAATCGCTCTTGAGATCGATATCAGAGTTAATTGCGATTTGTACGGGGTGTAAAGGGCAGCGTTCCGAATACTGATAGAGTGCAAGCAGACCATGACGACCGATGTGGCGCAGTGGTAGTGCGACTGCCTTTGACGCAGAAGGTCCCGGGTTCGATTCTCGGTGGGTCACTCACAAAGCTGATATCTATCACTTTGTGAATTTGTTCCCAGTCTGGTTAGGACATTGCGGGCTGAACCACCCGATTGTCCGTAAGTAAGATGGTTCCGTGTTTCGGATGGCACGTTAAGCCGTAGGTCCCGGTCGCTGTCTATGATCACTAAGACGGCGGTCGTTACACAACCATGTCAGAAGCCTACTACTTGTAGAAGGCGGTTGAAAAATTCTGACACTAGGGTACATCGGGTCGTAGGACGACTCGGTGTCCCACACGAAAAGAAGAAGAAGAAGAAGAAGCAGACCATGAAACTGAACAACTATCCCCCCAAAAATTTTTTTGTTTCCCATAGTAAATGCAGTCAGCTGATCGCGATTTTGTATGGGAGGCCGAAAATTTTTTGTCGTCTCCTGACATATGTTCCTAGGGGAAAATTGTTCAGTGTCATGGTCTGCTTGTACCCTATCAGTATTCGGGACGCTGTCCCTAACACCCTGTATATCTGTATATACAGGCCTTAGAAGCCAGAATCCATTCGCCAAGAAGATCAGAAATCTAATTTCGCTGTGTCAAGTTTGCTTCATTGGACTGCATTCATAACTGGGTTCAATATAGTACGAAATCCTTGCCTTTAGAAGATAATATTTCTAATATCAAAATGCAATATCTTTTTAGGAGAAGCGACGAAATCGTTTGAACGACAAGTAACTAAGCAGGTATATTATGTTCATACATACATATATCACGCCGTTATCCCTTACGGGGTAGGCAGAGCGTTAACGGCCGTAAAAATACGCTCGCCATCGCCACGTCTGACAAATATAGAGGGCCGTTTGAGATAATTTGTGTATCACTGGTATCACTATGGTGACAGGTTGTCAGCCTGTCGCCTAAAAGTTGTAATACGCCTGAAACCCTCAAGTTCCTCAGTCGCCTGTTGTAGTGATGTTATTTTAAGCCGGCATCACACGGATTATGACACCAGGTTTTCACTGGGTCATTCGACGACTCGGTATCCCTCAAGAAGAAGACGAATTATGTAATTTCGTCACAAAATATGACTGCATATTTTGGCGGCAGCTGTTAGGCGCCCTTGTCCGCAAAATGATTGAACGCTGCCCACATTCGTTCCACAAGTCATCTGTTTCGTATTAACCATAGTAGGTATATTTACCAAAAATAGGTATGTATATTTTTAGGGTTCTATTCCCACAGAATCAAAACCACTTTCTTTACGTGCTAAAGTCTCTTTCGGTTTGGTCAATAGCTAGAATGCATCTTATAAACCTTGATAAGTATGTAGTTATTAAGTTGATATTTTTGGATATCGTATTTCTGTTAAAGCTATAATACTAAATAGGTACTCAAAATTGAAAAAAAATAAAGACATTTTTGAAGGATCTCGCATACAAAAATCCTGTGCTTATTTGCACTTTACCTACGTTCGGAGGCTGTAGGTCATAGGATAGGTCATTGTGCGTTTAGAACATTTTTAGGATTTAGGACATTATGCGTCGGGAGGACTAACAATAATGTAATAGTTATGTTGAAATTATCATAAACTGTCGTCCAAGTAATTCCAGATAAGACTAGCCTTAATAGAGCTCAAGTGAACGGGGATATAGGAAAATAGGAAAGTCAGATAAGAAACAATCTCTGTCCTAAGAAGCCAGCGGTAAAGACAAAGGATATAGAATGTCTTACAGGACAAAGCCGTAGATAGCCACTGAGGACGGTAAAGTTTCGGAGGGAACATTACAAACAATCAAAAGTGTAGCAAACTGAAGTGGTCCTACGGTCAGATGAACCAATGACTGTAAGGGAGTGGTTGGTTGTGACTGGATAGCGAATACGGAGATTCTGCCATGTGGCGTACCCTAGAGAAGCCAATGTCCAGCAGCGGATTAATATTGGATGATTTGTTGTCAAAAACAATACGTCCTCTACGCAGAGTATCGTGTGACGGTTGATAAAAACTTCTCGCATTCAAGCTTGGTTATTTTGTATAACTTCTCAAATGTTTATTTACTTTCAAATTTTTGAAACACGATAGTTTAGAACATCAGTCTTACAGACATAAATGCTCTAATTAATTTCCTACATTGTATTATTTACTCAGGCTCCAATATGTTTCAGAGATAAATATTCTTTGGTATAGTTCAAATCTGTTTGCGTCGAGTTACCCATGGCTTCATCCGGGTTGTTTCACTATTTCCTCTCGTAAATAACCTTGCTCTAGATAGATTGGTAAGATAAGAACGGAAAACATTGTGTGTTACTTTGTAGGTTTACTTTGTTATTAAATTGCAAACTTGTATTAAAACTGCTTTGTGTACCGAGATAAAAATAAGCAAATAGGTACAGATACAAAAGTAGTAGATTTTCCTGTAAGACAGGCAGAGCTTAAATTTCTGCATAAACCTTTTTATTTCACCACGTCTTACGTGGGTAGCCACATCTTATGTTTAACCAAAAGTTCAAATACTTCAAATGTCATGTTTTTTTCTTACATTTTCCTGTTATCGTTTTGGTAGAATGAGCGTAAATATATTTACACAAATTCACGCACTGATTTGACATGGAAAGCATTAAGTGGCGTATTTTTCAATCGTTAGAAGTTTGATTTTTCAGAAATTCGTATTATTCTGCGATGGAGTTGTAACCGCATATTCCATTTACAAATACCGTTAAACGTAATGGATACGAGATATTTACAACTCGGCTCAGCGCATGCGAAATATTTGTGGTAACTCATGTGGCGCATGCGAAATCAGATTCGAGTGCTTTAAAAATACGCCCGCTAGAGTAAGTCAACACAATTTGCCCCGCTCGTTAGCCACGACGATATTATTTAGAAGTGCACGATCGCATGGCACACTGACATTTCCTGGACTCACCTGCCAAAGTGGACTTAGTACATACTCACTAGATAATTACGTACTTTAGCCGTTCCATGATTGCAGTAATAACAGTTTTTGGGTAGTGGTAATAATTAGTTTCTTTTTTTTGGTGGTGATTTTAGGTTACGTGCCACTAACGACCTACTTGTGGGAATAGATTTTTCTTCCATTTGCTCGAAAATGGTGTCATTATTTCAAAAAAAGAATACTAAAATCGGAATGGGAAATTCCGGATACATTTTGGTCCTAGGCCCAAAAAAGAAAAGGTTCTTAATGTTCACACTTCGTAAATAGGTTTTATGATACACATTTAGTACTTAAGTTTAAAGGCTGAATGTGATTTTGACGCGCATTTTTTTTATTCAATGGAACGTAAATAAATCTAAACCTACGTTGGTTTCTCAAAATTAATACATACATACATACATGTATCACATCTTATCCCTTGCGGGGTAGGCAGAGCGTTACCGGCCGTATGAATACGGTGGCTATCGCCACGATTGTTTTCCAAGGTTGTTTCAGAAAACTTGTGTATCACTACAGTGACGGTTGTCAGCCTGTCGCTTAAAAATTGTAATTTACCAAATACTCTTGAGTCACTTAGTCGCCTCTTACGAAACCTGCGGGTAGGCTGTGGGGTGATGCTATTCTAAGCCGGCATCACACGGCTGGTACCTTAGTGACCTACCTAACACATAAACATAGGTATTAGATAGCTTATCATTGTCATGAGGCTAGTAAATAATTCAACGCCTATGAATGTTTGTTACGATCGATCAAATCCATTTCATTTGTACATACATACATACAAAAATCACGCCTGTATCCCTGACGTGGTAGGCAGAGCATCAACGACCGTAAAATTACGGCCTTTATCGCCACGTCTGACAAATTTTTGAGGGTCGTTTCAGATAAGTCGTGTATCACTATAGTGACAGGTTGTCAGCCTGTCGCCTAAAATTGCAATACACATGAAACCCTCGTGTCCCTTAGTCGGCTCCTACGAAACCCACGGGAAAGACATGGGGTGATGCTATTCGAAGCCGGCATCACACGGCAATTTCAATTTCATTTGTATATGTGTAATAATCTACCGTAAGGCCGACCAATCAGGAATCGCCTTCAATCATGTTACAATTTTACAATCGACAGACTGTAATGTAACTTTCAGCTCGATACATATAATCTTACGAAAATTAATGCGTTAAACTGTAACCAACGTGCTTCAGTTCGTAAGATCATGATGTAGATGGATACATTATAATGTATCGTTGTTTGAGATTTTAAGGTGACATATACACACTAGACAAAAAATATAGTGTAGGTACTACCTACACCTTAAGTGTGGTGTCGGCTTAGAATAGCATCGCCCCATTTCTACCCGTTGGTGTCGTAAAAGGCGACTGAAAGGTATCTTCAGTATCCCGCACTGCACTCGCTTATCCGTCTGTAGAACTATTACTACTTCACCACTGCTGCTGTTGACGACCGATGTGGCGCAGTGGTAGTGCGACTGCCTTTGACGCAGAAGGTTCCGGGTTCGATTCTGGGTGGGTCACTCACAAAGTTGATATTTATCTCTTTGTGAATTTGTTCCCAGTCTGGTTAGGAAATTGCGGGCTGAACCATCCGATTGTCCGTAAGTAAGATGGTTCCGTGTTTCGGATGGCACGTTAAGCCGTAGGTCCCGGTTGCTGTCTATGATCACTTAGCGGCGGTCGTTACACAACCATGTCAGAAGCCTGCTACTTGTAGTAGGCGGTTGAAAAATTTTGACACTATGGTTCATCGAGTCGTTAAACGACTCGGTGTCCCACACGAAAAAGGAGAAAGAAGAAGACCACTGCTGCTAGTAGGACCATAAGTATTTAATTTTGTTATGTATAGAAAGTAGTTAAGTTGGTATCTACGACATTTTGCCTTGACAAAGATACAAATCAATTGTCTTTAACAGCTGTTTTGGACCATAACCAAATAGTTCTTAATATTGACGATCGATTAACGGTAGGGCGTGTGATGCCGGCTTAGAAAAGCATCACCCCGTTTCTTTCCGTGGGGGTTGTAAAAGGCAACTAAGGGACTTGACGGTTTCAAGTGCATTACAATTTTAGGGACAGGCTGACAACCTGTCACTACAGTGATGCACGTATCATCGAAAAGGGTCCACGTCTGACAAGTATTGATACTTGTCAGACGTGGCGATAACGACCGTAATTCTACAATTGTTATCGCTCTACCAACCCCGGAAGGGGTAAAGGCGTGATTTGTGTAAGTATGTTTGTATGATTAAAGATAACCCACATCTGTAATTTACTAAAGCAATAATGACGTTCGTTGAATAGGAAACGTATCTATCATTTTTTGCACAAGTGTTATAAGCCGTTATATTGTAATACGGCCTTAAGTTTCCAAAAATAGCCAAACGATACCACGAACAGACGAATAAAACCGTAGATAAGCCTCGAAAAGTGCTACCATCACATTTCCTCGAACTCAAGCCATCAGTGTAAGCGAAATCACTCGATCCGCCGGCAACGAGCCTTCAAAACAAAACCGCCACTCTAGTACTTACCGTTCGATCAGCACTTTCGGCAGAACACGCCAATGGGGGATTGACAGTTGATGACAGCTGACGTAAGCCTGTTATTTTGACAGTTTTCAGCACGTGTAGCGTTGTTTCACACTCGCGGCGCGTAGGGACGTACGCCTGGGGCGAATGACGGGCGAATACTGCCGGCGGGCGGGCGGCAAGGGTGGTCTAGAATGGGGTGTGTTTTGTAAAGGTTGATGTACTGTGGTGTAGACTGTACAAGTCGGTGGTAGACGGTTCAAGATGGGAGTTTATTTATTTTAATATTATAAAAGTTTTCTGTTTGGCTTTCAGAAGAAGAGAGCTGCAATAAAAAATACGAGTACACGGATTTGAGACCCTTTTTTGTTATCAAATTAGGGCCGTTTCCAATTCCTTATTCATACATAACATAAATGGATGACTTGTTATGAATAATACTAATAAAGATGTTTATATCTATGAAACACATTCTTACACAATACTACCAAAAAATCCTACCTTTTACAAATTGCATTTTTACGTAATAGATAACTATCTTAGCAATAAAAAACGCCCAAATTTCCGGGCTCTCGTGGCAGGTTGAAAAACAGCGTAAAATGTAACAAAGCTGGTCGTATCAGGTAACTTTTTATCTTCGTAATTTTATTACTCAATCCTCACTGCGGGTATGTTTGCTTCACTATAAAAGGAAGAACAGGGATTACAGATTAGAAAAGTTTCCGTTTATTTTTCATTTCTAGGTCTTACCATCAGTTATTTATAGTTATAATTTTAACGGGTTCTTACCGACGAATTTATTTTGGTTTTCGTCGGTAAGAACCCATTATGGTGTAAACAACCGCGATAGTTTAAAATTTATCGTTAATCAATTACAATGGAGTGGTTTGTAATAAAATAATCGTACCAACTTAGAAATATTATGGCACACAATAGTCGCTTTTCGGATCTCACCGAAATAAGGACACCGATTTTCATAACTGTGTATGTCATAAATAAATAGCAAACTTTTTTGTTTAATTTTACTCGCTGGTTCTTTTTTTTTTTCGTGTGGGACACCGAGTCGTCCAACGACCTGATGAACCCTAGTGTCAGAATTTTTCAACTGCCTTCTACAAGTAGTAGGCTTCTGACATGGTTGTGTAACGACCGCCGTCTAAGTGATCATAGACAGCAACCGGGACCTACGGCTTAACGTGCCATCCGAAACACGGAACCATCTTACTTACGGACAATCGGGTGGTTCAGCCCACAATGTCCTAACCAGACTGGGAACAAATTCACAAAGTAATAGATATCAACTTAGTGAGTGACCCACCGAGAATCGAACCCGGGACCTTCTGTGTTAAAGGCAGACGCACTACCACTGCGCCATATCGGTACTCGCTGGTAACAATCTACTTGACATTTTTTTAAATAAAATCATGTTATGCAATTCATTCGTTACTTGCCTTAACGATTTTAGGTTTGTGCCGATAATATCCACTGCACTAACTGAATGAGTCTATTTGTCAGTGAGTATAAAAATCAGACTGCCGTGTGAAACCGGCTTAGAATAGCATCATCCCACATCCTTCCCGTGGGTGTCGTAAGAGGCGACTGAGGGACTCGAGAGTATTGGTGTATTACAATTTTAGGCGACGGGCTGACAACCTGTCACTATAGTGATACACATGTTTTCTGAAACAACCTTGGAAAACAATCCTCAAAAATGTCAGACGTGGCGATAGCGACCGTATTCTTACGGCTGTTAAGGCTCTGCCTACCCCGCAAGGGATAAAGGCGTGATATATGTATGTATGTATGTATGTATAAACATTAACAGTGAACGATTTGGAAACTTTTACGTACACTTGGCCTGTAGGGAATATTTCTGGGTACTTAATTAAAAAACTAAAGCACTAGGCTTGCAATGAGCTGATCCTATCTCTTTCGAAATGATTCCTTAACTCGTAAAACTCACAATGAAAGACCGCATATCTAACTTTTTTCATAAAACGAAACGAACAACGTTTTTCATAATGAAAACACTTTTCTCATTCCAGTAGAAATGAAACTAATAATAAGCCTCGAGACAAACAAAGACAGGTGTTACAGAAACACATAAAGTGTACGTGTTTTTTCTATCTGGACCGTAAAAGATCTAGATCTTTGGGATAGTGTCTGGACAAACATATTTTGGTAGGTACTACGAGTATCAGCAAAATTTGTAGTTACACCTGTTTAACGCCGTGTGATGCCGGCTTCGAATAGCATCACCCCATATCCTTCCCGTGGGTGTCGTAAGGGGCGACTAAGGGACTCGGGAGTATTGGTGTATTACAATTTTTAGGCGACAGGCTGACAACCTGTCACTATATTGATACACCTGTTTTCTGAAAGAGCCTTGCAAAACAATGGTCAAAAATGTCAGACGTGGCGATAGCGACCGTATTCTTACGGCCGTTAACGCTCTGCCTACCCCGCAAGGGATATAGGCGTGATATATGTATGTAAGTACACCTGTTTAAGATTTTAACATGCACAGGTAATAACTAAGCCATAGACGTAGATTGAAAATACGCGTAATTGTAATATTTTAGGCATTCAAATTAATAACTAATTGGACTTACGACTGTAAAATTACGGTCGTTATCGCCACATCTGACAAATGTTTGAGGATCGTTTGATTCAGATAAAGTATTAGTAAAGTGACAGGTTGTCAGCATGTTGCCTAAAATTGCAATTAAGAGATAAAATTAATTTATTTGCCGTAAATTATGTTCCCAAGTTGGTTTGCAAATCATTGTAACATTTAAGATTGTAAGTCATTACAATTGCAATTCATGGTTTGTGTATACTCTCTACAAAATAATCTTATATTTCGTTCCTATAATAGGTACCTCAAAAACTTAAAAGAAATATTTTCTTTTAGATTTATTTAATACGCAGCGTTTTTTTTTTATAGTCGTAAAGTCTGTAGGTACAGACAAACATAATGCTACTTCCCACGTAAGTACTTCTTGAGAGCTTTTAAAGAATCTTAAAAAGAAAACATTTTTATCTCCCAATCGTTGACCCAAGTAGGAAAATCTATTGAACTTTTTAAAGTCTTTTAATAACAGCAGAAAAGTGCAAAAATTGTGCAGAGGAGTTCTGTCGTGTCAAACTTGGGCCACGATTCATCGCGTTCAAAAACTTCCTGGGCAAAGAATAGGTGACGTGTGGTGCCTGCTTAGAATAGCACCACCCTATTCTACCGGTGGGTGTCATAAAAGGCGACTAAGGGATGCATCCAGAGAACAGGCAGTGTTCCCTGTGAATATCTACAATAGCTTTCACTGCGCTCGCCGATACGTCTGCCAAGCATGGTGATTAAGACAAATACCCTCTAATTGGGGGAAGCCCATATCCAGCGGTAGACTGTTGTGAAGAAGAAGAAAAAATAGGTCAAGTTTTACCGAACCGACCGGTGTCAACTTATATATACATACATATAATCACGCCTTTATCCCGGAGGGAGAGGCAGAGACTACATCCTTCCACTTCCACTTGCTACATTCTCGTCGGTTTAGGATACTCTTCACCTGACCTTTCTTTAGAACGTCTCCGATTTGATCTAGGTACGTTCGTCTAGGTCTTCCCCTTCCAACGTTTCTATTCACACGCGTCATAGTATATATGACCCAAGTTATACTTATCTTCAACTTATTATCCTACTTTATATCGCTTGTCGCATCTGTCAAAAAAGCTTATAATCTTAAACTTCGAAGATAGAAAGTAATAAGAGGGCAAGACGATTCCAAACATTCTTTCAGTGTTCAAAAGTTGAAAATAGTATAAAAAAGAAACATACTTTAAGTTTGAAACTCTGAGGGGCCGGATAAATTGAATGTTAATATAATAATAATAATATAATATATATAATATTTCCAAAAGAATGTTTCATACATACATACATACATATATCACGCGTTTATCCCTTGCGGGTTAGGCAGAGCGTTAACAGCCGTAAGAGTACGGTCGCTATCGCCACGTCTGACAGTTTTGAGGATTGTTTTCCAAGGTTGTTTCAGAAAACATGTGTATCACTATAGTGACAGGTTGTCAGCCTGTCGCCTAAAATTGTAATACACCAATGCTCTCGAGTCCCTTAGTCGCCTCTTACGACACCCGCGGGTAGGATGTGGGGTATGCTATTCTAAGCCGACATCACACGGCAACGGCAAGAATGTTTCGAGTATTGCATAACGAGTGGGTATATTTACAATGTTTTCGCAGGATAACTGTTTGGAGTAAAAGTGATAAAACATGTTTGTTTGAACGAACAATTCTTTGGGATTTCTTTTTTGATTATGATAGACTTTGCAGAAGTGTCAAAACTTCTGATATTTTTTATATAAATCGTTTATTTAAAAGTGAGTATTTATTTTTCAAGTAATTATTAGTGGTGGGGAGAGCGACGTAATAATAGCTTAGAAAGAATGCATATCGCTCTCAGCGATAAGACCTCTTTTGCGCACATTCAGTTTTAAGATTCTTGTTGTGTGTAATAAAGAGTTTTTATTTACGTACTTTGTTTAAAAACGTTTTCTCACCGGCGACAGAGTTTATCAAGGGCCAACTACAAGTAACAGGCCTTTGACATGGTTGGTTCAGGTTTCAGGTCGTGTTACGCCTTTTCAATTTTATCCAGTTTTCTAATTTACCTGCAACAAAAGACGTCACGTTACATGTATTGACAAGCTTTCTTACTTAAGACAAAGAATCTCTTTTTATCTAGTTCTGTAATTCTGAAGCTTAATATTTAATTTAATATGATGGACCTACGACATATAAAAATGGGTATTTTTTTTTCATCTCTATTTGCAGATGCAGAAAACTGGCTTAAAAACCTCGATATAGAGATCTGATCCAAGCATACGTGCCATAGGCACGCTTTGATGATAATGATCTTTATTTGGATTCTATATATACACCTGATTGAATAGACAGACACCATTAAGACCAAATTTTATTCAATCAAAACACACACATCAAGCATTATACTTTGTAAGGTTGGTAGAACAATCACTAACGAAACAAACAGTCACTCTAGCTACCTGAAATATTTAGGCGTCAAAATAATAAAAATAAAAACAATAAGACTCGCTATTATCAAATAATACATACTTCTATTGAGTGGGTACGTATCAAGGCCCAAAAATGTTGATGTAGACCTTCCTATATAAATAAAACAGCTTTGCGGAGTGAAATAAATAGCTTTGAGCCTTCAGGGGTGTAATGACCAAGATGTTAAAATGACCATAGTGCTAAAATGACCAAGTCGCGAAATGACCATAGTGGCGAAATGACCAAAGTGCGAAAATGACCAAGGTGCTAAAATGACCAAGGTGCTTAAATGACCAAGGTGCTAAAATGACCAAGGTGCTAAAATGACCAAGTCTAATGTTGCAAATTGACCATTATTGCATCATGTCTAGAGATTGTAACTTTCTCGGAAACTATTTATGCTAGACTATCAGTTTCTTTGAGAAAGTTGTTGTTTTACCCTATTATCGATTTTAAAGCAAATAGAGCGGTGCAAGCGGTTTTTGACCTTATTGACAGTTTTCAAATCTTCTTGGATTTTCAAATTCTTGAATAAATATGTTAATACGTCCGTTATATATATGTTAATAAATATGTAGATGAGGTCGAAAACCGCGTGCACCACTCAATTTGCTTTCTGGTCGATCGTGGAGTAAAAAAATATGGTGCAAGCAATTTTCGACCTTATTGACATTTGTCAAATTTTAGTACAAACGGACGTATTAACATATTTATTCAAGAATTTAAAAAACCCAAGACGTTTTAAAAACTGTCAATAAGGTCAAAAATCGCTTGCACCGCTCTATTCACTTTAAAATCGCTCGGGTGAAACACGTCCACGCCGACCGCGGCACGCGCCGCATGCCTCGCGCGACCGTGAGCATCTGAGGCTGCTCGCTGTATGGAAACGCATCTATTTATGAGCGCTGATGAAGCTGAGCGTTTGACGAAGGTGGTCCGTAGATTTGCTTAGTTTAAAATTTTGCATCTTTGTGTATTTCACCATTTTGGTCATTTTAGCACCTTGGACATAAAAGCACTCCGAAACTTAGTCATTTCGCCACTTGCTCATTTTAGCACTATGGTCATTTTAACATCTTGGTCATTACACCCCTGAAGGGCTTTGAGGAATTAGCAATTCAGTGAAATGCGACTATTTAGCAAGCTCTTGCTAATTCTAGGTCTGAAGATGGTATTTCGGAGCTAACTTTATTAAAGACCTCTGACAAAATACTCTACGACAGCAGTTTGTTTTATACCGTCGAAACTTTCGGCGAAATTAATGGAGCAAGGTGATTCTGTTATGGTAGGGACTTCGATGTTGTACATACAGGATGTATAAAAGTTGGCTGCAAATATTATAAGGGGTGAACCAGCCCATGGAACTGAACCACTTTCCCTAAGGAACATAGGTCGAAGTATGAAAAAAAAATTGGACCTCCCATAGCCTCCCATACAAAATAAGCAACCGATCAAGTCAATTTGTATGAGAGGTTCAAAAAAGTTTCACATAATTCGACCTATGTTCCTTTGGGAGAGTTGTTCAGTTTCATGGGCTGGTTCACCCCATAAAATATTTGCAGCGAATATTTTTACACCGTATATAGGTACGATTTAAGTATATTTTTGCAGACTTCAAGAAAACAGATGGTAGTGATAGTGACTGAATGGTAAACACGGACCTTGAGGTGGCCTACGTCCACTAGTGGACTGCTGTAGGCTGATGTGATATTTTTGTATCAAATACATCTATCAAAAATTTTCACTATAGCAATTTAGACTTCTCTAAACTTCACTTTTGATTGTCGCAAATTAAAAGTGTAAATGATCAACAAAATTACTAAAACAATCTTCTAATTTCTTGTCCTTTATTTTTGTGAGATAATCTCCAATTAGGAACTTTCCCTTCGTTAATCTTTTGCTACTTAATTCGATGCGCTGTTTCAAGTTCCTTGCAGATAGCTACTTAGTTAAACAACAGTTTAGATGTTCGACCTAGTTTTTTGTTTCTTATTCCGTATTCTTGCCTCTTTCCTCTGACGCCTGGAAGAGCTACTGGTCCATGAAGGAGCTGATGAACGGAGACCTTCCTCTTGCGCTGAAGCGAAAACTTGTCGACATGTGTATTCTGCCTGTCCTCACGTACGGCGCGCAAACGTGGTCTTTGACTGAAGGACAAAAGTCCAAACTCAAGGTTTGCCAACGCGCCATCAATGGAGCGCAGCATTCTGGGTGTCAAAAGGATAGATCGTATCAGAAACACAACATTGCGCTCCAAAACTGGCATCATAGACGTCGGAAAAAAGTCCGCACGGCTAAAGTGGGACTGGGCAGGACATGTATGTCGCATGCATTCCGACAGATGGGCCTTGATAACCACAAAATGGATACCACAAGATGGTTGTCGTCGCCGTGGTCGGCCTAGGAGAAGATGGCGAGACGATATTGCGGCCTTTCTCCAGAACTGGCATTTAGAGGCCCAAGACCGAGACGGGTGGCGCGAAAGAGGGGAGGCCTTTGCCCTGCAGTGGGACATAGAACAGGCTACGTAAAAAAAACCGTATTCTTTAAAGTTCTACTGGTATGTTACTTATTAAAAAAAAATACGAATAGTTCAAGTGTGAGCTGCCATAGCCTGTTGTAATGTAATTTGAGTTTGGGTAAAAAAGTGCTCCTAAAAATATCTTTGTTTTCGTAATATACCTGTTGAGAGTATCTACCTTAATGAAATATTAGAAGTGGAGTGTATGTTACACAACTACATTTCAACAGGCTTTGGCATGTGATGACAGCTTAGAATAGTACCATCCCATTTTTATCCCGTGGGTGTCGTAGAAGCCGACTAAGGGACTCGCGGGTTTCATGTGTATTGCAGTTTTAGGCGACAGGCTGACAACCTGTCACTATAGTGTCCTATCTGCAACGACCCTCAAACATTTGTCAAACGTGGCGATAAAGACCATAATTTTACCTACGCCTACCAAGCAAGGGATAAAGGCGTGATATGTGTATGTATGTACATTTAAATACCTACCTAGTTAAGAAAATTTAAGCCTTCGCATTTAATCAATACGCACACAAACACCCACACATCTTATCGAACTCTTGAGTAGAATGAAGTGAATGGGACCCCAGGAGTCTTAGTCGTACGTACGTATGTACCTATGTATGTATTTGCGTCTCTCAACCGATCTTGATAGTGGAAACCCGTAGTAAAATCTCACAGTAAATCCGATAAGTCCCTTGCCTTTGGATACAAAAAAAATATGAACACGAGAACTCAAGATATTTCAAGGGGAAAGAAACCCAAGAAACTGAAAAACTGTCTCAAACATCAGTCATGCAAAGGTCATCAAGTAAAGGTATTTTTAGTGCCGTGTGATGCCGGCTTAGAATAGCATCACCCCACATCTTTCCCGCGGGTGTCGTAAGAGGCGACTAAGGGACTCGAGAGTATTGGTGTTTTACAATTTTTAGGCGACAGGCTGACAACCTGTCACTATAGTGATACACATGTTTTCTGGAACAACCTTGAAAAACAGTCCTCAAAAATGTCAGACGTGGCGATAGCGACCGTATTCTTACGGCCGTTGACGCTCTGCCTACCCCGCAAGGGATAAAGGCGTGATATATGTATGTATGTATGTATGTATTTTTAGGTGACCAGATCGATAAAGAAAATTTCAAAATAGCTTAAACTCAGCCCTAGAAAACTTGCCAAGTTTTATGAAATGGTAACTCTTTAGAATTATCTCTCTATATTCATATGTTAAGCTACTGTGCTGTTAAGGATGAGTTTTACTTAGCTTCTCTCTGCTTCTACCTTATGCTTTCTTCTCAGAGCAAAATGGACTCATGCAATAGACATTTATTGAAATTATGGTTCGTATCGCAGTACCAATCTGGACCCTTTTCAGGGATAGAATTTAATGAACCGGCGGCGACTCTTGTCTCCTGATTTTGTACAGTGGTTATTTTTGGAGATTTTCCCGTTGGAAAAGGTAATAAAACTGTCGCTAAGGAAGGTAGTAACTCTTTATTATTCCCTAAAGTTACCCTTGACTTTGAAGAATGGTGGCGGAAGTCCGAAACTGTTTCAATGTTATACGTCAAAGCTGAGGTTAAATGGTTGTTTATTAGGTTATTTCATACTTAAAAGAAGAAAATGAAGAAGAAGAAGAAAAACAAGAAGCATACAAAAAGGAGTTAACCAGCGTTACAACATTATCAGATTGAGAAATATTTCCTTGTTAAGGTAGCCGTTCGAACTGAGCGTCTATAGCGTCAGAGACGCCGCGACTGTGACGCCGCGACAGTGCGACAGATCGATGTTCTATGCAAATGTATGAAATTCTCGAGAACGTCATTCGAGCGCAGCGACACTGACGCGGCGTCTGTGACGTCACAACGACGCCGTGAGCGCGTCTTCAGACGCCCGCGTCAGTCGCTCGGCCGCGCTTGCAGCGTCGCTGTTTTTGAGGATAGAAAGAAAGAAAAATGGCGTCTCATGAGAATTTTAGCGCAGACACACAAACAAGTTGCAAATCCATATTATTTTATGATGAGACTGCTATAAAGATCAATCTGGTCAGGGCGGTGCGCGGCGGAAGTGTGATGCGAATGCGACTGTGCGTCTGTCGTGGATATTCAAAGTCACCAGAGCGTCAGTGTCGCGGCGTTAGTGACGCGGCGTTGGTGACGCTATAGACGCTGCGTCTGTGACGCTCAGTTCGAAAGCCTACCTTTAGTAAAAACTGTGTGCTTTTGTAAATCCTATGCTGCATATCACAGAATCTACTGTACCGATTTCCCTCATACGAGTATTTCTAATTTGAAATAAAGAGTTTATTTTCGTGTGATGCCGGCTTAAAATAGCATCACCCCATTTCTTTCCCGTGAATATCGTAGGAGGCGACTATGGGACTGCAGGGTTTGTGTATTGCAATTTTAGGCGACAGGCTGACAACCTGTCACTATAGTGATACACGAATTATCTGAAAGGACCCTCAAATATTTGTCAGACGTGGCGAAGAAAACAACCGTATTTTACGGTTGGTAACGCTCTGCTTACCCCGCAAGGGATGAAGGCGCTAATTGTGTGTGTGTGTGTGTGTGAGTTTAGGTATTTTCAATTTGTCACAGATATACGTATATACAAGCGCGAAAACATGACAGATATGTGCTAACTAACCATGATGATTTTACAAGTCCCTTCTTTCCATAAAAATATGTTATAAAACGCCAAAAGTTTATTTTTAACACAAACATACATTTTATTTGACCGCAGATTATTTCGACCCCAAAAAAGACGTTCCTACTCTTTCCCGGTACATTTACCTTCTGTTTTTTTTTTGGCTATTTACCTACTCGAGAAGGGTTTCGATGGGGCAGCGAGATATTCGCGTAATTTGTATGAATGAGTTATACCCACTAGAGTTTAGGCCTGCGACTTTAGATCCCGGTATTATGCTCGGGATCAATGTTCAACAATTGTATTATAAAACGAACAAGTATGACTCATTATGAGAAGAACTACGACTTTCTTTTTTTATTTTGGTTGAGCCCTCTCGAATTTAAAAGTCGTCTTCACATTATGTTCAACAATGTTAAAATGCGGAAATGGGGTGATGCTACTTTAAGCCGGCACTACACGGCAGTTTAGGCCTACCATATAAGGTGTATAAATATTAGCTGCAAATATTTTAAGAGGTGAACCAGACCATGAAACTGAACAACGTTTCCCAAGAAAAATAGGTCGAAATATGACAGAAATTTTTGGACCTCCCATAAGTGTTTTAGCGGAGCGAGTCAACTGTAATTGTAACTGTCCAAACTTTGTTCTGTCTTGAGCTGTCCAATTTTTTCTTTCATATTTCGACCTATGTTCCTGGGGAAAGTTCTTCAGTTTCATGGGCTAATTAACCCATTAAAATATTTGCAGCTATTTTTTTTACAGCCTGTATAAAAGTTTTAATAAAATGGGATTTCGGGATCCCGAAGTACCGGAATTGGCAGCTCTATCACTGACCCGCATGTAGGATGTGTGCAGAAACTATAAACGGCCGTACCAATATTATCTTTGGAAAATAAGCTCAATGGAGCTTAAAGTACATTGAACTTTGAATAAAGTTGGCCTACGAGTATAATGACGGTCCCGATGGCGTAGCCGATAATACCTCTACCTTCTACGCTGAAGGTCGTGGGTTCGATCCCCACAGGACACAAATTTATGTTAAGCCAATTTTCAAATATTTGTGTTTAGTCGAGGTGTTTTTTATAGTAGCAGTTCTGCTTAGTTTGGGGCTACATAACGCTGTGTGAAATTATTTACATATTAGGTAGAATTTTTAATAGCGGTCGTCAAGCAGCTTGGCTTTTTGAAGAATTAGTTGCATAAGAAACATTAAGTAGATTCACAGAATAAATAATAGGTTGTACTTTTTTTTCGTGTGAGACATACACCGAGTCGTACCAAGACCCGATGAGCACACCTGTCTTCTGATTGATCTGACAACATATCTGCAACACGAGTGTACTATATTGATGTAGGTACTCGTATAGTATAATAATTAATGAGATCGGTGAGTATTGTAGGCAACTATGTAACACGTAATGAGTGGATTCTATGATTTAGTTCTTTTTCTTTTCGTGTGGACCACCGAGTCGTCCAACTACCCAATGTACCTTAGTGTCTGAATTTTACAACCGCCTCCTACAAGTAGCAGGTTCTGACATGGTTGTGTAACCTCCGTCTAAGTGATTATAGACAGCAACCGGGACCTACGGCTTAACGTGCCATCCGAAACACGGAACCATATTACTTACGGAAAATCGGGTGGTTCAGCAATGCTCTAACCAGACTGGGAACAAATTCACCAAGTGATAATTATCGAGTTTGTGAGTGACCCACCGAGAATCGAGCCCGGGACTTTCTGCGTCACAGTCAGCTGCACTGCCACTGCGCCGTATCAGTCGTCATGGTCATCGGTAATGCTTGCGTAGACAGACTACCACAGCGTAGGAAAACGGCGAGTAGGGCACCTAAAACCATCAATCACCTATACCAAGTCGAAGCTAGTGTAGATAGGTACTGAAATCAGCACCAGGAAGTGTAGCTCGCAATGCGTGTGCAATAGTGTTGTCGAACTATCGATACTACTGCTATCGATAATTTTCATTCAAAAAACTCTTAACAATCGACAGCTTAAAATGCAGCAATGCTATGGAATCGTGCAATACTATCGATACTATCGATATTCATAGTTATAATTGAATGGATTCTACCAACGATTTGTTTATTGAATTCAATATTTCGATGTGTCATAATCACGAGTAGCTACTAATACGGTAAACAACCTCAATAATTTACAAACATGTGATAATATTGCAAAGCAAACGATAAACGATACGATAATAATAATATCACATTTTGAACTATTGATTAGAATCGATACTATCGATTAGCAATCCCTCACACTTATGTAATTACCACCATTTAACGATCCTTTCTTTAATCGCACGGCTTCTAGCGTGAACTATCGTTTAATTATCGATAGGTCACTTTCAAATGGCAACGCTAGTCTGCAAGATCACCCCTCAGATTAGCCACGTGAGCGATTAGTTCATGTTTCTACACCATAGAGGGCGCTATCGGAACATTACATCTGCCTCAGGAATTGATCGCCTGAGCATATGGGGGAAATAGTGGCTTTTCAAGCCTACTGCCTAGGTAGCTGATGGGAAAGCACAGCGACACAGCGAAGTAATTTTTATAAATCGACTCATATGATGCCGACATCGAATAGCACCGACCCATATTGTTCTTGTAAGAGGCAAATAAAGACTAAACATGTACCTACAGAAATACACGAAACATCTGAAATCTCCCCTTAATTTTTGTCAGATATGGTGATAGAGACCGTATTTTTACAGCCGTTAACACTTTAGGCCCCCGCAAAGGAAAAAGGCGTAAGTAAGTATGTGAAAAATATTCCTAACGAAAGTTGTTCAGTTTAATGATAGAACATAGTAGAACTAGAGCACACCCTTGAAATATTGAGCTATGGACACTTATCTTGAGGTATTAATATTGAAATAAAAAAAGTATTGGCTGTTCATGGTAAGTAGACATTTCGATCTGATACTTTCTGATCTTACTACTTCCGAAAATTTTATATCTGAGTTTTCATTTATGTTTTTAAACATTTATTAAGCAAATTAAATTTTAAAGTTATAGTATTCAATTTAACCATGTTCTATATAGCTGAATTAGAACGGTAATTCACAGGTATTGCATTAAAATAGTTATTTAATAGGCGGAATAACCACAAACCATATGGACTTGGTATTAGTACCAAATTAATCTGGCTATTAATAGCGAATTAATTTACCCTTTATGATCATGGAAATGGGAGCTTTCCGACCCGAAAATTTGCAAATTCATCATTCTCCTTAGCTTACCTCGTTTCTCGGTAGGGGTCGACTACCTAACCTAGGGAATTTTACGTGGAACCAAGTTTTTACACAGGGCGACTGCCATCTTACCCTCTGCAACTCGAAACCAAATAAAAAAATGCCTCAACTCCAGGTGCAACTTAAACCACAAGGAAGTACCTATCAAGAGCAAGGTAGGTTGGACCACCTGATCATCCAAAAAGAAAAATCGTTTCGTGCTCCGGAGGGCACGTTAAACCGTCAGTTTTTGTTGCTCTCTATGATTATTTTGACGGCTGTACTACTAGTTATCATCATACTTTTAAAACTTATTTTCTTATCAGTGGAATATACGGTTCAAAACTTTAACACTGGGGTCCATCGGGTTGTTGAACGACTCAGTGTCCCACAGGAAAAGAAGAAGAATAAACTCCTAAGAATACACTAGTCCAAACTTCGACATTACTATCCCATCCATCTCGCTCGCTTTTATACAAATGTATATAAGGTGTAAAAATATTAGCTGCAAATATTTTAAGAGGTGAACCAGTCCTTGAAACTCTACAACTTTCCCCAAGAAACATAGATCGAAATTTGATATAAATTTTTGGACCTCCCATACAAAATGTAGCAGTCGAGCGAGTCAACTGTATGGGAGGTCCAAAATTTTTTTCATATTTCGACCTATGTACCTTGGGGAAAGTTGTTCAATTTCATGGGCTGATTCACCCATTAACATATTTGCAGCAATTTTTTTTACACCCTGTATACAAATGTCCGCAGCCTGTTTGCAGACTTCTGGAGAGCTCGAGGAGTTCCAGCTGTAAACAACAACTACAATAAATCCAGGCTTTCGCCACGCAGCTCGTTATTGGGGATATTAATAAGCTGTCAAGTCTTAGCGCTTTGCAGGTTTAGAAGCTTGCTTCTGAGTTTTGAACGAATAGTTTACTATGGTGGGAAACAAGCAATTCGCTAAATGACTGGGTCATTAATAAAATACAAAACTAGCACGCTTAGAACTATTTTTCAAAAATACTGCATACTCCATTTACATACATACTTAAATCACGCCCATCCTAGTGGGGTAGGCAGAGCGTTAACGACCGTAAGATTACGGGCGTTATCGCTACGTCTGACAAATTTAATGTTTGAGGGTTGTCTCAGATAAGTCGAGTATCACTATAGTGACAGGTTATCAGCCCGTCGCCTAAAAGTGCAATACACATGAAACGTTCGAGTCCCTTAATCGGCTTCTATGACACCCACAGGAAAGAAATAGGGTGATGCTATTGTAAGCCGGCATCACACGGCATAGCCGGCATCACTCGGCACTACATTTACAGTTTTTCGAAATATTCAAAGTTTGAATTAATAAACAGAAAAATAATATAAAAGTAAGTGTTTTGACGCCAGCCAAACTATAAAGACATGACGTCATCTCCTCGTATTTTCATACTAATTATCGTTTTAAAAAGTAGCTCAATTGACCTGCCAGTCATCACGCCCATTCTCAGAATCGTAAGTAAATAGTAAAAAACAGTAAATATTGGCTTAGTTTCAATTTCGATTTTTTTAAAGGCTTACGGCGGTTGAGAAATTTTGACACTACGGCTCGACCCATCGGGACCCGGTATCCCAAAGAAAAAAAAAGCATACGTCATATTGCTGTAGTTGTGCGCCGGCCCTAAGTATCCTAAAATTGTGTGCTGCTACGCGCTACGAAATATAACTTTCTACGAATTTTACTACGAAACGTAGCGGTGTAGCGCATAAATTGAGCTACGAATATTTGTACCTTAATTTTTTGAAGGCATTACCACTATGTAAGAACATACTAACTACTAAAGGCCTTACCAAAAAAATTTAGTCACGAGTTGAACGCGTCAAAGATATTTTTTAAACACGCGTTCGAGTCGCGTCTAACTTTTTTTGTGGAAAGGCCCTAAAATGTCGTACCTACTATTGATTTAAGCAATGTGTGTTAGTGTAAGTAAAAGCGTTTTCGTATCTCTGTAGGTGTCTACTATTGTTTATTAGTTGTTGTGGTCTTTGACAATAATAAGTAAAAAGCATGTGACTAAAATAAGTAACTTACCAATTAACAGTGTCTTTGAACAGTGGCTTCGAATAGCATCACCCCATTTCTTTCCCGTGGGTGTCGTAGAAGCCGACTGAGGGACTCGAGGGTTTCATGTGTTTTGCAAATTCAGGCGACAGGCCGACAACCTTTCACTATAGTGATTATAGTGATACACGACTTATCTGAAACGACCCTCAAATATTTGTCAGACGCGATAGCGGATGTAATTTGATGGTCGCTAACACTCTGCCTACCCCGCTAGGGATAAAGGCGTGATTTAAGTATGTGTTCTCCTCAAGGGATAACTGGTGGTTTAGAATTTCAGAAGATTTAGTAAACAAAGACATCCTCACGATGTGTCTTGAGATTAAATCTCGAAAAGCGTCGTGATTTGCTTAAGAAAGTATAATAATTCAAGCTTGTAGTGTACTATCAGCCGCAACTAAATTGAGTGAGAAAATTAATACAAAAATTTTGTTGTAAAGGCTAGCTTATCTCTTAATGAGCCAACCAACTAATGTGTTGTGAGAGAAACTATTTTTTTTTTGGGCAGGTAGGCAATAAAAGAAATTACATGAAAACTAAACTAATAACTAATGCTATAAAATAATATAACATACATACCTTCTTAAATAAATATGCCTACATAATCCTCATAAATAAAACAACCAAAACTTAAATACCTATCATACAAATACATAAATATATCACGGTTGTTGGGAAACAAAGTGCTCTTTTACACGCTTTATGAATATACAGGGTGTAAAAGAAATTATTGCAAATATTTTAAGGGGTGAACCAGCCCAGCCCGATCCCTTAAACGGGCATCTGTATGTGTTTCTTATAGTACCTACATAAGACGTGCATTGTCGTGGTTTGAGCTTACGTACCTACTTTACATATCATCTCTTTTGAATGTCTATATCCCATTGTTTCGCTTTTGTTTGAAGGGATTAACAATATATTAACAATAGAAATAGAAGGTAGATTAATCCAAGAACTGAGCGAGTTATCGTCTGCCCTTATCTCAAGCATACAAAAGTCATTTTAAGATCAGTGCAAATATTTTTAGTGTGAGTTGTACTCTACTCTGAACAACTTTCATGGTAACACATTAATTATACCTGCATCTACAGATCAAAATATTTAAAAAATATGAGTAGATATACAAAGGTAATAAAGGCGGAATCGATTACCCCTTTTATGAAGACAGTTTAAAAAATCGGCATTCAAATAATATGTGGCAATGAAATAATGACCGTAATGCCGTAATGTGTATGTGTGAAAAGAACTTTTTGTTCTAATCTTGACTTTATAACCTACCTAATTATTAATTTCCGTGAAACACGCATGTAAATACGAACCCTTCAAAGGCAGAATCGAGAAGTTTTCCTCGTTAATTATTCAAAAGTAATTTCATTTCAAATATTTGAAAATGATTATCAAAATTATTCCAAGAGACATACTTTTCAAAAGAAATTTCTGGAGCAACAAGAATTCCAAGCTTATTCATCTTTTGCTAGATAAACAATGATTTGAAAATTAGATTTTGAACTCTAACCTTTCGCAACAAAGCTGAATCTTAACACGATGCTTGGCTCCCTCTTCGACTCGGTACCGTTTTGCCACAGTTCAGGTTCGTCAACTTAATCTTCTTATGTTATCGTGAGGGACGCCAAAGAATGACACGATGACCCAGCTTCATAGTCAACTCAATATTAGTTTAGCGTCGTACCACAAACATTTTGACTCGTGTTTAACGCGTATCTGGCGCTTTTTTGTATTAAGTTTTTTGTAAATACGTAGTCGACGCGCATATAACTTTTGTGTGGTAAAGTTCTTATAAGTTAACGTCGAAATCATTAGTACAACAAAAGATTGTACCAAGATAACTAAACAAGTCCAATATAGAGTAAAATAAAGGGTTCAATCGGGACACGATATTATTGGCGTCTAGGCTACCAACTAGTAACAAGTATTGTAACACTTAAAATACAGAAAATCCAACAGAAATCTAAGCGATTCGGAATGAAATTATTATGACAGACCTGAAAAAACATCGACCATATGAAAACAATTATTTATTTTATTTAAGACCTGTTTGTGAACATGGTGCTTAAATAATCACCAACTTGCACTTTAAAAGTACAAAATTGGATTATAACGAAAATAACTAACATACAAAATAATAGTTATGTGACGATTCGGGACTTGTTTACTACTTGTGACGAACCGCGCCTGTAGCGAACCGGGCCCAACTCCACCCTTTGCCACAAATTAATTGTGTCTAATGAAACACACGAAGCCCCTTAAGACAAGATCGCGGATGATCAATATCACAAAAGCCTTGTTGCAAACATGTCCTTTGTTGAGGACATAAAGCTCGTAATTGCGTAAATGTGTCATTGTGATTCACAAGAAGGTTGTACTTTAGATGGGAGAATGAATCTCAGCGAAATTCATTTTGTTGCGAATAATTTGAAAAGGGTAGGGAGGATGTGTGGGCCCAAAAACAAGTATTTGCTTATGACTAAAGAAATGAATCTTTGTCAACATTTTCTAGTCTTGTTATAATCGGATCACAATAAATTTTTTATTTCAATATAATTGCAACTTTATGCTTATTAACCTAACATTAAGAAACTACAGATGTAAATGTACATATTTTAAAGTACCTAATGGACATGTATGACTGGAAAGTCAAATGATTTACTTTTCAAAACGATATTTTGTATGAAAATACGAAGAGATGACGTCATGTTTCTCAAGTTTGGCTGGCGTCAAAACACTTTTATATTATTTTTCTGATCATTGATTAATTTTTTGAATATTTTGAAAAACTATAAATGGAGTATGTAGCATTTTTGGACAATAGTTTTAAGCGCATTACTTTTGTATTTTATTAATGTCAAATCCCCTACATTAGGCAGCCGACCTTGATAGAGAACGGGATAAGGCAAGGAGAATGATGATGAGTTATGTATTTTATTAATGACCCAGTCATCCTAATAACTGTACCTAGATAGGAACAAATCTCTTGTGTGATAAATATCTTATAACAAAGAAATTGTTTAATGTTTGAACAACATTTCAGAACAATTTTGTCAGCCTCTGTACAAGTAGGGTTGACAAATCACAGTGGTTCCAAAATAAACACAAGAACGCGTGTTACAGTTGAAACTTGATAAGCAAAACATTTGCAAGATGCGTAACCCGACATGGCACTTGAAATAATAATTTATTACATTCCCAGTGTATGGTATAACTGATAAAACTGAAGCAACATTTCAGGGTCGTTGAAAAGAAGATTTTAATGTAAACATACATACATATATCACGCCTTAATCCCTTGCGGTGTAGGCAAAGCGTTAACGACAGTAAGAATACGGCCACTATCGCCACGTCTGACATTTTTGAGGATGGTTTTCCAGGATTGTTTCAGAAATTATGTGTATCACTATAGTGAGAGGTTGTCAGCCTGTCGCCTAAAAATTGTAATACCTACACCAATACTCTCGAGTCCCTTAGTCGCCTCTTACGACACCCGCGGGAAAGATGTGGGGTGATGCTATTCTAAGCCGGCATCACACGGCACCAATGTAAAAGAAAGTTTACATATCTCATGCTCTGAAAGTAGGTCATTACTGGCAAAAAACACGACCTGTAAGTTCAACTTACAGGCGAGGTTTTAAAACTAAGCCTGTAAGTAATTTTAAATATGGAACTAGAAAAAGAACAAATAGAATCGCGGCAATTAAAAAGTCAATTTAAATCAATTTCTTCGTATTTTTAATAGGAGTCGCATCCAATTAGTTGTATACGATTTTAAATTTCGAACTTCGAATTGTGTTGCTTGAAGGCAGGAATTATATTTTTAATCTGTATTTTTATAACCTCAATAAATGAGTTTGTCGAATTATTACTCAATATTACAATGACAAAAGTAAAAATTACTAATATCCCTACGATCAGAAAAATGTCTACTTTATGTTAGGATACTTTTCTTTCATATTAATTCAATATTTTTCAATCATAGAAAAAAAAGTTTAGTGTTGCAATTTGAATACCAGACGATACAATCATCATTTATGGATCGTTTTCTTGTATTTATCGCTTTATTTTACTCTTTTTTCATTCGATATGTAAAGCAGTATACGTACCACGGATGTAACATCAATAACAACCTCGGAAAGGTACCGCCCTCGCTCCGCTCGGGCGTTAAAAAACCTCGGTTGTTATTGATAGCTTACATACCTCAGTACGTAATCTACTATTAAATATGGCGGCGTCGTAGCAGATGGCTACGAAATCATAGAACTACTTGATGGAATGGTAAGGTTAAATACAAGGTGTAAAAATATTCGCTGCAAATATTTTATGGGGCGAATAAGCTCATAACACTGAACAACTTTCCCCAAGAAACATAGGCCGAAATATGAAAAAAGTTTTGGACCTCCCATACAAAATTACCAACCGCCCAAGTCAATTTAAAGATTTTTTATATTTCGACCTATGTTTCTTGGGGAAAATTGTTCAGTTTCACGAGTTGATTTACCCCTTGAAATATTTGCAGCTAATATTTTTACACCTTGTATAAATTAACTGGTTTCATTGCATAACAGTAGATGATATGATCTTTGAAATCAGAATTAATACTCTGAAATCAGGGTTCGTCGGCTCCTTCGTCAACTTGGTATACAACCAAAAAAAGGTAGGACCAGATTGTGTGATATTCTTTGGCTTTGACATGGGCCTTCCCCTATGATTGGGGGGGGTTTGACATACTCGCCACGCTTGGCAGCCGAAGTGGCAAGCGCAGAGTAAGATATATCTTACTGACGGATGCTATAGCATTCAAATGTAACTCTGCTGCACATTCCCTTAATAATCTCTTACTCGCTTTTTTGACAGCTACGGGTAGAATTGGGGTGATGCTATTCTGAGCCGGGACCACAAGGCCATTCTTATTTTTTGGCAACAATAGATGTCAAATCCCCTAGGTTAGGTAGCCGACCCCGACAGAGAGAGGAGAATGATGAATAAAAAGTGTTTCATAATGAAATAGTCTCTGCCAACATCTCCTAACTCAAATTGAAGAGCAAGACAAGCCAGTTTACACAGTAATCCTTTCGAGGGCTCTTGTATTAATTATTAGTAATTTGCTATCTGCCAGCTCAGTGGAGATCGTGGAGTACTCTGGTTTGTCATATCTTGTACCTACAAGTGGGCTTCTGCAGATCCACACGCGTGGAAGTGGTTTTAATCCCGTAGCATCTAACAGGAACATTTAATCGGAATAAAAAATGTCCATGTGTTAATCCAAGTTACCCTCTATCTGTGTGCAAAACTGCATAGTTTTATAAAAATCGGTTCAGTAGTTTTAGCGTGAAGTAACTAACAAACATACAAACTTTCGCATTTAGAATATTGGTAGGATAACCATGAACAGTGTCGTATCTTGGTTTATTATTTTCACGATTTATACTAACTAACGAACTACTAGCGGTTGCACCTGCTGCTAATCGTTTTCTCGTCTTCTTCTTCTTCTTTGTGTCAATGGCCGAACTATATCTTTTCCTCGTCGAAATATCGTTTTTATCGTCGAAATAGGACGATTTATTAGCATGTTTTCGTTTTCGAGTAGAGGCCACGTACAGACAGGCGCAGCGTAGGACAGCCCCCCGCGAGATGGACAGACGATCTGGTCAAGTGCTGAAATGCCGGATGCAGGCCGCTTCTAATCGGACAAGGTGGAGGCCTATGTAAACTGTGTCGATATGAGAATGTGTCCTAGATTCAAGATTCAATCGTTTATTTCCAAGTAGATTCACAATTAATGCTGACGACCGATGTGGCGCAGTGGTAGTGCGACTGCCTTTGACGCAGAAGGTCCCGGGTTCGATTCTCGGTGGGTCACTCACAAAGTTGATATTTATCTCTTTGTGAATTTGTTCCCAGTCTGGTTAGGACATTGCGGGCTGAACTACCCGATTGTCCGTAAGTAAGATGGTTCCGTGTTTCGGATGGCACGTTAAGCCGTAGGTCCCGGTTGCTGTCTATGATCACTTAGACGGCGGTCGTTACACAACCATGTCAGAAGCCTGCTACATGTAGAAGGCGGTTGAAAAATTCTGACACTAGGGTTCATCGGGTCGTTGGACGATTCGGTGTCCCACACGAAAAGAAGAAGAACAATTAATGCTTTTAGAATGTCAGAGAGTTACAATACCATACTGTCACTGAATAAATGAATTAGTCATTGTAAACAATAACAATTTTATGTTCCTAATAGGATCGCGGCACCGATAATAGTCCGATCTTGTGTGCGACTTTGAGATGCTGTTAGTATTGACTGACATTTGTCAAAATCGCTCCTGAAATCGATCTCAGGAGTGCAATTTATAAATACGGAGCTAAAACTGAACTCATATTTCAAACAACACAGCGCGGAACAATAAAGGCCGATTCCGAAAATAATAAAAAGAGAATCGATATGAAAAGCTCTCCTCCACGGTGAAGTTTCAATTAATTAATCCATACCCATCTGCGGCGCTGCATCCGCCAGCTGTGATTTGAACGCGATTGAACGTAACCGGGGATAGCATCACGGATATTTGACGGAGCGGGGTGTATTAGGTTATTCAATTCCATACACATATTTTTACTCTACTAACTCGGAAGCAGGGTTATATTTAAAATAGCCTGTACAAAGTCCCATTGCAAGGCAAAATATCTCCCTTGTTTTGCGCTAGATTCATTAGTCACAATCTTAACCCCGCGACTGCGAGTTTAGGAGAAATACGTCTACATCTCTTTGCTTTTTTCTCCAACTAGCCACGACGACAGCGGCTACTAGTAAGTACTACCGCAGCCACAACAGTTCACTGCTGGGCATGGGCCTCCCACATTTGGGGGTACATGCCATACTCACCACGCTAGGTAGGTGGATTGGCGTACGCAGTGCAAGGTTTTGCATTCACAGGGAATGTTGCTGCCCACTCCCGGACAGCAACTATGAGCAACTATTCTATGATGATGTCTTTACGACCGATTTCGCCCATGGCGACCACTTCGACTCCTAAACAGAGAGGCATAGAAACGCTCGGCGATAGCTACTATACGTATAATTTTTGCAGAGAACTCTCGTCCGTGATGTGGGCACGGAGCTTTCTGTTCACAGATTAGTTAAACAGAAAATATCGTTTGTGATGCCGTCTCAGAGTAGCATCACTCCAATTGACCCATGGGTGTTGTGAAATGCGACTAAGGAACAATTATCAAGGGAACAGGTAGCAAAGTTACTATTTGCAAAGCGAGGTGAATAGGAAAGCATCGGGTTACTAGGAAATCGATACGTTTATATATCTTTTTAAAGCAAAAGGTGCCACCAGATTTCTTTTAAAATTTACGTTTGTGGCTTTTAAAGCTTCAAACGTTACCCATTCTAAAGAGCCTATTTCATATAACCACTATGTATGTATATCTAAAATACCAATAACTAAAATATAAATAAGATAACCATCATGTATATCGCGACTCTCAAATAATGAACTAAGACAAGCTGACATGTAGCATGTATTTATGCATACGTATATGACAACCTAATTATACTGCATGTCTGTCTTAATTAAATGCACGTCTGGATGCATATGGCGCAAGCGGATAACGTAATATGGAGTTCATAATATTATAGGTTCCTACCCTCATATACGTCAGTATAGCAAGCCTAATAGTTGCACATGCTGCCACCCGTTTTCCCGAGGGAATGACACTTTTTCCAGCTTGTGTTATATACAATAAAACTTCCTCTTAAATCTGGGGGCACGGCAGTGCCCCCGCCAAGTCGAGCTAGAAAGCGGCACAGCAGTACCATCCTTTTCTCGAAGCGGTTCAGGCCATTATCAACACCTTATAACTTTCTTGTGGATAAAACAAAAGACTTGAAACTTCAGGAATCAATCAAAAGCCCTGTAGATACGGTATATTTCAAATTTCGTTTACTTTGAACCAGTGGTTTAGGAATTATAGCTAGTCAAAGTTCTTAATTTTGTCACTGACTCACTCACTGACCGATCATCAAAATTCTAAGGCGTTTCTAGCAGACATAGAGACTTCTAATTTAGAATGTAATTTGGGTTTAGTGTATAAATCAAGGAAAAACTTAAAAATCTAGCAATTTCAATGCAGTTTTCTAGATAAACCGATAGCATAAATAACTTTGTAATTCCATAGAAATGTACTGTTTACCAAGTTATATTTTGCTGTCGCTCCTAAAATACTTTGTTTTGGTCCAGCAAAATAATCACAGATGTCGCTGTTAGTTTCTAAAACACGCTATCGTTTTGTTTTCGGGAAAAATATAAGATGTCGACCGAAATTAATGTCACGGTACCTTTCGCCACCTCTCACTGGTAAGTGCTAATGGTAAGGAACTCAGTGAAAAATCATCTAACCTGTTAGATTAGACTATAGTTCACCTAGGGTGAAATATGCTGAAGCCTTATCTGAAAAGCCGTCGCCAATAACTGAGACCGGTGATGTCAGTGCTGCTTGGGGAGCTTTGTCATGTCATCTCATAGAAGCCGCTTCTGCTACTTTGGGTACGAAAGACCGACGTAGTGAAGACTGGTTCGATGACAATAGCGAGGCTCTTAAAGCAGCATTCGACAAACATCGACAGCTCCTGCGACAGCATAATCGAAGTGGTGGAAGTGTTGCGGTGGTCAAAGAAAGTGACCAAGAGTTACGCAGGCTGTCTCGACAAATAAAAGACAAGTGGTGGCAGGACAAGGCTTGTCAAATGCAGTGGCTCGCCGATACAAACCAGCTTGGTGAGTTTTACTGTGAAGTGCGTAAGCTGATTGGTGCTTCCTACCGTGCAAAAGTACCTTTAAGGTCTTTAGACGGTATGCACCTCCTGACCAGCAAGGAGGATGTACTTAAACGTTGGGCTGAGCATTTTCACAACTTGCTCAACGTAGATCGATCAGCTGATCTGCATCATATCAGTTTAATGCCTCAACTCCCGTTAGCCACGGAGCTGGACGAGCCCCTGTCATGCGACGAGGTTGTTACTGCCATCAGACAGCAGCATAATAACCGGGCGGTTGGCATTGACCTTATACCGGGTGAACTACTTAAATATGGTGGTACGGAGTTGCACACGTCGGTATGGAAACTTTTCGTTCGAATGTGGGAGGAGGAGAGGGTCCCTGAGGACTTCAAAGTGTCTCGCATTTGTGCCCTCTACAAGAACAAGGGTGACCGTTCTGACTGTAACTCATATCGCGGTATTTCATTGCTGTCAGTCCCTGGAAAAGTCTTTGCCAGAGTTTTACTGAACCGCCTCAAAGATTTGTCGGAAAAAATTCTGCCCGAAACCCAGTTCGGCTTCCGACCTGACCGAGGTACGTGTGAAGCTATTTTCTCGGTGCGTCAACTACAAGAAAAAAGTAGAGAACAAGGTCGCCAGTTGTACCTCTGCTTTGTTGATTTAGAGAAAGCATTCGACAGTGTGCCTCGCGAAGCTCTCTGGATGGTGCTAGGAAAGTTAGGGTGCACAGAAAAGTATGTGCGACTCCTAAGACTCCTGCATGACGACATGCAGTGCTGCGTCTCTGTAGACGGTGAACAGTCTGATTTCTTCCCCGTCACCTGTGGGGTGAAACAAGGGTGTGTTCTAGCGCCCACACTGTTCGCCTTGTACTTTGCAGTTGTAGTCAAAGAAGTCCTAAATACTGTTTCCCAAGGAGTCCGCATCCGTTTCCGCACAGATGGCAGTCTTTTTAACCTGGCTAGACTTAAGGCGCGCACTAAAGTCTCGTATGCATTGATTACTGAGATCATGTATGCTGATGACTTGTGCTTTCTTGCAGAATCCCCAGACGGCCTGCAACAGCTAATGTCCGTTTTTCACCAAGCATGCTGTAAATTCGGCCTGAAGATCAGTGTCAAAAAGACGGAAGTGATGTCCTTAGACTCGCATGGTCGCGAGACACTGGCGATTATGCTTGGTGAGGATATGCTGAAACAGGTTGATAAGTTTCGTTATCTGGGGAACACTATAACATCTAAGTGTAACCTTGATGCTGAGATCAACAGCAGAATCAGTGCTGCAGCTGCAGCATTTGGGCAGTTGTGTTCCAAGGTTTTCTGCTCGCACGACCTAAAGCTAGCCACAAAAATCTCTGTATATATGGCGATTGTGCTGCCAAACCTTCTATACTCCTCCGAGACTTGGTGTGTGTATCGTCACCACATACGCACTCTGGATCGCTTCCACCTAAAATGCCTTCGCACCATCATGAAGATCAGATGGTCCGACCGAGTGCGCAATACCGAAGTTCTGAGACGAGCCAATGTTGGTGGCATTGAGGCCTATCTAATGCGTCGTCAGCTACGGTGGTGCGGTCATGTATCCCGGATGTCGGAGGAGAGAGTGGCGAAGCGCATCTTTTATTCTGAGCTAGAGGAGGGCAAGCGAAAGCATGGCGGACAACTCCTCAGATATAAAGATGTTCAGAAACGACACATGAAAAGATGCAACATTGAGCCCACTCAATGGGAGGGTCTGGCAGCACAGCGTCCCGAATGGCGCGGGATGGTTAAGAAGCAAGTCCGCGAGTTTGAGGAACAGCGTAAAGCAGACCTCGACGCTAAGCGCGATAAGCTGAAGGCCCGTCCACCCGTCGCCATTAACTATAATTATGTAAATGGCAAACTCACGTGTCCACTCTGTGCACGGGAGTTTACTGCCAAAATTGGCTACAATAGCCATCTCCGGGCGCATCAGCGCCGATCTGATTAGGAGTCAAAGTGGTCGCCATGGCCGAAATCGGTCGGAGAGATCATCATCAGTTCACCAGAGTTTTAGAAATAGTAGTGGTAAATTGGGTGAACGCGAATTTTCTCAAAATTTGCTTTCACTCAAGCTCTCTCGCGAACCGGCGGTGACCGTTACTCGGTTGGCACCTCCTCGTAGGAGGAGAGGTCAACAAATTGAACGATCAGCGCCAGCGCGTTGGATTGACTTTGGAAGTATTAAAGCGTAAGAATCCGCAATTTGTGAATACAATAGACTAAGAAGCATTTACCGTCCAGACTTGACAAAAATCATTACTACAAAGATTCCGAGAAAACCACATAGAGAGTGGGCTATGAGAAAAACCGTGGCTGAGGCTCAAGAAATAGAGCCGCAAAAGAAAAAAAGGAAAACTACCTACAAAAAGAAATGAGATCCCCTCAAAAACATTAATATATAAAAAAAAACCAAGTCTCGCTACTGAGCTGTTCAACCGTAAAAAGGTATGAGATCCATTTGAAACCAAGTCGGCTATCGATTTGTTCATTCCCCACTTAAGAGATCTATCTTAATTAATTACGTAATTAGTTAATAAGCATTATTTTATAGTTACCATATCAATATTTTCAATATATTTTAATACAATAAATTGAATGACTTGGCAATCGCACTAGAACAGAAGGTTAACGTGTAATGTAATACATATTAAAATTAATACATTCAGCCAGTTATTTTGATTAATTAATTCGTTATATTTTCGGATGAAAGCCATTTTGGCATCCTTTGTTGTTACTTAGGAAAATTAAAAGGTCTGCCAGCGATATTGCTTATAGTCTGACAGGGTTTTCAAAAGTTTTGGTGTTGTATGATTTTCGTTTTATTTTACGTGATATTATCAGATATCAACTTTCTCTTTATGCCGTGTGATGCCGGCTTAGAATAGCATCACCCCACATCCTTCCCGTGGGTGTCGTAAGAGGCGACTAAGGGATTTGAGGGTATTGGTGTATTACGATTTTAGGCGACAGGCCGACAACCTGTCACTATAGTGATACAAATGTTTTCTGGAACAACCTTGAAAAACAATCCTCTAAAATGTCAGACGTGGCGAAAGCGGCCGTTTTCTTACGGCCGTTAACGCTCTGCCTACCCCGCAAGGGATAAAGGCGTGATATATATATGTATGTATGTATGTATGGTGTATTACAGTGTACCCAACTTATGTTAACAAGTTTATGTTATGAAAACAAAAAAAACCTACCATTACCACTTTGGAAAAAATTAAATACCTATCGAATATTAAAGCTTCATAGAATATTTTACCAGCATCAATAATCCATAATGTAGTTGTTATCCATATTAAAGTTAATTTTCAGAGATTATCTATAATCCGCTGAACTGATACCGGAAATCCACAGGTTAAATATTGCACTAAAGGGGAATTATTTTGTATGAAATTGTTACCAAATCTCGTCTACTACTATAACAAACATAAGAGTGCTGTGTGATGCCGGTTTAGAATAGCATCACCCCACATCCTTCCCGCGGCTGTCGTAAGAGGCGACTATGGGACTCGAGAGTATTGTCACCTAAAAATTGTAATACAGGCTGACAACCTGTCACTATTGTAATACACATGTTTTCTGAAACAACCTTGGAAAACAATCCTCAAAAAGTCTGACGTGGCGATAGTGGCTGTATTCTTACGGCTTTATAACGTATGCCATTATGGTCAGGCATACGTAATGGAAAGGAATGGTGATGTTGTATATGTGATGGTTGGAGTCCAGGTTCTTCTATGCTCAGAGCTCCAGTGCGGCCGTCGCTGAAGGCTGCCATGCTCGACGCAGGTTGATGATCAGTAGTGGAGCGATATTATAAAGACCGTAGCTTTTTACTTAATGCACATTTATTGCTATACATCTTTATACTAACGAATCCGTATTCTAATCTTGCTATAACTATGACGTAAATCACGTAGGGTATTGCGATAGGAACAAAGTCCCCTACGTGCAAATATGATATATGTTGCATCCGCAACAGCCACTATCGCTCTGCCTACTCCGCAAGGGATAAAGGCGTGATATATGTAACGTATATATGTAGAGTCCAACTATTGGGCCTCTCCCTATTAGGAGGGTAATTGACATACTCACCTCGCTTGGTAAGCGATGAGCAAGGTGTTTTATTCATAGAGGACGCTGCTGCTTGTTCGACCGAATCATATTTCGACCTATGTCTATTGGGGAAGTTGTTCAATTTCATGGGCTGATTCACCCCTTAAAATATTTGCAGCTATTCTTTTTACGCCCTGTATATAAGTCACCTTTTACGACACAAGTAGATAAGGAAGTTGTGATGCTACTTAAAGCCGGCACCACATTTAGTAAAAAAACAATGTTGTTCTGAATTTTAAGGCAAATTATTTTCCTGGATGTACAACCTACTTAAATGCGCATCTTTAATCAAATCCAGCTGTAAAAAGGCAAATGAAGGGGTCATGAAGGCTAAAAATAATAGTATAATAAGGAAGAGTGAGCAAGTTTATAGTACAAAATGCAGCCTTAAATAGTGTATGTACTACTTCAGTTACAGCGTGATAAAGAACCCATACTTGAAACGGCATTTATGGACTCAACGTTTTTACATAGTACTCAATTAGCATTCAGACCAGGATTATTGGATTAGCGGTTTTTCAGACCAGTTTTTTTGTCCAGTGATCTATCAGACCAGGGTTTATTAGACTGTTAGCTTTGCAGTCGAATGTGACTGGTTGGATAAGATAAGATTGCCACTTTAGCCTAGTTTATTGGCTTCTAAGTTGCATGCTGTGTGGTCAGCCGGGCCAGCCCCGATGCCTTTATTTGTTTATCCCACTCGTGCCGCGATTCCATTAGGAACATAAAATTGTTATTGTTTACAATGATTAATTAATGTAAGTGAGAGTATTGTAATGTAAGTCTCTGACGTTCTAAAAGCATTCATTGTGAATCTACTTGGAAATAAACTATTGAATCTTTGAATCTTTGTACATGGTGCTCCGTCTTCTACTCTCCACGGTCAGCCCAATCATAAATATTCACGCTCCTTCCACCATCTATCCAGTGGAAATTTCTGGAATGCCTTCTCAAAGCGATGGTTTGAGTGCTCCAATGAGCCCCGATGGACTCAGGATTAGACGCAATCGACTGTGATCGCCCTTCAGTGAACGAAAGGGACGGACTGAGTCGGTTGTGAGTCCTGTGGAGTTGTGGATCTGATCCTTGAGTTTGCAAAAATCTTGTGAGAAAATAAAATATTCTGTAACGCCATCATAACGGTTAAACTAAATGGTAAAAAAAGTCATGATAAATGGCGTAAAAGTCAAACATTGAATGGAAGCGGTGAAAATGCCAGCTACGTCGAAAGTCATGTATCTATGTGTTTCCCGTTCATATGAATTACTAGGTTCGTATATTCCATACATAAAAAACTATACATGATTTGATTAATCACAGAATCAATGAAAACCATTGCAAGTTAGCACCAATATTCACAAAAATACTAATAGCTGAGCAACAAAAACAATATCAACTTTCATTGTCAATCTAAACCTAACCTACACGCATCCAACGACTGCATCAAAATGAATTTCCTAGCAAAAATCGTCTAAATCTGTGACACGAAAAATGGAGCTGTCAAACTAGCGGACATACGTCAGGCAGATATTAGCCAATCAACGCCCGGCGGTGATCTGTCACCTGTCAACGGGAAAATTGGATGCAAGGGATTTAGTATTGATTGGAATATGCTGGCTCGGAATAATTCAGTCTGTAGTTCCACGTAAAC
The DNA here is from genome assembly GCA_029255805.1 of Keiferia lycopersicella. Classification (NCBI taxonomy): domain Eukaryota; kingdom Metazoa; phylum Arthropoda; class Insecta; order Lepidoptera; family Gelechiidae; genus Keiferia; species Keiferia lycopersicella. The sequence continues at coordinate 3,488,650 of JARACZ010000017.1, forward strand.
CTGGATTTACTAAAACAACTACATCAGTCAGAAACAATCCACCGATGGAAATGGGCCTCTCCCTGTATGTGATGCCTGACAGGCGGATTGGCGAGCGCAGTGCAAGGTGTTGTAGATATTCATTTATGAACAACGCATACTTATAAGTAGCGCTGCTGCCAATTTCCTGATTCATGACGGCTTTTACGACACCCACGAATAAACCGTACACGGTAATCTAGATTTAATGTACTGAAAATACTATCAATTTTGGTAAATATATTTTTTTTATAGCCTTAACATAATGCAAGCTTGGCAAACATTCGCCAAGTGCTAAGTGTTCAATTTTGCCTAGTCTCCTTTTACAAGTTGCAGGAGTAAAATGAGGTGATGCTATTTTCCGGCAACAATAGGTCTATAGAAGTAGAGCTACTGAAAATCCTATTTCGTGTTTAGCTAGACAAACGTAAACAATCAACTAAATCACGACCGATGTGGCGCAGTGGTAGTGCGACTGCCTGTGACGCAGAAGGTTTCGAATTCGATTCTCGGTGGGTCACTCACAAAGTTGATATTTATCACTTTGTGAATTTGTTTCCAGTCTGGTTAGGACATTGCGGGCTAAAACACTCGATTCTTCGAGGGTAAGATGGTTCCCTGTTTCGGATGGCACGTTAAACCGTAGGTCTCGGTTGCTGTCTAAGATTACTTAGACGGCGGTCGTTACACAACCATGTCAGAAGCTACTTGTAGAAGGCCGTTGAAAAATTCAGACACTAGGCTACATTGAGTCGTTGGACGACCCGGTGTTCCATACGAAAAGAGAAAGAACTAAATCATAGAATCCAGTCAACATTACGTATAACATAGTTGCCTACAATACTCGCCAATCTCATTCATAATTACCGAGTACCTACATCAATATAGTACACTCGTGTTGCAGATATGTTGTCAGATCAATCAGAAGACAGATGTGCTCTCACACCGACATGATTCAACGCTACACCAGCTAAACAGGGTGTTAAAAAATTAGCTGCAAATATTTTGAGGCATGAACCAGCCTATGAAACTGAACAACTTTCTTCAAGAAACATAGGTCGAAATGTGAAAAAAAAATGCGCCCGGCCATACACAATTACCGACCGACCAAGTCAATTTGTATGAGAGGTCCAAAACCGTTTTTCATATTTCGACCTATGTTCCTTGCGGAAAGTTGTTCTGTGTCACTGGCTGATTCAGCCCTTTAAATATTTCCAGCTAATATTTTTACACATTATAGAATATACGTCTGTCGAAAAAAGTATAATATAGTTCTCCTTCATAGTTCTTCAAAACTGGAAATCATATAAATTAAAGTAGATTTAATAGTTTATATTGTAACTCCATCTTAAAAAACACACTGTGGCGTAAAAAAAACGATTTCCCATACAAAATATCGGTATATAAAGTTTTTTTTAAATAAGTAGGTAGTATCATTTAACCAAATAGGTAACAAATATTAACATTTACAATCCAGTTGTTTCATGCCTTCGTACAAAGAGTATGGATCGTCCTGTAGATACAGCCCGTGTTACGAAACGACAAATTAATTAGTAAACCAATATGACAAACCTGTCGTATACAACCATAGACTTATAATATACCTATACCTATACATACATTGTGTTAAAAATTAACTGCAAATATTTTAAAGGGTGAACCAGCCCATGGAACTTAACAACTTTCCCCAAGGAACATAGGTCGAAATATGAAAACACAATTTGAACCTCCCGTACCAAATTACCATCCGACCAAGTCAATTTCTATGGGAGGTCCTATGTTTCTTGGGGAAAGTTGTACAGTTTCAAGGGCTGATGTAATATTTTTACATCTTATACATTAATCTATAATACTAACATTACATTAACCAGCAATAAATAAGTTTACCAAAATAGCTTATAAGAGCTTATAACGGTATTTTAAAGCCTAAAATTGTTTCCCAAATAAGTATTTGCTTTAATTTTAAGCAGATGCCTACTAATCCGTGATTTAAATTATTCAGTTTCATGAACTGATTTTTCCGTTCAAATATTTACTGTTATAGGATTTACATCCTGTATAACCAACGAAAAACTTAAAAATGAAATGGTTGTTCGTAGATCTATTTACACAATCTTTTGATTTCCGAAAACATCCCACAAAGAAATCCCCGAGAGTTTTTATAGAAATACATTAAAATACATCGTAAAGAATTCATGAACTTAAGTTACCTGAAACTTTTCTGGTAATAAATCCAGCCCAAAAACACGAGAGGAAAATATTTTAATAGCTTTTTCCGAGTTTATTTTAGAAGGACAAAAAAGATAAGGCATTTATTCGGCTCCAAGATAAGGTGTACAGCCTAACGTCAAAATTGCACTTATAAATCTTGCTTAGGCCCACTGTCCCGAAATAAGGACTAAATGTAAATATATGGCCGGCTAAACTTTAACTGAAATGTGGCCACTTGAGTTACTTGGCGGACTTAAAGCTGATGGTAGGGTGGCCAAGATGGCCACTTTCTTGTTTTATTTTAAGACGCAGTATCTTAATAGTAATAATCTGTCCGAGTCGATGTCGGCTATAGCAACTGCTGGACAGGGTCAGCAGCTGGCGTCAGAATGATTGTAACGTTCGATTCGACTCTGGCGCATGATCGTTGTTTGAAAGCTTCTAAAGTACCTACTAGAAGATAGGAACACCTAAAAGTTTGTTTGGTTTAGTTTAGACCAGTCTTAACGATACAATGCTGGCCAATTTACTTTCACTTTATTTCAATAATAATACATTTTTCGGTTCGCCACGCCGCTGTCGTCGCCAGAACGCAGGATGTGACTTTATCATCATCATCAATTTAAGAGCTTCGCTCTTATCGGTGGAGTAATATCCAATCTGATCTCATTTCGGCATTTTCCTTTACTTCCCTATACGATATTACGCCTATCTTCTCCCTCTTCCTCGTCCTCCCTCAATATTCCCTTCAATCACAGTTTTTAGAAGGTGACTATGACTTAAGTTACAAAAATCGTTTTTTTTTTATATATATATTTTATTTTTCTAGTAGAAAGACACGCGTCCTAAGAGTATTTACTTACATACTCGCTTCGCGCTCGACTCTGGAGGGAGTAATTTCAAACAAAGCGAGAGAATATTTTAAGTGGAATTTTACAAAAATGCGCCAGTGGTAACATCGCCGACAGTTTACAGCTAGCTTGAGCTCGCTTGCATATTTTCTTAGGGAGGATTTTCTAGAATTTTCCGCAAGAACTTTGCTGACCACGTATTATTAGTAGTACTGTATGGTAGAAGAGAGAAGTAAGATACACAATAATCAACGTCAAAGAATCGGTTTATCTTTGAGAACTAAATTAACTGAAACGATTAATAAAACCTAAATGAAACCTTTTCGATCAGCTTTTGACAGTAGTCTATGTCCACGGCGCAAAATGCAAAAGGATTAACAGAACACGTGTCGCCACAACTACACGATACAAGTCTACAGGTGAAATTCGATCTACATTGCGTAGCCGATTGGACATTATAAAGCCAAGATTTTTGACCCGCTACGCAATGTACATCGAATTTTACCTGTAGACTTGTAGCCTGTAGTTTCGTAAAACAGGACACTAGTTATTGGAGATCATTACTCTGGGCTTATGGTGATCTATACTCGTATATGGCTATTTCAATGATAATTTGAGGGGCTGTCGATAGTACAAACTACAAAGCCGTAAGCCGTAAGCCGTTCTTACATATGGCTTTGTAGTTTTTGGAAAATCCTTGTTTCCTAAAAACTATGTCCACACTACAACTGCGACACAAGTTCTGATACCTGCCGTGTCGTCTCATCATTCCCAAAGTTAAAGATTTATGTGTACTATAAGCAGCATCTTGACTGAACTATTTTGAGCGATCAACTTAAACTAATTTTTCATATAAAAGACAAAGAGAAAGTGTGATGGATGAGTGTGAGTGTGTTTGGGATAGCTGTAAAAATAGGGAGGCTTAAATAACTTTGGATGTATAAAAACTAATTGGATAAAAATGTGTTGATGAAGATTTCGCTAATGAATGATATGATAAGGCGGATAATTTTAACCAATATGAATTGGGGTAAACGTAGGCAGATAATGGCAAGGATAACCAATGTAAGTTGATATCTGAAGTGGGTAGCTTTAGGTGCAACTGATAAACAGCGGTATGAACTGACAAGGTAGCGGTTGACAGTTAGAAAACAGGTAGGCATCTAATGGATGTCATTGAGTCCGCCTGTAGGGAGCGAAGTTTGTAGATTTATTGTCAGTGTTTGTAAGTTGATAAGTTGTGTAAGTTAATCTATTATAGGTTAGCTGACAGGCTTCGGGTCGAATGAGATTAATATTTATTTTATACCTCTACAATGGGATTTAGGTCTTAGGTCGCACACCGAGAACCGTGTCAGAGACTCGCTTGCCATCTAAGAAATCATAGACCTCCGAAGCATGGAACCATCTTTCCTATATTATTTTTCTTCGGACGATCAGGTAGTTCAGTACGTAAAGACATCCTACTACTATTATAAAGGCGAAAGTTTGTAAGTATGGATGTATGGATGTTGGTTACTCTTTCACGTAAAAACTACTGAATGGATTTGAATGAAACTTTACCACAATATAGCTTATACATCAGAATAACACATAGGCTATAGCTTATACGAAGACGGGACGAACCTGAAGTCCACGCGAACGAAGTCGCGGGCAAAAGCTAGTACTTTATATTATAGTAACGCCACAGAGATGTTTCGAACTTCTAAGCAAGTATGATTTATCACGTCTAAGCTCTTGTACTTACATGTTTTATTTGTAAAATTTGTAGAACTATTGCAGGAATGGTCTGTTTACCTGCAAAATAAAAACAGTTTTAAAAGTACCTACCTCGATATAAAAGCAAAAACAAACCTAAAAGCCTAGTTCCTTTTGACTGTCCAGATGGCGTAGCAGATAGGATCGTGGGTTTGATCCCCACCGGATACAAATATTTTTAAGTCAATTTTCAAATATTTGTGTCGAGTCTGGGTGTTTTCTATGTATTTATTTACAATAAAAGTATTTTAATATTAGTATTAGCTGTCTAATTCCCATAGTACAAGCTTTGGTTAGTTTGGGACTAGAAGGCGCTGTGTGAATTGTCCAGGATATTTATAGAAGACATTAGAGCCATCACACTTAGGATAGTAGGAACAGATAACCTGTATCCTGAATGCAGCTTGGTATAAAGACTGTAATTTATTTTAGGTAATTTTATGTTTGAAATACAGCGCAATTTAGATGATGAAAGCCATATAGCTATAAAATGTGTTTTGAAAAACAAAGGTTAGCGTTAAAGTCACGTTTCAGTAACAGCCAGAAACGGTTTTAAAGCCAACTTTTACGAGGGAATAAAACTTGCCATTACCTCCCATATTGCAGTAGGTAACTTATGACGTCATACTTAAACAAAACATTACGGGCTTAACCACAAAAAAGTTAAGACACGCGTTAAATATCTTTATGGAATAAGAACAGCAAACCACGCGTTCAACCGATTTTTTATAGTTAATTCTGTGAGAAAATCCACTCTCTCGTACAAGAAGCCATAAACTGAAATGAGTACGTCGATGGTGTAGTCAAGATGGCAGCTCTTCAAGTCCTCAATCAACGCTTTTAAGTCACTCGAACTGCCAAAGCCCAAGCCTTCATCACTGGCCTCATACGTCCGTGATAGACGAATCAACCAGTGTCTGAGACCAGAGCACAGACACTGCGTAGCCTGGGACGCAATTATGGAAAACGCAGAGTTGCCCAGGACCTGCACCACCCTCTCGGCCTCCCTGGCTGATTCCACAGGAACGACGAGTCGATACGTACGGAGCCAGGTCGGCTGCAGGAATCTACCGCACGAGAGACCTCTGTCACACGCGCCTGACGCAGACCCCGTTCCGGGTTTAATGTGGAGTCGGCTGTCCTTCCAGGACCGATCTTGGATCTGGTTAGTCCCTCGGTCGCCTCTTACGACCCCCACGGCCAGAGAGGGGGTGGTGCTATTCTACTCTGCCGACACCACACGGCTTATGCCCATGGCATTAGCATACTCTAAAGCCTAAACAGTCTAGGCCAAACTGAGCTCTTACATTGCTTTTACTTCTAAGTGGCGACTTCTGAATTTAGTCGTTGCTTGGCCGTTAATGGACCTTTTCGATTTCTTGGAAAGTAAGAAATATTAGGTTTTAGTCGCACGAAGAAAGCGTCTGCGGATTGAATTTCGATTCAAAAATTATTGGTCAATATTTCTGACGTATAAATAGAGTCAACATAAAGGTTTTCCAACAGTTTTACCAGCTAGTCATCAGGTCGTTGGAAGACTCGGCATCCCACACGAAAAGAATAAGAAAAACCAGCTATTTTCTATCGGTAATAAATAGCAGTAATTCAAAGGAATAATTAACATATTGCAAATTAGGACAGTTTCTAGTAAGTATCTAATTATCTAGAACTTTAGAGAGAACTTTAGATCGACAAAAATTATGATCTGCCACCGTGTTATTAGGAGAGATATCTTATTACTACTACTTACTGGTACAACATCCACAATAGTCCACTGCTGGACTGATGTTAGTAGGTTTTCAACATACATATATACATAATATCACGCCTATATCCCTTGCAGGGTAGGCAGAGCATTAACGGCCGTTAAAACGCATATTTACGCCACGTCCTACAAAAATTTGAGGGTAACAATTTGTGCATCGCTATAGCGACAGGGTGTCAGCCTGTCACCTAAAATTGCAATACACATCAAGCCTCAAATCGCCTCTTACGGCACCTACGGGAAATATATGGTGCTGGTGATGCTATTCCAAGCCGGCATCACACGGCAGGTTCTCAAGAGATACGATAATAAATCTTTAGCCCGATGATACGATACTATAACAAGGGCTTTTATTTATTCGCCTACTTGGCGAGGCTCGCATGATGTGTGCGAATTAATCACCATTTTAGTTGTCAGACAGCCAGCGGTGATTGATGGTGGCCGTGCCAACGTATGCTGTGTACAGATATATTATAGGTATAACTAAGTATCTAGGGTTTTAAATACCGTAACTAGCAAATCGATATACCCTTTTAAGGGATTAGGGTACCAAGCAGGGATGCATCGACACGCTTTTTTGCCGATACGATATCGATACTCTTAGAGAAATATAGTCGATGACGATACCGATGCATTTATTGAATTTAATAAAGTTAAAATATACGTAAGTAGACATGTTGATTGAACGTTTTTATTTTTAAAAAAGTCTTACAGACTACTGGAATGTGAATATAGATAATTAAGCTCAGTAATTAAGGTTAATTAATAAGAGTTAGTAACTAAAATAAACATTACTTAATCAAATATTTGTTAAAAAAAAAAAGTATTCTGAAGTTCTGCGGAGAGAGACAATTTTGCAGGTGGAAAATAATCTCAGATGCGACACCAAGATATTCCTTGATTTCTATCAATAAATTTTGTAGACACAGCATAAACATTTACTTTTTATCTCAAGACCAAGCGGTTCGCCCAGCGGTTGTACCCGCTGCTATTCGTTTTCCCGTGGGAATAACGTTTTTCCAGAATGTATTATATCTAGAAATCTTAGGCTTAAATCACTGTCTACGAGTATAGACATAGACATTATTTATTCACTAATAAAACAGAACATAAACAAACACTTAACTACACATGATACACAGAGAACAAAGAAAACGAGTTTTCAAATAGGTAAACTTAAGCACTACACCTACTAGTGAACAGGTTCAGACTCAGCTTCATGTCACAGAGCAGAAGCCGTAACGCTGATATTCTGCCAAAACCTTTGCATGATGCGGGATCGAAACATTAGTGACCAATATTCCTGTTACACAGTCTTATAGCCAAACTCAGCTGCATAAATGGGTTAGTCGCTCTATGCCGACTTTCTGCACTTTGACGACTCCCAAAAAGTTTCATACACCTCATCGCATCAAGCCAACTCTTTCCAATATAAAACTGCGTCAAAATTGTTTGGATAGTGTATGAGTTAGTGGTATCCATGACAGACAGAGAAACGCGTAAAGCGCCTTTATTGCACGAGTATTGATTGATTGATATCAAAGGAGTCTGGAAAAATAACTCATTATAAATGAGAAGTACCATCTATGTAAGAAATTTTGATACCTATTTACCGACGTATCATTACGGAGACATATTTTCCGAAACGTAAGCAACAATACTGGTAAAAATGTCGTCAGCAACCAGCAATATCTAACGTCGATTTGTCGAGCCGTAACGGCGTATTTCCGTGAATAATAAATGATAGGCACCGCTTTCTCGATTTATTTTCATTTGCCTTGTATTGCCACAGTAGAATTATGCATAATGCGTAGGTTAAGTCGTTGAGGCCGAGCTGTCTTTCGGTCAGTGTCGGTAAAAATGTAGATACTGCTGCTGTTTTTTATTGTCCATTTTTTATATTCAAGCATGTTTTGATCTGATTAAAGGGGATAATTAAGTGGGGAATGGGTGCCCCATGATTCGCTATTTCCCTTGATCCCATTACAGGGTATAGCTATGTTTGCAATGCAACACTTTGACTTCCAGTTTAATTTATGGAGGTCCATAAATTAAACTGGAAGTCAAAGTGTTGCAAGCCAAGCCAAAGCCATGAGTACATAATGAGTACTATTCATACTTTATGTAGTAAAAAACATACAACCGGACTATCATACTAGAGAAAAAGAAACAGTGGTAAAGTCAGACCTCAAGTAGGTGAACTCTACCCTATTTTTGTAAGACCATTAAAATATAAGAGTATTTAATTATTTGTTTGCTCTGTATTATAAAATATTTATATTGGTATTTACTATTATTATTGTTTATTTAACACGTGTTATTTTATCTACATATAAGTAGGTGTTATAATTATATATTATTAGTAATTTTACCGTGTCACCAATTTGTACCATGGTTTACCTGCGCACACCATGTCCTCTGGATTTCTCACAGGTTGACTGGTAGAGATCCCTTAATGAGATAAGTCTGCCTTTGTGCCTACAAATTCCATAAGTTTATTTAAATGATTTTTGTTACTACTTCTTGTTTGGTACAATAAAGTTATTACATACATACATACCATTTTTTTTCATCTGAATTAATTTCTACTGTGCCATTTCCGTGATACTTGTAAGATAAATCTTTAGTGCGTGACTTGCTAGTACGACACCAGCCAGTGATTAAAGAATGCCCATATTAGTTTTACACGTTGGAAACACTAATATAGGTAAGTATACTTAAATCTCTGACGACCAATGTGGCGCAATGGTAGTGCGACTGCCTTTGACACAGAAGGTTCCGTGTTCCATTCTCGGTGGGTCACTCACAAAGTTGATATTTATCACTTTGAGAATTTGTTCCCAGTCTGGTTAGGACATTGCGGGCTGAACCACCCGATTATCTGTAAGTAAGATGGCACGTTAAGCCCTAGGTCCCGGTTGCTGTCTTTGATCACTTAGACGGCGATCGTTACACACCCATGTCAGAAGCCTGCTACTTGAAGACGGCGATTGAAAAATTCTGACACTCGGGTTCTTCGGGTCGTTTGACGACTCGGTGTCCCACACGAAATAAGAAGATGCTGGAAACACTAATATAGGTAAGTATGCTTAAATCTCTTTAAAACTTCATAACGTATGTTCATGTTCGTTTTGAAAAAGTTAAAGTGGTTCAATAAGAAAGTTTTATATGTATGTGGACGTCCAGTCAGGATTCGCCGTATTTTGCGGGGATTTTGTTAGGAAAACGACGGAATTGTTCAATTATGATCTTGTATTGTCTCCTTTTAACAATTAGTTAGGATTATCACACTGTTTCCACACTATTTCCCGTTATTCGACTCAATACAATTTTATAAAGCAGCTACTTCTTTGACAGTTCTTACAAATCTACTCTCATTTGTTTTCCGTACAGGAAAGGCAATGGCCATACCGCCGAGGAGTTGCTATTCAGCCAGTGGTCTTCGCCGACACGGCCATTCTGACAGTACCACACGTCCTCGTGTGGGGTGTTATTCATCTGAAACAAGGGTAGGCACAGTAGATTCTTCTGCTCGGTCTTTCCTGACCAAATCATGGGAAAAGTAAGTGCATAAGAGTTCTCAACATAGCACTAATCAGGGGCAGTGTATATTGTTCAAGATTAAACAATTCAATTCCATTACATCAATTTTCATTCAATTACAATTTTGCTTTATCAATTGACCATTTTACTTCCCATTTTGTTAAAACCTCAAAACCACATAGTTGTAACATCACTTGACCAGCGAATGCTACTAATAATAATATCAGATCACTTGTCTAGCTCACCGCTTCTCTAACTTCGCTTAACCAGCGGACGGATCCCTTACCCAGTTCACCGTTTTAGTACATCACTTAACCAGTGGACGGATCACTAGACCAGGTCACTATTTTTCTATTGGCTACAACCAATTTCATGCAACTTTTTATTTGTCAACAAATACAGTAACAACATGATAATTGTGAGGTTCAGATCATTTAAAAGTGAATATTATTCTCGGAACATATTTACAGGTTGACGTAATGGGGTTGATTTTCATAATTTTGGAAATATCTCCAAATGATTTTAGTTTCAATATGATTATTAAAGGATTGACTGTTCATATGTTAACAACATAGGTGATGACTTCACTCATCATTACAATTTGAAAACATCTCACCAAATGTAAACAATTATCCAGTGGGGTTGCTAATTAAGCATGGTCCAATCAAAGCATAATCTTGCATCAACTCGGAGCGGCTTCACATCTCTTCCATAGAGACAGCTGTCCGGCTAATGCACTTCCATCACTTGTATGTTTGACAGTTGTCTTGATTTCTATTTTTGGGTTTACTCAATTTTCAACATCTTGATACATCTCACAGAATAGCTGAAACATAAACAAAGTATGAACGCTCCATAAAATAATAACAGTACCAAATAAATTATGAAACAACTAAAACATGACCTTTTTTTATCCTTAGATAGGTGGTTGGCATAGCATGCCATAAACCTGGTGTAGCAATATCTCATAATGTTGCTTTTGAATAATAAAATCATTGCTTCTCCGTTACTCGCAACAACTTAATTTCTCTTTTTCAGGTATGAACAAGTCTGTTTGTGTTGCAGAAAGTTGTAGTTTAATATTGGACACCATTTTTCATAGTACATGTCATTCTCTCATATTAGTGAGGTTATCTTGTCTTGCAATTTTCTGTTTTCATGTGGGACACCCGAGTCGTCCAACAGCTTATCCTGCTATTTGCTTGTAGTATAACTTCAGTTGTAATTTCCTTGTCACATTCCTTGTTTCATATTCAACTCAAATAGGTATTTACTCTTCCTGGCGCACTATTTTATGTCTTCAAAATGTCATGCTGTCTCAGTATATTACACATTCGACCAAATATTGTGCACTGTTTGCTCACTCCAAACCAATTTGGAGGTTATGTACCCAAGTACCGGGCTGCTCCCGCGCCGTATTTATGACCTTGACTGTTGTAGGAAAAAAAATTGCCACATGTCTTTTGTATCATGCATCTTAATTTCTCTTTTCATCTGTGAGCACATGGATCATTCCACTTCTGATGTGGACGTCCAGTCAGGATTCGCCGTATTTTGCGGGGATTTTGTTAGGAAAACGACGGAATTGTTCAATTATGATCTTGTATTGTCTCCTTTTAACAATTAGTTAGGATTATCACACTGTTTCCACACTATTTCCCGTTATTCGACTCAATACAATTTTATAAAGCAGCTACTTCTTTGACAGTTCTTACAAATCTACTCTCATTTGTTTTCCGTACAGGAAAGGCAATGGCCATACCGCCGAGGAGTTGCTATTCAGCCAGTGGTCTTCGCCGACATGTATAATATATGCGGGAAAAACGTCTTATTTTTATGGGAAAACGATTAGCACCGGTTGTAGCTCTGAAGGGGCAATTATTCGTTATAAAACACACGGAAAAAGTCGGTCGTCGACACATTATCCTTATCATTCGCTTTTGAAGCTTCGTATTCCAAGCAAAGTGGAACCCCAGGGATAGATTACACAGTAATATCACATGAGTGATTCATCCAAACATTTGTTTCCGTGGATCAAAGCTTCTATTGTAATATTTCCGACACAAGACAATAAAATGTGTCACGGGTAAGACGAATTTATGAAAACGTTTATATCCGTATTATTTACGAGTGCTACGCTTTGTTGAACTAAAATACTAAAACATGACAATGTTGTGTTATTTTTAAAACAGATGGACCGTATCATATTTACGAGAATAGAAATTTAAAGATCGTAAAAGGGATCATTTACCCAGATCACAGATCACAGTTAGTAGCAAAGGTTTTCTCGATTTAAAACAATGTATGTTTGTTGGAAATTTCATACACATATCACGCTTTTATCTCTTGCGAGGTCGGCAGAGCGTCATCGTCCGCAATAATACAGCCGTCTTCGCCACTTCTGACACATATTGAGGGCCCTTTCAGATGATCGATTCGTGTATCACAGGTTGTCAGCCTGTTGCATAAAGTAATACACATGAAACCTTCGAGTCCCTTAGTTGCCTCTTACGACACCCTGAGGAAAGTAATCGGGTGATGCTATTCTAAGCCGGCATCACACGCCGTAGCCGGCATCACACAGTAATCTCGAAATTTCAAGTCAATAAAACTTTACAATAAGTACGAAATAAAATGGATAAACAAATCTTTCATGCTTTAAATATTAAGTACGAGTATTATACTTAGCAAAAGTTTGTCATTACGGCCAATGATTCGGCCACAGCTCAAACTTTAAGAGAAATATGTTCGAATTCAAGTACGGGTACATAATAGTAAACTATTTATACATTGTTATAGGTATCTCTTGCTTGCTCGTTGTAGGGAAAACCCTGAAGTGAGTATTACCCTAACCTTAGGTGTATATTTAGCATTGTAAAATTTTCAACTTTTTAATGCTGTAGCTGATTCTATTCTGACAGACAGCCAAATAGCTTTTTGTGTTGCAATCGGTGTTGCCATGGACAAATTGTTCAATAAGCAATTATTTCAAGCACCCTGCCACTTCTGACTCGACTTTCAGTAGTTGAAAAGCTATTTATACCATTTCCGTTGTCTTCAAAAAATAGGGTTCAATTCTACAAACAGGGCCCTAAGTCTGCTATTTTTTGTCATTGTACCGCCATCGAAACACAACTATGATCAATCACCATTGCCATTGTGATTTTTCTATGCTTCAATCTGTTAGCAGACTACGAAATGACCGAAATCATTCAACTGAGATCCAATCGACATCCAACTGAAAAGATTTTCAATTAGCAGACTTAGGGCGTACGCGTGGTAAGTATGGCAGTACCCCCTAATTGGGGGAGGCCCATGACCAGCAGGAGAAGAAGGTTAATTTGGTCGCAGCTCGTCCCATAGATACTACAACATCACCTACATGTACCATTGTAGGTCAATGAAAGCTAATACAAGTACTAAGTAAAAACTGTGGTATGAGTAATAAAATTATTTGCTTACTCTTGCGCATACGATTTGAATTGCTACTGATTCTAAAATCCGCCTCCTGAATTGAAATATCTAGATTCTAGCACATAATTCACAGTGGCAATATCATTTACTCATGCGCACACGATTTGGAGGTCTACTGATTCAAAAATCCGCCTCCGGAGCTGAAATATCTAGATCCCAGCACATAATTCACAGTGGCAATATCCATGCGCACACGAGTTGGAGGTCTACTGATTCAAAAATCCGCCTCCTGAACTGAAATATCTAGATCCCAGCACATAATTCACAGCGGCAATATCAGCGCAGGTGCGATGGCTCGGGAGGCATCCAATAACGCAAGTACCCACGATGCATCGGCGCTGCAGAGATGCACCTGCATGCAATCCTAGTTAGGGTAGATACGTGATCAAAGGTATATTGCTTTAGGAGTATCCTTACATGCTCTGTACTGGCAAACTTACTTGAAAAAACTGTAAAGGATTTGAGAGTTTTTTTTAGTGATGGTCTAATCGGTTTTGGGCCCCCCCGGGGCCATCAAAACTACGCCTGTGGGCTTGGTGGGGAGCGCGTGCTCACCCGGAAATAATTGATTGGTTGTTCAAACAGCCCTTACGGCGAGACTGGGCTTAGGAGTTGTTCTAGGAAGAACAGATCGGACTAAGGGAAGAGAGATTTGAGAGTTGCCAGTGGTTACTAAACTGCTGGTTTTTCTTGCCTATGTCTAATTATATCGATCTGTTTTTTGAACTGGTATTTTGGTGGACCTTCTGCTAAACCTCCTCATCCTCAAACTATAAGACATTATTACGGGTTTTAACTCACGGTAGGGATATATCGAGCACCCAATATTTCGGCGATGTGCGGTAAACTGATTTACCCGTGATCATGGCGATTGCAACATCGCCGAAATATTGGGTGCTCGATATATCCCTACCGTGAGTTAAAACCCGTAATAATGTCTTATAGTTTTAGTGTTAATAACCACGGAACCTTAAAATCAAGTGTCTCCTCATCCTCCTCCACTAAGCAAACAACCTAAGAGCACTGTTTAATTTCATACAATATGTGCAAATATGTACAAGAAATGTATTTGTCTACAATATCTCTACGTAAGCAGGGAGAAGAACTAATTTAACGCTCACGAGCATGTAGACTTTAGAACCATTTACATCTTTGTAACAAGGGTCTTACATTTTGAAATAATGTCTTTTATACAGGGTGTAAAAATATTAGCTGCAAATATTTTAAGAGGTGAACCAAATTTTGGACTTAGATTAAATTGTTCATTACGCCTTTTCAATAATTTACCTCCTGGATTTGAAACCCGGCGTACTTGATCTGAAAAACGTGATATCCAAGTATCTGTTCTGTAAGAACGCCCTTAATTCCCCACAGGAGTTTAATTTGATATGCGAACATGTTGATTTGTTATTCATGTAGGTACCTACTTACTTTACGGCAAACACATACTGTTTTGAATGTCATTAGAACACAAATACCTATTACAAAACTAGCAAAATAAACTACTGCACGACCGATGTGGCGCAGTGGTAGCGCGATTGCCTTTGACGCAGAAGGTTCCGGGTTCGATTCTCGGTGGGTTAGGTGGGTCGAAGCTTACCGTAACAGTAGTACGAACTATATCCTTAAAATTTTCGGTACGAAAGTCTGCTACTGATTGTGCTTGTATCACACGTACACGTGAGCACTGTATCTACTACTTCACAAATCCATTCACACATACCCGGAACCTAAAAAAACTAGTAGAAAGTGTGATATGAGTGGTTAGACCAGTCCTAGCAGACTTCCGTGCACGTTTTCACAAATATGCGAAAAGCGATTTTTAATAAACCCATTCGAGTAACCAAAGCCGTTCAAAAAAATAGTCGATCCACACAACTCAACCTCACTCATGCCAAGAAAACAAACAGTTTTAATAAAATTACAGCATCCAAAATGGTATCACTTTGGGCCCTCGTGAGGCATGGGGCCCCATTTAGGCGTGGTCACGAATAAATCGTTGGAACGACCACTTGGGCGTCAAAGCTTCTGTATTAATACTACCCACACTTTATCTTCAAATTGAGGTTCCTACCGGGAACGCGGGTTCTTGTGAAATTTGGCTTTTGAAAAAAAAATGTTTTTTCATGAGTTTTTCCTAAAGTTGATGTGGCTTGTGAGTAGATGTGGCTTGCTTATGGTACACCATAGTACAATAAACCTCAAAAGACATTTCCAGCTCAAAAACGTCACTTTTTAGGTCAACTTATATCATTATTATTCATATCATATCATTAGCTTCGTACGTCTGTGACAGACGATTTAATCAGTGTCTGAGGCAAGACTTTTCGTGGCTATATAAGCCAATGCGGGAGCGGTATGACTACTTATTTAGATGTTTATATAAATGAATTCAGATTATATATATATATATATATGTATATATATATATATGTATATATATATATATAGTTGTTAGTCTTCCTAAAAGTAATAAAATAAAATAAAAATCTAGAACTAACTTCATACAGATTATTTTTTATTTATATTTATTATGGTCATATTCCCCTAGTAACACTTTGATAGGTGTGTCCAAAAATATCTTCCATTGAATTCAATTCGATTCAACTTATTCATGTTACCATGATATTTCATTAAATATGGTGAAAATTTGTACCTACAAATACATCAGCCAAAATTCAAAGTGATTCAAAGGTCGTCTAAGTCGAAGTAACATTATTATTCAAAACCTTGCAAAATATTTTGCAATTTTGTTGATGAAATTCGCCAATCACATTATGACAAAAATGCCAGACAAGATTTATCTAGAAATAGCAAATCATGCAGAGAGCGTTGGATTTATATTATGTTAAGACCGATTCACATCTAGCGCCTTTTGGAAGCGCCGCTGCCGCATATATTCAGCAATGTCAAAGTCTGATGTTCGAAATTCATTTAAATTCCTACATATTTCTGAACCAGTAAGAAAAGCTCATCATATATTTAACTCTGGTTTAGAAATAGATAGACAGACGTAGAAAAGTAAACCAAGAATTTTTATTCTTTTAGACCTTTATCGATTATAGAATAGCATCACCCCATTGTTTTTCCGCGGGTGTCGTAAAAAGCGACTACGGGACTCGCGCGAGAGCTTCATATGTATGGCGGGTGACAGGAAGAATTCAGGTGGTGTCGGGAAAAGGGTAGCTACCCGCCTGGCCGGGTGTTGTGGCCAGGGGACCGACGGGTCCACCTGGATTGGATTGGAAGTTGTATATATGCGTTGCGCGGTGAACACTTCGATACCGCGTTTCAGGCCCATTGTTCTGTCACGTGACGCCATCTCTCCGATATGTTGAGAACTCCTGTTGCGTCTTGTATGCTTGTGAACCACTCGAGTGAGCTTCATGTTGTAGCCACCAGAGGTCGCTACAGTACTCCCCCTCAAGACCGGAGGTCGATACCGTAAGCGAGCGTAGTGGGGCTGATGACGTCATTGTAGCGTGATGATGCAGTCTGGCTTGGCGAAGCAGTGTAGGTTCCAAATGTCCACGGTGAGTCGGGATGATGATGGAAGACCAATGAAGCTGCCGGTCCTGGTTCCAATGTCCACGGTGAGTCGGGTTGATGAGGAAGACCAGTGAAGCCGCCGGTGCTGTGACTGTGGTAGTTGCTGGTGACGTAGTAGTTAGCTCCGTGCTTTAGTGGTTGGTGCGTGGTTGAAGGCTGCGAAGTCCATTGTAGAGGTCACCAATATGGCGGGTGAAAGGAGGAATCCAGGAGGTGTCGGGAAAATAGTAGCTACCCGCCTGGCCGGGTGTTATGGCCAGGGGACCGACGGGTCCACCTGGATTGGATTGGAAGTTGTATATATGCGTTGCGCGGTGAACACTTCGATACCGCGTTTCAGGCCCATTGTTCTGTCACGTGGCGCCATCTCTCCGATATGTTGAGAACTCCTGTTGCGTCTTGTATGCTTGTGAACCACTCGAGTGAGCTTCATGTTGTAGCCACCAGAGGTCGCTACATATGTGTTACACCTTTGCGTGACTGGCTGACAACCTGTCACTACAGTGATACATGAATCATCTGAAAGGAGCTTTTAATGTTTGTCACACGAGGCGATAGCGACCGTATTCTTACAGCCGTTAACGGTCTGCCTACCGCGCAAGGGATAAAGGCGTGGTATGTGTATTTGTTGTCGGCTATTTTACGCCGAAATAGTTATTTTTAAGCTGGAGAGGTAAAAATGCTAAGGCTATATTTTACTAGACTTGAAAGCAAAATAGACTACCTATATAAGGTGTAAAAATATTAGCTGCAAATATTTTAAGGGGTGATTAAGCCCCTGAAATTGAACAACTTTCCCTAAGAAACATAGGTCGAAATATGAGAAAATTTCTTAGACCTCCCATAAAAATGGGCTTGGTCGGTTGCTAATTTTGTATGGGAAGCTATGGGAGGTCCAATTTTTTTTTCATACTTCGACTTATGTTCCTTGGGGAAAGTTGTTCAGTTTCATGAGCTGGTTCACAACTAAAAATATTTGCGGCTATTTTTTTTACATCTTATATTTTACTAGACTTGAAAGCAAAATCTACATTATAAAGTATAACATGTTTGTATTTTACCTATTCTTGTTCAAACACGCCGCACGTTAGCAGTTTACTGAGCGATCATGGTAATCAGTCACGGTTATACCAGGATGTATGGTACCCGAGGGTATCTTTTGTTTGCCGCCTGAAATCGCGGTTTTGTAAATTAGTTCCCCGAATTCACAGATTTGAACACGTTCTGCCTGTGTGGTGTAGCGGTCGCAGCTTGTTGCCAGGATTAAGAGGACCCAGGTTCAATTCTCGGGCGACGGGAAGTTTATATTTGACAGGTGTAGGTTTACATATTTTAGGTATCATAATATAAATCAGTACCTATAAAAAGTAAATAAAATAAAGTACTTTCTCGCGTTTTTCTGTCTATCGTCTGTCTTGGACACCGTTAACTTATCCTAATCCTCGCAATGGACTTTGATGTGGTTTTTATTGCATAAAGTAATTCTTACGGCCGTTAACGCTCTGCCTACCCCGCAAGGGATAAAGGCGTGATATAGGTATGTATGTATGTAGTAATTTAAGAGAAAAGGTATGTATGTATAACAAAACACATGCCCGAAAAACGTTTCATTCACACAAAAAGAAACTGTTAGTGTAATAGAGAAATATAGAAGAACACAACCAAAACACGAATCGGGATATCAAAAAACGCCCAAATCGTGTCATATCATCGACATTGATCTTGACTACGATAAAACTGACCTAATTACCCAATTCAATTCCTTTGGCCCAAGTTTGGCTGAGCACCTTCTACTAGTCCTATCAGCATAACTCCACAAGTTGTCCCTGTAAAAATCAACTTACCTATCTAAACTGGCTTTTTAAATAGTTACTGATCAACCCTATTTGATACTAAAAGGGGTGTAAAAAATAGCCCTATGTATACTGATAAGTGATAAGGTGCAGACAATGAAGCTGAAAAAATCGAGTTTCTCCTGTCACAAAACGCCAAAAAACATCGACGTGCCATAAAAATCACGATCTTCTGACTGTTTTTACAATGGGAAGTCAAATATATTTGACGTTTCGTATATATACGTATATTTCCACGAGATAGTTTTTTAGTTTCATAGCGCAAAAGCCCAAACACCTGAAAAAGGCGTGTTTCTGTGTTGGTTACTATTAGGCATATTATTATTATATTATGTTATTTATATTATGTTGGTTATTATTAGGTTATGCGCTAAAACGGCTGTAGGTATAAATTCGAACACAATTTCGTACAGACTAAATTTTACTTGGAATATTACATAGGTGCCTCGCTTTTTTTTGTACGTAAAAATGTATCACAACTACGGACACGAGCATTTCCAATAACTCTCAAAGTTTTCTCTTAGATAAGAAATTACCTGTTGGTGCTTCTAATAGTACCTACTTATCAGAAAGTAGCATGTGTGGCCAACATCAAAGGGACATGTAGCGGCTATAAAAAACCCACGATATTATGCAGACGTGGCCTGGGTATTATCACGGGAATCAAACGATAGTTTTTAGGTACGAAAAACTTTTGTAGGTCGCACAAAATGTTTGGCGGTAAATTTTGTGCGTGTCAAAGTTGTTTTAAGGTTTCACGAGGAAACAGTGTTACTGGATTAATTAGTTTTTAATAAGTTTAGGCTTTTGCGAACGTGACGATTCGTGATGAATGAAAATAACTAGAACAAAACAGCGTCATTAATTCGGTTATATGAATTCAGTGGTGATTTCAACTTCTTTTAGCGTGGGACGCCGAGTCATTCAACGACCAAATATCAACTTGATGGATTTTTAATTACCTCCATAGATCTATGTACCTATTCCTGTGCCTTATCTTAAAATGTGTAGGTAGTTATATATTACGCGTTGCGTTGCAACACAACAAAGATATAAAATTTCACTATCGAAGCATACCTAAGCCAGCTCGAAAATAGCGATTCATTTCACTACATATCAGATAAAACCTACTTATAAATACTTATAATACTCACATCTCTGAGAGTTTTGCGGCACACATTAATTGGCTCAAGCAAGAGTACAAAACGAGAAATAATTAGGAAGGCTATGTCAGCAAACGATGGAAATACTTAAGCCTTTTCAGTCAAACAACAATGCATGAGATTTACATAAGAAATTTGCACATTTTCCAAGTTTCGTTGGAAAACACTACAGACAGGGTTGAGACAAGTTTGGCTGACGGCGAAGCCACTGCAACTTACAGAATACCAACTTTAATGCAAATAAGTACCTAAAGAAAACGAGAAGTAAGACGTAGTGTTAATTGGATTGGGGAAAGTATTTTAGTGGTGCCGTCTAAGAAATTACCCCAATTTAACCCATAGTACCTAAAAGTAACTTGGGGATAATCATCAAAGGAATGGGCATCAGTGTCGGCTGTGAATGCAACACCTTGTACTACGCTCACCAATCCGCCTGCCGGTTTAAATTGTCTACTTGTGATGTCGGCTTAGAATAGCATCACCCCATTTCTTTCTCGTGGGTGTCATAGAAACCGACTAAGGGCTTCGAGGGTTTTATTTTTATTGCAATTTTAGGCGACAGGTTGACAACCTGTGACTATAGTAATACACGACTTATCTGAAACGACCCTAAAACATTTGTCAGACGTGGCGATAACGACCATAATTTTACGGACGTTAACGCTCTACCTACCCCGCCAGGGATATAGGCATGATTTGTGTATGTATGTATGTCTACCTGCGTCTTTTTGCATGCTTGGTTAAGATTTGAACCTATCAAACAAGCATAATTTTAAAACAAGAAATAAGCAAATCGATAGTAAGGATACAAAATGAACCCCAAGTCTCAGTGCAGAACGAGTGAAGTTTAATTTGGAGAAGTTGAACGAACATTTCGAGTGCTTGAAGCGTTTTCCTGCTTCGCACGGATGCCCCATTCATTCAGCCATTCGTTCAACGTTTCGTTCGATATCTGTTTTAGATCGTTCATTATTATTACGGTTTCAACTTATTCGATTGGGAGCTGCTTTTCATTATAGTTTCAAAATTTATTGACTTTGAACCGCGCGTTATTGACAGAAAAGACGCAAATTAGATCCTATCAAAGCAACTTTACCCCGTAATGGCGGTGGTTTAGCAACAAGGTAGTGTTGTGGCAAAATACTACGTACATTCATTATCTTATACCTGCACCTGCCTCTTTAAGAACTATTGTAACCCCTTCTAAGTTATCATAATGGAACCATAGCATGGAACCACGCTGGTACAGTCAAGCTCAGGCTGGGTTAGACAGTTTTGACTTAGGACTGTTCTAATACCACAAGTATAAGACTTACAGTGCTGTGTGGTGTAGGCAGAGTAGAATAGTCTTACCTCAGACAATGATTAAAACGTCCAAGTATCACCACAGAATAAAAACTAGTAACTAGGTATCACAGACGTGTGTGGCCAATAATGATAAAGACAAGGAAATTTGAGCAACCAGCCGTGAGTTTTATTGTCATACATTTATGATGATGAGAAGTCTTTGGTCAGAACTCAAAAATGGAACGGCGTACAGCACAAATCTTGGCAAAACAAAAATAAATCCGACGTGAACGGCTGGATGGCTGAGGGTGACTCGTTCAATTGCAAATCGGACGCTCATGAATTCGCAAGTGGACTAGGTGGCGTACCTGGCGAAAGAAACAGAAACGAATGCTAGTAGAAATGTAAATAGAAAGTTTAGGATCACGTGGTATTTTGAAGCGGCAGTAATATCTGTTATTTTGTATATCTCTCTGCTTTAAATTTCTACTTCTGACATTTGTGGAAAACTTAATAAATATTTATTTTATTAAACTGAAATAAGAAAACGGACGGTGTTGAACCGTCTAGATTATGCCTATGATCAGGGACCACACATCCCAAAAATAAATCTGCAGGAAAGCCTTTTAGCTGTTTTAGTTGTGCTGTTTGCATTCCAAATATACCATCCTAAAATCAAAGTGAAAATGTTTTTCTTCATATAAAATTCAGAGCCTAAACCAACTACCCATGCTAAGTCTAAAGTGGTCGTGTTCTAGCCACTTCGACCAGTAAGTTGACGGTTCTGTTCATGTGTAGAGGTCACATACTCCCAGGTCGTACGTCACTAGATCTCCTGCCACCAACTTTAACAATTCATGTTTTACCTATATCCTCTATATCGGAGTCTATGTACTCCCAAGAAAAGTGCTGTCTTCATTTATATTGGTGTTTACTTGTCTTGTTTTGGAAACGTTGGGGTTTGAAGACTGTTTTTTGTTTATAGTATATTAGGAGTGTCAGGAGCACATCACTAGATCACCGGTCATCGATTAAGGTGCTCGTTCAAAGACAACACTACCGTTTCGGTCGCTATTCATTCTTTTTCATTTACGCGTCATTACATGTGCTATTGTGCTCATCTTGTACTACTGAAATTATATTATATTTCATGTTTGATAGTAAAGATCGCTTTAATAAAGATCTCTCCAGTAACTACAAACGTTCTCATTATTCACATGAGCCACAAGAAGAATATGGTAAAATCTTATTATGAAATCGTACATCCACTTTTTGTTCGGTCTATCAATGACTCGAGTAGATATAACTACAATAGGTATAGTTTTTTCAAGTTCGAGTTCTCTGGCGGCGGCTTTTAGTTCGAGAATATGGACTTTGGTAAAGTTTACAGCCAAACTTTTTATTTCTTTACGTACCTCCACTGCATATTTTAGTCGACTACTTTATTTTCTCCTTTTAGACCACGCAACTAATCTAGATGCGTTTTTTAAACAGAGTTATTCATTAGAATGGTTTATTTGTATTATGCATGCCGGGAAAAAGTGTAATTTCCACGGAAAATGGAGAAATTATACTTAAACAGTCCTTTTTTGTATTTTCCCTGTGATGCCGGGAATAGCATCACCCCAATTCTACCCATAGAAGTGTCGTAAAAAGTGACTATGTAAGGGATAATTATCCAGAGAAAAGGCAGCAGCGTTCTCTGTGAATTAAACATCTTGCACTGCGCTCGCCAATCCGCCTGCCAAGCGCGGTAAGTATGGCCATCCCCCCTAAATATGGAAGGCCCATGTCCAACAATGGACTAATGCGGCTGTTAGGAGATGAGGGCTACTAGTTACTTATGGTTCAACCCTGTCCCACACTAAGCCCTGTTTTTTTGGGTCAATCAACTTTTTTTTGTTCAACACC
The DNA here is from genome assembly GCA_029255805.1 of Keiferia lycopersicella. NCBI lineage: Eukaryota > Metazoa > Arthropoda > Insecta > Lepidoptera > Gelechiidae > Keiferia > Keiferia lycopersicella. The sequence continues at coordinate 3,512,033 of JARACZ010000017.1, forward strand.
TGTCCCGAGTGAACTAACTATAATTATTCCGAAACTTTACAAAAAAACGATAAATTTGCATTAATATTGATAATTACAGGATTAATCCACAAAATTTAAATACTTCCTGAGTAAAATTTTTATGAATTTAAACAAAAAATATTGGTTACCCAGAGGAAGTTAACACACGTTCCCATACAAAAGACAGGTGTCCCCTTACCCCTAGCTTTAGAAATAAATTGATCTGGTTTAAAAAAATCTAACTGACGTAATTTCATTTTGTACATGTTTAGAACTTAAATATAAATGCGCACAGGCGTAGGAATTTACAAAGCTATTGTCGTGTTACATTTTCCATAATTTGAAAATAAATTTGCGCGCGAACGTGTCCCGCCTAATTAAGTACGTCCTCCGTCCACTGGGTAACCGTGTCTGTTGAACGTGAGTGCGAGCGATATAGCGCTATTAGTGCGTTAGACAAATCAGAAACAACTCTGGGAATCATACGGTCAAGGTTGCAGTCGTGGGAAATTTTGATCCGCTTGGCCATTTTGACTCCGGCCAGCGAACTGAATGCGTGGCTTTATTGTTAGTCCGCTGGCAAACCACACCAAAACTCGTAACTTTTTACTTTTCTATGGATTATATTGTCAATTTATATTGCATTATGGTCTAATAAGTCATTAGGGATTTAATTTTTATTATTGAACCTTTAATTTGATCTCAAAATCAGTTTTGAGTGTAAAATGTCCCCTGGATAACCGGTCCCCTGAGTCACTTTGGTGGTTACCCCATAGACATTTTTGGTTACCCAAGAGACATAATGGTTTTGCATGTAGATTTAAAGTTTGAAATCTATCATTTTGTTTGTTGTATATCCACAATTTTTCTAAGGAGTAATAAGGGGAATGAGTGTTTGTGTTTGCAGCGGTCTGTAATGGGTTGCTGTGCTTACGTAGCTTATTTTGTATTAGGTATAAAAAATGCCTCTTACAAACGCAGAAAAGCAAAAACGTTATAAAGAGAAATTTAAACAAGATCCAGACAAATATATTGAGTACAATTTTTTTAGTATTAAAAGAAAAGTCTGATTAAAAAGTCCTCTTCTGGAGTTGCGGACCTTAGGCTATAGTAATAGGGTCTCTTGAGTCACCAAATTTGTCTCTTGGGTCACCATGTGTCCCCAATTTTTGAATGGTTTTTTCTATTTTTTTGACCTCTCTAGTAAGCTAGATAAGATAGTTTTGTTACTGTTAGCTAAATAATATTGATTTAATTACGTATACTATGAAATATTCTATAAAAGAACTGCTGAGTAGAAAATACTCAAAAGATAAAGTTCCTTTTTTTGTATCGGTTACCCAAGAGACCTTGTTTGTGTTTTTTTTGTAAAAGCTATTCAAGTTATATCAGAATTTACGTTTGTAACTAGTTCCTACCACTACGTTCTTTCGATTTCATTAAAAAATAAGTGTAAAAACATGCATTTTCATTCACAAAGTTATCACCTAAACATCGGTTACTCAAGGGACGAAAGATGAGTGTCACCTGATATTTCTGATGAAAATGACATAATTTGTACGTTGTTGGTCGCGGCACGGCTTGTATTTGTGAACTAGATTAAAATTGCTACTATGCTAAGTATAAATCTAATAAAAATTCGAAAAAAAAATTTTTTTACTTTTCAAATCAAATTTTACAAGAAATAGTTGATTGACCCTTTTAGAGATAGTAAATTGACATCTTGTGTTGCCATTTTTGGTAATTCTTTAATCTGTTTCTTTTGAGTTCCTAGTAGATGACACTTGTGCGAATGATGTTAATACTCAGCAGTGATTTTTATAGATCAACAAAATCATACATACACATATCACGCCTTTATCCCTTGAGGGGTAGGCAGAGCAATAACGGCCGTTAAAATACGGTCGCTATTGCCACTTCTGTCATTTTTGAGGATTGTTTTCCAAGGTTTCAAAAAACATGTGTATCACTATAGTGACAGGTTGTCAGCCTGTCGCCTAAAAATTGTAAAACACCAATACTCTCGAGTCCCTAAGTCGCCTCTTACGACACCCGCGGGAAGGATGTGGGGTGATGCTATTCTAAGCCGGAACCACACGGCTAAAATTCAGTCAGTTTACTACTCTAAAAAAACAACAGGGTTTAAACAGGTACAACACACTCGTTAAACCCTGGTTTCTGTCAGCCCGCTACCCATTCCGGTGGACTGAACCAACACGACACGACACATTATTTGACACACACCACGGTTTTAATTACTCTACGCTGGAGGTCTGTGTAAACTGGATGCAATGAGGAGAATGTAAAAGTACTGGAAAAGACAGTTTTAAACATGTTATGTTAGGTGTAAAAGAATAATTAGCTAACTATACAAGGACTGAGTGAATGAATCAAACCATGAAATTGAACAATTTCTCCATAGGAAGATTTTTTTCCTGCCACGGGAAAATATCTTAATTCCCATGGGGAAACAGGAGAAAGCTGAGTGAGCTCGAGCTGGGCTCGAGTCTCGAGTCGTTTGTAGCCGCAGAAACATTGCAGTCAAACCGTGCGAACAAAAACATTGGCATACTTTTAAACAATTTAAATTCAAAAGTTTTTAATGAAAATATGATTTTAAACTAATAAATAGAACTTTCATAAGCGCTTGTTTGCATAGCTAAGCAGCGTTTGCAATTAATTTTAAAATTTAACTTGTCAAGTAGAAAATTGTGAAAGCTTTGAAAATTTTAAATTAATGGTTGAGTTTTAATCAAATTAAACTTACGCTTCAATAAGTTTAACTTAACTTAAGATTTACCTGCAACTAAAACAGAAACCTAAAACTACTATTAGCATAGTTGATGAGTTGGGAACTAGTAACACAAATGTCCTTGTAAGTTCGGAACGGGCGCAGTTACGGAACCCAGGACCTAATTTGTTCTATTATATTACAATATTTCATTTAAGTCCTGTCAGTGAATAGGTAATGAAATTTTATCAAAAATCTTCTTAAGTGTGGATCACTAAATCGAACAACGATCAGGTTATCGAACTCTAATTGTACGAGTTTTTTTCTATATTTGTTACTAAGTACTAGTAGTAGCTGCTACAGATAGTGGTAGTAAGAGGCTTAAACGAGTTATGTAACCGCCATCTAAGTAATCATTTACCGGACCAAAAAGCACGGAGCCATCTTTATTACAGACAGACAGGTAGTACAACTTAGGTATTTCATGCCTTACCGACGACTTGACTACTTTGACATTAGCAAAATACGTCTCGACCCATGAGAGGTGACGCCACAAACTTAAAAAAAAAACTCGGTGATAAGTTGACAAATACAAACTTTAGGGTGGCAACAAAAAGCTACCTATACTAGCTCCTGTCTGGAAGGGTCTAAAAAGTAGCAAATGTTTTAATTTGCGAGTCTTTTCTAGAACTTTATATCCATGACTGACGACGCGTGCATGCTATCTGCAGCAAACACGCGCTGTGACGTAATGCACGAAAATTACAGAGAGAATAAATTAATTTAATAAATTTAATGCGACATTTCGTAACTGTATTTTTTTGAAACTTGTTCATTTTGCTCATTATTTGAACGAGCGTGGTGAGTATGGGATGTACCCCCTAAATGGGGAGGCCCATGTCCAACAGTGAACTTTTGTGGCTGTAGAAGTAGCAGATAAAATGGACTTTTAATATTCAAAAATGTCCAAATTCCCTTACAGTTTCACAAGTTTAATTACTATAATTGGTACATTGATTTTGACAGATACATAGCACGCCTATATCCCTAACGGGATACTGACAGATACCGCATAAAATACGTAAAACCACGGATAATTTAAGAGAATAATCCAATCCACATAGATCACCCTTAATACTTTCCCCACCATTTACAAAATGCATTTTTACGGCTACACAAAAGGCTACAGTTTGTATTAAGATCACTGTCAGATACCTACCAAGTACACTACTATTCTAGCATCCTAGATGCGCAGCTTAACAAGCCTTAAGTTGCCGATCATTACACCTACCACTGAACGGATCTCACACTGGCATCGGACACCGCTCCGGCATCCGGAGCTCTGTCAAGATCCCTTGCGCACCCGCCTTTTTTACGATGATTCAATTTTGACCATCAAAACTATGCCTGACGGTTTATTGGGGAGCTATAGGGCTCACCCGGAAATATTTTTATGGTTAATCAAACAACCAGCCCAATCATTGGGGTGAGACTGGGCTTAGGAGATGAAAGAAGAATGGATTGAACTGAGCACGCGTAGTCCTTGTTAATCACATCTCCGCACCTCCGATGTGTGGTACCGTCATCAGCATCACATCACATTAGTCTATAGTAGTTTACTGCTGGACGTAAGCCTCCCCCAGGGTACGTCACAAGGCACGATCTCCGATTTTCGCTATCGAGTTGCTACCAGGCGCTCTCTTTAAATCATCGCATCGATCCATCTGGCCGGAGGGCGTCCAACGGTACGCTTGCCGAGGCTTGGCCTTCCACTTGATTTGGTAGTATATCATGCGGTTGTTCAGTTAAAAATAAAAAAAATACGACTAACTTTAATTTGTTTGGTTTCTAATTGGTCTGTATCTAACTATGTGTTTATTTGTGATGCGAAGTAAATGTAATTGCATTTTTTTGTTTTACATATTTACTTTTTGACTATACGGCGGCCGTTACACAACCACGTCAGAAGCCTGCTACTTGTACAAGGCGGTTGAAAAGTTCAAAAGACATTTGGGTTCATTGGGTCATTGGACGACTCGTTGTCTCACACGAAAAGAGAAAGAGGGAGAGAGAGAAAGAAAGACTGAACCACCGCACACCGGAGCGGAGTCCGATGCAATGTGAGGCTCGCCTGATGCGGTGATGCCCTTGATCTTACGTGGATGGCATTATGCTAAGTGTGAAGCCAGTTTATCCGCCCGCCGCGTTGTTACCGCGATTTGTTGCGTCGTTTCGTGGATTTATTTGGTTACAATGTTGTTACAATGTAACACCTAGTAAATATTGGACAACAATAGGCACACTATTTTATTGAAAAGTAGCGGACCACAATAGCAGACTATCTTAAACGAAATAAGGGTATAGGGTAATTTGGTTAAATAATTATAAAATTTTAACTTTAAATATTGCTATCGCCTTCTGACGAATAGGTTAAGAGATGTATATGAGATAATCGCGACTGGATTGTCTTAAAATTTGACGTACGTATCTGTCAAAATAAGGCGACATTTAAAGATGGCGCCTAGATGACTAGAAATAAGAAATCATAGACATTTTTTAAGGGCGGGGCACACCGGCTCCGTATCCGTTGCGTATCCAGCTCTAATCCGTAGTTACGCATGTGTTTATGACGTTGTAATGTATGGGACTGTATGAGATACGGCACACTGCCTGTGGTGCGTATCCGTTGCGTGCAGCACGCATTGTAGGGTTACGCCGTAGTTACGCCGTACAGCTGCCAAAAGACAAACAGGTTGCGTACTCTGCGTGCAGTGATGACGTTGTATTCTATGAGATTCCCTGTTGGACGTCACACCAAACACGTCCGAACACGCACAGCTCTGTCCTGCGCGTAGTACGGACCCATTTTCTTTTCGCTCGCGCAGTATTCTGGCACAACAAGAGCAATAATCCTTCTTCTTCGTCAGAAGAACTACTTAGACCGTCCTCCCAATCTTCTCGAGACATAATTTCGCGTAAGTTTTCGACGTTTTCGTGAAATAAGCATGAAAAGCAATATAGCGTCGGCTGGGTAACTACGCGACAGACCCCTTGCAGCTCGCATCCGTAGCTACGCGCGTAACCTGCGTAACCACGTCCGTAACCCGGTGTGGCAAGGGTGTACGGACGTGATCACGCGCGTGACTACGGAAGAGAGCTGGATACGCATCACATACGGAGCCGGTGTGCTCCGCTCTTAAACATCAAAATATGACTAAGATGAAAGTGACAACGCTATTTTAAGATCGTCTTAGTCACGTTGCTGGTCCAAATAAATTATAGTGATTCTCCTTATATAAAGTAATTTATAGGTTGGCAGGAACTTATAGAAAGCGTATTCGATATCACTTTAATTGAGATCAGAAGAGCTACAATAAAATAAGATAGCCATAATATTTTGAATTATTTGCATTATATATTTGCATTATACCATCGACACCAATTCTCAATTTTATTCCCTCTGACAGTATTAAGAACCTTGCCGTGTGATGCAAGCTTAAAATAGCATTATTTCCTTCGTGCGGGAAGAACTGTCGTCGCAAGAGGCGACTTCGGGACTCGAAGGTTCCATGTGTATTACAACTTTAGGCGATAAGCTGATAAATTGTCACAACAATGATACACGAATCATCTAAATATTTGTCAGATTTGGCAATATCAACCGTATTTCTTCTACGAACGCTCTGCCTACCCCACAAAAGATAAAAGCATATTAAAAGGTCCAGGAGAATAGTGACGTCATAAATAAGGCGTTACAGGCCAATAACTCGTCGCGAGGACGCGAACCGCGGGGCGCGGACAAACTGCCTACACTTTGCATAATGCCATCCGAGTGACGTCATAGGACACTAATAAGTATAGTTAGTACTCTTTGCTATTAATGAGTTCATAACTTTTTCTTCTTCTTTTTTAAGTGCGAACCCTTAATTTTTTTGTCGGTTTATGCTTGAAACCTTCTGCTAAGTCAAACTGAGAACCTCCTTTTTTGTAGTCGGATAAAAGGGTTTTCGGTCTGCTATCGTGTGGGTGAACTATTTCTGAGACCAAAATTTTTGTTTGTTACAAAAAGTCGTCAAAAAATCCTAAAAAATACGTACATACACAAATCACGCCGTTATGCCTTGTAAGGTATACGTTGTGGCCACTTCTGACAATATTTAAGAATCGTTTTAGGTTAAGTCGTGAATCACTGTAGTGACAGCTTGACAGCCTGACATTTAGAATTGGAATGTGTATCACACCTCTAGTAAACCCAAACTGTTTCTAATACCTACATTTCTGTTAGTTACAAAAACCATTACCATAAAATCATATTCGGTGTGATAACAAAAAAGTTAGATACGTTTTTAGACAGTATTTAAATAATATATTTTACATACGATATTGTAACATCTATTTTTTTATATAAGGTGTAAAAATATTAGCTGCAAATATTTTAAGGGGTGAACCAGTCCATAAAACTGAACGACTTTCCCCAAAAAACATAAAATACGGTCGAAATATAAAAGAATTTTTTGGACCTGCCATTCAATATGTAGCAGCCGAACGAGTCAACTAGGAGTATGAGAGGTCCAAATTTTTTTTTATTGTTAATGTTTCTTGGGGAAAGTTGTTCAGTTTCATAGACTGATGCATCTCTTAAAATATTTGCAGCGAATTTTTTTACATCCTGTATATTATACGGTTTGTTTTTAAAAACAGAAAAATATATTACCAAACTCACACTCTCAGCAACAAAAACACTTCGGGTCAAAACAGAGTACCTCGGGCATTTCTATTCATTACAATGACAATGGCCGAAACCCAAGGGTACTTCCGAAGCCCAAGTTACCACTAAAACAATTAGTCGCCACTCAGCTTACGAATGCCTCTAATAGAACTGATTGTTCTATATTGGACGTGATTACGAACGAATATACAGGGTGTTAGGGACAGCGTCCCGAATACTGATAGGGTGCAAGCAGACCGTGAAACTGAACAACTTTCGCCTAGGAACATATGTCAGGAAACGACAAAAAATTTTCGACCTCCCACGTTTCGATCACAAAATCGCGATCAGCTGATTGCATTCACTATGGGAAAACAAATTTTTTTAGTCGTTTCCTGACATAATGTTCCTAGGGAAAAATTGTTCAGTTTCATGGTCTGCTTGCACCCTATAAGTATTTGGGACGCTGTCCCTTACACCTCGTATTAGATACACTTACGAGGATAAATGATAGGAAAAAATATGGGTTAATAAATACAATAAAATGAAGTCCCTATTTGCGCTAATGTCTGTCTGTCACAGACACTACAAACTTTTACTTTATCACGCAGATGATTATTTTGTATTTTTCAAAATGTAGAAAAAAATCATGAATGATCGAAATTCGAGGATAAAACGAGGCGTGGGTCTTCTTCAAGCCGCTAGTTAGTTCAGATGGAATTGAACTTGTACTAAATGATAATGTAGCTAGTTTAATTTTTTTCGGCTAAGTCTTTGGAACTGAAAATTTTTCCCCAAGAACCATGAGACGACATATGTAAACAAGTTTAAAATTTCTCTAGCGAATGTACTTATCAGTTTTTCTCCATAATGCGACCTATGTTCATTAAGGAAAGTTGTTTAGTTCCAAGGACCGGAAATTTACCTATTCACGCTTAAAATAGTTGCAGCAAATCAGTTTACACGTTATAAATGATTTATTTTTTCTTTGTAACGATATCCCGGACGCAACCACAGGACGGAAAATCAGTAAACAATACCTTCGCCCGTGGTCCAAAACTTAAACTAATCCATATTTTACTTTACCGTCGAAGTTGGCAGCTTCTGCGCGAACTTTCCAATCTGTATGCTAATGACATTTATAAGCCGGTGGGGGACGCACTAATTAATTCGTATTATAGTTTCCATGGAGCTTTGTGACAAGAGACCTGGTTTTTGACTAAAATTACACTGACATGTAGGTATCAACACAACAGTTACCGTTATTATCCTTTGAACGTCAGGAAGAGTATCAGAGACTAGTGTTTGCCACATATTATTTTTATTAAAAAAAAACGAAGAATAGTAAGATATGACAAGATAAAACAAGTAAAGTGAAGGCAATAGTGCTTAACAGAAAATATCATGCCAATTTTTATTATCAAAAATAAACCAGCTAGGTGCAAAGGTTCGTGGTCATTCAAGGTGCGCTTGCTATCGCTTGTCCAGCAAACCTTCTATACAACAAGTTTAATGGAACATAATAAAACAACGGAAATGTACAAAATTGCTTTACGAGCCCATACGGCAATTCAAGGAATTTAATAGCTCTATCTGCGATCAAATGGCACGGTAGGAAATTGTGTATAATATCTGTCGCGAATCGATATTGCCCGACATCGGTGGCGATGCAGCCTTTCGTCTATGCAGCCTTGCTCGCGTGTCACACGCCACTCTACAACACACGATAGAAACGCCGTAAGTCACACAGGTCCTGCGAGGTAACTCCACTTTTGCGAAAATGTCTCATACGACATTTGTCCCCTCGGGCGTAAAGGGTGATTGCGATGTTAAGGTTTTTTTCGATGCCTTATCAAGTTTGCTTTTACAATTCGCAAGTCGCGAACGTAAAGTAAGGTGAGTCACAAGATATTCAATAAGGATTTTCTAATTTAGTTTTGTTAGTTTTTAATTTAAAGTAAATCTTGAATCGTCGATCAGAGTTGGCGCTGATAGTTCTACGAACCTAATAGGAATAGGTAAATATATTATAGGTACTCGAGCCACATTTAAGAAGGACAAAAGAGAATTATATTCCCGGTATTGACGTATTTGTAGCCTCTTGTGTTTGATCTCCATTTTTTCTCATGTTTTGAAGCACGGATCTACTTTCCAAGTAGTGTCGCGTCGGTAGTCAAGTGGTTAGGACATCGGTCTTAGAATTGCGAGACCCAATCGCCGCCATTTACCAATGTGTTTTTACTCACGTACATATACCGACAGCTCTTACGGTAATAGAAAAATATCGTGATGAACCCACATTCAAATAAAATTTGAATTCAGATGATATTTGAATGTGACTTAACCTAGGATTCGGGCCAGGTTAGCCTTCGGGTTGCAGAGGTCAGATGGTCGCTCTCTGTAAAAACTTTATTCCACGTCAAATCCCCTAGGTTAGGTAGCCATACCCGACAGAGAACGGGATGAAGCAAGGGGAATGATTTGCTTTCCAACTTACCTCATAAATGATGCTTCAAAATGGGGTATAATTTTCCCATCCATGTTCCATTTAATAAATTACTTTTGGATTAATGGAAGTCCAAATTGGACTGAAGAAATAATGATAACTTGACCCTTGAGAGCTGTTAGGATACTTCAGAAATAGAACTCCGTGTTGTTTGGGTAAAAGGTAAGTTTGTTTAGTACAGGTAATTTATTTATGCTAATGTTATTGACGCTGGAAGTCCTCAAACTACACAGGAAATGTTTTTTCAGTTTTCCGGAAGTCGATTTAATGGTGTTATATTTTTTCTGTGGCAAAAAGTAGCTTGTGATAACCACAAAAAATAATAATGCATTTATTACCTTATTATCTTATTAATCGTTCGTCATCCCACTGTTGGGCACAGTACCTATTGATGAGGGAAAATTCGAAAATGGGTTCGGCTCCAGATTTTAACCCCTAGACTAGAACTTTTGTAAGTTTCTTACCAAACAAAACCACGTTGAAGGTATCTTTACTATCAAATAAACTTATCTGTCTTGTTACTTTGTCACGTCAACTTGAGGTATAAATTAAAAGCTATAGTAGCGACTCAAATTAAAACCACTAAAGGCAACTAAGTCACTCAATTCTCCTGATGGACAGACGAACGGACAATTTGCACAAATTGAATTGATGAATTGCCCAACCTACCTTGAAAAGGAAATTATGACAAAGCTATTGTAAAAAAAGGTGAAGGTAGTTTTAGTAAGCGATTGAGAACAGTTTTTGTCAGAAAACGGCTTAGAACATCACCTTTTTAAAGCCATGTTAAATTGGTACCATCAACCTGATGAAGAAGGCCTTTTTAAAGCACAGAATAAAGCGTATAGCGCATGGACAATGACATTTTGAGCTCTGTGATCAAAGCAAAATGCTATAACAAATCACATGAATACCTGAACATAATGAGTTCAAAGTTTGTCATAATAGGTTTTCTTTTTGAGAATTAAAAAAAAACTAGTATTCCACGAACTCGATAGATGGCGTTGAACTGACTATGTAGATTCCATAGCCAAAAGAATAAGAAAAAATATTGCAACACTGACTGGAGAATTTTACGTTCCGTTTTTGAAGGTAACATACCAAGCACAACCGCATTGTCATTATCCAGAGGCTGCTTTACGTCCTGTACATTTCAAGAAATAAGCGTAGATTTACTTTAACTGGTGTTTGCGTTTTGCTACGGATTCCCTAAAAAAAACTACTGGAAGTACGAGTGTCGAACCTTTTTATATAAAGCAGAAAACTTTAACCTTGTACAAGATTGAAAGAGGGTCCGGAAAGTGCCTACCAAAGTGCCTACTCAACGTCAAAATAGATTACAATTACGTCAAGTAGGCGTCGCATGTAAACTATGCTTCGGAAAATCGGAATACATAACAAATGGAGTGATATTTGTCTTAGTCTTGTTCGAGTAGAAAGCCCTTACCATGAGCGTTGGGTTTGATGTTTGGTTCTAAGAAGTAGTTTTACTTTAACCAACTTACAATTTACATATTAAATACAATTTAATTCCATTTTTAGGGTATGGCTTCTGTTTACAGGGACAATTCTGCCAGTGTCAAGGTGGGGAAATATACGGGTTCCTTAAAATATAACCAAATGGCCAGTTTTTTTCAACGATTACAAAAAGCAATTAGAACCAAAAAGGTATAGCTGAGTATTAATATAACTCAGATGTCAAAACTTCAACCTAACGCAACGTCATCTAGTACACATCATAAACTAGCTCGAGATCTGTCAGATACAGACAGATAGAAGTTTCCTTAAGTTTTAGTACTAGTACCAAATCACAGGTGCAATGACGTTATAATAAATTATATAGTTTATAGGTTTCGTAAAATATAAATACATGCACAAATCACGCCTTTATCTCTTACGGGGCAGGCAGAGCGTCAACGGCCGCAAAAAAATCGGTCGTTATGGCCACGTCTGACAAAATGTTTGAGGGCCGTTTCAGATAATTTTCCTTAGTCGCCCTCGAAACCCTCGAGTGTCTTAGTCGCCTCTTACGACACCCGCGGGAAAGAATCTTTTTTACTTCGTACGTACTGTGGTACGGGAGTAAAACCGGTTAAGTAGTTAACAAGCCTATTTGTTTATCTGAGTTCTGTCCATTATCGACTAAGTTGCTTACTTATTATCAGGAAGTCATTAGGTGGCTTAAGTTCTGCCACAGAGAACTATAAGTACCTACAGGATGTAAAATAATCAACTCTAAACATTTTAAACAACCAGCTTGACTTTTTGACTTATGCAAATATTTGCAGCTGATGTTTTACAAATCATAATTGTGATCAAAATTGTTCATATCGTGATAAAGCTCGTGATAAGCTCAAGTTCGATCTTGCATGGAGTATTGCTGCCACCTTTGGGATGGATCTGCCAAATACCAACTGGCCGCCTTAGACTCCATTGAAAAACGCGCCAAGAAGCTCATAGCAGACGAAGCACTGGTTGAGACTAAGTTGCAGAGCCTTGAGCACCGTCGTAAAGTAGCATGCATGTCGGTATTCTATAGGATACATTTCGGAGAGTGTGCTCAATCACTCCACGACCTGATACCCCTTTCCCCATTCCATCTCCGGGAATCGAGGCGCCGACTGGGGTTCCACCCTTATGTTGTAGATATACCTCTGATCCGCACTAAGCGTTTCGCTTCAACTTTTATCATGCGTACGGCTAAAGAGTGGAATTCTCTGCCGGCGGATCTTTTTCCGGAACAATATAACTTGGGCCTTTTTAAGGCAAGAGTGAATAGACATTATCTAGGCAAGCATGTACCATCTTCGTCTGCATCTCCACTTACCACCAGGTGAGATGGCAGACAAATGCGGGCCTATAACATATAAAAAAAAATAAAAAAAAATTAGTAAGTGTATTACGAGGAATATACATGGTGTTAGGAAAACTAACTTCCTTAACTTAAGTTTTAAGGGATGAACCAGCCCATATAACAGAAAACATTTCCCAAAGAACATAGGTCCAAATATGAAAAATAAAATTTGGACCTCCCATACAAAATTACCGACCGACCAAGTCAATTTGTATGGGAGGTCCAAAAATTCCGATATATCGACCTATCTTTCTTAGGGAAAGTTGTTCAGTTTTATGGGCTGATACACCCCTTAAAATACTTGCATTTAATGAGAGGCATTGTAATGCGAGTGTATTTTTATCAGAGAAGACGTAATATTTGTAGTTACTCGTAGTCATTATAGCAATAAATAGCATATAAATTCTTACATTTGTTATACTTTGGTTTTCAAATTACGTTTACGTTTGTTTGGCCAGTTTTTTTTAATATTCGGGGGCGCCACTAGATTTCAGTTTTACGTTTAACGCTTTAAGTTTTCTTTTAATATCTTGATTAATCTTTAAACCAAACAAGTATCTACTATAGCATACCAAACAAAGGGTGTCAATTTGTCACGATTTTTTTCAAGGGGTAAAAAAAAACATGTGAAAAGAAACGTCTGTTCATGCTGTTAATTTGGTGAAGGGAATGTTTGTCATCGAATGACAAAGCGAATACTTTGATAAACGTAAAAGGTGCTGAGATAGTTTATTGCTATTTGTAGAGGTTGCTACGCGATTGTAATTAATTATCTCTATAACAAAAGGTACACTTTGGGAATTGTGGAAAAGTGGTCCTAAATGGTTAGTCTAATACAGTGTTAGGAAAAGTACTTACTTCCTTTCAAGGGACGAACCAGCCTATGAAACCTAACAACTTTTTCCAAGGAGCATCGGTCGAAATATGAAAAAATATTTTGGACCATACAAAAAGTACTAATCGACTGAGTTAGTTTGTATGTGAGGCCCAAAAAATTTCATCATATATCGACCTATGCTCCTAGGGAAAGTTGTTCAGTTTCATGTACTGGTTCATCTGTTGAAAGGAAGTTAGTACTTTTTCTAACGCCCTGTATAATACGCGGTGCTGGTTTCTTTCATTGCACTTGGTTAGAAAAAATATAACTTATTACTAAATGTACACACGCCTTGTGCGTCTCTCTCTTTAAGTGGTCCACAAAAAAACTACATTCGGAACTCTAAGAAAGTTACCAATCTAGCGAAAAAAACAATATTTGAAAAAAAAAATACACTACATACGAGTTAGTATGAATGGAAGATCCAATTTTATTCTTCGAATATTAAAATGGAAAGCATTCCATCTCGGCAGGTTGAGATGTTCAAAACTTTGGCTTAGGTACTTAAAGAGGGACACGCCGTATTTTCGTAGTTACTTTTGCTGTGTTTTTAGGGAAAATGTAGGTGTAAAAGAGTACAAAACCAGCGATGTATTACAATGTAATAATGGTTGCTTCGCCATTTTATTTCCCTCCAGATTAGATCTTTTCATTGAACTTTGTGGGTTTTTCAGAAACTCGATAATGCCTCAAATCTGACCATTTATTTTCTTTAAGAATGATGAGAACTCCTTAGTTGTTGGATGTTATCAAGATCCTCTTTCGGACTTCTTAACTTTTTCGCTTTTGAAACTAATCAAAGCTAATGAAGCAAGCTTTGAGTATCCAATGTGTCTGTCCCGATGGCGTAGCGGATAGTACCACTGACTTCTGCGTCGAGGGACGTGAGTTTGAACCCTATATGACACTATAATAATATCTGTAGGTACTTAATTTTTGTTTCGTTTGGATGACATAATATAATTTATTTATCGAATTCGAGCAAGAATTGTATACACGTATATGTAATATACACTGGCTATTAGGAAAAGAACTAACTTCTTTCAAGAATGAACTAGCTCATGTACCTAACTGAACAACTTAACCCAACAAACAAAGGTTGAGATACGAAAAAAATGTTATATACAAACTGACTCAGTCGGTTGTTTGATTATATATAAGTTCCGAAATGTTTTTCATATTTTGACCTATGTTTCTTAAAGAAAGTTATTTAGTTTCATGGGCTGATTTATCCCTTAGAAGAAAGTAAGTACTTTTCCTAACATCCTATATAGGGTGACCGGTAAATTGATGCATTCCTTTCAAGGGATGAACCAGCTCATGAAACTGAACAACTTTCCCCATGGAACATAGGTCGAAATATGAAAAAAAAATTTTGGTCCTCCCATACAAATTGACTTGGTCGGTAATTTTGTATGGGTGGGCCAAATTTTTTTTTCATTTTTCGACCTATGTTCCATGGGGAAAGTTGTTCAGTTACATGAGCTGGTTCATCCCTTGAAAGGAATGCATCAATTTACCGGTCACCCTGTATATGTTACCGACCAAACGCGATTGTAAGCTAGTTTTGCCTAAGCTAAACTATTTCGTCCTATACGCGTATTCTTATGAAGGGTCATTGCCGTTGTTTGTCAAATCAAATGAACCGTTTCAAAAATCCCTGGCGTCAGAGGTCATTGCTTCGTTCTTCGAAAACAACCTTGAAAAATATCTTAGACTCCCCCTTTTACATTAATTCACATTTTCTCTGTCAGCTTAATGCAAAGGTTGTTGGCTTGCCACGGCTAGACAACAAATATTTACACAAACCATATAAATGAGCATCTTTAGTCTTCAAAGCGTTTAGAAGTAACTCAACCGTGGCGCAAAATTCGGCTTAGAATTTATTAACAGACTATAGTAATACGGGGTGTAAGGGACAGCGTCCCGAATACTGATAGGGTGCAAGCAGTTCATGAAACTGAACAACTTTCTCCTAGGAACATCAGGAAACGCCAAAAAAATTTTGGCTTCCCATAGTAAATGCAGTCAGCTGATCGCGATTTTGTATGGGAGGTCTAACATTTTCTGTCGTTTCCTGACATATGTTTCTAGGGGATGTTTCTTTCTGTTCAGTTTCATGGTCTGCTTGCATCCTATCAGTATTCGGGACGCTGTCTCTATCACCATGTATATGAATTTTTAATTTCGAGAAAACGATTGTCCGTAAGAAAGATGCGGTTCCGATAGTAGGCAAACTAAGGAGGTCGCTCCGTAGGTTTCGGTTGCTTTCTATGATTACTTAGACGGCAGTTGTTACTTACCTAACCATGCCACAAGCATGCTACTTGAAAGCCTAGCGTTTGATAAGTTCATTAGGTAGTTGGACGACTTGGTGTCCCACACGAAAAAAATTGGTAGAACTACCAGTTTCCCACACAAAAAGTACCATTTGTCACTCAGGGATGTTGTGACTTTCTAATGGAGTCACACATCAAAGAAAGAATGACAAAAGCATATTTGAAATCGGCTCAGTAGGTAAGTCTTGGAGTTTATCATACTATCATAGTTTATAATACACATGTATTACAATTTTAGACGACAGGCTGACAACCCGTCACTACAGTGATACACGAATCATCTGAAATGGCCCTCAAATGTCAGACGTGGTGATAACGAACGTAATTTTGCGATCCTTAACGCTCTGCGTACCCCGCAAGGGATAAAAACGTGATTTGTGTATGTATGTTTAGCACACCATTTTATTACAAAAATGTACAGTAAATGTTCTCGTAAAGTGAATCTAAATATATTCAGTATTCTATTTGCGAAACGTGCACAACTTATGCCTGAAGGCGTATCCATTTCTCAGGCCATGATACATAGGGTGTTAGAAAAAGTACTGACTTCCTTGCAAGGTGTGAACCAACCTAGGAAACTGAACAACTTTCCCCAAGGAACATAGGTCGAAATATGAAAATCATTTTTGGACATCCCATACAAAATGAACCAGCCGGCTGAGCCAGTTTTTATGTAAGGTCCAAGCAAATTTTTCATATCTTAACCTCCTCTTCCTCCAAGGAACATCCTTTGGGAAAGTTGTTCAGTTTCATGGGCTCGTTCACCCCTTGAAATAAAGTCAGTTCTCTTCCTAACAGCCTGTATAGTTGCATGTGGATGCAATTTCGATGTATCAGCACACGACCCCGGCATAAACTATTTGCTGCACTCGAAAATACCTAAGGAATCACCGGCGCATTTCTAAATCGAAATTTAGAAAGCTATGTGCAGTACTTCGGTAAGACTAGATGCCTTATGTGTGGTAAGTATAAGTTTATTCATAGTTATAGTTTAACGGGTCCTTATTACGACAAATTCTCTTTAATCAGCTTCCGATATTTAGTCACTAAAATTATTCATGTTTAGAATGTAACGGGTTCTTACCGACGAATTTTCTTTAATCAGCTCCCGATATGTCGAGACCGTGAATAATGTAAACATCCGCGATTGTTAAAAATTTTGTGTATTTAATATGTGAAATTATTGGGTTAGGTAGAGACGCTCCAATCATTATTTATTTCTTTGTCCGTTAGAACAATCTCAGTCCAAAAAACGCTTTTTTTTTCGTGTACATAATATTTGGCTTCAATACGATAAGCTAAGATACGAGTAGATACATACACGGAATCCAAAACACATACCTACGTTTTAAATTAGTTATGGAAACCAAATTTCTCCCAAGCTGGATTCCAACTTACGATTTCTAGTTTTCTTTTACTAAAAATATCCATAATAAAAATTCAATCGCATCGGAAGACTGTCAGCGTTGAATGTGTTTAGATCGCGTATTTATTTGTTTTCTATCTGCCGGCCCAGGTAATAGACCTGCCAGTGTCATGCACGTTCTAAAACCCCGCCAGGCGACGTGATCCGTTCCTGACACACTATCAGAGACACTGGGCCTGATTCGGACAGGACATTTTCCTAGCTAATTCTAAGGTGTTTTTGTTGGACGACTAGGGGTCCCGATCGAAAGGAAGGATGTTGTTTTTGTTGCTTTCATGTACAAGCAAATTTGTGAGACGTGGCGACAACCACATTACGTATTTTTACGGCCGTTGATGTTCTTGCGGGGGCAACAAGGAATAAAAACGTGATATGAGTGTGTTGCAAAAGAAAGAAAACAATATGTCGAATTCTGTCATTTGGTTTTCTCCCACTTCCTGTCGGTTGCCTCACGGTTGTGATCCGTACACTATCTTTGGTTATTCACTTCCATTTACCTCGATTTTTCGCTTCACGATGAGCTGTGTTGGTGGACATCTCCTGTTGGTTATCATTTGGTTATTTGCTTTCTAAACTGAGATTCGATTTAGATAAAACTAAAGTAGCACAAAATCGCAGGATACGTAAAATAAAAAATCAAACCCCACGTCTCAAATGTAAACTGCGGATTTTTCCCCTTTTCTTATGCTTAAGAATTAGCAAAAGAAACGTCTTATTCGAATCGTGTCTACTATTTGGATATTTTATCGCACCCGGAACAACATTACGTCGTGTTCCGTTGTCGGGTGACACATTCGGGTTTTACGGTGTTTTTACTGCTAACTGAAAATCGGCTCGGCCTAAGGAAACTAGTTTACCAGTTTCTAGTTTCAATTGCATATTCTAAAATTCAACGAAGTCAGCTGAATCGGATTTTCTTAGGCTGTTAATACTTCTGCTACGGCGTAGCAAGCGTAGCTATGCTGAGCCCTAAGCTATCATTTCATCAGCCTTTAGTCGGCGGCGGCGACGCGCTTGCCTTTTTCTCTATGTAGCCCGCCGCCGTTCGTTGCCCGCTCTCGCTCTGCTTTGTACGAAAATCGCTCCATTTGAATGAATACAAAACTGTGGCCCCGCTGCCCGCAAAACCCGAGACCGAGGTCTCAGTAGTGCACTGCTGGATGTAGGGCATTCTCCTGGGTATACTACGTTAAGCCGTAGGTCCCGGTTGCTGTCTATGATCACTTAGGCGGCGGTCGTTACACAACCATGTCAGAAGCCTGCCACATGTAGAAGGCGGTTGAAAAATTCTGACACTAGGGTTCACCGGGTCGTTGGACGACTGGGTGTCCCACACGAAAAAGAAGAAAGACTACAAGGTACTCGTTTTCTCTATCCAGTCAAACAGCCACTCTATTTCTGTCAACGGTCTATTTGGCCTGAGGGCGGGCGTCTAACGGTACGCTTCCCAAGGCGTGGAATATGAAAACCTAAATGCGACCTTGTCAAACTTATAGTCAAGTTTTACAGTTGCATTTGGTACCAGTGTACTTATTCTAATTTATAGCTCCAAACGGATACATGCGGTCTATTTCCGACACAAAACTCGAACAAGTAAAAACAACAAAACAGTTTATAATATTCCAAGTCGTGCGGCAAACGTGGTCACAACAGGTGTTTTTTACGACCCCTAACTTTGGGGATAAATTCCCGGTTCCCAGTTTTCCAAGTTGGTAATAATGTCCAGCGGTCGAAATAAATAACCTATAAGTTATTGGCGGTGACGGGTGAAATATGGGAGTCATGGAAAACAGCTTGGGTTATTCTTGGTGCATAGCAATTCCAAGTTTTTGTGTCATATCTTTGGATGTTAAGGTTCATTCAGAGTTTGGAAGACAAAAAGCTCTCCTCATCAAACACCAAACTGTGAATAATGTGGTAAAAAATTGAGGTAGTTACTGATCAATACAACCCAATATTCCCTTATGTCCCGAAAAATCAGAACAGGCTTCTGATAGAGAAAATGACCGTAATAACAACTGATAGTTACATGAAAAAGTAATTTGATTCTTCATACAAAATGTCCATTTTTCTTCTTCTTTTCGAGACAATGACAACTATCCCCGGACTACAATCTTGGAGCCAAGGTACGAAAAAGTAATTTTATTTTTCATACAATGTCCTGTTCTTCTTCTGACAATGAAATCTATCCTCGGACTACAATTTTCGAGCCCAGGTATGAAAAAGTAATTTGATTCTTTTTACAAAATTTCAGTTCTTCATTTCGAGTCAATGACATAATATGTCTACAGTCAATGATTAGTCAGCCTACAGTTAATGACTACAGTCAATGACATATTATGTCATTGACTACAGTCTTGGAGCCCAGCTTTCCGTTCAACTAGAGTTACTTTAGTAAGTAACAAAAATCTGTATTTGTGTTTGTTGGACACTGCAGAGGCTGTAGGCTGTACCTTATCACCAGCACTTTCTCAATTTTCAGTATGGATTACTCGTGAAAATTTGCGCTCCATGGGGCATTTCACTCAATAGGCGAAGGAAGGGTGGATAAAAGTATTTCCATAAACAAACATTTACCTATAGTTTAGACTAAATAACACCCTGTAGTGTTAGGAAAAGTACTAACTTCCTTTTAAGAGATGAACCAACCCATCTCTTCTCTTTTTTCGTGTGGGACACCGAGTCGTCCAACGACCCGATGAACCCTAGTGTTAGAATTTTCAACCGCCTTCTACATGTAGCAGGCTTCTGATATGGTTGTGTAACGGCCGCCGTCTAAGTGATCATAGATAGCAACCGGGACCTACGGCTTAACGTGCCATCCGAAACACGGAACCATCTTACTTACGGACAATCGGGTGGTTCAGCCCGCAATGTCCTAACCAGACTAGGAACGAATTCACAAAGTGATAAATATCAACTTTGTGAGTGACCCACCGAGAATCGAACCCGGAACCTTCTGTGTCAAAGGCAGTTGCACTACCAACCAGCCCATGAAACTGAACAATTTTCCTCTAGTAGTAGGTCGAAATATGAAAAAAAATTTTGGACCTCCCATTACTTTTCGTAACACCCTCTTTAAGGTATAAATATATTAGCTGCAATTTTGTAAGTCGTGAATCGGCCCATAAAACTGAACAACTTTTCGCAATAAACATAGGTTGCAACATGAGTTTTTGTTTTTGGAATTTTCATAAAAATTGACTTGGTTAGTCGGTAATTTTGTATTTAAAAATATTCTTTTCATATCTTGACCTATGTTTCTTGGAGAAAGTTGTTCACTTTCATAGGCTAGTTTACTCCTTAAAAATGCAAAATTAGAAGGAGTTTGACCGGAAAATAAGGTCCAAAGCCATTATTCTGAATTAAAAGGGGAACTGTGGAACTTTATAGACCTCCTTCTGGCCGATATTGGGGTTAGGCAAAGAAATATGGCTTAATAAAAACCTCACGTAGGGAGCCCGGGTAATCCCAGGTGGACGCCCCAAATGTCAATGGCCGCTGCGTCTTGACAGAACGGACCTTTTGATATGTCATTGGAATGGCGATAATAATGCTTAATTATTTATTTGACAATTTAGTGTACACAAAAACAGATATAGGACATGTGGACACAGAAAAAGGACACAACAGGACCCAATTATTATGTAATTTCAATTATGATAATGAGTACCTCTTCAATCTCTTCATTCAATTTAGAAATAATCGATATGACATAATATTGACAATAATATTATCAACCTGGTCTGACAGAAACAATTACAGCTTTTCGGAGGTTTCAGCGTCAATAACTATATAATTTTAAAAACCTTCACTTCCGCGTGTAATAACTTTCTAACGTAATAAGTATGGATGGTTACTATATTTTAGTATCAAGCTGCTTGATTGTAACTATCTCACATTTTTTGTGTAGGTATCACAACAAATTTTACTGGCTTTTATAAACTTTTTTAACTTAAACTGGATTCTACATATCAAAACATATATAACGTTAGCGAAAAACCAAATCCAATAATAACTTACTCAATAATTCAGTTAAAATAAACTGAATCACAAATATATGCATGAGTGGACAGCAATGGTTGAAATCAAAGTCAATTTATTCAATTTTGGCACAAACTATCAGGCATTCCTCTGCAATTTGATTTCTGATATCTGACCCATTGCAGAACAATTAAATCAGCGATTTATCCAATCTCATCGGAAACGTGATTTTCGAAAACCAATTTGTGCTGAAAACGGGCTTTACTAGTGTGATGTTGGTATAAGTAGACGTATCTGTAGTAAGTTTTACAATGAATTGACAAAAGAACACCGTTGTACGAAACTCGAAAAAAAATGTTGTTTTTTTTTTCCGCCGCCGACGGGGTAGATCTCGCAAAAGGTGGCAAGACCATCTGGATGCTTACGACAAAAATTGGTGGTAGGTTGGTAGGGATCGAGATAAGTGGAAGAAAGTGTGGGGAGGCCTTTGCCCAGCAGTGGGACAGTGCAGGCTGATATTAATAATAATATATTTTTTTAATATTTCGTAAGGTACTAGTGCACGACACTCAATACATGCGACCGATACTTCGCAGACCTGAATCAATTGTTCATCTGATAGCTATCCCAAATATATTTTTATCCTACGTGAATAAAAACCATGCCAAATCATCAAAATATTACCTAGCTTGCCACTTTTGCAAAAAAAAACTTTAATAGCTCATGTTATCTTATATTACTGCTTGTTCTAATCATATTAGACGTCTAAATTAGTTCACACCATTGTTGCCTAAGTATGTAAGCAATCTGTAGGTGTAGGTACTTATAACTATAGTCTGTAAGTTTAGGTACTTATATTTTTGTAAACACACTTTGTATGAAAGTGACACTTCAGAACTGTCAGTTTAATACAAAGTTTGTTTACAAAAAGATAACTACCTAAACTTACAGACTATAGCAGCTCAACAATACTGAACAATACAATTAAGTTTACATCCAGTCGTAAAATAATACGTGGCAGCCATCGTAAATTCCATCTTTAGCGGGAATTAATTCAGTAAAATTACCGGTACTTTGAGAGCCAAGTTCTGAAAATATTAGGCAATAATATCGGTATTACAATACGTTAATCTTAACTGCTATTGCTGTTCCGTTCTTGTTTTTGCTTTGAATTTCGAATTGTTCCAGTGAACTGGGCTATTTTCTGGAGATATTGTTCTGAGATGTAGAAAATTTGAATTTAGAGGTAACTTTTGGCTCAGTAGGTCATAACAATGAAATGTAGGTACGCTCGAGAAAGTACCTAACAGCCATGACTATTCAATTATTGTTACTAAGTTAATACAAACGAAACAAGTGGAAAAAATTAACGCCCGCGATGGGATTCGAACCCACTAAGCGACTAAGCGTCTTACATTTATGGTTCAGGTTTTCTACATGCTTAAAAAAAACAAAATGTAAGTATATATAGTAAACCATGGAAAATGGGATAGTCTAATCTAAAAAATCATAAGGTCATTTGGACATCGGTACAAATATTTTCAGGTATAGTTCGTGAAACTAAACAACATTTGAACGAAATATGAAAAAATGGAGCCTTGTATAGGCTCGCCTTGTATAAGTGATGCAGTTTATAATTTTTGTATGGGTAGTCCCTAACATTTTTTCATACTTAGATACACACCCTGAAAAGTATTTGTACCTAATTTTATATCTCGCTGAAAGTTTGCGATTTACCTTATGATTCTGAGAAAGTTTTGTGTCACCTATTAACAAACCTACTACAAGTGGAATTGATAACCTCATTTCTGAAGTTGGTAATATTATCAGATTTCCATTAATGGAACACTGTAGGAAGTAGGTAATTACATACGTAATGTAATATACAATGTAACTACATTTTATGGTTATCGGTCATAAAAATTCGTTATCGTGTCGCTAAGAGGTCATGAAAATTCGTGACTAATTCAGTATTTATTGCTACATTTCCTTTGAATGTGGGATATTTGTTGTTTTTATTTGGGTCTCGTAGGCCAACTATAATAATAATAATTTGTTACTTCACTGGGTCGAAAATTGTACGATTAAAACTATTCTCTAAAGTTACCATAGCCATCATGGAAAATATTGTTTATTTTTCAAAATATTAAAATTTTTCAAAGGGACTTGAGGGTTTCATGTGTATTACAACTTTTAGGCGTCAGGCTGACAACCTGTTACTATAGTGATATTTGAAATTATCTCAAACGGCCCTCTTTTTTTATGGGCGGTAACGCTCTGCCAACCCCGTAAGGGATAAAGGCGTGATATATGTATGTATGTACATTCTTTTAGTATCCACTAGGAAGTTTGTTCAGTTTTAAGAGGTGGTTTATTCCTTAAAATATTTCCAGCAAACTGTTCTATGATAGATAAACTCAATAGAAATAGGATTAGAATTTATTTTTAGCTCTAAGGGGAACGAAAGGACTATGTGGTACACGAAACATCTGAAAGGGCCCTCTATATATTTCGCCAAAAAACGTGGCAATTGCGACCGTATTTTACTAACGGCCGTTAACGCTCTGCCTACCCCGCAAGGGAGAAAGGCATGATATGTATGAACTAAAGGGAGTGTTGGCAAGTAATGCAGGCGGGTAACATTACCAATTTGTCATTTTCGCTAATGGAGAGCGACGGGAGGCCAGCTATTACAATACGTTCACAATGGAAATAAAAACATGCGTAAATGGTTCATTACTAGATTAATCCCAATTCCTAATGGTTTTTTTTGTTAGGTACTATATGAATCAAAGTTGGATAGATTAGATACCGACAAAAAATAAATTTACTTTCAATAGTAATATAATAAAAGAAGAGAAGAAAAAAGATGCCTGAACTAGATAGAAAAAAAAACTATTTTTTGTTTTACCCACGACAGAACGTATAAAATTATGCGTTTGAGGTGAGGCGAGTGAATGCTTGTGTCTTTGTTTGTGCGAACCAGTATTAGCTTTTATTTCCAAAACACTGGTCCTATTTTAATATTATAAGTTTGGTCAAGCCAATTATTACACACACACACATATCACGCCTTTGTCCCTTGCGAGGTAGGCAGAGCGTAAACGGCAGCAAAAAAACGGCCGCCAATTTTTATTTTGGCTAAAAACATGCAATTTCACAAAGCCTCAACCTTTCAAATACTTAAAGATGACGAGGGAAACCATTTTCCTGCGAAAATCTGATGATGTCAAAACAAACCTAAAAACCTTACCTTTTAAAAATACGTATACATCCAGTCTGCAAATAACTTGGAAAAGCCTCTCGAACGAGGCGTTTAAATACTGTAGCGCCCCCAACTAGTGGTGCCAAGTATCGATAATGTATTTACCATTACTTTTCACTACAAAACAAGATGCCGTGTGATGCCGGCATAGAATAGCATCACCCCAGTTCTTCCCGCGGGAGTTGTAAAACGCAACTAAGGGACTCGAAGATTTCATGTGTATTACCACGTATTACAACTGTAGGCGACAGGCTGACAACCTGTCACTACAGTGATACACGAATCATCTGAAGGGGCCTTCAATACTTGTCAGACGTGGCGATAATGACCGTAATTTTACGAGCGTTAACGCTCTGCCTACCCCGTAAGGGATAAAGACGTGATTTGTGTATGTATGTGTATGTACAAAACAAGATGGGATCTTGTGATAATCGATTAAGAGTTACTTTGAGAGATCGAAAATAAAATAACAGGAGAAAATAAGTGTCGCTCTCAAAAATCTCTGAAACGAATGAACGCACTTTGTCTTATACCAATATCTAGTGTCTTATCATCATTTGCCTGCCCTTATCCCAATTTATTTGGGGCCGGCGCAACATGTCTTCCTCTTTCATTCATATCTATCTGCACTCAAATCTTCGTTACTCTTTTTTGACTGATATCATCTTTTATACAATCCATCCGAACTTTTTTAGGCTTTCATTCTGCATCCAATATCTAATTTCTTATGTTTTACAATTTGAAAATTGTTTTTGAAGCACTAGGAGTTATCTGCCGAAACAGCCAAGCCATACGTTTTAAATAAAATAAAGAATATATGAAATTTGAGTTGGTGGACTTAGGGCGTGTAGATTGAGAACCTTAGCACTATTTGAAATCATCAGATCATAAGTCGTCAGTCTTATTCGCTTATGTTGGAATTTTTTTCACATGAAAATGTTCAGTTGGGATTTACTGAAAATAGCACTGTTCACATTATTATTCATGCTGCTTTTTTATATCGCACTCTTAGTAAGACAACGACCGAATGCAAAATTGCTAACTTTTGGGAAACAGCAAAAATCTTTTTGGATTTTTGAAGCAAATAGTAAAATCACTATAAAATCATCACAAATAAAGATATTCAAAATCTATAAAAAGGTGTGTATACCTAAGAGTACCTTCTATTAGATTAAGTAAATCAAGTAAATGTTTGTTAGTCTATTATATATATATTTTTAGTTTTTTTCTTAAGTTTTGAGATCGGTCGTTGTCTTACAAAAATATTTTAAAAAATTGTGTCTGATCTACAAATAAGTCTATATCTTACTAAACTATTGAAGTACAGAGGTGACCAAATTTTTTTTCAGTCATTATATTACTTAAATTTAAGAAGAGAGTGTAAAATATTACTAAACGAGTCGTTATTTGACAAAAAATCCCACATATTTAGAGGCTTATGTCAAAATTTAGTACCAGAAGATGGTGATGATTTAGAGTAAACTGTTTTATAACTGGCAAAATAAATACTTATTATGAAAACTAAAGATGTTTGTTTATTGTCGTGTAAATAAAAACCATTTTTTTTGGGTTTTTTTAATATTTGGACGTATTTTCGCTGAAAGGACTCAATCCACAAAATTGTCAAAAATGAACTAGTGTTACCAAAGAGGTTTATAGGGTCAGCTCTTTCATTCAGCAAAAAAGACTTACGATCTTCTTCTTCTTCTTTTCGTGTGGGACACCGAGTCGTCCAACAACCCGATAAACCCTAGTGTCAGAATTTTTCAACCGCCTTCTACAAGTAGCAGGCTTCTGACATGGTTGTGTAACGACCGCCATCTAAGTGATCATAGACAGCAACCGGGAACTACGGCTTAACGTGCCATCCAAAACACGGAACCATCTTACTTACGGACAATCGGGTGGTTCAGCCCGCAATGTCCTAACCAGACTGGGAACAAATTCACAAAGTGATAAATATCAACTTTGTGAGTTGACCCACCGAGAATCGAACCCGGAACCTTCTGCGTCAAAGGCAGTTGCACTACCACTGCGCCACATCGGTCGTCACTTACGATCAGACTAACCAAAGGCAGCGTTTTACATACAAAGTCGTTTCTCATTTATTCGGTTGCAGTGAAGGAGTTCAGCCAAAAAGACTCAAGCTGTCAGAGTCGTTTTAAATAAAACATTATTTGTAGAAACAGTGCAATTTTTTATTTTCTTAAAAACGACGCAACCAATTTAGGTCATTTCTCATAAATTGTATGTGGTCTATACAAGACGACGTTTCATTTAGCTGAAAAGACTCAAACTGTCTAAGTCAGTTCTGATAAATTCTACTTGAAGAAAACGGAAAAAAATCCATTCATCTGAAATAACTTTAACTGTTTAATTATTTTCTGATAAACTGGTTATAGTTCTACTAAGGCCATTTTCGTTTTATATGAATTTATTTTGTTTCTTGCTACAAATTTTATTTAAAAAAAAACACATTAGTAACAAGTAAAAAAAAAAAATCTTTACTATAAAAAAATTAAATATCCTTGAAGCACATGAAGGCTTCAAGTACAAATTGGTTAATCACATCAGCCTATAGCAGTCCATTGCTGGACCTATGTCCAGGCCTATTTCTCCTCCAAGGTACACCACAAGGCACGACACGAGCTACCGCTTTCGCCATTCAGTCGCTACCAGCTTTTCTCTTTCAATGGTCCATCTGGCCGGAGGACGTGCAACGGTATGCTTACCAGGGCGTAGCGTGTAAGATCTAGAAAAAGATATCCTCCAGCGCATTGGTAAAAAGTCTGGGTGATGTAACGTCACCCTGTTATATACCCTGCTGGATGGGTCTTGTTTTCTGGTTTTGTACTTGGATGGACATCGTCGCCATTTTATATGGGTTTCACAGCACCTCTAAGTATCGCCAGTCGAGTTGGTATCGCTTACAGACTTGATGTCCATGCCTGCAGACTCGACTAGCCAAACACAGCGGTTGGTTATATTCTTTTGACCTATGTATGACCTGCCGTACAGTATGGATGTGGTTAACAATGTTGAAGCCTTTACGAAACCCTACCTGCTCCGGTGGCTGAAAGACGTCAATTCTTGATGTCAGACGATTCGTTACGACTCTCGAGAAAGCATATAGACGTGGCGCATGCAGCAGTGTGATCGGCATATAGTTTTTGAGAAGCGTTTTATCTCCTTTTTTTAAAAACAAAGCCACGACATCACTGCTCCACGCCTTCCGGGTTGTCCCATTGGCTATCACGTGAGTTGGATAGCCTTTTCACCTCCGCAAGGACCAGTTTCCCACTAGCCTTTAGCAGCTCAGAGTCCACCCTGTCTTCCCCGGGAGCCTTTTTAGTTTGGGGCAAATTGGAGCAGAGAAGTGACCTCACCATGCGGCACATTCCAGCTTGAAGTTGATATTTATGGTGCCTCTTACAAGTCGGCGATCGCTTGTTATTAAGAAGATGACAGAGACATCCATATTATAAATATGTGTCTTGTAATCGTCATGATGAATAAAAAGCACAAATGTCAATCTTGTTCTTCGTCTTACCGTCAGAGCTCTTTCAGATCCACTGCTTGGGGTTGGGGCTTTTTCTGAAAAAAGGTGTTCATACAGACAAAACAGCCCTTGTCTGCTGAGGAAGTTGCATCTGGCCTCTCTGGTTTCAGCTCCCGTAGCCATGTCCCTAACATGATTCGCTGCCCTGTCCCATTTTGGCGTCGAAGTCCCCCATGACAACCGTTAGTGGGTTTCACTCGGTCGGTGCGTAGCCTTCGACACGCCGTCTTATAGGGCCTCATCTTCTTCGTCTAAGATGTTCGAACTCAGTGCATATACATGTACAACCTTGACAGAGTGTCTCTCGGCCAATTTCAGTACGAGGTAAGGTTAGCTACCCTGGTCAAGACGCAGCATATCTCCTTCACGTTATCAGTGTTGTCAGAAAGTACTTTGTTGACGAGGAATCCTATCCTACCCTAACCCCCATAAACAAGTTGGTTCTGTTTCAACTATCATCAAATCATTTTATATTAGTCCACTGAACTGACTGTGCCCGCTGAACGAAGACCTCCCCCAGGGTACAAGCTCCTGCTTTCGCTATCCAGTCGCTACCAGCTGCTCTCTTTCAGTCATAGGTCCATCTGGCCGGAGGGCGTCCAACGATACGCTTGCCAAGGCATGGTCTTCACTTGGGAACCCGCATACTCCACCAGCCGTCGGTTCTGACAACAACAGATGTGACCAGCCGACTGCCACTTCAGTTTGCTACTCTTTCGGACTATATCCATTACTTTGGTCTTTTTGCGGATAGTCTCATTCAGTAACCGCCTGTCCATTAGCGAGATCATTACTCATTTATTGTTCGGGGTAGTAATATGTTGCTTAAGATAACCTATAAAATACACTATACTCATCACCAATGATTTTATAGGTAGTGCGTAGAATTCGATTGAGCACATACCCGGCAAGTGACCACAAGCGTATAGATTTCTTGTGACTTATCTAAAATAGCTTGATCCAAATTAAAAAAAAACAATGACTTATTTCATAATACCTTGACACAAGTTAACTACAATTTTATAAAATATAGGCCTAAATATAAATGAGCCATCATTATTTAAATTTATTCAATGTAACATAGACCGAATTTGACTTCCAACACAGTTAATGTCAGATTTTCAAAAGAACATAGACTTAACTTTAACACTGTCAATGAGTCTGTACACAATGTAAGTAAAACAACGACTGAATACAAAATCAGTCAACTTAATCACAAACAGTTTTTGTAAGACAACGACGTATTTCAAAATCGGTCGTTCTCTTACTTAAGTATGTTCAATAAACTTATCCAAAGTCTAAGTGAAACAACGACGTATCCCGAAATCGGGCAATGTTCGACACAACCTCCGCTTGCGGTGGCCGGCGCAAGACTAAATCGGTCGTTATCAGACGAATGAAGCAGGGGCGCGGGGATAGTAAGATAAAGACTCCTCTATTTTCTACCTTACTGTTAAGGGAAAAAGGTTGATTTTCTTTACACTACGTTATGAGACATGCTCTTTGCTGTCGATTTTTGCACTTAACTCAGTTTCGCCAATTTTTGATTTCGGTCGTTGTCTTATTAAGAGTGCGATATACAGGTTTCGATATCGATAATTTAAACTAGATAGCTTGGACTATCGATATGTGACATCCCTACAGTCTGCTAATGGAGCACGGATTTCACTTGAGTGCATGTGATTTTATACCAAGTATGTGTGCTTTACATGAGGACTTGCGAAGTTTGGCCGATGTTCGTGAAATGGTTGACATATTTATTAATAACGTATTAATGTTGTACTTGCGATCGATGTGGCAGAATATGTCGTGCTGCAATAGGGCTCCATAGCCATAAAAGACGGTGTGGGATCCTACCAACCCACTCAACCCACTAGCGCTGCAACTATCATCTACTATTAGATGCTGTGGCCAATGATGATAATGATTAATGTTGTATGCTATGATAGAAAAAGGGATGCTTAGGTGGTTTGATCACGTAGAGAGTATTAATAAAAGAATATAAAAAGACGAAGTAACAAAACAATAAGTATATGGCGAGTGTGTATGGAAACGTTTATAAGGGGAAAACCGACAGCCATTTTCGTGGCCAAGCATTGGTCGAAGGTCTTATAAACCATGTTACCATCAGCGACTCGATGAAGAACATTGAAACTAATGATAGTACACATGATTTTTGGCAGTAGAGTCAATGACAGTTATGCAGACCTTTTCGCAGTAAGAGTTATATGTTCCTTGTCTTCAAACGTAGGTTACATTACATGGACTACATATTTTTTAAATGTTATATTAAATTACGCTGTTGGAAAATGTTCATTAGTAACTTCGGAAATACATTAATTTACTTTTTTAATGTTAATTTAATTACCCTTTGGTGAAATAACCTTAATGAAATATTTGCATGTTAACATGTAGTACAATAATTATGAGAAAAAAACAAAACATTCTACTTAACATTTCCTCTTTAGATGAAGTTATCACGAGTTTTTTGTAAGGATATTGTTTTAGAATAATTTTCTCACGCTATCATTTATTTACCATGGTTATAAATAAATCTTTCATTCTGTATTTTTTGTGTGGGACACGGAGTCGATGAACAAAAATTACCAAAGAATACTAACTATCTATAAATACCTATTCGCTATATTACCTACCTATACATAACAGAAAAACATCTGGTCAGTACAAAACTTTATGCCCAATTTTAAATAATATACCTACTTTTATTCATTACTTGTTGAACCGTTTGTTGACTTGGTGTTCCATAAGAAAAAAGAGTCATACATAAACTTTACTCAAGTCCAATCATTCTTTTTCCCATCACAGGGACATGGTTTACAGAGTAAAAACTAATCCTGTTTTTCAAAACCAGGGTTGCCAGCTAAACTTTCCACTATTCGAGCGTCCAACACACGGCTGTATACATACTGCCTGGAGTTTATCTCGTCGACCCAACCCGCCATTTACATGCCGCATGCACGGATTAATGTATTATGCACGGAGGGGAAATTTAATACTCGCCCAATTTCACTTCATTTACTGCCTCTGTGGCCTGGTAGTGTGAGACTAGAATTATGTAAATAGTAGCCATAGAAACAAGAAAATATAGAAAAATATCGTAAAGGATGAAACTTATGCAAGCCTTTGCCGAGACCGATGCCTTTGCAGCCATAAGACGTCCACTGCCGAACATAGGCCTCCCCTAAAGATTTCCACCTAGTCCGATTAGAAGCGGCCTGCGTCCAGCATTTCCCCGTGGACTTGACCAGATCGTCCTGTCCATCTCGCGGGGGCCGTCCTACGCTGCGCCTGCCGGTACGTGGTCTCCACTCGAGAACTCTTCTGATCCACCGGTTCCGAGAACAATGTGACCTGTCCATTGCCACTTTAGATTACTGACTCTCGTAGACGCTGAAAACCCGTAGTCATTTTTTGTTTGAGGCATAAATGTGTGCGATTCAAATGCGGCATGAATTGCTAAGGACACTATCAAGAAATTGTATTTTACCGTCGTTGTCACTAGACTGTCTGTATTGATCATGCAAAGAAAGCTCCAAAGCATTAAAAGAAAATCGGACGCTACTTATTTAAGAAGCGCTGCATTTTATTGGTCAACGTAATGGGCTGTCTTGCTTTTAAACGCTACAAATGCGGTCTTACAAATTCTGCTTGTAACTGCAAGGGAACTTGAAAATATTTTATCAACGGTTCTCCCTCGTAACGTAAATAAACCCTCATTGGAGTGGTGCAATATAGACAGCCACTAAAAACCAGTGCCAGCTCCTTTCTCTACGCCTGAATTCTTTAAGACTTCTACCCAGTCCAAGCGTTGAAATTTTTAAATGGAACAAAATGGCCGGGCGCAAAGATTTTATACCCGACTGTCTCAAAAGGAGGGTTATGTTTTTAGAAAGTATTTTAGACAGTAGGTATTATGTGGACAAGTTTATCGACTACAAACCGAAACGGCTTGTTGGATGTTGACATAATGAGCTGTTGTTATTTTGCCTCAAAAGCACGAGTGTCAAAGGCTACATTAAAATGTCTTACATTCAAAATGTCATGAATACAAAATGGTAGATTTTAAACGCAAAATAATAGCTTAGAAATCACAGTGTTACCTTGATACCTACGTACAAGGATATATTTGTGAAGGCTCATCGTACTTTATCTTAGAGCCCTTCCACACGGGCGATTTCTCGGCGTGCACGCAGCGATATCGCTGCGATTTTCAGGCCGGTACAAACGCTACGAACTGTGTGGTCGCCGCGTGCTCGCAATATCGAGACGATAAAAAACTCGCCGCTGCGTGCACGCCGCGATTACATTTGTTAGCATTGCTAAAGTTGGTGTTATTTATTTAATTATAGTGTTATAATTCAGTGTTAATCATATGAAGAATTATTACAACTTTATGTAAGTTATCATAAGCACTTTTAATTATAAAGTTGTTGCACGACGACATAAAATGGACTGATGCGCTAGGCAGCGCCCCACGCGTACGCTAGAAGGGGTAAGTCTATAAAGGGTAGCAAAATGGTGGTGGGAGTGAGTCCATTTTCTGTCGTCAACCAGTGCACACGTGTCTAGAGCTGCTGCTAAGTTGGAGTTGTAAAAAGTGATTGTGTTGTTCAGTTAATATATCCGGTGAAAAGTGAGTTCATTTGTATTTTTATTGAACATTCAGGTTGAAACCTCTTGTCATTTCAGAAGTGGCACGATAAAGCCATAGTTCCCACAAAAGTGGATTAAAATTTTTGCAGAGATTCTAGTTAATTTATTTGGTTATTTGTTATATTTTGAGTCTGTACAAACAGATAATATTCTTTTTCTTTTTTTTTTTCTCTCGGTATGAACAGTATACTTTCCGATAAAATTATCATGTGTTTCAGTGAATCCCGTCGATAATATTCATACTAAGGCTGGTGTGTAGGCACATACCACGCATAGCCGTCGACAACCACGCATCGTTGCCCAGCCGGTCCAGCTGCCAGACATGTGGTCGGAGCAGCGGTCACCTGCGCAGTTGGAGCCATTTCCAAGCCAGGACCGCCGCTCGCCCAGCCATGCTGGCCGTGACCTGCGCGACCAGGGGCACCGCTCGCGCAGTCGTGCCGGCCGTGAGCTGCGTGACCAGGACCGCCGCTAGCGCAGCCGTACCAGCCGTGCCGGCCGTGAGCTGCGCGACCAGGACCGCCGCTCGCGCAGCCGTGCCAGCCGTGCCGGCCGTGAACTGCGCGACCAGGACCGCCGCTCGCCCAGCCGTGCCAGCCGTGCCGGCCGTGAGCTGCGCGACCAGGACCGCCTCTCGCCCAGCCGTGCCAGCCGTGCCGGCCGTGAGCTGCGCAACCAGGACCACCGCTCGCCCAGCCGTGCCAGCCGTGCCGGCCGTGAGCTGCGCGACCAGGACCGCCGCTCGCCCAGCCGTGCCAGCCGTGCCGGCCGTGAGCTGCGCGACCAGGACCACCGCTCGCCCAGCCGTGCCAGCCGTGCCGGTCGTGAGCTGCGCAACCAGGACCACCGCTCGCCCAGCTGTGCCAGCCGTGCCGGCCGTGAGCTGCGCAACCAGGACCGCCGCTCACGCAGTTTGGCTAGCCGCTGGTTGCGAAATCGAGATGGCCCGCGCTTTCAAGACCATAGTGTTCATAATTCATAATTCATTTATTTGCTTATCACATGGTGTCTTAAGATCTAATATTACAATAGTGTATCACATATGA
The DNA here is from genome assembly GCA_029255805.1 of Keiferia lycopersicella. Lineage (NCBI taxonomy): Eukaryota > Metazoa > Arthropoda > Insecta > Lepidoptera > Gelechiidae > Keiferia > Keiferia lycopersicella. Next base: position 3,546,002 of record JARACZ010000017.1, read on the forward strand.
CGCCCTTTTGAGAGCACTGCAAATTTATTAAAAATTTAAAATACGAGTCAAATTAAGTATTACAAAAACATGCGAAATAATATAATAATGTCCTAATTTGAAATTAATTAGCACGCGTCTATGTCTTTTATAATCAGAATTACACCGTAAGAATAGGTACCTATTTATGGGCGACCGATAAGAAAGTGGTTATAGTTAGTATTCTTTGGTTTAGGTTAGTGTTGATTCATTTTGTCTTTATAGAACTCGTTTACGCTGTAATACGCTTTATTTGTTAAAAATGATTTTAATTTGTTTTTTAAATGAGAACAGCTTTTGTTCAGATTTGATGCTATTTGAGAGTTTATTATATATTTTAGCCGCGTTACTATGTGGTCTTGTACCAAAACTCTTTAGCCTTGAGGAGGATACCACAAGGTCATCTTTGGCGCGTAAATTCCGGTTGTGTATTGTTAGTTGTTGGGCGAAAAGATGAAGATTGTTTCGCACAAAGATAGCCATCTCTAATATGTAAATACACGGTAACGTTAGAGTTTCGTGTTTTAGGAAGTATGGTTTGCAACTTTCGGGACAGCGTATGCCGACGAGTGCACGAATGCAATTTTTTTTGCGACACAAATAGGTCATTAGAATCGGTACTCGTAAACCAAAGAATGACCCTATATCGGAGCCATGCCTCCGCGGACGCGTGGTAAGCTGATAATGCTGTTTTGAATTCGGAGATTTTTTTTTAAATTATACAGCGCATATGAAAAGTTAGATAATTTTGCTCAACGGCGTAGCGAAAACAATACCACATGCTCTTGCAGTTTGTTCCATGCCTCCACCACCCTATTGCTCAGAAAGTGCTGAGGATTGTTGTGTGCTCTTGTATTGGTTAGTTTCATTGAGTGACCTCGCAAGTTGGGATATAAAGCGCGATGAAACAAACCCTCAAAGTCTTGCAGGTCGTAATGTCCGTTTATGATTTTGAAGGTGTCAATCATATCACCACGTTTTCTACGTTCCTTTAGCGTAGGGAGCTTTAGTCACTCCAATCTTTCTTTATAGGGCAAAGTTTTCAGCTGTCTTGGTACTTTTGTGAACCTACGTTGAACTCTTTCTAGCAAGTCAATGTCTTTTACGAAGTATGGGCTCCATATTTGAAATGCGTACTCCAATATTGGTCTTACGTAAGTTTTATGGATTTTAACAACCATTTTTGGGGTAAGGATACCGAAGGCTTTCCTGATGAGGTACATGAAGCTGTTAGCTCGTTTCAAAACACTTTCAATATGGTCAGACCATTTCAGGTCTTCAGCGATTTTGACTCCTAAGTCTGTTTGTGTCTTGACCTTAACCAGCTCGACGCCATTCAGCTTGTATCCAAGCCTTGGATTCTTGTTGCCTATATGTAACACTGTACATTTCGCAGCATTAAGCTTAATGAGCCATTCTTTTGACCAATTAGCTATTTTATCGAGGTCTGCTTCGAGGCGACTGTGGTCCAGTAATGAGTTCGCGAAGATCTTCGTATCATCGGCAAAAATGCTTACATGAGACTGAAGACAACGTGGTAATTCGAAGGAGAATATAATTTAGAGTACAGGGCCCAGTACAGATCGTTGGGGAACCCCGCTCTTTATTGGTCGCTCCTCCGAAACTGTTTCTCCAATTCTAACACGAAAGGTTCTCTCTCGAAGGAACGCTTCAATCCATTGAAGGAGCTTCCCGCGAATCCCGACAAACTCCAGTTTCTGCAGAAAGCGTGTAATTCGAACTTTGTCGAAAGCCTTCTCGTAATCCAGATATATGACGTCGATTGGGTCTTTGTTATTGAAGCTCTCAGTCCAGGAGTCCAGACACGACAGCAATGGAAATTGGAAATGGTCGAACGCCGCGGGCAGAAACCATGCTGTTGGTTGCTTATTATGCTATGTTCTTGTAAGAAACCTCTGATGTGCTTGACTAATACTTTTTCCATGACCTTACATATCACGCTAGTTAGACTGATTGGTCTGTAGTTAGCAGGCTCTAATTTGTCTCCCTTTTTGAAAATAGGTGTTACTATTGGCGGCAATATCCCAGTGTCATATGAGGTTTGCATGATATCTACAAGAGTGTCAGTGATGTTACATTTCTGAAGCAATATTGCAGGAATGTTGTCTGGTCCAGGTGATGAGTCCGTTTTAATTTCGTTGATGGCGTGTTGTACTACGGTGGTTGTGAAAGTTAGTTCACTTACAGATGGTTCTATGTATAATCTTCTGTCTAGGACAGGCAATGGTCCTGATGGCTCCATTACAAATACGCCTTCAAATTAGTCAGCAAATGCTTCAGCTATGCCTTTACTACATGTCACAGTTTGACCTTGGTTGTTATGCAACACTGCGGGAATGCTAACTTTGGACGTTTGCTGTCTGATATAAGAGTTGAACTTTTTGGCCCCGCCTCAAGAAGACTTGTTTCATAGTTAATTCGTTTGTTGCGACATTTATTGGTTACTTTATTACTATTTTTTCTGTATTTCTCGTATACACTGTCTAGTCGGGTGAGTACGTATCTTTTCCACTGAGTATGTTTCTCTTTAATCATGTCCTGTAGTTCTTTCTGAACCCAAGGTTTATTACATGTAAATTGTACATTCTTTGGTTGTGGGACATTCAATTTCCTTGTTTTTTCCCAAACACTCATCAATGTAATGTATTGTTCCTTCACACAATGAATATCCTTTAATTTCGTTGGTAACGTTAATATGTCCGCATTGATTTTATCAAAATCCGTTTTTTTATAATTCCACTTCATTGATGCAGTATTTTTACTTGGTTGATAGCTTTCTAATTGTATTGTCAAAAGTATACAGAGTGGTCACTCTTTCCTATTGGGGCTTGGTGATCCACCTTCGCTACAAGTGTTTCCTCATTACTCAGTACAAGGTCTAGGAAAGAGGGCTGATTTCCCTGTCGGAGCCTGGTGTGCTCGATTACTAGTTGTTGAAGATTACTGTTTAAGTACCATTGTACAAAGTTGTCTTCTTTTGGAGTGAGATAGGCACAGTCCTCTAAAGGCCATTTTACCCCTCGGTAATTAAAATTTCCCATCACAAGTACAGTGTTAACGTCAGATGTTGTTTAGATTTGCTGAAACAGTAAATTATCCTGATCTATTGTAGAGTCTTGCCCCCTATAGAGTCCACACAATACAAACTTATTTTTACCAAGCGTAATATCTATCCATAAGCATTCCGTTGCATCAAGTTTTATATTAAGACTAGAAAGAACTTAATTTGGTTGTGAGTCCGTTGGTACTTGCCACATATTATATTGCAACTCCACCACTACGTTTGTTAATCCGGTCATCCCTGTATTGTCTTGATACCGTATGCAGTCTACATTTTTTGTTACACTGTTTATAATTTTTGTAGTTTCAGCCTTGTCATGTTCTATGCGTTCAGTTGGTTCCTTTGAGGTGGACTCGGACACATCATATATTATAATGTTTGTTGCTCGGTGTCTCCGCTCCATCATTTCCAGTACAGCTGCCTCAGTGGCAAGCACGCTCTGGCATACACGAAGTTGTTTGACCTTCTCAGTCAATTGTTCAAGCTTTTCATGATGTTGGGCATTTGTGCCATAGTTTGTTTACAATCACCACACGGGCGACGGTTCTCAATTCCATTTCACGAATTTCGGTTGATGATAATCCATGGCAATCTCCACAGAGAAAGTTCTTGCAGCAATCGCAGGATTTCTCTAGAGAGCTAGGTGTTTCACACTTTGACAGATGATAGATCATCAATTTCTAATATTTAAAAGAATTTTGTTTCTGAGAACCCTGTATCTCGTATTTTGATTTTTTAAGGACATCCCTGGTCCTACACTATTATGATTATTTATAAAGGACAACCCTGGTCCTGATTTTTTTTTTGTTAAGGACATCCCTGGTCCTACACTTTTATCATTATTCGTAAAGGACAACCCTGGTCCTGACTGTTTTTGTTATGGACTTCCCTGGTCCTACACTATTATCATTATTTGTAAAGGACAACCCTGGTCCTGACTGTTTTTGTAAAGGACATCCCTGGTCCTACACTATTAGAATTATTTGTAAAGGACAACCCTGGTCCTGACTGTTTTTGTTAAGGACATCCCTGGTCCTACACTTTTATCATTATTCGTAAAGGACAACCCTGGTCCTGACTGTTTTTGTTATGGACTTCCCTGGTCCTACACTATTATCATTATTTGTAAAGGACAACCCTGGTCCTGACTGTTTTTGTAAAGGACATCCCTGGTCCTACACTATTAGAATTATTTGTAAAGGACAACCCTGGTCCTGACTGTTTTTGTTAAGGACATCCCTGGTCCTACACTATTATAATTATTTGTAAAGGACAACCCTGGTCCTGACTGTTTTTGTTAAGGACATCCCTGGTCCTACACTATTATTATTATTTGTAAAGGACAACCCTGGTCCTGACTGTTTTTGTAAAGGACATCCCTGGTCCTACACTATTATCATTATTTGTAAAGGACAACCCTGGTCCCGACCGTTGTTGTTAAGGACATCCCTGGTCCTAAAACTATTATTATCATCTTTAAGACACTATTCTGGTCCTAAGCTATTACACATGATATTATAAGTGGAAAACGCTGTTTATATTAATTATTATTATTTATATAGTGTTTGTTGCTGATAAATTTTTATAATTTTTGTTGTACCTGTTTATGATGGTTCAAGAGAGTTAAAGCGACTAGTTACTGTACGAGTCGTACGAGGTCGTACGATATAATACGGATGGCCGACTGTTAGCATTGCTAAAGTTGGTGTTATTTATTTAATTATAGTGTTATAATTCAGTGTTAATCATATGAAGAATTATTACAACTTTATGTAAGTTATCATAAGCACTTTTAATTATAAAGTTGTTGCACGACGACATAAAATGGACTGATGCGCTAGGCAGCGCCCCACGCGTACGCTAGAAGGGGTAAGTCTATAAAGGGTAGCAAAATGGTGGTGGGAGTGAGTCCATTTTCTGTCGTCAACCAGTGCACACGTGTCTAGAGCTGCTGCTAAGTTGGAGTTGTAAAAAGTGATTGTGTTGTTCAGTTAATATATCCGGTGAAAAGTGAGTTCATTTGTATTTTTATTGAACATTCAGGTTGAAACCTCTTGTCACATTCCTCCGAGAAATCGCCAAGAATCCCGTGTGGAAAAGGTTTAATTAGCCTATAATATTGTCCCACTACTGTGGAGACTATTAGCCTACTACTACGTTGGGGAATCACCCGGCTGGTACGACCTCGCCGCGGCGTGAAGCCCTTCTGGAACCCGGACCACCGTCGCACTCACCCGAGTGACCCCAGCGCCCCGCCTGTTTTAGCAGGCGACGTTTAGAACCCACGCCCAGGAGCTGAAGCGGCCGTCGAGAAAAAGAACGCGGTAGACTATTAGCAAAAAAGAGTTAATACGTCTCTATTAGTCTTTTCGTGTTTTTACATACGACTCAACAGTTTGGTCCGCCGAAATGCTCGTAAACTTCCACGCCGCTGCTTAAAACTGTTGGTTACTCAAATGAGTTGGCTGCCGCATGCAAAATGTTTGCGCTTTGCCTATTCTGCTGATTAAAACTTTCGCCGGGTGTTGGAGAGATTCGTGTACATTGGTAAGCTATTTGGAAGGTGGATTACATGTTGGTATACTTCAAATATTTTGAGCTGTTAGGTTGCTGTTTATTTTAGGTATGTATGTACGTCTAGAGGATGTTTAAAAAATTGCTGCAAATTTAATTGTTTTAAGGAGTGAACTAGCCCATAAAACTGAAAAAAAATCCCCAAGGAACGTAGGTCAAATCATGACAAAAAAAATTGGACATCCCATCCCATACATATTTACCAACCGACAAAGTCAATTTAAATTGGAGGTCCAAAAAATCTTCTCATATTTCAACCTATGTTTTTTGGGGAAAGTTGTTCAGTTTCATGGCCTGATTCGCCGTTTAAAATATTTGCAGCTAATATTTTTACACCTTACATAGCGCCTCATAGTGGTCGTTACACAATCACGTACTTATGACGAACATGTGAAAATATAAGGTGATATAAAAGCTAGTTCATTTTCAACCGATTTTAAAAAGGAGGCTGTATTTCCTTTAGATTGTGTCATCAAAGGGTGTTTTGTAGGACGGCCCAGATCTCCTATAGCCCTTACTCTGATTCAAAGTAACGGATACGGGTCACTACATAAAGACAAGGTAAACGCCTTGAATACCTATAGAGACGCATGTCTTTCACGAAGAACGCCTTTGGATAGGTTTAATTTAGAGATAAATGTAGGGAGAGATGTAGAGTATGTGAAACTTTCGTTGATGGAGTTAGGATGTGTAGATTTCGAAGCTTGGCTTTTATTTATATGTCGGCGAAGACCACTGGCTGAATTGTAACTCCTTGGCAGTATGGCGGCCATACTACCTTTGCCATTCCCGTACGGAAAACAAATGAAAGTACGTAGATTTGTAAGAACTGTCAAAGTGGTAGCGTCTTGGTGAAATTTATTGAGTGGAATATGTGAGGAAATAATGTTATGATAATACTGTAACAAATATGAAAAGACAATACAAGAGATAGTTGAACAATTCCGTCGTTTTTCTAACAAAATCCCCGCAAAATACGGCGAATCCTGACTGATCGCCCACATATATTTCACATGCTAAGACAATACTATATTAAGGTGTAAAAAAAATTGCTGCAAATATTTTGAGGGTTGATTCAGCCCATGAAATTGAACAACTTTTCCCAAGGCACGTAGGTCGAAAATTAAAAAAGAAATTTGAGCTCCCTATGCAAAACAAATTGACGCCTTGAATTTTTCGTCTGAAGCTATTCAGTTTCCTGTTCTGTGTAGTTCACACCTAACACATTCGCACTTGATTTTATTTACTTTCGTAAATAAATGTTTACCGCAAATAAGTTAGATGCGGCCTTAGTCTTTAAGCATTTCAAAAATTAAAAAATTACACTCTCAGTAACATTTCACTAGCCCTAATAGAGCTACTGCAAACTAGTGCACTGAGCTATCGAGAACAGTACAGTTAGTTCGCTGACTGGTCCAATAATCGACTTCAATTTGTAGATTTTTCTTTTCTTTTGTTAGCCATTTTGTGAGTTCGTACATATGCACTATCCCGCTTGACCCTGCGTACTTTTCCTGCCAATAAAAGGTTGCCTGGTAGAAATTGCTACCTCAGCAATAAGGCCGCCTAATTGTACCGAATTTTCTTTTGCTGTACTTTTCTTTGTTTTGTGTTTTGTACAAGTAAAGCATTTGTATTGTATTGTATTGTATTGTGCTTTGAAAAGTTTCCAAACTGCAATCAACAGATTCAATAATAAGTTAATTCTAACTGACTTCAACGAAAGAGATTTTCAATGCGATTTTGTTCCTTTAAAAAGTACTGTGCCTGGATTTATTCGGTGATATCTTGAATCGTTTCAAAGGGTAGGTATAGGTACATACATTAGGATAGCCCAGATCAATCACTCGATCAGGATCTAATGATAGAATTCTGATGAGAACAGCTTATCAAAATTAAACAGAACCAGTTTATTTTTTACTTTCGATATTATCTAGGTTTACAATTGCGTACCATGCCGTACGATGCGTATGTCGTGTGATGCCGGCTTAGAATAGCATCACCCCACGTCCTTTTCGCGGGTGCCGTAAGAGGCGACTAAGGGATTCGAGAGTATTGGTGTATTACAATTTTTAGGAGACAGGCTGACAACCTGTCACGATAGTGATACACATGTTTTCTGAAACAACCTTGGAAAGCAATTCTCAAAAATGTCAGACGTGGCGATAGCAACCGTATTCTTACGGCCGTTAACGTTCTGCCTACCCCGCAAAGGATAAAGCCGTGATATATGTATGTATGTACAATTGCGTACTTCTTTTGCTTATTGTCGTGTGAAACACCGTGTTGACGAACGACCCAAACTATAGATCTTAGAATCTCATATCGCATGTAGCATTAACGAAATGTGACATGTTAGGTAAGTACATTGACATGTACATGTTCCTACCTACACGTATGGTATGCTCCCCCAATCTAGCGGGCCACGTCTGACATGACACAATCTTCTAACCAATTAACCAACCAATTTGAATTCACGCGAATAGTCTCCCGCGCAGCTAGGGCCACAGTAGTCGCAAAAGACCAGTATGTCGACCTCCTACACTTTTAAATACAGAACAGGATCAATAACATTGCTTAGTTGTGTGTAATTTACATGCCGACAAAGAATTGAGTACCTATATAACAGGGACGATTCAAAAATAACTTATAAATTGGATAGCTTTTACTCTTGTCGTAACTTCACCATGTCATGACGGTGTAGGTAAATCATTTTATTACTATTTAATTTTAAAATTTTCCGTTGCAGTGTTTGATGAATTGAACCTTCGTCGGCTCCTATATGCGTTGATACGTCTAACCTATTAATCCGTTGACTTTACTATGGTATGACGATTTCATTCTATTTCATATCATTCTTTGTCAAATACTGCACGAAGGCTCAAGGCGCAGTATTACGATTTTATCAGTCTCTTTTTATTTTGTCTCATTAAAAGGACTGTGCTGAAACAGCTAACCTACTGCTATCTTTACTTTACTATGTCATAGCGGTGTAATTCTATTTTGTATCATTCTCTGTCTAATCTCGCACTAAGTGGTGCTTCAACAATATTGGATATTCGTCGGTTTAATCAGAGGTATTCTGTACATTTATTTGACGTTTACTGTGAACGATGCGAAGTTTAAACAGATAAAGATGTGTTATTGTGTGTAAATGGTATTCAGACCAAATTATACTACATTTTAGATACATACATACATACATACATACATACATAAATCACGCCTTTATCCCTCGCGGGGTAGGCAGAGCGATAACGATACCAAATAACGGTCATTATCGCCACGTCTGACAAAATTTGAGGGTCGTTGCAGATAAGTCGTGTATCAGTATTAGTGACAGGTTGTCAGCCTGTCGCCTAAAATTGCAATACACTTAAAACCCTCGAGTCCCTCAGTCGCCTCTTACGACACCCACGGGAAAGAAATGGGGTGATGCTATTCTAAGCCGGCATCACACGGCAAACAAAATGATACAAAATTGAGAAATACAAAAAGGTATTGCTACGAAATACTAGGGAACATGAACTCGGTGCAAGAAACTCGTAAGAAACGAAATAAAAATACACTTACACAGACACATAATACGCCTTTATCCCTTGTGGGGCAGGCAGAGCGATAAAGGCGTGATTTGTGTATGTGTAACTTTCATAATAAGAGTTTATGTTACCCTCTTGCTTGGAGCTGCGAAAATATTGTCATTTTAAGATTTAATGAGGATTTCAGAAATAATGAGATACCTACGACAACATGACCTGCAGCAATTAAGGTCTTCAATAGTTCAAACCCTGAGATTGGATTTGTGAGAAAGCATAAATGCCGTGTGATGCCGGCTTAGAATAGCATCACCCCATATCCTTCCCGCGGGTGTCGTAAGAGGCGACTAAGGGACTCGAGAGTATTGGTGTATTACAATTTTTAGGCGACAGGCTGACAACCTGTCACTATAGTGATACACATGTTTTCTGAAACGACCTTGGAAAACAATCCTCAAAAACGTCAGACGTGGCGATAGTGGCCGTATTTTTAGGGCCGTTAACGCTCTGCCTACCCCGCAAGGGATAAAGGCGTGATATATGTATGTATGTATGCATAAATGCCGTGTGACACCGGCTGGCTAGTATTGAGGGCCCCTTCAGATGATACGTGTATCACTGTAGTGATAGGTTGTCAGCCTGTCGCCTAAAGTTGTAATACGTGGTAATACACATGAAACCCTTGAGTCCCTTAGTTGCCTCTTACAACACCCGCGGGAAGAATTGGAAAGATGCTATTTGAAGCCGGCATAACAGGCAATTATTCAAATATCTTTAAAAAATACGTTTAGGGGGTGATAAATCCGAGCTAGGCTCGGTTAACCAGGTAATTAAATCTTAAAATGACAATATTTTCGCAGCTGCAAGCAAGAGTGGTAACATAAACCCTTATTATGAAAGTTAAAAGCCATTAAACTCTGCCGGTTAAGCTGCCATTGGAGGTTCTAAGCTAAATGTATGAAGTTGAGTCTTTGACTGGGGGAAATGGCCCTTTTGGAAAAGGAAGGTGTCCTTTTTGATTTGAGGCTTGGAAGACTACGAGAAAGCGAACCACATTTCGGCCATATTGATTTATAACGGCCCGCCTAGCGGCTACGTCCGCTGCAACTCATTTTCTCGTGGGAGTAAGATGTTTTCTCGGCAAGTACTATACACAAAAACCTTCCTCTTGAATCACTCTATCTATTTTTAAAAAATGCATCAAAATCCGTTGTGTAGTTTTGAAGATTTAAGCAAACATACATACAGGCAGACACAAAAAGCGACTTTGCTTTATACTATTTAGTGATAGTGAAGAAAAGAGCACTCTGTCTTTCTCCATTTGGTCGACCTGAGGAACCCTATAGTGTCAGTTTTCTACCGCTTACTACTAGGAGCAGGCCTCTGATATGGTTAAGCAATCATAGTCAGCAACCGGGACTTATGGCTTAACGTCCCTCCAAAACACGTAACCATCTTTGTTACGGACAATCAGGTTTTTCAGCCTGCAATGTGTTAATCAGACTACAAAGTAATTCACAAAGTGATAAATATCAACTTTGTGAGTGCTCCACCGGGAATCGAACCCGGAATCTACGCGTCGCAGGCAGTCGCACTATCACTGCGCCGCATCAGTCGTGAAAAAGGGATTTTTCTTTTATTTTTCAAATTATTATTCTAGTCGCTAGATAGATGGCGCTGTGATTGGTATGTTACCGCAAAGAACGGAACGTAATATTTAGTTTTCGTTTTTTTAAAACTTGGACTCGGACTCATTTGGAACGAAAGTGTCAGTGTATGCCAGACTGTCAGTCGGTCTTGCAATGTTTTTTTTTAGTCTTTTGGCTTTGGAATCTACACAAAAATCGTAACATAGTCGGTTCAACGCCATCTATCGAGTTCTTGGAATACTAGTTTTTTTTTAATTCTTAAAAAAGAAACCTATTGAATTCCGTGACTAACCTTTGTCAGTTTAAAGTCATAAAGCTGTGTTCAGGTGTGTCATATACTTAGAATTTGCATTACTACCTTTAGGTTATTGTTATTTCCATTTTATGGCTTGGTTATGGTGTCTTCGAGTGTTTGTGATAGTCTGACATGAAATTGTTGTGAACGATGGATGTAAAGTATCGATTTTGGTAATATGGTTCAAACACGTTGTAGATTTTTCAACCAAGGAGATTTTCAACTTGTTTCTTAGGTTCAACACACAATCAGAAATCCAAAATATTTTGATATATTTCTCTCTGAAGACTCCATTCTTACAATGTTCTCTATTACGTTTTTATTTTATAATTTATGACACGTTCAAATTTTTATTAGCATTTTAAATTTTAACTGTATCTAAAGGCGGCTAGACTCAAATTGGTCGAAGGACTCAAATTGGATTTTAGGCTGGGTATGTTTCCCGAACGCATCTTGAACGGTGGACCAGACTAACAATTCAATGGATCCCACAAGAGCGTCGTCCTAGGAGCAGACCAAGGAAGAGATGGCGTGATGACCTCCTAACTGGCCTGTAACATCAGAGAACCGGGAAGTCTGCAAGAAGAAGAGTGGAGGCGTTTGCCCAGCAGTGGGACACTTTAGATTTAAATATTAAATAGTAATGAAACTGTTTGTGTGGTTAAATCAAAAAGAGCAATGTAAATTGTACGCAATCAGATTTAGGGCTAAAACAAAACTGCCTATTACTCACTATGCAAGATTACAAAAACGAATGTTAAACAACTGAGCTTTGTAATTTAAGTAAAATATAACTGGTTCACGCCAGTTTCTAAATTAAACACATAAACAACGCTCCACTAGGCTGATTCTAGGTATATTTTAGTGCTGAACAGCGCCATCTATCTAACAGAACAGAATGTAAATGTTGGTATGGTAGTATATTAAATGGGGTAATGAATAGTCTTTTTTCTTTTCTGAGGATTCCAGAGCATATGTGCTCTTCCCAACACTGAGAAATTTACAAGCGGATGCAAAAGTAGTCTATCAAAAATTCGGTGGTTGAGATTGAAGTACAGATTACAGATGCAACGCATATTTTTGAACATTCGCATTCGTATTCGTATTCGCAAAAATTTTGAGAATGTGGATGTTTATAAAATCAATTTCGTAGTTCTGACACTATGGTTTATTAGTTATTAATCGGCTCGGTGTCCCACGCGAAAAAAAGAGAGAGTGCTTAAAATTTAACATTCGTTGCATCACTAGTATAGATGCTAACGTTTAATTACATATGTTACAGTCAAAACTCATAGCCGGTCAAAACCACTTTTGACTGCTCAAATCAGTCAATATTGGTTTTGACCGATGTCGTCAGTCAAAACCAGTTTTGACTGATTTTGGCAGTCAAAAGTGGTTTTGACCAACGCTCTTGGTCAAAAGTAGTTTTGACTGACTTGAAGTTAGACTATCGGTCAAAACTTATAAATAGTCTCGTCTGTTGTCTCGGGGCCAGTTGGGGCTTCGGCTTCTCCCCCTGAGGTTCACCCAAAGGGGTGCCGACCACTCCCAACAGACACGTGGGTGGCTCATGACGTGGCTGGCCCGGCTCTTCCACGTCCAGAGGGGGCGGAGGCGATGCTCACCTCCTCCGCCTCCTCGGCTTCCGCTTCTTCATCGTTCCGTCGGGGGCGTTGGGGGCCATCATGAGAGATCCTGCCGCGTTGGTCTCTCCCTGTGGTGCCGCTTCCGTCCTCTTCGGTTCGACGGGCTTCGTTAGGGGCGCTGTGCCCGCTCTTCTGTTCCGTACTTCACGGCGCAGTACGGGGCAGTCGAGGTAGATGGCCGGGTGCGCTCCTCCACAGTTAGCGCGGGTGGCCGGCAACTTACGGGGGTGCTTGCAGTCCCAGGCGACGTGATTACCGCCGCAGGCGACACATGTCAGCTTGCGGTGGGAGTGCCTACTGCTGTGCCTGAACTGCTTGCAGTGGTAGCATTGTGGAGTGTCTCTCTTGCCACGCCGTCCCTCGATCTTCACGCCGGCATTTTCATCAGCTTTGTGATGTTGTAGATGCCTGGGGTGAGGTTTGGCGTGTGGATGAGCTGTGCGAAGTGGATGCACCCTGGGCGTCCTCTGCAAGCCTTGATGGAGCGCACGTAGTCCACCTCGTAGCCTAGGGTGGTCAGCTTTTTCTTGATGTCCTCCGTGTCGCTGTTCACGGGGAGGCCTCTAATAGCGACCATCAATGGCCGCTCCTTCGGGGGTGCGAAAGCGAACCAGGATATTTCGGGTCCGGAGCCCTCCAGCGCGGTTAGGTAGCGCTGGTACACACAGAATTCCTGATCGCTTTTCGCCAGGAATCGAAACCCTGTGGGCCCATAGGGCCGCACGTTTGGCGTATGGCCGAGTTCTTGTCTCAGCTTGACGAAGTGGTGACCCCATTCAGAAAGCAGATCGACCACTATCGGTTGCGGCCTTTTCATGCACCCCGTCAGCTTCATAGGCGTAGGCGTGGGTAGAGGTGTCGTCTTCTTACCCACGTCCTGAATGGGCAAGGACGGTATCGGGCGGGTGACGCGCGGTTTTGGCGACGGAGGCGTCGCCAGCGCAGACGCCTAGGAGCGCGGTAATACTGATGGTGCAGCGAAGCTCGACGTCGACGGCGACCGGCTGTCCAGCAATGGCATGGACAGCGGCGGCGTGACCCTCATAGCCGGAACCGTGCAGGTCCTCCGCAGGGTTGGTGAGATGGAGAAGGAAGATCCCCCCATATCCATACACGCGCTTTTTCGCGCGCTGGGGCGTCAGCGCTCCCGCCTGCACGGCTGCAACACTCTCCCTGAGTGCGTCCAGGGCTGTGTGCCGTGCGGCGGTGCACTTCTAATAATAGTCTAATAGTGCCTGCTGCATCTTACTCGGCTCACGCTGTGGTTGTGGAGACGGCGAGAGCGAAGGCAGCGTCGGTAGTGGGGAGCACCGGCGAAAGCAGCGGTTATCGCTGCTGCGACGGGTGATGGAGGCTTGGGGCCCAGGTCCGGTTGGGATCCCAACGTAGGTGGAGCCAAAGGTGACACGGTCCTCTTCGGCTCAAGGGCGGCGGCGGGGTTCGAACGGACGAACATCCGTGTTCGCGGCGCGCGAGCGTGCTGACGGCCTATTAGCGGCATCACTGACGTAGGTAGGTAGCTGTGTTAAAGCCTAATCCGCGCGCCCTCGGGACGCAAGACCCTGGAGTAGACCCGACGCCCTCTCAACCGTATTTCTAAAGGAAATACCGAACAAACAACACTATTTATAAGTTTTTGACGACCGATGTGGCGCAGTGGTAGTGCGACTGCCTTTGACGCAGAAGGTCCCGGGTTCGATTCTCGGTGGGTCACTCACAAAGTTGATATCTATCACTTTGTGAATTTGTTCCCAGTCTGGTTAGGACATTGCGGGCTGAACCACCCGATTGTCCGTAAGTAAGATGGTTCCGTGTTTCGGATGGCACGTTAAGCCGTAGGTCCCGGTTGCTGTCTATGATCACTTAGACGGCGGTCGTTACACAACCATGTCAGAAGCCTACTACTTGTAGGAGGCGGTTGAAAAATTCTGACACTAGGGTTCATCGGGTCGTAGGACGACTCGGTGTCCCACACGAAAAGAAGAATAAGTTTTGACCGATAGTCTGAACTTTAAGTCAGTCAAAACTACTTTTGACCAAGAGCGTTGGTCAAAACCACTTTTGACTGCCAAAATCAGTCAAAACTGGTTTTGACTGACGACATCGGTCAAAACCAATATTGACTGATTTGAGCAGTCAAAAGTGGCTTTGACCGCCAATGAGTTTTGACTGTAACACATACATGTACATACATATCACGCCTTTATCCCTTGCGGGGTAGGCAGAGCGTTAACGGCCGTAAAAACACGGTCGCTATCGTCACGTCTGACATTTTCGAGGATTGTTTTCGAAGGTTGTTTCAGAAAACATGTTTATCACTATAGCGACAGGTTGTCAGCCTGTCGCATAAAATTTGTAACACGCCAATACCCTCGAGTCCCTTAGTCGCCTCTTACGACACCCGCGGGAAGGATGTGGGGTGATGCTATTTTAAGCCGGCATCACACGGCATTTAATTACAGAATGCCGTTATAAAATTATAGACAACCGCTGCAAATATAACGATATTTTTTCGTATGGAACACCATATAGGACTTTGATGTCAGAGTTTTTAAACACCATTCTAGGACACAAGAATTACAAAGAACATACACACATACGAGTACATATATCACGCCTTTATACCTTGTGGGGTAGGCAGAGCGTTAACGGCCGTAAGAATAAGGTCGCTACCGCCACATCTGACATTTTTTAAGGATAGTTTTCCAAGGTTATTTCAGAAAACATGTGTATCACTATAGTGACAGGTTGTCAGCCTGTCGCCTAAAATTGCAATACACCAATAGCCTCGAGTCCCTTAGTCGCCTCTTACGACACCTGCGGGAGGGATGTGGGGTGATGCTATTCTAAGCGGACATCACACGGCACTCAAAGATACCTATTCCAGGACACAAGAATTATATAGAACGCCCAAAACGTTTGTGTAGAAAACGGTCCACAGAGTAACCTAACACCAGAAGTGTGAGAGTTAATTGAATTTCTATAAATACCTACCCACTGCTGGCAGCCGGACTGCCGCACCGGTTTAGATTGACAGCTTTCTTTGTTACCGACTCCACCGTTTCAGATTTAGATATAGCTACGGTAGCAATAAGGCTGCCAATTTTACTAATGACGACCGATGTGGCGCAGTGGTAGGGCGACTGCCTTTGACGCAGAAGGTTCCAGGTTCCATTCTCGGTAGGTCACTCACAAAGTTGATATTTATCACTTTATGAATTTGTTCCCAGTCTGGTTAGGACATTGCGGGCTGAACCACCCGATTGTCCGTAAGTAAGATGGTTCCGTGTTTCGGTCGTAAGCCGTAGGTCCCGATTGCTGTCTATAATCACTTAGACGGTGGTTGTTACACGACCATGTCGATGGGTGAAAACGAAAAGGTCGTAACCAAAAATAGCCAACTTTACACCAGAGCCAAAAAACGAAAAAAAAATCACAAAAAAATTCATAATTCAAAAAGTATGCGTAATTTAGAGCTGATTTTTAGAACATGTTTTTGTTGTAATAATACCCTTTATTTGAAAACATAATTTTTAATCTAAAGTGACGATAAGTATGTTTTCGTACTACTTACGCCCTAAGATTTTCAATTAACTGACCGACAAAAGGTCGTAAATGGTTCGCACATTTGTATGCAGTCGGAATAAACTATCCATTTACAGACTTTTTATACGATGTATCTAAGATGGCTGAAAAGTACATACATGACTTAGAGGACGTAAGTGTGAGAAAGATAATTACTTTTGCTATACATTTGTCGTAAACAAGAACCATTCCAAAATATTCTGTAATAAGTTCTGATGGAATTGTTGCTTATCTCTAAATAGTAATGAAACCTAGACAAAGTCGTCCAAGTGTTAAGTATAGTTGCATAGGAATGGTTGCATAATTAAGTATTATAAATAAAACTACGATTTATGTATTTAAAAGTAATATCTTTTATCCCCTCAAAAACTAATATATAAAAAAAATCCAAGTCTCGCTACTTAGTCCATTGAATGAGTACCTCCAAAGGGGGTCTAGAGTGCGTGAGTTAGTAACGTAAGATGTTTCTTCGGAAACATGTCAAGAGTCCCTAGGTAATAAACATATAAAACTCATAATTAGGTCTATCATTGATAGAAATACTAGATTCCACCATGGAGGCGTTTAGGGGAAATTGAATTTTATAAGGGTAGTTACGATACCTGAACATTTTATTTTTTTAGGAATTGATTGTCAAAATTTCAAGTTTAGTAACTCAAACTACCCTAATATAATATTTTGACAATCGATTCCTCCTAAAGGCTTCCATGGAGGAATGTGTTTATTTTACCAATGATAGACCTAATCAAGAGCAATCTATCAGTACCGGTCACAAGTTGCACTTTTGAGCTTTTTGGAAGAAAAAAAATAAAATGTTCGGGTATCGTAACTACCCTTATAAAATCCAATTTCCCCAAACGCCTCCATGGTGGAATCTAGTATTTTTATCAATGATAGACCTAATTATGAGCAATCTATCGGTACCGGTCACAAGTTGCACTTTTGAGTTTTTTTGGAAGAAAATAATAAATAGTTTAGTTTTTTTGGAAGAAAATAATAAATAGTTCAAGTTCAGTAACTAAAACTACCCTAAAATAATATTTTGACAATCGATTCCTCCTAAAGGCTTCCATGGAGGAATGTGTTTATTTTACCAATGATAGACCTAATCAAGAGCAATCTATCAGTACCGGTCACAAGTTGTACATTTGAGTTTTATGGAAGAAAGAAATATTTTTTGATCGATTGATGTGATAAACATGGGTATGTAGTATGGGGAAATTGTTTGAGCCAAAATCATTTTTTAGTGCGTGTAACGCAGAAAAAGTGATTTAGGTATAACTTGTAGATAATTTTATGGCCTTTCAACTTTTCCTTGAACGTTTTTCTCTAACATGTACCGTTTTTGAGATTTAAGCGAAAAATGAAAAAATGGACCCTTTCCCCCCCCTCCCCCCACTCCGGGGCTCCTCCTAGTGTCCCAGGGTTTTAGTATGTTTATTACCTAGGGACTCTTGACATGTTTCCGAAGAAACATCTTACGTTACTAACTCTCGCACTCTAGAACTTTTTATTCAATGGACTAACTGAGCTGTTCAACCGTAAAAAGGTATGACATCCATTTGAAACCAAGTCGGCTATCGATTTGTTCATTCCCCACTTAAGAGATCTATCTTAATTAATTACGTAATTAGTTAATAAGCATTATTTTATAGTGACTATATCGATATTTTCAATGTATTTTAATGTTTACAATAAATTGAATGACTTAGCCATCGCACTAGAACAGAAGGTTAACGTGTAATACATATTAAAATTAATACATTCAGTGCGATTGCCAAGTCATTCAACTAACTACTACCTAACCTAAAAACGAGATCAAATGTCAGTATATATTTTAAATCTATTCTATCTAATCTAATCTTCCTCATCAGTATCAGGTAAGCAATCAACTGTCAACAACAATGAAGGAAGGGCGTAAATAAAAGTAAGAACGGCGTAAATAAAAGTATGGTAAAATTTTCATACCACCAGAAGGGTGTAACTAGACATAGATTGGTAATACCTAACATTGATTTGGCGTAAATCAAAAAGCCTCAAAAACACTGGTTTTTGACCGGCTTACGACAAAAAAATTCTGAAAACTTTTCATAATGCAACCCAAATTAGAAAAAAAATGTTGTCGTAGAGCAACGAGACCCGGACCGTTCGATAGAGAAAAATCAGCTGATCAGGGGCGTGCCGTTAGTTGGTTACGACCTTTTTACTGGTTACGACCTTCTCGTTTTCACCCATCGATGTCAGAAGCCTGCTACATGTAAAAGGCGGTTGAAAATTCTGACACTAGGGTTCATCGGGTCGTTGGACGACTCGGTGTCCCACACGAAAAAAGAAAGAGATTGTACTAACTTGTCTTTTCCTGTGTTTTTCTGTTGGGCAATAAACTGTATTTGATTAGGTTTGATTTAAATTTAGTCAGCACGATTTTTTACGATGTGTACATTACATGTTTACACGTACCTAGCCGGAATTTATAAGGATCTTTATCGCCACGTCTGACAGATCAAGTTTCAGAAAATCGTGTATCACTATTAGTAAAAGATGGTCATCCTGTCGCCTAAAATTATAATGCACATCTTTGGGTCCATAAGTCGCCTCTTACCACACCCAGAAAAGAAATACCTACATACATATATCACGCCTTTATCCCTTACGGGATAGGCAGAGCGTTAACGGCCATAAGAATACGGTCGCTATCGCCACGTCTGACATATTTGAGGATTGTTTTCCAAGGTTGTTTCAGAAAAACATGTGTATTACTATAGTGACAGGTTGTCAGTATGTCGCCTAAAAATGGTAATACACCAATACTCTCGAGCCCCTTAGTCACCTCTTCTGACACCCGGGGCAAGCACGTGGGGTGATGCTATTCTAAACCGGCATCACACGGCAAAAGAAATGAGTTGATGCTATACTAAGCTGGCATCACACACAGGGCGTATTATAATCCAGTTCTACACAGTGTACGTGCGAGTGTTATAATCTTGTAATATTGTAATGCCTCTTCTATTTTCAGGACTTATTCTAATGGATTTTAAAACCATACATTGTCATTTTGAAATCCCATTCATACCGGATTAAGCTCAAACAAGCAAAAGCACATTGCGCTAAAATATAAAAGGATTATAATATTAAATGTATCTAAAGAGTAAATTCAAAAGTAGGTTTGCCAAGGACTAAAGTGATAACATTGGAAATAGTCCATTACGTACTGAAATAAAAGGAGGGTTTTTATTTTGATTTATGACGACCGATGTGGTGCAATGGTAAAGCGACTGCCTTTGACGCAGAAGGTTCCAGGTTCGATTCTCGGTGGGTCACTCACAAAGTTGATATTTATCACTTTGTGAATTTGTTCCCAGTCTGGTTAGGATTTAGGAGGAGTGATGGATGTTGAGGCCAGTAGGCCGAGTGACTACGAGGAGGAAAAAGGGTAGCTACCCACCTGGTCGGGTGTTGTGACCAGGGGACCGACTGGTCCAACCGGACATGTTTGGAGGTTGTATATATAGCGATCGGCGGAAACACTTTGATACCGCGTTTCAGGACTTGTATGTGGAGCGCATGCGCGCCGCCACATCACTCCCTCTTTTTGGAGTGTTGAAGACGCTGTTCAGCCGTTGATGTCTTGAGGCAGTAGATGTATCATCGTGCAGTCAGGCGGTGAGGCTAGCAGGCATGTAGCAGTGGTAGAGCAGGTGCACGCTGGAGTGTGTCGACAGTCGTGGCTGCTGTAGACCCTGAGATGCTTGAGTGCCGACCGAGGATAGAGCACATGTCGTACTGTAGATCCATTGCTGGTACTGCGATGATTGCCGAAGATCAAGTGGCTGGTTGGTGCGTTGAAGTTGAAGTCCAAGTTTTTCGCTATTGTCCGGTGAAGTTGACGTCATGTTGCGTGGTGCTGCAGTCTGGTGAGGCGTTGCGGTGAGCAGGTAATGCAGAGGCGAGCAGGGTAGTGCAGCTTGCTGTAGGCCATGCAGGTGCTGATGCTGGCTCCAGGTCTTCGAGTTTGTCGATGACATGTGGAGACAGTGATGATGCCGCAGGGGTGCTGGAGATGCTGTGACTGCAGTTGCCGCTGATGATGATGACGTCAGGCTCCGATGATGATGATGACGTCAGGCTCCGATGATGAAGATGAAGAGTTGCGTTGTCCGTCACGTCGTCGCTGTTGATCACGTCGGGGTCACCAATTTAGGAGGAGTGATGGATGTTGAGGCCAGTAGGCCGAGTGACGACGGAGGAGGGAAAAGGGTAGCTACCCACCTGGTCGGGTGTTGTGACCAGGGGACCGACTGGTCCAACCGGACATGTTTGGAGGTTGTATATATAGCGATCGGCGGAAACACTTTGATACCGCGTTTCAGGACTTGTATGTGGAGCGCATGCGCGCCGCCACAAGGACATTGCGGGCTGAACCACCCGATTGTCCGTAAGTAAGATGGTTCCGTGTTTCGGATGGCACGTTAAACCGTAGGTCCCGGTTGCTGTCTATGATCACTTAGACGACAGGCGTTACACGACCATGTCAGAAGCCTGCTACTTGTAGAAGGCGGTTGAAAAATTCTAACACTAGGGTTCATCGGGTCGTTGGACGACTCGGTGTCCCACACGAAAAGAGAGAATTTAGATTTATATACTAACAAGTTACAATATTTTTATTAACGACGAACCAGCCTCCCATCCGCTTAGAGATTTCTTCCGCAGCTTCCACTGGTAGTTTTAATTCGTCCCGTTGGAATAAGTAAGACGTTTTACCAACATGTATTCTACATATAAACTTTCCTCTCGAATCATGTTCTCTGTTATAAGAACCGCATCAAAATCCGTTTTCTGGTTTAGGAGGAGTTACAGACATAACAGACACACAGATGGACAGAGAGAGAATTACAAAAAGCTACTTCATTTGATATTGATTCGTAGTTATAGTATTTGATCTAGCAATAAAGCAGCGATTTCCCAGAAGAAATGAATAAAACTCTTTTTTACTAGAAATGGAATTTTCTGTACACTTTTGTTTGTTTGTGCGATTGAAACTTCTTGCGACGACGTTCAAAGAAATTTGTAGTGAATGCAAAATAAGTGGAAAACTACTACCAGCTTTTCCTTTATCAATACGAACTAAAAATGTAAATACTGTTTTCCATTTTTTATTGCCTTTATCTAAGTATTTATTTGTGGATCTTTTTATTCAAAAGCAAAGAATCAGCACCTTCAAGATTAACTCCCTAGGTTGCAAAAGTCGTGTGATTCCAGACCCGACTGAGGCGAAAATTTAGCCAGACTAAGAGATTCAGGTATTTTATTCATTTCCACGTGAGATTACGGTAACCATGCAAACGGAAAACGGTGGGATCCTTCTCTTTTCGTGTGGAACACTGAGTCATACAACGACTCAATGTACCCTAGTGTCTGAATTTTTCAACCGCCTTCTACAAGTACCAGGCTTTTGACATAGTTGTGTAACGACCGCCGTCTAAGTAATCATAGAAAGCATCCGAAACACGGAAACATCTTTCTTACGGACAATCGGGTGGTTCAGCCTGCAATGTCCTAACCAGACTGGGAACAAATTCACAAAGTTATAAATATCAACTTTGTGAGTGACCCACCGAAAATGGAACTCGGAACCTTCTGCGTTACAGGCAGTCGCACTACCACTGCTGCGCCACATCGGACGGTGGGACTGAAAAGTACAATTGTTACCACCGTTAGGTTAGGTAGCCAAAACACATCGTTATTGACCGCGACCCAACAATTGTCAAAAACAAAAATATAGGTAAGTATCAGTTTTGGTTATTCGAGAAATTTCTTGCACCGAGATACTTATTTTTAACATGTAACTTGGTTTCTATTTCTAAGAGAGATTTTTGGTAGCTTAGGTACGTAGACTAACATAAATATTTATGACAAAAAACGTAATTTAGTTTTATTGCAAACACTATCAAGCATTTTTCGCAATTTGCATAATACTACAAGTAATAAAAGCAAAGTATCTGAAACCTTGGCGACTCTACCCAGACCCTTACTACAAGTTTCAACAACATTTCTTGTATTTTAGTAAACTTGCAAAATTGTCTATGAAGGCAGGGTTTGAACCTACGACTCTAGCTTTTAATAATGAATGAATGCTCTAATTACAACAAACCTCTACCATCCAGGCAAATTTATGCAAGCGGATATTGACGAGCATTCGCTTTGAGGACATTCTTCCGGGTGAAGACGCGCTCCCTACCAAGCCGACAGATGTAGTTTTGATGGCCCCGGGGCCAAAAACGAATAGACCATCAATAAAAAAAATATTGAGGACATTCGATTACAGATTGTATACAGGCACTTAATGCTCGTAGTCTCTCTAATTGCTGTGGTCTCTCTTTTCGTATGTAACACCGAGTCGTCCAACTATCCAATGAACCCTAATTTCAGAATTTGTTAACCCCTTCTACAAGGCTTCAGACATGGTTGTGTAACGACCGCCGTCTAAGTAATCATAGACAGAAACCGGGACCTACAAAGCTTAACGTGCCTTTATGATAAGATAAAAATACTTTATTTGCACATGAAATGAAACATTATACGAAAATAAAAAACATGAGAATTAGCGTACCTACAATTACGTACATTTCCACATGCCCTAAGGTAGACTGGCAGATAATGCCATTGCCATTAAGTCCGCCCATGTACATATTTAGTGCATAAAGTTTAATGAATAAATAAAAATAATAAAATAAAATAAAATTAGGCGGCCATCGATCCCGTGTTTTGGACCAACCTTCTTACGGAAAATTGTAATATCAGCTGATTTGCGCACGATCAAATGATAAACGCTAAAAACTACTTCTTTACTTCTATAGTAAGGGCAATGTAGCGTTCCAAGTGATGGATAGAGTAAATATATAAACTGTTAGAACAAGGTCTTTCACTTTTGGGGCCGCCGTTCTAAGGTGCCGCTTTTACATACAATCTTGTGTAAAATATAAGCCGTTTTATGCAGGCGAAGGAGATTTGGCTAAGGCTACTTAGTTGCAGTATTTTGGTACAAGTTAAATTTTAGGGTGACATTTTGTTATGAAAGTGTTTGCGACAAAATATTAATTATGCCGTTGGATACACAACGATGATGCCGTGTGATGCCGGTTTAGAATAGCATCACCCCACATCCTTCCCGCGGGTGTCGTATTAGGCGACTAAGGGCCTCGAGAGTATTGGTGTATTACAATTTTTAGGCGATAGGCTGACAACCTGTCACTATAGTGATACACATATTTTCTGAAACAACCTTGGAAAACAATCCTCAAAAATGTCAGACGTGGCGATAGTGACCGTATTCTTACGGTCGTTAACGTTCTGCCTACCCCGCAAGGGTTAAAGGCGTGATATATGTATGTATACACAACGAGCTACACGATGAAGTCGGGGCCTGATTTCCAATACCTATCGCCGAATGGGGTCCCATCCTTATGTTATTGATATACCTTTATTTCGCACGAAGCGATTTGCTTCAACCTTCATCATGTGAGCAGCTATGGAATGCCTGCGGACCTGTTACGGGAACATTAGAACCAGGGCTTTTTCAAAGCAAGAGTGAGTAGGCATTATCCATCATCAAGAGTAAACAGACAAAAGCATATTCCTTCATCGTCTAGGTATTCATAGACAGCACCGGGAACGAAAGTTTCATATACCCTGCTAAGCACGAAACTGTGATAATCAGTAGAGGAACAAGACCTCTGGATGCTGATAGCAATTTGAGGTGACTTAGACATTTGTCGTGTGGTGCTGGCTTAGAATAGCATCGCCCCATTTCTACCCGTGGGTTTCGTAAAAGGCGACTAAGGGATGAATCCATGGAATGGGCAGCAATGTACTACGTAAATATCTACCTACAATATACAATTATACACTGCTCTCGCCAATCCGCCTGTTAAGCGTGGTAAGTATGGCTTACCCCCACCCTCCCAATTTGGGAGAGGCCCATGTCCAGCAATGGACTGTTGTGACTACAGAAGTAGAAGTAATAGAAGTAAACATTGGAACTCAGTATTTGAATAGGATGGAACTTTATTTTAACAAGCATTTAATTCAAATAACATGTCAGAATTTTATGAAGAGCGCTCATAAAGCACACACGTGCATAGCTCACACAAAAGTATGCAAAACAAACCCGACAACAATTTGAAAATTTCTACTTTACCACATCCGCGGGAAGGGAAGGGGATCGTGCATATTTTAGTTTCCTCAACGCGTGCTCGTAACACAATTTGTTTTCGATTCTAACGGGACACTTTGTGAGCTAATTCTCAGCTGTGACTTATTGAACAATATTGAAGTCTGAATAATAATAAATGAATTTATTTGAAATTTAAGTATAAAACTTTAGTAGTGTATGAAATTTTAAGTTTTCTGTTTATTTCCGAAACGTACCTTGTCTTTGCCTTTTCAAACAACAAAGATTTCAAAGGCAGGGCGTTAACAGTAACAAAGGGGTAGGCAGAGCGTTAACAGTCGTAAGAATACGGCCGCTATCGCCACGTCTGACATTTTTGAGAATTTTTTTCCAAGGATGTTTGGGAAAACATGAGTATCACTATAGTGACAGGTTGTCAGCCTGTCGCCTAAAAATTGTAATACACCAATACTCTCGAGTCCCTTAGTCGCCTCTTACGACACCCACGGGAAGGATGTGGGGTGATGCTATTCTAAGCCGGCATCACACGGCAAACAGAACCTTTTCACTTTCATTTCAAAAAAAGTCTTGGGGGTGTTTGTCATATTCACCACGCTTGGCAGGCGGATTGGCGAGCGCAGTGCAAAGTGCAAATTCACAGGGATAGTAGACATCCCCGTAGAATAGAGGCCAATAAATGTCTATCCGTTCGTTCGTAGTATGATTAATGAGCTGTCGCGGCGACATTGCGAACTTAATATACGCGGTCAAGTCACGCGATAAAGTTACAAGTTTTTGGAATATGGCGGCTGTCATTTGCCTACATATAATGACCTTTGGATGTAAAAGTAATGTTTGATTTATCTAGCCAATCTTCAAGTGTACATGGACGCTGTGGGAAACCGAAAAAGTTTATTTCCAAGGAAATGTATTTTATCTAGTGAGTCACAATGCCATCTGGTATGCATTTTCCTCCTAAGGCCCAGAGCGATATATCCTAAGTAATCATATTGGCCCATTGTAATACTGGTAGGACTACAGTAGGACTAAATATTTTGCGGTAGTTCAGACCCAAGCCACATGTCAATTCTCTGATTTCCTCTAATTTAGGAATCAATAATGGCAGCCACAGGCGACTTGTCTATTTTCTTTAGCTCTTTAACCAACTTCTTAAAAAGAAGATCCCTCTAATTTCGGCGGAATATTATGGTTTTATTAGTCACTTTCGACTATTTTTTACCTACCTTTCTTTCATTTGGGAATTAGCTAAGGAATTGCCCCAATTTTGTTTGTCCCGACGACATTGCAAACTTAATATACACGGTCAAGTCACGCGATAGTAATAAAGTTACAAAGTTTTTTGATATGACAAGTAGCATTAATTCTTCAAATAGGTAGCCCAGCTTGCAAAATATCTGAAGTAGGTAGGTATGCGCCAAAAACGTTTGTTGTAAACATACATACATATATATATCACACCTTTATCCCTTGCGGGGTAGGCAGAGCGTTAACAGCCGTAAGAATACGGTCGCTATCGCCACGTCTGACATTTTTGAGTATTGTTTTCTAAGGTTGTTTCGGAAAACATGTGTATCACTATAGTGACAGGTTGTCAGCCTGTCGCCTAAAAATTGTAATACACCAATACTCTCGAGTCCCTTAGTCGCCTCTTACGACACCCACGGGAAGGATGTGGGGTGATGCTATTCTAAGCCGGCATCACACGGCATTTGTTGTAAAAACTGGGAATTTAGTTTATAAAGAGCAGGTTTAGCTTAGAAATTGCCCCAATTTCTGAAATTTTCGATATAGGTTCCGTGCACGAAAGTCCAAAACGACTGTTCTAGCCACAGGTTTTTAAATTTATTTTACTTAATGTTTTTATAGTCAAAAATATGTGTGAATTTTTAAGGGGAATGTGGGAATCGATAAGTAAATTTTCACGTGAGAAACAAGCATAATACGAGTAAGTAGCAGATTTTCGCATGAAACGAAAACGAACGTTTTAGAAATTGAGCTCCTGGTGCCACACGAAAAGGGACATTTGATTAAGTACAAATATTGAAATAAATTAGTAAGTAATAACATTTAAGGGTGTATTCTACTCATAGAACTGAACAACATTCGAAATATGAAAAATAAAAGGTTTTGGCTTCAAAATACGGATTTCAGTGTATCGCCAGCATAAAAAAATGTGCTCACTCGAATTTAACTCCCAGGCTGAAGTATTCAAGTCAAAAGCAAACCTTTTCATTTTAAACAGAATTAAAAGAAAATATTCGCCCTACCGTCAACTGTGACATTAAAATTTAACCGCAAACTTCCGCGCACAGGTCGAAATGTAAAAAAAAACATTTACGTCCAAGTTCTCAACCTACTTACGGAGTAACTGACGCTTAAAAAAGCTAGGTTGCATTTGAAAAACGAACGGACTCCATTAAGATGGCTCCTGAGGCTAGGTGCTGCCCCCATTAATCAAAACTGTATAACTCGATAATTACTCTGTAGTAATTATCTAGTAAAGTAGATACACTGAAGTTTATTTACAAAATATTTTATTAGTAGAAAATGGTTCCAACAGTAATAGTGAGCAGAAGTGCAAACACGACGTTTTGCTTCAGCAAGTTCTTCAACTTCGACTAGCGGATTTTCGAAAAAACATGTTTGTACTGAGTTATGTATTTTTAAAAGACGGTGGCAGCACATATACTTTGGCAGTCTCTTAAGCGAAAATGGCAGTTGCTTGCAGGTCGGCGCGCCGTGAAAAATTGTTGAATGCGCTGTTTTTCCCTCCAAAAGAATGTAAACATAATTAAAAATTCCCCTAGAGCCAGGGCTGTTTATTTTCTTGGCTTAAAATGAGTTTGAATTTCATGCAAGCGTCTCTGGTTGAGAAAATACTAGGGGCTTTAAGTACTACTACGCACGTCAGACAAAAATAGTAACGTTGATTTTTCACTCGACTACATTTTGATTATATATGACATTTCAGCGCTTACTTCACTATTAATGAGTTATTTTTAGTCAGTAAATACACTTTGTGGGTGTTTCTCCGTAATTGGCGTGTAATGCCGGCTTAGAATAGCATCACCCCATTTCCCACCCGTGGGTGTCGTAAGAGGCGGCCGAGGAACTTGAGGGTTTCAGATGTATTACAACTTTTAGGCGACAGGCTGACAACCTGCACTATAGTGATACACAAAATTATCTCAAATGGCCCTCTATATTTGTCAGACGTGGCGACATCGACCGTATTTTTGCGGCCGTTAGCGCTCTGCTTAAGGCGTGATATATGTTCTCCTCATGATTCTGAACAACTTTTACTATGAGGCCACCTGCGAAATCGCAAAAAATGGGTGTTTGAGAGAGCTCGTTTCAGAGGCCAAGATCCTCTTTGGGTCGCTGAGTCAGCGGACAATGTTTCCAGCGAAGCAAATAGGTATCAAATTCACTCTCCCGTTAATATGAGCAGATTTAAATGTTGTAGAGTACGCAATTCATTCGTTACACTACACCTATTATTTAGCCTAAATTGTTTTATGTATTATGTTGGAAAGAACTGCAGAAATGTGACAAATTGAGGGATTAACCTGGTTTTTGGTTTCAATACGCTGTTTAAGGTGTTCAGAGTTTAATAGACATTTACATATATAGGGTGACCGGTAAATTGATGCATTCCTTTCAAGGGATGAACCAGCTCATGAAACTGAACAACATGCCCCACGAAACATAGGTCGAAATATGAAAAAAAATTTTGGTCCTCCCATACAAATTGACTTAGTCGGTCGGTAATTTTGTATGACTGCTCCAAATTTTTTTTTAATTTTTCGACCTATGTTCCATGGGGAAAGTTGTTCAGTTTCATGAGCTGGTCCATCCCTTGAAAGGAATGCATCAAATTACCGGTCACCCTGTATACATACGTATATCACGACTGTATCCCTTGCCTGGTAGGCAGAGCGTTAACAACCGTAAAAACACGGTCGCTATCGCCACAACTGAAAAATATTTGAGGGTCGTTTCAGGTAAGACGTATATCACTTTAATGACAGGTTGTCTGCCTGTCGCCTAAAATTGCAAAACACAAACCCTCGAGTCCGAAAATTAAATAAATACTCGTATCTCAAACAATTCACACAGCGCTATCTAGCCCCAAATTAAGCAAAGCTTGTACTATGAGTTATTCTATTGAAGAACACGCATCACATCGTCTATTTCAGTCCACTGTTGGACGAACAGGCCACCCCATGGGTATGATAAGACTAGATATCTCGTTTTCGCCATCTTTTTACAATCAGCCGCTCTTTCAAGTCACCATTTCATCTGACCGGAGGGCGTCCAATGCTATTTATAAACTTATTATAGTCTGTGGTTTTTATTTCAATAAGTAAATAGTGTTCTAGAAATAAATCTTTCATAAATTAATAGGCAGTGCTGAAAAACCATCATAATTTTATTCATCAAATTTTCACCTGTTTAAACACAAAAATTGCACAAGCGTAATTTTCCTTGAGCAATTTGATGTGAATCGAAATGGAACATTGGTTGGCACGAATAGATCTTTTAACAGGAAAATTTTAAATTTGCCTCGTAACGCCCAGATGCCTTTTAAAAGGTATGTAGCTCTATAGTAGCTCAGGCCCAAGCCTTTGAAAACATTACATTAGAAAGCTACTTAATAGCCTACTAACTTGGGCCTTATAGATTTGATATCAAATGCCTCAGTGAACGCCGTCTTATTTAGTTTAATCTATAAAATCTTAATAAACTAGGATATTTACTTTAAAAGTTTACATATTAAGGTTAAACCATATGGTTTATATGAGTTGAACCAGGATGCCCTAGAATTGCAAGTTTCCACGACGACGGGTGCTTATAAGGTTCAGTTTGCTTTCAAGAATCATACCTTTTAAAAGATAGTCGGGCCTTTATCTCAGAAAAACTCGCAGAGGTCTGGGCGTTAAACCTAAGGTTCACTTTTGATGCTCTCTGGAGACCACTGATCAGTATACAAAATAAATCCCAATGATGAAAGTATTTCTGTTCATTTGGACCCTGGACTGGTAAACGACCTGATTACTTACTTACCGTATTACAAGTTTCTTTGAAGATTAATGTATGTGTGTAATTTACCTGAAATCGAGAAACATTTTTTAGTCAAAGTTATAGAAATGTGGCCTGGTATTAAGCCAAAACTGCACTTGAAAAGACTACCAAAATGGGTCGTGAGATGAGATGAGTGAGAGACCAACAGAGTAGAGAGTACCTAAAAGCCAAAAGAAGTAAGCAAATTTATGTCTGAATTAACTCTTGCACGCAATATTTATTGCATTTGTATGATGACTAGCGGCCTGCCCCAGCGGCTGTGCCCGCTGCAACTCATTTTCCCGAGGGAATAAGGAATTTTCCTGGCGAGTATTATACATAAAAAGCTTTCTCTTGAATCACGCCATCTATTTAAAAAATCTGCATCAAAATCCGTTGTGTACTTCTAAAGATCTAAGCATACATACAGACAGACGCGAAAAGCGACTTTGCTTTATACTATGTAGTGATTGATAAAAAACAAACTTTGAGCGAGCAAGTCAAGCAGAACTGTCTAGCCGGGCAAAGTTGCAAAAGAGCTTCGAAAAAATCGATTATCGGTTATCGGCTCAAGTTATGACTCGATTAGGTTCCGGTTCCGGTACGAGCAAGTTCCGGAAGAGACGGCTAGTTTTAAACGTGGAACGCCGGAGTTCTGTTGAATTTTAAAATTGCCGCATTCAGTCGAGCATTTGATTTTGATGCGTTTTAGATCTTTCGTATTTGTAGGTTTTCAAGGTTATAGGATAGTTTTGAAATGATCAGTATCTTGGAAGCTTCACTACATAATATAAAGCAAAGTCGCTTTTCGCGTCTGTCTGTATGTATGTTTGCTTAAATCTTTAAAACTACACAACGAATTTTGACGCAGGTTTTTTTAATAGATAGACTGATTCAAGAGGTTTTTTTGTGTATAATACTTGCCGTGAAAAATCCTTATTCCCACGGGAAAATTACTGGCCGCTAGTAGGTTATAAGAATGGTGGTCCACGGATTCAAATTTTAGCGGCAAATATTCAAAAGCAAGAAACAGAGCTTCTGAAGATACTAGCAAGGAATGCTAAATATAGCTACTAGACTAGTTTTCCAGCGATGTGTCGCACCATTAGCAAAGAATACCAACTACCGGGTGTAAAAAAATTGCTGCAAAGATTTTATGGGGTGAATCAGCCCATGAAACTGAACTACTTTCCCAAAGACATAGGTCATACAAAATGAAGGGGTTCAAAGGAGTCAATTTGTATAGGAGGGCCAAAACTTTTTTCATATTTCGACCTATGTCCCTTGGAGGAAGTTGTTCGGTTTCATGGGCTGATTCGCCCCTTAAACAGCTAATATTTTTACACCTTATATACGTATAGGTTACTCTGTCTGTCTGTCTACGTATGTTTATATAATAAACGGGATTTTGGAAACGGCTACGATTTTTTAAATGGAATTTTGTATCTTTGGTGACGCTCGATCGAGAGAAATGTAAGTTATTTTCTAAAACACACATTAAACCAGAAACAATACCAAGTCTGTCTCCGTAAATTACGCTTCTCACTTCCATCAATGAATGGCTTCAAAAGCAGGTCCTTTGAAGAAAATTGTTTTACAGATTTTACTTCCGGGTCTTTGTAGTTTTGTATGCATGCTAGTGAGGACTAAGGCCCGTATTAATAAACCGTACTCAACTCAGAAATCCATCTCAAGAGCGATATTGACATATGTCAGGCAGTACTAATGACATCTCAAAATCGCACTCAGGATCAATCTCCGAGTTGGGTGCGGGTTTTAAATACGGACCTTAGAGTGTGATTGTATGGGAGTTTATTATTGAAATCCTCAAAAACATAGACTGCGTCATTATTGAAAAGCTTGGAACAATAGTTTTCCAGCATTTTGCCAAATCACCCACCCTTTTAGGCAATAAAAAACGAATAGGCAAAGTTTTTATGAAGTTGTTCCGTGACCACAGATTGTAAAAAGGGTAATTTGATACCATAAATAAGGGTGTGATACCACAGTAAATAACAACTTTCGTATTTAATTATGTTTGGCGTAAGAATTGGCTTTCCACGATTTAATATTCGATTGAAACAAACTTATCAATTTGGATTTTCTTACCTAGTGGAACAATATGTTTTGATTTTTATTTAAAGGAAAATTATATTTTTTACCCATTAAAAGAAACACAACATCTTTTCTAAAACTAGACTAAACTCTATAGTAAAAGGCGGTTAAAAATTATGACACTAGGGTTCATTGGGTCGTTGGACGACTCGGAGGTGTCCCACACGAAAAGTAGAACACTCTATGTAATTTTATTAGTAAGAAAAATCATGAAAGAATATTAAGCAAATATAATATACTGAATTGCCAATGATTCTAACCCACACACATCCATGTGTGGTTTTATTTAGACAACACTTTTAAGGCGGACACATATCTAATGTATCAGACAGATATATCAAAATCTAAATACCATTGTATTACATTTGTGATGACATAAAGCTAGAATAATATGATGATATATATATATATCTATGATGTTTTACATCGATCCCAAATCGCACTCTGTGAGTCCCTTGTTCGTTTTCAAGCTTTTATTCATTCCTAACGAAAATCGCGTTGGAAACAAATGAAGAAATAACTGGTTGAACTCATAAATAGCGGCTCGGTGGTTTCGTGTGACTTCGCAGTTGGATCCACATTTTTACGAGTTTACGACCACCAGTCTCGCTTTGCAAGTATTCTCAAACCCCTAAAGTGCAAAACGAAGAGTTTACACTTAAGTATAAAATGCTCCAGCTTTTACTAACAGGAGGTCATTCACCTGAATATTTTGGCAAATAATTTTCGCGGTATTTAAAAAAAAATGTAAAGATTATAATATTTAATATTATTGCTTAATTCCGAGTGTCCAAAACAGCTATTTGCACAATTACTTAAAGATCAATGAATTATCATTATCATGATCTCATTTCGAAATAACGTTACTTTTTCGAATATATCTATAGGTTGATAATAAAAAATAAGATCTTGCAAATAAATAATTAAGTACTTACGTATAAAAAAAAATTACGAAAATTATTAGCACAGGAAAGAAAAATTACCCTACCCAAGCAAAATTTTGGTATGCTATTAAAATTGCGTATGAGAAAAATTTACGAAAATTATGTGCACAAGAAAGAAGAATTACTCGTAACCTACCCAAGCAACATTTTAGCCTGCTACGATATTAAAATAAAAAAAATTCACGTTTTATGAATCGTACGTAAAACATAACTAGGCAAAACTGTGAATTTGGAGTTCCTGTTTTTAATTTTACTGAAACTCAAACATAACACACATAGGCCAAAATCATCAAACTCAAATGCACGAAAACAATGAATGATGAATGATTTCTCCGACCGATTTCGGCCATGGCGACCACTTTGACTCCTAATCAGATCGGCGCTGATGCGCCCGGAGATGGCTATTGTAGCCAATTTTGGCAGTAAACTCCCGTGCACAGAGTGGACACGCGAGTTTGCCATTTACATAATTATAGTTAATGGCGATGGGTGGACGGGCCTTCAGCTCACGAAAACAATATAATTTATTTAAAGCCAGTCAATCAGGGGTGTATTGTTTTGGCTTCATACCATTTTCCATTGTCACGTCAAAGGTTAAAACTCTACAAACGTGTAATTAAACTGGTGGATATCTAAATTAAACATTTTGGCTAAAATAATCTTGGCATCTTGGTCATTCAACTTTAACTTCAACATAATTTCAACAGTTATGGGCGTCCTTCTATTGGGGGATTTTCATATGGTTCCACTTCTGATGGTTGTGTAACGACCGCCGTCTAAGTGATCATAGACAGCAACCGGGACCTACGGCTTAACGTGCCATCCAAAACACGGAACCATCTTACTTATGGACAATCGGGTGGTTCAGTCCGCAATGTCCTAACCAGACTGGGAACAAATTCATAAAGTGATAAATATCAACTTTGTGAGTGACTCACCGAGAATCGAACCCGGAACCTTCTGCGTCAAAGGGAGGCACCACGCTTGGCAGGCAGATTGCCGAGCAGTACAATTGTAATCACTCACAGGGAAAGCCACTGCCCATTTCATAGATTCATCCTTTAGTCGCCTTTTAGGACACTCACGGGCAGAACTGGGGTGATGCTATTCTAAGCCGAAAGAGCGAAAATCAATTAAAATTGCAATAGATTTTTTTCGCCAATTTACGCAGTGTTGTGTCACGTCAAAGTGTTTGATGGTGTTTAAAAGTGTTGAGACAATGTTGAAGTGTCAGTTTTCTGAAATAACCTGTCCTGTCCCGTCAGTCAATGTCGTTTGAGAATTTGGAAAAATTGCAACAGAAAACTTAGTGGATTAATGAACATTAGATAGTCTGAAATTATACAGCAGTTCAAAATATTTCTGTTTCCATCCAGTACGTCGTTGTTTTATTTACAGATTTTATATTATGCAAGGGAATGAGATAATCTTTAACGCATAAAAAACTATTTCTGGAAAGTCAATTCAAGTGCGTCCAAGAAATAACAATATATCTTTCACTCTTCTGATGCATTTTGTCGTTTGCACTATATTATTGTCAGAATTCCAGTCAGTTAATAATGATTACGATTTTTCATAAAATCTATTTTCTACTTTCAATTGCTCTGCAAACGTAAGAAATAAAATGCATTTTCTTAGGTGATGCCACTTTTAATACATAAAACTTTTTTCTGGAACAGTTCCAAATCTCATCTGTTGTCTCATTTACAAACCAAATAGCTTGTGCTTTGTTCTTGATTTTTATTATGAAAGATTTAAAGTTTAGATTGGATTTTTTACATATTTTTCTTTTGTTTCAAGAATGTTCGTCTGGTGATAAAACTGACACTGTGTCTGATGATGCTGTCTCTTTATTGACCTTCAATAGTGCCAGGAAAAAGGGCCACGAAATTGGAACGACTTCGACTTGTCACTTTACAGCTGATCAAAGAATCTGACGTCGACAAAATAGTCTGCGATCTTTATGACGCAAGTTAATACTTCTAGCCGCCTACACACTTCCTTACGATTGAGAACATAAGTCTCATTTTACAATCTCATGCATATCAATACAAGTACGTATCTATCTACCTATAAAATATTTGTACATGTAATGTGTATCCAGGTGTAAAAATATATTCGAAATTTTGCATTGTAATAATTTAGGTTTTTGGTATAAGGTTCCATGGTGTAATGGTTAGCACTCTGGACTTTGAATCCAGCGATCCGAGTTCAAATCTCGGTGGAACCTGATTTTTATAGATTTTATCTGTTGTCAACGACAGTCTGCCAGCTAATTTTACATGATTAGCCAACCGGTTCCATGGTGTAATGGTTAGCACTCTGGACTCTGAATCCAGCGATCCGAGTTCAAATCTCGGTGGAACCTGATTTTTATAGATTTTATCTGTTGTCAACGACAGTCTGCCAGCTAATTTTACATGATTAGCCAACCGGTTCCATGGAGTAATGGTTAGCACTCTGGACTCTGAATCCAGCGATCCGAGTTCAAATCTCGGTGGAACCTGATTTTTTTTACGTTAATGTGTCTTGTATTTATCTTGTGTATTTCTGTTTTTGTGTCTTACAGGGTGTCCATTAAGTTCTCCTGTCATTATAGTGATACACATGTTTTCTGAACAACCTTGGAAAACAATCCTCAAAAATGTCAGACGTGGCGTTAGCGACCGTATTCTGGGCTGTGACCGTATACGGCTATTAACGCTCTGCCTACCCCGCAAGGGATAAAGGCGTGATATATGTATGTATGCATTAAGTTCTCTAGTTTTAATCTTTGATATTTCGAAAAGCACGGTTTGATTAGCTAATGCCTTTAGTTTTGCAATGAGTTATTTGGCTTTCGAAATAATAAAGAATAAGCAAAAAAATATTTGGATAGGTAGTTTAATAGAACTGAGGTAAACGTAAATTGAATTTTCTAGCCCATAATATTCATGCGTAAAAATCGTCGAATCTTAACCTTTAGAAAATAATTGCACTTTACTTCTACTTGAGATAACACCCACATAACCTAACCTGCCAAATAAGGCTCCTTATTTGGCAGGTTACCAAATAAGGCTCAATGCACACGGAAAACGGAAATAAAGCGGTGCATCGATTTGTCAGGTTATGTTCGCAATTCGTTTCGCGTCTTGTTCAGCGCTCGAGTGCATTTTTCATGTGTAAACGGTATTGTGCTTTATTTTTCAAAAGCAGTCGCTGTATTATTCACGGTGACGACTGAATTCAACATCTATTGCTGGTTTGATTTGAAGCACCATCACAGATTGAGATTTCAAGCAGCAATGGTCGTGAGAACGCAAGTAAAAGCATACGGAAGAAAATCGTACCAGCATTGAAATAAATTGATACGGATGCTCAAATGTTTCTTCCCTTGTAGAGATTGATGGGATCCACGGAGTAGAGATATTTCTTTGGTAGATCGTTATCTTACAAGGAAAGCTACATATAGGTAGGTACTTTTTGTTACCATAAGGCACTAAATACTATACCTACTAGTACTACTACTACCTATACTTCCTACCTACCTATATCTAATAATAAAGAGAAAGAGAGTCGGGTACAATTAAATTTGGTTTTATCTTCTACTGAAACTGTAGGTATAAGGGTCGAAGGACCGTAATAGTAGATTACGTACTGAGGTATGTAAGCTATCAATAACAACCGAGGTTTTTTAACGCCCGAGCGGAGCGAGGGCGGTACCTTTCCGAGGTTGTTATTGATGTTGCATCCGTGGTACGTATACTGCTTTACATATCGAATGAAAAAAGAGTAAAATAAAGCGATAAATACAAGAAAACGATCCATAAATGATGATTGTATCGTCTGCTATTCAAATTGCACCACTAAACTTTTTTTTCTATGATTGAAAAATATTGAATTAATATGAAAGAAAAGTATCCTAACATAAAGTAGACATTTTTCTGATCGTAGGGATATTAGTAATTTTTACTTTTGTCATTGTAATATTGAGTAATAATTCGACAAACTCATTTGTTGAGGTTATAAAAATACAGATTAAAAATATAATTCCTGCGTTCAAGCAACACAATGCGTAGCGGCCAGTTCGAAATTTAAAATCGTATACAACTAATTGGATGCAACTCCTATTAAAAATAAGAAGAAATTGATTTTAACTTTTTAATTGCCGCGATTCTTTTGGTTCTTTTTCTAGTTCCATATTTAAAATTACTTACAGGCTTAGTTTTAAAACCTCGCCTGTAAGTTGAACTTACAGTTCGTGTTTTTTGTCAGTAATGACCTACTTTCAGAGCATGAGATATGTAAAAATACATGTTTTATTCAGCCTTTTTAAAAAAGTAGGACCATTATTTACACACAAACATAACAATCGTAAAATTACGGTCGTTATCGCCACGTCTGACATGTATTGAGGGCCCTTTTCGATGATACATGCATCACTGTAGTGCTAGGTTGTCAGCCTGTCGCCTAAAATTGTAATACACATGAAACCCTAGAGTCCCTTAGTTGCCTTTTACAACACTCACGGGAAGAAATGGGGAGATGCTATTCTAAGCCGGCATCACACGGCGAACTTTTACTGTAGGTATCTGTAAGTAGGTAGGTATAACAGTTGATGGACAGTGAAAAAATATCGTCCGAGTGGTGAAATAACCTTAATTGTTCATACAAAATTCGGAATTTTAAAATATAGTAGAAACACTATTTAATGACTTAAAATCTTCATTTCGAATATTCATTCCAGCAAGCACGTTACACTTTGCATGTGATATCCCAAAAGGTTATACATATCCGAATTCCGGGACGTTCTGTATTCAATTTGGTAGTCAGCCGTCATATTACCATTTCACGAGTAGAGGAGCACTATTCAATTATGTCGTGTAATAGTACACTTCGTGTTATTTCGCTCGGGACTCAAATTACATATCCATTTTCCAGGAAAATCTGTTTCGTTTTGGATGTTGGTTATTTCCGACCTTTCCGACAGTATTTTGAATCGCTATTTTTAGTCGTTTGTTATTATTTGTGATCCTAAAAATTTAAGCTCAAAATATTTATTTCCTAGCAGGAATTAACAAGATTGCTGAGTATGCCGAGTGATGCCGGCTTAGAATAGCACCAGCCGACATCCTACACGCGGGTGTCGTATGAGGCGACTAAAGGACTCGAGATTATTGGTGTACCTATTACAATTTTTAGGCGACAGGCTGACAACCTATCACTATAGTGATACAGATGTTTTCGGAAACAACCTTGGAAAACAATCCTCAAAAATGTCAGACGTGGCAGTAGCGACCGTATTCTTACGGCCGTTAACGCTCTGCCTACCCCGCAAGGGATAAAGGCGTGATATATGTATGTATGTAATAAACAAGATTCTCTTTAATAAAGTCACATTTTAATACATTGTACTCAATTAATAATACCCCAATACCGCCCCCGGTACCACTGGAGAGACGTGGTAGAGGCTGACCTGCGCGATCCTCGAGTCAGCAATTGGCAGGAGATTTTACAGGAAAGGGATCAGTGAGACAGCTCGATTCGGAGGCCAAGATCCTCTTTGGCTCGCTGAGTCAGCGAAGTCAGTTAGTTGCTGTCTATGATCACTTAGACGGCGGTCGTTACACAACCATGTCAGAAGCCTGCTACTTGTAGAAGACGGTTGAAAAATTCTGACACTAGGGTTCATCGGGTCGTTGGACGACTGGGTGTCCCACATGAAAATAAGAAAAGGAAGTTAGTTCAATAATAATACTTAGAGGAAATATAGTTTTTTTTTGCCTCCAAAATCCGAACCGAATACTCCGAAAGTAACTGATAATTGGCAAATATCTACCACATGGAATGAAATACATCATGACAGACACTTCAGTATACATACATACATATCATTATCACGCCTTTATCCCTTGCGGGGTAGGCAGAGTGGTAACGGCCGTAAGAATACGGCCACTATCGCCACGTCTGATTTTTTGAGGATTGTTTTCCAAGGTTGTTTCAGAAAACAGGTGTATCACTATAGTGTCGGGTTGTCAGCCTGTCGCCTAAAAATTGTAATACACCAATACTCTCGAGTCCCTTAGTCGCCTCTTACGACACCCGCGGGAAGTATGTGGGGTGTTGCTATTCTAAGCCGGCATCACACGGCACCTCAGTATTCTATACTACATTCTAACCTAACCTTACTGATTCACTGGAACATGATACTAAGTCACTCATGTGGTCTATACGTCACATGCATCAAACTAACACACCTTTGGGACACCCTGTATACACTCACAGTGCAATATTGATGTTAACATTATGGAAACTCGATGGGCAAATGTTCAGAAATGAGGGCTAAATTAGCTGGCAATACAGGTTTGGATGCAGTTACAATGACACACAAACACACAAGGATATAGGTACACACTGAAACATGAACAAAAGAAAGTACACGTAGTCTAGACAGAAGATAGGCGGTTAAGCGTCCCGGGTTCGATTCTTAGCAGAGCACACAAAATGATGATATTTACCAGTTTGTAAATTTGTTCCCAGTCGTGTCGTACTAAGAAGTCAAAACACACACACAAATCACGCCTATATCCCTGGCGGGGTAGACAGAGCGTTAACGACGGTGAAATCACGGTCTTTATCGCAACGTCTGACAATATTTGAGGGTCGTTTCAGGTAAGTTATGTATCACTATAGTGCCAGGTTGTCAGCCTGTCGCCTAAAATTGCAATACACATGAAACCCTCGAGTCCCTTAGTCGGCTTCTACAACACCCACGGGAAAGAAATGGCATCACAAGGCAAACATTAGCAGGAAATACAAATTAATGGAAATTTCACCACAGCATCGACCATGCTTTTGTCAATGCGATGCTAGCTCTTAAATTAATGACGATGAGGACCAAAACAGAAAACTACATAATTATCATCATCATTTGCCTGCCCTTGTACCAATTCATTTGGGGTCGGCGCAATTTCTTCTTCTTTTCATATCTATCAGCAGTCAAATCCTCATTTATGCCCTTTTTGTTCATGTCGTCTAATCTACATAATCAACACAAAAAATACTTACATAGTACCTTCTTAGAAGATTGAACGTAAATTTTCCTCGGACTAAAATCACGCTAAACATTATGCCGGCGTAACCATGTCATGTCTTACGTAACTTCATAACTATGCGATATGTAAATTTTCATTACTCTTGTGCTCATAAACGCTTGCCTCCCTTTACTGCAGGAAGCTGCGGTAAGGCCCCTTTTAAAGTCAATTGCGCTTTTAGTGTAGTCTTTAAAGTTTTAGTCGTGTTTTCTTTACGCTGTCGGGGAAATCTTTTTAAAATAAATTATGTTGTAATACGCTTTTCTCTTCATTCTTAGCTGTAGGAAAATAAGTACCTACTTGTTACTTACTAAACAGACTTTAGGCAAAGAATACTTTTAGATACTCGCTCTTTAGGTATATTTGGTAACAATAGTACTTTTAGTGACTAGGTTCTACTTAGAGTTACCCCTTCAGTCCGCTCCGTTCTTCCCAGAACAACCCTAGTTCGCCGAAGCGTGATTGGCCTGTTTTTTGAACAACAATACAAAATAATTTCAGTTGAGCCCTCTCTTCCCATTAACCAACCAACCGGCATAGTTTTGATGGCCAATCACATTGACCGACACAAAAAATCGAATTAGCCTTTTGTAGAATCGGCTAATACGAGATACCTTTCATCTGCCTACCTTTGTCTAATTCTCTCGTTTTGTGAGTCGTACTGTCGAGTTAAAGTATCCATAATATATAACTTATCTAACTGAATCATTCCTTACCTACTTATTGTATGCAGCACTGTGGTTTTCGCAACCTGTTTAAGATTTTTCCGCCGCTAGTTTTATTGAACTTCGTTATTGGTTTATTTACGTTAGCCAGAAAAACATCTCGCCTAAACAACTAAGCAAAAACCATCCTAACCATTTGCTCCCGAGGAATCCAGAAAAGTTAGTTATTCTAGGTTATTCTCGTTCTCGATATCAGGAGGAATTTAATCACCACGTTTCCAGTTTTTTGTAGAGTACAAAAAAAAACGTCGACAAAGTTCGCCATAATAGTTCATCTCATTCCTTTTGCTTTGACAGGGCTGCCTGTCTATTGTCTTCTGTGAAGTATGAGGGTTCTTCGGGTATTTCAGCAGAGATTAAGGAAACACTTCTTATCACCAGATGATTTAATGCAAGAATGACATACCCTCACAAAAAGTAGTAAAATATAATTAAACTTCTACCCTACATATATTACATCTTCGAGGGAGGAATAGGTGCTTATAGCCGACTCTGAAAGGGCCATCGACGTAGAGACTCTAAACTAGCCGAATAATTCGAATACTTGAACAGACTTTATGTGAAATCTACTTCTGCAAAGATGTAGAGCTAGCCACAAACTCCTACGCTATGTTATGCGAGCGTCACTACCCAGACCCTGAGAGGTATGCGATACTGAATTTTGAGGATAAGTCTGAAGAATTCTGTCCTGATTGGCAAAAAAAACCAGTCCTCAAAAATCGTTTGGTCGAAAAGCCATATTTATTCGTGTCAAAGCTGTTGACGGCGTCTATTTAAGGGTTAGACAATAATGGATACACCAAAAAAAAGCCATGCCGGCTTAGAATATCATCACCCCAAATCCTTCCCGCGGGTGTCGTAAGAGGCGACTAAGGGACTCGAGAGTATTGGTGTATTACAATTTTTAGGCGACAGGCTGACAACCTGTCACTATAGTGATACACATGTTTTCAGAAACAACCTTGGAAAACTACCCTCAAAAATGTCAGAAGTGGCGATAGTGGCCGTATTCTTACGGCCGTTAACGCTCTGCCTACCCTGCAAGGGATAAAGGGATATATAAAGGGATATATATGTATGTACAATAATGGATTTTCTGGTGCTCCACAATATAACAATATATTTTCTGTTGCTGTAAAATTTACCCAACCCTACGCAGCTTGCTGGGCGGCAATTTAGAAAAATTCCCAAGTTCGCAACGCTTAGCTATGAAAATAAAACGCAGAACTTTAAAGTGGGGAACACAATACTCTTTGCTGTTTAGTCCTGTCGACCCGCCAAGAATTTAAAACGCTGCTTAATTAAAATGTAGTTGTACCACTTAAAGAACTTTTCCTGGTAGCCGGCCT
The DNA here is from genome assembly GCA_029255805.1 of Keiferia lycopersicella. Lineage (NCBI taxonomy): Eukaryota > Metazoa > Arthropoda > Insecta > Lepidoptera > Gelechiidae > Keiferia > Keiferia lycopersicella. The sequence goes on from JARACZ010000017.1 coordinate 3,587,848, forward strand.
GCTTAACTTGGTTGCATATTCATAAACAATTTACCATCCGGCGTATAATTATGCTGCTCATTAATTTCGGAAATGTTGCTTAGTCAGACTTCTTATGAAGCGGGTTAATGAGCTAAGGAGAAATACTTAGTTTTTCGCGTGGTGAAAAAGGTGGAAACATTACAATTGGTGTATTGTTTCAGGCTACGAACTGGTAAATTTCCGACAAGGTATAATGAAAAAGGATCATCTAAGGACACCACAAGAACAAGAAGAACAGATAGAAGAATGCTCTTAAGTAAAAGACTTATAACAAAACTTTTAAAAATAAGGTTTTCACTTCTTTAGGTCTGCTGTAAAATGATACTTTTTTCAAATTTTCTTGTGTCATGTCTTTTCATATTCACTTGTGTACAAGAAATTGTTTAGTAAAAAATAAGGTTTCAGCCCGTCAGTGATATATTTGAGAGTAGGTACAGACGTGAATAACACGATACCATACTGTTTCTTTGTTTCCATTTGTACCTCGATAGCAAAAAATGTAAACGGTTTATGCCATGAGTTTGCATGTTGTTACCATGGGAAGATACAGGTGCGCAGGTAATTCAATTTCAACTTCACCTGTCTTTGGTTCAGAATGTGAAGCGGCTCAAAGCGCTTCAATCAAACCGTGGAAAATGAGTTTTTGCTGTTTACCGTTTGAACTCATCACTCGAGCTTTAATTGTGTGTCCTTCCGCGTAATTTTTGTAAACGATATTGAGCATTTACTCAGTATGTTTATAGATAAGATTAGACATCAGCTTAAAGCAGTCCACTGGCATATGCCTCCCCAGGGTACGCCACTAGGAACGATCGCCCGCTCTCGCTACCCAGTCGCTACTAGCTTCTCTCTTTAAGTTGAGTCAAGGCAAGTTAAACATCCATGTAAAATAAAATAACAGCTATATCATTCCACTACTAGAGATTAGCGTTGCCGCTCGATAGTGGACTATCGATAGACAATCGATAGTCTATCGATAGTTTTTCGATAGTAAGAACTATCGATTTTTAATCGATAGTATCGATACGTAGTATCGATTGTTCAGAATGAGGCAATACTATCGGTCAGCTTCGATAGTATCGATACTATCGATAGTATCGAAGCTGACAATCGAAAAAACAATCGATAGTATCGATAGTATCGAAGCTGACAATCGAAAAAACAATCGATAGTATCGATAGTTTTGGTCTATCGATAGTCGGCCGATGAGCGATAGTATCGTTCAGTCAGGTATGAATTATTTATTTTACATACATATAATTATCATGACTTTATCTCTTGTGGGGTAGACAGAGCGTTCACGGTCGTAAAATTACTCAGTAAAGCGACAGTAATCATTACTGTCGCTTGCTATCGCCACGTCTGAGGGCCGTTTCAGTATATATTATAAATATTCTAAATATATATTCTAAAAACAGAGGTTTTTATTATTTATAAATGTCAAGTACAATAAATTATCATAATGTCAACTTAAAACTAAAATAAAATAAAAATACAAATAGAAGCTACGAAAGGTAGCCTAGTCAAATAAACCCCCGCACAGTGTCCCCTGACCAAACGTGCCCATAACACTAGCCGCGTTGCCCCTTTGGATTGCCAGGGAAATTCGCTGAGCCACGAAATAACACGATCGTGGGTCACCACCCCTATCTCTCAATCGCTGTCCGATGTCGGCGATCAGTTTTTTGGCTTCTGAGCCCCACGGACCAGAGGTTTCCACAGCAAAAGGCACAAAATCATACACCGACTCCAAGGCAGAATATTTGGCATGCTTGCTTCGGGCCGCCGCCTCAGCTGCTGCACCAGCACACTTCTGGGTACCGGCAAGATGGCATGCTGCAAATGTGCAAACGCAAGTAGCGTCCCAAATGAGGCAACGTCCTTTCTGCCAAGGAATCAGTGTAAGACCATCCGGCCTCTAAATACAATTGCTCATGCCCTAAGCTACCCTAGCTAAGTTAAAAAAATAATAATAAAAAATTAATAGCCGAAAATGGCTATGCTGAAATAAACATAAAATACAATTTAATCTAAATACAGTAGATAATTCTACCTGTTTCGTCATTTAAAGTCAACTTTATACATTTAAAACTACTCCCATGGAGATTTATCCTGCATATAATCAGATATTTCATAATAGCCTTTCTTGTACAATTTTTGTTTTATTACTTTATGGCGGGTGACAGGATGAATCCAGGTGGTGTCGGGAAAAGGGTAGCTACCCGCCTGGCCGGGTGTTGTGGCCAGGGGACCGACGGGTCCATCTGGATTGGATTGGAAGTTGTATATATGCGTATTGCGTTGCGCGGTGAACACTTCGATATCGCGTTTCAGGCCCATTGTTCTGTCACGTGGCGCCATCTCTCCGATATGTTGAGAACTCCTGTTGCGTCTTGTATGCATGTGAACCACTTGAGTGAGCTTCATGTTGTAGCCACCAGAGGTCGCTTCAACTTGACATGACAGGTGATGCGTAGGTATCTATTGTGATACATCACGTGATGCGTCGATTTCATTCTCCTGTCATATCCATACAATTTTTTTCCCGCACGCACGCAGACGCAGGCGCACGCATCTAGTGTGCAAATGCCTTTAAAACAATAGGTGTATTTTTATGTATCTAATTGTATAACTAATTCATTCATTGCTAAATACTATGGCTATGAATTTACTTTAATTATTAAATATTAGAAAATCTTTTAAAATAATCAATATACAATAATTAACCCATTAGCCGTGGGATGCCGGCTAAGAATAGCATCATCCTATTTCTTTCCCATGGGTTTCATGTGTATTGCAATTTTAGGCGACAGGCTGACAACCTGTCACTTTAGTGATACGCGAATAACTGAAAGGGCCCTCAGACGCGGCAATAGCAAGCGACAGCAATGATTACTGTCGCTTTACTGAGTAATTTTACGACCGTGAACGCTCTGTCTATCCCACAAGAGATAAAGTCATGATAATTATATGTATGTAAAATAAATAATCCATACCTGACTGAACGATACTATCGCTCATCGGCCGACTATCGATAGACCAAAACTATCGATACTATCGATTGTTTTTTCGATTGTCAGCTTCGATACTATCGATAGTATCGATACTATCGAAGCTGACCGATAGTATTGCCTCATTCTGAACAATCGATAGTATCGATAGTATCGATACGATTGTATAGGGGTTTCGACTAGAGATGGACCTCCTCCTATTAGAAGACATTTGCCAAAACTTTGGCAGGCGTTAGAATGGCGACGCTACATTCGCGGGCAAGCTTCTGCCCATTCCTTTTGCTTTATACAACACCTTCTAGTAGAATTGGGGTGATGCTAAATGGTAAACGGTCGCTAGCTTTAGATGGCCTAAGATATCTATGTTGGTCTAATCTCATCTGGATACAACTCAAACTGTAGACTACAAGCCTACAAGCAAAATTCATTGTAAGTACATTGCTAGTACAAGTTCATTGTAAGTACAAGCTAGTTTACTAATAATGGAGTCCAAATGGCTTAGCGGCTACGCATGAACATCCAATTTTGCCTGTAGAAAACTTGTAGCCTGTAGTTCGACAATACTGGTTGGTGGTTTTATACGGGTTAGTTCTTTATATTGTTTTCGATTAAAACACCCAGCAAATACCTATCAAAAACAATGGCCACAAGCCTGTCGACCGTGTAATTGTTAACTCGATACCAGTCCACCTGTTGCCTATTGAAAACTAAAACCGATAGGATTTTGTAAAAAAAAGCGAACTGAATTTTTCAGACCGTCGATTTTTGGAGTTTGTTATAGTTGATAATTTGTTTATTCCTGAGCTTATCATGAAATCAGATCCCAGTCTACAGCAGTTAGAAAATCCTACTTACTATTATAAAGGCGAAAGTTTGTAAGTATGGATGTATGGATGTATGGATGTTTGTTACTCTTTCACGTAAAAACTACTGAATGGATTTGAATGAAACTTTACCACAATATAGCTTATACATCAGAATAACACATAGGCTATAGCTTATACGAAGACGGGACGAACCTGAAGTCCACGCGAACGAAGTCGCGGGCAAAAGCTAGTATACAAAATTATGACTTGATTTATATAGAACGGAACGTATCCAAGGCAAGAAGGCCGCAATTTTGCGAATAGCAAAAGTTTTAGACTCGAAACCAGATAATGCCCCTGACTAACTTACATACATTCAGTAAAAAGCTATGATGAGTTCGGTTGTAATACACGTCTACAACAGCCACAAAAGTCCACTGCTGGACAGGGGCCTCCCCTGTTGGGGGTATTTGCCATTCTCACCACGCTTGGTAGGGGGATTGACGAGCGCAGTGCTTGGTGATGTAGATCTTCAAAGGTAACGCTATTGCCCATCCCCTGCATTCATCCCTTAGTCGCCTTTTACACCCACGGCTTGAAACGGGGTGATGCTATTCTAAACCGGCATCATACGGCACACACGTCACGCAGGCAATACACGTCTAGCATTGAAGAATAGGTAGTAGGTACACTTCTCGAGTGTCTATCTATATATCGTATTATTGTTACACTTGATTGTTCAGCAGCAAACAATATCGAGCAACGGAACGTGTCCAAGACAAGATGGCCGCATTTAGCGAATAGCAAACGTGCTGAAGCCCTTGAGGTTACGCGGCAAGAATCACTATACAGGGTGAAAAAATATTAGCTGCAAATATTTTAAGGGGTGAATCAGCCTATGAAACTGAACAACTTTCCCTAAGAAATATAGGTCGATATATGAGAATTTTTTCGACCTTTTATACAAATGAACTTGGTGGGTTGATAATTTTATATGCTAGGTCAATTTTTTTTCATATTTCGACCTAGATGTTTCTTGGGGAAAGTTGTATTTCGATAATATGTTTCCTTTACAGATAGGTAGTTTAAAAAAAATTTAACTGTCAAGGCCTACTTGAAACATTTTGGTCGCCTTTCTTCGAATGAATTTTACTAGCTTTTAGGACCAACTAAAGACTAGTGTACCTATTCAAACAATAGAAGCTTTGCCGCAGTTTTATCAGAATTCACTGTCAACTAAAATCAACTAGTTACAACTAGTTCCTCATCCGACTTTTGCCTAGATTTAGGGGACTCAGTTTTTTCATGGGCGCTACCATCAGGAGTTTCCGAAAACAAACATTCACACAAAACAAGCATTTCCTTGAACAATAAACAGTTTTACTGCACATTTCATGCTCGATAAATTATAATACCCTTAACGGTATAAATTACTGCGAACAGTGCCGTAAACACGATGAGTGTTTTCCAAAATTTCTCTTTCAGTCGTTAAGTTTAATTGTAGTTGCCGCGTGGTGCCGGCTTAGAATAGCATCAGCCTAATTATATCCCAGCGTGTCTAAGGCGACTTAAAGATGAATGGGCAGCAGCGGTCCCTGTGAATTCTTGCACTGCACTCGCCGATACAGCTGCCAAGCGTGGTAAGTTTGGCAAATATCCTCTAAAGGGGCGCCTTTGTCCAGCAGTGGACTGTAATTGCTTTTGTGGTAGTAGCTTTGGCAGTAGTAGTAGTACTTAGTAGTATTACAACAGCAGTAATAGTAGTATTAGATCAAAATATAAATATAAAAATTATTCCAAAAAAATGCCGTGTGATGCCGGCTTAGAATGGCATCACCCCACATCCTTCCCGCGGGTGGCGTAAGAGGCGACTAAGGGACTCGAGAGTATTGGTGTATTACAATTTTTAGGCGACAGGCTGACAACCTGTCACTATAGTGATACACATGTTTTCTGAAACAACCTTGGAAAGCAATCCTCAAAAATGTCAGACGTGGCGATGGCGACCGTATTCTTGCGGCCGTTAGCGCTCTGCCTACCCCGCAAGGGAGAAAGGCGTGATGTATGTATGTATGTATGTATGTATTCCATAAAAGTTTGCTACGTTTTTTACCTCCCAATATAAATATATTATATTGAGATATATTTTTTTAAGACAATTTCTTCAGTTTCGAAGGCTAGTACTCTTCGTTCTAAACGCTCGAAAAAGAAATTTTTGATAATCCCTAAATTTTCTTTCATTTCGAATGCTACTTGTATTACAAATAGAAATGAGCAATCTCGGCAGAAAGCCTTTTATCCAGTTCCACTCTCCAATAAATCTTTGTAGGAGAACCTAAATCCATCATAATAATCTTCAATATCTTTACGATACAATTTTCCACGACGCGGAAAATCACAAGGCTTTCACACTTAGTCACTTACTTCCGTTTCCGTTATCAATGGACGAACGGGCAAACATTTTTCTGTAGACATAAATATAGAAATGTGCCAACATTGGGCTGATGTGGTGGCGACTGTTTTGATGCCCATTGCTTCGAAAAATTACTGACCGAAAAGTAATGTATTTTTGAATGTCCGAACTAAGAATGCACATACACATATCACGCCTATTTCCCTGGCGGGGTAGGCAGAGCGTCAACAACCATAAAATTACGTTCGTTATCGCTACGTCTGACAAATGTTTCAGATAAACCGTGAATTACTTTAGTGATAGGTTGTCAGCCTGTCGCCTAAAAACGAACTAAGCAACTTTTGTCAATTGGGCTACACATACTAAAAACGGATGTAGAAATCAGATTTACTTGTGTTGTGGCATATTTCGAAAATTTTACAGGTACCTTCTTATTAGCAGGCTATATTGTTGCCTAAAATGCGATAAAAAACCAGGTCTGAGAAAAACTATTCTTGATTGACTGGCCATAGCCTGATCATGCTTGGCAGATGAGGGATGAATGTCAAATGTCAAATAAGCCTTATACTGCGCTTGCGGATTGAGTGCAGGTTTTAATTCATCTCTCATCTTTTAAGACACTCAAATGTAGAATTGGTGTGATAATATTCTAAGCCGGCAACGAACCGACTCTTCAATGAACAGCACAAAAGCGAATGCCATCAATTTGATAGAAACTGCTAGATAGGACGTGGGTGGAATAATCGATGTACGCGGACAATAGCTCACTGTCGGCATTGACTTTATAGAGGCTACGGGAAATAGCTCGGATTCCGGAATGACAAGTTTTTACGGTAGTATGCTTAAATTGCCGTGCCGTGTGATGCCGGCTTAGAATAGCATTACCCCATTTCTTTCCCGTGGGTGTCGTAGAAACCGACTAAGGGACTCGAGGGTTTCATGTGGATTGCAATTTTAGGCGACAGGCTGACAACTTGTCACTATAGTAATGCACGACTTATCTGAAACGACCCTCAAACATTTGTCAGACGTGGCGATAACGACCGCAATTTTATGATTGTTTACGCTCTGCTTACCTCGCCAGGGATATGGGCGTGATAAGTGTGTGTGTGTATGTGTGTAGAGCACCCAATATCAGTCCCAAAATTGAATCCCAGTTAATATTATAGGGGCAAATTTACCTATTAGATACGCTTCGGTACATATTCCAATACCATGATGGTAGTACGCAAACTAGTCTAAATCATAATTCAATTACTTACCTCTAATATAATTAATTTGTACAGCTATGTGTTACCTTGCATAACCTTTAGGATCAACGACCAAACAGTCTAATAGACGCCCAATGTGCCCATTTTTCCAACAAACCAATTCTGACAATAACCTGAATAAATGACACTACAAGTGCACACAATGTCAACATGGCCCCAAGTCTGCTATTTTTTGTCATTGTAACGCCATCAAAACTCAACCGTCATTCCGTTGCGATTTTCTATACTTCAAACTGTTAGCAGACTACGAAATGACCGAAATCATCCAACTGAGATCCAATCGACATCCAACTGAATTGATTTTCATTTAGCAGACTTAGGGCCTAGGAATACAGATTGCTTAGGTACTTACCTTAAAGCCCAATAGGTACACAATTACTTACTTTATTAGGCTTACAATTTAAGAAAACCGCAATCAGGAACGTATCTTTCCCTGGGCTACCGTGGGCTTAATTGTTGTCTATCCCGGTAGAGAGATGTAGCCATACCACGCATTATTGGCCTAGGTACACTCTCATAATTTCGCAGGCCACATTAAAGCCGCTGTACCCCAGATGGAAGAGGCGTCACCATTGAAGTTGCAGGTTCAAATCATGCCTACTGTGGTCCAGTTTGCCGGTTTTCTAAAAAGGAATATAGATCTTATATCTTGCCAGAAAGCATTATTCTTTAGTGTGCCGTCTACAAGGCTGTGTCATCGTTGCTTAGAACCAAAGCAATATTGGTATTATGTGAATCAACTATTAGATTTGAATAGTTTCCCAACAACTTAGTACAGATTATAGTGTTGTACAAGGATAAAACAGAGTCTTACGAAAACATACATACATCTACTCACATATCATGCCTTTATCCGTTAACAGCCACAAAAATACGATCGATATCACCACGTCAGATAAGTATTGAGGGCCCTTTCAGATGATTTGTGTATCACTGTAGTGAAAGGTTGTCAGCCTGTCGCCTAAAGTTGTAATACACATGCAACCCTCGAGTCCCTTAGTCGCCTCTTAAGACACCCACGGGAAGGAAAGGGCTTGATGCTATTCTAAGCCGGCATCACACGGCATAACAAAGAAATTTATGAAAACGTAACATAATATTTATCCGAATGAATAAAGTAGGTCCATGTCCAGCAGTTGCCGTGTGATGCCGGCTTAGAATAGCATCACCCCACATCCTTCCCGCGGGTGTCGTAAGAGGCGACTAAGGGACTCGATGGTATTGGTGTATTACAATTTTTAGGTGGCAGGCTGACAACCTGTCACTATAGTGATACACATGTTTTCTGGAACAACCTTGGAAAACAATCCTCAAAAATGTCAGACGTGGCGATAGCGACCGTATTCTTACGGCCGTTAACGCTATGCCAACCCCGCAAGGGATAAAGGCGTGATATATATATGTATGTATGTATGTCCAGCAGTGGGCTATTGTTTGTTGCTGTTGATCTGGTTACTGTTAATTTAAAAAAGGCTATTTTGTAAGACTAGAAGCTCTAACAAAATAGCATTTCTTTATCTGAATCTAGCTGATTAAATGTAGCCAAAAAGTTACATGTAATGCTGAAAAAATAAAAAACTACTTCATACAAGCTCGTGCTAATTTCCCAACCGCAAAAAACTGGTAAGCGTTTTTCGGGGAAGAATCTAAATGCATTAAGGGCACCCGAACCGATAAAGACAAATCGTTCCGATCATTATCAGCCGGAACGAATTCAATTTAAACAATCCCAATGAGGAGCAATCTTCAGAGTCTGCCACAGAGTACGTTAAAGAGATGTATGTTTACCAACTAAGCCGTGTGATGCCGGTTTAGAATAGCATCACCCCACATCCTTCCCGTGGGTGTCGTAAGAGACGACAAAGGGACTCGAGAGTATTGTGTATTACAATTTTTAGGCGACAGCCTGACAACCTGTTACAATAGTAATACCCATGTTTTCTGAAACAACCCTGGAAAACAATTCTCAAAAATGTCAAACGTGGCGATAGCGACCGTATTCTTACGGCCGTTAACGCTCTGCCTCCCCGCAAGGGATAAAAGCGTGATATATGTATGTTTGTTTACCAACACAGACCAGAGAAGTCATCATGCGCCTCCGTGTTTATCAGTGAGTGAGAAGAAGAGGGTTAATGGTTCGTTCTACTGCTTTTTCGTGTGGGGCACCAACGACCTGGCGAACTTTAGTGTCAAAGTTTTTCAACCGCCTACTATAACTAGTAGGCCCCTGAGTTATCATAGAAATCTGTGTTCTATCTGAGTTATCATAGACAGCAACCGGGATCGAAGCCTTAACGTGCACTTCGAAAAACGGAATCTTTTTTTTCGGACAATGCTTTGGTTTAGCCTGGTGAGGCGGTGTCGTTAGGCGTGCACTGCTTGCTGTATGTTTTTTTTTTATTTTAATATTTCCAAAATGTTTGGGCTAAACACTGGCGTAGTCATGTCAAAGAAAGTGTTTACTAAATGTGCTATAATGTACCTGTAAATAAGTGTCGACTATCTTACACCTTCTAGAATAAATGTAATGTTGTAACAATTTTTTCATGAACCATTATGAAATAGCAAACTATCGATAAGTTTGTAAACGGTCACATCCAAGTGACCAACCACCTGACCAACCTAGAGACCAACCAACTGACCAACCTAGTGACCAACCGACTGACCAACCAACTGACCAACCTAGTGACCAACCCAGCAAGCCCACGCGGCGCTAATGGCGGCCCGGGGCGGGCAGTGCCACATTACACATATTATATCAGTAGACAACAGATGTATTTAGAACAGCTAAAAGGTTTTCAAAAGACACTAACATTCTACTGAAGCTCTTTTTTGCTGTAGACGTACGAAACGGAGCCGGGATTCCCAATAAATATGCAATGAACCGGTTGAACGGAACGAATCAATCTTTCTATGCCAACATGAAGTGTATTTTTTATCACATTAATAGTGAAATTGTATACCACTAGCGGCGGTTTCACCATCTGCCAAATTTCGAGCCATTTTCTTTCTCTGATCTTGACTAAAGGTGTAAAGGTGTGTAAAATGGATTACTATACTACGTACCAGCAAAAGTGCGTCTTGACGCTTATAGAAACTATTGCTATGAAGCAATTTTTTATAGCTAAGCTAGGCTTGTGAAGGTCTACATCAGATACTTTACCCTCGATGTCCATATGCCAGCAGAAGCGGTCTATCCATAAATCTTTTCTCTTTATTATTATTAGTGTAGATTTAAGTTTAACAACTGCCGCCGTACTGAATAGGTCATTCAAAGACAATGAGTACTACAAGAAAATAAGGAGATGAATCCTACAAACCAGCTAAGCTAGCAAGGAAGCTAACGAATCGTTTTTTTTTCTTTGGCGCATCTCTTCATGGCACAGGCGGTTGATGAAGCCGAAAAAACGAGGATTTTTTAAAAAGAGTTTATAAAGTCGGTTGATTGCTGAGCACTAAAAAGTCGAACGAAGAAAAGTAAAAGCTTTTTGGAAAGCATTTACGTATACGTAGGGACCACTCAACAAAAAATTAAAAAAGCTTTTTCAACTTCAACAGTCACAAAAGTCCAATGCTGGAGACATGGGCCTCCCTCGATTATGGGGTATTTTTCATACTCACCACGCTCAGGAAGCGGATTGGAGAGCGTAGTTTACGACGAAGAAAAAGCTGCGTAGATGCACGCGTAGGGTTCTTTTTTTCGTGTAGGACACTAACCAGGTCCTCCAACGACCCGAGGAACCCTGGTGTCAGAGTTTTTCAACCACCTTCTACAAGTGCATCAGCCTGCTATGTCCACACCAGGCTGGGAACAAACAAATTCACAAAGTGATAAATATCAGCTTCGTGAGTGTCCCACCGAGAATCGAACCCAGAATTTTCTGCGTCGCAGGGAGTCGCACCACCCAGTGGCGTAAGCCGTTTAATTTCCAGATGCTGAAATAGTGGAAGAACTAAAGTTGTCTCGTTCCACGCGAAAGCTTTCACGACAGGATTTTGCTCTGTTTCTCTCACATCCTGTATAGTAAGGCTCTCGACAACGTCAAATGTACCTTTAACCTTCCACGTCCAACAAAACCAATAATCTGTATCAAACCAGACAGATCGTTTCCATTACTTATGCCAGCAATCTGTTAAATGCAGCATCAGCCAATGAGCGAGCGAATCTTCAGATAACCTGACACCGGATTGGCGGATTTGGATTATGGCAGCCGAAGTACTGACAGCTATTGGTTGGATGATTGATGCCGTAGGGGAATAATCGAAGAATATTTTCTTTGTATCGTAGCTGGATATTACATGAAAAACTAGCTTTGGACCAGCGGTTTAACTGGCGATTCGTAATATGCAGCCTTTTTCCAGCATTCTTGAAATTTTGCATACTTCGTCGATTTAAAAAATTGTTTCATATTTTTCACAGAAAAACGTTACAAAAAATCTGGTTGTAGCGGTAGAAACCACTCGCTGGGCAGGCCGCTTGTAAATTTTTTTTTATCTGACTAATTGCTATTCGACCTTTTTCTTCATCCTAAAAATATTTTTCCCTCAACCAAGGGCCAAGGTTAAAATAAATACACACAATTACTCCAAGTCGCTTTTTCTTTCAAAGCCATAGACCAGGAGCGATTTGTGGAAAAACCAACAGAATTTTTAAGCGGCCATTCCATCCACCGCCTATATTAATGAGCTTAGCGACCCAACTGCTAAATGGGCCGGGCCACCCTACAAATGGGCCCAATTAAGCACTTCTCCTTTGTAAATTTTGGCTTTTATTAAAAAGGTAAATACTTACTCAGGTCGAACGCATTGCCCCTTTGAAAAAGGAAGTACAGAACGCGCGCTAGTTCATGATTATGACATGACCTTCCTGAAATAAGCTCCTCCTTGTCGCACACGTTAAGTATCACGGCGAATTTGACAAGGAACACACTTACCAATACTTTTTTGTGTGTTTTATATACCCAATAAAAATATGCCGTGTGATGCCGCCTTAGAGTAGCATCACCCCACATCCTTCCCGCGGGTGTCGTAAGAGGCGACTAAGGGACTCGAGAATATTGGTGTATTACAATGTTTAGGCGAGAGGCTGACAACCTGTCACTATAGTGATACACATGTTTTCTGAAACAACTTTAGAAAACAATTCTCAAAAACGTCAGACGTGGCGATAGCAACCGTATTCTTACGGGCGTTAACGCTCTGCCTACCCCGCAAGGGATAAAGGCGTGATATATGTATGTATGTATAAAAATATGGCTGCTGCCACTTTCAGAAGAGAAGCCAAGACTTTTGAATATTCGGTTCTTTTTCTTCTACGTCTATATTTAAGAGCTTGGGTCTTGTCGTTGGAGCATACGCCATTCAGTTCTGTTCTCCGCTAGAGTCTCAATATTTGGTTATCTATCTGAAAAACCCAAATCGATATGTCCTTGTCAGTGCAAGCTTCCGACGTTCGACATTTAGGCGTATTTTTTCTGGTAGGTACCCTACTTTACTTCATTCTTAGATGTTTATAATCCATAATCCTGGAATTTTAAATTAATTTTTAAGTTGTGCAACGCCAAAGCGTTATTATTAACTAACAACAGAGCAAACTTTGTTCTCTTTAGAATGCTAATTTTCCTTTAAATATATCTTTAGCGTGAGGTCTTTTTCACTCGATAAACTTTGTCCGGTATTTCAATTATTTATAATCTTAGAGTTAAAAATCTATTAGAGGTAGCTTTGCTAATAAAGTCTAATTCGAAAAAGTTGTATTTTTTGTCAAAAGTCATAACGATATGGTAAAAATATCAAGTTGCTTGCAACGGTTCCTTGCTCATTCGTAGTTTTTGGGATAAGATAACTGATCTATTTAGTTACCTACACCTCAGCTAAAAAACCAAGCAAAACTACTACAGGTATTCATGGCTAATAAACTAAGCAAAACTACTACCGGGTATATGGACGAAAAAAAAGACGGAACGGAACACACGCACAGTCAGACAGAGTTGACGAAATTATAAACTAGGGGAACTAAATTCATGAGTCGCAGAAACTTAGGCGAATAGGAAAAACGTAGACGAGATAAGGTATGCCGTACAAAATGTTCGATTTAAGTTGCAATAATTCTACATTTACACAAAATTAAATCTTAGCTATCTCTGCGTGGACTAAAATTTTTAGACTGTTACTTAGATTGTTAGTTTTAGTTAAAGATCAGTTTTATCTGGCTTCTGTATGAGCTGCCTCGGCTCATGTTATCTAATTTTTTTCTCTAAAATAACGATACTGAACTCCCGAAAAAGTTATTTATCAACGTCAGGGTATTATTACACTTGAACAGTTTTGCTTGTGATCTGTACTTGGTAATTACAATGGTGTTGCTCATTTTAGTCAAACTTAGTAAGCCTTTTCCTTAATCCTTACATACGTACATACATAAATCACGCCTGTATCCCTTGCGGCTTTCTTATTTTGCGGTAATTCTTAACGGCTACATTAGTGCACTGCTGGACATGGAACTCCCCGCCCCTAAAGTTCCTTACTCACTTCACTACGCTTGGAAGGCGGATTGGTTAGCGCAGAGTAAGATGTTGCTTCCACAGAATACGGCAGCTGCCCATTCTCTTCTTAATGGTTGTCCGTTCTTCGCTTTTTACGTTACCTACCTACAGGGCAGGGGTAGAATTAGAATGATGTTATTCTAAGCCGGCATCACACGGCGCATTTAATTTATAATTTATCGACTAGGATAGGAGGATGGGTAGGTCGAAATCGCCAACTTTCGAAGATAAATTTGCAAGAATCTTATCTACGTAATCGTGGCCTATATTATTGTCTATATCTAGTAAGTATCACCTAAATGTCACAGATATAATTTTCTAAATTATGTACATATTTTTATTTATTTATTTATTTACCATTTATTGTACACAAGAAATTTTACAGGAAAAAAAACATAAATAAAATGGACACAACAGGCACTGCTTATCTCTAAAAAAGAAATTTCTTACAGCAGACCTACAGGAGAGAAATGGCATTTGGCGAAAGGCGGATGAGACGTGCACAATAGCTATGAATACGAGATGATTAATATTTACAGATAATAACAGGAAATACATACGAAATATAACTAAAATATTACATACAACTACAGATATAAATAATAATAAATATACATTATAAAATACATACTAAAAATAATGTAATACGTATAAATATATACTGGTTAATTTGGAAGAGAAAGATAGTGTTCCTTAACTCGCTTCTTAAAAACATTGATAGAGGGACTATCACGTACAGTGTGTGGGAGGGAGTTCCATAACCTGGCTGCGTGGACCGTGAAGGAAAATGAGTAGAAGTCGGTCTTATGATGAGGAATAGATAGTAAGGTCCTTACGTTAGACCGACATGGCTTATCTAGTGGGCGCGAGAAAGTAAAACGCTCACGAAGATAAGGCGGAGAAGATGGGTTATAAAGAATGTTATAGAGAGAAGAGAGAATATGAGTATTCCTGCGAAGGCGAATTGGGAGCCACTTGAGCTGAGACCGAAACTGGGAAACATGATCGTACTTGCGCAGTCCGAAAATAAATCGGATGCACAGATTTTGGAGGCGCTCAAGCTTGTTCAAAAGCTCCTCAGTGGCATCTACGTAGCAGGAGTCGGCGTAGTCCAAAATAGGTAACAGAAGAGATTGAGCAAGAGAAATCTTTGTGCTTAAGGGTAGAAAACTCACTTTTAATAAATATAACCCTTCTTCTAAGGCAGCCGGGTAAAAAACGGTCCTCAGTCGTCTCTTGAAAGTCAAGAAAAGCATAAGATATTTTTAAGGTAGAGAAATTTTCGTCGCAACGCAGAACACGATGACAAAGTACATTCCTGACTTTGTGACTTCCTGAAAATTGCTCAAAATCCGCAACTCAAAGTATGTCCCCTCTAATAAATACTTGTAAAACAAGTTCCGAGAAATTCTTTGTATTATTGTCTCTTACGAAAGTTTGGTGTCTAAAATGTGCCCAGTTATTTTAAGATACAGCTTTATTCTAAGTACAGTACCTACAGAATAATTTTGTTGGATTTTGAGGTTGTTCGCCAGGCCGAAGTTATTTAGATTTTGAAGTCCTTTCGTCTGAAATTTCCTTGATAAAGTAAAGATTAAAAGAAATAAAAAATTACTAAGTTGGTAGAAAGTGATCTTGCTGCCTGCCGGTCTTGGCTTTAATTCTTACGTTAGGTAGGTACGAGTATTATCAAGGTATAATTTAATAGTTTTCAACGTCCTTAGCAGTCTACATTAGGGTTGATGATGAAGGGGAGGTGGAAGAAGAAGTAATAAGCTTGAAGTTGGAGGATGCGGATGAGGAAGAGAAAGGGAAAGTGGTTGAAGAATACAAAAAACGAAATGGAGAATCTGAATGATTATTTTAGACTGAAAGATGTTTCATTTCATACTCATAATGTGACTTGTGTGACTGAAGATGGCTTCCACTTACCTTCCTCGCAATATAAGGTGTAAAAATATTAGCTGCAAATATTGTAAGGGATGAATCAGCCCATGAAACTGAACAACTTTCCCTAAAAAATATAGGTCGAATATGAAAGAAATTTTTGGACCTCTTATACAAAATGTAGCAGCCGAGCGAGTCAACCTGTATGGAAGGTCCAATTTTTTTTTTCATATTTCGACCTATGTTCCTTGGGGAAAGTTGTTTAGTTTCATGGGTTGGTTCATCCCTTAAAATATTTGCAGCAATTTTTTTTACATCCTGTTTGTGAGGATGCGGAAGTGGAAGAGAATTTCACTGCTTTTGCTGGCTATAGGTAAAAACAGTGATCTGATTTGTCTGGCGTGCCAGATGTGATATAAGTTTTTCAAATTTTTTTAATTTTATTTCGAACACAATTTATATTGTTAACAAATAAATAAATTGAATCTTTTTTGGATAATCTCGATTTTCTTCCGTTAAAATTGAACAGTAATTTAAAATGAAATACAATGTACAGGTGTTACAATCAGAAATTCAATACAAAATCAAACAGAAAGGTAAGAAATTCTAGTTGTCTTTGAAATCCCAGTACGATTCGATGCATTGTAGTGCAGCGGGAATAGTGTCAAGTACCCGACGACGGGAATACTCGGGACTCGGGTTCCGTAAGAACGGAAACCGAAAAGAGACAGGCGAGGAAAATATGATATTATTAGAAGCCTCTATTGCACAGTTTCAAGGAAAATACTACATTTTAATTTTCAGAAATGCCGTGTGACGGCGGCTCAAAACAGCCTCACCATATTTCTTCTCTCAGGTGTCGTAAAAGGCGACGAAGGGACTCGACGGTTTCATGTGAAAGACTAATAGTGTTACTTGAATTATCTAAAATGGCCTCCAATAATTGTCAGACGTGGCTATAGCGACCGTACTTTTACGGCCGTTTACGCTTTGCCTACTCCGCAAGGGATAAAGGCGTGATATATATGTATGTCTTACTTTCAGAAATAAGGAGGAATTTTAAAAGGATTATGCCAACTTTTGAACAAATGCTCCTGTTTTTCAGCGTTGAGAAACAATGTTGTAGGCCGTGTGATTCTTTGGGTAGGTACTGTATTTCCTTGAAAAGTGTTTTGAGAAAACGTGAATAAACCATCAAATAACGTGAATAAACCAAAAAATACTATTTTCACAAAAGATCCCTAAAGTGTTCCTAACGAGCTGAACCGTCGTTCACAGCAATCATATTGAACGTTCGAGACTCCGCAGCTATTTCACTCAGCCGAGAGAGTTTCAAATCGAAATTACATTTGCATGAAATGTGTTGGTTTTGGGCTTCAGAGGGCACGTTCAGCCAGCAATCCTGGTATAGAAACCAGGGAAAATACCTAACATTACAAATTTCAAATCTGGGAAACTCCGAAACCTGAATTCATCACCTTTTTTCCGCATACTAAGAGATCGCGGGCTTTGATTTGTATATTTTGTACTTATTTTTAGTGCTATATCAGAGAGATCCAGTTTCATAGGCCGTTGGTGTGACTTTTGGTACCTATATTTTCTTTGAAAGTTTTATGAAAAATCTCACAGGAATACTATTTTCACAAAAGATCCCTAGAAGTGTTCCTAACGAGCTGAACCGTCGTTCACAGCAATCATATTGAACGTTCGAGACTCCGCAGCTATTTCACTCAACCGAGAGAATTTCAAATCGAAATTACATTTGCATGAAATGTGTTGGTTTTGAGCTTCGGAGGGAACGTACAGTCATCAATTCTAGTATGGAACCATGGAAAATATCTAACTTTACTAGTCTAAAAGCTGGGAAACTCCGAAACCCGAACTCGGAAGACAATATTACGTCAACTTAATATTCCATTAGTAAGTTACTTCGCATACAAAAAGATTGAAGGGCTTTAAATGAGTAAATTTTGAAAATTACTTATTCTTAGTGCTATATGTGAAAGAGCCAGTTTGGAAGGCCATACTTGTGGCTTTTGGTTCCTATATTTTCTTCAAAAGTTTTATAAACAACTTCACAGAAATACAAATTTCACCAAAGATCCCTAGAAGTGTTCCTAACGAGCTGAACCGTCGTTCACAGCAATCATATTGAACGTTCGAGACTCCGCAGCTATTTCACTCAACCGAGAGACTTTCAAATCGAAATTACATTTGCATGAAATGTTTTATCAACCGGCAAACGTTGGAGACCAAATTGACACAAAAAGAGCATGGTTTTATATAAAGAGTTAGGGGTGCGAATAGTTTCGTAGAAACGTTATAGAAATAATATTTTTCTGGTTTTTCTTTTCCAGAAGTCCACTGCTGGGCTGGATATGTGTCTCCCCCTATTGTGGGGTATTGTCATACTTACTACGCTTGGTAGGCGGACTGGCGAGCGGATTTCTTTTATGTGGATTTTTTTATTCCATCGCTGACATGCCCATCACGTCATTAGTCTAGTATTCACAACTTAACTCATTAGTCTAGTACTCACTACTTAACTCATTAGTCTAGTATTCACTACTTAACTATGTCAGCCCTAACTGGATTGTCGTGTAGAGTCACCAGCGTCTCTGGTAATTTTCTAAAAAAAAATAACATATAAAGTTAAAAAAAGTAACTCTTACTGCTGTACTTTTATGCTGAACCACGGAACCGATTTTAAAAACATTTTATAATACGGTAAGAAAGGACATCAGTTACAAGTACTTCTTACCGCGGAAAGAAAGCCAAATTCTACTCTCTAGCCAAACCTCTGTAGGTAAACTACGCTAGAACTGTTATTAAGACCAATTTATTCTGTGCCTAAACCTAAGAATACTAACTATAGCTACCCTAAACGAACAGAGTCAGATAGTCTGACCATATTATTTAGCGGTGTATTTTTATTTATTCTAGATACGAAAAATGAAAGCGCGAAAAGTAGATTATTTGCAGTCCGTCTATTCACGACGGGATTCCATTGTAGTCGCATTAAGACGGTAATGAACCGACTTTACTCTGGTTTCGCCGCGGGCTTTTAGCTTTTCTATTTACCCTAAAAATATTGGCAATAAGACCATGTTTTTACCTATCAAACCCAGTCCGATAATTTTTGAGATTGACGCCTGAGAATATAAGAAACTTCGATTTGTAAGTATGTGATGATGGTCCCTACTACCTAATGCTCGGAGATCAGTTATACGAGGTCAGGTCAAGTCAAGAAACGACGACCGATGTGGCGCAGTGGTAGTGCGACTGCCTTTGACGCAGACGGTCCCGGGTTCGATTCTCGGTGGGTCACTCACAAAGTTGATATTTATCGCTTTGTGAATTTGTTCCCAGTCTGGTTAGGACATTGCGGGCTGAACCACCCGATTGTCCGTAAGTAAGATGGTTCCGTGTTTCGGATAGCACGTTAAGCCGTAGGTCCCGGTTGCTGTCTATGATCACTTAGACGGCGGTCGTTACACAACCATGTCAGAAGCCTGCTACTTGTAGAAGGCGGTTGAAAAATTCTGACACTAGGGTTCATCGGGTCGTTGAACGACTTGGTATCCCACACGAAAAGAAGAAGTCAAGAAACGCAATGTTAACTTACATGCCTTACTCTTACTTTGCAAGTTAATATAAAAAAACATAAAAATTTGGTGAAAACCTCCTTGCAAACTGTTGCAAACATAACAATCAGATGACACAAGTTGCGCCATCTGTATTAGCAACACTGAATCAAATTGTCAAGTTCTCTACACAGCGCTCTCTAACGGTATTGTATCGAACTACGTGAACTTGATACGTGGCTGGCGGTTCTCATCTGAAACCAGCGGATGCACGTAATACTCACCATATCTAACAGATGGCGCTAGTATGAACAAAATGTTGGATAGCTTCCATAGGAAAAAACACTTTTATATAAAGAATAGGTACTAATTGTAGTGAATAGCTAATAATATAAAATTGTAAAAATGAAAAAAGGTTGATAAATACCTGAATATCATCGGGGCTTGATGACCCGGCTATCCAGAAGAGCTCAGCATTCTCCGGAAGATCCTTCTCGTCAGCAGGATCAGGACTCATGCATGGGATCCTGGTTTGGAGCACCAGCACGTGCCCACCGTCTTCTTCTTCAGGCCTCCATGCCCCACACATTGTCCCTACAGTTCTTTTCAGAACAAAATCCACTAAATCATCTGAGAGTTTCAGTTTTTTTGGTGGATTCTCATCAGAAAATTCTGATTTGGACTTCGAATTCTGGCTTTCCATTTTCAAATACTTTTTTAATTTGAATTGAGAGCTAAAACGGCCTAGTCTTGGGATGTAGGAATAATTAACCAGATGATTCAAGAACTTTAGCATTAAATATTTTTTGAAGCTAAATTAACCTTTCAAACCAGTAAGGATTTGTGGAACCTGCTCGTAACTATGAAGATTTAACTAAATATTACTAAGATTCACGCTTTATACAATTTGAAATATAATTTCAGTTTTATAGCACAAAATAAACACTAAACAAAAACACACGTGATAACAAAATAAACACTAAATTTACACACACTTATAAATAAAAATTTAACCAAATTTAGGTACAATTGGATAAATTATCCTTTGATTCAATATGCACACGAACTTTCAGTTAAAATATGCTGAATCTTCAGCGAAATACCGACGAAACCGAATATTTTCAGGTTATACGCTTGCGGCAGCACCCGAAACTTCAAACGTCAAAAATCAGCTGAGCTATGCTGCCAGACCGCTTCGTTCATTTTGGACAATGCCACGAAGTGTAACACAAAAACTATTGGTTAGAGGTTGGCCAACGAAAGCTGGCTATCGAACTATTGCAATCTTTTGAAATGGCAACTTTTATGTAAATGTCAAATGCTCAAGATGGCCGTTGTTTACAATTTGTTGTGATTGTTTGTGTTCGTATTTTTCAGTTTATGTGTCTTAAATATGAATAAAACTATCAAAAGTGAAAATCGAAAATGGTCATTTTGTATGATTTCTATATTTCAAGAAAAACAAGAACAGAAAGAAGCGGAATTCAACCAAAAACAGGATTGTTTGCGTGAAGTAATGGATTTCATAGGTTAGTAAGACTTATTAATTTCGATACTTATCATTTTTATATCAATCAAAAATTCTATACATGTATTCTACCCATTTGTACCTAAGTATTTAAGTTTGATATTATTTATTTCATTTACAGAAAATCTAGAAGATGTTGCAGGAGTTGCTGAAATAGTGAAAAATTAAAAAAGAACTCACTGATTTAGAGCATAAAGACAGGATTAAATCACCAAACCAGTACTTAAAAGAAATATCATCCCTGCCTGCATGTCTGTACCTGCAGTAGCGACTCTGATGAATCTATGCATGTAGAGTTCTTGGATTCGGACTTTGATTATTAATATAAATAATTATTCAATAGAAAAAGCTGTTTCAGTTAAAATATCTGCCATGGTTTAATAGGTCTACAAAATTTTACGTCGCAAAACCAGAAGTAATTACTTTAGCTTACATCTCACCTTACCTTACTTCTGATCTTACCTTACCTTCCACCTTACCTCTCACCTTACCTTGCCTCTCATCTCACCTTACCTGTCACCTTGCCTTACCTATCACCTTACCTTATCTCTGAACCTCTAACGTAACTTTACCTTACCTTACCTTACCTCTTAAATTTAAATTTTTGATATTCTTACAATGAGTTCCTTTACTCCCATTTTTAAAAGCCCGTAAAATAAAAAAGAATACAAAGTATCAAAAACATTATTTCACTCTATGTTGTTCCTAACATGGGGTTACCGTCCTCAATTTTTTTGAATTTCCCGCGATTTTGGATAGCCAGCTTTCGTTGGCCAGACTCTAAGTGGAATCTTTTTTAAAATTTGTAATTGCACATAATGTATAATAAATATTTATATGAAAATTACAATTAAAGATTATAAAAAAAAATATTGAAGCGATGTGTTTTTTTTTACCAACTAACTTTGTGTTCACTGACTGTTGTATGGTATACCTACGTAATATTATTTAGCAGTACTTATATCATAAAAATCATAAATATCAAATTCGACATCAGATTAGGTAGGTAGTCCTACGGCTCGATAAAGTAGAACTGCTACCTATTTGAAACGGTCTGGCAGCCGAAAATATATTTTTTAAATTATATTTTTACTTTATGGTGAAGGTCCGTGGCGATACTTCACCAACAAAATTCTTTGTCACAAAATTGTCTTTAGAGATTGTTGCCACGGATTGGTACCTGTATTATTCGTTTTGAGGGGAAAATTTACGTTTAGTTACTAGATTAGATTGTTTAGAAATGTACCAACTAACTTAACTCACACTCATTTCCTTGAATTTTGAACTTGGTGGCGCTTGAGTTCTGTTCGAAACAAATAACAATGTCGTCAATGCTGCTACAACAAACCAAATGGTAAGAAAACACAATCAACAAAAGTAAAAGGGTTCCGCACAGTGAAAATGAGGAATGTTTATCCAAAAAACAGACAAAGAATCGTTGACGACAAAACAACTTTGGTGCTCCAAAGCCCCAGCGCCGGAACTAGTGCTGGGAAAGACTTTACTCTTGCGAGTTTTTGAATACGACGTCTGATGACGTCGAAGTCCGACCAAAAAACGACCATTGTGGGTAGCATAATACAGTCTGTCTGTAAAGTCTTAAAAGAAAATGAGGGCGCCACTTTCTTCGCGATCTGTCAAATATGACAAACACAACGCTTAAAGCATAATACTTTAAAATTTCCAATCTATTTCATTTCAAGTCATTTGAAACAGACATGTACGTACAATCACAAAATGAAATGTAGAGGTATTGTAATCTGGCGAAACACGTCCAAATCTAGCAGTTTATTTGTAGCGTTTTTTACTGACGACCGATGTGGTGCAGTGGTAGTGCGACTGCCTTTGACGCAGAAGGTTCCGGGTTCGATTCTCGGTGGGTCACTCACAAAGTTGATATTTATCACTTTGTGAATTTGTTCCCAGTCTGGTTAGGACATTGCAGGCTAAAACGCCCGATTGTCCGTAAGAAAGATGGTTCCGTGTTTCGGATGGCACGTTAAGCCGTAGGTCCCGGTTGCTGTCTATGATAACTTAGATGGCGGTCGTTACACAATGACATGTCAGAAGCCTGCTACTTGTAGAAGGCGGTTGAAAAACTCTGACACTAGGGTTAATCGGGACGTTAGACGACTTGGGGTCCCACACGAAAAGAAGAGGAAGAAGAGTGACAAGTGTGTATGTAATTTTTTTTTATTGACAAGATTAGCCACTCGTTTTCACACGTACTCGACTCTTTTGCAACACTATCACAACGCCTATTTACATCTACAAAGGGGTTAGGAAAAATGGTGCCTTCTGTCTAAACATAAATTTGAATCGAAAAACACACCTTCCGGCTGTTTATTTTACTTTGGAAATGTTTTATGTTGTTCAAAGGCGGAAAGATGCTAAGATGGATAGGTTACTTATTAAAACCTATTTTGAAGTAAAATAAAAATTTGCTAACAAAACAGAAACTTTTTTGTTCGTTTAGTTTCTAATGTATGGCGACGGTGCAATTTCCCATAGATAGGAGTAATAAATTTTCTTACGTAATTGTATAAAATCCTATTTTTATTTATGAGAATAATAAAGTCCGCGGGTCGGAATCATAACTTTTGTTTCTTAAACGTCGGTTAAATAAGTTCAGGAAAACTATTTGCGGAAAGCGTCAGAAACAAACGGTGGAGTCCATGATGAGCAATCATGGTCCAGACGTTTTCTTTCATAAATCAGCCCAGAAATCTCATTTCCGTGGGACCCGATGCAGATGGTATGACGATGCGCTAACAACTAGAGAAGATTGGGGGATGGAGGAAAATTGCTTTAGTCGTGCCAATCGATTTTTCGGGCAAATTTCCTGAAATTACTCTCAATGTTTCGCGCTGGTAAAAAAATAATTTTCGACTCTAGATTCGTCATGCTCTACCTTCGTACGAAGAAAAAGTACAGGCGTGATTTTATATTTTCAGTGAGATTGTTGGTTTGTTTTGTTTTTGATTGGGTCATTAGGTATTCACGAGTTTAAAATTGTGGAATGCTAGGCAGTTAAAAACTTATAAGTCGCCATAAAACTTGTTTGTTTATAATGTAAATAAATACCCATATATAAAATGAAGGTAGTAGATACATTTTAATTTTACTTACCTACACGAGATTTATTATTTTAATAACATAATTTATTGGTATGCAGGAATGCTAATTTACTTTTGTTATTTACTACTTTATGGTGGTAATAAATAATAAAGGAACGCAGTTTTAGCATTTCAAGTATAAACTGCCAACTATATTATTATTATCTTCGAAGAGAACGTAAAACATTTAAACCCAGTTTTTATACCTACTCTAATTAAGCATGTTTTCCGTAAATATTTTGCTAATATTCATTAGTTTCTATTTTGTAGGTCTACTAGTGATAGCAAATCCAGATGAAGGCCTCAAAAAAAAATACTACAATTTAACCGAAGCAAATGTGATCTTCAAGGAGTTCCAAGAGAAATTTCACAAAAAGTACCTCAACCATAAAGAGTATAACCGCAGGTTTCAAATCTTCAGAAAGGCTTTAGAAGACATCAACAAACGAAACGAAGAAAGTGATGGAGAGGTGTATGGGATCACAGAGTTTACAGACATGACGTTGGACGAGTTTTTACATGAGCATACGGGCTTCAAAGGTGGCCTTCCGCCAATCAACAGTTCAAATGCTATATCTTTGTCTAGCAATAGAGTTCAAGTTGCTGACTTGCCAGAGAATTGGGATTGGAGATCTCAGGGGGTAGTCACGCCGGTTCGACATCAGGGGTTTTGTCAAAGTTGTTGGTCCTTTAGTGCCGTTGGTAAGCATACAAGGTGTAAGGGACGATGTAACGAAAACTTGGCAGGCATGATCAGACCATAAAACTGAACAATTTTTACTATAGAGGCTATGGTGGGAAACAAAAAATTTTTTTCTAGTTCCCATACAAAGACAATCAGCTGATTGGTAATTTTGTATAGGAGGTCGAAAAAATATCACGTTTCCCGACGTTCGTTTGGGGGCTATCCCCATACAAAAAGTTGTTCAGTTTCATGGTCGTCCCTTACATTACGTCCTGTAAGGTTTCCAAAATTTGTTGGTTAAAATTTCTGTTAAAAATGGCAACACTTAGTGATCGAATGGAATTGTACGAGAGTGAATGGTTTTAGTGGGGATGAAGTCTGTCATTTTGGTCGGTGGGGGCGAGATTGGCCAGTCTGTTCCCGCTGGCCGTCAGTAACGGTTGGGTTTAACTAAGCAGTGTCCAAGTGAATAATAAATTATTTCTGTGTGGAAATTCTATCTGCGTTTTCATTCTGAATTTTCCTAAAAATTCAGAAGTGGGATAACCAACGCCAATAAAATGTAAGTACGCTAATTTTTTTTATTAAATAGGAGAAATAATACAATATATAGGTATATATACCCCCCGGCCGACAAGTTATAATATTTTTTTTTTTAGTTCAAAATTTTATTATTTTTTGTTGTAGCCTACGTGTGGGAATTGATCAGAACTAATTGTTTCAATAGCAATATTAAGAAAGTTTCCTTTCTTTTTCTAACACGTGAATATCTTGCCAGGGTTAAAAAAAAAAAGTGCTTACTCCCACTGCTGGAACATAAGTCCATCATACTAGTTTACCACTCTTGTCGTGGCAATAATCTTATTACAGCATTTTTACGTTGAAACACTGACTTTGTACAACTTTTGTTAATATCTTGCCCACGTGTGGGCAAAAGTGTGGGCCAATGGTGGTATGGTATAGGTAATAAAAAAAGACGTAGGGTTTATAAAAGGGCCCAAATCTGGCATTATTTTCGCGATAGGACGCACCGTTTACGAGATAATTGGGGTTTTGTGATAGGCATTACAAATAGCGCAGACTGCATCATATTTCGTACAGAAAAGCTGTTTCAAATTGAATTGAGTTCAGCATAGGTTTAGGGTTAGAAATTTAGCTTAATTTTCCTTTTTCTAATTAATGAAAGATAATAAATATAATAACGATTATCTAAATTTTAATTATTTATTATTAACACTTGTAAACTTTTTATTTTTCATGGCGCAAGTTAAGAAGAATGGATAGGGGCATTGATGACAACCAATGCGGTGATGGAAGGCGATCTCGAAGTCGGACTGGTCGTGGAGGACGCTCGCGCAGCCGCCTAAATGGAGAGAGGTGCTCGCCTAGCCGTTTGGATGGAGGGCGGCGCTCGCCCAGCCGTCTGGATGGAAGGAGGCGCTCGCCCAGCCGTCTGGATGGGAGGAGCCGCTCACCCAGCCGTCTGGATGGAGGCAGGCGCTCGCCCAGCCGTCTGGATGGGAGGAGGCGCTCGCCCAGCCGTCTGGATGGGAGGAGGCGCTCGCCCAGCCGTCTGGATGGGAGGAGGCGCTCGCCCAGCCATCTGGATGGAGGCGGGCACTCGCCTAACCGTCTGGATGGAGGGAGGCGCTCGCCAGGCCACCTGGGTGAAGAAACGCGCTCTCAAAGACGCCTTGAAGGACGAGAGCGCTCACGCAGTCGATCCCAGATGCACAGCCGTGGCCCCAGCACCAACCGGTTGATGCAGGAGCATGAGCAGGAGCTGGAGCGTGCACGCGCTCAAGTCCGTGCAATGGAGGCCAAACTACAGCAGCAACGGGATGAAGAAAACAGGAGGCGCCGCAGCGGACCACGCAGCCAGCAGCGCGGTTCATGGTCTGGTGAACGACACGAGCAAGAGCGGCGAGGTGAAGATGCGGTTGGTAGCAGGCGTTGCAGCTCCGAGCACCATCATGAGCAAAGGTCAGGTAGTCCTGTTTTTTCTAGTAGGGACATTTTGAAAGTCATAAAATCTTTAAAGTCAGATGTTTTGTCTCAGTCCGTAAACCAGAATTCGCAAATAAACAACAAAGGACTAGATTACAAAAACATAATTCCTGAATTCGATCCGTCAACTAAAAACCAAAGAATTGATATCTGGCTAAAAAAGGTGAATGAATGCGCTTCTGTTTACGGATGGGACGAAAAGACAATTGTTCATTTCGCGATGCAGAAACTACGAGGACTGGCCAAAATCTGGTACGAAAGCCTCAATTCCATTTTATTTACTTGGGAAGAGTGGCAAGTTAAATTATTAAGTGCTTTTCCATTCGCACAAAATTATGGCCAGTCCTTGGAGGATATGCTCAAAAGACGTAGTAGATTCGGAGAACCAATCGAAGTTTACTTTTACGAAAAATTATCTCTCTTAAATCAGTGCGAAATAATGGGGAAAAAAGCCGTTGATTGCATAATCCATGGCATCAGTGATAGAACCATGAAAACTAGTGCCTTGGCCTTGCAATGTTCTGAACCTGATCAACTACTTCAATTCCTTATGAGTAACAGGGACTCCACCACCACTCAGTTTTCGCTATCCAAGAATAAGAACGGTGCTAGTGTTGCAAACGAAAATAGGAATAATAGGCAATGGTCTAAATCGGCGACAAATGCAAACAGTGCAAATGTCTTCTGTTTTAATTGCAAGGAAAGAGGTCACCCGTACCTTAGGTGCCCGAAACCCTTAATAAAATGTAATCGGTGTTTCAAAGTAGGTCATCCAGCTGAAAACTGTTTCGTTCGGGAGTCTACAGCGCCCTCTACAAAGTCTACAGCTGCGGAAAAGATTGCTAAAACTATGTGCATATCCAATTCGAACCCAAATGATAAATTTTTTAAACAAGTCATTGTTAATGATGTTCTCTTGGATGCATTTGTAGACTTTGGGAGCGAGGTCAGTTTGGTAAAAGAATCAACATTACATAAACTAGGGATATCCCATGATGGAAAGTCGACTTCAATGAAAGGGTTCGGTGATAGTTTGGTACAGTCGTTAGGGTCGGCTATACTTAATTTAACTATCGATGGAGTAAGCGCAACAGTATCTTGTCGAGTTGTGAAAGACAAACATTTGGATAAATCCCTTCTAGTTGGTCAATCGTATACTGAGCAGCCACATATTTCTGTATACAAGGATTCGTCAAAGCTGCTATTTCTCGACGTTTCAGCTGAGATGCCGTCTAATGACACGTGTTGCGATGATGAATCTTTGGTGAGAGTCATTATGAGTGGACATAGTATTTATTATATATGGAACGACAAGCGTTAAAGCTGTAACGATGCCTTCGGTCACAGGCAACGTTCTCTTGAACACAAAGTTAGTGGGTAAACCGAATGCGCAATACGTAATATGCGGTGGAGTTTATCATGTCAAAGATGGTAGTCTTAACGTCATGGTAACTCCATGCTCCTCACCTTGTGAACTCCACAAAAACGCCATATTTTCTCGCGGAGAAAGGGTCGAGGTCGTCAATCGTATATTGTCATCACCTTCGGAAATGGAGTTACCTCAAATGAGTTCTAATTACTCGGAATTTGCCAAACAGGCAAGCGAGGTTCACAAAATCAATGAAAGTGAATTAAATTTGGGCGACAACGTTTCTGAAAAGGATAGATCACAATTAATCCAATTATTAGAGCGTTATTCACACTGCTTTGCACATGACATATCCGATCTTGGTTGCACCGATACAACTGAAATGAAAATCGAACTTAATAGTCAGCGACCGGTTGTATATAGACCTTATCGGTTATCACATAGCGAGCGGGACAGGGTGAGAGGTATGGTGGATGAACTTTTAAATGGCGGAATAATAAGAGAAAGCACGTCAAACTACGCAAGTCCAATTATATTGGTCAAGAAAAAAGACGGAAAAACTCGTCTTTGCGTAGATTACAGAATGCTTAATTCTTTGACCGTGAAGGAAAGGTACCCCATGCCTCTAATTGAGGATGAAATTGCTCGCCTTTCAGGACAGGCGTGTTTCATCACTCTCGACTTGATGTCAGGATATTATCAAGTGCCTATATCGGAACAATCAAAACACTTGACTGCGTTTGTCACACCCGACGGCCAGTATGAGTTCATCGCATGCCGTTCGGGTTGGCAAACGCACCGGCGGTGTTTCAGAGGATGATGAACCATGTATTGGGTTCGGCACGGTTTGAAAAGGCAACGGTATATATAGACGATTTACTTGTTTTCGGGAGAACGCCCGAAGAATGTCTGGATCGTTTCGAAGAAATATTGCAACTTTTGGAGAAAGCAAATTTGAAATTAAATCTTTCTAAGTGCAGTTTCCTGCGAAGCAAGATAGACTTCTTGGGTTATGAGATTAGTTCGGAGGGAATAAGACCCGGAGCTGCTAAAATCCAATCCGTTACCGAATTTCCGCGACCAGAGAATGTCCACGGTGTGCGACAATTTATAGGTCTTGTCAGTTACTTCAGGAAATTCATTTACGGATTTGCGGAAATTGCATACGCCCTAACCTCTCTTCTTAAAAAGGACGCGATGTGGAAATGGTCTGACGAACAGGAAAAAGCTTTTACGACTTTGAAATTACGGTTAACAGAAAGACCAGTTCTCACTTTGTTCAACCCGGAAGCCGAGACGGAGCTACATACCGACGCCAGTAAAAATGGTGTCGGTGCTATTCTAATGCAACGCCAACAGGAACACGAATCCTTTAGACCTGTTGCGTACTACAGTCGGCAGACAACTCCTGAAGAGAAAAACTTTCATTCGTATGAGCTGGAGACATTAGCAGTCGTATGTGCCCTCAAAAAGTTCAGAGTTTACTTACTAGGAAAAACCTTCAGGATTGTCACTGACTGTAGCGCGCTTCGCTCAACGTTTCAAAAACGCGATTTAATACCCCGCATCGCGCGTTGGTGGCTTGCCCTACAAGAATTTGATTGTACCATTGAGTATAGGGCTGGTACAAAAATGGCGCACGTTGATGCCCTATCAAGGAACCCTGTAGTCGATCGGGAGCCATGCAATCCAGAACCTTATCCTGCGGTGATGTCTATAAATGAGGACGACTGGCTTCTAACCTTACAGTTGGGTGACTCGGAGTTACGCAGAATTAGAGATATTCTTTGCAGTGAAGTTGACGAAAAGGGTCTCAATTACATAAAGAATAACTATCTTGTGCAAAACAATAAGTTATTCAGGTGTTTTGGGAAGACAAGGAAAAATTGCGATGGGTCGTGCCAAAGGGAGCGCGCTGGCAATTATGCCGAATGAATCACGACGACATAGGCCATATTGGATATGAGAAAACACTAGAAAGAATGCGTAAGAATTATTGGTTTCCCAAAATGGCCCGATTCACGAAGAAATATGTGGGTGCGTGCATTGAGTGTGCATATGCCAAAAAGAATGTAGGTTCTCGAGAAGGACTGTTACACCCCATACCAAAGGTTGAAAAACCTTTTCACACTCTGCACGTAGACCATCTTGGGCCTTTTGTGAAATCCAAACGAGGAAACACACATATTTTGGTAGTGGTGGATTCCTTTACCAAATTTCTCTTCATAAAGGCTGTTCGCAATACAAATGCTCTAAATGTTATTAGAGCATTAAACGATATTTTTGACATATTTAGGGCGCCTGAACGACTAGTGAGTGACAGAGGTAGTTGCTTTACCTCTCATACGTTCAGGAGATTTTGTCTGGAAAAGGGAATTCGACATATCTTAAACGCCGTCGCTAGTCCTCGATCTAATGGACAGGTCGAACGTTATAACCGCACCATACTTGATTCTTTGACGGCCACAAATCTGAAATGTGACGAAAAAGACTGGGACAACAAACTAGGACAAATACAGTGGGGATTGAACAATTCCATTCAAAAAACTACTGGTCGGGCACCCGCTGAAGTAATGTTTGGTACAACAATGACGAGTGAAAACAATCCAATTATGAACGAAGTCACTGACGAAATTAGACAGGAAACCGATTTAGCATCTATTCGACAAGAGGTTAAAGAGAAAATTGATGTAGATCAGGAAAAGCAAAAACGTCGTTTTGATAAAGGTAGGAGACCCGCACGAACCTATGAAGTAGGGGACTTGGTGAAAATTACTAAGACTGCTTTTCAAAATCAGGGAAAAAGTTCCAAACTTTTACCATCTTATGAAGGACCCTATAGGGTTGTTAGGGTTATAGGTAATGACAGATATAGGGTTTCACCAATTCCCGGGTTTGAAGGAATGAAAAACAGGCGACAAACCACTGTCGCTGCAGATAGAATGCAGCCGTGGATACATATCACATCTTTAGAGCTTGGGGATGTTTCAGAAAGTGATAATGATGAAGTTGAGGATTTTTAAGAGCAAAATTTGTAATATCTATATATTATTATTAATTAAGAGTATTATTTATGATTGAACCCATACATACACGCTGTTTTGTATTTGTTACAGGTCAAGGGCAAGAAATGATTGGTTTGCACCTTGACATCCAGTTTACTGCACTATCACTGCAAGTCATAGCGAGAATTGAGTGGTTCGCTATGAGAAGGTTGACCCTAAGAATTGATTGGTTTAGGGTCTACTTACAATCCCTCGAGAATTGATTGGTTCGAGGTAGATAGCTTAGTCCTCGAGAAATGATTGGTTCGAGATAGATACGTAGTTTAGTCCTCGAGAAATGATTGGTTCGAGGTAGTTTTTATTTTAAGAATTAAGTTTATGCTCGAGAATTGACTGGACTTAGACGGAATTATATATTGTAGATTATTAACATTACTATTAAATTATTTTAGTTTTATCTAAAACGTTGGGTGTAGAATATGGTAGTTATTTAAATTAAATGATATAAACATTGTTGCACTTAGTATTATGAATTATTGGTATATCATTGGTTTATTATAAAATAAGTATATCTTTGGGTATATTTACGTATACATATAATTTTGTGTGTGTATATTCTCATGAGTTCTCAATTATATCAACAACTTAATAATTATACTTATATTCAAAATGTTAGTTAGCATTACTTTCATTAATAAATTATTAAACGTAATTTATAATCTTTAGTACTATTATATAAAAACTTCCACCGACCAAGTGTAAGGTTGCACCGGCAGTGTGTACGGGGTCGTACACACTGTCAGGATGGACGAGTGTAAGGTTTCCAAAATTTGTTGGTTAAAATTTCTGTTAAAAATGGCAACACTTAGTGATCGAATGGAATTGTACGAGAGTGAATGGTTTTAGTGGGGATGAAGTCTGTCATTTTGGTCGGTGGGGGCGAGATTGGCCAGTCTGTTCCCGCTGGCCGTCAGTAACGGTTGGGTTTAACTAAGCAGTGTCCAAGTGAATAATAAATTATTTCTGTGTGGAAATTCTATCTGCGTTTTCATTCTGAATTTTCCTAAAAGTCCCTTAAATTATTATTTTTCTGTTGTAGTATAGTTACCATATAGAAATACAGTACTGGATTTTTATTATGATGTTGATGTATTATAAAACATTTTCAGGTTGCGTAGAGGGTCAATATGCAAAAAAACACGGTGTTTTGCTAACTCTCTCTGACCAACAACTCGTGGACTGCTATAGAAAAACTTGCCATTATGGAGGTTGGCCCCACGAAGCATTACGGTACGTATGTCAAAACTTGACCATCCTAAGCAAAACAGGGTGTAAAAATACTAGCTGCAAATACTTTAAGGGGCGAACCAGCCTATCTCTCTCTCTTTTCGTGTGGGTCAAATATGAAAAAAAAATTGGACCTCCCATACAAAATTCCCGCCCGATCAAGTCAATTTCGGGTTTTTTTTGTACCCGTAAGACCAGTTGTACACTTGAGTAATACCATTAAGTGTACAATTGGGACAAAAAAGTGCCAATTGTACACTTAAGGGTACTACTGGTACAAAAATGTACGGAAGGCCCAAAAGCATTTCTCATATTTCGACCAACGTTTCTTGGGCAAAGTTGTTCAGTTTCATGGACTGATTCACCGCTTAAAATATTTGCAGTTAATTTTTTTACATTCTGTATTGCATGCATCTTTCCCTTTTCTCGCTTACTTGAATAATTTTTTTAAGGGCGTATACTTAGCATAAAGTTCGATTCAATTTGGTTTGCAGTGCCGCAGCTAAGATGGGCGGTTTCATGTTAGCTGAAGATTATCCGTACATAAGTTTATATGGGCAACATGGACAATGCAAGTTTAAAAAGAATAAAGTGCATGTTAAAGTTAAGACCGGTATACAGTATAGTGTAAGAGATGAAGACCACTTAAAAAACTTTTTGTACGGTTACGGTCCTATTGCTATTGGTAAGTTTATGAAAAATTGTTCGACTGTCCCCAAAATCATTAAAAAAATGTTACTACTTACTTACGTACTACAGTTTATTGGTGTATCATGTTGACATAAACAATGTAATTTTATTAATCTCAATGAAATTAGCAGGTAACTGTATTCGAATATATGGAATATTAAGCATATCTTTTCGTCATTTACAAACCCAGTTTTTTTCACGACAGGAATCAACGCAGCTCAAGGCTTTTTATACTACCGAGGGGGTATAGCCTCTTCTAAACATCTTGGTTGTAGATCAGGAGCCCCAATCGACCATGCTGTTTTACTTGTTGGATACGGCACTGGTAATATAATTTTCAGAATCAGAATTTTATTTGCAAAGAAAATGGTACAATTTAGCAGATAATAGGCTAAAGATGAATAATAATGTTCAAGTTTTTACCTACATAGTAATATTAATCTTCACTTATGGTACCTTGTTTACTTCTTATTCTGGGTTCCTCTATTTTCTTCCCGAGAAGAGTTATTTTTCCATCGAAAGCCTTAGAATAGCGATAACCGGCTTAGAATAGTATTGGTGTAGATATTACAATTATTAGGCGACAGACTGACAACCTGTGTATCACTATGATACACGTCATGTTTTCTGAAACAACCTTGGAAAACAATCCTCAAAAATGTCAGACGTGGCGATATCGACCGCATTTTTGTGGTCTAACGCTTTGCCTACCCCGCAAGGAATAAAGGCGTGATATATGTATGTATGTAAGCCTTTATTTTTTGGAGACTTGCCTATAGCAAATGTCTTTTTAGCCGAGTTTCGATTGGCAAAACAGCCTTAACAAACTTAATAATTATAAACTTAAAATTTTCTTTAGGCTATTTTTGGTCTTTATGTCGTCACCCTTTTCAAATAGGAATATTTATTACCATTTTTTTTCTAGAAAACGGCGTCCCGTACTGGATCATCAAGAACTCAGCCGGCACAGAATGGGGTGAAAAGGGTTTTATACGGATACGAAGAGGCGAGAACACTTGCAACATTGTGTCTTATGTTGCAGCAGTAAAATTAGCCTAAATCGTCACTACATAGTCTATAGCAAAGTTGCTTCCCGTTCCCGCGTCTGTATGTATGCCTAAATTTTGCAGCAGCTTCTGCACCTTGATGCAGTTCTTTTAAATAGATAGTGTGATTTAAGAGGAAGGTTTAAATGTATAACACTTACCGGGAAAGTAATTAATTCCCACAGGAAAATAAGTTGCAGCGGGTGGAGCCGCTGGGCGGGCTGCTAGTCTTACTAAAATAATAAATTTAAAAGTTTGTTTGTTTATTACTCCATCTAAATCAATGTTGTTATTGTATAGTAAATTTATTTCTGCAAGTAAAACGGAAACCATATTTTTTTTATGTATTGTATTTTACCAAAGCACACAAACTATAAAGATTCTTATAGTTATATCATAATCTAAAAGCTGAAAGCTCATAAAATAAACTGTACTTAGAAAATATTTTATACTTGAAAGCAGATTGACTAGCTAATACATAAAGATGATGTTTCAAAGGGTATCGGAATTGAATATTGCGCATAAAGAGAAAGATGGCGAATGGTTTAAAGTATAGAAAAAAGCAGAAGACACCAGTATTGCGTCTGCTTGTTGTCAAAAAAAAAGAAAGAAAAATCAGAAGACGCCTTTTACAGGGTGTAAAAAAATTAGCTGCAAATATTTTATGGTGAACTAGCCCATGAAACTGAACAACTTTCCCCAAGGAACGTAGGTCGAAATATGAAAAAAAAAATTTGGACCTCCCCACACAGTTGACTCTGCGGCAACATTTTGTATGGGAGGTCCAATATTATTTTTCATATTTCGATCTATGTTCCTCAGGGAAAGTTGTTCAGCTTCACGAGCTGATTCACCCCTTAAAATATTTGCAGCTAATATTTTACACCTTATAGTTCACTACCTATGTAAGATTGCTGTAAACTAAGCAGTTAATTAAACTGATGATGAGGCAGTATGGTCTATGACCTTAGCCTATTTAGAAACGATAAATGAAAGAAGATAATTTAGACTCGAGTCCTATCCTATGACGTATTTTTACAAAATAAAAAAAAACATATTTATGTTTCGTATGTATGTATAGGTTATAGACACGTTATAGACTTCCGTTTTTGAAAACACTATGGAGGTAGAATCCTGATTCAAGTTATTAGGACGGACGATAGGTAGGTATTCTAAATTCAGCCGGATTTGATTTCCTGTCTCCTGTTAGAATGATAAAAAAAATGTGTTGGACACGCATTAAACTACGTAAAACATTATTAAACAATAGCTGATCCACTTCCATTTGGACCACAGCAAGAAGCCTGGAGCGTACAGAAACTTAAATTTGAAATCTTTGAGATTCAAATCGCCACAAATGCGGTTATACAGCAGACGGTAGGATTTCAAAGGAGATGGAGATCTCTTACCCTTACAATTTCGGTAGAGCCACGGTACCTAGTTATAGACAGATTGATACTATGATAGGTAAGGTTAAGGCAGTGTTGCCAAAGCAGTGGATTTTCAACGAAATCTGGTTGTTTTGGCTTGTCTTTTAGCGGACAGGTATCGATTTTTGTTGTTCTGAAACGCAACGCATAATTTTCGGGTGTTTTGCCGGCTTAGTTTTTTTTGTTTTAAAGGACACATCGCCTCATCCCGCATCAGATTATTTTCGCCTACTTGCGTGCCTTGTGTGTGTACCCTTGGTACTCTATATTATGTAGTACCTGTTAGGTAGGTACCACAGAGAAAAGATAACATTGTTTCGTATGACATCTCTGCCCTGCGTTAGGCATGGTGCTAAGTACATAGGTATATACTATAGACCTATATCTTACATAAATACATACATACATAAATTACGCCTTTATCACATGCGGGGTAGGCAGAACATTAACGATACTAAACTTACCGTCGTTATCGCCACGTCTGACAATTATTGAGGGCATTTTCAGATGATTCGTGTAGATACCTATTACTTTAGTGACCTATAGTTATCGTACCTATAATTAATCTAGGTATGTACCTACTTCTTATTTTCAAGTGTACCTACTTACCTTACCTACAGATGAACTGTTGCCAGTTACAAAAGTTTCTTTCCAAACTCCAGTCTCCCATGGGAAACCGCCAAACAAAGCATAAAGAAGGAGGCGTCGGGGGCCCTAACAAAAAACACTGTTAAATAATTCCACATCCAATCCCGAAAGTCGCCGCACTCAACCCGTATGCCGTATTCAAAACAATCCACCGGTAAATAACCGATTCTTTGGTTGTTCCACTAGGCTCTAAACTTGTGTTCCATTTTGTGGGACACTCACAGAGCAGATACAGAAGAGATGGCGTATGACGTTTTCTATAAGGCTCCGGTTTCGAATTTTGAGGGCAGCGGGCGGGGCGACAGCGGTGGCGGCGCGCTAGGGCGTGTACCGCTCGTTGCCCGCTCACGCACCGCTGTTTCCGAGAATCGGTCCATTTGAATGTTTACAAAAGATCCTGCCGCTGCCGCTGCCGCTCCACTACCCGCAAAATTTGAGACAGAGGCCTAAGAAATCGAGTGAAGCTAGTGCGCGGCGGTGAGGAAAGCATGAGGGAGGAGGGCACCGATTGCCAAGCAATGCTGAAGAAACTATAACTAAAATTCTCTGACGTCAGGTTGGGGTTACATTGGGACACCTACCGAGTGTACCAACACAACAGTTCGATGACCGCTGTCAAAATAATCATAGACAGCATACATGTGTAGAAATAGAAATAGAAATAGAAATTATTTATTTGCCAGAATACATGGTAATACATAATGAGATCTTAAATTATAATCCAGTACAGTATTCTGCTTGTTTCAAGCGTGCAAATTTAGATAAACAATGTCATTATTATTTACATACATTATAAATTACAATAGACAAGAAATTGATTATTGATTAATTAGAGATGTCAAATAAAAATGATTAATTACACATATGTCAAATAAAAAATATAATTATACAAATGTCAAAATAAAAAGATTTAATTTAATTTATAAATGGTTCAAATCAATTTAATAAAAATGTCAAGCATGGTTCATATATTCCCCTACACTATAAAAGCAATTTGTTAATAACCAATTAAACAATTCTAATTTAAATACATTAATGTCGTCAGTCAATTTAATTTCATTTGGCAGTTTATTAAACAGCACAATGCTCATATTATATACATTTTTCCTATAAATATTAGTGCGACTAGGTGGTTTGTGCAGTAAATGTATATACATGGAACGTAGGTGTTTCATTTGGACATCTTTGAGGAGTTTATAATAATTTGGATGCTGTTTAACGAAAAGAATTATTTCATAAATATAGATGCATGGAAAGGGTAATATTTTTAGTGATCTGTATAAAGGCCTGCACGAGTCTCTAAATCCAGCATTACAAATTGCACGAACGCACCTTTTCTGAACTTTAAATGCGCGTTCAAAATCAACAGAGTTACCCCACAGTATGATTCCATAACGGAGCACCGACGAAACATATCCGTGATATGCAGATAACGCTGCTTCCTGTGACACAGTATATCTTAGTTTTCGCAGTGCAAAAACAAATCGGCTTAATCTACTGCATACGTCATCCACATGGCTTTTCCAATTGATATGCTCGTCGATTGTAAAGCCTAAGAATTTAAATTTGTTGACTTGTTCTATTTCAGAATTATTATACGAGATATTCATAGGCATTAAACTGGCTTTATAGTTACGGAATTGCATTACTTTGGTTTTATCTATATTTACTTTAAGTTTATTCTCATTCATCCAATCTATTACATTTATTAATACGTTATTTACCGTTGACTCCCATTTTGATCTATCATTACATTTTATCAATATTGTTGTGTCGTCCGCGAAGAGTAAACATTCATGAGGTATTGTAGCAGGGAGATCATTTACATATATCAAAAACAACAGTGGTCCTAGCACACTCCCCTGGGGTACTCCGGTTCCATTTACTTTCAGGGCTGATTTGTGATTTTGTCTAACAAAACATTTTCCATTGCTCTCTATACTAGACACCTCTGTACATTGTAGTCTGTTTGAAAGAAACGAATGAATCCAGTCATGAGCTTTCCCTCTAATTCCATACAAATGTAGTTTTCGTAAAAGTTGAGAATGGTTGACAAAGTCAAAGGCCTTACTCAGGTCTAGAAACAGTGACAATATTGGTGTCTTGTTGTTAATAGATTCGCATACTGTTTTTATTAGATTGAAACATGCAAGTGACGTTGATAGTCCCCTTCTAAAACCATATTGTTGTTCGCATAGGACATTGTGTTTTGATAGAAATTCATATATTCTGGTGTACATCAGCTTTTCTAAAATTTTTGAAAGAATGGGTACTAATGTAATCGGACGATAGTTATTTGGATCAGCTCTATCGCCTTTTTTGAAGAGGGGTTTGACTGTTGATATCTTTAACTTTTCAGGGAAAACGCCTGAAACGAAGGATAAATTCATTATGTGTGCTAATGGGACACTAAGATATGGAGCACACACTTTAATCACACTCGTTCTGATCTCGTCGTATCCTGTAGCATTACTATTTTTCAAGGCTAATATGACTTTAATTACTTCATTAATGCAGACCGGCCTGAGGAAAATCGTATTGTTAACGCTTTTGATATTAATAATGTACTTATTTTTAATTCCAGTAGTGTTGTTTTTAGTAAGGTCTATGAAAAAGTCATTGAGAATATTACTTATGGTCTGGGGATCAGAATATGATTTATTGTCGCCTTTTAATATCTTAATTCCAATGTGGTCTATGTTTTTAGGCACAGTTGAATTTATGGTCTCCCAGGTAGCCTTACATTTATTAGGTTGGCTTTGGATGTACTTCAAGTTACTTATTTTTTGAGACAGGGTTATGCATTTTTTAAACATTGAATTATAATTTTTGTAAGTTTTCTTATTTTGAGGTTTGTTCCTGCCTTCCATTCGATATTTTAAGTAGAGGTGACGCTTTGATTTACTAGCCTTTTTTAGACCTGTCGTCAGCCATTTTACGCGTTTTTGGCGATTGCTACGCTTTACTTTCACAATCGGGAAGCACAGATCATAGTAGAGTTTAATACTATCGTGTAAATGATTAAAAGCCATATTCACATCAGTTGTTTCATAAACCTCCGAGAATGACAGGGCCGCCATACAGTTGTAAAATTTTCGCATGTTGTCGGCACTGAGATCTCGTTTAAACTCGAACCAAGTAGTAATAGGCGGTTTAAAATTAGTTTTGATTGTGATCGACTGAGCTGTTTCGTGATCTGAAAGTCCAAGAGTGTGTATTTCAGCATCCGGTTTATCTATATTGCTAGCAATTTGATCTATACAGCCCTTATCTCTTGTCGGAGCCCTTATATGTGGCTTTAAATTGTAGGTCTTTAAAACCTCTACAAGATCTCTGGAAAACGTTGTTTCTTTAAGTAAATCTATATTCCAGTCCCCGCATACCACAATCTTTTTACGCTTATATGTGCTGGTTAAGTAAAACAATAGTTTATCTAGTTTGAATATAAATGTGCCCACATGAGGTATTGTTTGCTCTGGTATTCTATATATGTTAACTATTATTAAACCGTGTCCTACAATTTCAATTGCACAACATTCAAAATAATAATTAACTGCTAGATTTGGACATAATTGTATAGGTTTAAAATCCCAAGCTTTGTTTACTAAGATACAGGATCCCCCTCTAGTTACATTATTATTCCGGCAATATGAACATGCCATTTTGAAATTTGCCAAATTAACATTCTGCTCGCAACCTTTTTTAACAAAACTCTCAGTAAAACACAAAATGTCCAGTTGTTTGCCATTATGTGTAAAGTCATCAATAATAATTTCAATTTGGGGAAGTTTACTTATCAATCCTTGTATATTCTGGTGCAATATTCTAATACTATAAAAAGATTCGTCATTCTTTGTTTCAACTAGGGGGTTAGAGGTTTCCTCATTTTTGGTCCTAAAAAAGTGCCCTCGTGCAATGATTTTTCCTTTTCACTTTCTTCAGCGTTTAAATATAACCCATTTAGCCCTTGGTCAGTTCTGATATTAGAAAATTTATTATGAAATCTGAAAAATTCAATTTCAATATTTATTTTACCTGCCAACAACTTTATAAAATGTATAGGTTTCATATATTTTGAATTTATATTTAATAATGTACAATTTTTTGTCATTTTTACAAGCATGTGTAACTTAGAGTTTATATCGTTAACATTGAAATATTTATTAGATGTCACTTTTAATAAAAATATTTTTAAATCATGAAATTGAGATAGTATTTCAGACAAGTTCGAAAATAAAATATACGGATCTTCGTCGTTGCAACCGACTGAAACAACGAGTATATCTTCGTTACTGATTTTTTGGCGCAAATCATATAGGTTGTTAAGTATCTCAGTGCTTGAAGCAAATGGTTTAACCATGCTAGAGATGGTATAGGCGTCATTATTTTTCTCAGCTCTTGTTTGTAGTAGTTTCAAAGCCAAACCTCGCACTTGTTGGTCACCTATTATATAAATGTGATTTTTATTTTTCCGTGTTGCGGGCTTTTTTATGTTAATAGCCGTGGTAGGGAGTATTTTATTAATGTTCTCCATGTTATAGCCATCCCTAGACCCTGTCGCATTAAAGTCCGAAGACATTTGAAAAGAGTTAGTCCCGTGTTTTTTCGTTTTGCTCGCAGAACGTGTCTTAGCAGGAGAATTACATACTCTTTTCAGATTATCAATTTTACGATCCCTTTCTGTCAAGGATTTTTTTAGGGAGCTGTTTTCCATAAGCAAGTCCTCTATCGCTTTGTCAGCTGCTTCCAATTTTTGTTCTAAGGATGTAATGATGCTCTTAAGGTCCTTAATGTCTTCTGTCCGGAGTGAGTAAATGTTTGGACAGCTCCTGTTTATTGTATTATTTATGGATAATGTACTCTCTTCGTCTTCATCATCAAAAATTTCATCGGAAAGAGTCTCGAAACTGTTTGAAATCGGTATATTGACTTGGATTTTTTTCCTAAATGTGACGCACTCTACCACCGGAGTCGAGGCAAATGACTTACTCGTACTAGTACCTGATATACTATTAGAGTTTGTGGACTTTTCCATTGTAGTTATTCCATGCCCATGTGCTATAAATATGCTATTATTATTCAACGATGTAGCGCTTTCTTGTTCAGATGGAATTTGATTTAGGAATACTGCACAATCCTGCTCAGGTAGCGAGTCCGTAGACCCAGAAGCGCACGCTTGAATCTCATGTTCTTTCGCTTGCGATATTATTGGTTTCCGTGAAATTGATTTGGTTTTATTCTCTGGCTTGTGTAAGGTACCCGATGAAGACGCTACCATGACTGCCGTTGCTGCTGAAGATGTTTTGTTTGACGACGAAATCCTATTGACAACATTTTTATTTTTATTAGAAGCTAGAACAGGTTGATTTCCAATTCGAGTTATTTGGGGAGAAGTCCTTTTTTTCTGTAGGCATAGTCGGCACTTCCAATTTTCTCTTTTGGCTTTGTCCATCAACCTAAACAACTTTTCCGAGCAGCCTATGCAGTCAAAATGAAAGCTCAAGCCGCACTGTGAGCATTTCGCAGCATTCGCATGATGTTTAATAGTCTGTTTACATTTACTGCACACTGGCGCCACCTCGCGGCGTCTTAAAATTCGACTGTCTGCTAATGGTTCCATGTTAGTTTTATGATGGATGATCTGTGTTGATATATTAGTTAATTTTGTACAGATGTCGCCTCTCAACAGAATTTGTACAAGAAAATTGAACAAACAAATGTTTGTCTTTTTACATGTTTGGCTGTGATTTGAACCCGATACTTCCGCATTAGGGTGCAAAAATACTCTGCACACAAGACCGCTACACCACGAGCTCAGTTGACGGGCGCGTCGAAATTAAGGATTACAAGACAGTTTCCGTGTGTCATATCTCATATCTTAGAAACTTGTTTTGAGACTCGTCAGCTGATGGTCAGCTGGTATACCGCTAGAGTCCAAAGTTCACTTTACAATTTGAATGAATAAACGGTCTTTGATTTTATGTTTTTACAGTTATTATCACTTTAAGAACACTTTTTTTGGAGTAATGTTTTTGATTCACTTTTATGACACTGGCATTCACTTGTTTATATGTTTTTCTGTATCCTTCACGTTGAGTCTGCACGAAACTGATATGATAAAACTGACTGAGTA
Organism: Keiferia lycopersicella; assembly: GCA_029255805.1. Classification (NCBI taxonomy): domain Eukaryota; kingdom Metazoa; phylum Arthropoda; class Insecta; order Lepidoptera; family Gelechiidae; genus Keiferia; species Keiferia lycopersicella. The sequence continues at coordinate 3,630,330 of JARACZ010000017.1, forward strand.
TTACATTTGTTGTAACTCGCGTAATTTTAAGATTTAATTGTCACAAACGTTTCCACACTTGAATTGGAAGTATATGAACATAATTGGATGATATTGTTGATTAGATCGGGATAATTATATTTTATAAGAATTTAAAATACTCTAGCTAATGTTTACTATGCGACGGCAGCGCCATCTCCGTCCATGTAGGTATATATTTATAACAACCCACCGGTCAATAACAGATTCTTTAGCGCTCTTATGTCTTAACGTTAGTATGATTTTGAGAGCTATCAAATCGATTTTTAAAATGGCCCTAGCTGTAGATAGGAACGTCAATCTAATTTTCGACGTCATTCGTTTATAGAGCCGTGTGGAACCCTCCTTTCGACCCCAAGGGTGTCGTTCACCGCACGCTTTACTTTTTCACATTATTCCGACGGGTTGCGTGCGATTTCCATTACCTAAGTGTTTATTTGTATGAAATGTGGGCCAGTTTTTAAAAAAGTGCTCTGTCTCTGGACCTTAATAGAAAATTTTCTACACGCATTATTTTTGTAGCATTTTGGTCAGAGTTTATCGAACTAAAAATGATGTCATATCTATTCAAATATTCTGAATTTACTCGACAAAGCAGGTGGAATCTTTCACAAAGTCTGAAAATTAAAATTTTGAGACTCTGTTCTATACACCTCAGAACAAGGAAATATATGCCATAGGGAACCCTACACACAACCAGAGTAAAGCCACGAAAAACTGAACGCTACCAGAATGAACTCTTCCCATTTGCAATACTTACTCAATGCTCGTAATTACAACTTACTATAGTTTATACCTTCATTCAAGCCTTTTCATTTGTACATAGGTAGAATATTCTGTGTTATTTAGATATTGTCTCTTAAGTTGCCCAGCGTGCCCCGACACCACACACACACACACACACACACACACACACACACACTAGAAGACCTTTGGGCAGCCACTCCAAATGCCATAAGTGTGGCAAATTATTGGTCAGATAAAATTTCATTCGCCTCGACACGCCATGAAGAAGAAGTTTGAGATGTGTGTGTTTGATCAAGCGTCATGTCAAATCTGATGGCTTTTCTGAACCTACTTGTTCGTGGTTTTTCCTCTGAAACATTTTTCTACTCTGCGACCACAGGCTACAGATACAGATACACTGAGAAAAAAATAGCAATAAATAAGACAACATAACGTATGGTAATATTGAACCAGTTTAATCTTCATACCAAATCGCAAAGCGCCCTATTTACAGGTACTTTATGCTAATATTATACGGAAACAGAAAGTAATCTTGGGCGCACCTACTTTGGAATATTTCTAATGCATGAGATTACAGTTACTATTTATGGACAGATTCCATTTTGTTAGGCATATTTTTGCAAATCTTTGGGATTATTTCAATTCGTTTGTGCCGTGTGATGCCGGCTTAGAATATCATTACCCCACATCCTTCCCGCGGGTGCCGTAAGAGGCGACTAAAAGACTCGAGGGTGTTGAACAGGCTGACAACCTGTCACTATAGTGATACCCATGTTTTCTGAAACAACCTTAGAAAACAATCCTCAAAAATGACAGACGTGGCGATAGCGATCGTATTCTTACGACCGCTCTGCCTACCCCGCAAGGGATAAAGGCGTGATATATGTATGTATGTTTTCTTTTTTCAAGTGCCTACATTTTTTTGTATAGCAACACCATAAACACTGAATTTGCTATGTATTTATTTCCGGCTCACAGTGGACTTAGACCATCATTACATAACCGATTCTAGGAATGAGATGAATGAAGGGAATGGGCTGGAGCGTTCTCTGTGAATATAACTTGCATTTAGTTATCGGTAACGTGCCAGCTAAGTGTAATGTTGAGGGTATGGTAGGTAGGCAGTATGCACCCTCCAATAGGGGAAACCGAGGGTTCATCGGGTCTCGATGTCCCACAGAAGAAGAAGAACAATAGGGGAAACCTGTTCAGAAGTGGACTGTTGTTGCTGTTGATAAATTACTCACATAATACGAGTACAGTATCAACGATAAGCATCTGTGAATAGTTGGAAAAACAAAGTGCTAAATTAGATATAATAAATCGCTCATACTCTTCGAAAAATGAGCAAAAACCTTTACATGGCAAACGTATGCTTTATTTCACCACAACAGATGCCTCACATCATAATCCACATCACACTATCACTCTACACAGTGTTTCGGATATAATTCTTTGAATTGGACACGTTAGTTATGGTATTGTACACTGAATAATTTTTCACTATGGGATCAATGCCGAAAAAGGAAAAAAAGTTTCGACAGTTTCTCCCAGAGTCATCTGATTTATACATACATGTATACATTTAATCACTCCTCTTTCCCGGAGGGATAGGCAGAGACTACATCCCCCAATTGCTACGATCCTGACATGCCTCTTTCGCTTTCTCAACATTCATCAGCCTGTCCATACAGGCTCGTCGGCTTAGGGTATTTTTGACCTGATCCTGATGTTTATATGGCAGTTCGAAAACTTTTTCATTTTCCAACAAAATTGTTCAGAATGATGCCCCAAACAAAGCGTTCCATTTAATGCATGTCCTCCGAAACACGGTGTACATTATATGAAAGAAAACCCCTCACGCTAACGAAAAACGAACAGATGTCTCACTTCATAGTTACCATCACTCAAAGGAAAACCCTGACAGAGAAAATGCACCGAAAAACGGGAGACAAAAGCCAGAACTACAGACCGCTCTATTAACTAAGTGTCCTCGGACGGTTCCACTGGGTCACACAGAGAAAATCCGACAGGGAAAAGTCCTAATTTAAGAAAAAATACCGACTTCACGGTGAACATACATACACACATATATCACGCGTTTATCCCTTGTGGGGTAAGAATATGGTCGCTATCGCCACGTCTGACATTTTTGAGGATTGTTTTCCATGGTTGTTTCAGAAAACATGTGTATCACTATAGCGACAGGTTGCCAGCCTATCGCCTAAAAATGGCAATACACCAATACTCTGAAGTCCCTTAGTCGCCTCTTACGACACCCGCGGGAAGGATGTGGGTGATGCTATTCTAAGCCGGCATCACACGGCAACACTAAATACCTATCTTGAAAGTACTAATTCATTATGAGAAAAGAAACGAAAAAGTGCGAGTTGGTCTCGCCCAGCGTGGATTCTATAATATGCACATCACAATCTCTTTGACAGACTTTGACTGCAGCTCGCAGCTTAAGAGTGATCCAGGATTATTTGGCTTCCTGGTTATTAGGATTTTCTGGGCTGATAGAAACACTGGTCTGAACTAGGCGGCGCTATTATAGATTGAGAAATTTATCAAGTAAAGTTCAGTGCTCAATAAAAATGAATACTCCTATGTAATGGAATTTTAAAACGTTCAGTGCTTTATTATTCTTTTAATTAAAAATAAGATTTTATACAATTTCATAAGTTACTTTATTATCCCTATCTATACGAAATTGCACCGATCAAAATTCACTCCGAGCGTCATGTACAGGAAACAGCAAATTATACACTTTTGTGAAGTTTTAGATTCCTAACATTGTCCCATACAAGGCTCCTTTTCAAAGTCGGTTGATAAAACCCAGGACGGCCAAAAAACGTCATAGACTACACACGGACGGATGGTCCATTTTCCTTATGGTTTTAATTAAGCCGCTACCACTAACCTGCGCCATTTTTGCAGTCCCGCGCCGCTCGTGCAGATTGATTAAAAGTCTATGGGCCATGCTTTATAGCCAGTGTCCATTGTAGGACGAGTTTGTCAGGCGATTTCTTTGTTTGCTGCTATGATTGCAGTGACTACAATTTTATGCACATGCATGACGCGGCAATACCCTCCAGTAGGGAGAGGGCCAGGTTCAGTAGTGGTCCTTCTGAGTATGTCGTGGTTTTCAAAGATTTTTCGTAGTCCTATCGCCTATGTCCTAATGATTGCCTTATCTGACTCTGCTTATCGGGATGATTGTGACGAAAACTTCTGCCGTATGGTAGCGCTACTAGTGCTCAAGCGACATCGGCATTGACTTAACGCTATCATTATCGGCATATAGCACTGCCAGACGTAGCCTTTTTCCAGGGTACGCCACAAGGCACAAGCTACCGTTTGCGCCATCCAGCTACCAGCCGCCATCGTAAATCTGGGCAGAGTACGTCAAACGCATCCAGTGTCTGAAAACAGGGTTCATCGTGTCGTTGGACGACTTGGAGTCCCAAAAAGTTCTCGGAGCTCTACAATATAGCAATGATTGACTTGTTTGATCGGCAAGCTACTAACCGGACGGATGATATTGTGTTGTGTATAGCAATGGACACATGCCATAGGCAAGCAGCATCTAATTTATGGTTGAGGTGGGCTCCCGGTCCGATAGTTACCGCAGGCTAATCCTACCCGACACGAGCCCGGCCTTGCCCATTGCTGCTGAAACTGGGATATGTAACAGAACCCTACTTTACTCCACATACACACCAAAACTATCTTTGGAGATGGGTTAAGTTCGGTTTGCTTTCCGAATGTGTCAGTTCCAAAGGCATACAGTCACAAGTATTATTGATTAAGTAAATTAATTAATCCATGCAAGACCGAAACATATGGTAAAATGGGTGAAAATTTGTGCAGTTAAAAATTGCGGTCACACGTAAATTTCTTCAAGTGTACAACACTTACAGATTGTAATTATCATTCACACGAAAGAATGTTAAATTGACTATTTGGAAAGTAAAACTCCATCCACAAATTATGAAATATGTTTAACTGAAACTTAATCTGAAACCTGAAATCGGGGCCAAAACACGCGTTCTTCGCGTGTCACACTCAGCTATTGCGAAATTCAAACACGTGTAAAGTTTTATCTAGCTGGACACCATATAACTTTTCACCCATCATAATAATCCTTATATCATGTAGATTTATAGAAAATTATTAACTGGACAATATTTAACTGCGTAAACCGATAAAAATTACAGTTTGTGTTGGTCACACGTTTTTGTGTTTTCTGAATACGTGATCTAAAACGACTGAATCGCTGAAACTATTAGAACTATGAGCTGGGTCTTGTTTCTGCCTTCTGCCAGGATTACTTCTTCATCCTTGGAGAGGGAGCACATAGCTCCTTGGCACTTATAGAATAAAATAGGAGTCGTTAAATTTTTCGATCCTATTTTTGCACCCGCGCCAGGTCCCTTTCCTGTGCATGTTTTCGTCATGAAAGACTTATTACAGAGGATTTGTTCTGATCAAATAATGTCGCATAATAAAGCGAGATTTAAGATTCGTTTAAAAATTTTGATTACATTCAAGTGTTTACCAATAAATCACTAAAAGTATAGAAAATTGTCCCTTGACTGGCTTCATTTGACTGGAATTTTTCCCAGTCAAGGGACATTTTATACCAGTCAAGTGACTAATGTTATTTTAATGATTGTTTTTGCAATTTTTTTGTGTAAAAGTGTGCCTGCAGAGTAGAATAGCACCACCCCATGTCTGCCCTTGGGTACCGTAAGTTAGATTAAGGGTTTCCAGTTAGTGAACAGCATTGTTTTTCGTGCAGATAACATAGTTAAAGAACACTTTCTTTATGTCTCTAGGAGTAGCTGCGTTAGGCCTTGGGGTAGCTGCGCGATATCTCAGGCTGATTGATAGACGTCTCTTAAACTACTGCGTTGTATCTCAGGGAGGCCGCGTTAAGTCTCAGGTTAATTTCGACGCTGACTGCGGTGTATTTCAGGGTGGTTGCGTTATGTCTTAGGCTAACTGCGACGTCTCTTAAGCTGAGTGCGTTGTATCTCAGGTTGGCTGCGATATGTCTCACTCAGGCACATTGCGACGTATCTTAAGCTGACTGCGTTGTATCTCAGGGTGGCTGCGTCATATCACAGAATGATTGCGACGTCTCTCCAGCTTACTGCGTTGCATCTCAGGTTAGCTGCGTTTTATCTCACTCAGGGACATTAAGCGAAGTCTCTTAAGCAACTGCGTTGTATCTCAGGGTGGCTGCGCTATGTCAGGCTGATTTTGACGTCTCTTAAGCAGACTGCGTTGTATCTCAGGGCGGCTGCGTTGTCTCACTAAGGGTGACTTCGACATCTCTAAAGCTGACTGCGACGTCTCTTAGCCTACTGCGTTGTCTGAGGTTGATTGCGACGTCTCTTCGGCTGTCTGCATTGTATGTCAGCATGGCTGTGTTATGTGTCAGGTTGGTTGTATCGTCTCTTAAGCTGATTGCATTGTATGTCGGAGTCTTTTTAGCTGAGTGCATCGTGTCTCAGGCTTATTAGGCTATTTAACAATTTGCCAATAGAGTTGAAATCTATCACAAAGTTGACATCTTTTAAAAATAAACTCAAGAATTGGCTTATTAAAAAGTGTTATTATTCAATTGATGAATTTATTAATGACAGAATCAAATGTCAGTTTTTAACATAATTCAGTTTGACATTTAGATTTTAATTTGTGAAGTTATATATTTTTATTTTTATTATTTGACATGTTACTATGATATGACTATTTGCTATTGTTCTAATTTTTTATTTTTTTGTTTTGTGCTTTTGTTATAATGTTTTGTATTCTTTTTGTTTCTTTTAGATTTATAATGATGTGTAAATATTCAATGAAAAGATATTTTGCTATGAATAAATAAATTGAATTGAATTGAATTGAATTACGTCGTCTCTAAGGTGACTGCGTCGTGTCTCAGGTTAGTTACGTTATTTCTCAGTCTGATGGCAATGGCTTTTAAGCTGATTGCGTCGTGTCTCATGTATACAGCGGCGTGTGATAGGTTGCTTGCCTAGTGGTGTCTAAGGCTATCTGAGTCATGCATGTCTCAGGCTAATTGCGTCTATGCGTTATATATTGCGTTATGGTTATCTTCGTATGTTCAGTAGCAAAATGTACAATACAGTTAATTCTCAGACGCCTTACGTTACTATTGTTTTGGTGGGGAATTGGGTCTACGTTTCGGCTGTTTACAAACAGCCTTCTTCCGGAGGTCGACAGATCACATACGCCTGCCTGTCAACTGTGATTGTCGAACACTGGCTGTTTCATTTCGTATGTCGGGCTGGCTGTGTCGTGTTTTAAGCACGAGCAAATTGTCTGTGACTAGGTGCGTCGTGTCTTAACCAGACTGAGGCTTCAGGGCGTCAGTCTGGTAAGCTGCGGCAACTTTTACTTCTACTTAGTTAAAAGCAGAAGATGAACAGCTTTTATTCATATCTTTTGTTAAAATAATTACTTTGTCCCTTGACTGGCGCAAAATGTCCCGTTGACTGGCACCTCAAATTTCAAAATTTAATTTTGACGAAACCTGTGGTTCGATTTAAGTGTTTTTTCGTAAATAACCTTTTCAATAGGCCTTCATTATTATGCAATGATAAAATAACCATAAAACAAAAAATTTAAATTTGCCAGGAAAGGGACCTGAAGAACCGTTTTCAAATATCCACCCAAATATCATATCGGAGGCCAACGGCTAAGTAAGTAAGTAAGTAAGTAATGTAAAGGTAAGTACTAAATTGTATATCACTGCTGAAATCTTGAGTCAAGTGTTCAAATATCATAAATGACCTGGCTTTCATGTGACAATAAATATAATTGAAGTAACCAATTTAAAGGACCAACTTATACTGGTTTTTATACAAATACTAAGATAACCACCATAAGTTGGTCCCTTAAATAGGTAGCGTCACAACCTGAAGATTGCGCAACGTAGGTAAATTACGTAGGTTTGACGTGTATGTATGATAAATACTAGTTAAGTACTTTTTATTTATGCCGTGTGATGCCGGCTTAGAATAGCATCACCCCATATCCTTCCCGCGGGTGTCGTAAGAGGCGACTAAGGGACTCGAGAGTATTGATGTATTACAATTTTTAGGCGACAGGCTGACAACCTGTCACTATCGTGATACACATGTTTTCTGTAAACACCTTGGAAAACAATCCTCAAAAATGTCAGACGTGGCGATAGCGACCGTACTCTTACGGCTGTTAACGCTCTGCCTACCCCGCAAGGGATAAAGGCGTGATATGTGTATGTATGTATGTACTTTTTATTTATTACATGTAGGTAAGTACATTTAATTTGGACTACTTATATTAAACTGCATAATGTAACTTAGCAATAAATTACATATATTGCAAAGGAAATGGTAATTGCAAAAGCAATTTAGAACTCAGATGAAATAGCTTTATATATATATTCTTTATTGCATAAACAGTATGGAAAATAATTACAAGAAAAATTGTTGCAAAGGCGGGCTTTATTTATTATACAGATAAAATAATGATAAAATTATAATTATGAATCACTGTTCCGTACAGAACTTCTAAAAAATGCATGAATTATACTATCCAAAAGAAATGTAAATCAGATGGCACAGGCAAAAGTAAAAAAAAATAAGTAGTTTGATCCATCTTCCCTATTATTGGGAGATTTGTCAGTATAAACAAGTAATCAATTCACGATTCACTGCTTGAAACCATTTTAGCGTAATATTTTTTAACATGATATTCTGGGCCGTGTGATGCCGGCTTAGAATAGCATCACCCCACATCCTTCCCGCGGGTGTCGTAACACGACTAAGGGACTCTAGAGTAATGGTGTTTTATAATTTTTAGGCGTTAGGCTGACAACCTGTCACTATAGTAATACACATGTTTTCTGAAACAACCTTGGAAAACAATCCTCAAAAATGTCAGACGTGGCGATAGGGGCTGTGTATTCTTACGGCCACTATCGCTCTGCCTACCCCGCAAGGGATAAAGGCGTGATATATGTATGTATGTATGTATATTCTGGGCTAATGGTACTTACTTGCACTATTTATTATGAATTCTGTGCCAATGGGTAGACAAAGCATATGATTAGTTCTGTCTCATATTATATACACATAAGTATTTGTAGGTCTTTGAAAGTTGTGATACGTAACCCTACAAATAAGTAATAATAAACAATCGGAGCGTTTTTTTGTAAATATTTTAATTGAGTTCATTTCCGCACATAAATGTGATCATACATGTATTATATGAGACCTGCCAATTTTAAAATCAACTAAAAAAATAAAAATTTATACTGATTGGAAATGGAAGCAAAGTATATTAGTTTTATTGTGATTTTCATTATAATAGAGCCATTTGTGATTAAAGCGGCTACTATTGAAAAGGTAATGGTACCTATCATTTTGGATGCTATAGTTTGATTGAAACTATTTTATTTTATTTTCTATCCAAAAGACAGTAGTGATCAATCCTCTGGAAAAAATGTATGAATTTTCGTAGCATATCTCAAGGTCGGGAAAAACTATGGACTTTGATTTGTATAAAACTTATCAATAGAAATGATATAGATATGTGTTGTATAATGAAGTTAGGGATTATACGGATCACAAAATAAGCCATCAACCTTATTGAAAAATACCTGCGTCTGTTGCGGATACACCTTGTTTATCCCTTAAAGTGTCTTCAGAGAATACCTTATAACCATTCCCGTGTTAGGTATGAAATTTTTAGAGAGATATCGTCGGCAGTAGAAACGGCAAAAGTCGCTGGCTCAAATCCAGCCTACGGTAGAAAAATTTTCAAGTACTACAAAAATAATATAAAAATACTTAAAAACCTTTAATGTGTATTACAATTTTTGGCGACAGGCTGACAACCTCTCACTACAGTGATACACGAATCGTCTGAAAAGGCCCTCAATACTTGTCAGACGTGGCAATAACGACCATAATTTTGCGATCTTTAACGCTCTGCGTACCCCGCGAGGGATAAAGGCGTGATTTATGTATGTATGAAAAACTTTTAATTTCCAGAAAACATACTTTGCAATTGAGCATGCTACCGTGGAATACTACGATCCGAAATTCTTCAAGAGTGTAATGATGGCGACGAAACGGTACAACCGGTTTGACCCTGTGTATTACTTCAACCTTAATGTTCATATCCTTCAGACTGTGGGCAACCACATCTTGGTAAGTCATATTCTACTTACTGACACTGGCAAAATTACCCTAGATGGGTTGAAATCCATATAAAAAACAAGTATTCCAAAACTTGACGCACTGTTGTGCAAAAGGGATAGGTAAATAAATGTATGTTCCTACGTCAACGTTGGGGCATTTGAATTTCCTTGCAACTGACAGACGCATTAGTTAGGAGTTTTTGACTACGCAGCGCCGTGCGGCGTGCAGCGCAGTGAAGTGCTTGATTAAAGGAATCACCATTTATATCTTTGAGTGATTTCTCAAACCTAACATACCACGGGTTTTCTGACACTTTCGCTACTTTCAAACCGTGTGTTCAAACATACTCATTCCTTTCTCTTTAACCTTGTCACATGTAGGTACTTAATATGAATTGTCATTGAATTCTTACGGCCGTTAACGCTCTGCCTACCTCGCGGGGGATGAAGGCGTGACATGTGTGTATGCATCATTGAATTTTCTGCTTCCAGTTCAGTTTTTATTTCTACAACGAGGCCCTGCGTCACGTGTACAAGCGGACCTTCGTGGAGGTCATCAAGAGAGGATGCGACTTGCTTAAGGAGCCAATCTTCGGAACTCCCTTGAAAAGGGCACTCAAGGCTGTTTTTCCGAAAGGAATCGTGTGCCTCTACCTGCAGTAAGGATCCTCTTTCTTTCTTTTCGTGTAGGACACCGAGTCGTCCAACGACTCAGTGAAAACTAGTGTCAGAATTTTTCTACCGGCGGCTTTACAAGTAGCAAGCTCCTGACATGGTTGTGGAACGACCGCCGTTTAAGTACCTAATTATAGATAGCAACCGGGACCTACGGCTTAACGTGCCGTCCGAAACACGGAACCATCTTACTTACGGACAATCGGGTGGTTCAGCCCGCAACGTTCTAATCAGACTGGGAACAAATTCATAAAGTGATAGATATCAACTTTGTAAGTGACCTAACGAGTTTCGAACCTGGAACCTTCTGCATCTTCGCACTACCAGTGCACCACGTCGGTTGTTGACGTGGCGACGTCAACGTTTCCTTAATAAGCTTACTTAGTTTTTAATGAATCTCATTCCAGGGGGAGTACCACCTTCAGAACATGACGCTGAACACAGCTGGCTTACTGAACTTTCCTTACCAGAGAGGAAGAATATACCTGAACGTAACTCTGGTCAGGAATAACGACCTGCTGCTATCGGCGTATGCAGACTTCCAGCAGAAACAGCTGATATTGAGGAATACGAGAAATAAAGATTGAGCAATTGGAGAGAGTTTCCATTTTGCCAAATGTGCACCGTGTTTTGGAGGAAATTCATTAAATTGGACAGATTGTTCAGGCCATTGTACCGTACCTACTAAATTCTTTATAGAAAAAGAGCATTACAAGAAAAAAATTATATCTTTCGTACAAAAGTCAACTGATCGTGAACATTTTGTTTAAATTATGTCCGTGTCCAATTCGCATCGCCTCCGAAACGTGGTGTATGGATTCATACATTTATTATTAGATTTGATAAAAACTTTCCAATTTGCGACCCTAGGTTTAGTTCTCCGAAGGGAATCTGAACTTTGTTCTGTTTTATCAGTATTCCTCCGTGATTCCTCCTTCCTTCCAGTAATCCTTTGCTGTAAATCTTTGATATCAAACATGTAACAAATTTACCTACCCATGCGCCTTCATACTTATTGAGAGAGAGTAAATTTCGGATTGCCATTTTTTTTGCAAACATGTGAATAATAAAATAAAAACTGTTACCTACCCTGATCTATGAAAAATCACCGCTGATCTTTTACATCATTTACACGAGCACCATCTACTATAACAACAGTTACCGGTACTGGTACATCAATATTATTTAAGATTTTTAAGAGAAATGGCAACCCAAAATGACAATTTATTCTCTGGCAATAAAAAACAGAGTTTAGATCAGGATGTCCCCGAGTTTTCAGTGAGCTCATCAGATCGAGCTCGTGTCCTGATTATGGAACGAATGAATGAGTGGAGTGATCACCGTTTCCCGGGGATTTGTTTGCTATTATGACCGAGCTAATTGTTGACATCCCGGCGATCTTTGGCAAGTCTCACGCTTACTACTACCGCACGATACTGCGGTACGTGACTGCTGTCGTAAAAATGGTAAACCTATCACAAGAACAGGGCCCCAAGTCTGCTATTTTTTGTCATTGTAATATAATCGAAACTCAACTGTCATTCAATTGCCATTGTGATTTTTCTATACCTACTTCAAACTGTTAGCAGACCACGAAATGACCGAAATAATCCAACTGAGATCCGATCGACATCTAACTGAAATGATTTTCATTTAGCAGACTTAGGGCCAAGATACAGGACAAAATTCAAAAAGAAGAAGGACACAGCAGGCACTGCGATTTTTATGTGGCCAAGTGTGACATGGGTTCTATTAGCGGCGATTCAGGTCCAGGTTAGCCCTACAGTCTTTCTAATCTTTTGAACGCTACGTCACTTTCAAGTTACTGAGCTCTGTAAGCCTTTAGTAGATAAATAGATGTCTCTGGCGTGTCAGGCATTTTATAGGTTGTCACGACTGGATGACTCCGGTTAATACAACTGGAGCCAGCAAAATATCAGAAAAAATATGCGTCAAGTGTGAGAACTTCTGGCTGTAATCCATACTTCCATACTAATATTATAAATTCGAAAGTAACTCTGTCTGTCTGCTACGCTTTCACGGCCAAACCACTGAACCGATCATCATGAAATTTCACACAGAGATTAGTAAGATACCGAGAACGGACATAGGCTACTTTTTTTCACCACTCGAGGGTCTGAAGTCCCTTCAGTAGACCACCAGGTACACCACCAGGAGCCCGCCTAAACTATAGGAGATACAGACATGGCACCAAGCAAAAAATGTTCAACTGGATGGGTAGCTTCTGGTGGCATATAGACTTTGAAGGTTTGGAGTACCTGATGTAGACCACCAGGTGCACAACCAGGAGCCCACCTAAACTATACGAGATAAAGATATGGCACGAAAGCAAAAGTTGTTCTGCTTGATGGGTAGTTTCTGCTGGCATATAGACTTATAAGGTTTGGTGTTCCTGACGTAGTCCACAAGGAGCACTAATAGGGGCCCAGATTAGCATGTATAATTTAGGACGTTAGTGAAGGAAACAAGGTTATTTTATCATCTAAAATACTAAGTCAGCGAAACGAAGTCGCGGGTACCAGCTAGTTACCTGTAATTGCAAAATAATGAATGGCATTTAAAATGCCGCGTTTTGCATACATACAGGCACAGGGTTGACTGTTGTATCGCGTTAAATCGCGTATTAGTGTTAGAAGCGGGAAGCTAGAGACTATAATAGGTACATCTTTAAGCTTTGCAGGTACAGCAAGGTGATCTCCACCCATGTCAAAGAGCACATAAAGGCAGTGAAAAACAATGAAGCACATAAGTCTGCCATTGCGGAACACCAGCTTGAGTCTGGTCCAAACCACTGGATCGAATTACATAATCCAAAAGTACTTTCGACCGAACGCCACTACATACCAAGACTGGTAAGCGAGGCTATTGAAATCACCAAGTACAAAAATTTCAATAGAGAAGATGGCTTCAAATTGTCAAGTACATGGAATCCAGTGGTAAATTTGTGTAAAAATAAGTTTGTGTCTAAACCTGCAATAAAATCATGCGATACCGTTAGTGTGTGTTGTCGAGATGACTTTCGAGTGAGTACCGATAGTGACCAAAGTGTTCCGAAAAAACGCAGAAGAATGAGGGTAGACAGATATGTTTGCCCTTAGCTGTCACCCGCAGCCGCTCCAGTTTACCCGTGATCATGGCGATTGCAACATCGCCGAAATATTGGGTGCTCGATATATCCCTACCGTGAGTTAAAACCCGTTATAATGACTTATTATTTTGTTGTTCCAGAAAACGGGAAAAGTGGTTTTAGGTTAAATTGTGTTTCACTGGAAAATCAAAAAAAAATAGGTAGTCCGTTAAAAACCCAAACAGAACCAGCGAAATGCACCAGCTTGTAATACACAAGAAACAGGTGGTACCTATACTCGCCAAATTGAATTGCTTGTTATTTAAGCGAACAGCGTGAGACGGTAGCAATGGTGGTAGAAGAAAGATGGTAGTGTTGCGATGAGATAGCTCATCCACATTACCAGTTGCGTCGAAAAACATCGTAACAAGGATTAACTTAAAATTGTTTTTCATACTATAACTAAGTATAACCAGTACAAGTTGATCCTTAGGTTGATATGCTGCTGATTAGTACATTTGCAGGTGATTTCCCAAAATAAAAATAACTAACAACTTTGGAGAAACATTATTTTGAAAAAAAAAGGCACAACTAAAGATATGTTAAAAAGCAAATCAAAGTACAATATTTAATAAAATCTGTCTTGAAACGTACCTACTCTTATCGTAGGTCATAAAAATCATAATATGGATAATTTGATTAAACGTCTATTGGGTCCTTCATATACTAACAACCTTATAAAGTTCTAATCATAGTTCTAAAACACCATTTGTGTCACCATTTAATAACACGTTTGCTACAACAAACCTTTTGATGACCCTCCTTTTCACAGTTAAAACATTTTAAAAAATTCAATGACTTTGAACTCTACAATGTTAGGAATAAGATTTGTTATAGCTTGAACATTGAGTAGAAATAGTAGAAAATTGTTGGTTTTTGAATAGTATTGCATAATTCCGTCATCGAGGGCACCCTTGAGGGTTATAATAATATAATTATTCCCGTTTTGACTAGAAAAAAATCTTGGCTTCATATAGGTATTTTGAAGATCATAGATCGGGTTTATTTTTTATTCATTGATTTTCATATGTTTTCATTAGTAACTGTGACTGTCTAGTGGTAGTATGGATGTCAATGTAAAATATTGTTACCTACTAAATTATTTTAGGACTTCAAAAACATCAAAACTAACATAATTCAGCTATAAGGCTCCTTACCAAACCAGTTGTTACAATAAATAACCGAGAAAGGAATAAACCTAACCCAAGAAAATATCATATACCTACCTATTGGTGAAAACGCGAATAAACCATTCTACTTTCCAGTATTAAAATGATAAACGAACCCTCTATCGGGTATGGAAATCTTCCAATTTACTATACGACAGGTCATTATTCTATTAGTAAACAAAATTTGGGGGTTAATAGAGACATCAGGTCGGGGGCGAGTTTTGACTACTGTAATACATACATACATACATATATCACGCCTCTATCCCTTACGGGGTAGGCAGAGCGCTAACGACCGCAAAAATACGGTCGATGTCGCCACGTCCGACAAATATATAGGGCCGTTTGAGATAATTTTGTGTATCACTATAGTGACAGGTTGTCAGCCTGTCGCCTAAAAGTTGTAATACACCTGAAACCCTCAAGTCCCTCAGTCGCCTCTTACGACACCCACAGGTAGGAAATGGGGTGATGCTATTCTAAGCCGGCATCACACGGCACTCTGTACTGTAATACTGTTACACTAAACTTTAGTTAGTAGTGATGATGATGATCTCTCCGACCGATTTCGGCCATGGCGACCACTTTGACTCCTAATCAGATCGGCGCTGATGCGCCCGGAGATGGCTATTGTAGCCAATTTTGGCAGTAAACTCCCGTGCACAGAGTGGACACGTGAGTTTGCCATTTACATAATTATAGTTAATGGCGACGGGTGGACGGGCCTTCAGCTCATCGCGCTTAGCGTCGAGATCTGCTTTACGCTGTTCCTCAAACTCGCGGACTTGCCTCTTAACCATCCCGCGCCATTCGGGACGCTGTGCTGCCAGACCCTCCCATTGAGTGGGCTCAATGTTGCATCTTTTCATGTGTCGTTTCTGAACATCTTTATATCTGAGGAGTTGTCCGCCCTGCTTTCGCTTGCCCTCCTCTAGCTCAGAAATTATACCTACAATACTAATATTAAAAATGCTGAAAGCATAAGGGCTGAAGCAGTTCATGAAACTGAACGATGATAATATGAATATAGTCTGGTAGTAAATTTTAAATAGTGATTTGACAGATAATCTAGCCGTACCAAAAATTACTCAACTGTCAAACACTCTCTCGACTTTACAAACGCAACAAGTAAAATGCGAATACCTACGTTTGGAGCCAGCCTTGCAATTTCGCCAGTGTCAATTTGATTTTGTACCCAGTTAGGTAAGAGCTTTATTAGTGTTGTCACTTTCGTTTGACAGGACACAGCACAGATAAACGGTGTTCATAGCCAAGCCGTGCTACCCGTTCATACCTAATTCCTCCTCGATTCTATTTTATTAGGTAATATAGGTATGAATCAACTTTACCTACTACTACAATGTTGTAGACAAACAAATACCTAATCATGACCGCATAAGTCCATAAAACTGGCACGTGGTGCAAACGTATAATTAATCATACAATTCATGAACCAGAAACACAAAAGGACGGGGCATTAAAAATCATAACCTCAACAGTTTTGGTCACCGTCATTGCAGTGGTACTATGTAGGTACTACGAGTCACCCTGAGAAATAGACGCATACACACACATAAATCACGCCTATATCCCTGGCGGGGTAAGCAGAGCGTAAACGACCGTAAAATTACGGTCTTTATCGCCACGTCTGACAATATTTGAGGGTCGTTTCAGATAAGACTTGTAACATTACAGTGAAAGGTTGTCAGCCTGAAAAAAAAGCTAAATTACAATACACATGAAGCCTTTGGGTCCCTTAGTCGGCTTCTACGACACCTACGGGAAAGAAATGGGGTGATGCTATTCTAAGCCGGCATCACACGGCATAACATGAGAAATAGAACTTAAATGAAAACAGTTGGGCCACTATTGAAAGCTTATTTTGACAGTTTGTTACTACCGTGGCATAAGATCCATTTTACTTTGTTGACACCTCTGTGTTGTATGCGTTTCACAGGAGCCAAATTGGGCCTCGAATGTAGACATGGTTAGAAAGTGTTCCCTTACAAAACGACCAGGCCGACAATATTTTAACTTACATAACATATACCTACTACGCTTTTATCCCTTGCTGGGTAGGCAGAGCTGTGAATACTGTCGCTATTGCCACGTCCGCCATATTGTATTTGAGAGTCGAGTATTTATCGAGATATTGTAGTAGCCCTTTGCAAACCTCGTGCCGTTTCGTTTCAACGGCAATTCACCTCTTGTGCAAACACAGCCAAGTCCGATTTTTAACTGTAAAACGTAACCAACTATTATTATGGGCAATATATCAAAATGTTCTAAAATATGGGTAATTTCAACCCTGTTTACCTTCTGGTGCTTATGATGTTCCACTTTGCTCTATTTTACTTTCGTCGGTTTTTATTGTTGTTTATGATTCGAAAAGATGGATTGTTATTTTATTACTACTTTAGGTACCTATGCTGTTTGAAGCGAGCATAAAACGCGAATCAAACTCTCAAGTGTGGTTGTTTGACGATATGTGTTTAATTAGCGTCTGATGAAACAAAATAGAGAAGCAACAACTACTAATTTCGCCAAAAGCCTATAAAATAGATACCAAATGTTCGGCGGTGTAGCAACACCTGAGCAGCTAAACTCTGTTTTATTGAGAATTTAATTAGCCGTGAAACGCAAAAAAGAAGAAGATTGATACAGAGTCAATTGAGATTACTGGGTTGCCAGTTTTTTGCAAATCTTAAATGGTGATGTGACAATACCGGTAACCTGTTATTATCAAAATGTAATTTTTTTTTAATGTTTTCGTTCAGTTCCCAGTAGATGGCGCTCCTGCGAATGATGTAAAAGCCTAGCAGTGATTTTTCATAGATAGGGTTAATAACTTGACAGATTATTGATACATCACTTTTTAGATCTTCACCCTTTTTTGACGAGACTGAAACTTCGTTCCGTGTCAAAAAAAGTTGCTTATTCACGCTGGAACACTGAAATTGAACCGCAGTGGAACTGTCCGGCGTGTTTGAATGTTTGCTCCTGTTTATGGGGGCTCGAACTTTGATGCAATGTTGTCCACAACCAATGCAATTAGGGACACACCGGTCAAACAATACTGCACGGTACAAAGAGGGGACAATGTTAGAACAACTCAATATTTTACGTAAGTAATTTTAGTTTGCCGAAATATTAAATACTTACTTACTGCTCATAAATGATTTCATTAAAGTCATGTTGTCAATCCGATTTTAAAATGGTAAAAAAACTTGTTTGTTAGTTATTTTAGTTAGACCTATTTACCTTCTTCTTCTTCATCGAATCGATGGTAACAGTCACAACCTCGCTGACCAATATTTGGCTACTGAAATGCCCCTAGGGCTCGCCTCTAGTAGGTCCTGAAGTGTGCAGGGGTTCGGGCAGTTGGGGCAGACCAGCAGGTGGTCCATTGATTGAACAGCCCCGCAGTCGCATTTATCGCCAGTGGAAAAACCCCACTTTACCATGTTTTCGCGACATCTCCCAACACCAGCCCGGAGTCGGTTCAGTGACTTCCAGGCTGCCCAGGGGAGGTTGCCACCAGGTGGTAGCTTTTCGGCTGGAGGCACATGAGACGCGTCGGGGGGAAACAGTTTCCTCCATTGCTCTAGCCGCAGGTTCGATGTGTCATCCGATGCCGGGTAAGGATGACTCAAAAATCCCTTGCGGCTTTTAAGGCGAGGAGGTGGAATCTGGTTGTTATGGAGAGGATGGCGGCTGTCATTTGTCTGCTTCGCTTTTTCGACTGAACAGGCAGCATATCGGCGAGCACTTGGAGGGGCTATTCCAGCCAACGAGTACAGGTGGGACAGCGGTGTCGACTTAAGTGTGCCCGTGATAATTCGGCAGGATTCGTTAAGGGCGACGTCGACTTGGCCAGCATGTGATGAGCGGGCCCATACTGGGCTTGCGTACTCGCCGGCTGAAAAGCACAGGGCCAAGCCAGTAGTTCGGAGAACGTGGGCAGAGGCACCCCATTTTGTGGTAGTGAGCCTTTTTAGGATGTTGTTACGGGCATTCACTTTAGACTTTAAGCACGCACAATTAGCTTTATACGTCAGCGTTCGGTCTAGGGTAACGCCGAGATATTTTGGGGTATAATTGTGCTGTATGGGGGTTCCGCACCACTGGATGTTGAGCACTCTTTTAGCCTCCCTATTGCGCAGGTGGAAAACGCAAGTTTCCGTCTTGGAAGGATTTGGCTTTAGAGAGTTCGCTTCGTAGTACCCCGTTAATCCCACCAGGGCTGCCGATAGGTGTTTTTCCACGTCCTCAAAGTTCCGGTCTTGACAGGTAAGAGCGAGGTCATCAGCGTAAATGAAGCGATCAGTAGCAGGATGGCGGGGCTGGTCGTTGGTGTAAATGTTAAACAAGGTAGGCGCTAGGACACTACCCTGAGGGAGACCATTTTTTTGTGTTCGCCATCTGCTCTTCTCAGAATTCAAGTGCACTTGGAAACGACGGTTACGCAGCATTTCACTGAGGATACGTACAAAAAGCTGGTCATTTGTAAAAGCTGTTATTTTCCCCAGTAAGCGTTTTATATTCACCGTATCATAGGCTGCGCTTAGGTCAACAAACACAGCGCCGGTGACTAGACCTCTCTCAAATCCGTCTTCAATGTGCTGTGTTAGGCTGAGCACTTGGCCGCAGCAGGACTTTCCAGGACGAAAGCCCGCCTGATCGGATATCAATTGGGGGTCAATGACATCTGTTAATCGATTGAGTAGGAGGCGTTCGAAAAGTTTAAAAGTATGACACAACAGAGAAATGGGGCGAAAACTTTTGGGGTCGTCAGCAGACTTTCCTGGTTTTAGCAAAGCGGTGACCTTAGATTTTCTCCATTGTTTTGGGATTTTGGTGGAGTCCATACACGCGTTAAACATCTGGAGGAGCCATGAGACCGCTACTGGACCAAGCTCCTTCAGCTGTTCAACACATATATCGTCCACTCCGGCAGCTTTCCCGTTTTTGAGAGTTTTTATTGCTGCGATGGTCTCGTGGAGGGTGAAAGGTTTGCTTATTTGCCAAATTGAAGTGCCTATTTCGGGAGGGCGTGTATATGGAATTCTACGACTGGATTTGCCGTTGAGGAGCAATTGGTGGGCTACTTGGTTAGCTGTGACAGGCCCAGGTTGTGCAGCAGAGGGTGGGTCGCTCGTCAGTGTCCGGAGAGTACCCCAGGCTTTTTTACTATTATGGGACATATCCACTGACTCAACCATGTTAATCCACCTTTCTTCGCGATTTTTGGATATTTCAGCCATTAGCTCCTCACCAGCAGAGAGGGTTTCCGGTGAAAAGGGATCCTTTGAGTAGAGGGACTCATAGTTCGCCATAATTTCGCCAGCGCTTTTTGTGAGGCCCGGGATGTAGGCGGTACTGCAGCCACGCGGAATGTAGCGACGAGACACTTTCCGGATAACTTTGACAAATTTCTCGTAATTTTCCGGGCAAGGTGGTATTTTTAATAGGCTTTTGTCAACTGCAGTTGCGTACTGTTCCCAGTTTGCCTTTTTGAAATTGAAGCGTCGGCGAAAGGGTACCATTATGGGGCGTATAACTGCTTGGACAGTGCACATGATTGGCCTGTGCTGGGTTTTGGGTATGGGATCGCAGGTGGACTTGACTGAGTTTGGGCTTATGTTGGAACTAACAAATAGGAGGTCCGGATTATACCCCCGCTTCCACCGTCCACTGTTGAAAGAGGGCGGGAGCTTTGGGTTGTGGATTAACTCCATGTTGTTGAGTTCGGCCCATCTCTCTACAGCCTCACCGCTCTCATTGGTAGCAGCATAACCCCAGGAGGTACAGTGGCTATTGAAATCTCCAATAACAATTTTTGAGCTATGATATGTGAATTCTGCTGTGTTATGAAAATCAAATGTTTGTCCAGGGGGACTATAGACGGAGGTGATGGAGCAGGAACCAATATCAACACTGAGGATTTCCGTACCGTTAGGTGTTACGGTAGACGAGGCAGATTTGACAGACACATCTTGTTTAATGAAAATTGCGCTACCATGTTTTGGGGTGTTGTATTTCAATGATTAGATTCATTCCTGCGACTTGGGGACGGAGAGAGTCTGAGCCACGGTGCGTTTCCTGAATGCATAGGACGTGGCATTTGGTGTTTTGGCACAGCTCGGATAAAACTACCGCTTTATTTGCGGAGAACCCTTCTATATTAATAGAGATGGTGGTGAGGGCTGGCTCAGTAAGTTTTTTTTGGGTTGGTCCTGAAAAGGACCGTTGATTTTTTGTTACCATCGTGGTGAAAGGATCGGCCAGTCTGCGTTACCGACTAACCGTCCGCACACTGTTGCCCAGGGTGCGCCGGGCGTATAAAGTATCGATACGCCACTCGGGGAGGCTCCTTTCGTGCACCCCACCTATTTACCAAGACCAGACGAGCCGCGTTTGAAGTATGTGTGAAGCTGTTTTAAAGACTTTCCGATAAGTTGAGAAATTAGTCTGTTTTGTTTACACATTTCAATTACATAATTTATGAATGACACAAATAATCCGTGCTTTACGAAACACGCAAAACCAACATCAGTACGGCAGATTATTCAAATCACAC
Source organism: Keiferia lycopersicella (assembly GCA_029255805.1). Lineage (NCBI taxonomy): Eukaryota > Metazoa > Arthropoda > Insecta > Lepidoptera > Gelechiidae > Keiferia > Keiferia lycopersicella. Next base: position 3,651,884 of record JARACZ010000017.1, read on the forward strand.
GTCAGCTTACTAGAGTGACGCGGCGTGATATAAAATTAATTACTATAATTAATTATACGTAGCCCGTACTTGTTGATACATTTTTATTAAGGTAATTGTACTGTGGGCCGTTATGATGGCCCTTAGCATTAAACACAACAAAATTTGCTTGAACTTGGCTAGACACGCTACCGAGTGACTAGATTGGCTGCATTTCAAGTAATCTCAACCAAAACCGTACACTTACTTGTAGAAAAGGCATGGTGAATTAGCAGGTACCCTATAATAGAATGTAAAGAAAGGCTGCAAATATTTTATGTGGTGAACCAGACTCATGAAATCGAACAGCTTTCCATAAGAAACCCTACTCGACATATTTGGCCCTCTCATGCAAAATGTAGGTAGAGTCAATTTGTATTGGAGGGTTTATGTTCCTTTGGGAAAGATGTTTAGCTTTATAGGTTGGTTTATCCCAGAAAATATTAGCATTTTTGTACACCCTATTATTTCATAGTTTTAATAACTAAAAGAACGAAGTGGTCTTAGGAAGGTTTAGACCTTGCAGTATTAATAAAACACTGACCGATCTCAAATTCCACAACAAACACAAATAAATAATTTCGTAGACGAGTAAAACCGTAGGACGCAGAGCTAGTAAACAAATAACTGTCACTCCCGCTCGTCTGTCACTTCAAAAAAAGGCATAAAAACAAACGTTCATTAACGTCACTAATGGGAATTGAAAAACGTGACAAACAGGACTAACTAACTAAACAAAAGAGAATCGTGTATTAAAAGCTGAAGCTTATTACGTTGGAAGATTGACAGGCCCCAGGGAGGGTTGAAAAATTGCTGAAAAAGTGCAGTATTATGTTTATAAAAGGAAGTATAAAAAACATGACAAACACCGTGGTAGTGCCTTGACTGGTAGAGTGTGTGGAAAGTCACTGCGGACCCACGATACCCCTGGCGATACCCCTGGTGACATCGTGGGTCTTTTAAAATCAAACGATCATGCCATGCCGCTCCCGCATCGACTTATATAGCCACGAAAAGTCTTGCCTCAGACACAGATACACTTCTGTGGCAGTCTATTTCCATCTGTCACAGACGTTTGGGGCCAATCATGATGACGAGCTTACTTTGTGAAGAAATCCCGAGTTCGATACGTGATTGGTTGCAATGACTACAGTAGCAAGCAACCCTTCGTTTAGGTCGGTAGGTTCGATATTTGGTAAGAGGATAGTCTTATGTCATTGAAACAGCCATACAGATAAGTCTTCTGCAATCTTTTTTCTTCTTTCTTCTTTGAAACTGCGTCCGTCGGATTGGTGCGAATCTGCAAGGCATCGATCTCATGAGTGTATTTTTCATCTTCTGCGATAAGTTTCTTGTAGCGGTGGGAATAGCTAAACTTTATGTACGTAGTTTTCTAAACTTTATTTCAGGGTAAAAAACAAATTTTGTAATCTTGTATTTCTTGATTTTGTAAATCTTAATTTTGTTTTGCAATTGTATATTGTTTTCCAAAGGCTAATAATGCAAGCTTGTTTCCCTGATTTCCTGTTCAAAGAGCGAATCCAAAAATCAACACAACAACACCCTTTCCCCATAATATCTCAATAATCATAACCAGTTTGAACAATACATTACGCAATATAGAAACAAAAGCCGTAGGGGTGAACGTTCGTCAAACTAAAAACAAACAGTTAAAATTAACCGCCCGCATGTCACTGTCATTATTATCACTTAAAACTGATTATAACGTTAATTATTCTGACGCATCAGATTGCTTATTAAGAGGGCCTGATGAAACAATCAGAGTTGTTTGGTGCCAAAAGTTCGTCAACAACGGTTTGGGGACTTCAGCGTCGATAGATTTCAATTTATTATGATTTTCTGTCGGAAAAGGTTCTTAACGAAAAGAGCTAACGAAATTCTATACGAAGACCTGATAACATCATTGTAGAATAAAAACCGTGTCTAAGCTTCAATTTCCATCTTTATTTTCCAAACAATAATCAAAAACGTCATCCGTCAATTCGTCCTGTCAGTCTGTCTGTCTGTCAGTCCACTGGCCAGCGACAAGCTACCGACCAGCGTCCGTAGAGGTCGTAACATCCCCACCTCCAGTATTGGTAAGCCAATACTAAAGGTAGGTCAGTCAGGTCAAATCAGTCAAGTCAAGTCAGTGAAGTCAGGTCAAGTCAAGCCAAGTCAAGTCAAGTCAAGTCAGTCAAGTCAGGTCAAGTCAAGTCAGTCATCGGCCTGTCGAGCCAGTCATCGGCCTGTCAAGCCAGTCGGTCGGTGACCTGTCAGACCAGTCTGTCGTCAGTTAGTCAATGGCCTGTCGGGCTAGTTATGTTGTGTTGTATTGGTCCCAGTTAAGTCAAGTTTGTAAATATTTTATGTCCTAGTCACGTCAAGTTTCGCTAATTTTGTCACTGGTCGCCTATACGTCCCTGTCGATGTCCTTACGTCAGCAACCCTAACTTGTCCGTCACGACCCGGGAGCACGTCGGCGACTATGCCCCGAACCCAAAGGTTGCGGTCATGGTCATTGTCGCAAATGATGACTAAGTCATCTCTTTTTAGCGGTTCCGCTGCCCAGAACCATCGGGTTCGTCTTGTCAAGTCTGGCAAGTACTCCCGAATCCATCGTTGCCAGACTAAGTCTGAAAGTCGCTGTGACTGTCTCCATGAGTTTCGGAGCATGTCAGCGTCGTCAAAGTTGCCACTCGAGTACGTCACCACAGTCCTGACTCCAAATATAAAATCGTTAGGAGTCAGGGCTGGTTTATCGCTTGCATCGAGCGACAAGTGAGTCAAAGGTCGTTGGTTGATCATAAACTCGGTCTCGGTCAGTAAAGTCTGCAAAATCTGCTCAGTCGGGGTCCGATCTTTCAATGTCAGTCGAAGAGATGTCTTGACCGATCGAACTAGTCTCTCCCAACACCCACCATGGTGGGGTGCATTGGGGCATATAAACTTCCAGTCGATGTATCGTTTTGTGTAAAATTGTCTAAGTCTTGTCTCATCTAAGTCACGCACTGCATTCTTAAGTTCAGTCGCTGCTCCTCGAAAGGTGGTCGCGTTGTCTGACCAAATCTCTCGGGGAGCCCCGCGTCTGTTTATAAAACGACGTAGAGCCATTATAGCCGAGCTGGTTGTCAAGTCTGCTACAATCTCAATATGAACAGCCCTTACCGTCATGCACGTGAATAGGGCTCCATATCGTTTTTCAACTCGACGTCCGATTTTGACGGACATTGGTCCGAAATAGTCGAGTCCTGTCACTGAAAATACTTTGCAGTTACTAGTCAGTCGAATAGTCGGAATTTGGCCCATCAAAGGTGGTGTCGGCTTAGCGCGTCGGTTCTTGCAGAACTGGCAGTCTCGCCACGCCGCTTTAACTGCCGATCGACCTCTGATGATCCAAAATCTTTGTCGCAAGCTACTCAGGACCTGCTCTTTACCAACGTGACTAGCTTCACGGTGGTATTGGTCAATGAGTAGTTTAGTAAAGCGGTCATTAGGGTGTAAAATTATTGGATATTTTACGTCGTAGTCTGTGTCAGCTGAATCGAGTCTCCCTTTTATTCTGACTATCCCATCAGAGTCGACGAACGGGTCAATTGGAGTAAATCACTGTCAGATTCCAGTGATCTTGATGCTTTTAGACGCATAATGTCACGCTTGAAGTTTCTAGCTTGGCTCCTTCTTATAAGCAAAGTCTCAGCTTTACGAACCTCACAGGGTAGTAACTCACCATATCGTCTGTCATCTTTGTTGGTCAAATTATGTTGAAAACGCAGTATCCAAGCTGTGGCTCGACCTAGTCGCCAATACTTAGAAAATCGGCTGTCATCGGGCAAAACGTCACAAAAGATAGTTTCGTCAATAAGTAAGTGAATGCGTTTAACCTCTGGGTCGTCTATATCTAAGTTAGTCTGTGGGTTTCCGTCAGCCTTGGGCCACGAATTTTCATCGCAGCGCAGAAATTCGGGACCATGCAGCCAGCGCGAGTACACGTCGTCTGGTAAATCTTCCCTAGCGGCAAAGTCGGCGTTATTTAAATGAGTCGGTACCCACCTCCAGTCAGACGGCTCTGTCGCCTCGGCGATTTCGCTTACCCTGTGAGCGACGAAGGGTTTAAAACGCCCAGAGTCTGAAGATATCCAACTGAGGACAGTCTTGGAGTCGGTCCAGTAAACGATACGACTGACAGGGAGATCTAAGAACTTTTTCAGCGTCGCCGCCAAACGTACCCCCAGAACCGCCGCCTGTAACTCCAGTCTAGGAATACTCAGTACCTTCAATGGTGCGACTCGTCCCCTGGCCATCGCTAACACTAAGTGGCAACTATCACTACACACTGACCTAATGTACGCTAAGCTTGCATAAGCTCTTGAACTCGCGTCACAAAAAACATGTATTTCAACTGGTTGGGTAGGGTCAGAATTTTTCGTTAAGAACCAACGCGGCACCCTTATAGCAGTGGCGCGTCGTAGTCGGTCTAGCCACCTTGACCAACGCTCGTGCAGCCCCGCGTCGATCTCGTCGTCCCAGCCTAGCTTAGACCTCCAAGTGTCCTGGAGTAATATTCGCGCTCCCATCACAACGAAAAGCAAGAAGCCTAGGGGGTCAAAAAGCGACATAGTTACCTTTAGAATTTCTCGTTTTGTGGGGCGCTTAGAACCAGACTTGAGATCGTCGCTTACGTTGGCCATTTTCAGATTGAAGACAAAATTGTCATCTTCCGGGCTCCAATGAGTACCCAGTACTCTTTCAGGTTGATCTGTGATGTCCTGGAGAATCCGCTCACCTGCCGCAGAGAGCTTGTCGGGAAAACGGCGAAGAACTTCTTTCGAGTTACTTACCAGACTTGTCATGTTGAAGCCGCCTGTCTTATGGATGTGAATGACGTCTTCAACCAGCTGCACTGCCTGATCCTCAGAGTCTACAGAGTCTATAAAATCGTCCATATAATGGCGGTGAACGATGGCTTCTACTGCGCGTGGATGCGACTCGTTGAATCTCTCAGCATTCACGTTCTTCACATACTGTGCAGAGGCAGGCGAGCACACGGCACCAAACACCATAACGTTCATACGGTACTCGTCATTTCCCCAGAGAAAACGAAGCGCGTCCCTGTCCTCTTCTATCATCAGCACCTGGTGGAACATCTCCTGTATATCGCCTATTACTGCATAGCGATGACTTCTAAATTGTAGTAAAATACCCGGGAGCGAGTTCAAGTAGTCCGGCCCTGGATATAAAAAATCATTTAGTGACTTACCGTTCGACTTGGCAGCACAGTCTAAAACAAATCTTAGTTTGTTCGGCTTATTCGGATTAAAAACCGCGAAGTGGGGCAGGTACCAGGTCCTGGGTGACCTGCAACTCGCCTCCTCTGGTAACAGCTTTGAGGCGTAACCTTTCTTAATATAGTCATCTATTTTTTCATTGTACTTCAGTGCAAAGTCGGGCATTTTAGTCATTTTGCGTTTGATACCCTGTAGTCTAACATAAGCTTGGTCATAGCTACTAGGTAACCGGGTCGAGTTTTCACGCCATAATAAACCTGTCTCCCATCGCTCTCGGTCCTCGAGGTAGCGCGTGGTAGACTTCATGATGTCATATGCTTTTAGGTCATCGCGGGAACGAGGAGTGTCGGACAGTGTCGGTTTTAGTCCAAACGACTCAATTTTGTAAAACTCGCGTACTAAATCGGTCAAAGTGTCGCACGAACACAGGTGGAAAACGTCACATGTGTGTAAAACGTCACGGTCGGTCGGTGTCATGTCTGTAGTCAGTTTGCCGTGTATCACACGGCCTAGCATTGTCTCTGATACAACGGGTCCATTAGTAGGTCCAGTGTAAACCTTTCGTGACACAATCAAGTCCAGGTTGTCAAGTCCAAGTAATAGCAGCGGTCTTTCATTGTAAATGGGTATGTCTATAAACTCTTTCAAAAAGGGATATCTATCTACATGCTTATCGAAATTTACAGAGTGAATAGGCAATTGCAAGTTGTCTACAGATCGCACTTCAAGTAACTTAAATATTTCATTATTTTTCGCACGTATCTCCATCTCCACGGTCTTAGAGTTCGGCACCTTTGTGACCATACCGCGCGCGCCACGTAGGTAGAGTGGGGCGGTAGGGCCGGTGATGCCGGCGCGCTCCAGCACCGACGAGTCGACAAGGGACAGCGTGGCACCCTCGTCCAGCAGTGCCAGTACGTCTACGTTTCGCTTAGGTCCTTGCACGACGACTGGTACCACCTTCAGCAGTCTTACGTTCCCGACGGGCACGTCTGGCACGGTAGTGGTCGTCGCGACGTCGTGAGGATGCAGTGGCTCAGCATGAAGCAGCTTGTGGTGTGTGCGATTGCAGTTTTTACAGGGAGTTCTTTTTCCACACTCTCTTATTTGGTGCTTCGGGGAGAAGCAAGAAAAGCATAGTCTGGTCTCTGTCACAAACTTCCACCGTTCGTCAGTCGATTTTTCTATAAATTTCGGGCATTTTTCGAGGTCGTGGTCGGCTTGGCACATCTCGCACACGGATTTACTCACGTGAGTCGTTAAAACGGTGGGGGTCTTTGGTGATGTGTATCTGAAGGGTAGCGGCGGTCGCGGCGGTCGGCGGTCTGAGCTTTGATATTTGCTAGTCGTAATATGCGTCGACGTCGAGGCAATGGGAATGAACTCCGCCGTCGCTTTTGCCACGTCCATCAGCCACTCTGATACTTCTTCTAACGAGGCGGAGGTCATGCCTCGTCGCATCTTTTCTAGACCCCACTGATACTTCAAGGTCGATGGTAATTTCGATAGTATTTCTTTAACCAGCGTTGGGTTTCTAAGATGTTCATATTGCTCTGTTGAAAACATTATTGCAACAATGTTTTGAATGTCAGTGGCATATTTTGTCAGTTGGCTTATGTCATCGTGGCGTATATTGGGTTGACTTTTGAGTTTGGCTATGAGAGTTTCGATTATCATATCGGGTCTCCCGAAACGTAGTTTGAGTGTTTCTATGATTCTACGTACATTCGAAGCACTCGTCAGTAATGCACTCACAGATTCTCGAGCCTCACCTCGGAGGCACTTAGCCAGTCGTGCGACATTCTCACCGTCACTGTACTCACAAAGGGCACTGCTCTCGACGAATTGGCTGTAGAATAGGGGCCAATCTTGTGGTGCTCCTGAAAATGGCGGGAGGTCTTTCGCTGTTGTCTGTCTCGCCATTAATTTGCACATATTATTTTCAATATTGGATTTAGGTACGGCAGCGGAAGCTTCAGGGCGGTATTTTCGGGTGTCGTCGTAGTGCCGGAGGTCGTCATAGGCACGATTCCGACGTATGCTTGGCTGTTCGTGCAGTGTCGTGCACGATGCGGCCGTCTGCATTTGCGGTCGATCTTCGCTGCGGTCACGCAGCGATTCGTTGTCAAGTTCCGCTTCCTGTTCAATAAGTCGTGCGTCTATTTCCAGTTTTTCAAGCATTTTCTTCTCTTGAATTTCGAGTTTTTGTTTTTCTATCTCGGCGAGCTTCTTAAGAGCGGTACGCCGAGCTTCAATGTCCTGCTTACGGCGCGTCGAGTCAGCTGAAGCCGTCGAGGCTTTTGACTTCATGGAAGTTCGAGATGGTGCCGCTGCCGGGCCGGTCTGGTCAAGGCCGGCGGCTGCACTTTTACTTCTTGTCAACATTTTCTTCGATGTCGTGGACTGTTTCACATTTATATCTTGGTCCAACAGAAATGGCGTAGAAGGACCATTTGTAGAATAAAAACCGTGTCTAAGCTTCAATTTCCATCTTTATTTTCCAAACAATAATCAAAAACGTCATCCGTCAATTCGTCCTGTCAGTCTGTCTGTCTGTCAGTCCACTGGCCAGCGGCAAGCTACCGACCAGCGTCCGTAGAGGTCGTAACAATCATAGTATGGCTTTCGACGGTGCATGAAATTGTGACTGTCACAGGTACACTTGTCAAAGCTGTATCATCATCATCATCATTTTTATTGCCTTATCCCGTTCTCTGTCGCGGTCGGCAACCTGATCTAGGGCATTTGACTGGAACCAAGTTTTTACACTAAGCAACTTCCATCTGACCTCTGCCTAGGTCAAGTCAAATATCATCTGAATTCAAATTTTATTTGAATGTGGGTTTCATCACTTTGTTTTTTTTAACCGCAAGAGCAGTCGGTAAGTGTAGGTAGTAAAATTAAACACATTGGTACATGGGTCTCACGATTGTGAGACCGGTGTCATAACCACTTGGCGCGGTAAAGAATCGCAATATCTTCCGGTGCTTGTAAAGCTTGACAGATAAGTTTATTTTTTTCTCTTGGACAATTCGACTATTCGACTCATTTATGAAATAGGTTCTTGTAAGATAGTGATTTTTTCATTTCAGAAATGTTTTATCTACATATACATATATGTGGCTGTTTCACCAAGTCAATCATCATACATGAAATGGTCAAGCTTTTGCAGAAACCTCGATGTAAGTGATATTTTTGTTTGGTGAAACAAGGCTTCGCCGTGTGATGCCGGCTTAGAATAGCATCACCCCATTTCTTTCCTTCGTGGGTTTCATGCCCATTGCAATTTTAGGCGACAGGCCGACAACCTTTCACTATAGTGATACCAGCGAAGCGACCAACAAACATTTGTCAGACGTGGCGATCACAACTGTAATATTGTTACGAGTGAATATCTGCAAATTAAATCCTAATATAGAACTAGAAATCTTCGTAACTTTCGCAATAAACATTTAAACCACTTAGAACGTTATTGCTGTTCGATTAATTCCCACATTCAGTCCGGACTTCGGTCAAGTGGGCAAAGGCGACCGCTGAGAAAATAGAAAATTAGGTATATTCCTAGTTCTTCTGTATAGACTGCCCATTCATCTTTTCCTTCCTCGGATTAAGTAAAAAGATCATGCCTTTGTCTTTTGTGGTTAAGAACACACTGGCCGTCAAAAATCGATCGTTTTAGGCACACTATTCATCATTCTCCTTGCCTTATTCCGTTCTGTGGAGTCTGCTACCTAGCCTAGAGGATTTGACGTGGAACCAAGTTTTTACGCAGAGCGGCCTGTGACAAATAGCGCCAGCTACATATATTAGGACTCTAGGATTCTGAATAAAAGAGTAATGGATTAAATTTGAGTCTTTAATGACGTGATGCTGATGGCCAATGTTGGAGCAGCGATAATACTGTTGCCATCGCAGAGGATACAGATTCGATTCCCAGTCAAGGTGTTTGGACCTGGGTACATATTTTTGTGAGTTTCTGGATTTGCTCCTAGTACCCCAAAACGGTCATGTTTTCTGAGGCCGCTTTTCAAGTGTAGTTTAAAAAAAATACAAACCAAATTGTGTCAAAAGTCACATGTGGCCAAACAAAACGGGAAGAGACCACTTAGAAAGTAGAATCAACTCGCTCTAGATCAACTAATTACATGTTATTCTCACTGATTAAAGCACAGCTTGGGTCTAATGAGTGAGTCACAGGACTATTGGTTCCAAGAGCATTTTATATTACACGATTTTTTTTTAAAGTAGGCATCTCCCTCACTCCAAATTGTGTGTTTGAGAAGAAAACAGAGAAGAAATCGGTATATATTTTGCTGACTTTAACGATGTTGGAAAAAAGAAGGCTAAAAACAAAAAGTTGGCGACTGCTGGTCAAAGGGGAGTATGCGCGGTGTGCCAACTTGCGCAAATTGCCGACCGGCGCGATTCGCCAACTCTCTCTGTGCCTACTCGCGCGTTTAGCTTACTGCAGCGATTCTCCACCTTCGCGTTTAGTAAACTGTCATGATGTACAGTGAACATAAATGTGTTTAGTCCTGTTTTCAAAAAAATAAATAAATATTTTTTGCATTGCAGGACGTGCAGGACACAAAAAAAATCACAACACGTCACGCATGCCCGAATATATTCCGAAGTGCGAGTAAAGACGGATGGAACCATAGTTTATAATTTATCATGGTACAGTTGGCACTTTTGTCCCAATTGTACACTTAAGAGGCTGACACGAGCTAAAAACCGGTCCCTTTCTGAAAAATGTCAAACTGCGCGCGTGCGAACGGGACGGAATCTTGCCAATTCAATGATATTTTCGTATTTTCGATGATAACTCGGTCAAAAATAAGTTATTTGAAAATCGAAAACAATATGTCGATAGAGTAATGTAAGGCGCTCATTCTGATAATAAACACTTAATTATTGCGTGGGTTTTGTTCATACAGTTTGCGATATAATAGATTTTTAGAGGTAACTTTACGATGTTTTTCTATCAAGCTAAATTACTAATATCATGTTTTGGAAACAATAACACTACAGCAAATATCCTGAAGATTATTACCTTTTTTTTTCGTCAGTTTTTCTGCATTTTATCTAGGGTAGAAATCACTTATAAAAGTAGCTTTTAGCTCTACTCAGCCCCTTAATGGTACTGCTTAAGTGTACAACTGGTCCTGCGGGAATATATCTAGCGTATAGCAGTTTACTATACGCTGGATGTATCCAGGGTACGCCACAAGGCACGATCTCCAGGTTTTTCCAGGCAGCCTCTCTTTAGTCATCGGTGTAACAGTAAAAATATTAAAGACTTATTAAAATCGAAAGTTGTAAAAACCCCTAAGTCTGCGAGTAGTTCTCACGTCGCCTCATCTTTCTCAATCAGCGGGCATCGGGACACGATTTTTATTGTTTTCGACAAACGGCTACGGGCTTTTCTACTCTGCCGACCAAAAACCAGCGATTGGATAATTAATTTTACAACCTCTATATTGAACGTAACGGCCAGCTAAAAATCAACTAAAAACGACGTTTGTGTGTTTCTAACTCGATTTTATTTCTAGTTTTTATTGCGAATAGATTGAGTTTTGTAGTTTTTTGCCCTCTTTGTCACGGTCGTTAAAATATTATTTGCTTTGTGGTAGTAAAAGGGTGTAAAAGTTTTACAATCAGGGGTATTAATTAATTAACTGTATTTCGTACTTTTGTTTGTAGACTTCTTTATTTTGACTTGTTTGAAAGTATAACACAACAACTACACCAATGTTGTTGTTGTAATTGTACAACTACACTCCCCATCATTGCCTTATCCCGTTCTCTGTCGGGGTCGGCTAGCTAACCTAGGACGTGGAACCAAGATTTTACGCGGAGCGACTTACATCTGACCCCTGCAACCTGAAAGCTAACCTGGCCCGAATCCTAGGTTAAGTCACATTCAAATAATACATACATACATAAATCACGCCTTTATCCCTTGCGGGGTAGGCAGAGCAATAACGACCGTAAAATTACGGTCGTTATCGCCACGTCTTAAGACAAGTATTGAGGGCCCTTTCAGATGATTCGTGTATCACCGTAGTGACAGGTTGTCAGCCTGTCGCCTAAAGTTGTTCAAATAATATCATCTGAATTAATTTTTTTTTAAATGTGGGATTCATCACGACGTTTCAGCTGTCGGTAAATGTACGTGAGTAAAACACTTTGGTCTCTCTTTCTTTTCGTGTGGGACACCAAGTCGTCCAACGACCCGATTAACCCTAGTGTCAGAATTTTTCAGCCGCCTTCTACAAGTAGCAGGCTTCTGACATGGTTGTGTAACAACTGCCGTCTATGTGATCATAAATAGCAACCGGGACCTACCGCTTAACGTGCCATCCGAAACACGGAACCATCTTACTTACGGACAACACTTTGGTACCAGGCGGGGTTAGAACTCGGGTCTCACGATTGTAAGAGCGGTGCGGTGTCCTTACCACTTGGCCCTCGAAGCTTCTGGTACAACTACACAATATGTGATAAGTTTTTAAATAATTTGATTTGATGCCGTGTGATGCCGGCTTAGAATAGCATCACCCCACATCCTTCCCGCGGGTGTCGTAAGAGGCGACTAAGGAACTTGAGAGTATTGGTGTACCTATTACAATTTTTGGGCGACAGGCTGACAACCTATCACTGTAGTATTACACATGTTTTCTGAAACATCCTTGGAAAACAATCTTCAAAAATGTCGGACGTGGCGATAGCGACCATATTCTTACGGCCGTTAGCGCTCTGCCTACCCCGCAAGGGATAAAGGCGTAATATATGAATGAATGAAGGAATGAAATAAAAAACTAGTCAATAGTCTCTATCTAGACGACACGAGATTTAAAACGTCTCTACTAATCACCTCATCAAAATCTTTTTCTTTTTAACGTAGTCATTAACTACATGTGTACACTTTTCGTTACGTCATCAATCATGGTCGGTAGGAGAGCTTTATTTTGTTTGCGCATGAGTTGATTTACGAATATCAACGAAGATAGAAAACTGTTATCTTTTTCACCACTTGAAATATATATATTTTTTTAAGTAATGACAACCGAGGCGGAAAGCGATTTCTATGGTGTTAAAATATAACTTCAGATTGCCCTCCCATACAACGCATTTTATATGGGAGATCCAAATGTTTCTTTTTATTTGGGGAATGTTGTTAAGTTTCATCTTTTTGCTTATCCCTTAAAATATTTACACTAAATATTTGTTACGATCTTGGCTATTTGGCTCGTCTGGTTGGTTGGGAATCGACAAGATTAAAAAACTGGTCTATTCAAAACAACGTATCTGACACAAGTCATTCGCTCACTAATCTATGCCAACAGTTGCGTGTGCGCAGATGCGGGCAACAGTTTATCTACCAATCTCCTGTCGACGGACAATTGGTAAAAACCTCCCCGGCACTAAATTTTAACGTAAATTGCTAAAACGGACTTTACGATTTTAGTTAAAGATTGCTCTTTTACGAATGCGGGTAGCTGGATTTTTTGTTTTTGATTTTTTGTTGATATCATTGTTCGATTTTTAAAAGTGCCAATGTTTCGGGTTTTTGCGTTAACGGATAATCAATGATCAATAATATCAGCAAAAAATACCGTTGCCAAAAGAGTTGAGAGTTTGAGAGGCACAAATTTTTAAAACTATAAGACATTATAACGGGTTTTAACTCATGGTAGGGATATATCGAGCACCCAATATTTCGGCGATGTTGCAATCGCCATGATCACGGGTAAACTATTACGAGTTTACCCTGTCTTGCGTTATAATGTCTTATAGTTTTAGTGATAATAACCACGGAACCTTAAAATCAAGTGTCACAAATTTTTACTTAACGCTGTTCTCTTTAATATATTTTTTTTGCTTTTACGACACCAAAGTATTTGTATGTATCTAAGTACTTTATAATTTTCCTGCAAAATATTTTTACACACGCGTTACAGTCTCTCACCCCTCTTTTTCGTTCAGAAACAACGAGCGCAGGGATTAAAATAAACAAAAAAAGAATTTACGAAACTGCCACGAGTTTCGCGAAACGTTCAGAAATGGATTATTGTCGTAAAGAGAGGTGTAACAGTCGCTGCTTTCGTAAACTTCGCGTTTATTGTGGTTTCTGAACGCACCAAGCTTCGTAAACCCTGTTTATGAATTAGAAAAAAAGTTTAATTTATTCTTTGTCGTCAGTAAAAGGCGGATTATTTTCTTTTGTTCTTTTATCCATGTTGATCCGTATGTTATTACATTAACAGTGGATAAATAGGCATAGTACTTCAAGCTGCAATATGTGGCTTTAAGGGAATGGGCAGAAGAATTCTTTATAAATAAATACAGCTTGCACTGCGCTCGCTAATGCGCCCGCCAAGCGTGGTGAGTATGGCCAATACCATCCCAAATAGTGGGACGCCTATGTCCAACAGTAGACTAAAACTAGGTACAAGTAAAAAGGCCCTTATAATTTCTCTTAAGAAATAAGAAAAATTCAATGTTAAACCTTCTTGAAAAAGCAAAAGTAAGTACACCATGAAAAGATTGATTTTCATTGAGCACATCAAAAGCTCTGAAAGGGGACAACAAAGGAACCCTAAAATCGTAATGAGACGGCAAGTGTTTCCGTTCACAGGGTTCCGTATAAAATTTGTCTCATAAATATGTATGAGGCGGTTCTTTTCCTTTACTTATCAATTATGGGTCTTTTAGCGACAACTGAGAGGAAATAATGCCATAAGGGTTAATGTTGTGGGGGTTGATGGCAGACTACTGTTTTGATAAAGATTGAAAGTATCTCAAAATTTGTTTTTAAGATATTTCCTTGTGAAATGACGAAGTGAACTGAGAGAAAACAAAACTTTCAAGTATATCAGTTGTACATATTACATGCCTGCACGTTCTAGAAGACTGGTTAGTATCCTTATGTAGTGTAAAAAGAACGGTGTTGTTTCTAGAGTTCTCGATAAAATTAGGTTTACTTCTAGGTTTGTCAGTATCAAGACAGTTAAAATTTACTAACCAAACACAAGTACCCCGTAAAACATCTGAAATAGTTAGAATATAACCCTACTAACTTTACAATTTTAAAAAATCCTATACTTGGGTACGTTTTACATCACATACCTTCGTTTACACCTACCGTGTTTACTTTATCCCAGAATCCTCCACCGTAACAATAGGTCTTATCCCTATTTACAAGGCACAATCACTCGGAAACTGTCAACATGGGGCCGCCAGTTGCGTTTTGCGTAACCCTTAAACGCCGGGAGCGACCCGCAGTTTAGAGCAACAGAGGGTTTAGAAAAACGCGTCTTAATGAGGGTTGAGTACAGGGTTATTCAAAAGAACTGAGTCAACTGATGATTCAATTGTAAAAAATAGATGTCAGTTGCATTTTGTGTAACTGAGACGAGTCACTCATGGAGAGTTGAACGTTGGAAACAAGTTTCTTGGTAAAGAAGATTTGAGATTATTCAAGAGCTGAGTCAATTGATGGTTCAAACTGTAAAAAAGAGATGTCAGTTGTCTAATGTGAAACATTTTAACACCAGGAGCTACTCCGCAGTTTAAAACAACAGAGGATATAAAATCAGGAATCTTGGTGAAAGAAGAGTTGAGTTGTTCAAAATAATTTACTCTCCCAGTGTTGTGATAAATTGTGATTCAGAGTGACATAGAAAAGCAAAGTAAAGCCTTGAGATACGACATTTTGAAGACTAGATCGATACAAATTGATTTGAATAAAAGCTGACGACTTATTTGGACGATATAATTCGCACTTATTTGGACGACATAATTCGCACTTATTTGGACGACATAATTCGCACTTATTTGGACGACATTATTCGCACTCATTTGGACGACATTATCCTCACTTATTTTGACGACATTATTCGCTCTGAAAATAATAAGTCGGTGAGAGATTATCGAAGACGCGCATTCAAAACGAGTCAATGAGCCAATCACCACCGACCAGCCCTCTTGCAAATTTATTGCAAAAAATACTCTGCAATTTTACGTAGCAGTCCCCATGTCCCCAAGGTAGTTTCGATTCTGACTCGATTATGTTTAGGGTTAAATGTCATTGATATTGCCGATCGTTGCCCACTGGGGTTATTCGGGTTATTCAATTTTTTATTTCGGTTTTTTTTCCTACCGTCTCTCTAATTTGGCCGGACTGGGCCGCTGGGGCCCGATTCGTATCGAAACATTGTTTATTAATGGTGATTAAATTCAATGTATTGTTTTTGATGTCTGATGCTGGTTGCGTTTTGTGATTGGTTAGGAAATTACACGTTTCATTATTTTGTTACCTATTAGGATGTTTCTGAATACGAACAAAAAAAATCTCCAAGACATTTTGGTCAGCTAGTGTTACATTCCAAACGCTACTCGAAACTATGGAAACCACACTTCATTGAAAAGTAAAATGAACTAAAAAAAATGCACACTTTCTGTTTATTAGCTGTTGTTTCTACTTTTTCCAAAATGCTTTAGCCAGCAGGATGTGGTATATTTTATATATAAAAGTGGTAAAAATTACGAACTACTTTATTTCCTTTTTTATCGCATTAGTAATTTAGTGGATTCATTTCATACATTTGCCACTGAAAAAGGAAAAACAAATTAAGCTTATTTAAACACTGGCGTTAATCACTCAGCTTCATGATTGAAAAAATTAACCAACATCCGTTAGTGTGGCTCAAGTGAATTGTATGGTGCGTTCGTTCAATTAAAAGTGTTGAGTAGTGTATCGCCCGCGGTTTCACTTGCCTTGGCTTGATTCGAATCGACTGCTATAACAAACATTGGCCTTCTTTAATAATTACATACATACATTGTACCACGCCTTTATCCCTTGCGGGGTAGGCAGAGCGTTAACGGCCGTAAGAGTACGGTCACTATCGCCACGTCTGACATTTTTGAGGATTATTTTCCAAGGTTGTTTCTATAGTGACAGATTGTCATCCTGTCGGCTAATAATTGTAATACACCAAAACTCCCGAGTCCCTTAGTCGCCTCTTACGACACTCGCGGGAAGGATGTGGGGTGATGCTATGCTAAGCCAGCATCACACGGCAATCTTATATAATTCTGGGGGTACAATTATGCTTGCAATTATTACACTGCAAGATGTTTCCTAGTTCCCGGATCTCTCTCTTTTCGTGTGGGAGTCCGAGTCGTCTAACAACCGAAAGAACTCTAGTATCAGAGATTTTCAACCGCCTACTGCTAGTAGCAGGCCTCTGACTAGGATGTGTAACTAACTACTGCCTTCTAAGTTGTCCTAGATGAAATCGCCTTTAACGGGATCCAGGGGTAGAACCGTGTCGAGCCGTGTGATGCCGGCTTCGAGTAGCATCACGCCACTTCTTCCCCGTGGGTGTCGTAAGAGGCGACTAAGGGACTCGAGGGTTTCATGTGTATTACTACTTTTAGGCGACAGGCTGACAACCTGTCCTGTCACTATAGTAATACACAAATTATCGTAATACACAAATTATCTTAACCGGCCCTCAATATTTGTCAGACGTGGCGATAGCAACCGTAATTTTGCGGTCGTTGACGCTCTGCCTACCCCGCAAGGGATAAAGGCGTGATATAAGTAAGTAAGTAAGGGGTAGAACTAGTGTGATGTTCCCCTGCACCACTCAGAATAAAATAATGTTTAGTTATCTGAAAATATGTAAGTACAAAACGTACAGACCATCATTTGTGTACGCTTCTATCAGTATCGCTGGATTAATGAATGAAATCATGCGCACGTTGTGACGGGACTTGGCGCGCATGTGTGCGCCTGCGCATATGAGACAACGATACGCTTCCGCTTTGCGCATGAGTTGTTTTTTGTTTTATTAGAGTAGCTGATGATTTGTGGCTTATGCAAATATTGTCCGACGTGTGAGTGCTGAAAACTTATTGAAGTTTTGTGCCTGCAGATCTTTATCTATAACGAGTCGATTAACAGCAAATTGTTATTTATTTGGCAAATATTTGTTACATTTGGCCACATTGATCTGATCGACTGAGTTTCTGAGATAAAACAGAACTATTAAATCGGTTTTCATTAGATCTTAGTTAAAAAACAAAGTAAGAAAATCTAAAGCCTCTATCACATATAAGAAATCCGCGCAAATAAGAAATCTTACGGGTCTATCACACAG
Source organism: Keiferia lycopersicella (assembly GCA_029255805.1). Taxonomy (NCBI): domain Eukaryota; kingdom Metazoa; phylum Arthropoda; class Insecta; order Lepidoptera; family Gelechiidae; genus Keiferia; species Keiferia lycopersicella. Next base: position 3,669,363 of record JARACZ010000017.1, read on the forward strand.
CTTGAAAACACGCCGAAGACAGAGACACGGAAGAATATTTAAAAAATCCTGGAAGAAGAAAGTCTATGCAGTTGCAGACACGACCTGTAACGAAGAAGAAGAAAAGTATCTTTCATCGTATCCTGCGTGCCCAAACACCTTCACACAGAACTTTCAGTACTGCGTTTGAAGACAAACTTTTTAAGTATGTATGTACATATATCACGCCTTTATCCCTTGCGCGGTAAGCAGAGCAAAAATACGGTCAAATATTGAAACGTCTGACAAATATTGAGGGCCGGTTAAGATAATTTTGTGTATCACTATAGTGACAGATTGTCAAGCCTGTCTGACTGAAAACTGTATGACAAAATGGGAGAATAAATCATTTGCAAAACGTAAATATCAAGTGCTGTAAGTCGTTCCATATCATTGAACAACATGTGTGTACAGACAGACAGACAAACAGTCGCGAATGTTTTAGTTGCGTAACCATTTATGAATTGAACTATTTTTACAGCATGCCCGTTGGTTCACATGTGCGGATTCCAAGGGTTATGAGTTGATATGACAAGTTATTATGATTTTGTTTTTGAAAATGATTAAATGTATCAGTATGGTAATAATAAATTAACTATGTATCTCAAAGGACATTCAAATCAATATACAAGTAATACTATTATTTAAAAATGTCAGATATTTTCATGAAATTTTATTATAAGTGCAGCCGTAACTTAGAATCTGCAATTAGGAACCCAGCGCCTTTTCCGTAGGCTAGGTAAGCAACGGAACCTTGAGAAAATTCAGAAGAAAGGAAAATTGTATTGTGTATAACAACCTTTATTTAACCAGGTTAGCAAAAATTATTTGCTGATTTTTAGGGTCATTACCTATATTACTCTAATTTTGACATTAGGGTTCATCGGGTCTTTGAACGTCTCGGTGTCCCACACGAAAAGAGAAGAAGTGTCATTTATATTATGTGGATCGAAGATTTTCCGACTGAGCTTTCTGCCACAATAGGTAGATCATAAGTACATACATACATACATACACAAATCACGCCTTTATCCCTTGCTGGGTAGGCAGAGCAATAACGATCGTGAAATTACGCTCGTTTATCGCCACATACATAAAATTCAAACCAATCCACGCAAAGCCATACAATTTCTTCCTTGAATATCAAAGAGCAAAAATTACAATTATCTATCTTTTGTCTGTGTTGAAGTGCTGACTATAAATCTATCTAAAGGTAAAAAATATATTTTATTCTCAGAAAAAATATATTGTTCTCATGTACTATGTAAGTGGTTAAACAAGTACCTACATAATGCCATTTATGCAAATGTTGAATGGAGTAGTCACATGTCGATTTAGGGTTCGTTCACACGGTACTAGGACATCTAGACTAGTAATTAGTGCTAGGATTATCGCAGCAGCTGAAAAACATGAGCAGACATATGCGCCCCACTTATAACACGTTGAACTTCGAGTATTAAATTCTTACTTTCGAACGAATATCAAACTGAGAAAAAAAACGGTCAAAAATTTACCCGTTTTTTTGAGGTACAAGAGCCAAAATATGAGTTGGTGATTTGACAAGCGTTCAGTCGTGAAATTTCACCCAATCGAAAGATCTACCAGAACTAACATATTCTAAACAAATCAAATATTCCGTGACACTGTGAGTGATAACCATTTAATTTAGGTACCTACGCCTTGTTCTTTATATGTATTAGCTGCAAATATTGCATACCAGCCTATGAAACTGAACAACTTTCTCCAAGGAACATAGGTCGAAATATGAAAAAAAAAATTGGACCTACATACATTTTTTTTACATATTTCGACTTATGTTCCTTGGGAAAAGTTGTTCAGTTTCATAGGCTGATTCACTGCTTAAAATATTTGCAGCTAATATTTTTACACCTTTATATAAATAATACACATATAAATAATAAGTACTTATTTGATATTAACACTCGTGGTTCAGACTTCAACTATCTAAATCACCTTACCTATTACTTCAAACGTCCACATTTAATTAAGGCAACTTTTTCCCTCAGCGGGGCATCTAATTTGAGTGGCTACGGCGGTCACCGCAAAAAGATGCCCTTTCTAATGTCACATCTAGATGCAAATTGTTTCGGGCTGGGGTATTTATTTTAACTCTAATTTCACCCCGGTAAATACCGCAGAGGCAACCCTTTCAGCGGTTGGGAAAGCGGTTGGCGTTCCTTTTGAAAAGAGAACTTGTTTTAAACTCTGTCATTCAAAATTTGAAAGTGCTGAGAAAAATTTAAGTGACAGTTTGAAAATAAGGCGGTTACTACACTGGGTTGTAAATTATCAAAGGAGTAAAATGATTTTGTTGTCTTGGAATTCTGATAGGAATGAAAAAAAAACATGTACTTATTTTCAAATCGATGATCAATAATATTGTTTCATTTCATCATTTGACACTGTTTCTTTAATTAAATTCTTTGAAATTTTTAAAACGTTGATTGTGTTTGATGGTTTACCCCAAATTTTACTTCTACTTCTTGTGTTCGTGTTATCAATGTTATTAACAGCCATTTTATCCACATCCAGCGCTGAAGCTGCTGAATTTTCAGAAAGCCTTTGAAATAAAATTTTGACTGTGGATTAAAAGTAAACATTACGACTGGGGTAATTATGTAAAACACAGACAAAGGCCAAATGATTTTTGTGCGAACTACCTGCTTGAAGTAACGCTTTGGGTTCAAATGTAGGGCTAGTAGACATGCGAGTGAGTAGGGACAATATTTAAATTATCTCTACTGTCTACAGTATGTAAGCTAGGCTTGTCTCAAGCAATTTTTTTTACAACGATAGACTAAAACACCTACACGTACGTTACGGTGTGGCCATATACATTTCTATATGATTTGTTTTTCGTGACAAAATAAAAATCATGAACCGTAAAATCATGTACTTAAGCTTAGTTCTGCAACTATTAAAAATTATAACCTTTCTCGAGTCGAAAGAGATTTTTGGATGCCTTTTGATACTATATTATGGTGAACATTAGTTTGGTGTTATGTAGATGACAATAGAGAAGAATGTTTTTTTTTTATTAAAAGGTACAAAAGAAATCATATTTTTTGTATTGCATATTTTCTATTCCATAATCGCTAGCCTCCTGGCCTGAATCTTAATGTTTTGTATTAATTAACTCTGCATAATGGAAGTGTGCAAACCGGCCCCGGCGTACCTTCGGCTGCTTTAACGCACTAAGCTTTTAATTCCACCCTGTATCTTTTATTGACACCCTGTATATCTTTATCGTCGCTTAAAAGTAATGGTTGCGTACTAAAACTGCACTGAATTTATAAAACCCTTTCTGAGGTAGTTTGTTTCGTAAAATCAAGATGAGGAAATTATTTAGCTCTTTCTATGGTTGGAATGAACAAAATCGGCTATTCTTCATGAACAACTGATATAACTAAACAAAATTCTGAATTTTCATATTAGAACTTTGATTCTGCATATTTTACTTTTTCCTTTGCCTTATTTTCCTTGGGAGAAAAAAATTAAAAATTCTCCTAGTCCTTAGTTAGTATTTACTTTAAAAATTTCCATCATACTAAAAGCAATAAAAAGTACCTACTTGCACTGTAAGCCGTTTTTATTTATTAATTAATACACAGGTCAAGTTTGCTTTTATAATCTCACTGTCTTTACAAATGACCTTAATCTAGTCCCAAATAATTAGAGGATTATTAAAATGAGTGAAGCCCTGCGACCCTTGAGTACTAAGGAGGGGAAGCTAATAAGACAATTTGTATATTTTTTGGTGGTTTCAAAATACACATATTCGTGACTTGTGTGTAAACTACTTTTCAGATGCCGTTGTAATAAAAAGTTAATCAATAATTAGACCTTTAATATTCTTTGAAGAAAGTTGTCCAGTTTCAGTATAAAAATGCACCCCTTAAAATATGTATTAGCAGTTGATTTTATGAAATACTTCGCATAGTATCTAATCTGTAGGTAGGTGGTTCAGAAAATCCAGTCGTCCTAATTTTTTTAGCAGTTGTTGCAGAAGAGATCTGCCCTCCTCACGTATTCAGCGCAGACTTTTACGACCAAATCCTAAAATCAGGCGCTTGGCGTGATATATGTATGTATGTATGTATGGCACGTGGAATTACAATTTTGATTGGTTTCTATCGAAATGTTCAGGAATCCTAGCGGGTCGTTGGACGACTCGGTGTCCCACGCGAAAAAAGAGCGAGACGGGATCTCAAAGGACGAGATTGGCCGTATTGGCGCAAATACAGGGTATATTTCGAGCTATGTTCCTTGGGGAAAGCTGTTTAGTTTCATGGGCTGATTCACCCCTCAAAATATTTGCTGCTAATTTTTTTACACCTTATACAAGGTGTAACTTTAAATGCGCAAAACCTCAGACACCGTCAATTAGCCCATGAAACTGAACAACTTTCCCCAAGAAACGTAGGACGAAATGTGAGAAAAATATTTCTACCTCCCATACAAATTGACATGGTCGGTCGGTAATTTTGTATGGAAGGACTATTTTTTTTTTCATATTTCGAACTATGTTTCTTGGGGAAACTTGTTCAGTTTCATGGGATGATTGAGGGTGTCTGAGGTTTGGGCATTTAAAGTTACACCTTGTAGAGATGTGTGTGGGTGGATATGGGCTGATGAGTGACTAAATAAAATGTTCGAAATTCAAAATGCAGAAATAGCTCCCCCAAAGTCCACACAGACACTCACTATAAAAGAAATAAACGAAAAAGTCACATTACTTTTTAATTTCACATTGTAGAAATGAGGTTAATACAAAAATAGGAGATAAGGCACGGAAGAGATAAGGTTATAAAATAGCAGACTATTGCAGGAAAAATCTACCATTTTAAAATCTGCGTTTCACTGTTGTCTGCGATTTTTGCGCTTCAATGATCTAAGGCTGCAAATATTACAGTTCCAAATTTAAATCATTTTTCAGCCCTTATGTTAAACCTCTTTTTTTGCGGCTAAAACCCGGGTTTTTGAATAGAGGGGATGTAAAATCTTCGTCCATAATATGACCTAAATCGTTGGCCGACTCGGTATCCCACACGAAAATAGAGGTATTGTGACCTATACATATGACAAAAATAGGCACTCATTACATTTCCTGTTCGTTACGTAACACAGCTCGCACCTCAATCCAGGGATGATCGGAATAATGGGATTTGCTCAGAGAGATTAAGCCGGTATTATTTTATTCAGATACCTCCCAAAAAATATTTTCCGCTCCATCACCCCAATCGAAATTACACCTTAAAGCTTTCGCTCTAAGGAAGGAAATCGCAGGATGAAAATGGTGAGGGAATTTCATTTGTCCTGAATAAAAATATCCCATACGACGGCTTTGCTTTATCATTGCGAAGCGGGTGTAATTAGTTTTCGCAAGCATTCTGGCTGGAGTATTCTGTTAAAGAAAAAATGCCTTCACATCATCGTAGCCCATAGGTATTGTATTATATGCCGTGTGATGCCGGCTAGAATAGCATCACCCCATTTCTTCCCGCGGGAGTTGTAAAAGGCAACTAAGGGCTTCGAGGGTTTCATGTGTATTGCTATTTTAGGCGACAGGCTGACAACCTGTCACTATAGTGATACACGAATCATCTGAAAGGGCCCTCAATAATTGTCAGACGTGGCGTAATTTTACGATTGTTAACGCTCTGCCTACCCCGGAAGGGATAAATGCGTGATTTGTGTATTATATGCGTAGAATGCCCTCCACCGAGATGGACTAATGAACTGAAAACAGCAGCTGGTAGCGGCTGCATGGTGAAAACGGAAGATCGTACCCGCCTACTGCTTGACATAAGCTTCTTTCTCTCAACACTTTCTATTTATTTATTTGTATTTAATTTTATTAACCCACTCATGCCGCATTTCTACTACGAACATAAAATTGTTATAAAAATTGTCAGACACAGTTTTCTCTTTTTTACAATGACTAATTTGTGGCGTTCGTTGTCAATCTACTTGGAAAATAAACCATTGAAATTTGAATTCAACCTAATTTTTCTTTTTTAAATCCGTTAATAACGAGATCTTTTTTGTCATATAATTAGACACGGTAAATTCAATGGATTGACAGTCTGCCAAGCATTATATGAACAGCCAGAACTGTGAACCGCGGAGCAAATGCGGATGACGATTACCTACATTTTCATTTTCAAAAGATCTGATTTCCACTTTTTCATTTTATTTCGTACCTATCATTCGCGTCTCCAAACTTACAATTCTACAGACTACCTACTCATTGATTTCGCTGTTGATTACTGGATATTGTTTATGTTTTCTGATTTATCAGACCACGGGAAACAACTTGGCATGGCCAATAAAGAGTGCCATTATTTCACGTGACTCTAGCAGAATATCTAGTCTGCAGAAGCCATAAATTAAAAAATATATCATTTTTGAAAGTGGAACAAAACAATATAAAATCTTTTCTTTTTGACAATCAGTCATCAGAATAGGGTCGTGGCACACCGGGCCGGATTAGCGCCGCGTTTTGGGGACCGCCGGTGAAAAATTGAAGCGTTCATTGTTTTAAATGTCGGCACGTGACGACGGGGCCCGGGTTTAATTCCCGCACGGACAGAACGAGGGGCATTGTGATAGCTGAATTTTTGTATCATATTTTGTTTTTTTAATTGTATGATGATGAGTGACTTTCCAACTTTTGCTAAGTAAACAAAATTATGCAAAAATATTAAATTTTTAATGTTCTATTTAATTGCGATATTAGAGTCAAAACATAATTTGAAGTATGTAAGTATTTTTTGACACAAATAGTCAGTGTTATACATAAAGGAAAAAAAATGATTTTCTAAAATAAAAAAATAATAATACATAATAGTAATTAATTATATTCTATTCTAACCACATAGTAATAAAAAAAATGGTTGATATGAAATAAGTGTAGGTATTTTACTTCATATTCACAAAGTATAATATTCCTTCTTTAGAAATATACCAAAAACCTTTTTATTCAGCATACTTATCCTATCCTATCCCATTCCATCGTATTGAAAGTGCCACTCCATACACTTATATTTTTTATCCAATTGCTCGCGAACAAATGCATCGGTAGCACAATGAAATCCATCACGAATCATATTATTCTGTTACCTATACAAAGTGATTGTCACTCGCGGCACATGGCGGCGCGAGGGACGCTGCGGGCGGGGCCTCGCAAACCACGCCCACAGAAAAACGGCGATAGCGATAAGGTCGAAATCACTATGGAGATTCGAGAGATTTTCGGCTTTAGCGAACAGAAAGCCGGCGGAGTGCAAGCGGAGTGTGTGACTGCCCTAATACATACTCGCAGCCCGCGCCGCCGGTCGCACGCTCCGCGGACGTCAAAAACGAAATTCGGATTTCGAACATTCCAAATTTTCTTTTTCATTCCTTATTTTTAGTTGCCAGTTCGGTTATGCGTCGGATAGATTATTACTGATTTTGCTTTAATTCAATTTTTGAAAATGGAAGTTAGTGCCATACCACCGATGCCCCTGGACTTTTCCATGGTGAGGAGTGGAAGTGGTTCACCTGGCAGCAGTCTGCGGGAGAGTTCGCCTAGACCTGTTTCCAATAGCGCCTTCAGGGTGGTTACACCAAAGGGTAAGTCAAAATCTAATGGAGGTAAATTGTCACTAGTAAAAAACTCAACATTTCAAAGTGAAATGTTTGTTTACATAACTAGGTGCCGAATAAATTGTTGGAATGATGAAAGTGCCGATAATAAAAAACTATTTGGTTGATTATTGGATTTTGAAAAAGGCAAAGACAAAGGTTACAAAAATTTCAAATACTACAATGTAAACAAAACAAAATATTCCAAATATTATCAGCTAAGTAAAACACGATTTTTTAATGAAACGATCCCGATAGGGCAACATTTTTGTTGACATCCCGCTCATAGGTACCTACATCATATTTTGATAGAGAGATTTTTTGCAAACATTAATGTTGCCAATTTGAGATTTTTTCTTTAAAAATTCGTGTTATAGGTATTTGTACTCATTCCGATGTATTTTCGGAAAGAAAATAAGTATTATTGTTTGATAACTATTCAAATTTAAAAAAGTCTAAACTTTCTACATAATTCTTAGCCAGGAAATGTAAGGCGCCTGTGTGTAAACCTTACAATCAAAAACATGACTTACTGCCATATAGTAAAGACTATTTTTGCAAAGATTAGATTAATAATTATTTCCCTTGATAGAGAAAATACATTTGTTTGTATGAATACTGTTTTTTTTTATCGATATATATAATTTTTCATTTTTTTTCATATATAGATTTCCATTGATTTCATATAATAAAATGATGCCAAAGTAAATCCGGCGCAATTTTTTTTCCTTTTACGATTAACCAAATATTTTTCCTTAGCAATACCATATTTTGCACAAAGTCAAGCCGATACAATATTAACCAAAAATGAATTTAAAAACACCTACTGATTTTTCTAGAAATTTAAAATTCCTTTAAAAAAAGGGTCATTTGTCTACCACTCCTGTAGTAAGGGAGAATATGTATTAGAAACATGAGGGATCGACTGACAGGAGGTTAAAAAAGAAAAAAAAAAAATATGCGCTAGGGGTGCGCTCAAAATGAAAATTGAAAATTAATATTTCAGTAGCGCACTGGGTAGGTACTAGGTATTGATACCAATTCCTTTGCATCGGAATATGCAGTGGAATTGACCAAGCTTTGACTTTGACCAATCAGAAAATAAATGGAGTGAATAATGCTTCTCGTTACTTCTTTATATCCAGTAGCTCAGCACTTATACTATATACTTTTTTTTAACTTTTTATGCACTTAAGTATTTAGGTTACAATTAGGTTTGAACAAAATTTTTAAATAATTTAAACTTACTTATTTACGATTTTAATCCGCAGGGAAAAGTGGGACATTAAGGTTTGAAGGTAATAAACCCCTACATATATTTTTTTTATACAGGGTGTAGAAAAACTAACTGCAAATATTTAAAGGGGTGAACCAGCCCATGAAATCTGTCTCCGAGGAACATAGGTCGAAATATGAAAAAAAAAATTGTATCACTCATACAAAATTACCGACCGACCAACTCAATTTGTATGGGATGTTTCCTTATATTTCGACCTATGTTTCTTATATTTCGACCTATGTTTCTCATATTTCGACTCATGTTTCTTGGGGAAAGTTGTTCAGTTTCATGGGCTGATTCACCCCTTCAAATATTTGCAGCTAATATTTTTACACCTTATATTTGTCAGTGAACTGACTATAATCTTATATCTATCTACTACTATAGTTTTTGGTCGCATTTCAGAAGATCTTTATCTAAACATAATACATACATAAATAACGCCTTTGTCCCTTGCGGGGTAGGCAGAGCGTAAACAGCCGCAAAAATAGGACCGCCATCGGCACTTGTGACAAATATTGAGTGCCCTTTCAGATGATTCGTGTATCACTGTAGTGACAAGTTGACAGCCTGACGCCTAAAACTGTAATATACATATAACACACGTGAAACCCTCGAGTCCCGTAGTTGCCTTTTACAACAACTGCGGGAAGAAATGGGGTAATGCTATTTACACGGCATATATTTATCTAAATAAATAAATAAATAAATATTCTGGACAATTCACACAGCGCCATCTAGCCCCAAACTAAGCAAAGCTTGTACTATGGGAACTAGATAGCTGATACTAATGTATATATACTTTGGATTAAATAAAATAAACTTTGGATTAAATATTGGACAAAATAAAATTTAATAACAATACACTTTACTACAACTTGCCCATACTACGATTAAGATGGTATTCCTGTAACAAGGTATGATGGGCTACCTGGAAAAATGCACAAAATGTAAAATGTTTTGTCAAATGCGCTTTTATAGCCCTTCAGTATAAATACGCTTTTATACGCAGAAGGACTCTTCTGTATAAAATTTTGACAGGTTGAATAGTATATCAATTTTGACTAAACACCTCCTTTATATGTTTTATGGACTTTAGGTGCTTACTTTATTATAAGAATTACCCCATCTGTCCCTGGCACGAATAATTATCAATAAAAAATTAATAAATAAGTAACGGGTAGAAATGCAAGCCTTATCATTTTAGGCATACATAAAGCATATAGAAAAATTACCTACTTGTCATTTGTTATTCACTCAAAATGAAAAAAGCCTAAAATATTATTTTTGACGAATTTTTGGTCTCTGGGTGATTCAGCGACTGATGAATGTCCTGACGGCGCATTCGATGATACTAGAACAGCTAGCTGTCAATAAGTCAACCGCATCAGCGTATTTTGCCTGGCACCCCATCTTACCCGCAACACCATCTTGTCTTGCCCCACGTTACCCTACCTAGCCTTTAGATATATATTTAAAAAAAACTTATATTATATTATGGTATTGGAACATTTTAAAAAATCGTTATCAGCCTGTTTCCGTTACAGAATTTAATTAGATCATAGAAAATATTATGTTAACTAAATGAGGTAAATTCTGGATTGGATTTCGTTAAAATCAATGACTAAAAATATTTATTGTTTTTTTAATGAACTAGGTATTTTCAAAACTTTGTATCGAAATAATTGTTTAATAGGTATTTTAAGAGCTTAAAAAATCGGATTCACTAATTGAGCAGTTTTTAACAGTGAATAATTTTGACATCAGTCGACAGACTAGCTAGCTCACAAGATATCTTTTAAAAAAAAAACGTAGCTTCTTAAAACAACTAAATAGCCATTTTATAGGTACATAGATACATTTATCCCTTGCGGGGAAAAATCTGCTTAATCTTTCTGCGAACATAAAAAGCAGGATTTTGTTTTGATTGAACCATTTATGCGAGATACAATTCAATATTTTGAATAGCTAAAATTCATAATTTTTGGACACCACGTAAGGTTACAAATTATGAAATTGGTAGGCAAAAAAGCAGCAAATTTTCAAATAGGTAGGCAAAAAAGGTTCCTATAATCAAACACAACTAGCTAATCATTTAGAAAGAAAATATTGCAATTCTATGAAACTGAGAACATAAAAAGTCAGTATTTGTTTTGATTGAACTTCAATATTTTGAGAACTCAATATTTTAAATACAAAATAAATTTTTTTTGGACACTCTATTCAAAATCACGATAAACCAGAATTATTCAGATTATAAAAAGCCAGAATTTGTTTCGATTGAACCTTATTTAGAATAGAAATTAACTTTACAGTAGAGTACAAAATTTTTGGACGTCCCGTTCAAAAAAGGTAACAAATTATCAGACAGGCAAAATAAAGCTTTAGAAAATCAAACATAACTAGCCAATCATTAAGAAAGCAGGATAATCCTGATTGGTAATAATTTCTCGTAGTGAGCCCGCGACATCTGATCCCGGCCATAATCCGATTTGTCTGATCGAAAGGACGTTATTCGATTTGCCATTATTTTCGTACGCCATGCAACTTCGGGACATTGATTTTAATAAGACTGGGTTATATATGACTGTTTTTCTATTTTTACACGACTGCCGCACCAAAAAAAGGAGCTTTTTATCTTTTAGTTCGCAGGTACACTTATCAAAAACAGAAAAACTTACGTAACACACAATGCCATAAAATAAAAGTAATGGACTTCAGTCGCCGAATTTCGGTTCATGTTTGAATAATATGACATCAAATATTTTTTCGCTAGTGACCATACGAGTATGTTTTTCATTAACTTTTTGTCACAAAGTAAATAAAAACGAATTAAGTTGAAAAAAATCACGCCACCACCGATGGGATTTGAACTCACGTCTTTTGACAAGCCGGGTCAACCGTGTTAAACAGGTGAAAATGTCAACCAGTTATTTAAATTCTTAAATTGCGCGGTTTTTAAAACAAATCAAATCAAATATACTTTATTGCACAACAGAAAAATATACAGGAAAAATACAAACAAGGACAAATTGGTGGCGTTATTGCTACAGCAGTAATAACAAAAAAAAAAATGATTTAAAATTATTGAAACCAGCGATCCTTCAGCCAACTTATTCGCGTAATGTATCTATAATATCATTTTATCTTAATAACCTGTATGTAAGACCATTATAAGTTGGTTCTTTAGTAAAGTAACTTGAATGGAAATACCTAGTTAAGTAAGTTAATCTCCTCTCTATAATTTTTCCTATTTATATATTCTATGGTATAGTCCGGAATAGCCCCAAACACTAGTTCCTATCTGGCGGAACGTTTCCTACACATTGTGGAGCTGTATTGAAATGGGCCAAATCAGCATCACGCCATCCAACGCGTGTCGCTGGTAAATGAATTAGGGTTCCGCTGCCGATTCGCAGAGTTAGGCTCGTTTTGCCACAGTGCCGGTTTGTAACACATAAAAAACAAGTACCGATTCGTCTCAGAGTTCGATTCGCACTTAGGCGACTTTTTTTTACAACAAACAGAAATTTTCGTAATCGTTTGCATTTCATTTATGTCAAGTTTTGGTGTAGGTATATACACAGTAAAATTTCTTGCTCTAAAAGCTCTATTCCTCTGAGAAAAATAGCAATCAATATAAAGCAACATGATGTGGCTGTATGGTTTTTTTAATCACAATCACAATGACACCAAGTCTTTCGTGCGCGTGCCGACTTGCATTTGACCGCTTTTTGACTGTTTTATCCTTGTTTAGGCCTAAAAAAAGATTAAAATACTTATCTCTTTTAGATACCAGAAAATATTTTAAAATTTATTTTAGGTATACGCTTTTATACTCTTTTCTATAACGATTATCAGGACCGTGACTTTATAGATTCATTTTCTGTTACAAACAAAGTTTTTAATGACGAATCGGTACTATGGCAAACCGGGACTGAGTCAAACGCGTGTCGTCGGTAATTCATTTAGGGTTCCGCTGCCGAATCGCAAATTGGGTTTCCATCCGGATGACGGATCACCGCGTCTAGCTCACACATCTGTAATCTGGCAAAAAATCAGGAATAGGTAGGTAGATCAGTACCTAGCTATGTTTTTTATTTTTATAAGAAGATACCTATGTGTACCTATCGGCCTATTTTTTGTTCAGTTTTTAAATAAGAGTATTCGTACGTAGAAAATATTCCCGAGTTTTCCTATTGTATTAAAATCGGACATTCGCGTTGAAGTATACCTAGTAGGTATGTGAAAAATAACTCCCTGAAAAGTTCAATTCCATAATTTTTCTTGTTCGCGCTTGTTGTCATTTCACCACTCTCTTCTATTGCATGTTATCATAAAAAATTTTCCATTAAAAAACGATAATAATTTGTTTTAATTTTTTTCGTTTTAAATTATAACTATAATTATATCCACAGAGCAAAAAGGACAAAATTGTGTCTGTGCGATATAACATCTCTGGTCTGTGGTTAAATTCATACCTACCGTTCAAAATTACGCAACCTAAACAAAAGATTCTAGATTTGAAAATACGATACGATGGATGTGTTATACGAGTGACATCTAACATTCGTTCATTCATGAAACCAATCATGATGAGCATGCCATAACATGTCCTGAAAAAAAAAACTGACATCTACAGCCGGCCAGATGTCGTTTGCGACAAAACGACAAAAGACAAATCGCATGTCCTTGGCCACATCCGATTCTCACACTGGCTGGAATGGCTGAATGCCATTAAATCATGGTGCGAAATAAAAACTAAAATCTTTATGGTTACAACTGTACCATGTGTAATTAGTGGAATGATGGCTGTTAGTATGGGAGTGTATGAACAGAAAGCTGTAGGTGTAGAATCTAGGCCGAAATATGAAGGTATCCATAGTAAAAAGAGATCTAAAAAAGGGAATTGTATTTTATGCAGGGAAAGAAAAATAGAATTCTAATGTGGACTTCGAATGAAATAGACAGGTCATTAGCTCTAAAAAGTTAGTTTCGTTACTGCGCCATGTTTTGAAAAATTTGAAATTTTTTGCAAAACTATCTTAGTAGATGGAGCCTGGCCACGCATTATTGGCCAAGGAAAAAGTGCATATTTTCGCAGGCAAACATTGTGCCTCAGTAGACCAATTTAAGGTTCAAATCCTGCAATTAAAAATTTTGCTATTGTTCTTAAAACCTTTTGCCCTTGACATAAGATACGTAGATTTCGTTGATATTCCGTGGGTCTTCTCTCGTGGCGCGGACTTTAGAAAGATTCCTGGGCCCCATTAGACTAATGACTCGCACGTGGCCCAAAATGGCCCAAATCCCTTCACAGGGCTGAAGCGATTTGCGGCCCAAATTCATTATTAATGACCCTTTGATGCGGCGGGCCCAACAACCAGATGATTTGTTGATTGCGAGATTTTTGATACACTGAAAAGGGTGTTTAAAAGGGTCTTGTCCGAATTTAAGATGTTAAACTGTGCTTTGTATTGTGAAGTAGCTACTTAACTAATGAAATGAACTAATTAGGAAATAGTGTATTTCAATTTTGTTTAGCAGCGGATCAAGAAAGTACTCAATGATATCATCAAAATAGTTAGTATAAAAAAAGTAGGATATTAAAAATAGTTGCACACACAGTTGACGCACGACAGACCGCTAGAATATCGCTGCGGTCTGTCAGATCCATACTAGAAATGTCAATCCCCAGACTAAAACCGCTCAACCGCACTCGACGCAGCGCTATCGCAGCGTTGTCCGTCGACTGTCAGACCGCTGCGATATTTTAGCGGTCCGTTGTGCGTTAAGTGTGCGATGCGCCTTAGGAGATGGTGCATTTGATTTAGAAAGCAGAGTAGCGTATTAATAAAGGATTGAATGAAAACACCAAAATGGTTGTTAAAAAAAGTAGAAGAAGAAGAAGAAGTATGGAGCTTGTTATCCCTTGTGGGAATCTAGGTAGATCACTATCTAGAAACAAAAAAAAACAATTTCACAGTAAGAGTTGAAACATAAAAAGGACAAACAATACAGACACTGCGTGTAGGCACTGCGTACCCCGTACAGCTCAGTCGCGGAATTTTAGATAAGTCGGAGTACTTATTATGAGATTATGTAAGACAATTCTCTTGGAAAGTTTTGATGGCATACATTATTATTATTATTATTGTTTTTCTTGCCGTGTGATGCCGGCTTAGAATAGCATTATCCCACATCCTTTCCGCGGGTGTCTTAATAGGCGACTAAGGGACTCGAGAGTACTGGTGTATTACAATTTTTAGGCGACAGGCTGACAACTTGTCACTATAGTAATACACATGTTTTCTGAAACAGCCTTGAAAAACAATCTTCAAAAAATGTCAGACGTGGCGATAGCGACTGTATTCTTACAGCCGTTTCCGCTCTGCCTACCTCTCAAGGGATAAAGGCGTGATATTATGTAGGTATGTTTGTTTGTACGTATGTGTCGTCCCACTGCAGGGCAAAGGCCATACATACAACATAATTATTAAAAAGACGACCGCAAATTTACGATTCGTCTTAGAAGCAAAATCAGAAGAACGAAATTCTTGTTGCATTGGGAAAAAAAGGTACCTACCTCCATTGACCTAAAATCATAAATCTTAACCTCATTAGAATCTTCCTGCGTTTACGAAACCGGCGGCTTCTTCAAAGTCGGCGGCTTATTATTAAGAGCGGCGACCATAGTATGAATCATGGTACGATAGAATTGATTGTAGCTCGCTTCTGTACGGTCCTAGGTTCAGTTCCTGTGCAATAAACCAATTCTTTTATCGGGTACTTACTAACCTGCCCAGCGTTTGCAACCGCTGCTACTCGTATTCATTTTCCGGATTTTTTTTTCATATTAAATTAAATTATCTACCTATTCAAAAATGCATCAAAATCCGTTGCGTGGTTGAGAATGGATTAGAGGAGTTCATGACAGACAGACTTCATTTCATGCTATGTATTGATAATAATCTTACTTACCTAAGTGAGTTGTCAATTACGCTTACCTTTTAATTTAATCTTTTCGCTTTCCAAATACACAGCAGTAGGTATACCTACTTATCGAGTAGGTACCTACCTTTTTAGTTAGGATATACTTATACAATCTTATCGATACATTTATTGAGAAGATTAGGTCGTCTAGCGATTTTACCCTCTCTTGCATGTTTTCACGCATTAAAAAATTCACCTCATATATCTTGCCTTGACCAAAAACCATGAACTAAAGTTAATTTTGCCTTTTCTTATCATCTATGCATCTTTTTTAGTCTGACAGCTGTCAAATCAGGCTTATTAAAACGGCTCAATTGTAACCGTGTGATGCCGGCTTAGAATAGCATCACCCCACATCCTTCCCGCGGGTGTCGTAAGAGGCGACTAAGGGTCTCGAGGATATTGGCGTATTTCAATTTTTAGGCGACAGGCTGACAACCTGCCACTATAGTGATACACATGTTTTCTGGAACAACTTTGGAAAACAATCCTCAAAAATGTCAGACGTGGCGATAGCGCCCGTATTCTTACGGCCGTTAACGCTCTGCCTACCCCGCAAAGGATAAAGGCGTGACATATGTATGTACGTATGTATGTATGTCAATTGTAACGACTGTGACCTCTAGAAGACATTCGCGACGATCCCACGGGCATTGGTTTCAGATGCGATTCTATAACGAACCATTTAACATGACCATGACATTGTCTGTTTTGATCATGTAGAGATTTATTTTATCACTAGAAAAGAAGAAAAA
Source organism: Keiferia lycopersicella (assembly GCA_029255805.1). Taxonomy (NCBI): domain Eukaryota; kingdom Metazoa; phylum Arthropoda; class Insecta; order Lepidoptera; family Gelechiidae; genus Keiferia; species Keiferia lycopersicella. The sequence goes on from JARACZ010000017.1 coordinate 3,686,058, forward strand.
ATAAGATTTAGTTAAGTAGTTTCTCAGAAATAGACATAATTATTTATATTACGGTTTTATACGCAGGATGTTTTTTTTTTTTTTTTTTTTTATATATATACGTAATAGGCCCGCATTTGTCTGCCATCTCACCTGGTGGTAAGTGGAGATGCAGACGAAGATGGTACATGCTTGCCTAGATAATGCCTATTCACTCTTGCCTTAAAAAGGCCCAAGTTATATTGTTCCGGAAAAAGATCCGCCGGCAGGGAATTCCACTCTTTAGCCGTACGCATGATAAAAGTTGAAGCGAAACGGTTAGTGCGGATCAGAAGTATATCTACAACATAAGGGTGGAACCCCAGTCGGCGCCTCGATCCTCGGAGATGGAATGGGGAAGGGGGTATCAGGTCGTAGAGTGATTGAGCACACTCTCCGAAATGCATCCTATAGAATACCGACATGCATGCTACTTTACGACGGTGTTCAAGGCTCTGCAACTTAGTCTCAACCAATGCTTCGTCTGCTATGAGCTTCTTGGCGCGTTTTTCAATGGAGTCTAAGGCGGCCAGTTGGTATTTGGCAGATCCATCCCAAAGGTGGCAGCAATACTCCATGCAAGATCGAACTTGAGCTTGATAGAGTTGTAGAAGCTGTTCTGGTGCAAAGTAGCGCCTAACCTTTGAGAGGATACCAAGCTTTTTTGCTGCAGTCGTGGCCAAAGATTCTATGTAGCGTCCAAAGTTCAGGTCTGACGTAAGAGTCATGCCAAGAAGATCAAGGTGGTCAGAAATCGGTATGGATACATCTCGGAAAGTCGGAGTAAGTGTGAAGGGACTCCGTTTAGTCGAGAATAGACAAGCCTGTGTCTTTGATGCATTAAACTTCACTAAATTGGCATCACCCCACTCGGATATTGCCTTGAGTGAAGAGTTCAGATGTTGGACAATGGACTCTCGACAAGACTGGGTGGTTTCACAAAAAATAAAATTGTAAAAAAATACTGCAAATATTTTGAACCAGTCTATAAAACTGAAGAGTGAAGAGCTTTCCAGAAAGAACAGATCATAATATGAAAAATAAATTGGACCTCCTATACAAAATGTCCCCAACCAAGTCAATTTGTTGGGGCAGTCAAATTTTTTTAAAAATATGTTTTGACCTAGATGTTTCTTGAGGAAAATTGTTCATTTTCATGACTGACTGGCTGACTCACTCTTTAAAATATTTGCAAATAATATTTTCACACCCTATTAAATTATGCATGCACGGTTTGATTTGAAATATCGGAAATAAATTAAGTAGAAACCCTTAAATAAAAATATAAAAAAACTGTTGGCACTAACTTTACAAATAAAAGTCTAGTTTTCCTTTTGCCTAAAAACAAATCAAGATAGAGCTCCTCAGTCTGAAAATTGCTATTACGTAAAACATAACGCTTCAAAAGATAAAAATCCCATCATTAATAATACATCTTGGAATAAAATTCGAATACATATAATTAACCTCATTTCCAACGTATCTTTCAACAGTCAAAAAAATTATCCATTCACAAACCGTCGTCTGGTCATCGTCTGTCATAGTCACTGTTCGTCTAATTTATTGAAACTTCTCAGACGGAACTTTACGCAACTGAAGTGACGCCGTGAAAAACTCGTCACTATCACATAAATTAAAAGCACCCATAAAAACATTTGAACATGCCAAATTACAAAATACGCTGCAGAGACTAACTTGCTGTAATGTTTCGTTTTTTTGTGCATTTCTTTGTTTTTTTTTGGTCAGACAGATCCAATGATATATTAATAAACCGAGAGATGGCTTATTTAAATACGCTAATAGCTTTTTCGTTCGGTGCATTAGATGTAATGTAGGTAATCGATCGTGGATTATTTTATAGTTTCTTTTTTCGTGTGATACACCAAGTCGTCCAACGACCCGATGAACACTAGTGTCAGAATTTTTCAACCGCTTTCTACAAGTAGCAGGCTTCTGAAGTGGTTGTGTAACGACCGCCGTCTAAGTGATTATAGACAGCAACCTGGACCTACGGCTTAAAGTGCAATCCGAAACACGGTACCATTTTACTTACGGACAATCGGGTGGTTCAGCCCGCAATGTCCTAACCTTTAGTCCTAAATTTTATAGTTTCATCATGATTGTTCCTAAGGTTTCCTCTAACAAAATTCAATTTTGTTCTCAGCCGGTCATCCATTTAGGAAGTAGAGTGATTCCCACGACAAACGCGCACGCCGCCTACGCATGCTTACTCATAGTTTGTCATCTGCCACTTTAATTGATCTAGGGGATCTAGTTGTGAATTAAATCGTGGTTTGTCAATGGCTGTCGTGACTAGCTGGTCTAGTGAGTCTGTTTTGTAATTTAGAGCTAGAAAAAGCTTCAAAATTATGAAGATTGGTCAAAAGCTTTTGAATTCGATAGTTTTTTAATGATTCGCATGCCCTTCAAATTAAAGACAAAAATCTTTCAAAATTTTTGTATAAACCTTTGGACGACATCGATGATTTTTCCGCGGATTTCATATACAGCATAATCATGACATTCATGACATGCCTGACGCTATAGAGGTAGTAATCCATGCCTTACTTTTTAAAGCAAAGTCATATTTTTTAGGAAATTATCATAACTTAATTATAATAGCCGTTTAACTCAAATTTAATCATAATAACTGTTTAGTTTCTTCAACTCTTTTTCTAATAGTTAGAGCTACATCTTTTTAGAGTTCTGAAACACCTCAAATAATCTCCATAGAGGTAAAGGCATGTCCAGCAGTAGCTTTGTAGCAGTTGTCTCTTGCTTGTGACTGTTGACCAACAATGAATTCTAGTTTTTTTACAGTGAATCTCTGACACACAACACGAAACAGTCTGCAGAGTGTAGGCCGCGGTGATTAAAGTGTACAATCCTCCGAGCTGATTGTCGTGCGAACGCCGGATCGGGTTAAGAGGTGTTAATTGTGTGAGATTGAATGTTTTCTCAGGGCACAATTTCAATTGGACGCAATTGTTCGTACACATATTTTTTTACAACTGTGATATGAATTTCAGGACAGAGGCAGCAAAACTCGGCTGTCATAAGTGTCCAAAACAGCAAAATCTGTCGGTGCATATGCGATCCGTATAAGGCAGATCGCACATAGACACGCTAAAATATCGCAGCGGTCTGTCAGATCCATACTAGAAACGTCACTCCCCATACTAAAACCGCACTCGACGGACGACACTGCGATAGCGCTGCGCCGACAGCGGTTGAGCATTTTTAGTATGGGGATTGACATTTCTAGTAAGGATCTGACAGACCGCTGCGATGTTTTAGCGCTCTATCGTGTGTCGTCTTCTTGTAGAAAGCGGTTGTAAAATTCTGACACTAGGGTTCATCGTGTCGTTGGACGAATTGGTGTCCCACACGAAAAGAGAAGAGTACAACCAAAATTCAATCCACTTGTAGTTTCCCACAACCGCCCACGCGCGTTCCGCTTTCAGAGCTAGCATTCAGCCAGTGATGGCCAGTGTCCATGAGAGTCAATCAACGTTTCCTCTATTCGTGTAAACCTCGGGGTCAAGATCGAACCTGATAGGCTCTTGTAACATCATATGGAAACCTCCTGAAGGTCTCTATTTGTAATTTCTGAAAGTAATTTTATTTGTATTTTGTCAGTAAAACGGTGGATCAAACACTTAATGCACGGCGGACCGCTAAAATATCGCAGCGTTCTACTAAAAATGTCAATCGCCATACAAAAACCTCTCAATCGCTGTTGACGCAGTGCCATCGCAGTGTCGTCCGTCGAGTGCGGTTTTAGTATTGGGAGTGACGTTTCTTGTATGGATCTGACAGACTGCTGCGATGTTTTAGCGGTCCGCGGTGTGCGATGCGCCACATCCAACACAAAATTTCAGTATAGTATAAAAAGTAGATAGAACCGGGTCATTTACAAGTCTTTTTTATATGTGCAATAAACTGTTTTAAACTCATGGTAATACATAATGACTCTAGATATACCAGCGTACCTATAAAATTAAGATTCCATCTTCCCACCAGCAAAACATTTGCTATGGAACAACTGATGTTGGCAATATTGGCTATGATCGTAGCCAATGCAGCTGAGGGGGAATCTGACATTTCAATAAAAGTCGTGTATCGCGGTAATATAATAAATGCATTATAATATTAAAACCGCATATTATTTTCAAATATTATATACTGATTAATATGCAAACAATTTACAGCTAAATTGTTATTATTACGTACCTACTCGTAGATTTTCGAGAAACTTCCTGTATTGCTAAAGTTAATAGGAAATACGAATTTTTAATTAGACCTGTTATCGCCACATAAAAAAACTTAATCAGAACTTCAGAAGCCAGGAAGCGGTGGCCTGACATGACCTTATATATCGTAGCTATGCGAATAAAAATGAAAGAAATACTATGCGAGTTTGGAGAAACTAAAGATAATATTAGGGCTGTCAGGTCCTCACACATAAGGACAGCCTGACCTGCATGTTCAGTGAAACATTTGGGCAAAAAGCCCGAATCAGCCGGGTACCTTGCAAGTAAAATTTTTTATTACAATTTTCATGTTTTGAGAAGTCTAAAATCAAGATTTTAGAACTCAACATTTGATTAAAAAAGCTGCATTTTTAAGCATTTTCAGTCTAAATCAAACCTTCCATTTTTGAGCTTTTCAGTATTAAATGTCGAATGGAGGTCGGTGTTCGTTTGTTCGCAATTTGGTCTCGATCCGCCCAGACCGCAAGACTTTCGAAATAGAGAAAGCCTTACAAAATTTGGACACCGGAGGCCGCTTATTTTGGCGGGATAGGCAATCAAAAAGCCTGACTTTCATGTCCAGTTTCATCCTCCTGTCAACCCTAGATAGTGTTGTGAATACCAAGCTTGGATAAAGAGAGCTTGTATTCAAGATAAGTCCGTTGACGGCAGACAGCGTGTCACCAAGATAAACATATTCGAATATTTCTGCGAAGCTCTCTCGTTTTTAGCCATCTACATACACATGCCGTGTGATGCCAGCTTAGAATAGCATCACCCCATATCCTACCCGCGGGTGTCGTAAGAGGCGACTAAGGGACTCTAGAGTATTGGTGTATTACAATTTTTATGCGACAGGCTGACAACCTGTCACTATAGTGATACACATGTTTTCTGCAACCACCTAGGAAAACAATACTCAAAAATGTCAGACGTGGCGATAGCCATATATAGCCGTATTCTTACGGCTGTTAACGCTCTGCCTACCCCGCAAGGGATAAAGTCGTGATATATGTATGTATATGTATATGTACATACACATGTATGTACATACACATACATACATATATCACGCCTCTTTCAGGGGTAGGCAGAAACTATTTCCTTCCACTTGCTACGATCCTGGCATACTTCTTTCGTTTCTTATACATTCATCAGTCTTTTCATACAGGGTACTTCTGACCTGACCTTTCCTTAAAACGTCCCCGATTCGATCCAGGCAGGTTCTTCGAGCCAGGTAGGGTTTTAGACGTGTAGATGATTTAAATTCGAAAATTACTTAATGCTACATTAGCATTGTCCTTATTTTTAACAGTCATTGGAAATACAAGGCCGGTAATCAATTATTCAATCATATTTTTTGAGTAAGATAATCCTAGAGGATGGATTTAAATGTCTATCGTTAAAAACAAGTAAAATATTCTAACAAAAAGCTACATAGACCATTTTGTAGTATAGTTTAATAATTAGTAAAAAAGATAAAAAAACATAAAAACAAGCTTAAAACATGTTACTTGTGTCACAATAGATATTAATGCTAACAAAAAGTAGATTTTCAGCCCCCACATCCGAGGCGAGATCATACCTTTTATTAAGTAGTACTTCTTCATCAGTCACACAATAGTTCATCAAAAATATATTTATTATGATTAGACAACACTCACAAGAGTTGTCGCAAGACACTCGTGAGACCGATGTCTCGCAGATTTGCATTACAGAGTCCATCTGGACTATTCTATTCTAAATGGTACGGTCGTATGGACCCTTGCATACCTGAGATGATTCGAAATGAAGATGAAACAACCTGGAACTTTCGTCTTCGGTACTCATCGTTTGAGCTGATCCTTTGATAAAGTTTTTACCCTGAAGACTCTATATTGGTCACGTAACATGCGCCTGATTCTGTTATTGATTTCCGTTCAGCATTCTCTAGATTGTCCACTCTCAGTGGCCCGTTATGCGCGGGCGCAATAATCGTCCTCTGTAATGATGACCACCCAAGCTTTGGTAACACGACACCCGGATTAGGAGCTGGGTGTTGTGGAGATGACCTTACAGATGGAAATGTTTGTTTCTATGTAGGTGTAGTATAAAAGAATATAATATATAAGAATATAATATAATAAGTGATCTGTGGCCCTGAAAATTTCCTCAGATTCTTCAATGGGTTCCTCATTAGTTTTTACAGGATGTCGGGTCTCTTGTCTATACTTTTTGTGTGCGTATAGTTCGGATGCAGAATTAGAGATGGTAAGAGATAAGAATAACAACTTGCACGAAAACACTAGGTACTAGGCGCCGATGTGAAGTCAAGTATAATGACGAAAACGCGGTTGTCATAGCTATTTTGTCTTTAAAGTAAAAAAAGCGATAACATCGTAGAAGACAATATTTTTTCAAAATAAATTCTGGAAACCACAGAATACATTAAGCGTTTGCGAAAAATTAAGAAAATATTCACAAAGAATTTTCTACGCTTTGCTTCAATGAACTTTAAATAAAATATACCTACCTATTGCTGTGTGATGCCGGCATAGAATAACATCACCCCAATTCTTCCCGCGGGTGTTGTAAGAGGCAACTAAGGGACTCGAGAGTATTGGTGTATTAATATTTTTAGGCGACAGGCTGACAACCTATCACTACAGTGATACACGAATCATCTGAAGGGGCCCTCAATACTTGTCAGACTTGACGATAACGACCGTAATTTTATGATCGTTAACGCTTTGCCTACGCCGCAAGGGATAAAGGCGTGATTTGTGTGTGTATCTACCTAGGCGTCGCGTCACTAAAATAACTGACCAAAGGTGACGTAATGATCTAATGATGTAGCTAATTCATATCATTTACTTCAATGTCATGTCTTTCACACTTGGGTGTCCTTTGGACTGTCTTTCCATTGTACGATTATCACCGGATGTTACCTCCAACGATTCACACACACCACCATTGATAGTGTGCGATTCACACTGTGCAACTATCGCCTACAGTAATATCTGTGACATAGCAACAATTACAAATTCACCATTCATTCACGCCAACATGAATAATGTCAGCTCCACGCATTATTTGTTCATTCATCTCATATTGACCGATTTGAACATCACTTGCTAATAATAATTCGAATGAATGAGTGGACGGTGGCATTGATCATAAATGCCCTATTGTCTTATGACATCCACAGTTAATTGAAGCCGGTAGCTTTGAGCTTGATAAAGAAAGTCTATGTTGGTGGCATGTCCTTTGTAAGGTGAAAGTTTATACTTTGCTGTCGCTTTAGTATCTCTTTAATAGTTTTTGCATTATGCTTTGCATGAAATTATCGTTGCTACTAGTTTAAATTGGGTACAGTAAGCTTGAATGGCGCATACGGTGCTGCTTCTGCTTGGTACAAATTTTTATTATTATTTTGCAATAGGTACTATAAATTGAGACACAAAAATATCAGTTCTGTCATATCGAATCCTTATAGCCATGAAAAATCTGAATGATGTCGAACCTACAGCAGCAAGAAATAGCCAAAGTGAAGGCACGAAAAGTTCATCTCAAACAGACTTAAATGTAGATGAAGGCAAAAGTTAATACAATACTTCTTTACCAAGTTTTTTTTTGTTATCATTTATTTTGTATCTGAGTGAGCAAGCAGTTATTTGGTTCAGTTCTATCTAAACATTTTCTTTGCTCTGAGAGTTGCATCAATCGGGAATATTTGTTTCACACTGGGTGATAAGAGGGCGCCACCAGCACGGCGCCATGGTTTATAGAAATAAAATTATCCACTTTTGTACTGCTATTTATTAGGGATAACGTGGTCACGCTAGTTTCCGATTACGTGGTTCATATGACACTTGCTTGGGGGATTATATCGACGATATGACGTCTTCATGGTCTTAGCAGAAGTCATGGGTACAATGTTCGGCTGTGGCAAATATATGAATGGACCTCTGGCCTGGAGCTCTAGTTTTGAATTTTTGTTAGCAAAAGTTTGCTACCTACTAATTGTGCATATATCACCGTTATACTACTCAAATCCTTTCCTTCACATGCTAAACATTGTAACACGTCCTAGGCATTAATAAATTCGAGTAGTAGAAAGTGTGACACGAGTGGTTAGCCCAGTCGTTGCAACCTTCCGAGCACGAATTCAGAAATTACAGTTTCAGATACTAATCTCCTGTTTTATAACGTCTATGGCACCTCGAAAGTGTAGGTATGTAGTCGTGTACTGTTTTAGACTTTATCCTTTTCCTTTCGGAAGTTTTCTGACCCAGTCATACGCAACGTCCCCCTATACTATTAGGATAATCATCTCCTCTGTAAATCCCTGTTAAATTTCGACTGGTAAGAATCAGCACGCGACGCTTATGTTTTGGTATAAGGCATAAGTCGTGGGCGGGCGCCGAGTCGTCCAACGACCCAATGTAACCCTGGTGTCAGAGTAGAACTGAAAGAGATAGATCTTAGGAGATAGGTATTTGGAAAATTAAAAATAAAGTTAACGAGACAGGAAATGTGAAAAAAAACTCCGATATCGAAGCCATTTTACCGAAATTCCGAATATAGCACTATTGGACTAGGCAAGTGTAGAATATGGGAACTGCTGGTGAAAAAGACATTGCCGGCCGACAGTTTCGAGACATCTTGAATATTTTAGAAATGAATAACTTTTCTAAGGTCTTCCCGCAGGAAGCGATGGTACAGTCCAATTGACTTTGTCAGCAATTATTTACCGAAATGCTTACCCCTGCTACAGGCGTGATTTTACCACATAAGTTCTTAACAAACGCGCACGCTGGACGCTGTAAGCTATGGTACAGTCTAATTGTCCTCGTCATTGGCTATTTTCCGGAGTGCTTACCCCACTAGTGGTAAAGGCGTGATTTTACTACTTCAGTTCTCAACTGACGCGCACGCTGGACGCTTGAAGTCATGGTTCAGTCCAATTGTCCTCGTCATTGGCTATTTTCCAGAGTGCCTACCCCACTAGTAGTAAAGGCGTGATTTTACCGCTTCAGCTCTCAACTGACACGTACTCTGGACGCTGGAAGCCATGGTTCAGTCCAATTGCCGTTGTCATTGGCTATTTTCCAGAGTGCTTAGAGTGTCTACCCCACTAGCGATAAAGGCGTGATTTTACCGCTTCAGCTCTCAACACACGCGCACGCTTGACGCAGGAAGCGATGGTACAGTCCAATTGACGTTGTCAGCGGCAATTTACTTAGCCGGACGACGACCATTGATTCCCTCGTGGCGCCCGCCGGCTTTCGGTACTTATAGGACTCTGGTGTAGTAGTTAGGGCTTCGAGATTTGAATTTTACGTTTGATTCCCCTGCGGCACTTACCGGCTCTTGTTTTTCTAATGTACTAGGGAGTGCTTCTAATTTAATTTCTGGGGGTCTTAGTTAATTTTTTCTATCTTTTGCTTTCATAAAATTCTACGGGAAAGCCCTTGATGATTTTGCCACTACTAAGCTTTTATCTATTTTCTGCGTTACAATTTCAAGCTTTGGAAGCTTAAAGCTGAGGAGTTGGTACCTAGCCTACTGCAAATCGTCCCCCCATTGCCTCTAATTTGTCAATAAAACACATGTGTGTAAGTATCATAAGAACATTGGTCACTGTGGCGCCAGCGCCAACAAATCGCTTGCTTCCTTTGCACTGATTGTCCTTGTAGAAGAAATCACTTGGGTCAATTTACGAAATGCTATTGCAACTGAATATGAGAGATACAATTTGAATACTCCATTGCTATGTGGCAATGAGCTCTCTCTTTTCTCTGTGTCAGTTCACACACGAGAAATCTCTCTTCACTTCTCAGCAATTCTCAGGGTTATAATCTTTATATCCTATTTCAGAGTCAAGTGCAAGGAAAATTATATTCTTAAAGTTTTCTCAGATTCGTCTATACCATCTTCGTTTTCTGGAAAAGAGATCGTTCCATCGTTTTCTGTTTCCAAACTGAAACAAAGAATTTCTACCCTTTTTTTCTTCTTCATCATCGAATCGATTGGCAATAATTATATATGGTCCATCTTCTTCTGTCTTAGCCGTATTTGGCCCTTAACCCAAAAAAATCTTATCTTCGCTCTACATTAAGATCGCCCTACGTCTGGTCTCCCTCCCCGGTCATATCATCATGAGAATTAGCATTCGTCGCTGTGGCGCCACCGAATCGGTCTCTTCCTTTGCACTGATTGCCCTTGCCTCTTATAGTCTTTATCCTGTTGTTCATCCGTCCGCTACTTAGATTTTGTTGGTATGTGCGAGCGTTTTGTTCGGTACTGCTTTAAGAAATCTTCATGGAAAGTAATAGAAGGTGGATCTTCAATATCTTGTTAATGGACTCTATGTTTTCGGCTCCAGGGCCTTTAAAACTATACTGGCGGGCTTGGTGGGGAGCAAGGGCTTCCCCGGAAATATTCTATAGTTGCTCAGACAACCAGCCCAAAAAGCCCAAACAGAGAAAGAACGAATCGGATTGAGTGGATCTGCAAAGCAAATGTCCTCATGATAGTGAAAAACTTTTGATAAGAAACATGAAACGCAAAATGAAAAATTAAATGTAAGCAATTTTAACATAGGCCAAATTGTTCAAAATTTTGATGTGATGTTTAATAAAAAGAACACCTATTTGAATCTTATAAATTGAATTCAAGTTCTTTGTGTTCGTCCTTATATCATAATCATAACATAACAAGCTTTCATCTCTATTTACCCAAATTGGGAAATACGTACAATCAAATCGAGAATCAAAATCATACGATGACTTATCTTTCATTAATCCATTACATTAATTCGATAATTGGATAAAATTACTTGTAAAACAATATTTGGAGGTAGGCATTATTACTATTAAATATGTAAGCACCTATACAATACAACTCGCCATAACATTCGCGACCCTAGATTTTCTCAAAATTGACGTAAATGTTTTATACATTCTTATAATTCAATATTGTCATGTTTACAAGTGATTATATTATTATCAATCTCAGTCTCGACTACACACTCATTAAGATCGTTAACATCACCAAAAACGAAAATCCAATCAATATATATTACATGTAATACCAGATTAATGATACATTTTAAACTGTCAGCCACACCTCAAATTATCTTTATCATTTATCCATTTTAAGGACTTCAAGGGCCAAACCTCTGAATTCTGACAAGGCGCATGCAGGCCATGCTACTGAACAACCTTTCTCTAGGAAACGCTATGTCAGGAAACGACAAAAGAAATCGATATTTCATTAAAAATTGGGTCGTTTGAAGACTCAGTCTACCACACGATATGGGAGAGAGAGATACAAAAGCACGATCAGCTTACTGACTTAAACATATTTTTTTGGCGTTACCTGAAATACTACCCAGAGAAAATTTCATGGTCTAAATGCCCTTTCACTATTCTGAGGGCTATCCCTTACACCCTATACAACGTGTAACCCCTCAGACACCCTCAAGCAGCCCATGAAACTGAACAACTTTCCCAAGAAGAGGTCGAAATATGAGAAAAATATTTATACCTCCCATAGAAATTGACGTGGTGGGTAGGTAATTTTGTATGAGAAGTATAAATATTTTTCTCACATGTCGACCTATGTTTCTTGGGGAAAGTGGTTGAGTTTTATGGGCTGCTTGGATTCTGAGGTTTTGCGCATTTAACGTTACACGTTGTATATTGGTCATTCCCAACACCTATCAGTCAGTAAAAGTTGATTCCAATGGGTGTTTCGAGTTGCTGCTTATAGTACAAGGGATATTTATCTTTTCAAGAACAGTAGCAGTGATTACATGAAAACATATGTTCTGATAAACTATCTAATGGATTTATCGCTAATTACTAAAATATTACAACACTCATTAATGGTACATTTTAGATTCTAAAAATTTGTGAAAATTATCGTCGTGAAGTCTGGGCCTTAAGTCTGCTAAATAAAAATTGTTTCAGTTGGATGACGATTGGATCTCAGTTGGATGACTTTCCTAGTTTCGTAGTCTGCTAACAATTTGAAGTATAGAAAATCACAATGGCAATTGAATGACAGTTGAGTATCGATGGCGTTACAATGACAAAAAATAGCAGATTTGGGACCCGTTGTCTTCTTTTTAAAGTATCTGTTATACGCATTTTGCACTTGTTTACACTAAGTAATCTTTACTACTAAAGGGTTCTTTTCGACAAATTCTTTTGTGAGCTCCCGATTATCCACAAAAATGAAGAAGAATGAGGGTAGTTAGATATGTTTGCCCATAGCAGCCACTCGCAGATACTATACAGGGTGTTAGGGACAGCGTCCCGAATAATGAAAGGGTGCAAGCAGACCATGAAACTGAACAACTTTCCCCTAGGAACATATTATGTCAGGAAATGACAAAAAAGTTTCGAGCTCCCATGCAAAATCGCGATCTGCTGACTGCATTTATACTATGGGAAACCAAAAATTTTATTCCTTTTCGTTTCCTGACAACAAAAAACGTTTCCTGACATACGTTCCTAGGGGAAAGTTGTTCAGTTTCATGGTCTGCTTGCACCCTATCAGTATTCGGGACGCTGTCCCTTACACCCCGTATACCTCTAGTTTGCCCGTGATCATGGCGCTTGTAACAGCGTTGAAAAAGCGAAGTCGTTTTTGAAGGTGATAAAAAACTTACCTACTAATAAAAAAAAATATCTTACCTTGTTTCAGGCGCAACAGCAAGTGAGGCTCTAAGAAATAGTCTCTGCCAGTCTCTATGGGGAGCATCGGCCAGTCGTCCTGAACCAAGGATAGCATCACCACCTCCAAGCCAGGACTCCTATCCTGCAAGAGGTAAGATCTTTTCACAATACATATGCTTTATTTGTACAAAACACAGAAAGCATGGAAATTACATGGAAATTATAAAAGGAAAATTCGGTACAATCTAGGCGGCCTTATTGCTGAGTTAGCAATTTCTACCTTCTTTGTCTTCTTCTTACTGTGTCCATAGGAGACACTAGGTACATCAATATGGACAGAACCTTTCCTTGTTGATAGCGCGTGCAGTTGCGACATGGAATAAATTTGTCTGAAAAAGTCGAAAGTTCAAATTTTATACATATGTGATTTTTGAAATCGTGCACGCAAGTCCGCAACGACTGGTCTAGCCACTCGTGTATCACTCACTACTACACAAATTTGTTAAGTCTAGAATGTGTTGGAGTTCATGAGTGAGGATTCGTTCAGTACAACGTATGAATTAGGCAAAATATGTAGCAACAGACTTTCGCTTTCAAAACTTAAAAAATATCTAGCTATAATAATCCGAGCCGCTAGTAAAATCCTTGTTCCAATGTTACCTGTTAAATTGTACATATCTCTGTTTTTACATAAAACAAGGCATAACGTTATCGAATATTAATGTTATTAATAAAACTAATTACCAAAAATATGCCTATCACGGCTTAGTTAGTTTGTAATAATAACCTGATTCAAAATCAACAGGAAAACCGGTTCGTAGGTTCTAATGCGCCATAGAAAAATATGAAATGAAATACTTTTTGTAACACATATAAGGTGTAAATATATCAGCTGCAAATACTTTATGGGGTGCATCAGCCGATGAAACTGAACAACTTTGCCCGAGAAACATGATTTAAAAAGAATTGAAACCGCCATAGAAATTAATGCGGGCGGCTAAACACATTCAAAATTAATTTTTAGAAATACATTACGTACTTAATTAATTATTGTCAGAAAAGGTATACAATTAATTAATTCATCTAAAATTCAGTTGTCAAGTAGTCACCAATGTCATCAAAACATTATTTTGTCAACTAGCATAATTAATATACATCCATTTTTTTAATTGCGTTAGCGGTAATTGTTTTTTGTCATCAGGTAAAACATTATATATACTTACTTTTATAGTTGTAAAGAAACAGTGTGAAACATGGTAAGGACAATCTATACATTTCAAACAGCCACAAAACGTTATCTAGTGGATAATGTTTACCTACACCGGTACACATGTCCAAATCGGATTTACAAGACGCGGGTAGGACAACGTCAGCAGGGCAGGCGTTGTTTTATTACAAAGATTTTTTTATCCTAGAAAAGCGAAAACTATATAATAGAAAGGTACCGAGAAAGGTGCTTGAGTGAACTTCTCTATGTAGGTTTTAAAAAAGCGACTGAATGAGGGAAAAATATAAAATGCTTCTACTGAAAAAAAAAAAATCCAATTTATTGTGATTTAATGTACTTACTCCCAGTGCTATATTATTCCCACAAATGAAAATAAGAAATTGAAAAAATTACTAGCGTCGACCTGGAATCGAACCGACGACGATTGTTTTCTTATTTTTATTTATGAGAAAGTAGGTAATACTTTAAAACTGCGTAACCAGATTTTTGTTAATGGTGGGTAGGTACTTCTTATCACTACATAGAACTCGTATAAAGAAAAGTCGCTTTTCTGGTCTGTATGCATGTGTGTTTAAATCTTCAAAACTAGTCAACGGATTTTGATGGAGTTTGTAAAAGATAGAGTGATCCAAGAGAAAGGTTTATTATTTACAATACTGACCGGGAAAACAACTTATTTCTACGGGAAGCTGAGTTACGGAGCCGTAAAAAAAATTGCAGTAAATTGTTTTCTTTTTCAATCGACTAAAAGCCGAATCAGACAAAGTGACACAAATAAAAACATACCTCAAAATGTTTTTTCTAACCCTACGCGTTATCGCTATCAAAATTCGTGTTCGATACAAAAATTACAGCCATCATAACACTGTGTGTTTAAACTGTCGACGCGATATCGTATCTCGCCTTTGTACCGCCGCCGGCAAATCAAAGTCATAAAACAAACGTAATTTTGCCAGAGATACTGGTGACAGCAGATAAGATATCCTCCAAATCTGATGCCGTGGGATTGGGTTTATTGGAATTCTGTTAGCGGTGATAAAATTGATATTTTTTGGGGTTTTCGATGCATCACACAGAGGCTTACTGCGGGCTTACCTGCGCGTCGTTATAGGTCTTTGTGTTCTAGGCAATTGCTGCAGCGGATCGCACATTTGACGCACGACGGAGCGCTGAAATATCGCAGTGGTCTATCGGATCCATACAAGAAACGTCACTCGCCATACTAAAACCGCACTCGATGGACGACACTGCGATAGCGCTGCGTTGACAGCGGTTGAACGGTTTTAGTATGATGTGTGACGTTTCTAGTATGGATCTGACAGACTCAAGATCTGACTGACTGATTAGATCAAGTGTGCGATCCGCCAGTTACATCTGATCAAACTTAATAAAACTGTATGACACAAATCGCGGCACTGCTATGCACATAGTAGGCCTCCCCTACAGTTAACGCACAATGCAGCGCTAAAATAACGCAGCGGTAGTATGGATCTCGCAGACCGCTGTGTTATTTTAACCTTCTACGCGCAATCCCAAAATTTCTCGAAAAAAAACCTACACCATTGTTTGGTCCACAGATAAATTGAAAATTACCGATTATAAGTATGATTATATTTTTGATCCATTAAAATTTTAAAAAGTTGATCAGACACACTGGTTTTGGTTTTAGAATCCTATCTTATCGTAGTTCAAGGTATAAAAGTGCCGAATTTGTCTACGTCTATGGCATCGATCAATGTCTCACTTATCTCACTTTCTCCTACAAACATACCGTCTGATCGGCCACTTTATGTAGTAAAAATTGGACATAGAGCACCCTTAAGGACCTGAAAATCCTGATCCTTTAATTGCATACACTAATCAGTAGGTATGTATATTTAGATATAGATTATTTTCAATAGATAGAGTGAAGAGGAAGGTTTATTTACTATATTACATGTGACTTAACCTAGGATTCGGGCCAGGTTTCCCTCCAGGTTGCACAGGTCAGATGGCAGTCGCTCTGTGTAAAAACTTGGTTCCACGTCAATCCCTAGTTTAGGTAGCCGCCCCCGACCCGACAGAGAATGGGATAAGGCAAGGAGGATGATGACATGCCGGCTAAATTATTGATAAATTATTCATCATCATCATCATCATTTATTGTTCTAAAACAGTTACACTGTGTGCGAACTTAAATATTACATAATTAAATAAAAATTTTACATCAATGTCGACATAGATTAAAATACATTACATTGTTATAAAAATAACAATAATAAGTTAAAAATAATTGTCAGTAATCACATTAATTTTTACAAAAGCAAGCTCTTACTACATAACATATTCAGAAATTAACACACAATTTAAACTACGTCAGTGTAAAATTAATCATAGAATGAAATTAAATTACAATTCATTAATATTATATAAATTTCTATCTAAGAGTAACGACTTAAGTTAAGTTGGTGTTATATTGGTATTATTCTCACGGGAAAAAGTGGAACCGCTCAATGGGGTATTGCTAGTGTTATAAAAATTATTGAAAATATAGAAGGGATGCAGCAAAAACTTTATGTAAAGTCTCATAAAATTCCTGAAGAATGTGATTGAAGGTGGCGGCAGATTTCTCTTTAGTTCGGTGCTAGTAATGAATGATAGACCATTTTACTTCGGTAAGTACTATTTTTGTGGCTCTACCTATATTCCCTTATCGAGAACAAGAAGATCTCTCTTTAGCTGCCGTTAGAATATCAACTGTTTGATAGATATAACAATTGAAAAATGTTAGAAAATAGTATCCGTCAGTCGAGCAAGCAGTAAAATAAAACCAGAAATAAAAACTTTACATAAGCAAGGCAATAAAAGCTTATAATAGACAAGGTAAGCAAAGTAGAAAGTTGCACATTTTGAATCATTGTATACCCTTGCGTGTCTAAAAACCGTTTTTATGAAAAGCCTCATTAAAAAGGGTAAATTTGTTTATTCTTAAAACGAGTTGAATGCAAACTGAGTGTCCATGTCAAGCAAAACAAACCGTGGCACTAAACAGTAGGGTAACCACAAAGCTCGATCAATCAAAGGGCACCGTAGCACGCACGTCAATATTTGCGGGTGACCAAGCCGCGCGACGCCGCGGTACCGTCCTGTTTACCCTATTATTCATGTCTCTGTTTGGCAAGTATGGCGGTTCAGGGAAGGAATGAGGGTAGGTGGTAAAAATATTTTGATTTGTATTGTAACACCTACAGTAAAAGTGTTGGCGCTGGTTGCGGAAGAAGGTTGTTGAAGACCCCAGAAAAGAAAGAAAGATGCCACTCGCTACGACACGACAGTTTCATAAAGAACATCCTTGAAAGGAAAAGTAGAAGAGAGATAGAGCTAGAATCTTGTCCTGGGAGAAGACTTGTGTTACTATTTAGAGCAGAGAAAAACATTGCATGTTTTTTTATGATTCCTAAAAGCACCTGTCGAATTAAACAATAAGGGGTGCAGGACCTTGACAAATATTTGCATGCTCTGTATTGTTGGATTTGGGTGTTCTGTTGTTACAGTGTCAAACCTTAACAAACAAACAAACAACTCGAAAGGCAATCCTATGGTGCTGCAAGTGTGTTCGTCTCTGAATATTCACTATTTTGCAATTTATTGAACGCTTGGTGTTTTAATCGTGTTTTGTATTAGTTAACACGTCTGATCCGGCAAGTCAGAAGACGTGGGTTTGAATCCCATCGGTAGCGTAATTTTTTTCCACTTGTTTCGATCGTGTTGACTTTTTAACAAAAAGTTTATATGTTCGTCTATTTTATAAATCTCTTACTAAATCCATGCCTGTCTCACGGAGCAAAGTAAGTCAAGCCACTCCATAACCTTGTGTTTAAAGTTCGCGTGACTTTCAGCCATGACAATTGAATTTTGTGTCGGTCGGTGTGTTTGTCAATTATTCAGAAGATTGTGATTGTCCGTCTGTCCGCCCTTCTGCTGGCCTTATAATGTTGTTTGCTCTCGGTTTCTTAATGAAGATTAGTCAGAGTTGCGCAGAAATTTAATAGAATACTTACCTACAATATAGTAACACAAAAAAATTGTGTACCCATATTTCTATTCCTGTACTTACATTACGTAGAGGAAAATATTAAATTATCTATGTGTGTGTGTGCTCACGAGTGAATTAACTGATTTTAATTACTTTTTCCGTAGGAAGCTTTATATTTAGTACTGGCCTGAGTAATATAGACTATACCATATACCAAGAAGAAGAAGAAGAAGAAGACCATATACCATAGGAAAACGTAAAACTGTTAGGATAGAAGCTAGTCTCAGTGTTCTACAAAAACTTTAAAAAGTTATTCACAGTGTCGCGTTTGGGCCTTATCAAAAGTCCCGTTACAAACTTCTTGTAAAACCGTGTGAAACAAATCTCCACAACACTCATTAGTCTCATTAAGGAAATCTACGAAACTCATGATTACAAATCTTAAAACTCTGTTGACAGAGTATTATCTAAAGACACTATCAAAGAAACCGCCGGTTTATTCACTTCAATATTGACAATATGCAACAACGTCAAACCAGTCATCATGACCTCGTGAGAATTTTAGACACTCAAAAGTGATCTTTACTGCCTTGAGATAAGGGTGGCCATGATATTTGATTACGTGATGTGTTAAATTGGTTCAACACGTGCTATTGTTTCATTAAACAGTTTCGGGGAATTAGGGAAATCCAGACAGACATAAAAAGAGATATTTTTGATGCGCATTGCGCACGAGCACTGTTAAGCAATAATTTTGGATAAAATCCTAACTGTTCGCGAAGGTGACTTGTCAATCTAAATGGCAGTTTCCGTCATTTGTCAGCAAAAAATATGCTATGAATAGGCATGATGGCTGGCAGGTCAATCTACTTTTTAAAACGATTTTTTGTATGAAAATACGGAGAGACGGCGTCATGTATCTGTAGTTTGGCTGGCGTCAAGACACTTACTTTTATATTATTTTTCTGTTTATTAATTCAAACTTTAAATATTTCAAAAAACTATAAATAGAGTATGTAGTATGCTTGGACATAAATTTTTAGCGCACTACTTTTGTATTTTATTAATGACCCAGTCATCTAGCGAATTATTGCTATTATTGTTACAATATATTTGTATTGTTTAAATAGTTATATAAAGACTACATAAAAACAGTAGTAAACATAGGTAGTGCTTTAAAGATTCCATAGCGGTAGGAGTTACTACGTTGTAGTATGTAAGTTGTTAATACACGTATTTGTGGTAGAACTTCCAAAAATATGTCATATTACGTCACTACTCACTTGAATGCATATGACATGCAATACCTTACGCATACTTGAAAATGCTTTTGATAATAATAGCAAGTTTTGATCCTATATTGACGCTATCTTTATCAGTTCCTCCATAAATATTTGGCTTTCACAGAACCACGGCATTTGAAAAAGGCGATTGAAGGAGATTTAGGTTGTAAGTAATCTGTGACGTAGTTTATCCCAGGTTATACTCAAGGCGTGGTCAACATAATCCGAGCCTTACATCTTGCCGGCATAAGCCTAGGTATATCTTATTTTATCAAAGAAACGGATGTGAAGTAATGTCGAGATTGTGTGTCAGAATCAAGGTATAATCCGATCACAGTCTAGTTTAGGTACTGAGGGTTTGTCAAGGTAGTGCGAGATTTTTTTATAACTATGAATAGAATTATCCAGGAGAGTTTTGATACAGACAATTAAACTTAGTGAGGTCCATTTTTTGTACATATGCGCAAAAACATGTTCCTAGTACTTATACCTGGCATTTTTAATATTATTCCTTATTCGTTTTTGTGTTCTGTTAACCGAAATAAATTTATTTTCTTTCTTTCTTTTTAAAATATGCAATTATGGTTAGTTTTACACCAAGTTACCTAGTTATTTTTATTACATTATTTTATTAGGTATTTTCAGTCATTTCATTACGACAATGACATTGTTTATAAAAGTAATATTCATAATTTTGTTACTAACGTCATATTCGCAGGACACAAAAATATAGAAGTAAAGTAAGTAAGGTTTATAGGTATGCTAAAGCGGATCGCATACTTAACGCACGACGGACCGCTAAAATAACGCAGCGGTCAATCCCAATACTAAAACCGCTCAACCACACTCGACGCAGCGCTGTCGCAGCGTCATCCGTCGAGTGCGGTTTTAGTATGGGGAGTGACGTTTTTAGTATGGATCAAACAGACCGCTGCGATGTTTTAGCGCTCCGTCGTGCGTCAAGTGTGCGATCACTGTGTTATATCAATATTGTTCAGGTTGTCCAAAAAACATTATTTTGAGGAACTACGTAGTTAACTTTTGATTAAATATTTTTATAAATCCACAGGGCAATAAAGATAATAGCAATCATTACGTATATTTTAGATAGGTATAGATTCCATTTTTGAAATAGTTATAATAAGATTATTGAAAAAAGGTGTGTTTGTTTTTAAGAAAAAAAAAGAAGATAACAAAAAGTTTGCTTCCCTGGATCTGTATTTCAGCAGATTCTTGATTTGTCTTAGAATGATCGAAAAAAGGAAGATTCGTTTGTTTGCAAGAACAGGATGAATAAAAAAAAACTTTTTTCGGTTGATTTTAATTTACCTACTTAATGGGCCGGATTTGATGAACGAATTCTAGACCGATGGGATATGACAGCTCACGTGGAAAATATTCGATGTCCGTGGATATCGTATTCAAATAATACGAATACCGACTTGACACAGAAGTGATCCAATATTACAATAAAAATACATGAACACACGGGGCATAAAGCTACAAAAATGCGTATTGAATGGTTAACAAAAATGCTAAGACCTTCAAGAATACGGTTTTGATTAGCGTAATCTATAGAATTGATTAAGGAGTAATAAATCCTGCCTGATTAGCCCGAGGATTTACGATAAAAATCGAAAAATCCATGTATTGTGTATTTTTATGACTTATATAATAATGTGGGGTCATGAAAGACACGTTTGACAACCTGTCTATACTTAAAATAGCGATCGGATTGGATTGCTGCCCGTTGCGGATTGAGGAGCTCACTCTTAGATACCTATATATCATGAAGGTTTTTAATTTAAATATGTTAAGTAGGTACTCAGGTTTCTAATAATATGTACCTCTACTAGAAGTAATGCATGTATGCATTCAGTGACCTAACAAAAATTCAGAGACGCCTCAAATTTGTACAATTTGCTTTTCTATTTTTCTTGTGTAATAATTCGCTGCATGACTGGGTGATTATTAAAATACAAAAGTTGTACGCTTAAAATTGTTGTCGAAAAATACTACAAACTATACCTATTTATAGTTATTCAAAATACTAAAAGTTTGAAATCAAACAGTAAAATAATATAATTTTTTGTGTATTAACATTAAGTAGATGAAAATAAATAAAACGCAAGATATGACGTCATCCCTTGGTACTTTCATACAAAATATCGTTTTAAAAAGTAGCTCAATCGACTTGCCCATCATCATGCCTATTTTACTTACCGGTCATAAAAAAGCAATTTGATTATCATGTTAGCATCTAATTGCAACGACAAACAATATTTTATTGTAAGAAAAAGCATATCTAACAAACAACCTGTTTGTGTTTGACACAAAATGACAACGTCGGTTACTCGTATATCCATATAATAAAAAAATATAGTTGAATTTTTGTTTGATTTTAAGGTTCCGTGGTTATTACCACTAAAACTATAAGACATTATTACGGGTTTTAACTCACTCAATATTGGGTGCTCGATATATCCCTACCGTGAGTTAAAACCCGTAATAATGTCTTATAGTTTTAGTGAATTTTTGTTTTTAAATCGTGGTTTTTGTGTCGGTGGATTGGGCTTAAAATCTACATAATCTAAGAATCCATCGTCATCATTTACAATCCAAGATTTAGCTAATCCATCCTGATAAAGAGGTTTTTAAACATTTAAAAGATTGATAAAACACATTAAACTCGAATGATAACATTTGATTTATACGTACTTATAGTAACAATTTTTATTGTAGTTTCGTAATTCGAAACAACAAATCACATGACAAATTTTTCCACAAGGGTTAATAGAATGATACTTTTTGGTGGACAATATTAGCCAAAAAGTTTTGTGCCCAGAAAAGAAATGTCGGTTTACGGTCGGTTTAAGACATTTATTTCTCATAGAAAAGAATACTTCACTTAGATTATGAGAAATACATGTCAGGTAGATTACCTATCAAGACAATTGCTGCGAAAAATTGCATTTCACTCTAAATTATACTCCAACTATTACAAACAAGAAAGGTAAGTACTGTAAACTAATTAATTAATGGGAAAAGAGATTGTGAAAACATCTGAGGTTTAAATATATACAGTATGCCCGTAATTTAATAGATCAATGTGAAGAAAATACGGTTTATAACAATAAAATCGAGGAATAAAAACAGTAATAATATTTGGTAAGGAATATAATAGGTGAGGAGATGTAATGTCCCTGCGCTTTTTAGGATAAAGTTTTTTCCAAAACTGCTACACATTCAAAGAGTTATTGTATTTTAAATTATTTCAGAGATAGCTTGTACATAATAGGCTGATATAATAATTAAACATAGCAAGGTTAAACGAACAAATTATCCAAGGCTAAAAGTCGAGCATCATAATGCAATGACAAACCCAAAGATTTAGTTTCAAAGCGCGATTTGGTTTCACTAGTTGGTGATGCTGGGCTTTTAGAGAAACTCTTCAAATCAGGGGTTTTATATTTGAGCCCTCACATACCAGAGTCACTATATTAAAACTCTGTAGATTTGTCACGGACCCCATATGAGCTATCATTATTAGAAGTTTTATTACTACCTCTAATCCTGACAAATGATTATGACGTGACGTCGCATATTTGATTTGTAATATGGTGCTCATTGACGAATAGCTTAGTGATACGGAGATTTTTCTTTTGAACCTCCCTACTTTTGGCCTAAGGATATGGATTCTACTCGTACTTACATATTTCCGGCTTAGAACCATAGCCGCAATCTCCGAATGCAGAACATTGTGTTGGCAAGTGGCTTAAGCAATAATGATAAGAGAGCAGATAAAGATACTTACTTTTAATCATTATTTAAGAGCTATGTTCTTGCGACCACCATTCGTTTCTTTTCTCCGTCAGTGACTTCACCTTTTGATACGACACAACATTCGCTTTCTCTTTCAGCTATTGGAAGTAGTTTCTCCTCGGTCGTCTATGACCTCTTCTTCGTTCTACTTTTCCTTCTACAATCGTCTTCAGGAAACTGTCATGTCTTATCAAGTGGCCTATCATCTTTCCTACTGTGGTAATTAGGAATCACACAAAAAACCTCATGTATCAATACAATTTTATCGCACTTTAGATTGAAATTCACCAACCAATTAGGAAAAATAATAGATCACATTTCACCGACGTGTTAAAATATGATAATGTAAGCGATTCCCGATTCGCTGGTCCGATCGAACGCTCGGATTTCGCTCTATCACGCTGCAAATTTGCACAATTTTATATGTAAATGGCGAGCTCGACTCTACCACAAACGCGTATTTTTAATTTGTTAAAAGCTCTCGGAAAAATAACAATCTGAATGCAGTTGCAATTAGTGGCGCGCCTCTTATAATTAAAATTGCATTAGGCAACAAACAAGCGGACGTTAATGACCCTAATGCAGTGTGTGCATAGAAAAATGCAGCCATTGCGAGCGTCTGACGTTTTGTAAACCAATTGCGGCTGAAAAACGCCTTAATTCGGTTCTGAGTTGCCGCGCAGTTTTGAGCTTCGGGCTTCAGATGCAGGAAGTTAAGCGAATTATAAGCTTCCTGTCGTATTTGTAGTAGTCACACACAACACATCTACGTATAATACTTGCAGAGTAAACGGCCGTAAAAAGTCGATACCATCACGTCTTGGAGGGCGATTTTAGAAAATTATGTAAAGTATCAGGTCATCGAACATGTCACAAATACCAATCCCTTGAGTCTATACTTACACAACAGCTTCATAAACCGCCCTTGTTTTGTATACTAAAGATAATAACGTATAATTATCCAACAAATCAATGACATTCAAAAATCATAATCATCTAATTACGAACTCACACAATGGCGCTCAATAACCATCTTTACATTTCACTCTATTACCCAAAGGGTCCTTTTCAATATTTCACGTTGCCATAAATTCGAGCATACTGCGCTGCCGAACAATGAATCTAAATAACCATTAATATGTAATAAATACTATGGGGTAATAAAAGTAGGGGACAAACAAACAAGTGTACGGAGGCAACCCTTAAACTGGCCCATTGTTGAAAGAGGTCCGGGCGTGAAATGTCCTTGCATGAGGGTTGCCAACTCGTAGCGAATACATTTCACGAAATCTAGAAGATAATGAAGACCACCAAGTCATCAAAGTAGATTTCCAAATTTGCTTAAGAGGTCTTTGATTGATGCAATTCAGTTTCTTTGTTTCAAGAGGCGCATTTCTCAGCAGCAGTCTATTATTTTCCAGGACCTAAAAACCTCGTTAATTGTCACTAATTCTTAAAAAATGTGCCAAGTATTGAATGTGCATACTAACCAAGGATACGGCCAAGGATAATATCGCTTTTACTCGTATTATGCTAGGTCTGGGTTATCCTGAATTGGCAATACCGTGTCACGTCCCTACAGACTCTGAGGGATGAAGGGATGAAGGGACGAAGTCATCACGAGTGTTGCCGAAGGTCTCCGATTGGTTCCGCTCCAAATGCCGACAGCTGCTGCGTTTCAGACATAGGGGTCGGTCTTCATTAGTGCAACTTGTCTCGCCGAGATGGATGTTTGTTTTTGGACAGCGTGAGCCAGCGCCGGTGGTTGTGCGATGATGTATGGAGTTTGATTGCAAGGATTAAATGACATCATCAATATCATCATCGACCAACTTAATAAAAGTCTATTGTTTGTATTGAATTTGTTGGTAAGCCGATTTCAAAAAAGTCAAAAGATCTCAATTCATCGTGAATTTTTCGAAGTTTTATTTTCATTATAACATTGCAACCTTCAAATTTTACCAGTAAAATAACTTAGTGTAGTAAAAATGCTTGAAACTTTATTCCAATAGGATTCGGAAATGATACCAATCATTTATTCCGCACATTTGGTCAATATTGATTTTAACACTCCCAAATTCATAGAGCAAACTCCCCAACAATAGCAACAATACATCAAGCACCAAACCAAACAAAACTGAACAACGGTGCAGTAGTTTCGTTTAGTCGCGCCCGCGGATTAGTGAATTGTAAAAAAGATTGGGGTCGGAACCCCGACGTGTTAATTACGGGGGTTGGACCCGAGGGTTAACAGATGAAAGTCAATTTGCTGCTGCGACATGATACGGCTCATTTCATCGACGAAGCGACAAGTGGAGCACCTGCGCTCTTTGTCAGAAAGGGCTCGCCAATGTCCTTTGTTGAACAAACAATCGGCAAATTGTGTCCGGGGATACAATCACAATAGTACGCAATTTGTTCCAGGGATCGAATGAAATAAAACGGTTTCTAATTGAACCTTTTTCTGTTACAGAAGAAATCACGTTTGGCATCAATCGGTTAGTCGGAGAAAGGACAGACGAAGAAGAAGAAAGCTCTCACAATCATGAGATTACTAGACAAGAAGGAAATTCACCGAACTCACGATGTGGCAGCCCTTGTTGGGTACCTTCGCCACAATCACCAAGATCGGTGCGGTCGAGTTCACCGGAACTTGAAGTGGATTCTCCGCCTTCTTCGCCTAGAAGGCCACCAGATTCCTCACCACCACCAAAAAGATCCGAAGCATTCTCTGTCTCAGCTCTATTAAGACCAGATGCTCCAAGAGTTCAGCCTCAAAGGCCATTTTTATATCCACCTTTACCGTTTGCAGAGTTCTTGAGAGACGCAAGTGGTTTAGGATTACCTGGATGGGGTGGTTATAGCAACTTATATTTGCACGCTGTCCAAGCTGCTGGGCCCGAATTGTTACGACTAAGAGCTGCAGTCTTAGGAGCCCCAGGACCCCTATCAAGACCTTTACCTATAGGAGATGTATACTCATGCGTCAAGTGTGAGAAAATGTTTAGTACCCCGCATGGTTTAGAAGTGCATGCAAGAAGATCTCATAACGGCAAGAGGCCTTTTGCTTGTGAGCTGTGCAGCAAGACTTTTGGACATGAAATCAGCCTTAGTCAACACAGGTAACAGTAAAATTAATTCTAATAAAGTCATGTTAAAAAAAAAACATTTTTTACACGGTGTGCTATAGAAATCAATAATTTTCTATTTACTCATTTGTCCTCCCTTTCAGGGCGGTCCACAGCGTCGAAAAGGTGTTTGAGTGCAAGCAATGTGGAAAAACGTTTAAGAGATCCAGTACTCTCTCCACTCATCTGCTGATTCACTCTGACACGAGGCCTTATCCGTGCCAATACTGCGGCAAACGGTTTCACCAGAAATCTGATATGAAAAAGCACACGTACATCCATACTGGTAAGTCTTATCTTTTAAATTATCTTAAGGACTCTGGTTCTATGAACCAGAAACAACAATCAAAGTGATATGTTATTCAATCCATCAGCATCACTAAACTTATGTTGACGACGTTCTCATTACCCCACAAAGTTGCAAAACGCAATCAAATTACGACGACCCAATAAACTTTATACCAAACTAAATCCAAAACACAATATCATCAAGCGACAATAATTCAAACCGAACTTCCTTGGCAAGACCATTTACTTACCCGACATAACTCAAAGAGGGAACTCTGTCAAAACATCTTAAGCCGTAAGCCACCCCCCTCGCTCATAATTAATGTGCATTAACACCTAAGACGAGCTAGGTGGCGTTTTATAATCTCGTGATACTTGGAGAATGAGAGACGTTTGTGGTTACATTATAGGGGCGATTGAGTTACCTATACACACGGGTGACGACGATGAGGAATAAAGTAATAATGAAAAGCTAAGCAAACTAAATATTACATATAACGGAGTCATAGCGTAGAAATCAAATGTCAGAGTATATGTACACTTTTTGCATTTTCCAGAATTTGTTAAAAAATCTCTCGTTGCAAGGACTATGTGATAAAAAAGTGTTTTACGGTTTATAAACGTGCAGCCATTTTTCTGGCCTCACCGTAGGTTTGTTTTATCTTCATTATGAAGGAGTATTTTATTCTACAAGTTTGCTAATACATTCTTTAAAAATCATATTAAAACATCGAATGTGTTTATGAAGCGGATTGACTCTTTAGCTAACAAAC
The DNA here is from genome assembly GCA_029255805.1 of Keiferia lycopersicella. Taxonomy (NCBI): domain Eukaryota; kingdom Metazoa; phylum Arthropoda; class Insecta; order Lepidoptera; family Gelechiidae; genus Keiferia; species Keiferia lycopersicella. The sequence goes on from JARACZ010000017.1 coordinate 3,713,532, forward strand.
GAAGCAAAGTTTAAGGAGTTTGCTTATCTTTATGGTTGTGAGTAAACATTGCCAGAGTGCCAGGCCCTTCATGAATATAAGATGTTGCGGTCGGCAGCTCGTTGTCTCGCTAACACTTAAGTCTGGGGGTAAGATTCGGGACCACACTCTCAACCCTAAAGTGCTACTATGATTTTAACCCGTTCTGTCAGTTTGCCGCAATAGGCTCTTCTAGGGTCTATGTGCGTAATAGTTTATTGTGTTCGCTTATGTTGGCTGTAAGATCATATTGTTTTATGCCAATGGAAGGTAAAGATTTTCAGAAAACGCTCTTATATTTTCTAGTTCGCTTTTTCAGCCTACTTTTAGGTACCTGATAATGTCATAATTATATTACCGATTGATGCTAAAGATCGTAGATTCTGCAATCAGAGTAAAACGCGAACACATCTGGCATTTACAGAAAATCTATTTAGGGAAGTAATACCAAGACATTTCAGCGAACGCGAGTCGCTATACCTATCTACAGAGAGTACCTACTACGCTCCCCAGTTCATTTAAGATAAGGGAGGGGATCTATCGTCTGTGATTCAGACCCATAGATTCACCGTTTTCATTGCTTTGACAGTGAGTGCGAAAGGGACAGAATAAGAAAAGATAGCAAGACAAAAAGAGAAACAGCATTGAAGGGTTGGGTTAGTTATTGAGGCACATGTTTCAAGAGGTAGTAATGGCGGTAGTAATGAATAAATTTTCATATTTTGTAAAGATGGATGCTTTGGTAGAATTACATTATTTTTGAGCACCCATGTATAGAGGATAAATTAAGTAAATTTATAAATACATAGCACGCTCTGAATTGAAAATTCGGAGATATCTAGAGGCTCAAAAGAAAATATGTTAACTTATGAAAAACACAACTGAAATATTTTTTTCGGTTCAAGTTAATAACAAATTACTATATGTACCTAAAGGCAGGATAAAGGCGTGATATATCTATGTATGTATGTATGTACCTACTAAAGTCGATAACTAGTTGGCTACACTACACGACACCTGATCCAACCCCAAAACCATGCACGTGTAAATTATCAACAATATCAACTTACCAAATAGTTGCGAACGGCATTTTAATCAGTGTCCTAACTTCTTGATTAATGTGCCCCAAACAATTTATCGTCGAAATTTTATTTATAATTACTCTTGCGAAATTAAATGGTTGAACATTAGTCAACGTCAAGGCGCAGGAACGCGGCCCCCGATTTGTCACCTCACCAGAACCAGTTTAATTCGACGCTAATTGAGCCCGGAAGTTTGTTACCCCTGAACTTCTGTACCTGTTAGTATGGCAATTTCCACTTTGTAGTTACCAGTTAGTTTGGAACTGTTGAGGTAATTAATATCAGTTAGCGCTCTGAATTATTCATTCACGGTTTAATAATACAGAATTGGGAAGCTGAATTTGCATGGGACATATTGTCAATCTCTGGTAATTATACACTTAGTGTACACAAGAAAATGTGCTTACCCCAACATAGAACCTTGTTGTACTCCTTAATATTAGATATCAACTGTCACGTAAAACTTTTCCAATTAAAAACGAACCTGTTCAGACAAAATAAAAAAGGAATTTAAAAAACCGTAGATCGTCAAAAGAATCGTTTTAAACGTACCGCCTTCCATCTCATGAATGTTTGATTTACCAAACGCCTCGTTTAAGGCATTTTTTTAAAACTCTTCCTTCTCTTAATTAGTCAGGGAATAAACAACTGGCACATTAGCTTTCCGAATAATTACACAGCGGTTGTTTCCAGGTTCTTTTTTTAAATTTTGCATTACTTCCCCAGCTTCGGGTTTGCGGTGAAGAATTTAAAAAGCATTTGCGAAATTGGTTTGTATTTTGTAATGCAATTATAAGCTCTACAAAATTTTGCACAGATAGGTAATTGTTTTCTGATTTTTAGAGCTATCTATGATATTGGAGACTAAACCCAAAAACCTTGAAAAAACAAATACTTAAATTTGTCCCAAAAGCTGATTTCCATTGGATAAAGATTGCTTAGAAAGAACAGAATTAAAAGTATAAAACGCTTCATAATTGCCATTGCCGGGCCAAATGTTCTTAACTTTCTGTTCACAGCCCCTCTGATTACTTTTTAAAGCCTTTTCCTACTTAAAAATAGCAAAGGACATCTTAAAAGCAACTCGAGTTCTGTAATTGGATTCTTCAGGCAATTTCCAAGTTAAAATGGTTGCAATATGCAGATGAGGTTGCCAAAAAGTTTCCTTGATTTCTTTTTTAGAAAATTTCGGCGGACAGCACCTTAATAGATTTGTAAATTCTGTATCTTTCTATATTACTATATCGTCTAAATAAATAAATATATACTTACTTTATTGGTTTACATGGATGATGTTGTCTCGAGACCGGAGACCCAGAGCAGAGTACGAAAAATAGCAATAAAATCTAACGGACCAATCTCTCAAAACCAATTCACCGTACAAGATTCCAGGCTTCAAGTATTCCGTCCACACAACCTAGGGGGTGGAAATCTAAGCGGTCCATAAGGAAAGGAGGTAGAAGTGGGAGGTAAAGTGGGGGTGGGGCTGTCACTGGCCCGGGGGGACTGAATCAAGGAGTGCTACGTGCCCGGAGTTTAATTAAGGACTGCTCAGGATACTTCGATTTTTAGTGGCATCTCCTTAATTCGTTAAACACGTATTTAGTGAAGTAGGATTTCTTGCGTTGATCGGAAATAGGGCATCTGATTTAGAGTAAAATAGTGCTTGTTTTGAAAAATACAAACAGAAGATATGCGGCGTTGTGCACATTAAGATGCGTAATCAAATCAATCTCAGAGTGACATCACAATTCAGAGTAGGAGATTTACGATGCCACGCGATACTGTGATTGTTATAAGCGTGTTTGGCTCAAAATACTATTTCTTGCAAAACAAAAACCAGATAGAATCTTTTCTCTAAGATTAGGTGCTAAGTTCGCGTTTCAAGCTCACTCAACATTTCCACAAAACAAACGTCTACGAACGAAAAAGGATCACAATCCAGATTTATATTTTATTTTTCCTACACGTAACGCGATCTCACTTGGGATGGCAACAGAAATCAGTTTCGAGATTTTATTCTCACGCGAAAAAATGACAGTTGAATTTGTATGCTGGGTTGCCGTCCTCTCTTCGCTCCCATATAATATTAGATGGTCCCAAGAGGGTAGAATAATTAAATTAATGTCCACAGCCCTCTTGGCCCCACGGTTCGTTGCTAGTAATTCGACACCTGCATTGTTTTCGCTCGGGATCTACTTGTTTGATGTGCTTTTGTTACTTTCTGGAGGATATTTTATGCTCTTTTTGTAATATTTTAGGATTTGTTCTTCTCGTAGCCTTACGCATGTTATACGCAATAATCTATTTTTTCTATCGTGTTTATATTTATCGAGTCGATGAACGGCCTGATTGACTCTGGGGTCAACGTTTTTTAACCGTATAGTACTTGTAGGGTTCTGAGATAGTCTTGTAACGACCGCTGTTTGGAGTTCTAGCTTGGTCAATTTTGTACTTGTTGTAATATCATAGCGAGTACTATTTAAATCAAGATAGTTCAAATTTGAAGTTTCTTTTTCCTCATTTAAAGATTTTTTGGGTATTTCACCGAAACAAACTAGTATAGCGACATTTATTCCAGTTTAAATGACTTACCTTATTGTAGTTTTGGTAGAGAATAATACTTGTTCGTTTAATAATACAAGTTAGCATAGCGCTATCTCAAACGCGTTTTGAATGGGACAAATGACAATTATCAACGCGTTTATGCGTGTTAGAGAAAGAGACGAATGACAATCCAGTACAATCTCGTTAACGTGAACAGAGTAGGTATAATAAAATATTAAAAATATACTTTGAACAGATTTCACACATTATCAAATTAAAAGGAAATATAACCGCAAAATCAGTGGGGATATGCCCTACAAGTGATACCACTTAGTCGAGCAGTCGATCTTCTCTAACTAGAAGCAACCCATGTGCAACCAGAGATCGAGCCGAGTCGCACGCGCCTCCTAATTCAATAAACACATTATCACGATTAGCTAGGGCCCCCTGCTGAGCCCGAAGTGGCCCCGTGAGCCATTCGACTGGGCACAGAGCAGCGAAAGTCATCCTTGCACCCGTTTCAAAAGAATCTTAAACGCGACAGTGGGCGGCGTTGTAATTGACAGTGTCAATCAAGTCGATTGGGAATTTATTGCGATTTTGTTGAAACATTTTTTGCTACTTGCTATCTAATGGATTAATTTTTACTTGCCTGTAACTGCGATATTATTGTTACTTTCGAATTTATTCAAATCAAAGCACAAAAAATGTACTAACATTTTCGAGTATTTTTGCCAGTTTAATCAACAGAATGTCTACAAAGCAAATGGATCTGAATGACGTAACACAATGTTAGATATGACAGCTGTCGAAACGGACTTTTAAAAGTAGACCTACTGTGCTTACGTTGCCTCTGACGGGAGCGCGCGCTTGGTTTCGTCCTCTGTGTACAGGGTTGAGTTGGCCGAGGGAAGCCGAAATAACCCGAAACACCCCGAACGACTCCCGAAGGACCACACGTCAGATTTCGTCGGGTGATTCCGGTGATATTAATCATTAGTTCTTTATTCAAATTGGGTTCGTTAGGGTCGAAAATGATGAAGGCGTGTTTTGATTATTCAAATGAGCCTTCTCTTCGATATTAAAACTTTATAGGCATAATTTTCTAATATATAAGGTTGAACCGTTTATTTTACAATTTTATTACAATATTTTTTTTTTTTTTTTTACAATATAAATAGAATAAAAAACTGTAAACTGTAAAACATGGTCAAAAAATTACGCTCGAAAATATATATTTTTTAAATATCGATACAGACTATATACGCGTTTCTATGGATTGAAACCAAATTTAAAATTGCGATGAATCTGTGGTTGATAAATTTGTCAGACGTGGCAATAACGACCGTTGATGTTCCTCTACCCCGTAAGGGATGAAGGCGTGATGAGTGTATGTGGAAATGATAAAACGACAATGCGCTTTATTAAAACAAAGTAGTTTAGTTATTTTTATCGTCGACTCACATCCTCTTCAACTAAATCCATTAATTTACAACAAATTAACGCTTGTTAACAAAATACTTCCTTTTTAAACCACAAACTGGGAAATGTATAAAAAACATTTTTTTTAGCTTTCGGGGACATCCCAATAAGGCGGTATTCACAAATGCTGCAAGATTTTGCAGTATTTTGCCGTTCCCTCTTATTTAAGGAGCGGACATCCAAGAAATCCCATGGAAACATCGCACATTATGGCATAAGATATTAGATTAACATATGGCTGTCACTTACGTACTGGTTGTAAAATTCGGAATGTCTTACGGCACGTGTGTCATTTTCATGAGTCACCAGGCAAGCCACCCACCCGCATTGGCTATGGCATTATGTTATGGGTAAATACCCCAAGTGTTTTATCGGACGAGGATCAAAACTGTTTTGAGTTTAGACAGATGTAAAGTCTAAAAAGCGTGTAACCACTAAATAAAAACTATTTTTTTATACTATAAATGATGTGAGCATAAAATAAGACACTTTCTGTGTTTCTCTTCTTCTTTTAAACCACTCAACGGATTTTGATTCGGTTGATTTCATAGATAGAGTTATTTTTTTTTCAAGGGATAAATTATACAAACTGCTTTTAAATAACAACGAGTGCAACTGCTGTTGATCTCGTTGCTAGTTATATAAAGTAATCTTCAATTATTAGTATAATTATACCTAATAGACTAGCCTTTTGCATCTACTGAAAATACTGATCAGCAGTTCATAAATATTCATAAAAAATACTCAAAACTATTAAGTATCGGCACATAGTATTAAAAAAAACTTTTCTCCTAATGCAAGTTAAATTGGGGCGCTCAAACTACCCTACAGATTCATAGACACGTGCCTGCCACCCGTCCGGATTCAGACGTGATTATTTAAACAATAAATTTAATTGTAAATCGGCTTTTGGCTGGTATTGCTGTCTGTACGCGAATTAAAAAAACGGTATTGTGTATGAACTTTAATGCACAGTGCTATCCGACGTATGTCTAAAAAATTAGGAGGCCACCCCAAGACTTGAACAAAGGTTAATATATCTTCGACGTAAAATACAGCGTCTGCCAGCGCTGTTAATGTGGCCAAGTTCTGGGCTGTGTAGTGTCTGCCATCGACACGCTAAGAAGAAGACGTAAAATACATCTAAATTAGCGTTTTTGTAGTATCAAAGAATACTAACTAATACTCAGAGAGAAAAAATACTATCATATTTGTTTCAACCAATTCCAATACCAAAACCAACACCGCAATAGCCTCAAACCGCCCTCAAAATATTTCTCAGACTTGGCGATAACGGCCGTTGACGCTCTGTCTACCCTGCAATACGACATTTGTGTATGTATGTACATTGTACATTTATACTGCGGCGTATAACCTCGTGTGTTCATTAATTTGATGCAATTCCCCGATTGGCACTCTCCAAGGCGCGGCGGTCACGTGCGCGTTTTTTTCCTTTTAGTAATTTCGGTATTAGAGGGTTCATCGTGCATTGTACTGGTATTATCTCTCAATGGACTCTTTTCGTTATTAAATATACAAAAGTTTTACTTTAAAATCAAGGACACCGACGACCGATGTGGCGCAGTAGTTGTGCGACTGCCTTTGACGCAGAAGGTCCCGGGTTCGATTCTCGGTGGGTCACGCACAAAAGTTGATATTTATCACTTTGTGAATTCGTTCCCAGTCTGGTTAGGACATTGCGGGCTGAACCACCCGATTGTCCGTAAGTAAGATGGTTCCGTGTTTCGGATGGCACGTTAAGCCGTAGGTCCCGGCTGCTGTCTATGATCACTTAAAGGGCGGTCGTTACACAACCATGTCAGAAGCCTGCTACTTGTAGAAGGCGGTTGAAAAATTCTAACACTAGGGTTCATCGGGTCGTTTGACGACTCGGTGTTCCACACGAAAAGAGAAAGAGAGAGATCAAGGACGGTACATTTTCACTTGAAATTGGCAATATGCCTACCTTGCTCTTTCTATGGATAGTGTGTAGGAGCGCAATTTCTAAAATTGTGCATGGAGTCTACAACAACTGGTTTAACCATTCGTATTATTTTTATGGCCGTTAACGCTCTGCCCACCCCGTAAGGGATATAGACGCGATATATGTATGTATATATTATAGTTCCTATTAGGTACTCCAGTTTGTTGTACGTGTGACAAGTGCTCACTAATTACCTATATTTAGTTGACTTCCCGCACGCGAAAATTCAAAAGAATCTTCAGAAATCCTTTCAATATGCCAAGTGAAACTCATTACACTTTTCACTATTAATTTTATCCCACTCATTATTGAGAAACCTTGGATTTTGGACCTTCAATCCAAATACCAAAATATCAGGTTCCACCGAGATTTGAACTCGGATCGCTGGATTCAAAGTCCAGAGTGCTAACCATTACACCATGGAACCTCTTGGTAAATCTTCAAAATAATGAAACCAGATTATTTACTTAACTTACTTGCCTCTTTTGTTAAAGTATGTATGATATAAATATATTGGTTTGTTTATTCAATTGGTAAACCTGAAGTAGTATCAAATGTAGTTTCATATTTTATTTTTTATTTCCCTTTAATTTTAATCCAGCCAGAAAATTCGATTATACAAAGCTATAATCTAATTGAATTACCTACTTATTTTACACATTTGACCTCTATAAACCAGTCCCGAGTATGATTTTAACAAATGCATCCACAGTTGGTCATATTTTCCTTGCTCTCCAATGCACCCGACGAATTTAACGTCCATTATGAAAGGAATTTCAACCTTACTGCTATCAGAATAACGGCCATGAAATGTCCGCCATTTTCCCAAAACACTTGAACAACTGCCAGTATTGTCATGCCGGCCAATCATAACACTCAGAAAGCGCGCGAAGCGAACACCGACCAATCAAAATACGGGTTAAGTACTCAATTATCGAACCTGCTGCGGTTTGTTTTTGAATTTCGAGTGTGAGCCAATTAATTCAATTTTGTTGGCTAAATCCAAATATTACTATTAAAATAACTGGTAAATTTGATTAATCTTCTAGAATCGAATAGGTAGGTTCTGATGTTTTTTTTACCGTTCCTACTATTGCGTTCCGTTCCGTTCCGGTGACCACACCAGCCAGCAGGTTCTGCTGCAAGGACGCAGGAGCGAGGAGTACCTCCGGTTGCCCTTGGTATTGGTAATACCACCGTGAAAGTTATACTGATGGCTCAGTTGAGTACTATGCTAAAAATCTAGATTGTTTTGTCTAAACCAAATATTTTGAGAGATCTAAACTCAGGTATGGGTCTTATATTAATGTTTTTTAAGGTATGTTGGCTGGCAGTTACGTAGCATCTTAGCAAACTTCGGTACTAACAGTGAAGCTATAGCCAGACAATTTTTTTTAACTAACAGTTTTTTAATCCTGTATCTAATCTGTTAGCTTCTCTATTTCGCATTTGTCCAACACATTTCGCAATCTGTCCTAATCCTACTAGTTACATGTGGTAAAGGGGTTTCATAGTTCGTTCTATTATTATCTGTTTTGATGGATCTAATATGACAGCTTTGAGGGAGCCTGGTGTTAAGAATTGAGAGGCTTTGCATACATTTGAGACACACACATACACTTTTAGGCACACATCGGTGTTAAATGGTAGTAGCTAAATAGAGCTTTATGTAGTATTTTATGGGATACGCTTATACTGGTTTTTCATAGAACTAATAAGAACAACTGTTATCGGTTGATCCCTGAAATTGGAAAGACCACCACCAGTACCCCATGCAACGAAACTACAAGCTACTGGTCTACAGGTGAAATTCGATCTACATGGCGTAGCCGATGGGACATTATAAAGCCAAGATTTTGACCCGCTACGCATTGTACATTGAATTTCACCTGTAGAATTGTTGCCTGTAGTTCCAAAAATCGAGGCACTGCTGTTAATCAGCAAGCTTCTTTTTTATACAAGCTGAACTGTAGATCAGTTTTTTATGAACTGCCTAAAAAGATGTGTAGGTAATAGTGTTTGTTACTAAACTGTTCCGATACCTAACATTGTTTTTCATTGAACCCTATTATTTTCAAATGTTCTACAGAGCACTATGAATGTAAACACTCCCTACCAGTATAACCATTGAGTACGAGTATAATCCGACCAAACGATCGCCCCTCCCCAGACCTATTGTCTCTACGCATTGAGTGGCAATTTATCCGTCGTCGTATTATATTGGATTCGACGTGTAATACTCGCTCTTAGGGATTACACGTAGTACGACATAAATCATTGAAATTATTTAATTCTATGAGACAAATGGGTAGATAATAGTGATTTGAGTGCGAGTTTGATATTGAATTTTTGGAGGGTCAAGTTTCAATAATGAATGTCGTAAATTATACAATCTGTCGGTTTAGTGACAAAATCGATACCAATAGTTATTTTATTACCTACTTTTGCCTTAAAATGCTTCAGGTTTTTTTTTATATGGTTTTCAACAGTTTCTGACAGTTTTGTCGACACCTATTGCATGATTCATTCATTTGATTCTTGCAATTCCTGTATCGACTTATCCAATTTTATATTTTTTTTATCACAAATATCAAATTGAAGTTATATATAACTACTTCGGGTCATCACATCAATTACCCTATTACCTCACTTACCCCACTAATAACATAGCTGACTGATCATCTGTGCCTCGTTTTTCGAAACTACGGGCTACAATTCCACAGCTGAAATTTGATGTACATTGCGCAGCGGGTCAAAAATCCTGGATTTAGAACGTCTCATCGGCTACGCAATGTACATCGAATTTCACCTGTAGCATAGGCCACTGTTGGAAAAAGTGCCCTCGCCGCCCGCAGCGTGCGCATGGGCAGCCAAATGGCGTGTCTCCAATTATGCAAATTGATATTAGTTTTAACTGAGCATTGGCTCACCCCTGGACTATCGACACCCCGCGGTGCATTGGTGTAAAACTTATGATGTGATCAGTGTTACCAACCCTACTGTTTTAACAGTAGATTTGCTGTTTTCACATTGATGACCATATTTTCTGTTTCATTCCTATTTTCTACTGTTTTTCGCGTTCAGCGATAAATATAATGAAAACCAAACTACGCAATAGAATATCGACTACAACTATTAAAGGACTATTACACACTTAATCCGAAATAACTGATTGCTATTCATTTGAAGCTACAGAAAAGCATATGAAGAAATTCAACAAAAACATATATGATTTTAAAAATAAAATGAGTGTGAAAATATTGATGATGAGGCAATTGAAAATGAAACTGAAAAATAATTTTACTTTCTTTTATGTTGCTGTGATTAAAAATATATCAATTTGTGTGAGTTTTGGTAACTATATAAAGTTGTTTATTATTTAATTATATGAGCAAAATTATGAAATTAGCCTTTTTTTCTTTACCTACCGCTTTCTATTGTTTTTTTTTTAGTCGAGTTGTTGTTTTTTAGTTATTTGAGGTTGGCAACACTGGATGTGATAATATGTGGTACTAACTGGGACCATGAAGAGCTAGCTATATTATTTAGAACTTGTTTCTATCGTCATGAATGACTTATGCTGCACTTGGCACCTATGTACCTACTTAGAATATGATCCTAGATCGTGAAAATATCTAATTATTATTATAAGGTGTAAAAATATTAGCTGCAAATATTTCAAGGGGTGAATCAACCCACGAAACTGAACAACTTTCCCCAAGAATCAAAGGTCCAAATTGACTCGGCCGGTCGGCAACTTTGTATGAGACGTAATTTTTTTTTTCATATTTCGACCTTTGTTTCTTGGGGAAAATTGTTCAGTTTCATGGGCTGGTTCACCTCTTAAAATATTTGCAGCAAATTTTTTTACACCCTCTTATAGTGGCCGGGCATATTCGAACTCAAAATTTCACTTTTAGAGAGCTGACTTTACTGAATCAAACACATATTTTGACAAAATATTTTTTTCTGCCTTCAAAGGGCTCTTTTACATATTGATGGAACCCGCGAACTCAACATTCACTATTCAAAACAAATCTAACAAAGCGATACCCCGAAGCATTACTTTTTTCTCATCACAAAGTAACCCCTTTAAAAAAACACAATCAAACGTCTACTTATTCGCCTGGTTGACTAACAAGTGTGTTGTCAAAACACTCTGTATGGATTAACTGAAGTGCACTCCGCTGCAGGGAGTTCAACAATAGACCACTTGATCTGAACAACCTTGTGGTGTTAGAACTAATAATTTGATTATGATATTTAGCACTTTGAAACTTTTTAGCTGGGATAAAATAAGCAATGTATTCTCTCTCTCTCTCTCTTTTCGTGTGGGACAACGTGTATTCTGATCGAATGGCATAGCATTAATAAACGAAGAAAAGACAGACTCCTGCTAGTATTAACTTTTTGGTACAATGTTATTACAAACAGAAAAAATTCATTCCACAAATGAGATTCGAACCCACGTCTTTTGCCGTGAAAGTCAATGTCAATATCTAGCGTTTGATTAGTATTCGAAATTATAGCATTTCTATAAAATAGTACAGGCTCCGGTGATAGCAATTTTTTTGTATTAGAAGTAGAATTCCACAAGCTTTATCTAAAACGGTCCGATTCAATTTGGTATGAGTGTTTAAGTAAGATCTAAAATAAAAATAAAATTTTATATCACAGAACTCCGCAACCGCAAAATTTCGCAGCGACACAAAGACAATAACAGCTTTTCTCCACTTATCCGGTCCGGCTGCCGGATGTCGGAAATAGCCTTCCGATAATATTCGAATGCCGGATGACGCTTTTCCACGTATCCGATAAAAGAAGGACAGTAGAATGATGTCATTGTAGACTTCAAAGAGTACCTTTTATATACATACATTTTGTACGTCTGTCACTCCGGACCGTTAGAATCCACGGTTTGGAAAATTCCCGGATCGATCAATGCCGGATGCCGGAAGAGTGGAAAAGCATGTATAGTAGTGTAATAGATATCAAAATCGGATCGGAAATTGACGTATCGGCAAATGACGGATGCCTGAGAGGTGGAGAAAGGTCCTAACGAAACTAGGAATCTGTAAAGAGGTCGTCACATAAAACGGCATGGCCCGGTGGCGTGGCGGAAAATCCCGCATGCCAGCCCGTATAACGGTCACAAATACATCGCAATAAGCGGGGTGACTCGCGCATTCCGGGGTACAGCAATCCTGGGAGCAATCTGCCGCGTGCCACCGCATGGATGGGACATGAGTCGAAGTTATACTTTAGAACTGTTTTCGGGGTCATTTTTGCTGAGAATAGTCGCTATTGGGGATTTACCATACACACACACACACATATCACGCCTTTATCCCTTGCGGGGTAGGCAGAGCGTTAACGGCCGTAAAAATACGGTCGCCATCGCCACGTCTGACATTTTTGAGGATTGTTTTTCAAGGTTGTTTTGGAAAACTTGTGTATTACTATAGTGACAGGTTGTCAGCCTGTCGCCTAAAAATTGTAATACACCAATACTCTCGAATCCACTTAGTCGCCTCTTACGACACCCGCGGGAATGATGTGGGGTGATGCTATTCTAAGCCGGTATCACACGGCATATGGATTTACCATAGGAACAAATCATAAAGATAACGTGCCATAGACTAATCCGGAATGTCAGATTGTATACAATGTAAACTAGCGACACCCTATTGGAAATATTGACACGGTGGTGGTGCCATCGGAAGAATCTTAATTTACAACTTTCTCTCATTGCTAGCATAAAATTTTAAACGAAGCGCACTGCGGTCTTACTGAGTAGCATTTTGGAATCAATCCACATGTATCGTTTCATTCATTTCAGTCGAATCAATAGTGTGTGAGCCTTCTCTCTTGCATAAACTCTCATTTAGAGAATTTTTTTTTGTATTAATTTCCTATACTATTTATGCAATAAAGTATATATATAAACTGCCCTACCACTTGCAGTATGCAGGACCTGCTGGAGGCGAATAATCAGGCTGTCAATGTGGCCAAAGCTTTTATGTTCAAGAAAATTTTCGTAGGGGTAACCCTGTGTCCTGTAGCGAAGTGAAACAGCAATAACAAAGTAAAAGGCAGTTGGGTGGACAGGCCCCGTCGACTTTAGTTCTAATTCTAAACACAAGGTAGTCTGCACCCTAGATTGTTTCCCGAATATTTGGCTGGCGACATGGATGCTCGAAAACCGTAATGACGTTTTGGATGTGGTATTGTGATTTGAATTTCATTGATCATGGCACGAATTTCGAAGTTTATAACAACTTTTCTAATTTTCATTTAGAACTTTTGTAAAATAGTACCTACCTAACTAGGCATGTCAATTGCAAATTGTCTACAATCTGAACAAAAAATCAACAATAATAGAATGGCACAGAATACAGTAAATTGTAAAACGGTAAATTGTGTGGATATCAAACCAATGAAATATTTCACTGACTTTTTGTCATGTCCAGCAAACATCTTATCGTTATCTATCACTGTGTAAAAGAAACTTTGACATATATTTCAGCAAATGTGCATTCTCGAAATTTGTTTGAAAATTCTTTAAATCTGTTTTTAACATAACCCTTTCTAATTCAGAGCGGTATATCTGCGTGGTACCCGAAGTCAATCGCTTGACAATTTGTACCGCGCGCGGATACGGGTTAGGTTTTAATAGGACCTTATCCACATTATTAGTAGCTCCAAGTAGGGCTGTACAGTTTGAGAGGCCAGAGCTTGGAATGCGAGAGTCACCTTGCTTATTGCTTGGTGACAATTGATGCCAGCAGTTTGGTCTGGTCGGTACAACCCTTTGTTTTGCAGATTCATTCAATCTGACTGGAGACGATAGAAGAGATATGGACTCTGTTAGAAGATGACTTTTTGAACTACACAGAACCACTTATATTATACTATTACTAGCGTACGTAACCATAGAACAATAACAAGATGTTTTTTTTATTTATGACTAGTTCCTTTATGACTATACACTAACACTATTTCTTCTTACTTTTTATAATTATTATTACAACACGGTCATAATCTTTATATAAGTATTTCCAACTTCAATAAAAATCTCTACATAAGAATTTATGGTCGGTCAACAAGAAGAAACCAGTAACATTTTTAGAAAACTTTTTGTTGGTTGATTGAAAATGGTTTTACGCCGGTCGGTGTGATCGACATTAAGATTTTGGTCCTTTGTTTTCTTATTTCTGTTACTTCACTATTCTTCTTCTTGCCTCAAAGTGTCTTATAGCGTAGAAAGGTAGGTACCTATTTTCTCACATATTTATACTTATGTTTTGTATGTACTATGTAGGTACCCCTAATACGGTACCCCTCGAACGCTGGGGTCACAAAACAGGCTGCGAGCATTTCACCCAGACGTTTACGATTCGCTTCTCTCGGAGATATGTTGTGTAAACGCCACTTACGAGAGAGATTTATTGACCTCACAGTCATGCGAAGTATTTTCCACTTTTTATAATAATACTTACTCGAGTAATCTTAATTCACAAGTGGGTACCTCGGTTTTGGTTAAAAATACTGTTTGTTAGCTTCACAAAAATAGTGCAATCTACTTACCCAAAAAAACGTTACTCTTCTCTATCGGCTTAATGATTCTACTCATCAATGGTATTTGACGTTTCAATTTCAATTTATTTTTCAATTATGTCTTAGTATGGCGTATTTTGTTACCTATAACAATTTTCCCAAAGGAATATAGGCCAAAATCGGTACATGTGTTAAATAAAAATTGCCTCCGATCGAAAATTGCTCTTAAAAAAACTGATTGGTTTTCGTAACTCAACATTTAAGCCCATATTCATAAACCGCACTCAACTCTGGGATCAATCTTGAGTGCGACTTTGAGATACTGCTCCTGGACTTGAGCTTGATGCAAATAAATGTGATGCGAAAATCAACAATTATTGGCTGTCAATAGCGAAAATTACCAAAAATACCAACCAGTACTACTAACTAATTAACTAACTAATTCCAGGCTGATGGTTATTCGAAGCTCCCGAGAAAAAACTGAAGATTATTCTTTGAAATAAATCTTTATCTCTGAATGTGAAGCGATTCCCCAGGACATTACTGACATAACTGAGGAAATCATCGGCGCTGCCCCCTGGGTGGCAGAAGTGGAACTAATAAGGTCGTTGAGAAGTGACAGGTGACAAATTCGTTAATTCCGCCCACCCTCGCCCAGTCTGTTGAGGCGGCAATCCAAGGCGAAGAGAAATGTAGAATTTGTGGAAAAGATAGTTGAAGGCGATGGTGTTAAGGTTATTGCAAATCGCTAGATGACTGAATAATTAATTAATAAAATACAAAATCTGTACGCTTAAAACTATTGTTCAACAATACTACCTACATACTTCATTTATAGTTTTTTGAAGTGGTCAAGGTTTGAATTGTTAAACAGGAAAATAACATAAAAGTAAGTGTTTTGACACCATCGAAATTAGAGGGACATGACGTCATCTATTCGTATTTTCATACAAAATATCGTCTCAAAAAGCTCGAGTAGCTCATTTGACCAGCCAGTCGCCTAACATTCTGTGTCCCTTGCGCCATCTACAGGGAGTAAAACTTATTTTTACACCTTACGAATCTAAGGACGACCGATGTGGCGCAGTGGTAGTGCGACTGCCTTTGACGCAGAAGGTCCCGGGTTCGATTCTCGGTGGGTCACTCACAAAGTTGATATCTATCACTTTGTGAATTTGTTCCCAGTCTGGTTAGGACATTGCGGGCTGAACCACCCGATTGTCCGTAAGTAAGATGGTTCCGTGTTTCGGATGGCACGTTAAGCCGTAGGTCCCGGTTGCTGTCTATGATCACTTAGACGGCGGTAGTTACACAACCATGTCAGAAGCCTGCTACTTGTAGAAGGCGGTTGAAAATTTCTGACACTAGGGTTCATCGGGTCGTAGGACGACTCGGTGTCCCACACGAAAAGAAGAAGAAGAAGGACTTACGTCAACATGCATCTAGCCGTTTAGTCTGTAGCCCGTTAAAAATATTTTACTTGTCTACTACATACATACAGTCGAAGACATTACCTACCCTTGAAACAGTCGGGTAAAAACATTATTATTTGAAGAAAAATCTACGACGGACAGACAGAAAAGCTCTAGTAAAATCCAAATCGGAAAGTGGATTCCATAATTCAATAATCTCCTTGTTCATTTTAGGGTATTTCTGTTCAGCAGATTTTGACAAGTGCCGCCATAGAAAATTTCCTCGTGTTTTCTCACCGAGATGATGTTTGTGGAGCTCTCGGGGCGGGATTGGCAGGATTGTGCCAGTGTTGCCAAACTCCTGAAACGTAGGGAATTAGTGTTGGGACACATGAACATCATACAAACATATATTACGCCTTCATCCCTTACGGGGTAGGCAGAGCGCAAACGGCTGCAAAAATACGGTCGCTGTCGCCACGACTGACAAATATAGAGGGCCATTTGAGATCAAAAACACGTTTCCCAACATAGCCCCCATAGAAAAAGTTGTTCAGTTTCATGGTCTGATCACGCCTATAAATATTCGTTACATCGTCCCTTACACCCTGTATGAGTTGTATCTGACAAAAGACTTTCCTGTCATTGTTCAAATTCATCTTTACTTTGAGCAATCCGAAACTCTTAGCTGAAATTGATCCTAAAGAAACTAACAAAATGCATACATACGTATATCACACCTTTATCCCTTGCGGGGTAGGCAGAGCGTTAACAGCCGTAAGAATACGGTCGCTATCGCCACGTCTGACATTTTTAAGGATTGTTTTCCAAAGTTTTTTCAGAAAACATGTGTACCACTATAGTGACAGGTTGTCAGCCTGTCGCCTAAAAATTGTAACACACTAATACTCTCGAGTCCCTTAGTCGCCTCATACGACACCGGCGGGAAGGATGTGGGGTGATGCTATTCTAAGCCGGCATCACACGGCTACTAACAAAATTATCTCGATTAATTTGACGACACGAGATCCCATCACTACTCCAGTTGCCATTTTCCATTAGCGCGCAGTGTTGTGTTAGGCGGAGACAAGATTCAATCATTGCCAAATGTTGGTTTATTTACTCAATCTAAATTCTAGAGATTGTTCTAGGTAGATCTTACGAATTCAAAGGAAAATATTCGATTCATGTCATCTTTACAGACGGTCTATAATAAATAAGAGACCTTCTTACGACCAAAATTAAAAACAAGGATTATCAGGTGGACCGAATACTCAACGCACAACGGACCGCTAAAATATCGCAGCGTTCTATCAGATACACACTAGAAATCTCAATCCCCATACTAAAACCGCTCAACCGCTGTGACGCAGCGCTATCGCAGCGTCGCCCGTCGAGTGGGGTTTTAGTATGGGGAGTGACGTTTCTAGAATGGATCTGACAGACCGCTGTGATATTTTAGCGGTCCGTCGTGCGTTAAGTGTGCGATGCGCCTCACAGGTATTAAAAACAAGGACTATCACAAGTTTTGAGATTCAGGTAGAGAGGATCAAAAGGCTCAAAGTACCTGACTGAACCTAGAATACAGTTTTCTGTGTAGCGTAGGCTACCCGTAGCAAAAAGCTACAAACATCCCATATAAATATTAAACTTTCAAAAAGATCGTGAGCATAGCGCCACTGAAAGATTACCTCATAATAATTTTACAAATCATCAATCATAACCAGGACAATCCTCAGAAAATATCCAAAAGATAATAAAAGCTATAGATTCCGAACGAAAGTATCCCATTCGCAAGTTCCCAACAGCCGAAGATAAATCGAGTCCAGTCCACTATCTTGCCAGCAAATCTTCTATACAATCTTGGTATACTTATGGTCATCCCACCCTGGGTGGTAGGGGGGGCAAATAGGGGGTGGGGGTTAGGCACGCGGGTCGTAAACCGGGATTCTCTCTGGGAAAATCCGCACTTCACTAGAACCCCGGTAATCACGACGTCTCAGCTTGTATGTGGATTTGTTGATATGTATACCGTCTACCCGGGTATACCCGGGTGTTGGGTAGGTGTAGGTATGCTTATGTGTGGTGGATTTCAACACATATCTGTTTCCGTAGGGATTTGGGATGAGATTTCGCGTGAAAAATGATTTGGTGTTGATATGTAAAGGAAAGAAGAACGCTTGCCTAGGAATATCTCGGATTTAGGGTTTGTAAATACGTACTTACAGTTTAATTCAGATGACATTTGAATGTTGGGGCCAGGTTAGCCTTCAGGTTTGCGAGATCAGATGGCAGTCGCTCTGTGTAACTTGGTAACACGCTACTACCCGTAGAACCCCCTAGGTTAGTAGCCGACCCCGACAGAGAACGGGATAAGACAAGGAGAATGATGTGTATAGGTAGCCAATTAGGCGCATCTAGTCCATTGTAGACTTGGTTTTTCACAGATGATGAATAAATAACAAGCAATACTTATATCGTCGTTGTGTGATAAAATTAAATCCCTACGAACAGTCAAGTTCAGGCCGATTGTAATATTCCTCGTAAGGGCCCGTATTTATAAACCGCTCTCAACTCCTGAGATCGATCTTGAGTGCGGCTTTGCGATGCTGTTAGTATTGACTGACATTTGTCAAAATCGCTCTTGAGATCGATCTCACAGTTGAGTACGATTTATAAATACGGACCTTACTGGTAGCTGACGCTACTTACTACAGAATCTTTGCCAAAAATCCCCAAAACAAACAGACAATCTTTTGAAAGCCCTACAAAGGTACCCACAATCAAGACTCGTCCCCCAAAAAATACGGAACGACCATAACAATAATTTAAGAGGTCTACTCGCGGGGCGTTAATAATTCACGGACTTAAAAAAACGGCGGCTGAAATTGGGGGCGGCTCATGAATTCCTTGCATTTACATGTACATTGGTTATTCAGGCTGCTACCATGCTGCTACCGATATGAACTTGGCAGAAAAGCATGGTGAAATGACTATTTCGTGTGCAACGTCTTAATCTGCTAAAATTTATTAATCTAATTCATTCTCCTTGCCTTATCCCGTCTCTGTCGGGGTCGGCTACCTAACCTAGGGGATTCGACACTGAACCAAGTTTTTACACAAAGCGACTGCCATCTGACCTCTGCAACCCGAAGGCTAACCTGGCTCGAATCCGAATAAGTTAAGTCACATTCAAACATCATCTGAATTCAAATTTTAATTTATTGTAAGTTTCATCACGATGTTTTTCGTTCACCGTAAGAGCAGTCGGTAAATGTACGTGAGTAAAAACACATTGGTACATAGCGGGGTTCGAACGATTGTAAGACCGGTGTCCTAACCACTTGGCCACCGACGTTTTCACATATTATTAACACCGTGTATTGATAAATCTGCCTTAGATTTCCATTTGCTTCTACCCGCAAAGTTTAGTCCGAAAGTGCACTAGTTTTGATAGCTCCCGAGAGTGCATAAGTGCAGGGTGCACTTAGATGCAACCAGGTGTACGATTAAAAGTGCACATTTTAAAGCACTCGCCGCTTTCAGGTTTTACGTTATATTATTTAAAAGCTGTTGGGTGCGCAAGATGAGTAAATGCAATAAGCTTTGTACAAATTCGACAGTTCTAAAAACTATAGCTTTTTTTTTCTTACATAATTTTTGAAGAAAGATCACAAACTATAAAGACATAGGTAGAGTGTAGCACTACTGATGTGTCTTAATTAACAACGATAAAAAAATGCATTATGCGTTTTGGTCATTGTGCCCTTTGGTCATTGTGTGTTTAGGACATTTTTAGGATTTAGAACATTTTCATCTGGAGGATATCATATTTACAAATATCAATATTGTTGTTGATACCTAGGTAGGGTATCACAGTATTTTTTTCTGACACCATTAATTTGATACAATTGTAGGTTATGAAATTTTATGCAAGATCTCAGTGTATAAGTAAAGCCAAGCAATACAAAAAATCCTGCATCCCAAGCCGGTCTCACCCACAAACATACATTTCTAAAACCAAGCCAGCCCATATATCCCTACTCGCCGCCATATTTCCTAAAATCTTACCTCGAAAGCACTTTAAGTTGCTACCGTCATATATTTAATTCACGAGCCTAAAGTACGTCCCCATAAAAATCCGGCGCTGTGATACTGTGCAGATGAGCCAGCCAGGGGCGCACTCAGGCGATAATTTAATTGTATTAATGTCTGTTTTATTGCGAATCTCGCGTTTAGTGCCTCGATAATGGGCCGTAATGATTTCGCCAGTAATCTGGAATCTGGTGGCTGTTAATGTCTTATATTTTATGATGTTCCGTTTTGTTTGGGACGTAATGCAATCTCGAATCGAAAACCGGTGACGCGAAAGTGTATTTTTCTAGCCGACTTCAAAAAAGCTTTACTTAACTCGTGCACTCTCAAATTAATTAATTCTTAAGTATTAATAATAATAATATTCTTTATTGCACACAAAACAACTATAACATAACAAACGTAGAGAAATTTTGATGGTCCAATGAGGCGGCCTAATGCTAAAGTAGCATTCTCTTCCAGGCAACCTATTAAAAAAGCGCAATTACCTACGATTGATTTTGGTTAATTTACGTATTGTATTTAAACTTGCCGTACGATGCTTCGATATTTTGCCACTCCCGTGCCACCACGATATGTTCCCCAAAATCTGTTCAATAGTTACCAACTTGTATATGCCGAACTCTATCTTCCTCCGGCCCTGGTACAATAGCAAAAAATTAACTTATATAGGTATTTCCAATTCACAACACAAATAAACGTAAAAAGGCATTAGCTCGTGACCAGCCAGGTTACCCTCACGGCATGTAACCTTGCAGTGACCAGCCACCTTCCCCCGGACCTGGTCCAATAGCCCGGCGTTCCCGGGATTTACGATTATCGCTTACCGGGATGCGTTCAATCACAACCGGGAACTTAATACTTAAACGGGGATGTTTCACTGCCTATTCCAGTTTAATATCGATTTTGTAGCACCGTATAGCTGTGTGGTGCCGGCTTAGAATGGCATCACCCCACATCTTTCCCGCGGGTGTCGTAAGAGGCGACTAAGGGACTCGAGAGTATTGGTGTATTACAATTTTTAGGCGACAGGCTGACAACTTGTCACTATAGTGATACACATGTTTTCTGAAACAACCTTGGAGAACAATCCTCAAATGTCAGACGTGGTGATAGTGGCCGTATTCTTACAGCCGTTACCGCTCTGCCTACCCCTCAAGGGATTAAGGCGTGATATATGTATGTGTGTGTATGTGTAGCTGTGGGATGCCGGCTCAGAATAGCATCACCCCATTTCTACCTGTGGGTTTCGTCAAAGGCGGCTAGGTAGGGGATTGTAACAGCGGATGGTCTGTAGTAACATTACCTATTGTATTGGGGTTATTTTGATTTGGAAGATTTTGGAAAGTCCACCTTTGTAGAAGTACCTATATTCTATCAAGCTTGACTTTAGATGTTAGCACAAAAGCGTCGTCTTTGTAATTTATAACATTCACCTTAGGTAAACATTCTGATTTCACTATCGCAAGCTATCTTTTTAAGTTATCTATGAAAGGGTTCTAATTATGTTTGTTTTTCATAATATTTGTAAAGAACACCAGTACAAATTGATCACCTAAAAAAACGGTAGCTTCTGAAGTTTCTCAGGGTTCTCCCATTACACTCAACGTCTTTAGCGTCTCTATAAAAATCTGTGAATGAGCCCATGAAGACCGTATTGTCCATAACTTAGTTTACGCACCCATAACCACTGTGCAGTTATAGGTCTACGTCTACGTTTTACGTCTGGATTTGGGTCGACGCAATGAGAAGGAAAATTACTCTTTTTCCTACTAGTATTAAAAATGCGTAAATTTGTTTGTTTGTTACTCCTTAATGCGAAAACTATTGAACTGATTTTCATGAAATTTGGCAGACAGATAGAGAGTAACTTGTATTAGCACACAGGATAGTTGTTATCCCGAAAAAATGTTCCTGTGGGATACTACGGGATCAAAACCTACTTCCACGCGGGCGCCCACTAGTAAGCGGCCATAAAACAGATTTACTATTAATTAGAGGCATGAAACGTCATACATAAATACCTATTTCTTTTTCATACAAAAAGCCAATGTTTCCCAAGATATTTCATCAAAATATTCACATTCAAAGATTTAAGCTAAATTGGGTCATTGATTTGGGATCGGATTGCTCACCGTACTAATGCAAGTATATTACTACTATTAGTAATTTTTGCTACTAAACTAGGAAGCAAAGGAAGGCAAAGGAACTATTTCCACATACATACATTCATACAAACCGATCAAAATCATAACCCTCCTTTTTGCCTTGCTGTAGTCAGGTAAATAGCCACAGATTAGGCTTTTCCTTGATCTGTCAAAACAATAACAAAAATAGATAAAAGTAAAAACATCAAAACCCGCAAGCTCAGCAACGTAAATTACATTTCATCGCCTGAAATAACTTTTCCTTCAATTTGTAATATTCTACAATGAATCAATACGTAATCCACAAAGATCCATTCAGCTCATTGCAGCCCTCGAAAACAATTAAGTATCACCCCTAGCTAAGGTTGTGATCATCACCCGGTAGGGATGTCCCAACAGTTGAACACCGCTGAAACAGTTTTCAGACTAAAACCACGAAATACTTTCAGGCCAGGGCCCTAAGTCAAAAACTAAATAAAAATCGTTTCAGTTGGATGATTTCGGTCATTTCGTTGTATGCTAACAGTTAGAAAAATCACAATGGCCGTTGAATGACAGTTGAGTTTCGATGGCGTTACAATGACAAAAAATAGCAGACTTAGGGTCCTGTAAGTTAAGTAATGTCTTTCGAAATGCTTTTTCGCACATATATTCTTAACAAAGTGTTTCGGGAAAATAGCTCTCCTAAAGCCTGTCTGTTTATCAAATAGATGCGTATTTTTTTCTATGTAGGTATCCTGTTAAATGACTTTTAATGACTAAGGTCAAAAATTATGTAACTAGAAAAAATTGTTGAGCTAAAAAAAATAATGTACCACACACCCCACAAACATTCCAGTCTATTGACATATTGCTTCAAGACGCCCAAGTCACATCTTCCCGTATTCATTACCCAAGAAACATTTCCTATCATTGGCAGCCCTGAATCCCCCCTCCGCAATAATTACGCTGTTAAGGGACGCAGCGGATAATTTTACGCACTTCCCCAAGTTCACGCGCAAATTTCCGTACGCATAAAGCGCTTGTAATAAGTTCCCGTAATGCGCCTTCTGGCTGAGAGTTGGTCTTGTTGTTTGAAAAGTTGTACAGACTCAAGCTATTTTCATTTGTGGGTTGTTGTGACTGGTCGTGGATATGGTGAAAATTGTTTGAACCACGGGTAAGCAAATTTTGAAACATGCCGGAGAAAAATTTATTAGCGAAGTAATACGTAATAACGGTACAGACCAGTGCCGTATTTAGAAATTTGGCGCCCCTTGTATTGATTGTTCCACCGCCCCGTGGCCTGACCATAATTTGAACGATTTTCGTCTTTGCGGGATACACTATACCATGTACTTACCTTAGTCTAGAGAAAAATCTATAGTTACCTACAAAAATAAAAGCACGTTTAAAAAGGTTTTTCCGCAGTAAAGTTTCCTTACTCGTAAATCGCGTTCCACGATAATCCGCTCTGGGATTCTCCGTGTCTGAAACACACGCCTATAACTATAAAGCAAAACTAAGCTTCACTCAACGTATTCACGTCTCGTGGAAAGCGGGTGAAGCAAAAAAGAGGCCGACGAAAGCAAACATCACAATTTGCTCGCTCCACAAAGGAAACATCTTTCTCTTACGTACGGCAGTAAAAATCTGCGAGCGTAGTATCGCGAAGATGGAGAGAGCTAACGAGCGGGGCTCGCGGCGAATGCTCTGATTTCCAATTCAAAGGAAAATTGCGATCCATAACGTGGAACGGGTGGTGGGAGGCGGGGTGGGTTGCCCCCCTTCGGTTGCTACGCGACGTGGGGAGGAGCTCCTGCAATCACGGCCCAATGGCACGACGGATATAAATTGCTCTCGCGTCGCGACACTAATGCCAGAGCGAGAGGGTGGCGGGTGTTTGGTTGCCTCTCGCTTGCTCTAATGAAGTCGCCGTCGCCAGACCCCTTGATTGACGGACTCTCGCGGCCCTTTTTCGAAACGCTATAGAGATACCTGTATAGTTATATTTGGTATCGTATCGATGCAGTGCCGTGCCGTGATTTGTGTAGGTAATTACCTAACGTCTCGTATTGGTCGCATTTTCCTTATGTACAGTGCTGTGATTAGTTTATTTACGTGTAGGTAATACAAGAGTACAAAACAAAATTTGGAAAATTGGCTTAGATTTTTAAAATATCCTTGGTGCGTGTAGAGTATCAGTTTATAAGGTCCAATAAAAATTAATTATACAGAATATGAAAATTGCTAAACATGATATCATATACTGAAATAAAAAATTGTCGAGTTTTATGGTCTGTTTCATTCTTTTCTTGAAATACTTTCATTTTTTACACCTTGTTTTTGTATTGATTCCTCTGAAGGGGTCATGCTATGAGGGGGGGTAGAGTAGGTAGGTACCTACTTATACGGAAATGCGTAGACAGTGATAGGTCAACTGGGAGTGATTCCAATTCATATTCATGACATTGTGGGTTCGATCCCCGGCCTCACATCTGAGGTTTACCATGCATTAGGTAGGTTCTATAACTAAGTATATGGGTTTCATAGGTTTGGTAGAGATTTACAATTCAAGTAGGAGTGTTGAGTTTCTACGACTAATACGACTGCCTACTACTACTAAATATAAATATAGACAACAATTAAAAAAAACCTTTATTGTTGAAAATATTTCAATACTTGAATCAAGTCATGAAACTGTTGTTCCAAGCATCATGTGCCAATTTTTAATGGAAATGAACAGTTTCTGAAATCTTTACAAATTCAGTTTTAATTCAAAAAATACTTTACAGATTTGACAGTTTTTTCGTTACATAGATACAATTTACAACGCAGCCTTATTGCTAGGGTATTTATGTCATCCAGGCAACCCTACACACACCATCACATTACACTGTAAGCTATATCGATACTACTTCTACTACTTTTACAGTCACAACACTCCACTGTTGGACATGGGCCTTCCCCAATCAGGGGGTACCATACTCGCCACGCTTGGCAGGCGGATTGGCAAGCGCAGTGCAAGATATTGTAGATACTCACAAAGAATTCTGGTAGTCACGGGTAGAAATGGGGTGATGCTATTCTAAACCGGCACCAGACGGCAAAGCTCTATTCATGTCGCGTCTAAATCGGAACAGCCGTCTTCTCGAATCAATATCTCTGTCTCCCTAGTATTAAACTTTATGAGTATCCTGATTCCACTGAGGAAGGAATTTAATATCACACTTTACTGCTGTTATTAAACAAGTATTATATCACTGCAGTCTCTAGGATATTGTTTTTGGTTCATCATAGCTCTTTGATAAAATAAGGATTTGTGTAAAACAAGATGTAACAAATAAGTTATACACGACTGCAAATTTTGAGACTCCTGAAAATATTTAGCATGGCTTTCATGAGAAAAAGACACAGATCATAACTGCGTTTTAAATACTAACAGCGCCATCTAATGGTAAAAACTCACAACTCTAAAGAAAAAACCATTTCAATGCATCTACAGATTTTAATTCTGTCTTAAAAGACCTTTCAAAATCAGAACTTCTAGAGCGTTTTCCGTAGAGCTATAAATTTAGTGTGAGTCCAGCAGCGCGGGTGCGAGTTGAATCCGTTATGCGGCCCGCACTGATTACGCAGCCGAGTATTATACAAGGCCAATGGTCAGGGTTAGCAAACTCTGCTCTTAGAATATGCTACATTCCTTACGCGTCAAATGAGCTACTTTTTAAGCTAAAACGGTATTTTGTATGAAAAATTGAAAGTTAGACGTCATGCTGAAATTATTTGGATGACTTCAAAACACTTACTTTTTTTCTGTTTAATTAATTTAAGCTTTTTTCTGTTTAATTAATTTAATTTAAACTTTGAATATTTCGAAAAATTTTAAATGAACTCCGTAGTATTTTAGGACAATAGTTTTAAGCGTACAACTTTTTTTGATTAATGATCCAGGAAACTAGCGAAGTAACATAATTTTTGTTTGACTCAATACTTTACCTTATTTGCCAATCAATCCATGTACCTTAATAAAAAAAAAACGATTTTCAAAAAATCGCTGATTAAAAGAAGTTTGGTCGATTCGATAAGCCTAATTGGATTTCTTATCAGTTTTGCGTCGATGCGTGTCAATTGGATGATTTTGGCTTATTCATGTTTCCAAGTTCTGATTCATTGTGTGGCAACTTAGCTTATAAATACATATATACATATATCACGCCTTTATTTCTTGCGGGGTAGGCAGAGCGTTAACGACGCAAAAATACGGTCGCTATCGCCACGTCTGACAAATATTGAGGGCCGGTTGAGTTAATTTGTGTATCACTATAGTGACAGGTTGTCAGCCTGTCGCCTAAAAGTTGTAATACACGTGAAACCCTTGAGTCCCTTAGTTGCCTCTTACGACACCCACAGGGAAGAAATGGGGTGATGCTATTCGAAGCCGGCATCACACAGCAAATTCAAAGCCGGCATCACACGGCAACTTTAAATAGTTTTATAGCTTAATAGCTTATAAATAATTCTAAAGAACACAAGAAATGCAATGTTTGAAGAATAAAATTATTTGGGCTCTGCTATAGCAACATGTTGTTGTAACCCTACATCCTATTGGAAGTACTTACGTACGTGCGGATCAATACGACGGATAGAGAAGCACGGATTATTTCCGGACGTATCAGACTGACCCGGTCAAGTTCTGATAGAGTTCCAAAAACGATCCTGAAGACTGTTTTGAGGCTTTACAAGTTTCTGAAGATTTTTTAGTCCTATTTTTGGTATCAATGTATCATCCAAATAAGACACTTTTTTATAAGAGTGTTAATGGTTCTATTTTTTTTGCGTAAACTTCTGATTTTACACAAAAAGTAGCCCGAAAGCCTAATTGTTCCCTTTTCTTGTCTCCAGGTGAGAAGCCACACAAATGCCAAGTCTGCGGCAAAGCGTTCAGCCAGAGTTCGAACCTGATCACCCACTCCCGAAAGCACACCGGGTTCAAACCCTTCGCCTGTGATCTCTGTGGTAGAGCTTTCCAGAGGAAGGTGGACCTTCGAAGACATAGGGAGACTCAGCACGCAGACTTGAGGCCACCTCAGCCTCACCTTCAACCACCGCATACTGATGTCCACAGCATGCACGCGCAGGACATGCATGTTCCTGAAAGGAGAATAGGTAAGCAAAAGATTCTGAGCCAATATCATCATATTTTTTGACAGCGTGCCTTCAATAGACAGACTCAAAGAGACAAGCCAAGAGAAATACTTCTAAGTATATTCTATACAAGTATCTTTATAAGTTAGAATCTTATTTTCCTATCATATCAAGTTTAACGACCGAACCAACAGTGGCGTATTTAGGTTTTTCCCGCCCCAGGCACACATGTTTTGGCGCCCCCTTGAACTAGTCCATATTTAACTGAATTCAGTGGCTGGTAATATTTGACTTTGTTCAATATTCCTTTCAATCATTTTTAAGTAAGTCCAGTATTCAATATTTATTTTTATAATGCACACCATGTAACAATGTTTACAAAGTTCGTTCTTTCCCCAGAGCTCTGCGCCCCGCACGACATGCGCCCCCAGCATCCGGACTTCAGGTCCCACATGAGCAGCGCGGTGCCCCCCCTCCAGCCGCTCCCCTCCTGAAGTTCGACCGCCTTTGCGCCCCCCACTTGGCGTTGAGGCTAGTCACACTTACATAAGGACTTGTTGTTATTAATACCATGTACAGTGAGTTATGTATTAGTGTAATCTTTGTTGTAAAGTAATCCAAAATGATTCACTTACAAAGTTAGATTAAAATAGATTCATTGACTAGCCTTGTCAGAGAGTCACCGGACTACTAAAAGTGATCGTATTGAAATCCAAATACGTATAATTATTTTTAATATTTTTTAACTGCTGTATTAAATACTTTAACTTAAAATTAATGCAGAAAAAATAACTTAAAAAATAGGTGTTTAATTACAACTTAACCAAAGATTAATTTAACATTGTCAAAATTAAATTTTAAATATTTTCCAACTGTGAATTTTATGATCTCAAGAAAAAGAGACAGGAAGCTTTGGTGTAAAAGAAGCCAGTGATAAAAAACTTTGTTTAAAATTTAATACTTTTAAGTTATCATGTATGTTTAGTTTAGACAAGTAAAACATTTCCAACGTTAGCCCACCTTTTAGCCATTACATTTATCATTCCTAAATGTTATGTAGATAGGTTTACTTTGTAATTATTTACATTCGATAACATACTAAAATTATTTCAAAAAATTGTTAACACTTTGATGCAATGTAAATAAAAAGTCATATCACATTATTAGCCATGTAAAATATTTACTATATTTCGATAGAATACGCATAAATGCACGATGTAAAAACAAAAACATTTATCTCCATAAGAAGTGAAATCCGTTATGCCAAAGCAATAAAAATGTAAAAAAAAATAACAAGCTTAGTTTCATGCAGCATTTTATATTCCTACACGTGGATTTTAGCGTGCCATAATAAAAAAATACCTTAGTTAGATATTCACGACAATTATTTTACTAGAAATATCTTAGAATTCATGGTAAAAAACTAGCCTTGTCAGTTGTATAAAAGTAATTTTTTAATAAATCCTGATTTTCTGAATCGTATTTTTGTGCATAAAGACTTTTACTTATATTACTAAAGTTAAGGTTTCAAATATTTTTATTAAGTTCAGAAATTTGGCACAAATATTTGCGTATCTATTCTACTGTTGATTTTTTATGTAAGTAGTTTTATTTTTTCTTACTTTGTTTGGCATTCACTGTAAATATTGTACAAATACTGAATTTTAAAAATGTAACAAATCCAAAGAGAAAATGTGCAATGAATCACTAAAATGTCATAATATTAATGTTATAAATTATCACTTCAATAAATGATAATGTACTAAAATAATCGTTTCTTTTCAAGACATTACTCAGTAACAAGCACATATTATTCACAAACTATACCTTGATGACATAGTATACTGATTTTTAATAATTATAGTACATGCTATTAGTGGTACTTACTTAGGTACAATATATTATCATCGCTTAGGAAAAAATCAACTTTGCTCAATAACGAAAATCGTATACCTACTAACAGTCACTCATACAACACCTTAGAGTAGGTATGATAACACGAAATGTGGCTAAGGTGTATGAGAATTTACCTACGTTGGTACTCAATGTACAATGGTCAACAAGTAAAAACATAAATAAAAATCTTCCATGTCCAATTTAGCAGCACTTTAATTTTTAGCATAGGCGAACAAGCTTGATCGCATGGAAGAACATTTAGATCTAATTCTATTGTTGGTCTCAAAGACGAGAATGACGTAACAATTCTAACAATAGCTATAGAACCGCAAATAAATAACGTATTAATTTCAAAAGTGCCCACTAAAGCAATAATGATCATAGCCAGTGCCTAAACAAACAACTATGTATTTCTAGCCTATAATCTGCCTGGTGATTGATTTCCAGTACTTTACCTTGAATAGGCTATTAGGTTAATGACCAATCGATCATAGCATTGCAAGCAATCCTCATATTGAACAAACAATCAGGTAACTATATCGGTTAATTGGATTACTCGAAATTATATCCACTCCCTGCGATTTCACCGGCGATTAAATGGAAGATCAATATTAGTTTTTTACTTCATTTATATTTTTAGCTTTTCTTAAAACAAACATCAGTTGAACTTATTTTATAATGCTACTCTAAACAGATATTGATATCATGCGTAATCACAAATGCAACTTTTAACGCCAAAATTCCCAACATTACATTACAACAATGGATCAAGCAAATGCTTTTAAAGATTCTCTCTGATTTTTCCTGACATTCCTTGCTGTCTTACCTTAATCCTACGATCGCTATTACTAACAATAATTTTGAGGTGTATACTTTAAAAAGCAGAGACCTATATCTTTTTTGCTTTTTGTTTTGATTATCTTCATGTAAAATGTTATAAAGACGGACTAAATATCGAAGGCATTGTCTACCAGTCTACGTAAAGGCATGCGGAAATGGGCGATGCTGTACATGTGCGAGGTAGCTATTTTATCTTTATTGTAATTTGTAACCTAAGCCTTCCATTATCGTTCATTCCCCTTGCTGATTTCAAGAAAGCGGTGTCTTAGTAGAAATTAATTATGTCACTTCTCAATGTAAGATGAGACGTCACTCCTCTCCTTGCCTTAAATCGCATTGTATCCAGTTTCTTCAGTAATGGAGGAATCAAATTAAGATCCATTACAATTTCTGAATTCATTAGTGTCTTTGTAGAGGAAAACACTTAAAAGCTTGGTTTTCACTTGGTAATCCCTGTATTCAAGTTGATCAGGTTTCTTTTGTAATTTGCATTTTCTACAAGAGAAATGGTTGAACAGAAACTATAGGAGGTATAACAATGAGGTGTTATATATTATAACATGTCGAAAGGAGTCGAAATGTGCATTTAGAACAAGTGCGAGTTAAATTACCCTAGATGTAGAGAATGTATATTAAACGCAGGATTGTTATATCAGAAACAATTAATTATGTCAAAAACAAAAAACAACCTTAAACAAAAACATAAATTCAGAACTTGACCTTCTGCGTAGGTAGCTGCGTAGGCTGCTTTTCTATTCAAGGATTTTGTGCAAAAACCCGGCAGAGACAAAAATCCTGCATGAAATATTCAAAGAGCCCTGCTTGATTACGACGTACATGGAAACGGACAGAACAATGTTAGATTTAGACCAGGGCCCGTCTCTAGGGCCGGCGGACGCTAAACGCCTGTTAGCACGCAGTCGAGACCCCGCGTATTGTCGGACGAGGGCGGATTTGGACAAAAATGGTTTTTATTTTTGCAAAGACGGTCTAGGCTTAAAGTTCACTAAGAAATAAACAACAATAGTAGGACTAGGTCACTTGATAAAGCTTGTAGTATATTGGCTATTGTGTGGTTAGAAATGTCATTATATAGGTGGACATTATTCGCAGAAATGATATTTTTTAGATTATTGAAGATGGTCGATGACGACAGTCTGTTTTTCATGAGTTCACGCTAACGAGTCGAATTGTTTTAGATTAACTTTAATTACTTAGACCTTAAAATTTGGAACACCTGTATCAACATGTAGAACGTACACAATAATGAGCAAAAAAAATAACTACTATTGCACGAGATTTTATAATCTGATACTTGGCTCAACCGGTTCCATGGTGTAATGGTTAGCACTCTGGACTTTGAATCCAGCGATCCGAGTTCAAATCTCGGTGGAACCTGACTTTTTGGTAAAAAAAGACTTTAAGATATTTGTTCCTCATCTGTCTACTTTCAAACAAAAAGAAAAAAGAAAAACAAAAGAGTTTTATTAGTCCAATTCGGCCCTGGCTTGGTCAAAATCGCCACTCATTTATTATTAAAGAAGATCCACGTGCGTCTCCAACGCAATCAGTATTGTGAATAATAGATGCGCAGCCGCCCCCTCGCCTGATGATTGCGCCCCGCGAGATTGCTAGAAGATTTCCCGAGTACGGCTCTGGTGGATTTCTACTGTCATTATTGTTACGACCAGTTGATTTTATTTTGTTCAAATTATTTTGTTTTGTGCTGTGGAATTATAATAATAATAATAATATTTTTAGGGGATTAGAACTTCCTAATACTCTATTGTACTTAATCTTAAACAATAAAAAAAAATTCCTAGTATGATTTATTAACATTATCTATTGCTGTAAGTACTATAACAGGCGGAGAATGTACATAATATCATTACTAAAATTATTTAGCCATCATTTTGCTACGTTAGATTCACCTTTCACCAGACCGTCTGATGACCCCAATTCGTGACTAGACCTCGTATGTACGTCAGTATAAGGTTCGATGCTCGAATAGTGAAAGCAATTTCGCACATACAACTCAGCGGTTCCATGGTGTAATGGTTAGCACTCTGGACTTTGAATCCAGCGATCCGAGTTCAAATCTCGGTGGAACCTGATCTTTTGGAGCTTGAATATTATTTGTTACGTCATTTGATTGTGTCTTTGATTGAGATTAGTTTATTTACTTGTTGTTTTTAAAAGCTGTATGTTATAATTATAAACATAATGACGATTTATATTATCAACATGACCATTTAATAATATTTTAATCGTGTACAATTTAGAATTTCTTTATCGTAATGATTAGTAGGTCAAATATTGCCAGATACTTTGAAAGTAAACTATAAAATTGCATGGCGTAAAGTTTAAGACCTAATCGCATCCTATCAATAATCTGAGGAATTAAATGTACACCCTGTCTATATCTCACTAGTAACTACTACTCTTCTCTCTTTTCCTGTGGGACATTGACTCGTCCAATGACCCAATTAACCCTAGTGGCAGAATTTTTCAGCCGCCTAAACGTAGCAGGCTTCCTTTAGCCGCCTTTTACGACTACACACGGGTAGAAATGGGAAATGGAAATTTCACCTGCAGAAAGTCATCCTGATAATTTTGATTTGGAAAAATTGCAACTCGCACGAAAAAGCCCTTATTGTAATAAATAAGTAACTAATTCCACGACTGAATTTTAAACTAGTACGTATTACGACACTTGAACAAAGCCTTTGATACAAGCTGTGTCAAAAGGAAGCTGATGTTATTTTGAACGAAATAAGAATTCTATCATAGTGCACTGTTTCGTATTGACTCTGAAACTGTGCAACCAATTATGTACCCTATGCTGACGAGAAACAGTCGAATTTCGAAGGTTCCCGGTGACAAAAGCAGGTGTTATAGGACTGCGGTGGTGACATGGTACAATTTGAATAAATTTGATCGCAGCACTCTGCCGTTTTAGCACAGTAAAGAAAAAGCGCAGTAAGTAAAACACATTCCTGTGACCACATACATCTTTGTGATTGAAAAGGTCTCTACGCAGCGTAGAGTCCGCGACAAGAAAGGAGTCCCGCTGAGAAAGCTTAGACTTCTCGCATCGCGGAGATAACGCTACACATCATAAACCTACTGGTTACATTTTGCTTAGTATATTTCAGACAGATTTGGCATTCCATCATGATAAAGATACATTTACCGGTGTACCACGAGTGCACAAATAACTTGCACCTATGACCTACTTACGTAAGTAATTTTGGGTAACAAAATGGGCGATGCTGATTTTGTTGCAAAATGACTAAAAGCGGATCGCATTAAGTTTTTTTTTTGCAGTTGCGCAAAGCCAAAGCCATAAATCTCGAGAAAGAATTGTAAGTAAGTATTGCTTTCGCGGCCACGCGGAAATCCTCAAATAAAATAATCATGTCACATAAAGTGCCCTAACTGTTTCTCTTTTCTACTGTGGCTCAGAGGGTAGAGATGCTGTGGCAAAGGGGTATTGGAAAGTGATACTTGGGATGATGAAATTGAACACGACTAGCGGATTATCAAGCCTTCCATTTGAATCGACTTTATTGTTTCGAATCAACCTTTAGTGGGGAAAGGTTTGGATGGAGATTGGGACGTGACAAAAAATATAGGATGAACAAAGGCAAACGTTTTGAGAATATTTGCTTACAAAATGTAGACACGTAAATTATTCAAAGTCGATCGTAACTTGGTTCTGTCTTGCTGCAGATATAGGCATATGAATGGTATCATGTTTAGTAAGAATTAGAATGAAGTATCAGTCAGATCATCACAATCTATCAACTTACAGATTTTCTGAATCAACCACAGAGCAAAAATGATATTTTTGTCTCTTGTCTGTGGAACCAACTTATTTTAGTTTTTCATACAGTTACGAGGAAAACCAGGACAATTTTATCCCGCAATGGGGTAGATTTAGTTAAGCTACTGCTAATAGGTAAATATAGGCACCTACGTCAAAGAATGTGATGCCGGCTTAGAATAGCATCACCCCACATCCTTCCCGTGGGTGTCGTAAGAGGCGACTAAGGGACTCGAGAGTATTGGTGTATTACAATTTTTAGGCGACAGGCTGACAACCTGTCACTATAGTGATACACATGTTTTCCGAAACAACCTTAGAAAACAATACTCAAAAATGTCAGACGTGGCGATAGCGACCGTATTCTTACGGCTGTTAACGCTCTGCCTACCCCGCAAGGGATAAAGGCGTGATATATGTATGTATGTATGTACGTCAAAGAAATACGCATCACATCAAGTAGGTACCTACATTATGTACGAAAACAACAAAAATCAAAGAATAATGTCTTGTTCTTGAAAACATCTGTTCAAACTTGGAATAAAATAGTCTATAAAGATTTTTAACTGTATGTAATGGAAACATAAGTTAAAATTAAAGACATAAATTCAAGGTTCCATGGTGTAATGGTTAGCACTCTGGACTTTGAATCCAGCGATCCGAGTTCAAATCTCGGTGGAACCTGATCTTTTCCTTTGTCGATGTTAATTAGCTTCAGCAAAAAAAACATCATTATACACTTTCAAAAAAACTCTTAAAATTATACCTTTTAGAAAATCAAAAATAGCCGTTCTATAGCTTAAAATAAAATAAAAAATATATAGCTTAAAATAAAAATACATACTTATACTAAAAATGTTAATAAAATATATACCTATACTAATAATGTTAATAAATTTTACTTAGAAATACACATTTATAATATTACTGCTGGTATAAAACTTTCAGAAATAATAATTGTGAGCTCTTTAATACTGTGATTATTAACTCTATTGATAATGTCTTTGTTTTCTACTTTTATATTTCAATAGCCTTGTCTCGATCAGTGCAAAAGCACGCCTGGGTACCACAGAATACCAGCGCTGTAATACCTGCTGCGTATTATGGCATATGCTGAGTGGCATACCCTTTTCAAAGTACTTACCTACAAACTGTGCCTAGTATATAAGTTAATTATGTTATAAGTTACTTTGAAATAAAGATTTCTATTCTATTCTATTCTATTCTATTCAAAGTTCAATAGAACTATTTCCGTTCAACCAATCGCTATGTCCAGACGTACCCGTCAAACCTCTGCTTCTATTTTTACTCGACTACAGCTGCAGAACAAAAAGGAGGGTTATGATTTTGACCGGTATGTATATATGTATGTATGTATGTACGTATGTGGCAATAATTCCTTTGTTCCCTCCTAATGAGGTATCATTAGAAGCGTCTGAACAGTTATAGGCTATGTCATGTTCATGTCACAATAATGTGTCGTTTTATAATTACCGATAGGACTTCAGTTTTACAAAATTTAATCATTTTGTGAATTTGTTCCCAGTCTGGTTAGGACATTGCGGGCTGAACCACCCGCTTGTCCGTAAGTAAGATGGTTCCGTGTTTCGGATGGCACGTTAAGCCGTAAGTCCCGGTTGCTGTCTATGATCACTTAGACGGCGGTCGTTACACAACCATGTCAGAAGCCTGCTACTTGTAGAAGGCGGTTGAAAAATTCTGACACCAGGGTTCACTGGGTCGTTGGACGACTCGGTGTCCCACACGAAAAGAGAGAAGAGTATACTTACAAAGGTAGGCTAACGTGCTGCAGCTAGTAGGTACGTCAGAGATATATATCAATACGTCAGAGATTATGTATCAATCACATTGTGTAAAATAACGACAAAAATCAATGTACTTTTCTTAAAACAGCTGTTTAAATTTGAAATTGTGAGCTGATACAAACAGATGGGTAGTTAACTTTAAACACATAAATACAAGGTTCCATGGTGTAATGGTTAGCACTCTGGACTTTGAATCCAGCGATCCGAGTTCAAATCTCGGTGGAACCTGATCTTTTTCCGTTGTTGGAATGCTAATTAGCCGATCAAAGCACAATTAGAATGAATGCCCAATAAAATATGTTTGGTTTCAAGATCTACAAGTCCTAAATATTGTCTTTTATCAGTCACTATCACAAAAACAATATTTTCTTTACTATCTACATACAGCAGAAAAAAATACATTTGCGGTAGGCCCTGCGCGCGCATAACTAACATTTCTGATCTGTGATCCGATACCTACCTACTTACCTACCTACCTGTATCACTTGTATTTTGTCTACGTAAAGATTTCGTATGCAGTGTGTGTCACCATATTCGAGTATTTGAGAGCTCAAAACAGTTCACATACAGTACACGAGACTTGGGGATGGCATTATGCGACGTATCGACAGAATTTCCCTCGAAAGCCTTAACAAATCAACTTACACACGGATCTTGTACATTTAAAAACCCTGTCACGGTATCAGAAGCAGTATCTTGGGAGGGCGTGCAACCAACATACATTTTCAGTTTTCCGTGGCGCCACCGTCGCTGAAATTGCAAAAAAATTCAAAGAGAATTTGTAGTTCCAAGTTTCGTCGTCGGCAAGGAGAGTTGGTAAAAGAATTTACATAAAGATGGAGAGGTGCCGGAGTTTGAGTCGCATTGGAATCGAGTTAGGGAGCGGAGACAGTTTCGAACTAAGCGACAGTTGAGACGTCGAATCCGTTTAGAGTTTTCGGGAGTTTCAAAGGCAGGTAGGGATGGGATACAAGACATCAATAACGCAGTTTTACAGATGGTCTGGGCCCTAAGTTTGCTAAATGAAAATCGTTTTAGTTGGATGTCGATTGGAACTCAGTTGGATGATTTTGATAGTTTCGTAGTCTGCTAGCAGTTTGAAGTATAGAAAAATCACAATGGCAATGGAATGACAGTTGAGATTCGATGGCGTTACAATGACAAAAAATAGCAGACTTGGGACTCGTTGTCTTCTTTTTAAAGTATCTGTAATACGCATTTTGCACTTGTTTACACTAAGTAATCTTTACTACTAAAGGGTTCTTTTCGACAAATTCTTTTTTGAGCTCCCGATTATCCACAAAAATGAAGAAGAATGAGGGTAGTTAGATATGTTAGCAGACTTGCGGCCCTGATTATAAATACCTAATATTTAACAATGAGAATGGTAAATTTTTCGCCAAAACCCACTCGATTTTGAACCATACTATAAAATGCGTTAATTCATACATTAGATAAATACATTGTATCTTAAACTCTATGTACCTAACCTACCTATATACATTATACATCAGATTTAAAAATGACCATAAAAAATAAGGCAAGGTCTATCTGACTCCCTGGAGGCTCAACTAAAAGACGCTCTTCATTTCGCCAAAGACATGACTATCATCAGGCAGAAAGTGGGTGCCACAACTACTGCTTTGTATTCACGACCATTCGAGGAATACGCAGCGAGAAGGAAGTAT
Organism: Keiferia lycopersicella; assembly: GCA_029255805.1. Classification (NCBI taxonomy): domain Eukaryota; kingdom Metazoa; phylum Arthropoda; class Insecta; order Lepidoptera; family Gelechiidae; genus Keiferia; species Keiferia lycopersicella. The sequence continues at coordinate 3,751,059 of JARACZ010000017.1, forward strand.
CACCAGAAAATATTTTTGCTATCCAGTTGTCAGCCCGTTCCATATAGACCACAGCTTCACTCATATCAGCTAATTTAATGAGTCTATTTTTCCTTTTCCAGTGAAAGGCATCATCTTTGTAACCCAGAAAAGCTTGTGATTGTGTCATATTGTGATTTCATCGACATTTTGTGCCCCGCTCTAGCTTTGAAGCGTCCAAGTTGCGTATTGAGTTACCTTCAGTACCCAATCGCATCAGAACGCCTCAGAAGCCATTACGGCGCCGTCGTGGTAATCTTTACATTTACATACTCAGTCTCAGAACAGTAGGTACCTACTTATTTGAGAGATCAATCGACGTTGGTTATTCTTAACAACTGTATGACAATTCAAAATAAGTTGCCTCCTTTAAGGCGCTCTGCTGAAGAAAAGCGTTACTTTCGATCCAGTTTTTAAGCCTGTTATTGATGCTAACAAGACCTCAAAAAATATATGACATACTCAAAGATATTGTCTAGTAGTAACACTATCGTATGACTCGATTGGTTAGATATATTTTAATAAAAAAAATCTCAAAAAGAGCATTAAAAATATTTTCAAACCAATTTTATCGTTACTTGGACTACTATTTTGATATAGTTTCTTGATGTAGAATATTCCTCTTTTAATGCCCTAAAAATGACACTATCAGGTTTTAGTGGATGAACAGATTTTAATTCAACAAATCATTTTTTTCCAAAAATTAGAACGGTTCTCGCCGACAAACCAACCTCCCAATGACATCCCGCACCGCCCGCTACCCCGCCAGTACCCAAATGGCTCTTGCCAGCGCCGGTACTGTGTCAAAATTTCCCACAAAAATTACAAATATTTTTTCGTAATTATTACGTCGCTCATTTTACTTATGACGTTTGTGACATGGACAGATTGATTGATAAAATACTTTATGGCTGACACCAGAAGGCGTAGTTTAAGTATGCTCTTATTATTACGTCGGTTACGTCTTTTGGCGAGACGACCAACAATTTCATCATAGCTGTCGCTTCAGCTAGCCTTGACGATAGACGATATTTTATCTATAAGATAATGAAAAGCAAAAGTCTAACTGAGTCTTTTTACTTATAATAAGAAAGGAGTGATACGTAACTAGTAATTCACTTTAAATATTTACAGGGTGCATTCTGAACATGAGTAACGTTTTTACAGTAGGTACCAAGTAATTTTTAATATATTTTTTTTCAAGATAAATCTTTGCTTGACAGGTCATCTGAACAATTTTCCCCCGATAACTTATTACAGAAACCGACACAGCGGTGCGAAATTAGATCCAGTCGGTGGTCATTCTACCACAGACTAGAGATATCATGTGCGCGCACGCAAATATATTTTTTCTTTGTGCGTTTAACGCATCGGACGGAGCGAGTAGTGATATTTTTAAGTCTGAAGACGATGTTACTTACGTACGCCAAGATCTTGCCACCTGAATAGTCTGTGACACCCATACGCTGTTCTGTGGTCGGGTTGGTATGGGATTCAGACGTACAAACAAATCTATGCAGTCTTACCAGCTTCTACACAATTACAATTTTTTTATGTTGCTCTTTGTCACGCTTTTGACAGCTGCTCACTCCGCATGTCTGGCTCGTGGGTTGAAATCTCAGTTTTATTTATGTGCTCATTTTTAAGACCATTTAAATGAAATGGAAATAGCATGAAAAAATTCATGCATATGAGTATGACCATGAAAATGAGCATGTGTATTAGAAATCATGGACAATAAAATCAACATGAACATATTGAGCATAAGCATTAAAATTAGCATTGGCGTGAAAATGGGCATGAGAATAAACACGAGATGTCACTACGCACACACTACACGAACTTTAAAAGACCTTAAAACGTTTCGGATATAAAGTAGTTTTACTTTCTTTGGTATAGTTGTATTTTATGGTGAATTCTTGATTTAAGATGACAGCTGTCAAACTAAAACTATAAGTTTTTAGGGTAATATGGCACTTTCTGTCTAGGAGTAGTATAAAAGTGAAAATAGATGGCGTGGTTTAGGAGCTAGATATGAACTTTTATGTTCATACTGACGCTTCTATGAAAGAGATAACAATATAGTAATAGTTGTACCCAGTATCCCGTTGCGCGCCATCTATATTTCCTTAATATAACGTGGTACTTGACATTTTCTTCAGAACAAAATATTTAAGTGGTCTGTGGCCCTAGAAAGTCCCTAATTGTAGGGTTTGACGAGATATTTTTATACTTTCAATAAATAAATTTCAGTAAATGTAGACCAATTGGTACAAAAGAGGTAGTGAAATAAATATTAAAAAGAAAAAACTAGAAAAGTAGGCCTTCAATAATTATGAGTGAGGCTACGCCTAGGGCAATTGTGGACTAAATAGGGGCCTGATTTTAATTTTAAGATATTGAAACAAGTGCTAAAATATGAGTACCGAAATTCAGTTGCTTTCGCACTACTATGCACTTTTTTGAGGTAATTGCACTTATAGTTTGCATTATTTTTTAATTTTCTAAAATATTCAATGGCGTTTGCGTTCCAGTTACCTTTACGCGTACTTTTTTCTATTCTTTATTATTATTTTTTTATTTTTATCCGACCGGCTTGGAAAAAAGATTATGTTTTTTATGGGATGTGGCACTTAATTAAAGTCATTTGTAAGCTTCTTAGTTTTATATTCGCTATAATAACAAAGACCCATGTCCTAGAACACCCTGTGGCTATGGAAGTAGAAGAAGGAATAACCTAATTTTCGGATTTTAGACAGAGAACCCCGGGTTTTTCACCCACCATCACTTGGTTCATAAAATTGTTAATACTTGACCATCAAAAAGCTAAATGTAAAATTTACTACTTTGAATACATAATTTGAGTTTGAGTACTTGAAAAGTGCCTGTTCACTCTCTGTTTCACACTCATTTACTTACCTATATTGCTATTCCGTTCTAGCATCATAGTTCAGAAATTCATCTAACATCTGGCTCACGTTCAAAAATTATCGTTCAGTTGTCCATTCGTTTCATTATACAGTTGCTCGTCTCATCTTACTAATCATTCCACATACATGATGTAAATTCTAGTATTTCACGGGCTACAGCCCAAGTCTACGGATGTTGGCACTTGAGCCGGCGGCATAAACAAAAAAAAACAATGAAGTACCTACCTATAGCAAAAATCAAGCGTGACAGAGGGCTCCAGCGCAAAACGCCATTTAAAATTTTAGTAGAATTTCATTTTTGAATATTAAAAAGGAATGCAAACTAAAAGTGCATATATCTTGAGAACGGTACATCGTAGAGCAAATGTAACAAAATTTTCGTACTTACTCAACTTTTAGCACATTTTCCGACTTTGGACCACTTTTTATTAACATTGAAATCTTTGTTTACACCTTTATGAGTCATAATCATCTTTTGTACAATCTATTCAAACTTTTTTTAACTCTATAGAATCTGAGTCGTGTCGGCTAGATTTTTAAACATATTTCAACCTATGTTCCTTGGAGAAGTTGTTCAGTTTCAAAGACAGGCTCATAAAAGGAACTTAGTACTTATACTTATATCCTTTGTAATTAAATTTGTGTGTTTTAACTAGCTGTTAAAGTTTTTTTAGGCCTTCCTCCTCTTCTGCGTCTATCCATCTACCCACATTCATATTAATTTCGTTACATTATCACAAAAAATAATAATTCACGAGTAGAAGTAAAAGTTCCACGGCCGGGATAAAGCTAAAAAATACTTAAAAGGTGGTCGGACTGCGGTCATGTCCATAAAACACGCGAGGTGCGAGTGCGTAGTGTGCGAGCGCCAGATGATGTCTCAGAGCGCGAGGAGCGCGGGCGGCCCCCCACACCTCACCCCCTGAAATCGTGATTTGAGCAGCAGATCCTGGCCTTAACTGAGGTTTTTTGCAACGGGGCAAATTATTTTGAAGTTATCACAGACTATAGCCATAAAAGTTGGAACACAATAGGAAGGTTTCTTGTATTCCTCCTGTTTAATTTCTTTTTCATTATGTTGATCACAATTTTTAATAAAATATACTGCATGAGTGGTTTCTACTTTCGATTTCCAAACTTTAGACTTGCAAACTGGCCGACACCGGAAAATTCAGAAGAAAAATACGAACGTCATAATTTGTTTTTCTAACGCAAAAGGCATTTTGTCATCGTTTTTAAACGAATTGTGGCCAGTAGTGAAGAATTTGTAAACGGATCTTCTTATCGATTAAATTTTTTGACATTTACGTTTTGATAAATCTGGCGTTGTCATAAATACTGAAAAAAAAAAAACGATTTTTATTTTTGCTTTTTTGAAAAATTTGGCTTTCGTAGGTAACTATGTAAAATGTTTGGGTTGTTTTGGCCAGTAAAAACTTATGAATGCATTTTTTTTACTTTTTGAAAGGAATGCTATCCTTTACGAAACAGACTTACATACCTATTTTGTGTTTTACTATGGTTGTCTGTGGGTTGTCTATTATTGGTACTTTTTCCACATTTCCATATGCCATCAACCACCTGCACATCTCATCCGTCTTACAAAAGGAACACGCCAAAAAAACACGTACAAGAGTATTGGCTCACATTCTATCACACGCGCATTCTTCGATAACAATTCTATCAGCCAGGGGCGTACTGGGGGCGGCAGGGGGCGGCATTTGAATGGGGGCGCGAGGGGCGCAAGTAATTGATTCGTCGCGGTGCCGTTTGAATTTCAATTGGTGCGATTAAGTTGATATAATTCAGTCGCGGAGTGGTATTCCGACGTGACGGGGTGAGGCCGTAAATCAAATCGAGATGATCCCTGTCCCCACTATAGTAGGTACCTACATCATCTTTAGACAGGTAGGTAAGAGTCACAGGGTCCAGCCAACATTGGTTGTACTTAATAACTCTACGAAATACAAGTCTAAGTTGATCTATTATATGCTGCTACCATGGAGTAGGTAGGTACGATCAGCAGGGACCAGCCAACATTGGTTGTTCTCAAAGACTATGAAATACAAGTCCAAGTTGATCCATCTACGCTGCTACCATGGAGTAGGTAGGTACGATCACCAGGGACCAGCCAACATTGGTTGTTCTCAAAGACTCTATGAAATACAAGTCCAAGTTGATCCATCTACGCTGCTACCATGGAGTAGGTAGGTACGATCAGCGGGGACCAGCCAACATTGGTTGAACTTAATAACTCTATGAAATACAAGTCTAGGTTGATCCATTATGCTGCTACCATGGAGTAGGTAGGTACGATCACCAGGGACCAGCCAACATTGGTTGTTCTCAAAGACTCTATGAAATACAAGTCCAAGTTGATCCATCTACGCTGCTACCATGGAGTAGGTAGGTACGATCACCAGGGACCAGCCAACATTGGTTGTACTTAATAATTCTATGAAATACAAGTCTAAGTTGATCTATTATATGCTGCTACCATGGAGTAGGTAGGTACGATCAGCGGGGACCAGCCAACATTGGTTGAACTTAATAACTCTATGAAATACAAGTCTAGGTTGATCCATTATGCTGCTACCATGGAGTAGGTAGGTACGATCAGCAGGGACCAGCCAACATTGGTCGATCTTAATAACTCTATGAAATATAAGTCTAAGTTGATCCATCTATGCTGATACCATGGAGTAGGTAGGTACGATCAGCAGGGACCAGCCAACATTGGTTGTACTTAAAGACTCTACGAAATACAAGTCTAAGTTGATCCACTATGCTGCTACCATGGTGTAGGTAGGTACGATCACCAGGGACCAGCCAAAATTGGTTGAACTTAATAACTCTATGAAATACTAATCTAAGTTGATCGGACACGCTGCTGATGAAACTTTCGGACGGATCACAAATTTTTCACAACCTCCTCAAATTTCAAGGAATTATGATTTAAGGTTAGGTATGTACTTACTACTTATGTGTAGTGTTGCAATATTACAAACATTTATGATGCCGACTTATATGAGGTGTTAAACATTAGCTGGTAATATTTTAAAGGGGTGAATCAGCCCTTGAAACTAAACAACTTTCCCCAAGAAACATAAGTCGAAATATGAGAATTTTGGACTTCCTATACAAATTTACTTGGTTAGTTGGTGTTTTTGTATGGGAAAACCCAAATTCTTTTTCATATTTCGACCTATGTTCCTCAGGGAAAGTTGTTCAGTTTCATGAGCTCGTTCACTTTTTAAAATATTTACAGCAAATTTTTTTACAACCTGTATTATATTGCTAAAAGTAGCACCCAAATCTACCAATATTATGTACCTACATTCCGAGTAAACTACCTATTTCGACAGTCTTAAGAATAGTAATAATTAAGAAATTTTGATTACGTAGATACCAGTTGGTCAAATAAGCTTGGTATAGTATAAACAACTAAATCACACGTATCAGACGTTGCATGCCAGTAGCCAATGCATTGTCCTAAGGGACCAATACACTATACTACCTGCTAGAAAGAGGTCGGATATCAATTATTCCTACTAACTACCTCCTTTCCGCAGCACGTTATTACAGCCCTGTGTTTCTATTTACACCCCATAATGGGCACCGACCGATGTGGCGCAGTGGTAGTGCGACTGCCTTTGACGCAGAAGGTCCCGGGTTCGATTCTCGGTGGGTCACTCACAAAGTTGATATCTGTCACTTTGTGAATTTGTTCCCAGTCTGGTTAGGACATTGCAGGCTGAACCACCCGATTGTCCGTAAGTAAGATGGTTCCGTGTTTCGGATAGCACGTTAAGCCGTAGGTCCCGGTTGCTGTCTATGATCACTTAGACGGCGGTCGTTACACAACCATGTCAGAAGCCTACTACTTGTAGAAGGCGGTTGAAAAATTCTGACACTAGGGTTCATCGGGTCGTAGGACGACTCGGTGTCCCACACGAAAAGAAGAAGAATGGGCACCATGATATTAAGTTTTTAAATAGTTGAGCTATTGATGGATTAATCGACGTTATCGTAACGATTTCAGGTTAATTTTGTATGGGAAGACCAACACTTCATTATGCATTCTTCAGACAAAAACATAATATACATACATACATACATACATACACATATCACGCCTCTATCCCTTACGGGGTAGGCAGAGCGTAAACGGCCGTAAAAATACGGTTGCTATCGCCACGTCTGACAAATATAGAGGGCCGTTTGACATAGTTTGTGTATCACTATAGGGACAGGTTGTCAGCCTGTCGCCTAAAAGTTGTAATACATCTGAAACCCTCAAGTCCCTCAGTCGCCTCTTACGACACCCACGGGTAGAAAATGGGGTGAAGCTATTCTAAGCCGGTATCACACGGCTACTACATAATATACAGGGTGTAAGTATTCGTTCTAATATGCTTTGTTAAGCTAATTAACATACAGACAACGGAAAAAGATCAGGTTCCACCGAGATTTGAACTCGGATCGCTGGATTCAAAGTCCAGAGTGCTAACCATTACACCATGGAACCTTGTATTCATGTATTTAAAGTTGACTATGCATCTGTTTGCAACAGTTTCACAATTTCTAATTTTAAACAGGTGTTTTTAAGAACGATACATTGATTTTTGTCGTCACGTATCTTACATAATGTGATTGATACTTACCTATACAGGGTGTAAGAGACGGTGTAAGGAAAACTTTGCAGGCGTGATCAGACCATGAAACTGAACAACTTTTTCTATGGGGGCTATGTTGGTCAGCATAAAAAGAAATTCGACCTTGCATACAAAATTCCCGATCAGTTTACTGACTTTGTATGGAAACTCGAAAATTTTTTTTTCGTTTCCCATCATACCCTCCTTATAAAAATTTGTTCGGTTTCATGGTCTGATCTGAGCACGCCTCCAAAGTTTTCGTTCACTGTCCCTCACACCCTGTATATAATTTTTTCACCTTGGTTTATGTTGTTATGAAAAAGTGTTTCTGGTTCACTAACATGGGTGAACTTCCCTTCCCTATGTCTTATGTAAAACGACCAAAGTGAAAAGTTAAACATACATAAATTACGCCTTTGCCCCTTGCGGGGTAGGCAGAGCGTTAACGATCGTAAAATTACGGTCTTTATCGCCACATCTGACAAGTATTGAGGGCCCTTTCAGATGTTTCGTTTATCACTGTAGTAATACACATGAAACCCTCGAGTCCTTTAGTTGCCTTTTACAACACCCGCGGGAAGAGATGGGGTCATACTATTCTAAGCCGGCATCACACGGCAAAAGTTAAAAACTCAATAAAATATCGTTTCTCTGTATGAAAGTGCCTTTAAAAATTACTAAAGCAATATCAATGAACATGATTGCTCTTACTTTTTTCAAAGGCAAACTCTTACAAAAACTTCTTATTATTGCAAGTTACTTGGTACGGGTTCACAAAAATCGTTGAAGAATATCTTCCAAGAAAAAGAGACATTGTTATTTTAGTCGTCACCCATCAAATATTCAAAGCGCATTCCGAACAATTTCACCTACCGAAATTCAATACCAATCGTACCGAATTTTGCATTAGCAAAGAAGAGCTTTTTCCTCGTAGGGTTGCCAACAATATTACCAAATCAAGGATAAATAAAATCTATTGGGACCAGACCATATCGCACCACCAAACTTTAGGATGTTCGAGCAATCTTCTGGTAGTGTTGGATTCTTAGTTAACGAACGATCAGATAAATCCTGGCTATAGTCTGTGATTACTATTATAGGCCTCTGACAAAGTTTGGAATTGGCTGTTATCTAAAAAAGTGGATGCTCTCTATGATGACTAGAGCCTGGAGTCATCTTTCTTTCACACAAGAACCAGTGGTTTAACCTGTAGGTATGTAATGTCCCAACCAAATTAGGTTAAAAATAGATAAGGTTAAATAGGTCAGAAAAACCAAACCCTATCCTTATTACCTAAGTGTACATCAAAATATAAGAGGGGGCCAAAGGCCTTACTGGTTACTTACATCATAGTAAGACTTCCGACTTTTCAAATAATCTCTTAGCAGTCAACCCTACACAACTCAAGTATGAGAGCAGAATGATTGATTCTATATAGGCGGTGTCACATAAAATATTGACGGTTGGATGATCTCGTGTCATAAAACGGGGCCCTAAAACCCACCCCTTTCGGGTCCCATTGACCATCAAAGCTTTTTGCATATAGCTCATTCTCTTAGTTACTGTCGTGACCAGCGTAACTTGACCTCACGCTCCATACACGCACGTACGAGCGCATAAGCTAGTTACACTGGTCGTGGCACTATGTAAGCGAATGAAGGATATTTTTTTCCGCACGCGCGCACATTGATTCTCAAGAGTGTACGTAAAAATTCGGCATCCGATATCAGGGTGGTTTTATGGTTTTTCGGGTGTCAAAGATACACGGCGTTAATCTTGGCTTGGTTTTATAACGTACTAGCGGCCAGCCCAGTGGTTTCACCTGCTACTACTCTAAAAGGAAATTTATTTTCCCGCAGTATAAGCTGCTTTTCATGTATTGAACTGTACGAAATCTTTCATAATCTGGCGTGATGACTGCTAAAATCTATCAACGAAAAATAGTGATTGTATTGTACAAAATAAAAAAAGCTACATACGTTTTTAAGGAATGAAACTGAACTATTTCCCAAAGTAACAAAGATCGAATTATGAAAAAAAGGAACCTTCATACAAAATGAACCTCTAGCGTAAATTTGTATGGTAGTTCCAAAAGTTTCAAAACCTTGTGGCATGGCCTCCCCATCATAATACCTCTATGATGGATATTGTCAAAAACACATTAGCGACTATTTCCTCTTAAAAATATGAGTAATTTTTAACCCCTTAATGTGGCTCTACAGTACACTTATGGCAATAACTCAATAATCTCTCCAAATGTATTAGATTCTTATTTATATCTGAATATTGTGGCTCATGACTCATGACGCACATAGAGAAATAAATTTTATCGTCCTATCACTTAGTCTCAAATTGCTTGTCGTAAAGTGTACAGGGTGTGGGTAAAATACTGTCATACTGATAGAAGTAAAGCATGTAAGTAAGAAGTGAGTTACTGACTTCAAAAGACTCAATCCTAGAAACTTAGACCTGAAGAACTAGACAATATCTATAATGACTAATTATGCTGCTAGCATTAAAATCATCACAGGTCTCATGCGTTTATGATAGATGATTCAATCAGTGTCTGAAGCAAGAACACAGACACTGCCTTGCCTGGGATGCATTAAAATAACCCGGGCCCCAAGTCAGCAATTTTTTGTCATTGTAACGCCATCGAAATTTGATTGTGATTTTCTATAGGTACTTGGAACTGTTAGCAGACTACAAAACTACTAAAATCATTCAACTAAGATCCAATCGACGTCCAACTGAAATTATTTTCATTTAGCAGACTTGAAGCCCTAAACACAATAAAATAATAAAATGATTCCTAGACAACGGCGAATGTTAAGGGACGACAGTGAAAGAAACATTGCAGTATCCTTTTTTTCATCAGCATGGTTTCCCACTGTTGAGCATATTATGGCTCTACTAGTCTTCTCTATTCTTCGCGAAGCTAGGCCTTCCACATCCAAAATGTCCCGCAGCGTTCCTAGATTTTCGGTCTTTCTGGTGAGTGGTCTGCCTACGCTGCGCTTCCCAAGACTTGATCAAATGTCTGTCTGCAAATGACGAAAAAAGTCTAATATAAAATCAGTAAACTGACTGACTCCCTTGTGTAAAATAAAATAGGTATACTTATAGAGATTTCTTGTTATGCAGGTTTAAAAAAAATTGGTCCAAATATTTAAAGCGGTGAACCAGCCCATGAAACTGAACAACCAACGAAGGAACATTGGTCAAAATATTTTAAAAAATTTGGACCTCTCATACAGAATTACCGACTGACAAAGTCAAAATTTTCCCATATTTCATATTTCCTATGTTTCTGAGGGAAAGTTGTTCAGTTTTGACGGATTCAACCCTGAAAATATTTGTTATAATATTATAGTGTTTTCTAAACATCCTGTACAATGTTACCAGAGTTTGTCGTATCGGAGACATATTATGCTCGTAAAATTATATGTGATCGACTTTTTATGAAAGTAATCCTAATCACATTTCATGTATTATTCGGAACATATGTATCTTTATGAGTGGTAAAGTGGTAAACGACAAAATTGAGCACATAATAAGTACATACTTTTAATGTAGCGTAAGTTATGACAATCGAAAGGAGTTGTAAGACACTTTATGTAGGTACTTGTATGTCGATCGGTCGAAATAGTTGTGAAACTTATGCAAGTACTTGGAATTACATACGTCGTTTGCTGAGCATTATTAACACATCCGTATCGCATGTCTGTCAGATGCAAGGAAATTTTGAACTCTCTATACTAACAACGTGGACTCAGAAGCAACGCAAAAACTTTCGTCAACATTTGTCGCTAGCCTATTTCTTTTGCACTAGCGCACGTTAGGCGAGGAACACACTTGACGCACGACGGAGCGCAAAAAAATCGCAGCGGTCTGTCAGATCCATACTAGAAATGTCAATCCCCATACTAAAACCGCTCAAACGCTGTTGACGCAGTGCTATCGCAGTGTCATCCGTCGAGTGCGGTTTTAGTATGGGGAGTGACGTTTCTAGTATGGATCTGACAGACCGCTGCGATGTTTTAGCGCTCCATCGTGCGTCAAATGTGCGATCCGCCTTATAGTACATTTATCTATTGCTGTAAAGATCCTTCAGTAGCCTTTTACCACCCACGACAGTGTATGGCATGTCAAGACGTCATAAGATTAACTATTCACGATAATAGCACAATTCCCTTGGATAAAACCAGCCAGAAATCAATGTGGCGAGCGTTTCCAATTACATATGTAAGCAAGAAATCTTCCTAATTACAGTAAATCTTCGTTAGATCCCTGTAGATGGCGCCCGTCACGCAACCGAGATGAAACTGGCTTGTAATACCTATACATACATACAATCACACATATCACGCTTATATCCTTTTCGAGGTGGGCAGAGCGATAATAGCTGTAAAAATACGGGCGCTATAGCCATGTCTGACAAATCTTAATTGAGGGCCGTTTTAGAAAGATCATATAACATTTTAATGACAGGTTAGCAGTCTATTGCCTAAAACTGTGTCTAATACACTTGTAACCCTCAAGTTTTTAGCCACCTCTCACAACACCCATGGAAAAGAAATGAGTTGATGCTATTCTAAGGAGCGGAAAAAAAACAAAATCCTGAAACAGTTAGCTAGAATAAAAATACATTTAATATATGAACGCTTTTATTGGATTGATGAATTAATGTTATGAACCATGTCTGAAATAAATGTATTTTAATTTTTAATAAACAATATTTTGAGTTTAAATCTACTCTTTCCGTTACACGATACTGGTTTCGGGCAATAAATTATGATTATTTTATTTGCTATAATATGTACCCATGTTTCACAAACCAATAAAGAGCTGAAATCAATGCTTGGGCTCTTATTTATAAGCCCGCACTCAACTCTGAGAACGATCTTGAGTGCGACTTTGAGAAGCTGTTAGTATGGACTGACATTTGTCAAAATCGCTCTTGAGATCGATCTCAAGTTGAGAGCGATTCATAAATACGGACCTCAGTTTGAATCGACAGCAGTACGTTTAATGGCGTCCTCTGTCCCGACAAATAAAAGTAAATTTACATCGCATTTATAACCTGCCGTGTCGCGTGTCGCTTACGACACCAAATGCCGCTTACGACGTCGAATGTTCCCTACGACACCTCAGGGTGCCGTTTGATCGCGAATAGACGATAATTATCGAACTGTTACTGGTTACGGTTTATTCTAAGTTAACGTTTGAGACGAGAGAAAGGGTTTTGTCAAGTGCGATGCGATATGATTTATTTTCTCTACTCTCGATCGGAAAAGTCAACACAAGACACATGTTTAATAAACCTGATGATATAATTTGTGCATTAGCGTACATACATACATACATATATCACGCCTTTATCCCTTGCGGGGTAGGCAGAGCGTTAACGGCTGTAAGAATACGGTCGCTATCGCCACGCCTGTCATTTTTAAGGTTCCAAGCTTGTTCCAGAAAACATGTATATCACTATAGTGACAGGTTATCAGCCTGTCGCCGAAAAATTCTAATACACCAATAGCCTCGAGTCCCTTAGTCGCCTCTTACGACACCCGCAGGAAGGATGTGGGGTGATGCTATTCTAGGCCGGCATCACACGGCACTGTGCATTAGCATACCTAAGTAAAAACTTTCAAAATTGTGTACCTACCTCCGGCAGATTTTAAGCCTGGGCTTTTTTTCAAAAATGTTGGAACATCTAAATCTGGTATGATAAGATAGGATTGATAGATAGTGCTGTCTTATATTCTTCTTCTTCTTATATTGGCTGAACTAACCTAATTGCTGGTTGGGTATTTTTTTTTGTTACAGGATTTTTTTGGATGCCGTGTGATGCCGGCTTAGAATAGCATCACCCCCTATCCTTCCCGTGGGTGTCGTAAGAGGCGACTAAGGGACTCGAGAGCTATTGCTGTATTACAATTTTTAGGCGACAGGCTGACAACCTGTCACTGTAGTGATACACATGTTTTCTGAAACAACCTTGGAAAACAGTCCTCAAAATGTCAGACGTGGCCATAGCGACCTCATTCTTCCCGCAAGGGATAAAGACGTGATATTTGTACGTATATAGGTTTTTTTTCTTCACACCTACTTAAAAGGAGGCCCCATTTCTGTAAACTAGAGATTTCTGTATTTTGTATGAATATTATGTATTCGTATTTTCCGTTCTTCGAATGATTATTGTAAGGATCGGATCGCAGAAACCGAAAGCCCTTGTGCAGAACCGAAAGCACATAGGCCTCAGTCGTAAAAGCCCATGACCACGTTATGGGCCATAAGCTTTACCATCATAGTTTAGTGGTAGTTTGCATACATGCTGACTGCAACTACTGGTGCAGCCAATGCAGTTGCATCAATATTTATCTGGTCGTTGCACGATGAATACTTATTAAGAAGATGGGACATTTTTATCTTGTAAGAAATGGGAATTTTTTGTTACGTTTTTGGTAGAAACTGGTTGTACAGTTTGGGCTTAAACATTATAGTCTGTAAAATATAGGATGAACGCTGTGACGTTTGTGACATTGGAGCAAAATGCTATGAGATAAGGTCCATTTTCCTAGCAAAAAAAGGAAAATAGACCGTATGTCGTAGCATTTCCCCAATGAAACAAACAAAGGAAATTAGGCCTTATGTCGTAGCATTTGCTCCTAGGCCACAAATGTCACAGATCCGATATTTTACAGACTATACAAAATTATTGGTTTAGTAGTCAGCAGATTCGACAATAGATTTTTTTAAACGACAAGTAGAGCTGATATCAACCGAATATCATCATAAACCAAAACACGAACAAGATATGGCACAAAAGCGGACTTATCCCATTAAGAGATCTCTTCCAGCCAACCTTTGAGAAACTCTGAGGATATGTCGTGAGTCATAACGTTTAGAATTTGGATCATATAGACCACAGTCATACTTTGTTAACTTTTCTCTAGTTTTGCATTTCTTTTGCTACAGTAAAACGAGTAGTATAAACAAACGAATATGAACGCTACATTAGCCAAGCAAATGCCAATATTTGATCAAAACGCCCCCAAATGGCAACAGAAACAATAATCTTGTTATTAACAGCACACAATGAGTTCTCAAAATAAAAATTCACTTAAATAGAGCTATGCATAAACCGTTGTTCTTAAACAAAAGTGTCACCCCTTATGTAAAGCTACAAAAGTCCGTAAGAACCATTGGAGATACGACCTTAAAGCATTTAAAGAGGGTGTAAATTGTCGTAACTGCAACTATAGACATTTAAAAAAGGGCCCTTAATTTTTGCATCGCGACAGGTTAAAACCACGTTATTCCAAATTTAACCTTATTCTTACTGCATAAAGCAGTATTTCTTTTGCATATAACTTTGAGGTAGGGGTGCGCAAAGCCGTAGGCCTATTTGCGTCGGTTTCACACTTACAACAATAGTGTCATGATTCGTGATCCCGGATTATCCCGGTACAATCGCGGGATTAGGTCGCGTTGCGGGAAACAAATGGAGTCGGGACAACGGGACTGTGGGGCTAACAAGTGGAACAAGTGCGCATCACTAATGAGCGCTCGTGTTACAAGTTTGATAGGTCTTTTCGTTTCTAACTAACATAAGACTTATAAAAATTGACCTAGATCATCGGGACTTGGAACGCCTCGGTCTCCCACATGAAAAAAGAAGAAAAATGCTGAATAGATTCGTAGATACAGTCTGGGGTTGAAACTCAAGCTTAACCCTTAATTGTCCTGCATGAGGTGACATTAACGAAATGGTTGGTTAATCATTCCTTGTCTTGGTGGGCTTAGTTCCATCAGCACCCTTAATTGTTGGTGGTTTACACGTGCTGAAGCCAGGGTTGTATGAGCTTCACATTGAGTCCTGGGTGTGGTTTGCTTGGATCTACTAGATATACCCAAGCAAGAAACGTTAAACAAAATTTACATCAAGTACGAGTTGCAAAATTGCCACTAAGTTCTTCAATCAAATGAGTAATATAGAAACTATTGTTTCAGTTATGAAACTATTGGAAAGGTTCATAGAATGAATTTTTTTTAAACAATTTTGGTCATATATTTTTTTTGTCAGTTTAGTTTTTGGCAAGGAACACAATCGACGCACCACGGAGCGCAAAAATATCGCAGCGGTCTTTAAGATCCATAGTAGAAATGTCAATACCCATACTAAAACCGCTGAACTGCTGTTGACGCAGCGCTATCACAGTGTCATCCGTCGGAGTGCGGTTTTAGTATGGCTATAGGGTGTGACATTTCTAGTATGGATTTGACAGACCGTTGTGACATTTTTGCACTCCGTCGTGCGTCAAGTGTGTTCCTCGCTTCTTGTTTACTTCCTAATTAGAAAAAGCGACTATGTTTAACCCTTGTAAGACCTCTTTGAGAGAGCCATGCAAACCAATCAAACCCCGTCCATATTGTTACTAGCCGGGCGCCGCACGCCGTAGGTATTCAAATCAGCTTATCACCAAAGTTTTCGCATTATTTTTCCAAACCTTTCAATTTCGGACATTGTAATAGGTAATGTTGTTGTAACTTAAAACCAAAATAGATAGGTTATGATAATGTCTTACTTCTCAATTGTATTTTTGTGTACAAGATTTTGCTTTATACAGAGCGTAAGGGACGGTGTAACGAAAACTTTGCAGGCGTGCTCAGAATGAAACTGAACAACTTTTTATATAGGTGCTATGTTGGGAACCAAAAAACTTTTCGCCCTTCCGTACTAAATTCCCGATCAGCTGAAAAAAATTTTTCGTTTCCCAACATAGCCCCCTATAAAAAGTTGTTCAGTTTCATGGTCTGAGCCTGTAAAGTTTTCGTTACACCGTCTCTTACACCTTGTATACTCTTTAGATCTCTACCTACACAAGGGTCTTCTTACACTGGTTACAACCTCACATTGTACATAGTAATTAATCAGTCTAAATCGGCCCGCGACAATGGCATTAAGGCCCATTGTCTCTGGTTTACCTGCTCCTGTGCAGTTTACATACATAAATCACGCTTACATCTCATATGAAGTAGGTAGAGCAGTGTAGACTGGTCTATCAAGTTTTTAGATGAAACTGTGTATCTGGAATGAGCCCAGGTTGTTGAAACTCAATTTTTCTATGAAACTGGTGGCACATAGTCCATAATGAAATCATAGATATTTTTATTATATCCTATCCTTTTTTTAAACATATTTGACGGATAGTGACAACGCTTTAAAAAAAAACAATTCTTTTAGAATGTCAAGTACAAATTATTCAAGCAAGGAAGTTAATAGACTTAACTCCCTCCTCATTATGTTTCAGAATTTGAATTGCGTTTGTAATTTGGAATCCTTTTTTTGTGACCTGGCCAGTAATAATACTAGAATTATTTATTTTTGTAACCAGTTTGTTTTTGATTTAAACAAAAGATCAGGTTCCACCGAGATTTGAACTCGGATCGCTGGATTCAAAGTCCAGAGTGCTAACCATTACACCATGGAACCGGTTGAAAATAGTATTGAATTTATTTTATTCTTTTGGTTTCATTGTTTAGCGCTAACCTTGCAACACTTATGTATACAAAGAATTTCGTGTAATGTCTGTATTTTTTTATTTATATGATTAATTAAGTACAATTAAATAATTCAAACTTCTTAATTGAGTCTAATTAACTAGCGGTTCCATGGTGTAATGGTTAGCACTCTGGACTCTGAATCCAGCGATCCGAGTTCAAATCTCGGTGGAACCTGACTTTTTATTTTCTAATCCGAAGGGTTTTTGGAGATTCTTAGACCACTAAGGTCGATGAGAAAAGATACCCTTAGGTCTGTATTTATAAATCGCACTTAACTCTAAAATCGATCTCAAGAGCGATTTTGACAAATGTCAGTCAATAAGTACTAACCGCATCTCAAAGTCGCAATCAAGATCGATCTTAGCGTAAAGAGCGATTTATTAATACGGACCTTAGTCTGTCAGAATATACTTGCATATCCCTAGGTATAGAGTCGCTTCTAGCGTCTGTCCCAATGTCTGCATGATGCATGTATATAGCATACGCTTTGATCTTAAAACTACACGACGGATTTTGATGCACTTTTTTAAATAGATAGAGTGACTCAAGAGGATGGTTTATATGTATAAATCGAAGCTGGGAAAACGTCTTATTGCCAAAGGAAAAACGATTAGCAGCAGGTGCAACCGCTGGACGTGTAGTGGCCCGTAGTATGATAATAAAATATTGTTTATTCAAGTGTTAAATAAAACTACTACGCAAAATAAAGACACTATTTCGTCGGTCGCATCACGAAGGGGCGTAGCTGATTCCAGCAGTAGCAGCAGCAGAATCTAAAAAAAATTGGTTTGGATCGTACCGCTGTAGCAAATTATTTTTGAAAATCATTTCCATAGACAATAGTTTGATAAAGCAGTGACGCTCCTTACAAATATCTTTGAATATAAATGCTGCTACTGCTGCTCCTAAAATCAGTTACGCCCCTTCGTGATGCGATCTAAGGTCATCTTGAAAAATAAACTGGCAAAAATGAAAACTCAGGGAACCAAAACATAACACAGTCAGCCCTCATTAGAAAATAAATCACCCAGGTAAGGCCCTTCCGTGGACAAAGACGGGGTTTTGCAACAAATCTCTTCATTTTCTTCAATACTGAAAAATGTGTTAGTTTTATAATTTTAATGCTCGGTTATCATTTCAGTGCCTTTTGGCGTACTTTTTTTCGGTAGCAATTTGAAAGCAAACTTTATTAAAATATAATCGATAGAGCAGACAGAGCGAAAATGTGTAGCGTAGTCATTAGCTACAGCGCAATCACAGAAAAAATCGACGCGCGTTGAACGCGTGTTTGAAAAAAATCTGCGTACTTACACAAAAAGCGCTAGAAACGCGTTCAACTGTTGATGATAATAACAAACTACCTAAGCAAACAGAACTGAATATGAACACTTCATAAAAACTGTTTTTCAGTCTGTTGAAACCGTTAACGATTCGAAATTCCGTCTTTTTTCCTCACATTCCCAGTTTAATTTTCCATCCCTCTCGCACCTAGTGTGAAATCAGTCCGCCAAATTAAATCCCGCCTCAGATTATTACATAGCTCAGTGACTGTTCATAAATAACCCTTAGGGAGAGTTCGCAATTTGGCCCTGTTGGAATTTGGAACATATTTTATAGTCCCTCTTTTCATGTGTGGGATACAGAGTTGATGAATGACCCTGTGAATCCTGAGTTTTGAGGAACTGCGTTTTAGGTAAAGACTGGGACAAAAAAAAAACTAGTTTTTAAACGAACTACCCACAATGAAAACGAATAAGAAAACAAATATAGTGAAAAATGCATTATATATTTTATAAGGGTGATTTTACTGATTTATGTAAACACATAGACACTTGGATTACCTACACAGTGGAACAAAAAGTCTCGAATGGAATAAAAAGTTTAAAAGATCAGGTTCCACCGAGATTTGAACTCGGATCGCTGGATTCAGAGTCCAGAGTGCTAACCATTACACCATGGAACCGGTTGTTAATTAAAGACAATTAGCAAGTTTCAACTAATTTTAATCAATTATGGATAATAAATCAAAACAAACAGACATTATGCTTACGCATTACACTAAATTATTTTATTTAAACAAGTGTTGCTAGTAGCTCCAAGCAATGACAAGAAAAAGAATTAAATCGATTGGTTACGGTCCTCAATCGGTTCCATGGTGTAATGGTTAGCACTCTGGACTTTGAATCCAGCGATCCGAGTTCAAATCTCGGTGGAACCTGATCTTTTGGCAAAAACCAAAAGCAGCCAGATGCAAAAATACAAAAAAGGTGACTTGTTCATTTCGTACTGAAGCAATACTGATCTCACAAATTACGAAACTCAAACTCCGGATAAAATTTAAATTTAGAATTTGAAACATTATATAATTTTAACACTCAAACAAACCATGAAGCCGTAATTTAAAAGGAAAAATTATATATAATATTAAAGGAAAATAAATAAGGATAGTAATAAATTTAAAGGAAATATTATATTTTTTTATATACATAATAATAATAATTTTATGCTTTTCTTTAGTAATTAGGTATATTAAGTTTACATAGTGTTTACTCGTCTACGAAATCTTACAAAAAATTTTGATAATAAATGTAAAAAACTCAGGTTCCACCGAGATTTGAACTCGGATCGCTGGATTCAGAGTCCAGAGTGCTAACCATTACACCATGGAACCGGTTGTTAATTAGAGACAAATTAGCAAATTTTAATCAATTAAGGCTAATAAATCAAAACAAACAGACATTACATTATGCTTACGTATTACACTAAAGTATTTTATTTATACAAGTGTTGCTAGTAGCTCCAAACAACGACAAGAAAAAGAATTAAATTGATTTGTCACGGTCCTCAATCGGTTCCATGGTGTAATGGTTAGCACTCTGGACTTTGAATCCAGCGATCCGAGTTCAAATCTCGGTGGAACCTGATCTTTTGAACAAAATTTTAAAAAAGCTGGATAAAAAACTTTATTGTTTTTCATTCCAGCAACACTGGCCACCAATAACGAATTCCGAACTTCAACCGGCCAGTGTCCGAACGCAATTCAAATTTGGAACCCCGTTGGATTTCCCGTGCATTCCCGCGACGACGCTCGCAGTTATATTATGTCCCTGATTTATTGCATCGAATTCCCGTCGGTAATTAGTGCGTGCCACCCCTTGTTGGGGGGGGAGGTACAGTGTTGCCAGATGAAGACGAATAATTGCGCGTGCGTTAATTTTAATCGAGGGTTAGAGTTTAAACTTCAAGATGATCTGTCATTGTTCTAAGTTGGAATTGTGTTGGAATATTCGAAGTATTCATTCATTGAATCTTCTTCTACTGCTGATGTTAGAAATCTGAAAATCACTTAACTGAAATATCGCTTAGATGCCTGTGTTTGTTTAATAGCCAGTCAAAAAACCTGCTGAAAAGTGGACTCATTTGTGGACTATTTTATGTAAATTACCTGTGACTAATTTCAAACGCTGACCTACGAAACAATAGCTTGTAGATATAGATAGCTCATTCGCTTAGTTAGATAGTGTCGCGACCAGCGTAACTTGACCTCAATGCTCAATACACGCATGTAAGAGCCGGTACTGACAGTTACGCTGGTCGTGACATTATTTAAGCGAATGAAGTTGTAACTTTTAAAACAAGTCTTTACTTAGTTTTGACGGAAAGTTGATGAGTTTGAGAGGTGCTAGAGGACTATTCACACCCTCACTCATGAAATCAACCAACGGCCCCATCCCACCAAACCGATGACGTCGATTTCAACTATCATTACTTTCAATAACCACTGCGGCCTGAACTGGGTTACAATACAGCGGTGAGCGGCGCGGGTAGCGAACTCAATGCTGTTTTTGTTGATCAGTTTGTTTTTGCCCAGCTCCGTCCAGCGAGCGCTCCATCAGGAAGTATTATCATATGGTTGTTCAATCTACCAACCCAATCACCCCTTTAGGACAAGACTAGGATTAGGAGGTTTTCTGGGAAGAACGGATCAGACTGAATAAAAAAGAAAGGTTTGGCTGAATAGGAAAACAGATCGGACAGAATAGCAACCTTAAAGCGAACAGGTAATTTTGCTCTCTCATGCAAGTGAGCCAAGTACAAGTACTGTCCCAAGTGAGCGTGAGGAATAGGTTCCTACGCCCCTCAAGCCTATACTATTAGGAACATTTGAATAGAGACAAAATATATTAATTGGAACGCGCCGTATAAGCTGAAAGCATAACGTTTTTAGAACACGTTTGGCCACGTTTTACAACCAAATCGTGACTTATAAGCTTTGACACTAGAGGTCATACGTTCATACCTCGAATCGGTGTCAAAATTGAAAAGAGCCGAATTGCTGGTACGCAGTGTTAGGCCTGATGAGAGAGAGATGAGATTGAGCTTAATCGGGTGCCCGGGACCGCCACTAATAACGGAACTCCGTTAATTGAACCCCTTAGTGCAAACACACTCACATATAGTTGGTTCTTAGTCATGAAAGAAATGATCTAAGCTGCCATCACACGGATAACATCAGAATCACATGAATAAGCTGGTATCACACAAGATTTTGAAAATCTACATTTGAAAATAACCGCTTTCTGCATCGCTACCGTTGTCACCCAGCGCTAGTCCTGATGACACCCGCCCCGCGCCGCGGATTACCGGAGATTGAGCTTAATCGGGCGCCCGGGACCGCCATTAATAACGGAGCTCCGTTAATTGAACCCCTAGTGCCGTCGGCGATATTTCAAATTATAGAACACTCGATAAAACGACGGTTAAACGATCGTTGTGCAACTGAGCTTGTGACACTATAGGGTATTAATTAATTTGCGTTTACCTATGAATCAGAAAAAAAATACGAAAGAAACTTAGGTAGAAACATAAAATTTTTATTTTGCCCCCCTAGACTTACAAAAAAGTGTCGGTAAGTAAAATTTTATATAATTCCAAAGAGAACGAATAATTTCATCCGATATGTTGTCGACACTCTGCTTACCCCGCAAGGAATAGAGGCTTGATTTGTGTGTATATACATGTTGTAGGGACGGTGTAACGAAAACTTGCAGGCGTGAACAGACCATGAAACTGAACAACTTTTTCTATGGGGACCATGTTGGGAAATGTATAACTTTTTTCGCCCTCCCATACAAACCCGATCAGTTGACTGACTCTGCGCGGAAAAATTTTTTTAATTTCCCACCATAGCCCCCATAATAAAGGTTGTTCGTTCAGTTTCATAGTCTGATCACGCCTGCAAAGTTTTCGTTACACCGTCCGTTACACCCTGTATGTATATTATCATGTCAATTTGTCATCTTATCCGCTAAATCGTACATAGATGTAAAGGAAATGTAACAAATAACGAATAGGTACATATATAATACTACACCAACGTTAAACGTAAAAACATAAAACTAAGCTCCAGAAACAATAGTTTCTATCAAAAACATCAAACTCCATCACGCTCCAGGGAAATAAGGTAGTAACTGAGATGTTTTACCGATCACCGTGGATAAAGTACAGAGAGGTACTCAGCAAGATGGAGGCTTCCAATCCATCGAAGCAAATCTTAATCCAATACGGGGCGACAGCACATGATTTATACACGGGCGCCTGATCATCGGGGGCGGTAAAATGCTGCCACGCGCCGCCCTACGGAAGGGGCTGGGTGCATGCAGCCGTAAAAATTGGGAAGCTTGTTCGAAATTAGGCCGTGTGATGCCAGCTTAGAATAGCATCACCCCACATTCTTCCCGTGGGTGTCGTAAGAGGCGACTACGGGACTCGAGAGTATTGGTGTATTACAGTTTTTAGGCGACAGGCTGACAACCTGTCACATGTTTTTTGAAACAACCTTGGAAAACAATCCTCAAAAATGTCAGGCGTGGCGATAGTAGCCGTATTCTTACGGTCGTTAACGCTCTGCCTAACCCGCAAGGGATAAAGGCGTGATATATATATATTATATGATATTCCGAACTTTTCAATTTCTGCAGTTTTCTTAATTTTCTACTCTAGGTAAGAAAGCGTCGTCTTACCGCCCCCCTTGTGTCCGCAATACACTCAACTTGCACACACCTGAGCGCAATCACATTATCCAGCTCCTAGCTCGCGACGAGAGGATTTTTTATACATCAACAACACGATTTTGTATCGGGTTTTTCAAAAATTAATAAAAGTGCCGTCAAACATCCTGTACTCGTAATTTTATTACGGCTGTCGGAGTAAAATGAAAAAAATCGGCGAAAAATGCGTGTAAAATTCTACAAGGATCTATAGACGATTTTTTAATGCGTAACTTTCAGAATACAAATTAGTAATAATGTACATACAAACGCACCGCACGATATTGCGGTGCATGACAGTTGACAGCGGCCAAAGAGCTGTCATTTGATACCGCGACGTGTGCCATGCAATGCCAGCCGGTTTTTGTACATACATTCATACATACATTTATATATCACGCCTTTATCCCTTGCGGGGTAGGCAGAGCGATAGTGGCCTTAAGAATACAGCCACTATCGCCACGTCTGGCATTTTTGATTTGGTTTTTGTACATAGATTAATTTCACATTCCTACTTTTTTATTTTCTTTTAATCATCTATTCTGTAGCCCAAACAACCTGTCCTCTACATACGTACTAGAAATATTTAAATAAAGTATATCATCGAATGCAGTTGGACTGTTACAAATCGAGCGAGCGCCTGGGAATAGAAACACTGGTAAAGTTGTGATCTTTCGTACAGAGACCGACTTAGTAACAAACAAACAAGTCCATAATTCGATATAAGTAAAAAAAATATATGCTTAAATTATTTCAAGGAACTGATGTACCAGCACATAAAACTGAACAATCTATACAAAAATACAGGTAGGACATGTCTTTTTTAAAATATTCAATTAACAATTACTTTGATTCTATTACATCTCGTATCAGTGTGCCATGTCTGCGCACAGAGCAAAGATGTCACTGTATATGATGTTTTTTCCACTCGTTTCGTTTGTATTAGTTTTCTAACAAAAAGTCCTTTTGATTATGTTAAGTGCTGATAGAAAAAGAACGAAATATTGTGGGCGCGGCTTACAGGGAGTGCATCGCTTGTATTAGAAGATCCTGCCACTGCCCGCAAAATTCAAGGCAGAGGCCTTACAAGAGTGTTAAATGACCTGCAGCCGGCCCTGCGTCACCGCTCGCCATTGTCTCCCCACGTAATCTGTCTCGGAGCACCACGTTAATATTGTATTAAAAGGGCGCGAGTTTTTCGCGCGACCATCACTCTTGTCTTGCAATATCGCGACGGCGACGCCTGAACAAATCGTCTCGCGGCTTTCGTGACGGTATTGCTCCGTGCGGTGGGTAGCTTAAAAGGGTGAATGTTTGATTTATTTTAGTCTAGTTGAAGTGCAGCTTCAACTAAGATTTAATAGGGTTTTCTATGTAAGTGTAGTGTAGGTTTTATATTGTTGTGGATAGAAATGAGATCGGCTATGATTTGTTTTCGATTAAATTATTGACTAAACGATAAGAAAGTAGATATAAGATTTTCTTAGGGAGTATACATGGTTGGTTACTTATCTAAAATAAATAGATTACACACTGTAAACTCTAACTTGCTTGACACCTGTGATGTTCGGCAGATCCATTCTAAAAGAGAAGTAAAAAAGGAAAATCGACCTTATGTCATAGCATTTCTCCGAAGCTGACAAACGTTACAGATATCAAGCTGTATCTTAAGTACTAAAGGTATAATAATAATAAAAATGTAATAACTACGATTTTATACTATTTTCTATCCAAATGTTAAATCGATGTCAAACGGCAAGACGTTTTCAATAGAAGACGACTTTAAAATAAACAGAAGATCTACAAGTACCTACATAAACGGACAATAAATAAATGTCCAAGAAACACAAAAAAACAGCAAGAAAGAACAGAGATGAACAGTAGTCATGTCTAAACCCCATTTGTCCTCCTCGTAGATTACGTTTGAAATGAAAAGTGGGTAGATGAACTTTTTTCCCGTCTACCCTCGGTTGTAAATACTTGTCAGTTGACAGCCGTTGCGAATGTCAACCCCTTTTAGGTGATTTGCATTGAAAAATGGTCTATTGACTTTGGCATAGTTACTTTAGGATGCTGGACCTATTAGATAGATAGATAAGCTCTTTATTGCATACGAGAAACACAATATTAAAAAACAAAACGGCACAAAAATTATAACTAAAGTAAGCAAAGGCGGCCTTATCGCTTGCAGCGATCTCTTCCAGGCAAACTCTACCTTTACCGAGACAGCTTAACAATTTTGCTATTACCTAATAATTGTTTTGCAAAACTATCCAACACGCACAACAGTCTATTGCTGGACATGGGCCTCCTCCGATTGCCATACTCAACTCGCTTGGCAGACGAATTGGTGAGTGCAGTGCATGGTTTTAAAGATATTCTCAAGAAACGCAGCTGCCCACTCTCTGCCTCCTTCCTTAGTCGCCTTTTACTACACCCACAGGTAGAAATGGGGCGACGCTATTCTAAACCGGCATCACACGGCAAAACTAACTATGATGGCGGGGATCGAAGTGGGATCTCACGATTGTAAGACCAGTGTCCTAACCACTTGACCACCGTTGCTCCTAAACTGTCATAGTTATTTATAGTAATTTCCATATCTAAACAGGTCTACACAGCCAAAGATTTGGCCTACTGGAATAGCCCTAAATACATAATGCAGTTAATAGCTACTGCGTAGTTACTTGATTGTATTTTTTTTCTTTTTATTCAACTTGAATCAACAAAGATAGTGACGTTCCAGCCACATGTTATTTAATTCAGATTATACAATAACCAAACCGAATTTACTACGAATATTTGCGTCTCCACTTCACAAACTAGAATCACTACATAGTATAAAGCAAAGTCGCTTTACGCATCTGTATGTATGTATCAATGATTAGATCTTTAAAACTTTACAACGGAATTTGTTGTTTTTTTTTTTACTATACCGAGTATTTAAGAACAAGGGCTATATGTATCTGTAAACACGCCGGGAAAACATCTTATTTCCAAATAAATGCGAAAGTTTGTATGTTTGATTGTTTGTTTGTTACTCTTCACACAAAAACTGCTTAACTGATTTTCATGAAATTTGGTACACATATAGAAGATAAAATGGAATAACATAAAAAAAACTTTTATCCCGAAAAAATGTCCATAGGGATGCCACAGGATTAAAACAAAATTCCACGCGAGCGTAGCCACGGGCATCCACTAGTGAAGAATAGACAGTAAACCACCCATACACACATCAAGTTTGTGTGTCAACCAAGCTAGACCAAAAGCAGACCTCACTCAAAATATTTCAAAAAGTTTTCTTTTGAATACCTGAGCAGGGTGAGCAAGAGATCCCAAGTTTCGCCCACAAAGAGTTGTACTGAAATATTCAGGGCATCAATCAATATGTGACCACAAGTGGGATATGGGCGGCATTGGGTGGGATGGCGTACGTTTTTATATTCCATACTGCCTAGCTTTTGCTTATAGTACAGGAGCTTACGTACCAAATATTGTATTCTGATATCTGCGGTGGGTAGGTATCTATGCTCTTAGAAATTTTTAACCTATTCCTGAAGTGAAGGGCGAGTATGATGGAGTTTGCGCCCTCAAGATAACTGGATAAATTGAACATACATACATACATATATCACGCCTTTATCCCTTGCGGGGTAGGCAGACGGCCGTAACAATACGGCCACTATCGCCACGTCTGACATTTTTGAGGATTATTTTTCAAGGTTGTTTCAGAAAACATGTGTATCACTATAGTTACAGGTTGTCAGCCTATCGCCTAATAATTGCAGTACACC
This sequence comes from Keiferia lycopersicella, assembly GCA_029255805.1. Taxonomy (NCBI): domain Eukaryota; kingdom Metazoa; phylum Arthropoda; class Insecta; order Lepidoptera; family Gelechiidae; genus Keiferia; species Keiferia lycopersicella. Next base: position 3,778,079 of record JARACZ010000017.1, read on the forward strand.
AATACTCTCGACTCCCTTAGTCGCCTCTTATGACACCCGCGGGAAGGATGTGGGGTAATGCTATTCTAAGCCGGCATCACACGGCAGTTACGGTAAATTGAACCCCTTTAATTATAACTATGAATCGGATAATTTGGCATCCAGATCTACAAATTCCTATTTATCAATTTTATTAGCATTACCGTGTTAATTACAAGAAAGGCCCCATTAGTCTCATTACCCATACATAATCATGTGCAATTAGACAGTATACCTCCTACTTTACTTGTATATTTTTGGTCATAATATATCCAGTAAACTTATATTAATTAATTAAAGTAGGTACTTTCATAAGTTCCTATAGGTAAATCGCACACTTAACGCACGACGGACCGCCAAAATATCGCAGCGTTCCGTCAGCCCCATACTAGAAATGTCAGTCCCCATACTAAAACCGCTCAACCGCTATTGACGCAGCGCTATCGCAGCGTCATCTATCGAGTGCGGTTTTAGTATGGGGAGTGACGTTTCTAGTATAGATCTGACAGACCGCTGCGATATTTTAGCGGTCCGTAGTGCGTTAAGTGTGCGATGCGTGACTCATATCCTTTTGTAACCTTGCTACGCCGTAGTAACCTTCGTAGCCGTTCGCAATCCCTCTATTTACTAATTTCAAAATATTTCAGCGGTCAGCTCCTAGCCTACACGATGTTTCCCCGTTCAGATATTGGCAAAAAACAATATTTTATATCGGTCGCTAAGCGACGCGGCAAATGTATGCCTGCGGACGCGGGAACTGAATATCTCTTGCAGGCATACACGATATTATAGCAACAAGACTAGTCCGGAGATAGTAGAAATTAAATTCAGTTTTATGTTATTCCAAGTCACGTGATAGCTATTATAACAAAGACGGTGGTCGTTACATAACCAATTCAGCAGGCGGTGTTAGGTTCCCCGGTTGACCGGTGAAAATCAGCAGAATATGGCAGAAAACCAGCTTTTAAAAAAAAACAAGTAGGTCTTTTACTGTAATGTGATTTTAGATTGACGACTATCTTAGATGCGTATAGGTCCTGATTAGCACAGTGTAAAGATGTCACTCGAGTCGCCGGCTGCTCTGGTCTGTGCTGAGTAGTCTTTTGTAGAATCCACCCACTCTCAACAAAAAACGACAAAAACTATTTCAAATAAACTTGTCAAATGAATAAATAATATCACAGAAAGCTACTAGTAGCCAGCTAGTGCGTAAGTAGGTGCAATAAATACCAGTACTGGCACAAATATCTTATTTACTGGCACAAATATCTTATTTGTGCCAGTGGGCCCAGCTGAAAGTTTCTAGAAACTTACCATATCTTCACAAATATCTTCACCAACTCTCTCATGTGCGCCACAATTTCTGGGCATCACATTAAATATTGACAAAATAAAAATGTAGAATGCGAGCGTCCGCGTGTAACGGAGCGACGTCGGGACGCGAAGGAGCCATTCCATTTTCAAACGTTTCCCGTTCCCGCCAATAAATATCTTATCGAGTTACAATGAGGGCTAACGTTGCGCCTTGGGACCGCTCTACGGCACAAAATTTACCGCCTGACGTATGTTAGGGTTAATACTGACAGTGTGTTCTGTAGTGGCCAGTTTTGGGACATTTGGAACAATTTTATAATCAAGATTACTGTCAATTGCTTCTATGAGGATCAAATAATTTTATCTTATAGAGTTACAACTTGCAAATCAGAGCTAAAGTAAGGCCTTGGCACCGCTTCACGGCACAAAATTTACCGCCTGACGTACGTTAGGGTTAATACTGGCAGTGTGTTCTGTACTGGCCAGTTTTGGGACATTTGGAATAGTTCGATTACAGTCAATTGATCCCATAAAGATCAAATAATTATATCTTATAGAGTTACAGCTTTGAAATCAGATCTAACGTGACGCCGTGGGATCGCTCTACAGCTTAAAATATTTCGTCTGACGTATGTTAGGGTTAATACTGGTACAGTCTTTTCTGTAGTAGCCAGTTTTAGGACATTTGGAAGAGTTTGATAATTAATATTGCAGTCGATTGATTCTATAAAGATCAAATAATTATATCTTATAGAGTAACAGTTTAGAAACAGCTCGCGTAACGTCGTAGGAGCGCTCTACAGCACAAAATTTAGCACGTAACGTATGTTAGGGTATACACTGGTGCCACTACTGATACAGTGTTTTCTGTGGCCAGTAGAAGAAGAAGAAGAAAAGAATAGAATCTTTGAGGATGCCGGCTAACGAGGCGCCCTGGGACTGCTCTACTACAGCACAAAATGTACAGCCTGATTTAGGTTCAATTAGTAGTGGCCAATTTTGGCACATTTGAAACAGTTTATAAATAATTATTTAGCAAATTGCTGAATCCAAAGCGCCAACACACACCATTAACCAAGCAACACCATTTTTGATATAGTTTTACAATAAAACTTCGTCTTTTTATTTTGAAAAACATTGATAAAGTAGACCAGAAAAGCAGTTGTGTATACAAAATAAAGAAAGGCGCAATTTACGGAAGGTAGGTAACATACTTACCTACATAACGCAGCATTGTCGTTCAATATATGAAATCATTGCTTTGGCTTAAATATCAAGCGGTTCCATGGTGTAATGGTGAGCACTCTGGACTTTGAATCCAGCGATCCGAGTTCAAATCTCGGTGGAACCTGACTTTTTGTAATTAATATAGCTATTTTAATACAAATATAATTTATTAAAAACATAAACCCGTCTGTGATTAGTTTTAAGTAAAATATTCGCGTTTAAAACCCGCCGTTTCAGTATATGAAATGGTAATATAGCCAGTGTCAATAGAGCTGCCAAAACGAATCTTACTACTCTTCAAACACTTTTGGGCTGTAGCCCGTGAAAAAAAAAAATTAATAGGCTACATTTAAATACATAGTTTCAAAAATAATTACTGTCTTTGAGGCAGTAGAGTAAAAGTAAATAATAAAATCTTCTTCTTCTTCTTTTTCATCGAATCGATGGTAACAGTTACAACCTCGCTGACCAATATTTTGCTACTGAAATGCCCCTGGGGCTCGCCTCTAGTAGGTCCTGAAGTGTGCAGGGGTTCGGGCAGTTGGGGCAGACCAGTGGGCGGTCCATTGATTGAACGACCCCGCAGTCGCATCTATCGCCAGTCGAAAAACCCCACTTTTCCATGTTTTCTTGACATCGCCCAACACCAGCCCGGAGTCGGTTCAGCGACTTCCAGGCTGCCCAGGAGAGGTTGCCACCAGGTGGTAGCTTTTCAGCTGGAGGCACATGAGACGCGTCGGGGTGTACGAAGGGAGCCTCCCCGAGAGGCGTATCGATACTTTATACGCCCGGCGCACCCTGGGCAACAGTCTGCGGACGGCAAGTCGGTTACGCAGACTGGCCGATCCTTTCACCACCATGGTAACAAAAAATAATAAATGTAATAAGGAAATTGAATGAAGGTTATACAACCAGTTTCATGGTGCAATAGTTTTGATTTTGGCCAAAAATTCAGGTTCCACCGAGATTTGAACTCGGATCGCTGGATTCAAAGTCCAGAGTGCTAACCATTACACCATGGAACCGGTTGATAGCCGTAGTAAATTGATTTTACTCTTTTTTTTTTACTCGGACTAACACTTGTATAAATAAAGATTTTGGTATATACGCAAGCATGATATCAATATATTTTGATTTAAGTATTATAATAATTAGGTATGAACAATTAATTAAAAAGAGATAATTAACTACAATTAACAACCGGTTCCATGGTGTAATGGTTAGCACTCTGGACTCTGAATCCAGCGATCCGAGTTCAAATCTCGGTGGAACCTGAATTTTTGGTTTCATCGATGTTGCCATATAATTCAACACAGAAATAGAAAGAGTATCGCGATTTCACGATAAATAAACTTAGACACATTATACAAGGTTTAAAAAAAATGCTGCAAATATTTTAAAGGGTGAATCAGGCCATGAAACTGAACAACTTTCTCCAAGAAATGTAGGTCGAAATATGAGAATAATGAAACGAAATAGAAAAATTAAACAGGTAGCAGAAAATAAAACTACCATAAGTTGGTAGGGAGTAGGTAAGTTTAAGGGATCAACTTAAAGCAGTTTTTCATACAGTTTGTAACATAGACCAGATTATGTTGATCCGTTAGAGGGTTAAGTTGATGTGCTGCGCTACGTCCTGCGAAAGTGATTTTTGATGCTCTTTCTCAAAGTAACAAAAATAACAAAACTTCTTAAACAAAGCGAAAACAGGACATATATTCCTAAAGCAGGACAAAAACCCCGCAACAAGTATGTCAAAAAAGATAGATTTAAGGGCGGGTTCTGACAACCACTCGGTCCCACTGAGACTGTCATCGTTTGATGTATGAACCTCGATAGCCAAACCTCAAAGTAGTAATCGTCATTTAACAGGGCCACACCTGTATGAATTAACTGATTAGGTTAATTAAAAAAAGTAACTCTTTCGCTACTACAGCGCCTTGGGAGTCGCGTGGTTCGTGGATTAAAAATCTATGTAGGGCCCGGTTGCACGATGACTAATCGGGGTTTTAATCTGCAGTTTGTTGTTTTGTGTACAACATTCTATATCAATAAAAATATGATTACGTTTTACGGCATTGCATTGCATTTTATTTCAATTAATGGTTTATACTACTCTACTACTTTCCTCTTAATTATACATTATAAAAGTTAAAAAAAATATCAGACGTGGCGATAGCGACCGTATTCTTACGGCCGTTAACGCTCTGCCTACCCCGCAAGGTATAAAGGCGTGATATATGTATGTATGTATGTATAAAAGTTTAAATGCTTATCTATACTTATCTATACTAACTTTCCCCTTCTTATCGTGTGAAACGACCCGATGAACCCTGATGTCAAGTACTTATTTTGTGTGCCTAAAGATGAGTAGCGTTGCTCCACCGACAAGAGCATGGCTCTTAAATAAAGAAGAATATGAGTATTGACTCAAAAATATTGCAGGTATAGAATCTGAAATGTTTTAAGGGGATGATTTTCTGTAGAGGTCATCATGATTAGTCAAAACTAGAAAAAAATTGGGACCACGTATACAAATTTACTGAATTTAGTTCTGAAGACTCAAATTGACTCAAGTTATTCTTTTCATAGACTGAATCAAGTTTTTACAGCCCTTGTTTTGCGTAAACCCTATGGTAATCCCCGGTTAGCCGTATTAGTGGAGTCGGCCCACCAACCCTTTCCTATCAAGATGTTATCGGCAACACCATTACCTGTGAATTATTATTTCTGATTAATATATTGCTGGTCCTAAGGGAGTAGCGTGAATGGTAGGCGGGTTTGTAGTGTCGTAGACGAGTTTTTTTATACGACCTATAAGTTGTAAAAGAGTGGACTGTCCACACATTATAATTACCTACTTATCAACCAAACCCATAGATGTAACCCAAAAGTTTATTTTAATTTTGAAAAATAAGACCTGTTGTTCAACAAAAATTACTCATCTATAGAGGGTGTAAGAGACAGTGTAACGAAAACTTTGCAGGCGTGATCAGACCGTGAAATTGAACAACTTTTTCTATGGGGGCTATGTTGGGAAACATAAAAAAATTTGCGACCTTCGATACAAAATTCCCGATCTGCTGACTGACTTTGTATGGAAACTCGAAAACAATTTTTCGTTACCCAACATAACTCCCATGGAAAAAGTTGTGGGTATTTAGTTTCATGGTCTGATCACGCCTGCAAAGTTTTCGTTACACCGTCTCTTACACCCTGTATAAAAGAGCTCGTCACAGCGGCTCCTGTAAAACATTTTTTATCAAAAATTCTTAGCCATGTTTTAATGTTTGTATTAGGTACATAAGTTATTTTACTTGATAGGTATCTATTAGCACGTAAACGACGCTTCACAGAAAAACATGGTAAAAAAAATGTAAATTTGCAAATCATCAAAAGTAACGAACATGTAGGTCATCACGAACATTAATCAAATAATTTACTACCCTTCTACAAAATGTGTGTCCAATGCCAACTTGGAATCCCATAACGCAATCCCAGGACGACATAAGTTCGGACTACGCCTAAAAACCAGCCCTAAAACCTGTCAGATGTCAATAAGCACTCTTTTAATCTAGCACGCCCGAAAGAGTCGTGAGGTGTGGTGTGGTTGGTCCCTAAGGGTCAAACATTCGAATTCGCGAAACGGTAAAGTGGTAATGTAGTATAGACCTAAGGTTTAATAATAGTGATAGACGTCTTAATAATAATAGTGAAGAGAAGGAGTACATAGGTATAGGTATTCCTTCTTCTATTCATAGAGTAAAATAATTGAGTATTATCATTTCATACCATTCTATAAAAAGTTTGGAACTCTATCAAGGGCCTATAAGTACATTACATACACATACCTACACAAATCATGTCTATATCCCTGGCGGGGTAGGCAGAGCGTAAACGATCGTAATATTACGGTATTTATCGCCACGTCTATAAATAAGAACGTAGAAGTGAATCAAATATAATATAAACATTTTTATTCATGCTGTACTTCTGTTTATCTGCCTATATCTACTAATAATTTATGGATACTACTTGAGCAAATTCCAAGAAAAAAGTATATGCAAATTCTAATACTCCACTACAACGGGATGTAAAATAACTACGCAAGAAACTGAATAAAAAGATACCAGCAAAAATATCCCGAGGTTCCACCGAGATTTGAACTCGGATCGCTGGATTCAAAGTCCAGAGTGCTAACCATTACACCATGGAACCGGTATTTCGGTGATTGCTAGCGCGCGAATTTAGCGACCGCTATCTGCGCGCGCTGACGTCAGTGACCTGATGACGACGGTATTTACTGCGTATGCGCATAATAAAACTGTTTATTGACGATAAGTTGGTATCGATACAATTTATTATTTTTCTTTGCATAATTTATCAGTTATATTTAAAATGTAGACTTATAAAAGTGAATTATAATTTTTATAATTTAATAGTTACTACGACGATTTTACGATAGTTTTTAATTTAATCAATATATAGATGTTTTTGCTCTACCTTATTGTAGCTACCTATGTAAATTTGAAAAATGAAGTAACTTTGTACTCAAATATAGGTACCTACAGTCTAAATAGTTAGGTATATAAAAATATTTTTGTTATGAGTTAGATATATAGTAATTATACCAAAAAAGTTAAATTTTTAATTAGTTTAAATTTTTTATTATAATAATGTTTTTCATAGTTTGATTAAGTTTATTGTAACTGTTTTGTATTCTCTTGTGTTTTTTATTTTATATTTATAATAATTTGGCAGTTATCTGTTTAATGATACAGGAATACCTATATATTCCTAGCTTAGGGAATAGTTTGCCGTCATAGCTATTTTTGTATGATTTTATTTATTACTAATTAATTTAATTAAATAAGGAATTTTCGTATCGTAACGTTATCGCAGTTATTTTTTTAATTCGCAGAAATCGCAAATGCACACGCGTTCAACATTAGTTACGCTTACGCGACAAAGCGTCACAGTTCTTACCAGTTGTTTACACATTCGGTAGCAAATATTATGATCATTCTCAGTAATAAAAACAATTTTCTTACATTTCATTCATATAATACGCAAATCAACCAGCAGATTGACAATCCTAAGGCGGAGTTGCCTACTCTAGTGAAAAAATATCTAACCTAGAGATAAGCAAATTCCCTATAATTTAGGGCAATACTCGTACATCCCGAATTGGTCTACAGCTTGCCTAGATAAACGACATTCATATTCCAAATGGACAGTTTTCAGCTAATCAAGACCGCGTTACTGTACATGCGATTACACAAGTGATATGATAACAAAAAATCGAGATATAGTAGAATATAATACAATGGCGGCTTAAGGCTGGTTTACACAGGGTCAGTCGACAAGTCAGTCACGGCGCCACTTGTACTGTTTACATGAAGTAAGTAGAAGTGGTGCATTTTTCACGGTGAGCACACGTGTTTGAAGTCAGTGGGAAAAATGAATTCGTGAAAACAACTGAAACCGAAATTTAATTATTTGTAGAAAAATTTATCAAGTTTGCTGTTGAATGAGTTAATAGAGATGGTAGAAAGTGAGAACTAAAATTCATTTTTATCATTTTTATTGCAGCGAAAATAACGTGGTCACTCTACAACGCAGCGTCAGTGACTGACCACGCACTGACTTGTCTGTTTACACGGGGTTTGTTTGGCTGGCGCGGGGGTGCGCGGGTGGCGGGGGGCGCCGACTGACTTCAAAATATTCGCGGCCGAATTTTCAAGTCAGCGCTGACTTCAAGACGCTGTACTGACTTCAAATCAATTTACACAGGGTTTTTTTCGGGTCAGCACTGACTTGCCTCGAATTTGAAGTCAGTTACTGACCCTGTGTAAATCTGCCTTTAGAATAACATGACACTATTTCTTTTCGCGGGATTCATGTACAACTGTAGGCGACAGACTGGCAACCTAAAAGTGTGACACGACACGAATCATCTGTGGCCAATGCAACGAAACTACAGGCTACAATTCTACAGGTGAAATTCGATGTTCATTGCGTAGTCGGTTGGACATTATACAACCAGGATTTTTGACCGCTACGCAATGTACATCGAATTTCACCTGTAGAACTGTAGCCTGTAGTTTCGAAAAACGAGGCACTGATAGGACCCGCAATATTTGTCAGACGTGGCAATACCGGCCGTATTTTTATGGTCATTAACGCTCTGTCTACCCCACAAGGATTGAATGTGTAATGTATATGCGTGTATGTAGTGGTAAACAATATTTTCTTTTTTAACTTCTATACAAAATTCGACTCGACACTGCTCACTATGTAGGTATAGGAATTCGAAAAAACGTTTGCGGCCCAACCCAACATAGGATATCAAAAGTTGTTCAGTTTCATGATTTTAATTACGCCTGTAAAGTTTTCGGTATGCCGCCCTTTGCAGGTTTCACATACATCCTTTATATTTCTACGTTTTAGTTTTTTTTATCTTTTTGTAAGTAGTAAAATGGTTATCTACCTATTTGTTTAGATTAGATCATTCGCTCTTTCTCGAATTTGCTGTATCGTAATCTACGTTATCATGTAAATTGGTAGTCTAAAGCAAAACACTTATAAGTCCTAAGAGTGCGTCAACTGTATGTTATGAGAGTGGTAGTGGCAATGCATAAAACAGTACTTAGCTTTCCCGAGTACGATAAACTCCTAGAGCGGCGAGTTTTTCGAGTCAAGGTTCCGGCTGTTCGGACCACCTTTGCCAAGCGTTTTTCACGATATTTATCACCCTATTTATTTAACATGGTTTGCAGGATGCACCCACATATCAAAACATCAACCACGCGCGACTCTAAACGTACAATTGAGAAGTGGCTTCTTAGTCTCAATTATGCCAATACTGAAGAACTACTACTTAGTCACACGCATACACAAACACACACACATACACACACACACACACACACACACACACACACACATAGATCGCAGTTATAGCCTTTCCATTGTTTTATTTTTATTTCTTTTAGAATTTTTGTAAAATAAAAATAAATTAGTACATAACCTATCTATAAATAATAAGCTTTGTGTCCGAGTGCAAATCCAAATGTAAATTCTATCTAGGCCCCTGCGATACAAGCTTTGCTTAGTGCAGGGACCGCTGTGTCACACAAAATCATCATATCTTGTTCCATTGGTTTTTTGTTAAGCTCTGTATTACTTATTAAGTCGTTTTTGGTAATAAAAATTTCTTATTCTTATGCTTATTCTTATTCTTATTCTTATAAATCCACTTATTATATATCTGAAGGAAATTTCCTACTAATAGGTGTAGCCGGCCGGCTTATAATAGCATCACTCCATTTCTACCGTGGGTGTCGTAAAAAGCGAATAGGAATGAATTCATGGAATAGGCAGCCGCTTTCTCTATGAATATGTTCAATATCTTGCACTGCGCTCGCCAGTCCGCCTGTCAAGCTGGTGAATATGGCAAATGCCCCTATTTTAGGGGAGGCCCACGTCCAGCAGTGGACTTTTGTGGCTGTAAAAGTAGTAGTAGGTGTAGTGGCATTCTGTCGGCTCTATATATGTTTTTATTGTATAGGACACTTCCGATCGAATACCGAAGCCGATCTCTTTGTCAACATCAAAGAATACCCAGGTTAAGGTCCCGTTCAAACCTGAGGGGTATCCGGATGGGATACTACAGTAGATTCAGTCCTATCCATTCTTCCCAGAACAACTCCTAAGCCCAATCTCGCCCAAAGGGCGCGATCGGGCTGGTTGTTTGAACAACCATCCAATTATTTCCGGGTGATCCCTCGCTCCCCACCAAGCGGTTCGGCGTAGATTGATGGCCCTGGGGCCGAAATCATAGAGTCCATCACAAAAAAAAGAGAAAATAGCTTTCTGTATTCACCAGTACAGTATCAAACCATTTCACGAGCAATTTAATTGGTGGTTAGTGTGTGACATCAAATATAGGGTACGGTGCAGAACGGCCGAGCATTTCCTACCCATTTACCTAATAACTACTAACAAGCACTGTAGGGTAGCCATAATTACAAGGGAATTAGAAAAAACAAAGGAACAAAAAAAATTAAAATTATAATTGGCAATGGTTGGAACATGATCTATGGACGGAAGGTGCAAACTAGCGAAACAGCGCTGGAATGGCTCGTAACAGGTGGGTTAACGGGTAACGGCTTCTAAATGCTTCTGCAGCAGTGGAAAGTCAGTGGTCCCAAAGTCGCGATCTGTGGGAGGCGTCTAGGATAAGCTAATTTTCATACAGGAGACACAATTTCTGTTGATGATAAGATAATAAACATTTTAAGTACTGACATTTTTTTAAACCCGAGTAAGACTAAGTCCCTAATAAGAATAACAACATCCTTTCAGTGTAAGTAGATTTGGATGCCAAATTCTAAATCTTTTAGTTCCTCTGCTCTTTTTGACTCGTGTCTAATCAAAGGGCGAACAAGAAAATTATCATGAAGTCAACAATTCTATAGTCGGTACGTATAAACGATTAGATTACTGTATCAATGACCTGGACCTTCAAATTAAGTACTCTGCACTTAAAAACACTCGTGTCTTATCTGTTATTCTCGTAATGAGATATGACGTTCATACATTGAGTTTGTCTAGTTTCATTTTATTGACTGGTCGCTAGTAAGAACTTCATTATCATAACATAATCATGATCAAAAGTCGTGAATTGTCAGGAATAACAGCTACGAATTATTTGTCAGAGGAGGCGATAGCGGCTATATTTTTACAGCCGTAAAACGCTCTGCCTACGCCACTGAGATAAAGGTATGTTGTGTGTACCTACCTACATAGGCACCTATGCTAGGTAGGTATGGTGTAACAATTTTAGTTACATATTACTTACATAAAAGTAATATACAAAGTGTGTATTATTACCTAATGATAACTGACTTTGCTCTACCAACGCAGTCTACACTATCCTTACAATTATCTCCAACAAACGTCTATAATAATAAGCGTCCAAAACTACCATGTAAGTTTGGTCACCCTAACCTGTCATATTCGGCAGTTACCTTCACTTCATGTAATTATTGTGAATGTGTTAACTAGGAGGGTTAAATTGGTCCCTGTCACGTAATGTCTTAATCCTTGAAACTGGGGCCAACCCGGGAGTCGAACTGTCGTTTTGAATTTTTATCTAACTAGGCGCATCGCACACTTGACGCACGACGGAGCGCTAAAACATCGCAGCGGTTTGTCAGATCCATAGGTACTTGAAATGTCAATCCCCATACAAACCGATCAACCGCTGTTGACGCAGCGCTATCGCAGTGTCATCCGTCGAGTGCGGTTTTAGTATGGGGAGTGACAATTTTTGCGCTCCGTCGTGCGTCAAGTGTGACCCAAGCTTGCCCCGTGTGATGCCGGCTTAAAATAGCATCACCCCAAATCTATCCGTGGGTAAGATAAGATATGATAGAATACATTACACAGAAAGAAACAATACTTATAACTATATGCAAATTTTTTGGAATATCAAGTAGTGTTTGATCAAAACACCAAGGTGTTCTAAAAAAGTAATCTTGTGGACAATGGGCTTGATGACTGGCAGGCAGGTCAAATGGGCCACTTTTTAAAACGATATTTTGTATGAAAATACGAAGAGATGATGTCATGTGTCTCTAGTTTCGCTGGCGTCAAAACACTTACTTTTATATTATTTTTCTGTTTATTAATTCAAACTTTGAATACGTTTCGAAAAATAGAGTATGAAGTATTTTTGGACTATAGTTTAAGCGTACTATTTTTGTATTTTATTAATGACCTAGTCATCTAGTGAATTTCTACAAAATAGTAAACATTCGGAGGTCATATTTTGACGATGTTGTGATGGATGATGCTTTTATACTTTACTCTGCCTATTTATTTAAAGCAATTAAGCTTTATATTAGGTAGATGTGATTGAAATCTTCTAGAAGTGTGACTTGACATATCAAGTTAAAGTCAGACATCTTTCTTATCCTACCAAAGTAGATAGATAACACCTATCGCTTGTGTTTTAACCATGTCTCCATTCGCGTTTGAAAAATATTAGAATCGTAAAAGGTTTTTCCAGTCACCGAAATCACACTTCTAAAACTGGGCACATATTTTTGAATCGGTAGAAATTCGCTTTGGCATGCGACGACGAGCTTATGTCACAATTGTATATGTGATTTCTCGCGTTCTACTACACAAATCTTGCACAAAACGTCTCTGCATTGACATTGATTAGTATAACATTGATGTGAGTGGTTACACAACTCATCATATTCTGGTGTATGCGCTGAGTATATAGGATTTCTACTACATCAAAAATATACCTCCAGGAGCTCAATTTCTGAAACGTTCGTTTTTGTTGCATTCGAAAATCTGCTACTTATTAAGCTTGTATCATACGTTCTACTTTACTTATCGATTCTCACATACCCTAGTAAATTCACACATACCCTTGACTATAAAAAAATAGAGTAGTAGAAATTTGAAAAGTTGTGAAACGGCCAGTCTTGCCGACTTCCGCGCTTCATTCCGACGTTTCAGAAATTAAGCTCCTGTACAGTTTAAGATAGGCATGAAAATATGTTTGCATAATGACACACATATTGTGTAAATTTTACAATACAGATAAGATACGGAGACATAGATAGGTATTACGTGCCAAAAATCCCATTGAGTCATTGAAGACATTGACTCATAATTTCTTAGTAAACTTTCAATGAATATGTTTTGGTTCTGGTGAAAAGATTAAAGATAGTTTGGCTGACTTCCAAGATCATTGGGTTTTCAGGGAATTTCATTTGTTTTGAACTCTTTTCAGAAGTGATAAAATAAATTTTATCGAGCGTCAGTGGACAAGTGGCTCAGACAACGGTCTTACAATCGTGAGAGCCGAGTTCGATTCCCGCCATGTAGCAATGTGTTTCTTCTACTCACGTACATTTACCGACTGCTCTTACGGTGAAGGACAAATATCGTGATGAAATCCACAATCAAATAAAATTTGAATTCAGATATGAAAATGTGACTTAACCTAGGATTCAGGCCTAACCTTCGGGTTGCAAAGGTCAGATGGCAGTCGCTCTGTGTAAAAACTTGGTTCCTCGTCAAATCCCCTAAGTAAAGGTAGCCGACCCCGACCCCGACAGAGAACGGGAGAATGATGATGAAAATAAATGTAATGAGGCAGAATTGAATTCGGTAAAATATTACTAGTTAACAATACAGAAAACCGTTATTTTACGGTAGTTAACGCTTTGCCTATCCCGCCAGGGATATACAGGGTGTAGAAAAATTGGCTGCAAATATTTTAAGGGGTGAACCAGTTTAATGAGATGATTCACCCCTTAAAATATTTGCAGCAAATTTTTTTACACCCTGTATAGGCGTGATTTGAGTGTATTTTTATAGATAAAGCATTGTCTGTTATTACATTACATATCTCAATAAAATATCCAAGTAAAGTACATGCAAAATTGTAATACCTAATACCTACCTAATGGTTAATAATAAAAAAATATCAAAAGCTACACCGCTGTGTACATAATTACAACGTTACGTCGAACGATGAAGTTATTTTTAACCGTATCAATAAAAACAATATATGTTTGCAAAAACTAGCATAGTTAAGTACCTACCTAGATCTAGATAATAATAATAAGCTGTGGCATGCGCAGACGCAGCACTGATGAATGATCAAGTGGAGCTCTGACCGGCATCATTATTTCGGGGAATAACATTTGAGGAGGTCGATTTTTGGCAATCGCCAACTAACGATCACCTTAATAGTCACAGTTTTATGCCGAGCGTGGTTTTCTATGGTAAGGTAATGATGGCGTACAAAAACTTTTAAATTACTTTATGCATGTGTACGGAAACAAAAATATCGACTTGTAAGAAAAATGTATTTACTACATCAGAATTAGAAAGCTTTAAGCCATATTATTTTGTCTTGCTAAGTGATTGTGTTGATCGAAATATTTGTATAAGGTGCGAATTTGGGGTAAAATAGGTAGGTAGTAGAGTAATAGAGGAAAAAACCAACAAATAAGCAACGAATGAAAATATTTATTTACAACTCACAAAAAGCGGCACACGGATAATCATTACACAGAAAATAATGATCAATTGAATGTTCATCCAAAGTTTTTAAGAATTTGACAATATACTTAACAAATACTTAACAACACCTAAGTATCCCATCGCCGTTGAAACAGAGACGGTATAAAAGCTCCAACACTGCAGTTCGTTAGGTCGTTCCTCGACCGAAAAACCCACACAATAAGAATACAAAACACCGGTCACTAAAACTGACCCAGTGATCAGCACTTTTAGAACAATTTTGTTCGTAAGTTAAACACAAAGTCCAATTTGCATCCGTTTCAACGCATCACGAAGGAAAAAATTGACTCGATAACGTCATCAAGGTCTTTGCTGAATGGAGACAGCTGGGCTTCATAAGTTGGTGCTGATTTGTCCTTTCCGTCCACTATGAGATGGCAGCCAGGTCCGCACATTTGGACATTGTCGCCCTTCCACCGTTTCTTGATGGTGACGATTCCATTTCCACCAACCAGGTTGATCGTTCCGTAGTTGTCAACGACCTCGACGCGGCAGTCGTTGCCTATGACTTCTATGTCCCCGTGGTTGGAAGTCACTCTGACTATACACCCGTTTCCAACCACCTTTAGCCGCGCGTAGTTCTGTTCCATAGTCACTTTCTTCTTGTTGCCTATGACCGAGTACTTCTTCATTTTTAACTGATTTTGATCACTTTTTTAATAAAGAAATTAGGAATTTTGATACAGTTTTCAAGGTTTGGCTTTCGGATTTCTCTCGTAACTTTTACTGCATGAATTTCACGTTTTCAGTGGCGCTCGCTCAAGGTTTGGCTTTCGACTGGTTTATGAATCCACGCGTTCGCTTTATATAAGTCACAAGCGGCGCACGCGTCGCTATTATACGATAGGAAGTCCCCTACAGTACGAGGCAATGCGTCATCTTCTGTTATACGGAACGTCGATGTTTTGGCTATCGATGCTTTTTAAAGTATTTCCCCTAGCAGGTAAAAGGTTTGTTTATTGTTTGAAGTTTGTTTGTTTTGATGTTAAAACCGTTAGGATTAGATATTTGTTTTTATTTGTAATAAGGAAATGATAAAGCAAATAAAATAGGTTCTTCCCTAGATATACCTAGTGAATACACGCTGAATTTAAAATAATGAGCCAAAAAAATAAGACCTTATTTTTATAAATAACACAAAAAGGTGTATTTATAATTGTATGGTATTTTATGAGAAAGCAATGCCCAACTTGCCGGTTACGAATTTTCAATTAAAAAATTAATAAACTACAATAAATTTTAATCAAAAATTTCAAGTTCGGACCTGTAATGACCACCGATTTTCCGACCCCTGATTACTACATAACGTAGGTAGGTACACTACATACATATAATGTGTATATGGAATGGTGCACTGAAAACTTTGCAGACCATAAAACTGAAAAACTTTTAGTATGGAGTTGCATGTTGGGAAATGTATTTTCTTTTTTTTTAATTCCTCTAGATATTCAGTCAGTCACCTGATTGGGGAATTGGTATTGGAGGTCAAAATTGTTGTTCTCATTACCATAATATCCCGGTAATAGCTTTGGTAATGGGACATTAACTTCTTTTATTTGATTGAAAAGTCGTCTAACAAACATCAAGCAAAATAACTGCAAACAAACATGTAGACATGGTCATTATCAACCATACAACAATATTATAAAAACATAACTCTACTTCGTGGTCAATTATTCACATAAGTACAGGATACAGCAATGCTAAAAGAGGGTTATTATGGCACTTGGATAAGAATAATCTTTTAGATTGTTGTGATTTCAGTTGTCAACCTAAATGCCCTACGGTGCTGACGTCACAACCATAGGGACTTTACTGAAACGATCTCCATAAGATAAGATAACAATATTATAATTTATTCGTGATATTTGACATTTACGGTCGATACGGATAATTAAGCTACCTAGGTATAAGATAGTAGGTACTTTAAAATGGTTTAAAATTGTATCATACCTATGTTTAATCTTAAGAAGAGCTTCTGCTAGATAGAACTCTTCCTACATTAAAATTGCTAGTAAAATACATACATATACATATAGAGGGTGTTTGGAAAATTGATGGATTCTTTTCAAGGGATGAACCAGCTCATGAAACTGAACAACTTTCCCCAAGGAACATGGGTTTCATTTTTTTTTCATATTTCGACCTATGTTCCATGGGAAAAGTTGTTCAGTTTCATAAACTGGTTCATCTCTTGAAAGGAAAGCATCAATCTTCCAAACACCCTGTATATAGAAACATACACATAATATCACGTAAGGACGTAGGCATAGCGTAAAAATTAAATATAAGACATAACTTTATTTGCGAATTGTGACCGATGCCAAAACCTTAGAACGGGCTGATTATAGTATGGAACAGCTTTCCCCAAGAAGCCTAGGTCGAAATATTAAAAAGAAATTTGAACTTGCCATACAAATTGACAAAGTCGGTTGGTAACTAGGTAATTTTTGTATGGGAGGTGCAAACATCTTTTCATATTTCGACCTATGTGGGGAAAGTTGTTATTACCAGTCTGTCTTGAGCTTTCAATATCGGTCACTAGATTTCACTATAGCAACTAGGTGTATAATTCGTCTATCAAGAATGTAGAGTTCCATAATAAATTAGCTAGGTACTTAAATATGTGGTTTATGACAATGTCAATAACAGGATATAAAATATTGTTTCATCGTTGGTTTCATCGTGGTTTCATGACTTTGGAATATCCCAAGGTACCCTGACATTTTACTAGTAAGTATGTCAAAGTAAGAAACAATTGACGTCATAATTAATATATATCCCGTTTAAAGAAAAGATCTGTAAATAAACCGATTGTCATGCTTTCTCTCTTACATATACCAGGCGTTCATACTTTCTCCCTCACACTTAGGTAACCACCGCCATTTACAGACCGTTTCTTCATCTGATGTGATTACAAAGTAACATTAAAGCTCTACAATGGATAAGTATGTAGATTAATGAAATCGCTAGCACATCAAACTAACCATTTGAGAGACTAACTTATACTGGTTTTTCATACAAATACTAAGCAGAACCAATACGAGTTGATCTCTTAAATGGTTCGAATGATTTTCTGGCGATAGTACGTCAATAAGACGCAAAATGGTTCTTATCGCGTTCTCATTCACAGATTCTTATTGTAGCAATCGATTCTATAGACGCAGTTTTATCACTCAAAGGTTACATATGTGTACATCTCCTATACAATCACGCCTCTCTTCCGGAGAGGTAGGCAGAGACAACTTCCCCTCCACTTGCTACGATCTTGACACACCTCTTTCGCTTCATCAACATTCATCAACCTTTTTATACTGCTCAATTTAGGGAACTACTCGTGATTGACCTGACCTTTCGCAAAACGAAGAATAATCAGGTAAATATTATGAATCGAGGTAGGTAGGTACATATTACACATTATGAAATGTTTTTTTCCTTACAAAATCAAGATCGACATACAATACAAGGGACTTTACCGAAACTCCACAAAGAATGTCATTCTTTTAATTACTCTGTTTTCCGGAAAATTTTGGTTTTTCTTTTGTGTTCAAATACATACATTTATTTATTACATTACAATTGTAATTAGTGTTCACTTTTGAGGGGGAAAAAAGAAGTGCTCAGATAATGTACAATTAGCTGATCACAACACAACACTCACAACAAGGCCACTTAATTTAAGCTAAGGGATCAAACTAAACTGGTTACACTTGTCTTTGTATGAAAATCCACTATAAGTTGGTCCCTTATAAATGGTTTATCTGCTCCACGACATATGTCTCCTTTAATTGTGGGACTATAGCCATACTCACCATGCTTGGAAGGCGGATTGGCGAGCGCAGTGCAAGGTGCTTTAGGTATGCACAAGGAACGCAGCTGCCCATTCCCTGGATTCATCTCCCGGTCTCCTTTTACGACACCCTCGGGTATAAACGGAGTGATGCCATTCTGAGCTGGCATCATGAGCCGTGTGTCGATATATCGCGAAATCGTGTGTAAATTATAATTTTATTCAACTCTTGTAATTTATTGATTCTTTAGGCAGAACTGGTTTGGTTCTAAGAACAGGTTTTCTTTGAGTGAGATTGAGAGCGACTTTATTCTAAATTTTTTGTACACGCGTGGTCTAATTTTAGATTTGAATCGAGTTCGTCGCTCTTTTTTGTAAAATATTGGACATAGACAAGTTTAGGGATCATGCAATAACGATGCAGGATCAGAAGCTAGAATCAGGTAGGATCTACTTAGAACGAAATTCGCAAAAGTAGGTTTCATTACACCTCTTTTATTAACCTTTTGCTGGCTATTCATTATCAAAATGGTGTTGACATTAATGTGGCATTCAAAGAAATATAATAAAAAAGTAAACTTTAATGGCTATGACTAAAGATATTTTCAGGAAAAGTTACCAGTGCTGTTAATTTTTTAATATAAAAAGAAAGAATACCTACTCACATGTTTGCCTACTTACGAGATTATCCACAATTGCTTGCTTTTTATATAGTTTCTAAACAAAAATAATAGATATACCTAGATAGGAACAAAATCTACCTACTATTTGCTTACGGTAGAGTCGGTTTGTACCGTAAAACAACCGTTTGTAGACGTACGGTATAATTATCATTTTCCTTATAAAATGCACCGGTCTTTCCTAGGCACTTCCTGACTTCCTTACATTACTAAGTTTTCTAATAAATAAAATTACTAAGAAGTGATCAATACCAATTCGATAACAAATCAAAACTCCACCAAAAATTTTCATCAATGTTGATTCATGTTACAATCACGAGGCGAAGTTATTATCAACTTTTTTAAACATTTTGCATAACCGTGGGAGAAGTTATGCTATCATATGAGTCACGGTCCAAACTCTTACAAAATTGATGTAAGGAATGAGGATCACGCCTTGAAGCGAACGGATGACTCATGTTTGGTCGAGCATCAGTGGCCAAGTGGTTAGGAGACCGGTCTTACAATCGTGAGACCCGAGTTCGATACCCGCCATGTACCAATTTGATTTTACTCACGTACCTACATTTATCGACTGCTCTTACGGTGAAGGAAAAATATCGTGATGAAAACCACATTGAAATTAAATTTGAATTCGGGTAATATTTGAATGTGACTTAAGCTAGGATTCGGGCCAGGTTAGCCTTCGGGTTGCAGAAGTCAGACGGCATTCGCTCTGTGTAAAAACTTGGGTCCACGTTAGGAAGGGAAGGTTAGGTAGCCGACCCCGACAGAGAACGTGATAAGGCAAGGATTATGATGACGGGTGACTTATGTTTGATTTGATACAGGTTTCTGTGCGTGCGAGCAAGTGTGAATGAGTATGACTTTGGACATTCATTGCGTATTTTTATCGTGGTTAGAACTGATTAGGTTGGTAGAGTAAGTAGTGTATGGAATATAGAGCTATGGTAATTCACTGTAGAAAATGGAAACGAGGCAGACTGGCGGTGATCCAGACAAACTCAATTCCAAGGTTATTATCACTTTAGTTAATTTATTATCTATTAGAGTCCAGATAGACTCTTGGGTAAAAATCACCTGGATCCTATCGTAAAAGGTTGTCGTTTGGCCACTTCCATACCTGATGATAGGTACGAAATGAAGATGAAACAACCTGAACTTTTTCTCGACGGTATTTCGGTGCCTGCTCATCGTTTTAGCTTAAATGCTGAGTAAGTATCTATTGTACCGTTGTTGATTAGACGTGGATTAGAAAAGGATACTCCAGAGCTGGTCGATATTTTTAGCGATTCTTCAGGAGTCTTTTAAAAGGCGACGGTGTGTCAGCAATAAAGTTTCAGTCCGAGTTTCCAAAACTAATCCTAAACCCAGTCCGAGCGTGATTGGCTGGTTGTTTGAACAACCAATCAATTATTTCCGAGTGAGCTAGCTCCGGCGTAGATGGCCCTGGGGCCAAAAAAACAATAACGTTTCTTTACAAAATCTCCCTTTTGCCTCTGTTTTAGTTGGTCGCAGTCATGTCGTAGTCAGAGAGTTCAGGTTGGTATACAAACTATTTAAATGCCCCACGGCGTTGAACGTGTAAACTGGTGTAACCAATTGAGTCATCACGGGAAAGCCTATGGAACGCGTATCCTAGTGTGTGAGCATTCCTTTAAATGCCTGTGGATTGTAAGGTAAACTAAGGTATATTAAGTTTACAAATTCTAAGTGCAAGTAAGTATTGTAGGCTACATGCTATCAAAGGAAAAGGTTCGTTTTTGATAGGTAGATGACAAAAAAAGTGTAACGTTGACGGCGGCCTAACATCTTGCTTGATAAAATGTGCACCATGTTCTAAGCAACATAAGTTTGTATTTTTATATGGTCCTGTAGAATCAATTCTTATCTCTCTTATACTATCTCTTGAACGCACTTATTGACTTTCCTGCATAAGATAACGTAACACAATTTGAATGAAAGTCTAAGAAAACATTGTGTTGTAATTCGAACTTCCTTCAAACAAGATAATAAACGGAACTAATTTAGATAACAGATACCTTCTTAGTATCTTCAATGAATGAATAACTTACAAGTATGAGTAACTTCTATTTGCATTCTTATCACTTTATCAATAAACTCTACATGCCCAAATATGGTTAACTTGGTGTTATCTTCAAGTAGTGATATGATTTAAGAGTTTTCGGTTCTTACGAAAAAATATTTAATCTTTGAACATTTCTTACAAACACATGTTTTATCAGAAATATTGTCATGTCATGACAGGTTGTTTTTGGCTTGATTTGAGTACCTACTCTTCTCTTTTCGTGTGGGACACCGAGTCGTCCAACGACCTACTTATCAGCAGCATATCCAAGTATCCAACTATTTTGCCAATACAGTACGAAAATCAGTATCAAAGTTATCGAACCAATAGTCTACGTGATAATCAAAGTTATTGAGTTGATCTAGGGAGAGTTGATCGAATGAGACAGTTTGATGCCATATATATGGGTAACCAGGACGTGCTCTTGATTATACCCATCTACTGCTATTTTCATAACTTGTAAAACTGAAAAGATGGTAAAATGTTACTAATGAAATTTTCATTCTTGTTGTACATGGAAAAAGTCCATTCTTGTTGTACAGTCAAGCTCAAGCTGAAGTCTGGTTAGACACCCAAACCGCCAATATAAGTCTTACGCGCGCGGCATAAGAACGTTCCAAAGTCAAAACTATCTTACCCAGTCTGAGCTTGACTGTACCGAAAAATGGACGAAATCCAATGACATTATTAAAAATTAAAAACGGTAAGTATGACAATAATACAAAATATATTTCCACAAAAGTGCAAAATACTAATATATTACTTAAACTATAATAAATTACGGAACAGCCCTTTCCTTAATTAAGGTTTGTACATTATTAATTATAACTTGTTCTTTTACCAGATTCAAAATGAGACAGATTTCCTGAAAATTATACTTATTGCATTTCAATACAAACCTGTCAAAACGAAATATATTTTTTATTTTATTATTAACACACAGCCTCCTCAATATGCTACTACATAATTTCATTAAATACACACGTACCTATATAAAAGATAAATGATAGAATATTCGAGATATTTTTAACTTACTATAATCTACAGAAAATATAAAATGAGAATTTTAAAGAGGTGAAAATAATGCCATACTAGATATAACGTTCATTATAATGTAATGGTATATTGTATTATAATATACTTACAACTGACTACCTATTAAAATTTGGCTCTATTGATATTTTGGCTGTACATTTATTTTGTATTAAGTTGATAAAACTTATATCACTGGATTAGACTGTAATTTTGACACAGACTCGGGCCAAGTAAGAATTTAAATTGACTTTTTTGTTACAAAGTTGATAGAAACAAAACATTTTTTCGAAGACGAATTTGAAGATTGTATACGGTTATGTCTGTCTGTTCTGTCGGTTTTTGTACTATTGTAAGATATTGTCAAAATATGAATAAAATAAACAAACTAGACCTGTATCATAATAGAAGTAATTCTGTGCGACAGAATAGGACAGAAAAATATAGAATAGCTTTCACTCATACATAAGCGCCACAAACAATTTTCAAAACTCGTGAGTATTTTGGTTAGAGAGAAAGGTGTTGATTCAGATCTAGTTTTTGTTTTAATACAATATGATATCGTCGACGATAGTGTTCGATAATTTTAAATGACATTTTGAGAAACTTCCATTTTAACTTAAACTCTCACTATAATGATCTATGATAATGGTACACCGTTTCTAAAAATTACCCTCATCTTGAAAGAAAAGTGAGATTCACTTCGGGTATTTCAATGACTTAATGCCGTTTCTTCTATTTATGTAAAGTGCGTTGTCCGATTGTCTTATTGGGAGCTGTCATTTTGAGAAAATTTATTTTACAAAATTTAGTATTTTTGAAGCAAATTTTAGTCCAAAAATGGCAGCAACCCGACATCAACTATAGTGACATTCATATGCCAGTTGAAGTGATTTATTCCGGGTATAGTGACTAGATGGAGCTTTTTTTGTTTGTCCAAAGTGCGCAGGCCGATCCTGTCTTCGAGGTAGATTGGTTGTCGGAACAGATCTATGACGGTTTCGTTGTTCGTGTCGTAGTAGCCGAATTGACTGGAACGAAAAGAGAAGATTGATGTAGAATTTGTTATTCAAATCAAATATACTTTATTGCACTGCAGAAAAATATACAGCAAAAGTAATACACACAAAGGCAAATTGGTACAATTGGCGACTTTATTGCTACCATAGAAATAACGTAGTTATTTAGATGTCTCTACTATATTCTTGTAACGCCAAGGAACTCTAATCTGAAACGTCTCTGCAATGACTGGTCTAACCGCAAACTAAAAAAAATTATTACTAGACGTTTTTATGGTCAAGGGTATGTGTGAATTTACTAGGGTATGTCGATAAATAAAGTAGAACGTGTGATATAATAAGTAGCGGATTTCCGCATGAAGGTAAACGAACGTTTCGGAAATTAAGCTCCTGATGCATTTTAAAAAGTATGTAGAAATTGATCTAGTGGCAACAAAAACAAATGACATGTTTTCTCTGTGTCATCTGTAACTTTAGTTACATGACCTGAAATCTGACTTGGGAACTCTGTGGAGTATACAGACGCACTATTAATATAACTAGTTGCTAAAAATAAAATTGTCAGGTTTTTTGTGTCAAACATGACGAATATAGAAATTTATGAGAAATCATCGGTGATTTGAACTGGCCCTGAACAGTCCACTGTTGGACATGAGCCTTTTTTAAAAGAAGGTCACTTTAAAGTGTAAAGAAAATAATTAAATGCAATCGTGGTCGTCCAAGAATTTAGAAAGACGAGCTACATACCTTCCTACGCCCAAAAATGGTTAGAGGAGGCCTAGGATAGGGAAAAGTGGAGGAAAGAGAGTGACATGTCAAGCTCAAAATAAATAAAAATAACTTGTTTTTAAAATAAGATGAATTATTGTACCTGCTTTGCCAAGGAGTGATGACGTTATCATCAGGCCCGCCGACCAGAACTAGTCTCTTCAATTTCAAGATGTTTTGTTTGAATACTGATGATTGTGCTGACCTGAAACATTGGGAAAAGAAATACCAATATAAACAAAATGTATGTATAAACTAAAAGTATACGTAAATGATTAGAATAACAAATAAGAACAGATTTACTAACTTCGTTATCAATAACAGCTTTACAACTAACTTCTATATTTTTCAAAAAACTTAACACATAAATCTTGCAAAAACTCGCACAAAAAATAATTAGCAGAAAAAATCAAAAAGTCAAGGTTCCACCGAGATTTGAACTCGGATCGCAGGATTCAGAGTCCTGAGTGCTAACCGTTACACCATGGAACCGATGAGCTAATTGCCGAAATTAGCTTCCACTTTCTGAAACGTATTCGAGTGATAAAATGTGATACGTCATCAGGCGCGTGCGCAGCGCATGCGAGCGGTCGATTACGACATGACCTCGATTTGTTTAAAGTAGCGAGTCATTGACCTTCAATGGAGTGATGATTTATCGACGCAAACTTGTAGATATAAATTATAAGATTTATGCTACATAGTTCTTCCTTTTTTTGGTAGATTTAAGCTGCAAATTAATTAGTAAGTTCTGTGTTTGGGAAGATATTTATTTATAGCACTCTTTTAGCCTTGAAATCAAGCATGATTTTATTCTAGAATCATACATTAGGGTTTTTTATTGTGATTGAGAGAGAATCAAGTGAAGTCATATAATTTATGAGATTTATTTTGTGTTTTACAGCATTTATGTTGTTGAATCCAAGATATTTTAGTTTCTAAAAGAATAGTGCAATCAATGTGAAGCTTGAAGTTTAATGAAGATTTTAAAAAAATACTTAAAATCGTGATAAAGGGATTTAAAAAAAATTGCTAATTCTTACAGCACATGATTATTGATGAAAGACAGGAACAAAGTGTATTTTGTTTGTTTATGCAGCGACTGATGGTATGGGTCGTTCCAATAGTTGCCTACTGACTGTTGTTGAACAATTCATAAACAATTGTTAAAACACTCACTCCACATGGTTGTTGATGTAAGGCAGGAACACACTGTACTGTTCGTACAGCGACTGATGGTACGGGTCGTTCCAATAGTTGCCTACTGACGTGTGTTGTCCGACTCGGGAGTAGAACAACTCATACGCGGTGTCTTTGACTAGTCCGGGAAACACTAGGTGGAGAAATCCGGCTGAAAAATAAAGGTTTATATTTTACTAGCGTCCCTCCCGGCAGTCACACCCGCTGATAATCGTTTTCCTGTAGAAATAAGACATTTGTCCAAACTATATTATACACACTAACCTTCCCCTTAAATTACTATCTGTGTAAGCCATTGTGTACAGTCTTTTTATCTCACGAGTACGAGTTAGCCATACTTGTGTGTGTTATCTCTCTCTGTCTCTCTTTTTGTTGGACAACTCTGAGTGTAAAACGAAGAAAGAGATGACACACACAAGTATGACTAACGTATACTCGTGAGATAAAAGGTCTGTACCTAGTTTTAGACCTCAGCACACGACATACAGACATAGGGACAGCCGAGGGAAGCGACTTTTCTTAATACTATGCAGTAACTTACATACATACATACATATATCACCCCTTTATAGCTTGCGGAGAAGGCAGAGCGTTAACGGCCGTAAGAATACGGCCACTATCGCCATGTCTAACATTTTTGAGGATTGTTTGACACATGCCAGAAAAACGATTAGCAGCGGATCACTCTGGACTGGCTGCTAGTACTAAGTATTAATTTTCTTGGGTATTAGATAATTTTAAAATACCCACCTCCATACTGGCCGGCCTGCGGAGAGCTGAGAGAGATGAATGTGTCCACGGTGATGTTGCTGAAAGTCTGTATGATGCCTCGAGCCACCAGCCCGCCTTGGGAATAACCTGGAAACCAGGAAGTATTTACAATTAGTTATCAAAATGCCTATCATAGTAGGTAACAATTGAGAAAGATCAAAAGGCACCACAAACTATAATGTACAAAAAAACAGTGATAATACTACTAAACATGAATAAGTCTAGTTGTTCTCTGTATGTGTTTGAGTGTATATGTAAGTCATGTTTATAAAATGTGACTACACATGCATTCATCCCAGTGTTCAATGAACCTTATTGAACTGTCCCATGCACAAGGACATAAATTGGTCTGATTTGATCAATTCATATCTGACTCACTGGAAAATCTAACAGGATATTGTAATAAAAAAGAAATTCTAAATGCAATACAGACGTTAGATCATACATTTTTAGCTGTAGTGGAGAAGAGTTCATAAAACCCACAAATTACGCACTCATCACTACATAGTATAAAGCAAAGTCACTTTTTCGCATCTTATACAGAGTTGTATGCTTAAATCTTAAAATTGCAAAACAGATTTTGACGCAGTTTTTTTTAAATTGATAGTGTGATTCAAGAGAAAGCTTTTTATGTATAATACTTGCTGGGAAAATAACTAATTCCCATGGGAAAATATGTTACAGCGGGCGAGCCGCTGAGTGGGCCGCTAGTTTTACCTATAACATTGATTCCCTCAGGATGCTGTGAAGAGATGTTGGCCACATCTTGCCCGATCTCCATAACTTGGTGCCACATGGTCTCCAGACTTGACCAGCTTTCAAACCTGTTCACATTGTAGATCACTGTTCCCGGGTGCTTCTGAAAGTTGAGTAAAGTTTGGATTAAATAATTGCTGAAAAGTTAAATGGTATTATTATGGAGTGGATGTGCTTAAAATGCGGTATCTGAGGTTTTTCGCCCATCGCAATATAAACAACTGCCAAATATGATCCGTCAGACCAGACGGTCCCCTAGTCACACCAGGTGGGTAGCTACCCATTTCCCTCCTCCGTCAACACTGGGCCAACATGCCTCATTAATACATAACTCTAAAGTATTATAAATTGTTGAAACAAATTGTAACTTTCTGACGTTTAGGCATGGGGGTCTATCATTGGATAAGAATAAAGAATAAGATAAAAATTAAAAATTGGATATTTACCTACCTAAATTATGTCAAATATTTCTGAGCGCTAAAGTTATATTGCTAACTTATAATGGAAATTTGCCTACTCATTCATTCATCTTTTATATTTACTGTAACAAGTTATATATAAAAACAAACTGACCTCTTGGATCCTGTGGGCGATCATCTCCATGCTACCAGCTCCCGTCATCACCCCATGAATTAATACTACTGGTTTGTATGTAAAACTAACGCTTACGAATAATGAGAAAAATAAAAACAAGAGATCCAAAGACATTTTTGCTGAGTACGAGTACGCCTTCAGAAGTTTACAATACGACTGTAAGGGAGGAATTTAAAGGAGATAACTAAATAAGATACTACGCAATTTATCGTATATCAATAAACATGAACATCTCATCTCATTTATTGATAACAAACAATGAAGGACATTATTTGCGTAAATTACAAAAGAATAACAAATTTCACAAGCGTCGCACGTACGTACGTCAGTCAAGTAAGGTTTTCTAGCCTGGATACTAGGCTTTTGGGTCGTACGTCAAGCACGCAGGGTGGCTTTCGCAAAAGTGAGGAATCTGCCATACACTAGTCAAATCAAAAATCTGCCCAACTTGACGACTAAAACTGCCAAAAATATGCTTTACTGGAAGGTATATTCTAAGGAGTTTCTTTAGAGAAAAATACAACGTTTTACAGTTTTACTTAAACCATTTATCAATAACTTCGTCTCAATGAGTATCAACTTTTTATTGGCTTCAATTTTGTCAATTTTCTGCGTTTGATGCCATTTATTCATCATTTTTACTTGGTTTGAAGAAAACTCAGTCCCCTGCTCCTTTATATTGTCTCTTTTTTTTTACCGTTTATTGTACACAATAGAACACAAAGGACATAACATAACTTTTCGTGTGGGACACCGAGTCATCCAACGACCCGATGAACCCTACCTCATTTCTTAACTACCGAAATTATTTAAAAATTGATGTTAACCCGGCTTCTAACGAGTGAAATCATTTGAGTCACTCATCGATTTTCTTCTTGAATTTAGACTAAGCAACAAACGAATAAAAAAATATCAAGTAGCGTCAAAATAGTTTTCACTTCAAATAGTAATTGCAGGCAGATAGTTGCACTTGCACGTGCAATTTGATTTGGTGTCAAAAAATTACATTGCTTATTTACAGGGCCGTAAATTTGCTAAATGAAAAACGTCTCACTTGGAGGTCGATTGGATCTGAGTTGAATGATTTAGGTCATATTGTAGTCTGCTAACAGTTTGAAGTATAAAAAATCACAATGGCAATGGAATGACAGTTGTGTTTTGATTGCGTTACAATGACAAAAAATAGCAGACTTGGGGACCAGTTTTATATTATTCACAAATTAGATAATTTTTTTTATACCGGCCACACTATTTTCAGTTGCCCAAATAACTTGATTCCAGCTCTGATAAAAAAACCATTCCGTTACAGGTTCTTGAAAAATACACAGATGATTATTCTTTCATGCTAATACTTACCGATTTTCATGAAATACATATGGAGTATTCGGATTCTATTCTATTTCTATTTCAGCCTATTGCAGTCCACTGCTGGACGTAGGCCTCCCCCAAGGAACGCCATAGGGCACGATCTCCCGTTTTTGCCATCCAGTCGCTACCAGCCGCCTTTTTCAAGTCATCGGTCCATCTGGCCGGAGGGCGTCCAACGCTACGCTTGCCGAGGCGTGGTCTCCACTCGAGAACCCGCTTACTCCACCGTCCGTCGGTTCTACGACAAATGTGGCCAGCCCACTGCCACTTCAGCTTGCTACACTTCCAGACTATGTCCGTCACTTTGGTCTTTTTTCGGATGGCCTCATTCCGGACTTTATCCATTATAGAGATTATATATAGTATTCGGATTATTTTGGATTAATATAAGCAAAAACCGACTTCCACGCGGGAGGAGCCGCGGGCGCCCACTGGTATTAAACAAAACAAGAAAATAAGTAATGCTGTAACGGAACGTTGAAAATGTCAATGTCAGTTCGTTCGTTCTCTCTCACGTGTGTTTACTTTATATTTCATATGTTGGGTTTTCTTGTAGTTTTATTACTTAAAATAGTGTTTCTGTGACAGATAGCACTTCAGTTTAGTCAGCATAACGCATTAAAATTTCTGCAATTTAATGGCTACAGGGTAAATATGTAATTTATCTCTATATTTTGGTAAAACAGTCTGAGTGAGGTTATGTCAGCGTGATTTGATTTCCTTCCTGATTTCATTACAATTTTTTTCTCTTTTTTAGATAAGCAATAAACACAATGGCTGCAACATCATTAGCGGAGCAGCTAAAGAGGCTGACTGTGCCTGAATCGTCCATTTATACGGAGGATCTGAAACATACTTCATTATTGTTTGACCCGAAGGATGCCGCGGCCAAAGATCGTGATACTTTCTACGAAATCGGCCAAAGTGGGCTACAAGAACTGGTCACACTGTACGAAGGCTTCAGACTCTTCGAGGACAACCTATTCAGTGAAGAATCAAAAGATTTTGTGAGAGCCGTTCAAACTAAAGAAGTAAACCAAAACTTGGACCAAACTATTGAGAAGTTTCTCATGCAGTTATCTCCGTATTTACTATTGGAGTCTTCTCATAAGGCTTTGGAATGGCTTGTGTACCGATACCATATTCAAGAGTACAATCAAGATGCTATTATGGCATTGATTCTGCCGTATCATGAGACAAAAATATTCATTCGGTTTGTGCAGCTGTTTAATCTCGATCGTTCTCAAAAGTGGGACTGGCTGCGACCTATTCAGGTTCATAGAACTTCTCTATCCAGACAACAAATGTACAATCAATGCAATTCAAACCCTGGATTGTTGAGATTTGTAGCTGAGACAACTGCGAAATATGTCAATGAATTTGGTGAAAGAGCTTCCCAGCTGAATACTGTGTTTGCCTTCTTCTGCTCCACCTGCATCGGAGCCATCAAATCGACAAAGAAAGTGCCCGAAAGCTTTATGAGTACTCTTGTACCAACTTTAGTTCGAGCATTGGATTCCCCTATTATAGATTTCAGATCTTCAGTCTATGTTATCTTGGGTTTCCTGTCAACAAAAGCAGTTATAAAAGAAAAGACACTGAACGTCTT
Organism: Keiferia lycopersicella; assembly: GCA_029255805.1. Taxonomy (NCBI): domain Eukaryota; kingdom Metazoa; phylum Arthropoda; class Insecta; order Lepidoptera; family Gelechiidae; genus Keiferia; species Keiferia lycopersicella. Next base: position 3,808,431 of record JARACZ010000017.1, read on the forward strand.
TATAGATAAAATTCTTGCATCAGAATTTGAATTGTCTTATGATAAAGTACTGCTCATAAACTTGTTGTACACTCATCAAACGCATGTGACAAAATTATCTGAAGAAATCCTCAATGAAATGTCCGTGGATTTGATTAATGATTTGTGCAGTTATCTGAAGAAGCTAGTAGAGCAGAAGATCAGTATTGAAGCATTTACTTTGGTGTTTTTATCAAGTGTTCTGCCGGAAATACAGAATGACCCTGAGGAGTTCAGGAAATTCAGCCAACTTGTTGAGATATTCATTGAAGAAGTTGACCTAAAAAGCCAGCATCCTGAAAAGATTATCAAGTAAGTGAGATAGATATTTTATTGCAATAGTACATACTAAGATTGAGTTCCACCTATCTTCCGCCATTGCTTTGACCCAAATTTGATTTTCTAAGAATTTCTAAATATATATTACTTTTTTTTTGAGAGGGACTTATTTAGACTATAATTACACACACTAATTTATTATTTACCTTAATATTTTATTTCGGGTTTTCAGGTGCACCCTTGAGTCCTTCCATCTGGAATTTGATGACAAAATTGGCAATGGCGATGAAAGTGACATTGAGTTTGTTGAAGAGGAAGGAGCTTTCACAGGAAAAGTATTGAGCTGGTACTCTACATTGCTGAAAAGCCTTGAAACTAAATATCCTGAGGCCTTTGACAAAATCATCAAGCAAGAGCTGGGCTCTAAAAGTCAGCTGTCCAAAAAGAAGAGAAAGAATTTGTCTAAAGTGCTTGGCTTTAAACCTGCTATAGCCCACAGGATTGGTGGCAAATATCTGTTCGAAAATTTGAATCACATTAATCCCCAAATCAGAGTTGAAGCTGTAAAGTACATTTCAAAAGAATTTGAAGCGCTGAAGTCACAAAATGCTGAATTTGTTAAAGATTCTCTTGTTAGCAGACTGAAAGATGATGAGCCTGCAGTTGTTGCAGCTGCTCTAGAAGTGCCTGTTAAACAACTCAAAAACCTTTTCACAGAAGAAGATCTCACTGACTGTTTAGCCAAAATACTTTCTAGAAGATCTGGGAAATGGAAACCTGTAATCAAAGAGGCTGTCGCAAAATTCTGTTCTCTTGATACTCTGCCTGTTAATGAAGAAACAATTTTGGCTTTAGTGCCATATCTATTTCCAAATGACGAAACTTCTGCTGAGCTGACATGGCAAATAATACATTCGGTTTGGGGAAAGAAATTTGAGTTGACAAAAAATGTAAAAGGCCTAAACAAAGCATACAAAGATAATGCTGAAGTTCTAAATCAAATTATGTTCAAAACCGTCTTTGAAGATCAAAAAGCTGATTTTAACACCTTACTTGATCCATTACAACTGAACAAGGAAAACACATTAGATGTTTGTGTGTACCTACTTTTAAAGTCTTGTGCTTTTAATAAATCAACAGTTGAAGACATTTCAGATGTGCTGAACTTACTTCTTGAATCTGTAGAAAACAGAGTTATAGTTCCCAGTTCAGAAGGCCATACTTTCTCTAAAGATATTATGTCTGAGTTTGTCATACTTGCAAGACAAGATAAAATGCTATTTGAAACAATGGAGTATATTTTCTCAAGAATCATTGACGATATGAACATCAAAGAAGTTTCCAAGCCATGGTGTAATGTTTGTGAATCTCCTGATAATATTTTAGTCAGACGATTGTACGAAATCTGTGTTACTGGATGTGGTATTCCCAGTTACACCGAAAACTATTCGAAACTGTTGCAAAAACTGCTCAAGAAGTGTTTCAAGAATCCAAGAGAAAGGTTTGAATTTATCGCGAATGTTGCATTTGGGCATATTTTGTATGCCACTGACCCGAAGGACATTATCAGTCCAGAATTACAGATTAGAAGCATAAAATTACTCACCACCTTTATTTCAGTGCAGGACGACGCAAAGTGGCTGTATGATTCTGATGTGGTTGTTCTCATGGTCCTCTTGAATTTCAATAATCCTGTTGCTGCTATTCGACAATGCGTGGTCGATTTTCTAAATGCTTTGCTATGGGAAGATCATGACAAGTCACTTGTTTATGCACAGTTATTGAAAGAAATACTTGCACACAAAGCAGAGGTGCTCTTAGACCATGAACAGATTCTGCACATAACCAACACTATTCTAACCCAGAAAACACCAGGAAACAATATGTTCAGGAAAAACTGTCTTATGAAATTTTCCAACATTCTAACAGGAAGTACACCTGCACATATAAAATCCAATTTCCTGAAAATTCTCTCTCGTTTCAATAACGCAACATCATTCCCTGTCATTCTTTCATCTCTGAAATCGTTAGAAGAAGTTATGCAGGGAGGGCAAGATGTGAAGTTGAACATTTATGAATCCAACATGTTGAGAAGTACCTACAGTCATATAAACGAAACAACTATATCTGCTATCGCAAAACAGGACGTCTGGAAATCTATTCAAATTGGACTCAAAGAATACAGAGAATGTGTTATGCAAGAAGATTTCACCTTTACCAGTCCTTGTGTATTGATACTGAAACAGATTGATGAAATGGTTTTCAAGAAGGTTCCTGACGATAGGACTAAGGAATTGGTCCATCTTATTACTGCCGCTGGTGCTTTCAGCAATAATCCTACAATATCTACTGCAGCATCTAAAGTCATGAGGAAAATCCAACTAAACTTCTCAGATTTCAAGGGTATGCTCGATGCGATGCTGAATGCAGATGACCCAGCCCTCGCGTCCAAGAAAAAGAAGTCGGCTGTCTCTTTGCTTTCTTATCAGCTAACAGAAACTAATGAATGGAAATTAGGGGAAAAATTACTTGAGTTTGTACAAAATAAGAAGAAAATGAACGTTGACAATTCTTTCGTGGTTATTCTTTTCCAGTTACTAAAGAAATGTTTGAGATTCGAAGAACAGTCGTATGTGGAATATACAAAACAGTTGATTATATCGTCGTTGTGGTATTACTGTAAGAAATTCATAGACGACACTGATAAAGAGCAACTTAAGGGCTTCAAATCAGTATTTGAAGTTGAGGTGATAGTCCAGTGCATAAGAGGCACACAAAACCCTCAGACACACCATCACGCATTGATACTGCTGTCTCACGCAGCCTACATGATGCCTGAACAGGTACTACACCACACTATGGAGATCTTCACATTCATGGGCACCTCAGTTTTGCGACATGACGATGCTTACAGCTTCCAAATCATAACAAAGATTATTGAGACTTTGGTCCCGATTTTAGTGAAATTGGACAGGAATATCGAAGATTACACTGAAAAAGAACTGAAGCAGCTACAGGATCGAGTCGTTCCTTTCCTGAGAATATTCGCCGATGTCGTTCTTGACGTTCCCGAGCATAGACGGCTACCACTTTACAAGAAATTAATTGAAACCTTGGGCCCAAGCCAATTTCTCTGGGTGTTCCTAGGTTTGTTATTGGAGACTCATATCGCTCATTTCAATGATGAACCCATTACTAAAAAAGGTAATAAAGGAAAGAAAAGAACTTTAGCAGAACAGGAATCCCCCATAAACAGGCTTGATTTTGGACAGAGTCTCTTACTAGAATTTCCACCAGAAATTGGATTGGAAAACTTCATCAAACTTATCGTCTTCATAAAATCTTTGCCTTTGCATAAAGATAAGAATTCGATGGACACTGAAGTTGATCCAACTAATATATTTAGCGTGAACGGACATTCAGCTACTCAGCTACGCCATTACAAATATGTCATCATCACTTTTATGAACACCTGCTTAGCATCTTCAAGATTTATTCAGCACTGCAGTCAAGCAACCGAAACGAAGCTCATGGAAGGGCATTACAAATCTCTTATTGTGAACATATTGACCTTCATCCAAAGCATTTCCAAAGTCACAGATGACAAGAATAGTTACTGGAAAGTCATGTTGCACCACAGTTACGACTTGCTTGACCATACAAACAGCCTGCTATCACCGCCGATGTTTGTGTCCGTGATTCGAGGACTCCTCAAGCACACTCTTCTAAATGTGAGGAGAAAGTCTATGGAATTGTTGAACTCAAAGATCCAGTTCAGTCCGGAAATGTTTGAGAATGTGAAAAAAGAAATGTTCACTCTGCTTCCCCCGCTACTAGACATCGTTAAAACGATAGATACAAAAGATGCAAGTTTAGCAGATCAGGGTGTTCAAGAGATGGAGCTTAACCAACAAACAGCCCTTTTGACACTCAAACTGCTTACTAGAATGTTAGCTGTTGATGATCCCGAGCCATTTAAACCGGTTTTGGAGACCGTCACTGAATATACTTGCAATCCTCAAATTTCTGGTCCAGTGATGGCTTCAGTCGTCTTATCACTGGCAGAACTTTGCAGCAACTTAAAAGCACATGCGCTGGGCAGTCTCAGGAAGTTCATGCCGGCTCTTATCAAAGTCTTGAAGAAGCAACGGAAAGTTCTCACCCCGGATGTGGTACTGCTAAGCACGATTACAGCTGTAACGAAGATTGTCGAAAGCTTGCCACTTTTCTTGAGTCCATATTTACAAAAGATTCTGTACGAATTCTCTATTCTGTTAGCTAAGTGGCAAAAGCAGGATCAGGAGTGCAGTAAAGTGTCAGCCATAGTGACAAAGCTTCAGAACATCAAGAAGAAGATTGCCAGTTCTATTCCACCAAGGGTCTTGATCCCGGTTGCAAATGAGACTCACCATCTGCTTTTGGAGAAAGAGGAGTTCGATGCCATCGGTCCTGTGATGTCAGTTTTGGCTGACAGCTTTGCAAATGTGACGACCGCAGACTTTACTGCGCTACAGAACGACTTGACTGCTTTCTTCCTCTCCGCTTTACAGTTGCGAAGTGACGCCGTTGAGAAGAACGTAGATGCTGATGTTATAGACAGAGCAGAAGACGAGGTAGTGAATGCTCTTGTCTGTCTCGTTCTGAAACTGTCTGAAACGAGCTTCAGGCCGTTCTACTTCAAGATCTATGATTGGGCTATCAGGAACAATGTTGATGGGCATAAGGATCGAGCTATTACTTTCTACAGGTAAGTTCTTTTATCATTTTCTTCTCCATCAAACCCTGATGCCAGAGTTTTTAACCGTGTTCTTCTAGGTTTTTACAAAAAGCGAGAACCATAACTCGTTCTTACTTTGAAATAATGAGGCTATTTGTCTGCACTGCAATTCTTATCCATTTTTAACTTGAAATATTCCAACAAAAATAATATTAGATGTCAACTTTAGAGTGACTCTAACATGAAATTATACTTTATTATTTCAGGTTAAGCAGTGCAATCGCAGACCGTCTTAAAGGCCTTTTCGTGCTATTCGCAAACCACTTCATCAAAAACGCAGCAGACTTACTCGACTCCTGCAACATCAGCAAAACTGAAGACCTGTTCTTTGAATCAGAAGACAAATGCCTTACCCTCATCAACTACATCATCAAAACCCTGTACTTGGTCTTCCTATATGACAGCCAGAGCTTCATAAACAACGATAGATTTGAAACTCTGATGCAACCCATTGTGGACCAGTTGGAGAATTCTTTAGGAGGGATTTCGAAGCTTAAAGCGAGGGCCACAGAGTCGATTATCCCGTGTATATCGCAGCTGGCTGTGGCAATCGCTGATGATTCACTGTGGAAGCTGTTGAATTACCAGATACTATTGAAGATCAGACATAATGATGCGGAGATCAGGTTAGTACATATTAATGTTTTTGGAGTCTTCTAGGATATTATTTAGTAACAAACGACCTGGTGGACTATGAAGTCAGAGCTTTAAACTTTCACTAAGTCTGCGTATGATTGTGGAAAATATTATGAACTGACTTTCATCTAAGAAATAATTTAAGATGCCATCAGAAGCGCAAAATCTGAAAGATCAAAAAATAAAATCGTGCAAAGTGAAGGTTCTGCGTGGTATTTCTTGACTAAACTGGGACCTTTTTTTCGGCAACTAAGGCTAAACCCTTGATATCTCTAACTGTAAATTGGTTAGTTAATAACTTGCTTGGGTTATATTACATACATATATCACGCCCTTAACCCATGCGGGATAGGCAGACCATTAAAGGCCGTGAAAATGCGGTCGCTATCGCCACATCAGACAAATATCGTGGGCCGTCTCAGATAATACATACATACATACATACATCACGCCTTTATCCCTTGCAGGGTTGGCAGAGTGTTAACGGCCGTAAGAACCCGGTCGCTATCGCCACGTCTGACATTTTTGAGGATTGTTTTCCAAGGTTGTTTCAGAAAACATATGTATCACTATAGTGACAGGTTGTCAGCCTGTCGCCTAAAAATTGAAATACATTAATACTCTCGAGTCCCTTAGTCGCCTCTCACGACACACGCGGGAAGGATGTGGGGTGAAACTATTCTAAGCCGGCATCACATGGCATAATATTGGGGGCCGTTTCAGATATTTAACTGTATTTTTCTCGTTGACAGGCTGACAGCGTTGGAATGCCTGGTGTCCATGGCCACGCAGCTGGGCAGCAACTGGTTACCGCTGCTGGCCGAGAGCGTGCCGTTCCTTGCTGAGCTGCTGGAAGACGGAGACGCCAGGCAAGTCTTTATTACTCATCATCATATACACAAATCACGCCCCAATCCCTTGCGGGGTAGGCAGAGCGTTAACGATCGTAAAACTACGGTCGTTATCGCCACCTCTGACAAATATTGAGGGCCGGTTAAGATCATTAGTGTATCACTATAGTGACAGGTTGTCAGCCTGTCGCCCAAAACTTGCAATACACGTGATACCCTCGAGTCCCTTAGTCGCCTCTTACGACACCCACGGGGAAGAAATGGGGTGATGCCAGTCGAAGCCGGCATCACACGGCATCACTCATCATCATCTCCCGTTTTTCCTATGTAGTCGCTTGCCGAAGCGTGGCCGCCATTCGAGAACTTGCTTACTCCACCGTCCATTGGTTCTACGACAGATGTGATTTACTATGACTTCTGTGCCTCGTTTATCGAAACTACAGGCTACAATTCTACAGGTGAAATTCGATGTACATTGCGTAGCGGGTCAAAAATCTTGGTTTTATAATGTCCAACCGGCTACGCAATGTACATAGAATTGCACCTGTAGATTGTAGCCTGTAGTGAATTTCATAATATGTAGAATTGTAGCCTGTAGTTTCGTTGCATAGGCCACAGGTCGTATATTATCGGTAGTTAGAAAGAGTTTGAAGTTTTATTTCTCACTTCAAACCCCTGTTTTACCCATAAAAAATGAAAGAAAACCAGTTTATTTCTTCTACTTGGAATGTGATTTAACTTGATTTTTTTCCGCAGGATTGAAGCCGCTACCAAGGATGCCATCAGAAAACTGGAGCAGATCCTGGGCGAGCCTTTGGAGAAATACTTTTAAATGATTACGTGAAAGTAAATTGAACATTATTTTATTAAGTAGATAGTGTAAATTTGAAATAAAATTGCTAGTAATATAAAATTGTGGGTGTTTTCTATGTATAATATGTATTTATTTACAAAAAAAAGTATATATGTACTAGTATCAGCTATCTAGTTCCCATAATACAAGCTTTGCTTAGTTTGGGGCTAGATGGCGCTGTGTGAATTGTCCGAGATATTTATTTATTTATTTAGTTCTAATTTATCTTCATCTAGACAATACCTTAGGAACTTGAGTAGATTGCAAAATTTTGTAAAACGTAGAAAATTTTGAATCTGACGCCATCTATGGTAGGACTATGAAACTAATTTATTCAGAAGACTCACTCGGATTCACGTACCCTTGAGAGCTGCACTTCGTTAACACTTGTAATGTTAGATGGCGTTGGGAGTAGTATCTGATCTGTATTCAGAACTCGACGAAATGATAACCTAAATCAAAATTCTGCTGGTAGAGATTGAAGTACCTACAAATAATGATTATGCTCGGTATTACACGTTCTAATAAATTATCCTTTCACCTAATAGATTTACACATTTTCTTGACATTAACAAATTCGAGGAGTAGAAAGAAAGTTCGGTACGATTAGTTAGACCAGTCGTTCCGTTCACCATTTCAGAAATCACCGTGTCAACAATGAATATCTCTAACCCCCAGGTGAGCCCTAGCTCCCCACCAAGCCGTTAGGCGTAGTTTTGATGGCCCTGGGGCCGAAAACGAAACCCCGAAACAAAAAAAGTCCTTTAAAAGTATACTTTATGCTCACGTTTTCGGAGATCATTATATACGTACTGTCTATGACTGCTTCGATTGAGGTCTTTATACAACCAGAGCCCTGCTACTAGTAGTGGGCGGTTGAAGAACTGACAGTTACCAGTGCCTGCTGTAGGTTTAGTTTCCATGAAGAGTTATGATTTTTTTCGTGATATGGATCGGGTTCTGCCCATCACTCGCCTTGGCCGAGTTTTTTGTGTCTCACATTTCGATACAATTTACAAAGACGCTACTCAGTTGACAGTTCTTCAAGATACATACATAAATATATCACGCCTTTATCCCTTATTTTTACGGCGTTAACGGCCGTAAAAATACGGTCGCTATCGCCACGTCTGACAAATATTATTATTACTATTATTATTTACCATTTATTGTACACAAGAAATTTTACAGGACAAAACATAAATAAAATGGACACAACAGGCGTAAATAAAGAGGGCGTTTGAGATAATTTGTGTGTCACTATAGTGACAGGTTGTCAGCCTGTCGTCTAAAAGTTGTATGTAATACACCTGAAACCCTCAAGTCCCTCAGTCGTCAGTTCTTTAAGATCTAACTTTTTAATAATTTTCATTCGCATTTGCAAAGGGTAGTCTAGTATAGTATGGCCGCCATACTGCCAAGGAGTTTCTATTCAGCCAGCTGTCTTCGCCGACATGTAGATGATTTATGCTGCTGCCTCAATGCATGGGTTGAATCAGTTCAATAGATGACATATAGCTGCATCTATTTCCATTTCAGTTTGTTGGTATATAATTGATTAGATTTACCTATCCTTTGATTACACCATAATCTAACTAGCATTGCCACTTAATAATCTACGTTTAATGTAACAGAATTAGCACTCAAAGCAATTGGATAAGTGAACTAAGCTAGCTATAATTAATAAGGCTGAATAACAAGTCTAAATGTAAGGCTATATTCCTAGAAAACCTAGCCTACCTAGGTACTTGTATTGCAATATTAAATAGAATCAAACCTTGGAACATATGCATTAGTCCGATTGGATTGCATTCACTGGTTTAAGAAAACTATAGTTAGGTGACACTAGTTCTGCAGTGCCTATCTTTAAGAAGATTGCAATTTCATACAGACGTATTCCCGTGTTTTCTTCCTGAGTAATGCCTCTAGAGCTGTTATTCTTTTTTTATTTAATTAACTACTAAGGGCACGCCCTTATTGATTTCTTTTTCTAATAAATAAACACCAGGTACCGGGGATGCTTTAATAAAATAACTGAATAACTTATGTGCCAGTAAAAAATTAACAGAATTTGATAGGTATGCGTTCCCATAAACAAATGCATTTTCAATTAAATCGCGTCCTCATTAAGAAGTAATTTTCTTCTAATGCTTACAATACAATTTCAAGAAAATGATATTACAAGGGACACAAATAGTCAAATTATTTTGGGGTATAGCTAGCCCTAGTACCAGTGATATAACTGACCATACATAATAAAGTAGTTTAGTTCATCCTGTAAACTTCAACAGAAAATCGTTATTTTTTTACCGTCGCATATCCAAAGTTTGTTTTCATCCAGTGGCGCGTCGCATCGCGTTTCACCTTGCGGAAAAAATAAAGAAAAAAATAGAAGCCTTCAGAATACAGAAGCCAGCGCTGTCTGACGCGGGATTTAATTAAAATTATCCAACGTGGCAAGGGTTGTCACGGTCGTAAAGTTAAAAGTTAGGACTTTAGCGTTTAGATGCAAACTAAGAGCAATAGCTGTAGCTCTATTATTGAATTTCGCATGCGTAAGTCTGCTTCTTTCTTTACGTGTGGGACATCAAGTCGTCCAACGAACCAGTGAACCCTAGTGTCAGAATTTTTCAACCGCCTTCTACAAGTAGCAGGCTTCTGCCTGCTAATTTATGAATATAAAGCAACCAGAAGTAATCATAGACAGCAACCGGGACCTACGGCTTAACGTGCCATCCGAAACGCGGTACCATCTTTCTTAAGCACAATCGGGTTGTTCAGCCCGCAATGTCCTAACCAGACTGGGAACAAATTCACAAAGTGATTAATATCAACTCTGTGAGTGACCCACCGAGAATCGAATCCGGAACCATCTGTGTCAAAGGCAGTCCACTACCACTGACCCACATCGGTCGTCAGTCGTAAGGCTGCTACTGATTGTGCTTGTATCACACGTTCTACTACACAATTCCATTGACACCTACGCTCATCAGTTCTCACATACTCCTGACCTGACGTGAATCAGGCGTGTCCCCATCGGGTGAGCAGCCTCGCTTGCTCACCGCCTCGCGAGGCATGTGTCGCACTGCGCGTTTCGGGTGAGGCATGTTCATACCGACGATCGAACGATGCGTCGCAAACAGGACACACGATGTGGATGCACCTTATCACATGTACCTTAGAGACTCGAGTACCTACTTGGCGAGTAAGCGCACTCAGCCGACCTTTTTTATGTACGAAAACTATGACGAGTTTTCACGCAGCTTCCGACTTGCTGGCTCTTTTATGCAGATATACATACCATGCGTCCTAGACACGTCCTAGGTTCCTATGTCCAACATTAGGAAATCATCCAACGAGAGAAAAAAAAGCTCGTTTGCATTATATATATACCTGTGGTATCGAGCTTTTTAAATTTGGCCAACAGGCTGGACAACAGTTACCTAAGGTTCTGACTCATTAGGTATCTATACTCGATCAGGTAAAGAAATCCCTGGCAACATTATTAATTTGTTTGTCTCTATCTCTCTCTTCTCTTTTCGTGTGGGACATCGAGTAGTCCAACGACCCGATGAACCCGAGTATCAGAATTTTTCAACCGCCTTTTACAAGTAGCAGGCTTCTGACATGGTTGTGTAACGCTAACGACCGCCGTCTGAGTGATCATAGACAGCAACCGGGACCTACGACTTATCTTGCTTTGTCTCTAACAAAATGATATATGAGCGGGATGTCAACAATCATGTTGGCGTTTTGGGATCGTTTCTTTAATAAATCATGTTACATAGTCGGCTGGCTTATCCACTAGGCTGAGTAGGCTTAAGCCTAGGGCGGCAGATTTTGGGAGGCGGCAAAATTCGCCAAAAAAAAATAGTTTCTGCCTGAAATCAAAACCCTAATAAAAACGCGGGCCGGGGCGGCGGCGGAGCGGCAACAAAGACCGCGTTAACCGCGCGCGGCTCAATCGGTCGCGCTCATGCGCCCTCGGGAACCGAATTACCCGCGCGCTTGTCGTCAAGTCATCGGTTCGACGACAACCGCATACAAGTGATGACATCCGACGAGAACCGACGACAGGTTCGGATGTAAGACTGTTTGCGACATAGGTGTGGGTGGGACCACCTAATACTATACCTTCAGGCCAGGCCAAAAAAAACGGCTGAGGTGAAGCCGGATGGGATGGGTTGAGGGGGCGGCAAAATTTGAATAGCCTACAGGCGGCAAATGTGCTAAGACGGCCCTGGCAAACACGGCTAGTGCCAACCCTTACCGGTGCGCTGTTACTGAGGTCTTTAGATACAGTTTTCAGTGTTTCAGTTCGGTTAGCAGGTATTAAGGTTTTTCTAGACTTTTGTTTGCTTCTGTTAGGATGTTTGTTTTGTGCTGTGTAATGAATAGAGTATAACATTCGGAGATATAGAAAGTTACCTACTAGGGACTGATCTACTATTATTTTGTCGATTATCAGTTTGGCTTTCCTGTGGGTTTTTTGTTTGAAGCGATAATAATATGTCCTTAGCCAAGTGCCTGGTCTCAGGTCAGAATTTTTTGATGGAATTTTGGACTGCCGATTGAAGTAATCGAGGATGCTCTTAAGGGTTCTTATATTGGTCGTAGGTCAAACTAACGTGCACTTTTAGGTTTTGACGTAACCTTAGTTACAGGAAAACACAAGCAAAATTTCTCAGAATCAATTAAAACGCAATTGCACCCCCTGCTTATCTTTTTCCCGTGGAAATAAGACACTTTCCCGGCATGTATTATCATAATAAACCTTTCTCTTGAACCTCTCTATCTATTAAAATAAACTGCATCAAAATCAGCGCAGAGCAGAATTACGCAGAGCGTATTGCTTTACCTAAACTAGCAGCAATTTCTTACACGCTCAAAAGCCTTTGCCAAAACTGATGTGTCGTGTGCTCACCCGTTAACGTTACACCAAGGACTCCCAACCGTAAACGTAAACGAGTTTATAAACAGTGATTACTATATTAAATTTACGATTGCGACCGTGAAAGTTGCCTCCGACCCACTGACCTGAAATTAGCTCTGGACTGGTTGTGACTACAATGGCACTCATTGAACATCGACATTTTGGCGCTGGCAGTCAAGGAAAGCAAATACGAAAGTACTCGGAACTAAATTGAAGTCGCAATTGTGGCGCTGACTGCCAAGGATACTAATACGAAAGTACGCAGTACTCTTATAGATAAAGAAACGATCCCGAATTGGCCACATTATTGTTTGTGTCTCTATCAAAATATATGACATATGAGCGGGATGTCAACAATAATGTGGCCCTTTCGGGATCGTTTCTTCAAAACGAGTTATAGGGTAGGTGGTGCTTCAATTGGTTCCGCAAAACTAGCTGTCATTTGTATGGGTCAACCTATCCAGTCCGTAGATAACTTCATATCAATGCTCCTACCGCAACCCTCAGCACGTGAAAGCATTCTGAAATATTCAGTGATGACGTCATCTTTACTGCCGTGTCTTGCCTAATAACTTTAAGTCGTAATGTGGTTCCCCTACTATGAAACTATAAGTCATAGAAAGAAGAACTGAGTTTGAATCGACTTATAAATGAATTGCAAAACATTTTTGTTTTTAAGTTTATGTGAATGATGAAGGTGCAAGCCTACTTATGTTACGTATTTTTTGCAGTCTCCATCTATTCGTGCAAAGTGACGAAACGATTTTTAGGGAAGTCCAATGACTCAGTTTAACTTTGTTATGAACAACTAATCGCTGTAAAGTGTAAACCAACACCGTAAGGTCCCGGTATCAAATTTTGCGGGCAGCGGGGCGGTGGCGGCGGAGGCGCGCTCGACTTTTTTTCAATGGAGCGAGAAACGGTCCATTTGAATGTGTGCAAAAGATCCTGCCGCGACGCTGCCGCTGCCGCTGCCGCTACCGCTCTGCAAAATTCGAGACCGGGGCCTAAGAAGCCAAAAATATTATTCCTAAAAATAATTCTATTGTTCCTTCGTTTGTGTTTTAGGTTGTGCAAATCATTTATTTAGCGTTTTGGACAGATTATGATATGACGGTTGATGTCATATAATGGACAATTCACAAATCCTTTCATAGCGGTAAGTAAATAAGCGTATTTCATTTTATTCGAGTAACAGTAGTATTGTCTCTCGTAGGTTATGTACATTTTCTACTTAATGTGGCCCATACACGTGGTCTAGTTATTTTATTAGCTACGTCTTAGTGGACCCTTAGATAGTCTCCTGGCCCTAAAAGGCTTAGGTCGGCTTTATTATCTATTACATGTATCTTTACCTCTCTTAAACTGAATGGCTTTACAAATGCAATCGTTTTCTTGCCTAAATATTTTAAGATCTCTATACCACTTCCCATACATACGAGCCGTAACAACACATATACAGGGTGTAAGAGACTGTGTAACGAAAACTTTGCAGACGTGATCAGACCATGAAACTGAACAACTTTTTCTGTGGGGGCTATGTTGGGAAACGAAGAATTTTTTTTCGAGTTTCTATAAAGTCAGTCTACTGATCGGGAATTTTGTATGGGAGGTCGAAAAAATGTTCACGTTTACCAACATAGCCCCCATTGAAAAAGTTGTTCAGTTTCATAGTCTGTTACGCCTGCAAAGTTTTCGTTACACCGTCTCTTACACTCTGTATATGCGTATGAGTGTGTCCTTAATTTTGAATTTTTCGCTGTCTGACTATTAAATCGCCGTTCGAGTCATTCGTTGACGCGTTGTCCCACACTACTAAACAAGAAAATATATCGCTTGTAGCTTGAAATCTTTTAACTCATTTTTTGGTAACTTCTTTTTATTTCAAATGAATTCTTTCTACTTCAGTTCACAGCTTAAAAAATATTTTCTAAAGTCTCTTCAATTTTTGATAAAGAACTACTTGGGAACTTTTATTGTCCTATTAATAAAGAACTTTCCTGTTATTTAGGCGCATCGCACACTTAACGCACAACGGACCGCTAAAATTGCTCCCCATACCAAAACCGCACTCGTCGGACGTCGCTGCGACAGCGCTGCGTCAACAGCAGTTGAGTGGTTTTAGTACGGGGATTGACATTTCTAGTAAGGATCTGACAGACAGCTGTGATATTTTGGCGGTCCGTCGTGCGTTAAGTGTGCGATCCGCCATAGACTAACTAAACAAGTATCAGTGCTTCATGATATCTTGTTAGTTAAAAAGGCTTTCTTTTCTTACCCGACTCGAACAAAGTTATAATGTAAACTGTAAGTTTGCCGTTGTCATACTCGTGCGGTGAATAATATAAAAAAGTGGTCAAGTTCGAGTTGGACTCTTACGATAATTTACGAACATAATATTTTTATTTTTTTGACCTAGCTAGTAAGTATGGTTTTGCATAAACAGTAGATATAGACCTTGTTTTGCCTAATGATGCCGGCTTAGAATAGCATCACCTCAATTCAACCCGTGGATGTCGTAAATGGCGACTACGGGATGAATCCAGGGAATGGACAGCAGCGTTCCCTGTGAATATCTACATCACCAATCTGCCTGCTAAACGTGGTGAGTATAGCAATACCCCCGCATAAATTGTGAAGACCCTAGTCCAGCAGTGGACTGTTGTGGCTGTAGTAGTGGTAAACATAGACCAATGGTTTCATTCATACCTAATTTAAAAAATATGAGAGTGTGCGCGTGAGCTGCATGAGCTCATACCAACGTCTCCTTTCTTCCATCGGACATCCAGACGCACGGCCGGCTACCATCCGTTCTTAGTTGAAATACCCACATTACGCACTAAGCGCTTCAAATCATCTTTCATTTGCGCACGGCTAAAGAATGGAATTCCCTGCCTGCGTCTGTATTTCCGAGTGCATAATAACCTGAATGTCTTTAGGTCTAGAGTGAATGGGCAACTTCTGGGCAAGCTCGCTCCACCGTAGATCCCATCTCTGCTCTAGGGTATAAGATTGGGGTCAAGAGTAAGCCCATCATAGATAAAAAACAAAAAAAAAAAAAAATATTTTTTCAAAACTTTATCCTTGAGCAATACAGGCTTTATATTTTACTGTGGAGAAACGCCTTTGTCTTTGTAGAATTAAATTTATTTATTAAATTATGATTAAATACATTTATTTCATTTATAATCTGTAACTTGTTTCTCAGCTCTTTTCTGTGGTTCTAATCGATTATTTTGTAAAAAAACTGAATTATTAAAATGTACCATTTTTTAAAATATAGATATAGTAATTCAAGAGGAGAGGGAGGTTTATACGTATATGCCAGATAATGTCTTATTACCAATGATAAACGATTAGCAGCGAGTGCAACCGCTGTGCGGGCTGCTACTAAAAAATATGGTGGACAAAAAATATATAGAACCTTCGACCGAAGACCCCTAAAAACATAAACCTCGCCTATCTAGTAATAGCGCGGTTATCTCGGCATTATGAAGGAAGTTGTGAGCCTCTAAACCTTTATAAATACGCCTTAACCGCACAGCACAGGTGCGTTGCCAAGGAAAATGGATTTACTTGGAAAAATGTATTAAACGAGTAATGCGAGGCAAGTGAGAGGGTTTGTTTTTGTATTGTTATCGAAGCAAAAAGAGTCAATGGAAGTTTGTATAGAAGCGAGTAGCTATAGTTCTTTAGTATTTTCTCTCTATCTCTCTTTTTTCGTGTGGGACACCGAGTTGTCCAACGACCCGATG
Organism: Keiferia lycopersicella; assembly: GCA_029255805.1. Classification (NCBI taxonomy): domain Eukaryota; kingdom Metazoa; phylum Arthropoda; class Insecta; order Lepidoptera; family Gelechiidae; genus Keiferia; species Keiferia lycopersicella. The sequence goes on from JARACZ010000017.1 coordinate 3,824,533, forward strand.
AACCCTAGTGTCAGAATTTTTCAACTGCCTTCTACAAGTAGCAGGCTTCTGACATAGTTGTGTAACGACTGGCGTCTCAGTGACCATAGACAGCGACTTAACGTGCCATCCGAAACACGGAACCATCTTACTTACTTACAATCGGGTGATTCTGCTCGCAGTGTCCTACCCAGACTGGGAACAAATTCGTCGTCGTCGTCGTCGTCTCAGCCGATAGACGTCCACTGCAGGACATAGGCCTCCCCCAAGGATCTCCACGAACAAATTCACAAAGAGATAAATATCAGCTTTGTGAGTGAATCAATTGAGAATCGAACCCGGGACCTTCTGCGTCGCAGGCATTTAGTATTCTTTGGTATAGATATACCTAGAGCGAGGTCACACATTAAAGTCACAGCCCAATAAAAACAAAGCAGCATTATATAGTGTAAAAAAAATTGCTGCAAATATTTTAATGGGTGAACCAGCCCATGAACATAGGTGGAAATAGAAAAAAAATTGGCAGGTTTTTTTTACACCCTGTACTTTATGAACCAGGCTGAACAACTTTTCCCAAGGAACTCAAGTTGAAATATGAAAAATATATGTTGGACCTGAAACCGTATGTAAGTAAACTGTCTAACCGTCTGTATCTCGTGAAAGAATTAACCTGTCTGCTGCATAATATGTACCTCCATACATTGTTCTTGAAAAACATAACCTTCTTTCCGAGACAGTTGAGTAAGACAAAGAAATAGAATATACTTATCTATCTTGCCGTGTGATGCCGGCTTATAATAGTATCACCTCACATCCTTCCCGCGGGTGTCGTAGGAGGCGACTAAGGGACTCGAGAGTATAGGTGTATTACAATTTTTAGGCGACAGGCTGACACCCTGGCACTATAGTGATACACATGTTCATTTCTGAAACAATCTTTGAAAACAATCCTCAAAAATGTCAGACGTGGCGATAGCGACCGTATTTTTACAGCCGTTAACGCTCTGCCTACCCCCCAAGGGATAAAGGCGTGATATGTGTGTATGTATGTATGTATGTAAATACATATATCAGAAATCTATTATTATTATTATTGCAGCATTTGAAACTTTTCTGTTGCACAATGCTTAAGTATTGGTGGGAGTATTTGTTATACATTGTTCATTCTTAGATAATTTATTGGAAAACTTGTTCCGAATAAATCGCAAGTGCAAAATGTTTGGTACTTTGGCTTTCTTGTTTATTGTGATAAACTTTTGTTACTTACTCGTGTTTTACTTATAGAAAATAGATTATATTTATCTAATCTAGACTAGACTGTAGGTAAACAATAATATAAGAAAAATAAACGCAGAAGTCTATACAATATCCGTCGTCTAAGATAGTAATTTCTACCAGTCAACCTTTAGTATCAGTAAACAATATGATATGATCTTGGAACTGAATCTTTTACCCAAAGTACAAAATCTTTACATTTTTAAAATTTTTGTGCAAGTTTTTATTCGATAGACAAAATTTCATCAAACTTGTGATACATAGCAAGTAAATTGAAGGCTTCGTGTCGTAGTAATTGCTACGAGACTACCGTCGTAGCGTGTGCTACGCCATAGCGAAATTAACCTTTTGAACGCCAATGACCACTATAGTTGCCAAACGCTCGCGTACATACGACGCCACTGACGACTAAAGTAGTCCAAATTTACCTATTTTTATAACTTAAATTCTGTCTTGTTTAAGACACCGGGCTGCTTGCCGATAAGTTTTTACCATCTTCACATTTTTCTATGCTTGGCGTCGGGGGTGTGCCGACGTAAAAAAACTCTGGCGTGCAAAAGGTTAAAGCGCTTCCCACCCAGACCACAGTATGTCAATAAAAGAAAATCCTACAGGAGATATGGGTACATAATTATCACATTCTTGTTTCGGATAATCAGGTGGCTTCCTAACAATTCACACACACACACAAACAAATCACGCCTGTATCCCTGGCGGGGTAGGCAGAGCTTCAAAGACCGTAAAATGATGGCCGTTATCGCCACGGCTGACAATTTTTTAAGGGTTGTCTCAAAGAAGTCGTGCATCAGTATAGTGACAGGTTGTCAGCCTGTCACCTAAAATTGCAATACACATAAAGCCCTCGAGTCCCTTAGTCGACTTTTATGACACCCACGGGAAAAACATGGGGTGATGCTATTCTAAGCCGGCATCACATGGCAATCTAAGCTGGCATCACACGGCAAACCTAACAATTAATACTGGAAAAAATCACAAAATGATAATTAATTACCAACTTTGTGGTTAGGTACAGTTATATTCACTTAATCATTCGCTATCTGATGTTTTAATATTTAAGAAATCCATATAATGCCTCTAACAAACTTAATAATGAGTGGATTATTTATTACAGTCAGGCATTATAAGGAGGTCGATTTGACAGCTTCCAAATACATTTTAATTGTCGAGGACCTGGCCACCTAGATCTCTATGGTGTCAATGACGTCACATCGTGACGTCACCTGTTGTTCTTTGTCTTTTTTATATGCCATTCATTACATTATAATTTTACAGTCCGTATCGATCTGGTGTTTTTCATCCACTTCAAAATAAAACATTTTGAGTTTTGATGAATGCTATTTGTCTACGCCGCTACCGCGCTACGACATGAACTATAATTGTGTGTGTGGTGTTGAAATACTATTTGACCGCGTATGCGTTAACGAAACTATAGAACTTATTTTACCTATAGATTTGTATAAAAATCACCTCATATTTACGTCATAGTCTCAACAGCCAATAATGTCGATCAGTTAGAACTGTATTAGTTTTATACGTATTTTCAAAAGAACGTAAGTGTTATTAATTTAATTTGATTGTATAACTTATTTCATTGCCTTAAGGCTCATTTTGCTTTATATAAATATTCAACTCGTTAGCTGCCGAGCCGCCATTGCTTAAAATTCATTCTTACGCTCGCCGTCGCCTTTAACACTTGTCCAACTTGTTATATTTTTTGGTCAATAGTACTTTCTCTAAACACCAAAATTTCTTTTATTTCAAACCCCTTGTTTGGTAACAAACACTATTCATGAATATTATTTGAATTGTGAAATGAATACTTTAAGAATTTCACATCAATGGATTAGTCATTGTGTCTTACAATTTTCTTTTTTTTATAACAACTTTATATTCCTAGTATATTAGCGCTATTGCATTTGCAAGGTCAGAATTTTCAACCGCCTTCTACGAGTAGCAGGCTTCTGACATGGTTGTGTAACGACCGCCGTAATTCTGATACTAGGGTTCACCGGGTCGTTGGATGACTCGGTGTCCCATACGAAAAAATAAAAAGAAACATTTGCAAGGTTCATTTGGGCAGCTCTATTAATACATACATACACACATACACAAATCACGCCTTTATCCCTGGCGGGGTAGGCAGAGCGCTGACGACCGTAAAATTACGGTCAATATCGCCACGTCTGACAAATGTTTGAGGCTCGTTTCAGATGAGTCGTGTATCACTATAGTGACAGGTTGTCAGCCTGTCGCCTAAAATTGCAATGCACATGAAACCCTCGAGTCCCTTAGTCGGTTTTTACGCCACCCATGGGAAAGGGGTGATGCTATTCTAAGCCGGCATCCGTGTGATGAAATATGATTCTATTAATATGATTCTGATACCTGTCAAAACTGGTTTGTTAGAATGCTCTAAGTGTAAAAGAGCTCGTCGGAGGGGAACTTTTCAAATAACACCAAGTTATAATAGCGAGTGAAGCTTATCCGGGATTAAAGAGATTCTATGAGATAGGTTTTAATAGGATTAATCATTTTATTACGTTAATTTGTAGCGTTCCGCCCCTTGTGGTAAGTTCTGATGAGTTTTTCCGAGAATTTAAGATATTTTCTTGACGTATTGGGAGTTTAGTAACTCACAATATTGTTCTCGTGGGCAGTGGCAGAGCAGTGGGACGGTACTTCATGTTTCCCGGGTTTGAGTCCGTGTCTACACTACCATTTTCTTAAATTTCTTATTTTTCCGTTATGTGATGTGGTCCAAACAGATGTCCCGAGTTCGATTCTTTATTTTTTTGCTCTTGTTCACACAAAAATGCACACGAAGTTGCCGTGCATAGTTCCAAGCGACATATTATGTTTATGAAAATGAGGCTGGATCTAAAGCCAACGTCATTGCATTATGGTACTTGTTAATGTTTTCAAAAAAGTAAAAAAATCAAATCACATACATACACACATATCACGCTCTTATCCTTTGAAGGGTAGGCAGAGCGCTAACGGTGTGAAAATAATAAAGGCCCTTACGGATGATCTGTGTATCACTGTAGTGTTAGATAGTCAATCTTTCACCTAAAGTTGTAATACACATGAAATCCTCGAGTCTCTTAGTCGTATTTTCAACACCCGCGGGAAAGAAATAGGGCGAAGCTATTCTAAGCCGGCATCAAACCAACACCCTTGAATATAACACCTTTTAAAAGGTTATTTTTTATCTGTAAGAGCTGTAGCATCGCATCCTACTTTATAGAAATTGAGAGTAGGATTCTAGAGAGAAATAGGCGTATTTGTTACTAAATCCTGTAGATATATTGCTCCAAATTCTTGACTAATGTCACGGGTTATGTGCGTAGGTATGTACTATCAGCAGCACATTTAAGGGATCAAACTGTTTCGTAAAAACGCCATGAAAGACTAGTTTAAGTTGATCCCTTAAGAGGATGCCTGGTCTGAACGTTTTCATATTATAAAATGTATTCCCCTGTTTTATTATCGAGTAATGCCTTTAAAGCAATTATTTTAGCCGTTTAAAGTTTTCTATAAGCAAAGGATACCATTAATTAGGAAGCGTAAAAATGTATTCAATATTTTTCTACCGAACAAAAAAATTGCTAATATTTTCTCCGCGTTATTATAAAAAATACCTATCTCTCTCTATATTTTCGTGGATACCTAGTCGTCCAACGACCCGACCAAATATAGCCATTGCTATCTATAGTCATTAGTTATTATTCGAGAAGTGTTCAAATAATAAAAAAAAAACGACGAAGAAATTGATTTCTAAATGGGTAGGTTGTTATGCAGCTGACTGTACCGAACAGAGTATCAAATCAAAAGCGTGCTAAAGCCCTGTGTAGATACGACCGATGTGGCGCAATGGTAGTACGCCTGCCTTTGACGCAGAAGGTTCCGGGTTCGATTCTCGATCGTGAGTGATCCACTCACAAAGTTGATATTTATCACTTTGTGAATTTGTTCCCGGTCTGGTTAGGACTTTGCGGGCTTAACCATTCAATTGTCCGTAAGGAAGATGGTTCCGTGTTTCGGATGGCACGTTAAGCCGTAGGTCCCGGTTGCTGTCTATGATAACTTAGACGGCGGTCGTTACACAACCATGTCAGAAGCCTGCTACTTGTAGAGGCGGTTGTAAAATTCTGACACTAGGGTTCATTAGGTTGTTGAACGACTCAGTGTCCCACTCGAAGAGAGAGAGAGAGTATCAAAAGCGTGCTAAAGTCCTGTTTAGATAGCTTCCCTAAACGTGTTCGCACGTTATGTTATGATCTAATTAAAACTTATAATTAACGAAAGACCTTGTAAGAACATAGCGCTAAAGCCTACTAATTATTTTTCGTCCGAAATTTAGCGGAACCTTTTAGGCTTTTTTCAGGAAATTAAAATAACTTTTTGTGGGAAGCAAAGATTTTCTTTACAATTTTTAAAAGTTACGAGACGTTGACAAAATTACATCTACATAATAATATCTGATCAATATAGATTAGAAACCACAGAAATACTAGAAAGTTGGCGGATCGCACACTTAACGCGCGACGGAGCGCTAAAATATCGCAGCAGATCCATACTAGAAACTCTCCATACTAAAACCGCACTCGACAGCGCTGCGTCGACAGCGGTTGAGCGGTTTTAGTATGGGGATTGACATTTCTAGTATGGATCTCATAGATCGCTGCGATGTTTTAGCGCTCCGTCGTACATTAATTTATCGTGCGATCCGCCTTACTCGTAGAAATACTTCTTTTTAAGCTGTGTGATGCCGGCTTAGAATAGCATCACCCCACATCCTTCCCGCGGGTGTCGTAAGAGGCGACTAAGGGACTCGAGAGTATTGGTGTATTGCAATTTTTAGGCGACAGGCTGACAACCTGTCACTATGGTGATACACATGTTTTCTGAAACAACCTTGGAAAACAATCCTCAAAAATGTCAGACGTGGCGATAGTGGCTGTATTTTTACGGCCACTATCGCTCTGCCTACCCCGCAAGGGATAAAGGCGTGATATATGTTGTGACGTTGTGACAGCACACGTTCCATTTTAGGTTAAGATTGCTACTAACTTCAGGTCTTTAAAATCTAAAAATTAATAAACTATAAATAAATAAAACATAAATATTATAATAAAGTTCTAATATCTTATTAATTAACTACTAACAAATTTAAACTAAATAGATAATAGAAATTACAAAACCTAAATCTAATTTTAAATATTGCTTACGCAGTTCAACTTCATATCTGCGTAAAACGGGTTAGGTATGACGTAGGTAGTGACGCTGCGTTCCGACCAACCGTGCCGCTGCCTCGAACTCTGCTAGATTCACTTCCCGCTAACGACTTTGACGAGAGGACGTGCCGCTCCGCGCGCCATTTTTTACACGTGGTCGTACTGACCTACTTTCTATTATTTTTTCCTACCAGTGGATTTACTAGATATTCACTAGTGTGCCTTCTATCTACAATCGTTATACTTCCCGCTGCGGTGAGTTTCAACTGCTATTTTGCTCTGAATTGCACAATTTACCTGCCTTTGTAAACTGTTCTTTGTTCGCAAGCTGCTGCCATAAATTCCTATCTTTTATTTGCAATCTCACTGGCCTAATCCTAACCTTCGTGACACGCATGCGCTTTCGAACACCGGCTTACTAGATCTATGGAACATTCCAGGAACTTCCTACGAGCTAGAAACTATCTAGCGGCTTAAAGTACCTACTGGCTAAGAATTACCTACCGGCTACCTACCACCTGCATTATCGCTTCGGCTTGCTACTAGTCTGCTGCCCTACCTGCTGAGCTTTGCTGCCGTGACTACGGCCTGCCTTGCAAGCTACCGAAGATTCTAGAAGCCGTGTCATCCGCGCCACTACGCGTTCGCTAAGGCCAGTGATTCCTCCTACATATGTAAGACACAATTGCAGTGCGTGTGATGAGATTTATGGACAATATACCCATCTGTAAGTTATGTCTACTCTTTCATTTTCTAACTATTAAAATTTTAAATCCATACTACATTCTACATATCTGTGGCCGTCTATTCCGATAGTTACCCACTTACACCGACTATCACCAAGGTAACGCTGGTAACAGTGGTAACGCTGTCGGGTGTGGGTCGGCGACTGATCGGAACAACACTACCTAACACCAAACGGCACAATGTATGTATGTATGTACTTCTTTTTCTTCTGGTAGTGCCTTTCCAACTAGTGAAGGTTGTCAGTCAGCTCCGCATATTTACTTCTATCTTTCGCAAGGCGAAACAGTTCGGCAGCACTCGGGATTCCTGTCCATTAGAAAGACTATTTAGGACAAAAAAATATTCCGAATGGTTTCTCTTTGCCGTGTGATGCCGGCTTAGATTGCCGTGTGATGCCGGCTTAGAATAGCATCACCTCATTTCTTAACCGTGGGTGTCGTAAGAGGCGGATGAGGGACTCGAGGGTTTAGGGTTTTTTAAGTGTATTGCAATTTTAGAGGTAGGCTGACAACCTGTCACTATAGTGGTACACGACTTATCTTAAACGACCCTCAAATATTGTCAGACGTGGCGATAACGACCGTAATTTTACGTTCGTCAACGCTCTGCCTTCCCCGCGAGGGCTAAAGGCGTGATTTATGTATGTATGTATGTTTCTTAAAATTTCAACAGCCACGCCGGCGGTCGTTTCACAACCATGTCAGAAGGTTGCTACATGTAGAAGAAGGTTGAAAATTCTGACACTAGGGCTCACCGGGTCGTTGGACGACTCGGTGTCCCACACGCAAAGAAGAAGAACAACCACTACTACAACAGTTCATTGCTGCTCTTGCACCTCTTTGGGGAGCTTTTGACACGCGAATTGGCGAGCGCAGTAAGCTGTTGTACCTCTATTCACAAGGAACGCTGCTGTTCATTTCCTAGATCTTTATTATGTTGCCTTCTACTACACATACAGTTTGAAATGGATTTCTAAACCGGCACCACACGGCAAAAAGAATAACGAACGATACTCAAAAGCGAATCTTAAATCGATCGGCTGACCATGAGTTTGGCAAAAACAGGACATATTCATTATAGTCCAATTTGACGTATTGCCGGACCATTAGGCCGCAGCAACACGATATTGAGAAACACATTTATCATTCCCCAGTCGGGGAGTTAGGTCCGGCCCGCCACAGCCCCTGTTCTTCTCAGTCCACGTTCGTCACGAAACGTGTTCCGATTCGTCACAGGTATTCAAAAATCTAGTTATTTCAGTTATTACATAAAATGTTAGTGACAGTTTGCCGCAATATAATATGGTTATTTTAAATTCGCTCCAAATATTTTAGAGTGAGCTCTACTCATGAAACTGAAAAACAATGTATAAAAAACTATAATAAATTTTCTATAGTACCTACAAAACTGTTTAAAAAATGTCTTCTTCTTAAAAATGTCTTAAAGTACTCAGAAAAATAATTTAAAATCATAAGCAAATATTGAAGTTGTGACGAACCGGGAGAAGAAAATACACTCGGCTTCAAAAAAATCGCACCTTTTAAGAAATCTATTTCAAACATCTTTCAATCGTATTTGTATCATGAAATATTGGTAATGTTCGGTATCATTTGAAAGGTAAGGAAACAGAGAATGCAAAAACAATAATTCATTCAATGTTTTTTATTGGAACTGAGAAAAATTCACAAAACAATAAAAATCCTTAAAAACCCTAATAAAATCTGATTAATTTTTCAAAATAAAGTTTCTTAAAACTAACCTAAATTTTAGTGTTACCCCCCCTAGCCCTAATGACATCTTCCATGCGCTCCCTCATGGATCGCACCAACTTTAGGACCTCTTCTTGAGGGATACTGTCCCTCCTCAATAACGGCGTCTTGGAGATCCTGAAGAGTCGCGGGAGCGGGATCACGGGATCTAACCTTGCGTTTCAGCTGGTCCCAGAGGTGCTCTATCGGGCTCAGATCAGGACTTTTCGCTGGCCACTGCATGACAGGGATCCCAACCTCTTGAAGGTAGCCTTGCACAATACCAGCAGTGTGCGCGCGAACGTTATCGTGCATTAATGTGAACCCGTCGCCAATAAATCCAGCATAGGGGACCACATGTTCTTCCAGGATCTCTGTGATGTACCGGTGAGCAGTCATCGACCCTTGCCCGCGAGCACCGCCGGTCCGAGAGACGCAAGAAAGTTCAGTTTTGCCATCGGCAGATATGCCGCCCCAGAACATGCAGGAACCGCCCCCGTATTCTACCGTTTCTTGGATGCAGGCTTGGGCAAAACGTTTACATTGTCTTCTGTATACTCTTTTGCGTCTATCGTTGCAGAAAAGGCACATTCTCGTTTCGTCTGAGAAGAGAACAGTTCTCCATTGGTCCAGGGTCCAATTAACGTGGGCGCGAGCAAATTGCAAGCGTGCTCGCCGATGCGCTGCGGTTAATTTTGGACCCGTGGCAGGTCTTCTAGCCACAATATTTCTCTCCTTTAGTCTTCTTCTAACTGTAGAGACACTCACGGCCCTTCTACGAACTGCTTGAAGTTGCTGTTGCAACTCAACAGCATTAGAGAACCGATTTCTCAAAGATTTCGATACGACGAATCGGTCATCTCTCGCAGAAGTGCAGCGATTTCTACCAGACCCACGCCTTCGGACAAAGCCACCGGTCTGCAGGAACCGCTGGTGCACTCTTCGAACAGAAAAGCGACTCAAGTGCAATTGCCGAGCAACATCACACTGACGTAGTCCTGATTGCAGTAGTGCGATAACTTGGGCGGCTTCAGCAGCTGTAGTGTCCATCTTCAAGGACGTTTTTCTGATGAAAGATATTCTTCTGTGTCTTCTTCGACTGTTGGTAGTAAATTTATCCCCCAATAAGCTGTCTCGACCCTTTTATACCCAAAAAACAAAACAATACAAACAAAATTTGAAGAGGAGAATCAGTTCCATTGTCATTGACAGTGACGTGAAGTGTCAAGCTTTTTCTTTATTCAAATGAAATGGATATATTTTTTAAGAGTTTTTATAGGGCTCTCAAATGATACCAATATTGCTACGAATAACTGCTTGTCTTAAGAATTACCAGTGCTTGAAGCCTATTTTTACGGACGTGCGATTTTTTTGAAGTCGAGTGTAGTTAGGTACCTTCGTGTATTATCTGGAACTCATTAAGATATTTTTATTATGACGATGCGGGACTGTAACAAACCGGGCCTGAGTCCAATAGGTTGGCCACAAATTATTGTTTTCTAGGATATTTTCCTCACGTCACGTCTCAGTGAGAGAGAAATGAAATGATATCCCAATTATTGTGTTACCGTGGCAACAATATGACGGTTCTCACACGCACCGTGTTATTTTCCGGCGTTTTTCCGGAGCCAGTTTTTGGGGAAAGGAGTTTACAAAATCCAGGGCCCCAGGTCTGCTATTTTTGTCATTGTAACGCCATTGAAACTCAACTGTCATTCTATTGCCATTGTGGTTTTGTATACTTCAAACTGTTAGCAGACTACGAAACTACCAACTGACATCCAATCGACATCCAATCGACATCCAATTGAAATGATTTTCATTTAGCGGACTTGGGGCCAGATGCCATGGCATGCGCCGTAGCTTCAAATTACAGCTGTCACAGGTTGTCATTTTGATAGAGGCTGAATCGGACCGCAATATCGTCCGATGCGTATGCGATTCACCGTAAATAACGTTGAGAAATAATGTAAAGAGAAAAATAAGTTTTTTTTTTCTAACCTAACCTACGAGGAACTTATTTGAGATTAGGTGCTTTTCTAACGAGGAGCCGTGAAAGTTTTCGAGAAGAATTTTGAGTTATTTATGGCGGAAGAAACTTGAATAAAGTATGAATGCCGACCAAAACTCTTCATCATAATGTTAGGATTACTTTGAGTATTCTGCCTCTAAAAATATATCAGAAGGATTTGAGTAACTTGTAATTTAGCAAGAATTTGAACCAAACTTACAGCCCGGATAATATCTATCTTCGGACCATTTCCAATTGTTGTGTACATACATACCTCAGATCTATTAGATGACGTCCTTTTTTGAAGTCGGTTAAAAGTATATCTTTAGAGAAGTAGTTATTAAGTAGTAGTAGTTATCGTAAGTCCCGGTTGCAGTCTATGATAACTTAGACGGCGGTGGTTCGGTGTAATGACTTATGGTAACTCAACTATGTCAGAGGCCTGCCACTAGTAATAGGCGGTTGAAATAACTAAGTAACTCTGACACTAGGGTTCATCGGGTCATTGCAAGACTCGTTGTCCCACACGAAAAGAAGAAGTCTTAAAATTACACAGAGCGGAGAACCAGTGATTTATATACGTAAAAACCACGCTCTGTTGGTTGGTTACCTCTGTTCGCGACACCGCCACGTGCGCCTTAACAAGTTCCTCCATAAATTACCCAAAAATCGATTTACCAAAGTAAATAGCCGGTTCGAAAGCTCGTAAATTGTTCCTGAGAATGGCAACGGAACAGCCGGCTAAGTTTTTCTATTAATTTGAAACAATTCTGCGATTTACATTCAAAACACAAACTTCCACTTCAATCATGACCAATCCAAAATTAAATGGTGCGTTTCCATGCTTGCCAATACTTGACAAGAATCCACAAGATACAAGCGACCACAAATTTCGCTTGGCATTTGGAAGTCGTTTACACGCTTGTGAATGCGTCAGTGTGCTACGTACATCCAAGCATGGCGGACACCGAACTTGTATCGGCTATTACATTTATGGTTAACGTCTTTGGGGTTCCAGATACATGTTTCGGTCTGGTAATATTCCAAAAACAATAAACTCTCGTCGTTTGACCAGCCACTCATTTTGTAATCCGACAGAACTAGATGTACGTGCGTTCGTCGCGAGGTCACAGCGGCTACTAATGACGCCAACGTGTAAACGCGTCGCAAACGCTTGCCGCAAGCGCCCTTTGATCTGTGTCCAAAAACCGACACTCGACCGGATCAGATACAAGCGTCTACAAGCTGACGCAAGCCAAGCAAAACGCCCTCTTTACACGCTTGTGCTTGTGAACGCTTGCCGAGCCTTGGCAAGCGTGGAAACGCACCAAAAGGGTGCGAATTTTTTGAGACTATTGCTTTTTTCAGCAATAATTACTAGTTTTCTAGGTGCAGTAACAGTTACTGAACGTGCATCATAATTTTATCCGGCTTGTTGGTAACGATAGCAATAGAGTAGAAACCTTAAAAACTGAATTTGTCATGAGTTACGAACACCGACTGTGAGTGATTATCGTCTTCTTTTCGAGGTGCTTAAGATAGCATCAACAATGGGATGTGATTTTCTCTTACGTCCTCTAATAGGTGTAAAAGCTGTGCTGTGGATCACAATTCATAATTTCCAAGACATTTTTAATACATCTCACACACACACATATCATGCCTTTTTTCCCCTGCGGGTTAAGCAGAGCGCAACACGACTGACAAATATTTGAGCGTTTTTTCACTATGTCACTGCCACTGTCAATTACTCACAACCTGCCACTACAGTGATTAATATATCTGTAAGTATTTAATTCAAAATACGCAGTACATTTCCCGTGTAAATATTTGATTTGATTCCGTCTCCACTGCGTAACATTTTACTCGCTCATTACCTCGCATAAACAACGGCGGCCATATTGCGTGACGTGTCACCGCTCCGTGACGTCACGCAGACGTCTAATTACCGACATTTCAAGTTTAATGAGCTCACAGGAGCGAGCTTTATTATTACAAGGAATCTCGGCGCAAACAAAGTTTATAATGAGATACATTCAGTACTTATTCACTGTTGAATTAAAGTTGTTATTGCAGAAGTCAGGAAGGTATAAATAGATATTATAATGTCCTTATTCATTCGAATTATCACGCCTATTATTCATCATTCGTATAATTAGGTCTGTTTTGGAGCTCAATTTCAGAAATGTCCGTCCTCGGTTCCGTGCACGAAAGTCCAAAACGACTGGTCTAACCACACATTTTTACAGTCAGAAATATGTGTGAATTTTGGAGGGTATATATAAGGAATATATATAGTAATATAGGGAATTATAGGGAATTGATAAGTAAAGTAGGAGAACGTGAGGTACAAGCATAATAAGTAGCTTATTTTCGCATGAAACGAACGATTCAGAAATAAAACACCTTACCATAATTCAAAACAAATGTATGGACATATCATTGCAGTTTTTTTCTTACCATACAGACTAAATCTCGGGTTTTATTGTATTTAAATGCATTCAAATGCACCAGCTGATTTATTCGAAAAGGGAATTGAACCTGCGACCCTTGTGATGCAAATTGGCAGCCACCAGCAGACAGATTGAAGCTGAGTCCTGGTTGAAGAAATTGCTACTGTTTTACATTGTAGAGACCGTCTTAGACTCAAAGTTCTACACTGTCTATCGTTCTATCTACCTCCCAAAGTTTACTACTTAATATAGTTAATAAATATCTTTCATTTATTTACAAAGGAATAGCTTAGAGATGTCCAGTGGTGGGCTAGTCGACGACATAAATTTATCAAAAGTATTATTTAAATTCGTAGCCGCTTCGTAGCGAAAGCCTACGAATGATTTAAACATTTAACGAAACACTTTGACGAGGGTAGGGAAAAAAGAGGAGGGAGCCCTTCGTCAGCAGTGGACTGTTGTGGCTGTTGGAGTTATATTATTTTAAAGGTACTCTAATACCATTGTATTTGCTACCTCATGAGGTAGAAAACCTTTTTTTAAATGTTTTAACCTTCGCGGTGACACATAAGTAATGGTTGTTTCATGATGATGGTCCATACAAGTAGGCCAAAACACCGAACAAATCAATAAAAAAAATATTGCGAGAGAAGCCTCCCATGTATATTTTGAGTCTGTAGGCGTTTTTTTGTCCAATTGTACCCGTAAATACACACGTAGCACCTCAAAACATCACATTCATAATGCGCCACACATTTCTCCCGTTTTTTCAGTTCTTAGAAAATGTCGGCGACCATACAAAGAAGTCGTCCAGGTATGAACAGCGCATTCCCTTTGTTTCCTCTGCCTTTGAAAAGGAAAATACATTTTTCAAGGTAAAACTTGCGATGGAGTAGTCGATGTTAACTGCGAAGCTGAGAGGAAACTTCAGCTTTAAAAGTTGTACAAGGAAAAGAATAATAACCTGAGGTAATATTTTATGGAGTTTGCTTTGGTTAGGTTTGAACTAGTTAGAAATGCAAGGAACTGGCGATTTTTTCTTATTTGGAATTCCCACACAGCCTTAAACAGGGTGTAAAAATATTAGCTGCAAATATTTTAAGGGGTGAACCAACCCATGAAACTGAACAACTTTCCCTAAGGAACACAGGTTGAAATATTAAAAAAAATTTGGACCCCCCATACAAAATTACCAACCGACCAAAGTCAATTTGTATGGGAGGTCCAAAAAATTTCTCATATTTCGACCTATGCTCCTTGGGGAAAGATGTTCAGTTTCATGGACTGGTTCACCCCTAAAATATTTGCAGCTAATATTTTTACACCTTATATATGGGCTTTCCACTCTCTATATTCACTCACTCACCGTTTGGATAGGGCAGGGCTTTGGAATACACAAAATCATAATCTTTCTCGATGGCTTAGCGGATAATACCTACCGCTGCCTTTTACACCGAAGGCCGTCGGTTCGATCCCCACCAGACATAAATATTTGTTAAGTCAAAATCAATTTTCAAAAACTTGTATCTAGTCTGGGTGTTTTCTATGTAAGTATAATATCCGTGTATAAATTATGTACTTATTTACAAAAGGTATTTAAGTGTTGGGTATCAGGTTAGTTTCCATAGCACAAGCTTTGCTTAGTTTGGGGCTAGATGGCGCTATGTGAATTGTCCAGGATATTATAACTAAGGACCAAAACCACGCCAGCCCAACACATAACTCAGAATTTAGCGTCGACAGCACGCTCCGGTATCGATACAAACGTGTATAGGTAACTATGTGATGCTAACGACGTGATGTGTTGTGCAGTGCAGAGCAACCAGAATTTTGGCAACGCAAAGTCGCATCGGAAGTTTGTGTTTCGCTGTGTATTTAAACCATATTTAGGTATCAGCACATCCATCTAGACATTTATGGGATCAACTTATGAAAAACTAGTATAAGTAGGTGCCTAACTCGATAGTACAATTTTTCTAGGTATTAATAGTAATTTAAGGAGTCATTTTAGAAAGTGAAAAGTTTTAAAAGTTTTTTAGAGATGTTAGTGAGGTCAGTGGTATTAAACAATTTCTCAAGAATCACCATCCACTTTCAAATCATGACTTGGGACCGCAATAGCTTGAGACCGTCTTGGTTTTAAATTGTATAACGTACCTCGTTAGTTCATAATTCGTTTATTAGATATAGGAGAATATAAAATAATTAAAGATCCCAAAAGTATGTACCTTTGTAGCGACCTGTTTAGGCGCTAAGCTTTTTATGCTACAGATACAAATAGGCAAATCTCTTTATTGCAAGGTTTTGTGTCATACATGTTAATATATTCGAGAATGGGCATTCTGGTTGCAAGATTTTATTCATCCTATTGTTGCCCTTCTTATTTAAGAGGTTAATTTTTTGTGCAACCACAATAAAAGCTGCAAATACCAAAAACTCAAAGCTGTAAGTTTTTTATTATCACCTTTTTAAAGTCGGCTAAAACGGCTCAAGTTTAATAACAGTGGGAACTACCGTATTCAGCCTTGTGTGTGTGATCCATCTCTGCTCTTTGACTGGAAGTTGAGGGAGTAATTTGTAAGGAACCACACCGCTTGTACAGTCGAGGTGAATTGTAAGGATGCTACCATTTGTACAGTCGAGAAGAGCTCCTTAAAAACAAACGACGTAATTATGTGCTGCATCTGAATGGGTTTTCGGAGGAATATTACTGACTTACTGACTATTCTTATTGGTCTGCACACCGAGTCGTCCAACGACCCGATGAACCTTGTGTCAGACTTCTTCAACCTAAACACTTTGAAGATTTTCACACTTTTGAATACCAGATTAGTGCCATTATGTTTGAACATTTGTGAAAAATTGGTATCGTTTTATCATGTCTGGGTAATATTCTCATGTTTCCAAAATCCGCTGTTATTGGCAGAACATCTGGATAAGCACTGAACGACCTGAACGGAATATAAGCTGCAAAGCCTGGATTATGTTGAGAGGTAGGCAAGTAATCAATCGTTTATAACCTGTTATATATTTTTTGTGTTTGGACCGGCACTTATAAAAATTACCTAGCTGGTGCTGTATTTGTCTCAGCCACAGACAAGAGATGTCAAGCGTGAGCCGTAGCGTGCGACGGAAATGTCATTTTTGCTCTGTGCTCTCAGCAGTACGAGTGACACTGGTTATATTATTTCATAAAATAAATTGGCAGATTTTAAACGAAAATATAACTTTCAGACGAGAAACACATTTAACGTCAATGCTCCGCAATTTAGCGCATCCGTAACGCTGAACTTTACAGATACAAGGAAATTTCAAATTTCCTCTAGAAAAAAAACGCAAAAACTTGCGTAGGCATCTTTCTCGTGGTAACACACACAAGCATGGTAGATGCAATATAGTTGTAACGTTACAAATACCAAAAGGATTCTGGTAACATATGAGGTGAGTAAATTTCCAGACGTTGCAGGTGTTCATAAAAGACACCGGCTATTTATCTTAGGAACAGTTGAAATTCTCCAGCTGTTCCTGAAGTTTCAACCTACTCTCCACACACATTTCACTTAACGTACGTTCTACCTAGGATATCTAGGCAAAGGTAATAAACGCAGTGGGTGGAAAACTTTACCAAGTAATGATGTTAGATACAATATTTTTTCTTTACTTTAACGTACTATAGGAACCTCTTTGTTAATACTGCTTTCATAAAATCTGTGTCAAAGTTTTCACGATTTTTGCAGTTGAGCTTGTGTGCCAGGCTTCTAACATGGGCTTTAAATAGTAATTAGTATATAAATATACCAAACTTGAGAAAGTTTTCGACTACTTTACATATAAACCTATGTACTTTTTATGTCTGAGGGTCGGGTAAAATAAATGATTTAAATGCTTTTTTATCGTATACGTAAATAAGAAATATAAGAGTCAACTGGGGCTTGAACCCGGGACTCATGGGCTACCGTCCCGCTGCTCTGCCACTGAGCTACCGACGCTTCGATCAACGCTCTCCAAAGTTTTACCTTTTCAACAGGCTATATACCTTACAGATTAAATGAGCTACTTTTTAGAACGATATTTGGTATGAAAAACTGATATTATGACGTCACGCCGTAGTATTTGGGTTGCGTCAAATCACTTAACTACTTTTATTTTATTTTTCGATTTATTATTTCAAATCAAACTTTGAATATTTCGAAAATTTTTTAATGAAGTTAGTTGTACTTTTAACCGACATCAAAAAAAGAAAGTTCTCCGTTTGACCTGTATGTATGTTTGTCCACGACTATCCCGCGTTTGGCAGAACCAATTTCGACGCGGTTTTCAGCAAAGTGTTTGTCAGACTTAGAAGAAGGTATTACGGTAAGTTAGCATATTAACCGACAAAAAACTGAGGTTCGCACTTATACACGTTCTTTGAAGCCCGTTCCCTTTTTAAAAAGTTATTGCACTATAGTTTTAAGCGTACAACTTTTATATTTTATTAATGACCCAGGGGGTCGAATCTGTGTGAAAAACGATATGTCAAAAAACGATATGGAAAACCATATGGGTAGTTTCTGGCTAATTGACGACAAATCGCGCTGAATTAGCAGTACATTGATAGTTTTGTAGTAAACAAAAAATATATAAGGTTAATAGCAGTCTATGTATACCAAATTTTTTTTTTGCATATGTGTGTGTGTTCGAAATCGTAGGTCAAAAAATTCATATCATTCACTCAATTTTGAATGATTTACCCGAATAAGGACATGTTTTTGGCATAAACTTACGTCAAAATAAGATACACTTCAATAGCTATTTTATGTCAAAAAAACGATATCGTTTAGTGATGGGGTACAAAACGATATGGCGAAGTGTTGGGCAATTTTTTTTACAAAAAAGATCGACTGAACAAGGAGAATTGTTATTAGTAAGGCTTTTTTGAAACAAAGATAGTCCCACCATAAGCATAAATGTAGAAGTTGGTAGCCAAGTTCAATGTTTAACTAAAAATAGTGTTGCTTGAAAATTGGTGGTGGCTGTTTGTATATCAAGAATACCATTGAGTTGGAACTATGTCTTTTTATTTACCAAGGTTCCATTGTACGAGATCTTTAAAACTACGTAAGGGATTTTGCGGCGGTTTTCTTCTACTCGTTTTCCGCAGAACTGAGACATTTTTATACATTCTATTCACAGCAGTGATACCTCTAGGTAAGACAAGCCACTCGCCTAGTCCCTCCGCCCGCTGTAACTCGTTTTCCCGCTGAAAGTAGTCGTTTTTGTGCCAATATTGTACATATAAACCTTCCTCATGAATCACTCTATCTTTTAAAATAAACAGACACGTAAAGCGAATTTTGCTTTATACTATGAAGTGATGAGCTCTCAGACTTTAAACAACACGATGCTCGTTTGCTATGGATCTGCAAAAACATCTCATTGTGTTGAACAACTTTAGCTTTGAATGTTGAGTCTCCGCAGAAGAGTAGGATAGTTTAGTTGATCGACAATCTGATTTCGGCTTCCATTTTTATATTATGTAGGTATGTAATAAGTTCGAATAACATCGGCTGTCGCCTTAGAATAGCATCACCCCATTTCTGCCCGTGGGTGTTGTATAAGGGGACTAAGGGATGAATCCAAGAACGAGCAGCAGCGTTTCCGCTGAATATCTACAAAATCCTGCACTGCGCTCACCAATTCGACTGTCAAGCACGGTGAGTATGGCTCATGTCCAGCAATGGACTGATGTGGCTGTAGCAGTAGCAGAATGTAATAACTTTTTTGTACCACAGAAGTTAACAGTAGCAATAAAATAAGTAAAACTTAAGATAGTAGTGGTACGAGCAACCGAACGGATCGCAGTCGACGTATCAGAAAGAGGGTAGACAGATAGGTTTGCCCCTAGCAGGATGACAGTATTCGCCAAAACAGTCTACTTGTGACCATGGAGCGTGTAACCGATTCGAAATATCGAGGTAAAAACAAACATAATCGTGGTGATAATCCTGTTAATACTATTAGTTTAAGTGTTGTAAAACATAAGAAGCGCAAAGGCGGATTTATCCCATTAAGAGATCTCTTCCAGTTACCCTTTGCGATATCAAAATATATGTTTTTGTTTTATTTTTTTTAAAGTGGACTTTCTTTATGGTCTAAATCAGGTACTCCAGAATCTTGATAGATACGTCGATATAGTCATCATGGTAAACACGGCCTCCAGTCCCAGCGTGTTGCTAAACGTTAAACAAACCTATGATATAACGAAAAACAATCCCACCAAAAACATTTTCATGTCAAGATATAGTCAAAGCGCAACAAATAGACATCAGACCTCAAATAGAGCCAAGCTTCTCAATGTACGCGCCCTAAGTACACCAACTGTCTTACAAACTTTACCTACATCTTAGTTAAAATGTACGGCTTGGCCAAACGGAAGAAAAACTTCTTCCTTCGAAAAGGCGCATTTTGTCTTATTTCTCCAGTCAAATTGTTATTGTTTTCATTCTATTGAAACAGCAAATCATACATTTAACCAATATGTAGGGTTTATAAAAGAAATTGAAATGTAAATGTTTTTGGTCGGATTTCATTGGTTTTGTAGTGAAGGGGAACTACTTCCGCCCCCCTTTTCTTAGAGGGTAGAGCGTAGAGTGATTTTATAAAATACTGATTCGCGTACTGTATTATATTATGTCCTTATACCAAATATTTAACTTCTAGCATGAAAATCCTAGAAAGTTTCATAAAAACTTTAACCCCTCAATTTGGAAGGTTGTGGGGGGTTTATGGGATGTTTAATCGATAACGAATTTCAGCTTTCTGGCACTTCAGGAAGTACCCAAAAATTTTGATGATCATCAGTGTGTCAATGACGAAATTGGCGCATTTTAGACATCGTTAAAATAATAAAAAGATAAGAGCTATAAAACTGAAACTTTGCCTGTTTAATGAAATTACTATTGACAATATATCCCGAGAATTTTATCAGTCTAGTATATCGGAAACTATCACGTTTCTCGCTTTGGCGGGGCCACTACCGTGGCCACAGAACTTTTTGCACGACTGCTGAATCATAGACACTTCCTCCTTATACTTTTAGGTAACTTCGTGTCACCGAAATCTATGGAAGATTGACGTTGATGTCTTTGATTGAGCTGTCATTTTGCATAATGTCTAAAAAATCAAAACATAAACAAAAAAAAATTAACTAAATTGTGAAAATTTATCTTTAGTATGGCAAAAAGCTACTACTGCTAGCTAAGCAACCGTAACCTATAATGTGTCCTCAATTTTATAATGATAGGACTGACTGACTGGCTGTGAAGATTGTCCGATGGTGTAGCACCGAAGTGGTTCACTATGCTATCGGGATAAGTAGATATGTAGTACCCCTGCCTTCTACGCCGAGGGCCGGGCGGGCCACATTCAAATATCATCTAAATTCAAATTTAATTTGAATATGGGTTTCATCGCGATGTTATTCCTTTAACGAAAAAGCAGTTAGTAAAAACACATTAGTAGGTACATGGCGACGATCGAACTCGGTTCTTACGATTGTAAGACCGGTGTCCTGAACTCTTGCCCACCGACGCTCTTGGGTTCCTCCTGGGTGGGGGCTCGATCCTTACAGGACATAAATGTTTGTTAAGTTAATTCTAAAATATTTGTATCCAGTCTGGGTGTTTTGTATGTATCTATACTCCTGTTTGCAAAAAATATAAATTATGCTAGCAATGCCAGCAAATATCACTACTGGGTTTAGATGCTTGAATATATTGTTGGATAGTAGATTATTAGTGAGAATATTGACAAAATATTAACAAACTTAAATTATTTATTGCAGAACGATGTCCTCAAAAAAATATATAAAATGCGAATCTTAGAACATCTGGTACTGTTCCTATTACAAAACATGAAAATATTGCTTTAATTCCAAGTACTTCAAATACAATAATATGAAACTTATATCAGAAAACATCTGCTGCTCTCTGAAAGAAGTTACTTTAAGAACTGCTGGTAAAAGTTAATTTGGGCTAAAGTCTGTTATTGATCCAATAAAAAATCTGTTTGAAATAAAATCTGTTTTCCTACTCAACAATTTTACCGGAGAGTTGAAGGGCGTTTGCCATGATTGCCTTCCCTATTATATTATATAGTAGGGGATTCCGCCATCAACGACCTTCACCGAGATGATAAAGTTACAAAAAACTTCGTGACAAAATAGGCTGCTTATCGACTAACAATACTGGTAGCTCCTGTCGTCTGACATACATACATACATACATACATATATCACGCCTTTATCCCTTGCGGGGTAGGCAGAGCGTTAACAACCGCACAAATACGGCCGCTATCGCCACGTCGTGTCGTCTGACACTTGTATGTATGAGGGAAGATTCAACAAACATTTTTTATTTTATTGCTGACGGTTCTAAAATTACTTCAATACTATTCTTATGAAACTCCATAGGTGTAAAACTAACGAAGGAATTGGAGTCGGACATTTTCGAACACAGGCAGACAAATTAAACGAAATTATAAGGAGGTAGTATGGTATATAGCATAATAGGCTTTGTAGTAGGCTACGGAAACCTTAATTCTAAATAGTATTGATTTTGATATCGCGTTTTAAATGTTAACAGCGCCATCTATTGAATCATATTATGTATCACATCATGCTGTTATTTCATTGCTTTTTATGATTTTTTATAATATGTAGGAATAGTTTCTAAAACTTTGAGTCAGTGTTGGGCGTAATTAAATAATTCTTTATTTCAAATAATAATTCAAATAAATTTATTTCAAATAACGTAATTTGTAATTGATTTATTTCAGAATTAATTTATTTCAAATAGTCAATTATTATTATTATTTCAAATACTTTATTTTTTATTTGTAATTGATCAAATACGTTACGAGTTAAGTTACGATACAGAGTGTAATCGTATCAAAACCCTTTAAATTAATATTGAAAGTACTTAACCTAATGAATACAATTATTAACTTTTTAAAATGAAATGAAAAATATCAAAAATAATACGTTAAACACTCCCAAACATTGTGTTTTTAAGATTGTGAATTGTTAGAAATATTATCTTTCTTAAATAATTAAAAATACCGTACTGAAACTTATCAACAAAAAATGATTATTTGAAAAGCGTTAAATCGTTTGTTTTTATTACGGAAGAGACATGCAAAATACAATATCTCCAACAAAAGTAAATACAACTAAAAAATACTTAATTAATACTATTAATAACTTTACGAATATCAATTACACGTCCTAAATTTATTTCAATTGCAAAATACGAAATAATTATTTGAAATAAATGTATTTGAAATAAAATAATTACAATTGAATGTATTTCAAAATACAGTTATTTGAAATAAATTATTTCAAATAATTATTTCTTTATTTGTATTTCAAATAAATTTTGCCCAACACTGCTTTGAGTGCTCATTTCGGTGCCTATTTGTTCATAGTTATCTATTTTTCAAAATAACAATGTCCTTGTGCCAGCATCATACGAATAGATAGAGAAAGGAAAAGAACGAAATGCGTGTTCTTGTCGTAGTCTCATAATTTTAGGAGCCCAAGTGTTTGTAGTATCTATGATGCTACTATAGGAGGACTTTAATCTCGTAAGGCTCAGGAGTTCGTGAGAATTTTTCATATAACGCCCGAATGCCTTTTTAAAAGGTATGATTCTACAATGGAAAATTAACCTTATAAGCTCACCGTTTTTCCAGAAACTTGCAGTTCCAGCAGAGCCTTTTGTTAATTACTTAGTTTGAACTACAAAATATTAATAGACGAGATATGTACTTTAAAATTTTACATAATTAAAGGAAAAACACTATGCCCAAGTTTATAGCTATAAGGTTGCTTTATAAAGTGATGTTTGCACCACTATAGATCGACATACCTTTTAAAAAGCATATGGACTTTACGAGTAATACTATAGAAGACTACACAGAATAACAAAATTAATAGGAAAAAATATTTTCATCAGGTTACCAACAATCATAGAAAAAAATTAAAAACACAAGATCAAACGCTAAATAACATTATTATGTGTGAATTATTAAACCACGTCAGGAAACAAACAGTTTCAAAGTAAATTAAGGTTTGCGACGATGATGATTACTGAAAATGCTACGATTGGTCAACAGCGACGAAATCTATCATATAAATCTAA
The DNA here is from genome assembly GCA_029255805.1 of Keiferia lycopersicella. Classification (NCBI taxonomy): domain Eukaryota; kingdom Metazoa; phylum Arthropoda; class Insecta; order Lepidoptera; family Gelechiidae; genus Keiferia; species Keiferia lycopersicella. The sequence goes on from JARACZ010000017.1 coordinate 3,848,185, forward strand.
TTACTTCCTGGTTTCTTTTATCATCCTCACGTAGCAATTCTAGCCGAAAAACGCTTTAGATGAGATATCTTTTTCAGTAGGCATTCCGCTTCTCCTTTAAATTGAAGAGAAGCACTGCTTTTCGTTTGCTGCAGTGGTGGTGGATTAAATGCGAATACCATCCATACCACCTGTGTTTAAACTGGTACTCGGTAATGAAATCGGCACAATCTTCTTCCTCATCGGTAGAACGCACGTGCCACTTTATGACAACTAAAATGGAATCAGAAATTAATATTATTACTTTGTTCTTTTTTCAATCTGCCGCTGTGATCTGTAACTGTACTATGTTAGCTAGACTGTTGTGTGTATCAAAATCAGTAGGTACTGTGATAGAATTTAAAGATTTTCATAAATTACTTATTTTGATTCCGTGTATGGGAGTCCGCAACGACTGGTCCAATGTATTATAATTTCTATTACTCTAAGATTTAATTCTCACCTTTCTGTGAATTTAGAAGGATATGTGGGTATTGATATGTAAAGTAGAATGTGTGATACAAGCATAATTAGAAGGAAACAAATTACAGCATGAATCGAATTACGACGTTTCAGAAATGGAGCTCCAGGTGCTCCTACTCAGAAATTCTAATCGTATAGTTTTAAGTTACCTTTATTAGTTTTATTTATCTTCAAATTATTCATCGAGAAGTTCTCCTTTACAAAATTTACTCCCTTTACTATCTTTACTTGTAAGGCAGGCAGGCTGATAGCGTAGGTATATCTGAAGTTGGTAGAGACAATAATGGGTTATAAGCCATAGTAAGATTCTTAAGCAGAGAAAATAAGAATCAGTGCAATGCTTCAATGATTACATACATACAGAGTGAGAAAGACAGTCACTTCATCAAATTGCCCCTATATCAAAAAATGTAACTGATATTTTGTTCCGGAACCGATCCTAGCGTGGTGACTTATCATTATCACTTTATCAGGCTCTAGCTCAATATAGTACCTACCTTCGCTCAGAGTATACTTTTCGGGGTTCGATTTGTGCATGACACTCCATCATGTTAATGGATGAGGGGGATATAAGTAAAAAACTAAAGCAAAATACTTTTAAAAAATTGTACCTATTTTAACAATCGACACAGACATCGTCGCACGTACATATTATAATACGTATGTATGTATCCGTGGTCCGTGAAACCCATGTGTATTTCTTATATAACAATTACTTATAAAATATAATGAATATTTCGAATTTTCACATACTCAAATACAATTTATTGCAAAGTAAACAAAGCTAAAACTGACAGAAGAAAATTTAGGACAGGAAATTGAATGAATGGAAAGAACTATGAGTGAACGGTATTAGGACCAATATGCGGAAATGTTTTCTGTTTCTACCGGTGTAATAAATACTGAAAAGGACGGTGTATACGATTTGGTTCCGATTATGCCAAAATCAAGCCAGAATAGGCCCATACCGTTTTTTGACTTATTCTTTTTTTTGGCAGTTAGATGACAACTTTTTAAACGCGCGTATTTACGGTTTATAGCTTGCGATAAGGTCCTACATTGCTGGCTCTAAGCAAATTGAGTATGATTTTGGTAACAAAAACTGTAATGAACTGTTTCCAATATGGTAAAAACCGTAATCGAAGCCTTATAGGGCATATCGCTTTCACGATATGTCAAAATGCTGCAACAGATTCGGGCCCCAGGAATCTAGCGAATTACCGAGGTAAGCAACCGGAAGGGCAAAAATCCTTGTCACTAGCAAGCTCAACGACCCAAGCGTTATAATTGAGTTAGGGACTTGCTGAGGCGGAGACGCGATCTCATAATTTTGTCACGAGAACTTGCTTATAAACCACCGGTGGAAACACACGGCGTGTTAGTTGGGCGAACGGTAATAAAACCTTTAATAAAACTGAATATATAGTCTGTAAAATATAGGACGCTCCCGTGACGTTTGTGACCTAAGAGCAAATGCTATGACATAAGGTCCACTTTCCTTTGTTTACTAGCAAAATAGATCTTATATCATAACATTTGCCCCAAGGTCACAAACGTCACAGGGATCACCTATATTTTTACACACTATAATAGTTACTTCTTTTTCTGAGTGTAAAACATGAAATATTTCATGAAAATTCTTAGAGCTTATAATTTTGATTACGATCCACCTTTAACAAAACGGCTTGCCTCTGTCGTCTTTTAGTTAGAGGCTTAGGCTGCCAAAGCTGCCAATCCTGAGTTCGTGAGTCTGTTTTAGTATTGTTTGTTATAAGATTATTGCTAGAGTTTTAACAAACTTTTCAGATAAAGTAGTTTATTCAGTATAAAAACAAGTGTAAAAGTAAAACAAAATCAAAAGCACAAATAAAAACAAAATATAAAATATAACTAAACTTAAATATAATTTAACCTAGGTATCTAAACACCCACCCCGCATAGTTCCCGGCGCAAAGGAGCCTAATTTGCTGGTCGCAACTTATGTCGAAAAAGATTAGACCATCACTTATTATTTTTATTATTATGAGCCTGAGGTGTCCCACTGCAGGGCAAAGGCCTCCCTCCCCTTCTTCCATTTATCCCTGTCATAAAAGACCATCACAAAAAAAACATTGCTTGCAGTAACACTTTCCCGTATGACGTCTTCATAACTAAGCGATGCTTCCCTGTACGCGAAGTGACGTACAATCCTTCATGCCCCCGCCGCGATTGTTATTAATCGATCCACCATCAAATAATACAGGGATTTGCCTCTGTGGTTTTGTGGTTAGAGCCTTGGGCTATAAATTCTGAGATCGTGGGTTTGATTTTGCATTGTTGAATTTTCCCTCAAATGTCTTTATATCCCCTGCACGCGAAGTGACCTTTAATCCTTCATGCCCCCGTCGTGATTGTTATAATTCGATCCTTCTCTAAATAATAGCGAAGCTGTTTTATGGTCTTATTGTTGAAGTTTTGTGATGGCAATCCTGAGTTCGTTGGTTTGACGAACAAGTACAATCCTAGCTACCGATAACTACAACAACGTGAGACGTTTAAACTTAAATAATGATTTTGCATTGCTTTTACTAAGCTGGTAAATGCGTGCTAGATCATCGTAAGTAACTGATATACTATCAGCAGTACAGCAACCTAAATTTATAAGAGATCAAATTAAAAGTGTTTTACATTCAGGTACTAAGAATAACTAGTATAAGTTGATCTTTTAAAGGCCTTACTGAACTTGCCTGTTTTCCACATGATTTCCAATCCTCAGGCCCCTGCCGAGATTGTTATTAATCGATTCCTTTTCAAATAAAACCGGGTAGCTCAAGCAGAAAACACGTAGGATTTTTGGTATTTTATTAGCTTGGTTTTTGTGAAAGGTGTGTACGAAACATGTGAAACTAAAGTACAATCTATATACTTACCTACACTTCTCATCAGAGAAATCGACACACTTTCGTTTTTATGATTTGTTAAAACAGGAAACCTAAACTATTTTGAATATGGATATCTCATTATTTCATTAATATTTATAAACCTCATTTTACTTACTATCACACGATATCAGACAGATTCCAAAATAAACACACTTTTTAAATACTATGATTCGTAGGAAACATACTAGCAAGGTGTCCTGGATTTTTTGATGAGAAGTATACAGGGTGTAAAAGACGGTGTAACGAAAACTTTGCAGGCGTAATCAGACCATGAAAATGAACAACTTTTACTATGGGGGCTATGGTGGGAAACGAAAATTTTTTTTTGAGTTCTCATACAAAGTCAGTCAGCTGATCGGGAATTTGTACTGGAGGTCGAAAAAATTTCACGTTTTTCGACATAGCCCCCATATAATAAAGTTGTTCAGTTTCATGGTCTGATCAAGCCTGCAAATATTTCATTACACCGTCTCTTACACCCTGTATATATTTTCTGCTAAAATATTTTCAAAGCATCTCGTCTCTATGACACAATCTCGTGAACCTGTTCGGAATTGTTTATTCACCGTGTTTAACCAGTTTTACAGCTTCCTGAATGATTTAGCAGTTGTTTATAGACGTCTACCTGTCGACAGTCGCGTTAAAAATGCACACTGGTTCAGAATTCCCGCGAATATCGTTTGGGGAACTGGTGGTTGCTAAATTTTTTACTGCTGTGTATCTTGAACTGGAATAAAGCTATAATCTGAAGTGCCTATCGTAAAATGCGTTTATGGAAGGTTGTTTTGCAAAACTTTTAACATAATTAAGTTGATATTTTACATAAAAAATACTTTGGTAGGTAGATATAGTAGTTTAGTTTCATGGACTGGTTCACCCCTTAAAATAGTTAGGTACTTGCATTGCAGTTGATTTTTTTACAACTAAATGATGATATTAACTTTTTGCATCGAGGTAATATGTACCGATGTGGCGCAGTGGTAGTGCGACTGCCTTAGACGCAGAAGGTTCCGGGTTCGATTCTCGGTGGGTCACTCACAAAGTTGATATTTATCACTTTGTGAATTTGTTCCCAGTCTGGTTAGGACATTGCGGGCTGAACCACCCGATTGTCCGTAAGAAAGATGGTTCCGTGTTTCGGATGACACGTTAAGCCGTAGGTCCCGGTTGCTGTCTATGATCACTTAGACGGCGGTCGTTACACAACCATGTCAGAAGCCTGCTACTTGTAGAAGGCGGTTGAAAAATTCTGACACTAGGGTTCATCGGGTCGTTGGACGGCTCGGTGTCCCACACGAAAAGAGAGAAAGCGTACGTAGCGTGCACTAGTACATATTACCTTGATGACTTTTTGTTTGAAAGTTATACAAACGAAACAAGCGCAAAAAATTCACGCCACGCGGCTAGTTAAAAGACGTGGGTGGGTTCGAATCCTAAAGATGGCGTGAATTTTTTCCGCTTGTTTCGACAAAAAGTTAATATCGATATCTATTGTTTGATTAAAACACCACTATTCGAAATTACTATCTTGTGGACATTCCTACAAAATAGTAAACATTCAAATGATTGAGGATGATTTTTTGTACCTGTACTTATAAACAAATTTCGTGGTTACCAACCTGATCAATATTAGGTTTAGTAAACAGAGACCGTTCCACAGCATAAATAATTCATATATTTGGATGTTTAAATTCTTTGTAAGATTTCAGTAGACGCTAGAAACAAAACCACAGAACAAAAACTTTTTATCCTAGAGTTAGATTTCAAAGAAGTTAAAGCACTAGTAAAATATAAAACGTAAATTGATATCGAAGTGCGCAGGGAAATAAAATATCTGCTTTGGGCTTTGGTGTCCCGTGTCGACGTGAAAGCATTGTCACCGAGTATCTATATCAGTGAGCTTTACATCGTGAAGTTAGTTCGAGTCAAAACGCAACACGAAATACATATGGTGCTCCTACATAGGTACATGACTACATTTTGGCGACTGTTACCAACAATGTTGAAATGTTGAAGATTGTTGTTGGCTATTGTAGGATCGTATATCACCTATTGTAATCGGGTTTATTCGGTTTTTGAAGAACTCGAGACGACAATAGTAGATTACGTACTGAGGTATGTAAGCTATCAATAACAACCGAGGTTTTTTAACGCCCGAGCGGAGCGAGGGCGGTACCTTTCCGAGGTTGTTATTGATGTTACATCCGTGGTACGTATACTGCTTTACATATCGAATAAAAAGTGAGTAAAATAAAGCGATAAATACAAAAAACGATCCATAAATGATAATTGTATCGTCTGGTATTCAAATTGCACCACAAAACTTTTTTTTCTATGATTGAAAAATATTGAATTAATATGAGAGAAAAGTATCCTAACATAAAGTACACATTTTTCTGATCGTAGAGATATTAGTTATTTTTACTTTTGTTATTGTAATATTGAGTAATAATTCGACAAACTCATTTATTGAGGTTATAAAAATACAGATTAAAAATATAATTCCTGCGTTCAAGCAACACAATTCGTAGCGGCCAGTTCGAAATTTAAAATCGTATACAACTAATTGGATGCAACTCCTATTAAAAATAAGAAGAAATTTATTTTAAATTTTTAATTGCCGCGATTCTATTGGTTCTTTTTCTAGTTCCATATTTAAAATTACTTACAGGCTTAGTTTCAAAACCTCGCCTGTAAGTTGAACTTACAGGTCGTGTTTTTTGTCAGTAATGACCTACTTTCAGAGCATGAGATATGTAAAATGTTTTTTTAGCATGTATCGAGATAATCAAGTAGGCATGTGGAAACCTGACTGTTTAGATTATGGCTTAATAAGCGGTTTGCATGCTAGGCTAGAAATATGGATTAGAGTCTAAATCTACGTTAATATACATGGGCGCGGCTTGACTTAATTTATTTAGCAAAATATATGCTATTTTACTAAATTAAAAGACACAAAAATATACTTATTTATGAAGACGAAAATATGTGGGAAAATGTTGCACAATTTATTCGTTTGCGTCCTGATAATAGTCACCAATAGGTACCTACCTACTATCAAAGAATACTAACTATAGCTTCTCGCTACTATTGTATACCAATTTTTCCTAAATAATATCCGATTTTTAAAATAGATATACTCCCCTTCTTCAAGCTTTCAAGTTCGTCATCTGTAAAACTACCTCGTAATCTCGATATTTATTTATATTCAGTACGAAAATCGTAGTAAAATCACAATTTCAATATAACTACAGAAATATTGCAACAGAATTATGTTTGTGCTCAGAATGGCGGAATATGCATTTGCATACGCCTATGTGATGTGAAATGCATCTCAAAGATAGACGTTGGAAACACCCATGAGCATAATAAATGGTTTTCGTATGAGATATACCTATAGTATTATGCAAAGTCGTTTTCCGCGTCTGTATTTATGTTTTAAATCTTTAAAACTTCACTACGGATTTTCATCATCATCATCATCATTAACAGCCTATTGTAGTCCACTGCTGGACATAGGCCTCTCCTAAAGCACGCCACTGAACCCGGTCTTCGGCTTTACTCCTCCAGTCACTGCCCGCAGCTTTGCGTATGTCGTCGCTCCACCTTGCCACAGGGCGTCCTGCGCTACGTTTGCCGATACGCGGTCTCCACTCAAGGACCAGCTTACCCCAGCGGTTATCGGTCCTTCGGCAGATATGACCAGCCCACTGCCACTTCAGCTTGCTAATACGTTGAGCTATGTCGGTCACTCTAGTTCTCTGTCGAATTACTTCGTTTCGGATACGATCCCTTAGAGAAACCCCGAGCATAGCTCTCTCCATAGCTCGCTGAGCGACTTTCAGTTGGTGGACCAGTCGTACCGTGAGTGTCCACGTTTCGGCTCCGTATGTCATGACAGGTAGGACGCACTGGTTGAAGACTTTCGTCTTAAGGCATTGCGGTATTGGCGACGAAAAGACTCGACGGAGTTTTCCGAATGCTGCCCAACCCAGCTGTATTCTTCTCTGGACTTCCTTCTCAAGGTTGTTTCTACCTAGTTGGAGCGTTTGCCCTAGGTAGACATACTGTTGAACAACTTCGAGTTGGATTCCATTTACGGCAATCGGTTCCGGATCAACGTGTTCGTTGAACATGACTTTGGTTTTATCCAAATTCATCCGGAGACCGATGCGGCGAGAAGAATCAGCTAGGTCATCCACCATTCGTTGTAGGTCTTGCAGCGTTTCTGCCATAATGACGATGTCGTCTGCAAATCGTAAGTGAGAGATGTACTTGCCGTTTATATTAATACCACGACCTTTCCAGTCCAGCGTCTTAAACATATCCTCCAGAGCGTTAGTGAACAGTTTCGGGGATATGACGTCCCCCTGTCTCACTCCTCGATGGAGATGGATAGGCTTAGTCCGCTGGTCCTGTACTTGTACGGTCATTGTGGCGGCTTCATACAGACATCTCATCACTTCGATGTATCGCCAGTCGACTTGGCAACGCTGCAAAGCCTCCAGAACAGACCAGGTTTCGATGGAGTCGAAAGCTTTCTCATAGTCCACAAACGCTAAGCACAGGGGCCGATTGTACTCTTGAGACTTCATGATTTTCATGCATTTTTTTAAATAGATAGAGTGATTCAGATAAAGTGATTCAGATTGACGACCGATGTGGCGCAATGGTAGTGCGACTGCCTTTGACGCAGAAGGTTCCGGGTTCGATTTTCGGTGGGTCACTCACAAAGCTGATATTTATCACTTTGTGAATTTGTTCCCAGTCTGGTTAGGACATTGCGGCCTAAAACACCCGATTGTCCATAAGTAAGATAGTTCCGTGTTTCGGATGACACGTTAAGCCGTAGATTCCGGTTGCTATCTATGATCACTTAGACGGCAGTTGTTACACAACCATGTCAGAAGCCTGCTACTTGTAGAAGGCGGTTGAAAAATTCTGACACTAGGGTTCATCGGGTCGTTGGAAGACTCGGTGTCCCACACGAAGAGAGAGATAAAGTGATTCAAATTTATGTATAATATTTGCAGTGGACGAATCCGCTAGGCGAGCCACTAGTGTGTAATAAACATGAAAAGAAGATATTAGTTTTGGAAAATATATACGTATAAAATATCCTATTGGCTGCAATGCAAAAAATAAAATAACTAAATAGGTAGTGTTGTCACTTATCGTCAAATATATATTTGTGTTAGGCACAGCATAGAACATTACAAGAAATGCAGTCAAAAATACAAAAACAATAAAATTTTACAAAAATAAACTAGGTAAAAATACCACCCCAGGACGCCCCCGGTCCAAAGGTGCCCATTACACTACTAGCATTACCACGTTGTATTGCAATGGACAACCTTTGCACCAAGAACGAGCCAGAGCGATGGTCTAGGCCCTTTTCCCTCATCCGACGCCCTATCTGCCTAACAAAGGCTATAGCCTCTGTGCACCAACTCCCAGCTGTTTCCACCGCCAGAGGAACAAACTCATAACCTTGCGCAAGGTCGGCATACTTTGCCTTCTTTTTTAAGGCTGCGGATATAGCGGCCGCCCCTGCTGCCTGAGTTGTCTGGCCTAGGTGACAAGCGGCAAAGGTACTGACACAAGTCGCATCCCATAGCAGGCATCTGCCTTTATGCCATGGGATAAGTGTTAGTCCGTCCGGTCTTTTGCCATCTGTACGGCTCAACCCAGGAGGCTCTAATACGCATGGAACGTTAACCGAGATGAGGGCCCTCCGGACGATATCGTTGAGGGCGTGGTGTCGCGGGAACCTACCTGCGCAACGACAACAACTCAGGCCGTGATGGCCATTGGCTTCCACCATGGTCCCACAAATGCAGCGATGAGGTTCGCATACATTGCAGCCAAGGCGAAGAGCCACCGCAACACGCAGCGAATCGTTGTCTAGGTGCGTTCCTAGGTTAGGTGAAGGAAGCGCGTGTAACCACGCCCCCGATTCTGACCGCGATACTGCCCGCAGTCTGGCCAAATCCACACCCGCAGCCCCAGCAAGCAGCTGTGAAGACATTGCCTTGCAACCGACTTCATCCCACGCACGCTGACATTGGGGGTCCGAGGGCAAAGACTCACCCGGATAGCGAGACGACCATGCTCCAAGGGCGTCAGATCCATGCGGAATGCTCACCCTGTCACCGTTAGGGAGAATAGTAGTGACAAGGTTTGACACCGCATGAACCGACGCCAAGAAAGCCGGCAGACTCACATCCGTAGCTCGCCGAACTCCCAGACCCCCATGCCGTATGGGTAAAGATGCCTGGGCCCACTGAACATCACTCACGCCGATATTCAAAATCGACTCTATTGAGTCTTTAAGGACATTGTCAAAGGCCGTGAGACTGTCGGGGTACATCCAAGTCGGAGCGGTACGGAGCAGATACATAAGCTTGGGGACCGCGAAGCACATCCGTAACAGAGTCAAAGCTGTGTGGGCCGACAAATTTGAAAGGCGTTCCTGCGCAGCAAAGAGAAGCCTCTGACTTGACAAGATAGCCTCCGGAATGGAAGACGGAAAAATAGGAACCAAGAAGGGAGAAGCTGGTGATGTTCAGCTCCTTCAGTCCGGCAATAATACTCTCAAAATGAGAAAAAACAAAGCGTGAATCCGGACCGCAAGGGAAGAATTCGCACTTGGCTGTATTGATCTCAAGTCCCAGCTCCTTTAAGCGTGGCAATAGAACCAGCAAATCTCGCTCCACAACATCCGTCTTGCCACCAATGGTGCCATCATCGAGATACCATACATTTAGAGGGGACTGCAGGTCTTCGATTACCTTCTGGATGCCGAGACTAAATACGAGAGGGCCAAGTGGATCCCCCTGCTGAACACCAACTTGAGAGAGAATTGGGTTCTGGCCGTAAAAAAGATTAGAAGGAGAGGAATACAGTTGACGAAGGAAAGGATAGAGGGAAGGAATCTTGACAAGAGCCTGCTCTAGCAACACGTCCCTTTCGAGGGAATTAAATGCGTTGCGTATATAAAATTTGATAATTATACAGTCTGCGTTAGACTGGTCGGCAGCGAAAGCCCGGACTGCATGAATTGCTGCCTCGCAGCCAAGCTCCGTACCGAACCCTAACTGGTGTGGACTCAGATACGAAGCCATTTCCAGTCTGACAGCACGGCATCCCACCTTGGCAGTAAGGCGACGAAATACGCTTCCGATGGCTATTGGCCTTATTCCCCCATCCTTCTTCTCCAGCGCGCAGAGAGTAGCCCCGTACAAATATGGACATACGATAGGATTGACAAGACCACTTAGTAAGAAGTTGACAAGTTTGGTACCTAAGGTTTTCCAAAAGGCGATGACCGTTGTCGCCAGCTGAGCCATCAGTCAGCTCCTTTAAATGTGAGGGGCGAATGCCGTCCAAACCTGCAGCGGAACTATTGAAAAAAGAACCTAGTGCCAGCACAACGGCATCTTCCTTCGCTACTAGGGCTGGTGTGGATCTCTCCCGCGCTGAAGGTAAAGAAAAGGGGCGGGAAGGCGCAGGATGCTTTGATTGCAAGGAATTTAATGTCTCAGGACTAGCGCACGCAAAAGAATCATCCGACAGTAACAAACGAGCGGCACCTCTTAGGTCACCCCCGTGGACTTTAGCTTCTATGGGTTTAACCACCGAAGGGAAAGGTCTGGAGCTGCCAGAATGGTCGCAAGTAGCAGAACCGGGGGACACTATATTATCTTTAACCAGGGTAGTTAAGGAACTGGAGCCACTTGAGTCAGGAATTTTGAGTGACGTATATGCAAAAGTGAGCAAATTATACCAGTCCTCCAAGCTATTGGTTCTGATAGCGCTGCAAATAAGATCACATAGCCTACCCGCGGCTAAACACCTGGCACCTTTAGGTATGTGTTTTAAAACACGAATATTTGACCTAAAATTTGCTAATTTGTCAAAATCTGATATTTGTCGTACGGGGGGCGAATCGATCTGTCCTGAATAGTCAGGGCTCGGACGAAGCACGCGTGCGCCCGATCTAACCAAGGTCTCGCCTACAGTGCCGGGCCGCACGCCTTTGTGCATGCGCCCTATATGGATCAGGAGACCATGCGGTGTAAACAGCTTGGGGGGTTGTGCGGGACAGTAAGGACATATTGAAGACTGATGAGTAGTCATATCGTTTCGCTTCAGTGAAGTGGGATAAGGACATAAAATACCATGTTAAATAAGTTGAACTAATTTACAACTTTAGACATAATTCTGATAAAAGGTAGTACAGTCAAAATAAATTGGTACAACATTAAATAAATACCTAATTTTATTAGGTAGGTAAGCAATCTAAAAATCACAATAATATAAATATCGTCAAATTATTTCAGAAAAGTATTGGTGAATGAAAAAAATCAAATGACTAACATGACTTATAATTTGACGCAAAATGCGCTTTATCTGTCAAAATAAGACGGCATACAAATCGATATGTGGCGAGTTGGCGACGAACCCATTGACATTTTAAAAATTAGAATGACTTGAGCCTTTTTCATGTTTAACGCACTACATAGCGCTAAAATAACGCATCCGTAACGCAGTGGTCTGTCAGATCCATACTAGAAACGTCAATCCCCATACTAAAACCGCTCAACCGCTCTCGACGCAGCTGCGTTATTCTGAATCACCTGTGTCATTTGACGCATTTTAAAAATTTCTGTATACTTATCCGTTTTTTGTTATATTTTCGTAGATTACTTACCAACAAGTTTGAAGATCAGTTACTGAAATGTATCCCCTTTATTTACATTAACAAAACCAATTTCACATAAAATAACTCAATTTATTGAAATTACTCTAAGGATTGTTTCTTTTACAAATAAATGGAAGTTAGAACACCATTTACAAAGTAATTTAGAATTAAATTACTTCTCCGTATTGTTAAACTGGTACTTCAAAATGGGAAGGAAAATTCAAAGCCTATTGCAGGCTCAACTGTGCCTAAACGCACCAATAAGAAGAAACTGAACTTTGACATTGACACATTTGCCGATCGGCACCCGCGATTCTGACCCTTACTGCGACGAAACTAAGCTTACTATTGCTTTGGAATGTTCTGAGAGTTTTGACCTTGAGATATAAGCTGTCAAATGACGTATAAACCATAGACAACGAATGTTTGAATGAGTCACAATCTGCCGCCGGAAACCGGTCCGCGAGCCTCTTTTTGACAGCGACATTGGCTCGATTTATACGCACACACAGTGCGACTTAGCTTTTTTTTTTTTTAAGCGCGTTGATGCATTCATTAATTTTTAGACGAAAAAACCGCTTGACAATTGGTGAACGAAAACCAGAGCTACAAAGGGATTTCAGGAGCGCGCGCTCCGCCATTTAGTATGGCGCGCGCCGCCCGGCTTGTATGGGCTGAGCTAGACAGGTTAACCAATCACAGAAAAAGGTACCTTACCAGACGAGAGTGGCGCCATTAGTTCCTCAGTTTCTTACCTCATATTAGGTATGAAACAGATTGTTTCAAATTCTCCGAAGAAGAAGTAGGATTAGGTTTCGCTCTTATAATATACGTAGATTGCCTACATACACAAATCACGCCTGTATCCCTGGCGGGGTTAACGACAGTAAAATTACGGTCGTTATCGCCACGTCCAACAAATGTCTGAGGGTTGTTGTCTGGAAGATCAGACGTATATAGCTATAGTGACAGGTTGTCAGCCTGTCGCCTAAAATTGCAATGAAATGCTCGAGTCCCTTAGTCGGCTTCTATAACACCCACGGGAAATAAAGTGGGTGATGCTATTTTAAGCCAGCGTCACACGGCATAGGTTTCGTTCGTTCGTTTGTAATTGTAGTATTCTCATGAACACTGATTTTAGAGCTGTCTTAACCATAGAAGCTCTCTGACGTGGTTGTGTAGGCGCCCTCTATATAGCCAAAGAAATCATTAGGACCGCCATCATTGTATAACGTGCCCTTAAATACCTACACAAAAGTATCTTTTTTGCTTTCAGCCCGGTATGTCTAGCGTGCCGTGTGATGGCGACTTGGAATAACATCACCCCACATCCTTCCCGTGGGTGTAGTAAGAGGCGATTAAGGGACTCGAGAGTATTGCTGTATTACAATTTTTAGGCGAGAGGCTGACAACCTGTCACTATAGTGTTACACATGTTTTCTGAAACTACCTTGGAAAACAATCCTCAAAAGTGTCAGACGTGGCGATAGCGACTGTATTCTTACGGCCGTTAACGCTCTGCCTACCCCGCAAGGGATAAAGGCGTGATATATGTATGTATGTCTAGCGCGCAGTCCCTAAGCGACACAAATGTCTTTTTTGCTCTGTGGTCTTCACGAAACCTAGGTACTAGCCTAGATAACTTATGTTTAAATATTTTTACTTACTCTCGCCGAATTAACATTCATTTTATGCATATGGCAATCAAATGGAACCCTGTAACTATGGGTAAACATGCGCTGTCCGTCCATTACAAACGAATGCGTGCATGCAACACACCAACAAAAAAACTGCAAAAAAAAAATTACAGCGCGTGTTGCCTTTGTTATTCAAGTTTGGGATTTCATGTGTATGTGCATTTCGGTTACAATTTAATTACAGACATACTGACAACCTGCCACAACAATGCATCTTTTCCCTAAAACAACCGTAGAAAAAATTGTCAGAGGTGGTGGTAACTACCGTATCTTTGTGGCTGTTAACGTTTTACCTAACTCGCAAGGGACAAAAACGTGATATGTCTATGATGTATGTATAAATGTATAGTTTGGACACAACAACAGTATTCTAACTGTTAAAATTTAAATGATCCACCTTTGTCGACTCTTTGTGATGTCATCTGCGTATAATCAAGTATGGGCCACGAAGTGTCCCTAACGCCCTTACCCTAATTAAACGGCAATGAGGGACAAAAGCGGGGCATATGTTTCATGGCGCGGCGGGTCTAAATGAACGTACTGAATTTTATGTCCTGTGGTAATTTATATTAAAATTGTCGCTAAATGTATTTAGGTACTATTTTTTAAGACAGTCTAAAGCAGACTCCAACAGGTCTCCAACTTCGGTCAATTTGACAGAAGTTGATAGTAGAACATTTTGTATGAAGCGAGAATCGGTAAGCTAACAGTATAGGTAATATTTTAATGCTTGTAGGGTTTGACAGCCTGTTAAAATGAGCGTTCAAAAATGGCCTGATAGACCTGACAGTACAGCTAATTTGACTGAATGTCATTCGTAGAACGTTTTGTTCGGACAGGGCAGGAATCTTTGCAAACAGGGTAAGTAACAAGTTTGACAGTCTTAAGCTGTCAAAATGGTTGGCAGCTCCTACCGGAGGTAGCGATCATCATAGCAATTTTCACTTTATCAATGGCCGCTCAAAATAACTAGTACTCATTCCGTAGGTACTCTTATACTTATACTTATAACTTGCCAATATTCTTGAGTCTACCTTTCAGACCGAGATGAATGGTAGACATTCATCGTTGGAGATGCTTTTTCATTTCCACGCTAACGACGCGACTACTTCTCAAATCTGTGAGTTTCCTGGGGACTATGAATCTTTGTCTTTAGGTATTGCAAAGCTGGCTTGGACCTACTTCAAAAAAAAGAAACAATCAATTTGATCCAAAGGCTTTTATGAAAGCATGCAAAAATAAGAACTAATCATATGGAATGTACTTGGTATTATCGACAGATCAGTGAAGACGTGCGGCCGTTCTTCATTTTTGCTCTGCGGTAATATCCATTCTAGCATTAGTCAAGGCTAACTCATTATCGATGTTACAGACTATCCCGCTTTATACACCCCTCTTCGTTTCCTCATAAAGATAGCTATAGTTAGTATTCTTTGCCCATCCTTTGGTTTTCGGACGAAAGGAAATTACGACATCCCCATAATAAAATAAATAATTAAAAAACACGCCTACGTTAGTAGTAAAGAGTGCTCTGAAAAGTACAAATCAAGTTTTGATTCGTTAGAAACCAGAGTAAGACACCTGCATTTGTCGGTATTGTGTAAAAACTTTTTAAAATTAAATTTTACTTTTGTGGTCAGCCAATTAATTGCAGTCGGGGGATAGTTTCCGTGGTTGTAATTTTCTTGTTATTATTATGTTTTCTTAGGAAAAACCTAGCCTATGTCACTCAAGATGTTACAAGGGCTCTTCTCAAACAATTCCCCCTCGAATCTGTTCAGTCATTATCGAGTTACAGTCCTTTAAAGAAACGCATATAAATACATGCATACATACTATACAACCCTAAAAACATTACACTCCTTTTCTTGGTTCGGCAGTCGTGTAAAAACCCGGATACTATAGCACACGTCACCGCTTTTAATTGCGGCTGTTACTAGTAAATGAACCGGGATATCATCCGGTAAATGTGCGAATTGCTCTTGTTAGGAGTCTCAATCGAATTTTTAAAACATCACAAGATTTTTTGCGCAATTTGCCATACTACGCCATACCGGCCCAGTTGTATCTGCTGCTAATCGTTTTCCCTGCATGTATTATGCATATAAACCATTCTCTTGGATCACCCTATGTATTAAAAAAGCTGTATCTAAATCCGTTGCGTAGTTTTAAAAATCTAAGCATTATGTACCTAGTACATACATAGGGGAAGACGCGAGTACCGACTGTGGTTCATACTATGTAGTGATTTGATGTTTTTTTCTAATCGCTAGATAGATGGGGATGTCACTACCGCACGTTACTACCGCAAAGAACGGAACGTATTTTTATTTTTGTTTTTTGGAACGAAAGTGTCAGTGCGTGCCAGACTCTCAGTCAGTGTCGCGATCTTTTTTTAGTCTTTTGACTTTGGAATCTAGTAACATAATCAGTTCAATGCAATTTACAGAGGTTTTGGAATTTTGGAATACTATTTTTTTTTTATTCTCAAAAAGAAAACCTCTTAATGAACAAAATGCAGGTGCGTTCTGCTCTTTTATACATCATCTAAGAGCAATCTGTTGCTATCTCTCAGTTGTATTTTCTTCCTTTAAAACTTTATAATTAAATAGCATAATCATAATAAATTGGAGATCCGACTGCGGTATTTCCCATTTATATATTACCTGTGATGCTGAGACAAATGTAACGACACCTCATGTCAGCCGTTTGGCCTGTAGTCCGTGAAAAATTATTTACTTGTTCACATACATACCCACACTCATACACACACCCGAGTAGTGTCGGCGGAGTAAAATGGCACCACCCCTAGGGGCCGCAAGAGGCGCCCGAGGAATAAACCAGACCCAAGACCGGTCCTGGAGAAGGAAAACCTCCACATTATACTCGGAACGGGGTCTCTGTCAGGCGGGTGGGACAGATGTTTATCGTGCGGTAGACTCCTGCAGCCGACCTGGCTCCGCACGGATCGATTCGTCGTTCCTGTGGAGTCAGCCAGAGAGGCCGAGAGGGTGCCGCAGGTTCTGGGAAACCCTGCGTTTTCCATAATTGCCTCCCAGGCAACGCAGTGTCTGTGTTTTTGCCTCAAACACTGATTGAATTGTCTGTCACAGACGTATGAGGCCAATGATGACAACACACACATACCCATACATACACACTCTCAAAAAACATAACCCTCCTTCTGAAGCAGTCGGGTAATTACTCACAAACTCAAAGCAAGATAAGGCACGGCCAGCATATTTTCCCAGTTAAACGTAGGAGGCGAGCGAATAAAAAATTCCTTTTTTTAGCTTTCTTTCAGAAAACTTGACTGGTCTGAATGAAAACGTCGTGCGTCTCTTTGACTTGAGATGGAAAAGTTAAAACGAAAAGTGAAAGAAAGCGTCATTTAATATTATGCTCACTTTAAAAACTTCAGTTTTGTCGCAAAACTCTGTTATATTTAATTTAGACTTTATTAATGAGGAAATTATGTTCGACCTAAAAAGTCAGTGAAAAAAACTAGGTTAACTTTTACTAACTCAAAATATTAAAAACAGTATTATGTTCTGGGGTAATACCCCGATTTTGATATTCCTAATTTCCAAGTCAAGACATTGAAAAACCTGCCAGACATCAGTTTAAAATATCGGTTAGAGTAAAATTTTCCCTTATAGATCGGACGAAATCACGAGCAGCAACTAGTGAATAATATAGCTACTCATTGTCATAATTTTAGGCCTCGACTGATCTTTTTATTACACACAAGATGAGCTATCCTTTAGTTATGATGATATTTGCCTATCCAAATTTTTTGTAGCGTATAATTGTAAGGGCGTACCCATCAAAAACCTTTTCATGTTGGGTCAAAGCAGTTTGTAGATTGACTTAGGGGCTTTATATTATATTTTATTATTATTACTTTGCTCTATTTTGAGATACGCGTTCTTATAAAAAAATATTTAAGTTTCAGATTTTATTTTATACAGGCTGTCCTGTATTTAGAAAAATAATGTAGGTAGATTCTAGACATCACAAGCTAAAACATTAAAGGAGATAAATAAAATTTACATATATTATTTACTATACAAAACATTATATTAAGCAACTAAGCCAAGGTTGTTTTTTATGTCGTTTATTAACATAAAGCAAATAAATAACTGCTAATTTACCTTGTTTTAGGGACAAAAAACCTACTTAAAACTTTGTAAACATGATCGATCATGAAACTGAACAACTGTTACAGCCTATGTTTGTGACGATTTTTTTAATTTCCCAAAAAGTCTGAACTGCTCCGGTAAGTAATTTTTTTTTCTCTTGTCTGTCAAAATAAAAGTTGTTCAGTTTCATGTTGTAATAATGCCTGCCATGTTATCGCTACATCACACCCTGTAGATGTTTCTTTGTACCAATTCGAGCGGAAAAACTTTAATAATATTTTCTCCAAAGGCCCTTTTTAGGGCAATGGGCTTCAAAGGGCTTCTATAATACAATATGAATAAAACAAGAAACATTATCGCAACTTTTCGCCAATAAATATTCATGGTAGACCCAAAATCTTATAAAAACCAATAAATATTCAATTTATCTATAAAAGGGCGCAAGAGTTGAAAATTAGGGACCCGGCTGCAGAAAAATAAAGATTGAATTTTATCTATCAAATAAAAAACTAACCCAATTTTCAATAAAAAACTCTTGTGTCGTAATAAAACTGCGTAGTACTAAGTAGTACAGTCGTGTAATTTTTAAGGTTAATTTGTTTTTAACACAACATCAATCAATATTTTGTATATGTCGTATACCTACATATAAAATTCTGTTACTGAATTATGTACATAGATTTTGACCATTATTTAAAAAATCTTTTGTTTTCAATTATACCCTCAGCGTGAAAGAGCAAAGATAGAGAGAGATATAACCCTTTCTTTGCCGTAGGTTAAAAACCTACTTTGACCGAAAAAACTTATTTTCCTTAATTTAACTTTTAGGTAACTCTAAACAACTCTTCGTTACACTCTCTCGGGATGATAGGAATTTTTATAAGTTTTTGTTATCTTTATTTTGACTTGCATTATAAAAAGGTTTCATGGCAACAATGGTAAATAAAAGGAAACACAGAGTAAGCGAAATGTAAAAATTAAAAATCTGAATCTCAGTGTAAGTGACATTTAGTAAATTTTGCACTAAAAGTAATTTTGCTTAAAAGTAAATTTTGCACAGGTGTTTCAAAACGCAAAAAGACATATTTCTGAAAAAGTACTTGTTTTAGCTTTCATCTCACTGAACAGCTGCTCACATCGTGAGATGGTTCCCAGTTTGGTTAATTCATAGCAGGCTGAACTATGGTTCCACGTCTCGTAGGATACATTAAGTCGTCCATCCTGGTAGCAGTTTATGATTACTTACATGTCTCTCGTTAGCCATGTAGAGGCTTAACTAATCTAGGCTGACCTTAATAAACCACAAAACCAGACAAGTTCATAGACATACACCGCTGTCTCCATAACTCAGCTAAATGAATGCTCACTCACTGACCTATATCATCTACGCACTGGACATGATACCGCTACAACATTTTTGTGACTAATTGAAAACCGCGGTTTTGTCGCTGGCAGACAAGGAAAGCAGATACGAAAGTACGTAGAACTAACGTAGATGGCATTTCAAAGTTGCAAACAAAACTAGCTGTCATTTATATGTGACAGCATATCCATTGCGTAGATAATATAGATTAGTGATGCTCACTTGACAAGATGGCGGTTATAATTTAGCCGCGTTATACTCGTAACAGGATTAGCTCAGCTTTTCCACAGTCGGAAATAAAAATTTACGTTTGTATTTTTTCTGAGTAGTTGACTTTTTAGACCCACAGCTAATTGAACCCTGTGGTTCCTATACACTGTTTAAACTTCCGCAGACACACACACAAAATAGGGTATCGAGGTAAACATCCTGTTCTGATCATTCATTATGCTCGTGGCTCCACATTTGTGACATTCAATTCTACCCACAAAACCTGTCAAAAATCATCTCCATTTGTTATGAATTAACTAATAAATTAATTAGAATTAATTACAGAAATGTAAGTAAGCACCATCGATGTTTAGCTGTTGGCTAGGCCGCCCGGGACCAGTTGATACAATTTCCAAGTTAAGAACAGTATTTTAAAAATGTAAGAAAGTTACTATGTTGTTCTTTCAAAGCTATACAAATAATGACTACTATACGAAATTGTCATCGACACGAGAAATAAAAAGAAGAAAATTTTGTTCTAATCCTCTATTTCTTCGTCAATATTCACCTAAATGAGTGAATGTAATCGCGAGTGCTTATATTTTTTTATTTATTTATTTATTGAGATAACCAACAGCTACAATAAACAATGGGCAGGACAATTTGTGTTACATAACTAATGACAGGTAATTATAAAGTAATTTGATTTTGTGACAGTTTCTGCAAGATAAATGTAGTATCTTTAAATAAATTATTTCAGGTATAGTATATTTAAGTTTACTTATAGTATAGTAGTTTTTATTTAAAAAAAGATTGTGTCGACTTTCTATTTACCTAAGATAGAAGGATCCTTTAGTTTAGGAAACAGTCAAGCCACATAACTATTAAAATTATTTGAAATAAAATTTTGAATAAAGAATTGTCTTATTTTTATATTATTGGACCCACTGGGTCTAATTTGATTGATTATTTTTTTCCTGGCAGCTTGCGGTTCTCAGATGTTGTTTTGAAACAAATTGGAGGATTTTGTGCCAAATAGCGGTTTAGGGTTTAGATGCGTTGGATCTACTAAATGAATCGCTGGGTGGATATTACTGATGGTTTAAATTTAGACAGAGATTTACAATAAAATTAGTCCCATGTTGGTACCTACCTACCTATAACTAATTGAAAAATGTCTTTCGAAACTGCACTAATGTAATAAAAGCCAAAGGAAAGACAGAAAACTCAAAAACTCTTACTGGCATTTATACTTAAATTTTATAAACCCAAAAAACCGCGTTATTGCAAAAATGTTAGATGGTTTAAGGTTTAACATACATACATACATATATCACGCCTTTATCCCTTGCGGGGTAGGCAGAGCGTTAACGACCGCAAAAATACGGTCGCTATCGCCACGTCTGACAAATATTGAGGGCCGGTTGAGGTAATTTGTGTATCACTATAGTGACAGGTTGTCAGCCTGTCGCCTAAAAGTTGTAATACACGTCCCTTGAGTCCCTTAGTCGCCTCTTACGACACCCACGGGGAAGAAATGGGGTGATGTTATTCGAAGCCGGCATCACACGGCAAAGGTTAAAGGTTTAAGGTTTAAGGTTTAAGTCGTTTTAAAACGACAAATACTATGTTTAAACACGCGTCTAACTCTTTTGAGATCACAGTTTATACCAAACACTTGTGGGTCACCTGTGTTAAGAGGATGTATCTGTTATTAAGATGATGCACAATCTTTCTGATAAAAAAGGGTAGTCGCAAAAATCAATATATATTGTGTATTGTAGACTATATTTACGATATCTGTATTATTTATTTGATTTCCCAGGTCATCAATTTCAAACTAAAACTAAAACATTTTTTTTGCACAATATTTTACTATGTGAGCCGCGCTTGTTAACGAACTAACAAACACAATATTATTCGGTACACTCTCAACAATCCAATTACAGCTTGTTGGGTCAGTACCTACTCGGCCCAGGGCCAACCCGGCCCGAATTTATGGGCATAAAAAGTCAATTTACAGTCAGATGCAAAAGCAGCAAATTTAAATTAATTATAAGTCAAGTGTCCGTGGAGGTCTATTATTAGGGTGATTCCTGGAGAGGGTCAAAATTGCGGTCACACGTTAATTTCTTCAAAAGCATACCACTTACAGGTTTTTACTAACTTTCACACGAAATAATGTTAAATTGACTATTCAGAAACTAAAACTCCATCCACAAATTATGAAATATGTTTAACTAAAACTTAATCTGAAACCTGAAATCGGGGCCAAAACACGCGTTCTTCGCGTGTCACACTCAGCTATTGCGAAATTCAAACACGCATAAAGTTTTATCTAGCTGGACATAATATAACTTTTCACCCATCATAATAATCCTTATATCATGTAAATTCATTGAAAATTATTAATTGGACAATATTTAACTGCGTATACCGATAAAAACGACAGTTTTTGTTGGTCACACGTTTTTGTGTTTTCTGAATACGTGGTCTAAAACGATTGAATCGCTGAAACTAATAGAACTATGAGCTAGGTCTTGTTTCTGCCTTATGCCAGGATTGCTTCTTCATCCCTGGAGAGGGAGCATATAGCTCCTTGACACTTCTAGAATAAAGTAGGGGTTGTTACATTTTTTGATCCTATTTTTGCACCCGCGCCAGGTCCCTTTCCTGTGCATGTTTCATTCATGAAAGAGTTATTACAGAGGGTTTGTTCTGAACAAATAATGTCGCATAATAAAGCGAGATTTGAGATTCGTTTAAAAATTTTGATTACATTCAAGCGTTTACCAATAAATCACTAAAAACATAGAAAATTGTCCCTTGACTGGCTCCATTTGACTGGCATTTTTCCCAGTCAAGGGACATTTTATGCCAGTCAAGTGACTAATGTTATTTTAATGATTGTTTTTGCAATTTTTTTTGTGTAAAGGTGTGCCTGCAGAGTAGAATAGCACCACCCCATGTCTCCCCATGGGTACTGTAAGTTAGATAACGGGTTTCCAGGAGGTGAACAGCATTGTTTTTCGTGCAGATAACATAGTTTAAAAACACTTGCTTTATGTCTCTAGGTGTGGCTGCGTTGTATCTAAGGGAGGCTGCGTTAAGTCTCAGGTTAATTTCGATGTATCTTAAGCTGACTGCTGTGTATTTTAGGGTGATTGCGTTTAATCTTAGGCTGACTGCGATGTCTTTTAAGCTGAGTGCGTTGTATCTCAGGTTGGCTGCAATACGTCTCACTCAGGCACATTGTGACGTATCTTAAGATGACTGCGTTGTATATCAGGATCTCTGCGTTAGGTTTCAGGTTAATTGCGACGATCTTAAGCTGACTGCGTAGTAACTCAGGGTGGTTGCGTAATGTCTCAGACTGATTGCGACGTCTCTTAAGCTACTGCGTTGTATATCAGAGCGGCTGCGTTATGTCTCGTTTAGACTGATTTCGACGTCTCTTGAACTGACTGCGACGTCTCTTAAGCTGACTGCGATGTATATAAGGGTGGCTGCATCATGTCTCACTCAGGCTCTTTGCTACGTCTCTTCAGCTTACTGCGTTGTATCTCAGGTTGGCTGCGTTTTATCTCACTCAGGGTCATAATGCAAAGTCTATTAAGTAACTGCGTTGTATCTCAGGGTGGCTGCGCTATGTCAGGCTGTTTTTACGTCTCTTAAGCAGACTGCGTTGTATCTCAGGGCGGCTGCGTTATGTCTCACTAAGGGTGACTTGGACTTCTCTAAAGCTGACTGCGTCGTCTCTTAACCTACTGCGTTGTATCTCAGGTTGGCTGCGTTATGTCTAAGGTTGATTGCGGCGTCTCTTCAGCTGACTGTATTGTATCTCAGGATGGCTGCGTTATGTTTTAGGTCAGTTGCAACGTCTCTTTAGCTGAGTGCGTTGAATCTCAAGGTGGCGGCGTTATGTCAGGCTGATTTCGACGTCTCTTAAGCTGATTGCGTCGTGTCTTATGTATACAGTGTCGTGTGTTAGGTTGCTTGCCTAGTGATGTCTAAGGCTATCTGAGTCATGCATGTCTCAGGCTGATTGCGTCATCTTTAAGGTTATCTTCGTCTGTACAGTAGCAGAATGTACAATTCGCAAAATGTCTTAAGTGGCTCAACACAGTTAATTGTCAGGTCATAATGTTTGCGGTGGCTTTTTCTTGTCTCATGTTAGCTGTTTCATTATGGCCTAAGTTTAAACGACTTACGTTACTATTGTTTTAGTGGAGAATTGGGTCTACGTTTCGGCTGTTTACGAACAGCCTTCTTCCGGAGGTCGACAGATCACGTACGCCCGCCTGTCAACCGTGATTGTCGAACACTGTGGCTGTTTCATTTCGTATGTCGGGCTAGCTGTGTCGTGTTTTTAACACGAGCAAATTGTCTGTGACTAGGTGCGTCGTGTCTTAACCAGACTGAGGCTTCAGGGCGTTAGTCTGGTAGGCTGCGGCAACTTTTACTTCTATTCTACTTAGTTAAAAGCAAAAGATGAACAGCTTTTACTCATATATTTTGTTAAAATAATTACTTTGTCCCTTGACTGGCGTAAAATGTCCCGTTGACTGGCACCTCAAATTTCAAAATTGAATTTTGACGAAACCTGTGGTTCGATTTAGGTGTTTTTTCGTAAATAACCTTTTCAATAGGCCTTTATTATTATGCAATGATAAAATAACCATAAAACTAAAATTTCAAATTTGCCAGGAAAGGGACCTGAAGAACCGTTTTCAAATTTTCACCCATTATCTGAATCTAAGTCTAGAGAACATTTGGTGAGGTCAGTAACTCGCGGATTTTAAAAAAACTGTCGCGGTTTATTTTTTGAATTGACAAGTTAAACTTCGGGAGACAGACACGATATATTACTATGCAAGCCGAGCTTGTTACACACAATATAAGTCAGTACACTCTTAATAATCCAATTACAGCTTCTTTGGGGACGTATCCGCTCATCCTTGGGTCCACTCGGCCCGAATATGGACATAAAAAGTCAATAAAATCAGATAGAAAAGTAGCCAGTTAAATTTTGTCAAACAAAACTAGTTTTAATAGAAGGTATTTGTTTTTGTAAACTATGTAGTTACTAAAACAAAGGGTTATAGGAAAACATATTATGTACAAAAGATTACACCTAATATTAGAAAAAAATATGATTAAAAAATGTATTCTATTCGACATTTATTTCTGTCTTGAGAATCACAAAGAAATAATATCTAACCTTGCTTATAAAAAAAAAATACAAAACTATCTGTTTTCTAATATTTACCTTTTTGCCTGACTGTACAATAGTTTTTTTTCGGGCCGGGTGGAACCTGCCTGGGCCGGGCGAGTACCATACCAACTCGCTACGGCGGCGTAGCGAATTAGCTACACGAGCTACGGCCGGCGTAGCAAAGTCTACGAGTATACAAAGTTAGAGCGTGTTTTACTATAATAATTGCTTACGTGGTTATGATTTAGCGTGTTAATTAAACCAGTAAAACACGCATATGGAATCATACCTTGGTCATATACAGGGTAGACAGAATGACGTGAATGGTGAAAAACAAACTTCCTATACTTTTGTAAGGTAGGCACTTTTCTAAATTTTAGTAATTTAATTATCTTAATAATTTAATTGTGATGTGATCCGACGTTTTAACGCAGTTTTTTGGGCCCACTTGGCAGGCGGAATGACGAGTGCAGAGCGAGTTTTTGTATTCCACAGGGAACGCTACTGTCCATTCCCTTGTTTTATCCCCTTACGTACGGGTAGAAACGGGGCGATGTTATTGTAAGCTGGCATCACAAAGTATTCTAAGCCAGAAACCCGCCTAAAACACTCTGTTGCAATAATAAAAAACTAACTTTTTCTATTTTTTCGAAACGATTTCAGGTCGTATTTGCATACGAACCTCCATTAGCGCTGTTCGTAATTGATTAAAGCTTTGTCGAATTACACACGCTCTTGAAGCTATTGCGGTACCGTACATTTTGTTATTTGACAACCTATCATAGCCTCAATTTGTTTGCGATGCCGATGTGTTTGGTATACGCTTCACTACATAATATAAAGCGTCGATTTTTGCGTCTGTCTGTATTTATGTTTGCCTCAATCTTGAAGACTACGCAACGGATTTTGATGCAAATTTTTTTTGAAATAGATAGAATGATTCAAGAGAAAAAATTTTGTGTATAATACTTGCCGGAAAAAATCCTTATTCCTACGGGAAAATGAATTGTAGCGAGCGAAGCCGCTGGGGCAGGCCGCTAGTTTCCTATAATTTATTAATATTATGTATTAAATGGATGAATAAAACTACCACCAAAAAAAAAATTATATATGATAGCGCAGCGAGGATCTCAACAATTTTTAAACGTTTTATTCTCATTTCTTGCTTTAATGTTCAATTGATAATTTCATTCTTGTAATTTATTATTGTTAATTAATCTAAATAATTCTAATTTAATTATTTAATCACAATTGTACCGAATTTAATTAGAAATAAGAACAAAGAGTATGTAAACGAAACCACGTGCAGGTGGCATGACGTATCCTACCTGCCGCCACCCGGCCCGGCAGTGGGGACTGGCGGGGTTGTTTTGATCGTTCTATAAAAAGGCCGAGCGCGTGGCCCGAGCATCATTCGATCCGCAGACGTCGAGGAGATGACTACTCTAGTTTGTACTCCTCGGATCATACGTCAAACGGAACGTTGCTCTGCTAGTCTGTATAGACAGGCAGTATAAGTTATTATAAGGCGAAGCCCTGTTACTTACTAGAACAAAAAGATAATGTAAAACACCCACCAAGTACAGTTGTTTATAAAAATAAAGTGTGATCAGCGAATCAACGTCTCTTTATTATCTCACCATCGGTCTACACACTCCTGAAGTCAATAAATGAAGATATTACCTATGGGGTACCAGAAGACTCTTACATCAGAAGTGCAGAAACGAAGATCTAAACGCCATGATCTCTGGCCAATATCCTTGACAATATAATTGTTGGACCAGCACCTACAGGAAAAAGGAACGGCACGAGATTGAGCTTGAGTTCTCAATTATGACGGATGAAAACTAAGCCGGTGAGTTTGTTCCATGTTAGTGGCAACTTATTGTGATTAATTGCATCAGGTTAGCGTGTTTACCAGTTTTAATATTAATTTCAGATGAACTTCTGTCCTACGCTTGTGATACGGTAGCAACATGGCAAAGCATTTCAACGTGGACTTTTTACCCCTGTGTTGCAGACATCAGACCATACAAAATAACTAAAGGATAAGAAATGAGGATACCGCTGAAAATTCTGTGAGTTTGTTCCATTATACTAGGCATGTTTCTTCAGGTTTCAAACCCCTAAAAAACTTAATTGAAAATCGGAAAAAGTTTGACAGTAAAGGAACAATTTGCGCTTTTCTACATAAAATAACATTACTATTGATAAATTAGTGTCCAATTAGAAATTAAATAATTTATCAATGAATACTTTTGTCCTACTACATTGTTGGCCTAGTTAGAACACGTAAATTAAATTACCTTTATGATATAGTCAACAGAGAAGCTAAAACCATTTAATTATTGACCACTGTTTAAAATAAAAACAAAAACGCCTGCGTACTTTCGTGAAACCTTGCGTATAAAAACTTACAGCGTCACTATAAAGTGTAAAGTAGCGGTAGTAAAACCCCATGTGGCCCCGAATCATTTGTTTACCTTTCGATACTTTTGTATCGAAAAACTCTCAAATTTTGGATTTTTTATTTCTTTTACTTTACCACTCCTTTATAATATGCAACAAGAAAATATTCCGCAATATTCTTTCACAAATGCCAATTAATTTCATGCATTATTTGAGTTCTACCTATGTTCTCCGAAACATAATTTTTTTTTTTGTTTTACTTTTTTTTGTTTTATCATTACTGCGAAACCACAATGAATTAAAGGCGGAAATTCTACAAGATTTAGAAAGGCATAAAAAGACACGTTTAATAATATGAAGTATAGTTTATTTATTAATATGGGCTTCTAACCATTTAGGGTAATTCTGTCAGTGTCAGTAAATACAGATTCCAGTGCTCCTGTCGTGGCTCCAGTAGTGTAGGTAATAGTGCTATCTACAGGAACCGATGGGGTCCTCTTGATACAATCCACAAATTATCTCCATTCTATTTTTGCACTAAACTACTACCGGAAACAATTCTCCTTGTTGGATAAATTAAAAGGAAAATTTATCAATAACAGTTTCAGTTCTATAAAGTTTCTTAAGTTGAAATTAATGAATCACACTCACTACTTTATTAAAAAGTATTAAACATTTTATGTGCTACACTACACGTAGACAATCTTCTACTTCTCTCACATGGAAAACCTTCTATGAAGTCCATGAACCATCTTACTACGAAGATTACAAATTATTTATTATTTTCTTGGAGCTTCATTATTTCATGTCACAGTATTTTTAATTAAATTTATTGAATTGTCTATTAAACAATGCACATTGCACAATTAAATTATCTGGTTCCAGATGTCCCTATTCGGGTAGATCTCAGATGCAAATTTTGAAACAAAATTGTTTTCTTGCAATCGGATAACATAAAAATAATAATAATAGTATACCATTAGGTAATATAAAATAACAAGCTACTAAGAATTAGAAAATGTAATCCTTAACACTGTGTAGTAACGTTATAACATTATGGCGTTAGTCGCTCAAACTAAGTATTTTAATAACTGTGCCATCATAAAACACTTTGTTTCTGGGCTATATTATGCCATTAATGCAAGAAGAAAAATATTATAAAGCAATGTTTGTTGTCTTACGATTTTCTGGGAAAATATTTTTTCAAGTATGAAAGACATTATAAGGGACAATTATCTCTTACACATTTGCAATTTCAGTGTCTATTATATTCAATTATGATATAAAATAGTAAGATATAAAAAGCAAAAGTTAAAATAAGGATTTAAGAACGCATAAAACAAGCAATACACATAAGTACCAAAAATATTAATAAAGACAGATATTAAGTAATGGACAGTGTCTAACATTCTATTTGCAAGAAAAATTAAGAAAGAATGAAAATTAAAAAAAAAAAGGTTTTTGTGGAATAACTTGCCAGCTAGGAGAAATGAAATGAACAAAATTCTGTGTATGGTGTCATATGACAGAATTGGGCAGTAATAGCCACCAAAAGAGCAGTAATAGCCACCAAAAAGAGCAGTAATAGCCACCAAAAGAGCCGTAATAGCCACCAAATAAAGCAATAATAGCCACCAAAAGAGCAGTAATAGCCACCAAAAGAGCAGTAATAGCCACCAAGAGAGCAGTAATAGCCTCCAAAAGAGCAGTAGTAGCCACCAAAAGAGCAGTAACAGCGCAGTTGTATCCACCAAAAGAGCAGTAATAGCCACCAAAAGAGCAGTAATAGCCGCCAAGAGAACAGAAATAGCTTCCAAAAGAGCAGTAACAGCTCGGTTTAACCACCAAATGAGCAGTAATAGCCACTAAAGTAGCTAAAAGAGCTGAAACGTCATACGAAAATTTTACCTAAGCATTGATGAAGATCTGACTTATGATATGACTAAATATTTTTATTAGTACGATGAAACACTTTGAAATTAAATACTTTGATTAATTCACATAAGTACCTGTACCATGTACAAACTTTATTTATTCTTTACTACTTGTTTACCGTTTACATAACAAACACCCTATTTACAGTAAATATTTAAAAGATTTGATATGAACGTATTTTTTTTTTTTACAAGTCTTAATTTTTTTATATAAGGTATCACATGAGCATTTATTGTTTTCAGAATGACCGAACGAAATGTTAATGACCACATTAGAAAGACGCAGAATTATTTAACTTCATATAAGTACTTAATTTTTGGGCTAATAGCAACTCTTGTCTGAACCAGGTGGCGCTATTTCAAATTGAGGAATTGTCAAGATGATTACCCCTATCTATGAGAAATTTTATAATTCACTCCGAGCGCCATCTGCTAGGAACTAAACGAAAAAAAAAAAAAAAAAACACAGAGTCCCCATTAATATCTACTAAAAAGTTTTGAGTCATACAAAAATAGACCGTGATAGCCATGAAAATAAAAAATGAGGCGGCTACTGATTCAATGTCGTTATTCAAATTGCTTGATCAATTTATGTTTCTTTTTTAGATTTTGGAGTTCGCTAGCTCGAGCACGAGCTGCTCGTCAGGATGGTCGTGATAGCGCAGCGAGGATCTCAACAATTTTTAAACGTTTTATTCTCATTTCTTGCTTTAATGTTCAATTGATAATTTCATTCTTGTAATTTATTATTGTTAATTAATCTAAATAATTCTAATTTAATTATTTAATCACAATTGTACCGAATTTAATTAGAAATAAGAACAAAGAGTATGTAAACGAAACCACGTGCAGGTGGCATGACGTATCCTACCTGCCGCCACCCGGCCCGGCAGTGGGGACTGGCGGGGTTGTTTTGATCGTTCTATAAAAAGGCCGAGCGCGTGGCCCGAGCATCATTCGATCCGCAGACGTCGAGGAGATGACTACTCTAGTTTGTACTCCTCGGATCATACGTCAAACGGAACGTTGCTCTGCTAGTCTGTATAGACAGGCAGTATAAGTTATTATAAGGCGAAGCCCTGTTACTTACTAGAACAAAAAGATAATGTAAAACACCCACCAAGTACAGTTGTTTATAAAAATAAAGTGTGATCAGCGAATCAACGTCTCTTTATTATCTCACCATCGGTCTACACACTCCTGAAGTCAATAAATGAAGATATTACCTATGGGGTACCAGAAGACTCTTACATATATATATATAATTGAATTTATGATTAAATTATTAAACTTCTACTGAGAAATAAACATATTGAATTTCAAAAGTTTGGACGTCAGACTATACAACCAAAATTGCATGCAGCAAAAAACGGAGAACTAAGCGGCGTGTGTGTGAAATGCCAAAGCTTTGTTGATTGTTGACACGTGTTGGTGTTCGAAGTGTTCAAATTGAATTGTTCAATCGCCGCCCTTTTCATTTGATTCACAAACAAAACCAAAAATACACTTTTGCGGAATCCGTTGTGTTTATGCCGACAGTGGATGATAAAACTGGGTCAAATTGGTGTGAAAATAAAACGTTACGTTACGGAATTATAAATAATATGTAGTCATGTGAGATATTATCAAGAGCAATTTTGACAAATGTCAGTCAATACTAACAGCATCTCAAACTCGCACTGAAGATCGATCTCAGAGTTGAGTGCGCTTTATAAATACGAGCCTTAGTGACGATTACATACACACACACATCAAGTCTCTGTCCCTTGCGGGGTAGGAGAGCGTTAACGGCCTCAATATTACGGTCGCTATCACCACGTCTGACAAATTATTAGGGGCCTTTTGAGATAATTCGTGTATCAATATAATGACAGGTTGTCAGCCTGACGCCTAAAAGTTGCAATACACCTGAAACCCTCAAGTCCCTCAGTCGCCTCTTACGACACCCACGGGTAAGAAATGGGGTGATGCTATTCTAAGCCGGCATCACACGGCTCACATTACAGGTCGTGTTATAGTTTGGCCGCAAATTTTAACTAATGTTATGGCTGTTCAAACAATGTTTTTAGCTATTCTCAAGCCCGCGCCAAGTCTGCTGCCAAGAGAAAAAAGTGTCCACCGAAAAATATTTTTTTCTAAGTAATACATGCTAATTAATACCTTGTTCAAAGTGGCTCTGGCGTGTAAAGTGTTGACTAAGTAAACAACCACACTAAAGGACAGTTAACTAACAGACCCCTTCCGTAGTTAAGCTTAATTAATTAGTTTAAACAAACGGTTACAGGTCAACCAGCTCAACTGGTTAAAGTGTTAACATTTAACCATTTATTGCACACAAAAATAGGTACAGGACAATTACATGAAGAAAAAGGACACAACAAGCAATTTTTTACAGCAGACCTACATACATACATATATCACACCTTTATCCCTTGCAGGGTAGGCAGAGCGATAACGGCCGTAAGAACACGGTCGCTATCGCCACCTCTGACATTTTTGAGGATTGTTTTCCAAGGTAATTTCAGAAAACATGTGTATCACTATAGTCTTCTTCTTCTTTTCGTGTGGGACATCGAGTCGTCCAACGACCCGTTGAACCCTAGTGTCAGAATTGTTCAACCGCCTACTAAAAGTAGCAGGCTTCTGACGTGGTTGTGTAACGACCGCCGTCTAAGTGATCATAGACAGCAACCGGGACCTACGGCTTAACGTGCCATCCGAAACACGGAACCATCTTACTTACGGACAATCGGGTGGTTCAGCCCGCAATGTCCTAACCAGACTGGGAACAAATTCACAAAGAGATAAATATCAACTTTGTGAGTGACCCACCGAGAATCGAACCCGGAACCTTCTGCGTCAAAGTAAGTCGCACTACCACTGCGCCACATCGGTCGTCACTATAGTGCATAGTGGCAGGTTGTCAGCTTGTCGCCTAAAAATTGTAATATACCAACACTCTCGAGTCCCTTAGTCGCCTCTTACGACACCCGCGGGAAGGATGTGGGGTGATGCTATTCTAAGCCGGCATCACTCGGCAGACCTATAACACTTTATACGAAAAGAAAACGATACAAGTTGTTCAATTTCTTATTTTCATTCCCCTGTTTTGTTCCCGAGTAATACCTCTAGAGTCTAGACCTAGAGCTATAATTCATTTTTTTATTAAAATGGATCATCGCCTCTATTTTTATTCTTTTCTAATAAATAAATCATGAAATGGAAAAAGATTTTTTAAAGTTTTTTTTTAGAAAACGAAAATTGTTCAGATTTTCTTATTGTAATTATTTTAGGAAACACAACAGACGTGACGGATAAGTTTGTACTAACATTGGGGGATCTTCTTAAGGTGAAAAATACTATGAAATCAACACTAATCTCTCATATTTTAGTGAAAACCTGATGTAATCCCATTTATTTTGTATCAAATTACAGCATATTAAATTACGTAAACACATTCCATTATGCAAACAACAGTGTATCGCGAATTTCCCATATTCCGCGCTTGTTGAGAGAACGTTTATTCAAATTGGCCATATTGGACCTGTGTAGGGGAAATTCGGGAAATTTGCATATGACATATTGAGTTTCGAATTCAAGTATCGGCTCCAAACGTGACATGTTTCAATTATAGATTTTGCTCCAAACGCATGCAGGCTGGTTGGCGGTGTAAGGCGGATCGCACACTTAACGCACGACGGAGCGCTAAAACATCGCAGCGGTCTGTCAGATCCATACTAGAAACGTCACTCCCCATACTAAAACCGCACTCGACGGATATCGCTGCGATAGCGCTGCGTCAACAGCGGTTGAGAGGTTTTAGTATGGGGATTGACATTTCTAGTATGGATCTGACAGACCGCTGCGATGTTTTAGCGCTCCGTCGTGCGTTAAGTGTGCGATCCGCCTAACTGCTGGAAAACAGTGGGCATGTTCCCATAGAGGGTCTAATCTGCTAACTGAAAAATCGGCTTTATTCTTGACCAAAATGTGTTGTTTTGTAACTGTTAGAAAACAATGGGCATGTCCCCATAGAGCGGTCAAGCTGGTAACTGAAATATCTGCTTTCAGCTTCTTGACAAAAATGTGTTGTCCCTTAATTTAGAAGACATACTTATTCAAAAGTCACACTATGGCTAGGCCACGACAAGGCTTCCAAATACATAGGTATAAGGTGTAAAAATATTAGCTGCAAATATTTTAAGGGGTGAGTGAATCCGCTCATGTTTTCTGAAACAACCTTCAAAAACAATCCTTTAAAATGTCAGACGTGGCGATATAGACCGTATTTTTGTTGCCGTTAACGCTCTGCCTACCACGCAAGAGGTAAAGGCGTGTTATATGTATGTATGTACCAAGAGCAAAAACATTTATTTTCTTTTTCTTCGGCAAATTTCACAGACCATAGTAAGGGAGCAATCAGAGGGGACTTATTGATATTCATCTCCCAATCATACCGTATATTGATTGAACACAATCCAATTTATTTGATGATTTCGGTTTCGTGTTTCGGCGAGACGACTCCCGAATTACAGATTTTATCAGACTAATCCAATCATAATCAATCTCAATAAATATTCAGTTTTAGATGAAACGATATTCAATATTTTATTTTTTCGTCATTACGAACATTATCTCCATAAATGGGATCGATCTAGTGTGATTAGGTACAATTGGCTCGAATTTTTGCAAAAATGCAAGACATAAATAGAAGCACAATAACCCAATGTGGCGCAGTTGTAGTGCGACTGCTTCTGACGCAGAAGGTTTCAGGTTCGATTCTCGGTGTGGCACTCACTTTTTGAGTAGAAGGAAAAATTTTGATTCTAGGGGTTCATTGGGTCCTTGGAAGACTCCGTGTCCCACACGAAAAGGAAGACTTCAACGTCACTCGATCGTTCAGTGGGAGCGTTATGCTGAATATTGTGGTTGCGGATCTGGGTCTTGCAAGGTTTTTAAGTACGTATTTTCTTATTTGTTATCAAAGTCCTAAATCAAATTTGATAGTAAAGTGAGCAAGAGAGGTGGTGGTAAATCATGTTCAAGTTCAAATATCCTTTATTGCGACTAAGTGTAGTACATGGAGTGGGATCTTATTTACTTCTTAAAACTTAGTTGTCCTTTTCGGACGTAGCAAATAGGATGGGTTTGTGTAGAGCATGCAATCAAATTAATTGTCATATCCTATAGTTATACATAAGAATTACATTCAATTACATAACATTTATTACATTCAA
Source organism: Keiferia lycopersicella (assembly GCA_029255805.1). Taxonomy (NCBI): domain Eukaryota; kingdom Metazoa; phylum Arthropoda; class Insecta; order Lepidoptera; family Gelechiidae; genus Keiferia; species Keiferia lycopersicella. Next base: position 3,882,518 of record JARACZ010000017.1, read on the forward strand.
TAATATTACATTAGTTATTATTATTTAAATCATTGATTAATTATTTATATTTTAGTACTTTAGTATTCTTTTACCGTGTAAAAACATTTTTCTTGCAGAAGTGGTAACTGTTAACAGAAGTACAATGCAATACCCACATATACATACATGCTTTATTCGTCAAGAAACACAATATAGAACCCAGTAAGAAAAGACACTTTTGGTACCTACTTTAGGTAACAAACGGGTGGTTTTATTGCTAAGTTTGCAATTTCTTTCAGGCATCATTTAAGTGTTTACCACAGGATGCTTACCTAGTGGACATTAAATATTTTTTTTACACACATATCACGCCTTTTTCCCTAGCGGGGTAGGCAGAGCGTTCACGGCCGAGAAAAAAACGGTCGCTATTACCACGTCTGACAAATATTGCGGGCTCTTTCAGACGATTCGTGTATCACTATAATGACAGGTTGTCAGCCTGGCGCCTAAAGTTGTAATAACACTTTTTCTTTCAATGCATAAAAATTACTATTTCTATGAAAACATTTACTTAAAAATTGTCACCAACAAAATACAATAAAAGCTAGTTTAACCGCACGGATAGAACACAATGAATCCGTTTATTCCACAAGCGGAGTTGCCAATTCAAAGCCATTGCTCGAAAAGACAATAGCAGGAACGCAGACACCGAGATAATGTTTTTCACCAGTGTTACCTACTGTGAAACGGTGGGTGCTACTGTTAGCGGGATATTTTTAATAGTTGCCTTCTTCTAAACTGGATCCAATTGGCTACATAACTGACAGGTCAAATGAGGAATGCGGGTTACTTTTTACGGTATCATCACAGATTAATATTAAGTTACTAACGTAAGTAAGTATCATGTATGAAAATACTAAAAGTATGACGTCATATTGCGCTATTTGGATGGCAACAAAACACTTACTTTTATATTATATTTCTGGTTATTACTTCAAACTTTGAATATTTCGAAAAACTCTGAATAGAGTCTGTTTTTTTATATTCATGATGACCCAGTCAACTAGCGATTTATTAGATCTGATGTATAAAATCCCTCATGCAGATTCAGTTAGGTGCCTACTAACAAAGTACTTGCCTACTCAATGCTAGGTAATTTCTATTGTGATATGATAGCATATCAACGGAACAACCTTTGAAAAATCGGCAGAGTAATTAAAGCATGCAGTACTAGTCAAAATGAAAACCTTTCTCTTTTTTACGTTGCTTAAAATAGCTTCGAGGACTTGTTCCTTCTTGAGTAAGCCATACAATTTTGCTTTACTTGCACTTATGGACCTCCACACGCTGACGCCACGCCACAAAAAAGGATATCAAGGGATAGTATTTTCAAATCGCTATTTTCGGAACCTTTCTCTTTTCCCAATGACTGGCGTTTCGCCGGGTGACTCACAGTTTCATTCATTTTGGTTACAACAGCGCGTTTGAGGGATAATGGCTTGAATGCTGCTTCTGATATCGGTTGAAAGAGGCTATTCATAAGTGGCTTTTGGTGACACCCAGGGATAAAACTGAGCAAACGCAAGTAATAATAAATTTATAGTGCAGCCCGCTTAGCGGTTACCTACATCTGTTGTATGACCTACTGATCGTGGGAAGAAGACATGGCATGTGTTATATAGGTACAAGATGGAAACCGTTCTCTTGAATCATTCGCAAAATTTATACCTGCTTATTATACTTAATGTAGTGCGATAAAATCGACACCTGACTGCACCTGACGCTGGATGTAGCAGCATGTCGCATAGACAGAATGCCAGTGTTTTTTTTGGTCTGTCAGATAAAGAGTTACCTAATAGTAAAAAAAAATACCCTATAGTGATAGAGGTATAATGATATACGATACGACTTATCTGGAACGACTCAGAAACATTTGCCAGACGTGGCGCTAACGACCGTAATTTTACGCTTTACCTATCCCGCCAGGGATATAAGCGTGATTTGTGTGAATGCAATGTATGTATGTACAAAAATTTACGTATTACCTCGGCAAAACGGTCAACTTACAGCGAAGTAAATAACTTTTCCACTTAAACTACAATACAACAAAAAAAGTTCTTTTTGAGTTCCAACTACCCCCTTTCCCCGTACGCCTCAATTTTTTTTCGCTACACGAGTTCCTCACTACATTTTCCTTTGAAACTACCCTCAAATTCGGTTGGAATGGAAGTGGCCGCAATCCAGGGATTGTGGCGCGTATTTTATTAAAAGCCGGCCGATCCTCTACGGTATCGACTATAAATAAACTAGAGCTGCCTCATAATAGAGAGCTCTCCCCGCAATATGGCTGTGGAGGATGATCGCCACAGGGCCGAACTGAGCGACACTGAGGGAATTATTGAGCACTTACGTGAAAAAATCGTGGAAACGGAACCGGAAGAAGAGAATGTCAAACATTATTTTTAATGCCATAAAGTTATATTTATAAGAGGTGCTTGAAATTCTTATATTAAGTGCGCGATGCTCTATTTGAAAATATTTTTGAAGAGTTTTTCAAGTATAGACTATAAGCGCCGCTATAATTCTGGACCCAATTTCTTTAATTAAACTAACATCAGGCACTTTACTTGGATTGATTATTAGATATAGAATCAATACCGAAGATATACATTGTAGAAATAACTATGGGAATTAAATACCAAGTATAAATATATACAAAAAAGAAACAAATATCGAATATAGTGTGATGAACAGTTATTGCATATCCTGTGCTTGTTTACTAAGGCAGACACAAAATTCATTATTTCAAAAAGCGTTGTCCAAATCCAGACCTGATAAACAAATCACCACCCCCATAACAGTGATTATTTATGCGACCGAATATGATGACTGATGATGCCTGGATATACGGGAAATGGCTTCGTTTAGGAATATATGCGTTGTGGCTTACTGATAAACAACCCCGGTGACTTTAGTTTAGTGGATCGGGTTAGAGGCGTAAGCCATAAGACCTGAGTTTAAACGATCTTGCGGCCAAAAACTATTAAGCATTTGCTCTCGGGTAGACCTCACATTTTCCATAGGAAGATGCGATTAGCTGGTCCGGTGTTAATGACAGAAAGACATAATTCATATTGCAAAAACAGGTCCTTACCGACAAATTAATTTTTATTAGCTGCCTATATTAGACGCTGTTACAAGCGTCACGATCACGGGTAAACTGAAGTATCTGCGAGTGGCAAACTTACCTTCATTCTTCTTCGTTTTAGTGAAACGCAATCGTCACTATTTGAACTCATTTAATAATCGTCTCGACAACACACACTCACTGTAAGAGAGTTTATTTAGTGTGACAGAATGACACGTATGAGAAGTGAGAACGCATGTAATATCATATAAAGCAAGCCGCACCACCACCGTGTCATTGACACATGCTGCCTTTATCTGCTTGGCTCTGAAATCCGAAATATCTTGTAGCATATATGAGTACCACCTTAATTCGGTCCTGGCGATTAGTGACTGTCTGTTTAGTCGTGTTGATTAAAAGACAACAGTTTGTTTAGAGTAGAAAGTCTAACAAACAATGTCGATAAGGATTACTCTCAAATCGTTTTAGCTTTCGTGGTTAGGTTAGGAGAAAAATATTTTAGGGTTTAAAATGTTATCAGAGGTACTATCACTATATGAGATTTGCAAATAAGGAAGAATGCCCATAAATGGGCTAACCATGTTTCTTGCGTAACAAAACAAATGAATGTAATATATAATATCGCCAGTTTCAATGAAAAATAGCAACGTTAATTGTTGCACAAAACCCGGAAAATTAACAAAAATAAAATTGAAAATCTACTTTTACCTATTTTAACAAAAAAAAATACTGAGGCGTAAACCTTTTCTACGCTGCTTACCGAAAATAACTTATTTAGAACTAAATACACTAAAGAGCGCCAAACATCAGCACTTTTGTCTCTTTCGATGCCCAACTTTGACACTCAGTAACTCCAGAACTAGTATGTTGCATAAAAATTCCCTATGCTAAAATGATAAGCAATATTTAATCTCAATTATTATATAACTTTGGCTTTGATGCGATTCCTGCAAGTGTGACGCAAGACTGATGAAAAACAGGACGAGCATCCATACAAAAGTTGTCATGATCCTTTAAAACCAAAATGTCAATTTATTCTCTCTCAAATAAATATACTACAAAATTATACTTCCTAAATCGGTTTCTAAATACATTTTGTATTATTCCAGTCGAATCTCCGTATAACCCGATTCCGTATTTACACGTATTTACAACAGCGAGCAAGGCGGCACACATCAAAGCCTCGCCGACATAACACCGTTAAGCCCCAAACCGTGTGAATTGTTATTAATTATTTAAATTCTAATTGGTCTCCACTTCAAGCTGCCTCGCTTACTCTGTCACCAGCCAAATTAACCTGATCTTTAGGCTCAGGGTAAACCGGTTCCCACATCGAAAAGGCAAAGCTTCTGTCAGGATACAAGACAATTATGAATTCCCCATACCTACTTAAAACCGACGTTGACGTATGAGCATCGCATAAACTTGCGTTGTTTGACAGTAAATGTGGGAACGGTATAAGGGTGCGTCTCCATTGAAGCGATGCTGCGCTAAGCTAACCTAAGCGCGGCATGAATTGACCAATCATGAGCCTCAAAATCCCCGAATCCCCGCCCCGCTTCAGTGGAGACGCACCCTGATTGGTCAATTCATGCCCCACTCAGCTCAGCTTAGCGCAGCCGCGCTTCAGTGGAGACGCACCCTTAGCCACGCGACTGTGGGTTTCTTTTCAGCCTAAAACCTATTCGCCGTGGGTAGCGGTATCTCGATTCGGTTGAGTAGTGGTACGGTAGTGTTTTGAATAGACCTTTATTAGGAATATTTTTAGTGTTACCAGATGGTTTTTTCTCAGCTCGGCTGATATCTTCTTCACTGTCAACACTTGTCGAGGCAAAATAAAGTACCTACTCTTTTTCTCGCACTTTTTTTTACCTACCCTTTAGGTTTATTTTATGTTTAGTATGTTTAATTAGTTAGAGATACCGAAAATCTATTAACTAGGTAGGCATTTTGTACCAATGTAGGTACTGTCGTGTTAGTAACATTTAGTGACACCATGGTTAATCGACCCAGTAAATGACTCGTTGTATCATACGAAAAAATAGAGAGTAAGAAAAATTTACTATTTTATTCTTTTGTTACGAAACTAATAATGTCAGGGCACAAGTTACACTGGCGAGGTTCCTTAACAAGCTTTTGCCTGTCGGTGTCGCACAAGTCGGCTTGAAATGCCGCCAAATTAATTTTTAAACTTCAACCCCTAATTAAGATATTTTGCTAAATGACTACGTTTTCTCACAGATTACTTATTTTTAAGGAAATAAATCTGCGTTGGAATAATTACAACCCGACATAATTATCCCACTAAAAACATTTTCATGTAAAAATATGTCGCCAAGAAGGAGCATAATGACTTATTCAAGCATTAAGAGGGTACTCAACCTACGCAAGTGTCAAAAACTCTACATTATCAGTCAAAATGTACGACTTGATCGTATCGTTTAGTAAAAAATTATCTGACATAAGAAATTGTGGAAATGTCATACATAGGTACTTCCACCCTCCATTGGAAGAGTGTTACAATGAGAGAGTGAGGGAGTGACGAAATCGATGTATTTTCGATATTAATAAAACTCAAACTACCCCTCAGAATTTTCATTTCTTTAATACGATTTTATTGACAACATATTCCGACAACTCGATCAATGTAGGTAGTATATCAGAAACCAAAGAAACCAGAAATTATGAGAGTCCGAAAAAGCGACAGTGCGCCTCTAGAAAAGGTAGGTAAGTAGTAGCTCTCGCGCTTCGCTTAGCTCGTCTTGGCGGTAGCATGACCGTGCCCCAAAATTATATTAATTACCCCTGGTCACGAAATTCAGCACGATTAGTTAGACCCACGCATGAAACATATGCCCCGTTTTTGCCCCTCATTGCTGTTTAATTAGGGTCACGCATTGAATCCAATGGGGTTAGGGACATTTTGCATACTGGATTTTACGCAGATGACGTCACAAAGAATAGACAAAGGCATGGGGGTATATAAAGTGTAAAAATATGAATTATTTTAAGAGCTGATTCAGCCTATGATACTGAACAACTTTCCCCAAGGAACATAGGTCGAAATACCAATTGACTTGTTCGGCTGGTACATTTTGTATAGGTCTGGCATATTTTTTCGTGTTTCGATCTATGTTCCTTGAAGAAAATTGTTCAGTTTTATGGACTGGTTCACTCATAGGGTTCACCCCGTTCATCCCTTAAAATATTTGCAGTCGTTTTTACACATTCGCTATTTTTACAGCAGGCAATGCTGTTGTGACTACAAAAACGCAAAAATATGCTAAATTCAAACCTCGATAACAAACGTCACACGCAATGTTTTTTTTATTGCTTTGCCTGCACGCATTTGACTGCACAGGATTCCATTTTGGTTTCCTAATATTATACGAAAAAGTTACAATGAGGATTGTTGTATGTGGCGATAACAACCGTAATTTTACGGTCGTTAACGCTCAGTCTATCTCGCCAGGGATATAGGCGTGATTTGTGTTGTGTGTGTGTGTGTGTAGGATTTTTTTCACAGCAGCAACTCTAGTCTAAACTTGGTAGCGCTGTTGACATTTTTTTAGACTGAGGGATAATGTGTCACGTTTAACGTACAAAAAATAAAACTGTCCTGTCTATGTGCTTCTATATCATAGCTTTTATATCATTCGCACGACCGCCACCTACTAGGAACTAAACAAACAGATTAAATATTTCCAATTATTATTCGTGAAAGAGTAACTAATATAATCAAGCGATTGTCAGTTTATAACGACCCTTGTTTTACAGAACTGAACAGTACGCAGAAGTTATAATTAATACTAAATTGCTTTGTAACTAATATTCTAACTTACATCAATAGCAGACTATCAGTATACAGGGTGTTATAAAGAGTACTAACTTCTTTTCAAGGGATGAACCAACCCATGAAACTGAACAACTTTTCCCAAGGAACATAGGTCGAAGCATGAAAAAAATTTAGATCTCACAAACTGACTCAATCGGTTGGTAGATTTTGTATGGGCGGTTCAAAATATTTTTCATATTTCGCTCCATGTTCCTTGGGGAAAGTTGTTCAGTTGCATGGGATGGTTCATCCCTTAAAATGCAAAGTTATTACTTTTCCTAAGACCCTGTTTAGTAGGTATAAAATGAATTTGCTTTTCGCGTTTCCTGGCTCTTTGTCATAGTGAAAGTGATAAATATTAACTTTATGAGTGCCTCACCGAGAATCGAACCCGAAACTTATGCGTCGCAAGCAGTCACACCAGTACGTTAGGGGCTAGTTTTAAGTTTTTAGTCCATCTGAGCCGCGTTTAAACTAGGTTCATAAAATTGTTATAAGAAATAGAAAAATGTTTCCTACATTTTTCTCTTTTTTACAATGACAATGACAATGACATGACAATAAAACTTATATGGAAAATTTACTACTTTGAATAAATGATTTGACTTTGACTTTGACTGTGCCACATCGGTATTCGTATTCGTATCCCCTGTAATGTTGATTCCTTTTTTTGCGAACATACATACATACATACATACACATATCACGCCTTTACCTCTTGCAGGATAGGCGGAGCGTTAACAGCTGCAATAATACGATCGATATCGCTAAGTCTGACAAATATTGAGGCCCTTTTCAGATGATTCGTGTATTACCGTAGTGACAGTTTGTCAGCCTGTAGCCTAGAGTTGTAATACACATGAAACCCTCGAGTTCCTTAGTCGCCTCTTACGATACCCACGGAAAAGATATGGGATGATGCTATTCTAAGCCGGCATCACACGGAAAATACATCTTGTTAGTATAAGTCGGTACTTACATGTCCGTATTCACAGTGTTCGTTAAAATTGAACATGTCCAATATCGGACCGCCATCGTACGTATGCCATACGGCACTTGTCCAATTTTCCCTGACATACTCTCCCGTTCGTAATATCAAGTGAAAGAGCTTAACAGGACGCGAATTTTGAATCAGTGAGGAAATTCGACATCTTTGACGACGTGGCTGATGAATTCTACTATGCGAATTCGTTTACGTACACCCTTGATTGGGTCGACATAATAATGTGACTACAGGTGCCGTAGCTTGTTGCAATTTACACGCCATTATCCTTATAAAAAAATGTTGGCGGATCGCACACTTAATGCACGACGAAGCTAAAACATCGCAGTGGTCTGTCAGATCCATACTAGAAATGTCAATACCCATACTAAAACCGCTCAACTGCTGTCGACGCAGCGCTATCGCAGTCGAGAGCAGTTTTAATATAGAGAGTGGCGTATCTAGTATGGATCTGACAAACCGCTGCGATATTTTAGCGCATCCGTCGTGCGTTAATGTGCGATCCGCCGCTTTTTATTGGGATTTTAATGCACTTACAGTGCTATAATAATCTCATAAATAAATATAAGAAATTTTAATTGAATTGGATTGTAATTATTTCAATTTCTTTATTTCATTTATTACATGTTAGTCATAAGAAACGCAAAAATACCCTTTGAAATTAAAAAAAAATCCTTGATTTTGTTTTTCCAAGAACTTATTCCAAATAAAAGTAGAGTCCCGTAGCCTTTTACATTATTCAAAGGATGTAATCAGCTATCCGAACTAACTTACACTTCCTTGTTTTTGCGATGCAATTAACGTTTGAATTAATTATTGCATCCGTGGTTTGCCCCAGAACTTTTAATAAACCTACAAAACTTTGAATTTGATTAGTTTTAAACGAATACAAACTTTCGAGGGCGCTGTCTGTAACTTCAAAGTTATGACTCTCCTTTCTGCTACATGATGAAAGTCTAGTACCTGCAGGCTTATGTTATGATGCGTCCTTTAGAGATAAGGATTTTTGTGGTAAACAAAAAAGTTGTGATTAAAAATATGTTCATACAAAAAAAGTTAGACACGCGTTCAACGCCTTATTATTATCCCTTTTATCAAAACAAGCAAAAAAAAATTATACCAAGGTGAAGAGAAATCTATGTTGCGGTATCTATCAGCATAGCATAGCATACGAGTTGGGTCTTTTACGTCGCAATAGAAAGCGTTGTTACGAAAAAAATATTTCAGAAAATACGTCGAGTGATAAAATGAAATAAAATGTATAGCTAGATCAATTTTTGCAATTGCCGTGTGATGCCAGCTTAGAATAGCATCACCCCATTTCCTACCCGTGGGTGTCGTAAGAGGCGACTAAGGGTCTTGAAGGTTTCAGGTGTATTACAACTTTTAGGCGACAGGCTGACAACCTGTCACTATAGTGATTTCAATTTCAATTTCAATTTCAATTTCAATTTATTTGTCAGAATAACTTACTTGCTAACAGAATACATTCCAACACACAAGTAGTCTAACAATGATATACATTCATTAAAAGTCATTAATTAATTTCAATGCAATTATCATAAAAATATAAAAGTATCCATTTTATGATTTATCTATTAAATACAACACAACACAATGAAAAATAATGGTTACTAATACCAACGTGACAGACTTTAAGCTATAGATGTCTCAAATTTATAGACCTGATCAATATAAATTTTAGCTTTTGCCATAACACGGTTCATACTATCAGCAAGCAGCGCCAAGTCCTCGCAATGAGCTAGTATGTTACTAATTAACAAGAGTGCCCGCGTGGTAGGTGCGTTGGCCGCGTACTTCGTGCGAGTGGTCGGCCGCCGCAACTGTCTCGGCCTTCGGCGAGGTGCTATCGCGCCCGGCGCGTTGTGCTGAGTACACAGCAAGGGACCTACTCTATCCATCACAAAAGGACTATCAATTCTTAGATACAGCACAAACAGATAATGTTTCATCAGTAGCATTTTCCTTCTAAACAAGAGTGTTTCCATGTCTACCATACCAGAAACGAACAACGATGGATACATATAGGGATAATAACCAAATTGGCGCTTGTAAATCCAGCGGTTGAATTTTCGTTGAACTTTTTCAACCATTAGGCTATACTTTTCTTCATAAGGATCCCAGATTATGGCACCAAACTCAAGTTTGCTGCGTACATATGCGTAGTACAGAACCTTTGCTACATTAATATTATCAAACTGTCCAGAAGTCCTCATAATAAAACCCAAAAGTTTACCAGCCTGTTTGCATATTGTTGTTACATGCTTATGAAAGTTCATTTTAGCATCCAATGTCAATCCCAAGTCGCGAATCTCATCAAGCCTGCCCAACACGGAGTCTTGCATATTGTATGTCGCACACAATGGCCTTGGTTTACGAGTAAACGTTATCACTTTGCATTTATCAGTATTAAACGGTAAATGGCTGACGGTGCTCCATTTTGAGACGGCATCAATATCTTTTTGCAATGAGTGAACATCAGCCATACTACCAATAGTCTGATAAAGCTTCAGGTCATCCGCAAACAAAACGCACTGTGTAGATTGGACGACATTAGGCAGGTCGTTGATCATCAATAAGAACAGCGTAGGGCCCAAGGTGCTACCTTGACTGACACCGGACCTAGTGTAATACTCACCCGACTCACAGCCATCTACAGAAACAAACTGACGTCTATCTCCAAGATAGCTTGAGAACAAGGTGAGAAGCTTATACGTGAAACCCGATTCAGCCAATTTCCGCAGCAAGACATCGTTATTGACAAGGTCAAAAGCCTTCTTGAAATCGAAATACGCGGCGTCAACCTGCATATTTGCGTCCATTCCAGCATAAACATAGTCAACCAATGAAATTAAGTTTGTGTTTGTCGAACATGCCTTACGAAAACCATGCTGACTGGCATGCAGCAAGCCACCCAACTGCCTGCTAATTTGTCGGTTTAGAATACCCTCAAAAATCTTTCCAAACACAGGAAGGACGGCTATTGGTCAAAAGTTAGAAACATCAGTCCCTGAACCACTTTTGGGGATTGGTGTGACCCTAGACAATTTCCAACTATGTGGATATTTACCAGTGCTTAGTGAAAGATTGAAGAGATACACCAGAGGATCCTCAAGCACTGACCTGCAGTCCTTTGCGAGGAACAAAGGTATTCCATCAGGGCCACTAGTTGCGCGAGGTTTAATGCGCGTTACTACCGCCTTCAAATCAATTCCGCATATAGACTCAATTTCAATTCTGGCATCATTATCATCTAAAAACGCGTCAAGCATTAACCGTTCCGCGTTCAAGCTTGGTACTTCATCAGGAAAAACCGAAGCAAAGTATTGAGCAAACGCGTCAGCCAAGGCCTGACCCGTCACCTCAACACCATCGCAAACAATGAAGTCGTTACGTCTTCTTCCCTTTTTTCTCTCCTGAACAAATGACCAGAACTGTACCGGGTCATCAATGATGTTCGCCTGTACGGTACTAATGTGCTGTTTATATGCGACTTCAATTAGTACCTTAACCCTCTCCCTGTAGTATTTAAACAGTTCCCTATTAAATTCTTTGCCCTCACTTCTGTACCGTTTTAGATTAAAATATTTGTTTTTTATGTTAGTTATGATATCTGCAGTGTACCACTTGGGATAGACATATTGTGTATCACATGGAACAATTTTTTTAAGAGGTACATGAAGATTTATGCATTCATATAACTTAGTGTATAAAAGTTCCACAGCCTCGTTTACTTCTGAGATTGCATACAATTCTGCCCAGTCGATTGCACCTATAGCTGCATACAGAGCTTCAAAATTAGCTTTGCGCCAATTCCATTTCGGGCAAGCACCGGGGCGGGGAGCAGAACGCGGCCTAGGTGACTGCGGCGGCGGACCACGAATCAACTTTAGTGTCATTTCAAGCAACGGATGGTATTTATCTATAGGTACTAACGGCTCACCCTCACTCACTTCGACTTCTTCCAAATCAAAATCACTCAGTACGAGGTCAAGCATACCACCATGACAGTTAAACACCGTATTGTGCTGATTAAGTTTACAGCACTCCAAGAAAATATCAAATTGAGCATTAACATGAGTACTAGCTGAATTTAAATTAAAATCACCCATAATTAATACATTTAGATTAGGGTTAGCACAGATCGCATTTTCGATACAGTCAAGTACATTAATATAATAATCATCGTCACAACTAGGAGACACGTAAACGACGCAACACAGTAGTTTGACATATTTAGAAGACAAGATGGCAAATAAGACTTCCTTGTCAGGTGTAAGGCCGTCTATGTCATTAAGCAAGCGTATAGAGAAGCCATTGCGCACCGCTAACAGAACTCCGCCCCATCCCACATCACCAACACGGTCCTTACGAACCACAGTATATATCCGGGGGGGAAAAGTTCGCCGTCAAAAACAGATGTCGTCAAAAAAGTCTCAGTCAAAGCTATTATATCATATTGGAATTGATTTACATTATTAAGAAATATACTAGTTTTTGACCGCAAACCACGAACATTCTGGTAATAGAATTTCGCGAACTTAGGTCTAAAAGTTTTTTTTTTGATACACAAATTATCTCAAACGACCCTCTATATTTGTCAGACGTGGCGATAGCGATCGTATTTTTACGGCCGTTAGCGCTCTGCCTACCCCGTAAGGGATAAAGGCGTGATTTATGTATGTATGTATGTATGTAGATCAATTTTCTGCCCCCGATTTCATACGAATCCTTTCATTAGTAACACAGGATCGGCAATCGTGAGGGAAATGTAAGAACCATCTTTCAGTAATAAGATACTGTTTATGTACTCACAAGTATTTGTTTACCTCGAAAGGTAAGTAAATGAATCAATCAATTACGTTGTAATGAAATCGCCTGAAGGTAGCGACGTGGCAACAAAGGAAAGTCTATTATTTGAACAAAGCTACTTGTTCAAATGTTACAGTAGGCATAATGATCGATTTTCCGATAAACTGGTATCCCAACAGAAATAGAGATGTAAAATTTGACGCCAAGTTCGTAAGTTCTTTACATGAAAAAAAAACAAGTTTTTCATCGGTTACTCTCTCTCTCTCTCTCTTCGTGTGGGACACTGAGTAGTCCAACGACCCAATGAACCCTAGTGTAAGAATTTTGCACCGCCTACTACAAGTAGCAGGCTTCTGACATGGTGTAACGACCGCCTTCTATGTAATCATAGAGAGCAACCGGGACCGGGATCGGTTACTTAAACGCCTAGAAAACTGAGTAGGTCGGTACTTATCGAGAATCTTCTTATTTTCTTCTTTGTTCTTTATAATCTTACGAGTAATTACATAGTTTAGTTGACAATTCGCCCGTAGATTCCGAGACGTGGTAGCGTTCGAAAGCGTATTATATAGTTTGATCGCAATGATAGAGTATAACTAATATTATTAGATCTATGAGAGACTCGGAAGATAGTTTTACGTTTAACATCTTTTTTGAGTCAAAAACACAGGACTTGGCCCGCGCACCGTGGTGCGTCGAGATAACGATGGACAAAAATTAATAAATAATTGATTTCGTTTCAGTCGAATATTTCTTCATAAGTTATTCATAATGACTATGTAGTGGGAAGCATCGTTTTATGTTCTGTATTGGTGAGTAGGTATGGCAGAACACCAGAACACCAGAACATCAGAACACCCCAATTTCGGGGAGGCCCATGTCCAGCAGTAGACTGGCTGATGAAGAAGACGAAGAAGAATATATTTGTGATGCAAGTACTCTACTCAACTTTAATCAAAATATCATAAATAAATCAAATAATCGCCCTCTATATTTGTCGGATCGGAAATTGACAGATCGGCAAATGACGGATGCCGGAGAAGTGAAAAAAAGCCTTTACAGCTCCCACAGACATCATAGTTCGTAAACACACAGAGAAATATTTATGTGAAAGGACGAAGGGTCTTCACATCTTATTGTTCAACAAGCTGAACGGATGGGTTTCTGTCTGTATGTACCACGACATGGGTCCTATACAGTTTCCATTTCTGTATGAAGATGAGATTTGTTTACTTTACTGTAAAGGTTGTTTAAAAACTTTGGCGTGTTTAGACGTGAAACTGAACACTTTATTTAGTATTTTGTTTACATATAAATCGAAATACATCTCTCTCTCTTTTCGTGTGGGAGTCGTCCTACCCGGTTCACTTTTTACATGAAAGGAGCAAACTTATTTTTCTAATTTTTGAGAAAAAGTTACCAACTAAATAGAGTTTTTCACAATTAGAAGATTTACTATCCCTTTTAACGAAGTGCCTTTTCAGTGTCCTCATTAACAAACGGACTACCTATAAGTCTTGTATCTTCTAAGTGTACTATTTACCTACTACTGTACTGCTATAAACTTGACACTAAAATGTCAATACAATTTGTTCCTACACATTGTGATGTATCTAAGGTGGTTACAGAATAAAAAAAATCCTATTCTTATACTAGAATTCGCCTAAAAGTTTTTTGGCCATCGACTGGACTAGGCTGTAAGTATGGTGTATAGACAGCCAGAAATGGAAGGCAATCTGCGTCTTCTTCAGTAGTGATACAAACGTTTGTACTGTCCCTTCCTGCTCCGACACTTCCTGACATGATTTTTGTAAAGGAAATGATCTGGATCCCCTTTATCGGCTTTATCAAGCCTATTTTTGTGACCCTTTGTAAGTAAACTAGCGAAATTTACTGTTGAAACTCGAATATTCAATCTACACGTATACACCTGCTCACAAAGTTCTTCCGTCTTTCAGAGAGTTGATAGTCATACCTAATATTCGCGGCATCTCATCTCCCACGCACAATCCGAGCTCCGGGAACAGCTGCGGAGTGGGCTGCAGCTCAAAAGCATCAAAAACATGCCTCACTGAAGAGTGCCTACCACTTTGTACCCTTTGCGGTGGAGGTGAGCGGGTCATGGTGTTCAGGCAAAGGATTTTGTCAATTAGGTTGGGACAGCGCCTGAGAAACCAGGGTTCAGATTCCCGTGCCGAATGGTACCTGGTGCAGCGCATATCACTGGCAATACAGCGCGGAAACGCAGCCGTTATGGGCACATTAGCTCCAGGTACCATTCGGGCGGCCTCTTTGACTGAAGCTAAATTTAGCCATCTTGTTTGTTTTGTTTATTTTGACTATTGTATTGTATTTTGACATGTTTTATATACGAAAAACTTAGATTGGCATCACCTCATTTCTTTTTTTATGACCCTCAAATATTTGTCGTGGCTATAATGAACATTATAAAAGGCTTTAAGGTTCTGCCTACCCTGTACGGAAGCAAGGCGTGATCTGTGAGTGTTGTGTATATTATGTGTGGCTTCTAACATGTTTTCCCGTGTACATAAAGTGTAATCTCGCGGTAATTCTCGTAATAGCTTCTGAGGCATCTTAAATTCAAATTATGTGTATGTATTTTCACTTACATACCAACAACAAAATAGTTTGAGTTCCATTTTATGTATGGAATTTCATAAACTCTTACTAATATGTAACTAATCAGGGATAGGGAAGATTTCCTGCTAGTTATCCAGAAACAAAGCATAAGGTTTCCTGAACGAATACCTACTTATTAGGATGATCAGACTCCTGCAATGTGGAGATAAGCGTTCAGCCTTAACTAGGGAATTCAATTAGTCTAGTCCTAGCTACGATTCGGCAGAATCCTTTGAGGGACTCAATTTCTGAAACGTCGTAATTCAATTCCGTACGCGGAAGTCTGCAACGACTAGACCTTAGGTCATAGCTGATTTTGACAGCTGTCAAATATGACCTATTCGAATGGCCTTAATTCGAGTTCGAATTAGTAGCAGATTTTCGCATGAATCGCATTACGAATTTACGACATCTTAGGAATTGAGGTTCTGGGCTGTTATTTTTGCATCAATGTCGCATTAACATCGTTTATTATTTCTACTAGACTAGGTATTGATTTTCTGTCAAGGGTGAATTGATAAGGTCGTAGGTAGGTATGTGTGATTTAATTGTAGGTACCTGGTAGAAACGCGTAATACTAATAGCGGTTTGCTTTCGCATACGTAATTGTTTCAAAAATAGCACTCCGTAGATGATCCCAATATGTACTAGTACAATCCCACTTACTCTTTATCTTCGATTATTATTCCACAGGCAAAAATTTGATATAAAAGGATCAAATATCCCTCGTATGATGATGGCCGTGTGATGACGGCTTTGAATAGCATCACCCCATCTTTCCCGCGGGTGTCTTAAGAGGCAACTAAATAGACTCGAGGGTCTCATGTGTATTACACATTTCAGGCAACAGACAACCTGTCACTTTGGAGATACACGAATTACCTGAATCGACCCACATCATTTTGTCAGACGTGGCCATAGCGACCATGTTTTTACGGCCGTTAACGCTCTGCCTACGCCGCAAGGATAAATGCGTGATATATGTATAGTCATTCATATTATGTAGGTTTACGCGAATTACAATTATCATGTAACTTTTTAAGCTCTCGCGATTGTTTTCACACATTTTTATGGTTAGCCCAGGTCACTCGCGATATTTTTCATGGTAATATAAACGAAATTACACGATTTATCTGTAACGACCCTCAAATATTGTCAGACGTGACGATAAAGACCGTTATTTTACGGTCGTCAACGCTCTGCCTACCCCGCGAGGATAAAGGCGTGATTTATGTATGCATGTATGTATGTATAAACGAAATTGCCTTTGGCCCGACGTTTCAGCTGTGGTCGCGGGTTGACTGAAGTACCAGCGAGTTGTTGTGATCTAGGCGATGGGCGACTAGATCTTCCGCTACCCACATACTTACTGTCTTAATAATTTTGATTTATTGTTAAAATACATTAGTCTGTGACAAACACCCTGTTAGTTACTATCGGGCAAAATCAAATCCACCTGGTATTTTGGCAAAATTAATTAAGCACATCAAGATGGTATTAGTATTACATCGCATACATGTCTATGTATATTTTTAACCCGACGTCAAAAAGGAAGGATGAAACAAATGAGAATGTAGCTAGGTAATCTAATATTACATTATATTATAGTGTATACCGAGTTTAAAACAAAGTTTTTTGCGTTGGCCGAGCTAACGCAACGTTGTGGCTTCGACCTGTGTCAACAGCGGTTTTTATGATAAGGAATGACGTTTTTATTTTTAGTATGGATCATGCGTTATTTTATCGCTGCTTTGTGCGTTAAATGTGAGAACGGTCTTTGTCTGTCTGTCTGTCACGAACATCTCTTTGTTTCATAGTACAATTTTACATGTCAATTTGGTATGTCACAGAAATAAAATAACTTTAACAACTGTATTACAACTATACGGTTTTTTGTTTTATGGTATACTAGCTTTTGCCCGCGACTTCGTTCACGTGGACTTCAGGTTCGTCCCGTCTTCGCTAGCTATAGCCTATGTGTTATTCTGATGTATAAGCTATATTGTGGTAAAGTTTCATTCAAATCCATTCAGTAGTTTTTACGTGAAAGAGTAACAAACATCCATACATCCATACTTACAAACTTTCGCCTTTATAATAGTAGTAGGAAGGATTGAAATGCTTGGCAGAATGTGTTATGCTCTTATACAACAACTTATATTAAAATCAGCTTAGTAGTTTTCGTATGGGGTTTGTCTCTGTGAAGTCGGTTAAATTTTCACTAACCACAGTATGTATCCGCTAAGTCCTGTCAGATATTGTGTTATAAGACGACAATATTGTTAATTAACGTTGCAGGAAGTTAGTTTGGCGTTGTCATTAAACTACAATTACGGAACACATTGTCACATTGATGAACAGACAGATTTTGGAACTATTCTGGTTAGAGATTACAACCATTAATTACCTATTAGGTACAGTCTGCACCTACAACAACGTAACTCATGAATACATCGAAAATTGCGTTTTTTTTATTATCGCGTTTTACAGCAATAATTTTATTTGTTAAATTAATATTTGATACTTAAAAAATTGCAATTATTACTTGACAGTACTTATTTATAATAAGTAATGCCATTTGTGCTCTGTAATCGTTGAGAGACATAAAAAAATTATGCCAAGCTCGTTGTGGTGTGGTGTAGTATTGTGCCAGCGGCTTACTTACTGTTCCACTTTTTCGCATTTTAGATTATACTAGCTAGTATATCAATCAATTTTCAAATGAACTGCAAAAATGAAACAGCGATTTTGATCAAATAGAGAAGACGAATATTTATTCTAAAGTAGGTACGGCTAAGTTCATCGATCGAACGTTCTCATGTAGGTAGTCTAAGTTTCGCGGATCTAGTTACATCACAGAATATACAGGATGGACCCTCATTTAGGACAGAGCTGGCTAAGCTCAGAGATATTCAACTATTTGAAAATAAAAACAGCTAGCAGTTCATTTTTTCCCACAGAAATACCTTTTAAGTTAAGTAGTTCGGAAAACTACAAATAGTCACGGAACATACGTTACATATGGAAGACGGAGGTGCATCGGATACATCAGAGTAAAAAATGATACTAAATTCTTGCTTAAACCGAATGTTTGGCCGAATATTCTTGGTGTGGAGAATGAGAGTGCTAGCCGGTAGGCTCAATGCTGCATGATGGAAAAGAGGAATTCCCGCCGAGCGAGGAGTTTAGCTCGGGGACCGTGGTCCGACTGGTAGGTCGTGTATTTTGAAACAACTTCGTAACCGCGTTTCAGGCCTTCGCTTCTGATTGGCTATTCTCCTATGACGAGTATGACGTGACGTGTTTACATTGTGCAGGCAGCGTTGTCGTCGTTGCCTCGTCAGCGGTAGATGCGTCCAGCAAAGTCAGCATTCTGTGTGCGGCGCGCGCTTCATATTTCATTGCAATCTGCGCTACCAGTGGTATAAGGTATTATTTTGACGTGACAACGTCTTATAATTCGATGGAGCCGGCTGCAGGCACTAAGAATCATGACTCATGCGGGGCGTTACCGCTGAGGCAATACCTCTGGTGGCGTTACCTTAAAGTGCAAGGACCTCCGCGTTAGGCAGCGTATATAGCTATCAGACAACCAAAATTTAAATTTTCTTTTGATAAATGCAACTATTCCATAAGTATTTTCTTATATGACGTAGTCGTTTAACTATCGTCAGTAAACTGACTTTACAGACAACCGTTTTTTTTCCTTGCACATCAGTTTTTCGTACACTCTGTATAAAGTGGCTATAGGTACTTAATTCCTAAGCTTGCATCGTTAACTCTCGAAAGTTTCGCGATACTCGGTGCACTAAAAGTGTTACGAATTGCAAATCCAGTCTGTAGATACCTAAGTTTGACTACGTGGCACATTACAACTAGTAAAAAAAAGATTTTGTCTGAAAAGTCGGTTGAACGTGACGACGTTATAAGAATAAATATTGATCGAATGGTTGCATTTTTTAAAAGAAAATTTTATTTTTATTTATTTGTTAGATATACGCTGCCGAACGCGCAGGCCGATCTTTGCCTCTTTGTCGCTCGTTCCGCGCTCTCGCATGCACTTCAAGATTTAAATAGAACGCCTCAGAGCGAAGTAACGCCACATGAGTCAGGTGTTTGGTGCATGCAGCCGGCTCCATCGTATTATAAAGACGTTGTCACATCAAAAAGCATTTTCTATTCTTCAGCCTAAGTATAGTATGGTTTTGTTGGTTGGCCTATTTAAGGCGAAATTTTATGCAATCAACGCAATGTCTTGACTTTCTTCTTTTTCTCCTCGTGTGGGACACTGAGTCGTCCAACGACGCAATGAACCCTAGCTTCAGAATTTTTCAACCGCCTTTTACATGTAGCAGGCTTCTGATATGGTTGTGTGTTGTGGTTGTGTAATTGTATTGACTGATTATTAGATAGTTGATGTATTTGTTGGTTCAAATCCAGA
The DNA here is from genome assembly GCA_029255805.1 of Keiferia lycopersicella. Classification (NCBI taxonomy): domain Eukaryota; kingdom Metazoa; phylum Arthropoda; class Insecta; order Lepidoptera; family Gelechiidae; genus Keiferia; species Keiferia lycopersicella. Next base: position 3,902,379 of record JARACZ010000017.1, read on the forward strand.
ACCTACTTCTTTTTTTACTGACGTCGGTTAAAAGCTCGAGAGAGGATATCAATATCACTCAAGAAAACTATACCCTAATCTAAAGCACAGAGCACAGAGCGAACTCATAAAGCACTCCACTTGATGAGACGCGGGGTTGCCAACTTACAATCACAATAGCCTCGAATCAACGACCTCACAGACTACTAGACGCCCATCAATACGCATAAATTGAAGTCGCTTTGTGCATTTCTCTGCCAAAGGTAAATTCCACATCTTACGCTTCGTATTTTTATCGCATGTGTACGTATGCGTCTGTCAAATGTAAGGAAATTTCTAATTTATTTATTTATTTATTAAATTTATGCACGACTTACATTGGCGGATTTAACGCCAAATGCGTTATCTCCCAGTCTACCCATTCCCCATACTAAAAACTGACGTTGACGCAGCACCAGCGGATGAACTTGCGTTGTTTAACAAGCGCATCCGTTGACGCAAGTTCATGCGTTAGACCGTAAATCGAATTTATCCTGTAAACTTGTCTGTTGTTTGATAATATTGAGCACTATATGCACATATATTTTAGTATGTGCTATGCTAGCGGCCCGCGGTTGCATCCCCTGTTAATAATATTCCCTTGGAAATAAGACATTTTCGCGGTGTGTACTATGCATAGGCAGAAGGTATACCTTCTTCTTGAACCTCTATATCAATTTTTTTTAAACTGCAGTAAAGTCCGTTGTGTATTTTAAAAGCTATAAGTATACTTACATACGTACGTAAATACAAACATAGAACAGACGTGGGAAGCGTGATTATACTATGTGTATGTAGTGTTGGCGTCTAGTAGGCTGTATGGTCTGTGCCTCGCATTGAGAACTTTACTTTGTTTGATCTGTAGGATCCGCATTGGTTTTCTTTGCTTTTTGAATCCCGGATACGAAGTTCTGTCATACGTAGTTCTCGTTTTGAAATCGTATGGATGCTTTTTGCTGAACATACATAAGCTTTGCATCGCATATGAGTAGATATGTAGTAAGTACAGAACAGTCGGTTGCAGCACATAAGGTACCAGGATAACTTCAAAAGAAGTGAATTATTTTAGGCTGACAACCTGTCACTACAGTGATACACTCATCTTTAATGACACCCAATACTTGTCAGACGTGGCGATAACGGCCGTAACTTTACGATCGTTAACGCTCTGCCTACCCCGCAAGGGATAAAGATGTGATTTCTATATGTGTATAAGCAGCTCACGAAAATGATTTCTGCCATGTGAGAAGGGCAATCAAAACCTCAGCTATAATAATAACTTTGCGTTTACTCCAAAATTAACAGCTACCACTATATCTGGACCTCCCAAAGACCGGCTAATGGCTACTAATTTTAAGTCAACACTGAAAGTTTTTCAGCGGTTGAGAAAGGGAGGGCGGGTCAGTTTGTTTTGGCCTTGGCTGGTAAAATATTTATTTTACACGGACTGGCCCGGGCCTGAACAATTGTAGGAGGATGTAGGATGGGAAACATAGATATTTGTTTTGTTACCTACGATCGGGAGCTCAATTTCTGAAATGTTTTCGGTTCCATCCACGAAAGTCCAGAACGACTGGTCTAACAACACGTTTTTAAAGTACCTACTTCAAAGTACTTGATGTTTTTATAGTCAAGAATAATGTGTGAATTTTTGAGGTTATGTGAGAATCGATATGTAAAACTACAACGTGAGATACAAGTTAGTGTTTTCTATGTATCATATGTATTTATTTACAAAAAAAAAGGTATATATGTATTAGTATCAGCTATCTAGTTCCCATAGTACAAGCTTTGCTTAGTTTGGGGCTAGATGGCGCTGTGTAAATTGTCCAGGATATATATTATTAAGTATAATAAGTAGCAGATGTCCTGACAAGAAAATTGGAAATTGAGATATGCAAACTCAATATAAATACGACTCTTTTTATTAATATGTAAGTATTTACGGATTTCAATAGGTACAGCTTAAAAAAATATCTATATGCAGGTTGTAATAAAACATATAAACAACATTCTCCAAGAAACTTAGGTTGTAACTCCCATACAAAATGTACCAGCGAATCGAGAAGTTTTTTTCATATTCCGACCTATGTTTCTTGAGGAAAGTTGATCAGCTTTTTGATCCAGTTCACGCCCTTGAAATATTTACAGCAATTTTTAACATCTTATATAAAAAAAATGAGTATTTAAAATGTAGAGTCGTTTTGAATCAGAAATGGTTTTGAATATAACTAGTTTACCGTAGTTAAATATTCAATATTTGTTCTGGTGATAGAGCGGAAACATTAAAATCAACAGTTGGTTAACAATTGGTTGGTAAATATTTCTGCGGTCTTGTTCGGCTACTACGTATAGTTCTATTAGCTATTAGAAAAAGTTAGAAGCGTCAGGGCCGTTCAGAACATTTGAGAAATGTTTTAATTAGGTATTATTTTTTATTTTATTTTCCACTAGGGGCGCGGCCAGCAACTACGCCCGCTGTAACGCATTTTCACACACACACACTCACAAATCACGCCTTTATCCCTTGGCGGGTAGGCGAAGCGTTAACGATTGCAAAATTACGGTCGGATTTACGGAGAATTTGATGATTTTCCGGCTAGTATTATGCATAAAAACCTTCCTATTGAATTATTCTATCTATTAAAAAATGCATTGAAATCCGTTGTTTAGTTTTGAAGATTTGCGCAAACATACATACATACAGACACGAAAAGTGACTTTGCTTTATACTATGTCGTGATGCAACTGGCTCGAGCGCTGTTTAACTAGTTTTGTAATAAATAAAACGGTAGAGCTCAACACTTGGTTAGATTCTCCAGTCTTGATTGACTGTCTCGGTTTTTTTGTCTCTCATGATTGTAAAAAAAATCCCGGGTAATCTGGAGTATCTGCGGGCGGGGTGGCTGCTAGGGGCAAACATATCAAAGCCCTACCTGTCTAATCTGTCTGCTCCTTCTTACTTAGCAGAAATAAGTGTGCAAGAGTTCTTCTTCGTTTTGTGAAACACAATCGTTACTCGAAAATTGTCTCGTGCTCATTAAAAGAATTCATCGGTAAGAAACCGTTAAATTACACACACACACACACACACACACACACACACACACACACACACACACACACACACACACACACACACACACACACACACACAAATCACGCCTTTATCCCTTGCGGGGTAGGCAGAGCGTCAACGGCCGCAAAAATACTGCCGCCATCGCCACTTCTGACAAGATATATTGAGGACCCTTTCGATATGATTCGTGTATCACTATACTGTCAGGTTGTCAGCCTGTCGCCTAAAGTTATAACGTATTACTGTCCCGATGGCGTAGCGGATAGTATACCTGCCTTCTACGCCGAGGGTCGTGGGTTCGATCCCCACCGGACACAAATATTTGTTAAGTCAATTTCCGAATATTTGTGTTGAGTCTGGGTGTTTTCTATGTATAATATGTATTTGTTTACATAAAAAAGTGCATATGTATTAGTATCAGCTATCTAGTTCCCATAGTACACGCTTTGCTTAGTTTAGGGCTAGATGGCGCTGTGTCAATTGTCCAGGATATTTATTATTATTTATTTATTTATTATTACACATTAAATCCTCAAATCCCTTAGTCGCCTCTTAGGACACCCGCGGAAAAAAAACGGGGTGATGCTATTCGAAGCCGGCAAAACAGAGCATTATGCGGTTATCTTAACAAAATACGTTTTGGGAGCGATAAATCCGAGCCAGGCTCGGTCAACCAGGTACTAACTATTAACAGTCAAACAAAAGTTTACGCAGTAACAAAGTTTCCCATTGTAGTTATTCCACGAACCACTTACTCAGTGCGAACAGTGTTGCCAGCTGAATGAAGCGTTGTCGGTACGATAAGTTTTTGATTAATCGCCCGCACGTCCGGTACACGCACCCGCCATTATCTGCGTTTAGGGTTGCCAGGTCGAAGAGCTAAAAGTGCTTGCCGAATCATGTCTGTAATTTTAAAACTAAAAAAGTACCAGAGAAATATATTAGCTGCAAATACTTTAACGGGTGAATCAGTCCATGAAACTGAACAACTTTCCCCAAGGAACATAGGTCGAAATATGAAAAAAAAACCCTTAAAGTATTTGCAGCAAATTTGTTTACACCCTGTATAGGGCGTTACCTATCTAGCCTTCCAAATACTGATGGGATGCATTCAGCTTATAAATCTGGACAACTTTCCCCTTGGAACAATTATGTCAATAAACGTTTTATGGTCTGCATGCACACTCTCAGTAAACGGAGGGCTGTCCCTACGGCGATGAACACACTTGACGCACGACGGAGCGCAAAAATATCGCAGTGGTCTGTCAGATCCATACTAGGAATGTCAATCCTCATTCTAAAACCGCTCAACCGCTGTTGACGCAGTGTCATCCGTCGAGTGCGGTTTTAGTATGGGGAGTGACGTTTCTAGTATGGATCTGACATACCGCTGCGATATTTTGCCGTTGCGTCGTGCGTCAAGACAGTTCCTCGTCTAACACCCGTTTCATTATCTGATTGAACAGAAAAATAGAACACCGAAATCCGTGAAAAAAAAATGCGTAGTAGTAGAAGCAACATAGAAAATCTGAAAGAAAATCTACGTCTACGTGTAAAATTACGGTCTTTATCGCCACGTCTAACAATATTTGAGGGTCGTTTTAGATAAGTCAAGTAACATCATAGTGACAGGCTGTCAGCCTGTCACCTTAAGTTGCAATACTCATAAAACCCTACGTAGAGTCCTCTGACAACCCTATCTGTATAATTCAGCTGTGTGATGAGAGGATCTACCGATACCGGCACATTGATGGTTCATTGAAGAGTTTAGCTTTAGACGGTAGATAGGAATTGATACCTACTAGCGCTAGTGCCTGGTAGGAAGGTATATACGGGGTGGAGACGGTGTAACGAAAACTTTGCAGGCATGATCAGACCATGAAACTGTATTTTATTTTTATGGGGGCTATGTGAAAATTATTTCGACCTCCTATTCCCAATCAGCTGACTGACTTTGTATGGGAACTCGAAAAAATTTTTTCGTTTTCCACCATAGACCCCATAGTAAAAGTTGTTCAGTTTCATGGTCTGATCGCGCCTGCCAAGTTTTCGTTACACCGTCTCTTACACCCTGTATAAATACAAATTAATAAAGTAAAACCAATGTTTTCTCGACTGTTGATAGGTATATGTATTAGGTTTAGCCTGACCTGTATCTACCATAATAAGTGTTTGTGCCTGCACCTTGTCCGACTTATATGTCAAGCCTCTCGCAGTGCTGTGGCAAAATTCAGGTCAAATTACATTTGAGTCATAAACACAAAAGAAGAAGAAATGTTTAATTGGGACAGGTTTCAATGCAAGTTTTTGCGATGCTCCTGCGTCGACATGGGTTTTTGAATGGGGAATTCGACATTTCCTTGCATCTGATCAAACCGACGCGCGACGCTAGCGTTACGGATGAGCAAAAAAATTCAGCAACGGACGCCAATAGTGGTTCCCAACCGTTCCATATGCCGTTGATGCGCAAAACGTCGGATTAACAGTTAATTGGCCAATCTCCATACCACAGAGTGGCACAGAGCATAAATACACCGAGTTGGCGGAATTAATTGGATTGCAATCACATTATGAGTCCATTAATCATGATCCTCCTACAAACGGCGATCTCTCTTTCACGCCGCCTTTGATCTTAATACCTAACTGAACGCCCAAATGATTGAGGTCTGTCAGTACCCTCGATTCTGGGGTTCGTTCGTCTTTCCTAAATATTTCACAGACAATTAAGGATAAAAAGGATCAAATTATAATCATAAATTATCTCACTAAACCTGAAGGCGAGGAACACACTTGACGCACGACGGAGCGCAAAAATATCGCAGCGATCTGTCAGATCCATACTAGAAATCACAATCCCCATACTAAAACCGCTACACCGCTGTTGACACAGTGTCATCCGTCGAGTGCGGTTTTAGTATGGGGAGTGACGTTTCTAGTACGGAACTAACAGACCGCTGCGATATTTTTGCGCTCCATCGTGCGTCAAGTGTGTTCCTCGCCTTACAATCACCTTGCTCCTTTTACGAAATATGAAAGAAAGGAGGACACATATTATACCAATGTAACTTTTTTGCTCTTTTTTCTGTTGGCCTGCAGTCAAACCAACCGCTGACACTGCCCACCAATAATACGAAGTTGATGGCTGGCCGCAGACCGGAGATGTCATACGCGCGCAAATGCCATCTTTACCCCGTCCATGCTTTTCCCTGTGTGGGTAGCTAACGACATTCGAGGTTTGGACATATTGGGCAGTCAATGCTATAGTCTTGATAGATAGAGAAAAGCGTGTGTGTGTGTGTGTGTGTGTGTGTGTGTGTGTGTCTGCTTTTCCCTCTAACGGGTGTAAAATGGTTCGGAGTATCTACATAGGAACAGCTTGGCTTTGTCACTAGTGTGGTTTTTTAAGACTATGTACCTATTACTTTATTTTTATTTAATCATTTAACAAAAAAAATAAAAGAATACTAAGTTATGAACCCACAGAATCGACGCTATTATCAGATGTAAAAGTTTTCGACGTGAGAAATCATGATGGATGGTTCTCATAGATTTATGTTTTCTGTCTGCCCTTAGTTGGCAAGGGCAGTTAGGGCTTTGTTATTATATCGCTAAATGCAACTATTTTTTTACGGTATGCATATTGCATATGGATAGTAAAGTAAACGAAAATTAAGGGAAAAAGAAGTCCGTAACTCCGCAGCAATTTTTTCTGAACTTTTGAAACACAATTTTTGCATTATATCAAATAAAATTATTGTCGTTCATTAAATTTGTCAAAACAATTTTTCGTCTATGGTGATTCTCGCACTAAAAGCATCCGTAACGTATGCGTATGTCAGATGCCAGGAAATTTTAAACTTTTCATACTAAAAGCCGAGGTTGACGCATGAACCTGCATTATTGCTGCGTCTGTCAAACAACTCAAGTTCATCCGTTGGTGCTCGGTTAACGTCAGTTTACATCTGACGTATCTGGTTTGTGCATCTGACAGACGCATGCGTAACAAATGCGCTAAAAATGCGCAATGTCGTGCGTTACATGGGGATCCGCTAAAAAAAATATATCGCAAGTATTAAATCAAATAAAATGACTGTCAGACGAAGCAATTTCGGGTATAAATCATACTTAGGACACACAGGCAAAAACAATTTAGCGATAAATCTCTCAGCACACAATAACCTATGTAAACAAAGGAAAATTCCCAAATTCCATTACCAACACCTTTTCAGTCCCGTTTTACTCTTCACTAAAAACGTTGGAATCTCGACAATAGTTCCTATTTATTCTGTTTTCTATGCAAATACCATTGTTTTTCCACTTCCAAACGTGAGACGTAAGACATAAGGCGTGAGACGCGAGATAGAGTGACGCTTAAAGCAATTTCCACATTAAATGTATGAAACAAAAGAGACGCCAACACCCGTGAGACACGCGTCTCATCACCGACGACTGGAGTCAGGTCTCACGTGGGTAGATAGAGATTGCGGGGCAGGCAGAGCGTTAACCGTCGTAAAAACTGTTTGCTATCGCCACGACTGACAAGTATTGAGGGATAGTTGTGTTCATGTATCATTATTGTATTGGCAGGTTTTCAACCTGTCCCTTATTCGCCTCTTAAGACACCCAGGAGAAAGAAAAGGGGTGATGCTATTGTAAGCTAAATAGAACACAACACGTGTGTATACAGCGCTTAATATCTTTTACCAAAGTGGTTTTGACCTGCAAAGCAAAGTTTCGAATGAGTGAATCATCATTAGTTTCTAGTTCCATTCCAAATACAGTCGTGAAGTCAAATAGCGATTCCCACATTGATATGAAGTTATATTCGCACTAGATAGGTTGTCCCATACAAATGACAATTTTGCGGGCTTTGCGGCGAAGCGGCACCTACGAGAGTACCGCGTACTTTCGCATTTGCTTTCCTTGACTGCCAGCGCGAAAATGACGATTTTCAATGAGTGCCACCAATATTGTACCAACAACCAGGGCACTAAGTCTACTAAATGAAAATCGTTTCAGTTGGATGTCGATTGGATCTTAGTTGGATGATTTCAGTCATTTCGTAGTCTGCTAACAGCTTATTCTATTTCTATTTCAGCCTATTGCAGTCCACTGCTGGACGTAGGCCTCCCCCAGGGAACGCCATAAGGCACGATCTCCCGTTTTTGTCATCCAGTCGCTACCAGCCGCCTTTTTCAAGTCATCGGTCCATCTGGCCGGAGGGCGTCCAACGCTACGCTTGCCGAGGCGTGGTCTCCACTCGAGAACCCGCTTACTCCACCGTCCGTCGGTTCTACGACAAATGTGGCCAGCCCACTGCCACTTCAGCTTGCTACACTTCCAGACTATGTCCGTCACTTTGGTCTTTTTTCGGATGGCCTCATTCCGGACTTTATCCATTATAGAGATACCAAGCATAGACCTTTCCATAGCTCTCTGAGTGACATGTAGCCGGTGGGCTAGTTTTACTGTCAAGTTCCACGTCTCAGCTCCGTAGGTCATGACTGGTAGGACGCATTGATCGAACACCTTGGTCTTAAGGCATTGTGGCAAAGATGATTCGAGGATGTGACGCAGCTTTCCAAATGCTACCCAGCCAAGCTGCACTCTTCTGGTGATTTTAGCCTCAAAGTTGTCTCTTCCCATCTGCAAAGTTTGCCCAAGGTACACGTATTTCTGGACAACTTCAAGGAGACCGGCTCGGGGATTATGTGTTGATTGAACATGACCTTCGTCTTATCCAAGTTCATCCCAAGTCCAACACGTCTCGAGGCAGAGTTAAGACTAGATAGCATTTTTTGCAGGTCCTGCAGCGATTCGGCCATTATGACTATGTCGTCGGCAAAGCGGAGATGCGTGAGACTTTCGCCGTTGACGTTGATGCCCAGTCCATCACACTGTAGAGTTTTGAAGACATCCTCCAATGCGTTAGTGAATAGTTTCGGGGATATAACGTCACCCTGTCTTACACCACGGAGCAGCTGGATGGGTCTTGTATTATGGTTTTGTACTTGAACGGACATCGTAGCCATTTGATAGAGGCTTCTCAGCACCTCCACATACCGCCAGTCGACTTGACAGCGCTGCAAGGACTCCAAAACAGCCCAGGTTTCGATAGAGTCGAAGGCTTTTTCGTAGTCCACAAAAGCCATACACAGTGGTTGGTTGTACTCCTCTGTCTTCTGTATAACCTGCCTTACAGTATGGATTTGGTCCACGGTACTGAAGCCCTTGCGAAACCCGGCCTGTTCCGGTGGCTGAAAGGCGTCAAATCTTGATGCCAAACGATTCGTGACGACTCTCGAGAACAGCTTATAGACGTGGCTCAGAAGTGTGATCGGCCTATAGTTTTTGAGAAGCGTTTTGTCTCCTTTTTTGAAAAACAATGCCACTACACCTCTGCTCCACGCCTTCGGGGTTGTCCCATTGGCTATTACAGAGTTGAAAAGCCTCTTCAGCTCCTCGAGGACAGGTTTTCCACCGGCCTTAAGTAGCTCAGAGGCCACTCCGTCTTCCCCGGGAGCCTTCCCATTCTTAAGCTGTCTGAGAGCCGCCGCGATTTCGTCTATATCTACGTCCGGGAGATCTTCTGTAAAGTGGCGGGAGAGAGGAGCTCTTGGGTCTGGGGTCGCATCATGTGGAGGCTTTTTCGCATGTGAGGCATACAGATTTCCATAGAAGTCTTCAATTTTAGCGAGAATCTCTGGAACCGATGTGACAGTTACACCATTCGAGGTAGTTAGCTTTGCCAGATGACTCCTTCCCAGAGTCTTAGTAAAAACTTTCGACCCTCGGTTTTTCTCAATCGCCTCCTTTACGAGTCGAGTGTTGTAGCTTCGGAGGTCGCGTCTTACCATACTTCGGATCTTTTTGTTAAGTAACTGGGGATCTGGCAATGCATCCTCTGGTGTTTCCCGTCTAATTCGCATCAGTTCCAGGGCCTCGCTTGAAAGTTTGGACTTCTTGTCTGTTCGCCTTTTACGAAAATGCTTCGTCCCCACTTCGCGAATAGCCCCGACTATGCTCTCTAGGTCCTCGTCAACGTTTGCCGGGGTGTCCAGGGCAGCGAATCGATTTCTTAGTTCATGTTGGAACTCCTCATGTCCGGCTTGGGGCAGATTGGGACGGAGAACTTGCTTCACCATGCGGTTTCTTTCTAGCTTGAAGTTGATATTTAGGGTGCCTCTTACTAGTCGGTGATCACTTCCGGTATTGAATCTATTGATCACTGAGACATCCCTAAATATATGCCGTTTATCCGTCATGATGAAGTCGATCTCGTTCTTCGTCCTACCGTCAGGGCTCTTCCAGGTCCACTTCCGTTGGGGCTTTTTCTGATAAAAGGTGTTCATACAGAACAGCCCTTGCCTGCTAAGGACTGTTGACTAGCATTTGGCCCCTCTGGTTTCTGCTCCCGTAGCCATGTGGTCCCAAGCTTGATTCACCGCGCTCCTGTCCCACTTTAGCGTTGAAGTCCCCCATGACAACAGTGAAGTGGGTCTTAGTGGTTTGGTGTATGGCTTTCGACACGTCATCGTATAGGGCCTCCACCTCTTCATCTGAGCTGCTCGAAGTTGGCGCATATACCTGTACGACCTTGAGAGAGTACCTCTCGGTCAGCTTCAGTACGAGGTACGCTACCCTGTTCGAGACGCTGCTGATCTCCATCACGTTGTCACAGAGAGCCTTATTGACAAGGAACCCTACGCCACCCTGGGATTGTGCGCTCCCTTCCTTGAAGTAGAATAGGTGACCTGATTCTAGGGTTATCGTGTCCTCCCCCTCTCTTCGGACTTCTGACAATCCCAGAACATGCCACCGTATCTTATCTAATTCTACCACAAGGATTTGGAGACTTTCGTCCAGCCGCAGACTGCGTCCGTTGTACGTCGCCAGGGTCAGTCTATGGCAGCCGTAGTCCGTAGCCCGGGGATTCTTCGCACCCCCTGCCCTACCATTACCCGAGCCGCTACCGTAGCCCGGGGTAGTAAGGCGGCCGGAAACTAGGGGCCGGTTTTTTCTCGTCCTGTCCATGGGGGGTTTTGCCCATAGTCACCACGCTGGGCAGGCTAGGCTAGGCGGGTTGGTGACCGCAGTGTGCGTTTGTGGACTATGTTGTCAACACGGGAGGCGCTGCTGCCCACCTCCCGGAAGCCCTTTATCGCCTCTTACGATACCCACGGGCAGATTTGGGGTGGTGAGATTCTACTCTGCCGACACCACACGGCTTAAAGTATAGAAAATCAGAATGGCAATGGAATGAAAGTTGAGTTTCGATGGCGTTACAATGATAAAAATAGCAGACTTGGGGACCAGTCCACAGCTAATTTCAGGTCAGTGGATTTCCGCTTAAGGTTCGATCTGATTTGCAGCTTCATTTGCAAACGCGCAAATTCTCTGCTCTGTGCTTGGCACATCATTAGTTCGGCTTGCAATTTGTATGCTGTTCCTGTTACTTCAACATGTATGCATCCTGTGTGCTACGTACGCCAGAGGAAACAAGATTCCGGGTTCGATTCCCGGTGAAGCACTCACAAATTGATATTTATCACTTTGTGACTTTGTTTCTAGTTTAGTTAGGACATTGCAGGATGAATAACCTGATTGCCCGTAACAAAGATGTGTGTTCCCGTGGTTCAGTGTTTTGGATGGCACGTTAAGCCATAGGTCCCGGTTGCTGTCTATGATTACTTAGATGGCGGTCGTGTCAGAGGCCTGCTACTAGTATTCTTCTTCTTTTCGTGTGGGACATCGAGTCTTCCAACGACCCTAATATTAGGCGGTTGAAAAAGTCTCACACCAAGGTGTATCAGGTCGTTGGAGCAATATGTTACATTCCACGAAACACATTGCAGCATTTTAATAGACAAATCCCTTACTCGTTCTCTATCGACCTATGTCCCTTGGGGAAAGTTGTCCAGTTATATGGGCTGGTTCATCCCTTGAAAGGAAGATAGTACTTTTCCTAATCCCCTTTACAATGTGAATCCTTAACAATGTACAAAGTAAGTGTCAAAAATTGAATTACTGTCCTGAAAATTAATTAACCAGATAGCTTTTGGAAATGATACCAAAAGTAAAAATAATTGAATTATATTAATCGAAATACCTACCCGGAATCTGATTGGGGTAATGGACCTTCGGTAATTATTTTTAACTTGTAATATAACCCTCCTTACAAAGCCTTTGGGTTGCAGAGGTCAGATGGCAGTCGCTCTGTGTAAAAGCTTGGTTCCCCTTCAAATCGCCTAGGTTAGGTAGCCGACAACGACAGAGAACTCCTTATGACGCTATCGGGGTGATATATTATCAACTTGCTTGGTTACGATATTATTTCGAGTAGATACCTAGTTTCCTACGAACACGAATACCTATATCTATTTTTGTTTATGTTCGCTAGATAGTACATTGTTTTCTAGGTACTTATTTATAAAAATCTTTTTTCTTCTAATTAACTTGTTTTTTCTAGACACTTAAAGAGATCAAGCAAAATAAAAAAAATACCATAAACGTGTTGTTGACAAGTTTGGAGACAGCCCTACGAATAAATTATAGCTTTTACAATAACACCAAACAAAAATCTTTGTTCCAAGAACTCTATAAAACTGTCAATCACCAAAAAATATCAATGGCGAAGAAATGTCTCTGGTACTTTTGCTATTTTAGGGTTATTAATTTACTGACTGCGCAAACTTTCCGGAAAAATCTGCGCAAAATTTCCAACATACTCAAACATTTTGTATGTGTTACTCTTTCAACTCTACGTCATTCTACTGTCAGTCATTCATGTCAGGCATTCGAATATTGTCGGAAGGCTACTTCCAACATCCGGCAGCCAGACCGGATAAGTGGAGAAACGCTGTAAACGTACTACAGTGGTTACGAAGAGACGTAGAACGAGATTCATCACGTGAGTGGGTGCATTCAATTTGATAGATGTCTGGACCATAGGTCTGGGTCACGTCTGGACAAACATACCTGTGCCTTTGATCATTAGTGATGTAGATAGGTAGGTTAAAGTAAGTCAATTGTTGTTCCATTCAATTTTCATTTAGCGATTGAACGACCTAAGACGAGGAACACACTTGACGCACGAAGGAGCGCAAAAATTTCGCAGTGGTCTGTCAGATTCATACTAGAAACGTCATTCCCCATACTACCGCACTCGACGGATGACTCTGCGATAGCTCCGCGTCAACAGCAGCGGTTGAGCGGTTTTAGTACGGGGATTCACATTTCTAGTATGGATCTGACAGACCGCTGCGATATTTTTGCGCTCCGTCGTGCGTCAAGTGTGCGATCTGCCTAAATGTACTGTACTACAGTGGTTACCAAGATATGTAAAATGACATTCATCACGTGACTGGGCGCATTCAATTTGATAGATGTCTGGACCATGGGTCTGGGCCACGTCTGGACAAACATACCTGTGCCTTTGTTCATTAGTGATGTAGATAGGTAGATTGAAATAAGTCAATTGTTGTTCCATTCTGTTTTCATGTAGCTATTGAACAACCTTTAAACATGTATGCAGGGTGTAAGAGACGGCGTATCGAAAACTTTGCAGGCGTGCTCAGACCATGAAACTGAACAACTTTTTATATGGGGGCTATGTTGGGAAAGGTTTTTTTTTTTTTCGAATTCCATACAAAATTCCCGATCAGCTGAGTGACTTTATATGGGAACACCGTTACATCTCGTATATATCTCTTAAATTCGAGATCGAACTTGAGAGCGATATTGAGATGTCGTAGTACCACTAATATTTGTCAACATCGCTCTCAAGATCTATCTCAGAGTCGAGAGAAACTTATAAATACCTGAAGCAGAGTTATTTTACTTCAAAACACTTCCAACATAAAATAACAGTTAGTACGTGTTGGGTAAGTGTCCAATTTTCTTATTGAGATTTACCGCACTCACAGTGCTATATTATTCTCATAAATGAAAATAGGAAATCGATAAATTTACAAGCGTCGACCGGGAAACGAACCCGGGCCGCGTTGGGTACCGGCCCACTGCCCTGCCACTGAGCTTTCGACGCACCGGTTGGCCTTCGTCAATACACGCTTGTCAACTTTCGATTTCTTATTTTCATTTGTATCGATAACGTTTAGCGTGCCATGCTTTAGTGTCACATCACTACGCTTGAGTACATACATAGTTGTAGGGGATCCAGCCATACTAGGACCTTCACAGAACTGTTTAATGAATGAAATATATATTTTTTTACAATACAATTAAAAATAAAATATATTGCGTATAAACTGCCATAAAATTTCAGCCCAGAGTATGAATATTGAATATAAGTATATAATGTCAATAAAATTTAAAACAAAGTTTATTTAGGCAGGTTGTAAAAATATTAGCTGCAAAAAATTTAAGCCCCCATACAAATTTACGGTACATTTCGTATGAGAGGTCCACATTTTTTCTTCTTATTTCGACCTATGTTTTTAGAGAAAAGTTGTTCAGTTTCATGGGCTGATTAATCCCTTAAAATATTTGTTTTTACACCCTGCATGAAAAAACTTTTTTAAATTTACTCATACTCCGGACTGAAATTTTTAAGGCAACCCATACGAATTATATTTATTGGCATATTTTATTGTATGAAAAACATTCATTAAACAACTCGGTGAAGTTCGTAGTATGGCGGGATCTTAGACCATAGGTACCTTGGTCTACTGATCAAGCCACCAGCACGCACAAAGGATATGTTTGAACAGTATTGGTCCACTGCATTCTGTTGACCAAGGTACGAGGCAAGTTTCCAATACATTAGAAGCTTATCAATCTGACATACGAATCTACGTAAGGTGCTCTTTCACTGAAGTGTATTAGTACCTACTGTAAGAAGTTTGATGTGGCTCTCGGTCCACATCTCGGCATACTACTGAAATAAGCCATGAAAACTTATACGTAGATAGGTAATGAGGCACATAACAGAGAATAAGAATGAAAATGAGCCAACGATTACAATTTATAAAAATCCGAAAGAAGCGTGCCGTAAACTGTCGTACCATTATGTATAAAACTAATATAAAAATTACAATTCTTCCATTAGCTCGTAAATAAATACGGCATAAGCTGCAATCTTTTCTCCTTATGAAAAACAGGTTCGTGACGTATCAGACGGACAGGCAAGCCAAAGAATTGCATAAATTATGAGTCTACGGGTTAAACAGACAAGGGCGCACCCGCCAATACTTTTATATTTTTTGTTGAAAGATACGGAACCCTAAAAATGTGGTTTAAGTAGAGTAATGAAATTAAAATCAGTATCTACGCTAAATTTCTCCGTAAACCTAATTTAAATTTCAACGGTAAAGAATATTAAAGCGAACGCTGGTGAAAATATAAATAAAAACGAGCTTTTGTATAACACAATAATACAGAAAAGATAATGCAGAAAAATGTGGCCATGAAAACGTTTTTTATTCAACAATGGCAGCATTTTTACACAATGGAAACAAAAACTACAGCAGAATTTGAGGTGCACAAGCGGATTATTATACTAGATAAATAACTATCACATTGATGGATCGCACACTTTTCGCACGACGGACCGCTAAAATATCGCATCGGTCTGTCAGATCCATACTAGAAATGTCACTCCCCTTACTAAAACCGCTCAACCGCTGTCGACGCAGCGCTATCGCAGTGTCATCCGTTGAGTGCGTCAGGTACTAGTATGGTATCGACAGAACGCTGCGATATTTTAGCGGTTCGTCGTGCGTTAACTGTACGATGCGCCTTTCACGTGATTCACATTTATTACCGTGAGTGTCCTTAGGTAATTAAGGAATGAATCTAAGGGATGGGCAGCAGCGTTGTGAATACAGCACCGTGCACTGCGCTCACCAATCATCCGCCAAGCGTGATAAATATGACAAATACTCCCAAATTGAGGTAACTCCAGCAGTGGACTGTTGTGGCGTTCATTGGGAAAAAACTTATCTAGATTATTGACCTATACACGTCGGAATAATCAGAAAAAGCCTATGGTCGTGTAGAACGCCATTTCAGGATTAGTTTATAAAAAAACGCCAATTGCAATCCTTTTCTAAGTTTGAACTTCTTGTTTCCTGCCAACCCTAACACTACTTTGAGCTTCAAATATAAACATATATTTTTTTTATACGTAAGCTACGAAACCATATTTTGTACGAGTATCATTAAATAGATGGCGCTACATGCAAATTAAAACGCGCTATTGGAGTGTTTTCTAACAAAATTGATAACCTGCTGAATTGATTTTGCAATTAGCTTTTCTATAGATAATTGTAATTTTTAAGGATCACTTTCTAATGTTTAGGTAGAAAAAGTGATTATAATTAAGTACCTCATTGACCGACCCTAGCTCGGATTCATCGCCTCCAAACGTGTTATGCTTCCTAATATCCGCATGTTGCGCAATTGTTGTTTTATATTTTGAAAAAAGCAGATAAAAGCTGTTCAATTTTATGACTATAACGATATTAATTTAACTCAAATGTCAAAATTTCAACACAACGCCATCTGGTATAAAATTGTAAAACAAAGAAAAATAGATGTTTATGGTTTATGTAGTAGTAGTAGAACGTGGTGATATAAGCAAAACCAGCATCAAAATTTCGCATGCGAAAAATCAAAAATAGAGCTATCGTGTGCCAAGACGACACCAAATTAAAACGTAATTATTGACTAGATCGACTTGTGCGTCAATAGCTTAGTGGCAGAGCAGTGAGACGGAACCCCAACGTGCCCGGGTTCTATTCCCGGTTGACACTTGTAATTTTTTCAATTTCTTATTTTCATTCATTCTGAGGTATATAACAGTCGCTCTGTGTAAAAACTTGGTTCCTTTTTAAATCCCCTAGGTTAGGTAGCCGATAGGGAAAGGAGAATGGTCATGATGATATGAGTACGAGTAGTAAATTATACCTCATAGTTTTCAGACGGACATAAAAAACTGCACACAGAATTTACAGAATGGTCAAAATCAACATTGTTCATAGGAACAAATAATGTAACTCTTTGGTCCCGGAAGAGGTCCAACAATAACAAACAAAATAAACAATATTCAATTCGGGAACAGTTATATAAATTTCCGAGCGTCTGTTTGTTCACCTTCGGCAATTCCCGGCCCTTTGTTTCAACACTAACTCAGTGTTTCTCAAACTGGAGCCCAAGTCTACTATTTTATAGTCATTGTAACGCCATCGAAACTCAACTATCAATCCATTTCCATTGTGATTTTCTATACTTCAAACTGTTAGCAGACTACGAAATGACCGAAGTCAACTGAGATCTAACTGAATCGTTTTCATTTAGCAGTCTTAGGGCCCAGGAGCTGGTCTGCGTACAGTCCATGTAGGAAACTCATGATCGTGCCGTGCATGACAAAATCATATTTCAAGATGGCGATTTATTTATGGAATGTTTCTGTTAGCAATGGTAACTTTTCTACCTGTCTGTATCTGACAGATCTCGAGCTAGTTTATGATGATATACCAGATGGCGTTGCATTAGGTTGAAATTTGAACATAAGAGTTATATTGATACTAAACTAGACAAAATACGTTTCCTTGGAAAAATACTTTTTTTGTTAGATGAGCGCCATCTGTACATACTTGAAAACGGGCCAGAAAATTTTCCATTAGAAGCTTTAGAAGCTCATTTTTGAATTTTCGCTTGAGAAATTATGTCATTAATTTTATTGCGCTTCTATTATACATTTTATTATTCAAATCCATTCATACATACCCTTATCAACTTAAATCCGAGTGGTAGTCGTTGCGATTTCCATTGACGATTTCCGAAACCGCACTTTCAGAAATTGAGCTTCCCCGTTAAAATGGACTCAAATCATAACTTCGAACTCACTCATGTTAACCATTCTCATTCCATTGCTCCACAGATCAGAGATGTCATGCGCGTCGACAAAATATCAATTTTGCTCTGTGCATTACTCTATGATTTTGACGCATTTTTTTTTCAAGTCGTTAATCGCTACTCGCGTAACTTTGGCAACCTCTAAATAACCTAACCTAGGTTGTTTGTGCAGCAGGCACTTGTTACCTGCCTATTGAATAAAAATTATTATCTTTATTCGAGATTAGTTATGTTTATTAATGACGCCGTTTAAACATTTTCGTATAAAAATTGATGATGCTCTCAGCTAGTGTACCTAGTTTGTTCCGAAATAAAAGGTAAAGGTTTGTCTCAAAGGCGCTCAACCAGTGAGTTTACGCAGCGCTATCGCAGCGTCATCCGTCGAGTGCGGTTTTAATATGGGTATTGACAATTCTGGGACCTGACAGACCGCTGCGATTTTTCGCGGTCCGTCGTGCGATCCGCCTAAGTTTAATTATTAGTAGAACACCGTGTGATACGAGCACACATTAGAAGGAGACTTCTGCATGCGAATTTGTAACACGAATTGTTAGACCGTCGTTCCGGACTCCCAGAAATCATACTTTTAGTAATTGAGCTCCAGACTTGGCTAAGGTAAAAACTTCTCTACAGCTTCGGCCTAAAATTTAAATTAATTCTCCAATTACAACAGTCAGGCCGACTAACCGACTAGTTCAAATGACTAATGCTCGTGGCCAATCTGTCGTGGTATGTTTGACAAGGGTCAAATCGCGCGGTCGGGTCACCCTTTATCTTGGGGTCAAGATTCCAATGTCTCTACTGCAATCTGTCATCGTTTGGTCACTCCAAGAATTGTATTAGAAAACGTATATAATGATTAATACTTGCGCAAATTGTATTATTTTAATTTTATTTGATTGCTTGATATAAGAATTTTGTGTTTTAGATTATTTATAAAAAAAGACGAAGTAAGAATACAGTTTTAATAAAAATTGCAATACCAACTAGCCTACTATACACAATGTTTCCTGATTGCAAAATTGATAAAGAAATTATATTTTACAAACAAAGTAGAGTCCCTTTCCTGCGATAAGTACGTTTTCGTAGTAATTATTAAGTAATCTGTGCCATACGTAAATAAATATATATTTCAAAAGTTTGTAAGTAGGTGGAGCCTGCTTTACTGGAATACCTAAATAACTAAATAAATACCGAAGTAACAAGCTAAATAGGTTATATTATTAGAACCTACGCAGGTGCCTTAAATAGGTAAGAACCAATGCCTTTGTCTGCTTTACACGTCATCTATATTTCGCTCACACTTAACTGATTAAATTATCAAAGAAATAATCTCAATATGAAATTTGTGTTTCTTGATTAGGGAACTACAATATAATTTACAGTGTTCCGGAGGAATTTCATTTAATTGGAGATGTTTTTTAGGGCATCGTAAAGCTGGAAAACGGAAAAAAATTCGACCTCTCATACGAAATTCGTGATCACCAAACTAACTTTGTGCCGGATTTTTGAAATCGTTTTCCAGCACTGGTCCTATAGGGAAAGTTGTTAAGTATGGTGCCCTGAATAACGCCATCAATTCAATGCATTTCAACCGAAACACGATGTATACATGGCACAGTCAACCTAACGTCCAGTTAGACACCTGAACCGCCAATATAAGTCTTATGCGCGCGGCATGAGAACGGTCCAAAATCCAAACTGTCTACCCCGCCCGAGCTGGACTGTACAACTAGCTCGTATTTACTAGTATTTTCATAATATAGTACAAATTTGATTTAGGAGTTAATACGTTCAACATAAATATAAATTGGATTCCCAAAATCCAATATGAAAATTAATTGAAATGGCACTTCACATGGCTGAAAAGTTCCCATTTCCATTAAACTTTATGGTAATTGATAATATTTGTTGAATTTAAACTGTGAATTTGTGCAGTTTTATATTACAGTTTTGTACATAAATGCTAATTGTTCAATTGAAAAACTTACCCTCGGGGATCATACACAGTGTGAAAAAAAAACTATCTACCATCCCTCTATCAAGAAACAAGCTGACATATTTTATTTATTTTATTTTATTTTATTTTATTTTCTTCGGAAAACTTACAGCCTAAACTATGACTACATGTGTTCGAGTATAAATAACATAAGGCCATTAACAAAGTTTTCGCCTATAGGTAGAAAAAAGCTAGTTAGAAACAAGAACGAATTATGGAGTCTAAATACAATATTAAGAGTACAAAACGCTGATGAATAAACTATTTAGTGCAATAGATAATTATGTTCTTAATGAATCATATCTCCTAAAAAAAAATTTTTGAATTATTATTTATATTTTTCTTCATTTATTTCGATCTATGTTCCTCAGGATTTGCTGAGCTGTTTATAGAGTTCATCCTTATACCATGTTTTCCTTATATTCCAAGTATTTTACTTCTACAACTTGTAATCTTGCAAAACAAAGCAATGCACCTTCCCGTTTTGATGAATGCCAGTCGCAGTGTTGTTCATTTTCAGAGAGGTAACATAGACAAAGGATGGGTCGCAATATGCACGTAACTAGAAAGTATTCTTCATGATGACAATCTGAAAATGAAAATGTCGGCTTTTCATAGAAGAAAAGAAGTCTGTAAGTACGTGTATTGTATGGTTGTGCAAGAAACATGAAATAGGTCTGTTCTTCTTGTACGCAATAGTTTTCCTTAGACACTCAAAACTGTTTTGCTTAATGTAAAGTCGAACCACATTCGACCACAGTGTTGTCTAAAACTATAATATCATAGAGAAATGTGTATGGCCGCACCACGCGGTATGGTATTTTGATCGGATGAAAAATACAGGGTGTAAAAAAACTAGCTGCAAATATTTTAAGGAGTGAATCAGCCCATAAAACTGAACAACTTTCCTCAAGAGACATAGGTCGAAATTGAGTTTTTTTTTTGGGTGTTCCATACAAATTGACTTGGTCGGTTGGTAATTTTGTGGTTTTATGCCGTGTGATGCCGGCTTAGAATGCCGTGTGATGCTGGCTTAGAATAGCATCACCCCAAATCCTTCCCGCGGGTGTCGTAAGAGGCGACTAAGGGACTCGAGGGTATTGGTGTATTACAATTTTTAGGCGACAGGCTGACAACCTGTCACTATAGTGATACAAATGTTTTCCGAAACAACCTTGGAAAACAATCCTCAAAAATGTCAGACGCGGCGATAGCGACCGTATTCTTGCGGCCGTTGGCGCTCTGCCTTCCCCGCAAGGGATAAAGGCGTGATATATACGTATGTATGTAATTTTGTATGGGAGATCCAAATTTTTTTTCAAATTTTGACCTATGCTCCTATGGGAAAGTTGTTCACTTTCATGGGCTGGTTCACCCCTTAAAATATTTCCAGCTAGTTTTTTTTACATCCTGTATATGTAGGGGGTCCTCCTGCCACCTACTAACCACTATAAAGTAGTAGATGATGATAGCCCATCTGCTTATTTTAAGCAATTGCAATGCAATTTTAAAAGACTGTAAATTACCTAAAGAAAGATGTTTACATAATTAAGCAATGGCTACGTTTCATACAAACAAAATTAAACAACATAATTCTTCGTTTTCCAAGATTAAGGATAATTTAATGAAATAGGTATAATGAATGGAGAAAGTAAGGGGCTCCCTTTGACCAGCCCGGGGTCTCCAGATTAATTATTATTTGATAAAAAAGATGTTTTCGCTCTTTGTGCCCAAGATTTTTAAAGGGCGTTAATGCTTTTCACCTTCCTGATGAAATTTATGAGACACATAATTTCATTTTGTTATTATGATTTTATTTTTTTACAAAAAGGCTTTTGTAATGTAAGGACGCGGTATCATAACATTGCGTAGTTAACCTTATTATATGGAGCACGCTATTTTACGTTCTGCGTAAAAAAGTTCTGCTTAAATGATTTATACTTCAAAATCCATACCTAATCCATAAAAATTAGTCTTGTACTTATTACAAAAAAAATTGCTTCAACTTTATGGGCATCGTACTATTCCGCAGCTATTTCTGAATCCTTAGAAAAAGGCTATGTCGTCCATGGAAAACCGGGAAATAACTTTATTTTTCTCCATACTCCTTGGATCCATTTTTCTGTGGTTTGGGTTTTAGTCTAGTATTAGTCTTTGGAACATTATGCACCACTACTAATTTCGGGGCTACATTTGATCCAAGGTCTATACAAAAAAGGTCAATATCTTTTGCTGACCCTGTTGCACTTCAGCGGTCTTTATGTAAGCTTATGATGCGTCCCTTAGAAAGACTTATCTCGCGCGCGAGTAGACTTAAGATGTCTCAAATCGTATTAATTTTTATTAAAACAAGTGAAGCATTTGTCACAAAGGTGTAGAGAAAATCTATGTCGCAGTTCGCAGCATACGGCAGTAGGACATTTCATTCATGATTTGTTACAATTTCCATAATTCCTCAACGATAGTGGAATAAAAAGCTTCCGCAAAGCCGCAGAAGTATTATGTTGGATTACAGTTTTAATTAAAAGATACAATGTAGAGGGAGCAGAAGACTGGCCGTGTTGGTTAGTTAAAGCCGAAAATAGCGGCGATTGAAGCCAACTTAATGAATTCGTGGCAAGTTGAGCCTCACCGTTCAGGGCTGGCGCTCAAATAAAATCTGAAAAATCAGAAAATGGAAGGAGATTAACGAAAGAGATATATATATATATATATAATATATATATATATATATAAGGCGAGTTTTAGTAGAAAAGCTGGAAGGGATAGGCCGCCGACAACCAACCTGGACCAGATCAGGGACGTTTTCAAGAAAGGTTAAGTCAGAACTACCCTAAACCGACAAGCGTGCATGAAAAGACTGATGAACGTAGAGAAAGCGAGGGAGGTGTACCAGGATCGTAGCAGGTTGAAGGAAATAGTCTCTGCCTACCCCAACGGAAAAGAAGCGTGATTTATGTATGTATGTAGGCATTTAGAAAACCTTCACGGTAGTGATTCAGCATCCAGGTTCATTAGGTCGTTCGCGGATTTGATGTCACACACGGCAGAAGAAAATTTTATAGGTCCAGTGTCGAAACGTCTTAAATACTTACTAATGTCTTATAACACCTTCCGATACCACGTAAAGACCACAAAGCTGTCGTTGTTCAAATGTCTGTAGATATAGTCTGTAAGCTTAGGTACTTATATTTTTGTAAACAAACTTTGTACGAAAGTGACACTTCTGAACTGTCAGTTTCATACAAAGTTTGTTTACAAAAAGACAAGTACCTAAACTTACAGACTATAGGTATATAATAATTAGGTAAGTATTTCAAGTAACGAGTGTTGGATCATAAGCACAAGGAAAATCTCAGTTTCCCATCGTTAGAAGCAGCTGTCCAATATATGATGTCGGAACTCGGAATTGGTAAAATTGGGATTCACGCCAAAATGCTTCCATTTAGCATCTATGCCTATGTCTGGAAATGAAGGTTTTGGCACGAAGTGTGCATGGGCTGTGTTTGCGTCTAAAATTTCTCTATCGCTGATTTTTCTGAACTCAGGTTTTAGATCTACAGCTCCTGACTACAACAGCCACAAAAGTCCACTGCTGGACATGAGCCTTGCCTTAGTGGCCGTTATTGGGGGCATTTGCCTACTCATCACGCTTGGCAGACGGGTTAGCGAGCACAGTGCAAGGTGTGGTAGTTGTAAACGTACACAGAGATTGACTGCCCATTTCCTAGATTTATCCTTTAGTCGTCTTTTACGACACCTACGGGTAGGAGTGGGGTGATGTTATTCTAGACCAACATCGGCATAGATCAGTCTATAAAAAACTAACCGCTGGCAACCCTGGGCGATTGTTTCTCGCGGTAAATTAATTTGTTCGATCCAAGTTGGGCGTTGTGGCTGTAGCGGTATCGCGCGATCGACGGCCAGGGAGATACTTGTTTACTGTAGAGATATGCGCCTGTATTTCATATTATGCAGCTCGGAATCTGTCATGTAGTAAAACAATAGTACTTATACCTACATCTGCCGTATCAAAAGCTCAACTTAAATCGCATTCTCAGTTGCAGCTTTGCACAAAAAAGCCAGACGCGTGTTTATACCATAGTTTAGACAATGTTATTAAAAAATATATACGACTTGACGTTGTCAAATGATTTAAACCATAACCTAACCTTCTTTGTAATAAGAAACTGTGATCTTTTTGCCAACTCTGTTTGTCTGTCAATACCTCCCAGCATGCTCCCTGCCTACCTACCTGTTTTCTGAGAAGACAAACTTGGGTAGATTTTTTGACGTGATAACGTCTTACAATTTATAATTCAATGGAGCCGGCTGCACGCACCACAATTTATATGACTCATGCGTCGTTACCCCCTGAGGCGTTCTGTTTAAGGATAGAAGTGTAAGTGAAAACGCGGAATGAGCAACAAAGAGGCCCAATCGGCCGCCGCGTTCGGCTATGTTATATTATATCAAACAAATAAAATTAAAATTTTCTTTTGAAAGATACAACCAATCTATCAGCATTATCATAAGACGTTGACGCGTTCAACTATTCAACTATCATAGAGTACTATAAACAACTATCGTCAGTAAACCGAATTGACATTGACCGTTTTTTTTAAGCACGCTACGGGGTAAATATTACAAGAGGAAGGAGAATAGGAAAAAAAATCTTATGGCTTATGCAGAAGTTTTTCGTTCGAAGAGAATGACTCACTTTCCGTTTCACAAAAGTATGAAGTTTGATTCCAATAAAGTTACATTTTCTTCAACACCAGATCAGGTAGGAGAGAAAGAAACTCGCACCCGTTGTGAATTCATGATTTATTTCTGTAAATAAGCACCTAATCAATCTTTCAATTCACTGATTCGTTGATGGATCACCTTTATTCCCGAAGTAAACTTGCTCCCCCATTAGATGTCTGACACCTGAAAACGTTAGGGATTCGCAATATTTTTCTTTTGCCCTTTGAAATGAAACTCCCTCAAAAGAAAAAGTGTTTTCTGTTGTGCCTAATAAAACAAAACTTAAGGGGCTGAGTAGAGCTAAAAGCTACTTTTATAAGTGATTTCTACCCTAGATAAAATGCAGAAAAACTGACGAAAAAAAAAGGTAATAATCTTCAGGATATTTGCTGTAGTGTTATTGTTTCCAAAACATGATATTAGTAATTTAGCTTGATAGAAAAACATCGTAAAGTTACCTCTAAAAATCTATTATATCGCAAACTGCATGAACAAAACCCACGCAATAATTAAGTGTTTATTATCAGAATGAGCGCCTTACAATACTCTATCGACATATTGTTTTCGATTTTCAAATAACTTATTTTTGACCGAGTTATCATCGAAAATACGAAAATATCATTGAATCGGCAAGATTCCGTCCCGTTCGCACGCGCGCAGTTTGACATTTGTCAGAAAGGGACCGGTTTTTAGCTCTACTCAGCCCCTTAATACTTATTTTTTTGATAAAACCATAAAGTAAAAATGACGTTTGCGTCACGGCGCACGCATCATTCATGACATTTATTCATCATCATCATTTATTTATGGGGATTGCCTTGTCGCTGGAGTTTCCACCAGCTTCCTTTGTCCTCCGCTTTCTCCTTGACTTCTCTGTAAAAGGAGGGGGGAAATGATAGGACACCTGATACGGCATGACCAGTTATTTAAAACCATCGTTGAAGGCAAGTTTGAAGGAAGAAGAGGAAGGGGAAGACCAAGAAGGAGCTATTTGGATCAGATAAAAGAGAAAATAATGGTCACGTCGTACAGAGAAGTCATGACATCTCTTGTCTGTGGATAAAACCCATACGATTTGATATAAGTCTAAAGTCTACTAGCGCGTGAGATAAGTTTCTCGACGGTACTCATTCTAAGCCTAATTAAGTCGAAGAACATTGTAAGTTCATTACAATAGGTGGGTCGAAGTTATAAAAATGCAATGTGGAAATATTCCCTCGGTCTACAAACTGGGCATACTAACCATCCTCAGAGATTCATTTGGCGCATTGCCACCGCTTACATTAGAATATCATTTTTATTAAAGCCATAGATTCACCGGACTGAAATAAATCTCGTAATCCATACTATCCATACTAATATTATAAATTCGAAAGTAACTCTGTCTGTCTGCTACGCTTTCACGGCCAAATCACTGAACCGATCATCATGAAATTTCACACAGAGATTAGTAATATACCGAGAACGGACATAGGCTACTTTTTTTCACCACTCGAGGGTCTGAAGTACCTTCAGTAGACCACCAGGTACACCACCAGGGGCCCGCCTAAACTATAGGAGATACAGACATGGCATCAAGCAAAAAATGTTTAACTTGATGGGTAGCTTCTGGTGGCATATAGACTTTGAAGGTTTGGAGTACCTGATGTAGACCACCAGGTGCACAACCAGGAGCCCACCTAAACTATACGAGAAAAAGATATGGCACGAAAGCAAAAGTTGTTCTGCTTGATGGGTAGTTTCTGCAGGCATATAGACTTCGAAGGTTTGGTGTTCCTGACGTAGTCCACAAGGAGCACTAATAGGGGCCCAGATTAGCATGTACGTATAATTTAGGACGTTAGTGAAGGAAACAAGGTTATTTTATCATCTAAAATACTAAGTCAGCGAAACGAAGTCGCGGGTACCAGCTAGTAAGTTCATAAAACAGGAATATTATGGGAATGAAAAGGTCCTCTAATATGCTTCATTCTCTCTTTTCGTGTGGGACACCGAATCGTCCATCGACCCGATGTACCCTAGTGATCCACTGTGGTCCTCATATATCCGGTGTGATAATTTACATGTTACTAGAGCCAGTAATAAAGAGATCTTTTGAAACTCCTCACGTCACAGACAGGGAAAATTTAAACATTTTTACTTTCTTTTAAATTTTCTAGAAGACGATGTTACTCGAAGCTTTTCTTCAATACCTATGATGAAACATTATACTTTCGGTCCTAGATTGTAAAATATTGTTCATAAATGTGAAATATCGCTGTTTGAAACGAGACCGAACGTGAAACCGCTACGCTGACGATGTTTACCGGTCTATGATCAATATTTTCTATGACAAAGAATAATAGTATAATGATACTTTAGAGGACCCATAACGAGTATGTACCTTCAAGGGAACTTTGTATGCAATGTTTTTCTAAGTGCCCTTCACGCCTGATATATAATAAAATAATAGGATTTACTATTTCCGAAGGGAATTTCCTGCAGAGAAAAGTAGCTGATGTCCTTTTCCAGGTTATTATCTATCTTTATGTAAATTTTTCCGTGTGATGCCGGCTTAGAATAGCATCATCCCACATCCTTCCCGCGGGTGTCGCAAGACACGACTAAGAGACTCGAGAGTATTGGTGTATTACAATTTTTAGGCGGCAGGATGATGCCAACCAACCTGTCACTATAGGTAGTAATACACATGTTTTCTGAAGCAACCTTGGAAAACAATTCTCAAAAATGTCAGACGGGGAGATAACGGCCGTATTCTTGCGGCCGTTGACGCTCTGCCTACCCCGCAAGAGATAAAGGCGTGATATATGTATGTATATTGTCATCAAAATCGATTCAGTGGTTTAGGCGTGAAAGCGTAGCAGTACAGAGAAAAACTAATATACTAATGTTTGGTAGCAGCAAACAGCGTTACTTTCGAAGTTATAATATTAACATAGAAGTACAGATGGCGCTCAATAGCCAATTAACAACATTCACTCACACTGTTCCGGTGAGAGAGAAACACAATAGTGACTTCCGATAGGTGGACGTATTACTACCTATTGCTTATTGTCCAATAGTTTCTTTTCGGTGATTTTTTATATCTTTACAAACTGGCCGGAAACATTCTTGTTTCGACGACATAAAGACAAAGCAAAAAGCAAGAATATCATTGCCGTGTGATGCCGGCTTAGAATAGCATCACCCCACATCCTTCCCGCGGGTGTCGTAAGAGGCGACTAAGGGACTCGAGGGTATTGGTGTATTACAATTTTTAGGCGACAGGCTGACAACCCGTCACTATAGTGATACACATGTTTTCTGGAACAACCTTAGAAAACAATCCTCAAAAATGTCAGACGTGGCGATAGCGACCGTATTCTTACGGCCGTTAACGCTCTGCCTACCCCGCAAGGGATAAAGGCGTGATATATGTGTATAAAAAGCAAGAATATCATCGGTGGTGTTCTCAGAAAACTGGGCCCAGCGTTTTGACCACTAGTCAAAAGTCAAAACCTGTTTGGCGATGGGAATGGCATGAAATGATTGTCTGGAAAGTTTTGAGAAATAGTAATTTTCTATCTGACAGTTCTCACCCCTTTTGCATACTAGATGGCGCTGTGTAAAATTAAAGTTAATGCTAATCATCAGATCGTTTATCTACTATCAAGTGTGTATCGTATTAGGTAATGATGTTAATATCATTGCTAATATTAAACAATATTTACATTATAGGTACAGTTTTGACATAATCAAAACAGATCGGAGTTTGTCTACTCATGTTCCTTGAGGTTGTTTAGGTCTATCTCACATTTAACGCACAACGCAGCGCTAAGATAACGCATCCGCAACGCAGCGGTCTGTCAGATCCATACTAAAAACGGCAAACGTCAACTAAAATCGCTCAACCGCCGTTGACGCAGCAGACGCAGCTGCGTTACGTTGACGGCCATTTTGAAGTTTCGTGGGCTGGTTTAGTTTCTGACGTAACATATTTTCAGTTATCTTTTTACACCTCATTTACTTAATCTAGTCAGTGTCATTTATACCAACGCGTTTATTCATAAACAAAATGTATGTTGTGAACTTGTCCTTTCGAACAAAAGCATTGTGTCGATAAACCATCATCCATCCAACACGTCAACAACACGCTCTATCCGGATACATCCAGTTATAACTAGACGATTGTGTCGAAATTGTCGACAACTTTGCGGCAAACCGGTCCGACAGGAATTTCGTGGAATTTCCAATTTCGCTCGTCAGGAGAATTTCGCTTCGTTGCGTTTCTTATCTCAACCCTTTTCTTGACCCAGTATGTCGCTATGAGCAATAAAAAGTACTAACCTATCAAGGGCAAATATTAGAACTATATTTAGGGCCTTCTCATTAGAAAAATCGGGACACTCTTGTTTTTATAATTTGATAAAACACGAAATCTGATGAAAACTATTTCAAAGGGACATTTTCATTAAGATTTATACATTCTATTTTACTCACTATTACACGATGTTCAGAGGTTTATTGCAAACTAAACACATTTTTTCAATAATGTGATTCGTACGAGGCATAAACTGGCAAGCTGTCCCGGATTTTCTGATGAGAAGTATGAACATTCTGACACTAGGGTTCTTCGGGCCGTTGGACGACTCGGCGTCCTACACGAAAAGAGAGAGTATGAAAATAAATAAAGTGGGAGAAGCACGCTTTGCTCTGCAGTAGGCATGTAATCAGCCATATAAAAATATTAATATTAAAAATCAATCGATGTAGTATTGGGCTCACATAAAAAAGAAACGACTTTTCGGAACATTTTCCGGAAATAACTCAGTTCGCTCTATTATTTATGGGAAAAAATGTTCCCTCACTCAATTACAGAATTAATATTTCCCCTGATACATTGCTGGTGTTCTTATTTTATTCATAGACCTCAGAGTTGGTGTAAAAACGCGATTATATTTTTAGTAAAGTTGTGTAAAGTTTGATATTCTACCTCTGAAAGAATGTATCTAATGTACCTATTTATTTTAAGTTGTCTTGCTTGTATAGGTAAGGTACTCAGGTAGGCCTCTATAGTGCTCTTGAGTCATGTAAAAATCCGTTGTTACTACTCAGAAATAAGCCTGAGAAGCAAAGGTAACATAGATATTAGATTAGGTAAAATACCTGAGCGGCATCACACTTGACTCTTGATGGACGAATAAGTGTAACAAAGACACATGTCAACGCAAGTTTCTGCGTTGTTCCTGCTTAGGATGCGCTAAAAATCCGCAGCGTCGCGGGTTAGATGTGAGAACCACCTTGTTCTTTTTGCTCTTCCATGATAACATTATGCGTTTAGGTTATTGTGCGTTTAGGACATTTTTAGGAGTTAGGACGTTAAGCGTCGGGAGAAAAGAAAAGAGTTGTACAAAGATGTGTGGAGCACAGGTGTAAACTATAATTTTTATCCAGATAGACTAAACTGACAGCCAAGAATGGCCTTATTTTTTTTTATGTTGCAAGCATTATTCCAGTGTTGTGGTTTGACTCATTCATTTTATTCATTGAACTGTTGGGAGATGTAGTTATTTTTGTAAATAAATATGCATAATAAGTACATTCTCTTCTCTGCCAGATTTTTGATAATGGGTAGGTAGGTCAAATAGAAGACTAACATTAACCCATATGGTAAACAAACTTTACAACTTACTTCGCTGCTGTGGTGAACCTGGTAAATAAATTGTAATCCTCTGACGATAACAACAAAAACGTATTGTTGTCAGGTCAGACATAAAATAAATGTGAAGTTAGTTTGTTACTAACAAAGTAGTATGTTTGTCTTTTAGGTCAAATTATTATTGTCAAAAATAGTATGTTTATCTTTTAGGTCAATAACTACCTTTGAATCATATAGCTTTAGCATTCGGGGTACAACACAATTTTTTTATCATTTTTAAATACAATAACATGGCAACCCCCCTAATATCAATTTAGTCTATCTGGATAAGAATTATAGTTTAGACACCTCACAGGGTTCATTGGGTCGTTCGACGACTCGGTGTCCTACACAATAAGAGAAGACAGAGTTGAAAAGGGGCCTAATACCGTTTCTTTTCTATATTTTTATGTCTCAAAAACCTAGATAACAGAAAATTTACAATTCAAACAAGTTAATTGAAATACTGCTAATGAAATAGAACCTAAATAAACCTTTGTCAATTAGCACCCATTCGAGCATACTCGATTAAGATTCTCTCATGCCTGAAAATCAAATTTAGGCCTGGCTGTGTCTAATGAGTGGGAGACAAGGCGAGTTTCAATGATGGGTTTATGAGGTTGGACACCGTTATAAAAATTTTGGTACGTATACTGATAAGAAAATAAAAAAAAATTAAAATAATATCCTGGACAATTCACACAGCGCCATCTAGCCCCAAACTAAGCAAAGCTTGTACTATGGGAACTAGATAGCTGATACTAATACTTATATACTTTTTTTTTTTGTAAATAAATACAAATTATACATAGAAAACACCCAGACTCGAAACAAATATTTGAAAATTGACTTAAAAAATACTTGTGTCCGGTGGGGATCGAACCCACGACCCTCGGCGTAGAAGGCAGGTATACTATCCGCTACGCCATCGGAACCGTAGTTATTGAAATATATATTATTTTACAATCACATATCCAGGGGCTGCACCAGAAAAATGCACTACATTAGAGACGGTGTACCATGCTGAACAACTTTCCATACATACATACACATACACATATCACGCCTTTATCCCTTGCGGGGTAGGCAGAGCGTTAACGGCCGTAAGAATACGGCCGCTATCGCCACGTCTGACATTTGTAAGGATTGTTTTCCAAGGTTGTTTCAGAAAACATGTGTATCACTATAGTGACAGGTTGTCAGCCTGTCGCCTAAAAATTGTAATACACCAACACCCTCGAGTCCCTTAGTCGCCTCTTACGACACCCGCGGGTAGAATATGGGGTGATGCTATTCTAAGCCGGCATCACACGGCACTTTCATTTCAACAACTTTCCATGTGGGACGAATGCTAGAAAATGAGAAAATAAAATCAACCATCCATACAAAGTTGTGAATTTGTGATCATGAATTTTGTGAGGTCGCCTTTTTTTCGTTTTCCAGCACTGGTCCCATAGGGAGAGTTGTTCAGTACGATGCCCTACATAACGTCTCCAATTTAATGCATTTCCTCCGAAACATGGTGTGTATTTTTAATAAGTAATTACGTTTTATTTAAAGTTACAATAATTTTTATGATGGGTTTTGAGAAGATAAGTATTTTTTAAGCGCTTAAAGCAAGTCATTATAAAACTGCTTCTGAATTTGTAATACGAACATTACGAAACGAATGTATAAAAAAATCTAATCAGTACCTACACGTTTTCCTTCCAGTGACTTTGTAAAACCTCCCCATGCCTCATTCATTATTTATTTGACAGGCATTAGTACTGGCTTACGAGCTCCTTGTCAGTTTACGGACGAAAGAAGCGAGAAGAGTCCGACAGGTTACTTACTTACATGTTTTATTTGATCTACATTGTTGTATTTGTCGAGAGTATGGCGGATCCCACACTTAACAAAATATATCGCGGTCTGTCAGATCCGTCACTCCCCATACTAAAACCGCACTCGACAGACGACGCTTAGCGCTGCGTCAACAGCGGTTGAGCGGTTTTAGTATGGGGATTGACTTTTCTAGTATGGATCTGACAGACCGCTCCGATGTTTTAGCGCTCCGTCGTGCGTCAAGTGCGCGACGCGCCTAGTAGCTATATACAACAACACAGGTCAACTTAACGAGCTAGCTTTATGGTCTAATTAACACGTGCTAGTAAATACAATCTGCGGTTTACAAGTGGTTAATTATGTTAGTGGCTGCAGTTTTACAGTTGTGGATCGCACACTTAACGCACGACGGACCGCTAAAATATCGCAGCGTTCTGTCAGATCCATGCTAGAAATGTCAATCCCCTTACTAAAACCGCTGTACCGCTGTTGGCGCAGCGCTATCATAGTGTCGTCCGTCGTGTGCGGTTTTAGTATGGGGAGTGGCGTTTCTAGTATGGATCTGACAGACCGCTGCGATATTTTAGCGGTCCGTCGTGCGGTAAGTGTGCAATGCGCCTTGCTGCGTCCACAATTTACATACATTTAGAAGCAGATTGACCAAAAGTAAAATTAAAATTAAGTCGATAAAGTTGTACAAGACCATTTAAATATAATGAATTCATATACTTACACATATCATTTATTCAGTGTTTTCTTCATACTTACACTTTTATCTCTTACGGGGTAGGCAGGGCTGCAATGGCCGTTGAAAATACGTTCGTTATCGCTATGTCGTCAGACAGGACCATTCAGAAATATTTGAATCAGGGATGTCACCCTGTCACCTTGTCTTACGATACTCGTGGGAAAGAAAAGGAATGATTCAATACAATACAAATGCTTTATTTGTACAAAACACATAACAAAGTACAATAAAAGAAAATTCGGTACAATATATATGATGCTATCTAATCCGGCATCACACGGTTTATCTTTTAATTGAGCTTTAAGTTTAAAATTTTAATAAATAGAGAAGAGCTGACCATTTCATTTCATTGCGAATGTAAAGTTCTATGAAGAATTACGAGTACATTTAATGGCACTTTCACGGGACATCTCGTATACGATTCTACGTTTACGTGTTTCGTAGATATCTCCTACGATCGTTAAGGAACTTCATCTCATCACATCAGCCTGTAAATGACGACCGATGCAGCGCAGTGGTAGTACGACTGCCTTTAACTCACTCAAGAAGTTGATATTTATCACTTCGTGAATTTGTTCCCAGTCTGGTTAGGACATTGCGGGCTGAACCACCCGATTGTCCGTAAATAAGATGGTTCCGTGTTTCAGATGGCACGTTAATCCATAGGTCCTGATTGCTGTCTATGATCACTTAGACGGCGGTCGTTACACAGCCATGTCAGAAGCCTGCTACTTACTTGTAGAAGGCGGTTGCAAAATTCTGACACTAGGGTTCATCGGGTTGTAGGATGACTCGGTGTCCTACACGAAGAGAGAGAGCCTGTAAATAGTCCACTGCTGGACGTAGCCCTCTCACAGTGTACGATCACACGGCTTCGCTATGTGTGATAAAAAGACACCCCTATTCTAATGCCCCCATTTTTACAACAGTTGCATAAACTACTTTAACATGATTTTTCAAAGAATGGATCCCGAAAGGGCAACATTATTGTTGACATCCTGTCAATATGATATGTGATATCATATATTTTGATAGAGAGACAAACAATAATGTTGCCAAACCGGGAACCTTTCTTTAAAAAATCGTTTTATACTATATGACATTCTATCTTTGCAATGGTCTCAACAAATACATTTTTTGTTAAATTTCTCTCGGAACCTTCTTTTCGAGGCGCGGACTTTACTCATACCTCATAGAACTTGCTAGATAATAAGTAACTACCTACAACTATGTCCCAAGGATAAGGAGCTCCGCTCACGAACTTGGAAAACTGCAGCAATTATCAAGTAACTGAGTCTGAATAAGTTGTTGACGCTTTAGACCCACTGGATATTAGACCTAGTGGGTCTATTATTTTGCTATTAGTCGCATTTGACTCACTGAAACTGTTGCGGTGTAAACTGTAAAGTCAAAAAAACATTTTACTTTAAATTTTCAAGTCATTCCAAAACATGCAAACTTATCTTACTTCCTCCCTATTTTATTCTGTTGAGTGAAAATCTGTACAATAACAAATGCCACCAACCAGACCCGATGAACTCTAGAATTCGAGTTCTTTAACTGCCTGTTAAAAGCAGCGCACCGGGTTCTGACATTGTTGACTATGGGGACACCTAGACCTATTTACAGCTACGGCGAGGAACACACTTGAGGAGCGCAAAAATATCGCAGCGGTCTGTCAGATCCATACTAGAAATGTCAATCCCCTTACTAAAACCGCTCAACCGCTGTTGACACAGCGCTATCACAGTGTCATCTGTCAAGTGCGGTTTTAATATGGGGAGTGACGTTTCTAGTATGGGTCTGACAGACCATTGCGATATTTTTGCGCTCCGTCGTGCGTCAAGTGTGCGATCTGCCTACCGGGTCTAATCGACAGTAGGTCTAATGAGCGAATGACTCGTCTGAATCTCATTCCGTTTTCTGCAATCGCGAATCTTCAATTGTAATTTTGTGTGTAGAGTAAATTGTCAATCGCTTGTTTTATTTTCTAAAATCTTTTTTTATTTTTTGAGAATAATAAAGCAGTGAACTTATTAAATTCCTATTTTACAGGGGTAATAGTTTTTATTGGGCACTGAACTGACCTCACAATTCCTAAATCTGAAATAGCGCCAACTTGTTCAGACAAGTGTTGCTATAAACCCAATAATCCTCTTTGGGGATGTTAAAATCTTTTCAAGAAATGTTTTTGTATCATACTAGAATACAAAGAACGAAAGACATGTTTATATTATTGATCTAAAAAAATTATATATATATATATATATATAAATACTCCTTTTCGATGCTAGTAATTTTCTAATTCACAATACACTTCAAAATATACAAAGTAATTGTAACACTGACTATAGTTATGATATTTATATAATAGCCTACCAATAAAATAAATCTGGACGTTGAGTAAGCTAGTAAAACCTAAATAGAGCGATAAATTCGTTCAACATCATCTGCTAATTAATTAATAGCCATAAACGTGGGAAAACACTTACTAAGTTCAATATTTAAGTACTGACTGGCCAAATATATTTGCACTTACTTAAATAGATGTTTTTATTAATATTATTTTATATACCTATATATTTTATATACTCCGAATACTGTTATTATGTTAATAAGTTATTACAGAAAAAAACAAATAATTGAGTTCAAAAATTAGTTTTTAAGACGCCGTAAAACGCCATTTTGTATGTAAATTCTATAATACGACATCACATTACATTACACTAGGATGGCGTCAAAAGAATAACTTTTATTTTAATCTACCTACTGTTTGAAAATTCTAATATTCTAGTAGTAACTATCGTTGAAAATATTTTTCCCCTTCCCAATATAACTTTCGTACAAGTACCTAATTTTGGAGTTCCCATAGTAAATGCAATCAGTGATTTGAATGTCATTTTGCGAAGGTCATATTGTATCTCTCTCTTTCTTTAAACCAAAGAAACTCTGCAGGTATATGCAATTCTGGTTGTGATTTTGTATGGCAGGTAGATTTTTTTGTCGTTTTCTCACATTGTACCCCTTGTTTTCTTTTTGTAATGTCCTGTTCTTGTTTTATATGCAATAAAATATTATTTATGTTATAATGTTTCTTAGTAGATACTAGTTTAGCATGCGCCTCTTATCATTAGGTACTGGAAGGGCTGTCTCTTACAAGCTTACACCCCGTGTTTGTTCCGGAAGCTAATTAATGTTTGCCTAACTATGTACGCGAAGTACAAACATAAGCTCTATATTTACTCAACTTTGCTTCGTTACGTACGTTATCGTAGCACAAGTCTACGTTAGTTTTCTACGCGTAGGCGCTTCGCTACGCCGTAGTATAATTCTACGTTAAACTATACAGCATGTTCAAAATTTGAGAAACAAATTAGTTCATGTCGATCGTCTTCCTAATCCAAGGTCCTATCCGTCAATGTCATGTCTGCTTCGTCTGTCTATCACGGTCTACTAACCGGCCAGTAGCAAGGAGGTTTTTTGGACTGACAGCAATTTCTTATCCAAACTAGGTAGCTCCGTTAACGTTTTATTTAACTGAGGATGATTTTTTTTTTATTCGATAATCTGTCAAGTTCAGAGCACATTGGAAACCCACATTGAAATAAAATTTGAATTCAGATAATATTTGAATGTGACTTAACCTAGGATTTGGGCCAAATTAGCTTTCGGGTTGCAGAGGTCAGATGGCAGTCGCTCTGTGTAAAAACTTGGTTCGACGTCAAATCCCCAAGGTTAGGTAGCCAACCCAAACAGAGAACGGGCTAAGGCAAGGAGAATGAATGATTACAATATCTGCGGTCTAGAAAATCTCCACCCTGTAGTGGTATACTAGTTGTAAGTTGGTACTCTGTGCGCGGAAACTACGAGCGTTAATGAGGAACTAACTGGTTCCTCCCCTTACACTCGTGTGAGTGTGCTATCTCTTCAGCTATTATATAATCGTTATAAAGTTAGTGTGTGAGACGATCGATAGGGTTGGAAGATTCTAGAGTGGCGGCCACGCACGGTTTTTAACTAAGTAGACTGAAAGGCTGAGATCAATTTCCGAAAGCGTAATCAAAAATTGTGCAAGGAAACCCACTCACTTGAACAGAAAACCATCATCGTAGAGTAACTTTTGGTAATATTGCAATATTTTTCTCAAAAATATTTTTTTGGGTTTATATATTTAGTTTTCAGGAGCTCTTTTCTGTAATATAATCTCTCAATCTGGCCCTGATAGAATAAAGTGTAATTGAGCGAAAACTTTTAGAATAGAGCCCTAATTCTAGATGGCTACGCATCTTGGACATAAATCAAAGGTCCAAGACAGGCCCGGTTCGCCACTGACCCATACATAAAAAACGTGTCCCAGTGTCTCGACCTGCCACAATATATTTCAGGCATCTATAATTTTTCTTTTTTGTATTTTGTATAGGCAACCCACTTAATCGTTTTAAAGCAAATACGACTGGAAATATAATTTATAGTTACCACAGAATAAATCAATAAATAATAGTCCTAGCGGTGTTATCAGAAAGCAAAAATTTATTCTAATTGAGCACTCTAGGCGTGTATATCAAACAAATTTTTTAATGTGGCCATCCGCGAAATCACGAAAAAGTAATCAGCTGTTCTATACATATTGCTTGATTAGGTTTGTCTACGGAACGGTTTTACCGTACCGTACCGTATTGTATGTATTTTTTTGCGTTTTTGCAGATGGTCCTATAATAAAAATTGTTGATATAAAATCAACACAAGTTGTTAATCACCAGTTTGAATTAATGTCCGCGTGTCGGTAACACACTATATATTATCGTTATATATTAGTGTGACGAAACGGGACTTATTGAATGGATGAAATTTTAAATGACGAATCTGGACGTGGCAAACTGGGATTGAATCAAAGGTCCAACCAGGCCCTCCAGCCCTTCAGACTCGATCAAATAACTGACCGACCTTTCAACCTCGGCAAAGTGAATTTTAGTTTTTTATTAGGTTTCTTACCTAAAGTTTGGGTCATGTCCTGCGAAAAAATATATATCAAATGGCGATGTTATGTCTAACCGACTTCAAAAAAAGAGGTTCTGAACGTGACATGTTTGTACTAAGGCTCCTGAACTAACTAATATGCTTTCAGAAATGTAAATGTAAAAACATTTCATTGCAAAAAATACGAACATTTAGGTAGCAGAAGTCTAGAAAATAGAGCATCATTTTAAGTATAGCTTTTTTTCCGTATTTTAAAATAAGAATCAAATTAAAATCGATGGAGCAGTGATTTCTAAGATATTCAGCCGCAAAATAACTGCAACCCTTTTAAGTAGGTATATAAAATACCTGTCCACTGTGAAGTCGGTTTAATTTTTTGTGATCATTAATTGATTTGCGTTTTATCACGAGGTCAAAACAGCTCATTCGCTTAACCTTTTGCACGCCAGAGTTTTTTTACGTCGGCACACCCCCGACGCCAAGCATAGAAAAATGTGAAGATGGTAAAAACTTATCGGCAAGCAGCCCGGTGTCTTAAACAAGACAGAATTTAAGTTATAAAAATAGGTAAATTTGGACTACTTTAGTCGTCAGTGGCGTCGTATGTACGCGAGCGTTTAGCAACTATAGTGGTCATTGGCGTTCAAAAGGTTAAATACTGTCGCGACCAGCGTATCTTGACCTCAATGCTCCATATACGCAAGTACGGGCGCGTACTGACAGTTACGCTGGTCGTGACGCTAAGTAAGTGAATGAAGTTTACTCAGTTAACCTTTACACAGTGTTTATTTAGCGAGATTGTTCAGTGTTTATTGTCAGATAAATAAACAGCTCGCAAAAACATTCAATCGTTATTATTTTATTGGATTAACTAGCGGCCTGCCCGGCGGTTGCACCCGCTACTAATCATTTTACCGTAAGTAGTACTCCCGTCATGTTCAAGATATCAACCTTCCTCTAAATTACT
This sequence comes from Keiferia lycopersicella, assembly GCA_029255805.1. Taxonomy (NCBI): domain Eukaryota; kingdom Metazoa; phylum Arthropoda; class Insecta; order Lepidoptera; family Gelechiidae; genus Keiferia; species Keiferia lycopersicella. The sequence goes on from JARACZ010000017.1 coordinate 3,941,297, forward strand.
TTTTTTTTTTAAATGAATGACACATATCAAATTACTCTACTCTAGGTCTGCTGTAAGAAATTTCTTATTAGAGATGCACTGTTGTGTGTGTCTGTATTCTTTATTTGTTTTTCTATTTACTGGTCTATAATAATATGCAATAAATCGTAAATATATAAATAAAAAGCGCATCAAAATGCATTGTGTAGTCTAGGTTCAATAGCAAACAGTCACACAGAGAAATGATTTCTTTTTTGTATTGAAGACAGAAAAAAAATCATTGTTATGAAGACAAGCGTTTTGAAAAATTACGCACACACACACATCACGCCTCTATCTCATGCGGGGTAGGCAGAGCGTTAACGGCCGCAATATTATGGTCGCTATCGCCACGTATGACAAATATTGAGGGACTTTTGAGATAGTTCGTGAATCACTATAGTGACTGGTTGTCAGCCTGTCGCCTAAAAGTTGTAATATACCTAAAACCCTCAAGTCCCTCAGTCGCCTCTTACGACACCCACGGGTAAGAAATGGGGTGATGCTATTCTAAGCCGACATCACACGGCCGGCCTGAAAAAATACGTGTGATTATTTATCGACAAAAGTACTTTGATACTACGTTTATATGTATTATTTGTCGGTTTATTGCGAACCTATGGGAAATTCTAACCGACTGTTCACTTCTCACGCGAGCCATTTTACCCGCACCTACCCTTGCATGCGGTGTGTTCTTGTTAGCTCCAAAAAGTAAAGAATGTAAAAAAAAATACTACAGATAATTTATGGGGTGAACCAGCCCAGGAAACTGAACAGCTTTTTCCAATGAACATAGGTTGAAATATGGATCAGCCGACCAAGTCAGTTTGTATGGAGGGGTTCAAAAATATTTTTTTATATTTCGACCTACCTATGTTTCCTGGATAAACTTCGGCAGTATTTTTTTACACCTTACAAAATGCCACATATCCGGAGGAATCACGTATCAAAAAAAGCGCTGTCACTACGCGCCCGTACGTACGTGTAACGAGCATTGCCATAAAGTTTCGCTGTTCGGAATACTATCAGAGCAAATTAGCTATATAGGGTATAAGGGAAGGTGTAACGAAAACTGTGCAAGCGTGCGATTTGAACAAAATTTTTTATGGGGGCTATGTTGGTATACGTGATTTTTTTCTTCGAATTTCCATACAAGAATCCCGATCAGCTGAGTGACTTTGTATGGGAACTCGAAAAAAATTTTCGTTTCCCTAGTCGCTAACGGGAGTAGCCCCTTAAAAGGCCGCGTTCATATGGACCCGTATTTATAGCCAGGCATAAGCACGCCCTAAATAACAAGCAATGATGTTTATCTTAACGACTGTACGTTTGTATGTTTGTATCGAATGTGACGTCGTTCCGAAGCTGACTGAATAAGCATGCTCGCTCAATGGCGGTCATAATGGGGTGTTTATACCACTCTGTAAATTTTCCGCTGAGTGGTTCGGTTTGGCATAAAATACTTTTTATAAAATCGCATAGCAATCGCTAAACATTTCGTAAGGTAGGGCAAGTTATAGAGGAACTAAGTTTATATACCTACATACACATATCTCGCCTATCTACATCTCTTGCGGAGTAGACAAAGCGCAAACGTTAAAAAAGCTGTAGTCACTGCCTCTGACATTTGAACAGCATGAAAAACCGAAATATTTAAGATTGACATACCTGAAACAACACTATTTCATTATGAAACCCATATATTTTCCGTTTTAGTCTATGTATGGCGTCTCTGCACTTTGACGACTCTAAGTTTCATATTCATATATCTTAAGACACAAAGCAGACTTTGTTAAATTATAACCTTGTCACTGGCAGAATTGTCCCTGTAGGCAGACAGAAGCCATATTCCTGTCGGAACTTTTTTCACTGACTGTACTCAGAAAAGTACTCAGTAGTTTAAAAATAACTTCTCCTAACTTTTATTCTTGTTTCTTGTGGGGACTGTCACGAGTAAAGTTATCATTTATTTATTCCCTTCCCAGCTATGGGAATACGATGGGAATTCAAGGAATATATATCTATAGTACGTATTGAAAAGTATCCGAACTTCTGCCGAGTGAGAAAAATAAGTATCTACGTACTTCTTTGAGTAATGTTATATTTCAGAGAGAACTTTGAATAACCAGGATAAAGACACGAAAAACATGTCGCAATAATACTTATGCCACTCACTATACCCGTACGAAATGCAAAAAAAAACGTAAGTAAACGTAAACGTACTTACAGATCAATTTTGGCTATTATACTTACAGATCTTCAAACCATTCTTCGTACTTATTATTATAGATAAATAGATAGACAGGCTCATTTATTTCACATTACCAAATTCATGCTTTTGTAAATACGAATTATACTTAATTCACTTGCTTGGCACAAATTCTGACATCGAGTTTGTCAAGGCTTCACTCTTTATTTGAAGTGCTCTCTTTTTGATACATTTCTTGACTCTGACATACTTACTTGTAACTTTTTGTCTGAGCACGAGCGAATAAAAATCGCTATTGACTTTTTGGATATTAATATCGTGACGTGAATATTATGAGTTTTTCGGATTCAATATGGTACAGACGCAAAATTACTTCGAACGCAATGTCTATGTAATTTGAAAAACGGCATGGCGTGATTTGCTTTTTGCTTTGTTTTAATTAAATTATTTAGTCCCGCTGGGGACATTAAACGAGACACACCCGCAATAAAACACGTTGAAATAATGAATGATACCTATTCTGTTAACGACAGTTTTAAACACGCCACAAAAATGACCCTATTTGCCCCCCTCTCAAGTCCACCTGGGTGGACCGTAGACAGTTTTTATTTATCTAATACCGTCCACTTTTAGCCACCTAGGTGTTCCATGGGATTTTTTTTATTTCTACTGTACACACCATTATTAAAAACCCTTTAGATTTGAATTATTAACTATTTAGATTTGGAGTGTACAGATTAAATGAAATGTCGTTGTGTTCAGCAGGAAAATGTCCAAGTTCACATAATCTCCGATTGACTGTCACCTAAAAGCCATGTCTCCTTCGCGACGTTTGTTTTCCCAAACTTAAAGGAGTAAATTGACCAAGACATTGCTTTTCATCGGTCGCGGAAAACAAATCATGGAGAAATATGGATGGCCACGCCTCAGAATGTACAGATCTTTTTGTCGGAAAAAGCATGAACAGGCAGGAGACGCGAGCTATGGACTGAATTTCAGAGATGGTCCCATAGTCAACGAACATACAAAGTATGTGAAGACCACGTACTTTCACAAAAAAGGCTTATTTTATACATACAACTACATAGATAAATCACGCCTCTTTCTCATTGGGGTAGGCAGAGACTATTTCCTTCCACTTGCTACGGTCCTGGCATACTTCTTTCGCTTCTTCTATATTCATCAGTCTTTTCATGCACGCACGTCGGTTTAGGGTAATTCTAACCTGACCTTTCTTTAAAACGTCACCGGTTTGATCCAGGTACGTGCTTCGCGGCCTTCCTCTTTCAACTTTCCTCTAACACTAGTCTTATCTCCTATTTATTTGCTTATTTTATTTGTGTCTCATTCCTCACCCGCTGTACTAACCAATATCGGGGTATTCCGAAAGCTGTCCTTGACACCCTGAAAAGCACTGTGAAGGGGTGTGGTCTGTAGTAGATTAATTACACAACTTCGACGGCACAGATCGTAAATCAGTCGAGATAAAACAGTGTGGGATCTTGCCTCAGGATGAGACATCGAGCGGGATTGTGGTACTGGGTACGCATCGAACTCAAAAGCCGATTATCTTTAGTTGATGATTTGTGAACTTAGTATCGAACACGACTACTGAAACCATAGCGAAGAAAACGTTTTTCTATTATACATTTTAAACCTTCCTCTTGAATCACTCTATTTATTTTGCATGTATAACACCGTTGGTTAGTTTCGGAGGAATTGTCGTTATCAATGACAGACAGACAAAGAAATTAACGCAAAACTTCATTTTATACTATGTACTTGGTGCAAGAAGAGGGAATCCTTTGCCTACCTGTAGGCTGGATTAAGTATAATTTCATATCAACTGGACTAATAGTAAAGTTAGTTCTATAGTTCTAATTGACTCAAAGGTGTATTTTTTTTTAACTTGTAAAGCTTTCTAAGGGATGTATTTCAGGTATTTAATTTACCAAAAAAGGTTTCTCTCGCTTCGCTAAATTCAATTTCTAAAGAACATATTAGTAGCTGGAAATTCGTTGAAAAACTTGTTATTGGAATTAAGATATCAATTTTGCAGGCAACTCTTTTTAAAGTACTAGTCTATATAGAATGGGATGTCCATCTATTCTTTATCCCGTAGACGAGATTCATACCACAATACCAACGAAAGGGTAAGTTCGCCCGAGCGTCGCATCACGGCGCATTGCTACGCAAATTGTATGGCATTTGCATCTCAAGGCGCGGGTTCGCTTCCCGGCCGATTAAACTTGAGAACACGGACCATTTTGTTGAACTGGAGATCTATTTTTACCCGACTACAGCAAAGCAGAGGGTTATGATTTTGACCGGAATGTATGTATGTATGTATGTATGTATGTATGTATGTATGTATGTATGTGGCAATAATTCCTTTGTTCCCTCCTAGCTACAAATCTACTTATCCGAATTTGACAAATGAGGTGTCAGTAGATGCGTCTAAACAGTCCGATGGTTATAGGCTAAGTGATGTCACAATAAAGTGAACATTGCGCCCTCTAGCGTGCATAAAGATACGAACAAAAAATTTTTTTTCTTCAAGTGGTATCGTGTTGGGTATCAAACAAAAGGGCTTAAATAGCACATTTCAAAAATATATATAAGGTAGGTGAAAGTTTGAAACTTTCTTGCATTTACGCAATGTCATTTTAGTATGAAATTGGTACATCGGTTTTTCTCTTTCTTTCTTTTCGTGTAGGACCCCGAGCCGTCTAACGATTCAATTTCTTTTTTCGTGTGGAACACCGAGTCGTCCAACGACCCGATGAACCCTAGTGTCGGAATTTTTCTACCGCCTTCTGCAAGTAGCAGGATTCTGACATGGTTGTGTAACGACCGCCGTCTAAAGTGATCATAGACAACAACCAGGACCAACGGCTTAACGTGCCATCCGAAACACGGAACCATCTTTCTTACGGACAATCGGGTGGTTCAGCCTGCAATGTCCTCACCAGACTGGGAACAAATTCACAAAGTGATAAATATCAACTTTGTGAGTGACCCACCGAGAATCGAACCCGGAACCTTCGGCGTCAAAGGCAGTCGCACTACCACTGCGCCACATTGGTCTTCAATGAGCCCTTATGTCAGAATTTTTCAACCACTTTCTACAAGCAGCAGGTACATTGGTATCGGTATCGGTGTGGTGTCGGTATGTGTCATACTCGTGGAGCTGATCTGATGATGAAAACGAAAGGCAGACAAGACGTGATAGCACTACATACGCTAAATATCTGTGTATAAGCTATGGTAAGAAAGAGCTGCTCCTTAGGCTCAGATCTGACATATTTTTCATCATATTTAATGGGATTGAAGTAGAAAAGTACCGCGAAAATTATCACATTTAAATTAATAAAACGCGTAGATAGGTAGGTACATAAGAGATCCTACTAATCCTAATCCTTATTCCTTATATAATTTATAAACGCGGATGTGTGTTTGTTAGGACTTGGCGCTAAAACGGCTGAATAGATTCAAATGATACTTTGTACAAAGATGAAATAATGTTTAGAATAAAACATAGGCTGCTCTTTACTGCGGTTAAATTTCTTATTTTTAGGGGAACACGCACTTTCCAAAATTTTTGAAAAAGGTAGTGCCAATTAAGTAGTATTATTAAGAAAACTAACAGCGACATCTGTTGTCTGAGACTTTTGACTTACTCAATTGAGTAGCTGCACCAAAATTGACGTCTAAGTCACAATACGTACTGCTACTGCATGTAAAATATGTTTGAATAAGGTTTATATCGTGTTGGGTATCAAACGAACTGTCATATTTTTCATCTCATGTAATGGGATCCAAGTTGAAGGTACCGCGAACTAATACATACGTACATATATCACGCCTTTATCCCTTGCGGGGTAGGCAGAGCGTTAACAGCCGTAAGAATACGGTCGCTATCGCCACGTCTGACATTTTTGAGTATTGTTTTCTAAGGTTGTTTCGGAAAACATGTGTATCACTATAGTGACAGGTTGTCAGCCTGTCGCCTAAAAATTGTAATACACCAATACTCTCGAGTCCCTTAGTCGCCTCTTACGACACCCACGGGAAGGATGTGGGGTGATGCTATTCTAAGCCGGCCGGCATCACACGGCACCGCGAACCATTACATTTAAATTAATTTAACGCGTACATAGATAGGTAGGCAGAGCGAAAGCGGGATAAAGGAGTGATATGTGTTTATATGTATGTATGTATAGATAGGTACATGTATTTATGTACATAAAAGATCCTCAAACTAATATTTTAAAAGCAGATATTTGTGCATTTTTCTTAGAACTTGTCGTTATAACGTTTCATATATTCATATTAAATTTTATACGTAGCTAAAATAATAACTGAAAACATCTGTTTTGGTAACGAAACCAACACCCGGAGGGTTGAGGGTGGCTTTCCCCCCTCGCAGAACAAAGAAAATGAAAAACCTGTTTTGGTAACGAACCAACAGCATGCATCGACACTGGGAGTTGAGGGGGCTTGCCCCCCTCACAGAATAAAGAACTGAAACATTTGTTTTGGTAATGAAATCACGCGGGGGGTTACTACCATATTTTATATACACCTAACAAAATCATAATACAGTTTAAACTCGTACCTACCTACATCTTCCAACAAACAATCGGTAAAATTTAAGTTTACAACCCCAAAATAATTTAAATAAAAAGAAGTCTAAAAACTAAAACCCGACTACTGAGATTTCGCGCTCTAAAAAGTAAGAAACAAGAAATCTGAAATAATAACTACTCACGATTGAATGTGTTTTTCGTCTCCAAAATTCATACAAAGTAAACAGCTATTATAATTTATTTTCATGGCAGTTTAATATAAAGTTCATAGTGGTTTTCAGGTGATAGCTGTGGTCGTTTGCCACGTGTTCTAGTACTATCTAGTTTATAAAATAAATAAGGCAACGTGGCAAACGACCACAGCTTTCACCTGAAAACCACTATGAACTTTATATTAAACTGCCATGAAAATAAATTATAATAGCTGTTTACTTTGTATGAATTTTGGAGACGAAAAACACATTCAATCGTGAGTAGTTATTATTTCAGATTTCTTGTTTCTTACTTTTTAGAGCGCGAAATCTCAGTAGTCGGGTTTTAGTTTTTAGACTTCTTTTTATTGAATTTCCTCATGCAAAAGTTTGCCACTAATCACCATGTGTGATCATATAACATCACATCAGCTTATAGCAATCTACTGCTGAACGTAGTACCCTAAGGTACGCCACAAGGCACGATCTCCCGCTTTCGCCATCCAGTCGCTACCAGCCGCTCTCTTCAAGTCATCGGTCCATCTGGCCGGAGGGGGTCCAACACTAATAATTGTTGCCAAATCATACGTCGTACAATGAAAATCCGAATGGACACACTGTAATCAATTCTCTCACCCTAGACATTAAGAAATTCGAGTAGTAGAAAGAAAGTGTGATACGAGTGGTTAGCGGGATTCCACGCACAAATTAAAAAATTGAACTCCAGTTGCGAAAATGTTGGCAAAGTGTTCTTTCATGCATACACTGTTTTGCATGTATGGCTTTGATTTTACACCAAAGTGCTTATTCGATCGTTTCGTTTTACGCTATGATGGGGCTAGCCAAACTAACTGACCTAACGAAAAAAGCGTCTCATTAAAAAAATGCACCATACCATGAAACTCACATATTCATTGGTTACCTACACAAAGGTTTGTAGTAGGGTACTTTACGTAGTACTCAACTTCATAATAAAGGGAACAATTTATACTAGTTGCTCTTAGAATTTTTATGGAAAACTAGTGCAACTTGGTCCCTAAATGTGTATATTGATGTGCTTATGTAATATCAGCAGTACCTGCCTAATCAATTAGGGGGTCAATTTATACAGGTTTTTCATACAGCTTATAAGACCAACCAGTGTAAGCTGATACCTGAAATGGGTAAACTCAACCACACAGGACTGCACGTCACGTTTCAGACGGGTGCATGTCACAATAAGCTTGGCCATATAAGTTTGCATTTTTAATCCAAAGGTCTGGGGGTCAGCCGGGGGTCAGGACTCAGGGGGGGTCAAGCGAGGGTAGACGGCCGACAGGGACACGGAATATTTCATGAACTTGGCTAATACCCCCAAATCCGCTCTGATACCCGCTTTCCGGTGGAAATGTTGCGAATTGTGGCGGAAAAGGAGTAATGTCGGCGTACCAGCCCTTATTTTGTTCCAATTCCAAATTAGCCATAACGTCGCCACTCGCCATAACCAATCAGTATTTTTTTTTCACATGAGTGCCTTGTAAAGCCGACTTAGAATAGCATCACCCCATTTCTTCCCGTGGGTGTTGTAAAGGGCAACTAAGGGACTCGAGGGTTTCGTGTGTATTACAATTTTAGACGACAGTCTGACGACCTGTCACTACAGTGATACATGTATCATCGAAAAAGGCCCTCAATTCTTGTCAGACGGGGCGATAACGACCGTAATTTTGCGATTGTTAACGCTCTGCCTACCACGGAAGGGATAAGGGCGTGATTTGTGTATGTAATCAGTATAATTTTTTGTCACATATTATACAAATTCCCTGTCTTTTATTTTCATCGAACAATTTTAAAGTTGCAAAATATGTGCAAAATATTAAGTGAATTTTGTTTTCGTTTGTTCCTAACTGATGCTTGGTTTGAGACCGATACTTCCACCCTACTCACAGACCTATTACTAATTCAAAATTGGAGTTTTGAATTTTGTACACCAAAAAGATAAAACGAGAAAACAGTGATCAGTTGGATGTCTATATTTTATAGTAACTACATATATACATATACCGCACCTTTATCCCTTGCGGGGTAGGCAGAGTGTTAACCGTAAAAATACGGTCGCTATCGCCACGTCTGACAAATATAGAGGGACGTTTGAGATAATTTGTGTATCATTATAGTGACATTGTCAGCCTGTCGCCTAAAAGTAATACACCTGAAACCCTCAAACCCTCAGACGCCTCTTACGACACTCACTGGTAGGAAATGGGGTGATGCTATTCTAAGCCGGCATCACACATCTACTAACAACAAGAATAAAAAAGCGGTTAAACTGCTGAAAAATATTTTATAAGTAGATATCTACATAAGTGACTTTAAACTCTAAATATCTACGTAAAGTAGGTATGTCTCCATTATGCCTGAACTCAATGCCTTTGTGACCTTTTTAAGTATTTAAGACTTAACAAATTAATCATTAAAAGTAGAAAATTTATTATTCTCTAGTTGCGCATTAAAATCGCACCGAACTCGGGATTAAAATTTTAATGGCCTGTTTTACGACTTTTTAAACGCAAAGATTTATGGATTCGATTAAGTTTAAGCAAATATCTTTGTTCAACTTTGGTAAGCTATTTGTTATTTTACTAATTTGATATGGCTTAATCCCTTTGCTTTATCAGAGACTCTATCTAAACAATAGAGCTCTTAAAATGTAATCTTTAATTTGGATTTCACATTCGTATTCAAAATGTAAAGGAGAATTAGGGTAGATTCAGTTAATATAATTAGTAGGTAAGGTAATTCAGTAGGTACCTAATTAGATGTTAACTGTGAGTATTTTTAAGTGTTAATCTAATTTATTTAAGAAGTTTTACATAGCAATACTAAAAATTACCTAGGCTAATTATGTTTAGATCGACTTACGAGGAGAATATTGGTAGAATGCATGCATACCTGTGCATATGAACATGCAAGGAAACGCCAAAAAACTCGACCTCCCATGTAAAAGGTCAGATTGCCTCTAGCTTAAGAAGTAAAAAAATATATATATTTCCTGTGATATGTAGGTAAGGTGTAAAAATATTAGCTGCAAATATTTTAAGGGGTGCTTCAGCACATGAAACTAAACAACTTTCCCCAAGAAATACAGGTCGAAATGTGAGAAAAATCATTGGACCGTCCATACAAAATTGTCTTGGTCGGTTGGTAATTTTGTATTCTTGGGGAAAGTTGTTCAGTTTCACGGGCTGGTTCACCCCTTAAAATATTTGCAGCAATTTTTTACACCCTGTATACCTAGGAGAAATTTATTCAGTTCCATGCAACTTTCACTGAACTTATCAGCGTTCGGCGGGCTGTTTCCACCCCTTATAGAACTGATAGACAGACAGCTATGTCTAAGTAGACAAACATGTCTAACAACGTATATGTAGACAGATATGTCTAGCATGCATTGCCCAAGCACGTTGCACTCCACCAGACGCAGGCACAAAGCGAAATTGAAAACCTTTGACAGAGACAAGAATCTGCAAGTTTGTGTAGTATCGAATACGCTTTGGCTAATAGAATACTTGAATAGAAGAGGGTTTCGTATACTACTCGACTAGTACCCATCTCTACTTTGAGTTGATCTCTAGTGGGGGTTCTTGTTTGGAATAAAAGCGTTTACAAGAAAAAAATATTTATGTGGGAAAGGTAGAATGCATTGCATTCTCTGTTTTCGTGTGGGACCCGAGTCGTCAAAGGACCCAATGAGCCAGAGTATCAGAATTTTTCAACCACCTTCTAGAAGTAGGTAGCAGGTTTCTGACATGCATTCCATTAAACGAACTAGAGATTTAGAGATAAATTGTCGAATATTAAAATATCTAACATCCTGAAACCACTCCTTCATCTAAGAGTCGAAATGTCTAACTGTAGAAAAGTTCTACATTACAAAAGTAAGTCTTTAGGACGTACTAAGTAAGTCTATAGTTGTATTCTTTGGTACTATTAAAAGCACATAATAGGTACTAATGTCAAGTGTGAGTAGTTGAGATTTGAGTAGTTGAACGTGTGATTTAACCTACAAGCAGACTTTTGCACATGTGCTTCATTATCTTGTACCTACTCTACAACATCCTGTAGATTTAGTTACTTTGCCATTTATAGATCAGCTATTTCGTCGTGTCCAATCGCGCCACACAACACGCACCAATCTGACCATAGTCACGTCAACTCAAATTACTAGTGGTAATTTGACTAACCGCACGAGTGTCGACGGTAACATAGTTACTAAACCGAACAACAACTATAATTGTAATTTCAACTTTATTTTCTGCATTGAAAGTTTAAAGTCGATTGATAGAGGGTAACGAGTATACTCTCAGAACATAGGAATGCTTTCAAAAGGAGCTCTAAGAATAATTGAAATAAGTAGCTATGAAATTGAGCTGATCGAACTTTGAGGCGTGCTGTAGCATAACTAAACAATCCTTTTTAAAGGACTTTTTGTAAATGTAAGCGAAATGTTACGTATTTTTGTATTGTTTGTGTGTGTGTGTAATACTTAGGTTAAAGTCAAATTAATGCAAATGAACGATTCGATGTCCCACTCGAAGAGAAAGAATGCAAATGCACACTGATGCACAAGGTGTATTTTCCCTTGTTGCCACTTATTTAGAATTCATCTGATACCTAGCCGTCAAATCTAGCTTATTAAAATGGTGTAATTGTAGAGTGCCCCAAATATCGTTGCGATGAATTTAACATGGCTTCATTCGTCGTTCCTAGGGTTCCCTCTGTAACGTTCTCTTTTCCCTAGGAACGTATAAGTACAATAGATATAAAATACCAGGTAGTATGTCACTAGTAGCAAAGAATACCATCTACAGCTATAGCTCATTCGCTTGGATAGTCTCTCGACCAGCGTAACTAGACCTCAATGGTCCATACACGCACGTACGGGCGCGAGCTGACAGTTACGCTGGTCGCGCGACTATGTAAGCGAATGAAGTATACCTAGTCGTAATAAATGGAGGACTCCGACCTCGCCTCTATACGTCTCTGATAGCAGACCGGATAAAACATATTCCGCAGCAATTTTTCTCCAATTTCTCACCCCCGGGAACAATAAATTTTGTTTCAAGTGATGTAGAAATTATGGCCTTTCGAGTGCCTGCCTACTCACTTACGCTCATAGGTTGGCATTAGTGTCGATTCAACAAAATCTCCTATCTAAAAACAGCTGTCACTTTCAGTCAGACAATAGGTTAAATGGTTGCAAATAAAATTGTCTTCAATGTTATGTATTTTCCGCGCTTATCTGTCAAAATTCATTCAGCAACGATTAAAGAGATGGAGAGATAGAAGGAAATCAAAAAAAGCAAAATGGCCAATAAACAGTTGACAGTTTTAAATATTAAATGACTAAAACTGACGACCGATGTGGCGCAGTGGTAGTGCGACTGCCTTTGACGCAGACGGTTCCGGGTTCGATTCTCGGTGGGTCACTCACAAAGTTGATATTTATCACTTTGTGAATTTGTTCCCAGTCTGGTTAGGACATTGCGGGCTGAACCACCCGATTGTCCGTAAGTAAGATGGTTCCGTGTTTCGGATGACACGTTAAGCCGTAGGTCCCGGTTGCTGTCTATGATCACTTAGACGGCGGTCGTTACACAACCATGTCAGAAGCCTGCTACTTGTAGTAGGCGGTTGAAAAATTCTGACACTAGGGTTCATCGGGTCGTTGGACGACTCGGTGTCCCACACGAAAAAGAAGAAAGAAGACTAAAATAGTCAATGTTAACTTATATTCTATTTTTAGTAATCAGATATTATCGACACTACTAAATGGTTCGGGATAAAAATATTGAATACCTAGAAGTAGAGAAGCTACTTTAGTCCACCCTTTTTCGCTGATACTGGAGTATGTATAACCTCGCACACTTGTAAAAATGTTTTTCCATTTCAAAGTAGATCTTCTCACAGAATAATAAATAAGGCATGCATCTTAAATTCGCTAGATGACTGGGTCATCAGTAAAATAGTTGAGCGCACAAAACTATTGTCCAAAAATACTACAGACTCCATTTATAGTATTTAGAAATATACAAAGTTTGAAATAGGAAAATAATATAAAAGTAAGTGTTTTGACGCCATCAAAACTAGAGAGACATGCCGTCACACACACACACACATATCACGCCTATATCCCTGGTGGGGTAGGCAGAGCGTCAACGACCGTAAAATTACGGTTGTTATCGCCACGTCTGACAAATATTGAGGGCTGTTTGAGATAATTCGTGTATCACTATAGTGATAGGTTGTCAGCCTTTCGCCTAAATGTTGTAATACACCTGAAACCCAAGTCCCTCAGTCGGCTTTTACGACACCCACGGGTAAGAAATGGAGTGATGCTATTCTAAGCCGGCATCACACGGCTCATTTGACCTGCCAGTCATCTGTCTATTCTGAAGTTACAACTAGGTCTCACTTCTCCCATTACTTCCTGCAGTTTTTAAAAAAAGTTCTCAGATAAGAGGGACCCAAGTTAAAGCTAGTTACTATTTATTATTCTGTGCCCAAGTTACAGTAGGTACCTACGTTCGCACGGCGCGTTGTGTCGCTGGTTGCTGCGAGCTTTATTTTCCAATCTGGTTTGGCTATGACAGTGACAGATGACAGGCCAAACTATGGGATGACAGCACTGACGCGACGAGACGAATGGAACGGATAAACCGACAGAATGATACTCAGAATACTCAGAATACTCATGATACAAATCATTTTCGATACAAGTTTAGTCCGCATCGGTATTTTGGAAGTAACTCGTTTTTACAAAGCAAAGTGCTGGTTATGAAAATTATGAACTCCTCTTGCTATAGACTGTAGGTACCTACTTACGTATATTTAGCCCATAATTTACTTGGTTTGGTTTAAAAGATTTGCACGCACGCAAGGTTAAGTAGGTTACAATACCTTTCCGTTTTTGAGGTCGGGTTAATAAACTGGTATTTAAGGAGAAGGCTAATCTGGTACTTGTTTGAGTCCAATTTAGCAGCAAAATATTTAAAGTATGGCTATTCCAATAGGCCACATTTAACAGCCATCAAAAATTATATTAATGCTATGACATAAGGTCCATTTTTCTATGTTGACATATCCTTTAGTCTGGGTCTGCCAGCTGTCAAATACGGCCTATTCAAACGGCCATAGATTAAATATATCCTTATTTGTAATTAAGATTTCAACCAGAAACAAACTAGAACATTGATTTCGCCATCTCAATATGTGACAGAAGCCTATTTCTTAAAATAATTAGGAAAAGCTTTTACAAAATAAATGACTGAAATCTTCAAACCAGAGTCTAAGCATGAAATACCCAGGTAACCGAGATTACCAATTCAATTCCATCGTAATCCTCATCTGAAATCCTATCAATAAACCCGATCGAGTCAACTCTGTCAGCCCCAGAAGCTTAGGGGCTTAAAGATTTTTTCCATGCCCACTTAACGTACTTTCCACTTCAGAAATATTAAAATTCCAAAACAACTTCTGTTCTTAAAATATGCTAATGCTAAAATACTGGAATACGTAAACGTTTTTCGGGAATCTTGACAAGCCCCCGCCGCAATTTGAAAGGTATCTTTCCCTTTTCGTTTTGTAGACACTTAATTAAATTTATCTGCGCTTTTAATGTTTCATACAAGATACGTAAAAACATCCTTTTTGTGGTATATTAAATTGAATACATTTCGGTCTTTCAATCCATGTTTCATTATTATTTCTGAATATTAATACACGCTATTAACGAACGAAATGAAATAACGAAGCTTTTGCGAACCGTTCGTGTGAATTTATATTAAAATAAATTGTTCATTTCGATGCATATCAAAAAATGATCGCAGAAATATTCAAATTTCATTTACACATTACAGATTTTGAAATGAAACCACTACGATTCATTTCACATACTATTGGAGTGTTTTATAAGAGGATAATGAATAAAAAAATAATATCTATCACAGGCTTAATTTTGGAGCCGTAAGTCCTGTCACTTTTAGAATAACATCATTAAAATAGTCTGGGGACTTTGACTGTACGAAATTAGTTGTCCGTCTTTTGTTTCAAACTCGACTTGACAGTTTTTGACATCATTGAATTAAGCCCGTGCTAGATAATATTAAAATATTGTCTTTAAAGATAGTGCTTTTATTCGTTACAGAATTCTATACAGACTTCGCCAAATACATACAAAAACTTTTAACAATTTCGAGAAGAAATCAATGTGTGTTATTCAAAACCTCAATCAATAATTATTACGAGTAATAAGCTATAACAAAGTCCACATAATTGACGTATGTCAAATAGAAATAAAGGCAGTGATACAATGTGCAGCGAAAAAAATAGGCGACTTTTAATCGAGTATTTTACATTTACATCAGTCCCTTACTTAATTTCTAAAAGGTCACCTACAGGAATAAAATTCATTGGACTATGTTGAGGTATCTAACAAATAAATATTGTAACTTACTGCCTAAGGCTTCTGCCAGACTTGCGACTGAACGCAGTCGGCAGATCGTCCATTGTTGTAAATTCACATTGCACTTTGACACAGGAAGAATGCACACTGTCGCATTGTTAACAAAAGACTGTATCTAAAAATATTTGTTTACTCTTCAAAAGAATCTACCGTAAGGTGCATCGCACACGGTGACGTTTGTCGTCGCGACACGCGTCTGTCGTGCGGCAGTACGACTCGAACACGAGGGAAATAAATTATGGTATTGTCCTGAGGGGGTACTGCGCATATGCCCTGACATTTTGTCCAATCACCATGAAAGACGGGCATGCAGTCAGAACTCCTTTCAGAACTAAATTTATCCACGACTTACTCCATTGGTTCTTTCTATTAGTCGTGCTATCAAGCGACAACCGCGCATTTTCGCGACATACGATCACCGTGTGCGAACCACAATAACTAGTGTTGTTATCTAAAGCTATGTATTACAAAAAGTATTTATTATTGTGCCTACTTCTATTGTATTTTACAGCCAGGGTTGCCAGCGCTAGACAGTGTGCACTCCCCCTCTCAGAGGTGTCATGTAAACGTAGGACTACACTGCGTTGCCCGCACTGTGTACATTGCCGTTCGCGCTCAAGGGAATTGTGTTGAATTCGTCGTCCAGGTCCTCGGTTTTTCTGTAAACAAAATTACAATTGTAAGAAATTACAGAATTTTCTGTTTCTGAGCTTCATTTTATACAAATTACATGCTCATCCGTTTTAGTTTAGGTTTAGCCGTGTGGTGCCGGCTGAGACTAGCATCATCCGAATTCTACCCGTGGGTGTCGTAAAACCCGACCAAATGATAATCATCAAAGGAATAGGAATCAGCGTTTCCTATGAATGCAACATCTTGCGCTGCGCTCGCCGATCGACCTGCCAATTGTGGTGAGTATGGCAATACCCCCTGAAAGGGGGAGGCATTTGTCCAGCAATGAACTGTTGTGGCTGTTAAGGTATGCGACTGATGAATAGCTGTCAGTATAAATTGTCGCGGTCGTCAGTCGCAAACTTGAACCTTTAGTTGGGACCAAGTACTTAAGTAGTTAAAAAACCTTCACTTAAATTAAAATGACTCATGTGATTTAATATTAATAGAAACATATATAGGTATTTTTAAATAAAAATGAGGCTACAACAATAAATAATTACGAACAAAGTAAGCTAATGGCGATAATAATGTTATGGAAAAATTGAAATTCTTTTGAAGAGTGACCCGAATACAAATTACTAGATGAATTGCCTTAATTAATCATAAGACCAACTTTACCAATTTCAGAAGAACAAATTTCTTAAACTTATAATGCGTTTAATGAATTTCGAGGTAAAACGGAAAGAAAATCGAGTTGTTGAATTTCAGACGTGGCGTGTTATAAAAGAGACATCTCATATGCATTGTAATGATTAATGATGAAAAATTATGTCGATATACAGGTGTAAAAGTATTAGCTGCAAATATTTATAGGGGTGAACCAGCCCATGAAACTGAACAACTTTCCCAAAAAAACATAGGTCGAAATATGAAAGAATTTTTTTGGACCTCCCATACAAAATGTAGCAGCCGCGCGAGTCAACTGCGTGGGAGGTCCAAATTTTTTATTTTCATATTTCGGACTATGTTCCGTGGGGAAAGTTGTTCAGTTTCATGGGCTGATTCACCCCTTTAAATATTTGCAGCTAATTTTTTACATCCTGTATAGTTTGTAAAATTTAGCTTGATACCTGTGACGTTTGTGACCTTCTTGGAGCAAATCCTATGACATAAGGTCCAGGAAAATGGACCTTCTGTCACAGCATTTGTTCCAAGGTCACAAACTTCACAGGTATGAAGCTAAATTTTACATACTATAAGTACTTAGTTTGATCGATAAACCACAAGCCAGTACTTGTTTTGTGGATAAACTCTATACTATCAATAATTAACTACTAAGTAATACTACTGTTTGAAATTACAAATAAAATCTCGAATAAAAATAGGTAGTGATTCAGACCTTGAAAATAAAAACAGGACTTCTTTGTATTATTTCAAACCAAACACATACTTAAATACTCCAAAATTTGTCGGATTTTCATCTAAATTTGTTGGATTTTCATCGTCTTCTAGTCTGAAATAAGCAATTTAAACATTCGTAGGTAAATTAGGCTAAATCATAGAAGTTGCATCAGCTGACGTTTCGCTATTTGGCTACAATATACCTATCGATGGCCTAAATTCAATAATATCCAAGTTTTTGGGGGCCTTTGCCTATATACTTAGGTACACATATCAC
This sequence comes from Keiferia lycopersicella, assembly GCA_029255805.1. Lineage (NCBI taxonomy): Eukaryota > Metazoa > Arthropoda > Insecta > Lepidoptera > Gelechiidae > Keiferia > Keiferia lycopersicella. The sequence continues at coordinate 3,959,100 of JARACZ010000017.1, forward strand.
GCCTTCAGCTCTTGTGGGTAGGCAGAATGCTCAAAACGGTCGCCAACACCACGTCTGACAAATATTGAGGGCTGTTTCAGATAATTCGTGTATAATCAGGAAATTATGTCAACCTTACAATTTACCAGATGGATAGGTCCAGTTTCTACGTTTGACTATACTTAACCGACCAATGATGTGGCGCAGTGGTAGTGCGACTGCCTCCCACGCAAAGGTTCCGAGTTCGATTCTTGTTGGTTCACTCACAAAGATGATATTATTCACTTTGTGCGTTTGTTCCCAGTCTGGTTAGGACATTGCAGGCTGAACCACCTGATTGTCCGTAAGAAAGATGGTTCCCTTTTTCGAATGGCACGTAGGTCCCGGTCGCTGTCTGATAACTTAGACGGCCGTCGTTACTCAAGCATGTCAAAGGCCTGCTACTAGTAGTAAGCGGTTGAAAAACTCCGACACCAAGGTCCATCGGGTCGTTGGACGACTCGGTGTCCCACACCAAAAAAGAGAGAGACTGTATCTAAAGTAAGCCGGATTAGCTAGACTTCAATCAGTCAGTTAGTTAGAAGCCAGGCAAGGCAAGCCGGTTAGTTCTTGAATCAGCGCTAATGGAGCGGTTTCCTGCCACTCGGTTGACCGACATGCAACCACTTTCAACATGCGAGTACTCTCTAACTGATATTGTAGGGGAACATCTACACTGAGAATGTAGGTTAACACTGTACCAGTAATGATTCTGAAATAAACTACACTTTTAAAACCGTGCTCGATTTTAGCGTTTGTCTGCGCAAACTCCTAAACGACACAACGGGGTTTTGAAATAATCAAAGGTGTATAAAAAATAGCTACAAATACTTTAAAGAGTGAATCAGCCCATGCAACTGAACAACTTTCCCCAAGAAACATAAATCGAAATATGAAAAAATATTTTTGGCCTCTCGTACAAATTGACTTGGTCAGTTGGTAACTTTGTGTGGGAGGTTCAAAATATTTTTCATATCTCGATCTCTGTTCCTTGGGGAAAGTTGTTCAGTTTCATGGGCCGGTTCACCTCTTAAAATATTTGCAGCTGATTTTTTTATACCCTAGAGAATGATTCAAGGGAAAGGGTTTGTTTATTTATTTTATCCCCCCGAGAAAATTACTATGAAACCACTAGGCGGGCCGCTACTGAATATTGCCTCAATTTAGCAACCATCGTTTGCTAGAACTAATTAGCTGGCGTAAGATTACTAAAAGTACCTGTCCAGACAACAGTCACAGTCTACGACAACCAGACACCAGACGATATCAGATGTTGTGTACTGCAAGCAAACCCTTTCTAATATTCGCATACCTACCAAACCAGTACCTACAGCACAGTGCACTCAGTCAGTCGTATGCACCGGTGCATAGGTATTATATTGTAGTAGAGTAGATAGGTGGTTTAGTACGGTTAGTTGTTCTATTTACTTAAGGAATTATACGCTTAGCATTGTTTGATTACAGGACATAGATTGGTAGACTGTCCAATAGGAGGAAAACTTGAAGAACTCGCAAAAAGACAGACCCGCGGGATACGATGACAAAGTCGAATGGCGATATCATTTTTCAGATGGACGAACTCATAAGAAATAGCAATGGCGAATAAGTAGAAGAAAGACAGAAAATAGGTATGACAACTGGTTGTATCTTTGTATCTAGTTGTAGCTAAAAATGCACGGAAAAGTTTTATTTTCTCAAAGTATATCAATCAACTTTGTCTATGGTATACAGAGTGAAACGGGCACCCAGATTCAAACTGGCGAACATTTTTTACTAGGGGGCCATCTACAAAACCACGAAAAGAAAAAGAAAAGGTTGTTATCTAAATCAATGGTTGTTTCATACATTATGCTAAAGTAGATTTTTATATCGAGAAGCAGAATAATTTTTTTTTTGGAATTTCGCAGAGTCATCATAGTAAAAGTAGTTCATATAGATGTGTAGGTACATACATACATACACATATCACGCTTCTGTCCCTTAAGGGGTAGGCAGAGTGTTAACAGCCGTAAAAATATGATCGCTATCGCCACGTCTGATAAATATTGAGGGCCGTTTGAAATAATACCTGTATCACTATAGTGACAGGTTGTCAGCCTGTCGCCTAAAAGTTGTAATACACCTGAAACCTGAAGTCCCTCAGTCACCTCTTACGACACCCACAGGTAAGAAATGGGGTGATGCTATTCTAAGCCGGTTTTACACGGCAAATCCGGCATCACACGGCAGGTGGGTAGACTGTAGATATATGACCGCATGCCGGTAACGGTAACACACAGTATATCTAAACATTTGTATATCTTTTCTCTGACCAAGTTTACGAAGGGGAACCATCAATCAAATAAACGAGTCTTAATTGAGTTTAACGAGACATAATTTGATGCTGTTACGTGTTCTTTCGTTACGGTACATTGCTCTCGTCTGATCAATTATAACTACGGCTAATCAATGGAAAAGACGGATGAAAATAGAGTTTGATCTAAAGACAAGACTGATCACGAAATAAAAAATATACAAAACGCAATAAGATAAAAAGGACCAAAACAACTAAGCCTAAGACTTAACAGTACAGCAAAATCAAAGCAAATTTGCCTATTTAATAGACCAAGATTTACTGCTATTCCATACAGTTACCAAGAATAGGTAGAGTTTTTAGAAAACTTGCAAATTTTCTACCGCATCGAATCATTGAATGGCCAAGACACACTTGCACAGTTTGCACAATAATGACAGTCGCAAGTTCAAACAAAAGATCTTGCCAGCAGCGGTAGAAAATATTACAAGTTTTTTTTAAATGTACCACCGTCTTACCACTGACGTGTTTCAAAGATTGGTTACCTAGTATTCCAGAATTACTTAGCATATAATATAATTATGATTATCATGCTATCATGCTTCTTCCAAGCGTCTCCATCTAAATGCTGTCCGAATAATGTTGATCTCTACATTGGTAACTCGAAGCGCTACTGTTAATACCTATGTATGTATGTTAATATTCAGTGTACGAAGCTCATGCACATTTGATAAAATAAGGTTGCAATTTTTTTCCAGACCATCACGTATTACAGCAATTATTATTACTTCTCCACATGCAGTTATGTTTACTAAATAGCACAACATAATTTTTTTCGGGCTTGCCGCTTACAATCACAAAAAAATCGAAACCTTAAAAGTTGCATTTGTCATGAAAGTCCGATACCGACTGTACGGTCAGCAGACTCACCAAACCCCCCTGCTTACCAATATTACATTACAGAAGGGGTTCGTTGACTCTGCAGGTGACTGTACATAAAGTACGAAAATTACTGTACATAAGTATAAACTTTAAAACAAAATACTGACCGTTTCCTGTACTTATATATGATAAGCACGATGAATGCGTTCCCGATGAAGAGCGCCGCTATCAGCAGCGACGGGATCACGATGTCTGCAACAAGGACGCAAGATCAGATACCGCACAAGAGCGACAGAGACAGAGATACTCATTAAGCAACAGGGGTGATAATTCGGTACTAATGGAGCCATATACAGGGTGTTAACGAAATGTGTACCGCTCATAGATCATGAAAGGGAACAGCATATCCTTGGGAGCATCGTTACACAACCATGTCAGAAACCTGCTGTTTGTAGAAGGCGATTGAATAGGATTAATTGGGTTGTTGGACGACTCGTTGTCCCACACGAAAAGAGGGTACATAGGTCGAAATATAATTTATAAACTGATAATTTTAGAATGGTTGTGTTTAATTTTGTATGGGAAGTTATGTTTTTCGCGCGTGACGTTACTGGGCATAACGTTCAATTTCTTATTAACATATATTTTGTAAACTTAGTTTCTTTACTCTACAAGTTTTTTTACGCTCTGTATTACCCTGTGTATTTTAGTCCTCATAAAGTAACAGTGCTCATTATAGCTAATTTACTAGGAAGTTTGGAAGTTTACTGTGAAAGTAACCAGACAAAGAACATTATGGTGATTCATGAAATAAACACGCACTGCATTCTCTTATTCTTTATTCTCTCTCACCAGGGCTTATAGGGTCGTTGGACGACTCGGTGTCTCACACGAAAAGAAAAAAGAACTTTGCGTGACAGTTTTTTATATAAAATGATACTACGTTTAAGACGGGATTCTTGCCGCGAAACTATTTTGATGAATGGTCCGATATTTCAACCTAGTTATAAAGTCCATGACCATGGAACAACTGATGTTTTTTGGTAGGTTGAAACAGTTTAAAACCAAGTTTTAACCACAAGAATGCTAATAACGCTGACTATACTTATGGAGCATTCCACGAATTTTCGGCATATTTTTATTACATTTTTCGTGGATTAATCACTTCTCAAGATTTATCAATCGTTTATTTGTTTGTTTTTTTGGTTTGTTGTCAATAAAATAACGAGCAAACCGAAATAAATAAATATATACAATAATTGAAAGTAAACAAGGTGTTGATAAATGTCTGTTACGGAGAAGTAGAACAAGTCAAATTAGGCAAATTGTCGGATACGACCCGAAGCGAACTGGCTCCAATAACAACTGCCATTTCGCTCAGCCTGAACAACAAAATTAACCCCTCCATTGTATTGCAAACGAGACACATTTACAGCGCCATCTTTCTTACAAAATGCGAAATGCGGTGTAAAATATTTTAAGAGGAGAACGGGGCCTTGTAAAAGTGATAAATATCTCCCAAGAAACACATTTAAAGTTTGAAATATGTATGTATTAAGAAACTATATAAATAACTTGTCGAGATAAAAAAAATTGTTGCGCTAAATGGAAAAACTTCTTCAAATCATTTTTAATACCTGCTGTTGTTTTTATTGAAAGAAATATTAAAATCTTAGGCCTGTATTTATAAACCGCACTCAACTCTGAGATCGATCTTGAGTGCAACTTTGGGCTGCTGTTAGTATTCACTGAAATTTGTCAAAATTGCTCTCGAGATCTATCTCAGAGTTGAGTACGATTTAGAAATACGTACCTTACTGTATCTTGTATGTATAAAAGATCAGTATTTTAAGAAAAAAATGTCATGATTGATACTTCCAAGCTTTAAAAGTCATATTCGGAAAATACAGGGCCCAAAGATAATTACAAAATCCCTTGTCAAAGGGAACATGAGTCACATGAATAGGGTACATCATTTCCTGGAGTTTGAAAGTCATCATGTGTCCGGGGCCCTTGGTTACAAATTCCAATATAGTAGGGATTCAGAGCGAGGGAATGTTTCAGAGTAAGACCTGTGAGCAACTAGAGGCCATGAAAAATCGTTAATCACATTTGAGAGCTATTCATAAATACCCAACACTACAAAATTCTACATAGCTGTCATGACATGTTGGTAGGTAAGTACCTATAAAATTTTTATCAATACTGGTTAATTTTCTAGTCAGGAAGTACACACGCCACACACATACTTTTTAGAGTGTTTCTACTCACTATTCTGAACAACTGTAACGATGGGGCCACCTGCGAAATCGCTAAAAACAATTGGGTGATCCATACATTTTTGCCAAGTAGGTAAGAATTTTTCTATGAAATACCCAATTTCGCCGGTGGCCGCATAGTAAAACTTGTTCAGAATCATAAGTACAAACACCCTTCAAAGTGGATGTACTAACTATAAAATAACCAAGTTTTTCACTCTGTTTGTGGACACCGCTAACTTCTCCTAATCTTTCCATTGTATTGCAGTTTTTTATAAAAATAGAATGATTCAAAAGGAATGTTTACATGTATAGAACATGCCAGGGAAATGTCTTATTCCTACGAATCATTCATATTTTCCTTCTGGCGTTAACTCCACAACACATACTTCATAGCTTTATTCTATTTGGGTATTAAAGTGTGTAGACGATGAGTTGCATAGTTCCATTCTGGTTGTTTATTAGATTCTCTCTGAAAGCTTCCTTTCTCTGTGAGAAGGGATTAAATTTCAAAGGGTCTGTGAAACGAGACAACTATCCGTCAAAGTGACTACTTATTAGTCGGGTCTGGCTGGCTCTACCTACCCGCACTTAACACGACTAACTGCGGACAAAGGCCGTGTATGCAAATCAGCAAGATAACCGATGTGGCGCAGTAGTAGTGCCACTGCCTGCCACGCAAATGTTCCGGGTTCGATTCTCGGTGGGACACTCACGAAGTTGATATTTATATCTTCGTGAATTTGTCCCTAGTCGAGTTAGGACCTTACAGGCTGAACCACCTGATTGTCCGTAAGAAAGATGGGTATGAACCGGTAAACCCCTCTATAAGCCGGTTAATTGATGAGAAATCTTTTAATTTTGCTCTATGAAGCGAATCGGTTTTTTCAGATTACGGTAAGACTATACCGTGACGAAAGCTCTTTATGTATTTTTATAATGCGTTTAATTTGTAGAATCCTTTCAGGTTTTAATTTTATTCTTTTTCCCATCAACTAAGAATGTTTCTTGATTTAGCCCAAGAATGGAATTTCTTCAGTGAAACTCAAAAATCTTCAGTAATTTTGTATAATTTTGGAAAAAAAGTACATTGCAAGCTGATCGTTTGGTGGTTATATCAAAAGTGATTTTTTTTATTTCCTACCGCACACTCATCACTAAGAAACGCCTTACGAATTGACGTTAGCAAATATTACAGTTCACGCATAGTTTTCACAGGCGCTCGAACATAATCTCCCCCCAGTTGAAAGGCGTAGACTTTCAAGCAGAGAGCTCCTCTGGAGTAGGCAGCGGACACAGACGAACCAGGGGACGACGCACACAGCCTCGCGTTGTGTCCACGTCAGCGACGCGGGAGATGCCATCTCGTCCAGGAAACAGCCGTGCAACTCGACCCAGACGCCAGTTTAATGGTGGCACATTATCTTCTTGTAAGAGGACTAAATCCCCAATCTGCAGTGATGTTTTGTCAGTCTTCCATTTAGTGCGCATTTGTAATTCTGAAATATATTCTCTCTGCCACCTTCTCCAAAAATGTTGACGAATTTTCTCTATTCTTGCATATCTTAGAAGACAGCTTTCCTTGCGGTCTTCGAGATCAGGTGCCGGAAGTGCGTTGAGCGGTCTTCCAATAATGAAGTGCCCAGGAGTCAAGGCTAGGAAATCTTTAGGAGAGGATGACATGGGACACAAGGGGCGGCTATTCAAAACTGCTTCCACTTGTGCGAATAAAGTAGAAAGTTCTTCATAGGTTAAATGGGAATTTCCCATGACACGTTTTATGTGGTGTTTTGCGGATTTCACACCGGCCTCCCATAGGCCACCGAAGTGGGGAGCATAAGCAGGGATGAAATTAAATTTTATTCCTTCCATTGAAGCATACTCAGATACAGGTTTAATATTGTTACTTAGAAAACTACCGATCTCTTTCGCGGCGGCAACAAAATTTCGACCGTTGTCTGAAAACATTTCGGCTGGTTTTCCACGACGCGAAGTGAATCGACGAAGAGTCAAAATAAAGGCCTCTTTAGTGAGGTCACTCACGGCTTCCAAATGAACGCATTTAAAGCGAAGGCATATGAATAAACATAAATAACATTTTATCAGTTTGGCACCTCTTCCTTTTCGATTAAGTATCATAAAGGGACCAGCATAATCACAACCCGTAGATTTGAAAGGCAAATCAACCGAAATACGATTCACTGGCAAATTACCCATCTTAGGATTAAGCGTTTGACCGCGAATACGTGCACAAGTAACACATTGCTTAGACACACGTCTTGCGAGTTGTCTTCCGTTTAAGGGCCATATCATTTCACGAACAGACGATAAAGTAAGCTGAGGGCCAGAATGAAGATTACGCACGTGTTCACGTTCAAAATAGAGTTTTGTGACATGGTGAGAAGAGTCAAGCAGAATTGGATGTCGCTTTTCAAAAGAGTAGTCAGCAGAATCTAATCTCCCTCCCACTCTTATTAATTTAGTTGATTCTTCCAAATATGGAGATAAGCTTAAAATTTTCGATTTTGGTTCTAGTAGTTTATTTTGTAAAAATCTTTTGTAATCTACTGGAAAGCATTGTTTTTGAGTCACGCGGCAGATAAAATTTAAGGAGTCGTTTAGTTCGTCAACCGTTAAAATACCTGTGCGTTTAGAATGTTTGTTTTTAGGGTTAGCATTATGTAAAAAACGTAAAAGATATGAAAAAGTGCGTTGTAATTTGTTAAAAGATGAGAACCTTTTGAAGTCATAATCAGATTCAGGAATGGACATGAAAGCCACCTTTACTTCAGGTAGATCAGTGACATGACTATCCTTGGTTTTAGGCCATTGTGATTCGTCATTATGAAGGTACGAAGGTCCTTGCCACCACATTGTATTATTGATAATTCGGTTTGCGTTTATCCCTCTAGAAATAAGATCTGCTGGATTGGCATCAGTGGGAACATAGTGCCACGATGTAGGATTAGTGAGCTCCAGAATTTCACCTATTCTGTTTGAAACAAACGTTTTCAGCTTTTTGGGGTCATTTTTAATCCAACAAAGCACAATCTTGGAGTCACACCAATACACAACTCTGGATGGAGTATATCTGAGGGAGTCGCAAACAGATTTGCATAACCTTGCCGACAATAGGGCCGCACAAAGCTCGAGACGAGGAATCGTCGTGGGTTTTAAAGGAGCAACCTTGGACTTCGCACATAATAGTCTAACTGTCACCTCATTTTGCGCGTTTTGTGTTCTCATGTAAATGCAAGCGCCATATGCATTTTGGGCAGCATCGCTGAACGCATGCATTTCTATCAGTTTAGGATCATCACATAGAACTCTACGTGGAATCTGAAGATCAGCGAGTAAAGGTAAGTTTTTAGAAATTTCGAACCAATTCTGTCTCAGATCCTCCGGTACAGCTTCATCCCAATCAAGCCCTAATAGCCAAAGTTTTTGTAACAGAATTTTTGGTTATATGATGCATGGGCTCAATAAGCCAAGCGGATCAAAGATGCGGAAGGAGTGAGACATAATTAATCTTTTTGTAATTTTGTTATTATTTTCAGGTATATTTACAGGAAAATGGAGCTTATCATTGGAGGGATCCCAGCCCAAACCAAGAGTACTCGACGCTTCGCTGAAGGTAAGTTTTTCGTTTGTATTTAGATCTGTATTTTGGAATAGTGAAGGTAAGTTAGTTTTGAATTTTCTCAATGGTAAACATGCTGAATTAAGAGCGTTGTAGACTGAATTTTGTACGTATCGCAATTGATTTTCGTCATCACAGCCGGTAATCAAATCATCGACATAAAAATCTTTTTGAATTATGGTTTTGATAAGTTCATCATCACATTCTTCGCCGACTTGCCAGAGACATCTGGTGCTAAGGTAGCTCGCACTTGCGGTGCCGTAAGTGACGGTACCTAATCGCAAAGTTTTGATTGGCTGCGACTCATCTTCCCTCCAAAGAATCAATTGCAAGTTGCAGTCACTATCGTCAACTTTAACTTGTCGGTACATTTTAGCTATGTCACCTGTCAAGATAAACTTGTACTGCCTTGCTCGAATCAGAATGGAAAAAAGAGAATCTTGCATATTTGGGCCTATCATTAAAATGTCATTTAGCGAATAGCCAGAGGTTGTGGAAGCAGATCCATCAAAGACTACACGGATCTGTGTCGATTCACTGACTTTAAATACCGCGTGATGGCATAAAAAGTATGATATGTATGGAATAAGAACTGGTGACTCTGAGAGATGTCCCAATGTCTCATATTCTCGTATGAATTCTACGTATTGTTGTTTTAGATTTGGGTCTTTTCGAAACCGTTTTTCGAGATTTAGGAAACGTTTTTTAGCTTGTTGATAAGAGTCTCCGAGACAGTCAGGGGAGTCCTTTAGTGGTAACTTCACGCAAAACCGACCCGAGCTCAAACGAGTTGTATTTTTTCGAAAATGTTTTTCGCATTCTGTGTCATTTAGACTTTGTAACTTCTTTAGAGGAAGTTCTTCTAATTCCCAGAATTTCGTGATATTTTGTTCGATAGAAGGTGTAGAAATAATTGCACGATTACAATGAATATTTTGATTATTGGATTTAGTTTTGTGTTGACTGATTGGACCACCTACGATCCATCCAAATTCAGTATTATGCAATCTAGGATTTTTAGGCCCAAGGTAACGTTTTTCCGTACCTATGATGTCCCAGAAAAGATCAGCACCAATCAACAATTCGACAGGAGCAGGATCATTGAAATTGGGATCAGACAACGTAATGGATTCTGGTATTTTGAAATTAGATAGATCGATTGGAGCCTTTGGCAAATCTCCTGTGAGATCATCAAGAATTAAGCAAGCTGTTGTGCAATTATAGTCACTTTGCATCGACTTTAGTGTAACAACGCAACTTTCATTGACTTCTGTAATATTGTTTCCTATACCAATGATATTAACTGTATCTATAGTATCGATTTTTAGGTTTAGTCTTTGTTGAAGGGGTTTTGATATTAATGTTGACATACTGCAATTATCTAGTACAGCACGAATAGTTTCAGATTGATTATTTAGTGGATTGCAAACTTCTATAATGACAGTAGCTAGAAGTGTAGGCTTTAGTTGATGTGAAAAAGCAACAACAGTTTCATTAATCTCCTTTTTAGGCTCATGGAGAATAGTGTTGTGTTTTTCAGAACACTGACGGCAGGGGCCCATGTGACATTCACTAACTGGGTGACCTTGCCTTAAACAATTTGAGCACAATTTATATTTAGCTACAAGTGACAACTTGTCTTGTATGGATTTAGCCTTAAAAGCTGAACAATCATATATTCTGTGATTGCCATTGCAAATTATGCAGATATATGAACTCGATGGTTTTTGTTTATTGGTAGATACCATTGCATTAACATTTTGAAATCGATTTGTATTATTGTTATTGTTGTATCTATTTTGGTTTGCATGGGGTACGTTTAATGAATTTGCATTGTTGGGACGCGGCGTGAATAGTGGTTTATTTAAATTATTATTGTTTCCTAATTTGCTGCGATTTATCGTTTCCAGAACATCAGCCCGATTAATTAAAAATTTGTTGAATTGTTCTAAAGTTGGGACATCATCTAAGGTGTTCCGATATTCTTCCCACTTTAGAAGTGTACGATTGTCTAATTTGGTTGATGACATGAAAATGATTAATAAGTCCCAGTGAGTTGTAGGCTGCCCAAGACTCGATAAAGCGCGCAGATTTTTTGTCACGTGATCAACAAGGAATCGAAGGGATTTTTCTGACTCACGAGTCAAAGGCTGGATATTGAATAACGACTCCAAATGATGATTGATAAGAATTCTTTTGTTATCATAACGCTCAGTAAGTATGGTCCAAGCTTTCTCGTAATTATCATTGGAAACTTCGAGATTCGAAATAATACGTGCCGCGTCACCGTCCAAGTAGGAAAGTAAATAGTGAAATTTATGTATATCCGTCATGCGTTCATTTGTGTGAATTAAATTCGTATACGTGTCGCGGAATTCCAGCCATTGAAAGTGAGAACCGTTGAATTTAGATATTTGTATTTGTGGCAATTTAAAACCGACATTTTGATGATCGGAATTTGCAATGGATTGACGTCGCTCTTCAGTACCAATCAAAGTTTTTGCCTTAGCTATATGAGCTACCATGTCATTCTCAATGCGTTCGCGTTCATCAAGTTCGATATCTATGCTTGCCGAATTAAGAACCTCTATCTCAGTCTGAATATCGTCAAACCTTACTGACAAACATTCCAGTTTAGTTAGCTTTAATTGTAGCTCTGCAATTTTTTCATTAGAAAAATCTTTTTTTGTAATAAATTTATCTAAATAAGTTTTGAATTTAGTCACTTGCCCTTTGATAGAACCTCTTTTCGACACAAGCTCTCTTAAAGCTTCCTTTTGACTTTCCGACATTGTAAAAAAATATATATATTAATTTGTAACGTATATATAACCAAATTTAGCCTAATCAATAAAGTTTGATTGTATTGAAAGGAATAAAATGGAATATTCTCACGCTCCCCCCTCGCCGGTGCGCACAGAAGCCAGCCTTGAAGCCACTCCACACCACAGGTAAGCTGATGACGGCCAGATGTAGCTCGTCTCTGATAAGAAGCACGGTGCGTAGCCGCACACACAGCAGAGAAGGCCTGGAAGCGTTCGGCAGAATCGGGTCAATTTATGTTTTAAAACTGTAGGGAATTTGTAGCAGTATATAAAAAAAAGAAGCAAATTAGCTTGAAAATTAAACGGTACGGTAGGTACGCGTAGGGATTTATATTGGACTTGGCGTTGCGCACTACAATACGCGTTGATAAAATCAAAATTATTTTTATCTTATTTTGAGAGAAAAATGAAGTAAATCTTATAGCCAGTTATGTTACCAGATGAAATAGCTATTAATGTATGAATTTAAAAATTATTTAATATGATATTTTTAACAAATTACTTGTAAATATGGGTTTTGTTTGGGAAATTTTAAGTGGTAAAAAAATCAGGATTTTAGCACTTATTTGATGAAAGCACAAGTAAATAGCTAGCCTGAGCAGCAGTATTGAATAATATTAGGATAGGAAAGGATGTTCTTTGATATTTAGTGAAAAAATACGGAATTTAGGTTTACTATGGGAACAAAGGAATGGCACTTAACTCGCTTATTTTGTAGAAAAAACACTATTTTCCGGCACGATCTTTTGATGATTCGTTGACCAGGGTCACAACGTGATCTTCTATCAGCATACGCAGCCTCCAACTTCTTCTTTTGGTGTAATTTTGGACGAAGATATGCAGAGGTCACGACGTGGCGACAAATCCTTTGTTCTTTGGTATTGCGTAAAACGTGAATATTTTTTGCAGATGTCCTGTCGCGGTCGCCAATGTTTCTTGATTTAGCCCAAGAATGGAATTTCTTCAGTGAAACTCAAAAATCTTCAGTAATTTTGTATAATTTTGGAAAAAAAGTACATTGCAAGCTGATCGTTTGGTGGTTATATCAAAAGTGATTTTTTTTATTTCCTACCGCACACTCATCACTAAGAAACGCCTTACGAATTGACGTTAGCAAATATTACAGTTCACGCATAGTTTTCACAGGCGCTCGAACAAAGAAATAGCCGATGAACCCTTGGGTCAGGCTTAATTAAATGAGTCTGTAATTAATATATTTTCAGATATTCTAAATACCTATGTCAAGAACCATTTAATTATCAAAATTACCTTTTAAGTTGAAAGCACTTAAAACTATTCAGCAAGCGAGAGCAATTAAGGTTACTAAGTGAAACGTTAAGTTTTAATTTCGCAATTTTCTATTTTACCCACTCCTGCCATTCACAGCATTTAGGCATAAACACATCACGCGTTTACCCCTAGCGGGGTTGGCAGAGCGTTAACGACTGTAAAATACGCTCGTTATCGCGTAATAATAAGAGCTGTTTCAGAAAAATCGTGTATTACTTTAGTTAGTGACAGATTGTCAGCCTGTTACTTAAATTGTGATAAGCGTTTATAAACATGCCGGGATTTTTTTTACTCTCACGGTAAAACGATCAGGTCACTATTACATTATTAAACACATACATATATCACGTCTCTATCCCTTGCGGTGTGGTAAGAGCGTTAACGGCCGTAAAATACGGTTGCTGTCGCCACGTCTTCACAAATATTGAGAGCTATACTATAGTGACAGATTGTCAGCCTATCGCCTAAAAGTTGTAATACAGCTGAAACTCTCTCTCAGTCGCCTCTTATGACACCCTCGGGTAAAAAGTGGGGTGATGCTATTCTAAGCCGGCATCATACGGCATATAGTAATAAGTAAGTAGTCTTATTTGTCTCTACCACTTAAGTTGGTATAAGACTTCTTCTTTTCGTGTGGGACACCGAGTCGTCCAACGACCCGATGAACCCTAGTGTCAGAATTTTTCAACCGCCTACTACAAGTAGCAGGCTTCTTACATGGTTGTGTAACGACCGCCGTCTAAGTGATCATAGACAGCAACCGGGACCTACGGCTTAACGTGTCATCCGAAACACGAAACCATCTTACTTACGGACAATCAGGTGGTTCAGCCCACAATGTCCTAACCATACTGGGAACAAATTCACAAAGTGATAAATATCAGCTTTGTGAGTGACCCACCGAGAATCGAACCCGGAACCTTCTGCGTCAGAGGCAGTCGCACTACCACTGCGCCACATCAGTCGTCAAATATATAATGGTATAGGACTAAGAACCCTTTAAGTTACCCTGCAGAGGTACATTCGTTGATCCAAAAGGACACTCGACTCAACCAAAAGGTATCAAACAGTTAAGTAAATAAAAGTTTGTCAGGTTGATGTGATGTGGGTCGCTAAGTAGCCAACAAAAGAATAAGTACAGTCTCTCAATATAACTCATAAACGATTTTTAGGATAGCAACACTTGTCGGCATTTTTTTTATCAGATTGAGGGATTTTCACAATATAGAAAAGCTCAGTGCACAATGCATGAAGGCCACAGAAAATGCTGTCCGGGTGGCTGAATTTTGGGTACATAAAATTTAAATTTGCCACGATAAGAAGTGCACAATAAAACTATTACTCTTGTCTATGGAAAAGCTTTTACATCATTCGCAGAAGCGCCATCTACTAGGAACTGAACGGTTTAGAAATTTGCAATTTAAAAATGGCTGCTTTTTTCCAGTCTGTCTCGTTTTACAGCAAAACTTTCTATGATCTCTGGCTAGGCTAACTTTGATTGTAGCTCTATTCACTCACATGAAAGCCTCAAATCCCCTTAGTTGCCTTTTACAACACCCGCGGGAAGAAATGGGGTGATGCTATTCTAAGCCAGCATCACACGGCACCATCAATCGCTACGTTATCGATAAAGATAGCTTTAAAAATCTAAACAAAATTCTTTGTTTAGATTTGTTTATGCTCAAAATTTAATTTACTTTTTGTAACATTTACTGAATCGTACAGTAAGTATAATTTTGTCCTGCTTCTCTGTAACGATCACATAAAATCGAAACCTTAAAAAATGTATTGTTCACGAGTTTTGTTGAGAGACTGTACCTACTTGGAACCTAAAGTCCATTTAACCTCTGCTTATCTGTTACTGTTACTGCTTTTAGATTTCCAAAATTTCTAACGTCTTAAATATGTACAATGCCCAAGATACCCATTCCCAAACTTCTCAATCCCTAATAAGTCCAGTAAAGTAATTGCAAATTCAGTTCAGCTTATGATAAATAAATGATAAATTTTTCACGTAAATATTCTAATACTGCCGTGCCGTACGATGCCGGCTTAGAATAGCATCACCCCACATCCTTCCCGCGGGTGTCGTAAGAGGCGACTAAGGGACTCGAGAGTATTGGTGTATTACAATTTTTAGACGACAGGCTGACAACCTGTCACTATAGTGATACACATGTTTTCTGAAACAACCTTGGAAAACAATCCTCAAAAATCCTCAGACGTGACAATAGTGGCCGTATTCTTACGGCCGTTAACGCTCTGCCTACCCCGCAGGGGACAAAGGCGTGATATATGTATGTACGTATATGTATTCTAGTACTTGAGGCATCGTTTGTTATTTAAGTGTCATACAGATCGCAGAAGTAAGGCCTTGGGAGCCTACGATACGGCTCCGATGAGTGGACCCATAAGTTTCGAAAGTGTTCCACATAATAATCGCTATAAAAGTTTAGTTTTTAGTTCTCTATTCATTGCTTCAGGTCTTTCTTAGACGCCAGAAAAAGAGGAAACTATTATTCGAACATAATAAGTAAAGGCATAATCATATAAGCCTCAATAATGTAAAATGACTTTCAATTTTAGGCCTATGTGCCATAAGCTGGAAATACACTAGGTATTGAACGAACAAGAGTCTGGCGAATGGCCAAAATTGTAGGTTGTCAAAAATCATTGTTAGTTACAGACAGGACAGCGGGACCGGTTGGTTTTGTTATTAAGTAAAATAAACATAAAAGTCTATTCAGCTGTACTGAATTTTCGCTTGGATCTGTGCCCTATAATATCAAAGCTATAAGTCTACAGGTAAAAAATCTTACATTACGTAGCTGGTTTAATATTGGCGCATAAAAGCTGCCGGTTATCTACGCAATGGACGACGAATTTTGCCTGTAAACTTGTAACCTGTAATTTATAATAATATTGAGCACAGGTAGACTGTCATAATTATTGTACACGCACGCTAGCTTGATTGTCCAGAATCTGTATAAAGAATAGAGTATAAAGTAGAGTAGACTAAATCTCATTCGCTAAGGTAGTCTCGCGACCAGCGTAACTTGATCTCAATGCTCCATACACGCACGAACGAGCGCGTACTGACAGTTACGCTAGTCGTGACACTATGTAAGCATGAAGTATACGGGGTGTAAGGGACAGCGTCCCGAATACTGATAGGGTGCAAGCAGGCCATGAAACTGAACAACTTTCCCCTAGCAATATATGTCAGGAAACGTAGAAAAATTTTTGGCTTCCCATAGTAAATGCAGTCAGCTTGTCGCGATTTTGTGTGGGAGGCCGAAAATTTTTTGTCGTTTCCTGACATGTGTTCCTAGGGGAAAGTTGTTCAGTTTCATGGTCTGTTTGCACCCTATCAGTAATCGGGACGCTGTCCCAAATACTCTGTATTTACTTGTTACTTTTAATACTCACCGACTACCATATTCGCTTCGGTGGACGGCAGCTTGGTATCTTTCTTGTCACCTGGGGCTGAATCCTCGGCGACGGCAGATGTCGCTTCTTCTGCAACACAAAAACAACTGTCATCGTTGTGGAACACGTTGTCAAACAAACAAAGCTTGTCAGCTAGAAGGAATGCTAAGTACAAGTCACAAAGGATGTCGATAAGATAGGCCCTGGAGGCAAAACGATTTCTATGCGGGAATTTCAATGATAAGTAAATTCTCTAGAGGGTTATTTTTTAGTCTTTGCAAACTTTGTAGGGTGTTTCCACTCATGATTTTGAACAACTTTTACTATGGGGCCACCTGCGAAAGCACAAAAAAATTGGGTGTTCATAGAAAAGTTCATAACTACTCGGCAAAAATTTCTGGAACACCCGACTGCGATTTCGCAGGTGACCCCATAGTAAAAGTTGTTCAGAATCATAAGTAGAAATACCCTGCAAAGTTTGTGTACTGACAAAAAAATAACCGTGTATAAGTAAAGATCAGTTCGAAAAATATAGGTAGGTACAGTTTGATACGATTGTAGATGCTTCCAAACTCAATATGAAGAATTACTCTAAAATCGCCAAAGAAAATAGTCATTATGAGTTTATCCCCGGTATTAAACCCATTGCCGTGTGATGCCGGCTTAGAATAGCATCACCCCACATCCTTCCCGCGGGTGTCGTAAGAGGCGACTAAGGGACTCGAGGGTATTGGTGTATTACAATTTTTAGGCGACGGGCTGACAACCTGTCACTATAGTGATACACATGTTTTCTGAAACAATCTTGGAAAACGATCCTCAAAAATGTCAGACGCGGCGATAGCGACCGTATTCTTACGGCCGTTGGCGCTCTGCCTGCCCCTCAGGGGATAGAGGCGTGATATGTGTATGTATGTATGTATGTATTAAACCCATTTCATTCAGCTGAAACACTATGAATAAGTAGGTATAACTAGTTGAATGTTTGGCGAATCATGGAATCCATTTTCATGTATGCTTTCATTGTGTGCTAAAAATAAAATCCCTTACGTAAGCTCTGTAAGCTAGCGGAGGATATGTAAAAACATTCAATTGCCTTTCGCCTCGGGTTAAAGTAAATATTCAGAGAGATATCCCAAATAAAAATATTACGTTTACAAAGTAAATATATAAACGAGCTCAGAAAATAACTTTCCTAAAATGATAACGAGGAAATTATACTCGGATGCCCCTGCGCTGCGACCAAATAATAAAACAGATGGACATGGAGCGCTGGGAACCAAAAAAGATATTCGAAAATTGTGTTTATTTTAGACTTTTACGCGTTTACACATATAGTTTCACTAATTAACTACTAACAGTAAGTGTAGGTATGTAAACAATGGTTCAAAATGCTCGAATATTCATATTCTAATTGAAATTGAAGTGAAATTGTGCCATGACTGTTAACAATTTTGCGACCGGCATGTTCGTCCACCTTATATTGTTACTTTACTTTACTAGGAGGTCTTCCTCTACCTTGTAATTTAATCTGACCCTGTAGGCAAAATACCCAAGGAAGAAGAGAAAAAGCAAAAATCGGGTAAAAAGCATCTCAACGTCTCCGCTCTCTTGATCCAACGAGATTTCCAAGCCCTGTTTTGGCATATTAATTTTCTGAGAATTACGATTTTCATAAAAGCAGTTTGTATAAAAACTAGAGGGAAAAGAAAGGGTTGTATGTATATAACTACGAATCTTTGTGCGTTATGAAGAATTGAAGATACGGTGTTTTAAATGTAACAAAATGTGTTTATAATGTTTTTTAAATGTAACAAAATGTGGTTGTTCATATTCCAATAAAGAAATAATAATAAGCTGTACCACCAGATAGCAATACAATAAGCATGGATGAAAATATTACTGACGGGTAATTGAGACCTATACACAGCAGGGGTATAGGTAGGTACCCATCCGTTTGTAAGGCTATATGGACCTCCGACACAACAGCTGACAGACTAGTATGAGACATCTCCGGATGCTCAAATGTCAGAGCCATTTAAGTTTGATAGGTAGGTACAGTAGAAATTCAGGTTGAGGTATTGTGTGCTACTCCCTAGCCGGACCACTATTTAGTACTCACTTACTATTATTGTAAACACATGCTACCTTATGTCTACCTTTATCCCATTAGCATGAAATAAATAGTACCTCCAAGATTAATTAGCTAAAAATAATTGTTTGTGGTTCTGCCACGGAGTACTGCTCTACAGCAGCCGGACCATCACATCTCCGAAACTTCTTTATGAAGCCGATTTTTCGATATGCTGAATAATTGTACCGAAAGTCTACCTCAAGTTATAGATGAAACAATTTAAATGTTTTCTCAAATTTGGAAGTTATTAGATAATACAAGTGGTCCGGCTGGGGAGGCGTGCTCCGCAGCGACACAAAATGTTTAAAACAAAGTTTCAGCGTAAATATGTCCATACAAATAAATCCACAGTAACTATACTCTTCGTATTAGCTGTTTTCTTAGCTCTGCCTATGTATTAAATTTTTTAAATTTAGTACTAAAGTTTGGGCTCCGATTCCGTTATTCTTAATTAGCATATTTTACGTTATTGAACGAATATGCGTGATATGATAACTTACCGATCGTCGAATAGGAGACAACAAATATAAGGTGTAAAAATATTAGATGCAAATATTTTAAGGGGTGAATGAATAAGTCCATAAAACTATAAAAAACTAACTAAATATATATGAAAAAAAATCTGGATCTCCAATACAAAATGACCGATTGACCAAGTAAATTTTTATGTGAGGTCCAAAAATTTTCTCATTTTTCGACATATGTTTCTGAAGGAAAGTTATCCAGTTTCATGGGCTGATTAAATATTTGCAGCAATTTATTTTTACACCCTGTATTTGAGGGTCATTTCAGGTAAGTTGTGTATTACTATAGTGACAGGTTGTCAGCATTTCGCCTAAAATTGCAATACACGTGAAGCCCTCGAGACCCTTAGTCGCCTCTTATGACATCCACGGGAACGGAATGGGGTGATGCTATAAAAAAATGTTGAATTTATTTCCATCGTAATTAGAAGTTTGCCGTGTGATGCCGGCATAGAATAGCATCACCCCAATTCTTCCCGCGGGTGTTGTAAGAACCAACTAAGGGACTCGAGGGTTTCATGTGTATTAGCACGTATACAACTCTAGGCGACAGGCTGACAACCTGTCACTACAGTGATACACGAATCATTTGAAGGTGCCCGCAATACTTGTCAGACGTGGCGATAACGACCGTAACTTTGCGACCGTTAACGCTCTGCCTACCCCGCAAGGGATAAAGGCGTGATATATGTATGTATGTATGTAATTAGAAGTGAAATTGACCTTTGCAGACTTTCATTAAACAGTAGCCATATTAGTTTAGCAGCTCATTTCATTGCGAGTAATCTAAACAGCTAACAGTACTAAAACAGTCACAGTCGCCGTAACTACAACTTACGACTGGAGGCAAGTTGATTGCTTCCCGCTTATTTATCTGTCTCATCTCGAGGTGTTCCCAGATGAACAAGATTTTTTTGCACATATTCACATGTGGTTTTAGCTCACACTGTGAATGTTAATTATGTTACTGACTCGATGTCTCACGCGAGGGTAATTTTTTAATTTTATTTTTGTGATATGAACAATTTGGGCTCGTTTCATTGATTTTCGTTTAAATTTATTACTTGAACTAAAGAAGAAATCCCTTTTGGCGTGATTTTTTTTCGCTTGTTTCGTTTGTATTAGCTTTCTAAAAACTAGTAAATTTAAAATGCCTCTAAATTTTGATGTCAGAGTACTTGGCTTTTCCAGACCTTTATTTAAACTAAATTTACTGTTATTTAAAGAGCAATTAGCACTACTCCCTTTGAAACTACGATTCCGATGTCAGCTTTCTACAAATGCTAATTTTTTTTTTTTTTTCTTAATTGCCTACAGTAAATAGTCTACTTGTTTGTCTACTTGTTTGTTCGTAATTTATAAAACTATTCTTATAACGTAAGTACGTTGTACGAACGACAGTAATTATCTCTGATATACTAGGATATTTGGGAAACACGGATATTGGGAATAAAATTGACGCAGAAAATAACCATAATAATGAAGGAGGTAAAAACATACTGGAATTATTTATCAGCTCTCTAACCTATTGTTAAGGCCTAACAATAACAAAACCTCAATCTGTATATTTTTCCCAAACTCGAGTTTTACTAACCAAGCAGATTATACCCTGATAAGTGAAAGAGGACGCCACAATCGTTTCAGTAAAGAGCCACTTGAACCGGGGACTATCCTTACGGTATGGGTTTTGAAGAACGAAATGACCCTCCCAAGTACTACACTGAAGAACCATACCCATTATCTATTTTAGCGTCTTTCGGGAAAACCGAACATTCTTTACTGTATGGTAAATAAGAAAACTTTTTCTGTAGTAATCTTAACCTTAACTGCCAGTTATGTTCACTGGACATGGGCCTCCCTCAAAAGGGGGGTGTTGCCTTACCGTACTCACCACGCTTGGCAGGCGGATTGGCGAGCGCAGTGTGAGATGTTACATTTACAGGGAACGCTGCTGCCCATTCCGTGGATGAATTATTTATCTCTTAGTCGATTTTTACGACACCCACGAGTTGAATTGGGGTGATGCCATTCTAAGCCGGCACCACACGGCAAATACCTCAGTGTGCTAGTCCCTAGCCGGACCACTATTTAGTACTCACTTACTATTATTGTAAACACATGCTACCTTATGTCTACCTTTATCTCATTAGCATAAAATAAGTCGCAAAGTTACGGTCGTTATCGCCACGTCTGACAAGTATTGCGGGCACCTTCAAATGATTCGTGTATCACTGTAGTGACAGGTTGTCAGCCTGTCGCCTAGAGTTGTATACGTGCTAATACACATGAAACCCTCGAGTCCCTTAGTTGGTTCTTACAACACCCGCGGGAAGAATTGGGGTGATGCTATTCTATGCCGGCATCACACGGCAAACTTCTAATTACGATGGAAATAAATTCAACATTTTTTTATAGCATCACCCCATTCCGTTCCCGTGGATGTCATAAGAGGCGACTAAGGGTCTCGAGGTATTGCAATTTTAGGCGAAATGCTGACAACCTGTCACTATAGTAATACACAACTTATCTGAAATGACCCTCAAATACAGGGTGTAAAAATAAATTGCTGCAAATATTTAATCAGCCCATGAAACTGGATAACTTTCCTTCAGAAACATATGTCGAAAAATGAGAAAATTTTTGGACCTCACATAAAAATTTACTTGGTCAATCGGTCATTTTGTATTGGAGATCCAGATTTTTTTTCATATATATTTAGTTAGTTTTTTATATGGACTTATTCATTCACCCCTTAAAATATTTGCATCTAATATTTTTACACCTTATATTTGTCAGACGTGGCGATAAGGCAATTATATGGTCGTTAGCGCTCTGCCTACCCCGCCAGAAATAAAGGTGTGATGTTTGGGGGTATGAAATTAAATTGTTCTGTTAATAATTTTTAAGCAGGAATATATTTTTAAGCAAACGCTTCCAGCAATTTAACAAAAGGACTATTCGCTTTAACAGGTAAAGTAGGAAAGAAACAGCAAATTTAAGTAACATTTGCAGAGTAGAAAACATTTTTAGTGTCGGTTCAGTGGTTCAAAGAGCTAGTTACCTGCCGGACATTTTTGCAGTTGCTTTGAAGAATTGTGCCCTGGGGTGAGAGACACGGGCGTGCTTTTGTGTTTGTGTCTCCATTTTCCGTTGTGTTCACTCTACACGAGTCTCGCGCTTTGCTTGACATTTTGCTAGCAACATATTTTTCTTTTTCTAGACTTACTAATCATATATTCGTTTGTGTAATCATATAAAATGTATATTCAATTAAGTTATCAGTAGGTAACATTTAAATTAATTGTATTAACGAGATTATAACCACGATTATGTTTGTTTTACCTCGACATTTCGAAGCGGTTACGCTCATGGTCACGAGTAGACTGTCAGTCTGTTAATTTAAGTGCTATGAACAACCGCGAAAATCTAAAAACATATATCATTAGGTATACTACCTAATAACCTACTTTAATCTAAGTATGAAAATTTTAAAAAAATACGGGGTGTAAAAGACAGCTCTCCAAAAACAGATAGAGTGCATGCAGTCCATTAAACTGAACAATTTTCCCCTAAAAACGTTGTGCCAGGAAACGATAATAATGTACGACCACCCGTACAAAATCACGATCAGATTAATGCTTTTACTATGGAAAAGAATGCACATTTGTGTTATCGTAATGTAGGATTAGGACGTAACCATTAAAACGAATAGCAATACCAATGAATACAGAAAGGATAAGATTTGTTTAAAGAACAGACTTATACATTCGCACTTCAATTAATAGTATTAACGGGATTATCACCACGACTATGTTTGTTTTTACCTACCTCAACATTTCGAAGCGGCTACACGCTCCATGGACAACAAGATGAAAACATAAGCAATATTAGCTTAGCAAGATGACATCACTCGCCAAAACCGCTTCGAAATATCGAGGTAAAAACAAACATGAATCGTGGTGATAATTTCGTTAATACTATTAATTCAAGTGTTGTGAACAACCGCGAAAATCTAAAAACTTATACATTTGCAGTTGCAGTTGTACAAGACAAAGAGGATATGAACCATGTTAGGCATCAAAGTGATCGATCGCGCTAAGAACGTTGTGTATCCGAGGAAGGGATAAAAGTTCAAGATGGAATGCGATTACTGAAGCTTAAAGAGGGTATCGGTCACGATACTTGGCAAGGTGTAATTACAGACGAGTTCTCTAGACAGGAAAAATAGAAGACCCAGCTAACCAGTTACAGGTAAATGATATAGATATAAGGATATGATAGAATATTACGTATAGTGGGCGCGAGGAAGTCGGCTTGAGTCGGTAGCATCCCACAGGAACACTTTTTCGGGATAAAAATTATCCTATGTGTTAATCTAAGATACCCTCGATCTGTATGTCAAATTTCATCGAAATCTGTTCAGTAGTTTTAGCGTGAAGTTTCACATTTATAAGTATAAGTAGGATATAGTATATATCGATGCCTAACTAAAGCTGGAACAGAAACGTATTACAACTTATAACTAAAACGATTAGCATGATAGGCGATGGCCTCGCCTTTGCCTGGGCTAATACCAAAGTTGAAGGGAACACCTATAATCATCACTATGACAGACACACACACGCACACACACACACGCACACACACACACACACACACACACACAAACCACGCCTAGTCCCTGGCGGGGTAGGCAGAGCGTTAACGATCGTAAAATTACGGTCTTTATCGCCACGTCTGACAATATTTGAGGGTCGTCGTAAGTCATGTACCACTATAGTGACAGGTTGTCAGCCTGTCGCCTAAAATTGCAATAGACATGAAATCTTTGAGTACCTTGGTCGGCTTCTACGACACCCACAGGAAAGAAATGGGGTGGTGCTATTCCAAGCCGGCATCACACGGCATTGAAGACATAAAATGGTTTAAATTTGTTTTTTTTTTAAGTAGGCGTCTTGTACGTAGGCGTAATACGAAATGAGGACAAACGTAAAATAAATACCAAAAGAATTGAAGCTTTGATTACTAAAATACCGGTTGTAACAATAAAGATGCTATCGAAACAATGTCACGGTTTAATTTTCGTGTTTCCAGGCAATGAAACCACGGAGCTTAACTATTTTCATGGCTGTAACATCGACATCAAATAAAACGGCTTTTACTGCACTTTCCGAGCTGGAGACGTCTTCGCATTTAATAAAATGATCTTCCAAGCAATAAAACCAATTAATGTTGTAACCGTCGCAACTGATATAAGAGCTGTAGCTGAATAAGAGGGTATTAAACTCAGCGTGGTAATAAACGACATTGTACAGTTTTATTGTACTCCAGTGCCTTGAAGGGCCCTGAAGATAATCCAGCTCTGTGACGTCGGGGTCCATAGCTAATGTGACGTAGGGTCCCTAGGGGAGAAGGATTACATAGATACCGCATAGGTATATACCTCCTTAGAGTAAAAAGTCTGTAAAGCAGACCAGAGTTAATAAATATCATAACGTGGGAGTTAGTTATGTGCAACAGCTTCATAATGAATGAAAACAAGCAATCAAAAAATTCTAATGTCGACATTTTTCCACTTTTCTTTCAAAATTACACTTTTTCAACACGCACATTAAGTTGGTATACCAGATGCTTTTATGTGTTTTGGTTTGAGTTGAGCTAACTTCATTTATTTATTCGCAGTATCTTAGCTTTCTTTCTGTTTTAGACTGAGCAAACCGCACATCACCGGAAAGACCATGTATTTATTTAACTTTTTGCACAGATGTATGTACCGTTGTCTTATGTACGTATTTACTTAAGTGTGAGTACCGGGTACCCCAGTCCATGGCACATCTATTGTCTTGCCCCGCGTGCCCAACTACCTGCACACGCGAGGACCTCTACAAAGCAACGGACAACGCTGTGCGTGTAGCTGAGTATTGGTCCAAATATATTTGAGCGCCAGAATCGATTCGCTAAGAAGAAGAAGTACCGGGTGTGGTGGCTTCATTTGTTCTTTCGCATTGCTCCATCTACTCATTTTTCTAAGTCATACAAACCGCACGAGGAAGAGGGGAGGGAAAGAATCCGTAGATATGTACAAACGGAACTGCAGGTTTATGGGGTTTCCATCATTTTATTGTCGTCTTTTGTACACAAGTGTTGCCGTTGAGGGGAATTTGTGTCGGCACGTAAAAGGGTTCTTACGTTTTCGTCGAAAGGGGGAAAAGTCGTGAACTTATGAGAAAAAGCTTCGATAGATACTTGGAGGATAAACTGATCGTTACGATACTCAAGAAGTCTCTCGTACACTAGTTGTTACTTATTACTGGAAAAAGAGTGAACATCAAAATGTCTTGTCCTTTCATCGTGTTTCCAATAACGAAGGCACTTTCTCTCGGAAAAGGGCATGAAGAAGTTTAGAAAATGACATGTAAGTAATTAGGTAACATGTTAGCAAATAAATGATGAATTGGCAAAATCTATTAACTAAGACACAGACGTATGCTTGTTGACGACAAATGATATTAAAGTTGAAAATATTTCGGCACCGTCTTCAAGTGAGAAGAGATACTTGAATACATCAGATCCTGACCTGATTATAAGATCGCACAGGGAGCACAAAATTTTCATATCAGGCTTTTTAACAGTCGGAGTAGTAAATAAAGATCCCGACAAATAAGACTTCCTGCTTTTTGAAAGTCGGTTAAAAAGCAGGAAAATAAAACGCGTTAACGCCACCTGAGCGTTCACGTTATTTAAAATTACCCTCTCAGGCAAGAGGTGCTCAGAAAATCCATTCTTCTTAGTAATGTCTCAAATTAAATTCTTGTTTAAAATAACACTTATTTTCTTGACATCCTGACTTTCCAGGTTGATGGTTTAGACATTCAGGTATTTCAGTATTGCTAAAGGGTTCTACGGAAAATAGGAAACTTTTTGGACTGTCATTGAGAGAAGAGTTGGACACAGTTTGACGCGACTTCAACAAAGTTTTCAAAATAGATAAGTCAGTGTCGAAAAACGACTGTTTCAACTTTGTGTGACCCAAGACAATATAATATAGGTAAGTATACTTACTTACCATTACCAAAATTTACAAAATACAACCAATTTTCAAAACATTAATGGATAGGGATATTGTGTTAATAGGGATTTTTATCAATGACTTCATAATTTAATACTTTGTCGGAACATAAGCCCAATGTTAACACTCGCAAACCATAACAGCCTATTACAGTATGTAACAGAAAACGAATTTATATTTTCTATCTTGAGCCAGATAATAATATATCCCATTGCAGGGCAAAGGCCACCCTTTGCTTCTTTCACTTCTTTCTATCCTGGGCCGCCTCCATCCAGTTTTGCGCGTGGGCATTTCACTCGTCTCTCCATCTTTACCTGAGACGACCTCGTGCCCATTTTGCATTAGGAGGGACCCAAGTAGAGTGGTTCTTCCCCATAGTGCGTCAGGCATTCTGGCGACATGTCCAGCCCAGTCCCACTTAAGATACACTGCCTTTATTTAGGTTGATGAACTAATGCAGTGTGATGAACTTGGGCTCCAAAAGACAGAAGAGATTTCTCCAAGCCAAAATGTAAGATGACAGCCTAAAAACAGGTGTAATACTAATCAAAACTGCACAATATGGGTCTGTTGATGAGAAAATGTTTGTTGGAATGGGTCTTAAAGGTCAGAAGAGTTCTGCAAATCAAAAGTACGATGCCTTCCTTGAGTTCGAGACAGCTCTTACCAATCAATCAACGCTAACAGAAGTTAGGCTGGCTAATGACTTATATATACGTACCTTCGAGAAAACTTGCGAATAGTTTGTTACTACTTGGTTTTATATGGGTGTAGTTTGGTGTATAAGCCTACGAGATACATTTCTGAAACGTCATGCGAAAATCTGCTACTGATTACGCTTGTATCAAGCGTTCTACTTTACTTATTGATTCCCAAATACCCTAATAAATTCACACATACTCTTGACTGTAAGTAACAGTTTATTTTTCTGCCCAGGTTAACGTAAATTTTGACTTTTTGGAACAAGTAGAACCTACCTAGACCAAGTCAGAGACGTTCTGAAAAAAGGTCTGGTCAGAACGTGCATGAAAAGACTGATAAATGTAGAAGAAGCGAAAGAAGTATGCCAGGATCGCAGCAAGTAGAAGGAAATAGTCTCTACCTACCCCAACGGAAAAGAGCCGTGATTTATGTATGTACGTAGAATCTCTTATAGGTAGAAGTCAAACACGCATGTCACCATAAGCCCCAGCCCTGTCTTGGATTCTTGAGGAAAACGTTACCATCGATTTGGAAAAAGAAACGAAGGCGCAGGCAGATCCAATATATATCACTTTTATAACCGACAGCGCAATTCCAAACGACTTTTTTTCCAATATTCTGTATCTCATATCTGTTCAGCTACGGAAGTCTTTAAACTAAACTTGCATCACTATTATAGGAAGTAGTAAGGTAGTATAACTACCTAACAAACAAATGGTCCCATGTCAAATTTCCTCGGTTAGGTAGCCGACACCGACAGAGAAACGGGATAAGGTAAGGAGAATGAATGGGAAGGTATTATAACTACTGTAAGTAAGTGAATTCCGGCTTAGAATAGCATCACCCCATCACTTTCTCGCGCGACTCAAGGGTTTCATGGGTATGTATTACATTTTCAGGCAATAGGCTGACAACCTGGCACTACAGTAATGTACAAAATTTATAAAAACAGCCTTCAAAAAAATTTCAGACGTAGCGATAACAACTGTATCGTTTTACGGCTGTTGAATGACGCTCTGCCTACTTCGTATGAGATAAAGGCGTGATGTGAGTAGGTATGTATGTAAGTTAACGAGTAGTTACTTAAGATAAATTAGTTTTTAGTGATAGTTTGGTTAACTATTTACATAAGCTTAGACATAGAAACTATTATTTTAGTGCAAGAAATAGTTCAGCCTCATAAATTGTTTTGTGTATGTAGTTTTCCTTATTAATAATTGTGTTACATTTATATTTCTAAGTTCTTAGCTGCTTTTCCTGTCACGTGGAATATCGATACTACGAATCAACTTGATTAACTCGGTGATTAAAAATACTAATTAGTTTCGCTGTTCGATCGGAATTCTTATAGGTAAGTAGGTACTTTAATACAAAGTTTTAAAAATTTGCTCTTGCCAAGACTAAGCCAGATAATGCTGATGAATCGATGATAGAGTAAGCTTAGCTCAAGCCAAAGCCCTGAATACATTTAGATTTTATTCTAATTTTCAGCATGACTTTTTTTAATGGTAACAAAAATCCGGCATTAATGGACATTTCAACGCTTTATCACGGTTAATGAGTTACAGCCTTGACAGACCGACAGATGTCGAAGTCTCAGTAAAGGGGTTCTCGTTTTTACCCTAGGGGACCCTAAAAAATAATTGTTGAACAAGCTTGTTAGACCTATAAAAAATACACTTGATATCAAATGCGATATAAAGAAAGGGAATAACACGCAACCCTGTCAGAGCACCCGTAAAGATATGTCGTTGTTTGTACAGTCGTCGTAATTGTAACCATTGAGTCGAAAGAAACCCCTTAACGAGCTCAGTGTACCTACTCTTACAAGTTTGATATACAGGTGTAGTCTTTGTAAATCTAGAACAAGGGAAATAGTGGGTTACAGCTATAGTTTTATTGTAAACATACGCGTAGGCATAGTAGGTATAGTATTGAATCAATGGAGAACTAATGAGTCAGTAGGTTAGTAGATTGCCGTGTGATGCCGGCTTAGAAAAGCATCACCCCATTTGTTTCCCGCGGGTATCGTCTTATGTCTTATTACAAATTTAGGTGATAGGCTGACAACCTGTCACTACAGTGATTCAGAAATCATCTGAAAGGGCCCTCAATATTTGTCAGATGTGGCGATGGCGGCCGCATTTTTGCGGCCGTTGACGCTCTGCCTACTCCGCAAGGAATAAAGGCGTGATATATGTATGTATGTAGATTAGTGGAGTAGACTCATGGCTATCCCTAAAGTTTAATATAATTTGTCTTTGGAGTTCTGTGTTAGTGATTTCGAAATACAGATAAAAATTACCGCCATAAAGATAAACCCGCACACAGAAATAGAAACTTATCATCGTAGATTCACTATGCCGTGTGATGCCGGCTTAGAATAGCATCACCCCACATCCTTCCCGCGGGTGTCGTAAGAGGCGACTAAGGGACTCGAGAGTATTGGTGTATTACAATTTTTAGGCGACAGGCTGACAACCTGTCACTATAGTGATACACATGTTTTCTGAAACAACCTTGGAAAACAATTCTCAAAAATGTCAGACGTGGCGATAGCAACCGTATTCTTACGGTCGTTAACGCTCTGCCTACCCCGCAAGGGATAAAGGCGTGATATATATGTATGTATGTAGATTCACTAAACAGTTTGGTTCCATCAAGAAAAATTCCCTCCAAGAGTTTAAAATGGACGCATTAGAGTAATAAACTTAAATTATTTTAAGCTATCGCGGTTGTTTGCACTTCATGACGCTAGCAGCAGTGTCGAAATATCCGGAAGTCAAACGACATCGGGCAATAAAATTAATTTATCAGTAAAAACCCGTTAAAATTATAACTATATTTACACTAAATCCGCTACTTGACTGACAGCTACCTATAACAATTACTTTTTAAAACGACATTTTGTACGGAAAGATAGAGTTATGACGTCGCAAGTCTCTATTTTGGATAGCGTCAAAACAATAAATTTTATATTAATTTTCATTTTATAAATTGTCAAAATTTTCAAAACCATTGAGTGGGGTTAGGAGTATTTTTAGACAATAGTTTTCACAATATAACTTTCATATTTTATTAACTAGCTTGTCAAATACCGAATAAAGTATTTTTTCGTTTGACGTACTCTACAATATTAATTTTAAGCGAAATAACGTTGCAAGTGCTCTCCGCTTTCCAGTTACTCCGTCGAATTCTTAGCAAAAGCTCCTTTTAACCGTTATTTTGCAAACCGGTTATAAACATAATTGTAAAGTGAGATGTTACACTTTACAGCCTTTGACTTTTATGCTACATTAAAAATGCATTTTTATTACATCTTACATTGTTTGTAAATAAAAGATTACCAAGTCTACGACCGTAATACAAAATATCCTAACCTATTTGACGACCATATCAGGAAACTATTGAGCTGTTTTCTTCATAAGACAAAGTTATAAACAAATAATTACAACTGAGTAAATATGATATTTTATACGTAACATAAGACGATATTTGATCCTCCATGGACTGCGGTCATTATAATGTCAGCGTCAATAAAAATAACTATTCTATCATCGATTTGTACTTAGTCATGAAGTAGACTGAAATAGTTACATTCAGCCTTTCCTTACAATTGAAAAAAGAAAGAAAAATGTTTATTTCTACCTTTCTTGCTCTACAATCGAATCCGAAACTCATTTTCTGTTTCAAATGCGTCCCTCGAAAATCTTCTCCGAATTTGTCACAAAATTGCACCTGGCTGTGAAATGTAATGCCTCAAAAGAAGATTGTGTCGGTTCGGTCCCCTGCGATACGTAAAACAATGCTATTACCTCCACATAAAATAAACAATCTAAAATTGGGCGAATGCGTCCAAGACAGAGTGAAAATTATAACAAAGCAAAATATTGGAACTGACATTGAACCATGTTGTTCGTATGGAACCTTCGGTTTTTCTTATTATCAAACACTGGTGATTATGAACCTCCTGGAAAGTATAATGACAGAAAACAGAAAACCTAACAGAAAAGGAAATTTCAATATCAGCTTAGGTATTGCTAGGTACCTACTACTACCTTCGTTTATTGTTGAGCTATCTCAACAACAGTTAACATTTAGACCTAGGTACTTACATTAAACATTTCCACCTCGAATTGGGAACATTTTTATAAACATTGCGAAATCAATATCGAAGCCGTCCAAGACGAGGAAAAAAAATACGCGCATTGATAGGATTTTTTGTAATGTGAACGGAAATTCCAACCTGTATGGAGCTATTCGTTCAAATACTAAAGTGTTTGTTTTTTGCAAAATACCACGTCCAGCCAAACCACGCTCGTTCAGATTATTTTGTTATTTTTATAATGGTATGGTATCCAAGTGTCGAGTTAATTTTCTTAGAAGGACTTTTGAATAGCTTGTTTTTTGGTCCCTCTCCCAGGTATTTTGATGATATTGGCAGACGTAGGCATAACATAGTACATACCTACCTGTCATAGGAAAGTACTATAGAAAGATACTTTTTTCTTTTTCCAATCTCGTTTTGAATTTGGAACGCATCCAAAACGTTTTCGTCCGTCTATGCTATGAATGACAAATTCGGACGTAATCTGTGATTTTTAGCTATTAAATAGTATCTAATACATTCCCATTTTAAATTATTTTAATATAATTATAGAATGACTTAATAAATTATTACTCAGGGGAGATTTTGTGTAAATAAATAGGTATTTACCTAACAAATAATGGTAGGTAATCGCGTAGGTAATAAAGAAACAAATAAAAAACGCACACATTCATACTGAGAACCTCCTCAGTAAAGAACAAATGCCTAGTAACAAATAAAAATAAAATACATATTCACAATCAATCTGTCAAAAATAAAATGTTATCAGTGTTTAGCAACAAATCACAATACCTAATTTTGTTTACGTCTACCTTATCATTAGGTATTTTAAATATATATCTAGTCCAATGTCAATTGGATATCAGTTGAATGCAATAGGTACTACTCGACAAAATATAGTAGAATAAGAATAAGAAAATATCGGAATACTATAAATTTTCGCCCGCAGACATCTATACTATTTCTTTCTCAAAAATATTTTTTCAGCTATCTATATCATACAAATACAACTTTAAAATGTGTTTTATATCTTTCTTTTATACGAGTACAAGTCATGTTCATGTCATGTGTACATAGTTTAACTCATCCTATATCGCAGTGCTTGGAGTTTGAAGCTTTACCACGCGTGCAACACCTCCGCAAAATATCACAACAAATAACCACAAAATAAAATCTGGAAACAACACGAAACCCACAGGAAGAATACACTTCGAAAAAACATATTTTTAGAACACAAAAATAAAAATAAAATGTAAAACTCACTTTGTCAACACGTGCTTCGTAAACGCGTGACACTGACCAGTGTTCGAATTTCGAATCCGAGCGCGGCGGCCGGCGACCAAAGACCGAATGAATGAACCCTTCCTGCCAGTATTTATCAAACTGAAGTGCGAAGCCCTTTCGTCGAACGATGAGGATAATAACACGCCTAATCGTACAAATATAGACCCTAAATAAAGCAGAATAAAGTTTAGTTTAGCACTACAAAAATAAGATTTTTAACAATGAGTTAGTACCTGATAAAAGAATGCTGTTTCAGTCCTTTCTATGGAACTATTGGGAATAAGACAGGGAAGGTGTCAGAGGATGCGCGCATGTGCACTTTTCCCCCTCAAATTCCAGTTTCGGTTATAACAAGTTTTTATGCGTGGTGGATGTTTTGTTTATTATTCGATGCCTCTCAGGATGGGTATTCGATTGTATTTACTACAAAAGACATTGCTTTTATTCCAGAAAATATCAAATAATGGAAAATAGTCAAACTAAAAGCAGCACACAAAACGCGGACTAAAAAGAGATAAGTTGGAAAGATACCTTTTTACAAAGAAATAATAGAGTTCGTCAAAGAAATTCCTTGTGCTGATAACTTCAAACAAATCAAAAGAAACATGCAACTTACCAACACAGAAAGGCACAGAATCGTTCCACCTATTGTCGTCGTAGCACCAAATAACGCGCGCCCTCTGTCGCGTGTCAACGAAAACGAAGTTCACGTTGCACATGTAGTGCGCTACGTCCTCGTTGCGGTACACAAGGTAGCCGTCAGATGGCGCCGGCAACGTCACGCAGCCTATACCTGTGGAAGTACGGGACTGTTTAAACAGATGGCGCTAAGAATAGTTTCACCGAACAGAGTAAAGATGTCGTCTTGCACGGGAATTACCCCACGCATCGTCCCCATAATTTGTTCGGAGAGTACATCTTTGATAGAAATTACTGAGATGCAAAATTGCACATTACATGAGCATCAAAAATAAAAATAAATGGTCAAGATACTCACTTTTATAATGCAACAAAACTCCTCTCTTAGGAAAGGCGCCCTTGGATTTTGATTCTACCGCGATTTCCACCGTGTCAGTCGCGGACTCGAGTCTTAGAGGCAGCTCCACTTGATCGCATGAAGACAGCAGCGCAGCACCGTTAGAATCTTCCAAAGTTACGTGGTCTGTACAATGGTTCTCGAAGGGACCTATACCTGTGAAAAAAAGTTGCTCTTTTATATGCATCCAGTATTAGGCAAGTGTTAGGCATAATGGACAAAAACTATAAGGATAGCAAAACAACAGTTAAATGGCCTAGTGTCAAGATTTTAAGTTGATACTGGTTTAAATTTCTTAATCTGCCCGCCCTCTTTCTAAAAATCGTCTTCGTTTCGTTTATCTTCATGAACCTTCGTCAGATTCACTTTGATGTAGGTCCGACAAGGTAGGTAGTGAACAGCAGAGAAATCGTCTAGGTACGTTAAGTTCTTTAATCTATACTTCTTCGTTTGATGGGTGTCTCAGTTTTTTTATATTTTGAAAAAATCGACACTCAACATAATAGCAAAACAACAATAATGTGTGGGGACTATCAAACTTACGCAAATGGCGAAACACAACCTGAGGTAAAAGTATGCCCTTCACTGGTAGCAATATAACCAGCCAGAAACAATAACAGAAAAGGAATCATCAAAGAAAAGAAGACAAAAGAACAAATACCACTCACTCCTCAAACTAACATCCAGCAGCGTGACCCTTATCCTCTGCTCCGGATGTGCCCTGAGCCTCCACCGGCACTGATCCACGCCGATGTAGTAGTGCGGATATCCGGGGGTGCGGATGTAGCCTTCGCTGTCCGGACCTGACTCCGATATCCGCACTTCACGATTGCAGTAGTGCAGCGAGACGGAATCTGGAACATGCAGAAAAATGTTAGGTACATTTAGATGAAATCAAACGTTTGAATTTGGATTGAATTAAACCAGGTGTATCAGTAGGAATACTGAGAAGGGTAGGTAGGGTACGTTGTAGTGTAGGTACTAGGGCATGCACCCGGTTCCTACTCGGTTCTCAGAGAACCGGGTATACCCGCTTCTGGCAAGATATTTCAGACCCGGTTCTGAAATCAGTAGTAGGTACTACTTTGAAACATGTTATGATCAGACTATGAAACTGAACAGATTTCGTTATGGAGCCTATGTCGGCCAATGCAATATCATAACCCCCATAGAAAGTTGTTCAGTCACTCCGTGTGTTATTTAGGCTGGTTTGTCCAGCTCCAAAAAGTAAGTATCTTTCCTTTTCGGTGCGTTAACCTTAGGGGATTTCGAGAATGGTTTCAAAAATTCCGGGCACTACTTCACTTATTCGGGAATGTTTCTAAACTGATTTGGCCTTAACAATATTTCCAAAGACACCAAATCTTTCGACTACAAAGTAGTGAAATATTTTAGTGAGCCTTTTCCACTGTAACAAAAGTTCGTATTAATACATTTTTCCAGAAATGCAGTTCGTACAGGAAACCATCTTCCATCTGTTACACCATCACACAACAACTCAGAATTTCATTTATATAAGTTGTGAATGATGAATGAGCTTAGTAAGTATTTCATATTCTGAAAATGTTGGCTGCGTAATCCTCCAAAGCCAGTCGTTCTGGCTAAAATATGTGCAATACTTGTCGGGGCTTGCGGGATGTTACATCGCGCTCATTTGCAATTTTAATCAATTTGCAAACATGGATGTCTGCGTGGAGAACATCATTTATATTCTGCCAGTGATCTGAAAAAGATAGCCCATATTCATCACCCCGTTTCAGCAGAAAGTTAAAGTTTTATATTTATGTGGCAATTTCTGACAACATGATGATTATGTTGTGAAAACAGCCATGAATTTTCCTGAGAAAAAGAGATGTAGAGGGCGCCCTTCATACACGTGTTACACCAGTTTGACCTGTCTCATGAAAAAGGAAGATCTACCTGACCCGACAACCCTTGACAGAACGTTATGGCGCAGAAAAATTAGGAGACACCGCCTAAAGTGGGAAAGAGCAAGAAAGAAGAAGAATTTCTGACAACATGGAATCTGACATCGAGTCGACAAATAAGAGCTCAAGCAGCGGCAGTTTATCAAACTGAACGAGGACTATACGTGTATAATAAAGGCCTTACTTACTTAATTATGAAGATATTATTTAAAAACGCGTGAAACGTGCGTCTTATTGCTTGTGGCGAAAAGCCCTAAACTTGAGCGTGCCTAGTTATAGAGTTGAACTTACTGGTATCCAAAATCATGAAGAAGCGAATACACGTTATTTTCGTTTCCACTCCGACCAAATATTATCGTGTCAAGGAAGAAAGTTTCCATAACTATCAGTCACTTCACCACTCACATCTATTTCGGGTTTACGATTCACAAATGGGTTCCATGTCAGAAGACGCCGAAGAAATGGGTATTGTTACTAGCATTCAGTATTTTATTGCTGTTTGACTTTCTGAACTGTGACGATATTTTGCTCTGGGAAAATATTATGACGATGTTATGATGTCATGTTTACTATCACATGAAAGAAAACGATAATTTTATTATTATTTACACAATAATAGTGCATCGAACATTTATCTTTAGATGAGTTAATAGAATATACCCACTGGCTTAAAATTTAAGCCCTACATAAAAATAAAAGGTTTTTTTATTTATAAAAAAGCCACACGCTTTCTAAAGTAATTTTACATTTTAGAACTGTTACGTTTGTCCTATGGTATGGTATTTATTGGTATATGGTGTACCATAGTATTTCCCAGTTAAAACGGAAATTAAACATGGTTGACAATGATAGACAGCAAAAAAAAAATATTTCGATCAATATTTTTCTTTCACTTGTTTCACAATCACGTACAAGCC
Organism: Keiferia lycopersicella; assembly: GCA_029255805.1. Lineage (NCBI taxonomy): Eukaryota > Metazoa > Arthropoda > Insecta > Lepidoptera > Gelechiidae > Keiferia > Keiferia lycopersicella. The sequence goes on from JARACZ010000017.1 coordinate 3,995,437, forward strand.
GTTATCGCCATATGTTAGTGGACAAAATATCACCTCCTGCCTCTTTATAGAGATATTAAACCCAATTATATTACTTACTACTCTTTCCGTTAATAGCTGGTTTATTAGAAGTTGTAACAGCATGACATTATTATTATCTTGTGTTGTGACAACTTGTGACAATGTTTATCGTGGTTTTATTAGGAGTTTGATGGAAAGCTTTTGGGTCAGTTGCCGAATAGAAAAAATCTTTTTTAGCCGACTTCTTTCGGTCTTTGGTTCTCAGTTGTTGACCTGTATGTGTAATGTATACTTGAGCGCGTTTATTTCAGACTTAGGAAAGGAGTTTTACTGACATTAATAATGGAGGTTTGTTCATGCTTTTACATGTTAATTGAAGGCGGTTCCCTGTTTTTTAAAAAAAAAACAATGCTAACGAAAATATCAACAACTGTCTTACACGGTAACAATACATATTTCGTCGATTGTTGATAATGACAGGTTTCGTTGATTGCAGTGTAGTGCCAGCTAAAATGAACATCACCTTAACTCTACCCGTGGCTGTCTTAAAGCGACTAATAGTCCCTATGAATGCAACTTCTTGCACTGCGCTCGCCAATCCACCCGACATCCCAAATACCTATTTTTCCATACATTATCGATCTAAAGGCCATGAAGCAACTTACAATGGCGCCAGTCACAGTTTTCCCCAAGTTTTCCCGCCTAGCGACAACCTTGAACCTTCGTCATGCCACCCTCTGCCCTCATAAAGATTATACAATAGCTAGGTACCTTGTTCAAGGTTCTGGACCGAATAAATACAATCTTAAATCTTTATACTAAAAGTAGTTCTCATGAAAATCACATACTCAAACATAACTTAATGCTCTAAAATACAAAAGTTGGTATTTCATAATCATCAACAGCCGACATCAGCCCCCCAAGGGCATTTATGCGTGGCATGATGATGATGAAGCCCTCTTTCCTCACCAGGGTCATAGGGCTCGAAGAAGAGATTTCCACTACTGCCGATCTTATGCCGTGGCTTCGAGGTCTTTCCAGCCGAGACCAGTTGATGCCGTGCCGCTTCTTCTTCAAATGATCCCCTCCAGGTGGTATAAGGACGACCTGCCCTCCTCTTCTCACCAGCTTGCCACGTTAGCCCTTGTTTGCGTTGGAACTCAAAACTGCCAAACCCAGCCTTAGCTTGACCGGATACATATCTTCAAAGACCAGGTCCCATACATAAATAGCAATCTTGTATCAGCCGGCGACCCATCTCGTGACCGCAGCGCATTATGTATCGACGAATCGAACAGGCCATTACAGGTAACCCCTGATGAACGACCTGTGTGTTGCCGGCTTACATTTTCCGATCACAACCCGCGAACATATATCCGAAAAGCTGGCCACATTTTACTTTCCGATATGAGCATTTCTCATGACTATTTTCAGTGTAGAAAAATCTGGAAATAACTTTGAGAATTCAAAAAATTCACATGACATGCTTGATTTATTTAAATTAAGGACTCAAACCAAGGCGATGGCCACTCCTTGCCATTTTCGAAAGCTCATCTTCAATTGTTAGCAAATTTGAGCACTAAAATCCTAGAAAATGTTCCAAAATTGGCAATGAACTTACACGATTCACAATGGGACCTTTGCCAACCACAGTTGAATTAATTCAATTTCAACACCGAACTGTGTATTTGGCAGATTTTTAAAGTGGGTTTTGTGTTTAAGCTGTCTACTGAAAACTGGCAAATTCACATTTCAGCAAGGAGATTATTTTAGGCAGTAAATATGATTTCAGACCATTACAAAGAAATCTCACGAAAGAAGAAGATTGCATGAACGACCTAGAACGAGTCTCTGCCATTGTCACCGGCTACGAAACTACAACCTTCCAAGTAGCAGCTGCGTTGTCTCTGAAAGTGTGATCTCCAATAAAAGTACCTGGCAAGCGTGGTATATGTGCAAGTATATGTGGTAGATTAGAGGTAAAAAGGTGAAGTAAACATCTATCATTCCGTAGACCAGAAGAAGCTTATACCACAAGGCAACTTCCAAAAATCTATCCGCTTAGCTGGAATAGCTCTCATAATGTTGCAATTCGGGTACACTACGTGACTGTAATGTCAAATTGGGGTTTCGTATAAATTCTGTTTAAACTGGAGCAATGGCAATGGGTGTTTACCGATAGGATTAATTCTATCGATTCGACACCGTTGGCTGCTACGGAATAGATACCCGTTGAATAATATTGCTGCGATGAGAACGCAAACAAGATATAATGAGAGTAGACTTTATCCTAAAAATAAATTATTCTTAGGGCCAGTGTTTCTAAATGTTGATGATTACAATACCTACCGACAACACGCACATAACTCTTGACATCATAATACACTAGGACTCGGGAATTTGAGTAGAGTCTATCGAGCAACTATCATCGACACACACCACACAAACACATCAAGCGCAATCGAAGCTCTGATCGTCATAAAAAAAAATATTTCTTAGTCTTTACAATGCTAGTAATTTCTATAGAATGTACTATTGTTTTGAAATAAATTGAATTGAATTGAATTGAGTCCCAAGAACTTTAAAATGCAAACAAAACAGACTCTACATTTTGCAAATATGAAATCCGCAAATCCTACCCCTCAATACCCGATACTAACCTCATTTACTACATTTTCTAAAACAGATTTCAAGGTCTGATATCTGAAATGAGAATCTTTCCAATACGATCAGATAATCCCGACTGGTCTGCCAAATCTGGAATTTATTGGTAGAGGGATATTTCGTATGACTATCGGATTCACATTTAAGCCGATTATCGGCACAGATATTAACATTAACCGCAAATAATGTTACTTTTGTTCGGAAAGTATTAGGGGAAAATTTAGTATAGGTACTTTAGTAGCACGCGCCTACCAAATATTTTAGACACTTCATGAACCTTCCACACAAAATTAGACTTGGTTAGACGCGCATTGAAGTCTTGTGTAACCTTCTTTTGCATAAAGATGTTTTTTTTAAAAGGGTTCAACTCGCGTCTAACTTTTTTCTAGCAAGCCCCTAAATAGCTTTCCTCGCTTTTAATCCTTAACTTAGTGAAAAATGTATTGTTTTCGCCAAAAAGGTAGTTGTCCTACCACTCTTTTCGTGTGGGACACCGAGTCGTCTAACTACCGTATGAAACCCTGGTGTCACAATTTCTGGTACCTATTTTATTCACCTACCTATCTCACTTTTATTCAAAGGTAGAGTTGGCTACGTTGAAACAGCATGCACTCAGCACCGCTTACCAAAAAGCAATTAACGTAAAAGCAACGCAACATCATACCGGAAAACAGACAAATAAAAAGTGCTTTCATAAAATTTTATATCTACGTTCGTACTAGAAAACATGAAACATGCTTCGGGTTTGAAGTTTTTTAAATGTGCAGTTGGTAATTTGGCAACATAAAGCCGCATTGGATCCTGATTTGCATAGAGCATACCGGAAATTTAGGACCGTGTGATGCCAGCATAGAACAGCATCACCCCATGTCTTTCCCGTGGATGTCGTAGAAGCCGACTAAGGGACTCGAGGGTTTCATGTGTATTGCAATTTTAGGCGACAGGCTGACCACCTGGTACTATAGTGATATCTGAAAAGACCCTCAAGCATTGGTCAGACGTGATTTGTGTGTGTGTGTGTGTTCTTCATCAGGTGGTCAGTCCACATAATATCCCACTCTAATCAGACCGGTAAGTAAGTTAGCTTTCTTTGTTTAGTTAGTTGGGTTGGCGCACGCCTGTTAAGGCACTAGGTACTACTATTACTACAGGGGCAACAGTCCACTGCTGGACATGGGCCTTTCCGAATTAGAGAGTAACTCGCCACCCACACATGTTAGGCGGATTGGCGAGCGCAGTGCAAGGTGATGTAGAAAAAGTGCGTGCTGATGCCTATTCCCTGAACCTGGATCCTATTCTTAGTCGCCTTTTACGACACCCACGGGTAGAAATGGGATGACCGTTAACAAGACAAGTAATAATATTAATTTTGAATCAATGGCTGATCTTCTGTAGAAATTTCGCAAAAACGCATAAAAGTTAATCGATATAATAGAATTAGGGCACGTGCACACGGCACGAATCATGATTGGCAGGACAATGCGTCGCTGTATAGCTCATAAACGCACCCTTATTATTTTTTACGGCATTTTCTAGGATTTTATCCCATTTTGTGACCTTTTGTGTTATGACAGGAATATTACGTAAGTTGGGGTAAAATGCAGAAACGGAGTAGTAGTAGGCAAAAAACTTATGTAATCTTGTTTGTGTAACATACTACCTAGTATTATTGGTCCATGATACTACTCATCAAAAAACTAGAGGCATCTTGCAAGTTTATGTTTCGTACACATCACATTATTTAAAAAGTATGTTTATTTTGGAATACATACATACATATATCACGCCTTTATCCCTTGCGGGGTAGGCAGAGCGTTAACGGCCGTTAAGAATACGGCCGCTATCGCCACGTCTGACATATTATTTGAGGATTGTTTTCCAAGGTGGTTTCAGAAAACATGTGTATCACTATAGTGACAGGTTGTCAGCCTGTCGCCTAAAAATTGAAATACACTCACACTCTCGAGTCCCTTAGTCGCCTCTTACGACACCCGCGGGAAGGATGTGGGGTGATGCTATTCTAAGCCGGCATCACACATTTTGGAATAAGTGTCTGATACCATGTGATAGTAAGTAAAATTAGGTTTGTAAGGCACAGGCGGGTGCGGTGTGTGCGGGGCGCAGGTGTCGCAATAGAAAGCCACAAGGTTGATAACAGACCGCGTTTATTTGTTCACGCTGTATACAGTATCGTGACTACGAACTGAGCAATACTGCAGTGTTGGGAAGGTCCGAGGAACCGTACACTACCCAACACTACACTAACGCCCTCTTAGGGGAAGGACGAAAGAGCCGAGGAACCGTCTACAATCGTGCTTCGCTACCTATCGATGATTACAAAGTCAAAGTCTATGAAGTTACTTATAATATGGCAGTGAACACAACGATAGCGCGTTTTAAAATACTAGTAGCGCCATCTCTTGATCAACAGCGGAACCACAGTTGTTTGCTAGGCTTGCAGGTTGTGTAGAGGTGTGGGCGAGTATGGGGTGTTACAGGTTTATAAATCATAATGGAAATATGGCAAATTCGAAATATTTTTTGTAAGTTTCGTGTTTTATCAAATCATAAAAACGAAAGTGTCTTGATTTCTCTGATGAAAAGTGTATTATAAGTTGTTATAAGTTTCCTTACAACCCAAATGATGCGTGAATTGCGTGATGCTACCATACTACACGTAATATAGCACCGTCACTTGCAAAATGACCCATTTTTTCATCCAATATTCACCATTCAATAAATTCTAAAATAATGTTTGTAAGTTCATCTTTTGTATAAAAAAAACATTAGAATCTCTTCAGCCGGGCCTCGAATGCAGAAATCCTATTCACAGGATTCATATAAACAGACAGACATAGCGCAAAATTTCCAACTGAATATTTTGGCAAAATCCTGGATTAGTGGCGTACAAAGCACAGTAATAACACAATATGAACACCCCTACATGCATGTGGGGGTGAAAATTGTAATAAAGCCAAAACCGCCATTTGCGGCGCACGAGCCGTGAAATTAGTAATGGTTGTGGTTGACTTTACATCCATCAGCAATATTGTTTCACAAAAATATTCAAACATGTACAGGGTGTAAAAAAATTTGACTGCAAATATTTTAGGGGGTGATTCAGCCCATGAAACTGAACAACTTTCCCCAAGGAACATAGGTCGAAATATGAGAAAATTTTTTGGACCTCCCATACAAATTGACTTGGTTGATCAGTTACTTAAATGGGATGTCGAAATTTTTCTTTCATATTTCAATCTATGTTCCTTGGGGAAAGTTGTTTAGTTTCATGGGCCGATTCACCCCTTAAAATATTGTCAGCTATTTTTTTCACCCTGTATATCACATCAGTCTATAGCATTCCACCGCTGCACATAGGCGTCCCCCAGGGTACGCCACAATGAAAGATCACCTGCTTTCGCCATCCAGTCGCTACTTTCTTTAAGTCATCGGTCCTACTGGCTGGAGGGCGTCCAACCGGTACGCTTGAAGAGACTACGTCTTTGATTACCTATATTTTTTTGTGGTCATTTACTCACCGCCTACCCTGCAAGAGTTTAGAAAGGCGTGATGTGTGTAGATATGTATAACCCACGTCCAATATCTGGTCCAATCCAACACACTTTGCAGAAAGATCATAGCATCTAATTTTGTCGGAGTAGATAAGCACTCCAGACGTTTCTTTGGACATACCCGAGCCTTTTCCTAGGCTGGGTTCAAGTCAATAATCGTTTACTCATTTCACAACTTTTGAAAACAAGTGGTTGAATACCTCCGAATTGAGGAAAAGAGGCAGAAAAGGAAGAACAAACAAAGTTATCTAAACTAGGTTCCGACGTAGGTAAAAGGACACATCAAATCAGAAACACAAAGTCACATAAATCTTTACATTAATATGATAATGTTTTAGTACCATAACGCTGACCAATATACCAGCCCGCCTGTCCATCTTAACTAAATGCTGGTGGCAAATACGCAATACATTTTTTCATTGGAAGGAGTAGGTCCCACATGATATATGGATTTATTATACGTGGTATTGGGAGGCAATAAATTCGCTAGACTTCCTCTCAAAATAGCTAATTCTTCGACAGAGGTATATTTTCCAAAGGTGAGGTGCAGTTTTAAATAATATAATCTACAGCAATTTTAAACCCAATCTAACACGTAATCAAATGTTCCCTATCACCGCAAGGCCAATTACATTCCCTTGAATTTAAAGGTTTCGACATTTTGGGGTAAAATGTGTGAATGTCTCTGCCAATAGCCATAACCAGTCCTGTTCGACCCATCCTGATAGCCACAACTAGTGTTTACAGGAGAGTTTAGATAGTTCAACTTAAATTGGCCATATTTACAATAGGATCGCGCACGTGGGAATTCCATAGGGAATATGGTACTGTTCACTTTTATGATCATAGTAATAGCAGTGTCGACAACTGCCTACTACTTACTTAAATGGTGAATTGAAATTTGGACCCCCTATGTAAAGAAAATTCCTTACATCCTGGGTAAGTTTGTGTTTAATGCATTAAGATAAATCGTTGGCCGCATCTGATTGAACAAGCCCAAAATGTGTTTGAAATGTGTTCTTACTGTATAATTGGGTAAATCGTGTGTTGTATTGTCAGAGTGGGCCATTTATCTTGTATGTCAATAATAGTTATAGAGCCGAAGAGCTAGAGTCAGTAGTTTGTTAGTTTTAAAAGTATTGATTGTCGAAATGCCTACTGTGATAGGATAGCAAAAATGCTAAGAGATCTTACAAACACGACGGTAACGGATGGGGCGTAAAATAGTACCTAATTCTCGTATTTATTCTGTGGCGTAGGCCAGGATTATTTCAGTCCACTCTATCTGAAGCTAGTATGATGATACCGTAGGATGATATCGGAGATGACATAGGAGAAATCACTAAACTGTGTAGCGAAAGCTAACTATTTAGTATTGTATGAAAAATAAATAGTTGAGTATAGACATGAGAAAATCGGAAATAAATCAAACGTTCGATTGGCAGCCTTTGAAATAACCTTTTAGTTTGGGCACGCGCCCGAAGCCCGGACGTGCTCACTAACCAAGACCGAGGGTTACAATTCGCTATGAAACTGACATTTTGGTCGTGAGAAGAGAAGTTTGGTAGAGAGAGAAAGAGAAAAACAAGTAGTAGGTATACTACTATGGTACTACAGTACAGGGTGTAAAAAAAATTGTTTGTGTTTGTGGAATGTTTTATGGGGCGAATCAGCCCATGCAACTGTACAAATTTCAACTTTAGACCTCCCATACTAAGTTACTGACCGACCAAGTCAATTTGTATGGGTCCAAAAAACTTTTTCATAAAAAGTTGTTCAGTCTCATGAGCTGATACACCCCTTAAAATATTTGCAGCTAATATTTTTACGCCTTATATAAACTACACTTATTGCCTACCAACTTTGAGAGTAAGTGCGTTTTCAATGATCAGATTTAAATGGACTCTACCTATAGTAACACTCTTTAAGATGGTTCCGTGTTTCGGATGACACGTTAAGCCGTAGGTCCCGGTTGCTGTCTTAGACGGCGGTCGTTACACAATCATGTCAGAAGCCTGCTACTAGTAGAAAGCGGCTGAAAAATTGGGACACTACGTAGAGTTCATCGGGTCGTTGGACGACTTGGTGACCCACACGAAAAGAGAGAGCACTCTTTATGTTATTTGACTATTGTACATATAATTACAGTACCGTACCTAATCCCCAAAAGTGTTCTCAGTTTCACTTAAGCTACAGAAATGTTAAATGTCTCTTTGTATGTTGCTGTATCCTAAATCTTAATATAGTGTCATTCCATAAGTTTATACCATCGTCTATAGGTATGTGAAATGATAATGCAATAAAGACTTGAACTTGTACTTCTTCTTCTCGTGTCAATGTACGTTTCCCAACGCTATAATTGTAAACAAAAAATATTAAATTAGTGACTGCCAGTACTTGGCTACAACTACTGCTGCTGGGCTGGCCGATTTGAGGTCCTAAGTACTTAATTTATCGATAAAATTGATATCCTTATTAATCTGAAAAAAGAAACACAGACAATAAAAAAGCAATAAATAAATTAGCCTTTCAAGTATGTATCGGATCTTTCTACCTAGGGAAATCTATGAAAAATTGCAATTTATTCGATTCGGTATAGAGAATATTGCTGTTGTGATTTATGCGTTTATCCTTTCGATGCTAGAGGTATTACAATCGCTCATTTTTACAATAACAACAATGTTTACTGTATTAAGCAGCATTCGCTAAATAACTGGCCATTAATAAAATACAAAAGTCCTAAGATAAAAACTATTGTCCAAAAATACTACTGATTCCATATATAGTTTTTCGAAATATTCAAAGTTCGAATTCATAAATAGAATATAAAGCAAAAGTAATAGTTTTGCGACATCCAAAATAGCTAGATATGACGTCATTAAAATAGTTAACTTTTTCATACAAAATATCGTTTTAAAAAGTAGCTCATTTGACCTGCCAGTCATCATGCCATTGTCTAAGGCTGGTTTCAGAGCGACGCGTCTCGGCAGCGCTGCCCAGCCGCGCGCGCCTCGCATTACACTAGATTGTATGTAGCGTTTCATAGTGTCGCGTCTTGGGTCGCGTCTCGGCCGCGCCGCGGTCGGATCTCCTTCGATTGCCAGTAGCGTAGATTTGCAATCTTTTAAGACGTCGTTGTTGCACTCTTTTCCATATAACGTATATAGCTAATATAGTGATTACGTTTGCTGGCATAATGATTCTCTGCACTCGACCGTACACCACAACGAAGCGCGCGCGTCTGAATGTCGTTTCACAGCGAACACGCTGGGCAGCGCTGCCGAGACGCGTCGCTCTGAAACCAGCCTAATGCCTGCCCCTCCTCGACAGACGGGCTTAAAAATAAAATTTTATTAATTTGAAAATATTTCACAAGAAGCAATTTGGCACGACTTCGCAATAAGCCGAAGAGCAAAATCTTGTCCTGTTTCATTCAGATTTACCGAAGGCCTATTTCCTATTTTGTTAAGATACACTGTAGGCTATATCTTATTTCGGTAGAGCATTTATTTGGATGACACAAGCCGATATTGCGCTATCCAAAGAGCCGAACAAAGAAGAAGCTATTATCTTGATCAATGGTCATTGGTCAATATAATATTACCAGTTGCTAGACCGAGCTCGCGCTGGTTTTGTTTTTTACGCGTCAATGGATGCCGTTGTTAGTTAATGAACAGTTAAAAAAAAGGGTAAAAACAAAATATGAAAAATGAAATTTACCTAGATCGATTTATCGCCCCAATGTCTATAATTTCATAAAAATCGTTGGATTCGTTTCAGAAATCGAGATAATATTTATATGTATCCATTTCATTCTATATTTTTTCGTCTCTCTGCTCATTTAAAGATCTCATGCTCATTCATTCATATTCATCATCACCATCATGGCCTGTTCAAGGTCCATTCTTGGACATACCTAGGCCTCTACTCTTCTCTTCCACTCCCGGCGATCTTGTGCCCGTCATATAATTTGAGCTATTCGTCTTGACTTTTTTAGTCAAATCGGCGCAAATTATATTTCCTAAACTATAAGATCGTACAGATCTAGGCTGATTTTCTGTTATACTCGTAAAGTAATCAAATCAACAACATATGCCAGTGATGAGCGTGACGCCACTACGAACATGTGTCAACCTATGGTGTCAACTCTATATTGATGACATGAATCAATTTTATGTGCCCTGTGTGCCCTACATAGTGGCCCTACATGCAGACAACAGACGCGTGACCAATTTGACGCGATGTGGGCGCGACAACGCGAATATAAGGTGTAAAAATATTAGCTGCAAATATTTTAAAGGGTGAACCAGCCCATGAAACTGAACAACTTTCCCCAAGAAACATATATTGTCAAAATATCAAACACAATTTGGAACTCCCATACAAATTGACTTGGTCGGTTGGTAATTTTGTATAGGAGGTCCAAAATATCTGTATGGGAGGGCGATAATTTTCCAGAATTTTATAATTAAATTTTTTCGGGATCCCAACTGTCTTAAATGTTAATCCAAGTTATCTATCTGTTGTGTGCTAAATTTCATGAAATTCGGTTCAGTAGTCTTAGCGTGAAGAAGTAACAAACCAACGAACAAACATACAAACTTTCGCATTTATAATATTAGTAGGATTTTTGAGACTAGCATCATCCCAATTCTAAGTACTAGTGGGTGTCGTGGACTAGATATAAACTCGCTAAAAGTAATCGCTACCTACAGTGTTTATGTTGATTAGCGCTTGGTGTTTATGTTGTAAAAATTGTTCTAAAACACTCACCATCAAAACACGCGTATTTGATGTAGACGGCGCCGGTGCTCCACCTGACAGCCGGGGGGTAGTCTTTGGTCAGGATGAAGCTGCAGTGGTTCACCCCTGTACATCTGGAAACAAACAAGAAATTGTTGGAAATGCTAGTAACTCGTGGAAATGGTTTAAATGCCAAATATTTTTTCTTCATATGGCGTCTGTCAACGTCGGACTATTGCGCCAATGTCAAGTGATGTTTCGTTTTTGTTTTCAGATCAAATCTACCCGCATAGCCCCAGGCACATGCTCGCTAGCGGACCCTTGGGATGCCACCAATGAGGCCGTACGTGTGGCTGAACACTGTTGTAACCATGATTGAAGCTGTGGCGTGCATCCTTGGTGAGCCATCAGGCTGGCTGGATGCACCACTGACACGGTCCTGTTGACAGGCGCGGTGTGGATTGGATTTGTACGCCTTGCTGGGCGAGAGCGACAATTTGGTAAAATTTCTATATATTGTGAGTTATAATTGATTTGAGCATTATTATATGCAATTCTGAAATAATCTCACGCGTGTCATTTCACTGCAGCCTTCTACTACGACATACATACATATATAACTATTAATGAGCCGTCACTACGGCACCAGTTAAAAAGCCATCGACATGCAAGAAGAAGAAGAAAATCTCTTGCTTACCCCGTAAGGTGAAAGGTTCAGTCTGTGGATACAGTATCATTAAAAGGTAACTTCTGGGTACCAGTTCAAGCTCATTTTGTGTTACATAACTACCTGAAGTTTATTTAATTGCTTTTAATTAAGTGGGTTTCTGTAATGTCCCAACGGCCTGAGCAGTCGGTAAAACGACGCGATAAAAGCGGAATTTTCAGACATTTTGTACCAAGGGTTCCCAAAGCATTTACGCCCCCAAATACTAATAAAATTACTCTAAGGTAGTGGTCCACTGCGGGACGTAGACCTGCCTCAGGGATAAGACAGGATGATCTGTTTTACCTTACCTTCCTACGTTCTACAAAAAATTACTCTAAGGAGTAGATAAATACCTACCTACTTTTATAATAAAACCTAATTACTCTAGGTTTTCTTTCAGTCAATTTTATGGAGGATTTTTATACACAGTAACGGTCTTGAGCTTCTATGAGCTTAGATGTTAGATGCATAAGGAGTACCCACGGAGTACCTACAGAAATAGCATTTTAAGAGCCAAACCCGTAGTTTGAGAAAGACTGTCCTACCGGGAACAATCCACCGATTCATTATTTACTACACTAATTTACAAAATAACCTAAATTGAACCCAAGCTGGGTCACAGGCATTATTTTGTTTTTTTTTGTTAATTAGTTTTTTTAAACCCAGTTATTTTAACCACAATTTGTAAACAGATACTATATTAGTACACAGATACTATTATATAGCTATATTATTGTAATACTCGTAGGAGGTTTTCTTTTTGAGCATAAAAAAAAACTAGTATTCCAAGAACTCGACAGATGGCGTTTAACTGACTATGTTACTCGATTGCTTGCAGTGTAGATTCGGAAGCCAAAAGATTTAAAAATCATTTCAACACTGACTGGCAATCTGGCATTCACTGACACTTTCGTTCCAAATCAGTCAGACTCCAAGTTTCAAAAAAACAAAAAATACATTTTAAGTTCCGTTCTTTGCGGTAACATACCAAGCGCAGCGTCATCTATCCAACGACTAGAGTATTTATTTTAAAAAATAAAAGATAATTCCCTATCTAAAGTAGGTGATCGATCTTTACTGTATAAATGAAACCATTTGAGCCGATAGAGCGTAAAATTGAATAACCTACCCACGCCAGGTGGTGTGATGGGTTGTCTACTAGCTGCCTATTGTATAATTTGTATAGGGAGCGATGTTTGCTGATCTTATCAATCACTTTTACTTATTGATTTATAATTTGTACTTCTATTTTCGTTTTTATGTTACATTTGTTTAAGGCTTTACCATTTACTTTATTGTCTAAATACTTACCTAAGCTTTTTCAAGTGTCAAATCAGCCTGTTTGAATAGACATAACATCAAAGATTTAACGCGCAACTCGTCATATTTTCAAATCTTAAATTTTGCATGATGGAACTACTATACCTAGGGTATCCAATCCCGCAGGCTTTTTCCGATCTCGGTATTTGCGGGATCGAAGATTTCAATCCCGCGGGATCTCGGCATTTGCGGGATTCCGCAAGTATAACCCTACAAACTAAGCCCTGCAACCTGAGCTGCTTTGAAATGTTAAGGCTTGTATTTTATAAATCGCTCTCAACTCTGAGATCGATCTCAAGTGCGACATTGACAACGTCAGCCATTACTAAACGACATCTCAAACTCGTACTCAAGATCGATCTCAGAGTTGATAGCGATTTATAAATACGTGCCGTGCCTAAGTATAGTGTAATGGTAATTAGTTAGGTAGTTATACGATAAAAATAATAACACGAACTTTTTAAAATTGTGATCACCTATTTCGCGCCTTCAGTAGAACGTTTATTTGCTGCTTGCTAATCCCGCAAATCCCGCGGATCCCGCACTCGTAATCCCGCACTGTGCCGGATCACAAAATGATGCGGGATCTCGGTATTTCGAGATCTCGGTATACCGAGATTGGATACCCTAACTATACCTATGTTGCAGCCAACATTAAAAGAAAATCTGAAAAATGCAGAAGGTTTTTTCAATTTCGTTATTTTTATACCATCATTAATAACAAATATTAAAACACATTTTCAGCAAGTCACTTCCCTCCACTTCAAATGATGGATCCAACATTTAATTTGGTAAACGCTTTGGGCAGATAAGGGCACGAAATGTACGTTCAACATGCGATGGTATTCAAATTGATTATTCTATTATTCTTCGTTAGTACTTACATATCTAGGTACCTACACCATGACCTACACATAGTGTACATTTAATAATCTAAAAACCGATACATGCAAAGCCGCCTTGGCTGGAATAGATGAAAAGGAATTATTTTCGCAGCCACATTGGCACAGAATATATACCTATTGAAAACCTTCAGAAGCGCAGCGCAGCAGGTTGCGCACACAGTATCCATACTACCAAATGCTACTGACCTACAAAATAATATTCGCGCAATTTTGAATCCTGTCATCTGTCATGTCACGATCGTTCCACACGATATGCCGAACAATGCCGATGATAATAGATGGCAAAATATAAATATATTTTCCTCAGTCTTGCTCAAGAAATAATACTTCAAAACTATGAACTACACAGTCAGCTATTGAACATTCCGTTGGTAGAGAGATCTTTTTACTCATGAGGATCTTAAGGAGCTTTTGCTTCCTTTGCATTTCGCATAAACCATTTATTGTAATTTTGTGACGAAAAACGTAAACAGTTCCATAAAACCGTAAACCGCTGCGTTTCGGTCTCTTTATATGCGAGTTTGGTCGTTACACCCTGGCGAGGGTGATCGTGGAAATTAACTGATGCTATCTGCATGCGTTGTGGGCATAAATCGACTGCTCCAGTTACCTTAGGCACCGAACAGACTAACTGCAGCTCGACTGCAACGCAACTTGTAAACTACAGAAAAAGAAAATGTAGCCTGTACAAATTGGACAACGTAAATATAAAATCAGCCGAGCACCATTTCGAGATATTTGAGATACTTTAGGTACAATAGCCTATCACAAAGCTAATATGGAATTGGAATAGAACCTTCAGATAACCTCAAATTTTTTTTTCATAGAGAGTAATAGGTAAGTACATCAACCAAAAGCCTAATTTATCAGATCGTTTTAGAGCAGCTACTCAAATTTCTAACTTTGCTTTAGCACAGTTGCCATTCTTCTTCTAAATGAAGAGTCAAACTCTTCTCGGTGAAGTAATTTCCAATCTTTTCTTCTCTCTGCTTTAAGCTTGACCTCCTGAAACGACACGACATTTTTTATTTTCCATACACGTCTTCAATTCGTTAAATATCAACTGCAATAACTTGCAGTTAGACTGCAGTTTCTTGCAAGTCGACTGAATCTATCCTTAATGGCAACAGTCCGGACGTGGCGTTGCGACTTGCACTGCTATTTCGATAAAATATTTATTTCCTATTCGAAGCAGAAACAGGAAATTTACTTAAGTGCTGCTCCTAGTAGTCTGTGCTGACTATTTGATATCGGGACAGAGATTGACGATGTTTCCTTTTTTGAAAGTTCTTTGCAGCGGAAATAAAAGAGAATATTGTGCTTTTATATTTTGCCTTACTTGTAATGGTCTTTAGACTAAGGTCCTTTCTAAGTTAAAACTAGATGGCGTTGTATTAAGTTGAAATTTTGACACTTTAGTACCCAACTATTTTCTTGGAAATATTTTTTTTCAGTTTAGCTCAGCGCGATCAATGAACACTTGAAGGTTGGCTAGGAAATTTCCCATTTTATACGGTCTCATGTTTCTTTAGATAACTCCTTTCAGTTTTCTCAAGTCGAACAATAGCGATGAATCATGCGATGATTGTACTACTACATCTAGATGGCTATGATAGTGAGTACAAAGCATTCTTTCTTGTGCTTTAGTTAATTTTAGTCCAGGGTTTCAACGGATTTCTCTACACCTTCTGCGACGTAGCGTGCAGCACGAAATGTGTACTTTCATGGTATTAACCTTGACAGTTGCTGGGCGATTCCGTTACATCGGGCAGCGAAGGGCAGCTTAGAAAGGCAGAGAACTTTCACACCATAGCCACAGAGAAAAAAACTATACCTATCCGCAGGCCGACTTCTCTGGGCAAGTGGTTCTCACACTTCACATCTGTCGCAGCGCATTTTCACCGCCTTTCAGATGCAAAAAAAATCCCATACTAGACACCACGACGCAGACGCAGGAGCAACGGAAACACTTGCTCGATTACATCTGTCTTGATTACTAATAATATCATTCTCTTTTTCACCAACGGACGTCAGGTGTGAGATAGATTTTAGGATCACAATCTAAGCTGTATTAATTCTTGTTAATAACTGTATAAACAACCATACTTGTCATAGTTTATCCTTGTGGTGCTGATACCGAAATAAGTCATTTTCGCTAGCACTACGAAAGTGCCTTCCGTCCTCTGTTTTCCCCAAATTATTTGTCCTTTCGATTTCTATCTACATGTCCCCCTTTTATCCACTTCCATTAATATTAAATCCATACAAATTTTAGATAGTGCCTGTCAAAAACGACAAGCACAGTAATTATGCGCGCGCGCACGCGTAACGGGACGTAGCATTTAACAAACATGGCGCCGCTTCCGGCTCTCCACGTGGCGCCGAGCGTAACTTCCTGTGGGCTTCCTGACCCCAGTGTAGGGACAGCACTAATACACCTGTGCGTAAGGGCTTTTGTTAGAAGAATCGTTAATTCTTGTGATCTGTAGGGGGTCGAATATTGACAAGTATAATAACTGTTGGCGCATCGCACACTTATCGAACGACGGAGCGCAAAAATATCGCAGCAGTCTGTCAGATCCATACTAGAAACGTCACTCCCCAAACTAAAACCGCACTCGACGTACGACGCTGCGATAGCGCTGCGTCAACAGCGGTTGAGCGGCTTTAGTATGGGGATTGTCAGTTCTAGTCTGACAGAAAGCTGCGTCATTTTAACGGTCCGTTGTGCGTTAAGTGTGCGATCCACCTAAGGGGCGTGTGTGCGACGATTCTTCAAAACAGTACACAATTTTGCCCGAAAACGACTTTGAAACAATATAATAAAAACCACAACCACAGAGGTAAACAAACATTTCATTTAAGCAAGTTAAAGGTCAGCACATATCTAGCACACGCAACGCGACGCGAACCAATTCCAGGGTCCCATGTATTCCCGTGTGGTGCCAGGTAGAAAAGGCACTCAAAACCCAAGGGCCAACGCTGCGTCACGCGTTTTGTACGCGCGGGCGATACACGTTGAAACACTTCGTCTATGCCGCTTGAGGTAAAGTAAACGAAACGCGCAACTCAGCATTCGCCTGATAAATCAAGGAAATAGGTAGGTTTTCAAGTAGAAACAGCCTCATATCTCAGACTGTCTTTACCAACCCATCCGCCAAGCAACCCAAATTTCAACCCATTCCATCGTTTGACAAATGGTGTATTACGGATAGTTCTTATTTCAGAAGTCAATAGGAATCTTTTTGGTTAATTTTCAAGTTTAAGTATAACGTAGATGGTGCTGAGCTGAACTGAAAAAGGTTTTTCTTCAAGAAAATTTATTTTGTCTTCTTGCGTATGAATATTACTCAAATGCCTAAATTTCAACCTAACGCAACGCCATCTGGTATGAGATCATACATATGATTTGTCAAATACAGACAGAAAAGTCTCCTTTAAAAATCAAGCTAGATGTGTATGTGTATGAATTTGGCTACATTGTGGATGCATTTTAACATTTAAATGTGCAATGCACTGGGGCGTTTAAAACAAATAGCAGGAATTAATGTAGTTAAGTTATGCACCATGCACCGCTGTGCATTTGTGCAGTGTAGCCAGGTGAGCTTGAAGCTAATAAAATTAAGTAGTCTCTGTGCTTGGAGTCAGAATGAAATAACAGCTTATTTTGAATTTCAGTAGTCACCATTGTTTAGAAAGAAATTAATCCTGTTAAACTCAAGTACACGCGGCGAGTGCAACACAAATTTTCTTCCAAATTTTTTTTAGTTTTTTGTGGGCTAGACCGTGAGTAGGCTTATGATGCGCAGATAAATATTTTTTTTTCAAAACAATTGAAGGTTTATTGACACAGATGTGTAGAGAACAATAACGCGGTCGGCAAAGATTATAAGCATACATAAGTACAATGTATTTAGTAGGTAGGTACTAACTACAAATTAGAACGATTTATCCACCACGCACTAAGGCTGGTTTCAGAGCGACGCGTCTCGGCAGCGCTGCCCAGCCGCGCGCGCCTCGCATTACACTAGATTGTATGTAGCGTTTCATAGTGACGCGTCTTGGGCCGCGTCTCGGCCGCGCCGCGGTCGGATCTCCTTCGATTGCCAGTAGCGTCGACTTGCAATCTTTTAAGACGTCGTTGTTGCACTCTTTTCCATGTAACGTATATAGCTAATATAGTGATTACGTTTGCTGGCATAATGATTCTCTGGACTCGACCGTACACCACAACGAAGCGCGCGCGTCTGAATGTCGTTTCACAGCGAACGCGCTCGCTGCCCAGACGCGCGCCCGAGCAGCGCTGCTGAGACGCGCCGCTCTGAAACCAGCCTAAATCATTCGCTAGCTAACAAGATGCTAAGCCGACGACGTGAACCCAGCGTCTCGTCTCGCCTTGTGGGATTGTAGCTTTCAAGGGTTGTTACTGAAACCGAAACTACTTATCGGATATCCGAAATAAAAACATATCCGTAACGTTACATTTAACATAGTATTATTTCTTATTACTGTCCAGATAATATAGCATCTGATAATATAACAACATTTAAACTAATCAATAAGTGATATAAAGCACTTTTGACATAATCTAGTAAATTCTTATTCCTGCCATTTCATGGAGCCTCACTAACACTGTTATGACGTCATAACAGGGTAAGTTCGGCCCAAGTATGTGCAAGACAAGCCAACATTTAAACAAAGCATCAAAAATATATATTTTTGTTATTTCTGAAACATACTTTTGTTTACTTGTGCATACAATGTATGTTTGGTTTATTCTATTGTAAAGGTTATACTAAGCACTTTTGCGATTACAATTACTGGGTAAACTGTAAGAAAAGTGTTGTTTCTAGTTGATATCCGTAAACGAAACTATCCGAAACTTAAGAATAAACCGAAATATTTCCATATCCGAATCCTGAAATTATTTATTCGTACACCGTTTCAGAATCCGTTACCGAAATTTCGTGTTTATAACATCCCTTGTTCAAATGTTCAAATAAATCACCAAGACTAATGGTTCATTCACTTAATCCTTTTAATTACTCCGAGTATCGTATGAATTTGAATGCTGTAAACCATTCTGGGGCCACTGAAATTCAGGGAATGTAAAATTATTCAGAAACTTCCCTGTAGGTACTACTAGCTGCACTTCGAGTTGCCTCTCTAGAGGGAAATGTTATTTTAAATAACTGTATGGAGAAACAGGTACACGCGTTGCAACTTATTTGAGTTGGGTCCCGGTTGCTGTCTGTGATTACTTTGACGGAGGTCGTTACACAACCATGTCAGACACCTGCTACTTGTGGTAAGGTGGTTGAAAAATTCTAACACTAGGGTTCACTGGGTCGTTGGACGACTCGATCGGTGTCCCACACGAAAAAAGAGAGAACATGAACCCATCTGGTTTTTAACCGATGACATTTGGTCGAAAAACGTTCGACCAAATGTCATCGAATGTACACTATTAAATTTTTAGAGAAATACCTTTTTTGATAAAGCTGCATTCGACGTTTGACACTACTATTGAAACAATAAAATGCTTTTGTTTCAGCATAGAATTCCAACAAACAACCGTTGAATGCCAACACTATATCAGACAGAATAGAAAATTCTAGCTTCTTGCTTTGCTTTGTAGTAAAATATGTCAAGAGACGTCTGAGAGCGAAATCCCATTTCGACACTCGACCTGACTTAAAACAAAGAACAAATTTCTACATTGCAGTCGGTAGCCGTGGATTTTAGGATTATCTAAATGACCTAAAGAACTGCATTAGGAAGTATGGTACTTGCATACTTAGTGTATTTGTGTGTGTGTGTGTAGTTTCTACAGAGAAAAAATGAAAAATGTCATTTGGCGTTTTTGTATGCGAGCTACTTACTTCAAAATCAAGAGCTCAAGAGCTTACTTTATTTCCGCATGCGAAAGTCTGCTACTTATTGTTCTTCTATCGTTCTACAACTCAAATTCATTCGCACGTACCTTAACCAATTCCAACACATCATAGGTATTGAGAAAAACTAGTAGTAGAAAATGTGATACGAGTAGTTAGACCAGGTTGTTGCGGACTTCTGTACACGATTTCATAAATCATACTTTCAGAAATTGAACTCCAGTCGCCAAACGCCAGAAAACTGAACGACTGAAAGCGTCGCGCACAATATGACGCTACATGTACGCTGACCCTAAACAGAATTCAGAACCTACCACGCAAAATTAAATTACACGTCCCGCTGTTATTATCCTTGTAATTTCCTTGACAGCATTTTCAGCAGTAACATTTCACTTTATAAGCTTGTTTGCATGCAGCGTAACCTACCCACAGGCACGCTCGTGCGCTTAATTAGTTTCTATTGTTATTCTTAAGGGCAGAAACCCAGCTGGTTCTTGTAACAACATG
Source organism: Keiferia lycopersicella (assembly GCA_029255805.1). Taxonomy (NCBI): domain Eukaryota; kingdom Metazoa; phylum Arthropoda; class Insecta; order Lepidoptera; family Gelechiidae; genus Keiferia; species Keiferia lycopersicella. Next base: position 4,015,751 of record JARACZ010000017.1, read on the forward strand.
TAGACTAAGTCCACAATGTATGGAAATGTAACAATGTACTGTTACACAAACAAATCGTATCTATATACTTATTATACCGATGTGATACTACGCATCTACGACACCACGACTTATCATGGTACCATGTATTGTACGTCTAAAGTACATAATGTACGTAAAATGCAAAAACTTTTACTTTAATTATTTAGCGTTTAATTTAGTAATTAAGGTGCCAAGCGCCGCCCAGTTCTCGAACTTAAGATTAGAAATATATTGTGTTTCTTTTTTTTCGTACATTTATGTCGGCTATTAAAGGCTAAGTAGTTTGATATGGCCAAATCCTCTATAATTGGAATAGGGCCACATTTTACCTAAAACTACAGGCAGCCCCAAACATAATAGTTAAATTCATTTTCAGAATGGAATATCTTGTGACTGAATATTTTGCACTTAGGTTAATGATATGCCTCGTTCCGGAGATTTTGCAATTGAAAAGCCTGACATAGTATCACAGATATAGTAGTTAGGTACTTTGTGTAGGTAGGTAAGGAAGTATGCAATTCATTCGCATCACGTCACGTAAATTATTTGATGACGCTCGCTTGAGAGATCGCTTATTGTCGGTGTAGTGCAAGTTATAAGGGATAAGCCGTTTTTAGTCGTACTTAATGATTACGTTCTCTTACAAAACAATTCCTCCAGTATTAATTTAGTCAAATAAAACTCTGAGCCGAACTTATGGCACACACACACACACACACAACGCATTACATAGGGTGTAAGGGACGGTGTAACGAAAGCTTTGCAGGCGTGATCAGACCATGAAACTGAACAACTGTTTATATGGTGGCTATAGTGGGAAATGAAAAAAAGTCAACTGGTCGGGAATTTTGTATGGGAGGTCGAAACAATTTTCACGTTTCCCATCATAGCCCCCACCGTCTCTTACACCCTGTATACAGGGAATTAGAATAAATACTAAGTTCCGTTTAAATGATGAAGCTACGCTTAACACCGAACAACTTTGCCCAAGAAACATAGGTCGAAATATGAAAAAAAAATTTGGTTCCCCCATACAAAATATACCAGCCGACCGATTCAGGTTGTATGTGAGGTCCAAAATGTTTCTTCAGTTTCATAGGCTGGTTTATATCCCTTGAAAGTAACGCATTAAATTTCCTAACACCCTGTATACAAAGTTTTGGAGTATTGAATTTTACTTACACCACACTTAAACAGATTTGTATACGCGGATCGTCACTGAAAGTTAGAGCTCAATTTCTGAATTGTACGTTTTCGGTTCCGTGCACCAAAGTCTAAAACGACTGGTTTAACTACACGTTTTTAAATTTATTCTACATGATGTTTTGATGGTCAAAAATATGTGTGAATTTTTGAGTGTATGTGGAAATCGATATGTAAAGTACGTTTCAGAAATAGAGCTCCTGGTAGCTTACGTTTCACTCAAGTGTTACCCTCATTAGATTATTTACAACTACCTCGCAATTGACTTATGTTACCTTCCAATGCAGCAATAATTATGAATAGTAAAAAAATCGATAAATAAAATAAAAAATAAATAAATATAATATATTTTCAGGGTTTTTGCTCCCCGGGAAGCTGAACAACTTTTCCTAATTTATTTCCAAATATAATGAAACATTTTGGACCTCTCATACAACTCTTGTAGTTTCCGTATTTTGTAAAAATGTTACTTGAAAATTTGATCAGTTTCTCAGAGAAAATGAACCCTAAAAGCAATTGAAATTATCTTTATAAGTACAGTACAAAACATCACAAAATAACGAGATAGATAGACTAGCCAATAAATACGTGATTTGTTTTGGCTGTTACAATTTTGTCTGGGCAATGAATATAAAACTATGTCATTATCCTAAAAGATCCTCCCAATAAAAAAGCCCACGAGTATAACGTACTAAGCTAAGTCAGTGTATTCACTCTACTAAATGACCCTGAAATATATACTCTTCGTCATTTCCGCGCCATTAGGGGAGTCACTTCGTGTAAATGTTACTTTCAAAACTGTGAATAAACATCCTTTTACACAAAACGGGATTTTGGCTAAAGCTAAAGTTAGTCAAAGTTAGCTGGGAGGCGAGCCTTCATGTCCGGGACAGACGGAATGTTTGCTGCTGTAGTTTTCATCATTCATCATTGGCCTCGTACGTCTGTGACGATTTAATCAGTGCCTGAGGCAAGGCTTTTCGTGGCTATATAAGCCGATTCTTCGCCTTTTGTTGGCGAGATCAGAAAACCAGGCATTATCGTGGGTCTTACGCCTATCATATACACGCCTTCGCCAATTGTCCTTATCAGTAAGCTTCTCCCAGTTTTGATGGTCAATGTCAAATGCAACCACATCCCACTTGGCGCAATCTTTGAAACGCAGCATGGGTCTTCCAAACCCTCTTTTGGTGTTAGCTCCAAGCACGTGCCGTTTGGTGCTTGGTCCTGCTAAATATGCCATTTTTTAGAATAACTTCAACCCATTTTTACCCCTAGGCAACGTACAAGTTTACCTAAGCTAAGGGATGAATCAAGGAAAGGGCAGCGTTCCCTGTGAATACGTACAACATCAGTGTCATGTCTAAAATAAACGCAGTAAGTACTTTTCCTTTGTAATTCTTCACAAAAATAAAAACAAATAAAAAACAGGAAACGAGGAAGAAATTGTCCAAGTTTGCAAAATGAAAGAAATAAATCACTCGCGTTTCGTGATAATGGGTAAGTCGTGCCATTATTACTTCTACGACAACGCGTAAAAGAAAGAAACAACTTCTTCTACTGCTGTTTTTTTATAACTTCCTAAAAAATAACAATTTAACAATTAAAAATTACCTTCTCACTCATTAGACAAATTCATTTAATCGAAAAGGAGTAGGTCTCTATGTAGCCTTTTCAAAGCCTAAAATTATTTTTTTTTTAATTTATTCAGCGAGTTAATTTTACAACGAGGTAATAAAAACTTTTATAAAACTGGAATGGAAACACGTCCGGATTTATGAGACCTTTACCCGGTTTGGGTAATCCAGCTAGTGTATTCTCAACTGGTGTAGTCTGGTTGGCACCGGTCCAAACTGGATTATGTAAGCAAAACCGGGTGAACCGCAATTTCTATTTGTACAAAGAACTAGGCTTTTTTGGAGGCTAGGCTCGTATGGTTTATTTCGTTTTAAGAATAACTTTCAAGTTTATACGATTTCAGAATGAGCCCCGAGTTTACTATGACATATCTGGTACCAGAGTTTAGCGAGACGTGTCCCACACAAAAAAAGCCTTCGGACGCATAATGACCTAAATCCTAAAAATATCCTAAACGTATTATGATTTAAACGCAATAATGTCCTTAACGCATAAGACCTAAACGCAAGGGACTTTTTCGATAAATGAATGAACCACACCTAAACCCGTACATACACTTTAGATACATAAACTTTCAAAAATACGCATGCTTTCTTTTTTGATCGATTAGTTACTTATCTACGGAAGAAACTAAGGTTCAATGAGTCTTTGGATGACTCAGAAGAGAGAGAGACTAAGTTATTAATTAAACTTCCTTTAATAATGAAACGACGTTACACTTGCGAGCATGATAAAGTAGCACTCAGCAGCTACATTCATTACATGTTTATTTGGACTTATTTTGTTTTACTATCCTAATTAAGTCTTTAGCAATTTCCTACACATGTTAAGTAGTATCAGTGGTGTCGGTAGAATATTTTTTGTTTTATGAAACTGATGTGACGCAGTGGTAGTGCGTCTGCCTTTTACGCAGTTCTAGGTTCTATTCCTGGTTGGAGGCAGATCTTTGAATAATGATGGATAAATTAAAATATCCGTTCTTGGGTCCAGGTTCCTACAGAGAATCTTAGAAGTGCCAAAAGCTGTGATTGTGTACGAACAGGTATAGCTATTTTATTAAAAACCATGAAAGTTTTAATAAAACAAGATAAGTATTTTTTTAAAAACCTCTTTCTTATGAGATATGGTAAATTGACAGTCCTAACTACTACTAAAAATACAATCAAACATGATTACATGACTCTTTTACACTTTGAACTAAATATTATTCAAGAAACGAGCACTAACAGACAATGCTTTTAAAAGATTTTGAAACTTCGATAAATCATGTAGATACTGCTATTTTAATAATTTTGAGATCATTGTTTATGTTCAAAATACAAAGTATAAGTAGATACTTCGTTTTATATTCAAAAACTAGAGTGTTGCTAATGTACCTGATTGTGTGCATCCCTTCTCTCCTAAATATAGGACCGCACATAATTCAGAGCTTTTTGAAAAACATTAAAACTCATACGTAAGAAAATCAAATTCATATATAGCTTGATTTTAAAGACTAGATAAAGAATGAGGTCGCCACTTTCTTCGCGATCTGTCAAATCTGACAGATAACGCTTAACTATGGCAACAATTTTTTATACAAAATTTTTAGTTCCATTTTATTTTTATTTCTACTCTTTTTGGCCAAGCTATAATTCTGTAAGCAAATATTCAAATATCGAACGTTAGGACAATCGTATTCGGGCAATCAAGTTTAGGACTACATACCTACCTACATTAACTAGATACGTCATACAAAAGGAATCCCATTATTTTACTGGATCGACTTATGAGAGTAAGCATTATGTAAAAATATTCCCCGATAAATGCCCATTGTCGTCATAATGAAATGCCTGATCTCGACGTCAAAGGTTAAACGGGTATGGGTGTAAGACGCGCGGGCTTACAGAAGATTCGGTTATCTTCCTAGGCTCACAAAGAGTTATTTCCATTGTTATTATCATAAGAAAGAAGAATGTCCATAGTTGCTGTCTATAAATAACTTAACTGAATAACCATGTCAGAGGTAAAGGAGACTAGTAGTAGCCGGTTGAAAAAGTCTGACACCAGTGTTCATCAGTGCCTCGTTTTTCGAAACTACAGGCTACAATTCTACAGGTAAAATTCGATGTACATTGCGTAGCGGGTAAAAATCCTGGTTTTATAATGTCCCACCGGCTACGCAATGTACATCGAATTTCACCTGTAGAATTGTAGCCTGTAGTTTCGTTGCATGGGCCACTGGTCGCTCGATGACTCGATGTCTCACGGGAAAAGAGAGAGAGATTGAGTCGATTTATAGATAAAATTCAGATAGCTGTTTTGTGTACCTTTACGGCTTAACAAAAAAAATAGACGATACATGACATTATGACAGGATGATCCTATGCATGAAACCCGTAGATAAAACCACTGAGCAAAATGTCCTCCGTGGCGCTGGCATGATTATATATTTTTTTATTATTCTAGTCGCTGGATAGATGGCGCTGCTGTGCTTGGTATGTTACCGCAAGAAACGGAACGTAATACATTTTGTGTTTTTTTGAAACTTGGACTCGGACTCATTTGGAACGAAAGTGTCAGTGTTGCAATGTTTTTTTTTTTCTTTTGGCTTTGGAATCTAATCTGGAATCTAGCAACATAGTCAATTCAACGCAATCTATTGATATTGAAATACTATTTTTTTTTTTAATTCTTAAAAAGAAAACCTCCTATTTCTCTAGTCTGTCTGTGTATGAAACTCAAGCAGAACCTAAGAGCAGAAATAAAAAAATATGTATTCTACCCTTAGGTAGAGCATAGAAACTAACTTTCGTGTCAAAACAAAACTGTGTGTGTGTTGGCCGATTTCATAACAGTTTTAAAGCTTTTTTTCACACAAAAATAGTTCGCAGTGTTGCCATGTTGTTGCGATATCTGAAACAAAGCGAGCGGCCTGAACAAACTTTGTTACGGCTTTTTGTTCCGTTTTGTACATATTTTTTCGCTTTATTTTTATAAACTTACTGGCACTTATGTATGTATGTAATCACTTTTTTGTACAGCGGACAATACCATTAAAATTTATTTAACATAAGAGGCACAAAAGCGGACTAATCTCTTCGTGTTCGAGGCAACTTTAGTATTACACTTTTATAAATGTTACAAGCTGAATTGTAGCTACGCGTACAAACCTATTCCACTTGCAGAGTTCGTCCTTTAAAAAGGACAACCAAAATATGAAGCCTAAGTATAACAAGCGGGAGACTGCAACAAATTGAAGTTATAAACATACCAATGGTGCCATTATCACTGGTGTAACTGTTTCCATAATCGCACTCTCTCTCTCACCCTAAGGTTGCCTGGTAGAGAATGCTACCTAGCATTAAGGCCGCCTTGTTGTACTGTTTCCTTTGTTTGTGTTTTCTAGATGTTCTTCAATTCTGAGCAATAAAGAATTTTGTTATGTTTGTTATGTTTCCAGCAGGCTTTAGACTGGCAGCGAATAAAAAAACGGTGGAAGACTGAAATGTGGGCTGCATTTCGACATTTGCAGCCAATAGCGACGCTATTTTGACACTTCATGCCCATCGTGACGCAATTTCTTCCAACAAAATCGGCTTTTGTCATCAAAATATCAGCTTGAAGATAGACAATCAGCCCTGCTCGGCACTGAGACCGTTTTGACACGATGACGTCGTGACACCAACAAAATCGACATTCGACAGTTTATTGGTAGTAGGTGCCTATACAACGGCAAGTACATCTCTCACTTACGATTTGCAGACGACATCGTCATTATGGCAGAAACGCTGCAAGACCTACAACGAATGGTGGATGACCTAGCTGATTCTTCTCGCCGCATCGGTCTCCGGATGAATTTGGATAAAACCAAAGTCATGTTCAACGAACACGTTGATCCGGAACCGATTGCCGTAAATGGAATCCAACTCGAAGTTGTTCAACAGTATGTCTACCTAGGGCAAACGCTCCAACTAGGTAGAAACAACCTTGAGAAGGAAGTCAAGAGAAGAATACAGCTGGGTTGGGCAGCATTCGGAAAACTCCGTCGAGTCTTTTCGTCGCCAATACCGCAATGCCTTAAGACGAAAGTCTTCAACCAGTGCGTCCTACCTGTCATGACATACGGAGCCGAAACGTGGACACTCACGGTACGACTGGTCCACCAACTGAAAGTCGCTCAGCGAGCTATGGAGAGAGCTATGCTCGGGGTTTCTCTAAGGGATCGTATCCGAAACGAAGTAATTCGACAGAGAACTAGAGTGACCGACATAGCTCAACGTATTAGCAAGCTGAAGTGGCAGTGGGCTGGTCATATCTGCCGAAGGACCGATAACCGCTGGGGTAAGCTGGTCCTTGAGTGGAGACCGCGTATCGGCAAACGTAGCGCAGGACGCCCTGTGGCAAGGTGGAGCGACGACATACGCAAAGCTGCGGGCAGTGACTGGAGGAGTAAAGCCGAAGACCGGGTTCAGTGGCGTGCTTTAGGAGAGGCCTATGTCCAGCAGTGGACTACAATAGGCTGTTAATGATGAGGTGCCTATAAATAAGCTGTAAATGCCATCATCAATCTTGAACGGCTATGTAAGGCGGACCGAACTAGCAAGTAAACGATACAGGGTGTACTTAGAAAGCTCGTTGATCGTACTGATATGATAAGTGATAACACAATACTTCATAATATAATCCTCCTATGCGAAAATTATCGATGTAGTTATATGGAAGTTCGTACCTACTGTTATACAGCACCAGAAACATATAATTTTAGTTAGTAGAGACATATATTTTAGTTAGTAAAATATGTGTAAACTTTTCGTTGATCACCTTAGCAAATTTTTCATAAGACGAAATCATTCGACAGCGATCAACGACACTTTGGCAACGACAGTACAAAAATTATTTAGACTCAATAATCAAGAAGTATAATTCCAAACTTAAACAATTTAGTACAGTCAAATGGGGGAAAATGAGACTAGCGGGTTACTTGGGACATGGTCGACACCAACATATGAACCAGCTATAAGCCTATAACGTTATAACTGGCTGATAAATGTAGAGTCCAAAGTTTTCAACCAGTTACAACGTTATAGCTGGTTCAAAAATGCTGGTGTCGACCATGTCCCAAATTACCCGCTAGTCTCATTTTCCCTCATTTGACCGTACTATAGTTAGTTTTAGACAAGACGTTAAAATAATCTTGATGATCATTTCTTATGTTCAAGCATTCCCGTAGCCAATTTTACGATAGAGTCACGAAGAGTAGAAGAGTTTGAATGTGCAGTAACTGCGTAGTAATGTCGGCCACGTGTCTCGGCGCCTGCGCCTGCGACCCTGCTGTCCTACTTACCCCGGTTCCCACAAGATCACAACTATTTATCGCAAGCAGAAGCGGACTTGGCCGACTTGATTTGTTTAGGATTGAAATAAAAGTTATTGGGTCTGACTGTAATGCGCTATTGCATGATAGACCCTTTTATATTTGGGATTTATTTGCTTGCTTGCTTGCTTGGTTGCTTTATGTAGTCATTATCCGTAATATATCCGTGTAATGCATAGGTAATCACTTCGAGCAACACGGCCTCCCGAACGAGACAGATGACCGTGTTGCTCGAAGGGTGATCAAAACCACAGAGCAAAGATGTCAGGAAAAATGTAGATTGAAGTCAACTTAAAATAAGCTTAATTTGACAGCCGTCAGATCCAAACAAAAGTAAGCTAAAGAGAATACACGTTAGCTTGAATTATACCTACCTACTTATCAAAATTAAATGTATACCTATCAAATACCCCAAATAGTTGCATCTATAGAAAATATACAATAATTGATTACTTCTACGGTACATTAAGCGAACAAAGCTCTTTCACGACTGACGACTTCCCATAAATCATTTCTTACACGTCTATTTCAATATAAATCACGTATAAATAACACTTTTGGGGACGTTATGGGAACGTTCAGTTCAGGAACGGTCAGGGCCGTTCCCGAAAAGACTGTCATGGCAGTTCATCTGTCATCCAGGGGTACAGTAGAAGAAAGATACGTATAACGTGTTTATGCTAAATAAAGTACCCAGTCAATCTGAGCCACACACCTAAAAAATAGCGGAAGAAACCTCAGGATGAGGTTTATTGGAAGTTCTGTGACCTAGTTCTACAGCGTGTAACGGAAAGGGGGTATCAAGCCGAAGTGCACCAACTCTGGTATTGACTAAGAACAAAATAGCAAAATCTTAAACTTCTAAGTTGACGTTTTAATGAACAAAACCTTATTGAAATCCAGGTCCAGATGTTACAAAATTTGACTTTGCACAACACTAGTGAGCTATCAGCTGTTTTGGGGTCAACCACCTCAGACCACCTCTTTCGAAATAGTTCCCACCTCCTTTTCTTCGACCTGTGCTCCTGGTAATCTAATAAATCACATTTGGTTCCGGATACCAACTCGGCCTATTGTTTTATTTTGTATTTGTAGGGGAAATGTCGTGACAGATAATAAAAAATTACGCTGCCTCACGCGATAATCGAGAAACAATATCATTTACATTTTTTTTTTCAATAAATCATGAATTTTTTAAAAGAAAGTAACTGTAGATTTCTTTAAATTGTCTGCAACAAAATGAACCCTAAAAGGGCGTGGTCTAGTTATCCTACAAGTGCGTATTTGTATTTCATAGAAAGGGTTCCGGATTAGAATTACCCATAGAGTGCAATAAGACTGAGCGTTCAGGAAAACGACAGCAGCGTGACCGGTAAATGTAATTGTGATGCGCTTGCCAACCCACTTTTCAAGCCCGGTGAATATGGCAAACGCTCCTGATAAGGGGGCCATTGTCCAACCGTCTAAGGCCCCGGTCTCGGATATTGCGGGCAGCGGCCTCTCGGGTCGCTTTTTTTTCTAGGGAGTGCGCCGCTCATTGCCCACTCCCGCGCCGCTGTTGTTTCCGTACCGGTCCATTTGAATGTATGCAAAAGATTCTGCCGCTGCCGCCCCGCTGCTGCCCGCAAAATTCGAGACTGAGGCCTAAGGGATTGAATCCGTGATCCTTACTTGAATATTATTCAACGCTACCGAAAATCGTATTTTTTAAATCGTTCGCGCTCGTAAGTATCAAAACTCACGGGTTTCATAATCGATAGATGAATGCGTGCACGCATAAATTTAATAATACACTACATCACTTGAAATAAAATTCGGCACGCATTATTCCATTCCACGGTCGATTTCTACACAAATACCCCTAGGAAATAAATTATTAGACTGAAAATCCGATTGGCAGTACCAGGAGTACATAAGTATGAAAGAGGTCAAAGCTGTGTCATGTATCAATTTCAAAATTTAACCCTAATTTATTGGCCCCGCCCGTTGTCCAATAATAATAATAACATCAAATCAATAACCAATAAGGATCAACCACTAAAATGGCCGACCATAGTGGTACCATCCCTTAGGTAGGGGCTAGGGGTGTCAAAAAACCTAAACGATAGCGTTTAATGATTTTCCTTAAAATAATGATGGGTATTTTATTTTTTATCATCACAACGCTTGGTTCCTTCTTGATGGGAAGGATAAGGATTCAATAACCAGTGTGTTCCTTAGGTAAAGCAAACTAGGTAGTTCGATATTACAGGCACGGAAAGAATCTGATTGCCCGCAAATTATGATAAATTTTTGTTTCGAAACGCACTTCTTTGACTATCCTCAGGCATTTAACTCGATACGTACTACTTATCAGATAGTAGATTGCAATCATTAACGTGTCTTCCGAAGCACGGATTCCAATAATTTAAAAAAATCATATTATCCAGCCTATTATGCCCTTATCATACATACATACACATATCACGCCTTTATCCCTTGCGGGGTAGGCAGAGCGTTAACGGCCGTAAGAATACGGTCGCTATCGCCACGTCTGACATTTTTGAGGATTGTTTTCCAAGGTTGTTTCAGAAAACATGTGTATCACACAATAATATCCCACAATGACTAACAAAGTACCTATGTATTATTTCAGATATTGGATATTCGATGGGTAGTTGTTCATCTTTGATAAACTCGGGATCCAGCGTAATTTTTACGCCAAACGTTTTGAATAAATGCCAACTATTTTACTGAAGTGTTCGTTGACCGATGTGGCGCAATGGTACTTAGCACGACTGCCTGTGACGCAGCAAGCTTCGGGTTCAATTATCACTTTGTGAATTTGTTCTCAGTTTAGGACATTGCGATTAGAACCACTCGATTTTCCGTAAGAAAGATGGGTCCGTGTTTTGGATGGCAAGTTAAGGCTAAACGCTCCCTTACGCGGATTCCCGCGCGGCGGTTTGACAGCCCCCCCTTTATTATCAGTCCGAATTTATAAGGCGCATAGTAGCTGTAATATGGCAAGGGTGTCATCGTGTACGTACGGGTAAACAGGCACGTGCCCGCGCCGCGGTTTGTCGAATTCGCCGCTCGCGCGTGAGCGAGTTTTGGGCCTAAACCGTGTAGGTCTCGGTTGCTATCTATGATTACTTAGACGGCAGTCCTTACACAACCACCACGTTAGAAGTCTGCTACTTGTAGAAGGCAGTTGAAAAATTCTGACACTAGAGTTTATTGGGTTGTTGGACGACTTGGTGTCCCACACGAAGAGAGAGACTGACATATTAATAACCATTAAAGGTTATTCTAAAATGAATCACGTAACTTTTGATTTATTTTGCAAGTATCAGTAAATGTGACAGCCCTACCGGGAGCGGGAATCCCTGCGGTCACTTTCTTTCGGGACTAGTTGGTGGGGGCTGGTAGGCAGGACCAAATGAGTTGCCAGTACTTTAGTATTGGAGCAAAATGCGTATTTTTTTTTGTTCATAATTGTTGTCTAATTCTGTGACATATGGCAGAACAAAAATTTTGTGTGGCGTATGTACTTAATGGTGTTTAGGTATGTGAATTTCGATAAAATTACCATACATACACATACACATATCACGACCTTGCGGGGTAGTCAGAGCGTTTGCGGCCGTTGTAATACGGTTAATATTAAATAGGTAAAAAATATGTGAAAATGACAAACTATTTTTTTAAATCGTCTAGACCGTTCTGGCAACACCTAGGTCCTTAAGTTTCTTTAGTTCATCTGCTGCGGCGTAAACTAGTGTACCTAATTGTAAAGTTAAAATAATCTGTGTCGTGCGTCACGTCTTTGAGTAATGCAGAATATTATGAGATGATTCTGTGCGTCGGTGCCACTCACGGCAACTTGAGTGCAGCACGGGAGCTCTCTCGTGAGCGATTCTTTGAAGGAAGACGAGCTGCTGAAGCAAGGCATCTGCCTTTATTGCGGTGCTTAAGGCGCATGGTGAATCGTCTGTATTCGACGGGTTCGTTTCACGCGACAACTGCGTCTGGCCGCACTACGACCCGAGATCCGAATTTTGAAGAAGCCGTACTGGAGCACTTCGAAGAGAACCCGCGGACCAGCACGCAACGTGGTGCCGAGGTGTTGGGGGCTGCGAACCACATACAAGTGTCGAGAATGTTCCACGAATCTGGACAGCACCCTTATCACTTCGCAGGACCAGGACGCAGGAGCTGATTCCTGCTATCTGCCGCGTGTGACATAGCCACGCGCCGCCGCAGATCACTTTGTGCGCCGCCGCCGCCGCCGCGCCGACACCTTTGAAGATGCCGCCGCGGCCCGCGACCCGCGCTTCCCCGCGCCTCCCGCGCAGTGCTATAATGCGAATAAAGTGCGAGCGTCAGGTACCAGGCGCCCAGGACGCGTAGAAAGTGTAATGGGCGGTGCTAGTGATAGTGCTATGGGAATGAAATAAAGATCAGTGACCTCAATAGTGTTGTGCCACATTTGTTTACATGCAAATACTTTAAAATCGTATGCTGGATTTTTTTTTCAATGTGTTACAAAGTTGGGTATATTGGATTGAAATTTTGCATAACTGATCTACGAAAGGTATAGTTAATTTTCACTTCGGCTTGATACCCCCTTTCCGTTACACCCTGTATACAACCCTCTCAATATTTGGTCATCCTGAGGTTTCTCCCACTATTTTTCCTATAATAACTGAACTACTACATCACTTCTCGAATAAGCTAATTTTGGCAGCTGCCAAACCCATAGGTACTGGGAGACATAACAACAAAATAAAATATGACATGTCATAGCATTTTGACAGCTGCTAGATATGACTCATTCCAGTGCGCAGTGGTGATACTTTGCTGAATCGTCATTTCTAAAACCTAATAAATGAATTCATTTTAAGGTCACTGACTGCGGAGTCATCTATCTGCTGTTTTTCTTTACTGTGACATTATGTCGCATCATGCATGACATGACATGAACATGCTTTCTTACTAAAGCTCGTATTTATAAACCACACTCAACTCTCAGATCGATCTTGAGTGCGACTTTGAGATGCTGTTAGTATTGTCTAACATTTGTCAAAATCGCTCTTGAGATCGATCTCAGAGTTGAGTGTGACTTATAAATACGAACCTTAGTATTTTTCGAAATTTGTGTTTTACCAGCCAGAGGTCCAGTTGTTGTTGTAGAACTGTTTACCTACTCTAGCCAAAGACTAGTACATAACAACATATACAACGTGTAACGTTTAATGCGCAAAACCTCAGACACCCAAAAATATTTCTACCTCCCATACAAATTGACTTGGTCGGGTCTGTCGGTAATTTTGTATGGGAGGGCCAAATTGTTTTTATATTTCGAACTATGCTTCTTGGGGAAAGTTGTTCAGTTTCATGGGCTGATTGAGGGTGTCTGAGGTTTTGCGCATTTAACGTTACACCTTGTATACATAAATCACGCATTTGTCTTGTAGGGGTAGGCAGGGTAGAGTCAAGTAGAGTAGCAACGTAGCAAATGGAGGTTATCTCCTTTACTACAATAGTCTGGTTCACAAAGAAATAAATGTAAACAAGTACACTTGACTGCAGCATTCACAACAACACTACAAGTGTAGCACATAGAGGTTGAATGCGAACAAATGCCAAACTGCCTGGAGGCACGAGACTGATTGCTAGCATTCCCTAGGAATAGCACTCGCATCGTAGAAAAAGCCTCGAGAACATTTTAGAATAGAATAGAAATCTACATTTCAATGTACATGAAGCAATACAACATTAGTAACTTAAATAGGGACAGGTTGTACACTGAAAAAGGTATACCACTCAGCATATGCTATAATACGAAGCAGGTATTACAGCGCTGGTATTCTGTGGTACCCATCATGCGTACTTTTGCACTGATCGAGACAAGGCGACACTATTGAAATATAAGTAGGTCAAGTACAATAGGTATGCTATTATTAGAATATAAGTAGTAGAAAATAAACACATTATTAATAGAGTTAATAATAACAGTAGCAAAGAGCTAAAAATTATCATTTCTGAAAATTTTCAAGCAATTGGGGTCCCATTTTTCTAATGCAACAGTGTTTTCAGTCTATCTAGTCTTGGCCTGTAGGATTAACTACCTAGTTTTCCTTTTTCACGGCTAATTTGTTTTTATGCAGGGATAGATGTTGGTAACCTCTCTCTCTCTCTCTCTTTTCGTGTGGAATACTGAGTCGTACAACGACCAAATGAACGAGCATGAATATAACAAGGTGAATCAAATATCACTTCAGGAAGGCCAATGTCAACTAAAATGTTGATCTACAACCTCCTTACTCTAATTTGTCATCCAATGTCTTCCCCTAGGTATGTAATCACAGGATTAATCATAGAATATACAAGCGTGTATAGCATGGAATAATAGGTCTATATTGGTCCATGGCTCCAAATTCAGCATGATACTTTTAAAACAGTTTTTGCATGCTATACCCAAATCTACAGAAATGAAAAGACAATATTTGCTACCTAACTACTAGCGTGAGTAGTGAATTTAAACCACAGCTTAAATTATACCTACGTATTTCTTTCAGCGTTCTGTTATACAAAACTGTAACGACTCCCTACCCTAGTCCGATCGTTGACTTTAATTGTTACTGTCTTGTATCCCCTTATTACCTAGTAATTAACTAATATTATTGCATTTCTTGCAGATTTGAAAAGTACTCTAAAGCTGGGAGCACACTAGATCGGAACCGGACCGAACCGGAACTGCTCAAAAATCCCGCTTTAACCAATTATATGAAGAAGATTTTAGAATACGCATTTATTTGATTCAATTTATTATTTACCTACCGTATCGGAATAATGAGATAAAAATCTGAATTTTCCACGGCGCCAGATAAAAACTTTCTGAAGCGATAAACTCGCTTACGACAAAACTGGTTTTAATTTCATCACGACAAGTTGACAGTGACACTTGAAGTAGAAAAAAATGTTTTGAAACTGTTGGGAGTATAGTATTTGTTGATACTAACAAGGCAATGTTACAGCGAGTAGCTATAGTTACAGTTGGTATTCTTTGGTGTTACTGTGGTGTCAGCCAGGGAGGCTGAGAGGGTGGCGCAGGTCCTGGGCAACCCTGCGTTTTTTAAATTGCGTTCCAAGCCACGCAGTGTCTGTGGAGAGGAAACTTTGAAGTCTTGCCTCAGACACTGATTAAATCGTCTGTCACAGACGCAAGAGGCAAATGATAATGACTCTGAAATCGTATCCATTTAAGAATTTCAATAATTATCATTGTGTTAAATTGTGTGTCCTTTTAGTTCATGTCCAAGATGTATGATATTTCTTAAGTGATTAGTTTCATTTATACGGTATTGACGCCCGCGGCTCCACCCGCGTGGAAGTCGATTTTAATCCCTTAGCATCCCACAGGAACCTTTTTTTGGGGTGACATCTATCATATGTGTTAATCCAAGTTAGCTTCTATCTGTGTGCCTCATGAAAATCGGTTCAGCTGTTTTTGCGTGAAGGAGTAACAAACAAACAAACTTTCGTATTTATAATATGTGTAGGATTTCTAAACAAAATGACATTTCTTAATTTAGAAGACGAAAAGTTGTATTTCAAAAGATATTCGTAAAACATCGCTAAAACGTTACATGTTCCATGCTCAGCTGTTATAGTTCACTTAAAAGTTTCGAATGAAAAATTACCCAGTTTACAAGTACCATAAATTCCCGCTCGTTTGCACTCGGAACATCTTCACATTGTTTAAGCTTGTTTCAAAACTGGAGGATTCATTTTTCAAAGGCACTAAGTGATAAATTCCTTCGCATAAAACAAATTAAAATATTCAGTCATCCTTGAGTCGTGATGATACATATGTTTTCTGAAACAACCTTGGAAAACAATCCTCAAAAATGTCAGACGTGGCGATAGCGGCCGTATTCTTACGGTCGTTAACGCTCTGCCTACCCCGCAAGGGATAAAGGCGTGATATATGTATGTATGTATGTATCCTTGAGTCGTCCAACGTCAATCAACTGGCTGTCTCAGATAGAACTTTAGTATTTCGAAATAGCTTGACTTATCATTCGTTCTATGAATTGTACAATGTAGAATTTGCAAAATTGTAGCTGTCTAAGGTAAACATTTAGTTAGGGTATTGTGCAAAATAACTGGCAATATACATTCCGCAGAATCAGAGCGTAAGTAAATAAATAAGGAAGAAAAGTTATAAAAAATGTATACAAAGTGTTATTTATTATGCTATCAAACTATCAACCAACACTTTTCATCGATTATTTAGTGCGATCATAATATCGATAAAAAGCTACGTAAACTTGGATATCGTCCAAAAAATGTAACAAGGCCGTAGAGGCCAATCCGGAAGATTTATTTATTTTTTTGCCAAACAAAGGAGAAAGGTCACTCTTATGGTGGCAAATTTATGAGGAAAAAGCCATAAATTTATGCGTCTGACTCGGTTACACATTACAGTGAAAAACAACTTGTTTGCTTTTATGCCCAAGAATTCGATCAGATCATAAAAGTGGTTACCATAAGCAAAAACTAACATTCACAATCGCAACAGCCCCTTTTGGCAGGCAGGTTCTCTCTCTTTTCTGTGAGACACTGAGTCGTCCAACGACCCGATGAACCGTAGTGTCAGAATTTCTCAACCGCCTTCTACAAGTAGCAGGCTTCTGACATGGTTGTGTAACGACTGCCGTCTAAATGATCATAGATAGCAACCGGGACGTACGGCTTAAGGTGCCATCCGAAACATGGAACCATTTTACTTACGGACAATCGGGCAATGTCCTAACCAGACTGTAAAAATTCACAAACTGATAACATAAACTCCGAGAATCGTACCCGGAACCTTCTGCGTCAAAGGCAGTCGCACTACCACTGCGCCACATCGGTCGTCAAGCAGGAAGGGAGGTTGATGAGCGTAGATGCAAGATGATGCAACAAGGAACGTTACTGCCCATTCCTGTGAATAACTCATTGCTATATCCAAGAATGGAAGTAGTGTGATGCTATTCTAGTCTGGATTCTACGGCGGAAACTAAATTAATCATCAGCTGCCTCACCGTTGGGCTATTGTCTAGTTTTAATTAAATCTCTTCTCAAGTTCGGTGCGAGATTGCATAAAGTTTGTGAGAAATATGCACTTTACAAGCTGCGCCAAGTTTTCAAGTCCAACTGGAGGGAAACTCGTTTTATGATTACTACGCAATTTCCTCTGCTATTTTACTTTAAAACTCGATTCTTGGCACTCGAGTTTGATTGTTAGTCTTACAAAACTTTGAAAACTTCGACAGAAAACTTGTTTAAGGGCACTTTTTGGAAACATTGTCCTTCACAACTCTACTTAGGTATTTTGGGAAAAAACTTGCTTCTAATTCGAACACAACACATTTTGAAAGAACACCGTTAACATTAAAGAGAAATTGTTTTTCTTCACTTATTTATCACTCCGTGACTTTCGGAATTCGCCGTGACGTGACGCGTGACTTTCAGGATTTCTCTTCTGACAAGCTAAAAAGCTATACTTTAGTAACCTACCTAAGTCATATTATATAAGTAATCTATTTATTATTATTAATTAATGTGACTGAGGAGCAATGAAGTTAAAAGACAGTAGGTATAAAATATGTATAAGGTGTAAAAATATTAGTTGCAAATATTTTAATGGGTGTATCAGCCCATGAAACTGAACAACTTTCCCCATGAAACATAGGTCGAAATATGAAAAAAAAATTGGAGATTTTTTCACCTTTATAGAAATTGATTTTGACAGTTGGTAATTTTGTATGGCAGGTCCGAATCATTGCTGTATGCAGCTGGGAAAAATCGTTAAGGCGCTCTTCTTTAGATATAACTCTTTCTGAGAAAGGAATTTTGAAGCAACTTACTCGGTCAGGTACTTTACGGAGACCCACTTACGACTGTAGAAGCCATATAAATGACCAATCAATAGTCGTAACTCATGCCTGTCGCAATTCCCAGTAATATAAGCAGTAAAGTTCTGTACAAGCAGTAAAACTGTTCCATACTCTAGATAGAATTGATGTACGTAGAGTAGAGATGTAGGTACTATGCTAATATGCTAATCTATACGTAATGGATGAAACTTCGTAATCAGCAAAAATGTGGAAATTTACGGTAAAAGTGGAGTCTGTCGAAAATACTTTTCTTATTCGTCAAAACATATCGTTCGACTGATTTGCTGGAGATTGTGGCAATTAAAGGTTTTAAGTAAAATAAAAAAAATGCTGAAAAATAAAAGCAAATTTTGCGTTATACGTTTTTATTTGGGCCCAATCCATGATAATTAAAAAACCAAGTGAAATAATAATAAAAATAAAATAGAAGTAAAGTGAAGTTATAATTCAATTAAACAAAAGTGAAATGATCCGTGCGTGTCACAACTGGGACTCAAACCCGCGACCGCAGAGCTGCGGTTGATTCGACCTCAGGTGGAATGACACATAAGTCCCTACGTTCACACTTTAATGCATTCGAGTTATTCATCATCAACATAGCCTCCAGCTTCTGTTTTTTTTCAATGTTTACCTGCGTGTTTCTCAGTTACGAAGATTTTTAATATGACAGTTTTATTTTTCCGTGTGATGCCATATTAGTAGGTACGGATTTATGCATTCAAGTCACACCAATTCAAGGCGTTTAATGCCCAAGAGATTGAATTATTTTATGGTAGGTATCTTTTACTACTCCTTATCGTAAAGTACCTACTTAGGCAGACTCCTTTATTTCCGATATTCCATGGGGATTTTCCCATAAGTTATAAATAGTAGGTAGAGTTGCTGAGTGCCGTGTGATGCCGGCTGTGCCGTGTGATGCCAGCTGTGCCGCGTGATGCCGGCTTAGAATAGCATCACCCCACATGCTTCCCGCGGGTGTCGTAAGAGGCGACTAAGGGACTCGAGAATACTGGTGTATTACAATTTTTAGGCGACAGGCTGACAACCTGTCACTATATTGATACACATGTTTTCTGAAAAAACCTTAGAAAACAATCCTCTAAAATGTCAAACGTGGCGATAGTGGCCGTACTCTTACGGCCGTTAACGCTCTGCCTACCCCGCAAGGGACAAAGGCGTGTTATATGTATGTATGTTATATTTTTCCGGACGCTGAACTCTTTGCAAGTGTGACGGTCTTGACGGAAAACAATTGGAAGATGAATGTGTCTAGTTCAAAACTCTTCTGTAATACATCATGTAAGCTCAAAAATCCAGAATCATTTCAAACATAAGTTCTAAGTTTCTTTATAGCACGATAGAAATTTCTACCTAACTTTACCGAGCCATCTCACAAAGATGAATTCTTACTTCCAACCAATAACTATCTTTTGAAATATTGGAACTATCTTCCATTGAAATTCTCAGTTCTACCAAAGCCGTATGGAATAATACTAACATTTCAGCTCAATCCTAGTTCGAAGGAAAATAGTCTTTGCTACGTCGACATAAAACACGTAGTTAAAGTATTACTTTGAGTTGTCAATATTGAATGGCAACGGATAAAAGAAGTATTGAATGGACTCTATTCAGTGTCGTCTGAAGTGTGACAAGTGATATCGACATTTGTATTGAGATTTAAGACCCGTACGAAGACGGATATACGGACATAAAATTATAGTTTCATATTCGTTCAATGCTTATGAGGATGTATTGTAGGATGCTTAAGAGGATGTATTATGATATATATGTAGATGTATTCCACTTCATCATGTAAAAGTAACTGTGCCTATGGAGGAGCAAATGGTAAACATTTTATAGGGTTGTTTCAATATGGCATCAAAAACTTCTAATTTAGCACATCTCCTTTCAAATCCCAAACTACCTATCTTAACTTCTGCGACTGAACTATACAATATACATGGTGCAATATACGGTATAACGAAAACTTTGCAGGCGTGATCAGACCACGACACTGAACAACTTTTTCTATGGGGGCTATGTTGGAAAACGAAAAAGTTGTTCAGTTTCATGGTCTGATCACGCCAGCAAAGTTTTCGTTATACCGTCTCTTACACCCTGTATTTTGACGCTAAAAACAAAGTAACAACTTTCTACTGTAGCCAATCTTGGCTTGCAGATAATTGAACCCTTTTGCGACTTCTACACCGTTACTTACTAATGAAATCTGCCTTAAAAGGAGTCCCTTTAGTCACGACATGAGTGACATTGTAAGTTAACATTATGACACGATTTCTCTCCATTTGAAAACAGTTTTTCTATTAACGACCACTTGAGCCCTTCGATAGAAGCGTAACGGGAAACAAATTCGTGACTATTTTTTAAATACCTGAGATAGCAGACGTGACGTGAATGATATCCGTAAAATTACAATAAGTACTTTTTTTTAGTTACCAAATGTAGAATATTGTAGGTAATTAATTTTAAGTGAAAATTTATGTAGTAAGTGTCCAGAACACTAATGGCTCAATTTGTTTAGTAGAATATCATCAATGGTTGATTTTATGACAAGTGAAGTTCCGGAGTATCCGCGTCACTTAAGTTTCCGGACGTACCGGTGAAGTGTGCGTTCACCTTTATTTTTACCGTTTTCTGAAGAGACGTTTTCTGAAGTGGAATTGGATTTGAAGTGGATTGATGTACTGGATAGATTATCCAATTCTGTTATTCCATGCACAATACAGCAGTAACATTTATTTCAGAGTAATATCGAGTTTCTGAGCTTTCGTTAAAAAATTTAATACTTATCGCATTGCTTCTTACTTAGACGGCGGTCGTTACACAACCACGTCAGAAGCCTGCTAGGTACTAGTAGAAGGCGGTTGAAGAATTCTGACACTAGGGTTCATTGGGTCGTTGAATTACTCGGTGAATGACACGAAAAGAGAGAGAGTGCATTAATAAAAGTATTTTTTATAATAATCTTAATAATATTCACAAAATGTAATTTTCATCTACTGTAACGGTAACCTCTGTTTCATACAGGTACCAACACGCGCAGGTGTTTAATAATACTGGTGATTCTAGGCATCTATTATCATGGCTATTATTAATAACTTTACCTACTATAGGTAGCGTTGCCGAACTATCGATAGTAAAACAATCGATAGTTTTCCTATCGAAACCCCTATATAATCGATAGGCCAATCGATAGTATCGATACTATCGATACTATCGATACTATCGATTGTTCAGAATGAGGCAATACTATCGGTCAGCTTCGATAGTATCGATACTATCGATAGTATCGAAGCTGACAATCGAAAAAACAATCGATAGTATCGATAGTATCGATAGTATCGAAGCTGACAATCGAAAAAACAATCGATAGTATCGATAGTATCGATAGTATCGATAGTTTTGGTCTATCGATAGTCGGCCGATGAGCGATAGTATCGTTCAGTCAGGTATGGATATTTTATTTTACATACATATAATTATCATGACTTTATCTCTTGTGGGGTAGACAGAGCGTTCACGGTCGTAAAATTACACAGTAAAGCGACAGTAATCATTGCTGTCGCTTGCTATCGCCGCGTCTGAGGGCCGTTTCAGTAATTCGCGTATCACTAAAGTGACAGGTTGTCAGCCTGTCGCCTAAAATTGCAATACACATGAAACCCATGGGAAAGAAATAGGATGATGCTATTCTTAGCCGGCATCCCAAGGCTAATGGGTTAATTATTGTATATGGATTATTTTAAAAGATTTTTTAAATTTTAATAATTAAAGTAAATTCATTTAGCCATAGTATTTAGCAATGAATGAATTAGTTATACAATTAGATACATAAAAATACACCTATAGTTTTAAAGGCATTTGCACACTAGATGCGTGCGCCTGCGTCTGCGTGCGTGCGGGAAAAAATAGTATGGATATGACAGGAGAATGAAATCGACGCATCACGTGATGTATCACAATAGATACCTACGCATCACCTGTCATGTCAAGTTGTAGCGACCTCTGGTGGCTACAACATGAAGCTCACTCAAGTAGTTCGCATGCATACAAGACGCAACAGGAGTTCTCAACATATCGGAGAGATGGCGCCACGTGACAGAACAATGGGCCTGAAACGCGATATCGAAGTGTTCACCGCGCAACGCATATATACAACTTCTAATCCAATCCAGGTGGACCCGTCGGTCCCCTGGCCACAACACCCGGCCAGGCGGGTAGCTACCCTTTTCCCGACACCACCTGCATTCATTCTGTCACCCGCCATAAAGTAATAAAACAAAAATTGTACAAGAAAGGCTATTATAAAATATCTGATTATATGCAGGATAAATCTCCATGGGAGTAGTTTTAAATGTATAAAGTTGACTTTAAATGACGAAACAGGTAGAATTATCTACTGTATACATATTATATTGTATTTTATGTTTATTTGGAACTCGATGTTATTTTATTTACCACCTAACGTTACATGTTGTTTGGTTAGCTTGGCCAGCCCCGAGGCAGTGCTTTAGGGGCTAGTGTTAAGTTTTTAGTCCACCTGAGCCGCGTTTACACTAGGTTCATAAAATTGTTATTGTTAAAATTGTTAATTCTTGACCATCAAAAAGCGAAATGTAAAATTTACTACTTTGAATAAATAATTTGATTTGATTTGATTTGATTTGATTTGATTTCAGCATAGCCATTTTCGGCTATTAATTTTTTATTATTATTTTTTTAACTTAGCTAGGGTAGCTTAGGGCATGAGCAATTGTATTTAGAATATATATTTAGAATATTTATAATATATACTGAAACGGCCCTCAGACGTGGCGATAGCAAGCGACAGTAATGATTACTGTCGCTTTACTGAGTAATTTTACGACCGTGAACGCTCTGTCTACCACACAAGAGATAAAGTCATGATAATTATATGTATGTAAAATAATCCATACCTGACTGAACGATACTATCGCTCATCGGCCGACTATCGATAGACCAAAACTATCGATACTATCGATACTATCGATACTATCGATTGTTTTTTCGATTGTCAGCTTCGATACTATCGATACTATCGATACTATCGATTGTTTTTTCGATTGTCAGCTTCGATACTATCGATAGTATCGATACTATCGAAGCTGACCGATAGTATTGCCTCATTCTGAACAATCGATAGTATCGATAGTATCGATAGTATCGATACTATCGATTAAAAATCGATAGTTCTTACTATCGAAAAACTATCGATAGACTATCGATTGTCTATCGATAGTCCACTATCGAGCGGCAACGCTAACTATAGGCCCATCTGCGATATCACGAAAAAGAACTGATGTTCCATAGAAAACTTACCTATACCTACTCAAACAAAATGCAAGCAAGAGTTTACGCTCAATTGTGCATAAAGTTCTGTCGCTAAATGAGACATTTCTTAATTTCGTTTAGTTCTTAGTAGGTGGCGCAGCTGTGGTTTCCCATAGACAGGGGTAAGAATTTTTCATTTTGCTCTGAACTTGACAGATAATTCCTCAATCTAAAAAAGCGTCAACAGCGCCACCTAGTTCAGAATAGTGTTGCTGTCAGTCCAATGCTTTTAACGATTTATAGTTACTATTACTTACGTTAAACATTAACTAAATTATGTTAGTTAGTTAGTTACAATAGTTCCAGTCATCTGAAATTAATCCCTGTATCTTCCCATGATAACGTCATGATGAGTGATTTGATTGCCCTATTAGTAGTAATTACTTCCACAATGTAAAACAAAAACCAAGCATGTTGTAATACGATCAGAGTCGAATTTCCTTTAATACTTGTTAAAGCTTTGATTTGAAACTTGAGTCGCCTTACGCAAGAATGTAATAGAACGTACTTGATACAATGCTGGTTTTAATAACAATGATAGTTAGAGTGATAAGATAAAAAGATCAATGGATGTCGATTTCAGGATTGATGTCCTTAAGACTGTTTGGTTTTAAGTCACTTGTCGAAATTTATAAAGCCATCTTACAAAGCATAAGAAAACAATTATGTTTAGAGTAGTTGTTTGCGTTCTATTTGACTGATGTATTTTTCATATGTAAATACGTTCTAAACATCTTTTAATAAGAATAACCAGAAAAGCTTGATGTCTCAAATAAGTAGCTTGAGTGAGAATGTTGATAGCCCCGAAAAGTCGTCTAAAAATCAATAGGTACTTTAGTTTTGTCAATTTGGAACAAACTGACATCTAAAATCACTTTATTCATGACAGCTATTAGGTTCTGATTGTAATTTATCAAGACATAGTTGATTTTCATTTTGCTATTGAAAACGGCGTACACCGTCCCGTCGTCCCCGTTCCCGTCCGAAGCTCGATGTGCGCCGGCCATTAGGCATAGTCGAGTGATAACGTATAAAAATAAAGATGCACTATAAAGTTGCACCACAAATGGATGCAGGAACTGCATTTTACGAGTGCAGCTGATATATTTGTGACCTCGATGAGATACAATTCCAACGGCCGTGTGGTGCTGGCTGATAAGAATAGCATCACTCCATTTCCAAAATCAAATCATGATAGAAGCAGTCCTAAAAGCATTTTTTTCTTCTACAATAAGATGCCCAACGAATGAATGGTTATTCAGCAATTAATCACGTAAAACTAGCTGATAATAAATATGTAGGTTAAGCGTTTCTTTTATAGAACGTAACATAAATTGGTTTTATTGTTCCATTAGGAAATATTCTTCTCTGCTTAAAGGCCCTTTGTGTGTTTGTCTGTCTTAATATTGATTATTGTTTTGAAAAGTAATTTCTTCCTTTGGGTGTCGTTTAATCGACATACATTTACAATTTTATTTATTTCGTTTATGGTCTAGATAGTTCACAGTAGGAAATATTATTTTTATTTCTGTATCTCTTATTTAAAATAGGTAAACTAACTCTATGTGTATTCCACAGGTGTATTCTTATTTAATTTGACAGTAGCGAAGGTGGCTTGAAAAGTCGAGTTGCAGGTATAGAAAAACTCATTCGTTACTACCGCTGGTTAAGCTATAATTTCCAATTTCATACACCTACACAAATCACGCCTATATCCCTGGCGGGGTAGGCAGAGCGCTGACAACCGTAAAATTACGATCATTATCGCCACGTCTGACAAATTATTGAGGGTCGTTTCAGATGAATCGTGTATCACTATAGTGACAGGTTGTCATCCTGTCGCCTAAAATTGCAAGACACATGAAACCCTCGAGTCCCTTAGTCGGTTTTTACGACACCCATGGGAAAGCTATTCTAAGCCGGCATCACACGGCAAACAATTCCAATTTCAGACAGATATTTTCAGCATAAGTTTTTAATGGTGAAATGATGTGATTTTCGCGAGGTCTCCTTACGTGCTCACATTTGTTTTAAAAACACAACCGACCATTTCATACTGCTTTGATATTAGCCTCAGAACATACAAAATATAAAACGATGTTTTTAAGTTACAGTCTGCATTCGTTCATATCGCGGACACAAAGTGACACACAACGACAGGACATTAGGACATTGCTTCCGGGTGCGTGACATGGCCTAATTTCGCTAATTGACAAGCTTCTTTCACTACGACACACGCACGCCGATCAAAACATCCTGTGTCCAAATTATCAAACTACAAGGCTACTAGTTTACAAGCAAAATTCGATGTGCATTGCGTAGCCGGTTTACCATTATGACCCTATTGTGAAACCAGCTATCTACTAAGAGTTTTACATGTAGACTTGTAGCCTGTAGTTTGATAATATAGCGCACTGTTTGGCAAAAATATTTTTCAGCTATTTAAGAGATCCACTTATAACTGCAGGTTTTTCATTTCAAACAGAATGATTCCTTAAATAATACTACCCATATGAGAGATCAATCTATGCTGATTATTCTTAATAACTGTACGTTCAACTACCATACTTTGATCTAAACGGGTGATATGATACGTACATTTTTGTGCAGTAGGAAGTAATTAATAAAAATATCTAAGTAGGTTAACTAGATAAATACGTAAAAAGTCACATAATTAAAATTCCTAGCAAAAATTTCGTAGGTAACAAATATACCTTTCAATGAAAAAAGCTTTTCCATAACCGCCCAATGACGCTTTTGAAAGTTCGCTGAAAGTTTATACAAAAAGAAATCTTAGTCACATCATTAATCTTATTTTCAAAAACAAGTCGTTCTTTTGACGGAAATGCTTTTTGCAGACTCTTTTAAAAGTTTCAGGGAAAATCGTGAAATACATGAAATTTACTCAAAATCAGTCAGATATGCATACTTAGATTACTTTAACCTTAACAACCGCAACAGTCCACTGCTGGACATGGGCCTCCCCCACACTCACCAGTTTACAACGCTTATCAGGCGGATTAGCGAGCGCAGTGCAAGATTTTTTATTCACAGGGAGCGCTGCTGGCCATTCCCTGTTTAATTATCTCTTAGTCGCATACGACACCCACGGGTAGAGTTGGGATGATGCTATTCTAAACCGGCATCACATGACATACTTGAATTAGTATCAGAAAGTATGTCTTCCTGAGTCGGTTTATGTAAATAAAAAGACCACAAATCAAGTATTGGCACGCCCTCTATTTAGCTAAAGTTTCGTAAACCAAACTCAATCACTCTATACTAATTCATTACGAAGATCAAGTTGTAACTACCCACTTATGTTAATTACCGTAAATAAATCAGAGAGCAAGTCGCATCTAATTCCGTCTGCGGTGTGTTTCACTGCACAAAGAAAGAATGTTTCGTGTCTATCCACAGGATATACGAGGTGTTAAAGTTTAGGCTGATGACAGAGTAAAAAATAAGCAAATCCATTTAGTCCGTAATTTAGATAATCGGAAAATAACGGTTGGATACGTATTTTTCTTTTTAAAAATATGTAAGAAATAAATTCAAAAGAAGTCACGCACGTCACTACTATGTAAAAACCGTAAATAGGAAGTGACGTCACGCGCGATTTTAACCATGGACGTAATTTCAACTGGTTAATATTTTTAATTTTTTATAACTGAAAAGTCGCTTGTCAACGAAAAAAAATAGACTTTATGTCAGGGGCAGCTGTCAAATATGGCTTCTACTAGCGGTAGTACTGTAAGGACGGTGTCCCGCAAACTTGGCAGACATGATCAGACAGAGCATAAAACACAATTTTCACGACAATTCTTTTTCGATCTCTGATACAGAATGGGTAGGTACTCGAATAGTACTCGACTTTCTTTTTAAGGAAACAAGAAATAAATATAGTTTCTCAGCATTTCTTGCTTAGGGAAAGTTGTTCAGTTTCATGGTCTGATCATGCCTGCCATGCCTCAGAATAACTTCCCTTACACCCGGCTTATACCGGTACTATATTTCGTAAGAATCCGGTATAAAAGTACTATCTACGGTCGGAATCTGTTGCGTGCAGTGTATTAAGGCCCATTCCGCCCATTTTCGTGAAGAATTTCAAAGTCGATACCAATGCTTCACAGACACTTGGATATTCGATGGCTGATGTGCTCACTAATACATTTTTAATGAGTTTTCTCAAGTTAGGTCAGGAACAGAGTAAGTACTCTCTTAATTCCTATTTTTGGGAGACACGTACATATATCATTCCTTTATCTCTTTCGGGGTAGGCAGAGCGTAAACCTACTCGCTATCGCCACGTCTGACAAATATAGAGCGCCGTTTGAGATCATTTGTATATCACTAATAGTGGTGGTAGTTAGTCTGTCGCCGAAAAGTTGTAATACACAGTTGTTGTTGTTGTTGGGGAGGTAATAACTAGGCTTATAGAGTAAACATTTGAGGTATAATCACGAATACCCAAGTTTTGATAGAATCGCAGGCAATCTGCCTTTAAACTCAACTTCAAAGATATTTTAGAAGTACAGTAGCTTTTGTCTCAACTATGCTGATGCCAGCATTTTTAATCTTCACTTAAATTTTGCTTCTATTCATTAAGTTTTGGCCTAATCGTGTAATCAAATACAAAACGTTAAAACATTGTAAACAGTTGGTATCACCACACACTTGAGTGACCCATATTTGGTGGGTGTCTTTCTATGCCCCGATCAAACACGCATGCATATGCATCTGGATTAATTTGTGTTCTATTTATATGTATTGAACACGATTTGATACCGTTCAATATTTTATTTCGACGACTATTAATACTCCTCCGCTTAGAGATTGTAGAGGTAGTGGTATCACTTTTAATTAATAAATAAAAAAATAAAAAAAATCTTTATAGTTAGTTTCAGTAACATACAGCGCCATCTGTTGTAAAAGGGTCTTCAACATGCTGTGAATTATTTCAGGAAATTGTATCCCATAACATAAAAGTTACGTTACATCATCATGTTTCATATTTAAAATAAGTAATGCTAAGTAAAAGACTTTGAAATGCGTACCAGGTATATCGAGTCTTTGGACAACTTGGTGTTCCAGACGAAAATAGGTACCTACGTAAGAATTGAGTAAGTACATACATACACAAATCACGCCTTTATCCCTTCCGGGGTAGGCAGAGCGTTAACAATCGTAAAAGCTTCTTCTTTATAGAATTTCTTCCTTCATTTCTAGGTCGACGAAAATCTTGATCAGAGTTTTGATATCTACAAATGGAGAAAATTAAAACCGGGACCAACCGCTTATCATGCCCTCGTAAATACGGAACTGTCTTTCTAGGGTCAGTGTCTGGACACAGCCAAGAAACAGTTTGACAGTAAACTGACAAATAGAAACTTAAAACTCCCAAATAGTTTTGGACTAAAACGCACGCTCTATTTCGCGAACTGACTCCACAATACTGTTGCCAACAAACTTCTTCGTAGCCGACAATAAGCGACTTCCTCTACAGAATATATAAAAGGAAGTATCAATCAATAGCTGAAACAGGTACAAAGGAATAGATTGCGTCACATACTAGTAATCTGTCCAAAAATACCCTAGGCGCTAGTGACAAGACGTGATTGCTCTCATATAAACCGCACACGCACCGGCACCGCATCATGTTGCATTTCGTGACAGCTACATTACTAACGACAAACATAAAGCTGATCGGTATACTGATTGTTATAAAGTTGTCAAATAGCCTTATTTGAACCTGAGCGGAAACCTGAAGCATTTTTCACACATAAAGCACAACGCAGCGCTAGAACACCTAACACAGCGGTCTGTCAGATCCAAGCTACAGAAATGTCAATCCCCATACTAAAACCGCTCAACCGCTATCGACGCAGCTACGTCAAAATAACGCAGCTCCGTCGACAGCGGTTGAGCGGTTTTAATACCTATTGGGATTGACGTTTCTAGTATTGATCTGAGAGACCGCTGCGCTACGGATGCGTTATTTTAGATGAAAAAACCTAACGAATACTAGATTAGTTCATAAAACCGGACCAGACCGGGAAACCGGAAAATCGCGCAGTGTGTGTGAGAACTGCCTCATTCCTATCCTATTTGATATCTCTTTCGAGCTATTCTTATTTGTGAGAGAAATGGGTTTCTATGTTGAACAAAGTATAAGTACTACGTCTCAGTGTCGCTAGGGATTCCATAGGAAAAGACTTTATGCCTGAGCCTGAAAAATTTATCAAGTGTACCAAAGTACAAGAGTAGACTAGTAGCTTAATAAGAAAGTACCTAAGTTACTTCTTTTTCTTTGCATGAAGCATTTTTTCGTGTGATGTGATGGAGGCCTAGTTTTTATCTGGCGATTTCTACCCCATGTAATGAAACTACAGGCTACAACAAGTCAACGGGTGAAATTCGATTGCGTAACGGGTGGGACATTATTAAACCGGGATTTTTTACCCGCTACGCAATGTACATCGAATTTCATATATAGAATTGTAGCTTGTAGTTTGGAAAAACGGGGGACTGGTATTCTTGGTGGTGACTGGTATTAGGATAAAATTTACTTATTTTAATTCAGACCAGCAGGGTATTTTGATACCTAAGGGTATTTAAAATTATCCGTTATCAATTTGAGAGCAGGCAACCCTATTCCTATTAGATATTTGCGCTATTGTTATTGGAGTAGGTATCTCAGCTCGGCGTCGCGTTGCCAAAGAAATGAGGAATTTGATTAACGCAAATATTTGTCTTGTATATTGAAACGATGAAGGAAAATAGACACCGAGCTTGCGTCTATTGGTTGTTAGATCAAAGGAAAGTTTGAAGGATCAATTTTTCATCATAGATGATTGCGCAAAAGAATAACCGTGTGATGTCGGCTTAGAATAGCATCACCCTATTTCTACCTAGATGTCATTAAGGCAACTGAAGGAAAATCCAAGGACAAGGCAACAGCTTTCCTAGTGAATGTCTGAAACGCCTTGCACTGCGCTCGCCAATCCGCCTGCAAGGGCGGTGAGTAATGGCGGGGTCATGTCCAATCCAGCAGTGCACTGCTGCTGTGGCAACAAAAAAACTTCTCATTGACATTTGTCGATGAGATTGAGATCGATATCGAGAGTTGAGTATGGTTTATAAATACGGGCCTAGATTTGACAAGCAGCGCTCGCAAACCTGAATGAGATGAGTTTCTCGTGGCTTCACCCTGAGGTTCTGAATCATTTAATAACTCTTAGCTTAGCTGATTAAAATGCATCTCCAAACCTTCTGGTGGCGCCGCGAACAAAGATAACCACATAACCTTTGACATTAATATGACCAAATTATATTCAAGTACACAATGATTTATTGGCGACATAACTACTTACTTACAGATAATGCATTTTGTTGCTTTTTTTTGTAGTAGGTATTAACAGTATTTTTATTTATTTTGCCAACACCAGAAATTATTAAATTAATTTCACAATTTTTTTGTACATCACCATTCCACTTTGTTGTAAAATCGTGGTTTTGTAAATGGAAATGTAATTTTTGGTGGAAAAATGAATTCGATTTAATGATGAAACAAAACACGTACCTAAAAAGGAACTATTGCATACTCCTAATAAACAACTCTACATACATACATATATCACGCCTTTATCCCTTGCGGGGTAGGCAGAGCGTTAACGGCCGTAAAAGAATACGGCCACTTTCGCCACGTCTGTCATTTTTGAGGATTGTTTTCTAAGGTTTTTTCAGAAAACATGTGTATCAATATAGTGACAGGTTGTCAGCCTGTCGCCTAAAAATTGTAATACACCAGTACTCTCGAGTCCCTTAGTCGCCTCTTACGACACCCGCGGGAAGGATGTGCGGTGATGCTATTCTAAGCCGGCATCACGCGGCACAGCCGGCATCACACGGCACTCAACAACTCTACCTACTATTTATAACTTATGGGAAAATCCCCATGGAATATCGGAAATAAAGGAGTCTGCCTAAGTAGGTACTTTACGATAGGAGTAGTAAAAGACACCTATCATAAAATAATTCAATCTCTTGGGCATTAAACGCCTTGAATTGGTGTGACTTGAATGCATAAATCCGTACTAATTAATATGGAAAAGCTGGTTATGCATTATATAGTAAAGTACGTACTATAATATGATAATGTAATATAGTATACGGGTTGTAAGGGACAGCGGCCCGAATACTGGTAGGGTGCAAACACACCATGAAACTGCACAACTTTCCCCTAGGAACATATGTCAGGAAACTTAAAAAAATTTTGGTTTCCCATAGTAAATGCAGTCAGCTGATCGCGATTTTGTATGGGAGGTCGAAAATTATTTGTCCTTTCCTGACATATGCTCCAAGGGGAAAGTTGTCCAGTTTCATGATCGCTTGCACCCTTTCAGTATTCGGGACGCTGTCCCTTACACCCTGTATAGTTAGGAACTATAATATAGATGTTATACAACGTGGCTGTCGAAAGCATACACTCATTATGAAACATTGAAAATAAATTAGTGAATTTCTGTCTCCAGAGGTCAGCTGACCTAAACACAAAAAAAAATCATAACTGGATAAAAAGGAACTTTCTGGAATATCGCTGGTCGAAATTGAAGTAGAGACACTGCAGTTTATTTACAATGTTGAAAATCCACTGAGAGAAAAGTTAAGCAAACACAAAAAAATTGAAAATACGATAACAGAGGCATGGGGAATTTATGGTAACTACCTGCAGAAAAGGGTTTCACTAACAGTTTCGTTTTGTGATGTTGGCTATAACGTAATTGGTTAATTTTACGGCGTACGGTCACGCAAGCTCCAAGAAATATCCCCCTAAAATAAAAACAACTGTTGTCTTCACGTAACAAAACGTGGTTTTGTTGAGGTAGGATTTAATGGTTTTCTAAATTCTACCTATTCTATGATTACGAGTATAAACCGGGTTTTCGAAGGAAGAGGTTCGTTTCCAGCATTGATATCAAAGTGAAAATTGTTTGGTTCAGTGCGATGCCCTAAGCCCCTAAGCAACGCGAAAAGCAATGCGAAAGTTTACATGTTTTTTTGTTTGTTACTCTTTCACGCTAAAACTACTGAACCGTTTTTCATGAAATTTGGCATACAGATAGGGGTTAACTTGGATTAAATTAACACATAGGCCAGTTGTTCGTTATTACGAAAAAATGTTCCTGTGGGATGCTTTGGGATTATAACCGACTTCCATGCGGGCGAAACCGCGGGCGTGCACTAGTATAATCATATAAATCACATCGACTAGATTTCGACTGAACCAGAGAAGATGGCTACATATCGATGGTAAATGAATTTTATCAAAGTAATGAATCTGATTAAAAAATAGAAGAGGTGCTTACCTATAGCTGACAGGTGCTCTCAAGTTTCGCCACGCGCTTCGATCTGCCGCGCGTCTCCGCTTGTCGCTTTCTCTCCAACTCCCATAACTCCTCGCAAACACAGGAACCCCACACCCCTCACTCGCGTTCCCCGGATCTACCACCAGGTCCATTGCGTCCAACGTATCGTTCAGATTCAAAAAACTTTCATTCACAGATAAAGAACTGTTCACATTGGTAACATTTTCGAAGGTATGGTTCGTCGGTACCGTAGGCACGTATACACCGTTGTTTTTAGGACTAGAATACACGTAGACTCTATCAAGTTCCGAGTCGTTCTCAGTCTTGATCCTGAGGGGTTCCGCCCGGGTGGTGTTGAGCTGGTGGAAGTCTTCGGATGTGGTGTACCAGGCCTCCAGGACTGCGATGTGGCCGTCCAGCTCGCGGCAGGTCAGGCGGAACTCGTAGTCGGCGCATCGCTGCTCCTCCACGATTTCTGGAAAAAAGTAGGAATTATTTTACTGTTTTTTTTCTTTCGAAAACTCTGACATCAAGGTCCAATGAGCCGTTCATCGATCAGGCGACACGACAAGGAACAGATTTCTTAATGCTTAGTTGGTAATTAATTTAGATTGACATGTCACATGTAATATTTTTTTAAATATTTACTTTAATTGTTGACTTCATACATTGACGGTGGAGGCGTAAGTTACATGCTGTGTGGTCAGCCTGGCCGGCCCCGAGGCCCACTCGTGTAGCGTTTCTACTAGGAACATAAAATTGTTATAATAATACTTTTTTTACAATGACAAATTTATTTTTTTGTGACAGTATTGTATTGTAAATTCCTGACATTCTGAAAGCATTCCTTGTTAATCTACTTGGAAATAAACCATTAAAATTTGAAATTTGATTTGATTGGCATTCCGAGTCCTTTGACGCAGAAGGTCCCGCGCGCAAAACGTCGTTAAATTCGATGTCTTATAAGAGATCGTATATGATAGTACTGTACAGAAAACAAAATGCCTTGATCATAAAAACAAATAGGTAATACGCATTGCGGCAAATAGCAATCTAGCTAGAAGAAACTTTCACGATTTAGAGCCAGATGTTACCTGGACAACGAAGAAAACCTACCTGTATCACACATATTGATGTTATTTACAAATCTACAGAAGAAAACGGTAACGCAAACGGTAAAATAGATGATAAACAAATAGGTATTGGATTTATGAGGCCAGTGGTGACAGGTCAATCTTCTCAGCTAGAACGTAGGCTTTATTCAGATTGAATAGTCTAAATAAACTTACGAAGATAGGTAGATCAAATGCATAATAAAAGCGATTTGTTTTTTCATCTTGTCACACTTACCTACTTACTTAATTTAATACGACAGCCAACAGATGTACCAATGTTTACGAAATCAAGTCATTAAACTTTAATGTCAATAAGTACTATATTTTACTACGGCGGTCCAAAACAAACGATTACGTTCCATCTCAAGTTTACAACAGACAGATTAAAATGTAACTTTTTATAGAATAGCCGCGAGATGTTATATTCCACGGCTTTATCGTGTATAATGACAGCATAGTTATAGCATCGACTAATTCTTTTACAGGGCTAAAGTTTCGTACAGACGGTCCACATTTCAACTACTTTAGTACTACTAACAATCAGGTCTGCAGTTCAGATCAGTTCAAGCGTTTAAATTTAACTGTAGTAATTCCATTACTCAACATTCTATAATTTACGTTTTTAGCAGATTAGGAACGCTCAAAACCTTCCAATTTACGCTTTCTTCCTAGACAACGGGTCGTGTCTCGACTCGATAGTGTACCTAGTAGTCTACGCTATCGAGATACGAATGAGAGGCTTTTTATTTTGTAAAAGGGTCTAATGAAGTGACTGCCGTTTGCACTTATAACCAATACGTTTAATTTAACCCCATTTTTATATTTCACTTTTGATTCCATTTACAAAGGCTATTTAAAAAAAGTTCGAGCTTTTGCAAAAGCAGCTGAGTAATTGAGTTGCAGTTAAAATGCAGGCCGTCTGTATAGACCTTTAGCCAACTTAGTTTTAGATGTTTTAGTGTAGTTTTAGTGGGACCAACAACAACTTCTATTGGGCTATAAGAAAACAACATTAGTTTTTTATTTGACCACCCTAATGGCAGGGATAACTGGATAATGGGTGAAGTTATATAAGTTTATGTTTACGCTCAATTTGTTGTATGAATAGTTTTAAGAGCATTTAGGCTGGCTATGTATTTAAGTCGGTACGAAGCAAAATTTTAGAGTACCAGAGGCTTGTATTCATTTAAACTTTTACCCGATATTCGTTATTAATTTTTAATCAATTATAAATAAGATATATTTGGAAATCTTACCAAATAATAAGATGGCATGCTATGGCTGCAGTCCAGAGTATTTATAAGCGGGCGGTATCGCACCATGTCATCATAACACTCTGAAAAGCTTTAGGTACAATTATCAAATAAACTGTGAACTTCACTAAAAACGTTTTTGTGGTGTCCTTTTCTTGGCGTGTGATGCCGGCTTAAAATAGCATCAACCGATTTCTTTCCCGCGGGTGTCGTAAGAGGCGACTAAGGAACTCGAGGGTTTCATATGTATTACAACTTTAGGCAAATGGCTGACAACCTGTCACTACAGTAATACATACGAATCATCTAAGAAATACTTAAATATTTATCAGCCGTGGTGATAGTGAACGTACTTTACCGGGGTGATATATTTGTATGAAGGTACTTTTTTTGACGCAGTCTCTATTGAACTGAGGTCTGAGTATACATTTACGGAGTACACTTGTGTACATTAGTTACTGTAGTGTACAACACATTACACTACACAACTAGCTTCACTGCAAAGCCTCGCGTCGTGACGTAAGACTGGATTCTTTATGGCCGGCTTCCGCACGAGGGTGCGGTAAGAGGACAACAGAAATATAAGGAATAAAACTTGGTACTTTTAGATAGCAGTAGAAGTAATTATTTAAGATTTTGATATCACAGAAAACAATTTTTTCAGACAAGAGATTAAAAGTTGGGTTTTTTCTTGACTTAAATTAGATTTCTGGTGGTGATAGAAGTGTAAAGTCACATGCTGTGTGGTTAGCTTGGCCAGCCCCGAGGCAGTGCCTTGTAATTTTTATAAAAAAGAGGAACTTATGTCGTATGTTTGAAAATTTTCTCTTTTTTACAATGACTAATTTTGTGTATATGCAGCTAGACAATCAGTAAGTTAAATAAAAATATATTAACCCCCAACGAAAAACCGGACGGGTATTTATACGTTGAATAAACATTTTTGCCGTTGATGCCGTGTGATGCCGGCTTAGAATAGCATCACCCCACATCCTTCCCACGGGTGTCGTAAGAGGCGATTAAGGGACTCGAGGGTTTTGGTTTATTACAATTTTTAGGCGACAGGCTGACAACCTGTCACTATAGTGATACACATGTTTTCTGGAACAACCTTGGAAATCAATCCTCAAAAATGTCAGACGTGGCGATAGCGACCGTATTCTTATGGTCGTTAACGCTCTGCCTACCCCGCAAGGGATAAAGGCGTGATATATGTATGTATGTATGTATGTATGTATAAACATTTTTGTACTTACCATTGTATTACAACATTAATTTAGGGAATGGATTGTGTCGGCGCTTGTATGGAACATTTTCATGAATAATATAGTAAGTAAGTAGATGCCTGGAATGAAGAAATTATTTATTTGTATTCATAAACATGATCACCGACGGTGTTAAATAAAATAACGAATAGTATTCTAAAGGCATCATAAAAATCCCCTGCTATGTCTTTGTAATATGTTCAAAATGGGCACCTGACGTACTTATCAAAGTTTAAAATCCCTGCGTAAGCCGATGCATAATTCATCGGCGCTACATACCATCACGGCCCTTATAGCCTAAGAACTGGCTACGTCTACAGAAGTACAATTTGATAAGAATCAAGAATCAAAATATTTATTCGACGTAGAAAATTTACATTTTACTTACTGATAGTCAAAAATTTACAAATAGTTACCTTACCTATCAATTCATAAATAGTTATTTTACCTTAGAAGATAAAATTGCAAGACACAATTTACTCTTTACCACAATTTTATGATCCTAGTATAAACGCGGCACGAGATTTATTTGGTGATGATGTTAGTTTTTTATGGACGGGTTTAGATGTGTGTGACAGCATTACTGTTACTAATTTTTTAGCAGGGTATGAAATGTAATATAAAATGTTGGCGGGGGAGATGTAGCTGAAAACAGTTTCGATAGAGCTGTCTGATAATACATACATACAATAACTATACATACATGGGCCACTTTCTCCCACATGTAGGAATAGGCTGATGCTATGAAGCAGGAATCATGTGGCACGAAGTCAGCTCTCCGGCTATTATAGTAAGGGCCTTATTGTGATGCATACAATATAGCACACACATTTCGGCTACGGAAGAACGTTCGTAAGCCCCGAAATTGTCGTCGGTCGAACAAATAAGTAATTAAACTCCGTTCGATAGAAATGACGCGGTGACTTTATAGGATCGTTAAAAAATAAGGATCTGGTACAAAGCTTTGTCACAAGATCCTTTTTGTTAGTTTTTTTTTTGTTGTTATTTGACTATTTTTAGAGAACATGAAATATTTTCCTGCTAAAAATTTTCTACCTTGTTTTTTTTTAAATTCGGTAATCAATTAGATTTTTCTGTGAAGCAACGAAGATCCCATAACAGGCCGCACAAAATTGTTTTTCTTCAACTGGAAAACTTAAAAAATGGACGTTATAGCAATTTCGGAGCCAAGTTTGAAATGTAGGTCAGACTGCCTTCAAATCGGTTCCAATTTAGCACCGCCAGCGTTACAGCGTCGGCGGATCGACAGATTAGGCGCACTTGTTCAGAAGGCCGACTAATGCAATTTGCTATGCACGGGAGAAAAAGCACACTGCAATATTCACCCCTTTTTTCCACCTCTTTCCCACACACAGCTTTTCATATCACGCATTCCTCTCCCACACAGACGATAGACCACGGCAGAGTTCACCCTACGACGTCCAATTCGGATCAACCGTTGCCATGGCAACCGCCCAAAACAACTTGTTTGGTTAAATTGCCAGCATATATTGATCCCTCAGGCCCCCTCAATCAAGGTCAATATATTCGCGAACTCAACATTTTGAGGGTCAAGGGAAATTGGTCTATATCTGGCAGTAGACGAAATTAACAAGTGGTGTATAGTGAAGAAAATGAAACGTTAAATAGGGGGATTAAAGTATAATTTTGTGTAATTGATGTTGTAAGGTGCGAGTGTGGGTTTCCCAGGGTAAGAGGAGATTTTGTTGCGACGTAGTTTATGTTTATTCCTTTACCGTGGGGACATTTCGATTGTTCAGGGAGCCGTAAGAACGTTTGGGAGTTCACGAGCTACGTATGGCAAGTTGTTGGCAAATAATTAATTAACTTTTAAAAGGGAGTTTTCCGGAAACTTATCACGAGGAGTCCCTTTTAATCATTACGTTCCGCAAATTTTGTAAACAAATTTTACATCTGATTATTTGTTTCGGCTTCAACCTTCCAATCGAATTACTTCGGCTACAATAAATTTTCAGGCTCACCCAAGCATTAACAGGGAAATTTAATTAGGTCCAAAAATAAAAAAATACCATAAAGTAGAAATCCGTGGGCCGCGCGTGTCTTAGACAATGTCCACTTTTTACACCAAATGAAATTGAAAACCGGGTTTGTCTCCTAGTCTATAACTTTATATGTACAAGTTGTGGTACAAGTCTGTACAACCTATTTATTCTCTATATTCTGTAAAACCTTTTTTGTTTCATAAGTTATAAATACCTATCTGCCTACATTTGTATATAAATAAATATATTCATAACCAGCGAACTACTACGCACTTTCAATACATTATGCATTATGATGTCAAAAATAAAAAACCATATGATGATACGAGTATTATCAGAGGGAAGCTGAAAATCAATTCTCTTGACAATGAGAAGGGTCTTACTTAGTACACCCTCACACTTTGAACGGGAAGAAAAGAGGGTAGTTTTACAGAGTCAACACTCTTTTATACTTCATTCGCTTACATAGTGTAACGACCAGCGTAACTGTCAGTAGGCGCCTGTACGTGCGTGTATGGAGCATTGAGGTCAAGTTACGCTGGTCGCGACACTATCTAAGCGAATAAGCTATATCTTAGGGCATATTTTTACACAAGCGTTTGTTGGCGCAAAAAGAGGAAGTAGTGGATAAAATACGAAAATGAGGAAAACGAATGTCGAATGTTTTAAAATTCATGCACCAAAAACGAGATTGTAGAATGCATAACAGATAAGCTGTTTTCATTATCAGAATAAAAGTTGTGATGTGACTAAATAAATAAAAGACCTACGTACATAAAATAAGTACGTATTATCAAAAGAACAGACGTACGTATCAAATAATACAAATATAGCTAGCTATAGGTAGTATTCTTTGCTAATATGCTGAGTATATTTTTCGAATAGAGAAAAAAAATTAAAAAGTGTGCCATCTTCTACGCAATAATATATGTAAAATACCGAGGCAATGCTAATAAAATGAAGACATCTATAAAGAAAATTCCACCGTTACAATGTCGTCATGGTAAAAGTAATTTAGAACGTAATTTTTCCTGTCTGAGTAATTTTCCATGCGTAAGTTTAGGTTAATTACTCTATATTATTTTATTTATTTTACGATCTTGGACGCTCCGCCTACCCCGCAAGGGATAGAGGCGCAATTTGTTTATGTATGTATTGGTCTATAAGTCAACACAATGAAAAAATGAATTCGAATGGCCAATGTCTAAACATTTGTTAACGTCAAAAAGTGTATGAGGGTTAAGAGAAAGAAGTTAGAAAACTGACCATCTTCTATGTTGGGTCTACGAGAAGTCTACGAGCGCATGCAACTTTGGTAAGATACAAAGTAGAAGAAGGTTGAAGTTTGTGGGGAAAGAAATTAGACGCCATGTGGCGGTTGAAAACTCTTCAAGAAAAGTTTAGCTAGTTTCAATACGAGACTGACTTCAGAATTTAGCGATTTTACAAGCAAAGAGGGGCTTTATTTCACAAACCTATAGTCAAGCTTAACTCACAAAGTAATTGTTTTATTAAAACTTGTGAGATCTGATTCTCCGCAAATCCACGACCACCACACCAAGGTAAGACCACGAAGCAAAGAGCAAGTTGATCTCTCTTTCGCTTTTCGTGAGGGACACCGAATTGTCCAACGACCCGATGAACCCTAGTGTCAGGATTTTTCAACCGCCTTCTACAAGTAGCAGGCTTCTGACATGCTTGTGTAACGACTGCCGTCTAAGTGATCATAGACTGCATCCGGGACCTACGGCTTAACGTGCCATCCGAAACACGGAACCATCTCACTTACGGACAATCGGGTGGTTCAGCCCGCAATGTACTAACCAGACTGGGAACAAATTTACAAAGTGTTAAATATCAACTTTGTGAGTGACCCACCGAGAATCGAACCCAGAGCCTTCTGCGTCAAAGGCAGTCGCACTACCATTGCGCCACATCGGTCATCAGCAACTTGATTCTACTTTATCTTTTATAATGAAGAAGAATGCATTAACAAGATCTGTTTCAGCAGCGGAGAAGATATCCAGTCCTAAATGCCTATTTCTTTGCCTCTATCATAGCGGGTCAAATGGCCGAATTCCAGGCACGCAAAGTTTGACAAGATAGTCCAATTGGAATCAGTATTCCACAAGAAGGTTCATCAGCATTCCACTCCCTCAAACGTCACCCTTGGGGCTCGGAATCAGGTGCGGTATGTTTGAGCTAAACCTACTTCATTATTTACCGATATTTTACGGCTACCTACAATCACCCGTCCTGAATTATGTAGAGGGCGTTCCTAGTCGACTAACCAAACTGTAGGCAAAGTTGAAGTGGATACTAATTTACCGAGCTTATCTTAATATCTACTGTGTAGGGCAAAATGGTAAGTCTACATATAACAGACTAAAAAAAGCAAACGAACGAAACTGAAAAGGGAATGCATGAGTTTATGATTATGAAAACAGCTAATTAATGGGAAGTCTCAATACAGATATTGTAAGGACTTTTTAAATAAAAACCTTTTTTTATTTTAGCTAATGCATAAAAAGCTATACCATAACTTGAAAACCGTACCAACCACCGAAACCAAAAAGATCTTGCTTGACAGACAGACAGAGTTTCTATAAAGGTGCCGTGTTTTTCTTCTGAGTTACGGAACTTTAAAATCAGCACTTAGTCACAAACGAAACCAAAATACAAAAGTACAAAAAGCCACGCAATAAATCATAGATTCCGGTGATGATTGGCAACACAAAGTAAACGTTTCGGATGCGATCAATTAATCATCACACCCCTGATAACAGGCCAAATGGGGTCTACCTGTACTATTAGTAGCACATCCACCTACCCTATCTACCCATTTAAAAAAATAAAATTATACTGGTTATTTTTATAAAAATCAAAAATACAATAAAATCAACCACGTATTAAGTTTTACAATTGTTGCTTCGAGACGATCAATTCGAATCAAACATTAGATATAAGCGAGCATCAAGAGATTGAAAATTTGGCAAGGGTCGGTCATACGCCGGTAGCTCAGTGGCAGAATAGATCCGGGACGGTAACCCCTGTGTCGACGCTCATATTTTTTTCATTTTTTTAAATTTATTTACAAGAATAATCATTACGTGGAACTTGCCAAAATTCCGTACATATACCTATCTATATTGGTTATTTATAGTAATTGTATGAAAAACCAATATACCTTGATCCCTCAAATGGGTAGCTTTATCTGCTGCTGATGTACCTTTTACTCAGTATAGCTACTGGAACACCTTTGGCATCATGTAAGTAGTGATTGATGGATTCCTTTATCGAATAGTCAATGGAAGTGGGAATAATAGGAAATAAGGTCACTTGTTTTGTACGGAAATGCATAACCATGCTTATCAACTCTTGGTCAAAGGGATTGTAAGACCCTTCGCTTTTTAAAAATATAAAGAAGGAACCCTTTTTCTGCTCTACATGAGTAAGCCTCTCTTTAATAGTTTCTAAGAAAAGGAAACCAATTCTGAAATTTATAAACAAGAGCATAGAAGTAAGAAATAGGAAAAATTATAATGAAAAAAAAATAGATATACTTAGAAAACAAAATAGAATTTTCTCAGATGAATGTAGAGCGCCAGTGAGAGAATCTAAATCGACGCCTGAACTAGTAATTAAATGACAATACATTTCTGCAAATCAGGTAGGCACCATTGTTCTGTAGTACAAATACATCCATCCATCATCATAGACAAATTCAGGGTCCCAACCTATAGAATATACAGTATATACAACAAAATGTTTTGTAAATTAAACCTTGATAATAACGGATCAATTTCTATCTAACCATCGCTATAGTTACTGGGTGTAAGGGACAGCCCTCCGAATATTGATAGGGTGCATGCAGATCATGAAACTGAACAACTTTCCCCTAGGAACATATGAAACGCCAAAAAAAATCGACCTCCTATACATTTACTTACTATTGGAAACCATCATCATCATCATGGGAAACCAAAAATTTTTCGACGTTTCCTGACATGTTTCTAGGGGAAAATTGTTCAGTTTCATGGGCTGAATGTACCCCATCAGTATTCGGAGGGCTGTCCCTTACACCCTATATAGGTTGTCGTTTGCAAATAGACGAACTTGTCATTGCATTCCCAATGTGGGTTGATCTATTCAAACCAGACACAATAGAGATCTCTCCCCAATTTTATCGATTCGGCAATAGCTATTTTTTCCTGCTACTTAATGTGGACTGGAAAAAGTTCCGTGTTCTGGTAAAATTGATTTTTTAGAGAACAAATTAATTATTTACTGTACATTTCTCAAAGACCTCTACTCTGTTAAAGTTACTCTCTAAGCGTTTTCTAAATTCAAAGTAAGTAATATTAATTGAAACATTATGTTTCGAGACTTGGTAAGAGAAATTACGTCATAACGATGTTGCACAACTTACTTAAAGTTTAATGGACCACTCGAAGCAAACTTCAAGAGGAATATAAACTTCTTTTTATTGCAATACTCGAAGGACCCCAAAAATATACAAACCCCAGAAGGCGAATAAAATGACCTTCTGGCACACTTTCTATTCTAACGAAATCATAGTGCGTACGACCCATGATGTCAAAAAAAAATATAATCCCAAATGACTGTAGGGTTTAAAAAGTAGGGCAGTGAGCGACTCGTTTATCAAAGATGTCGACACTTCAGAGCTAGATGATTAATTTATAGAATTTGAATTGATGCTGATTTGCAAAAATCGACAGTTGTGGAAATTACTCTCGGAAGGATATCCGTAAATTTGAAGTTTGTAATTTAATGGATTAAGCTTCCAGACATTCTGAATTATTGATGATCTGTTTTAATATTTCATAAGAAACTTAAAATAGGAAAAAAGGTAAGTACAAGATAGAGTTAAAATATTTATAAAATCTGAATGCCTTGGAATTTTCCTTCCGGACTCATGGCTTCACAGGCAATCTCCACTAGTGGGGCCACAAGGATTTTTCAGTCTTGGTTATCCCCACTGTAATGGATCAGTGGGGACAAAAGGACTTATGAGTACTTATAGTTCCACTGATAATTAATACTCAACGATAACAAACACAAAATAGTTTTGTAACTCGTTCACATTTCCTTATTTAATGCTTTTAAAGGAACGACGGAAAATAACGAAGACGAAGTACTAAACAAAGGTAAGCAATATCCATGAAGCAAAAGCACCGAAGAGCGAGTAGCTATAGTTTGATATTACCAACTTATTATATGTCATCATTCTCCTTGCCTTATCCCGTTCTCTGTCAGGGTCGGCTACCAAGTTTTTACATAGCGCGACTGCCATCTGACCTCTGCAACCCGAAGGTTAACCTGGCCCGAATCCTAGGTTAAGTCACATTCAAATATCATCTGAATT
The DNA here is from genome assembly GCA_029255805.1 of Keiferia lycopersicella. Lineage (NCBI taxonomy): Eukaryota > Metazoa > Arthropoda > Insecta > Lepidoptera > Gelechiidae > Keiferia > Keiferia lycopersicella. The sequence goes on from JARACZ010000017.1 coordinate 4,059,679, forward strand.
CAAATTTTATTTGAATGTGGGTTTCATCACGATGTTTTTCCTTCGCCGTAAGAGCAGTCGGTAAATGAACCAACTTATTCTATGTAAATTATATGAATTAAAACAATAATAACAGGCTGACAACCTGTCAAATCACATCCACAAATTATCTCAAATAGTGATGGGCCGCGGGAACATTCCCGTTCCCGGAAACTTCCCAATGGAAATGTTCCCGGCAATATTCCCACGTGCCCGGGAACGTTCCCAGTTACTGGGAACATTAACATTTTGATTTAAGTTTAGTTTTCTTGAAGTTTCAGGCATATTTTAGGTTTCTTTATCATAAGGTAACCTTATTTATGTACCTTTCAAATGATTATATGTATATAACAAATAAATAAATCTTCATACTTTAATTATTTTCATTTCCATGTAAATTGAAAGTAAATTGATTTAGAACATCAAGTGAATCCATAACCTATAAAACTTTAAATTACTACTTACTGCCTAAAAGAATTAGGTAAATGAAATATCTTTTATACCTATACGTAATATATTCGGCAGTTTAGTCTGACAAGACAGCTCTGCTATATCGTTTAGCCTGGAACTTATCTTGGTCGGCGTGACAAAAAAGAACAAAACAATGGATAACCCCAGAATTGTTTTTTTTTTAATTTAAATTTAAAACTGTGTCAGTTTCGTTGCAACCCTTGTCCACTTAACAACTGAAATTCAAAATGAAGCCTAAAAACAAAGTTTATAGTCACTTCGACGAAACCGTCTTAATGAAAAGACAAAATTCAAGTGTTCATTTTGCAACAAATCATTCACATGTCGAAATGCGACAAAATTTGCTCGTCATTTGGCAAATAAGTGTGATAAGTATCCTGAGAACGTTAAATATAACTTTAAAAAGAATCAAGTGACTGAAATGAATGAAGTAAGTGGTACCTCGACGACGGCACGATTGGTGGGTGGTGCACCAGATGTCGTATGTCGCGATATAAGTACGCTCATTCCAAAACTGGCGGAGATAGATTTGATCGTCAACAGCGACAAATACGAGCTATATCCGTGCGGCGATGTCTCCAGTTGTTGTATAGCTCAATTCCAGGATATTTTTCCGGGAGTGAAAATCCTTAATTGAGTCATTTGAGCTGCTGGGGGCGCCGATCTTCAGGGATGCAGTAGAGGCTAGTTTGGCTGCAAAGCGTGAGACGCTTCTAAGCGTTCGAGAGCACCTGCAGCAACTGCCGGCCCATGCTGCCCTCACTCTCTTCCGCAGCTGTCTCTCAGTACCCAAGCTCATGTACCTCTTGAAAACGTGTCCGAAGTTGCTTTTTCCAGATGAAATTTCTCGGTTGGATCAAGACATTAAAGTCACGTTGGAGATGATCCTCAATGTACAGTTAGAGGAGACGCAGTGGCTGCAAGCGTCGTTGCCGATCCGACATGGAGGTTTGGGCGTGAGGCGTGTGCAGGACACCAACGTTTCGGCTTTCTTGGCCTCTTCCCACGGAGAAGTCACTCGTCACTAATATACTCAAAATACATGGTGACAGTCTTAACATTCAATTTATGGGGGAGGCTTTGAGTGCTTGGGACTTGGTTTGTCCTGATGCGGATCGCCCGACTAAACCAGACGTGCAGCGACAATAAGATGAGCAGCTGTGTAAGGCCAGAGCGATGGAATTGCTTGAGGCGTCATCAGGATCGGGCTCTGCTCGCCTTAAGGCGGCTCTTAGACCAGAGTCAGGGGCTTGGCTTTACGCCCTCCCGTCACCCCACATGGGTACGGCGATTTATGATGACCCTCTCTCGGGTGGCTGTAGCGCTGAGGCTTGGATGCAGGGTTTGTGAGCCGCATGTTTGTGGCGTAAAGGTGGATGCCAGGGGTCACTACGGCTTGAGCTGTGCCAAATCAGCTGGTCGTTTTCCTCCGCACCACATGCTCAACGAGATTATCCGCCGTGCCCTGGTGTCCGCTGGTGTACCCTGCGTTCAAGAGCCCGGATAGGCTCACTATGATCCCGTGGGAGAAAGGGTTCTCTTTGGTGTGGGACGCGGCGTGTGTAAGCACGTACGCACAATTCGAGCTCCGGGTACAACTGCGGAATGCGCAGCAGCTCAGAAGCATCAAAAGTATGCTTCACTGAGGAGTGCCTACCACTTTGTACCCTTTGTGGTGGAGGTGAGTAGGTCATGGTGTGCAGAGGCAAAGGACTTTGTCCATAGTCTGAGACAGCGCCTGAGAAACCAGGGTTCAGATCCCCGTGCCGAATGGTACTTGGTGCAGCGCATATCACTGGCAATACAGCGTGGAAACGCAACCAGCGTTATGGACACATTAGCTCCGGATACCATTCGGAGCTGCCTTTTTGACTGAAGCTAAAGGGCTTTGCGGGAAATGTATGGAGCATTGATGCCTTTTTTTTCATGCCAATTATTGACGGTCATCGAACGCCAGCCTGTTACATGTGTAAAGTACTACCAAATAACATTACAATTGTTTTATATGAAAAACTTCTTTGCTTATGACTGTCAGCTAACGCCAGCCCATTAAACGTGTAGAATACTTCCATACAAACAATATTTTGTATGACTGCTCGGCTGTCAAGTGTAACCAGCACGAGGTATACGCTTCAAAACATTACAACTGTTTTATATGAAAAACTTCTTTTTTTTAAACTGTCAACGAACAACACCCTATTAGTTGTGTAGAGTACTTCCATACAAACAATATTTTGTATGACAGCTCAACTGTCAAGTGTAACTATTACGAGATATACGCTTTAAAATATATTCCATATAAAACTTTTGAAGCGTATATCTCGCAATGGTAACAATTGACAGTTGAGTTGTCATACAAAATATTGTTTGTATAGAAGTACTCTACACAACTAATGGGGTGGAGTTCGTTGACAGTTTAAAAAAAGAAGTTTTTTTCATATAAAACTGTCGTAATGTTTTGAAGCGTTATATCTCGTAATGGTTACTTTTGACAGGTGAGCTGTCATACAAAATATTGTTTGTATGAAAGTACTCTACACAACTAATGGGGTGGTGTTCATTGAAAATTTAAAAAATAAGTTTTTCATATAAAACTGTCGTAGTGTTTCGAAGCGTATATCTCGTAATGATTACACTTGACAGCTGAGCGGTCACACAAAATATTGTTTGTATGGAAGTACTCTACACATTTATCAAGACGGCGTTATTTGACAATTAAAAAAATTGTTCCAAATGAAAGGCATCAATTTTACTCATAGCCCTTTAGCCATCTTGTTTATTTATTTTGACTAAATTGTATCTTGACATGGCTTATTTATGAAATAAATTATTTACTTTATTATACATTATACTCTTACTAATTAAATAAATTGTTTAATAATAATTTTTATTTTATGTTGTTTCGCCGACACGTTCCCAGCGATTGGGAATGTTCCCGGGCACCGGAAAGTTTCCTTTGGAAATATTCCCACTTGGGGAATATTCCCGGGAACCGCCCATCAGTAATCTCAAACAGCCTTCTATATTTGTCAGACGCGTGGCGAGAGCGACCGTATTTTTACGGCGGTTAACGCTCTGCCTACCCCGTAAGGGCTAAAAGCATGATATATGTATGTAAAACAATAGGAATATGAATAAGAATATCTACCTATAAATCCGTCCACCCCCCAAAGGTACAGTATCCACCACAGCAATCCGAACCGCGTGCATCGCGCGTTGGACGCCCTCAACATTTTCCCGGCCTCCCCGAACTCACATCCTGCAGGCACATTTTCCACAAAAACACACGAAATCCTACACCGCACACATATTAATTACTAATCACACGATTATCCTGTTAAATTGTTAATCGGTCAGTGCATGGTAGCTTTTTTAATTGGATTTAGGGTTGAACGGCAGCGGGAATAAACACGCGTGAAGTAAATTGGAGCGGCGTGCGACGCGTGTACTCCATTCGGAAGCTCGCGCGGTACTAAACATTGTAAAGTCTCGAGGGTTTTGAGAATAGGGCCCTATTCGTAGCCGTCTGGGTCGTTCGTAGCCCGTAGCGGGAAGTCCGAGCGAATTGATCGCTTTTTTGAACACAACCCTTTGCAATGCTCGTGCTTAAGTGTTGTTTCAGTTAATTGCAACTGTGTAAGGTTCATCGGGTCGTTGGACGACTCGGTGTCCCACACGAAAAGAAGAAGAAGAACTGTGTAAGGCTTTGGAGAGACAAACTGAATTTTTGAAAAAAAGGCTTTATTCGATTTTCCCATCCATAAACTGGTTAGAGACTAAGGTTTCATTATAAGGAAAAGAAAAAATCCATACTTGAAAAAGCAAAGACTCTATCATAGAGGATCAGGATATATGCGTAGGTTTCTGACTTAGCTATTATAAACAGGTTGTACTAAACCTTAGATTAAAAATTAGTCTAGCTAGCAAGACCTAAATATGAAACTTCAACTTCCAATATTTGCTATCAGGTAGTGCATCATAGGCAAAATAAGGGTATAAGGTTACCTACTCTAAAAGGTAATGAAGGGAATCGACAAGACGACAACCCTCAAACATACAATATAAAAACCATTAAACATTTCAATAAAAGCGACCTATCGAGTTGAGAATGAAATGAGACGCGTGGTTAGCATCATAATTACCGACAAGAGCCGAAATTACGCGGAGCAAGGGTCCCTTTTTGTAGAATTGTTTTATAAAGAAAGGCATCTAGCGAAAGGGATTGTACTTAGGCAAAAAATGTATATATGTCGCCTCAGGACAGGAGGGTTACGTTTTTCGAGAGTTTGTCTGTATGTATATTTTCATATCGGCATTTTGGTAAAATAGGGCTTTTGTATGAAAAACTAATCATAGTATAACTTAAAAAATGTTTTTAGGGAAATTATGCTTAATTCAATTGTAAAACATATATATCATTTTAATTTACATGTTAATATCAATGTTAAAAATATTCAAGATCCCTGTACATATATTTCGCGCAATGACGCTCCGGACCTCAGTCTCAGTCGGTCAGATCGTGTCACGAGTCACGATCACGACCAACGTAAATATCAGTGCGCGCCCGTAGATGCATGTATCGAGCATGAAGGTCAAGTTACGCTGGTCATAACACTATCTGAGCGATCGGCCGGGCAAATTCTTTATAACAACAGCCTTAAAGTGGCGATGGTGGATTTTAAACGCAAAATAGAACTTTGAAAACACCTCTGCGCTGTCGGGTTTTTTTTTAACAAATTGTGCTTCTATCTACACGTGTTTAGACTTTGTACATTTTACTAACGAGGAAGCCATAAATTAACAGCTGAACCACCATATTTTCAATAAAAGGGACGTAGACTTGAAAATCAAAAGAGCCGCGTGTTCAGAATCACAATTACCTAAGTTCAAGTAATTTGGACCCTTGGGCACAATTTGGTGGTACTTTGGTCAGCTGGCCACATCGTCTCACATACTAATGTGGCCTTAGGATTAATGTGTTTTCTAGGCTGAAATAGAAAGAAAGATAAAAAAAAACTAAATTTATTTCTGTCACAAAACACAATACTACTAGTAGTGACCGATACCGAAAACTCGAGATTGGTTAGTGATAATTATAAGGAACAACTTTCCCCAAGCAACTTAGGTAGTATAGTTAATTTTTTATGGAAGGACCAAATATTTCTCTTTTTGATCTATGTTTCTTTGGGAAAGTTGTTCGCGGACTGGTTTACGCCTCAAAATATTTACACGTACCGTATTTTTTTAGGGTAGTAAAGCGTTAGTTGAACCTGTGGTTGAACATAACCTACACAACACAGTCCTTTACAAAAAAATGAAATGCTTACCATAACAAAATTCCATGCACCCATTTTTGGACTATGTTTGGACTTCTTTTCGAAGCATTGTTGGGGCTGTTTGGATTCTACTTGGCATTCCTTTCTCTCTCTCTCTCTCTGTTTCGTGTGGGACCTCGAGTCGTCCAACAACCCGATGAACTCAGGTGTCAGTTTGTCAGCCGCTAGTAGGTCCGCTACTAGTTTCTGGTTTTCATTATTTTTCTTTTATATATATTTTTCCTCTTCACAAGAAATACTTCATTTCCTGTAAAATTAAATGCATCATTAGGTCTTTGTGTGAGAAACAATAGACAAACGAAATCATACTAAAATTACTTACTCTTTTATCGAAAGATGAGATTTTGTATGTTATTTTGAGTGCCTGAAAACTTTAATAAAACACGATATTTTGCTTAACTATTTTTTTTATTATGTGGCGTTATTTTAATAAAGTCATACCTATTACTAATTCAGTAACTAAACAAAATTGTAAAGCAAATAATTACATTTTTAACTTTAATGTACATATCGCAAGTAAACAAAAGTTCAAAGAAGTCATGAATAAAATACAAAAATTATCTACATTCTTGTAACAATTTGGGCGTATGTTACACAAATAGTTTTCATGCATCACATTTCGCAGAATGTCCATTTCGAAAACGCCCCTTACAAAAAATGCTCTTTGTAGAAGAGTTCAAGTAGCATTTTGAGTAAGAGACAGGCAATGTATTGGAACATTGGACATTTTGTTTGTATACATTATAAAATATTGTAGATATTAGATTATTAGTGACAGTTCCAAATAAAAATGTTACTTGCCAAAAAAATTACGCTTACCTGTAAGTTTTTCCGGTTTAATATATTACAAAAGTTATACATCTACATTTTATAAAAGGGGCATTTATAAGGCAATGTTATGGAACCAATTCGTTGGATCATATTATCAATTATAGCGATATTATACGTAGGTATCGTAAGTAACTTTTTTACACACATTACCTTCGACCGGCACATCATTTATTATTACTCAAATCGTCCTACGGTTTCAAAACGTCCCTTACTGCATAAGGTCCCTGAGTCAGAAAGTTGTTTAGTTTTACACATTATAAGCACAAAAGTAGGTAAATATGGTGCAAAATTTACCAGTCTAGTAAAGGTGCATGTTGAGTAAGGTACAGGCAATGCTTTGAAACGGATACATACATATGAGATGGGTCATATAGTATAAATTACCAAGTTAAAAATGTCCCACGGTTCCAAAATGTCCCTCACCACAAAATGTACCTTTCTAGAAAGTAGTGTACAATAAAAGTCTAGGTTTTATGTACTCTGATAAGGGCCATTTGAGTAAAGGACAGGCAATGTCTTAAAACCTTGGACATTTTGAACGAATTATCTTGAATGAACTATTTTACTACAAAAATGCAAATTCGTAGCAAATCTATTAGTTTCAAATATGGAAGCCTTTACTCATACTGTTTGTATAGTATAATTATAATAGTTTACTAGACAACAATCATGGTTATCCAATAGGTAACTAAAACATAAACCTATATGCTAATTATACTTAATTTTGTGTCATATCATATAAGATAATTATGTACCTAACTGTGGGTAAAACTAAATACTTCATTCGCTTAGATAGTGTCGCGACCAGTGTAACTTGACCTTCATGCTCGATACACGCATGTACGGGCGCGGAATGATAGTTACGCTGGTCGTGACACTATCGGAGCGAAAAAGCTATAACGCAGTTTAAGCAATAGATATATATATATACATATAGCAAAATATACATACAGTTTGCTCAAATTTGGTACAAACATAAGAGCATCGTTGTTAGTATACTGTTATATTACATGCAACTTTTTACCAACTTAAAAAAGTTTTTTTTGTATTTATGATTTTAATTTCTAAGTAATGTTCGTTTTTAAGCCAACAACTAATTAGAACTTACACAAAAATGATTCAACAGTTACTCATTTCCACACTTATCAAAAAAGGCCTAATTTTTGATAAATAATTAAGTGAATTCCATAATACTCCTTTACAAACTTTTGACCCAACTATTTTACACTAACTACTAAGCATGATATAAAACTATAATACATCTGTCACCTTACTATAAAAAGTACGAAGAACAACATATAGTGTGTCTTTTTTAAGTGGTCCAAACAAAAAAATAGATTTTAGACGTCCTTAGCTACCAATTTGGAACATTATTTTCTAATATTCCAAGAAAATTTGGACACTCCATACAAACTCCTTGATTAGTCTTCATTATTATGGGAGGCCAAACCTTTTTCTTCGAATATTAAAAAACAACATTCCAGATTAGTATCTAAGGGTGTCCAGAATCTAGATTTTTATTTTGGACCACTTAAAGAGGGACATCCTGTATAAATAATGCAACAAATAGACTTTGTGTCCATTTATTGCATTAAGATTGATATTCATCTCATCACATACTACTTAACTAGCACAATATCGTAAAATTGTGTGTCCCCGTTGTCCCCGGTACCCGTTAAAAATAGGGCAAAGTTTGGCAGGGTGGGACAAGGCGGGGCAGGCGGGGTAAGTTGTGGAGTTGGGCAATGTCTGACCATGCTACACCTTGCCCAACCCTGCCAAAACTTGTCCCACTTTTAACGGGGACACGGATACTGAGAATAACGGGAACACACTCGTAAAACAAAAGTTTGTTATACATACATTCACAAATCACGCCTTTATCCCTTGCGGTGTAGGCAGAGCGTTAACGATCGTAAAATTAGGGCCGTTATCGCCATGTCTGACAAGTATTGAGGGCCCCTTCACATGATTCATGTATGTTTGTTATTCCTTAAAATAATACAACTATGCAAAACTACGAAATGTATGATCACTTAAAACACTTGTATTTTAGCTACAAATTAAAAAAAAAACGTACGTTACATTTTTTTGAAAAAATTATGTTTAACAGAAAAAATCTCAAGGGTTTACTCAGCTCATGAAACTGAAAAAAAGCAAAAGGACTTGGTTTTCGACGGTTATTAAGAAAAGAAAGTCCAAGAATTAATAAAAGCGAAAAAAGTATGCAAGAATCCTAGTAAGTAGAAGAATAGGCCAGGAAATGTAGTTGCTGTATATTCTCGTTTCACCCTTTGAAAATACACAAATAAGTATAGTTCATACTATAGAGAAAAACTGTCATTCGCGTCACCCCCGTTCATACATTCTTAATATAATTTTAGAATATTACAGTTGTTAATATAATAGAGTTGTAATAGATAACATCAGTCACAATGTTAAGCAGTACTAAGTTGATCAGTGCAATAAGTAACTATAGATTTTTATATAACAAACATATACTTAGTTATACACAGAACTACAGGTTAAATGAAAATTAGGTGAAAATATTTCAAAAGGTAACCCACCATATTGATATATATTTAATGAGACAAGTTGTTCGTTTTCACGGACTGTTTATTTACCAACTGCTTTTTTTATATATTATCAACTTTATTCCAGTCTCTATCAAAGAAAGGCGATCAACGGTATTGTAACTACTAATATAAAACTAGCTTAAACTACAGAAATATGTATGCTGGACAGACACAGAATAAATACAATACAAACTACATATTATATTCATCAACTAAAACCAACTGATAGGCAAATTTTGTCTTGAAGATCAAAATATCAAAAAGATGGTTTGAGTTAATAAATATAATTGTTTGTTTTGTATTTCTACGATTTAAACACGTTTTTCATATTGTTTCTAATCACCAGTCCCGTACAGTTTTGCAATATTGTTCACAAGCACTTTAACTTATACATCGTGTTTCGGAAGAAATGAAATAAATTGGAGACATTGTTTATTGCTTCTCGTACTAAAGAATTTTCACCATGGGACTATACGGGAAAACGAAAAAAAAAACCAACGTCCCATACCTTAGCTCGGGAGGGAGGAAGAAAAAAAGTTTTTCTTGTTTTGCAGCACTAATCCCATAATGAAAATTGTTTATAAGGATGCGCTAAACAACGTCTCCATTTTAACACATTTCTTCCGAAATACGTATAGCATAAACATTTGGGGAAACACCGCCGAAACTGATATCATAAAATAACCCAATAGATCTGTCGCTACCTTATACATCTGCAAACATCTGGGGAAACACCGCCGAAACTGATATCTTACAATAACACAATAGAACTGTCGCTACCTTCTACATCTGCGGCAGGAACTCGATGGGCGTGGCGAACTTGAAGTCGTCGGGGAACAGTTTGGCCGCGAACGGGTACATGAGCTTGTATGACTGCCGGATGGTGACGTCGGCTACACCCGCGATGTCGCCAATCTCCTTCTGGCTACGCTTGTCTTCTGACGCCTGTAAGGTTTGAACAAATTGACAATGCAGTATTGTCATGGTAATTTTTTTAAAACCTATTTAAATCAAAATGTTCAAGTAATAGCAAGGATTAAGAGATTAATCATTTTAACAATTTTACGTTCCTAAAATAAACGCGGCTCAGGTAGGATACATAATAAAAATTAGTTCTGGTAGCTTTGGTTACAAACATTTTTGTAAGTGTAGTGCAATGTAGCCGCCTTCCATTTATGTTAATGAAAAATTATGAGCTCGCTACCAATACATATTATACTGCATTAACGAAGGACAGTTTAGCATCCCACCAATATGTTTGAGCATGAAACGACAAACTCGCTTTGTTCGCAATATATATTGTGTTATAGTTTTAACGCAAACTTCACACTAAAAAGTTGTCGCGTCACAACTTTACTGGTCTATAGTTAAAGAAAAACCTGATGAACGTTTGTATCATGGATGTTACCTGTGAAGCCATGTAGATGGCAGCAGCAGCGACTGAGATAGGGCTCCGTCCGGACACGATATCGAGTTCGCCAGCTTTCCTGGCGATGTGCGTGGCGGCGCGCTGCACCGAGTTGGGGAGTCCCAGGTTCGAGCAGAAACGCGACATGAAGTCAGCTGTGGTGATGAGGTCCACAGACGTCTCGAGGGCCTTCAGGATCAATTTAAAACATCGCCCTGCAAGTAGACGCAGTCAACAGTTTATTCGACTATTACACAACCATATCAGAGGCCTAGTGTTAGTAGTAGTAGGCGGTTGAATATCATTGGATCATTCGACTTAGGGTACACACAGTGTGTTGTGTTCACACTATTCGCAGGTGTGATAATATTGTGTATTACAATTTGTAAGTGATGGCCTCACAAACTGTCATATGAATGTCATCAAAATGTTTCTCAAACGTAGCATAGATGTCTGTTTTTTACGCTCTGCCTGCGCCGCAAGGGATTAAGGCATGATACATGATAAGTACAAAGTGTTAAATAAAATTGTTGTAATAATAGTTAGATAATAGTGATTTAAGAGGAAGTTTTACATGCATAATACATACAGTGAAAAATTCTTATTCCCATGAAAATATATATACAATACATACAGTTATACTGAATCAAATTAATAGTATGATTACCTATTTCCTTTTTGCTGATTTTACTGACAGCACAGATCTCTTTAAATGTACGCGGTACGCCCTCCTGCCGACACGCGATGTACAAGCAAGCGGATGCTATAGCGTCATTCGCTCTGCCTTTTAAGTTTTTACCATCATGTACCTGTAATGAAAAAATATATATATTACCTTGACCTCACTCACGTTACATTAACCTTTACTCATTATGCTGAAAATCAGCTTTGCAGTCTTGGACTGTGACACATGCTGAGCAAGTTACCTTTTTTAGTAGGTACCAAATGTGATCCTGTATTACTTGTAATTGCATTTTTGATTACCTACTGAACAAATTATTTCTCTTTCTTTCTTCTTTCTTTCTATTATCATGTGGAGGGCATGTTAAGACGTAGGTCCCTGTTGTTGTCTATGATTATATAGATGTACACAACCTTGTCAGAAGATTGCTACTTGGGCGGTTGAAATATTCTAACACCAGGGTTTTCATAGGGTTGTTGGAAAACTTAAATGTCCCAAACAAAAGAAAGCTGTGAAAGGTCTGCTGTATATTTCAGTAACTTTATGTACCACCCTTTGTACAAGGGTGTATGACTATAATCAAACTCAGCAACTGGCATGCCTCACATGTGGGCAGAAAATGCTGTTTTTAATCCCTGTTGTTTAGGATGCTGGTTGGTAAGATTTAAAATTTATTTATTTATAATGTATTTGGACACTATAGGCTAATATAATAATAATAATAAAATAAAAATGTTTGGAAGATTTACAGACAAATTATAACTGTTAAAAAAGAGGTTAGAATATTCCAATGCTATTAACTAATCTCCATAGAAATCAAATCAAACACACTGAAAATAAAATCACTGATACACACACCGTACCAGAGTTTGAGATAACTTTAAGGATATTGATAATGTAATCCTTTTACTTTATCCAGGTGTAAAAGGCTCTTTTCATAGGATAATGAAAAAAATGAGTAAAACCACTGCGGCAATCAATCTTACATAGATTCATAAAAATAATTGTAATATTTATGCAACTTATTTTTACTGGCTTATCATGATTGTAAAAGTACAAGGTAGCATAAGTTGATTTGGAATGCAAGAATAATAAAAACATTGGACATGCTTAGAAACATGCAAATGAAAAAAATGCTGTTTCTTACTGATAAATAAACATTACATACCTGTTTGAATAAGTTATTAGCTCTGTCAACAATGGTTTTAGGTAAATTGATGCGGTCAGCCATAGTGTTTATTTCCCGGAATGCATTTATCAAGGCTCTGTCGGTGCTACTGATGTTCCTTCTGTTCTGGTACTTTGAGACTCCGAAACTGTCAAATGAAGCGTCTCCCCGGCCTGGCCCGATGATGGTGGATAAGTCACCGCCGGACAAAAGTGGGTTCTCCGGACCACCAACACGGGAAGGGTCTACTCCTGACTTCTCGTTGCTGAATGTTCGCCATTCTGAACCCACATCGATTACTCTGAAAGAATAAATTATATAGCATGATATAGGTTTGTAAGTATAAATGATCAGCATAATGACATGAAAAACAGATACTAAATTATAATAAGTAAATCCGTAGTTGATAGATGCATGCAAAGCAGCTTGATCAGTTTATAGACACCACAAAACTTTGACCTTCAGTTGTAGCTTAATAGAAACAAATAATACACGACTAACAAATTTGTAGGTCGTGGAAAGCTTCAGAAGTGTCGTAAATATTGCAAAATGTTACCTGTCTCCGACCACCAGCCCGCACTCCGAACATATCATGTCCCCCGCCCGGTAGTCCTCGATGAGCGGCGCATCTGGGTGAGCGTAGCACACCACCTTATTCGCCTCAATCCTAAAACCACAAACGAAAGGGACGTCTCAGCATCAAAAAGTAGAAATCGACACCACCAACGGATCAACTTTTGCAACACTTTCACACTCAAAATTGCGACCGATTCCGAAAACTTACGTAAACTGCTAATAAACATAAATATTACACTCATGTTTACTATGCGAATAACTTCGTTAAAAAGAATACAGGAATAAAAATAAATCAGAAAAACAGACCTCGACGTGCTCGCCATGATTGTCAAGAAGCATAGACAATTTTCTTTTTTTTGTCACTACAACCCAAAGGGGTGCGTTCATACACATGGATAGAAAAAACTATGGAGACTTTTTGTAATGGTAAAAATGGAGTATGTCATGTGAATGTGAATCTTGTCCGACGTCATATCATAACAATAATATTATCTGTCAAACGGTATGTTTTAACCTCGCAGTGTGATTGTGATTCATTTAACTTTTAGTTTACAACGAAAGAAATGCTAACTCAGAAATACATTTCTAAAAATTACTTTTAAAATCAAAATTTATAATATGAACTTGACAGATAGTGCGATGTGATAGTGATAGGATAGCTAATAGTCTGTAAGTTTAGGTACTTATCTTTTTGTAAACAAACTTTGTATTAAACTAACAGTTCTGAAGTGTCACTTTCATACAAAGTGTGTTTACAAAAAGATAAGTACCTAAACTTACAGACAGACTATAGTGTAACAAATGTTCTCCTGCATCCCTTTTCAAACATGTATGAACGCTTCCCAGGCTCATTTTGTACCATAGACAGAAAATTTGATTACCATACGTCTAGCGACCTAACAGTTTTTAATAATTCTCATAGATGGCACTAGAAGTTCGTTAATCATATTGTTTCAAACAAGTCGCCTCGTATCCTCGTATGGCATCGATTCTGGCTTGCCGTGGGCTTGCCTTTTCCTATGGCCTTTTCACAGACTCCACGTACAATATGAAACGAATGTTTTTAAGCTAATCTCAGCCATACACCGGTAGTTTCTGAAACTGATTTGGAAAAGAAAACAAAGCGGATACTATGCACTCACTGCAAATGGACTAATAAAAAACACAACCCTCTGTGTTCTAGCGCGTACCGTGCCTAAGTAAGAATCCGGGTTTGATTTCCGGCTGAAAAATTAAATTGATAAACGAATGAATAGAACCGATGGATGGCGGTAGTCCTCGACAAGCTAGCTAATGCCATTTCTCTCCTGTAGGTCTGCTGTAAGAAATTTCTTTTTTAGAGATAAGCAGTGCCTGTTGTGTCCATTTTATTTATGTTTTTTTTCCTGTAAAATTTCTTGTGTACAATAAATGGTAAATAAATAAATAATAAATAAGCTAGAAGCACAGATTAAATAATAGTTTACGACCAAGATCCTAGAGTACTTTATATATTGGGGTTCCCAATATGAGAAGGTTAGTTAACGACCTAAGTACCCAAGTATTTTTTCAACTCATGCACGAGGAAAGAATTTAGGTTTACCTACGTCCGCCTAGGACCTAGGACTTACATTTTTAATCTTTCATAGGATGATGAAACATAGTGATACAATTTACGTCTCAAATTGCGCGGCAAAAAAATCACACTCGTGCGCAATATCCAGTGATATGGTAATGAGAATGATAACAAGAGGTGACTCATAGACAACAGGGTAGGTAAGTATTTACTTTTGCGACTAAGTATAGTTTCAAAGTAAAGTATCAATGATATATAGGTAGAAGTTAGAAGAAACTGGAAACTTTTTCCTGCCGTGAATTTAATTATCTCCCCAACTACAAGCAGATTTTCCCCTGAAAAATATACTTACCGGGAAGTCTGAATTTCAGGCGTTTATCCTGTTTCTTAAAAATATTTCCATCTGGATATTTCTGCCTGAGTCATATCATAATTAAAATTATCATGTGGGTTGGTTGGGAAAAAATGTATGTGCATTTATACAAGGGGAATTTACCTACAGTTATAGTAATCTGTAGAGGAAGTCTGAGCGTAAATTTCACAATATTGTATTGCATTTCTAGTTTTTTTAAATCTACTTACAACATTTTATTCTACAACTAAAAACAATACAGGGTTATTTTTAAGTCAGTACACAAACTTTGTAGGGTGTTGCTTCTTATGATTCTGAACAACTTTTACTATAGGGCCACCTGCGAAATCTAAAAAAAAATGGGTGTTGAATAGCATAGAAAAATTTTAACCTACACGGAATAAATGTATGAACACCGATTTTTTTTTCGCGATTTCGCAGGTAGCCGCATTGTAAAAGTTGTTCAGAATCATGAGTAGAAACAATCTAGGTACAAAGTTTGTGCACTACACTGACTTACTCGTAGAAATAACCGGCTGTATAATTAATTAACTTAACTTCAATAAAATATTCTTGCAAATCAAATATCCGATTTCGATTTTGGTCGCAATGGCGTCTATGGCGCAACACATCATAGTTACAGTAACGCAACATTTCATAACGGTGAAATTCATAATAACCAGCCGAATGGCAATGCCAATGCGCCGGAGTCTGTCAAACAAGGTCACAAATTAGTTCTAACGCGCGTTTTGTATGCAATTTGCCTATTAATACCCATGAAATCGACAAACATAGAACTATGGTCCAAAAAATTTCATAAACACACACACAAATCACGCCTTTAACCCTTGCGGGATAGGCGGAGCGTTAACGATCGTAAAATTACGGTCGCCACGCCACGTCTGATAAGTATTGAAGGCCCTTTCAGATGATTTTTTCGCTTTCTCTATTATACAATACATAGTAGCAGGTATAGTCAGTTACAAGCCCGAATTCTAGTTAGTCAGCTCCGCCGTGTGATGCCGACTTAGAATAGCATCACCCCATTTCTTCCCGCGGGTGTTGTAAAAGGCAACTAAGAGAGTCCATGGTTTCATGTGTACTTATTAGAATTTTAGGCGACAGGCTGAAAACCTGTCACTACAGTGATACACGAGTCATCTGAAAAGGCCCTCAATACTTGTCAGACTTGGCGATGACGACCGTAATTTTGCGATCGTTAACGCTCTGCCTACCCCGCAAGGGATAAAGGCGTGATTTGTGTATGTATGTGTAGATGAAGTACTTGTTTAGTTAGACCTACGACATTGCTCGAGTTAGCGCGGTAGGTATGACAAATCCATCGAATTCCTCTCTAATTGTGCGCAGACGCATGGATTAGCCCGCCATAAGTCTGCACTGTAGGTATAATTCCTAGTACATTGCTTAGCTAGTTCATTGTCTTATTAGAATACCTAACTGGCTACGCAATGTACTAAGAATTTTACTAGTAAAGTAGCCTGTACTTTTATAATATCGGGCACTGGTTTTCCTTGGATTAGTTACCTGTTTCGGCACCCAAACGATAAATTAATTAATGCTTCAGCAACTTAGGGCTTGGGTGCTAGATAAATCTATCAATAGAGTTACTCTATATTTTTGTAAAATTTTTAGTTCTCTTTCTCTATTTCAGATCAGAGTAAGACAGGCAGAGATACACTACCGTCGTCTTCACAACGAGATCGTATAAACAAAAAGTCGCTTCTCGCATCTGTACGTATGCAATATTGTAATCTACCCAACGGATTTTGATGCATTTTTTTTTTATATATATAAGGTTTATAGGCGTAATTCATGCCGCGAAAACATCTTATTCTCAAGCGAAAATTAGTTACAGCGCGCGCAGCCGCTGGGCGGGCCGCTAGTACACTACAAATTCAGTAGGAAAGAGAAGTAATACTTCCAATTTATAAGATTTTAAAGCAGTGACCGAAAAAGAACGAATATTGGTAGTGTAGTACTTAAAATACGTAGAGTCCGCGCCGCGAAAGAAGTCCCGCGAAAAAAGTTTAAATGACCCTTATGGTCGTCAGATTAAGGGTCATTGAAACGTTTTTCGCGGGACTTCTTTCGCGGCGTGAACTCTATCTGTATGATACATTCAGCGACCAGTAGCTAAAGGCCACTCCTTGTCAGTTGTCGACCTCGCAACGCCAGATGCAAGGCAACCGCCCGATGCACGAAATTTTTGTGCAAATCGCATGCAACCACCACCATGCAATATCGCCGGTTGCCTCGGCTTGCTTAACCTATTTCGCACTTTACTTTAATGCTCATTTTGATACCTAAGTAAGTAGTATACAAAACCAGTTAACGGGTCTAGTCTATAGTTTGTAAAATTTAGCATGATATACCTTTGTTTACTTGGAAAATGGACCTTATGTCATAGCATTTGATCCAAGGTCACAAACGTCGCAGGTACCAAGCAAAATTTTACAAACTATAGCTCAAATATTTTGCGAAAGGTTGTATTGCGATTAAAAAAATATTTTTTCAACCTTTGTTTTGTCCATTGTCCATATACCATGATTGATGCCATAGACTTAGAATATTCTAGCATGATGCGTATCGCGAAATAGAGATATTCTGCACCTTTGTGTCAAAATTCCTTACTTGTTTTGAATTGATACATATACGATTTGACAAGTCTGTGATGTGTACTGTACTCTGCTCGCGCGCGAGATAAGTCTAATTTGTAGGTATAGTCCATAGAGAGATTATTGAGGTCAGTGGTAAAGTCCCAGAAAATAGGCTATTTGACAAAGTTCTGAAAACTATCTTAGGGTATTTATTTGTTTATAAGGAGCCATAAAATACTTTTCTGTCTTTATTTTCCCTTTTAAAAGTCACTAGTCACCGTTGCTGTAGGTAGTACTTAACTTAGTTACGTGTATCTGATAATACGCACGTAGTACGCTCTGTACGCTACGCTTTCAAGGTCTTCCAGTACCTACTACAAAATATTAACACGATAAATGCAGTGTACCTCTTCTGCTTCCTGATATTGCACAATGTTAAAACAGAGTGGAGTGTGATTGGGTTGTGGTTCAACCCATTTCAACCACTATTTATTTATCACGCTGGTTTTTACTGAATTTCGATGTAGGTTACGATGAAAACCACTGTGGTTTAGGAACAAGTACTAGCTTGTTCGACCAAGGAAGGATTCAAACTTTATAAGTGTTTATCTATTCAAACTTATATTAGTAAGTACCTAAGTATGTACCTAGTAGGCTCCTGCCTACTAAAATCATACGAGCAGCCTCCGAGCTTGTTGGTTTGGTACCATATATCCTACACATAGGTACGTAACTTAACTTTTTAGGATTATAGGATCTATAGATGCTTTGTAGTAAGTACCTTTACACGCTGTCAATGTGGCCAAATATAGGTGTAATGAAATGTAGTTGTTGTTATCAACTCGAAGAAGAAGTATACACGCTTTAACACGTGCAGCTCACGCGTTTCTTTAGCCAGCACGAATACCTATCCCACTCTTTTTTATAAACAAGTTCCTAAAACAAACCTAGGTAACGATTTTGTTCTTGCGTTCTTTGGGAAATCTATCTGTGTATCTAAATTCAAAATTACTGACTTCGCCCTAGGCATCACTCCTTTTTATAAACAGGCTCCTGAAACAAATCTAGGTAGGTTCTTGTTCTTGCGTTGTTTTATGAAATCTATCTTTGTAAATTCCAAATTATTCCAAATGCTCAAAAAGACATTGATCCAAATGCCCTACCCACCGCCGGTAACCCCTTTTCTGACTAACGCTTACAGAGAATTCCACAGTTTTGGAAACAAAGCAAACAAATTTATGTCAGCCACGTTGGCTTATTCATGGCTTTGATTCATGAAGTGACTGATCCATGTCATCAGCAATGTGATCATCATGACCCACCCAGGGGATCGGTAAATGAAATGACTGTTACTTTTTCATGTTTGTCATACCGTGAATGCAGGGTGTAAGAGACGGTATAACGAATACTTTGCAGGCGTGATCAGACCATGAAACTGTACAAGTTTTTCTATGCCGGATAGGTTGGGAAACGAAAAAAATTATTCGAGTTCCCCACGAGTTCCCTTACTAAGTCTGTCCACTGATCGGGAATTTTGTATGGAAGGTCTAAAAAAATTTTTCGTTTCCCACCATAGCCCTCATAGAAAAAGTTGTTCAATTTCAAGGTCTGATCACGCCTGCAAAGTCTCTTACACCCTGTATATGCAGGGGCATTTTTTAACCTTTTAGAGGCCAGGGCACATTATGATAAGGAGGTCCGTTGACACTGGCTTATTCACTTTGCCGCCAGTAAACTGTTTTGCCACGCTTGCCACCCTTGCCTTGTTATTGATACAAAGGGTGGCCCCAATCAGTCACGAGGCCCTGGGGCCGCTGGGCCCAGTGTGTATGTAAGATGAGTCTGCGTATGTGTACCGAATATTCATGTGTCTTGTATCTAGCATACATGGTCTGATTGCTTATCTATTCCGCAAATTATTTGATGACGCAGTAAGTGATGCGATAGATGATGCAATAGTGATGACCTGATTTCTGATGATGATGATGTGACGAGATATGACAATAATATGATGCAATATAAGTAAGTAGGTATCATACTATACAAGGTGTAAGAGACGGTGTAACGAAAACTTTGCAGGCGTGACCAGACCATGAAACTGAAAAACTTTTTCTATGGTAAACAAAAATTTTTTTCGACCTTCCATACAAAATTCCCGATCAGCTGACTGACTTTGTATTGAAACTAATTTTGTTAAATATTTTAAGTAATTTAAAAATTGATAGTCTATTTTATTAAATAAATGTGATCTAATTACAAAACGTATTTATAGCGAAACACGTGTTTTTGTCCTGCTAGCAAATGTGTATAATAATAATATTCTACATGGACGACACTACCGCGATTTGAGCCATCCTAACGTCGACAAGACAGCGTCGAACGAATGGCTCGATCGAGGGCAGTTATTCCCAGAAACTGAAGGATTTATCATGGCCATTCAAGACCAAGTTATTGAAACCCGAAATTATCAGAAATTTATCATGAAAGTACCTAATACAGTAGATAGATGCCGCAGGTGTAACAGTGCAGCTGAAACCATCCAGCATATTACCGGTGCCTGTAAAGCAATTGTGCAGACGGATTATAAGTACAGACACGATCAAGTGGCCAATATCATCCACCAAAAACTTGCATTAAAATACAAACTGATCACAGCACCAGCTACAGCTTATTACAAATATAGTCCCGACAGTGTACTGGAAAATAGTGTGTACAAAATGTATTTTACATATCTCATGCTCTGAAAGTAGGTCATTACTGACAAAAAACACGACCTGTAAGTTCAACTTACAGGCGAGGTTTTAAAACTAAGCCTGTAAGTAATTTTAAATATGGAACTAGAAAAAGAACCAATAGAATCGCGGCAATTAAAAAGTTAAAATAAATTTCTTCCAATTTTTAATAGGAGTTGCATCCAATTAGTTGTATACGATTTTAAATTTCGAACTGGCCGCTACGAATTGTGTTGCTTGAACGCAGGAATTATATTTTTAATCTGTATTTTTATAACCTCAATAAATGTGTTTGTCGAATTATTGCTCAATATTACAATGAAAAAAGTAAAAATTACTAATATCCCTACGATCAGAAAAATGTCTACTTTATGTTAGGATACTTTTCTTTCATATAAATTCAATGTTTTTCAATCATAGAAAAAAAAGTTTAGTGGTGCAATTTGAATAGAAGACGATACAATCATCATTTATGGATCGTTTTCTTGTATTTATCGCTTTATTTTACTCTTTTTTCATTCGATATGTAAAGCAGTATACGTACCACGGATGTAACATCAATAACAACCTCGGAAAGGTACCGCCCTCGCTCCGCTCGGGCGTTAAAAAACCTCGGTTGTTATTGATAGCTTACATACCTCAGTACGTAATCTACTATTGACAGAGCTATACTAACTGACAAAACCACGCATTACAATAGGCCAGACATCACTTTTGTAGATAAAGAAAATAAAATAGCCCAGCTTATAGACATAGCCATCCCCAATACCCATAATCTACAACATACCATAGCAGAAAAACTGTCAAAATACATTGACCTTAAAAATGAAATAAAACGAATGTGGAACCTTCAAAAAGTTACAATAATACCAATAGTACTATCAACCACTGGTGTCATCCCGAAGCAACTGAAACAATCATTAGACTCACTAGCCCTACCAAGTAATACAACAACATTAATGCAAAAAGCTGTCATTCTAAATACATGCCGAATAGTTAGAAAATTCTTAGATACCGATGCTACCTCCAACACAGAAATATCAAATAATAACAGCACAAATATTAATGGTGCACACTTGGCTTAGGCCCGTGTGCATCGTAACACCGGCAACAGTAGTAGCCGAGCCTAGAAAAAGGAAAAGAAAAATAATAATATTCTTTATTGCACACAAAAAAAAAATAACAAAAGAAACAGAGAAAATTCGATGGTCCAATGAGGCGGCCTTAATGCTAAAGTAGCATTCTCTTCCAGGCAACCTCTAGGCGAAAAAGAAAGTGTGATATGGTTAGCGGGATAGTGCAAACCTACATATACTACTTATACTATTATACACTTATAGCATGTATGTATGTATGCCTTCACATACAAGTTGCTGTATTTCTACGTCACTATCACTGTTACAATAAACATAAATAGCTAAATCACGTTTATCATCAACATTATTACCATGACTAGCTATGTGTGCTGTGTAGTCTCGTGCTTGCAGGATTTTCCTGTTCTACGTCACGTCACTGAGAGATTCGCGATAAATAACTACCTACGTGTTCCTATGTGGCTGATAGCTATAATAGGTAGATACCTATAGATAGATAGGTAGCTACTGATAATAGGAGATATTCTATGTGACAGTTCTTGCCGCTTTTTATAATTTCAAACCATGGCTCATGCAACGAAGCTACAATTACAATCCTACAATTACAGGCGAAATTCTGCCTGTAGCACACTTGTAGTTACAATTTACAGGTTACAGGCGTTTTATGAAGACACTTGTAAAGTTACCTTGGCCAATATCGCTCCATAATCTCGATTACAAGTAGATTTCACAAGTCGAAATACAACACTATCGATTCATTCATTTCATTCACTCAAAATTCAAATGTCAATGTCATTGTTCGAGAAAAAGAGAAATTTTGGTTTTATTTGTTTAGTTCCTAGTAGGTGGCGCTAGGTGCGAATGATGGAAAAGCTCAGCAGAATTTTTCCGGGGATAGGGATGAAATAAAAATAAGAAATTGAATAATTTCTGCTCAATGTTTTTTGGCTATTATGATTTACTTTTCTTTGTTTGCGGTTTATTTCTTTGTTTTCTGAGTCAGAACTCCAACTTCGTTACATATTTGAAGCCTTCTGAGTGCTCTGTTAGTTTTTATCGCAGAGATTAATAGGAAATACTTAACTTGTAACGAAATTACTTACGTTTGAGGACCTGTAAAATTATTCACAAATTGTAAATCTTTACAATTGTAGTTTACAAGTCTTTAGAAAAACACCTGTAAAAACTGGCTTGATTGTGTTTTTAAAAGCAAAATTTACACTATGGTTTGTCGCTGGTAAGCTACAGGCAGCTGTACTTGCAAATTGTTAAATTGTAGACTGGTAGCTTTATAAAACGCCTGTAGTTGTAATTTTCATCAGTGTTGCTATTTAATTAATAATTTTGGCGCGATGTTGCCACTTTTTTGCCTGTAGGATTACACTTGTAGCTTCGTTGCATGGGCCATGATGGCGTTGCGTTGAGTTGATGACGTTTAAGTTATATTGATACTCCACTAGATTTAATACATTTCCGGGTAAACAAACTTTTTCAGTTTAGCTCAGCGCCATTTATGTACACTTGATTGCCTAGAAATTTGATACTACTTATGTATATGTATACACTTTATCAAATAAAACACTCAAGTTATTACTCCATTGTTTTTGTAATGAGTTTCTCAATATAAGCTTTCTATAGCTTTTCTAAAAAGTATTGCATTCCCTAGTAGCTATCAAAGAAACTTTAATTTGCAAGTTATTGCAGCAAGAAGCACAAATTATACAAGCCATCTATTACTTTTAAACTTAATAAAAAAAGGTAACATTAAAACACATGTCTCTTTGACATCATTGCCAATTTATTTGTAATATAGCCACTTTATTTTCCTTATACCCTTTTCCCTAAACAGACCTTGCGAATCCAGACTCCAGAGTACCTCGAACTCTCCTATAAAAAAATAAGCACCAAAAATATTAGGTAATAAAATAAACCACCTTTACAGTGAAGACTATTTAGGTACCATTACTGTATCTTGTTACTAAAGCAATTTTGATAAAACTTTATTTAGATTAATCTTCAGGACTAAAATATATAATAATAGTAAAAAACCATTAGGTAATCGACATCAATCCTCTAGTTTTTGAACGAAGCGATCGACCTACATTGCTCAAATATTGCACACTTGCTAAGATTCAGAGAGCAGAATTCATAAATTATAAGCTATCAAAATATTTTGAAATTCTCAGAAAGTTCTGCCCAGGGCCCCAAGTCTGCTATTTTTTGTCATTGTAACGCCATCGAACCTCAACTGCCATTCAATCGCCATTGTGATTTTCCATACTTCAAACTGTTAGCAGACTACGAAACTACTGAAATCATCCAACTGAGATCCAATCGACATCCAACTACACCGATTTTCATTTAGCAGACTTAGGGCCCTGCTTCATGCTACAACATACCGGTCGAAATGTGAAACTCTTTTTTAAAAGCGGTTCAAAAGGGACGCCTGCGTGCCTCATTAAAAGGGAATGCAAGGGAACCTGACTAACGCCAAGGAACAAAGAATTGATGCATCGCCCGATGTTGAATCACACAGCAACGGGACTTGTGCAAACAGCACAAGATCTCACATAATATTGTGAAATCATTGCGTGGCACATACTCTGTTGCTCGCTCGGTAGAGACGAGGAAAAACTGGCCAGTAGTAAATGAGTCATGGATACCGAACTAATTTTTTTGTTAGTCTCGAACGTTCTATCAATTTTGGGGATCGAATTTCGAAAAGATAGATCTTGAAATTGGTCTTGCCATCGCGTGATTCAGGTTTTGTGGTTTATGGTGAATTAATGACTGCTTCTTTGGATCCTGATTTTTTAACTTGCCTGGTCAAACAATTTTACCTTTCAAAAGTTAGCGCCGCTGTCTCAACAAGATCTATCAACATCTTATCGTAAGGACGATGAATCTGGCGATTTGGCACCAGACTTCAGTCAGGGTGACATTTAAAACGATTTAGATTCTTACAAAGTCGACGACATTTGCAAAGAGGCGCACTGAACTGAACGCGATTAAATTAAAACCATGCCTAGAACATAACTTGTCTATAGAATAAATGAAACTTGGAAATAAAATTTCAGAATTTTTAGAATATCAGGCATATTTTCTTTCACATAAATGAATAAGTTCTTGTAAACATGATCCTTGTATAAATAAAACGCAAAGTAAATCTTTTGAACCTACAGCAACTAAATTGGAGAATATTTAAAGTGTCGAAAAGTTTATGTAAACCCTGTGTAAAAAAAAAACTCAAGCGGAGTGCCTATGTTATTACGATAAATACCTAAAGACTAATAAAGCACAAGATGATATAAATTTTACAGCAAACATAAAAAAATTTCAATGGCAACAGCCTATAAGAAGGACGTACATCAAAATGTCAGGATATCTATAAAGTTTGATTGGTACGTCTGTCTGTACTATGGAAGCGTATTTTTGAATCAATAGAAATCCAATTTCCCACACACTGGACTGAAGGGAGACACGCTACAGAAAAAAAAACACCTGAATAATGTATTTATACGTTAAACGAATGAAACAAAGTGTATCTAATTCCGCACAATGTTAGTCTATTTTCTTCGAACGACAGAGCCACGCTTGCAGAACTCCTTCCTTGGCACGGACTTTACGAGTGGAGTAAAATTTCAAAAAGCTGAAGCTCGGTGACGCGCCTTACAGGGGGGAAGGGGGGGGGTCATCGGCCACGCTGATTGCAAACAGTAAAACAGTATAGCCTCCTGCCTTAATTCTACTAATATTAATTCTATTGATTCAAGAATATGTCTCCTGTATTTATTTATTGATCCTGGCTACTGTAAGCTCAGTAGTGTACCTTACAGCCGGTTATCGGTCGCGCTGATTGCGAACAATAAAACAGAACCGGCTCTTGGATTTATTCTACTGACTTTGATTTGACTCGACATATGAAACATAGGACGAAATATGAAAAAAATATTCGGGCCTTCCATACAAAATTACCAACCGATTAAGCCCAAAAATGTTCTCATATTTCGAGCTATGTTCCTTGGGGCAGTTATTCGGTTTCATATGCTAATATTTGCAGCTAATATTTTTACT
The DNA here is from genome assembly GCA_029255805.1 of Keiferia lycopersicella. Lineage (NCBI taxonomy): Eukaryota > Metazoa > Arthropoda > Insecta > Lepidoptera > Gelechiidae > Keiferia > Keiferia lycopersicella. The sequence goes on from JARACZ010000017.1 coordinate 4,085,170, forward strand.
CCTTACCTATAGGTTCAGGCAAGGTGGCAAATAATGTAAATCCGTCACTCACTGTCACAGCACAGAACGTTAGCCAATAATACTAAATGTGTGCTAAGGGCCACATTATCCTATTGTGCCCATGGCCGTCAATCAAAAAACGAACTATCTATAATTCTAGATTCTAGGACTTCAGGGTTATCCTAGAAGCCTTCATCCAGTCCAGATATGCAGGAAGATGTAGGCTCATTCATACGATATTGTTCTGTACCTACCTACTGATTTTGATAGAGTACAACTTTGGCGTATAGTACACTTAACGCACGACGGACCGCTAAAATATCGCAGCGATCTGTCATATCCATACTAGAAATGTCAATCCCCATACTAAAACCACTCAACTGCTGTTGACGCAGCGCTATCGCAGCGTCGTCTGTCGAGTGCGGTTTTAGTATGAGAATTGACGTTTCTTGTATGGATCTGACAGACCGCTGCGATATTTTAGCGGTCCGTGGTGTGTTAAGTTAAGTGTGCCATCCGTCTTTGTAGGGAATATTAGAATGAACCTCGGCTCCCGGGCTAATTAAAAAGTTGTGCTCCGGTAGGCAGGCAACATAATAAAATGAGAGGGGCAACAAATGCAACAGATTATGGAATTCATTAAATGTATAATGAATCTATGGGCTTACTCTTTCAAGTAATTCAATATATTATTCGGATTTCGTGAACTAAACCTTCATTATCTGTTTCTCTCTAAAGCACCGAAAAAGAGAGAGACTTACTTTTTGGAGCTGTGCCTCGTTTTCCGAAATCCTTTTCCAAAATCCTGGTTTTATAATGTCCCACCGGCTACGCAATGTACATCGAATTCCACCTGTAAAATTGTAGCCTGTAGTTTCGTTGCATAGGCCACTGGTGGTGTGGGTAGAGCTCAGGTAGAGTCAGCACAGCAGCACATAAACGTAACTAACCATTTAGGGATCAAATTTAACTGGTTTTGCTATGAACTGTACTGTATGTAAACCTATTTAAAGTGATCCCTTAAAGTTTTCGAATTCGATGTGCAGCCGATATTACCCATTTATTTCGATAAAATGTCATAATATTTATATGACAAGCTTCATGCGTATGCTATTAGATTGATACCTGTGACGTTTGTCAAATTCGGGCAAATGCTATGACGCAAGGTCCATTTTCCTTTGTTTACTTCTCATTTACTATGGATCTGTCAAACGCAACAGATAACAAACTAAATTTAACGGAGTTTATGTAGGCACTTATTAATACTTAATTAAAGTTATTTTATTATATTATTTTTAATAGGTAAGTGTGTATGTATGACCAAGATCTGACGATGAAGTGATCAAACTATTAATAATTCTCAAAACACATTTTTATTTGAAAAGTATGTGTACGTACACGTGTGCATGTGTGCAGTTGCACGTGTCCATTAAATGTATGGAATGGAATGATAATCAGAACATTTATCTAATCAACTACGTCACCAGCCTTTCCCACACTTCCGTAGATGAGTCATACACATACACAGTCACACTTTACTGTTTAGAGTTATCATTCATACATTAATCATTGGTATTTGTCATACATCTTACAAGGAGTAACCTGAAACTCGTGGTTTTATTTATTTAAACCAATAATTGTAATTTAAGAAAGTTTTGTCAAGAACGTCTTTTTGACATTTTCTTATTTGTCTATCGGTTAGCGGGGCAGATCACAAAGAGTCGTAGTGACATACATATAATATAGGTACATACATATATCACGCCTTTACCTCTTGCAGGCTAGGCAGAGCGATAACGACCGCAAAAGTACAGTCGCTATCGCCACGTCTGACAAATATTAAGAGCCGGTTTATATAATTTGTGTATCACTATAGTGACAGGACAGGTTGTCAGCCTGTCGCCTAAAAGTTGTAAAACACGTGAAATCCTCGAGTCCCTTAGTCGCCTCTTACACGGTACGGTACCTCTTACGACACCCATGGGGAAGAAATGGGGTAATGCTATTCGAAGCCGGCATTACACGGTTTGACATCGTAGTGACATCTACCTACAAAGTCCCTATCCCTACTACAACAGCCACTAAAGTCCACTGCTGGACATGAGCCTCCTATTGGCCATGGGGATATTTGCCATAATCACCACGCTTGGCGGGCGGATTGGCGAGCATTTTGTCCCTAGGTAGATCCCATTAGATTGTATTATTGGATGGATTTTATTATAAAAGGTGATTGATTAGATAAGTACATGATATTATCTACCTATAAGTAAGTTAGTACCTACCTTTGGTATTATAGTCAAACTGTCGGATGAGCTTGACTTGACACATGCATAAGATGAAGCCAAAATCGACGGGACTTGAAATTTTTTATTACGTGTGAAACTTCCGATTGCCCATGTAACGACCTCAAGTCTGATATTTTTTGTCATTGTAACGTCATCGAAACTCAACTGTCATTCAATTCCCATTGTGATTTTTCTATACCTACTTCAAACTGTTAGCAGACTCAGGGCCGTCTTAGCACATTTGCCGCCTGTAGGCTATTCAAATTTTGCCGCCCCCTCAACCCATCCCACCCGGCTTCACCTCAGCCGTTTTTTTTGTTACCTGGCCTGAAGGTATAGTGGTATTACCCACCTATGTCGCAAACAGTCTTACATCCGAAACTGTCGTCGGTTTTCGTCGGATGTCGTCAATTGTATGCGGTTATCGTCGTTTGTCATCGAACCGATGACTTGACGACAAGCTCGAATACATAAAAATGTCCCAGACTGTTTTCGATTTCTTGCACTATATCCGTTTCGAAAGAACTTTTTTTATTTCGGTAATAAATTCAAATTTTTCATTATAACTGGCATACGCCTCCTGTCTCTTTTTAATTCTGTTACTAGCCTATCTACGAGGACGAGAAAGGTATTTACGCGGAATGCGTCACTCGCAGTCATTATATTTTGCTCTTATGGTGTTTCGTCAAATTTTCTATGTCTTTACCGTATTGTTTGCAGACGCTTAAGTCCATTGCTTCATATTCAAAATATTTGAAATTCTCGTTGGGATACAAAAAACTGACGCAGTGACTCATAATGATCAGCAACGGTTATCAAATCAACGGTGGAAGACTGAATTTGAACATTTACTTGATTTATTCTTTGCAAAAAATCATTCCACACTACAACCACCGCCGTTTCCAGTTTTTCTAAATAAGAAAGTATTCACGCCGCTTCGTTTCGAGTTACAGGTTTTCCAGTAGAATCGTCCTTAATTGGTTCCAAAGTTTCAAGAACTTTGTGCCAAGAATCTCTCAAACTTTTACACGCGTCCTCCCTAGCTGACCAACGTGTCAGATTCACTCTTTTTTAGGGTATTGCCTTTCCCGATTGTACTCGTAAATTTTTTCCAGCGATGTCTTGCAAAAAAAACGTAAATTTCCTGTAGTAGGATGAAAAATCGACAAGCCTCTGTACACGATTCAGCAGCAACACATACCGCTAAATTTAGAGAATGTGCAGAACAAGGCACGTAATCGGCAAAAGGGACTTCGTTTTTAATCTTTGCCTGTAAGCCGTTGTATACGCCAGACATGTTCGCCGCGTTATCATAGGACTGTCCACGACAGTCTTCAATATTTATTCCTAGCGTTTTGAGTTCCGTAATAACGGCAGAAAACATGTCTTCAGCCTTATGCCCGACTGACGGCATAAATTTGAGAAATCTTTCACACGGTTCAGCTGTATTAAAAACATTTCTAACGACCAGAGTAAGTTGATCCACGTGTGCTAGATCTGGTGTTGAATCAATGATCAGGGAAAAATATTAATTTAACTATTAATATTTTGTATTAACTATTATTATTATTTTTTGCGAATTTTGCCGCCCCCCAAAATCTGCCGCCCTAGGCTTAAGCCTACTCAGCCTAGTGGATAAGCCAGGGCTGCAGACTACGAAATGTCCTAAATCATCCAACTGAGATCCAATCGAGATCCAACTGAAACGATTTTCATTTTGCAGACTTAGGGCCCGAGTATCGCTATAGCTATGACTATAGGAATGATTAGTACCTACCTACCTACTAACTCCACGTCTCAGGCAGCCTACTATTGGCCTACCTAACTTTTCCTGTGCTTTTCCTAGAATAAAATCATTACCCCTTGATTCATCTATTGAACGTACATTGCACAATTTGCACATAAACAAAGTCAAAAATTGTTGTGCAACTTTATGAAAACAACTTAGTTGTTCAAGTTTTACAGTCAGTCTACGTCAGGATTTCACGTGAACGACACATCGGTTCCTTCTAGAAGACAAAAAGGATATTTTTACTTCTTTTCTCAGGTAAGAGCAAGAACAAGTACTTGACAAACTTTCTTCTTTTAGACAAAATAATGTTCCTTTGTTTAAAATTTACATCTAGCGAAAGCGATATTTTATAGCTAGTTGTATTGCAGTAAACTTAATGGTAAATAAACTCAAGTTTCTTGTAGGCGAGAAATAGTCGTATAAATCTAGAGGCCGTCTAGAGTTTAGTTTTTACTACCCATTGTATGGGTGTTTTACTTAATTCCAAGGGTTGAACGCACGCACGTACAACATGCGTTGTTTATATGCAGGTATGTTTATATTTATAGATATACATATGTAATGTAGGTATTTAATTTGATATTTAGGTCTAAGTACCTTTATACCTATGGAACCCATGCATGTAGGAACTTTTTAATTGCAGTTGCACATTGTATTGGGAATACCAAGTTGCTTTGTTTATCTAGCTAGTCTGGCTGTTCTGTTTATACCTATACCTAGATAGGTACCTACTTGTCTACCTTCTACCTATAACTACCTATATTTACTTCATTGCATCTTAAATTAACGAAAACAAGTCTTCGTCGTAAAAAATAAAACGAGTCTTACTGGATGGAGTTTTACAGATCTAGTTTTTCTATTATCCTGTTTCATAAAATTTCATTAAACTGTAATTAAACTTAAATGTTAATTATCCAATCTTGTGAAAAATTATTGAAACAGGGTTTAAATTATTTGTACACATTTGACATTACGTACGATTATTGCTAAACGTAAATGAATGGTCACAGTCTATCTCTTTCTGAAACCTCCGCGCACAACGCGGTAGAGAGAGACAGAGAGTGCGTTGTCGGTATGACTGCTAACCGCATGGTGTACGCCGTACTACGCAAGCTGTGTGTCGACATTGGACGTTGGATCGGTTGCCGGCCCGAGGCTTTTCGAACGAGCCGATGTCAGTCTCGCAATGGCGTTAGTGGGATACTGTCGTGTGTTCATTTAGTTTCGCAACAACCCGAGCGGACACCGGCCCAAAATATTGGCCTGTCTATTCCTGCTCGAATTACACGATAACAATTCCTGTAATTCAGAACACGATAAAGCGACACTCTCGCCACCACGGACAGTCAAATTTTGGTACGATATCCACTCAGGGCGAATCATTTCAAGGTTCGTACTTTATTCGCAATATCCCCGAGTTACTAAATAGCCGATCGTCTCGTTTAATTTTGTAACATTTAGCAATTTTTGTTGCAGATCATGTTCATCTCATCGTAGTTCCTCTTCGGATATAAGTGTTTGTGTGTGTGAACTTAGTGTTAACGTGACAAGTGTTTGTGTTTGTGTCAGTGATGGAACCGGGATCGCCATCGTTGCTGTGGCCGGTGCGGCTGACGAAGCCGGCGGAGGTTGGCCCCGGCGGCGGCAGCAAGGCGGAGGAGCGGGCGCAGTCGCCGTCGCTGGTCGACCGGCTGTCCGCTGGCCCGGCCTCGCCCCCCGCGCCGCCCAGCCCGCAGCCGCAGCACCACCAGTTCCAAGCGGCGCTGGTCGCGGAGAAGTATCTCTTGCTAGAACAAGTGGAAGGGTCATCCCTTTGTCGGTGTGTGGATGTGCGCACGCAAGAGGAGTATGTTTGTAAGGTGAGTCTAGTTCTAGTATACCTATGGAGAGAAACGAGTTCAAGATATACTGGACGCACAGATAGATCCATTGCAGGACCTACTCATTTACCAACAGAAGCCGGTCTTTCCAAAATAATGTACCTGTAGTACCTATGCCTGTAGTACCTACGCGCTTGCCGATCTGTCTGACCATACCTACGTTTGATACATGGACCATGCGTGGTAATGCGATAAGATAAAACAAGGAAAATTAATTGCAAAGTCTGACGAAATACCTACACCTACCTCAACCCACCCAACTCCATAATTTGTTCTGACTTCAGTGCCCTTGCACGCTGAGCCGCTATTTATCCTTGGAGTATTGTTAGCGCAATGCCATTCAGTTTTACCTACCGATCTATCTACCTGCCTGTAATATACTTAATAAAACCACGTCCTACATTGTATTGTATGTGAGCAATCCTTGTAAACTCTACCTACGAGCTTGCGATGCTGCAGAGGCTGTATGGGAAGAATTTCGCTTGCCTGTTCGATTTTCAAATCTTTTACCTAAACAAATATGGCCGATGCAATGATGTTGCTCTATCGCGGAGGATACGGCTAGGATTCGTAATCGTAACCTGTCGCATGTTGAAACTGTGTCGGTTTCTACCAACGTTTCTACACAATCTCATTGCGCAGCTTTGTTTGATTGATATAGTGCGTAATCTCCTTTATACGATCGACCTCTGGCCCGTATAGAGTTATTGAACAAATAGGTAGTAAGTAGGGCCTTACGTAAGTAGCAGGACGGGAATACTAGGACTAAGAAGTTCTGTCCACGGAAATAGGTTCTCGCATCCATCTTTTGTTCGTTCCTAGCACGTTGTTCCTAGTCTTCTATGTCCCTAGGCCAGCAGAGCTAAGACAATTTTACCAGTGTCAAGGTTGGAAAATACCTTACCCACAAGACACGAGGGAATATAAAGCCTAGCTAGTCTATCTAGGAAGCATTTAGAGAAACAATAACGTAACATAGGAAGGTACATACAAACGGAAATAAGTTCTTGTAATCTATAGTTTTTTGCAATGTTGTATTTTATCAATTTCGTATAAGTGGATATTTCTAGATAGGTAGGTAATATGTAACACATATGTAGATTTATTGTTGACTATTTAAACTAGTTAGGACAAAACGTAGTATACTCATATCTGGTAAATCTAGAAGGGTTGGTATTATCCCACGGGATAGACCCCATGTTGAGATAAGGGCAGTTCTATTAATGAATGGGCCCACATGGCGACCCTTGCCAATAATCGTTAGCCCTTAAATGTTTGTGACATGTCGTTTGATAAACCAATACTTATAATTTGCACACAGTTATTCTTGTGGTTCATATCAGGGGGTTCTTATCTACATATATAAGTAAACGATAACGTTGATAACGATGCGCCTACTTGTTGACAGTTTTATTATAAGGCAGCATGTTCAAATGCCTGTGCCTAAAATAAAAGACAAAGCGAGAAAAAAATAAACAGCCGATTCTTCGCGATTCTTGTATCTCGCGTGCATTGTGATTGCATCTTGCCGGTGTCATACTTTGTATGTCACGGCCCTTCACCTCAACGCTTGATCGCACTTGTAGGACAAGCCCCAAGCCGCCGTACATCGTACTTTTTACAATGTCAAAGAATGACAGAATTAATACGACAAAGTCATGAGTCTATTTTCGATTTTCGAACAAGCAAATTAACGTGTTTTTTCAACGGTTCAACTACATAAACAGCTATCAAACGCGATAAATATTTAAATTGAATTTTTAAGGCGGAACTCAATACTACTCATTTGCCTTTACAACAATTTAAAACTAAGGTATTCTAATAGCGTGACTCACAATGACACAAACACGCGATCACGAACTAGTTCCATTCGCAAATACGTTATTTCTTAGGTACTAATTTTAGGCAACACAGGATACATAGTTCTAAACAAAGGCCTATACGGGTATTGTCAAGGCGCAGAATAGGCACTTCCCTCGTGAGAACCTGGCAAGGTTAAGTGTGGCAACGTGATCGTTGCTAAACGCCGAGACCGTATTTACAACACCGTGCACCGACTGTTGCCGACACGGCCACATTTGTATGACTGTACGTACTTTACATACTCCGTGTTACCTACGTAATTCGTTTACTGTACGTGTAAGATCACGGAGATGGCTCAGCCCTACTGGAATAGAACTAACTTGGCGAACATGCCACAGAGCTCAAGATACGCTGGGCACGAAGATGTTTGATCCAAAAACGATATCGGCTGAGCCACAAGCCTTTTGATAACTAGGCGACGAAGCGTTACGGAGCCGGTGAATCCTACCGTCACACGTGGCCGCATTTAGCCGCCGAAAATAGTTGCGACCTTCTCCGTGACATTGTGAAATAGACGAGTTGATAACGCACTGATCGCCGAATGTCACTCCGAGGCTAGGGCCCCCTCCTATCGGCCCCCACTAGCGGACCACTAGACTCCCCCACTCGGATGGTACTCATTGCTGCACCAGCACGATTTCAAGTTTACTCGCCACGAGTAAACACAGAGATACGTCGCGAACTAAGCGGAAGTATCGTTGAATGTGAGAAAAACAAAGTATTGTAATCAATAAAACAATCGACCCGATCGGTAAGAGGTAAATACGAGAACGGATGCTCCCTAATAAGGTTGTTGAAGACAATACTAAACGTATGCGCATATAAAACGAAACTATATCCTTTTGATACATTTGCGAGATTGAACACGACCTTTTGCATAATGTCCTGACTGCCTGCTGCACCCATACGTGCCGCAGTATCAAATTCTAAATAGATGACCTCATAAATCCATGCGGATAATTTTGATACTTGATACGCTCAGTTTTGCAACACCTAGCGATTAAATAAACATGATAAGTATGTAGGTTAGCTCCTGTGGTAAAGCGCATTGATGCCAAATATTATCAAGTGTTCTGTCAATATGGCGAACTCTTATCGATATCTTTTTCGCAAACAGCCACAAATAGGTCATGTTTATTTTCGAATGGCGGCGCCCAATTTTACTCCAGAATATTATTAAAACATCGCGTCACAAAGTCTGGTATGACTCGGCTAAAATAGCCGACTCTCTATAAATACGAAATGAGTAAAAAGAAATGGTTTCGACGCACGCGATATGATTCATCTTTAGAAGGTAAATGAATCGAAATTTCAGTTCGCAAAGTGTCGTTGGCATTTTGTGCCTAGCCCCAAATAAACTGCCTATAGTCGCTTCAGTGCGAGTAAAGGTTTCAGAGAGATCCCTAGTAGTAGGTCCTACCAAAATGTCGTCGAAATAAACTTGCCCCATTCTGACACACAGCTAAATACACATATCGGTATATTGTCCATAAATAATGATTATGTTTTGTGTTCCTGTATATTTATTTGTTTTTGCGCTTACCAAATCTAATCACGACGAGTTACGTTTCACCTGCTCGTAGTGTGCCTTATGAAATTTTATATTTTCTGAGTCAGTCGTTAATCCAAAACTATTATAGCCATACCCGTTCAACTATTTACTCGCACGCACAAACGAGTATTGATTATTTTAAACCTTAAGCTTGAGGAAAAACATTCTAGCTTAGCCTGTTAGGGAAGTTATAAGGTCTAATAACTTTGCGAATCGCCAAGGGTCAGCCTATTCAGTTTCTACCTCGTTATACAGATTGAATTAGTCCTTTGAAATAACCCCTTAGAAACCTATTTACGACAGGAACTTGAACTGTACCCTATTCATTGTTACTTGGTCTAATGTTAGGAGTGATTCAATTGTCCGGTTCGCTTGATAGATGGTTCAACTTATCCAACGTATTAAGAAACCTTTGTATACAGAATATAATATGATAGTGCAATGAGAGCAAGGTAAACCGTTTCAGTCGAATTACCCCATAATAGGAGTTCGTTCAATAATGCAAAAAGTCCACCGGAATTTGAGGAAACTGTTATTCAATTCATTCACCGGAAGATACCTTCACCTAGTTCTGTCCAAGGTAATTTTCTTGTAAACAAAGATGGCTTAGAATAACTTCATCTTTCTTCGACTACCTATGGGAAAGTTTCATTTCATGTAATGTGTTACAGTAGGTATTTTATTTAGGTGATGATGGGCTTAAAAGTTGACACTGCTATGTTTTTTTTTTAATTATCTCAAAATATAGTCAGACGTGGCGATGCGATAGACAACGACCGCTTTCGGCGTGGGGTTAAGATTGTTACTCTGTAGATATTTAAGATGTTGTTTTGTGTTGTCGTAGGTCGTGTCACGAGACTGCAGCAGCCTACTCCAAGCACATTACCGTTTAGACGGCCATCCGCACGTGAATCCTATCCACGAAGTGCTAGTCGGCGACAAAAGGGTGTACCTCATCTTCCCCCGGTCACACTCAGACCTCCACTCATACGTGCGAGCGAGAAAACGGCTAAGAGAACATGAAGCCAGGAGGCTGTTCAGACAGATGGCCGAAACAGTTGCCGCGTGCCATGAACAAGGCATCGTGTTACGGGACCTCAAGTTACGGAAATTCGTCTTCGCAGATCCTCAAAGGTAAGCTTTTTTAATCAGTTTTTTCTAGTTTAATTCGCAAGAGTTGGTCGCGGGTGGTACCGCTACCGTGCGCCAAATTCTGCCATTGGAACTGTCGCAACGGTTCCGCAGCTGATATCTCCAGCACTCGCAATCGGCTTTGATCGATCGATTGCTTCCTCCAAGTTTTTTATTACCACGCCCACTGGAGAGATCGATCGTGAGAAAAAAGTTTTTGAATAAAAAACGTCCGGGAAACGGAAACGATGCATAATAGGTAACAAATGTCTAAGTGGTATGTCATTTCCTTTGTTAAGTCGATAGTTTATAAAATGACGCCAATGAACGGTTATCAAGACATTCGTTATTTAAATACGCGTGCTACGTGCCGACTAATCATAATAATATCGCTCTATCTACAGAAAATGTGGTCTCATTTCCGAGGCGTCAAAATCTAATTGATTTACTTTAGTTGAGTAGTTAGAGCAGATTATACAGCAACATAAACTCGTCAACCATATAGAAATTAAGAATGACCAGGACAAATTGATCTACTGAGGGCACAAACTGTATTTGCGAACTATATTCGTAAACGTTCACAAAAACACACGCAACTGCAAGAAAAAATGCAGTTCCACAATAGGACAATCGGATTACTCAACGCGTATTAATTACGACTGGCCGGTAGGAACCAGCGTATTTTCGAATTTCAAACTTTTGAAATGTTATCTGGCCTCCATTGTTTGTTGCGAATATCTCCGGCAATGCTAGCGGCTCAAGGCGAGCGGTGTCATTGCTGCGTACAATACTGCGCCGCAATCGGGTCAAGGGTCTGCGCCGGCGCACGCTGAGTTGCCAGGTACAGGCGGGAAGCTGAGTTGGCAGTTTTTATTTTAGGAAGTATATATTTTTAAAATTGATTACTTGACGCAATAAACGTAGGTACCTACTTAATAGTGGTCAGGTACATTTATGATTTTGCACCCAGTTTGTCATTATCAACATTGGAATGTAATCGCGTATCTTTAGGTAGACATGTATTTCCAGAAACTCGTTGCAAAATTCTAGCCTTGTTTGAGTGATCTGATCAAAATAGATAAGTCTAGCAACCCTTCATGCACCGCGCAAACGCGCGTATTCACCGGCCGCGTCGACCCTATACGGGTACCTGCCCTTACCCGATCAGGTGATCCCAGCAAACCCCTCACAAAAAAACTACAAATGAAAAGATTGGTTTATGCACCCCTTAACACGTATCTCATTATCGACAACATTCCTCGAAGTTTTCAAATTAAATTCCATTCTTCACCTGCCCCTATCACCACCTTTTGTGACCTTAACGAGACGAATACCTTCTATTCAATTTAACGTGATTGCTTTTATCTGGCTCGTAAAATGATTTCTTATTAAACAAAGAAAAAAGTTTTTACCTTCTGGCTTTTCACTAGGGGCAGATTCCGCCCACAGACGGCCAACGTTCAGCCAACCTTTTGTGATTCAAGTCCGCCCTTGCCGACTTGCCGTCCTTGACGTCGAGACAATTTCACTCCCGCCTACGCAGTGCGGGAGCTCTGTACATGATCGTAATGACTTTTCTGACCTTTATTCTCGCTCGTCCTGCGGTGAACTGTGGTCCCAGGGCACAGCGAATGTGCCTTTCTCGTGACCGCTAGCCACAGACGAAACAATCTATCTATCCTGCCATTTTGAACAAACGAATTCAAGTGCTCTCGAATGGCTGGACACAGAGAGAAAAATTTAATACTGCACCGTCAAAGCGGGTTGTCAAAGCGTCCGCGAGTTTCGCGGTGCGGAACGCGGAACGGGAAGCTGCAACCGCGCTTCAAATGTAAAAACTTTACCCTTTGCGTGATAGCAAAGCAGCAACTTGAGAAGCCTTTGCCGAAGTTGCCGCTCAAAGCCGGAATGTTTTACATTTGGTTATTACTCCGCTACTTCCCGCAAAGGTAAACTTTCACCACATCCACAGAGCGAAAGAGTTGTCGTCGTAATAAATTACAGAGCATATAGAGCATATTTCATCTAGTATATTTTCCTTTTTATCATCCGCTGTTCCAATAAGTTTATTGAGTAAAACGGGACGCAACCTTGCCAAATTATGTCTATTTTGTCTGGCCATTAATTTAATTAAACAGGATATTGCAGATGCGCTTCCAGTTTTGCCATGTGCCGGCGTCGAAACGGAAATACCGCTTTTTGTTGTTGAAGATATTAACAGACCTTCGGCCGTAGGTCAGGTAGCCGTTGCAGCTGTCCGTGTTGTCTCTGCTTAATGACCTTCCAAATGTTTCGGTGTTTCCCAGAGGACTTTTTTGCTTAGATTATGCGTATGGTCAGTTCAACAATCGTTGATATGCATAAACGGGCAGCTGACCTTGCTCAGCTGAATAGCCCTAACATATTCTAATGGTGTAACATGTTGGTGACCGATGTCACAGCTGGTGTTCGTGAGAATGGCTTTGTGAAAGTGCAACCCGAGCAAGTGTCCCGCCCAGTACCCAGCGACCTCCGTTCTCACGTCGCGATATAAAGGCACCCCTGATTATAAATTCGAGTCATCCGGCGGGACGCTGCGATCAACATCCCAATCCCGACATCCCGCGATCCCGTCTCAAAGGTAAACAAGAACATTAATATTGATTCCGCACTCTCTTTGACGCTTTGAAGTGGATTTTCTTGACACTCGCCTGTAGTTTTTCTTGTCCTTTGAGATGAAAGCATACTTTTTTCTTTATGCAACGAACACTCGACTGCTTTTGAGGACTAGCCTTTGACATGAAAATCGAGACGTGAAGTTGAGTCTCTACTTCTCGGATATCAAAGTGACTTTAGTTAATGCAAAGGTAAAATCTAATTTGCATTAAAATGGTTGTTTGTTCATTGTCTCTTTAATTGACTATGGAATTAAGAACTTGTCGAATGGATTGCTTATTCGACTATTGTATCAGAATCTGGGTTAAGAATCCGTTAGAGCAGACAAGTTTAAATTTCAGGTTAAGCTCTTTCTAAAATCGTTAAAGCGGAATCTACTTTCTCTTATCGTCTTGTGAGTATTCGTAACATGGCAACAAAGTAAGAGGCTCATGTGTAACTAGAAACTACATATCAAGAGAAATCTCAAGCGTATCCGGGCGAAGGCCTTGGGGTAGGAAATCGAGGCCGTAGGGCCGATAACGCAGGTAGGAGAACATACAGATAACATACAGATCTCATCTCGGTTGTACAAAAACTTATGAATGCCTTTTAGAAGGCAGGCCTCGGAACACTTCCTCAATTTAATATCACGCAAATCTCTTCCTCCTTCCTAATAAAATTTTCTGCTGAAATTACACACAAAAGCAGGTGACGTGTCTTTGTCGGCGAAAAGCCGGATGTTTGACTACAAACTACCTTTGTCCGAATTATGCATCCTTAATTTCGGCGTGCCCGACAGGATATGCCCCGGCGGAAGGAAATATATTCACACGACAAAGTAGCCTTTGTCCACTTGATTTCTATAATTTTCCACGGGATTTACAAATGGAATTAGACAAATCTTGTATCGTTGCAGACAGCACGACGTCCCGTAGTTGGCGTACTACGAATCCTTTGTAAACAAACGCAGGTATAAAATTGTCTTGCGCGTATTGTGTAGAATTTGGACCCATCCCGCCTACTCCATGGCGAAATAATAATAACGAGCGAATCGTCCAGGTAACAAAACCCGTGTTTTTTGCGTAACGCGGTGTACAGGAGTCGGATTGATCGAATCAAACGCTACAAAACAATGACGCCGCTCCAACGGCATTCGATTACGCAATCTGATATTCAGATTACGAGGTAGCTGTGAATTATGTTTAAGAATCTGATCGCATTCGCCGGACGAGGATATTTAGTAACCTCAATGCGGGATGATTTCTTTAAAGACTGCAATTGGTTGGCAACTTGGGTTAAGTAACAGTACACTGGTTACTCGTAATATTTGTGTACAAAACCAGTACAAGTTGATACCTTGGGTTCGTAGCACGGCCTGCAAGCGACGCTCTTCTGCGGAAATATGAGTCGGTGTTGGTAAATTCTTGCGTCTGGGAGTAGCGTGGGGTAAACAGGCCGGGATATTTACAGTGCTGGCGCTCGCCGGCGGATGTGCCAAATTGGTTCGCGATAGACGCGCGACCGCCGACTCGCCACCCGGCAGACGCCGCCGTGCATTCCGGCCCGGCCACCGACTGACTCGCCATTTCCATCTAAATTAGGATCGCAAACTTAGCTGTCCTACGGGCACCCACTCTAATTGCAGACCGCATGCAACTGATATCCCAGTCTTTTACCCTAAGGCTTCTCACCAGATCAGCAGCTTTCGATCAGCGCACTGCGCCTACGCCGCGTATTTTGAAAACGTTTTGAAACGCAATTGCTAAAGCTCTGGTGCAAGACTCCAGCACATTACAACGACGTATTTGCATAATGCCGGGCGCTCGGTAATCCTGTGTTAGTTTCGACAGTTGTATAACTGTTCGAACAGAATGTCGTGAGAGTTATTGTTGTTGTAATGGTACGGCAACTGAGGTGTGGATATGCTTTACTGCGTAGTTGGCACGCGTACGAAGTGATTTCGATTTCGCGCGGGTGTGGTTGAATTGATGGGCGAGTATGATTAGCCGTATGATTCAGGCGTGCCGGTATCTGAATTGGTGTTGGTTTTGGGGCGGTTGGTGCTTGGCCTCGTTTCGGCGCGGAGGTCGCGCGCAACTGTGCCAATGTCGCGAGCGCCGACGCTGCACCGCCTCCTCGATCGTGCGGAACCGAAGCCCCGAATTTATACACCAAGCTGAAGTGATGCACCGGTCCACTTCACTCAGTCACTTGAAATGAAAATTCTTTTTTACTGACATGTACGCGACGTGACGACCCATATGTAAACGTCAAGCCCCCGGAATGCTTCAAAACACTTCCTACGCGTCTCCCTCATTCTGAAAATAAATGGCTCGAACGGGGACGACACAAGCATTCGTCATGGCTATAAATAAATGTGTTCGCACCTTTTTTGGTGGTGCGAAAACACCGGACGTGGCTACCGGACGCGGGCGATAGTGCATTGCTCTTGCCGTCGCGCCTGCCTTCCAAACAGAATAGGCTCAATGTGTCACCTAGCGACGAGACATACCGAGAATTATTACCGGACATCGCTGACGTCCATACAGAAATAATACGATTGTCTGCCGCGTCAAAAGAGCTAATGGGCTTATGTTTACCTACACTGACTAAACGGGGGTGCATCACACAACAGGTATTGTTGTACAGGAAGGGCGGAGATCCGGCCGGATCCTCTTCGTTTCCTGACTTTTGTTACATTTGTAAAGAATGGAATGCCCTGCTTGAGTTACATTGTACAATTCCCCAATTCGACATTCGAATTAGCTGTCGGGTACACAGCTGAGAAAACGCACGACTTGCTATTAAATCGATCTGGTTGCGTAAAACAAAGGTCTGCGAAACCTTGTGCAAGCGGCGCGCCCGCGCAGCGCCGACATATCTGCGGATTTGCGTAACCGCGTACTTATCCGCCGATACGCGCCCCAAGTGTGTTGTGACACGCTCCGTTTGCCCATATCTGTGCCTAGAACAACACACCTTTAAAACCTACCTAACAATAGCGTTCGCCTAACAATAACCGCGTTATTCAAAGCTATACCAATAATTGCCATGTCAAGATCATGCATGCAAATTGTTTGGGACAGCTTTTGCACAAACAAACCTGTTATGGGTCGGTTCTCTTCTCAAGCCTTGTCCTTTCAATTATGTCTCCTTAAAACAACATTTAATAAGTATCTCAATCAAGATCGTCTACATATACGGCTCTTCCCTTGAATAAAACAGACCACAATAGTCCACATCGGTGTCAAGTCATGATATCAGCGTGTGACTCAACACTCGTGACTACACGAAGACGGTGCACTACAGAAAGGCGATTTGAACTGGCTTAACCTTCGCTCCGAGGTCTAGAGCATAAGGCACGCTCATTAAATCTCTTCGCAAAAAGGTTTTACAGTGTGTGAGCGCACGCCACCTTCCCGCAGGAGATGGGTGCATTCACTTTGTGCAAAAAATATGCACGTGCCAACAATTAACTAGGGACGAGTTGCAACGCGCCCTTCGGCCGGCACGCATGAGCGCTCAGCAAGAACCAAGATATGCCGAAGGAATCACAGAGCGTCGCGTCGACACGCGCCGATCCTTATACATACACATACGTTGTATTATTTTGTTCCGTACGAGCAGCCACCGCTTTTACGCCGTAGCAACAAGAAGGAGAGGTTAAGCTTAAGCTCAACGCCCCTGCAAGGATTTTATTTTCTGCTGCGCTTATTTTTATTGCGGTGGCTTTAAAACCTGCCTGGGGCGAGTCGCTTGCGCTGTTTTGGACTCGTGGTCGCGACTGCATCCGCGTCTCAGCGTCGCGAAGGTCGCTGACCGCCGAAAATCACCAACCGTAAACATGCTTCGCCATGATCAACACTGACGTAAGACATTTGATTCTAAATCTGGCTCTACCTGGAACCATTCTCGATACCAACGCTTCAATACGATGTTCCCCTCTTTTTGTGGACACTTTTTGTGAAACTTAAACTGATAAGCCTTTGCTTATTGAAGTCGTTGACTCAAAAAGAATTTTACAAATTACCTGTGCCTCCGCATTACGCATAGCTTTCATATTGCTCAATGCAGGGACAGACAAAAGGAAGGAATTTTAAAATATATTGTCCTGCGGTCTTCAGTCATAAAACGAAAGCCGAGCTTCGGAGGACAATGTAACAATGAATCAGTCTTCGTGACAGGGTCGTAATGAATCCCATAAGCAGAATGAGAGTATGCGTCAGTGCATTATGACGTCATCCAAGAGGGAAGTAAAAATGCATTCGGAGGGCGGAGGGATGAATCATAGGTTTCTACCGGGTCACTACCCTACACCCACACTCCCCTTCGAACTATATTTATCGTACTAAACATACGCCGGCCTACGTTTATCCCGAAATAATATGTAGGTACTAAGAGCTATTTTAGGAGAATTACCAAATAAGTTAATTTGGCTTCGAGGCTTGTAACTTTGTATAATAAAGCCGTTCTTATCACAGACAGAAAGTACAAATTATGTATACCTATTAGAAACTTTGAGGTACGTAAGTTAATTTGCAAAATCCATTTGGACTAAACCGACGATGCAAGGTTTTTTAATCGAAATATTTCATTCTAGTTTGCTTGTCGTGTGGTGCACCTAAGTACAAGTATTCTAAGCTTAGGTGCCAGTAATATGCTATTGATAGGGTTCTTTAAGTATAGTTTTCAAAGAACCGAGAAAGTACTTAGCTAAAGCATAGCTGGTTGATCAACCCGACTTCACATTAGCGTTAAACTTTTATAATGCAGTGGGAGTGACTAAACCGATCCAATGCCGTAAATCTTCGACTTGTTTAGCTCCCATCAACTTGGAATAGTTCCCTTTCATCGCCTTCTAGGACTTTCGAAGTCTGAAAGCAAGTAATGAAGTGGAAGCATTCCTGTGAACAATGTAGAAACGTGCGAACTAAACCCCAAAGAGTTAATGTAAATCTGGTCCCTTCGGTCGCGAACCGACTTCAGTAGAGAAAAGTAACTTTATTGTGATTAAAATATGTGACATGATCAATCACACAAACATGTTCGCATTCACACTAAAAATGAAATATTGCGATAAACAGATAGAAGAGTGTTTTGTACGCTTTGTGTATCGAACACTTGTGTTTGTCTTTGCGTATTTATTGACGCAAATACCAACTGTATCTTCTGAGTCTAGTTTTTTCGGTATTGCTCGTAGAGCTTCCTCTACATCGCTATTAGTTCCCGAGACTAAAGTACGTTCAATCTCTGTCGATCCATCTTCTGATCCACCTACCTACTCGCAAATAATTATTTCAGCTTCAGCAACATGCGAAGGCGGTTTTGCGTCAAGCATTCCAAGTGTATGATCAAACGTTTAAGTATGTAATGTAAATACTCTTCCTCCAACCAAACGGGGGCGTAATTCTGATTCGATCCTGTTTATTTTTATTACACTTTTATATTCTTACACCACCTACGCTGAAATCTTTGGTACAAAAAGAATTTCAGCAGAGGCGCCGTAAATATAACGTTCGTACAGGGAAAATATAAAATATATCTCTGAAAATACCTGACCTCGGAAAACGGAGGCACCTACGCAATCCGGGAGCGATCTCTAAGTCAAGAGCAAAGAAGGAAAAAGGAAAAATGTTGTAAAAGGATACAGGACGATTTACAGCTCGTCTTCCATGTATGTGAAGCGTTTACCTTGGCAGCCATCGAAAAGGAAACAAGACAAAACCGGTCGTGTAGTGGCCAGTTGGGCAAAATTGCAATTTAAGGCGCCAATTAACGGTGGACGACACGACGTCGCATCAAACGCGAGTGTTGGATAACACAACTAAGTAAGGAATTCTGTGAACCGCACCAGCAGACGGCACTGACCACAATCGGTGGGTTTGGCTTGTAGCACAAGAAAGCTTCTTTCTACAATTTGATACATCGACGTTATGTTGAATGTAATCTACCTGGACGACATCCCAGTGCCTTTACTGCTGTGCCGTGTCGTCTACAGCCAATTTAACCCTTAACTATCAATCTGCTGCGATGCGACTCGTCACTAAAAATACTACGTCGCCTGTGAACAAATGCAGTGTGTGTAGTTAATTGTTTATTGTTTACTTCGTTGGCGTCTCATGACTTTGCTTCAGTGGCCGTGATCGGAGTGTGTAATGTCCACTACTGGCCTCGCTTTTCAAAAACAATGGCCGCTTATAAGAACTGCAAGTCACGGGGTGTCTTATGGACGGCTTCCTGTTGGATACTTGGCTACTTATTTCTTTTTTCGATAACCTCGACTGCTTCAATATTATCGTGAATAAATTATGCTGCAGTATGTTCTTGTCCATAAATAATACTTTTAAACTGCTATCATTTGTCGCAAGCATTAGCATATTGTTTCCTTTCGTGATTATGTTCTTTAGCGTGTTATATTTCAAGATAAGTCGCTATTTCCTGTTCAAACATCATTCCACATACATACAAATATCACACCCTTCGATTCTCTTAGTCGTCTCTTAAGACACCAGCTGGAAAGAAATGTGGTGATGCTATTCTAAGCCGGCATCACACGGCATGCTAATGCGTCATACTCATGCATGACTTATTTTACCTGGAGATAAAACAAATGTTGCGCGCAATTAAAGTCCGCATGATGTCATTCCACAAAATTCCCCAAACAAATGTGTTTGTTTATCTTGTTTCCACGGAGAGAATGAAGTCAAGCATTAGTGACGCAGAACGCTAATTTCCTTAGTTCATCCGCGATTAGTTAACTGTGTCATATGGAGGACAAAGTACAGGTTATAGTAGGTGCAAGAGACAGTATAGACTTGTCTGTCTTTCGCTCTGCCTGAATCTTCAGGATTTCCAGCTTTCCGTACTGTGGTACAACTGGGGGACAAAGGCTGCTGTCCTCTAGATAAGTATTGCTCGTGGGCACATCCTAATCCCCGAGGTTGACGTAACTCAGTTCACGGTCACCAACAGGAAATGACGCAAGGCCTGATGCACACAGCGGCCAACATTACAACACGAACGAAACTTGCCAAAACTGTTCACGTGACCGTCGCTTAAGCAGCTAAAGCAAACGTAGAACTGAAGTTGATACTCGTTTGTATGGCTTGACATTCAACATTCAGAGCAGTAATGTCGCAACCACAAACGCCATTTGGTACAGTTGAGTTCGTAATTAAACTTTGAGGGAACTTTTCGTTTGCAATGCTCACGTTTTCCTAGTCGGGAAGTTTTCTAAACGATTTGCAATCTTGGGAAAAATCCGTTATGAACTTCAGCTTACTTAAATAATTTTCTTGTTGGCGCCGCTTGACGTCAACCCCTTAGAATTTTCATAAAAGGTCGAAACGATTAACATTTTGGATCGCTTACTGTGTGTTTGTTTTTACTGCCATGCAGATTCGAGCTTGGTCGTTCGCAGTGACATTGAAACGTGGTGTGTTGCGAAACGGTACTCTTTTCGTGGCTCGGCCTCGCGGGCTCTTATTGAAGAATACGTATAGTAAATATGAGAACGGACCCGACCTTAGTTCGCGGTCACTTGCGTAATATGAGATACACAATGCTTGTGTGCACTTACGTAACTAGTTATTTGATTGTGGTTTGACAAGTTATTGTATTAATCAAATTAATTGATCTCGTTTGTTACGTATAGTGTAGGTTTTATCAAAGGAACTGCGCAAAATATACGGTCTGATAAATACAATTTTATCGCTTAAACGAGTTGCGTACGTGGTATTTATTGATTTGATTACGTTTCTAACCTTTACTTGGAGAGTAAAGTCAAATCATAGACAAGCTCTGGAAAGTTTAGCATAAAGTGACTGGCCCGTATCTACAACTAGTTCGCTATTAATACAAATGACATCGTATGACTTTGATGATAGAGTTCAATATCCAATGTGTGCCCGTGATCGGGTCGTGTCATTGCCAGCTGTATCGGCTGTCAATAAAACATGAAGTCATCGACGTATGCGTACTTTCGGAGACAATACGCCCATCACGTCAGTACGGCTGCTATTCAACTACAATAATTCTTCATTTACATTCCATTCTTGTTACCTATTCTCTTTATATTATAGTATCGATACTATTTGCACAAATTCTCCGATATTTGCGCAGTTAGCTGTTGGCGACAAAACACGCGATTCGAGACGCTGATGTAATCTATCTGTACATATCGTATGAAAAACAAGTAGAAGGTAGGCACGTCTTAAATCTCGTTGTTTCTGAAGCCATACGTAACTAAAGAATTTGTTTAAAATTCGCATAACGTGTTCGCCCACGGCTTAGTGTAGGTACTATATTACGCTTTTGACGTATTTTCCACCCACGCCGCTTACGGAGCGCTGAAGCCTGAGGGTCGCAACACGTGACCCCTGTTGCCAGAGAGCGCTGACGTCACGGCAGAACTTTACTCGTACCCCTCTAGGCTCTAGGGGCCTAATTTGTGACGCAGATGAGGTTTTATTGATTAGTAGCGTTTGGAATTGCGAAGTTCTGTGACGTCAGGCGGCATGCGGCACGCGGAAGCGGTTACGCACGGTCGCGCGGCCGCTACGGTGAGTGCCTTGCCTGGCTGCCTCGCACTTGCTTGGTATCGATAGGTTAGCTGCCAAGGACGGGCCAGCCGCTTGCGACACCGAGCGATGCGGTCATCATCGGCTACACTCCCCTTTTCCAAACTAGTAGGCAAGTGTAGGTGGGTTAGGTTAGGTTCGGCCCTTGCTCCCAGTACCAACGTCAGTTAATTAATTTGGCAGGTACGGTGGTACTGTATTATCTTGATCTTGAGCCATATACCCTTTTTAAAAACTAGTAGACAATATACTTTTAACGACATCGATCACCTTCGTTCAACAATGTCATCTGACGAAATTCGCACGAACTTTACACATTTTCAAAAGGCTGATGTAAGTTTACACAGTTTTACAAAAACGCGAGATATTTACGTTGGTTTAATTTATTCGAAAATGTGTGGTCGCCTTGAATTTGAAATTGTCGTAAACATGACGTCGTATCTTTGCGGAAATCGTTAAGGAAAATAGGCATGAAACATTCAAAATGTTATGTTTTGCTCCTGGAGTGATAAAGTACGATCGTTTCCTCATTCGACGTCAGATTGTTTATGCATCTCGCATCCTGTTTCTAGAAATCTCTCTAGTAAAATAGTTCACTTGTTATGAATTTCCAGTTTCCTTAAGTGACTTGATGATTCGTCGAATGTGAATCAAACGTATAAGGAAAACCAGTTGCGTATAGTAATATCACACATTAAACTATCATTAAGGCACATAAAGAATCCGCCGTCTGGTGTGGTGGCCTCCACTCGAAGACTGCCAGTTCAATGTCAGTTGCGCAAGCGCCGCTCTTCCGCCTTCGCTGCGCCCGCGCCGCCCAATCGGGAACTGGCGTTACACCTTCCAAATTTAAATTAATTCGTTATCTTTAATTTCCTTTACCGTTTGATAAATAGTTATGGTATACAGAATGTAGTTTAAATGCTACAAAACCTACATTATATGTAGTATTCAACGACAATAACAATTGATAAGCATTTGATCAGCTGATTTTATTGTCTGTCGTCTAAACTCGAATGTTTCTCAGCATTTGTTTGTTATCTTATCAGGAGCGCCACATACATATAGTACTTGTTCCTATTATCACTTTTGAAGGTACATACATATATATTTACACCCCATATGATTTCAAAGTCACATCTATTAGAGATTACGTGTCCATGCGCATGTGTGTAACGATGACAGATACGTGAGAGTTTGACATCTTGTTATTTGCATTATTCGCATTCCATAATTAAGTGATGTAATATTTTATGATGGAATTTATTGATTTCATACAAAAACAATTTGCATCATCGCTCTGTAAATTGCACGTTTTAATGTTTCAAGTTTATCCAGTGCATAAATTATATTATCTGGTCTTCTTTTTTACTTTTTAATAT
This sequence comes from Keiferia lycopersicella, assembly GCA_029255805.1. NCBI lineage: Eukaryota > Metazoa > Arthropoda > Insecta > Lepidoptera > Gelechiidae > Keiferia > Keiferia lycopersicella. Next base: position 4,108,271 of record JARACZ010000017.1, read on the forward strand.
GCAACAAAGTCGTAACTTAACATCGAAGAACGGCTTGGATAATTGCTTGCTATCTGTTATGCTACACAGGGTGTTAGAAAAAGTGCTGTTTACTAGTGATGGAACAGCGCAAGAAATTAAATATTTTTCCAGGAAATACAGACTAAAAATTTAAATTTTCCAAGTTTTTCTTTACTTTATTTTTAATATTTCGACCTATATTTGTCCTTAGGAGAGAGTTGCCTAGTTTTCTATGAAACTCTTTGAAAACAATGTAGATCTTTTAATAACACCCTGTATAAAAATGTATATGTATCCTATATCTGACTAGACGCAATCCAATTTAATACCTCTCGTAGTGCGGCCCGGCCGGAGTAAAGATAATGAAGTTAAATACTTCTAGCCATGTGGCGGCTCCGTGCGTATGCGGTTTTTTTTCTTTTGTCTCACCGATACAAAGTTGGCCATCTGCCGTATGAATTCTGCTGCTCTATTTTATTCCAAGTCCGTTTCCGGTCCCGTTAACATCCGTTCGATGAGAGTACTTGAGGATGAATGCAAAAATCTCGAACGCCCTGGGAACCGCAAACGGTTCAAATATAGAACTTTTTTTTTATTAATAAGACAATTAGTGACACGGTCATTGGACTTGGGGCTTATCACAATGGAACGACGCCTAGTCAACATTTAAAGGTCACCGCAATCTCCGTTATCGCGCCAGATAAGGATTTAAGGTCACGTGCTGTGCCGCAACTCGCTTCGTGTTACTTTCGTGGTGCTGTAGGCTTTTAACGGACCATGATACACTGGTTTCCCATAAAGCTGTGAAGAATGACCAACAAATGTTTGCATAAGTGGATGACATGACGAAATCCAGATCAGTCTGGCTTGTACCGCATTCAGAACGAAATCCTGAAAAAATGTCAAGGTGTTCTCTACTGCATTGTGTGAGCTCGTATCGGGTTAATCTTCCAACAATTATACCTGAGCGACAATGCAGCGGTTTTTGCCCGTACCTTGCCAATTGTGAATATCAGACCAGCTTGCACAGATGTTCCATAAACAAATATAACAGCCATTGTGTCTCTCCTACGCATGATTTATTATTCGGTCTACTCGTTGCCGAATCGATGATGGGTCTAAAGAGACCCCGACTATTGTGCAAAGGATCCTATTCACGTCCAAGAAAAACACCTTTTGGCCAGACAATGTGTTGCACATGCAGGCAGTCTACCTGCGAAACGCACGTGTTCGCCTTTCGCATTCTCAAAAGAACTCATCATTCTAACTTTAAATTGTTATTGACAACAGACATTCCATGATTGGTCACAATCGGAATAGTTCGTAAATCTCGCTCGTAAAGGACTTTTATAGCAACTGCAAGTCTATTTTTGCCCAATATTTTATTGTGTACTCTTAAAAGTGTCCAGTGCTATTTTATTGGCGCCGTCCTCTAGATTGTAAAATATTTTCGTTTCAAGTTTATTCTGAACCAAATTCCTCAAGTTGAAAGGAACAATGGTGTTGGGAATGGTTTTGTTTGGACACCTGATGACAATGACAACTCTATCTGGGAGCACACATCCCGTCATTCGATACATTAGATCAACAAAGTTTCGTTAATATCAACAGCTTGTGTTTATTCAAATGCACTTATAACCAGTCCCAAAGCTTATATAGTTTACGTCGACGACATCTGGCTGCGAGGTCAATATTTGCTGTTTTTCCGATCATCGGACCTTTCTTAAAAGGGTGCGATCCGTTTTCTCAGGGGCTTCAAATAAAAATTATCATAATGAAAATATTGATGATAGAACACAGCATCAATCCCCCAGCTGCAACTTCCCAGCAAACAAACGAAAACCTCGCGTCAGGATATTACGCGATCAGAGTAAATTGGTTTTGCCGTTATTAATTTTGATAACTGGGATTCGATTCGTTTCTCTCTTTTGTATCAAAGGGAAACCATCGTAATTAATTTTACCGTAGTATCGCTGCGTAAACAACGATCCACTGGGCATGGAAATTAATAATTTGATTGGTGGAGTCGGGACAACTTTACGTAAAAACGATCAGTCACATTTTTTATGGGGCATGTGCACGGGCATCTGTCGGGTACGGTCAGATTAAAAAGGTTGGATTTTTACGTAAAACATGTAAAAGAAATAGTGACACGTCGCACATGGCGTGGTAACGTCCTCTACCTGCCTTTGTCCGGGCACAATGCGTACGCGCACATCTGCCGCCGCCTGCGCACCTCGGCTACTATAGATCCTTCTGAATGCCAACTCCCGCTGGTAACCTATGTTAAACGTATAACATAATCCATCAAGGTCCATTCATTGATGCTGACTTTGCGAATTTACATAATACTATCCGTGGCAACAGTAGCGATGATATGAGACGTGACTTTAACCATGCACATCATGATTATTAAAAGCATTGAATAGATTTTTTAAACATTATAATTCACACATAAGGCTGGATACTAGTAAAACGTTTAAAGTAACTTAAACGGTAATAAACCAACTCATGTCATGGACAGTCAGTTTGCAGAATATGCTGTTTGGCCAACGATTAGTGTAGCAGTAAAATATTGTAATTCAGAACTATGTATGAACTATTAAACGCGAGGCCGACGCATTACATAACCCGCGAGGACATGGCTTGATTGCCAAAAACAAAACTCAATCAACTAACGCTATAATTCAAGTTTGTATAAAATATTATGAAACAAAGTATGCAATACATCGGCCTTTATGTTCCGTGAGCGCCCTTCAACTCTATAATTCGCCTTTATTGTAAAACAAAGGATTCGAATACGTGTTGTTTGATACAAACAATTAATCGAGTGGTCCGGACGCTGCGGTGCAAATTACGAAAGAATCGTTCTATGTACAAATACAAACAGTTGTGTGTTACCGCTTTTGTAACAAATATGGATCGTTTTGAAACTTATTAACCTGTTTACAATTACTGTGCTCGAATGGTGCTGAGGGTTTCAAAAGACCCTCAAAGGACATTTTCATTATTCAGACAGTCGTCTACGTAAGCGTGGGGACAAAAGGACGCCTCTGACGATCGAGTTACTTTTGTTTGTTGGACGTAATTAAACAAAAGATGTCCGAGCTCCTTTTGTCTACAAAGCAACTGTTGCAAGCAGGTGAATTAAACACACTGAATTGCGACAATGTGACAACTGACAAAGTAAAAATATGGCCTCATATATCCCAAAGACATTGACAGACTGCGTGTCGCAGCTAATTGAAAAGAGCACAAAAAGTTTCAATAGACAAATGCAGCGGAACAACGTGCAGTTAGCTCATGGCAACGCACATTCGGCTTTTGGAGCGGAGCTTGCCGCAACAAATCCTTGATGGAACCTTAACCCACTTGGATGATTACGAGTGCGCCGGACGCCGCGCCGGCAGCGCTGCAGCCGCTGTTTGCTCATTATCCGACACATATCGACATTTTCGCTTCGTTTTCTAAAAGGTCAAGCAGGTGAACGCGACCCCGAATTCCTCAGCCAACCCTTCTTCAAGGGCATAAATATTCATGTAGAATGGAAGTATGTCGTGGGAGCTGCAACGGCCGCTGCAGCGAGCGCAGGTGCGCCCGCGCCGGCGACCTTGCGCAATGGCACACATACTCCTATCTACCGCCGACATGTGTATCGGAAACCGCTTGCGAGATACTTTGTATGCGTTTCGACATCTATTTTATGTTTGTTCCGACGCCTAAAACGTGCTGCGATACGAAACTGTTCACAATGATTTATTATTCAAATTAATGGATGGCGAGGCTCTGAATGTAGGAACTGATATGATATCATCGTCGATGAGATGAGTAAGGCACCTAATTTGTAGAATATTTCTTGATTGACGTAAACTGGGCCGGCCGAGTGCCAAGTGGGTTTCGGCGTCAATGTCAGGCCTATCATAAAAACTCTTGCATTACGCCGTTTAATTATAGACTTTAACGTGAATCCATCACATTGTTTATGGAAGGTCGTATTCGTATGATCATAAAGAACAGTAGTTGGAGACGGTGTTGCCAGCAATCAGTGTGGTGTCACGAGCATCATCAATCGTTGCACAGCTGCGGCGTGACGCCGGTCCGAATACTGGGTCAAGTACAACGGTGCTTTGCCATTCATTGTCAAGCCCCCCCCTCCTGCCCCCTCCGCGCACAGCACGCTGCGCCCGCGCAGGCACCCACTGAACTTGACATATCGCTTTTTCAACACAGTTTTTCTGCTTTTGAGGCCATCCATCTGTCACACATCACTGCTTTTGTTTTAGTTAATCTAATTTAATAGATAAATTATATTTTTTTGTCATTTTACATTTAAAATTTTCTGTATGTATGTATCCAACTCTTAGACAATATTAACAACGGGATTAACTTTGAAGTATTATGTAACTTCTAAGTACCTACTTTCTGAGTCTTCAAAATAATGCAGTTCTTGCTATAGGCATAGTATTAAAGACAAAATTAACATTGGGTTTAACTTAGTATTATGTAACATCTAAGTAATTTCTAGGTCTTCAAAAGAATGCAGCATTATGTAGCAGTTAATTAGACTAGCGATACTGCATTGCTATTTACCCCCAGTTTTGCACGAATTACATCATTATAATTGCAACAAACAAGTGTGACAACACTCGTTACTTAACTGCTTATTGCAAACACCAATACAACAAAAACTTGATGTAACGCTGACGATACCCTCCCTTGGAAGAGTCTGGTGCGATTACATACGTTTTCTACACACATACATATATCACACCTTTATCCCTCGCGGGGCAGGCAGAGCGTTGACGGCCGTAAGAATACGGTCGCTATCGCCACGTCTGACATTTTTGAGGATTGTTTTCCAGGGTTGTTCCAGAAAACATGTGTATCACTATAGTGACAGGTTGTCAGCCTGTCGCCTTAAAATTGTAATACATCAATACTATCGAGTCCCTTAGTCGCCTCTTACGACACCCGCGGGAAGGATGTGGGGTGATGCTATTCTAAGCCGGCATCACATACGCTTTCTCCCAGGTTATATCACGCGAAAGCCTGCAAAATGTTCTCGTGACATCAGCGGGGTCGTCGCCCGCTGCAGCCTTCGCCAATGGATACTTGCAGTACATTCACCGCTTTAGAAAACCTACTTTAGTTCCGTACTTTCTTTATTGCATCACTTTATAATGCCGTTTCGGTCGCGCTCTTCCGTTTGCGTTGTGCAAGATTCCCATACGCCTCTTTCCCGTTTCAAATCGATTATTTGACGCTAAACGCTTTGTCGGAATTTTTAGAATGATGGGGTATCCCGCGGTATCTATGTAGGTATAGGTTAGAACTGATAGCTGAATACAGCTATCCGTACGAAATATCGTATTCTTTGGTATTTGTTGCAGATGGGTAAAACCCCTGAGCACTTTCCGAGGTGCAATTTATAAAAGCCCAACAAAGCGACGTGCCAGGCTAAGCTGTCAATTCATGTTTGCTTCCCTCTGATCCTCTTAAGTTATACTTCATCCGAGAAAATTGCGGGGGCACGAAAATAATTGTTGGTGCGTTCGCTTCGTTTCCGCACTTTCTTTCATTACATCACGGCCTTTGTTGCGCTGCTCGCTCCCCTCGTCTATGACAGGTTGGTTTCGCAAGTTCACTGACCTTTCTCCGGCGTGCATCCGCCGACGAGATGCCAGAAACTATGATATAATATAGTTGCGTCGCAATTCTGTAACTCTAAAGAAATTGCTGTTTCCGTACTTTCCAAGTTACATCATGCCGTCTAGAAAAAATATTAGGGAGGTGAATGACCGGTTCCGCGATCCGCCCCTCCTTAAATTGAGGTAGTTCATCATTGGTTTGGCATTCGAGTAGAGCGTTGATCCTTTTATGATCTCATCCAACAAGACGGCTTGATGCCGGTAAAAAAATGGGATACGAAACTTTTGCGCAGTAATTAGAATCCATTGGTCATTGCGCCCGCTTGAGAACGGGTATAGCCAGCCAGCTACATTGTCAAATACCAGTCATGTTGTTGGCATATCGATACAACGAATCGGTACTTTCATCGGCCTACTATCATTTCGCCAAACGGTACTCCGCCGGCGAGAAAGTACCGCTGTTCCATATTATCATTTCACGGCAGTAAACTGTAGACTTGATTCCCAGGCTTGCCAAGTTGCCAGTTCCCAGACGTCATAACTTGCCTGCATTAGTGGAAGTTTGTCTTGGCTAACTAAGGGCATTGTCCTGCTCCTAGAAACCAGCGTTTACCAGCCACGACTATTACAATCGTATTCGATCCACGTCCTCGATTCACACAATCGTACGGTGTTTGGAATTCCTTCGTGCGCCTAAATGGAAAGAGCTGATGATTACCACGCTTCAGTGAGGATCATCAAATAAGGACACGCATTATACGCAAATCGCGTCAATCAGGTGCTGACGATGCTAAGGCAAATTTAAATTTGCCACAGTCTAACAAATAGCGCTTTTTTCGGGTTTACTGGAACTCGTTTAGAACTGGTCCCGACGACTCGGTTGTTTACTCCGAGTTTTCAGTGAGCGGTAACGGTACAAACACGTTCCCGACTCGCGATTTCTTATTGCTTTTTTTATTTCACTCATTTATTTACAAACTTTTCGAAGACGCTTCACCTCTCTTTTATTTTAAGCTCTACAATTTCCTCATTCTGTTTGGGTATTGCTTTTTGTTGTAGTACAACAGCACGTAAACCTGGAGCTATACAAACATAAACATTTTATTCCATTTACAATTTATTCGACGGCAACGCAGTTTGAAACATACATTGCTCTACTCGTGTAGACTTTGCGCAACATTGGTTCGTGTAAGCCTGTATTGTATTTCACGCGTGGCAATAGAGTGTTATATAGAGCTGTGTAGTAGTAGCTAGTGTAGGGTTTCGCGTGTGTTATCGCTGCTATACAACTACCTGCATCGTCATTGGGGTCGGGGCTGGGTTATTAAAACTATTGTTCCCGGTTCGATAGAGTTCTTGATAACGATCACAAAGGAAGTACTTGTGAGGACAAATCGTAGCGGTGAATTGTATCGGCAAACATACCACTACATAATTTTTAAACTGCTGTGGCAATGAGTATGTGCGACGAACCCTGTTCCACGGCATACATTATGTATGTTGGCGCAGTCGCTGAGCGAATGTCGTGCACTAGTAGTCTCCTAATTTCCATGTCAAATGAATAACAACAATAAATGTTAGTAATGTTCATAGTGTTACACATTTTCGCAACCGACCACCAATAAATACGTACAACAATATTTTAACCAAATTGTGCAACTGAATATCAGTGCCAGCCTATGTTACAAAATATTTGCTTATCGTATCTCTCTGCCGGCTAAATAAATAAACAACTAGTGAAAATTTTTGGGAGTTTTTTTTATTAGATAAGATAACAGAGAAATGTTGATAAGTGGCTAAAAAATAAAGTAACTCAATATAAAATTATACTAATGTTCCTATCTTATTTCAAAATATCCCATTTCTTGTTGATTGTCTTTTTAGTTAACCGATCCTTTGTTGTTTTCCGTAATCACTTGTCATTATGTCAATTCAGATCTAATTTAATCTCGTAATAGTAAGAAATCGTCAAGATAAATCCTATTTGTCATCCCACTCGTTTGCAACCACGAGGCAAACTTATTTCGTAAGGCGAATCGCAACATCGCTTATTTTGCGTTTTCGAAACCATCCTGCGTCATTCATTCCTCTGGCCTTTGTACTTGCATACGAGCACTGTCTTACGATATCAATGTAATAATAAACTGTTGGCAACCAAAAGTTGGACCAAGGTGAAGTTCTTTGGATAGAACAACATCGATATGAACACATTTTAATTTATGTATGACACTTTGAGCGCCGATTAATCTTGAAGATTGCATGCTTAAATCATCAGTCCAAACATGTGCAATGGAGGAACAGCTGTTAAACTAGGTATTGCACCCCATTAGTCCACCTACTAGTAGAGACAAACGCGCGATTGTTCCGACACTTGTGCAAGCACCATTATGAAACGGAGCGTAAGGACCTAGTGCGCAAAACCGTTTGCTAAAGTACCTACCACCTCTTGCTAAACTAGGAATTAGGATTACAAACTTTAAGAACTTCGGACATTCGCTGTATATAAATCACTGGTAAACTCTTGTAGTCACTAGCCTTTACGTCACCCATAGAATACAGTTAACCAACGGTTACCAATACGCTACAAGTTTGTAACGCTCTTAACCGACTACATATCGCAAGCTCTTGCGTCGCTCCAGCACGCGGGCTTTGCTAATGATTAATTGTAGCTCTAATTTTCCCACTCGAAATCGTACGCAAGACGTAACCTGACCGGTGGACGCATAAGGAGCTCATTCATCCCGATTCGCACTTCCGACTGGCAAAGAGCAAAGGAAACGGAGGTAGAGCGAAACAATCATCGATTCCGATCTCGCGGCGGAAGCTGCGCGGGCGCTCCGGATGTGGGCTTACTCTTTTATTTATCGGCCGATCTAGACCGCATCTGTCAACGACTGACGCGTACAGCTGCTCCCACCTTTGCTCATTATGACGACCAGTAAGACCGGAGCACGCACCTGTCGCCAGGTGCAACTGCAACACTAGTTTCATCAGAAACGTTAGAATATCATGAGAATTCTTTTTGCGCCGTTGCGTGTCATCTGTGAAAGCTATCTTCGCAACCAATCACTGCAACAGTTTTCTTTTCTCTGTATTTCATAATGACGATGATTACTCGTCTGCGTGTGGGAGCTTCAGCTTCTTGCTTACACGTTTCCCAACACTTGGAAAAGTAAGTTTTAAACGTAACAACGAGTTATGAAAGTGAGTACGCAAACGTGCCAGTGGGCCGGTTACCCGTCGATTCTTCTGTAACATCCTGCAAGACAGAATTCCTAGTTTCAAATTAGATACTAGTTACGTGGGTGGTTGCGAGAATTCATAAGTAACATTTAGGGAACAACACGGCGCCGCTTTTTTCCTACGACTGTCAAGCGTAACTCTGTAATGACCCTTAAAGATCAAGGGGAGAGATGCGAACGGTTTTTGCCCGTCGCGGCGCCGTACCGTCCTCGCAGTGACATATCGACACCGACGAAAGTATTTCGACACGGATATGAAGAGTAGAGCACAGTTATATCGGGAAGGAGTCAATGAACGGAAGTGTTTCACGATTGCCGGTGACATGCGGCCGTGCGTTTATCGCGGCTTGCGCAAGGCACCGCAAGGGCCACTTGCCCAATCCGGCATACGCGGAACGCTGCTGTTCTGCTAAACGGCTCGTGCCAGTGCGGTGTGCAGGAGTAGCAGGAATCTCGTTAGCGCATCTGTTGTAAGCTTGCGGTTTCGCTGATTGGCGCATGGCGTCCCCGCTCGTCGGGTCGACGGCCGCTTTCTACGGCCCTCTTTCTCCGCGCTGCAGTGCCGCGTGCGCCGTGCGATTGCAAAACGCTGCGGAGGTCGCGCTTTCTTCGTTCGCGACGCCGCCGGAGAAATTGTTGCGACACGCCGCCGCGTACACCGACCCCACGTTAGAAAGTCGACCACCGTTCACCGGATTTAACACTTATACGTAACGGTGTAATTGCAACGATTCGAGACGGAGAGTAATGAAATTTCGGGTAGTTTTTGCGGACGCATTCGGATTCCGAGCGCTTTCTTCGTTGCGCAATCCTCACGTAATAGATGGGGTCGTCGAACGGTATCGGTGTGTTTCGTAAACGTCGCGCTGCATGTCGGGAAGCGAGCGACCGAACGCAATTGGCCAATTGCTGGTGTAGTGTTTGCGCAACGGGCTCTGGAGTGGCGCCCGTTCCGCAGTCTGCGCGTTGCAACACGGGATTATTTCGGCGGCGCCGTTGGACCGCCGCCCGAACTTGCAACATGCCATATCGCAACGGCTCATAATCCGCCCATTGTGACACGCGGCCTGTGCGCGGACGCAGGCTGCCTGCCAAATACGGCCTGCGGCGGGTTGCGCTACTCGATCTCCTTACCGCGATGTCACAGCGTGACGCATGCCCAGTGATCCTTCGACCCGCCGGCTGCCGGCAGCCACCGGCATCGACTGCCTATCGGCGCTATTGTCGCAGCATTCGATTTTAAAACTAAAACAATTTTGCAACCGATGTTCACATTAGCGTTTTCGCAAGCGGCCCAGCGCTCGGTTTCAAAACTGAGTTCGACTTGCGTTATCGCAGCTCCGATAAAGCGAACTGTGCCGCAGCCTGTGCGGTTTTGAGACCTAAATTCTAGAGCATGTGCGCCGTTATCAACCACTCGCAAAATTCGCAAGGCTCGCAACTACTCGCAACACACACGACTTTCCGAACTACTTGTATGCAATCGTGTATTAGAACGCTTCAATGCTGAATGTCAAGGGAGTTTCGTGAGGTTTCGCCACTGCGATTCAGCCTCTACGCGTTGTAAACCCTCATCCAGTTTAAGAATTCATCAATCGGATTTGATAAAGCATCCGTTGCGTTGCGCAATCACAGCCGACATATAATTGGGCATCACGGGATGGTTTCCCAACCTATCCCGGCATCTCGCTGTGAAGCAACGCGCTTGCGACACACATGTCCCTACAATGCGAGTTACGAAAACCTATGACTAACTGGTAACCGCTGAACGTAGGGCTCGAAAACGGCCGATATTAGAGAATTACTGTTGACACGGTTATTAAAACCTTTCGCAATCGAGTTTAGTGTATCGTCGCACAAAGCGTTTCCTACAGTTGCGCTTGCGCAAACGTTCGTCATGCGGCGATATAAACTCGAGCAGGAAGTGCATGCGTGTGTGCTGCATCTGCGATGGCTGCCATTGTTTGTTACGAAACTGTCAGGGTTGAGTTGAGCAATGACTGCATTGCGAAACGGCGGATCCCAGCCCGCTAATTGTACGCCATCTCCCACACTACACTACTCTACAGATGCATCCTTTATTTGGACTATTCAGCCCGGCCCATCGACCATTACACCAATACCGCGCTGACATTAAACGACGTCTTATTACACGATTTATTTTATCGCCAATACTTATTCTAGTCAACTTGACCAAGAAAAGAGCGTTGCCCACTTACAGCGTGTAACGTTAACGAAATAATATTAGTTAACGGAGTTGCGAAGTTGTAAACGTGAGTCAATTTAGTAATGCGATGTTTGAGTTTCGGGCACGGCACGACTGTTCGGCTGGATGGGCTTAGGCTGCGTGTCCACTGTGTGGTAGAGCCAGAGCCGCAGCCGCAGGCGCGAACGCTGCGTAAGCGTTGCGTAAACCCGCTCGTTGTCCTTTCGCCGCTTGTCCCGCGTCCGAGACACCGCGAGAATCCTTCGAGGCCACCGCTCGGAACACGCTCGGAAATCCGGCCAACCTTCCGACCGCGTTACGACACCGTATAACTTATTTACACGTTGCGAAATCCGAATCGATTGCAACTGCAGACTCAGCCGTCGCACTTTAGCCTTGCCGCTGTAGGGATTTAATTAGGATCAGTTGCGCAGTCGAGACCTAAAACGGATACGAGGACGCCCTCCGGATTCGGCCCTGCTCGAGCCGCTCACTGATGGATTACAAAAAAGGGCCGGAGTGCAGTTGCAGGGTGACGTCACCATTTCGTCAACTAGTTCCCACAGCGGGCCGCAGCACGCGCGGCCGCGGCCGGCGCCTGCGCACGTGTGGCGCCACGCACCCGATGCATCTTCAATTCCTCGATAAACCACACCGAACCATTTTGAAAATATCGTCCATTACCCTACAAGTTTATGCAACCCGCAAGTGCCAAGCGCATTGTATTTCACGCTACAGTTGCGACAGGCTTAACGAGAGGTAACCTTTAGTTTAAGCCAGCCGCTCTACATTGTCACGATCTGATCAATTTGTAAATTTATATCATAATAAATTGCTATCGCGTTTATCTTGTATCTCAAATTATCGCCGCAACCGCGTTGCGTACACACGCTGCGATGGCCGTAGTTGAAATTATCTGAGAGACTGAGATCTCTTATAGCAGTCGTCGATTCTGGCTGGTATTGCGTTCGCTTCGCAGACTATTTGTCAAACAGCTGAGACCGCAACTTGCAGGTTTTGTAACTGCGCTTTGAGCAAACTTGATATTTATTGCCTTAGCTTTCGGAATACTCCTGTGTAATCGAAACTTTATAACGTTTCTTCACAAACTAACATACAAAATTAAACAAGAAAAAATACTTAGACTGCGTCTAAAAATATCAACTGGGAGCCATTTTTAATATTCATTTAACTCACCGTTCCCCTAGTGAGTATTATTAAAACGCTAAAAATATCCTGTGAGCATTAAATGCACGTCGATTTTGTTGCATCGAACCGCCCACCGCGCACCTGCCTGCCTCGCCTTAACCTCCATAGGCTCGCCTTATTGCTCACTTTTATTTCTGCATCAAAATTAAACGTTCATTTTTACACGCAGCCGCTGGCTTCGTTTATTTTGCTACTGCGGGGTAGACGTCGACGGCAACCGATATAAATCAAGACAAACAGTAGAGCAAACATTGCAGGTTAAAAGCGTTCCCATGGAAGCGTAGATCGAAAGTCCCGTTTACCGAGTGTCGTCGCATCCGAGCTAGTTTACATTCAATAATACATTCGAAGCTGTGCATTAAATGCATTTCGAAACGATGCGGCGGCTGAGAGACGAGGTCGCGTACGGTGTGCCTAAAGCTAAAGTGATGAAACAAAACCTATTGCATCACAGCTTCATGGTGCGCCATGTAATTATTTGCATGACATTACTGCTGCATGACGGCCGCCCCCGTTGCAACATTAATCCAGGCTTCCCTTTAAAGTCTAATTAGCGGGATTCGCTGATAGCGTCCGCACAAAGCTTTGAGCACAAAGGGCCCTTGCATCACGGCCCGCCGCGTACGTCCGCGTATATTATATGACCGGCGGACGCTCGCGATTTATATGGGTCAGCGGTCAATGCACGTCAAATGCAATCGATCTGACAACGCTGCGGGTCAAACGGGTTCATTGCAATAACAACCACTCTACAAAAGGCTCAATCACATCACACCAACCTACAGCAATCGTAGACTTCCCTCAGGATACGCCATTAGACACAATCTCCCGTTTTGCCGTCCAGTCGCTACTAGCCGCCCAATGCTCAATATTCTTTCTTTTTGTTTTAGGACAACGTTAAAACTGGAGTCACTAGAAGATGCGGTAGTACTAGACGACCCTGAAGAAGATTTGCTCCAAGACAAGCGTGGTTGCCCAGCGTACGTCTCGCCTGAGATCCTAAGAGCCCATCGCACCTACTCCGGCAGGGCTGCTGACATGTGGTCACTTGGAGTCATCCTGTACACCATGCTAGTGGGAAGGTAAGCTTTCCTAGAGAATAACCTGTTTTAAATTCAAATTATTCCTTTATCTCCCCCGAAAACTTAGCAAGCGTTTAGCATAATTATAAGGAGGGTTGTAGTGCAGTGGGTGTCTTAGACTTCACCTGTAGCGTGGGACTTACCGTTTCTGCAGATCGCACCCTCGCAACCCGGCGACCGTTGGGGGATGATCACCTGTCGGCCGTTACGCGCCAACGGCCATCCATTATATCACCCACATATAAAATGCGCTAAGAAATCTTCACCGCACCTGCCACGGTCATGTGGCGAAGACGTTGCAGTCCGAATAAAGAAAGCCTCTACGCACCTGCCGTTTGCGAGCCTTCGTTTTCTACCTTTTTCGACCCGCACCCGTAATTTATATTCGAAATCGGGATTTCGCCTCAATCGGACGCATCACCTGTCGCCGGAAGGGTTCCAGCGTACCTGGCTTTTTGTTTCTCCGCGCGCAGCTGCCCTACCAAATGACAATCGGATCATTAATTGGATCGAGTTTCGTAAAAACGTAACAATTTGTGGAGCCCTAGCCTAATGGCGATGTTAATGAGCCTATTCGTTTAAAATACGATAAGGCTGCGTTTTTGCTTTATTTTTTCTACGCAAACCAGCGCCATTTGCAAAGGTCGCTGGTATTTCGCTTTTTTTACAAAAAGGTCCATTATCTTATCCGGTGTATCTAGATGAATTTCGATTTTGTGTAAATCTCTAGACGTCGATTAATTTTTGCTCTTTCTTTGTCTGCAGGTATCCATTCAATGACAGCGAACACGCGTCACTATTCGCGAAGATCTCTCGCGGCTACTTCGTAGTTCCGGAGTGCTTATCGTCTCGCGGGAAGTGCTTGATAAGGTCTCTTCTGAGACGGGAAGCGAGTGAGCGTCTTTCTGCGGCTGATGTGCTGCGGCACCCGTGGCTGGCGCGCGACCCGAGGCAAGACCTGCCGCCTCGCGCCGCAGCGGCCTTAGATCGCCGCGTACCAGACCTCGACCTCCGCGATGACGATTGCTTGTAGACTACATCATTCTGGCACCTTCCACCCGGCGCTGGCGTCGGGCGCAGTCTTCGTCGGGTCAGCCCCTCGTTGTGATTTCCGTTATTTATGAATTTACTTTTAAGTCGCTCCGGTCTCGCTTCCCGTGGGGAAAGAACCCATGAGTACGGAGATTTAGCGTAGGATCCAGTCGGGATCGAGCGGCGGACGGCTGGCCCGTTCGCCGGCTAATTTATAAAATAGAGGCCCGAACTTTGCTACAATAAGAATCGCATGATTATGCGGCTTTTATTGGCAATATACGTTCAGGTTTTTACGAGCTGTGGTTATAGTCGTAACGTTCGTAATGACACAATAAGTGAGACTGATATCGCGTTCGTGTGATCAGACGGAGATAGCGATCCATCAAGTACTGCACGCGGAAATTGGGAGAGACGACTTTACAAAGGGCAGCCGTGAGTTAAGCGTAACGGGTCAGCTTATACTGGTTTTTGGGCAAATATGTCACGACCAGCGTAATTTGAGCTTCATGTGAAACCATCAGATCCTTTACGCTTGACCCAGCGTTTGTCCTAAAGTCCATCTAGAGTTCCAATCTTTCTTCTATGTACCATAATTATTATGGAATTTCTTTCCAATCGTCTCCCACCAACATGCCGCATCCGCAGTCAAATTATTTATACATACAGCATTCTGTTAACTATTATATTAATTCCTGTAAGCCTAAATGTAATCATATCAATTTCACATCAATATAGATGGGTATATTGCATTGAAGTTGTTTCAGTAGTTTTAGGTAAATTACCTATGTATATTTTGTATTTATAATAAAATTAAAGATTTATCGTGTAATATGATCTCCACCGATGTTATTTAGCGATATTGTTTGCCATTATGTTGTTACGCGGACGAAAGTGAGAATTCTTTTGTTGCACAACGATCGATTGCTTCCAGAGGGCGTGAGCGTCGTCGAGCTTGAGCCAGGCGCAAGGGATCATGGTTAAGCTGGACTTCATAGAAACTGTACACAACGACCAGCAAATTTGACCTCTCGTGCTATAATACAGGTCAAGTAAACTGGTCAGGGCGTACAATCCCTATATGGACCAGCCTAACAATGAGCTCTCACACGACTCGATCGACGATGGTTACGTTCATAAGAGTTATTTTGATTATATTTGGTTATATTAAATCGTGATTATTCGGCAAATCGACATGCGAAATTATTATTGTTATTGAATCAACCAAAATTATGTTAGTACACATCACCACGTACCGAATATGGTAGTAGAATTTGGTCTGTGCCATTTATTTAATTTAAACCTTATTTATTGTTGTATTAAATGTCATTTTCGGAGGCACTTTTCTTCCTTTAAACACTAAATTATTTCCCCATTTGGTACTTGGTGTTGAGTTTTTTTATTTGATTTTGTACATTTTGAGATCAACTTCCATTTAGTTTTTTATGATTATTTTTAATTGTTCCAAATCAAAAATCAGCAATGTTACCATTTGACTAAATTGTTACTCGAAGTACTTTTTTTTTGTAATCATTTTGTTTATTTTTGGTTTCCTTTTCAATGTTTCATGCATTCGAGATGTAATGTTGAAGTAGTCATCTTACAGTGTGAAGATAGCGTTGTACAATAGTAGTCTTATATAAAATACTTTTACTACTTTTAATTTATACAAACTGTAAATAGAGCTAAGATATCATAAATAAGGATTATCAAAAAAAGAAAGAATGATAGAGGGAATAAATAATTTAGAAAAAAATATGAACCATGCTTTCATTGAATAACCCCAATCAAAAACCTAATTATACACTAGGCAATAAATAAATACAAATAAAAGCAAATATAGCAAAACACAAGTTAAAAAGAAACTAAAAAATTAAAAAAACTGATAATTTTTCCAAACACACAACTCTTTTTTTGCCCAATCACCTTGTGAAATATCAAGACAAAAATATTTTACATACATGTACAAATATTAGCTGCAAAGCAAATATTTTGGGTGTCAAGGAACGTAGGTTAAAAATTAAAAAAAAAGAATTGGAGCCTCCATATCATTCACTGTCATTGACTGTCCCGATGGCGTAGCGGATAGTATGACTGCCTTCTACGCCGAGGGTCGTGGGTTCGATCCCCACCGGACACAAATATTTGTTAAGTCAATTTTCAAATATTTGTGTTGAGTCTGGGTGTTTTCTATGTATAATATGTATTTATTTACAAAAAAAAAAAAAGTATATATGTATTAGTATCAGCTATCTAGTTCCCATAGTACAAGCTCTGCTTAGTTTGGGGCTAGATGGCGCTGTGTGAATTGTCGAGGATATTTATTTATTTATTTATATGAAATTACGAATTGAGTATGGGAGGTCCAAAACATTTTTCATATTTCGACAGATAGTGCTTGGGGAAAGTTCAGTTTCCATGGTCTGTTCCACCCACGGAGGAGAGTAGTTCCACCCCTTAAAATATTTACGGCTAATAATTTTTACCTATGTAAAAATAAAAATATCCTACTCTTGTCTGAATTTTATGCAATATATTTTGGCATATATTTATTTGATAAAAAACATTTTTCGTCCATTAAACAGCTCAGTGAAGGCCGTTGTATGGCGGAATCTTCTACTAATATAACAAGATGGACTATATAACTCTTAGACTTATAATATACTTCGATATAAGTAATTCTATGGGATAGACATAGGACTTGGTGTCCCAGACGAAAAGAGAGAGAGAGTACTTCTGGCACCACTACAGGACTGTAATGTTATCTAACAATATAACCCTCATTGGTTACCTACTGGATTACAATGGCGGTTAAAATGCAACATCGAATCTACCAAACAAAATAAAGGAGGAAAGATGAGAGGACGCTGCTTGTACTGATATTGCACTCAGTTTGATTGTGTGTAAGTATAAACTATCGATCTAAACAGGATGGGAATACGGATGTTATCTTAGCAGACTGCGTAACAGTGTAAATAAAGCTGACGTTCAAGTATAATCAGCTAAAACGGATGATAAATTGTTTACAATTTATTTATTTATAATTTGACATTTTTAATTTTTTAATATGGGACTCAGTACCTGAAATAAAGATATTTTATTTTATTTTTTTTATTTTATTTACAATAAACAAGTTAAATAAATTGTTTACAATAAGCAAGTTATTGAATAGGCCAAATTTGACAGCTGTCAAATAAATAGCCATACTTTACAACAATTAAGTATTTTAGATATCTTGAGTGGCCTTGATTCTGTGCCTTATTTGTACTGTTCTCCGTGCTTATTTGTCAGACGTGGCGATAGCGGCCGTATTTTTATGGCTGTTAACGCTCTGCCTACACCTAAAGGGATAAAGGCGTGATATGTTTGTGTGTGTCGATTCTGACAGGACACTTGCCAAGCTTATATCTAGCAATGCTTTATCATTTTTATATGTTTATAAGGGTCAAGGGTGTAAGGGACTTTCGTCCGAATACTGATAAGGTGCATTCTCACCATGAAACTGGACAACTTTACCCAAAAAATATATTTCAGGAAACGTATTTTTCTTTTCTTCCCATAGTCAGCTGGTCAAACGAAATACTTCTACTAGAATAAATAAAAAACATACGCATTTCTATGGCAAGAGTATGAAGATCTGTGGACCTATGTACTTACATTTGTATGCAAAATTATTTGCGTCGATATTAACATATTACCATGTTATTGCATCATCTAAGATCTCAATGTAAGATACATAAATTAATATAATTCTATTAAAATATTTTACTCTAACTAAATATTTCAAGGTGAATCTTAAAATGATAAACCATAACTGATTCTCAAGTACATATTTATTTCTAATTACAATATTTTACAAAATTAACTATAATTGCTGATAATATCACCCGTACTAAGGAAAATCATTTTTAAAAACTTTAATTTTTATTTTATACTTTTCCAAAATGCTATCGTTTGTTGCTGAATAAAGTTAGTTAAGAAATTAAACGAAAGGCTTAAAAAATTAACTCGATTTATTGAAAACTTGATTTGCTATTTTCATAAATAATTGTACAACATTGTTTGTATCAGCATTCAAATACAAATATAATTATAAGTTAGGTACAATATTAATTAGTGATTTTACCACTCAGACAACTAATCTGTTGGTGTAGATTCTAGAAACGTGTGGTCGTTCAATTCTAGAATCGTAACTTATATTCATTGATAAATGAATATTCACAGATATTTCAGTTCGTATCTACCCTCAGGACCCTCACATATTATAATAGATGGTTTGTTAACAAAAAAGTGAAGCCCAATCCATGGCTTTTAGATTTTTATTCCCAAAATATGGTTTTTCTTTTCTATTAAGTGAACTCATGCGGATTAAAATGTTCAATATATAACAGTGACGTCATCAATGCTGTTTCCTATAGTACATAAGGTGTAAAAATATTAGCTGCAAATATTTTAAGGGTTGAGTCAGCCCATGAAACTGAATAACTATCCTTAAAATATTTACAGCAATTTTTTACATCCTGTATTTTCAATTGCTACGGGAAACAGCGCGTGCCAAATCGCCTCTATTCCACTAGCCAAGTATTGTATTATTATCACATCAGTTAAAGAAATGATCTGTAAATGGCGGCGCTTACCTAAGTACGAGGGAGACAGGAAGAAAGTTTGGTATATTATGTCAGAGCCTCAGTTTTTTTGTTGTGTTGGACTCTTACAATTTCGGCCCCGGGGCCATCAAATCGACGCCTGTCGACTTGGTGGGGATCGCGAGCTCACCCGCAAGGGCTCAGGAGTTGTTTCGGGGAAGAACGGATCGGACTGAGTAAGAGCCTCAGTGGGAGTGAGCAAACATGAAAATCGGCCGCCATTTACAGATCGTTAGTTTAAGCCGGGAAATGTACTGTGTGTAGTGTGTACCTAGGCCATTGTGTGTACCTAGGCCTAGGCCAGTCGCTCGGCCTTGCTGGGTCCGTTGGCAGCGGCGTAGGCGGCCATGCGGCGCTCGAGCTCGGGGCGGAAGTGCCGGATGAGCCCCTGGATGGGCCACGCCGCGCCGTCGCCCAGCGCGCAGATCGTGTGCCCTGCAATACATTGGATAAATACCTAATAAGAGACCTTTGAGGGCCACGGGCGCCACGGGTGACCTGTGCGTACACGACTACTGCATAGAATCTCGTGCTGCTCGTGTCACGGCGAAACAGAATGCCGTTTTTGTTTTGAGTTAAACTACTCACTCACTCACTCACTCTTCGTGTGGGAGACCGAGTCGTCCAACAACCCAGTGAACCCTACTGTCAGAATTTTTCAACCGCAATCTACATGTAGCAGGCTTTTGACATGGTTGTGTAACGACCACGGTCTAAGTAATCATAAACAGCAACCGGGACCTACGGCTTAACGTGCCATCCGAAACACGGAACTATCTTTCTTACGGACAATTGGGTGGTTCAGCCCGCAATATCCTAACCAGATTGGGGACAAATTCAGTGACCCACCGAGAATCGAACCCGGAACCTTCTGCGTCAAAGGCAGTCACACTACCACTGCGCCACGTCGGGCGTCAGTTAAACTACTGCTTCCACGTGCACCGTGTAATATACCAAATATTGTATCTCTTCCGACATCCGCAAAAAAGAAATGGGGTGATGCCATTCTAAGCCAGCATCACACGGCAAAGCTACCTATATCCACTCATATGGTTCATATTCATAAAAGGTTCTTTACCTTCAACCTGTTTGGAGATCTCCCACAGCATGTCGATTTCTTTCGGCGACGCGTTGCCGTCCACCATTCTGAAAATAAAACAAAATAAAACCTTAAAAATATAAATCAAATCATTTTTGTGTTCACCTTTGAAATTAAATTGTTATATTATGTAAGGCAGATAGGTAATCGTAAAACTTTTCAGTATTCCATTAAATATTATTCGGGGAAAATTACTAGTATCACGACACGAGCAAGTTTACCTTACGAAAGGAATGCAGTACCTACATAATCAATCAATAACACAGTATAAAATTAAATCGCTTTTTCGGTTTCCGACAGTACATTACATAGACAAGATAAGAGGAAGGGAGGGAGGCAGAGGGGGAGGCAGAGAGGAAAGGAGTGTGGGAGTAAAGACGGATAGGTGGAAGGAGGAAGCGAGGGAAGTAGGAAGGGAGGGAGGAAAGGATGGAGGGAGGGGGAGGGTTGTAAGGAAGGGAAAGATGAAGAAAGGAAGAAAGTAAACCTGTAAATAATGTTGTTCATCTAACACAGTATATAGGAAGGGAGGAAGGAAAATTTAGGAAGACCTATAACATAGTTCACCTGTATATAATGTTCTTCATCCAGCCAACGCTTTCGCGACACGGCTTGCACTGTCCGCATGACTCGTGCTTGTAGAACATTAGAAGGCGAGCGATAGCTTTCACTATGTCTGTCTGTTTGTTCATCACGAGCGAGGGAGATAGGGAAGGAAGGAAGGGAGGGAGGAAGGGAGGATGGAGGGAAGGAAGGGGAGGAAGGGAGGTAGCAAGGAAGGGAAGAAGGGAGGGAGGAATGAAGGGAGGCTGGAAGGCAGGGATGGAGGCAAGAAAGAAGGGTTTTTCACCTGTATATAATGTTGTTCATCCAGCCGACGCCCTCGCGGCACGGCGTGCACTGTCCGCACGACTCGTGCTTGTAGAACATGAGCAGGCGAGCGATAGCTTTCACTATGTCCGTCTGTTTGTTCATCACGATGATGGCCGCCGTACCGAACGATGAGTTGGCCGCTACTAGCGCGTCGTAGTCCATTAGCACAGTGTCGCATACGCTGGAAAAGGAGTTTAAAAAGTTGCTTACATGAGAAAAATTAAAAACATTATGTGGCAAAATCTGCCTTATACCTTTCAGATTCTTATAAACCAGATTGAAAATAAATCGAAAAAATTTAATTGATCCCATTCGATCCATGGATTAAATGGTCTCCATTGAACGCGCAGCATCAGATGCTCACTGCCGCGCGCAGCATGCGGCGCATTGCGCGGTCGGTGTGGACGTGTTTCGCCTGAGCAGCGCGTGTTAAAATTCTCATGCTCGGGCGAAAAACCGTCCACACCCCTAATATCCACGATCACTAGACTGCAGAGAAGGCCCATACGTAGATTGCTCAGTACTGGACTTTTGTGGCTGTTATATTGCAGAGCACTATTAGACGCTTTTTTTTTCCCAGGAATCTATGCATTGTTTAGGAATCCAATACTCACGATTTAGGCATGAGAGGAGTAGACGAGCCTCCAGGAATGATGGCCAGCAGGTTGTCCCAGCCTCCAATGACATCGCCAGCATGCCTCTGAATCAGCTCCTTCAACGGCACACTCATTTCTTCCTCCACGGTGCAAGGAGTGTTCACATGTCCTGAGATGTTGTATAGTTTGGTTCCGGTGTTACGCGGACGGCCGAACGAGGCGAACCATTTGCCGCCGCGACGCATGATCGTCTGAAAGTATTTAGTTATTTTCAAGATTAAATTTTGATATATTCATGGTTGTTTACACTATTCATAGTGTAATTTTAATGGGCTCTTACCGATGATTTCACTTGATAAGTACCCAATAATTTGACACAATTGCAACAGGTAACAGGATCACTTAGCATTATATCTATGAATAGTATTACAAAATTTTGAGGCAATACTTTGGGTTTACCCCAAAAAAGTTGAACATTTATATGAGAAAAATAATAAACCTGGTTGATTAGTAATTTTGTATGGGAGGAGGTCCAAAATTTTTTTTTTCATATATCTACCTGTTGTTCAGTTACATGGTTCACCCCATAAAATATTTGCAGGTAATATTTTTACACCCTGAATAAGAAGTTCTTCCTCTTAAAAAAATCTTTATAGCACTAAAGTACATTTTCACAATCTAGGAATGAAACAATCTATTCCAACTTACCGGTGCCACAGCAATAGACTCCACATTGTTCACAGTGGTCGGGCAACCAAACAGACCGATGTCAGCGGGGAACGGGGGCTTCAACCTTGGCTTGCCCTGCTTGCCTTCAATGGACTCGATGAGAGCGGTCTCCTCACCACAAATGTAAGCACCCGCACCACGATGGACAAATACATCGAAGTCGTAGCCTGAACCACAAGCGTTCTTGCCAATTAGTCCTGCTTGGTAGGCCTGAAAATAAGTATGGTTCAAATTCTTAAACGCTTCATCATATCATTTTTCGATTTCAAGACTAATAAAACACAATAACAGGAATACATAATTATTTATTATCATACAAATTTCTTGTTCAAACAATGTTTAAATTAAATATGAAAAAGCGTAACAGGCCCTGTGACCTCTAACTTGTGAACATCACTGGAAGTTTGCAAGACACAATCCGACTAGCCACACAAGCTGCTAAATGTCCGAAAGTGACAGTTGCAGAAAAATGGAGACAAAAAAAAAAAAAAAAAAAAAAAAATATGAGTTGACTAATGTGATTGATTAATTTGTCTATCGTATCGCAGACGTATGAGGCCAATGATCAATATGATGATGATCATCTTCTAACTAAATTTAAACCAGTACAGTACAGTTCATACATCAAGTTCCATCAGCCAAATTAACTTTAATTTTGTGGAATTATAACTATGCATTAAGAAAGTTATGGAAAACATCTTACCTCACAAATGGCCACCTGCAAGTTACTGGCTTCATTGTAGAACTCTCCACGGATGTAAATGTATGCAGCCCTTGCTCCGATAGCCATTCCTGCTACGAGGCACCCTTCAACCAACTTGTGAGGATCATGCCTCATGATCTCACGGTCCTTGCAAGTACCAGGCTCTCCCTCATCAGCGTTTACTACTAAGTACTTCGGGCGACCGTCTGAAGGCTTGTTCATGAACGACCATTTCATACCGGTCGGGAAACCGGCACCGCCTCGGCCGCGGAGACCTGATTCTTTCATTGTGTCTGGAAAAAATATATGACTAAGTTGCAAGAGAATTAGCTAATTGATATTTTAGTAAATGTTCTTTTAAGGTTGTTTACACAAGTATTGTGCAATAGGTGAAAAGGGACATTTAATTTAATACAGTAATATAATTATAACATTCAATTTCACACAAAATACATGATAATAATAAAATAAATACATGATACAAAGTGAAAAACTTGCATTGGAAATAACCTCTTAGTTCTCTTGAACTTAGATTGTATTTGTTTGGTGTGGGTAAAAGATGATAAACAGCACTTACTGACGATCCAGTCAGATCCTTTGAGCAGAATCTCCTTGGTTTTGTACCAGTCGCCGCGAGCCACGGCACCCTTAAGTCTCCAGTCGTGACGACCATACAAGTTGGTGAAGATACGGTCAGCGTCCGCCAGTGGGCCATAGTGGGTCTTCGCAGGGGGAGCTTCAGCCGACTGAAACCGCACCACATTGTTGCCTACGCTCGCTGCAGGCCGCAGCAGGCCTGAAAACGTCAAAAATTATGTAAGCAAACTGCGCAAAAACAACAACAGATTCTCACTTTTTACAACTGGACAGAAATGGAATTATGAATTTAGAGTAATAATTAACGAGATTTATGGGAGAAAAACAGTAGAAGTCCTCACCCAAACGCGATTTTGAACGCTGAACAACCCTCACGAGCGTACCAGCCATTTTTCTTCAAAAACAAATGTCAATTTTGTGTTGGGTTGCCAATCATTGATTAAAAGTTGCCACCTACACTGCCACATCATTTGCTACGATACGAGCACGAACACAAACACCATGGTAGGTAGGCAGCGCACTTTTACTATTTATTTCTTTAAAGGTCATATTTTGTTATGACAATGTATATTTTAAACGAAAATATAATGAAAAAAAAACTTAATCAAGTCCGTAATCAAACTAAGACGTTCCGGAACGAACATCTCCCATCATTATAGAAAGACGCATACAGCAGGCAATACAAAATCGACTACATCTCTAAACGCGCAGCATTCTGCAGAGATGAGATGACCAAACTTTAAATGAGAACAATTTAACTAAAAATCCATACAACTCGTAATATTTTTTTATCAATCACTATCACTTCACTACACAAATATCACTATGTCAAAAGTATTTTTTATTTTATTTTTTCCCAAATTTTAGTTTCTTTTCACTGGAAAGACTGCTTGTAATGAAAACTGCGTAGAAAGATGCGCTCTGAAACATAAATTAAAATTATTATTTATTTTCCATCAAATAAGTGTTCTATCAATTCAATCGTCTATTCCTGTTATCTATCACTCGGCTCGGCTCAACATTGCTTTTTCAATATTTTTTCTAGTTTTTTAACATAGAGAAGACATGGATTTGGTTATCACAAGCCAAAAGATTTCAGTGATGGTTTACAGCGGCGGCGGCTTGTTAAGAACGAACTCTGTCAAAGTGACAGACAAACAGCTGTTTTATTTTCACAAACTTTCATCTTTTTTCGCCATTCAAGAAAAAAATATATTTATTTAAATGTTTCTGCGATTCCCTAAATTCAAAATTACTTCTATAACGTCTATCAAATGAAATTCTTGTAAAGCGAAGCTGTTTCCGAAGTTATTCCACGAAAACGAAAAACAAAACTTATTTCAATTTGACGCAATAAAGATAACACTGATATAAAACATTTAATCCTGCCGCCGCACGATATCATACGTAACAGTATTCTTCTGGCTAGTTTTATTTGTATCTTCTCCGTCTCCTGGCAGTATTTTACTGCTGACAAAATGGCCACAATTCCAGCTATTACCAAGCTTACAAGTAGAATCATCAGGATCCTAGGCTGCAACCCAGGAGCCATGACCCTGCAAGGCACGAACACCTATCTTATCGGTACTGGAAAGAAGTGAGTAGTTTTCATATTTATTTTACTGAGTTTAAAATTAAATAGAAGTTATTATATTTTATTTCTATGTACGGCAAAAGCAAGCAGAAAGTTTATCTAGAAAATCTGTTCTGTGAGTTTCTGGCTCTGGCCAGAAAACTCATGTTTGTATAATTTTCTTGGTTGGAGTTCAGAAGAAGAAGAAAGAAAGAAAAATGTATATCTACAGTGTTATGGGCAAAAGGCTTAAAAAATTGATTAAAAATTTTACCACCCCAAAAATGTACTTTGACCATTTTCTATTTATCTGATAAGAATCAATTCCAAACTTATAAACTAATAATAAAAGGGGAAGATAAGATGCTACCTAAAAGAAAAGAGTTGCATTTTTTTTTATGTAGCCTCATCAATGTCCCACCGCAGGGCAAAGGCCTACCATCTTTCACCCCACCTGTCTCAGTCTTGGCCTTCTAAATGTTATGTGGCGTGCATCCTCCTTGGTGAGCCACCAGGCTGGATGCACCCACTGACACGGCCCTGTTGACAGGCGCCGTGTCATGGTGTTTAGTTTTATTGATTGGACATTGATGTGTCTCTGAAAGAGCTACGTTTTGGCTACTACATTTAAATTGTAATTTGACCAATTATTATACACAACTCTAACTAATCTCTCGCATATAATTTCACTACGGCTTTCTACTACAACTACATACATTGATCTATTAACGGGTTGTCTCTACAGCACCCGTTAAAGTTACATTAAAAAATATATAAGGTGTAAAAATATTAGCTGCAAATATTTTAAGGGGTAAATCAGCTTATGAAACTGAACAACTTTCCCGAAGAAACAAAGGCGAAATATGAGAATATTTTTTTAAACCTCCCATACAAATTGACTTGATCGGTCGGTAACTTTGTATGGTAGGTCCAAATATTTTGGCCTGTGTTCCTTGGGGAAAGTTCTTCAGTTTCATGGGCTGATTCACCCCCTAAAATATTTGCAGCAATTTTTTTTACACCCTATATTACTCAAATCTTCCAGCCGCATCCTCTTAGACACAGGAGACAAGGATGTCCAGGAGTACCAGAAGCACCTGGCGGGAGTGGTGCAGTCGGAGCAGGTCAACATCGAGCACATCATCATCACGCACTGGCATCACGACCATATTGGTGGGGTAGAAAACATTTACGGCAAGATTGCTAGTGAGTATGTAGTAGTTAATATGCGAATGATGATGAAAGATAACATTAAAGATGACATTTGAGATAATTTTGTGTATCACTATAGTGACCGGTTGTCAACCTGTCGCCTAAAAGTTGTAATACACCGAAACCCTCAAGTTCCTCAGTCGCCTCTTACGACACCCACGGATAGGAAATGGGGTGATGCTATTCTAAGCCAGCATCACACAGCAAACAGACAAATTTAACATAATGTGTTCGTGGAAGACTGTTTTAGTTGTTTTTCCAACTGAATAGTGATACTAAAACAAGAACACAGTAGTAGTGCTCTGTAGAACTTGAGTGTATTAACGCTAACTAACAGTCAAACAGCTCACACTATTTTTCATCTATTTGCACCTAATATAGGTAAATTTTAACTTTCAGGTCAGCCTCAGATATGGAAACACAAGCGGGCAGCAAATGATGAGCCAGATAGTGCACTACCAGCCTCCATGCCTTTAAATTGGCTGTCCGATGGACAAGAAATAAAGGTAACATGAGTCAATATTGAAGATTGCAATGTCATCATATTTTTCTCCATTTGTCATCATTTTGTTCTACTAGAGTATTTTTCATAAGTTCCTCTGGTATGGATCTTGACATTTTAACTTTGTACTTTAAGTAGGTACATTGTACTAATCAGTCCATGAAAATGTACAATTTTCCCCAAGAAACATAGGTCGAAATATAAGAAAATTTTACCTCCTCTCATATAAATTTACTTGTTTGGTTGTTAATTTTAATGGGAAGTCCAAGAATGTTTTAAATTTCAACCAGTGTTCCTTGGGAAAGTGGTTCAGTTTCATGGGCTGGTCCAAACCTACAAATATTTGCAGTGATTTTTTTTACACCCTGTATTAGGTAGGAAACATAAGTACCTAGACTTGAACTTAATATTGCTATATCATGGCTTTTCCCTTCTTCTTTTATTTTATTTTATTGGCAGGTTGAGGGTGCTACGCTAAAAATTCATCACACGCCTGGCCACACGACAGACCATATTGTTCTAAGTTTGCTCGAAGATAACACACTATTCAGCGGAGACTGCATCCTGGGTGAAGGCACTGCGGTGTTTGAGGACCTGTACACTTATATGGATAGCTTGAAGAAGATCCTAGCATTGAAGCCCAATGTGATTTATCCGGGGCACGGAAATGTTGTTGATGTGAGTCATGAATAGAAAATTATATATTTTTAAGTCATTAACTACTTATCAAAGTATCTACAGTATTTTTTTTTAATTACGCTAGTCTCACACTTGTTTGTTTAATTGTTTGTCTGTTTATTAATGGCTAAAAATAGGACTGGATGGCACTCACTCACATGGCTCAAGATTCTGTATCTGAAATTCTTTGCCATAAAGCCCATACAAAAAACAATGACTGGGTAGTTTATCAGCCACTTAAATAGTAACCATATAGCCTAATGTAGTGGTAGAACAATGGCAAGATACCATGAACATAGATGATTATTTGTTGCAGATCGAGAGAGTATTAGGTTTGTTATTGAAGTATGTGCCTATACAAGACTGCAGCCCATTAACCCAACCGTAAACTCCAGGATTTACTTAGGGCTAATATCAATAAAAAAAGAAACCTACTTGTCCTACCACTGCATAGGTTATTTTACCATTTTCAAGAAGAAGAAGAGGACTGTTCAGAAGTAGGTAGTTTAATTTATCTTAGTTGGCTAGAAAAAATAAACAGACATTTATTTTGTACTATTTCTAATATACAGGGTGTAACAGACGGTGTAACGAAAACGTTGCAGGCGTGCGTAGACCATGAAACTGTACAACTTTTTGCATGGGGGCTATGTTGGGAAACGAAAAAATTTTTTTGATCCACCATACAAAATTCCCGATCAGACTGACTGACTTTGTATGGAAAGTGGAAAAAAAAATTTTGTGTTTCCCAACATAGCCCCCATATAAAAAGCTGTTCAGTTTCATGGTCG
Organism: Keiferia lycopersicella; assembly: GCA_029255805.1. NCBI lineage: Eukaryota > Metazoa > Arthropoda > Insecta > Lepidoptera > Gelechiidae > Keiferia > Keiferia lycopersicella. The sequence continues at coordinate 4,136,689 of JARACZ010000017.1, forward strand.
GATCACGCCTGCAAAGTTTTCGTTACACCGTCTCTTATACCTTGTATAATATTTTGTAAGTATAGTGTCGTTTTCAACAGGAATATTATGGCTCTCTTACAAGAGGGCTTATAACCAAAAGTAGTTTGTTATGTCCATGGACTATCTCTATCTATAGTAACGACTCGAAGATTTTATAAAGCAATAAGGCTGGTTTCAGAGCGGCGCGTCTCAGCAGCGCTGCCCAGGCGCGCGCGGCTCGGGCGCGCGCCTGGGCAGCGCGTTCGCTGTGAAACGACATTCAGACGCGCGCGCTTCGTTGTGGTGTACGGTCGAGTGCAGAGAATCATTATGCCAGCAAACGTAATCACTATATTAGCTATATACGTTATATGGAAAAGAGTGCAACAACGACGTCTTAAAAGATTGCAAGTCGACGCTACTGGCAATCGAAGGAGATCCGACCGCGGCGCGGCCGAGACGCGGCCCAAGACGCGTCACTATGAAACGCTACATACAATCTAGTGTAATGCGAGGCGCGCGCGGCTGGGCAGCGCTGCCGAGACGCGTCGCTCTGAAACCAGCCTAAATGAATTGTCATTGTAATTTGCCCTCAGGATCAGTAGTACTACCGATTTGTACTACTGGTAGGTAGTACAAAAACCCAAACTTGAATCATTAATACTACTGGACTAGTATAAAAACCAATTCTCCTTGATTCCAGAATCCTATAGAGAAAATCGAGTACTACATACACCACAGAAACCAGAGGGAGGAGCAGATATTGCAAGCATTCAAAGACAACGCAGAAAAACAGTTATCAGTGATGGACCTCGTCAAAATGATCTACACCGACACGCCTGAACATCTCTGGCCCGCTGCCGCCTATAACGTGCACCATCACGTCACTAAACTAACCAAAGAAGGTAAAATCAAACTAGTCAAAGTAAACGAAGAAGACAGATGGGAATACAACACGGTCATACTTTCCAATTTGTAAATGAAACCATTGTTATGCACTTCATCAATGTTATTTATTTTTATAAATAAAACTGTTTAAATTATGCCTATTTATACATATCATTTGAGATAATTCAATTACCTAGTTGTGAGCATTATAATCAACATTTAAAATCAGTTCACTTATATACCAGTTTTTCAAGTAATTGTTGTACACTTACGCAATACATAGGTACCTATTGCATTAAACTAGTACAAAAGTATTCATCAAAACCAGATCCTTAGACAAAATAATAAGCTTAGATAATAAGCTTTATTTATACAGCTTAAGTCGTAACAGTATTATAAGTGGAGCACTTCATATATGCTGTCATGACTGTAAGTGAAGTGAAAAGTGAATAACTCATGTTCTCAAAATATTTAATCAATTTTTACTCTATGAGGCAGATATAGAAAAAAGTATACTTTTATCTTATTGTGAAAAATTTGTACATTCACATTCCATTTTAGAATTCTAAAAACTTAGATATGTACGTACATGCATATTTGCTTAGAATTTTAAATAGCGAATTTATTTTTGACAGCTCTTGTGGAGTAGTAATAATAAAAAAAAAAACATTTTTACGAGCATTTTACTTACAAGTGAACTTAGCTATGGGGATTTTTTGTTTTATGGTAAATGTCGACAGTACAAGTATACTGCTTCTTGTTTAAAAGCTTTGACCCAAAAAGAAGACTCATTAAACTATCTAGCGTTATTCCTAAAAAAATAACTATGATTTTTTATCAAGTGGACATTTTGCGATTCGGTCATTCTGATATATTGACATTTTGCGCTCACTTACCACTAAACAGTGAGTGTTATACCACCAATAATTTTACTAATAATTAAGTATTCTAAAACAATTCATCAGTTCCAGAGCTCTAACCTATAATAATAACTTTACGTAGCACATTTTCAAATCGTAAACAATACAAGATCGTAAGAAAGAAAATAAAAATTTAGAAATCGATAGGTAGGTTTTTTGAAACAATACATAATCGAATTTTAATAATCTTAAATTACTCAAAAAATAATTATTATAAATTGGTTTTTCTAAAGTTACGTCTCTTCTATTTATCAAATAGAGCTTTTTTGTCCACTGAGATGCCTATATGATCATCACTGATGATCTATATTTTATTATATCTGTATGTATGAAAAAGGTAGTTTCTATATTTCATAACTTAACGGGATCACACTGTTATGATTTTTAATACACTGAAATTATTACGAGCTGGTGGATCGAGCTTGGTCAGTTATTGTGTTTTTACGCCTCAATAGATGGCGTTGTGAAATAACGTTCTTTTTTAAATAATGAAACCTATCTAGATCGTTATAGAGAACCTGTACATACGAAATACATGTGAATACGAATATCATGAATATTTGCTCGTTAAAAGGTATTAGATGAAAAACCAGGGCCCCAAGTCTGCTATTTTTTGCCATTGTAACGCCATCGCAACTCAACTGTCATTCAGTTGCCATTGTGATTTTCTATACTTTATAATGTTAGCAGACTACGAAATGGCCGAAATCATCCAACTGAGATCCAATTGACATCCAACTGAAACGATTTTCACTTAGTAGACTTAAGGCCCAGTTTAAGTTGATCCTTACAATGGGCTCGCTGAGGTGCAGCGAGGGGTCTACCGGCAGACGCGCTTGGGCGGCGGCATGATGTCGGCGTCGTCGTGGAAGCGGTGGTTGTCGATGCAGTCGAACAGCCGCTCCTTGGTCACCGGGTCGCGGATGCTCTCGCACACCGCTGGGGGAAAATATTAAAATAAAATATTTGAAATAAAAATATTTAATCATTATTATTAGAGTTGGGCCGAATAATCGGTATATGATCGGTATTCAACATGTTCGGTAGACCACTCGGTTTCGGCCGAATATTCGGTGAATTTTGCCGAATATTTGACCGAATAGTGTCTGTGCACTTGCCTCAGACATTGATTGAATCGTCTGTCATGGACGTATAAGGCCAGTGGTTATGTGGAAAACGTATTACTTTCACATTATAATTCGTTGTAAATGGCTAGGTTGTGTCAATTCAAGGAGTAAAGCAGTCTTTTTGATATGTTTTCAGTGTTTGTAATGTGAAAGGTTAGAAGGTTAGCGAGCGGAGAGATCCTCTGTGAATTTGCAAAACTTTTGTAAGCAAGTAAGGATTTTAACTGTCTTTTATGGACATCAATTTCTGCCAATTTTTCGGCCGAATATTCGGTTCGGCAAACTTTTTACCGAATGTTCAGTTTCGGTGAAACCTATGTTGGGCCCATCACTAATTATTATCACATCGTATCTACCTGTGGCAGTGGTATAGCTGTTAGGGAACGATTTGTCCGTGCGTTCCCTCATGAACACCCACTGGTTGTTTTCGAATTTGCACTCTATGATCTTGTTGTTAAGGTGCTTTATGTCCTTCGTCACTTTCATCACAGCGAACGGTCGATCGAGTTGCCCCACATATAAATGCCCTACTTTAGTAGGCACGATCCTGGAATAAAAAAAACTTTTTTAAAAAGAGAACCGACTTCAACGGACGTTTAAAGTAACTACTAAGTACAAGTCCGACAAACACTTTTCTGAAAACCGCATCAAAAGCGAGATAATTGCGGACAAACATGCATACATATAGATACAGGCCAAACTGAAAATCTCCTTTTTTTTTGAAGTTGGCTAAAAAAGTTTATACTACAAAAAAACGTTTATAAGTTCAAAAGATTGCTGCAATAAAATAAAGCAGTGATTTATTTTTCAAGCATTATTTATTTTATAATACAGATGTAAAAAAAACCAACAGCAAATATTTTAAGGGGTGAACCAGCCGATGAAACTAAACAATTTTAAAAGGTCGAAATATGAAAAGATTTGGACCTCCCTAATAAAATGTGTGGGATCAGTTTGTATGGGAGGGCTATTTTTCTAATTTTCTACCTACATTTTTTGGAAAAAGTTGTACAGTTTTATGGACTGGTTCACCATTTAAAATATTTGCCGTTGATCTTTTTACATCTTATATTTCACAAGGAATGGTTCTGCCAATTTCTTAGATTCATCCTTTGTTTTACGAAATTCCCGGTTAGAAATGGGGTTTAATATTTTAATTCGGCACTCGCGGCATATGTCCATAGATTATTTATAATTAGAACACTTCTAACAACTTAACACAGAGTGACTCAACAGTACTTTTTTTTGTTTATGGCACTAGTTTACTTTGTGCCAATACACATACGTTAACCATCGCAAAATTACGGTCGATATCGCCACGTCTCACAAGTAAAAATATATATATGTGCCAATTTCAAGTAAAAATATGTGCTATAGAATGTTCTTACCCCTGTCCTCCCTCGGTGACGATTTTCAGTTTGAAATCCACGCTGTTCATATTGCTTGGCTTCCATTTGAGTACGTCGTCGCATCTGCCGGGTACGTATGGCTGAAACACAACAGAAACATTGTTATTTTTGTAAGGAATTATTTCAAAAATTTCCTTTACAGAGTTTTGAGACTATGTAAGTGAGCAATGGATTCCGATTACGACTTCCTCGACTTACAGTATTATCTAAAACAGCCCGGAGTATCAATATCTGTCGGACGTGGTGATAGCGACCCTGCAAGGGAAAGTCGTGATATATGTATGTATGTAACGACTTACTTCTTTGGAGGGCTGGAAGATGAGTCCGTCGGGCTCGTGGGACAGCGTCTTGGCGAACTTCTCCCCGAGCAGCTGGTGCGCCATGGGCAGCTCCCAGAACTGCTTCACGCGTATACTGAACGGCTCGCGATCCTTCTTTATTATACCCTCCTTCATCGCTTGATGCCTGTAAAACACCGGGTTTGGCCATATCTAAAATACCGAAGGATCAATCGGTAATCGACGACCGATGTGGCGCAATGGTAGTGCGACTGCCTTTGACGCAGAAGGTTCCCGGTTCGATCCCCGGTGGGTCGCTCACAAAAGTGATATTAATCACTTTGGTAATGGTAAGGTTAGGTTAGGTTACATTGCAGGCTAAACCACCCATTTGTCAAGTTTTTCGGATGGGACGTTAAGCCGTAGGTCCCAGTTACTGTCTATAATCACTTAGACGGCGGTCGTTATACAACCATGTCAGCCTGCTACATGTAGTAGGCAGTTGAAAAATTTTGACACTAGGGTTCATCGGGTCGTTGGACTCGGTGTTTCACACGAAAAGAGAGGTCACAGGTTGCTGTTAAATACAGCTCAATATTTTCACATGTAGCCTTGCAGACAGCTCAATATTCTCACATGTAGCCTTGCAGACAGCTCAATATTCTCACATGTAGCCTTGCAGACAGCATTATAAACAGCTCATGCACCCTTTCATAAACAGCTTAGTATTTTGACAAATAGCTCACTCTCCTAACTTAAAACTCACATTTTTCATAAGTACTTCACCTTGCACTGACCAATACTATTAGTATTACCAAGAAACACACTACTCACCTAGGGTTGACAATCTCAGTCTCTATACAGTTGAGCCTGTCTGGGTAGAACGCCATTTTGCCGACATCGTGGTTTTCGAATTTGATGACGTCATAGCACAGGTACCGTGGGATTTCTTTGCCATTCACTTTGTCTATCACCATCTCCTGTAAAAAGAAAATAAATTTGAGTATAGAGGAAAAACGAGTTACAGTATAAAAACGACATTGAAACGACGACCGATGTGCCTGTGACGCAGAAGGTTCCGAGTTCGATTCTCGGTGGGTCACTCACAAAGTTGATATTTATCACTTTGTGAATTTTTTCCCAGTCTGGCTATGATTACTTAGTCGGGGTGGTTGTTACACAGCCAGAATCCTGCTACTTGTAAAAGGCGGTTGAAAAATTCTGACAACAGGGTTCACTGGGTCGTTGGACGACTCGGTGTCCCACACAAAAGAAGAAGAAGAATAAATAACATGAAAGTAAGTAGTTTGTACTCACACCGTCTAGTAGAGTGTTGCGCAGGTGTCGCCTGAGATCCTTCTTGTAGAGGAACCGCAGCCCGTACACGCGGAACACGCAGTTGTCTCTGTCTAACATGTACACCTCTCCCTCTCCGTCTATTAGCATCATATACCTGCCGAATTGCGATACATTTTTAGCTTACTTATGAGATTTGCAAAGTAATTTCGGTTGTGGACTGGATCATTAATAAAATATAAAAGTTGTATGCTTAAAGTTTAGGTTTTGGACAACTTAAACCATTGTCCAAAAATACTAAGGACTTAATTCATAATTTTTCAAAATATTTAAAGTTCGAATTAATACACATTAAAATTACATAAATATAAGTGTTCTGACGCTATCCAAAATGGCAATGTGTGAAGTCATACATTCCTATTTTCACACAATAACCGTTTTAGATAGTTTTAAAAAGTAGCTCATTTGCCAGTATACAACCGAACCTGTGGTATGCAGAATAAGTCGTTTTCTGTGTTTCTTTGTCTGTCTGATATGGACCATAGATTTTGATGTGGTTTTTTTTGCAGTCAAGTGGTTCAACAGAAAGGTTTGAATCCCAACGGAAATCGATAAAGAGGCAGTTAGTTAATTGTATGTATGTAATAACTTTATTGTACCAAACAAGAAATAGTTACAAAAAACACTTAAATAAACTAATAGAATGTGTAGGCACAAAGGCGGACTTGTCCCATTAAGGGATCTCAACCAGTCAACCTTTGAGAAATCCAGAGGACATGGATACTCTCAATCAGAAAGCGCACAGTATAAAGTGTGCAAAGAAAGCGAAAACTCAAACTTATTCTCTTTCTCAAGGTACACTAGGTCACCCCATTTGGTTTTTTGTCAACAAGTTGCCCTACCGATAAAAAGAGTACAAAAGCTAAACAAGCCTTACCTAACACCGTCAGCTTTCCACGAGACCCGGTACGGTTTCTCATGCAGCTTCCTCAGGTTGGTGACGTCCATGGAGACGGGCTGCGAGCCGGGGAAGCCCGTGGACTCCCACTCGCAGAACTCCTGGGCCTTCTTCTGGATCTCGCTGAGTCGGGGCTGAGTGTTGAAGGGTTCCACGCCGCGCACTCCTGGCATGAAAGTGGCTTTTTTGTGTGTGGTCTCTTTGCGGCCCTTTTTGTGTTTATTGCTGGAAAGTAAAGGTGTGTTTTCATTACAATTCATTAGGTCAGTCTCCATGCATGAGTTAGGTCAGTCAGCAGCCTCAGATGCTCGTTCAATGGAGACGCACCTATTCGGGAACATTTGTATCTTGCATATCGACATTGTTTTTGAAGGTTGCTCAATAAATGCATCCCACGAAATGTATTTGAACGAATGTGTCAGCAACATTGTATCTAAAAGAAGTATGTTTGTATTTGTAAAGAACCCTCTTTATATCACTAATGTTCTCGCAAGTTTAGTTTAGCAGTATGCCGCCATTTTGCAACGTGGCTTGTTCGTTGTTTGGCACGAAACACATGAAAATTTCGTTTACATATCTCATGCTCTGAAAGTAGGTCATTACTGACAAAAAACACGACCTGTAAGTTCAACTTACAGGCGAGGTTTTGAAACTAAGCCTGTAAGTAATTTTAAATATGGAACTAGAAAAAGAACCAATAGAATCGCGACAATTAAAGAGTTAAAATCAATTTCTTCTTATTTTTAATAGGAGTTGCATCAATGATTTTAAATCACGAACTGGCCGCTACGAATCGTGTTGCTTGAACGCAGGAATTATATTTTTAATCTGTATTTTTATAACCTCAAAAAATGAGTTTGTCGAATTATTATTCAATATTACAATAACAAAAGTAAAAATGACTAGTATCCCTACGATCAGAAAAATGTTTACTTTATGTTAGGATACTTTTCTTTCATATTAATTCAATATTTTTCAACCATAGAAAATTAAGTTTGGTGGTGCAATTTGAGTACCAGACGATACAATCATCATTTATGGATCGTTTTCTTGTATTTATCGCTTTAATTTACTCACTTTTCATTCGATATGTAAAGCAGTATACGTACCACGGATGTAACATCAATAACAACCTCGGAAAGGTACCGTCCTCGCTCCACTCGGGCGTTAAAAAACCTCGGTTGTTATTGATAGGTTACATACCTAAGTACGTAATCTACTATTTCCAACCATATCGCTATACAACGCCGCCAAATAAGAAACCAGCGTAAAGGAATACACACGCCCCTTAAATATTTTGCTATGATATTTTACAATTATTTATGAACTTATGTCTTTCCAAAGTGTAGTTACACTTTTGTTTACATTGCATTTTCAAGTTTAGAATTTAATCATAAACTTACTTGGAAGGTTGTGATGAGTTACTTGAGTTAGAGGGCGCATCATCATCATCATAATCTACTTCATCCTCCTCTGTAAAAATAGACAACTGGTCAAAAAGGTCATATTATGAATGAAAAAACAGACAAAATATGTCAAGAGTTTATCTTTGATATGAGTAGGTAAACTTTTTTTCTTTTCATTTTATTCTTTCGGGAAAGAGTTCCATTAAGAAAAGTATAGGTTAATATTTTTATGAAATACCAACAAAAATATGTAGCTGATTTAGCTTAAAATATTATTTATAATTATAACAAACAATCCATACTTACCATTGCACCAATCAGGCTTAGCGGGGGCAGCCGGGGTGTACTCCACATCATCGTAACGTCTGTACAACTCCGCCAAGTAGTCTTGTTTGTATATTCCCGGGGGTCTATTTAAAGTAAATTATTTGTATCAATATTTAACAATACAAAATTTTTATGCTCAATAACAAACACTGCTTAAATCTGTTAAAATAATTTTATTATAATTTTTTTAACAGACGTAAAAAGTGCTAACCTCCATTTTTTTTACGGTTTATATGCCTAAAACCTTCTGCTAACTCTGATATTTTTTTTTCTGAAAACCGCATCAAAATCGGTTCATCGAAACGCGAGATAATCGCGGACAAACATACATACAGGCCAAACTGAGAACATTTTTTTTTTTAAATCTGTTAAATATTGTACTTATATGCTATTGAGCTGTACTTGTGCACTTGATGTTTGTCTAGTCTGATTTTAAATGGGTCCATTGAGGGAGCACTATCAGATCACTGATTGCAGTACTTTATTTCATGGAGCTACTGCTTGATTTGGCAAAAATATGATTGCTAGCACTTGAGGAGCATGATACTTTTAGTGAGTGGTCTATCAGATTTCAGATTGATACTTGATATAAACTCCTTGCAAATATACTATCTTAAAATAATAACCAGGGATGTTATTGAGCTCCATAACCGAAACCGAAACTCTCGGATATCTGATTTAAGAATACGTAGTCGGTCCCAAAGTTCTGTCATATATGAAAATACTGATAAAATAAAAAGTACCAATCCGTTTTTCAAAATTTATATATCAATTAAAAATACAATCATCGAAGAATCAAAATAACATAAAACTATTCGAAATGACCTCCCTTGCTTTTAACAACGGCCTTCAACCGCGGCGGCCAGTCGTCTATCGCAGCACGCACCATATCCATGTCGATTTCAGCGACTGCTTTAACTATGGCTGACTTCAGACTCTCCAAATTTTTATGGGGTTTAGCACAGACCTTGCTCTCTAAGACCTGCCAAATTTTATAGTCCAGAGGATTAAGGTCCGGACTGGAGGAAGGCCAATCTTCGTGTCTTATAAACTCAATGTTTTGACGTTCAAACCAGGCTTGAGTGGTCCTGGCTTTGTGAGCGGGCGCAGAATCCTGCTGGAATACAAAATGATGTCCTGAAAATAGTGTGTTGGGCAGGTCTTTGACGTACCGATCCAAAACCGTCTCTTGGTACACTTTTGCGCTGGTTTTGACCCCCTTTTCGCAAAAATGAACCTCAGTTGGCCCATAGTAGGAGACTCCTAACCAGACCATGACTGAAGAGGGATGATGCCCATGTTGCACCCGCGGAACTTTGTTTCCTGCTTCTTCAGAGCTGGTAGCGTACACTCTATCGTTTTGTTTATTATACTTTTCTTCTATATCAAAAATTTTTTCGTCTGTAAAAAGTATATCGCGGTGCCGGTTTTTCGCGTACCGTTTTAACAACACCCGAGATCTTTTGAGTCTAATTTCTTTTAAACGGGCATTAAGTAAGTGCCCACTCTTTTTTTTGTATGCTCGCAGCTTAAGGTCTTCGTTTAAAACCTTTTTGACTGTTTTTCTACTAACCTTCATCTGCAAAGCCATAAGTTTCTGTTTTCGGACAGGATTTCTTCGTATGCGCTCCTTGATCGCTTTGATCACTGCTGGTGTTCTGGCGGAGCGAGGCCGGCCAGTTCTTTTCTTGTCCTCAACACTAGAGACTTCAGTGTACCTAGTTATAGTACGATACCCAAACCTAAGCGTTATTTTCAATTTTTTGAGCAACTTGAAAATGGTACTCGGCGAGTGCCCACAGCGATGCAACGCCAAAACTGCTATTCGGTTTTCTTTCAAAGTCCACTCCATCGTGAAAAATCGCGCCAAATGATTATTTATTGTATTAAAATAATTGTTAAACATTCAAAAACGGAATGCAATAAAACTTTTCCAAATCCGTGTTCTAAATTCAAAAATAATATGCCAGTGACAGAACTTTGGGACCGACTACGTATATCCAAAACCGTGACCGATATAAAAGTTTCGAACAAAGGTGCCTCCTGACCCCATTATGATTGGTTATTTTTGAAACATGCTAGTTCATTGTTTAGTCTATTCAAGCGTAATATTATAGCATGTCTTAGCAACTTTACATTTACCGACACTTAGAGCAATTAATTTTAAGAAAATTATTGTTTCTAGGTAATATCCATAACAGAAACTATCCGAAACTTACTGAGAATCCGAAATAATTTTATATAGGTATCCATCTGGAATTATATTTTTTCATTATCTGTATCTGAATCGGTAACTGAAATTCCATATCTGTAACATCCCTGATAAAAACAGCAATCACTTACCTAAGTTTAGCGAATTCATTAAGCGCAGCCTCCACACTGCAATCTAACTGCTCCACCATGTATGACACCAGGAGGAACCCGGTGCGGTTGAAACCGTGAGTGCAGTGCACGCCAATCACTTCTAGCGGGTTCTGGCTGAGGAATCGGCTCACCAGGCCAATGAATGTTCTGCAATATAAATAAGGGCCAGAAGTTTTTCACCATGTTTATACAGGATGTAAAAGTCAGCTCAAAATATAGAGTGTAAAAAAATTAACATCAATTATTTTGAGGACAGAAACAGCCCTTGAAAACTTTTCCTGAGGAATTTAGGACTAGAACATAAAATTTTGGACCTCCCATTTAAAATTACTATCCGACCAAGTCAATTTGTATGCGATAACAAAAAAATTCTCATATTTCGAACTATGTTTATTTAGTTTTATGTTATTGTTCAGTTTTGTAGGCTAATTCACAAAAAAAAAACAAAATGTGCAAAAACATTTTGGACCGGAAGGTCTCCATACACCATACTCCCTGTATGGTGTTTAGAGTTTGAATGGGACCCCCAAAATTATGTTTCATATTTTCTGGTTAGAAAATGTTTAAATGTTTGTCAAGTTAGTCGGTTAGGTCACAGAATTATACTGACATGTAATGTTAGTTTAACTTTCGAAACCACTCCGCTTTATAAAGCTTAGCGAGGAAAACTAATTCCTCCTAGAATAGGTAGCAGTCTGTATAAATAATAGCTGCATGGGCCTAATTGTGTTGTTTATTAGTTGTTTGCAAAAGATAAACTAATCTGACACTGTTCACCACAATGTTCATCTATAGACTTATCCAACACAACAAGAAAACACAAGGATGCATATAGTGACTTTTGAGTGTTGCTGCTTGATAGTTGAGAAATAGGCTGAATATTGATAGTATCTATCAATAGTATTGAAAAGTAAAATAGTATTGATATTATAGATAGTATTTGAAGGCAAAATAGAGGTAATACTGTTGATCAACACCAATTTCTATAGATAGTATTTTCTGTTGGTAGTGGTTGCAATTTCTATCTTGTAAGGAACAACCAACACTATTGGGCAATAGTTCGGCAACACTTAGGAGTTTAGCTGAAACAACATACTTGGTTTGATCCAGAGAAGGAGTTTCACCATGACCGCGACATTGCAGTTTCACATATTTACAGTCCATGTCCTCCACCTCCTTCTTGTCATAGAAACGGCTCGTGTTCGTCAGATCCACCCACAAGCCAAGCTTCACCTGCAAGTTGGTTATAAACGGTTATTGCCGCGCTAAATAACAAATCAGCTGACGCAAACGAACGGTCACAAAACGTGGGAAATTCCATCACCTTCAGGCTTTTCATGTACAAAAACAACATCGAGGGTGTGAACCGGTTCTCCTCGGGCACTTTGTCGTTGAATTGGTGACCTAGCGGAGTCTTGAAAGCCAGGAACTTGCCAGCAACAAGCCCAGTCGCTTTTCGTGGACATTTCAACCATCGACTTGGAACTGGTCCAGAGTCCCTGTGCGACATCTTGAATAGATTCTAGTGTCACAAATGAATTTTAGCTTTCACTATCTCACATTTGGAGACACTTTTAAACTCAGGAATTGGATTTTTTAAGCAAATAAATCATTTTTCGGGATTTGACGTCGCTCGCATACGCGCATACATTTTTTTTTACATTGACTTGACAGACATTCATAGCATAGACTACACAAAATCCATAGACTATAAAATTTAAAATACTTTTCTCAATGGTTTTTTTCCAAGTAGTTCCCAAGTTTTAAATAATAGATGGCGCCCAAATGCTACATAACATAAATATATTGGCATATTTTTGAAATGGAACGCGCCCAAGATTTGAAAGGTACGTTTTGAAAATACAATATCCATAGTTTTTTCTTTTACAGGATCTCCTAATTTAATGCGCATTTGCCCGTTCGTCATGTTTTGGGGCAGTTTTTTACTAGAAATCAGTAAATTATTGCAAATCAACCTTTAACTAGACCAATTAAAAAAGAACCAAAAAAAATATTTTAAAATGTTCATATTATTTTAATAACGGTCGTTTTGTGGATAAGTTTTCAGAACGAACCATAACTATTTTGGGGTTACAGTGTTGACAACTTAACGAAACAAATTAATCTCACGCTGTTTCTTTTTACCTTAGGCAAATATGGCATGTTAGAAAGAAACAACGATAGAAAAAATATTTAATTTCATTGTATTGGCAGCATTTCTAGTTGGTATTTGCAAGAGCCTGCCATTTTGTAAGATAGAAGGGAGATAAAAAATAGTTTTATGGTGTTAAAATTTTACAAATACTCCGTTGCCATTTATATTAGGACCCAAAACAAATGTTTAAATGGACGCTTCGTCCATTATAACTCAGGTGTCACGGGATGACGAACAATTAAACAATTATGGATCCGACAGAGGTAAATCTAAACCATATACACCTGTTACCTACTGGCATCAAATTAGAGCGTATAATGTTACCTTCTAGTGATTCATAAATATTTGTCTATCGTGATCAATATTGAATCGACGGATTATCACTCGAACCCTCAAGTTCCGCTTGGCACGCGTTGGTATTCGAGGTAAACAATCGGAACGTGTGGACGCAATAACATTCTCGGCTGTAACCTTGAGGGCTCGTCTCCTAGCTTGCCCTGTGCGTGGTGTGGTGTGTGACGTGATGGTTGTTGCAGGGTCATCCCCGGACCGGCAGCACAATGAGGGCGATGGGACGCCGGTGTCCGGGACGCCGCAGCTCAGTAAAAAGTCTAGCGGGAGCGGTGGATGGCTGCGGTCGCTGCTGTGCTGCTGGCGCGGCGGGCGCGGCAAGGGCCCGCCCGGCGGCAACGGCACCAACAGCATTGATGGCCGCGCCTCCCCTCCCCTCCTGGTCATGTCTGACCAGGTGCACAGACCGCTCCTCCCTCCAGTGAGACACCAGGATATGCATAAAAAGTGTATGGTCATTGATCTGGATGAAACGTTAGTGCACAGCTCGTTCAAGGTATGTTTACTTTTCTATTTCCTAATTGATTTCATTTTCAGCTATGATTGACATATCCACTTACTTGAATTCTGTGTCTACAAGTGTATACATTCTATCAACAGATAATGCACTATTAATTGTACCATTTGCACTGAGGCTTTAGTTTGCTTATCAGTTTATCAAACAGTCCTACTGTTATTGTCTATAGAAGTGTTATACTATCTCACTATGCATGTACATTGTGTCCTGAAATCTATCCTACAATTCAGTGTAGAGATCAGTATTCTTTAGACTAAGGCTGGCCAATCCCAGGCCCACAAAGTGACTTGCCAAGACATTTGAATTGGCCCGCCACTCGACAGTCAGTTGATTCTTCAGAAGGAATAAACACAGATCTCAACCTTCTCAAGTGAACCTAATGTCATAGTCATATTCCATCTGGACCTAGAAAATTTTCAAGTAGCTTTGTTTCAAAGTACAAGTTCAATAAAAATGCTGAAAAATGTGTCCCTTCCAAGAAAACTTTGAAAAATTTAAAATTCCGGCTGTAAAATTTGGTGGCCAGCCTTGCTTTAGACTTAATGTTGTCAAAAATATACTCTTAAGCTAAGTGCTGATTTGCAAATATGTATTAATTTTGGAGCACATGAAGGTTTTCTATGTAAAATAGCCATGAAAATAGCAGTATCTGGAACCTTAATTTCAGATTTTCTTATACAACCTTCAAACAGAAAATTTTTAGCAATTTATTGGCTACCACTGTTTTATTTACATTCCTCAATGTGGTTATTAATTCTACAATACATACTAGGTTAATGGTTCACATTGCCCTAAATGTGTGTTTGCGTAAACATCTATGTTAGTGTTCCATTTTAAAATTAAATGAGAAAGTAATGAGCTTTTTAACAGACTATGTTGATTTTTTAATGTAGATCTGTTTGCCGAGTGGCATTCGGGCAATACTAGTATTACTATGATCTTTGTAGTAATTAAATAGGTTTGAAAAGGCTGATGAATGTTGAGGAAGCGAAAGAGGCATATCAGGATTGTAGAAGTGGAAGGATGTAGTCTCTGGCTACTCCTCCGGGAAAGAGGCGTGATTATATGTATATATTCTTTTGGTAATATGTTATCATCATGTGAAAAAGCAAGTTAATCACAAACCAGAAGTTTATCAAATCATTGATGCCTCATAGCTAACGTCGCTGAGAATCAAATGTGTTTTGTCCTGTCTGACTCACTCGCCGCTAGTTAAAACAATCAAAGTATAGGTACCAATTAAGTCTGCATTGTTTGATTGTTTCATATCTATAAGTATTCTAGGCTTCAACTAATAAATTCCTGTGGGAATGGTAATAGTTAAACGGTCTATTTTCCGCAACTCGACGTCTATATGCGCCTATTTTGCGTAAAGGGTGGGAACTCACTACTCGAGTCATTCTAGTTCCCTGAGGAAGACCAGTAACCCTGGCAAATCACTCCTTGAGGATTGACCTCTGGTTTCCGAGGCATTTTGCCCGGTATGTTGTACACCTCTTATTCCTGTGGGAATAAATACCTCGGACAACTCCGAGGTCATCCCTGAGGCACTCATTGAATTGTTAGGGTTGCTGAGCTCCTTCAAGTAACCTTAATGACTCAAGAAGTGAGTTTGATGTGAAGTGAGAAGGGTGGGCCTTTATGCAAAATAGGTATATGTAGACATTGAGTTGTAGAAAACTGCCCACTTTAACATTACCATTACCTATGGTTGGGATGTTATCACTACATAGTATAAAGCAAAGTCGCTTTTCGCGTCTGTCTGTATGTATGTATGCTTAAATCTTAAAAACTACACAATGGCTTTTTTAATAGAAAGAGTGATTCAAGAGGAAGGTTATTACTTTTGTATACTTGCCGGGAAAATATCTGATTCCCATGGGAAAAAGAGTTGCAGCGGGCGCAGCCGCTGGACGGGCCGCTAGTAGCATATAAATACGATTCCTATGAGATAGTTATTTGTTTTATTGGCTATTTATATGTCTGGATGGAGACTGATGTTACACCCTAACATGGTTATTATTATCTGAATGACTTCTCTTTTTTTTCTGGTTTCCTCTGATGACTTGACATTGTGACTTTGATATAAAAAAGGTGCATCTTTACCTCAATCATGCAAAATTGAACATAATTATGAAGTAGCACTTATCTTGTAACTGTGTGCTTGGTAGAATTTACAAGGAAGATTTTGATTGACACTTATATGGATCAGTAAAACAATTAGGATGTTCCATTTTAATAAGACTGATCACCCCATTACTTTCCCGTGTGTATCGTAAGAGGCGACTAAGTTGAGGCTTGACGTGTATTTCAGTTTTAGGCGACAGGCTGACAACCTGTCACTGTGTTCCTGTTTTAACCTGTCACACGGTCTTCTGAAAAAACCCTTTCAATCTATTGTCAGACATGGCGCAAAATGACCATTTTACGGCTGTTTACGCTCTGCCTACCCTGTAAGGGATATATAGGCGTGATATATATGTATGTGTGTAAAACAAATAGGTGTTCGTATTAGCAAAGAATACTTACTATAGCTATGGGCTGTATTACTTAGTAAGTATATTTAGCCTGGACCGAGAGAGCATACATAATGGCCTACCCAGGTTCTAGCCTAGCTTAAAATAGCTCAAGTATTCCATAAAGCCTGCCTATATTCATGTCCCAGAACAGCATTGTGGAATGCGGATCTGCTTAAATTCGGTTTCCCGCAAATATTTTCAAGCTTAGCTTATTGACCACAAAATATGGTTCTGTGCTTCCAAGGGCACGTTAAGCCGCTGGTCCCGGGTTTCTGTCTAAAATAACTTAGATGGCGGTCATATAGTTATTTTTAAGTCGCCACTTCTCGTCTCTATTTCAAATGTTTCCTGTAAAGGAAAATATCATGAGAATAAAAACAAAACAATGCATGAGAAAATTTTCAAGGACTTTAATAACACGCGCCTTCAAACCCGTCCTAGACAAACGTAAGGATTTATCATTTCCTTTTTAGATAAATATATCCTTAAGATAAGTACTTATATACTCATTCTTTCCTGTGGAAACAGCCAGGGAGGCCGAGAGGGCGGCGCAGGTCCTGGGCAACCCGGCGTTTTCCATAATTGCTTCCCTGGCAACGCAGTATCTGTGCACTTGCCTCAGACACTGATTAAATAGTCTACCAAAGACGTATGAGGCCAGTTATGATGATACCTAGGTATCTATGAGATTTCAGCATAAAATTATGTCGCATGTCGTTTTTTGAGTTTCTGTCTGTCATGAACACCGCCAACTTCTAAACCAGGCAAATGATTTTGATGCGGTTTTTTAAGTAGATGTAAGTAAGACCATGTCCAGCAGTGAACTATTGCAATAGTAGTAGCCTTCATATCCCAACAAGCCGATTTCGTGGGCTTCCTAAGAGCTATCCCCAGTGTCGGGTTTCCATACAAACAACAGATACATACATACAAATAAATCACGCCTATTTCCCGTTGCGGTAGGTTGACTATTTCCTTCATCTTGCTACGATCCTGGCATACTTCTTTCGCTTCTACATTCATCAGTCTTTTCATGCACGCTCGTCAATTTATGGCACTTCTGACCTAATAACTGTTTAGTAATCAAAGACCAAAATCGCGAATGCAACCTAAACCCTCGAAGAGATCCTTGTTTTTCTCGATAATATCTTGCTGTTGAACCTGTGCTGTTTGGGAAAAACTAACGGTATTAACTCTTTTGATAAGATTAAGTTCCTTACAAGCCTTTCTACCTAATGTACTTTGGCAGTCTATATCAATGATGTGGAATTTGATGCGATGTGTACTGTTACGGTGAGTAATGTTGATGGTGCACTGACCGACTGTTGGCAGAATTTCACCACTGAATGTTGAGAGTGTACTAGAGCTAGGTTTAATGTCATTGGTGTTGAGATTGAGGTTTATGTATGTGTTGTAAGAGATTAAGTTGGCGTCAGCCCCCGAATCTAACATACATTTCACAGTCTTATTATTAATGATTATGTCTGAGAACCATTTCTCATCGTCTTGGTTCTTGGTGACCGTGCCGATGAAAAGAACGTCTTCATCAGTTTCTGAGTCAAGGTCTTCTTGTTGGCTTATCGCGTTTACGCTTTTCTTGAGCCTGCACATCGTGGCATAGTGGTTACGTCCGTGGCATACTTTGCAAGTAACTCCGATGGCTGAGCACTTGAATCGGTGAACTTGTCCGCACCGGCTGCATAGCGGTTTGTTACTCGACGAAGTCTGTGACGATGACGGTTGATGGTAGTTTGGTCTTGACTGCGACCTGGTCCTACCTTGCCGTGAACTGCTTGTACTCGGTCGTGGTCTGTGACGTGACGAGATACTTCGGCGACAGTGAAGTTGGCTGGAGTCTCTATTATTTTAGCTTGTAGCCTCGACGCTTCATGATTCTTGGCGATATCTACAGCCTTGGCCAGCGTGTCAGGTTTGTCCTGAACTAGTTTTTCTTTAATAATATACACTGGTTCAATAAACTGGTTCTTTGCGCTGAGGTTCCAGCTGAAAATATCTTTCAGTAGGCTGTCCTCGAGCGTTTTGAACTCGCACTGGCTCGCGATATTTTTCAGGTCTGTGATATATTGTTCAATTGATTCATCCTCGCCTTGTCTGCGGTTGAATAATTTGTGGCGTTCGATGGTGACGTTGACTTGTGGCAGAAAGTGGTCTTCGAATTTTTTGACTAGATCATCGTAAGTTACGGTATCAATATCCAATCCAAATGAATAGAATATACAAAGCGCGTCTGTTCCTATGTGGTGCAACAAGATTGCAACTTTCCTGGTGTCGCTGCTTTTCTCTAGAACGTTTGCTCTTAAGTAAATTTTCAGTGAAGTGAGCCAATTCTTCCACTCTAGTGGCATATTATTGGAGTGGATATTTAATGGTTTTAGCCCCCCGGACTTGATGGGATTAGACTTTTCGTCCGACATTTTTTCTTCGAATGGCGACTTTTTTATGTGACGTGGCGACTTATGTATTTTACATAATTTTTTTGCGACGACTATTTGCGCATTTATTTATAATTTTTTGGCGAAGACTATTTACTTACTTACTTCTGACACCATGTTTAGTAATCAAAGACCGTACTTTCTTCAGACACTATTTTATTATATATCGTAGCACAAGGCCTGCGGCCATGACGTACAAAGACAAGACAGACATCACTGTGTGAGAGAGAGCGGTGCATACCCTGACAATAACCTTTCTTCAAAACATCTCTGATTTGGTCCAGGTTATTGTATTTATTCGTAGCGTCGTGCTTTCTGAAGTACCAAACTAAGAACCTTGAAGTCTCGATAAAGTATATACTTTTCACCTACATTTCGTTCAATGATTGATAGTCAGGTATACTGCGATAATAGTATAATTTTATCTCGTTCAGTTGCAGGCGTAGATAATACTTTATCATTTATCGTAAAACTATCTGGATAACCTTGACGGTGCACCGTTTGTCATTGTTTGATTTGTTTTTATTCGCATTATAATTATTCGTTCTCGATCTACAATCTACATTTATCTAAGTAATATTTGTTGATTTTGTTTTTATGTAACCAGTAAACTTCAAAACTAATAAATGGGGTAAATATCTTATTTCCACGGAAAACGTTTAGCAATGACTGAAAGTGCTGGGTTGGTCTCAAAGTGTTATTATATTCGTGTACCTAGATTACTTATAAACATTTGGTTGAGCTTATTATAAGTACAGCCTACGCGATGTACTTTTTTATTTATATACAAATGCTACGTACTCGTACATACCAATCTCACCTACACGGGAAAATATACGCTCTTGTTTGTTGGAAAATCGCGTAAAAACAGATGAATGTGATTCAATTTATTAGGGTAAACACAAAATAAAATAAAGAAACGGCAGGATTACAATAATTGTTTATTTAAGTCCTAAAAAGGCGAATTATAATTGCGATATCCAATTCACTCGATTAAGGCATCATGATTATTTTGTATCAGGTCATTGTTCTAATCAAATCAAATTACCCAATAAAGTTAATGTGCAGCCAAAGTCACCCTGTATGCTCAATTTCAGCATTGTTATCCTCAGAGCAAAAAAAATAACAAAGTAATGTCCCACAGAGAACTCTACAAAACAGAATTAAGGCAAAATAAAGTTCGTCGCAATTAAACCTAAACTGCTAGGTGCATCGTCCTATCGTGCTAATGTTATAAATGCTAAAGTTTGTATGTTTGTTTGTTACGCAAAAACTGCTAGACCGATTTAATGAAACTTGGTAAACACACACAGGGTAACTTGGATTAATACTAGTTTTTATCCTGAATGCTCCAATCGGGTGCTTTACTTTCTGTGACACATTTCTTTTCACTCATGAAAACCTGTCTAGACAACAGCCTTAGTACCTTCACATAAAAAACCTGACGTAACTTGCACCTCGATTTCCCCGTGATATCCGATATTCAATCAATCACCATCTAAATTCGATTTGGAGATAGTAAAGGTTTCACAAAGCTCGCGTGACAGAGTGGCCAATAAAAAAAATGATATCGATATTCGAGACACCCGTAACTGTTAAGGTGTTATTTACTAGGCGACCGCAAGTAGCAGCAGCAGATAGCAACGTCGCGTCGACGCCGTCGGGGTTGGTGTATAAATATCTAACAACGGTATTAGATTGCTGTTGGCTACTAAATTGTATTTCATAAAATATGTATACAAAGAAACTTGCTATGTGATACTAGCTAATAACGTCAGCCCATTTCACTCGCGGGTGTCGTAAAAACTAGTATGGGATGAATACAGGGAATGGGAAATAGCATTCCCTGACAAATACAGATTGCTGTACGTTCGTCAGCACAGCAGCCAAGCGTGGACAGTAGGTATATCAAACATTTTTCAATATTGGTGGATGGCCATGTCGAATAGAATATTGGCTGGTGCTGTATTGTATGACGAGAGTCATACATATTTCACGCCTTTATCCCTTGCGGGCTAGGCCGTGCGTTCCAGACCGTAGAATACGGTCGCTATCGCCACATCTGACATATTTTTGAGGGCTGATTGAGAAAAATGTTGTACCTATCACTATAGAGACAGTTGTCAGCCTGTCGCCTTAAATTGTAATTGGAGCCTTCGAGTCGCCTTATATGTCATCCACGGGAAAAAGAAGGGTTGATGCTATTCTAAGCCGGCATCACACAGCATGACGTGAGTCGGGACACAAATATTGACGTCTGCAGCTGCTGCATGCGGTCGGTTACCAATCTACCTTATCAATTTATACTGCCGATTGTCGCGCAACCGGAATTTATAAAACCCCGTAAATCTTATTCCAAGGGCACAAGCTCTATAATGCGACCATATTTTATTTACATGACCTTAGCGAAAATTATCGCGTTGCGGTGTCAGTATACTTTACAAATTAGATAAATTGCGTTATAATGCCAGTGATTATAGTATCGCGTATTTCAGTAAACTGTGAGTCCGCGCCACGAATTATCCCTTGATAATGTAATAGTTAGGTATTTCATTACAAGTACTGCTTCCGTAGCGTAGCCTGAGCGACGTTCTACTTACATAAATAAATCACGCCTATATCCCTGGCGGGGTAGGCAGAGCGTTAACGACCGTAACGAGCGTTTTTCTTTTGGTGGAAAACTTGATATTCGTTTATTTACTAATTACCTACTTATTACTTTGTGAATTTGTTTCCAGTATGATCAATACATAATACGCAGCACCACTTGATTGAACGAAAATAAAGTTGATTATCGTGCATCGGAGGGCACGTGTCGTCTGTACCTTTTGCTGTCTAAGTATGTTAACTAAGATGGTGGTCGTTACATATTCATGTCAGAGGTCTGTTAGTAGTAGAGTGTACGTTAAACTTCAAATACTAGGGTTCGTACCAATTTCTGTCTGTCCGTCTGTTCGCATGTTCGTTCCTCGACTCGGTGTCTCTCATGGCAGTAAAAGAAGTCCTGCCTAACTCAGGCAGAGTAACTCATTTCGTGGCACGGTCTTTATTTACTTACTACATACCCTTTATATTTCCTCGTATGATAATTCGCTCTAATGTAGGAATCACGATAGCTTTAACGAATTAAGTTGATCCGATCCGATATCGGAAGTAAATTTTGACTGTGTCAAGTAAATTGCTTAAAATTATGTCGTTTGACCGTCTAATAAACTAGATGTGACTTTTAACTGTGATCTTTATACACCGTGTTCTTAGGAAATCGTACTGAATAACTTTCTTGATGGGACCAGTGCTGGAAAACGAAAAAATCTTTCGACCTCCCATACAAAGTCAAGTGATCATGAATTTTGTATGAGAGGTTGAAATTTTATTTTCGTCTTCCAACACTGGTCCCATAGAGAAAGTTGTTCAGTACAATGCCCTAAATCACGTCTCCAATGCATCTGCTCCGAAATACGAGGCAAGATCGTAGTGTATTTTGATTCAACTTTTTATTTCAGTTCGAAGGATCTTACAGACGCGTGCCGAACAATTTTGCATAGCTCCACGTTTTCACATTTTTTTAAATACAATCCCATCCTTCTTACAAAAAATGAGTTTTACCTTTTTTCTTTGACTTTATTGGGAAACTCCTACCTAAGTGGGTCTCCACGATTCCTCGCGACACTAAGAATGAAAAACACTGCAGCAAGAGACATTTCCGTATGGGAGTGGCTTTTGCTTCAGCGTCGCAATCAGAGCGTGGAACGGACGCACGGACAGACAAACGAGTAAAACAAC
The DNA here is from genome assembly GCA_029255805.1 of Keiferia lycopersicella. Lineage (NCBI taxonomy): Eukaryota > Metazoa > Arthropoda > Insecta > Lepidoptera > Gelechiidae > Keiferia > Keiferia lycopersicella. The sequence goes on from JARACZ010000017.1 coordinate 4,159,440, forward strand.
AAAGGTTACGGCTAATCTCAATTTCGTTGTACAAACATACATAAATCACGCCCTTATTCCTCGCGGGGTAGGCAGAGCGTTGACGGCCGTAAAATTACTTACGTCTGACTATATTTGAGGGTCGTTACAGATAATTCGTGTATCACTATAGTGACAGGTAGCTAGGTATGGAATTTTAGTGCACTCGCTACTAATAATACAACAGCCATTAAAGTCCACTGCTGGACACGGGCCTCCCCCTGGTATTTGCCATACTCACCACTCTTGGCAGGCGGATTGGCGAGCGCAGTGCAAGGTATTGTAAATATTTACAGGGAACGCTGCTGCTCATTCCCTTAGATCATCCCTTACTCGCCTTTTACGACACCCACGGGTAGAATTGGGGCGATGCTACACTAAACCGGCATCACAGGACGCAGTGCTATCATGGTGCTATACTTGCTATTCTCATACCTAAATGAAACTAAGAAATAGAAAAAAATACACGCTTCAGCTGGGGATCGAACCCGGGACACATGTAGGGAATACCGCCCCACTGCTCTGCCACTGAACTACCGATATCTCAGTATCTTTGTCATTTCAAATGAAGTCCCAAATACACGCAAATCTAAAAACGAAACTCGTTTTGTTTGACCTAGTGAGGGCAAGGAATTTACATTTTTGGAAATTTCACGTCCATCAAACTAATAATTTTATAAAACCTGTCCAATGTCTATTATTTTGACCAGCTTTCTTTTTGTAATTCATAGGCAAATTATAATAAGAGTATTATTTATTAGTCTACCAATTTCAAAACAAAGTACCTACATGTGTTTTTGTGCTTTACGTTTTAAAATTGTTTTACAGGTTTTTATACTCTTCTACTATCGTGTGAGACACTGAGTCACCGATTTCAGTTTTTCAATCGACTACTACATATAGAAACCGGCGGGACGATAGCTTAACGTGTCCTCCGAAGCACGGAACCATCTTCAATTTCGGACAATCAGGTGGTCCAGCCTCCATTGTCCTAACCAGACTGAACAAACTCAGAAATAAATAACTATTTTGTAATGGCCCCACCAGTAATCGAAGCGGGAACCTTTGACCTTAGTCAGTCGCACTACCACTGCGCCACATCGGTTGTTTCGTTAACAGTTAGATTTCACGGTTAATTCAATAACCAAAGGCCCTACTGTCCTACTCAAGCATAACGTCTAACAGTCCATCACGTCCAAACACTCAAATTACATTGTGAAAGTATTTTCTCTAGAACTCCTGTCTTTAGAACTCTCTCCGTCGATATCTCAAAACTGTTTTACTGTATCTCAGTTTTTTTATTCATTAAACTTTCCATGGTTATTGAAAAGCACGTTTTTTGAGCGTTGTAACACGTCACAATCGATTTTTGGACTGAGTGTTTTACACTTGACAAGATTCGGGATATTACTAGTGAGGGCCATACTATAAAAAAGTTAGACGCGCGTTGAACGCCCTAAATGTATTGATTAAGTAGTAGGTAACTTAATTTTAGGTCATCGTTAATTTATAAGCCACACCTAAAGTACACTTCTGAACGCTCTCTTCAAGCAACCGATGTCCTCGCCGGCGGGGTCGCGGAGGTCCCTCATTTGCTCCTCATTTTGGCAATTACCGGCACGTACCGGGTAGATTCAGTCCGATCCGTTCTTCCCAGAACCAGTCCTAAGCTCAGCCTCTCCCCAAGGGCGTGATTAGGCTGGTTGTTTGAACAACCAATCAATTACTTCCATGTGAGCTCATGCTCCCCACCAAGCCGACAGGCGTAATTTTGAAGGCCCCGGGGCCATAAATGTATAGATCATCAATAAGAGAAATTAAAAAAAAAAAAACTTCTGGACGCTGCAATTTTATGCCCCTATGTTTCCATGTAAAATAAGCAATTTAAAAATTAAGTAAGAAAAAGATTTCTTGCGATATGCGTTGACAGAAATAGCACATTTTCCACTTAACTTTTGCAGGCACACGTACTTTTTAATTACGTTGCATGTTTTCAACAAGCTCCAACCATCGTAAATTTAACTGGGTAAGGCCTTTTCTCCAAAGTTATTTTCTATGTGTTTCGAGTAAACTGTTGGGTATAGTCAAACACCGCCAATATGAGTCTCATGCGCGACAGAAGAACGGTACAAAGTTCATACTGTCTTACTCAGTCTGAGGGACTTTTGGTGTCGCAATTTCAGTTAGTACAGCCTCTCCACTTCACTCATGCGATCCAAAATTTATGGTTTTTGGGAGTGTTGCGTTTTTCAGCAATGATTATTACTTTTTTAGGTGCAGTAACATTTACTGCACGTGCATCATCATTTTTATTGGTAACGATCACAAGAAAATCGAAACCTTTTAGAATTTAATTTGTCACGAGTTACGTTTAATGACTGTACACCCGGAAATAGACGCCGGTCGTTTATTTCTTACTTATGGTTTTTTTGTAACTTCCTAACTCTTTTATATTATTACATAGTAGGTACATAACTCTCAAAATATATCATGATATTATACGTCATGAAAGTAAATTTTCCCCCACAGCACAAAAGTTGTTGATATTCCTAGAAAACTGCTGCGCATTACGCCTGAGGGTGGAAAAATAAAATCTAAGTCCTGGCATATAATACTGAATTACGTTACCACGGCGCTTAGACCGTCTATTTATATCCTTGCAGTGCACGCTCGCTCTATGCAGGTTACAATTTATGCCACGTGCTAATCAACCGCGTAATGGTATGCATTTTATACCGGCCAAGGTCGCATTACATTAACAGCCATAAAAGTCCACTGTTGGACATGGGCTTTCCCCTATACGAGGAAATTGACATAATCTCCAGGCAGTTGGTGAATGCAGTTCAAGAAGTTGCATTCACAGGGTACGCTGCTGCAAATTCTCTTGATGAATTTAAGCTGCGCACGAATCTAATTAAGGCCAAGGCTGTGATTATCAGATTTCCAGTGATACAAGAAAATAAAATTTCACACGATTGGAAACTTCCTAACTCGAAACCCCCTAGGCTTTCGTGCGGTGTTCTCAGTGGTTAGAGCGTGGGCACGATACGTCGAATGTCGTGGATTCGAACCCCTCTTGTGTGGAATATTTAGTTTCAATGTTCTATTGTGTTGGATAACACCAGATGGAGCTAAATAGTTGCAAATTCAATCTTGATCTTCACAAGCGACGCTTCATGCACACAGACAGGCTTATTTTTACCTATATTTATATTTAAATCCTAAGCCACCGTCATGAGAAAATGATCTCAAAGGTTGTAAGAAAATAATGAAATTCTAAGTATTTTGATAACGAAATAAGAAATATTTCTGACGAAGTCTTAGAAATAAGGTATTCGCAAAATTTCCATGAAAAGGAATCTCGAAATTCAACCATAATAATAAGATCAAAGAAAAATAAATTGTACTTTGCTGATTTTTATCTTTTTAGACACTTATATTTGTACCAATTACGACGCGAATTTGAATATAACGTGATTGATGGAAGCACTCAAAGGGCTGTTTCATATTTTATCAGCTTTTAAATTACTAATTTAGGTGTCTTCCTGTTCGCACAATTTTATTTGCCTGCAGGGCAGAAGATGGCGGAAACTCAATTTTGAGGCTTTTCATCTTGTTTATAACATTGATTTCACCCCTTACCAAACAGTTACTTTTACTATGTCGTCGAGATAAAACCTGTTTCCAAACATAGTGCTAAAGATAGGTATCTAAATCTAGTCTGGAACATTTCAGTAGTTTACATGCGATATGTTCTGATGGAGGATTGCCACCCTAGGGAATAAAAGTTTCGCATTTGGCCAGATTTGCCTGACTCGGTCTAGATACAAACACTAGTTGGTCTACTATTTTTTATAGATTCTGAATCAGTGCGACCAAAGCAGGGCACGGTTACAAGGAAAAATAAGACTTTATACAGTTCTTTAACTTTAAAATCAGACTATAGTAACGGTAAATATGACGTAAGCCTCCAAGTTTCGATCTAAGAACTTACAAGGAAACGCATGCAAAATAGATCCGTTTAGAAGCAGGAAAGTGCATTTTTGCCGGAGTTATGGTATGATTGTGGGGTTGTGTTGTGGGGCTTCGCACGCAGACCGATCGCCGGCTGTCACGAACGTTGCGTCATATTCCGGGGCACGGAAATACATAAACTGACGCACTTGCAGGGGTAGGCAGAGCGTCAGCGACCTATTGAAATGTCGTTTTCGTAGCTTACTCTCTTGACTTACTATTTTTTTTAAGGTTTCGCTGGGGGAGGGAAGGTTATAGTTGAAGGTTAGAATTCAGCCAGTAGGGTGTCATGTGGTGTGTAAAATATGAATCCAAGGAAAGGGAAGCTAGTCTTTTCGTTCAGAACACAGGGTCGTTTGACGACTCGTTGTCCCACACGAAAAGAGAGAGAGCGTAGTAATATGTAATAGTAATGCATAATGATGACAATAAACCAGGCTATCTTAATTGTTTAAACACAAGAAACCTGATCTTTGTGAGGCCATTTGGCGGTTTGTAAACTCGGACAGAAGTTGACCACACTTCGTGCCAATGACTACTTCGCGTTCCAGGATAACTCTTCGCTTCGGTTTGGCATAAAGAGCGGAGCACACCGGCTCCGTATGCGTTGCGTATCCAGCTCTCTTCCGTTGTGACGCGCGTGATCACGTCCGTACACCCCTGCCACACCGGGTTACGGACGTGGTTACGCAAGGTTACGCGCGTAGCTACGGATGCGAGCTGTAAGGGGTCTGTTGCATACCAACTGTCATTTCCAAAAGTTCTGTCATCAGTGTGCAATAAATATTGCGCAAATAAAACCGCGCATCGCGTTCTGTGCAGCAAAAAGTTGACGACATATCAGTGTAAAAAAATTAGTTGCAAATATTTTAAGGGATGAACCAGCCCATGAAACTGAACAACTTTCCCTAAAAAACATAGGTCAAAATATGAAAAAAAAAATCGGCCTCCCATACAAAGTTACTGACCGACTCAATTCAATTTGTATCAACCAATGTATTTCAACCTATGTTTCTTGGGGAAAGTTGTTCAGATTTATGGGCTGATTCACCCCTTAAAATATTTGGAGCTAATATTTTTACACCTTATATTTGACGCTTAATATAGTGTACATTTTTTGATGCGCATTGTGGTAGCCCGTAGTCCGTACACGCGTACGTACTACGCGCAGGACAGAGCTGTGCGTGTTCGGACGTGTTTGGTGTGACGTCCAACAGGGAATCTCATTATACAACGTCATCACTGCACGCAGAGTACGCAACCTGTTTGTCTTTTGGCAGCTGTACGGCGTAACTACGGCGTAACCCTACAATGCGTGCAGCACGCAACGGATACGCATCACAGGCAGTGTGCCGTATCTCATACAGTCCTATACATTACAACGTCATAAATACATGCGTAACTACGGATGAGAGCTGGATACGCAACGGATACGGAGCCGGTGTGCCTCGCCCTTTAGGCGGATTAGAGAACTAAAACAGTGTATGGCAAATTATACCCAGACCAGACAAGAATGGTCAAGACAATACAATTTAGTCGGTGTAAATATACTTGTGGTACACTGAATAGGCTATTCGTTAAAAAACATGATTCTTCTTCTATTGTGTAGTTCGCCGAGTCGAAGAAAGACCCTGTTGATAAGAGTTTTTCAATTGCTTTCTACTAAGGCCTACGTATACCTCTGACATGTTTGTGTTACGAATTTAGTCAAAGTTAATATACAATACACATCAACACGGAACCATCTTTCTTGTCCTAAAATCAGGTGGTTCATCCTGCCCTAACCAAACTGAAAACAAATTCTCAAAGTGATAAAATTAAATCGACATAGATAATCGATGCTAGTGCATTGCATACAATGAGCGTAGTAAAAGATTAATTAATTGGCAACCTTGTACAACATGACTTAACTGTTCAATCACCATTGACAGCCCCAGTACACTACATTCGCTTACATAGTGTAACGACCAGCGTAACTGTCAGCACGCGCCAGTACGTACGCGTATCGAGCATTTAGGTCAAGTTATGCTGGCCGCGTCACTATCTAAGCGAATGAGCTATACCTTGTTAGTAATTTTATAACTAGTTATCTAGCATACCAAACTGGCCACAATATTTTACTATCAGCAGCACTTTGTCTAAGGGATTTAAGGGATGAATGGTGAATAAAATTTATTGTATTGCTCTTTAAATTGTGTAAATTAGGAGGCATGCGCCTGAATTCCTTTTTAATTAGCAATTGTATACAAGTTTATCCCTTAGACCCTACCCGCAAGGGATATAGGCGAGAATGACGAGATATAATATATAGTATGTATGCGTATAAAACTAGAATGCCTGATCCGACTTTATCCTACTCTCCTTTCGCAAAAACTACAAGCAGAGATGAGTGGTATATTTTTAGAGCCAGAGACGACGGCGGAACATCCATTGTTTTCTTTTGTTTTGTCGATTTCGGAGTAAGGTTTCCGCTGTCTATATATGAAAAGAGGATAGATGATGTAAGAATGCACCACATCCAATCGAATTACGGAATCATTTACTTTCGAATTCATTATTGGCTTTCCGTCTCGAGTTTCAAACGTAGAGTAATGAGTTTTCCCGTGAAAACGAGTGAATCCTGGTGTTATAGTTTTTATATCATCTACCAGTTAAATACGACAAATCTTGAAAGGAACATCTCAGGCCGATCCTTCCCTAAACATTCTAATTCTCTTTTTTCCTCATTTTATATAAGTGTTTAATTCTACTACCGTGACATTCGTGACCTAAAGAATGGCAAATAAATCCAAGCTACAGTACTAATTTGCCACCGAAATGATTTGTTTCCATAATAACTTAGCTGTAATAACCTCCGGAGGGTTATAACGAGTTATTTTTGACCTAAAGGGCTCTACAGGTCTAGTGTAAGCTCTACGGTGAACTTTGACCCACACGCGAACGGATCTTATCGTTGTAACATTAGACTAGAGAAATATTTGGATACGTTATGTACATTATTTGTACCGTGTGATGCCGGCTTAGAGTAGCATCACCCCACCTCCTTCCCACGGGTGTCGTAAGAGGCGACTAAGGGACTCGAGAGTATTGGTGTATTACAATTTTTAGGCGACAGGCTGACAACCTGTCACTATAGTGATACACATGTTTTCTGAAACAACCTTGGAAAACAATCCTCAAAAATGTCAGACGTGGCAATAGCGACCGTATTTTAACGGCCATTATTGCTCTGCCTACCCCGCAAGGGATAAAGGCGTGATATATTAGGATTAAAAATGCCAGTTTGAAAAAAGTTGCCATTTGCAATCTGGTTGCATATTTACTAAGACACAATGGGCATGATGACTGGCAGGTCAAATGAGCTACTTTTTTAGACGATATTTTGTATGAAAATACGAAGAGATGACGTCATATCAGATCTCTCTAGTTTGACTGGTGTCAAAACACTTACTTTTATATTTTTTAAAAAGCTTTAAATGGAGTATGTAGTAATTTTGGACAATAGTTTTAAGCGTACTATCTTTATATTGTACTAATGACACGAATTCATACCGAGATGCGGCACATGTGAAAATGCGTCTCTTGCGGGCCTCGATTTTTTATAGCTTGGCGTCGGTCAACTCACACTAAAATAAATTTTCTGTTTTTAAAATTGTTCACATTATTAGTCATTCGTCAAAAGTCGCCTTGTCTTTAGTTTCATTTAATCTAACAGCTGGCAAGTAAAATGAGCAGTTTTCGCCGTGCATTTGTAGCCTAAATTTAGCGTATAATGAACGCAGAATCAAGGCCTCGCTGTATTTTTAGTCGTACTTGTTTATTTAAGACCAAAAATAGTCCGCGTGTGTGAATAACTTGTGACGTAATACTGGCCAAGTTTTGCCCTTTTTAGTGCGCAATAAGAATTATTCTAGGCTGGTAACACATGGGTAACATAGAATGCTAATAGCAAGAAAATACTAACTATACCAGGCCTGTGTCACTCCGCGTGTAGGTATTAAAAAGGTACCTACAGGCGCCGGCCACGGCGAAAGGGCCAATCTAGTAGGCTGCCGCAAGCGAAAGACGAGACGACACACGCGCGCGCTATTTGTTCGACTACGTTCAACTTTCTCGTCATTTTTTTGCAAGATGGACACACAAAGAAAAGCAAAAAAAATACTGTGCAGTGTTTAACTGTTTAAATACAGATCGTGATCGGAATTTAACTTTTTTTTGTTTGCCGATAGACGCTGACAGGTAAGTAAAATCTACTTTGATTGGATTACATTATGTTCCTATTTGAAATGCAGTTAATCCAAACTACAAACACTTTCTTTTTTGTTGAACAAAATACTATTTCAAAACCCTAAAACTATTTAAATTTTCTCGAAGCACTCGAAGTAACCAACCCTAGTCCGCGGCTTTTTCAATACGTATAACCACGTCTAACTTATTATGAACCGTAGTACAGTGAATTAAGGCCCATATTTCCTCAAAAAAATTAGAAGGTATCTAAATGACCACGTGCTCGACTGGAACGCGGGCTAAATTAAATCATATTGTCTATCGGATTGAGTACATATTACTTTGAAAACCGTTGTGAAGTAAAGATTCTGTAACGCTAGTTACTAGTTAGTATTCTGTGACTATACTAGCTACTCGCTCTAATTTAATAATAATAATAATAAATATTATGGACAATTCACACAGCGCTATCTAGCCCCAAACTAAGCAAAGCTTGTACTATGGGAACTAGATAGCTGATACTAATACATAATATATACTTTTTTTGTAAATAAATACATATTATACATAGAAAACACCCAGACTCAACACAAATACATATTTGTAAATTGACTTAACAAATATTTGTGTCCGGTGGGGATCGAACCCAAGACCCTCGGCGTAGAAGGCAGGCATACTACCCGCTACGCCATCGGGACAGAAATTGTAAACTTGGAAGTGACCAACTATAGACCACACACCTTTCAGAGCATGGTAGCTTAAAGTCAGTGAGAAAAAGTAATGGGTTGGTGAAAAAAAGTCGTCTTTTGTCTGTAAACTACTGTTGGTTGATTAGCTGTAGATTAGCTGGCTGTAAACCGATAATAAAGTAAACGAATAGTGGATTGGGACCTGTTATTTTTCTTTTGATATTAGGTATCGCAAATTTAAAAACATTAAGAAGAATGCAATAAATAAATCGCCTTGAATGCCAAAGTATTCGTCATGCATAACCAGATACCTTTCTCAGTTTACGTCAGCAACATTGCTTTATTGCTTATATATTATATTTATTGGTATACGTTGTCTTAAAACTTAAATTAGGCCTGAATGGTTTAGTTAGGTCTGCACTAAACTTAAAGTCGAAAATACTAAAAAAGGTTTTTATGAATCACATACACACAATCACATTGTACATCAGTCTGCCCTGACCCCTGCTACGACGTAGCTTGCGTAGTAAATGTAGTCATTTCCTTTTATATATTAAATGCTACGAGAACGTGCTCTTTCCACGCTCGGGGGTGTTTTAAAAAAATAATTTATAGATACTACGGAATTTATAATAGCGTAGCAAATAACAGTGATTTAAGTTACACAATACTTCGTTAAAATTCTTTGTAAACGTATTACCTTTCTTTATAAAGCAAACAGACGTGAATTACCAAATACCATAACATATTGGCTCACTAGCTAGAAAGCCATCTTATCATAAACGTTATTATTCCAAGACTTCAAATTACCTATTAATTCCGAGCTGAACTTTTGCAATACTTAGTTATTGCATATTGGATTGCTAATCTGCTATTTATAGCCGTGTTTGAGTTAAAACATCTGTCTGTGTGAATCTATTAACAGCTCTATGCACAGCCGCGACGTAAGATTTTATTTTTTCTGTGTATTAGCCTCATCTGCGCTGTATGTCTTTGCCACTTAAAGTCTAGAATAGGTTAGGACATTGCAGGCTGGGCCACTTCATTGTCCGTAAAAATAGAGTTTAGTGCTTCGAGGTCCCGCAATTCCAAAGGAATCCCGCTCCACTTTGTGCACAGCAGGATTTCGCAAATAAATCCCGCGGGATTGGGGAACTGCTGAATTTCAATGCCTAGGTTTTGTAGTACGGTTACGCTCCAAGTTACTGCCCGATTATTTAGATGAGTCGTTTACGAGTATGTCAGAGTCCAATTCGAAGTTGGAGGACTAAACTCAGACACTATTTCCTTAGATCATTCGTTAACGGTATCCTACTTATAAGCAATCATGCAATTCTAGAATTAATCTTCTTCATCGAGCTGATGAACAATAAAAAATCTATTGGACCAGTTTTTTAGCAATCACATTTGGAGGTAGCCTTCTGCACAGTGCAATCTAGAATTAATTATAAAGAATAATAAACCCATGAAATCTCTTTGTGTGCGTACATGTAGATAACAATGTCTCAGGGTATTGTCAGGGTAATCGATGTATCCATGGAGCTATTGTGCCTCCAGGCCTCGTGTATGTCAAGGTCGAACGCCTTGAACGATTCAATATACAATACACCATATGTGTGCCAAAAAATATGCGTACTTGAACCGCTACTTCCGATGTTATAACAGCTGGACAAACTTGGATAATTCTGTTTGGCATACTTGATCAAAAAATCTAATGAATATAAATGACTTAGCTCTTTTCGCATCGATAGGTGGGTATGTGGGTATAGATATTGAACTAGGTTAGAGCCTGATTGATGTCTTCAATATGTATGTGTAATGTGGTTTCCGTCCTTGTGTGTGCCAAGGGCAAGGCCACTGATTAGATTCCAATCGAATTATCAAAGGTCTGCGCATACTTAGATACATACATACATCAGCCTAGCAGTCAAATGCTGGATATAGGTCTGCCCCATGGTACGCCATAAGTCTCCTGCTTTCCCCATCCTGTCACTACCGGCCGTAGTTTTAGGTCTTCGGTCCATCTGGGCGGAGGGCGTCCAACGCTACGTTTGTATACTTGATACAGCCGTTAATTGTCGTAAGGCAGAATACTGCTGTATCTCTTAATGTAATGTAAATAATATAGTGTGGTTCGCTCCCCTCTCCATCACAAATTTCTTGACTACTCCGGATCCTGATTAAAGTCATCAAGATGAATCCAACGATACCAATCATGTGTATATGAGTGTCAGATAAAACTCAATCTAGAGGACTTTTTCAGAATTGAACTGAACTATAGATACGGTTCTCAAAAACTTGCTGTGTTTCTTTGATGAATACATCGGACTGATGTAATACTGATGCTTTTCAGTAATAATTAAAAAATAAAAGTTTTTATCATAGGTTGAACCTAAAACATGAAGTTTGACTGCAGTGGACGTATCGTACATTATGTATGCGGTTGTTTGCGGTTACGTTGGCCGACACATAGCGTATTCATTGCAGAGTATCCTAACCTAACTAGACTAGAGGCAGTACACTAGCTACAATATGTTGTAGCTACTAAAATCGACCAAACTCATTATACTAACACGCCATTTTTATTCTCTCTCTTTTTGTGTGGGACACCGAGTCCAATGACTTGAAGATCCCTGGTGTCAGAGTTTTTCAACCGCGTACTAACTGCTAGTAGCAGGCCAGACAACAACTGGGACCTACTGTTTAACATGCTCTCTGAAACTCTGCACTATCTTTCTTACGGACAATCAGGTGGTTCAGCCTTCATTATCCTAACCAGACTGGGAACAAATTCACAAAGTGATAAACATAAAGTTTGTGAGTTACCCACCGAGAATCGAACCCGGAACCTTGGCGCGGCAAGCAGTCGCAATACCACTGAGCCACATCGGTATTGTTAGTAGTAACTAAGTTTATTGATAAAATTAAGTGTGTGAACTTCTATTAAAACACGTTTGTTGACAAAACATTTGTCAATGGTACGTTTGCGTAACGTTTGGATCTACAAACATACACAAATCACGCCTTTATCCCGGGGTAGGCAGTGCGTTAACGACTGTAAAATTACGATCGTTACTGCCACGTCTGACAATATTTTAGAGTCGTTTCAGATAAGTCGTGTATCACTATAGTGACAGGTTGTCAGTGTGTAGCCTAAAACTGCAATACACTTAAAACCTCCGAGTCCCTCAATCGCCTCTTACGACACGCACGGAAAAGAAATGTGTAATACTATTCTAAGCCGGTATAGTGATATGAATGCTGATCCATATTGCATTCTGAAAGACAGAAACTTTATAAAGAGACTATTATTTTAAGCAGTAAAGCTTCTAGCTATTAAAAACTCAGCTCTGTTGAGCAGTGAAGCCTTGATCGGATAATGTAAATCTAAAAATAACATCTCCCGATCAATCCCTTGCATAGATATTGCATGCAAATGAGACTGCATGAGGGGTTGTGTAAAATATGACGTCATACTTCGCAACGTTATTTCATGCTGGGTTAGAATAGCATATGCTGTGTGATGCCGGCTTAGAATAGCATCACCCTATTTCTTCCCACGGGTGTTGTAAGAGACAACCTTGGGACTCGAGGGTTTGATGTTTATTACAACTTTAGGCGGCAGGCTGACAACCTGCCACTACAGTACACGAATCATCTGAAAGGGCCCTACATACTTGTCAGACGTGGCAATAACGACCGTAATTTACGATCGTTAGGGTTCTGCCTACCCCGCGAGGGGTAAAGGCGTGATTTGTGTGTGTAGAATAGCATCACCCCCATTTCTTTCCTCTGGGTGTTGTAAGAGGCTTGACGACATGCGGATTTCATTTGTATTGCAATTAAATCCCGTAACACGGGAATCCACAGCTAAAATTTCGATGACTTTGAAAAATCGTGTCAAGATGAACTCGACGCTAAAAGAGACGGGTTAAAAGCCACACCACCAACGGCTGTAACATACCACTACAGTGGCGGCGTGCTCACTTGTCCTAACCGCTCAATCGCTCATGGACCAAATTGCAGCCTCATACAAGCGCACGATCGCGCGGACCGCCAGCCAGTGACGCCAGCTGCTGAGCCTGTCCAGCAGTCGCTGTAGCCGAAAATTTAGGCCACAGGTTGATAGCTTTTCACTACAGTATTGTACTGAATACCATGTATATTTTTTAAATACTTGGACCTGTATTCCTATAGGGAAAATTATTCAGTTTAATGGACTGGTTCACCTCTTGAAATATTTGCAGTTGGTATTTATACGTAGACCTTTTACCGCCCATTTTTTGTTAGGAAAGTACATTTAGTATGGCTTTATTTATTCACAAGGTCTCGTAACTTACTGAAGGAATGTTAAGTTAATGGCACATAATTATTAGTAATTAGATTGTAGTATTACGAATATATTCGCGAAACCAAGTGGAAAATGCCTCGATTATATTTTTGTAGTACTTCTAACCTTATCAACGTTTTTTTTTAGTAAATAGCATTGAAATTTTACTGTTAAACTTGTTGAAAACCTGTACGAGATCTATAATATTGAACAATTTGAGACACCTATATAATATTAGAATTTGCAGAACAGTTTTTGCAGTTTGTAAAGACCGTAACAAGTGTTTTTTTTTTTTAGTTTTAATTTTTACCTATGTTCCTTGAGGAAAGTTGTTCAGTTTCAAGGGCAGGTTCGCCCCTTAATAGGAACTTAGTACTTATCCTAACAGCCTGTATAATGACAAAACATTATTTTGCGCGACAAACGTCTCTCTTCTTAAATAAATAAGACTTTCCTGTCTTTAATCTACTTATAAATTTTCCCGAAACACATCTTTACTCAAGTTTCTTTGTTATTGGAATCCTCTTTGTTCACATGCGTCCTTCAAGAGAGTTATAAATCATACCGATGGAGGGCCAAGGATGTACTCTCTTCTTTACTTTTTACTGTTTACTGTTTGTTCCCTTTATCTACTCTATTCTGTATTTTATTTATTTATTTAACTGTTTATTGCACACAAGATAAAACATAGCACAATCACATTTAGACAAAAAACACAACAGGCACTACTTATTTCTAAAAAGAAATCTCTTCCAGCAGTCCTACGGTAGAGAGATAGGCATAAGGTGAGGCTGATGACCGTGCACAATATTTAATACTAAATTCGGTATTTAAAAATAATACATATTTAGTTAGTTTTATTTAGTATTTTAATTCTTTTGAGATATGAACTGATATCCCAGTTACTTAAATCAAACCAGAAGATAGCCAACGAAAGTTACGTCTACCTATGTTTCCATAAACTTTCTTATAATTCACTGAATGTCGGCGTGTTAAGTGTTTACGTATTCTTAGAAATAACTTTGTCTGTGCGTTGAATGATAATTTTTTGGCATATTTACGTAGCGATAACAATACTCATTTTAGCGATAACAATAGTCATTTTTAAATCATAAATAAATAACTTTTTATTATGTGTAAATGGAACTAAACTACCTTAAACCGGTTTTCCATTTCGTGTGAAAATATCTCGTGATGAAGATTAGGTGAATCTCCCCCAACCCCATCAATAAGCTTAACACCAAAACTTATACAATTTATATCATTGCGATTAAAAAGAGATATATCTTCTTTTTTAGTGTGACAGCGAGTATTCATAATTTGAATTTTCATATAATTTTAATTTTCATATTCCACGAAAACTGAAATTCCTTCTCTATCTTTCCAGCCAATCAACAACGCAGACTTCGTTGTGCCGGTAGAAATCGACGGAGCAGTACATCAAGTATACGTATTGAAGAGGCCACACGTGGACGAGTTCCTTAGGAGATGTGGCGAGCTGTACGAATGCGTGCTGTTCACGGCATCGCTAGCTAAATACGCTGATCCAGTAGCAGACTTACTTGACAGGTGAGTTGATTGTGCCAAGTGATGCATCAAATTTTGCTGTCGGAGTCGTATATCAAGTATGGGATAGATACTTATTAAAAATAAAATAAAATAAGATAAAGTTTCTTAAGAGATGTGGCGAGCTGTACGAATGCGTGCTGTTTACGGCATCGCTAAATATGCTGATCTGAAGAGATGATTCAAGTTCTGTCAATGGTGTTTCGGATCAAAGACTCATTTTGAAGACGTCTTAATTACTTGATTGCCATTTTAAATGTATTTCTTTTGATATTTTTGGTCTGAGCCACAGGGTAAGTAGTTTTTATAGCGCCGCTTACGTAAACTCAAAAGGTTTTCCAGTTTAGTAAAGAACGGATCTCGCCGACAAACAACTTATGTCTAAGTGTAATCAAAAGTTTTGCTGAAAGATCTGTCTGTTCGTCTTAATTGGCTGACGCTAATCTAAACTAATGAACAATGACTCGAGTCGCGACACTTGTTTTATTTTACTGTATTTGTTTTAATTAATGATTTGATTGCTCTTGCTTGGGTCTCGTCTGGGCCAGAATATGATATAGCCGAGACTAACCTATTTAATTCAAGTCTAGACACATCGTCTGATACATTACACGTAAAGACATGTTATTCAGTATAAATTGCAGGATGTCGCATTTCCGTATTTAGCTAGACTTTATTCGTTGACGAGTAAAAATACTAAAGAACTATTTTGATGAATATCAGCGGGTAAAACTCATCACGGGCGGTAAGCCTATAAGTACGTGGCTCTCTTAGTTTACAGATGATTTACAGGCAGTCTCAAAGAATCTCATGATTGCACGTACAGAAAGATAAATAGAGTTCGAATCACTTGGGTAACAAAAACCCTCAAAATTATGTTGTTAGTTTCGAAAATGGCGATAAATCTCCATTCTGTAAAATTTGTGCCATACAGCTATTTTTTAATTGGCTGCTTGCCTGACAGGTCAAATGAGCTACGTTTTAGAATGACTGAAAACGATATTTCGTATGAAAAAAATGAATTATGACGTCACATTACACTATTTTAGATTCATCAAAACAAAATTTTAATTCTAATCATCAATATTTTGAAAAACGATGAATGGGGTAAGTAGTATGGCATTCGTATTTTATTGACCTGTCGAGTACTGAATTTTCTATCAGATAATTGTTTATGTCGTGTAATGCCGACTTAGAATAGCATCACCCTATTGCCTTTCCGCTGGTGTTGTAAGCGAATAAGGAACTCTTGTGTATATATTTAGGCGACCGTCTGACAACTTGCCACTAATAGTGATACATGAATCATCTTAAACGGCCCTCAATATTTTGTCAGACGTGGCGATAGCCAGACAGATATTATTACGGCCGTTAGCGCTCTGCCTACCCCACCATTGATAAAGGCATGATTTGTATATGCATGTGTGTGTGTATATGTAATGATAAAAATATAGTATTCGTATTTTATTAAAAGACCTGATCTGTGCCGCAATTTCTATAACATAATATTTGTTACATTTTCCAGATGGGGCGTATTCCGCGCGCGACTGTTCAGAGACAGCTGCGTGTTCCACCGAGGCAACTACGTGAAGGACCTCAACTCGTTAGGGCGGGACCTCCGCCGGGTCGTCATTGTGGACAACTCGCCCGCCTCATACATATTCCACCCTGATAACGCTGTGAGTATAGGTTACACCATGGAATATACTTCTCATCAAAAAATCCGGGACACCTTACAAGTTTATGTTTAGTACGAATCACATTATTTTAAAAGTGTGCTTAATTTGGAATGTCTGATATCGTGTAATAGTCAGTAAAATAAAGTTTATAAATCTTAATGAAAATGTCCCAAATTCTAAATAGTTTTTCTAGGTTTCGTGTAGTATCAAATCATAAAATCGAAAGTGTCTCGATTTCTCTGATGAGATGTATAGTTAGTAGGCGGTTAAAAAACTCTGACACCGGGGTTTATTGTATCCCACGCGAACAGAAAGACTGCCTAAAAAATACTAATGAGGCTTCTTTCCAGGTGCCTGTCGCGTCCTGGTTCGACGACATGACAGACTCCGAACTCCTCGACCTGATCCCGTTCTTCGAGAAGCTCAGCAAGGTGGACTCCGTGTACACAGTGCTGCGGAACTCCAACCACCCGTACAACCCCACGCAGAACAATCTCACCCCGCCGCAACACACCTAGCGGGGTGGCGGTGAGGAACGTATTTGTACCTAATATAGTTGTAAGAAAATCGCTGGAAATGTTTCAAATCACGGATTGGACAAGTTTTTGCAAGATGCGTAATATGATAATATGTTGGAAATCAAATAAATTTCTGCACGCAGAACAATCTCACCCCGCCGCAACACACCTAGCGGGGTGGCGGTGAGGATCGTATTTGTACCTAATGTAGTTGTAAGAAAATCGCTGGAAATGTTTCAAATCACGGATTGGACAATGAATTTTTTCAAGATGCGTAATATGTTGGAAATTAAATAAATTCCCACACGCAGAACAATCTCACCCTGCAACACACCTAGCGGGGTGGCGGTGAGGATCGTATTTGTACCTAATGTAGTAGTAAGAAAATCGCTGAAGATGTTTCTAATCACGGATTGGACAATGAAAGTTTACAAGATACACAATGTCTTGGAAATTAAATAAATTTCTACACGCAGAACAATATCACCCCGCATACACCTAGCGGGGTGGCGGTGAGGAACGTATTTGTACCTAATGTAGTTGTAAGGAAATCGCTGGAAATGTTTCAAATAATGGATTTGACAATGAAACAGAATGATTTTCTTCAAAATAGATAATACATATATGCTAGAAATTAAATAAATTTCACCCCATAACAATACTTAGCGGGGTGACCGGAGGACGTAGGTATTTTAATCTTTTATGGAAATATGGAAAAGTTTCTAAGAACGGTGAAACTGGCCAACGAAAAATGTTTGGCCATCCGGATTTATTTAATATGGAAAGGTACAGGAATCACAACCGAAATTCCTTGAGGAGATTTGTTCAGTTTGAAATGTTTTCAGTCGATTTTGTTACATCTTATACACAGCGCAGCTCGAGTTACCAGTTTAAGCGTTCTTTACATACTGGTTTTCTATAGAATTACTACGAATAACCAGTATTAATTGATACCTTAAATGGCGAACTTTTGCCGTTTGTACCTATTATACAGTCTAGGTATATGTTTAGTGTAAGTCCGTGAACGATTTGTGATTTTGTTATCACGCTGGCTAACTTCTGTTAGTTGTTGTATGTTACAGCCGGAATTGTTGGTTTCAAATTTAAATGCTGGATCAAGAAATTAACTGGGATAACTTAATCAGTACGACAACTGTACAGGGTGATTCTAATTTTAAATATGAATGACTTTTACTATAGACCTACCCGTACCAGTGAAATCGCGAAAAATCAGCTGTTCCATACAGTTTGATGGACAAGGTATTTTTCTTCTATGGATTTTGCAAGTGGCCCGATAGTGGATGTAATTTATATTAGATTATGAATCACCATGCAAAGTTAGTGTATTGATCCATAAAGCCCTGTATAATAAACTATGAAACGATATTAAATCGCGATTTCTTATTTTCGTAATATTAAAACTTGCTTTACTACAATTCAGCTTTAAATTTGAAGCTTTTGAATAAATAGCAACAAATTTCGACTGTAACATATTAAACCTTACGGTCGATTCGAAAACTATATTCTAAATGCGATGTGTATTCGACTATTTGACGTAAACCTTTTCAATTTCAACATTTTTATATCGTGCTTGGGATCAAATATGAATAAGTTAGGATATTTTCATCTTTGATTCGTTACGCCCATATCCACGTGATATCATCCTTATTTCATACAAGGTGATAGAGAAATCTTTCGTAGGTTTTCTCAGCCTGTGAAACTGAACAACATTTTTCTATGATGGGAATGAAAAAAATGTTTCCTAATTTTCTCTTCAACCGTATATTGGTGCAATTGTTAATAACAATGGCAAAGTATCTTCTTGCATGACTTAACAAAGTTTTCTTGTCCGTTTTCTACGACTTGTAGAAAAAAAACTTCACAGACTGAGTAAATTCACGAAAGTTTTTGCGTTACACCCTGTATTTGAGCTTCAAAACTATTTTGATCTTTACGCATGAAAGAGATTGCATGGATCATTCATATATTTTGGGTTGTCAATCGTAAAACATTTTAAGACAAGCTTCAATAGCTTTCTTAAAAGTTTTCGAAAACACGCTATGGATTTATTATTCGTTTTGACATTGACTTGTATCGTTTCAAAATGAAACCTATAGACTTTTAACATAATCACGAATTTCGAAATTCGACTGGTATATGGTAGAAGTATCCAGCACTAGGAAACGTGTATATAATAATACTTTTGTACTGATGTGATTGTGAAAACGGACTGCGTCGCTTCAATCTTTATATCTAGCGCGGAAATAATCATAGTGTAAATAATTATAAATAGAATAAAATATAAGTGAAGATCACTGAGCACTGTATGTGAAAGGCACCGAATGAATACATGCTTCAATAAGCCATTACCATGAAAAATGGATATAAAAATACAAGCGTATTTTTTAAAACGTCCTCGAGATAAACAGCCAATTGTAAAGGTCTGTGCACATAGACCTCTATTTAACCCGCGTCATTTCACCGCTCTAGTGTGTACATACCTCAATCACAAACTATTTAGTTCCCCTAATTATTAATTATTGGTGACAATAAACAGTCAATCGCGACAGTGTCATATTATGAATTTTGTTTTAATAATTATAATTAAATTAATTACGATTTAATTCATGGGTGAATGTAATAGATCGACTTGGCATCTAGATGTATTATTTTAAATTCTGCTTTCGAGAATGGCTATGTATGAGTTGTTTGTGACTCAGCTTACGCCGGTTATTGTACAAATGATTTGGCGACCACTGAATCATGACCTCCACCTAGGCTCACGTAAAGCTGGTTGTTGTAATATTTGATCTTAAACCAGCGTAAGTTAAGCCACTAGGTTTGACGATTCGGAAGCTATAAAATTCGTTTCTCCCTTTCTTTCTTAAAAAATGTTGGTCTTCTTTTGCTTACAAGCATAGAACAAATACTTATTTCTTTTAAAACTACGGATATATAAAATATCTACTTATTAGCTTTTTGAAAGCAGAATTGACAACACTGCATATAGTTATTATGATAATCATCTCAGTATTAAAACTAGAATAGTGTTCGATGCCATTATACAAGAGTATACACATAAAACTACTATACTAAAGCCACGCAATAGACGGTTTATTTGTCAGAAATATTCGATTGCAAAAAAAAAAAGTGTATTTTTAAATAGCAATAAAAGGAAATGTGGACTACTAAGAAAACTACTACTTTAAGAAAATAATATAGAAACCAAAATTGCACTCGACCGGAATTTGAACTAACGACTTTCGCCATACGAAGACAATACTTTAGCCAATGCGCTATCGTGTGTTCAGATCTCGCTTGTATGAGTTTTCGGTTTCAATATTTTCTTTTATAGAGAACGTGGTTAGATTATTGATTTAACGTTAACTTCAATAATTATTCTTAAATGTAAATTATTGTCGAAATATTTAAAATATTACCGTCAAATTAGCCGTCGATCAAAAGCCTGAAATTTTATCAATAGCTGCGTCCACACCGACATGAGAAGCCTCGCGAGGCTGCTCAGAAGGTCTGGACGCAGCAAATAACTTTTCAAAGAATATAATTAACCGACTTTGTATATTTTTTGAAAAGGCATTGAGAGGAAAGCCACACTTGACTAAATTAATGTTAGTATAACGCTGAAATAGATGATCGCTAGTATGGGGAAGACTTAATAAAATAAAATTACTTTCGTCACAATCCTTTTACATATTGATACAAATTGTTCTCATTGGGAAAACTCGAGAGAGCAGAAGATAAAGCGCTCACTTATTCAAAACTGAGTTATAAGTAATAATATTTAAATAATTTCCATGAATAATATATAATAATTATGTCCCAGTTAAATGTGAGTTAACCCTTAAAAATGTACGCTTTGTTTTTGATGTGCCATTGTATATGCAGCCATCAGTCTTCCCCTAAGCTTTCACTAAGGTAATTTTATACAAAATAATATTCTATCTCGCCTTACGGTGAGTCGTCTTATCTTAAAAGGAACCAACTTATGAAAACGCGAAATTCAAAATTATGACGGATTTGTGTAAGAATTGATTAGGTGTAATATTATAAAATGGTGCTTTCAGATTAGTTAAGCAACACGGAATTTGACTGTAAGGAAATTGATAGCACTATGATTACGCACATTGGCTCTCAAACTTTTTATAGATCGGTCTTTTCAGCGCTCGAAAACATTTGGTTTAAAAATATATCCCCCACTTCACATTTGGCTAGCGCCATCTATTTATTGTTTACTCTTATTGCTTAGCAAACAATTTATTGTTTTTTTAATTAATTATTTTTCAACAATCTATTATTGTTTTGGTAGTAGACGTGTAAATAAGATTTTTATTAACTTAAAAGTAATGATGAAAAACTCGATTTTAATATTCGGTTTATGCGGAATTCTTATTTTGATAATGTACATGTTAGTTTGTTATTTAGTGACTATGGAGGTGTATGTATGCCCTATACATATATGACTAGATATATGCTAAATCTAGAACGTATTATTCCTGTCCGTTTAGTGTAGATTTCTTCCATGCCGTCTTTGATTCGAAAGGATTCCAGGCCAGTTCGGATTCTGTACCATTTTACTAGGTATCCGCCGGCGCCCCACTACTTGTAGTAAATTGAAAATGAATTCTATCACAGTTGAAATAAAGTGCATATTTCAGCAATCTCCTCCAGTATCGATTTTATCTCAATTATGATTACGATTCACTTCATTTTCAATTGGCTATAGCTATAGATTTCCGGTGAGGATGGGTACGATGTTTTATCCTAAGATAAAACACGATTATCCTGCAATTTATTAATTACATTTTCATTTGAAATAGGCATCTTAGTATCTTCGACGTGTGTGACGCCCTTTAGTACCTTTTCTTTAGTAGGAAATCCAAACTGACTTGGAAAGGACCTTACTTAAACCCTTCGCTCATACTACTGACGTTAACCATAGACCCACAGTAGACAGACAGCATTTATTTGTAAGCATTAACATGTAGGTGTAGAATGTTATAGTAATATATACGTTGATTTCTCTAGTTATAAGCATTCTGTTGTGTAAAAGCTGTTTTTTTTATTATACAACCTCTTAACGTAGATTTACTCGACACTCTCCCTGTGACATTTAACTTAGATGTTTACTTATAGTTGACGTTTTATGGACCCATCGGATAAAAAGTTGTCTAAGGAACTGAAATATTATCTAAAATCGTTCGACACTACCCACTATGATAGATTTATCTCAGTATTGGAATATCCACTGTGGTAATCGGGTTACACTGGTTTCCCAGACTTTACAGAAAACTAGAGAATCATCAGAAATTCTCAATTAATGTATAAAGAAATGTCATCTACCATTTTTATCGTAATACCTGACTCCGACAATCGTCCAACAACATTTTATAAAGTAAGAATGTATAATTGTTAATTTTATGCATGCAATAAATTTTCTATTGATATTTTGCTAATTAAAAATCTTATTATGATTAAATAAATAAAAATTATTTTATTAACATTAGCGAAGAATTCGTTGTTGTATCATTGCTATTCAATTTTTTTATTATAAATTAACATTGGTTTTAAGGTATTCTTATGACATGAAAATATGATAATTTTATCCACAAACTAACATGGAGTTTTCCCCCACATAGATACATGATAGAACTTAATAGTTGAAACCGAAATTTAGCGTAGAATACAAGTTACAAGTTAACAGAGAGTGTTGCATTTTACTTTGAAAGTATCAAATCTGGTAAAACATTTTGCTTTTACGGGACAAAATTATATTTAAAAAATACTCCACTTTTTAAGAGTTCTACCAATCATTATTTTGTTTCAAACTGAAGTACAAATCCGTTGCAATATGGCAAGTTTTATCGAACAAATGATGAGTCAGTTGATTTGTTATTAAATTAAGGTTGTGCTTATGCTGTACCACATATCGTTTGCGACAAATAATTGGCTTAATCATTATACATTTATTTGTGGAAAATATTCGTCACAGAATAAAATATGGGAAATGTGCAAATACAATTGTTAATAATAAACGATGATTTGGCTAATATTTTCCAGAAGTAAACTAATAAATTCATAAGTACTTGTTTTGAAAACGAATAGAATTTCTTGCCTTTAGGATAAAAAAACGAATACTCTGTAAAAATCTTTTAAACATTTGACTACTAACCATAGCCACCTAAGTCACTGCCTTACTATTTAAAATAATTCAAAAGGCTGTCTTAATATTCAGATCCGTAAATTAAAATATTCTTTTTAAAGATAGATATGAATTGAAATAAAAATTCTAGAAACGTTTTCTGTATAGATTAAAGCCGCTCTTTTCAAAATACATTGCAAATGAATATTGACTAATAAATAAAACTTGTAGGCGTAAAATACTGGCTAGTTTTTAAAATATAGTTTTACTCCCCAATATTCTGCTTGGAAAATTAAATAATCGTGCAATACTTGTTTGTTTCAAGTTGTTATAACCTGACACAGTTCACCGTGTGATAGAGCGTGAGCATTGTCAAGCGTATGCCGTAGTTTCCTGGTTCGACTTGTCATCTTATAAAATGTATGCACATGCAGTAACCTGGTGGCTCGATCTGCTGTCCAGCACAGATATAGCGCGGAAGGCTAGAATTATATTCGTCCGCCGGCCAAATCGCTCGTCACAAGTTTTCTAGTGACCGCATATAATTAATTTGTTGCATACATTTTTTCTAAACTTGCAACAGAGTGAAATGGCTCCCGTGGCCTGCGGATGCATATAATTCGAGTCGATGCGCAAGTTATGTTAATCACCTTATTCTGAAACATGATCACGCCTACAATGCTCACGCCGTTATCTGTATCGTATAAAATATATTTTCTATATCCGAATTTCACTTACAATGAATTCGTAACAATAATTAGAGGATGTCATATTGTAGATATATTGTACAGCATTCAAGAGTATGATCTGGTATTCATAACTGTATGTATGTTAAGTCTTGATTGCTTCGTGTCTTGTGAATCGACGCATTATAGTAGAAACTAAATAGCAAGGGTTGAGAATGCAAGGTGTCTATAGTAATATAGAACGGTATTTTAGATAGGTACCCATTAAAGGATCAACCTATGGTACCTATGAATTTTCTGTCTTACTTATTACTTGGGATACTGTTCATACAGTATTTGCAAAATAAAACATTTTCAAAAAAACATGACGATATATTATAAGAAAAATGAAATAGCCGTTGCATAGTGAGTCTCGAATTGTATTCATCCGCGGTCAGTGGCGGCAAGATCGTGTCGCAAGTTTACAATAAAAATAAAGTTATTAAGTTTTCTCGTAAACTTGACTTTCGCCGGCGGTTGGCGGGCGAATATAATTCAAGTCAAATGATTCAGCTATCAATAGCATCCTACTTCCTTGGCGTCCCTGGCTATGTAGTTTCTACTCCAGCTTTTGATACCTTCAGCAATGTACAGTGATGTCTAGCAGTATTGACGGCATTGTAAACATTTTGTACCTATCAGAGATTAGGCGAGAGGTCTATATTAATTATATTAAATGTGTAATAGCCATGAGAACATAGGGAATACCGCACGATTAGCTAGGTAACATTTACCTGAGACGAAATTTATATAATGGTGTACATTTTTGATATGATGTTGTACAAAAGAGACATTTGGTATGTTATTTTATAGGAATGAAATAAATAGCCTTAATAAATATTAACGTTGTATTATTTTAATATCACCCTACTAATGTTAGTATATTAAGTATTTTATCAATATGTATTTGCGTCACTGCCCCACAGCAAGATTCCATATTGTAGGTATTATATACGTATTTATTATGTATTTTACTAACAGACTAGTGAAATCTAGGTGTTGCTGGTAGAATATAAAGCAGATAATAAATTAAAATCATGAGTTTTGCTGCGAACGTTTATTAAATGTTCATCTATTATAATATCATCAATTCATCATATTCTTTTTAAATATTTAAACACACAATACATTATATAATAGACGAATTATAAATGTTAAGATTATGTAACTTTCGTAATTTACCTATTATGATATGGTACTAAAAGGTACTTTGTGATAAAGTCAATAAGAATTGGCATTATTTTAATAATAATCTCAAAAATGTGGTATTAAAGGATAAATTATATTTCTGATGGGGCCAATATACTCATTATATGATATTACACTAATGGAACACAAAAAGTAGTACCTACATAGTTATTTCTAAATACAATGGGTGGTTAATGATCTTCAAATTATCACTAATCATAGAAATCTGGATAGCACATGTAAATAATACACAAGATGACGTATTTAATAACAGTTATTATACTCGATTATTTTTATTCAGTACACAAACTTTGTAGGGTGTTTCTACTCATGATTTTGAAAATCTTTTACTATGGGACCACTTGCGAAATCGCAATAAAATTGGGTGTTCCATTGAAAAATTCATGCCTTCTCGGCAAAACTGTATGGAGCACCCAGTAATTTTTTTAGATTTCGCAGATGTCCCCATAGCATAAGTTGTTCAGAATGATGAGTAGAAACATCCTAAAAAGTTTGTGTACTGACTAAAAAAACCCTGTATAATTTCAAAGTTTTTTTTAGCTAACTAACTAACTACTGAAGAAAATAAATTGTTCTGCATATTTATCTTTAAACATTTGTACTAAATAACTTTGGATTTTATATGGCGTAAAGCTAATTAGAATAAATATGTTTGTTCTGTACTTTTCAACTTACAAATTATTTCCTTTCAGATCACAATTTAGCGTTTAAATAATGTAGAATACAAGTACCAATTCACAGTTTTAAGTTTTAGAGTATAAAAATAAAATCTTTTATGATATACGTAATTATGATCAACTAAGTAAAGCTTATTGATAATATAACAGGATCAAATTAATTAGACATACATAGGTAGTTAAAGCATAAAAAATATTGACTAACATTTATTTACATTTAAAGATGATCAGTGGGACGTGACTAAAACATAATAAATAACGTTTTTAAACTTTTTGGCACTAAGAAATAATTACAGCTTTATCAGCCTTCTACTGAAATTATCAAAACTAATTCATAAAAGATAGTAATTTGGCTAAATAAATTAAATCTATGAGGCAAGATTGGAATGTTTTTCACATGGTAAAATCAACATTATTTTTATATGTACATGGATGTAACAAGTGGATAGGAAATATTTACTACCTACAAACAAAACAATAAGAGACGATGTATTATTTTCAGCAGAACGCATATCAGTCAATAATTTAAATCATAATAAAGAGTTCATATATAACAGAAAGTAAAACAAAATGGTGGCAATAAAATTCAAGTTGTGAACTAGGTAGTAGTTAATAACAGAAATATGAAAAACAATATAATATTCAACCTTTGTCCCTTGAGGAGCGTCAAAGGTATTAAAAGTTTTTCAATTTCATACACTGAAATTATGCTTAATTTTTATTTTCAATTTTATATACTGAAAAAAGGTCTTAAATGAGGGTAGACAATTTCGGGATGATTAAATACTAGATATCAATTATTGATAACGTTCCAATACACGTTTAATATATCAACATTAATTTTATCTATCAAAATTGAACACTTAGATAACCAGCACATTCAGAAGATACTTTTCACTTAAGTTTACCAATCCCACTCATGATAAAAATTACCTAAAAACTGTAACAACATAAGATTGAACAATGCACCAGTAGCGCCCTCAGTCAGGAAAAATCCCTGACTGCCAAGTTAAGGTTTATGGGTGCATTACTTTACATTAATTCTTACGGCGAAAGAACATTTTGAGACCAGGGCCTTTTGCCAAAAGGACATTTTGCGAAAAGGACATAATGAGCTGAGACGAATAAGAGTGTTATTCCAAACTGACTGAGGCCGTCATTGACGCATAAACTTTGGCTTTAAAAAAATTTTGCTCTTTACAAAATCGTGACAATTAGGCGGATTTAGTATTTTGATTTTCGTGGGATTAAAAATACAGTGAAAATATAAAAGTATATAACGCACCATATAGTATTGCGAGATCTTTCGTTTGCTTTGCCATCGTGTTTAGTCGCAGTCGGGTAATCAGTAAGTGAGTTCAATTCATGGTCATTTTCTCTTGTAGGATTTGGAAGTAGCAAGCCTGTGCATAAAAAAAAATCAATGAATTATATATTTTTCTATATGAAAAAGCAGGCAGAATTGGATCTACGACTTTAACTATTAGTAAGTACTAGCGATGTTTCTTCACTACCATATGGGCCACCCCGGCTCAATCGTTTCCTGCGAAATTATGCAAGTGTATCTTAATGCCTACAAGCCGACCCGAGCCGTAATATCCTGGATGCCTCCCTGTTTTACCTTATAGCCTCCCTGTGTGATGTCGGCTTAGAATAGAATCACCCCACATCCTTCGCGCGGGTGTCGTATGAGGCGACTAAGGGGCTCGAGAGTATTGGTGTATTACAATTTTTAGGCGACAGGCTGACAACCTGTCACTATAGTGATACACATGTTTTCTGAGACAACCTTGGAAAACAATCCTCAAAAATGTCAGACGGGGTGATAGCGACCGTATTCTTACGGCCGCTAACGCTCTGCCTACCCC
Organism: Keiferia lycopersicella; assembly: GCA_029255805.1. Taxonomy (NCBI): domain Eukaryota; kingdom Metazoa; phylum Arthropoda; class Insecta; order Lepidoptera; family Gelechiidae; genus Keiferia; species Keiferia lycopersicella. The sequence goes on from JARACZ010000017.1 coordinate 4,187,120, forward strand.
GCAAGGGGTAAAGGCGTGATATATGTATGTATGTAATATGTATGTATTACCTTGAGAGTGGTGAACATGAGGCCCAGCTCGCCGCGATGCAGGGCCGGTTCTAGGAAGTCCTCTACGAAGTGTATCTCTGAGCCGAGCTGTAATATCCGCGCGCGGACCACCACGAAGTGAAACACCGGGAATAGTTCGTCCATGCTCCATAGGTAGTTTGAACCTGGGGACGCAAAAAAGTAAAATAGCTTACTTTGTCTTTTGTTACTTTAACGCCATCGAAACACAACTGTCACTCCATTGCCATTGTGATTTTCTATACTTCTAACTGTTAGCCGACTACGAAATTACCGAAATTATCCAACTGAGTTCCAATCGACTTCCAACAGAAACGATTTTCATTTAGCTAACTTAGTAACGATTTATTACCAAATTAGGTAATAACCGTTGACAACCGATGTGGCGCAGTGGTAGTGCGATTGCCTTTGATGCAGAAGGATGCGGGTTGGATTTTCGATGGGTCATTCACAAAGTCGATATTTATCACTTTGTGAATTTGTTTCCAGTCTGGTTAGGATATTGCGGGCTGAACCACCCGATTGTCCGTAAGTAAGATGGTTCCGTGTTTCGGATAGCACGTTAGGTCCCGGTTGCCGTCATCATCATCATCATGTCGTATGGCATCTCTCTGCGCAGGATCCTATATGTCAATTTTTAGGTTTTTGAGCCAGTCTTCGGCCGCTGGTGTTAGACGGTGCAGCTCGGTCATGCCTCCAGGTAGGCGATACAGTGGGCAATCATTCACAATGTGGGCTAGGGTTTGGTCAGGCTCTCCGCACTCGCAGGATGGCGACTCCCTGAGTCCCCATTTGTGGAGGTGGTGGTTTGATCGCCCGTGTCCGGTTCTAAACCTATTCAGCCTCACCCATATTGAGCGCGGGGCATCGAATCCAGGGGGCCTTTTGTTTGGGTCTGAGATCAAATCCTTTTGTGGATGGGCATAAAGTTCCCATGATGACCGCCATTCCGTTTTAACATCATACTTGGTCTCCAGACGTTTGTCTGTCCAAATCGGGTGTCGTGATGGTAATCGGTGAGACGGTGTACGGTTGAGAGTTTCTCGGATCGGCATGAAGTCTCTCGAACACTTACGCCACTCAGTAGCTGCCGCATTACACCTTCGCAGATCCGGTGGAGGGATGTGGGCCAGAACTGGGAGCCATGGGAGAGGGGTGGATTTTATAAGCCCGGTGATAATCCGCATGGCCTCGTTGAGTTTGGTGTCGACTTTGTTTGTGTGCGCACTTCGATACCATACAGGCGCACAGTACTCCGCGGTTGAATAAACCAGAGCTAGAGCAGATGTCCGTAAGACTGAGGCGGAAGCACCCCAGGTAGTTCCTGATAGATTTTTTAGGATGCTTAGTCTGGTTTTAAGTTTTTGCGCCACATTGTTTAGGTGATCCTTGAAGGTTAGGGAGCGATCCAGTGTCACACCTAGGTACTTAGGAGTGAAGTTATGTTTAACGGGTTCTCCGCAGAAGGATACGTTAAGCTTCCTGTTCGCTAGGCAGTTGGTAAGATGAAAGGCAGCGACCTCAGTTTTAGGTTGCCGTCTATGATTACTTAGACGGCGGTCGTTACACAAACATGTCAGAAGCCTGCTACTTGTAGAAGGCGGTTGAAAAATTCTGACACTAGGGTTCATCGGGTCGTTAGACGACTCGGTGTCCCACACGAAAAGGGAAAGAAAAGAGACCGAATTAGGTTACTAATTAAAACTTACCTAATTCGTGTTGCACAGCAGTGGTCATCTTCTGGAAGGTGCTCCTGATGACGAGCAGCTTCTCGATGGGTGAGAAGGTGGTCTTCAGCTGCTGCAGAGTCTCCACCGCCTCCTGGAACAGGTGTTCCTTGGCGGGCGAGGGGGGCGACGTGGCGCCAGGCTGGTTGTTGTAGCCCACCCAGAATTTACTGTAACAAATAGGTAAAATATCAGGCTGGTTTCAGAGCGGCTCGGGCGCGCGCCTGGGCAGCGCGTTCGCTGTGAAACGACATTCAGACGCGCGCGCTTCGTTGTGGTGTACGGTCGAGTGCAGAGAATCATTATGCCAGCAAACGTATTCACTATATTAGCTATATACGTTATATGGAAAAGAGTGCAACAACGACGTCTTAAAAGATTGCAAGTCGACGCTACTGGCAATCGAAGGAGATCCGACCGCGGCGCGGCCGAGACGCGGCCCAAGACGCGTCACTATGAAACGCTACATACAATCTAGTGTAATGCGAGACGCGTCGCTCTGAAACCAGCCTCAGTGTACAGTAAAGACCAGACAGCCATTTTTTTATCAGTATCAAAATTAAAAATACGAATAAAAAAATAACGATTATTTTCTTCAAAAAACAGTTATCAAAATTAATACTTGTGATATCAATTTCGTCCCCAGCACGGCATCAGTGGAAATCCATGAACTTGAGTACGTAGTACATTTGTAGAATCACTGCCTAGTTTTTCGAAACTACAGGTTACAATTCTACAGGTGAAGTTCGATGTACATTGCGCAGCGGCTCAAAAATTCTGGTTTTATAATGTCCCACCGGCTACGCAATGTACATCGAATTTCACCTGTAGAATTGTAGCCTGTAGTTTCGTTGCATAGGCCACAGGTCGAAATATGAGAAGTTTTTTTAGGCCTCCCATACAAATTGACTTGGTCGGTCGGTTATTTTGTTGGTATGGGAGGTTCAAATTTTTTTACACCCTGTGTACACAATACTGACGGGTCGATCCCCAGGAAGGGCATGAGCGCGAGGTCGGGCTGCCTGTTCCACTTGAGCAGCCTCCGCCAGTACAGGTCGTCCTCGCGCTTGTTGTGCAGCGCGTACAGCACGAACAGCGCGGGGTGCACGCGCGGCAGCAGCGCCGGCTGCAGCAGCGACGACGCTGATACTATTTCCCTGAAAAAGGCAAATGATATTTATACTACACCTACAAAGAAAATACCCTATAGCTTAATGAAACGTAGCGAGGAACGTAACTCATTGTTCACGCTTCAATTAGCCGGATATAATCCATAAAATCACTTTCCTCCCCAGGAGAGAAAAGATGCAACTGTCAAAGATACGTAAAACGGAACGTAAATGTAATATTTTTGCAGGACAAATGGAAATGGCCTTATTGCTTTTTACGACATTATTAAAAAAAAGCGCGAAGTCACGAATTCGCTTTGGATTTTTCATCTCATTTTTTAGGTTTATTGAACTGTTCGTCTATTCTTGTTTTTTTATTGCACTATGTATAACTCGGAAGAGAGTCCGATAACTCGTGTGTATTATAATCATAATCATAAACTTTATTAGCTTTCATGTGGTAAATACAAGTATAATTACATGAAACACACACGAAACCCTGTAAAGGCACTGCTAAATAACTACAAAGTAGTTTATAATAAATTATACTAATAACAGTACTAACAGTCGCTACATATCCTATATTTTATATTTAGATATAGGTTTTTTTAATAAATAGGTACTCGTAACAGCGTGCGAGAAACATTACAATCATTAGGTTTACTTATAATTAAACACTCTACTTATTTTTTACTTAGTTAACCTATTTCTTTTCAAAAAATTCTTGCAAGTTATAAAAACAATTTTCAATCAAATAATTTTTAAGACTGTTTGTAAATTTATTATCATTTTCTTCTAGTTTAATATCTTTGGGGACCTTATTATATATTTTTACAGCCAAGATATATGTGCTGTTTCTATACATTTCCAAATTTATCGAGGGTATTGATAATAAATTATTATTGCGTAGGTTTCTTGCTTGGGTGTGACGGTCTTGTGCCTGTGAAAAGATGCATGTTCTGTCTGACGAATTTACTAATTTCCAATATGTACAATGAAGAGAGTGTTAGTATTTTAAGCTGTTTGAAATGTGGTCTGCACGTATCTGTCTTTTTTATATTTACAAGGATACGGATGCACTTTTTTGTAATATAAACAATTTATTCGCGTCAGTACTGTTACCCCATAATATTATTGCATATTGCAACCAGGCGTGTGCGTAGGCATAGTATGCACAGGTTGCGGTATGTAAGTCGGTACATTTTTTCAATTCATACAGCGCGTAAGTAAATCTGTTTAGTTTTCCAGCAACGATCTCTACATCTTCTTTCCAAGTAATGTGGGTGTCTATTTCAATTCCCAACAATCTGCAACTGTTTACGCTTTTTATTTGAGTGTTATTGTAAGTATAGTGTATGGGTAGTTCTATTTTTTGGTATGGTCTGAAATGTATTATGTTCGTTTTCGTGAAATTTACTTCTAAATTATGATCTATAAGCCAGTTTTCTATTAATTGTAGGTTATGAGACAAGATTCTATTGAGTTCACTCACATTACTGCAAGGAAAGATCAGAGAGATGTCGCCAGCATATAAAGTACATTTTACATTGTCATTGAATTTAAGTTTGGGTAAATCATTTATATAAATTAAGAATAGCAGACATCCAAGCACACTGCCTTGAGGGATTGAGTGGTTAAGGTAAGCGTCTTTTGATCTGATTTTATTTATTATACCGGATTTATTTTCTTGATAATCTAATTCTACGAACTGTGTGCGTTGATGCAGGTAAGATTGAAACCACTTGTATGCGATTCCGCGAATGCCAATACTATACATTTTTTCCAGTAATATTTCATGAGAGACTCTATCGTAAGCTTTGCTTAAATCTAATAGTACCCCCACAGCATACTTTCGGTCATTTAATATCTGTAGTGCTTGCTGCGCTCCGGGCCTCTAACTTCACCCTCGTTAGCAATCGGTTCCTTTGTTACTATGTAATCAATGTACTATTGAAACGCTTTTTAAAAAAGTGCTCACATATATACTACAACATTGGTAATAGATATGTATCACATATCAAACTGGTCGGTATTTATAAGTAGGGTAAATATCTTGTAATTATAAATAGGTACATACCCCTCAATAGGATTGTTATCGTCTTGGTCACTTTCTCCATCGCAATCCCCTTTGTATGGCAATACTATATCAGCACCCTCTGGTGGTAACGCGGGGAATAATAGTCGCACAACCTGTAAACAATAGACTAGATGACTAAAAAATCTAACTAGTCCGACGCCTTTTAGATTGAGGGCTTCTTCAGATGATTTGTGTATCACTGTAGTGACAGGTTGTCAATAATACAGATGAAGCCCTTGAGTCACTTAGTCGCCTCTTACGACACCCGCAGGTAAGAAATGGAGTGATGCTATTCTAAGCCGGCATCACATGGATAGTAATTTACCTGGTACAATCGCGAAGTTATACTCTTCAGTTCCTTGACAGCATGGCTCAGTAGTAAAGGATGCACTCTGACACCGCCATAAGTTGTATTGAAGGCGTTGGTCAGACTTAGTACTAGTTGTCCTAATGGATGGTGGGTTGATTCACATGCCTGAAAAGTAGAATCACATTTTTTTAATCCTTAAAAAGGACAATCAACAAAATCAAATCAAAATCCTTGAAAGGGCCTTCAATTCTTGTCAGACGGGGCAATAACTGTCGTAATTATGCAATCGTTAATGCTCTGCCTACCCCGCAAGGGATAAAGACGTGATTTGTGTATGTATGTATGAAAAGGACAACTGCTATTCATTATTTTTTTAAGAATTCTGAGTGGTGAAACAAAAACGCCACAAAGTTGATACTACAAATTAACACAGAATGTTACAGTTTACCAAGTTAACAAAGAATATTGCTGCTAAACAGAATAAAGTGAATTGTTCAATTCTACAAATTATCACGGAAAGTCTGCAAGTCAATAATATTGTTACTCAACATGAACATAAATCTTGCAGAATGATGTTCACGCAACAAGAATTCGCATTACTAAAATAATAAATAAACTCTACTTAATAACAGTCAAAACTGTACTTACATTCTGCAAATATAGTCTCATCTCCGTATAGTCATCCAAATTCAAATTCTTCTGTCCAAACTGAGGTATGACTTCCAAACAATCCTCAGACTTCTCCAAATCCGAGCTAGTTTTGCTGCTTTTCATGCTGTTGCTTATATTTCTGTGCTTTTCCTTATGCGAGCATGATATAGCGACTGCTACGTTTTGCCATATTTTGACGTTGTCGATGGCGGGGTTGGGGCCGTTTGCGAAGTGGTTGCCGGTGGGGGTTAGAATGCTTTCCGAAACCCCGAGGCATTGGAAGCATTGGCGGAAGAGTGCGTTCCATTTTTGGTTCGGTGCTACGCTTAGTTTTCCGAAGGAGCTGTAAAGAATAAGTATATTCATGACAGACAAAGTAGGAAGACGACGAAGGTCAGCGAATAAGTAGGTAAAGTGAAGATGGGCAGGACACTTGGCTAGACGAGGAGGTTTCCGCTGGACAAGAGCAGTGACGGAGCGGTGTTCAACGACCACAAAACGTTCAATTGGCAGACCACCTGCCAGATGGTCAAAGGACATCGTAGCCGTAATAGGACAGTACTTTGTATTTTAAGCTGGGTCCAGCGACTGAAAAAAAGTGGATCACCCTAAAAATCAGCAGAAATACTGAGTGGTTTATCCATTTTATCAACTATGTCATTATGTATATAGTGAGTTATGTAAATAGTCAGGGGTACTCATCTCAGCCTTTGATCGAGGACTGTGATGTGGTATACGGGTATGCGACCCCGGCTTCCCGAGCAAGCAGTTCCCTCCTGCTTAACAAATAAAAAGTCTGCTTCGGCGAGAATGGCAACCCAATGCAGATATGCACAAGGGCTTGGCGGACTCGGCGACTCAGCAAGGCAATGTGGATGGCCTAGGGCGACGGTAGAGGGCGCGGGTAGTTACTGTCGGCCAGACACTGCGTCTGACCTCTCCTTCAGTCGTAGCGGTTTTCCGTTCCACTGAATCAAGGAGGGTGAGGACTAAGTGCGTGCGCCTGCGTTTGCGCGAACGTTTGCGCACCGAAATATATCCTGCGCAACTGACCGCTTCCGAATAATGGACTTCGATGACGCAAAGTCCTGTGGCGATGGGTTGAGGTAGAGAGGTCTGGCGTGGTGCAAGCTGGGCTTTGTCTGATTCCTGCACATAGGCGGTTCTAGGGGCGTGAGTACATGCCGTGGTCGCTTTTGCATTGCAAATCGGGACGACAATGCGAATTCGGCAGCACCTGGGATGACAAAGCAGCCCTTTTAAGGGAGGCACTGCTTTCCTCGCCCAGCCGAGGAGGGGGCTAGAAAATGTGCCCTAAAAAGTGCTCGTCCCTACCCGGAAGGTGGTAGTAACCACGGCTGCCACCGCATCACTTAACTCGTGGTCGACGAAACAGAAAAAATAAATACAGCATGAAACCATCTATCATGACATTTGGCGCGTGGAACGTGAGAACTCTAATTGATCGAGATGGCAACTCCTGTCCTGAACGCAAAACCGCCATCGTAGCTCGAGAACTTCATCGCTATAACGTGGATGTGGCTGCGCTCAGCGAAACACACCTTGCTGATGAAGGAGAACTGGTGGAAGATGGAGGTGGTTACACTTTCTTCTGGAAGGGTACCTCTGCATCCGAGCCTCGACGTTCAGGGGTAGGATTTGCCATCAAAAATCATCTAGTAAAGCGACTTCAAGAGTGTCCTGTTCACATCTCGGACCGCGTTACCACACTGCGCCTTCACCTGGATACAGACAATCACCTTAATGTTATCAGTGTCTATGCTCCAACGTTAGACAAGTCTGATGACATTAAGGACAAGTTTTACGAGGAGCTAACTCAATGCCTTGATAGCATAAACGCCAGAGAGCAGATCTTGTTGCTAGGCGATTTCAATGCCAGGGTTGGACGGGACTACGAAGCTTGGCCTGGAGTTCTGGGACGACATGGAGTTGGCAACATGAACAGCAATGGTCTGTTGCTGCTCGGTCTTTGTGCTCAGTACTATCTAGCGATATCGAACACTATGTTCAGACTTGCCGCTAAGCACAAGACAACGTGGATGCACCCGCGTTCCAAACACTGGCATTTGATCGACTTTGCTATTATTCGGCAACGAGACATCGGTCAAGTTCAAGTCACCCGCGTCATGCGTGGTGCTCACTGTTGGACTGACCATCGACTAATTGTCACTAAGCTACGACTCCGCCTCCGTCGACCTCGCAGATCCACAGTGAAGAAGCCTGCGTGTTTAAACGTGGATAGGCTGAAAGATCGCGAGGTTAGGGTGAAATATGCTGAAGCCTTATCTGAAAAGCCGTCGCCAATAACTGAGACCGGTGATGTCAGTGCTGCTTGGGGAGCTTTGTCATGTCATCTCATAGAAGCCGCTTCTGCTACTTTGGGTACGAAAGACCGACGTAGTGAAGACTGGTTCGATGACAATAGCGAGGCTCTTAAAGCAGCATTCGACAAACATCGACAGCTCCTGCGACAGCATAATCGAAGAGGTGGAAGTGTTGCGGTGGTCAAAGAAAGTGACCAAGAGTTACGCAGGCTGTCTCGACAAATAAAAGACAAGTGGTGGCAGGACAAGGCTTGTCAAATGCAGTGGCTCGCGGATACAAACCAGCTTGGTGAGTTTTACTGTGAAGTGCGTAAGCTGATTGGTGCTTCCTACCGTGCAAAAGTACCTTTAAGGTCTTTAGACGGTATGCACCTCCTGACCAGCAAGGAGGATGTACTTAAACGTTGGGCTGAGCATTTTCACAACTTGCTCAACGTAGATCGATCAGCTGATCTGCATCATATCAGTTTAATGCCTCAACTCCCGTTAGCCACGGAGCTGGACGAGCCCCTGTCATGCGACGAGGTTGTTACTGCCATCAGACAGCAGCATAATAACCGGGCGGTTGGCATTGACCTTATACCGGGTGAACTACTTAAATATGGTGGTACGGAGTTGCACACGGTATGGAAACTTTTCGTTCGAATGTGGGAGGAGGAGAGGGTCCCTGAGGACTTCAAAGTGTCTCGCATTTGTGCCCTCTACAAGAACAAGGGTGACCGTTCTGACTGTAACTCTTATCGCGGTATTTCATTGCTGTCAGTTCCTGGAAAAGTCTTTGCCAGAGTTTTACTGAACCGCCTCAAAGATTTGTCGGAAAAAATTCTGCCTGAAACCCAGTTCGGCTTCCGACCTGACCGAGGTACATGTGAAGCTATTTTCTCGGTGCGTCAACTACAAGAAAAAAGTAGAGAACAAGGTCGCCAGTTGTACCTCTGCTTTGTTGATTTATACGTAGAGAAAGCATTCGACAGTGTGCCTCGCGAAGCTCTCTGGATGGTGCTAGGAAAGTTAGGGTGCACAGAAAAGTATGTGCGACTCCTAAGACTCCTGCATGACGTGACGACATGCAGTGCTGCGTCTCTGTAGACGGTGAACAGTCTGATTTCTTCCCCGTCACCTGTGGGGTGAAACAAGGGTGTGTTCTAGCGCCCACACTGTTCGCCTTGTACTTTGCAGTTGTAGTCAAAGAAGTCCTAAATACTGTTTCCCAAGGAGTCCGCATCCGTTTCCGCACAGATGGCAGTCTTTTTAACCTGGCTAGACTTAAGGCGCACACTAAAGTCTCGTATGCATTGATTACTGAGATCATGTATGCTGATGACTTGTGCTTTCTTGCAGAATCCCCAGACGGCCTGCAACAGCTAATGTCCGTTTTTCACCAAGCATGCTGTAAATTCGGCCTGAAGATCAGTGTCAAAAAGACGGAAGTGATGTCCTTAGACTCGCATGGTCGCGAGACACTGGCGATTATGCTTGGTGAGGATATGCTGAAACAGGTTGATAAGTTTCGTTATCTGGGGAACACTATAACATCTAAGTGTAACCTGGATGCTGAGATCAACAGCAGAATCAGTGCTGCAGCTGCAGCATTTGGGAAGTTGTGTTCCAAGGTTTTCTGCTCGCACGACCTAAAGCTAGCCACAAAAATCTCTGTATATATGGCGATTGTGCTGCCAAACCTTCTATACTCCTCCGAGACTTGGTGTGTGTATCATCACCACATACGCACTCTGGATCGCTTCCACCTAAAATGCCTTCGCACCATCATGAAGATCAGATGGTCCGACCGAGTGCGCAATACCGAAGTTCTGAGACGAGCCAATGTTGGTGGCATTGAGGCCTATCTAATGCGTCGTCAGCTACTGTGGTGCGGTCATGTATCCCGGATGTCGGAGGAGAGAGTGGCGAAGCGCATCTTTTATTCTGAGCTAGAGGAGGGCAAGCGAAAGCATGGCGGACAACTCCTCAGATATAAAGATGTTCAGAAACGACACATGAAATGATGCAACTTTGAGCCCACTCAATGGGAGGGTCTGGCAGCACAGCGTCCCGAATGGCGCGGGATGGTTAAGAGGCAAGTCCGCGAGTTTGAGGAACAGCGTAAAGCAGACCTCGACGCTAAGCGCGATGAGCTGAAGGCCCGTCCACCCGTCGCCATTAACTATAATTATGTAAATGGCAAACTCACGTGTCCACTCTGTGCACGGGAGTTTTCTGCCAAAATTGGCTACAATAGCCATCTCCGGGCGCATCAGCGCCGATCTGATTAGGAGTCAAAGTGGTCGCCATGGCCGAAATCGGTCGGAGAGATCATCATCATGTATATTTTTTGCTCTTTGTTTTGGATTTGTTTGTTGATAAATAAAGATCTTTTTTATTATCTTATTAGTACTGGATGAGGGCGGCGAAAGACCGTAAAAACTGGCGTGAGAAAGAAGAGGCCTATGCTCAGCAGTGGGCTGATGTGGGCTGTTGATAATGATGATTACAGACAATAAAAACGAATGAAAAGCTCAGCAGATTTAGATTCAGAAATACTTAGTAATTTACCGGGTCATTTGTCGACATATAATTAGAAGAATCGCATTAATAAAGCTATCGTTCTTACTTGGGCTTTGAGTTATCTGGCAACACAGGATTCGACACATTCAAGTGCATGGTCGCGTTGGAAATCTTGACACCTTCCGTCCAGGCGCCGCTCAAGGAACCTTCGATCTTATCCCCGCTGCTGAAGGTTAAAATTCCTTTGCCGGAAAACACGCCGGCCGCTCGGAATTCACCTTCGTAATGTGTGCCGTCTTCGAATACCATCACGCCGTGACCCTGGTAATAAATCGCATGGTTAAAGAAAGTAAGAAAAACTGCACTTAAATTAGTTGTTTTTTGACGCTGTACTGGTACTCGTAAACAAGTAGTGAAGTACGAAATAGGAAAAAAAGTAGGTAAATGAAATAGAAAAGTGTTAAATAACTACATTGCTTGGAATCAGAGCTGTCCCCAGGCATTTCTGAGATGAACAGACCTCATGTTTTTAAGGCCCTGGTCTCGAATTTTGCGGGCAGCGGGGCGGTAGCAGCAGCGGCAGGATCTTATTCATACATTCAAATGGACCGGTTCACGGGCACAACGGCGGAGGAACAGGCAACGAGCGGCGCACTTTCTAGAAAAAGAAGGCGAGCACGCGGCCGCCGCTGCCCGCAAAATTCGAGAACGCAACCTAAGGGATCTATAAATTTGTTATTTTTTTGACTACATCACAAGATAGCACCGACTATTCAATCTATATTGCAACAATAGACAAATTTTTCTTCTTCGGTCGTGTGGATCACTGAGTCTACGAACGACCCGATAAATCCTAGTCAAGATTTTTTCAAGCTACTATACAAACATCTGTGTCAATAAGATCAAATTTCTACTGTAAGTAGGCCCTGAAACTCTTACTTTTCCCTAAGATAAAGGCGTGACTTTACGTATGTGTGATTGCGTTAAAAGAAGCGTAATAGTAGTCGTAAAGAATTACTTAGAGCGGATATGCTAATTAGCTTCAATAAGCTTGAGCTAGGTCATGCCATTTTTAAGGCCAATCTTACATTGCTCGATAGACAGCTGTTACGTAATAATTTACCTACGAAAAATTTTAATCCACCGTCGTGTGAATGAAATATTTTTTACCAGAAAGAAGAACACTGGTCAATTTTGTTTTTGATTTTGTGTAAAATGAAATACTTATCGATGTGTAAGGAAATGACCCTCAAACTTTTGTCTGGCGTGGCGTAAATGGTATTTTTTACGGCCGTTTATACTCTGCCTACCCCGCAAGGGATACCGGCGTGATGTATAAGTACCTACCGCTATTACAAAACATCATACGATCCAATAAATTAACTCGACTTCATTCAAGTTCAGTCATTCAACTCAGTAAACAAATGACCATGATCTGCCTCTACTTACGCAATAAGAAAAACAAAGATGCGATTCTTAGTAGTAAATAAGTAACTTCGATAACTCACCGTCAGTACATCCTGCATAAACAGCCCTTCATAATAAATGCCATCAAGAGTGACAATCAGCCCACATCCATGCTTTTTATTATCGCTCCAGTTCCCAAGATATTTCTCCCCCTTCCCGATATCGTCCATGACTCCATACCCTTGCCTGACCCCGTTCATCCATTCCCCCGTGTAAATAGTAGCTGAAGAAGACGTGAAGTCTCCCTGTTTTTTGATGCCGTGTCCGTGGGGTAGACCGTCTTTGAAATAACCTTCGTAGATATCGCTGTTAGTGTATTTCATAACGCCATAACCGTTTTGGTTGTTGTCTTTCCATTGGCCTTCGTATGTACCTAGAAAGTAATTACAATGTTTGTTGGTTCATCAAATCAGCCATTAGTAAGTAGGCAGTTAATAGATATGATAACTTGGAGCTTGTATGCTTTATTTATACACAATGTTATCGAAGGTAATTTGGCTCTATTAAATGCGAGAGATAAAGATAATTTATTAGGTAATAGTAAAATATGCGTAAATTATTATAAGCCACGAATTTGGACGGATCATTTATCGTAGTATGACTCATATATATTTTTAAGGTTACTAACCAAGTATGTAGCTGCAATAATTTCTGATTAGGATAAAAATAGTTAGACGAGACGACATACCTACTCCCGGGATTTCCATCTTTCCATGTCCGCACATCGCATTAAGCTGAAATTGTCCCGCGTAGAGCTTCCCATCAGGCCACTCGATCTTTCCATGACCATGCAGCTTGCCGTCTAACCATCTGCCTTGGTATTTCGCGTCTTTGTAAAACCCTGATTTGGCGGAAAAGGTGTAGTTAGCTGTGCGGATAGCCGGAGGTTTGAATGTAGCTTCTTTGTTCAAAGCTGTTCTAATTGATGTGTTCAAAGCATGGACCCACTCAGTCTTTTCTTGCTCAGATGTTGTTGAAACGCATAAGACCTCTTCGGGAGTCGTGAGTTGAATTACGTTTTGCAGAGAATCAGTGTTGGGGACTGGTTCAACCCATAATGTTTCTAGAGGATGGACAATAGTGTTGCTGCCAGTAACGTGAATGAAGAGATCATTGAATAACACAAACCAATGTGAGCTGAATCGTCCAGGGTTTACCAAATTGAGTTGTCGGGATTTTGACTCTCTTATCAGCCGCCTCTCTGGCGTCCGATACTGTTCGAGGCCTTTTCCTATCGTTTCCCAAAACAATTTTGTTACGTCAGCCTCTTTCCGTTTCTTTTCCTGCTCCTCGATCAAGGAGTCTAAAGATGCTATCACCTTGTTTAGTCTCTCATCCATGTTCGCTTTGGCATCGACTTTTTTCCGCTTCGTTTTGTACCGCAAAAAAGATTGCGCGATGCATTTGTATGAACTCAATCGCGTCAGTGGCTGCACGAATGCCAATGCCACTATGGCTTCCAAGGTTTTCTTGTTGTTTTTTTGCTTGTTCGACGGAAGCTGATCGCTAAATAAATTGTAAATGCTTGTCGGAACATCAACAACATTGTTAATTTGATTAAAACCACCAATAACAATCAGATTGCTTACAGCTACGTAATACTTTTTGTACAAATAAATATATTCTTCTAAATTCTTTATTAAAGAAATATCACATTCGTTTATGTGCTTCTCGGCGTACTGCCACATCGAGAGCACATTCAGAGCAGTAATGTTCAATATGTCACCAAAAATATCACAAACTACTTCGTAAATATTGGAATGTGCAGTGATAGCTTTGCTTTTCTTTAGGAATGGCTTTACAAGTGAATGATATATCAAAAGCATCTCTTCTAGATATCTTTGAGCAATAGAGAGATCTTGGAATTCAGGACTTTTTGTGGACTCTTCTACTGAGCAATAGGTGAACTTTCCAGAGGATAGAATTCTCCAATGGTAACACATGTTCTGGGATTTGGTTGTGAAGTTAAGGGGCTCTGTGGTTTTAACAGCAGCTTCTTTATTGTTTTCTTGAACTTCTTCCTCAGCCCCTTTATTTAAATTTACAATGGATTCTGTATAGCCCTCTGTATGTTTTCCCATGTAAAAAATATTTTCATTGTGAGTGTAGGCGAGAGTGTGATGGTCTGTGGCTATCATATCTCGGACTCTATCACTATCAGAGTTTTCTGTGAACTGTTTGGGACCACTTTTGTCTTCTCTACCATCAAAACTGACTTGGTGGAATTGATTGTAGCCCCACAGGAAAAGTCTTCCATCCAATGTTAAAGCAGAACAGTGCCATTTGCCACAAGAAACTTTCTGAAGTCCAAACCCTGACAAAGTCATTACTACCATAGGTTTAATCCTTTTAACAGTGTCTCCTATGCCTAACTGTCCATATGATATGTCTCCCCATGTCCACAACTCTGTTGCTAGAATATTTCGCCCAAGCTTGGACATATTTTTGAGATTTTCATTTTTTCTGGCAGCTTCAAACTCTTTTTCACTGCTGATGGTGCTTGTTGAGAATTGTAAATCATCTAAGTTACAGTTTGATGCACAGCTGTACATTAGGGAGTTGATCTCTTCACTGTGGAGTCTCATTTGAAGTTCCACTGCCTCATTGTTATCACTGCTTCCACTAACATGCCTTGAAAGTGTTGCTACTTTGTCTCCAACAGTTTTCACTCCTTCATAAACCAAGTTTGTTAGGTTTGAAACATTTTCTTTGATAATTCTGGTGGGTTTCTCAGTGTATTCTACAATGTAGTCTTCACCTGCAGAAACCCAGGAGAGTTGTCTGCTAAGGAATTGTCTAGCTGCATCAGTGTTTATGAAGATGTTGTTAATTTTTTCTGAGCTTGCTAGAGGTGTTTCTTCATTTTTTTCTGTGTCATCATCTTCTTCAACTGTGGATTTAGCTTCTTCTGACTTACCATTACATTCTGTACCATTTTCTTTGTTCTTTTGAGCTGCATTTGTTTTGGTAATTTTAGATTCTTCTGAGGAGGGACTGGAGTCTTCTGTGAAGCTGTGGGCATCTACGTGAACATCTGTCTGTGGTGCTGTTGTGGAACTTGAGTCCTCACTGGATTTGCTGATCTGGACACCAAGTGGGCAGGTTTCCGAGAGGGACGGCACTGATGCGGGGGACGCCAGGCCAATTATTGTCTGACACTGCGAGCAATTAGATGCAAACACTTCCTCATCATCATTGTCACTGTCTGTATCACAATTGCCGGATTGTTTCACATTTTTCCTAGCTATCACTGCTGCAAAGTTCTGCCCCACTGAAGCACTATACACTGTCCTTCCCTCGAAAAATTGAACTTTTTTGATACTGCTAGTGTCCAATGATATTTGAGGCATTGAGCCGGAGCCCCAAAGTTGGCCATCACTACTGATAAACAGCTGTCCAAAGTCACTAGTTACCACATTCCTAAACTTTACTTTAAAACTGGAACTTTTAAAGCCATGGGGACAACATTTGGCCTCTTCTTTAACGACTATTTCTTCTTTATTATTACAACTAGAATTTGTCTTGTAGAGTCGTCCATACACATCAATTATGTAAAGGATATCATTGTGGTATGATATGTCGATTGCAGAAATGCCGCTGATTTTTGTGAAGCCCAAGGATTCATTTTCAATGTCACAGCGATAGAGGCCATGGTCATTTCCCAGGACAATGAAATTGTTGCCCAAGGAGCAGAGTTTCACTATTTTCTCTGGTCCTTGCTGTGATGAATTAATGTCTAATGGTGATAATCCTTCCCAGAATTTATGCAGATTCATAATACTGTACACTTCCTTTCTTGTTTGATTAAAACTTGCATTGATTATTTTGGTTCGAAACAAACATCTGATGATTTTTAGTAGCTTGAATCACTTCTAACTTGTACAACACGCCATAAATAAATGTTTCATATTGTAAATACTGTTAAGGTTGAAGTATACTGATTTATACTGAAGCCAGGATTTATTTATCATCATAATAAATTTGATAGAGGAAATAGGGATCGGTATTGAAATTTCTTTGACAGGATTTTGACAGCACTCAAAGACAAATAGACGAAAGTACAGTCAACAGAAATAAAAACATACGAAATAACGTTATTACTGGACCAATAACGTTATTTTCTCTATGGTTTTCGCTTGTTTTTCTTAGAGACGGTGCAACAAGTTAGCATAAGCGAAACACCGCTATACAACTTTGTCTCTTCTTTAGTTACATCTGTTGCAAAATCTGTAATAAAAAAGCGAATTGTCAAAAAATTCATAGTTCGTTGACTTGCCTTGCTCACTCTTTTTTAGTGAAAATGGCGAGTCGTGGTGGTTCTGCTAGGCCTAGGGTCCCAGAAACTGAAGCCGCTATCAGTTACGTGCAGTGCGATGGATTGGTAAGCCCTCACAAACATCTATTTGTGTCGTAAAACTCTAAGAATACAGAAGTAACCTCTACATCCAATCGTGCCAAGCCAACGCGTCACGGCTTATGTTTTCTTATAATTTGACTTACATCAACAACTTTCCACTGTGCATGTTTCAAATTCCTTTAAAATGTAACGTAAACATACTGCTTCAATTGTTAAACCTTCAGACTATTGCATGTATAGGTTATGTTCCTGAAACAAGTCCTTCCTACTGTGTCAAACGGAAACAGTTGTGTCCCTACCTGTTTATGAGTTTTTCAATGCAATAATCAAAGAAGAAGATACTTACAAAATTCAAATTACAATAGATAACTGTTTAGTAGATGAGTCATTGTATATTTCAGCGTTTTGGCTCACAATCTGACCTTAAGCAGATAATTGATATTTTGGAGTGATGATCTCAACAAATGGCAATTGCTTACATCCATTTTACCACTCTCCAAATAGCTGTGATCTCATGAGTAAACAACTGCATAGCATACCTATATACTAATTAAATATTTAACTAGATCTCAAAGCTAATTATAATTTTGTTTATGTACATAACTTTTTAATTTATGCACTTCTTATTGGTTTATGTTCAGCAGTTGACTGTCTGTTTTGGCTTTTAAAGAAATTTAAGGTATCTTATGAATTACTATATGTCTCTAGAAACTATTATATACTGACATGTATGACAATTATGAATATGTCCCTAGAAACTATTATACACTGACATGTATGACAATGATGGATAATGATAATTCCTGTTATACCTCACTATTCTCCTGAAGCATTAAACCCACTCATAAACCTTAAATAATTCATCCACATAATATATCAATTCAGTTTCTTATCACTTCACACAGATAAGTCAAAATTCAGAGAAACATGGTAAAAAACAAAGAAAGATGGCACTGCACCAATAAAGGTGTTCCCCATAAATAAAACAGTGTTACACTCATTGCAAATAAATGAATAACATTATTGTTTTCCATTGTCAGGCGGTAATGAAAATTGTGAAGCACTGCCATGAAGAATCATGCAGCAATATGGAAGTGGCCCAGGGCGCCTTGTTGGGGCTGGTGGTGGAAAACCGGCTAGAGATCACCAACTGCTTCCCGTTCCCCAAGCATGATGACACCATGGACGAGGAGGAATACCAGCTAGACATGATGAGGAGGCTTAGGAGGGTCAATGTCGACCATTTTCATGTCGGATGGTGAGTTAGTTTAATTATGAAAAAAGAAAAACATGAATGGCTTTTCTGAACTTGTCTTTTAACTTTGATTGATCAATAGTATAAAAATGATTTCTTTGCCTGATGAAATTAAAGTAGGCTGCCTTGTTTCCCTTGTTACACTTTTTAGACCCGTTCCATATGGTCGTCTTTTCATGGTAGTGATACTGCATCTAACTGTCAATAACATTTGTACCGGAATAAAAATTGCGGCGTTATCGCTGCGTCCACGCCGCGATCCCGCTCCGCTGAGAAATCGCCGAGTAAATAAAACCATGGATAAAAAGATTGGTTATTTGGATACAGGCATTATCAGTTGTTTCAACTGCCTGCCTGTTTAAATAATAAATATATAATATTTTTCTCATACCTGCCTACCTGCTTACACAATCACTCATTATTATTTTACAAACAGTACTAACTACATGAAATGACAAAAAGAGTACAGACTTTACAGACAAATACTGACAATCTTCCAGGTACCAGAGTGCAGATGTGGGCAACTTCCTGAGCCAGTCACTGCTGGAGTCACAGTACCACTACCAGACTTCCATTGAAGAGAGTGTGGTGGTGATCTACGACACCAAGAAGTCAGCTCGCGGTTTTTTGACGCTGAAGGCCTACAGGCTCACCCCTCAGGTTTGTAGCTTTGTATTGTAATGTTGCTGTTAATTTTCCCCCCAGTGGCACTTTTAATTCTCAACAAGAGAACCACATTTCACAATCACTACATAGTAAAAAGTAGAGTCGCTTTTCGCGTCTGTAGGTATGTATGCTTAAATCTTTAAACTACGCGACGGATTTTGATGCAGTTTTTTCAAATGGATAGAGTAATTCAAGATAAAGGTAAAAGATGTATAATTCTTGCCAGGAAAGGTCTTCTTTTCTTACATTAATCTCTATCTCTGGACTATCTTTTCTGATACAGAATTTAAGAGCAACAATAAGTTGCCCAAAATGATTGAGGCTTTAGCTAATATTAAATAAAAATTGGAACATGGCCTGTGGTAGATACTGTGTATTTTATTATTTTTTAATGAGTTCAGTGTGCTATATATTTTGCGCCTACACATTTTTTTCAGTGTGGCTTTCTTATTACTATATAACATGGTCTTACTCTTACTTATTACTAAACAAATTTTCGCCATCTCATTTCCAGGCTATCGCCATGTACAAAGAGGGCGACTACACCCCAGAAGCCCTGCGCAACCTGAAGATCGGTTACGAGAGCCTGTTCATCGAGGTGCCCATTGTGATCCGCAACTCGCCCCTTACCAACATCATGATGTCTGAACTCGCCGAGATGATCCCGGAGGAGGAGGGGTCCAAGTTCTTGGATTTGGGGACCGCTTCGGTGTTGGAAGGTCAGTTTTGTGGTTCCAACAGTCATGACGACATAATTTATGTTAGTTTTATTTGCAATAAAAAATATTGGATAACATACATAAATATATCACGCCTTCATCCCGTGCGGGGTAGGCAGAGTATTAACGGCCGTAAGAATACGGTTGCTATCGCCACGCCTCACATTTTTGAGAATTGGTTTTCAAGGTAGTTTCAGAAAACATGTATATCGCTATAGTGACAGGTTGTCAGCCTGTCGCCTAAAAATTGTAATACACCTGTAGCGACCTCTGTCACCAGAGGTCGCTACACACCAATACTCTGGAGTCCCTTAGTCGAAATTGCACCATGTGAACAAAGTAGAAAGAGAATGGGGACAAAAAGAGAATGTGCCTTATTATGACTTTGACATTTATCGGTCTCTATGTAAAAATTAATAGTTCACTTTTTCCTGCGACGGTTCCTTCAGGGGTGTAATGACCAAGATGTTAAAATGACCATAGTGCTAAAATGACCAAGTGGCGAAATGACCAAAGTTCTAAAATGACTAAGGTGCTAAAATGACCAAGGTGCTAAAATGACCAAGGTGCTAAAATTACCAAGTCTAATATCGCAAATTGACTATAATTGCATCATGTCTAGAGATTGTAATTTTCTCGGAAACTATTTATGCTAGACTATCAGTTTCTTTGAGAAAGTTGTTGTTTTACTCAATAATTATTTGTTACCTTTTTGGCTTTCTGATCGATAGTGAAATCCAAAAATATGGTGCAAGCAACTTTCGACCTTATTGACATTTGTCAAATTTTAGTACAAACGGACGTATTAACATATTTATTCAAGAATTTCAAAAACCCAAGACGTTTTGGAAACTGTCAATAAGGTCAAAATTCGAATGCTCTATTCGCTTTAAAATCGATAATTGAGTAAAACAACAACTTTTTCGAAGAAACTGATAGTCTAGCGTTAGATAGTTTCCGAGAAAATTACATTCTCTAGACGTGATGCAATTATGTTCAATTTGCGACATTAGACTTGATCATATTAGCACCTTGGTCAGTTTAGCACCTTGGACATTAAAGCACTCCGAAACTTAGTCATTTCGCCACTTGGTCGTTTTAGCACTATGGTCATTTTAACATCTTGGTCATTACACCCCTGAAGGCGACGGTTTTCTTTCCGCACAGACTATATGTAGGAAAAGGCACCCACAGACGAGCCACACTTCGCCTTCGAAAGCTCGTGTGTCGTGGCAGCAGTCGACGACGGAAGGCGATAGCTATCGGCAACTGTCGGGGGCGGGGGTGATCGCTGATGGTCGCGAATCGAAGGTCGTGAACGTCTGCGACAGTCGTAGACAATAAAGACCATCGCTGACAGCTGTCGCGAATAGTAGTCGTCGTTTGTCGCAGGCTAAATGTCTCTCTTCTTTAAGAGTCCAGAAGCTGCCGGGATGTATGCTTTATTCTTGATGAAATTGCTAAAACGCTGAAGTTGGAGTCATACCTATGTGGAATGTACGATTTTTGTATCTACTTTCCTAATAACATCTTCTATCTTTCCAGGCCAACTCCGCAGCCTGATGGAACGCGTCGACGAGCTCAACCAAGAAGCCATCAAATTCAACCGCTACCAACAGCTTGTGGTCCGCCAGCAACAGGACAAGCACCGCTGGCTCCTCAAGCGGGCCCAGGAGAACGCTGCCCGGGCTGCCAAGGACGAGCCACCACTGCCGGAGGAAGACGTCAACAAACTCTTCAAGCCCCATCCGGTCCCACCGAGGCTGAACCCCATGATAGTGGCCGGACAGATCAACACCTACAGCCAACACATCAGCCAGTTCTGCTCGCAATCACTCGCTAAGCTCTACCTCACTCAAGCGCTTCAGAATGCTAAGGAAGCGAAGGAGAAGAACTAGTGTTTTGTGGTTGCTTGGTATTATTTGTGATTGTCGTATTGGACTGTGTAACATCTTTAAATCTGTGAGTAAAATAAATTGAGGTTGCGTTGCGTTTCGTAATCTTTTACTGGAATTTAGTGTTTTTATTAATATTACAATCACATCAATATTTTGTTAGAGTATCATCCTTCTTTCTTGCCCTATCCCGTTCTCTGTCGGGGTCGGCTACCTAATCTACCTAATCTAGGGGGACGTGGAAACGAGTTTTTACACAGAGCGACTGCCATCTGACCTCTGTTTCGTTCCACTATATATTTCGCAAACCCGCGAGAGAAACAGTGTCTGAAACCGCGCCGCAAAAAGAGTTAATATTATTGAATTAATTTTCCTTTTGTCCTGTCTGTCTGAGACCCCATGCCCACTTTTGACGACAGGTGGTCTATAATGATATTTATGACCTGATTTGAGGTATAACTGCGCGCGCGCCGACAAAGCTATAATAATTTAATAACTATACCGTGCCATTGTCCTGCCTGCACCACAAATTACTTCATCCTGTGCCTCTGGATAATTACAGCGGTAAACGGGCAAATTAAAGATTTGGGTTCCAAGTAAACTGACTAATAGGTACAATGCGGTAATATAAATAACAAATAATTATAGTTTGTGTGTGTTAATGCTATATTTTGCATAGTAATTAAAACACTCGGGTACCATAAAAAACTCCATCTAAGTCCAACGATGAACAGGAATATTGAACAGTACGGTTACCTACTTACCTATGTACATAAGTCTTATTACCTTCCTACATCAATTCACGAAATTAACTAAAGAAAGACTACTACCACCACCTATGAACAGTGGGATACAGGCACTATCAGTTGCTACAACTGCCTGCCTGATAACATATAATAATAATAAGATGATTTTTATTTAAAAAAAACTGACATTGCGTGTTGGCGGTCGCCTGTCGCATTAATAGATCCAATTCCATTTCTTTAATTTTCCTTGGGATCACTAATAAAGCCATTTCGGAAAGGAAATGAGTTGTCGGCGACATTCAAAACAATTTGGGGCCATTAGACTATCAGACCGCGTTTTGGGATCAAGGATCGACCGCAAACCGCTGCGCAAGCGCCGCGTAATGTGGGATAATTTCGTGGATTGGGGATTATGAGCAGTTTTCGTTGATAATGAGGCTCCTGTTTGGCCACAAAATTTTGCGTCAATCAACTTTGTATGTTTGAAGGTAGAAAAATCATTTTATGCCGGCATCACACCACACGGCATATGGCATAGCCGGCATATAGTGCAGCTTACTAGTTTAAATAAACTAGTAGAGCTGGACATCGATTCAAATAGCTAGTTAATAAACGCGCTAATTATCGTCAGCTAGTTATAAATGAATTATAATTTGGTGTCAATGCGCAACATTTTATGTTCTTCAGATGAATGTGTGTCCAGTCCAGAGCTGTAATCAGGTGGGATTTGTGGGAATAGTCGTTACGTGTCAAATAAGGCGAATTTCTCCAGGATTTTCGTTGTAACGCAGTTTCGTTCTAACAGAATGCCTGGGTTTTTCTAAGTTCGCCCCAGACCTTACCACAGACATAAAGATACGCAGCAAAGTTCAGTCTTTTCAGGCCATTAGAAATTCGTTGCGTTGTGCGTTAAGTGTGAAAGAGGCCTTACCATTGACATTCATCTTAACTTAACTCATTTGCTAAGACTTATTTATCTGAGTTATGCTCAGCAAGAACTGGGACGAGGTGCCCCTACAGAAAACCATTCTGGCTCGGATTCTGGGGATACTTGGTAAAACGTCAACCAAAGTAACTAACAATAAGTTAGCCAATTTGAGAGACTACGATAAACAATTGACATCTCCTGTTTTTCCCACAGCCCTGTCGTCTGACTCCGGCTCTGCCTTCAGTACAGGCACAACAACATTGTTTTCGCATGTCAAGCCGGTTCTAAGCAGTAATGGCGACTTTTATTGGAGCTAATTTATACTTACAGTGTCGCGGTGCCTAGCTAATTGTCAGAGTCTGGCCAACTGTGGGCCAACCAACCTAACACCCGCGGAAAATAATTGTTTTTCGACCGCTCTTAAAATAACATCGCTGATTGTTAGATGGACCAAATGCACGCATAATACAACAATACCTATGGTACTTGGCATTCAAATTGGTCTACGCAACTGTATTTTCATACATTGATGATATTCTACACTCTTTGACATGACAACGTCTTATAATTCGATGGAGCCGGCTGCTGGCACCATAAAACATGACTCATGCGTCATGCGGCGTTACCTCGCCTCTTACCGCTGAGGAGTTCCATTTAAAGCTTGATTGAAAAATGCAACCATTCCGTCAGTATTTATTTATAATTTATGACGTTGTCACGTTCAACTATCGTCAGTAAACCGACTTTACAGACAACCATTTTTTTCAATAGGTACTTATAAGTATCCACGGAAGTAGGTGGGTAAGTTTCTTTCTATCCAATTAGGTACCCTACCTTCATACAAAATACATGCTATACAAGTTACACACTTTACATACATACATACAGACATACATCACGCCCCTATCCCTTGCGGGGTAGGCAGAGCGTCAACGGCCGCAAGAATACGGTCGCTATCGCCACATCCGACAAATATAGAGGGCCGTTTGAGATACCTAATTTGTGTATCACTATAGTGACAGGTTGTCAGCCTGTCGCCCAAAAGCTGCAATAAACCTTAAACCCTCAAGTCCCTCAAGTCTGCCGTGTGATGCCGGCTTAGAATAGCATCACCCCGTTTCCTGCCCGTGGGTGTCGTACACACTTTAACGACTTACTTATCTTGGAATAGATCGAAATAACAGATCTACCAGTAGGATGTATGTAAATACTCAGTAATAACTAAGTAAACTTAGTTAGCCTCACTACGGTTGCTCCCATTTTGCTAATGATCGACTAATACTCCGCCATTTTGTGCAAACCTGTGATTTCCCGCCAAACGCTCATTATTTTTAAACACAGTGCCTGAAAATCCGGTTAAGAATGTCTTTACTAGAAACTAAGAAATGAAATGAAACAAGCATGAAATTAGAGAGAAACGTTTAGTGTAGAGTCACAAACTGGATCTTGGATTGGAGTTATAACATCTCTACCAAGACTATCAACCTAGCGTAGACGCTAACTAATCAGTAGGTACCTATGCAAGGTTTTTTATGGCACTCCCCAAGGGTCTAAACAAACACATCTGCGGAAAATTCTGATGTGGAATTCCGAATTCTTAGGACACTGAACTTTCTGCGGGCGAGATTCGAAGTGTGCCTAAACGCCTACAAAGTAGGTAACACAACTGCAATCTAGGTACTGGAAACCACCATTTAGACTTGGTCCCATTTCGCGATACAACTTAAGTGGCTTCGGCACTAAACGACGCAATTACACACTATTAACAGATTACACCTCGGCAAATATCCAAATTATACTAATGACCAGCATAATTAGACACCTGAGCTGAGACGAACTGTGCGGCGAGCATGGAAGGAAGTCGTAAGTTTACAATAACTATGTACTTGTACCTACCTACTTATTTAAGTATGTAGAAACTTGTAAGTAACAATAAGTATGTGTGGGTCAACCTGTACTGGTTTTACATACAGTTACTATGGAGAACCAGTATTGATTGATCCCTTAATACCTAACCGTACATTTGAATCCTACAGTTGTATGAAAACGAATTTATCTTCCTTATTTAATAAATATTTATTACCTGCTAGTAAAGCTATAGAATATCAAAATTGAATAACGGCTACGGAACATAAAGTAGTCACCATATCAACCAGAATCATAGGCAGGTGGATAAAATTAAAATAATTAGCCACAAGTATGATACTTAGGTACCTATCATATTCGTTCTCTATCGTGGATATCGTGGTCAAGTATTGAAGAATCCTCATTACTTTGAATGTAGATAACCCGACTAAATTGCGACAGGACGCCAAGATTGACTGCAGTGTGAATACAACTTTATGAGGCTCGATTACAGCTGCAGAAAACTCGATTTATTATCAACCTCAAATCGATTTCGCGTTTAATACCATAAACGGTCGACGTCCCTATTTTTTACAAGCCCGATGATACCACACTCACCGCCACTTGTAATTTTATTATGCAAATTCAGCATAAAGTGTTGGCTGTACGTAATCGGTCAAATTACTATTAGCCAGTCTCTCCAGCCAGTATCATCCAGCGACAAGTGCGCGGTAAAAGCGCAGCTCTGCAAAATGGCGCCCAGCAAAAAATGGCGGGACCGTAATGCGCGCTAAGTACGGCCATCATGAAGGTGTTTCACGAATTTCGATCATGATATTGATTGTTACGAGTAATTTTATTGAGATGACGAAGATTAAAATTAAACGGCGTGCCTTGTTGATTGTAATTGTGTCTCTGTAATGCAATCTGCATCTAACTAGCACCGTAGCACTTATTTTCCCCGATAAACTATGTACCTAGGTAGTTATAGTGCCGCTACTGGTACATGAACGGTATAACTATTTAAATTAATGGCACACAATTTCGTGTCGATGTTGTAGTCTTTTTAATTTAAATTGTAGACGGGTAATGATTTATCGTTAAACCTATTAAAATTTACATTAAAAATAGAGTTAGAGAAGTTAAGTTCATTAGGTGGACAGCGAAAAGGAGGTTCTGTGGGCTTGTAGCTTGTAGCTCAGAGGTTGTACTGTAGCGGCCAGTAGCCGAGTGGCTACCTGCGCCCGCCGCGCTGCGCGTGCGCACAATACGCGACCAACTTTTACATCGTTAATTTCGGGTTACAGAGAGGTCATATGGCAGTCGTTTTGTGCAAAAACTTGGTTCCACGTCAAATCGTAGATTAGGTGGTAGATCCTGACAGAGAAACGGGATAAGGCAAGGAGAATGATGATGAATGGTCAGCACGAAAAGAACATTTCGAATTAAAACAGGGGAGTTTGTGGGAGTCTATATCCTAGCCACTCTTAGGTGAATTTCAACTATCCTACTCTCAGGTGACGTCGGAGCTCCGCACGATGATTGTCGGTAAATACAGACTTCACAATTTGTGTTGAACATTTTTGTTCGAACAATTTCTGAAGCACGTTGTGCGCACCCCGCTACCGTACTGCACAGGTTGACTAGCGCGGGCGACGGTAGATGGCGCGATGGCTCCCCGCAACCTGATAATGTCCGGCTGCAAATTGTCCACGCAAACCGCCGCCGATAAGTCTCCCTTGATAACGGTTAAGTATTGGTTTTGAGGGATTTTAATCAAAACCGCGCATATTACAGTCATTACGCGGCCAGGGTTAATTTCAAAATATACGATAAAGGAGGCAAAAATAATATTTAAGGGAATTAGGCTGCCGGTGTGGAGGCGCGCAATTTGGAAGATTGCGCCCGCGCCGCCGCTCGTTTTCTGTGAATTTTTTAATTAAATTACGAGCGAGATGCTGTAAAGTTGATGGCTACGTTTACCGGCCCGGGTGACCTCGCCTCGCCGCACCAATCAACTTTATTGGCCTAGGTTTTTCGCGCCGGTTAATTTTGCTTTGCTCTTTTATGGTCAGTAATGAAGATGGAGTTATGGTTGGTGATGTTATAATAAGATGGATCCATTATATTGAACAGACAATGCCAAAGCAAGACATCTCCAATCATCATTAATTTGATTAAGACGATTGCAAGCTTGACTATGATTGGTGAAGTAAGGCCACTGAGCAACGCAGACTGATAGAGTGCATGCAGACCAGGAAACTGAACAACTTTCCCCTAGAAACATATGCCTGGAAATGACAAAAAAATTTCGACCTCCCATACAAAACCGCGATCTAAGTTGACTGCATTTTTTGAGGTTTCCTGAGGTTTTTTTGAGGAGTTGTTTAGTTTCATGGGTTGAATGCACCCCATCAGTATTTGGAGGGCTGTCTCTAACACCCGGTATAGTCTACATACATTAATTTATCTTTCATTCTACCATTGCATTTCCTAAAACATAGCCGAACGATATGATAAAAAAGGGGCATTTACTTATAACTATTGTCCTCGGAGCATATTTTGTCAACACCTCTCTTGAAATCATATCACCTCATAAATCAGTTTGACCGACGCTACCGCGATACCAGCGCTTGCGCATATTTCATGCGCTGCGGTTGTCGTGTCCTCGTAAATTATAGCAAGAGTCCTCGCCACGAAAAGACTTTTACACTTTTCACAACTACTATTGCCTACCTACTTTTTTCTTCTTGTCGTTTAATGGCGAAGGTAGAAAATTTTGGCCACTTCAATGGCACTACTACAACAGCCAGAACAGTCCATTGCTGGACATTGGCTTTCCCTGTGTGTAGCCGTGGCCTAAGTCCCCTCCCCTCCCAACGATAGGTATGTAGCCGTGGCCTAAGGTCAGCTGATGACATTGCCAATGTCCTACACCACAAAAACACTCCCACGTCCCAAGCGATATTGCTTGTCATAAGGTGTCCTACTATTGAGGAATAGTTATTTTATTCCTTTCGTGGCATGGACTCTACATTAAGATGAGGAAACTGGCTGACTGACTAATTCTGAGTGGGTTAACGGGTCAATCCAGTCCAAGGATGTAGTGCTAAGTAATTTAAAAAATCCTCACTTTATGCCTAACTTTTTTGCTGTCGATGTTAGTAATGTACCTATCTGAAGAACCTACCGGTCGTCTCTACCTCCTACAATACGTATACATAAAAAAATCCTGCGAGTTCGTGTTCTTTTATTCTATAATCTTCTTGTACCTAGCTACCATTCTGGCTCTTTGCTCCTCAGATTTTCGCTTGATATGCTTTTGAATGACCCTGCTATGTTAAAGGGCCGGGGCAAACACAAACAATCTGTGCATTTAAAAGTATATCCTTGCAAGCGGAACCGCAGTACACACCTTTATTGCATGCAAATAGAATTAAAAATATCTTGCTGAAAATAATAAATCCAATTTCCTTGCAGATATTAACCGTGTATTTTTTACATGGTGATTGTACAAATTGAATCTGTAGCCACAGTAGCCGATATGGCCTCCAATTATATGTACTTTCTATAACCGCTGCTTGGGCATAAGTGATCGTAAACCATCGGTCAGGAGACTCAGGAGTCGCTTACTTACACCCTCAGAGCGGATAACGTTTCAGAGGGACCTACAGGTGGCCAGAGTGAAGCCATGAAAAACTCATCGCTATCTGAATTGGTGCTCGCAAAAACACAATTAGAGCACCTAAACCTAAAATAGTACTCTATTCCATCAAGCTAATACTTTCTACATGTTTAGTTTACAGAAAATATAGCGGCCATAGCGCATTTTTTTGTGTTTTAGATCTTACAACGTATGAATGCGACAAGTTTTCCAAAGCTTCATTTTAATTGTTCATAGGGTTTCTTCTGAAATATTAATTTGCTTTGAACTTACACCACACTTTAAAAGGGCACTTATTCTGTAAGCTTTAATGGAAAGTTGGTGTACATTACTGAGTGAGAAGGGGTAGTCTCTGATACCCTGTATACCCACTTGGAATTGAACTTCCTCACAATACTGAATTGAAGGCCACAAGGTGTCAACAAAAACAACAATGATTGCATACTTTATTTACTCTACTTGGATGATTTCATAACCTTTTTCCTCCCTCTTTTTTAAAATTCAGTTGTGGATGATTTATCACAAGTTTAAAAAAAATATGCTAAGCTAAACAGCTTCACCGACGTCAATTGGTTAGAACTTATTACGAAACCCGCAATGAAAATCTACCGACTGTTGAAACACAATACCTCGTCGCAAACCCAACAGACTTGCATACTGAAGGAGCCAGCCTTATGAAGGATAATGGAAGTGGCCGCCATAACGTTTTATGAGGATATATTACGAAGGAGAGAGCAATTTCTTACTATGTTGGTTGAGGGTTTAAAAGCAATGTTGAAAGGGTCGAGACGAAGTGATGCTTCGGAGTAATGGCTGGTTATGAAATAAATGTCTAGTAGCTGATGTTCCTCAATCAGAATGGAGTATTTATTGAAATTACTCAATCTACTTGCCACCGAAAGATTTGGGTCTGCCTGAGCGTTTCCATTTGAAATAGTCTTCAAACTTCCGTATATGCCGCCTGCCAAGCGTGGTGACTTGTTTATCACGCTTCATTATAAAGTGGCCATATCCAGCATGGACTTTTATATTTGCTGATCATTGAGCTTCAGTAAAAAAAGCACCAGAGGTATTTAAAATCTGCATAATTATCGCAATTTGATGTGATCAAAGGCTGTTCAAACTTTATGTTCTTACACGAAACGATCGGTTAATTTCGTATTTAATGGGTTGAATAGCATCATAATCTGTAATAAGTAAAACGCTATTGATTGAATAATATTGCAGGTTGGCCCTAAGGGCACACTTGCTATGGAAATTTCATTCAACACGTAATAATTCATTAATCTAACTGGATAACGAGCTCTACATAAATTATTTTCATCCATTTCAGTACGGTATCCCACACGAAAAGAGATAGAGAGAGAGAGAGAGTACGTTTAACTGATTTATCTCCATAGGTAAGTATATAGTACAAAATTTGACAAAAAATATATATAAAATAATTACTTAAATGTTTAAGCATAGATAATAAAGGCCAATATTACGATAAGACTAAGATTTTTCACTTACTTCAATAAATTACGAAGATCTATCGAGTATAGGTAGGTACCAGTGGTTCCCAGTTAGGCGCCTGTCGATGTCATGTCGTTACACGACGATATCAGAAGACCTGCTAGTAGTAGGCGGTTGAAAAACTCTGACACCAGGGTTCATCGGGTCGTTAGGTGACACGAGAAGATAATGGCCAATGCAACTGTGCCAAAACATCTGAAAATTTAATAAAAATTTGCATCTCAGTAAAAACGAATAAAAAAGGTAGTGAATATGACTTAAAATAATTGCATGATGATAAAGTCTTCCTCTCTCCCAATATTAAATTATATATTGTGCCCAACAGAGTCCATGTTCTAAGTACCTTACAAACTATATTTTACCATCTAACCCATGGTATGCAATAAAATTTTGGGTATTGAGTATTGAACGCCGTTTATAAGTAACCTAATTCGATAAGCAAAACCTTCACTTTCCGACTAAAACCGCCTTTAAAAAGGCAGCCTTACTTAATAAAACTTTCGCCAGAGCACCAGAGTGTACACTATAATTTGTGTTGCTTGAAATGTGGAATCAATTCATTAAATTCGCATTTACCGATTCGTCTCAGCCGTTTCGCACTGACTGCATGCAAAGAGGAAGGGAATATTTAAAGGGGCTCTACGAACAAAGAGAATGAAGCAATGAATATCTCGTCGCAATTTCACTGGGCGTGCGCTGAAACGCAATTTAGGTACCTAATGGAGAAAAACACCCTATTTTAAAAAGGACAAAAAACACTTCTGTTTTAGTTGGAGTTTTCAATGCTCACGACAATTTGAAATTATTCTGCCCAGTCCTTAATTTATCACTTAGTTATTTTTTACTACACCCACAGGTGGAAAATAGGCTAGTACTATACCGGCATCACAAGCACTCTAATACTTACTATACTATATTTTACTTACTTACTCGTATTATACTTACTATATTTTTTGTTATTGTGATTTTTGGTGTTTCAGCGCTCCCCAAGTTAGATTGCATTGCACTTTTCTTCGTTCTAGTTACTAGCAGAATCAGAGTTCTGTCTGAAATATTCTCTTGCTCTTCGATGGATGTATGTCGGTTGCACGGTTGTATGGTAAGGTTGTAATGAAGGAGCATTGGACACTCGCCGTGTAATCGTGGCGTTCGTGGCACCTCGTAATTCATCCGGCCTGCAGACAGCACTGCTGTAGGTAGTAGGTAAGTAGGATAGGTAGATAGGTAGAGTTGTTTTCTTGACTGTTATTCCCCCACAAATTACTGTAAGTAACATAAAATAGTGCATGGTTCAGTCAGGTGGATTTGACGATGAACAACAATGTACCTACCATACATAGGTACTACTAAATATGCCGCACTCACGCTGAGCTAGCGCTGGGTCGTGCGTTTGCGTCAAGAGCGATTTTTAGTATGGGATATGACGTTTCTAGTATGGGTCTGACTGACGCACGCGTTATGCAGCGTTGTGCGTTAAGTGTGAGAACGGCCTTAATTTCTTTTATCTGTGACATTTTACTTGTGACAAGTCGTTGTTGTGACTGTTCCCTGATGCTTGCCTGGCCCAAAAACAGAAGAATATTCAAATATTTTACCCTTCCATAGATATTCAAATCAAATGACCGGTAGATATTTTTTTAGAGGTTTAAATCGCCTACTCCGCAAGGGATAGAGGCGTGATATGCGTATAC
Organism: Keiferia lycopersicella; assembly: GCA_029255805.1. Taxonomy (NCBI): domain Eukaryota; kingdom Metazoa; phylum Arthropoda; class Insecta; order Lepidoptera; family Gelechiidae; genus Keiferia; species Keiferia lycopersicella. Next base: position 4,218,660 of record JARACZ010000017.1, read on the forward strand.
CAAATTATTTTATTATATATTACAACCTAATGTTCTATAGGTTACTTTTCTACCATTTTCAATGTCAGTCCTAAGTATTTCAGCATACATAGGTAATATGGTAAGGGGATGCCTCCCAGTTTATCTATGCCAAAATTTGAATTCAGATGATATTTGAATGTGACTTAACCTAGGATTCGAGCCAGGTTAGCCTTCGGGTTGCAGAGGTCCAGATGGCAGTCGCTGTGTAAAAACTTTGTTTCATGTCAAACACCCTAGGTTAGGTAGCCGAACCCACAGAGAAACAGGATAAGGCAAGGAGAATGGTGATGTAGGTAATATAATATGGTACGTCCCTCCCACTTTTATCTACGTACATTTACATCCGCCGACGACCAGTACAGAGCCTCCCAATTAGTAACTGAATTAAACCAATTACCAGTAACCTTTGCTTTACGTTACCGACGAATAACAAATTAAGTTATTACCAGAATTGCCGTTGGTCTCCACTTGCACTGTCGCAACTATTAATTTCGTAATTTCTCGTAATTTTATAATGAAAGTGTCCGCTATTCTATTTTCAGCTTGTAAACAGCTATTAGTGTGTAATTATTGTATTACTCGCTGTCGCATAATAAGGCCGTGTTCTCGGAATTTACCGCTAACAAGATCAAATTATTGGACTGGGAGTTATAAAGGTTTGCCATGCACTCACTATCTCTCAACTTGGTCTCTCTGATCTTGGTAACATAGAGTGTCATGGACACTTTCAACCCAATACAGGAAAAAAGTAACCAGGACAGCCCAATTGCATTTTCAATTTGGTTGCTGAATTGCCCCCCTGATTATAAATTCTTTGAGTCTATTCCTAGTAAATTTGGGCTTGGATGGACATCGTCGCCAGACAATGTGATGACAGGAAGGCAGAGGTTGGATTCTTATACTTTATATTGAACAACCACGTTTTGAAAACTGCAGATATGTGTGAGAAGTTAAAATATCTAGTAATACCGAGGGCAGAAGAGATATAGCGTGAGCTTGACATATTTTAAAGCTAAAAATTTACGTAGAATCTTTCCTTGGTATTACCAGTGTAAATCTGGAGTTCTAATGTCCAAGAAAATTCTGGCTGGACTTTATACCAAACCATGCCCTATGGGTTCACCTTTTATGCTCTAAAGTCATATCGTCTGATTTCCTAACTTACGTACGTCAGTCACTCTATCAGCTCAGCTTACAGCACGCCGCCACAACGCACCGTGAATATTCCCCTATATGCGCTACTAAAGGCAGTAAGACCTGTGTAATCAAGCCAGTTCGATAATTGCCAAGTTCGCACGTCGTATTGAAGCCGCCGGCTCTATCGATATCGGCTCCGGAGCCAAGCCACCAACGATATCGGTAGACGGAAAGCTGTGACGTGAAGATTGAAGTCGATTGAATACTTTGACACTCAACGTCGTGTCAGCTGTCAGTCTTGGCTTGATTTTACAAGACTGTTTTCAATTTGCGTTTTCACTTTTTGTCCACGATTATTTCGAGAAGGTTAACTGTTTAACCTACGCCAGTATGCAAGTAATTCTATGGTTTAACCACAGACGAAAGATGTCATGCGCTTGCAGGCATGTAATTTTTTTCTCTATAATCGGAACTTTTCTATCTGTCTGTATCTGACAGATCTCGAGCTAGCTTATGATGATGTCATACCAGATGGTAATATACTCGTGATATACAGTCTGGCCAAAAAGTGTTTGGAACGAAATAAAATGGAACTAAAAATGTCGTATACCATACGTATATATAAAGTGGCGCCCTCATTTTCTCTCTACACTTTTTTGCCAAACTGTACGTGTATATTGATATCTCCTCCTTGGGAAAAAAAAATTAGTTTAGCTGAGCGCTATCTAAGTGCACTTGAAAAAGGGCTAGAAAATTTTCCATTCAACCTATACTTATTTCCATTTCATACAAAAATCCTTTTTATCTTTCGTAGTTTCTGCTGAATGAAATCAGGTAAAAACTTTTACAAGTACCTCATGTAGGTAATGTAATGAATTAGTGATTTAAATACACGCAATTCAAGATTAGTTCCTTATATTAAATGCAGAATGTCGTGTAACAAATTAAATAACGTGTATACTTGGACAGTTTTCGATTACTTTCACCATTCAAAAGGACATGGCCGTTTTGTTGAACATCCCCATATGAATAAAGTTAATATTGTAATTCGCACTATTATGCGTAGTATCACCTGTTGCGTTGATATACAACACACATCTACAGGGTGTATCTACAATGCTGAGGATCGTTTAAACATCACTTTTCTATATAGTATAAAGCTCAATCGTTTTCTGCGTCTGTCCCTATGTCTGCATCTAATGTAGTATGTTATAACAAATAATTCAAAGGGCTTTTGTACAACTTTTTTAACGTCATAATAAGAAGCTAAGTATTATTGTCGCCATAAAAGAGGTTTCGAACCTAGATTCATCAAGGAAGTGGTTGTCAATTTCGTGAAAATAGGACATCTTTATTCGACCCAAGAAGGTCGTCTATTCTATATTGTTACTAAAGAATCAGATCACATCTCTTATAAATGATCTTTTGTAGATACACCCTGTATTCGAAAGTCGTTAATTTAACGTACATTGTTATGCTCGTAGTTACTTTGCACAAGTAGGCAGTGACACTTTAGTCCGAGCATTATTCACTCTCTTATGTTGTTTGAATTTAAGTGTTATTTACGATACACATTCCTTCCTTTATTTACTGTAGTTGTATACGCCAGTAAGGTTACATTTTTATTACAATGTGTGCTAAGATAGGGCGGCTAGAGCCCTATTAATAATTGGTTCTCACGCAAGTGGCATAGATTCATTTTGAACTTGGCTATTTAGGGCAGAACCCGGCGAAAAAAAACTGTAATTTTAGACTTCAAACTGTCTTCAATATTGCCAGCATCATGCCTCAGTATCTCGGTAAGTACCTCTTACTACTTGGTTCATTGACTGGGGATCAAATTCATATTGTGAATGAAAACATACCTGAAATAATGCCTGAAATAACCTACTTGCTACCTACTTGCACAGTAACAAAAGGCAGCTGAAGTTTAGTCTTGTCAAAATTTTAGAGATTTTCAAATTTTTTTTTTTACTTTGGTGTAGGTACGCACAGAGCAAAAATGACATTTGTGTCACTCGCTCACTTGTCTATGGGTGTACGTGTTATTTTATCAAAGCAGGCGTGCAGCAGGCAGGTTTGATATATACAAAGAGCAAAAATACGTTTGTGTCGTAGGTAGGGTCTACGCGCGCATGACATGGTCTGTGGATTTACGTTGTCTTGCTTCCAAAGTTATCGCAGTCGACACATCGTCAAAATGTCATATTTTATGCGTAGATTGTTGGAATGTAGTAAATGTGATGTATGTGATGTGTTTATGACGCCTCAGATACATTTTATTGTAGCAATTTTCTGTCATTTCTGTCTGTCTATTTATTAGATTTATTTTATAGTTTTGTACATTGTGAAGTTCTTTTATAATTATTTCGACGTAGTCAAGGTGTCAATGCTACAAAGTAAGCAAATTGAAGGTTGAAATTAAGTGGTGACTCTACTCCTTAACTACTTTTTTATGATATTTGATGGCCGCAGGCTATGAACTGACAACACGGAATACTTAAACCAAGTTCTTTGTTACAGTAAAGGGTACACAGGGTCATTGGGTCGTTGGACGACTCGGTGTCCCACATGAAAAAGAAAAAAAAATGCTGTTTGAAATGTCAAATGATACGGAATAATCCTAACTAAAGTCAACTTTATGTAAGAAGTGTGTTTTGACCTTTTGACGGATAATTGTTTCGACCCTAAAAACAAATGCTCCATAGAAAAGACACCAACGTGTTCTTGTAGCTCAATTTCTGAAACTGTGAATTTTTTCTCAAAGGTATGTATGAATTGATAAGGTAGGTAGGACTTTCGTATAGAAAAATTTGAAGTTCAGTTCTTGGTATATTCTCATCTCTACCAAACAGGCACAAAATAATGGCTATCGCTTTAGCTACCAGTTTTATCCTATAGAATTACAGGAGACAAGACATGAATTAACATCGATCCCGCATCAATCCCGCAAATGGGGCAGAAGTGTCCGATGCGGCCACATCGTAAAATTAATCGTTTGTAATCTCTGTGGTGTTGCCAACTCAGATGACTTCAGAACATAGAGTAATTGTATCCTAAACCGCCCAAACTATGATTCTGAATGATAATCGAAGATCAGAGCCACAAACACAGGTGCTGTATTTCATCGTTGGTTGAGTGCCACATAGGTATCCCATATAGCTCATGGGTTGTAGCCTAGGTTATCTACTTTTGTCGTCATCGTATCGCACACTTGAAGCACGATGGAGCGCTAAAATATCGCAGCAGCGGTCTGTCACTAGAAATGTCAATCTCCATACTAAAACCGCTGTCAACGCAGCGCTATCGCAGTGTCGTCCGCCGAGTGCGGTTTTAGTATGGGAAGTGACGTTTCTAGTAGTATGGATCTGACAGACCGCTGTGACATTTTTGCGCTCCGTCGTGCGTCAAGTGTGCGATCCGCCTTCATCATCGCCGCCACCTCGCTCTACTTCGTGTACGCGCCCTTATAATGTAGATCTAACCACCCTTTTTTTTCTTCCTAGACTTGGCATCACTGCATCCCTCGTTCGCCAAGTTGGCTGCGCAGATAAGTTTAATAATCTCATTGAAAATGTTGATTAAAGCGCAAAGACGCCTCTGCCGCACCTATTTTAATAGGCTTATGATTGCTCCTACTATTAAAAGTTATCACAACACGGGGACGGAGATGAAAGTCGTTCCAGTATAGCAAAGAGCAATGATTAATGCAGACGAGTCACATTGTCGTAGGTAAAAAAAGCTAATGGGAAAGGGGCAGCTGTAGATAAAAATATTGACGAAACAAAGGCAGAAGACTAGAGCCAGAGACACGAAGTAGAAGATAAATAGTAATTTATTTTTTATTTATTTATTTGAAAACATTACATAGGAACAGGTTACCTTAAATCTATGTAAGTACTAATATAAAACAATGAGATCACATTGAGATCATCTTACAAGCTAATTACTTAATATAGTAACAAAAATTAGAATTAAAAATAAGAAAATAACAACTAATTTGGTTGACATAATTATAACTCCTCACAGAACTCTAAACACTTATTACTTAATTTTGACCATCTCTCTGCAAAAATATCCGTGTCCGGGTTTGCGTCTAAGAGCTGCCTAATGAAACGAAGCCCTCGAAGTAGTGGAGACTGCTGGTGTGCTACAGTGCGACAGGTTGGCAGCGCCAGCAGCTTGTGCCCGCGGCCGCGCATATAACTGTCCGGGACGTATAGCTGAAGTGCTTCAGATACAAGCTCCGGACAGTCATACTCGCCGCGGATAATGCGGCATACCGTGAGGGTGAGCTGGTAGTTACGCCGAGTCTCGAGAGAGTTGAAACCCAAGGTGCCTTGCAGGAAGGCAGTGGGGTACAGAAAGGGATAATATCCGTAACATTTCTTGTATAATGCACGAAGGAAGGCCTTTTGAACTTGTTCAAGAATCAATTTGTACGAACTCTCATGTGGTCCCCAAATTATAGCTGCACTTTCAATTTTAGTTCGCACTAAACTTGTGTAAAGTAACTTTAATACCTGTTTATCAGTAAAATCTCTCGAGTTACGGTTGACAAAGCCGAGTTTTTGGAAACATTTGACTGCTAGGTCCCCAATGTGGTCATTAAAAGTCAATTTCGCATCGAACAAAACACCTAAATCTCTGACTGACTCCACCCTCTCAATTATGTTATTTCCCAAGAGATAATTGTTGTGTAACGGTCTTAGAGCGCGTGTAAATGAGATTGTGCAACACTTTCCGGGATTGAACAGTAATTTATTGTTCAGACTCCATCTAAATACAGCATCAATGTCAGCCTGAAGCTTACTGCAATCTGTTGACTGCTCGACAACTCTAATCAACTTTAAGTCATCAGCATACAGTAAACAACTGGAGTGATCTAAGGCTGATTCAAGATCATTCACCATTAGTATGAAGAGTAACGGACCAAGGATAGATCCTTGGCTGACGCCAGAACGAGTGTGGTATTGTTCCGAAACAAAACAACCATGTTTAACATACTGACTGCGATCTCGTAGATAATCAGCAACAAATTTTAGGGAAGCAGGTGTAAATCCCAATGTGCAAAGTTTTTGTAGCAATATATCATTATCTACGCGGTCAAAAGCCTTGGTGAAATCGAAATAAACCACATCCACCTGTTTACCTTTGTCCATGTTTTGAGATAGATGATCTACCAGAGTTAAGAGATTTGAATTAACTGAGCGCCCGGATCTGAAACCATGTTGCGCGTTACTGAGGTATGGACTGACTTGTTTAACTATTTTGTCGTGTATAATCGATTCAAAAACTTTGGAAATTGCAGATAATATTGCAATCGGACGGTAATTTTCAACTAATGTCTTATCCTTATTTTTAGGAATAGGGGAGACGCGAGATATTTTCCATTGAGCTGGGTATTTACTAGTAGATATGGCTAAGTTAAAAATATGAAGCAGTACTGTTAGGAAGTATTCCTTACACCCTTTCAATACGTAAGCTGGTAAAGTATCCGGACCGACTGCGCATTTGGGCTTGAGCTTTTTAATCGCTAATTCTACTTCCATTGGTGTAATATTGTCAATATGGATATAATTGGCCGAACTGCTATTGTCATTCAAGATTATGTTGTCAGTGCTGAGATCAGGTACATTTGGCAAAAATGAGTTAGAGAAAAAAGCTGCAAACATATTAGCAGCCTCTTGTCCTTCTGAAAAAACTCCTTGATATGACACACGGGATGAAAAACCGCCAGTTGTTTTCAAATTATCAATATGCCTCCAAAACTCTTCTGGGTTGTTTTGAATATTTTGCTGGATGCGTTTAATGTAAAGATTATATGCCTCGGGTAGTCTCAATTTTAAGTCTGCTCTAAGTTTACTAAATGTGTTATAAATGTTTTTGTTTCCTGTGACTTTCCATTCTTTATGTAATACAGCTTTATATTCTAAGTCTTTAATAATATCACGTGAAAACCAAACCGGATATTGTTTTGCTATTCCTTTAGGGCGAACTTTTTTTGGAACTGAAATATCAAATATTTTGTAAATAATTAAATAAAAACATTCAACTGCTATGTCTACATCCCTCGTATTCAAAACCGGGCTCCAATCGGCATCGCGGAGAAGTTGGGACATCAATTCAAAGTCAGCTTTAGAGAAATTCCAATCAGTAGAAGTAATGTTTAGAGAAACCAACTATTACCTTAAAGACAGAACGTAACATTAGGTACATGTTACTACGGCCAGTAAAAAGACTTTATATGTAAGTGAAATACATTAATCCTAAAAAAAAACTGCTCCGGCCGCGGCTGTGACTTCAGTTTAATATATTATAAAGTATTTTTTGCAATTACGAAAATATTAATTTTCTACTTGCTACTAAAAACGGCACGTGTCAAATGGCGCTAGATATCTGCCATCCCTTTCCGGATAGATAAACTATATTGTTGAAAAAATTGTTTGCATTGCATTGCAGATGGAGTCTATTGGCCATCTACATTGGCTACTCTTTGCCACGTCTTGTCCAGTGATTGAATGCGAGAGCAAATTACAGCCTACGTGGACACCTTATTACTGCACTCGGACTGTTAGTGTCTCAACACACTATGCCGAAGTTACGCGGCCGAGGTTCGGCGGCTGATTTTACGTTCCGACGTATTCAGCGGATATGACACACCATTAGCGCCGAACTTACGCGGCATAAGTTCAGCTGCGCAACTTCGGGTGTATATTTTAGTGTTTCGAGCGCTGTCGTGGCGTCGTGTCGTGTCACCTACACTGTCGGACAGACTGTTTTTATTATTTTAGAGGTGCGAAACCCGAAAAATGAACTATTTTACAGTAATAGCAATTGCCCGTCAATTGCTTCGTCGCCAATCGAACCGAACTTCGGTCGCGTATAATGTGTTGCCGTATCGCCGAATCGCCGCCGAATATACGCCCGACTGATGTTCGGCTGTACGCTGTAACGCGACGTAAATTCGGCTCAGTGTGTCATCCTTCATTCAAATAACATTGCTAGCGTAATTGCGCCGAACTTCGGCGGCGTAGGTTCGGCATGGTGTGTTTACACACTTAAAGCAATTTAGCTGACATTCAAATGATTCCGCCGTGAATGGGGGCAAGTAATGGCGGTTTACTTAATGCTACCCCCATTACTGTAGCCAGGGGCGGATTCAGAGTCACGCCGCCCTCTTTTGGAAGCTAATTTGGTTAATTCCACTTAAAGGTTAAGGTTTTTCGTCCTGTGCTATGCAACGTGCAATCTTCTCATTAGAAGGTAAAACTGGTTTGCTTCGGGGAATCTTACAAGTTTGAAAACATAGCTTTAACCAAATAAAAAAATGAAATGGAATACAGCATTCCCAAGTGAATGAAAATCCTTTTTATAAACAGAAGTCCTCGATGTTATGTTGTATTTCTTTCCGCGCACACAAATCATATAATTTACCTAGTCAAAAGATCATACCTACCTACAAATTAACGTTTCCTGAGAGGAGGAAAAGGCGTTCTAGTAAACGTCTTTTTATGGTAAAAATGCCTATATCAAGATATTATAATACTATTAGAGTAATATTACCCAAACTATCATTCATTTACGCCATCGACTTTTGCGACACGCACATATAGAAATAGGGTTAACTTTTACTGGGAGCACACTCTTTGGACTACAGTTGATTCCTGCCCCCCTCCTAGGTTCTCCCCTGGCAGGTCCCATGGGAGCACCTCCGGAGGGTAAATTGTCACGTGCCGCAGTCGTGTCACAATTACAACGGTAATTTATTTAAGTTTAATTTAATAAATTGTAGCAAACGACTGTTCTGTCCGCCCGTAGCCTTCTACGTAAGTGTCCAGTTCGATTTTCGCCCTGCGCTTTCCAATTCTGCGAATCGTTCTGTAGACGTGTTTTGTTGTTAGTTGTTAATATGTTGTTCTTAAGTGTCCGAGACTTGCACCATGCAGTAGGAATTCTTTGTGTTATAGTCTGTAAAATATAAGATGATCCCTGTGACGTTTGGAACCAAATGCTATGACATAATTTCCATTTTCCTAATAAACAAAGGTATATCATACCATTTGCTCCAAGGTCATAAACGTCACAGGATTCATCCTATATTTTTACAGACTATAGTAATACTTTCTGAATGTTTGCGTAAGTTGTAAAGGCAGTCACTACTTTGTATATGCATTTGCATTACCATACAATTCGCTAGTTTCCTGGGTCATTAATAAAACATGAAAGTTGTACGCTTTAAACTATTGTCCAAAACTACTACGGACTTTATTCATAATTTTTCGAAATATTTAAAGTTTGAATTAATAAACAGCAAAATTATATAAAAGTGAGTGTTTTGACGCTATCGGAACTAGAGAGACATGACTTGATCTAGTCGTATTTTCATATTTTTACATATCTCATGCTCTGAAAGTAGGTCATTACTGACAAAAAACACGACCTGTAAGTTCAACTTACAGGCGAGGTTTTAAAACTAAGCCTGTAAGTAATTTTAAATATGGAACTAGAAAAAGAACCAATAGAATCGCGGCAATTAAAAAGTTAAAATCAATTTCTTCTTATTTTTAGTAGGAGTTGCATCCAATTAGTTGTATACGATTTTAAATTTCGAACTGGCCGCTACGAATTGTGTTGCTTGAACGCAGCAATTATATTTTTAATCTGTATTTTTATAACCTCAATAAATGAGTTTGTCGAATTATTACTCAATATTACAATGACAAAAGTAGAAATTACTAATATCCCTACGATCAGAAAAATGTCTACTTTATGTTAGGATACTTTTCTTTCATATTAATTCAATATTTTTCAATCACAGAAAAAAAAGTTTAGTGGTGCAATTTGAAACCAGACGATACAATCATCATTTATGGATCGTTTTCTTGTATTTATCGCTTTATTTCACTCTTTTTTCATTCGATATGTAAAGCAGTATACGTACCACGGATGTAACATCAATAACAACCTCGGAAAGGTACCGCCCTCGCTCCGCTCGGGCGTTAAAAAACCTCGGTTGTTATTGATAGCTTACATACCTCAGTACGTAATCTACTATTAAAATATCGTTTAATAAGTAGCCCATTTGACCTGCCAGACATCTTGCCTATTTTTTAGTACTTTAAGACCCTGTATAACAGTCTTCGGCTCGGGACGCCGCACCGCTATTAAACAATTTAAGTAAATTAACTACCGGATTCACTCCAGCAACCAATTACCCTTGATTATAACACGTACTCATTATTAGGACGCCATTTTGCCGCTTTTTGCGACTTTTGCCGCAAAGCAAGTTTATTTGGGCAGTTTAAATATCTCAATACAGCCTAATACGGGAGCTAAAACGTTTTAAGAGTGCTACAGAAAACACAGAGTGGATAATTTGTAGAACACACAAAGAGTTCCTTACTTTGTAATGTAGAGTTTGTTTTAATATGTGGTCGTATACCCCCCACCCCGATATGGACCATGTCCACCATGTCCAGCAGTGGGCTGTTGTGACTATTGATGATAATGTCAATTTTTTGTTTTACTTTTTGTCCAGAATAGCCCCTTGGTCTTATGATCTGTACCTCGATAAGATGCCAATAAAGTTACGCAAAAAATTGTAGCTAATCATAAAAATGGCTTCTAATCTCACCATTTACAAGACATGTCGGAAATAATCCAATCAAAATACCTACCCTTATTAATGTACGAACTATTCAAAACGCGACATCCATTACCGCTTTTGTTTTACGTTGTCGTTCAAATTTAAAACGTTAAATATCAATGTATTTCAAACCACGTTGGAAGTGGCTTAATGGAAATACAGCCAATAGCTAATCAGTATAATCACGTGGTTATTAAGGTGACGTTTCATCGCGCGCGCCGACTGATAGCCGCAATTAAGGTGACACTTCGTAACCAACGTCACTTACACACATTTACATACTAAACGGTTGTTGATGGGGACTCGACGCGCCAGGAGACGGCCTGACTGGTCATAAACATGAAGTCACGCCTATAGCCCTTGTGGTGCAGATGTAGTGTTAACGACTTTTATTTATTTTTAAGTACGAGGTGCTAACGGTGTACCAAACACATAGCAGGCGGTCTATTGAACAGTTTCTTCTTGTTTTTCCTGATCAGACCATAAACTTGAACAAAACCTGAGGAAAATTATAGAGTGTAGGTACATTATCAACGAACTTTTTTGACTTCCTGGCAAAGTCAGTCAGTTGATCTGATCGTAAATTAATGCGTGGGAGATTGCAAAAATTACCTCGCTTCCAACATTGACGCAATGCAGTTTCCTGGTGTGATCACGCCTGCAAAGTTTTTAGTAGACCACTCCACACCCGGTGTACCTAACGGTGAAAATAATTTGGGTAAGTATTCAAGGCAGAAATTCATATTCAAAGCGTGAGGGGAAGAATCATAAAAGGTCACTAACCTGTCAACAACCGACACAGATTGAGTTATAAGTATATCATCAACATAAACATCAGAAACCGCGTGTAGTCGGCACAATAAAAGCTTGGTTGGTGGCGCTGTGTCATGCGCGCGCAATCTGCCCCTGCTGCGCGTGCGCAGACGACTCACTTTGTGACGCTGCGCTGGGCAAAGAGTAAAATTTATGAATTGAAGAGTAGGTAGAGTACAACATCATCAACGTAGGACGTCTATCTATTGCAAGACAATGTAAAAATAGGGCCCAATTTATGCAGTTTGCCTACAGGTGACCGCAAAACTCAGATAGAACTTGCCTCTCTATCAGGACATATGACGTATGAGCGGGATGACAACTATAATGTTTCGATTTCAGGATCTTTTCTTTATGTCATCGAGTTATAGATACAAAGTTGGTAGAGTACATGGGACGAAATGAAAAAAAAAAACCTGTTATCATTTCTTAAAATTCTTACTCAAACTGTTCAGTATGTTTTGTTGTAGCCGAACGACTCTTTTTAAAACACCCCTGCTGCAATTGTTATAAATAAAAATAAAGAAACTTTTGAAAAAGCTGTCCTAGTAAGTAGTAGTTATTCATTGTTAAGTAATAATTATGTTATTTAATTACCGCTAGCAGCATGGCGCGAATGGTTTGCTAGAGAACAGTCTGGGCTTATACTATAATAATAATAATTTGCAAATTAAAGAGTAGAAAGCAGTAGAATTTGAAATGGAAGGGAATAGGGCAGTTCAAAACAATAAAACTGTATTTTCTAATGATTGCCCTTAGTTCGTGTTTACCCTAGATCACCCTTATAGCACTGTCTAATTTAATTACTAAATTACATGTTGTAACTACTACCAGTGCCCTATGTTATGAAACTACAGGCTACTAGTTTACAGGTACAATTCAATTAACATTGCGAAGCCGGTGGGTCGTTAGGCAACCAAGATTTTCAACCCAGTACGCAATGTACTAAGAATTTTACTTTTAAACTAACCTGTAAAATACATACGTGCCGTGTGATGCCGGCTTAGAATAGCATCGCCCCATTTCTTTCCCTTCGGTGTTGAAGAAGCCTACTAAGGGTTTTGCGGGTTTCATTTGAATGGTAGTTTTAGGCGACAGGCTGACAACCTGTCACTATAGTGATACATGACTAATCTGAAACGACCCTCAAAAATTGTCAGACGTGGCGGTAAAGACCGTAATTTTACGTTCGTTAACGCTCTGCCTACCCCGCTAGGGATACAGGCGTGATTAGTGTGTGTGTGTGTATAAAATACAAAAGTTGTAAACGTAAAACTATTGTCCAAAAAATACTACAGATTCCATTTATATATAGATTTTTTGAATTAATAAATGGAAATGTAACTGGTCTCCATCCAAAATAGCGAGATTACGACGTCATCAGTCAGTATTTTCATACAAAATATCGTTTTAAAATGTAGCTCATATGACCTGCCAGCAGCTAACTTAGCAGCGAGCAGAGATCTACTAAAAGTACTTAGATATTATTGTCCGGTGTCGAACTCTAAGGTTTTGAGATAGGGACATTTAGAGAACGGTACGATTTGCGAAGGGGACCTTATAAGGATGGCACCATTTATAACGACAGGGACGTAGTGCGAACGGGACCGTATGCGTCTGAAGGACTTCAAGTCATATCAGGCTCTCATATGATTTGTTGACAGCAGTTTCAAAAGCGACGCGAGGTGTGCGGGAGCACCTTTGGAGTAAATTATAATGCTGTCATAGTATTTGAACCATCTCTACGTCCCGACAAAACCTTACTCTATGTCCTCTCCTCATATCTGTACATAAATTGGTATCCATACAAATTAATAATTCAAATTATTTTCCTATGCATCACAAAGCTCATGCAGATGAAGATATGACTTCATTACCTCTGAAGAAGCGGATCTGAAATTAGTCGCCACGTGACACCTTTGTGAGGGCAAATCGGATAAAAAACGGAGGCAAGTCATCAGGTCGAATAGAGGTTGATATAGATGTCGTGATATAGGTAGATCCCTATAATTGTGTTGTTGATGTACTAAGACCCACAAATGTATTTGTAAGAGTGAAACGTAACTAATGGTTATAATGCAAATTCTTCGAAATTCTTGTTGTACTGATGCAAGATTTTTGCTAAATTACGCTCTGCCTACCCCGCGAGAGCCAAAGCTTTGATGTATATGTATTTTGGCACTTAGACCACATGCTATACAGAAGTCATACGTGTCAAATTTTGCAATTTCAGTTAGACCAAAACTAATTTTGACATATTTTCAGTAGATAATCAGCTTATCTAGCTAATTAGTTTACTTACGTATCATAAATCTTTTATTTGCCTGTTCAGAAAATATAACAAATTCGATTATGTAAATAATTAAATTCTGAGTTTACGGTTGGTTGTAAAATAAAGTGCGAATTACTATTATTAGAGGCATGAGAAGGGACTATAACTAAATTGCCTGCGGCTTTGCTTGTGCAATAATGTTTATGTCTTATGTAAAGCTAGCATTCGTAGCTCACGTGAATATAAATAAAGTAATATTTTTTCAGGCGACAGGCTGACAACCTGTCACTATAGTGATACACGAATCATCTGAAAGGGCCCTCAATACTTGTCAGACGTGGCGATAACGACCGTAAGTTTACGATCGTTAATGCTCTGCCTACACCACAAGGGATAAAGGCGTGATTTATGTATGTGTGTATGTAATATTTTTTGGCATCGCAATAGACGATATAGGATAGTATAGGTAGTATAGACACAATTTTTTTCAAGACATACAGAATCCAAGATTGCGTCCCAGGCAACGCAGTGTCTGTGGAGAGGAAACTTCACCCGCGTTATGCGGATAAAAAGTCTTGCCTCAGACACTGATTAAATCGTCTGTCACAGACCAGACGTATGAGACCAATGATGATTATAGACGCAGAATTTTATATTTAAAGGGACAACGCTCTCGAAAACTCGCTGATGTGACACATATCCAAAACTATACGTAGAAAGTAAAAAGAATTTACGTGATTTTAATCGATACTGAACCTAGCTATGACATTAAATGCGTGCCATTTAACAGATCCTACCTGTATTATGCAAATGAGCGTCGCATGGAAATTAAGAACACGTAATTTTTTTCTCAAAATGCCTACCTGCCTACCTATTTTGAGATGAATAACCTACTTGTAGTTAGGTATACATATAAGAGAAACGGATGACAAAACATTCTGAATACCGAAAATCAATCTCTCGACAAACAAACAGAACCGCTTTCATGTTTAGCATTAGTCAAGAAAGAGCTTTTAATTTAGCTATGGGGGTTCAATCAAAGTCAGAGCCGTTGAAAGCCCTATTAGCAGAGACACGCCATGGCGGGCCATGGTGGCTATAATTGCAGAAAACAACGGCCTAACCGCAAGACAATGCGATAACCCCAAGTTTTTGATCAGCGCCAGTTTCAGTTGAACTCTGAATGTTTTGACAATAACGCACACTGGACGCACGACGGAGCGCAAAAATATCGCAGCGGTCTGTCAGATCCAAACTAGAAACGTTACTCCCCATACTAAAACCGCACTCGACGGACGACACTGCGATATATTTTAGTATGGGGAGTGACGTTTCTAGTATGGATCTGACAGACCGCTGCGATATTGTAGCGCTCCGTCGTGCGACAAGGTGTGCGATCCTCCTAACGGACTATTAGTGCCTTAATCGGGTGACAAAATTGACTTTTATTTCCCCTTCCAATACTGGAAATTACAATCCTTACAATAATGAAAGTACTACACGTCTTTTATCTAGTGAACCTGCATCGAATTGCAAATATTTTGCTAATTTTCTAGGTACGGGAAAATTCAGAATAATTGACATTGGAAGTGGCCCGGCGGCCAATAACTGGTTCTTAATTCTTATCGGAAGGCTCGTCTTTTGAAAGGAAACTAGTTGGTCTATGGTAGAACCTTGAAATCTTTTGGACATGTTTTGGACATTAGAAGGAATCATATGAAGTAAGTATGATCAACTAATAAACGTCATTTCAGATTCTTAAAATATGAGATCAAGGATTTTCTTTGCAAGTTTGAATGTAATTCCGCAACCACAGATTTCACACGTGTATTTCAACTCTAGTCAGGTATCTTGTTTCACTATTCAAAGGTTTCAGCACCTCAATGCGGCTAATAAGGGCTAAAGTCTAAATAAATTGGTCATGTTCATTGCGATCCAAGTTGGGAGGTCCGTCTGTCACTCCACTAATTGAAAATGTCAATCAATGAAATATGACATTAATGATTTACCGCGAATCACACCAAATCACTACATAGTATAAAACAAAGTCTCTTTTCGCGTCTGTCAGTCTGTATGTATGATTAAATCTTCCAAACACAACGGATTTTGATGCAGTTTTTTAATAGATAGAGTGATTCAAGGGAAAGGTTTTTATATATAATACTTGCCGGGAAAACACCTTATTCCCACAGGAAAATGAGTTACTGGGCGGGCCGCTAGTTTTATATAAAATTTTGCAAGTAAACTATATGCACGTTCCCACTTAAACTTTTCAATACCATATCGTTTCAGCTCCTAATAAGTGCTGAGGTCAGCTAAAATTGGCCGTGTTAATAGCTGCGATTCGAGCTGGGAGGTCCGCCGGTCACTCGACTAATTGAATGTGTCAATCATTTTAACAACGCAAATGAATAGGGCATAGAGTTGAACGGCCAGCGTAAGATGAGCTCTTGCGTTTAAGGTGTTTTAGGGTTAACAGAAAAATTACAGCTAGCTTGCGCAGAGGCGGGCTTATCGCTAAAAGACATCGCTTCTAGACATATATTGACTGTCCTGATGGCGTGGCGGATAGTATGCCTGCCTTCTACGCTGAGGGTCGTGGGTTCGATCCCCACCGGACACAAATATTTGTTAAGTCAATTTTCAAATATTTGTGTTGAGTCTGGGTGTTTTCTATGTATAATATGTATTTATTTACAAAAAAGTATATATGTATTAGTATCAGCTACCTAGTTCCCATAGTACAAGCTTTGCTTAGTTTGGGGCTAGATGGCGCTGTGTGAATTGTCCAGGATATTTATTTTATTATTTTATTTATTTTATTGGGTGGAGGAGAAAGTAGTTAGAATTCACATCCATAGACAACCACTTTTGAGCCCTAATGGCTACCTAATTACCAAACACTGGGGTTCATGGAATTCTTTTAGGCTTATGATTATCTACGCTACATAGTATAAAGCAAAGTCGTTTTTCACGTCTGTCTGTCTGTATGTATGTTTGCTTAAATCTTTAAAACTATCCAACGGATTTTGATGCAGGTTTTTTTAATGGATAGAGTGATTCAAGAGGAAGATCCTTATACCCACGGGAAAATGAGTTGCAGCAGCGGGCGCAGCCGCTGGGGCAGGCCGCTAGTGACGTATAGAAAGATGTATCTCGCGATCGAGTAGACTTCAGACGTATATTCAGACGTGTCAAATCGTATGGATTTTATCAAAACAAGAGAAGAATTTTGACATAAAGGAGTAGAAAAAATCGAAGTCGCGGAGCGCGTTAGAAAACTGAAAAATAAATAATCCCGCTGTTATAGGGTCATATATGGTATGTGTGTTTCGAATCTATAGTTTCCAAAATGATGAAAATGAACCTTCTGTAAACCTCTTCATTTTGTGCTGAGGCCAATCAGCAATGGCTTCAGTGACAGCAGCCTGCGGCAGTCATCACAATCACTCGAAGGAATGTTGGTTTGTGCAAGTTTGGTTTTCGTACATACCGAAGCACTAATTTCTTCACATTTTTAAATTTATTACAGTTCTTCACATCTTTAAATAGGTATAGGAAATAAATTGTTTGCATGTCTACTTAGATAGGTACTCGTTTTAACTGATTATTATGTAAAACGATCATAAAGCTCTGGTTAGTTATAAATAGGACCCAATTAGTTGCAAACATAAGTACCTACTTACAACTAACATGGGGTTTATGTTATGCTTGTTTTATTTAAGAGATTTGACCACTTTCGCGTATAATCTTTGGCGCATCGCACACTTAACGCACGACGGACCGCTAAAATATCGCAGCGGTCTGTCAGATCCATACTAGAAACGTCACTTCCCATACTTAAACCGCACTCTACGGACGACGCTGCGATAGCGCTGCGTCGACAGCGGTTGAGCAGATTTAGTATGAGGATTGTCATTTCTAGTATGGATCTGGCTGAATGTCCGTCGTGCGTTAAATGTGCGATCCACCTTTGATGTCATATTTAAGAAATCGTATGTAGGTCATTTCTGCGATTGGACCTTGTAAATAAAATGTAACTTATTTCCAGTATCGGACATAAAAAGAATTTGAGGTCTAATTTTTTTGACTCATAATTTACACGAACACAAAACTTTTAAATGCAATAAAAGGCAACTAAGCTAACTGGACCATTTTTTTTTCGAAAAGGTCACAAATTATTACAAAGTATTTTTAATAACATCATCAAATCCGGGCACCTGTCCGTTTTTATCGACGCACGATATCATTATTTGCACCTGCGAATCGTAATCGATTTGTAGCGGTATTGTGTGTTGGCTGCGCGGGCGCAAGTCCTGGAGTGACGTCACGCTGCGCGCGCGCACCCCGACCGTTACACCACCGGGGGGATGGATACGCAGTGGTGGTGCTACTTTGAATCTATTTTTTGGGAGAATGAATTGCATACTCAGAAGAGGATGCTATTCTCTTTTAAACAAAATAGCAGTCATTTTATACTAACAGCAACATAATGCCATAGGTTACCTACTTGCAACGTCAATTACCTAAAACCCACGTTAGTTGATAAAAATGTTTGTACTTTGTCAACCTTTGAGCCGGGTATACCTAAAGCGTACTGTGACTATTAAAATTTCTCGTTATGCCTAAACATACATACATACATACATACATATATCACGCCTTTATCCCTTACGGGGTAGGCAGAGCGTTAACGGCCGTAATAATACGGTCGCTGTCGCCACGTCTGACAAATATAGAGGGCCGGTTGAGATAATTTGTGTATCACTGTAGTGACAGGTTGTCAGCTTGTCGCCTAAAGGTCGTAATACACCTGAAACCCTCGAGTCCCTCAGTCGCCTTTTACGACACCCACGGGAAGGAAATGGGGTGATGCTTTTCTAAGCCGGCATCACACGGCATTTATGTTATGCCTAAATGTCATAATAAGTTAGCTGAATGACTAGGTATACTTAGGACTAATTATCAGTTTGCTTACTTCTCATTAGGGCTGATTCTGTATCAGCCTAAATCTTTACTTGCCTACATCGCGTTATGCCTAGAAACCTAGAAACGAATAAATTTCATATACAGGGTGTAAGGGACGGTGTAACGAAAACTTCGCGTTTTGCCTAGTCGTACCGAGACATAGTCACAGAACGCTATAGGTGTACCCGGCTCAAAGGTTTGTCCCTATAAACCTTACACTTTCTCAGTTTAATTTATTTAAGATAAAAAAAATGTTTGCTTCTACCTTTACCTTACTCACTACTTAATTTATTTGTAATACAGAGTTTACGAAAAAAATACCAAGAAATTAATTTTGATTATCTATTTTACCTTAGAATCCAATAGAATACGATGCAGAGAATTCAACACTACTTGATGACCACAGATTCACTACCATTATCTTATTATACGAATTAGAGATACTTCGAATTTTGCAAGAATCCTCATTCTCTTCATTCCGAGGCTAATTCGGCAGCGGTTCAAAGGTGCTGTTCCAAGAATAGGGTCCCAGACGCCAGCCAGAAGGTCAGGCCACCATTTAAATGATGGATCAGGCTAATTCAATCAGCCTAACAAAAAACCAGTGGTAGCTTCCCGCCTGCCGAGTGATCCATGGCTCTTATTACAACCTATTAAAATATTCAAATTATATCTATTCAATAATATGAATCTGTTTTAGCCTTTGATCTGTTTCGATGTTTTTAGGCAATGGATCACGCTGTTCGGTTGTCATTATGAAGGATGTGTAATCCGATGTCTGTACATGAAGTATCATACGTTATTCATATGTGGCTTCTGATTGTTGATTACTGATTAGATTACCTATAGAACTACATACATATATTTCAATTTCAATTTCAATCGTTTTTTGCATAAGTCAGTACACATAATATGTTAGTAGTAAAATGTCGCAAAATGTGCAGAAACATAATAAAAACCCGTATAAAACATACATACACATATCAATCACCTATACTATATCCATGGCGTAGGCGATAGGTAGAGCGTCAACGACCGTAAAATCATGGTCGATATCGCCACGTCTGACAAATGTTTGAGGGTCGTTTCAGATAAGCCTATAGAGCTAAACTTTATGTAAACAAACAAACATATAATTTGACTGGCTCGATGGTATAGCGGATAGTAACACGCTGTTATGCTGAGGCTCGGGTTTGATGCCCAAAGGACATAAATAATTGTTAAGTTGTTTAACAATATGTGTTTTGGGTGTCAATGTAAGTATAATTTGGATTTACTAAAACAGTGTTAATATCAGCTGTTCTGGTTTCTAAAGTACAAGTTTAACGTAGTTTGGGCCTAGATAAGATGACGCTATGTGAATGGGAATCTTTTTTTTAGTAGATGGCGCTCGGAGTGAATTATATGGTGCAAAATCCCATAGTTAGGGGTAATAAATGAACATAAGATGTTGAAAAAGAAAAAACTTGTTTTTATTTCTGAGACTCTCTCTCTTTTCGTGTGGGACACCGAGTCGAGCAACGAGTCGATGAACCCTAGTGTCAGAATTTTTCAACCGCCTTTTACAAGTAGTAGGCTCCTGACATGGTTGTGTAACGACCGCCGTCTAAGTGATCATAGACAGATCTGATACTAATAAATCACTGAGCGCATTAAAATCCCATTAAATAGGGGTAATAGTTTTTATGGGACAATGAATTGAACTTGACAATTCCTCAATATGAAATAGCGCCACCGAGTTAGCAAAAGTGTTGCTATTGGCCTAAAATACTCATTGTCCAGGAAGTTTATTTATTTAACTATTCTCTGAAAATTTTTGATTTCATTTCTTGTAAGTACCAACCTATATTTCTGTCAAAACTGTACCATGGTTCAAAGGTATCCCAATCACCTGCTCATTCTATTACCCTTGCCCATTTGGGAGCTGATCACGCGAAGCCACAGGCTACTCTCTATATTAATAATTACATGAGCTATAAAAAAACATGACAAAGGCTCACAAGGCCCGATGGGCTTGATTAGGGACGATGTCACGCCGATAAAGGCCCTAAAGCCGAAAATTGAAATGGCGCCTTCATTAAAAATGCTATATTTTAGCATCTTTAAACGACCCGCCGTACCCTATGGCGGGGCACAAGGGTGGCCATGAGATAAGAATGAGTTTGGGATAAGAAATACCAAGTTCTAACGTTTGCTGCCGCACGATAAGCACTCTTAGGTCTTTTTTTTGCTGAATCTCGTATCTTTTCGTGTGGGATACCGAGTTGTCCACTGACCGAAAAATGAAAATGTACTTAATAATAATATTTTTTTTTATTAGTTAGGTACTGTTCTAGTAGGCAAAGCAAAAGTCAGACAGATACATTAATAGTTTATAGAAGGCATATACTGTGAAAATTCGTAAAAAAAACTGACAGTGTGTTTGTATACGCAAATCTGAAAATATATTCATACCGAATTCGTCGATACCATAACTGAAAATTAAAAAAGTGTCTCCCATATTGAACATATCTAGGTATTATCTGACCTCGTATGTTTCTGACTGCCTATTATTATTAGCTTGGCAAATCTCAAGTCCTTTCAATCTTCGTCTTCACGGTCACCCTACAGTCGGCATCGACTCCCGCGCATCCCGCGGCGCAGACCTAATGAAATAAACTGAAAATCAACACGGAGCGCTGCGCCCGCGCCGCGCCCCGCTTTGTCTGCGCCGACCCTGCCGACCCCGGCGCAATTAACACTTTCAGGGACTGTAAGGCCATTTACGTGATTTCTTAAACTTACACTATGACACAACGCCTATTTACGGTACAAAATTTGAGAATGTGTTTGCTACTACGTAAATAAACGTGCGGTTTCTCTAAAGTTAATAAGAAGGGCTAAGGGTACTGTCACAGCATAAACAATTTCATAGAAGTACCGTCGCAACTAAAGATTTTTTTGCCGACGAATGTGTGGCCTTACACATACATGTAATTTTTTGCGTAGTATTTGTGTTGTCGAACCACGATCATAGCCGGCGCGTTCCGAAGGGCTGAGTTCGGACAGTGGTGCTCAGTGTCACGTCTAGGAGGACGCACGCTCGCGGCTGCGCAATTTTACCACGCGGTATCTGAGGTTAGTATTTGATTCAATTTTGTGTTTTATTGCTTTCTTGGTATAAAACTATGCTATGCTTGGTATTTGAAAATGATTCTTTGATAATTCGATCTATTTTACTTTGAAATCGTAATATTCTTGTTAGCGAAACTATAGCGAAATTGTATTTTGTTTTGAAGTACCTACTTACTTACTTTATATTTTATCAATTTGTAACTCAATTTTGGCCATGACGCTTGAGGCTGCTTGCTATAATAGTTATCTATTGCTTTACAGATGGCTTCTAGAAGGAAAAGACAGCGAAAAAGTGGCCAAAGCGGCAAACCGTCG
The DNA here is from genome assembly GCA_029255805.1 of Keiferia lycopersicella. Classification (NCBI taxonomy): domain Eukaryota; kingdom Metazoa; phylum Arthropoda; class Insecta; order Lepidoptera; family Gelechiidae; genus Keiferia; species Keiferia lycopersicella. The sequence continues at coordinate 4,240,949 of JARACZ010000017.1, forward strand.
CCTTTGTTTACAGAGGAGGATTCTGATAACAGTCATGACCCGTACTCGGACGTTGAAGGCGAATATGATTCCGACAAAAATTTTGACCCTTACGAGGAAGATTCTAGTGCTAGTGACGACAGTATTTTCAATATGCGAAGGAGGAGACAGCTACCTTGGCCAGGAAGTGAACGATCCCAGTCAGAAAGTGAGGAATCTGGTGATCTAGCAAGCACAACAGCCGACGTTTTGCGAATAAAACTGATCCAATGCAAGAAGCACAACCTGAAGAAGGATCTCACTCCCTGCTAACATCCAATCACGGACATTGGCCTACCCGTATGATGCCTTCTGCAGCATCAAAGAAAAAGTTTGCATTTTTATCATGCAAGCAATGTGCAAAAAGCAAGACACGTCGAGACACGAGTTATTTCTGCAAAGGATGTGAAAAATCTCCTGCATTGTGCCCATCGTGTTTTGAAGATTGGCACATAGATCTCTAAAATACATAGACTGCTTACCTTATACAGTGTGTTTGTGAATCGAGTGGACAAACTTTCAGTTCTAATCGTAAAACTGAACAACTTTTCTTAGTACCGTATTTACGAAAAACGAAAAAAAAATCAGCTCATAAAAATTTTGAACATTTTTGTATGAGAGATCTAAAATTCTTTTTCGTATTTCGGGAAAAATGGTACTAAAAAAAGTTATTCAGTTGCACGTTTAGAACTCACCCTGAAAGTTTGTCCAGTCGATTCACAAACACCCTGTATATTATGTTATCATTCAAAGTTATTATTAAGTTGCTATACTTAAGTTTTTTTGTTTGCTAAGAAGATGACTCATTTTGTTTCTAATTTTGGATATAATAAATAATAATAATAGATAGACATATTTTAAAGGTCAATGCAGTCTGTATAACTGAACAAATATTTCCAAGGAAATATAAAAAAAGAATTGTATTTTTTGAAAGTTCAATTTCACTGTCTGTATCGACCTTCAAAATATTTTAAGATTTTTTGTACTTAATGACATACCTAAGTACAATAATTATAGCTTTGTAAAACTGTGATTTTATAAAAACTATAATGTTCCTACTTAGATCTAGAAATTGTTTTGACTCAAGACACTTGTACCTATAACACAAAGACTGTATCTAATTAAAAGTTAATTATAAACTTTACCCAAATGAAAGTAGGTATAGTGTAAAAATATACAATATTTGATTCTACTAAATTGAGTTTCATTGTTTTCTCCAAAAGCACGCGTATAATCGTGACGTAATGAGGCGTAATGTCATATTTGCGAAGTAGTTCTCGTATATTCCAACGCAGCACATCTATGTACGCTGACGTACAAAGACGTAGTGTCATAACTCTATTTGTCATTTTCATCAAATGTCTGTACACCATGACAGATCGCCTTTTTACGTTAAACGCAATAAGGCGAACTGTCTAATATTCAGTACAATTTGAGATTCTGCACGACAGCACGCCTATTTACGTTCGCGTACTAAGACGTTGTGCCAAAACAATACAAAAAGTACATGATCGTATACGGCAGTACGCCTATTTACGTGTCACGTACATGGGCGTGGTGTCAAAACTGCAGAGAAACCATGTGATACTATGCATCAGTACGCCTATTTACGATCACGTACATGGACGTACTGTCAATAGTGTCAATACTGCAGAGTAAGCATGTGATATCTAAAAGACAGCACGCCTACGTACAGAGACGTACTGCCATATTGTTAGCCATAGCTTCTATTACTATGTAACACTACGTTTAAAGACGTGGTTTTAATTTGTATGGAAAAAAGTAGTGTCAAATTCGGTACTTGATCCAGTAAATACTGTCCTTGAAAGTGTTAACACACGAATTTATTACCGCTTGCCCTGTCCCGTAAAATGCATGAGGCCTGGACACGCTCTTGTTTAGTATTAGTTTTAAATTATACAATAATACGTGGTTGAACTTAGTGTAAGCATGGGATACGGATACGATTGGATATGAACTTAAACTTCTCATTTATCATTCGTTTGTGAAAATAACAGATCACTTAAACAGGGTGTTTGGTGGACGAGTGGAAATCATATACTTATTATGTATTATGTATTTTGAGGGCATGTTCTAGATAAAACTAAAAAGCTTTATATCTTAATACGAAAAAAGATTGTTCGTCCCATACAAGCTGATTAGTTTTACAAACATTTATGTACCTGGATATTGAACTTCGTTATAAAGACAAAAAGTTATTACCAAAATGTTCAATTTTACGTCTAGTACTACTAGAAATGAAAATGTTAGTCCCTCCCTCATACACCCTATAAAATGGTTTGCAAAGTTTGCAGTACACAGTCCCTTACATCCGGTATGGCTCCGAAACTCCGAATAACTATGAAAAGTCATACGACTCTACATGCGATATTTTTATTCAGTGTCATAGCTTCTTTGTAGACTACAAATACAATGCATACAGAACAGCAAAGTTAACTGCATAATATAATAATAACAATAGGTGGGTTTTAGGATAGTCGAAGAGCAGGTAAGATAAGGATGCAGTCAGCTGACAAAGAGAACGTTTTACTGCTCTATTTCTGTCCCTTTTAACCATGATAAATTCGTATTATTCTATCTCTCTTGCACATAGAGTTCTAAAACGCGGTATCGAAGTTTCTTTGCGCGGAGGTATATATAGAGCCGCCGTCGGTGCTATGTCGGGGAGTCCGTTTCTACTCAGTTCAGTGGTTTTCCGGAGTGGGACCATGCTAATCCACTCTCGGAACTGACCCTCGCGCGCCTTTTCCGCTGCTGCGCGAGGAGTCGCCCCCGCTGGCGCTCTGGCGGTAAACTTGGACGGGTTTACCGCCGGGTGCTACGCATCATACCTCCCTCGTGGAGCGTTGAAGCCCTGGCCTAGCCAAGCTCTCAGATGAAGCCTAAAGTGCTTATGCGTTGAGGTTTGCCTCAAGACCCCACTGCAGTAGAAGATTTGACTCCCTTTTGCAGTTATTTTTTCTGCGACACGAATGACATCAACGCGCAATTTTTTTTCAAAGCTTTGAGTGATACCTTTTTTAAGGCTCGATTTTACTAACCAATAAGGATAAATTACAGCCGTGGGTCTCGTAAAGGTCGACTAAGAGATGTAGAGGGCAGCAGCGTCCCCTGTGAATACAACACCTTGCACTGCGCTCGCGAATTAGGAGGCTCATGTCCAGAAGTAGACTGTTGTGGCTGTTTTAGTAAATAGCAGCGGATTTTGTACGAGAGAGGAGGGCCGGGTGAAAATAAGACCAAAAATTAGAACTCTTTTTGTAACTAGAAAAGTAGTTTCAAACAAATAAATAGTTAAAATCTACGAAACGTTTCTAGATCCCATATATCTATTGGTCGTTATTCTAACACAGCTTATCTCAATTACATAATACGATAAAACCTTCAGAATATTAATTAGCATTCATATCCATACGTATGTAATTATGTGTTGCCAGTAGTAATGGCATAAATGGCGCCAGGGTCTTTATTGATGGACCCCTGAGGTCAGGGGTCACGACGGATTCAATTTGTTGGAGCCTCCCGACTGATTGGAACCTTTGAGATATTATATTTCATCTAGCAGGCATTAGATCGCTCTACGATTGTGGTGTTGAGCTAGTGGAAGGTTTTCAACTCATAAATTCATATTGAATCAAATTATATAATGAATACTTAATGATTTTTAATTTTTTTCTACTCTCCTGTTTACTTCACTTTTTAAGAATGGTTTTGAGCCGCCAAATGAATCAATATTTCAAATTAAATTTACTAAGAGGCTATTTGCAGTATAAAACAAATTCATGAAAAATCGCATTGATTGCCTAGCATTTTAAATTATTTGAATAAATTTGACATAAAAACAATCTGCGTGAGTTGTCATGTCCGCGACTGAATTATGTATACGCAGCTATATTGTGTGTTATGTATCGAGGTTATACATACAATCATGAGAACAAATGTTATTTCCGCGGTACGATCATAATTTAGCACAAATCTATTCTATGCCTACTCATCATGACATGTCTTCATTCGTTTCCACCATAGCTGTACAAACCCATCAAGTCACGACTTCTATAAGGAAATAAGATTGACCCAAGCCATACAAACATCATTACATTATGTACAACTTTCTTTTCCATTTACACTGTGTATGGGACAGTCACAGATTGGCAATCACATCCGATGTCTTCATCAGAATATGAATATAATGCTATCAGTACAATACACAGAGAGGTATTTGGTTGACGTGTGTGTGGGTATATTAGTTACTTACAGGGCTCATCGGGTCGTTGGACGATTTGGTATAGTTACATATAATACACAAACCTAATTGAACTATTTTTGACATAAAAACATCGACTAGACCTAATGAATGGAAAAAATAAAGGTCGTTCCCTTCCCCCTAGAATATTTTGGGAATAATTAGTGATTGAATTCTGTTAAAGATAAATGTACACGAAATACGTTATATTTAAAACAGAAGGGAATACCTGCACAATAATTAATAAACATACATACATATATCACGCCTTTTTCCCTTGCGGGGTAGGCAGAGCTGTAACGGTAACATTTAATTAAAATTAAAAGTTAAAAACTGAGTTTGTCTTATAAAAGTTAAAAGCTTTACAACCTATGAAGAAATCACAAATTTTCACACACACACTTTTTTGTTGTTTTAACACATAAGTGTTACTTTACTCATTTAGACAGTTGCGTTCGTGTAGGTAAATAACAAATTGCAACGAATCAAGATACCTTTAGGTTTTCGCAGACATCCTCGAATTGCTGTACAACGCTAATATGTTGCATTCACACGGTGATGTGGACATAGATTTCTTCACTTACAAACATTTTGTAATACTCATTATAGCAATGATTAGACACGATAAACAAATTGCATGAAATTAGCAGAGGCATTTTATTGCTTTGTTAAGATGAGTATGTATATGCGAAGAACTTTCGATATTATAGACATTTGAAAATATAACTCATTAGTACTTGTATTTATCTCAACGTATGTATTACAACTTACATAGACGTACTTTTAAATTATAAAAAATTACATACATATGTTTAAAAAAATAAAGTCAGCTAAACAAAAACTTCTTGAATGTTTCTCTTCTTGACGCTCTGTCTATCCCGCAAGAAACAAAGGTGGGTGTCATTTAGTTCATGTACAGTTGCACATGTTTTTAGTATAAGCTTATGTATTACTTTAGAAAGTCTCAGGTCAAACGGGGGTGGGGTCAAACCGCCCCCAAGTACATCCCTGGTAATGACCGACGCCTCTAACAGTCTTTTTGCGCTTTCCTACCCAGTAATAACTTTTCTACGTGAAGTAACTCGCGATATACAATTTATTATGCGATATGGTTGAAAAACTTGTGTTTGTTTATGATATTAGCTTTGTATTGTACGAGTAGGTACATTTTATTATAGTTATAGCTATAGAAAATGGGTCATTATAGTAATCAATGATAAATGTAATGAAATGATAATGATATAAGTAATTGTACAGATCTCTAATAGGTAAAACTATCTATTACAGTAAGTACTTACCTTATTATTTATAAGTACAAATCCACATAGTTGATAAGTATGGCATTTTTCATTTATTCACCAGGGCGGGATTGTACCTTCTTAAAACGTTCATTGGGCAATTTAAAAACTCTGACAACAGTGTTCATATTAGGCGGATCGCACACTTGACGCAAGACGGAGTGCAAAAATATCGCAACGGTCTGTCAGATCAGATCCAGAAATGTCAATCCCCATACTAAAACCGCTCAACCACTGTCATCGCAGCGCTATTGCAGTGTCGTCCGTCGAGTGCGATTTTAGTATGGGGAGTGACGTTTCTAGTATAGATCTGAGAGACCGCTGCGATATTTTTGCGCAGCGTCAAGTGTGCGATCCGCCTAACGGAACCACTATTTACAGGTTTGGATAGCATGTCAAAGTCTTCGTTTTTATTTGTATGTATGTATGTAACTACTCTATTGTACCACAAATTATATATTTATTATTAGCAAGTAAACTATTCTTCATTATCATTACCGATACCGACAGTATTGTTTTGCGCTATACATACTTAATTAAATATGTAACTGGTGGAATATGTAACTGCAACCGACTTGTAATTAAGAACTGCTTAAACGCCCATTACATAATTATGCATTTCTGTAGTATGCAAATAGAGGTGTCGATTCTAGCGAACTGATTTTTAACGAATTTCAAATCTTAGGCGCTTTTAGTCATCATGACATCGCCTGCCTACTTATTATAATTATTTTTAACAAAATATTATCTGTCTTTCTGCGCCGGTAACATTTAAGATGTTTAGGGAATGGACTAGAGTGATATTATGTAAAAAAAACTAATAACATTAAAGTGTTTAGAAATAGCCCTCATTGCCGGATTGCTTATGTTTTGCCTACCATGCAAGGGATACAGGCGTGATGTATGTATGTAACAAATACAAAATAAAATTACAATTAAAAACCTATAACAGAAATTATTTTTATTTGGTACCTATTTAAAGTTTTATTATTGTAAAATTTAATTCATGTTAAATGGCTCATGGTTGGGTGAAACGAAGTATTTGAGCGGTTGAGCGGATTTTGTATGGGAAGTTACTTTAGCGCTGCGTTGTGCGTTTAGTGGGGAAAAGGCCTTTTATAATTAGAGGACATACATTGGTTGAAAGGAATAGATAGGTGCCAAAATAAATAAGAATCGACCCCTTTTCCTAATGTATGCGCAGTGGAAATAGATTCCCGTGTAACACGCCACATATAGACATGATAGTTAGATCGGTTATTTGCATACATTTTTGAGGCGCAGATGTGAATGCAGAGTACAGTAAAGATCACGTGCGGAACTTCACTCGAACCGCCAATTTAAGTCTTATACGCTTGGGAATCTTCCTATTCCCAGGCTCATGTCCAGCAATGGTCCAAAGTCGAAACCGTCTAACCCAGTGTGTATTTGACGCTATACAAGCACTTTTCCTTTCAGTTGATTCATTATGTCCTCTTATCGATAGGTATATCAGTCGCTTGCTTTAAAATTTGGCGTCTGCATCTGAATTCTGAATAATGAATCTGAATGCAGTCCATTTTTTAGATAATACCTACATACAGACGCTTCAAATGTTTAACGACTTAGACAATATGCCATATGCACCAAAAAGCATCGATAAATAAAGTAGTACACATTTCTTATTCCATACATAGTGGAGAAGGTACAATGTATAAGTTACCAAAACTTACCGTGTGATGCCGGCTTCGAATAGCATCACCCCATTTCTTTCCCGTGGGTGTCGTAAGAGGCGACTAAGGGACTCGGGGGTTTCATGTGTATTACAACTTTTAGGTGACAGGCTGACAACCTGTCACTATAGTGATACACAAATTATCTCAAACGGCTTTCAATATTTGTCAGACGTCGCGACCGTATTCTTGCGGTCGTTAACGCTCTGCCTACCTCACAAGGGATAAAGGCGTGATATATGTATGTATGTACCAAAACTTGGCAAGGTCAGGTCCGAGCAGAGGCGGGGCGTGTCCGATGAGCCATGAAAAACGCTCGCGGCTCCCGCTGCGTTACCGCTGCAGGGCTGGACAACGCAGGACCACTTTAGCTAGGTACTGCTATATTATTATCTGTGTCATAGTAAGTAACAAAAACCTGTCAGTCACATCAGTAGATCAGCGACCACAGATTGCGGACTTTAGTACTATTATATATTCTGTAGCCACGGCAGCAGAGTTGGTAGCACGCCTATCCAGGCGGATGCTAATAGATAGATAGATAGACTCTGTATTGCTTACAACAAACACAATATTAAAATACAAAACGGCGGCACAATATACTATAACTAAAAAGTGAGCAAAGGCGGCCTTATCGCTTGTAGCGATCTCTTCCAGGCAACCTCTACCTTTACAGAGACAGCTCCCAGTAATGTACATTTAAGGCCACTTTCAGGGCGAGTGGATTGGTTCTTACTTTTATTAGTGAGTCAATCTTACTTTTTTCCTTCAGTATTAGTGAAATTTTCGTTTCGTATGGAAGAAATACTAGGAATAACTTGGACAGAAGATTTAATGCCTCGGTCTCGGGTTTTGCGGGCAGCGGGGCGGCAGCGGCAGCGGCAGCAACGCGGCAGAATCTTTTGCATGCGTTCAAGATCAAAATGGACCGGTTGTCAGACACAGCGGCGCGGGTACGGCGCACTCACAGAAAAAAAAGGCGAACGCGCAAAACCCAAAGCCGAGGCCTTAGTAAGTAGTTCTACCAAAACTTTATGAAACTTATCAAAATCAAGTGGTTGGCAGCCCTGAACCCCAGCTGGGAGGAACCATTAATTAGTTCACGAGAGTTACCCCTAAACGGAAGAAAAAGTCCAAATAATAAGCTCCACTTAATTGGATATTACAACGAAAATATTGCATTCACGTTTTAAAACAAAAACGGTCTTCGATTTCGGCGCGCCTCATTTGTTACTGTTTTTTTAATAGGCAAGGAGATTGAAACTCATACAGCCAGCATTGCCGTTTGTTCCTGTTTGTCTATGGCTTGATTTTTTTTCTACCAGCCAGTTCTCTTTTCGAGCCCTCTCGTAAATATGAGAAATGTGAACCAATTTATTATTCTAATTTACAGCTCCGAGCGTTTTAATATTTGAATAGATAGATTTTGATTTATTTTCGGGTTCTAGAGTTTTTTAGATGCATTCTTTGTTTTCTAATTAAATAAGTTTTGATGGTCTGAAATTCCGTCAGAGGTGATAAAAATATATTATACACGGGGAAATATTTTAAAACTATATAATCATTAATGATTATATAAAAAAAATTGTTTGAAATATAGTTTTAAAATATTTCTCCGTGTATAATATATTTTTATGCTCTACTAAAGACGTAACTACAATGCAGCAAAAAAGAATAGAAATTAAATATACGTAATGAAACTATTTTTTTTATGAAAAGCTGTTGCCATATTTAAGCGTTATCTATCAGATTTGACAGATTACGAAGAAAGTGGCGCCCTGATTTTTTGTTTAGTTTATCGCATCTTATATTATTTGTTATGTTAGGTATTAGGTATATATAGTTAATAATTAATTACTATTGTATTGTAGTATTGTACTGTAGCTAACTAGCGGTATCAGTTGTTACATTAAATGCTCTATAAACATTTGTATGTTAATTATAATTATGAAATCGATAGTAATTAATTATTCCTAACAACGCCGATATCGATCCACTCATTCCGATATATCGATTAGCCCAGTGCGCAGCCCGGCGGGAGAATCGTGACCACCACTGACCTAATATTACCTATGCACTGGACATGATGCTTTGTGACTCATTATAATGTGTAAAATAAATTTTCCTATATAGTGCTTAGGATAACATTTCCTGTTAACTATATAAATGTATTTGATAAAAAATAAATATAAATAATAATAACTAGGATGATCCCTGTGGCATTTGCGACCTTGGAGCTAATGCTATGACATAAGGTCCATTTTGCTGTGTTAACTAGGAAAATGTACCTTATGTCATAGCATTTGCTCCAAGGGCACAATCGTCACAGGGAGCCTCCTATATTTTATACACTATAAAAATCGCCATTTTGGCGCTGGCATGCAAAGAAAGTAAATTTATACGAAGTTCCCTGGAACTAAATTAGTGATGTTCTAAAATTAAAAGTCAGGACTGTGGGTATTGAAATCGATAATAAGAATAAAGTATACAACTTACATAAGTTTTACTGAACTTAAACTTTACTGAAAACCTAAATGTGCGTATATTACATTTGCTTTTTTATTTCTGAAATAATCATTTCATGAGAAAATGAGTGTGGACGATGAGAAAGGGGTCTTTTTTATAATTTGCCTGTGGTCGATAAAATAGGTTTCATGTAATTTTCATCACTACTAAATGCGAACGTTCTACGGAATTTCAACGCATCAACGTTACACACAAAAACTACCTGTCATCTGTATGGGACAGCATATCCAGTGCGTAGATAATATAGATCAGTGGGCGCAGGGTGCGCTGCGTATGCGCATGTATAAATCAAAGTGGCGCTTCTTGACGCTCATCGCTCACGGCGTTGATCGATGATCGGCGCAGGATTGGATGATCGACGCGTAACACGGTGATCTGGGCCCTAAGTCTGCTAAATGAAAATCGTTTCGATTCGATGTCGATTGGATCTCAGTTGGATGATTTCGGTCATTTCGTAGTCCACTAACAGTTTGAAGTATAGAAAATCGCAATGGTAATTGAATGACAGTTGAGTTTCGATGGCGTTACAATAACAAATATAGCAGACATGAGGCCCTTGGGCTGTGTTTAGTGTAAGAGGAAGATCTTGTCTGAAAAGTAGGAAGTAGAAGGCAGTTCAAAAACTCTGACACTAGAGTTCATTGGGTCGTTGGACGACTCGGTATCTATCTCACACGAAAAGAAACGGGTAGGAAGTCCGAGACGTATTTTTGAATCCGATTCAGTAGTTATATGTAGATATTGCTTGCGCCAGAGTCTAATCCCTCGTTTCTCTTTTCGTGATACAAATTCTTACATAGGTACTACACACATTAGCTCAGAGTCGCTATGAAAGATGATTCCGTATCTCGGATGGCACGTTAAGCTATAGGACTCGGTTGCTGTCTATGATTACTTAGACGGCAGTCGTTAATCAGCCATCATGTCAGAAGCCTTTACTTGAAACTTGTAGAAGGCGGTTGAAAAATTCTAACACTAGGGTTCATTGGGTCATTGGATGACTTGGTGTCTCACACGAAAAGAGAGGGAGAGTATTGTATTGTACATGACACGCGTACTAGGTGTCCACATCGATATGACTTAAGGATATGATATACAGCCTTAGCAGCACCTAACTGAGCATCAACACACAAACCTACTCAGGGTTGGACGACTCGGTGTCCCACACGAAAAGAGAGAGAGCGACTTTACTACATGGACCTGTGTTCAACGTCTATAGCCTATAGTTGTTTTCTATCTAATCTAATAATGAGTCTACACTGTGTTTTTAACATTTAAGATGCTTTTGGTTTTTGAAGGTTGCAAATTTGAACAAAAACCATCATCATCCATCCGCAGTACATAGCATACACTGATTATACATAATACTCGATCCATACGCAAGTATAAGTATCTTATAATTAATTTAATTATAACTTCTTGGTGTTATTTTTACTAGTTCTATAGGTACGTTGATTTGATTACTTTTGTATTGCAGAAATAAAAATTGCAAAAGGGAGTCAAATCTTCTACTGCAGTGGGGTTTTGAGGTAAACCTCAGCGAACATGCCGTACGGTCCGAGGGACTTTAAGGCGCCATCCTAGACTGGCCACTAGGGCCAGGGCTTCAACTCTCCACGAGGGAGGTACATGGTGCGTAGCGCTCGGCGGTATAACCACCCGAATTCCCGCAAGAGCGCCAGCGGGGTCGACGAGGCGGGAGCCAACGTCGTGGCTTGGCGACGCCTCACGCAGCACGGAGAGGGCGCGCGAGGGTCTGGAGACGCGTGGTTCCTGTCGAACCAGCGAGCGTCAGTTCCGAGGGTGGATTAGCATGGTCCCACCCCGGGAGAACCACTGCACTGAGTAGAAACGGACTCCCCGATGTAGCACCGACGGCGGTTCTATATATAGCTCCGCGCGAAAAAACTTCGATACCGCGTTTTAGAACTTTCCGTGCGAGAGAGATAGCTTAATGCGAATATATCATGATTAAAAGGGACAGAAATAGCGCAGTAGAACGTACAAAATATCCCTTTGTCAGTCGTCTTTACCATTGTTATTAACCTTACCTGCCCTTCAACTACCCTTCTTAAAAAGACGTCTTTGTTGTTATGCAGTATAACTGTTCACATAAATGCATTGTAATCTATACAAAGCAGCTATTAAACTGAATAAAAATATCACACGTAGTGTCGTATAAGTTTTCACAGTTATTCGGTGTTTCAGAGTCATATCGGGTGTAAGGGACCGTGTGTGTTCTGCAAACTTTGCAGAATATTATATAAGGTGTAAAAATATTAGCTGCAAATATGTCCCAGCCCATGAAACTGAACAACTTTCCCAGGCAGGTTCACCCCTTAAAATATTTGCAGCTATTTTTTTACACCCTGTATAGGGTGTTTGATGGAGGGGTATATTAATATTTTTTCAGTCGTAGCACTGAGTAACTTTAGAAAATTTTCCTTACTGATTACATACATACATATATACAACAGGCCTTTATCCCTTGCGGGGTAGGCAGAGCGTTAACGGCCGTAAAAATACGGCCACTACCGCCACGTCTTACATTTTTGAGGATTGTTTTCCAAGGTTGTTTCAAAAAACATGTGTATCACTATAGTCATAGGTTGTCAGCCTGTCGCCTAAAAAATTTAATACACCAATCTTTACTCTCGAGTCCCTTAGTCGCCTCTTACGACACCCACGGGAAGGATGTGGGGTGATGCTATTCAAGCCGGCATCAGACGGCTCATTGATTCTCCTTCAAATAAAATTGCCCTTTTGGCCTTCGAAAACCAGAAGCACGTACAAATCTCCGATACCCACCAAGCAGCTGTCCAGAGGCGGATTCGGAGAAGCAATTAAACAAACACGGCTCGTCAGCTCCGCCCCTGGCTAATCAATTCCTGTAAATAATCGACACTGGTCACGAGAATCGAGATGAACCGTTTTTTAGAACATTGCGTGTTTTAATTTCGTTTGTACACAAAAAAATCGTGATTGTTGGTACTGAGGTTGGATATTTTAGTTTTCTGAATAGGTATCCATTAAATCACCTACATGCCTACACTGAGAGTTACAAAGTACATTTAAATCCGAGAAATTTATCACTCCAGGAATTGAACCCGACACCTTTGCGTAACAGGCATTCGCAGAACCACAGGAAAATAGTCATCAAAGAGCCCTACTTTAAATACACGATGTAAAATAATTATCTGCTCATAAAACTTAACACCTTTTCCCAAGAAACATAGGTCGACATGCGAGAGTTTTTTTTGGACCTCCCATACAAATTGACTTGGTCGGTTAGATTTTTTATGGGAGGTCCAAATTTTTTTTTCATATTTATACCTATACTCCTTGTGGAAAATTGTTCAGTTTCATGGACTGATTCACTCCTTAAAGTATTTGCAGCTATTTTTTTTGCAACCTGTATAACGTTTTATAAAGTAAACATATCTCCTAGAATTCAATTTAATTTATATGATTTTGACATTTTTAGTTTTACATTTTATGAATTCTCAATACTTTAATTTGATTGTATATCGTAAGATTATATATTTTTAATGTTTTTATTTATATTATTAATTGTTATGGACATTGTCTGAAATAAATGATTTATAATTTAATTTTATAACAGCCACAACAGTCCACATGACATGGGCCTCCCCGCTTTGTGATCCCTGACTATGTAAGTAAGTGTAGGTTTTTCTCTTAATTGTCTACCTAACATAAAATTCGGTACCTACGTATTTAACTATTTACCTTCTGGTCGTTCATTCAATGATATGACTGAGTTTGCAGAACATCGTAAGGTATTTATTGACTTCTGTGTGGTCGAAAGTTTTGTACAGTCGACAGAAAAACGTAACACGTAACAGATAATACAAGTACCAGTTCAAAGACATATAGGGAAACTTGAAACATTTCATCTTAGACGAAGCGGAGTATCAGTATAACTTTACAGCTAGCTGAAAATAACGAACAAAATTAAAAGAGAAGGTTAAAATCTCCATAGTAATTAAATACGTAACTTGCAAACAAAATCCTTTGTTGACCCTACACTACTTCCGAAAACACCAGTTTTCTCCAAATTCCTTCAATTCGATCGTAACCGAGAAACCATACAAATAACTTGATTTAGATTCCCGAAAGAGTTCACAAAAAGCTGCGCGGGCGCAGTATTCACACGGCCGATTCTAGAAGGGATCACAAAACATACAAAAGTGCTGGTTTCGCTAGACCTTTTTTGGTTCCTCTCATAATTAGATTTGGCGATGTTCCACCCTATTGAGTCAGCTATGTGTGGTGTAAGTTCTAGGCGGTCTCCAAGATCTAGGACCAAAATATGTTTAGAGCGAGTTGGCAGAAGGCGCAAGTTGGCACACCGCGCATACTCCGTTCGTAGACAGGTAAGATACTCGTCGTCGTCGTCGTCGTCTCAGCCGATAGACGTCCACTGCAGGACATAGGCCTCCCCCAAGGATCTCCACGATGATCGGTCCAGCGCCACCCGCATCCAGCGGCTTCCCGCGACCTTCACCAGATCGTCGGTCCACCTTGTGGGAGGCCTACCTACGCTGCGTCTACCGGTCCGTGGCCGCCACTCGAGAACTTTCCGGCCCCAGCGGCCATCGGTCCTACGAGCAATATGCCCCGCCCACTGCCACTTGAGTTGCGCAATCCTTCGAGCTATGTCGGTGGCTTTGGTTCTTCTCCGGATTTCCTCATTTCTGATTCGATCGCGGAGAGAAACTCCGAGCATAGCCCTTTCCATTGCCCTTTGAGTGACCTTGAGCCTTCTTATGAGGCCCATTGTTAGCGGCCACGTCTCAACTCCGTAAGTCATCACTGGCAACACGCACTGATCCCAGACTTTTGTCTTGAGGCACTGCGGTAGTTGTTGAGAAGAGAAGATGTTACGTAGCTTCCCGAACGCTGCCCAGCCGAGTTGGATTCGACGATTGACCTCTTTCTGAAAGTTGGACCTACCCAGCTGGACTATTTGTCCCAGGTAGACATACTCGTCGACAACTTCCAGAGTAGAGCCCCCAACTGTCAGAGTAATGGGTGCAACAAGAGAGTTTGACATAACCTTGGTCTTGTCCATGTTCATTTTTAGACCCACTTGTTGGGAGGCTCTATTGAGGTCATCGAGCATTGTACCGAGATTCTCCAGGGTTTCCGCCATGACCACGATATCGTCGGCAAAACGAAGGTGAGTCAGATACTCGCCGTTGATGTTGATGCCAAGTCCTCTCCAGTCCAAAAGCTTGAAGACGTCTTCCAGTGCTGCTGTGAACAGTTTCGGTGATATTACATCTCCCTGTCTCACTCCTCGCTGCAACTGGATAGGTTTCGAGTCCTGGTCCTGAAGTCGAACTGACATGGTGGCGCTTTCGTACAAGGACTTCAACACTACGATATACCGATAGTCAGCTTGGCACCGCTGAAGAGACTGAAGTACGGCCCATGTTTCGATCGAATCGAAGGCTTTTTCGTAGTCCACAAACGCGAGGCAGAGTGGTTGGTTATACTCTTCAGTCTTCTGTATAACTTGCCTCAGCGTATGAATGTGATCCACGGTGCTAAAGCCTTTTCGGAAGCCGGCTTGTTCGGGAGGCTGGAAGTCGTCGAGCCTGCGTGCGAGACGATTCGTTATGACTCTTGAGAACAGCTTGTAGACATGGCTCAGAAGCGTGATGGGTCTGTAGTTCTTCAGCAAAGACTTATCGCCCTTTTTGAAGAACAGCATCACCACGCCTCTGTGCCATGCCTGTGGCGTTTTGCCCTCGAGTATGACAGAGTTAAACAATTTCTGCAGTGCTTTAAGTATCGGTTTACCACCGGCTTTCAGAAGCTCTGCCGTAACTCCATCAGCACCCGGCGCCTTGCTGTTTTTTAGCTGTTTCAGAGCCATACTAATCTCGTACAAGCTGACGTCCGGGATGTCTTCTGTGTAGTGCCGGGTTAATCGAGCTCTTGGATCTGCGACCCGATTATTGACAGGTGTGCATGTTGTCGCGTATAACTGTCCGTAGAACTTCTCGACCTCTTCCAATAGCTCGGGCTTGGACGATACTACATATTTGTTACTTCCAATAATGATTTCATTTCAATGTTTATTCAATCTCATTTTGTGGATTTTGTGTTGTCATTCTGATCCGTGTATTTACAAAATATAAATTAAGGAGGCGGCGCATTCGTCATACAAAATAAACCGGAGGAGACACCAAAAATAAAATTTTGCGAATGTGACGCCAAAGTTCTAGGTATTTGTCTAATTTCAAACAATCTACGCTTAAGAACTAGGTACTTATGCGCAGGGCTATTAGGCGAGGAACACACTTGACGCACGACGGAGCGCAAAAATATCGCAGCAGTCTGTCAGATCCATACTAGAAATGTCAATCCCCATACTAAAACTGTTCAACCGCTGTTGACGCAGCGCTATCGTAGTGTCATCCGTCGAGTGCGGTTTTAGTATGGCGATTGACGCTTCTAGTATGGATCTGACAGAAATCTGCGATATTTTTGCACTCCGTCGTGCGTCAAGATGTTTCTCGCCTTATACATTCTGTGGCGCAGGTGAGATGAGTCAGGAGCTAGGTTTCTTTTCTATATGCCATTATTCGTCTTTCTGAATTTTACCTCAACAATTAATAATAAAAATCTAAGAAACGGGCAGCAGCTTTTCCTTTTCCCGCACTGCGTTTTCCGACTCGCCTGCCAAGTATTCTTTGTCCATCATTGGACTGTTGAGGCTGTCGACGATGATCGCTACCGCTTATAAATTGCAACTCATCATAATGGAACCCTGTCTGTAGGCGGACCCGGCAGATGAGGACGGGAGGATAAAAATTCGATTACAATTAAATTAAGCACGCTGGTATTTATTTTTCATTAGTACGTATCTGATTCACGGACAGACTCTGCTGTGGTTGGGGAGTTGTTTTGTGATTGCCCACCACCGGCTAGAAGCACCTGGGTGCACGCGAGAGCGTACATTTGTGAATAGCGGATTTATTAGAAATGTCTGGGCAGCCATGTACATACATACTAGCAGTGTTTCAGTCCGATCCGTTTTTCCCAGAACAACTCCTAAGCCCAGTCTCGCCCCAAGGTCGTGATTGGGCTGGTTGTTTGAACAACCAATCAATTATTTCCGGGCGAGCCCTCGCTCCCCACTAAGCCGTCCGGCTTAGTTTTGATGGCCCCGGAGCCGTAAACGCAGCGCCCAATACGAAAAAAAAACTATCAGTCTGTCCAGCGGGGTCAGCTTCTGCTAATGTTGGGAAACATACATTCACGTACTTTCCTGTACTTTGATTTTTATTCAAAACATGGCGACGGCGGCGGCGCAGGCACACTATTAGTACTCTAGATGTCCTAAACATATTTACGGACAGGCAAACTTCAGACAGAGGGAGGTTTTCGAGCGAGCGCCACTGAGAGGTAAAGGCAACTGGTTGAAGAGTATGTAGACACAAACACAACAAATATTGTCATTATTTGTGAAAATTCAAGGCGGAAAACAATGAAAAACATAAACAAAACGTCATTATTAGTACATACCTATCAACAAAAAAACTAATTGATTATGTTAAGGCGCAATAAATTTACATTCACGGACAGACAATTAAGTTTCAATAACAAGAGGCAGCTAAACGGAAACGTTAAACGATCCCACTTTAAGTTTCGATTATAATAAAATAGAGATGTGTAACAGAGTCTCCAACAAAATGGCTATGCATCATTAATATGAACCTTTGTATCCTCAACCAGGATGTACAACAAAATTTGAAACTGATATCCCACAAAAACAATTTCACGTCAAGATAAGGCCAAAGTGAGAGAAAATCACATCAGATCTCAAATAGAGTCAAAAGTCCACCAACTCTTTCGTTAAACACTACCTGGCCTGGTTTTACGAGTCAAATAGGACATTTGCCTATTGTAAGACCCAGCTGCTTTCAGAAGCACAGAAGTATTTTGGGACGCTTTGTTTACAGGCTTCTTGGAGCGACACCGGTCTACCGCAGATTTGTATCCATTTGCACGTCAGGATTACGGGAAAAGCCGATTTTTCAGTCTAGTCAGTCTCTGCTCAATGGGTTTTCTGACACATTGATGGTGAACTTTGGTAGTGCCTTGTGAGCAGGCCAACTATAATGCCTAAGTTGGTTCCTTGGCAGCTGAGCAGTGTTTTAATCAGTCGTGATCCTACAGGCATCGCTTCTATCGTGGTATTTGATATAGTGATCTACAAAGATAGTCTTCTTCTTCTTCTTTTCGTGTGGGACACCGAATCGTCCAACGACCCGATGAACCCTAGTGTCGGAATTTTTCAACCGCCTTCTACAAGTAGCAGGCTTCTGACATGGTTGTGTAACGACCGCCGTCTAAGTGATCATAGACAGCAACCGGGACCTACGGCTTAACGTGCCATCCGAAACACGGAACCATCTTACTTACGGACAATCGGGTGGTTCAGCCCGTAATGTCCTAACCAGACTGGGAACAAATTCACAAAGTGATAATTATCAACTTTGTGAGTGACCCACCGAGAATCGAACCCGGGACCTTCTGCGTCAAAGGCAGTCGCACTACCACTGCGCCACATCGGTCGTCAAAAATAGTGATGACGCCTAATTCAAAAGCCTATGACCACACATCTACAGTTTCAACAGATCACAACCCGAAGTCATTAAAGAAACCAAAGAGAAGTAATCCAATTTCGACTTTCAACGATCATCAGGCATCACCGTCAGCCATCAGCCATCATCCATCACGCTTATTACGTGCCAAGCGGCAGCATTCAGCATTCTGACTTGGACCGTCCATCCGTCAAACAATACCCACCGGCCATTAATTACATAATCGAATATAATTAAATCGTAATCCAATAATCGATTCAATTATCGACAATACTACGTAAATCGATAATGCGTGGGAAAGATACAAGATGCGTGGGGGTCCGATTAATCTAAAAAATCGATTAAAAGCTAATCATGATTCTGATGATGATTTAGCTGCGATTGATCAGAAAGAGCCGTCCGTGTTTGATTGTGACCGATGATTACTGATGTGATTTACGAACGGACAGATTACTTTTATTAAATATTAATAATGGTTGAAGTAGCTGAATGTAAGTATTAGTATTCATAGAATTAGAAACAGATATTCAATCAGTCGAAACCAGCTACTGGTTTCCGAGAAAGCTATTGCCTACCTACTTGCTACAACTATAGTAACTCACCAGCATAAAGTACATATTAATTTATTAATTTAATTACCTACATCAGCAGCGCATCGACCTATCCATATACATTCACACATATAAGGGATAGATATTGGTAAATTACCAGTATAGGTATAGGTTCCACCCTAGAATTAGTTGGTTGATATGTTGTTGAATTATAGGTACGATACGATATCGCAGTGTTTACTTTTTGCCAATAGGCGGATTGCACACTTGACGCACGACGGAGCGCAAAAATATCGCAGCGGTCTGTCAGAAACTACCACTACTGATCCATACTAGAAACGTCACTTCCCATACTAAAACCGTACTCGACGGACGACACTGCGATAGCGCTGAGTCGACAGCGGTTGAGCGGTTTTAGTACGGGGATTGACATTTCTAGTATAGATCTGACAGGGCGCTGCTATGTTCTAGCGCTCCGTCATGCGACAAGTGTGTGATCCGCCAGTTGGCTCTAATGCCTAGCTGGCTCATATACTGTTTCTGCAAACACAACCTACATTTGACAATATACGGTGAAAATTTGCGAAGCCAGATCAATATGCTTGGACCATTCGGTGTCCCACATAAAAAGAAGACGAAGAAGTTTTACCGAAAGTTCAGTTGCAGAAAGTCGGATTGTTTGAAAATTCCGTCAAGACCCGGAATTCAGGTATAATAACTTGATTAAGAAAAGACAGATTTCCGAAATGGCAACATTTTTATTGACATCATCAAATGTTTTGATGGAGGGGCAAACATTGCCATTTCGGGATCTTTTCTTTATTTGAGTTGTACTACGATGTTACCTATGAATCTGTCTGTCAGATATTAAGTTGCGGGAAAATCTTATTCTGACAGTCAACACTAGCTTGTAGCGTATTATAAACTAATGTTTCGAGCATTTACTTACCTACCTATACATGGTGTAAAAATATTAGCTGCAAATATTTTAAGGGGTGAACCAGTCTATGAAACTGAACAACTTTCCCCAAAAACATAGGTTGAAATATGAGAAAATTTTTTGGACCTCCCATAGAAACTGACTTGGTCGGTTGGTAATTTCGTATGGGAGGTCCAAAAAATTTTTATCATATTTCGACCTACGTTTCTTGGGGAAAGTTGGTCAGTTTCATGGGCTAGTGCACCTCTTAAAATATTTGCAGCTAATATTTTTACACCCTGTACACCACCAAAGGTAACCAGAATTTCGAATACGACTGCATATAAGACCGTCTTGAAAATTTACTTGTTTTCTGGACCTTTTGTTGACATTTCCTTTCGCTATCCGAATACAAAAGTTATGAGGTACCTACTGAGTGTAACGACTGTGATGTATGAGAAATAATTAAAACGCAGGAATACTTCTGTATCTTTTTTATTTAGTACGAGATACTTAACGGATTCGATTTGGAATAACAAAATAGGTAGGTATACATACTAGCATAGGTAAGATGGTGTGCAAATTTTAACTTTTTCCTAGCCTCCTCATATGAGCTAAGATACAATCCTTCTTTGGTGCTAACTTACAATAAATACATACAATACCAATTTTTTTTTCAACATTACGATAAAAAACGGAACTAAAATTATTTTTCATTATGAAGTTTTGCGATATTTCCAAAAACTCTATACTTTCTCACAAAAGATATAGATTCTAAATCCTTTACATTAATTAATAATTGTAGAATTATTTTTGTTATTGTCACAAATATGTATTTTATTAATATCTCAAAAGGCACAAGATTTTTAAATAATAATAATGTATACACACAACGCTAAAGTTACTAAGTCTTAATTTATTATTGAAACAAAAATGTAATAAACAAAATAATATGAAAAAATATATATTCGAGGAATGTTTGTGTGTAGATAATGATTGATAGTACAAAATCACGTAGCAATGATAAATTAAGGCTCAGTATTTATTACATAATTAAGTTTTCTTTACTTACACCTTAAAAACTATAATAAATAACAATAAGGCCTATAAAGGACGGATTGGAGTCATATTAAGTATCTATTTTATACAAGTATGTTCCTATGATACATAAGATACCTTATCTTAACAACCACAACAATCCGCTGCTGGACATAAGATATATTGATATTATAATTTTCTACATCACTGCTACATTCATGTGCGACAAAAGCCCAGTAAAACACCTTCTTATAAATATATAAAAAACCAACTGATTGAAATTTCCTCTTCTTTGAAGTAAAGTCGGTTAAAAGGATTAATTTTAAAAAATAATAATCGAAGAGAGTAAGAAAAATATTAGACCATAGAAATATTTGTTTCAATACAATGTGTCAAACAAAATTCCGATCGTGCAGTTTGAGTTCGATGTCATGTTTTGACAAATCGAACTTTGTCTTTACAGTACAGAAACATTTTATGTATCAATATACCTAGGTACTATCAAAATACACACTTAAAGGATCAACTTAAACTGGTCATCTATACAGTTACTATGAATAGCTAGTGAAATTTGATCCCTTACAGAGTTTAGTCGATGTGTAGCTGATAGTACCTACAACTCTATTTATAACATTTAGCGAGGTCGTCTGAACCTTTTACAACACTGTAGTTATCTGCTTTCTCTTGGAACATTTTTAACCCTTCCTTGGATAGGTAAGGTGGCCTTTCACACTTTCTGCGTCATAGGTATTACGGGGTCTTTACCACACCCTGTAATTAGTTGGTAATGTATCTTACACGTCAACTGCACTGTAGCAAGGAGTAGTGTTCTACTTTGCTCCAAAATGTTATCTGCAAACTAAAACAATTTCGACGCATAAGAATACTAAACCTTGTGTTAAATCGAGTGATTTTATTTTTGGGTGTTTGTTAGGTCTCTGCCCGAAATGCTAAATGCGTATGGAAACCTAAAAGCCAAAACCAGATCGTACCAATACATGATCATAATATGCGGGGTAGGCAGAGCATTCGCAACGGCTGCCTGAATCTTTGAGTGATATCAAAGTGACATAAAGTAACCAGCCTGGCACAGAAATGTGGTTATGCTACTCGCCAGAATCACGCGGCATACGTAGGTAAAAGGTAGATAGATTTACAATATCAATTTCCTCTGAAAACATTACAAAACCCGTCATTACGCCGACATGCGTTGATGGCAGTTGAGGCCCCTATCAATTAATTTTTACGACCATAATGCGTACCAACACGTGTAAAAAGTTTGAGGAATTGCCTTCTTTTGCAATAACGCGAACGTTCACCTACCTACCCCTATTGTGTTGTGTTGTATCATAGATTCTTGCGACACAACGGGTAGGTAGCTAGTTCCGCTTCGCTCTTAATAACAATATGTCACCCTTGTCTATTTTTTTTACATTTGAGCTATTACATAGACCTTAATATTAATTAACCTTGATACTTCGTAAAGGATTGAACTTTACTGGTTTATAGAAATATCTTTGAACAAGATCGAAAGATTAAAAAAAAAAATTTTAGCAGGTAATTTTTTAAAGGTTTATCAAATAATTCTTGTATTACAATCTGGTTTTGGCATCTATCTAGAAACATTAAGTATTGTTTGCGAAACATTACTTGCACCTGGCATGCCATACTAAGTAGGTATAGAAATAACTCAATCATATCAACCGCACCATTCAAAAGTAGATATAGTATTTACTACTCCCCATTTAGGATTTCCCATTCACCACGAAGGAACATTATCAACAGTCCATCCGTTCTACAGGGCTCAACTAATCAAATCCGTATGGTGTCTCTGCCTTAACATTTCTAACCGGATCTCGTGTTCCCTTGCCGCCATCCTCAAGGCTGCAATACTGGAGCTTCTTCTTTCTACTTCTGGGGCCGAGGAGGTGGCTGGGGGGGATTCGCTCCCTGGGGATATAGGGGGCGACACTGATGGGGGATCAGGGGACTGTCGCGGGGGGGCGGCCAGGCCCGCCAGCAGGGAGTGGAAGGGGGGCGAGGAGGTGTAAAGGGGGGCGCCGAACATCGGCGGGCGCGGTAGTGGGGCGCCGAGGTATTGAGCGCCGAGGACTGGGCTTCCAGCGTACCTGTGGGTAAAGGAAGATCATTAGAAAAGACTGGTGTAGAAGAAAAAAACGAGAACTGAAAAAGTATATCCATTATAAAAAGTAGTACCTAATGGATCGTTACTGAGCATCATTAAAAGAAGCTTCGGCCTGGGTTGAATAGATTGAATTTTACTTTTCACTAATATTTATATCGAAAGGTAGGTTCAAAGCAGTTCAATTCCTGCCTCTAGTACTCTACAATTCCTTACCTAAACGAAGCCAGAGCATTGGCGTCAAAGGGTTTCCGGAAGCCGAAGCCCAGTTGGGTGAAGGGGTTGGGCATGGACGCCACGACGGAGGGCGGGGGACCCCCCGGCGCGCCCCCCAAGTACGGATTGTAGGGGTGTCCTTGGGGCCCCACTTTCTCTTGCTTCCGCCATTTCGCTCGACGGTTCTGGAACCATACCTGTAAAGATATAAAGATATTAGTCTTCTAGATAAGTTAAACACTCTTTTGTTTGATAACAGTAGGTTTAATATATATTTATTGGGCAGATCATATTATAATACGCAACACAATGGAAACGTAACTTTCTAATATTGAGGTATTTTTTTTTACATATTTTAGGGAAACACTCTATCCGAAGGGCGAACGTCACTCGTCAAAAACTAACCTAAATCAGTCAAATGCGTGATTCGTGAAATCCTCATACTGTCAACAGGTTCTAACTAAAAACTCCTTTAGATTGAAATGTATTAAATCTTGACTGTCAAATTACAAGATGACGTTGTAGATCTTGGCAAGACTGACACCAAAAATCTACCAGCTATCTCCAAAATGCAATTCAGAGCGATACTGGAGACATCTTCTGGATATCGAAAGACAAAATTCTAAAGGACAAAATGCGTGACCGATTCTGCGAATAGAATGGGCATAATTATTTTAGCTTAGCACCTAATCTGACTCTGCTAATGAGCTAGTTTTTGCCGCTAACGAAACTAATGTGAAAAATATGCGCGATTACTCAAGTTATCATCATTAGCCTGATGTCCTGTCCTGAGGCACTCATTTCGCTTTCTCGACATAAAAAATACTCCCATTGTTATAAGCAGTCATTAGGCCTAAAGGTCGTGTCTAATTTTGAAAAAAATGTGCTCCTAACCGGAGGCATTTTTAGCTACTCGATAATAGAGTGTTGGTCAACAATGCGCCGATTCTGATGAAAGCATTTCTGTATCTTTTTTCAAATAATGTATTGAAAAGTTTTGGGTTATTGGCTGTCATATGTGTTCAAATGACACAATAAATGTATACTATTATAATGTAACAGCTATTGTCGTATAAGTTTATCTATTAGTAATTAAGTTTATTAAATAAAGACTTATCGTATCGTATACAGGGTGAAATTTTACTACAGACCGATACCTATCGAAACCTCAGAACGGGTTGGTAATAAACACATTCTGCAAGGAACATAGGTTGATATATGAAAATATTATTGAATCTCCCATACAAATTGACTTAGCTGCCAGCACATCAACTTACCCATTTAAAGGACCAATTTATACTGGTTATTCATACAAACACTAACAAAAACCAGTGTAAATTGCTGGCGATTTATATTCTGTATTGAAAGGATTTATATTTAAACCTATATTCCTGGGGAAAGATGTTACTTCATCACCAGCCGGTCCTGACTTTTTTAGGGGAAAGTTTTTAAAATTTTAAACTATTGCGTTGTTCACACTATTGAAATCGTTGGCAAGAACACGTTAAAATTAAAACTATGAATAACGGAATGTCTATTATCTGTGGAAAGAAAATGTTCAGTAGAATCAATGCCAATGATTGATGTATCGTTACGGCCATCGACTAGTACACATCGATATTCACAACAACGGTTGCTATTGATTGATTGTAAGTTTAATACACTAAAATGACAGGTACAAGACCTTAAATGTTACAAAATAATGGAAAATAAAACCACAAATTCCTTCGAAGCTCATGTATGGAACTTAAACAAAAAAGCAGAATTTTTGATATAGCATAATTTATCACTCAGTAATATCAGTATCCGAACAGTATTTACAATTTTAAATTATTAATGTAATAGGAAAAACATTTCGAGACTACAAACATTATGTAAACAACGATTTTTATGGCAATTTAAATTAATTCACTTATGATAAATGTTAGGTTGTAAAAAATTAAACGCGTTTCTGTAAATGTCTGCGCATGCGAGTATGCCCAAAATAATATTTCAGAGGGAACTTAAGGAACAGGCAAAGTAAAGCCGTGAAAAACTAGTTGCAATCAGAATTATTGCGCGTTAAATACTTACAACACACATCACATTAGCCTATATTGGACTGCATTGCTGGACATAGACCTCACCCAGGGTACCCCACAATGAACGATCTTTCGCTTTCGCCATCTACTCGCTACCAGATCAGTCTAACACAGCACACACTAATGTTTGTGCACAGAATACGTGAATACATGAGGAGGCACCTAATGGACTACAATGAAATCATGAAAAACTTGCCGCAATATGGGTTTGCGTTAAACAGTACAAAAGTCACAATCAAAACATAATAATAAAACTACCAATGCAATATTGATAGTTTTTGTAACAAACTTCAAGCTAACCATACATACATACATACATACATACATCACGCCTTTATCCCTTGCGGGGTAGGCAGAGCCATAGTGGCCGTAAGAATACAGCCACTATCGCCACGTCTGACATTTTTGAGGATTGTTTTCCAAGGTTGTTTCAGAAAACAAGTTAACCAAACCGTACCAAAATCCAAAAGAACACACGTGAAGTGAATCCCCTCGATTTCTCTAGGACCTTGACACTTCGTGGCTTTACGTATGTGAAGTATACGCTTTAAAATATCTGGTTGTTTGTAAAGTTTCCTCTTAAACGGTCCCTTGCTCTGAGAGTTTTTGAATGTCTGCGCATGCGGTCTCAACGGATACTGCGAGAAACAAGAAACTGGCATGTTTTAAGTTCTTAATTTGAATTTTAAACTTGGACTCTACATGCTCTAAAGCTTAAAGTGTATTTTGAGGTGTTTTATTTGTGTAAGTGGCGAATTTATGAATGTTGTAATTGGAGGTAAACACTGTGGTGGAATTTGGAAAGGGGGAGCGGAGAGGGGAGGGGTACAAAAACGCCGATTTGAACATAGTACAGGAGAGGTGCAGTATGAAGTCTCAGTAATGTTCTTGAAATAGTTATCTATTCCAATTAGTTTAACGACAACAGCATGAATTTTCCTAGATATTAAAATGACGAAATAAATACAGCCCTGATCAAATACAAGCACAGCATTGCCGCTCAATTAAGCTTTAATTGGCAGCTGCCAAAATCATGTTAATACTATGACGTAAGGTCTATTATTTCTTTGTTGACATGTCTTCTAGTTGGTATAGGTCTTGTTAGAGCGGCGATAATTTAAAGAACAGATCATTTGCGTGTTTACTCTTAACTATTAAATAAATTCTGAAATAAATCCTGTAGGTTCTAAATAAGAAACAAAAAGAAAAAGGACACAAGAGGCACTGCTTATTCTGCTTATTGCTGCTTACACGCGCTGTTTTGACGATGTTTATGTTCTTAAGAGATGTTGTACCTACTGCCACGTAGCTGTACTGTGGTTATTGGTCCAGGTGCCGGCCATAATGGGTTAACAGAGTAGAGCATTAACGTAATGAGCAACAGAGTACGGCTCCCAGCTAACTAAGGAATTAGGCGCCTAAAATGACGCTTTGCTGAATGCTTTGTTGGCATGAGGAAAAAAATATGCAGAAAGCGCTTAATTAATCAAACCATGGAAAAACCATTTGTGTGTGTGTGGAAAAAACATAAGTTGGTGCTAGTGCTAGCCATTAATACAGTATACTACACCGCTATGTAAAATTTTTATACTGTGGCATTTTATACAGTGGTAATTTTGCCTTGTAATGCCGGCTTAGAATAGCATCACCCCACATATCGTAAGAGGCGACTAAGGGACTTGAGAGTATTGGTGTATTTAAAGTTTTAGGCGACAAGCTGACAACCTGTCACTACTGTCACTTGAATAAGTAGTTTTCTCGGCAAGTACTATACATAATATAATCTTTTCTATAAAAAAAATGCATCAAAATCCGTTGTGTAGTTTTACACATTTATAGACGCGAAAAGCGACTTTGCTTCAAACTATATAGTGATGAGTGAAGTGTAAGGGACTCGAGGGTATTAGTGTATTACAATTTTTAGGCGACAGGCTGACAACCTGTTACTATAGTAATACACATGTTTTCTGGAACATCCTTGGAAAACAATCCTCAAAAATGTCAGACGTGGCAATAGCGACCGTATTCTTACGGCCGTTGACGCTCTGCCTACCCCGCAAGGGATAAAGGCGTGATATATGTATGTATGTATGTATGATGAGTGAATCATTACGAAAGCAAAGTCTTAGCGGCCCGGGGCGTAGTCTGGTAATGATACAAGGAAATCGGTGATGGCCGCCATTTAATAAACAGGGAGATGAAAAATGCGCCGTCGACGGGAGCCTCGCGAGAACCACATTAATTTGGGCCATTATAACCTATAGTTTTATAACAAGGCTACATTTGGATAAGTGAAAATGTGTGAGCTAAAATATCTATATTTGGATAAGTGAAAATGTGTGAGCTAAAATATCTACATTTGGATAAGTGAAAATGTGTGAGCTAAAATATCTACATTTGGATAAGTGAAAATGAGTGAGCTAAAATATCGCCGCCTGAATCTTACTAATATTATAGTAAATGTGAAAGTTTGTATTTTCGTTTGTTTATTTATTTGTTTGTTTCTTAGTCGCTCACGCAAAAACTGCTTAACCGATTTTTATGAAATTTGATACACGTATAGCGGGTAACTTTTATTAACACATAGGCCAGTTATTGTCCTGAAAAAAATATCCTGTGGGATGCTACATGATTGTAACTGACTTACACGCGGGCGTAATCGCGTAATCGTACAGACTGATATGTTACAATACAATCACATAATGACATATACGGGGGTCGTTACACAATTATGTCGGAGGCTTCGACAAGGAATAGGTGGTTTAAGATCTCTGACCTAACTAAAGGGTTCATCGGGTCTTTGGACAACTCAGTATCCTCTCCATGAAACGCAGGAAACGAAGAATATAAATTACAATTCCAAAAAGTATTTTCGACTTCGAAGAATCATTACTTATTTTAAGTATACTAATTACCTGGGTCATTCCGATCCAAAAATGTATTCGTGCGCAAAATAATAATACGGCGAGTACCAGGTTTCTTTAGTAACTATTATTAAACGTAAAGTAAGAGGCAACAGAGGACTAAGTAAATTCATAAAACCTAGAATATCTGAAATGCTAGCTAGGTTGTTTGTATACACACATATCAAGATTCAAGATTCAATCGTTTATTTCACAGTAGATTCACAATGAATGCTTTTAGAATGTCAGGGAGTTACAATACAATATTGTCACTGAATAAATGAATTAGTCATTGTAAACAATAAAATATGTTCCTAATAGAATCGCGGCACGAGTGGGATAAAAAAATAAAAATAAAGGCACTGCCTCGGAGCTGGCCAGGCTGACCACACAGCATGTAACTTACGTCAACACCATCAATTTATGAAATCAATTTAATTAAAATCAAGATTAAAAAAAAAATTTGCAATGATACATGCTAATAACGCCTATATCACAACCGTGAAATTACGGTCGTTATCGCCCCGTCTGACCAATATTTGAGTGTCGTTTCAGATAAGCCGTGCATCACTCACTATAGTGACAGGTTGTCAGCCTGTCGCATAAAATTGCAATTCCCTCGAGTCCCTTAGTCGGTTTCTACGGCTCCCACGCGAAGGATATGGGGTGATGCTATTTTAAGCCGGCATCACACGGTAAACACACGGTATCTGTCTAATAGAGATATTTTGGACTAGCAGCTACTTAACAGTGACAACTTTTCCCAAAGCTTATAGACTGAAATACATGGAAATATGATAAAAATTCATAAGTACAAATATAAACTTCCGACGACCGATGTCGCGCAGTGGAAGTGCCACTGCCTTTGACGCAAAAGGTTCCGGGTTCGATTCTCGGTGGGTCATTCTCAAAGTTGATATTTATCACTTTGTGAATTTGTTCCCAGTCTGGTTAGGACATTGTGGACTGAACCATCCGATGGTCCAAGTAAGATGGTTCCGTGTTTTGGATGGCACGTTCAGCAGTAGGACCCGGTTGTTGTCTTTGATCACTTAAATGGCGGTCGTTACACAACCATTTAAGAAGCCTGCTACTTATAGAAGGCGGTTGAAAAATTCTGACACTAAGGTCGATCGGGTCGTTGGACGACTCGGTGTCCCACACGAAAAGAGGGAAAGAATAGAAACTTTCTGCACGTTTATTTTGACTAATACTACTTACTTGTATTCTAGCTTCTGTCAGCCCTATCTTCATAGCAAGCTCCTCCCTGAAACAAAGTTAAGATTAGATTAGATAACATATTCGAATTGATGTCAAACTAAGGCGAATCCCACAATTCGCTGGATGACTAGGTCATTAATAAATTAATTACAAAAGTTGTACGCCTAATTAGGCGGATCGCACACTTGACGCACGACGGAGCGCAAAAATGTGACATTTCTAGTATGGACCTGACAGCTGCGGCGATATTTTTGCGCTCCTTCGTGCGTCAAGTGTGCGATCCGCCTAGTATTGTCCAACTCCATTTATACTTTTACGAAATATTTAAATGTTGAATTGATGAACAGAAAAATATTAAAAAAGTGTTTTGACGTCATCCAAATTAGCTATCACTATTTATTTTCATACAAAATACATATAAATGGTAAATGTAACTATGGTTACATACACAGGTAGGTGGGTAGGTACCTTACCTTTATTGAGGCTGGAAGTTTTACTGGCTTACAGAAATCCTGTTGTAGTCTTTAGGTAACTTATTTCCAAATATGTGTAGTCTAGTCTAATTCAGTTTATTGTACATACACATACTATTTATCCCTTGCGGGGTAGGCAGAGCGTTAACGGCCGTAAGAATACGGGCGCTATCGCCACGTCTGACATTTTTCTTGTTCGTTTCGTTGATACAAAACATTGTTATAAAAAGTAGCTCATTTCAATAACGCTACTTTTATCATACCTATTGACGGATGCTGGAGCAGAAGATATGGGTTTGGGTTTGAGTAATCTACCGTACTGACGCTAGGGTTCATCGGGTCGTTGGACGGCTCGGTGTTCCCACACGAAAAAATAAAAAAAGAGTGTAACAGAGATATTTTAAATTTCCTTCCATCCGAGGCCGATCGCACATTTGACGCACGACGGAGCTCAAAAATATCGCAGCGGTCTGTCAGATCAATACTAGAACCGTCACTCCCCATACTAAAACTGCTCTCGACGGACGACACTGCGATAGCTCTGCGATGACAGCGGTTGAGCGGTTTTAGTATGAGGATTGATATTTTTAGTAAGGATCTGACAGACCGCTACGATATTTTTGCGCTCCGTCGTGCGTCAAGTGTGCGATCCGCTACAGATGCACTGAAGATACGCAACAGACGTCGTGCGTTAGATGATGGAGTCGCCTTAAAAATAAATGGCATTTTTATGACTATCGCGTCATAATCTAATTATAATTCTTGCAATCTTGGTCGCAATGTATTTTAATAGCATTATTGGTAATTAAACTAATTAGATTAATAAATTATTGATAGTTACTATAATTAGATTGATAACAATATCCTGATTGCATGATTTGTTAATTTATATATGGGTTTATCTTATCTGAGTCAATCGTGACTTCCGTTGATTTTGCAAATTGAATATGTAATAGCTTGCAAATTATTTGAAAAATCATCACAATGATTACTTATTACCTACATTTTATTAAAATCGCGAGAAATCTCGCGCGACCACACGTGTAGATCGGAAGGCTAACACCACGGTAATACCAACCAATAAAACACATAACACGCCGTTGCCTTTTGCGGGGTAGGCAAAGTATTAACAGCCGTAAGAAAGGTTGATTTCGCCGTCTGACTTAAACTTAAGAGCTGTTTCAGAAAAATCGTTTATCACTCAATACAGTGACAGGTTGTCATTCTGTCGCCTTGATAAAATTGTAATGCACATGAAACCTTCCAGTCCTTTAGCCGCCTCTTACAAAACATACGGCTCTAACCAGGGATAATGATAGAATCGGTTTAATTATTAAAGTACTTATACATACACACACATATCACGCCTTTATCCCTTGTGGGGTAGGCAGAGCGTTCATGGGCGTAGAAATACGGTCGCTATTACCACGTCTGACAAAATATTGAGGGCTCTTTCAGATGATTCGCTGTATCATTGTAGTGACAGATTGTCAGGCTGTTGCCTAAAGTTGTAATACACATTAACCCCTCGAGTCTCTAAGTCGCCTCCTACGACACCCACGGGAAAGAAATGGGGTAATGCTTTTCTAAGCCGGCATCACACGACTACTTAAAATACTTATGTGTACTCATAATACGCGAGATGTCTTTCTAGAATACCTGTTAATAGATTTATTGACTGCCCCGATGGCGTAGCAGATAGTACGCCTGCCTTCTACGCCGAGGGTCGTGGGTTCGATCCCCACCGGACACAAATAATTGTTAAGTCACATTTCAAATATCTGTGTCGAGTCAGGGTGTTTTCTATGTATAATATGTATTTATTTACAAAAAAATCGATATAAGTATCAGTATCAGCTAACTAGTTCCCATAGTACAAGCTTTGCTCAGTTTGGGGCTAGATGGCGCTGTGTGAATTGTCCAGAATATTATTATTATTTACTTACCTTGTAAACACATCAGGATAGTGCGTCCTGGAGAAGGCTTTCTCCAACTCCTCAAGCTGGAAACTCGTGAAGGTGGTCCTGTATCTCCTCTGCTTCCTCTTCGGCGCGAATTCATCTGCATCATCGCTATCAGCCGACCCCGGGGGCGGTCGGTCCGGGGGCGACTGGTCCGACCGACTGAGCTCCGGGGTGGTCCGGGGGGAGTCGTCCTTTGGCGCCTCTTGCACCCCCATCGTCACGTTGTACTTGTGCTGGTATTGCTCTTGAGGGTAGTATTCTGGAAGGAAGAGAAGGTGGTGTTAACTATTGATAGAATATGCGTTATTTAAATTCATATTTTCATATTATAAATTCATATTTTAAATTCGTTTTTCAAATTGCCGTATAATGCCGGCTTAGAATAACGTGACCCCATTTCCTACCCGTAGGTGTCGTAATAGGCGACTGAGGGTCTTGAGGGTTTCAGGTGTATTACAACTTTTAGGCGACAGGCTGACAACCTGTGATACACAAATTATCTCAAACGGCCCTCTATATTTGTCAGACGTGGCGACAGCGACCGTATTATTACGGCCGTCAACGCTCTGCCGACACCGTAAAGGATAAAGGCGTGATATATGTTATGTATGTATGTTAAATTCATCACTCGCACGATATTACGGTAAGTGACACGCGCCATTAAATGACAATCTGATCATCGGCAGCATGTGTCTGTGACAGGCGATTTAATCAGTGTCTGAGGCAAGACTTGAAGTTTCCTCTCCACAGACACTGCGATGCCTGGGACGCTATTTTGTAAAACGAGGGGTTGCCCAGGACCTGCGCCAACTTCTCGGCCTCCCTGGCTGACTCCACAGGACTCTGATTACGTGTTTCCTAACCATATTTGTTCCCAGTCTGGTTAAGACATTGCGGGCTGAACCACCCGATTGTCCGTAAGAAAGATGGTTCCGTGTTTCGGATGGCACGTTAAGCCAAGTGGCTCGGACTTAGACGGCGGTCGTCACTCAACGATGTCAAGGTTGTAAAGGCTGCTTGTAAAGGCGGTTGAAAAATTCTGACACTAGGGTTCATTGGGTCGTTGGGACGAATCGGTGTCCCACACGAAAAGAGAGAATGACTACAAATATCTGATTATGGGGATTTCATAAACTCCTTTCATAAAAATTGGATTTGGCATATACCGGAAAATCATGCGGAGCGTGCGTGAGAGAATCACTAAATTTTTCTGCCATATTGACTTTAAAATTTTGATAAACATAGCAAGTAACTTGTAGGCAAGATAATTTAAATAGTGGTTCTCAACGCGGCGCGACAAATTGCCTCGTTACTAGATATCAGATTTTGAGATCACTTTTCATAACTGATTGCCGACATCCTTGGTCCTTGGGCGCCGTGAGAACTAGTTAACACGTGTACCTATAATAACTACCAGCTTACAAAGATATAGCATTGAGTATAAGACCAAATAATAAGGTAAATGATATAATAATATGCGCTACCACTGTTGCGGAGTAGAGATGAGTTAAACTGATCAATTGCTACCATTTTCTGAATTCTTCACTATATTTTTTTGTCGGACGTGACGTAGGTAAATACCGCAGATTTTTCAAAATTTTAAGATTTCAATCGTTTATTTCTAAATAGGTTCACAACGAATGCTTTTAGAAAGTCAAGAATTTACAATACAATGCTGTCACTATATAAATAAATTAGTCATTGTAAAAAAGAAAATTGTCAGACGCAAATTTTTCCTTTTTATAACAATATTACGTTAGTAGAAACGCGGCACTAGTAGGGTAAAAAAAAATATAAAATAAAGGCACTGCCTCAGGGCTGGCCAGGCTGACCACACAGCATGTTACTTCCGCCACCACCGTCAAAGTATGAAGTCAACCAATTAAAGTGAATATTTAAAAAAAAAACTAAAACTATGGTTCAAGTCTTGCAACTATGGTCCAAACAGTCATGTATTTTTTTGGTTTATTTTGTTGATAATACCTAGATGGTTCAAGATGCAAGTGAATCTCGCTACCCAGCAAAGTTATATCTAATCTTACAAGTTTGTACAGACCATAGTTAAATATAGGACCATACCTAGTTATAGTTTTTAATGGCTGTTTACGACCTGCCTTCCCGCAACGGATAAATTGTAGTCATCATATGTGTGTGCGTAAGTGTGTACACTTTATTTTACTACGCTTCTATAAATCAAAACAATTGTACATTCTTTATAAAAAGTAACTTCTAATTGATTGTAGAGGTCGAGTTCGTTTTTGTCTCTGATTCGCCGTTTAGTACGACTCCGTCTGTCTATTCCATAGTTTATGACATTAAAATAGAGTTAATTGAAATAATTGGTGGTGGGTTTAATTGGTGGAATCAATTTAATGGTATTAATGGAATCAATTTGCTCGATAAACTAATGCCTTGTGTTGTTAGCGTGATGGAGAACAACCTCTTTGATTTAATTAGCACGTTCGTATCATAGTTTTTGTTTAGATTACCCGATTATCCCACAAAACCTATAGGTAATCCATATTTATTTAACTTTTTTTCGTTTTATGAAATGTGACGTAAACGTATATATAGTGACTGCATGGCGAAAACGGGAAATCGAGTGGACTACTGGTACGAAGATAGATATATATATATATATATATATATCATCCATTTCGGGGTAGGCAGAACGTCAACGGCCGTAAGAATACGACCACTGTCGCCACGGGTGACATTTTTCAGGATTGTTTTCTAAGGTTGTTTCAGAAAACATGTGCATCACTATTGTGACAGGTTGTCAGCCTGTCGCCTAAAAATTACAGTACTGGTACCTAATAGATTTTAAGTAATGTCATTTACAAATACGATGATAACACAAATTAGGAAAACAACGTGTGATAATAGTCCATTTTTAGAATATGCTACGTCGGGTAATTTTCTAGCCCGGTTTCAAATGTACGTACTCAGATAGCGCTCAGCTAAACTGAAAAAGGTTTTTCCAAGGAAATGTATTTTATCTAGTTGAATGTCAATATTTTATTTACAAAATATTAAAACGTTTACAAAATATTTACATCAAAGGATATATACATTAACAATCAAAAACTAAGTAAAACAAAAAAGAAATATTTACAAAACTAAAATCTAAAACCTAAAGACTAAAACTAATCAAAAATCCGACCCGCATCAATATTATAATAACTCATATTAGGTCAAAATTTCAACTAGCTCGAGATCTGTCAAATATAAACACATAGAAAAGTTCCAAGAACTGGACCTCCTAATTTGCGAATTTTTACAAAAAAAACTCTTCTTTTTTTTGTAAAAATTCTTTCTCTAAAAATTCTTTTCTAAACTTTCACAGAAATCTGCCCTTTCTTCACACGGTCGAGATGATAAACACCTAAATTGCCATGTCCTTTATAAATGTTTTTCGACGTGTAATTTCTCCTTTCGACACTTGTTTACGAGTGATTATATCTACAGGGGGTTGAAAATTTTCACTCCACATAGCATGTCTGCAGAATTTACTTTATCTTTGAGATTGAAGCCTCTATCACACTTCAGTGCAAAAATTACGCTGCGCTAACGCAGCGCTAGCGCAGCGTCGTACGTTGGCACTAGGTCGGGAGCGGTTTTTGTAAGGAGAGTGAGGTTTCTAGTATGGATCTGACATGATAAATTTCATGTTTTATTTTTTTTATTTATCGCTTTTACATACTGTTTTATAAACGGTTTCTGCTTCACAGAATATGGAAAGGATTAGGTAAATTAATTTTTAGATTTACAAAAATTGAGAAGGTAGCTCTAGAGTTCCGTACAGTACAAAATAATGTAAAACTAACAATGGAAGCACTTTTGACACTACAATGATTAAGTAAGTAATGTCTAGGTGTGTAGATAGGAGGTTGGACCTACAGAACGAAAGATGTTTTGCTGATCGCGTTGCCAAGAAAAACTGTTTTATATAAATTTCATTTTATTGACCACATTGTCATCATCCTGTATTACAGCAATTACAAGTAAAAAACCAGGTGTCGTGATTTGTAACTATTATAATGGTAATTCCTGCCCCGGTTCTCGTAATCAATTGTCATTTAATGAGTTAATGCAATTATCCTGATCACCGGTGATTGTGGTGTTATGCCCTTAATTGGAAATCAATTACTTGCAAGTGGGTTTCGAGAAAATAAGATATTAAGCAAGTGAGGAGATGGGTGCCTCGTTATTTTGAAAAAGAGGCAGATAATTCAAAATGTCGAACCCGACTGCACAATTTATATTGCACTAGCGGCCCGTCTGGCAGCTGCGCCCGCTGCAACTTATTTTCCCGTGGGAATAAGATGTTTTTTTCTATCTGCGGAGATTTGTTAGTAGCATTGTAATATTCTATCCTTATTGTTTTACAGTAGAAATTTGTCTGTAAATCTTCCAAATACAAATAAAAAAAAAAAAAAAAATAAAAAAAAAAGTATTATACATAAAAACCTTCCTCTTCAATCACTCTATCTATTAAAAAAAGTTGTACTAAAATCCGTTGAATAGTTTTAAAGATTTAAGCATACATACAGACAGACGCGAAAAGCAACTTTGCTGTATACTATAGGAGGAGGTGTTACAATAGGAGGTGTTTTTGAACGCAAATTTATATTCATTATCATCTTATTCTACAGCCACAAAAGTCTAAAGCTGGACATGGGCCTCCTCCATATTGGGGGCAGGTATATTCATCTAATTAACAATTTATGGTTCATCCAAAATTGTAGTAAATTTTGGAAATATTGTGTGAATAAAATAATTTCCGTGGGTATATATCTACAATACAATACAATACTTTATTGAGCAAAAATATTTCTAAAAAATCTATGGTCCAAAAATAAACCTACTAGTCTCTGAAGACTGTTTTCACTTTAGCCCTCTTTTGGGTAAGAAAAGAGTAAATATGAACCTCATTCTCATCTCAGCCTCATTATGTTGATGGTTACGTGTTACAAAAATTGCCAGGTGAGAAAATTTTACGAAGTTAAAGTAAAAATAAATACTAATTGGTTTAATGATTATAATTTGAATTATGCAGAAGTGTTGAAACACACCGCGAGTAAGTACGTATTAAGGGCATTTCTTAGTAAATTACTATGAACAAAAGTAAACGATTGAGGTACCTACACAATAAGATGTATCTCACGCGACAGCGCTTATGTAAAAGCTACCTTTACTCACAGCCTCCATATATTTGAGGTAAGGTAGATTTTTCGCCAGTCAATCGCGAATATGTCACTGGAAAATCTACCTGAATTCAGAAATATAACGCCATTTTGAAAACGATTATGTCAAATCCCTACGAAGAAGACCATTCCAATTTTGAAATTACGATCTTTTATATTTATGAGTATATGTATCTCGGACATAGTTGAATGGTCTCAAATAAGTTTATAAAAAACATATGTTTCAATTGATCAGATCACAACCATCACAACCATCATCATCATTGCCCTCATATGTTTTTTACAGACGATTTAATCAGTCTTCAAAGCTAGATTTTTCGTGGCTATTATAAGCCTATGCGGGATCGGCATGTCTTTCCGCACACTCTACAAGTGAAGGCGGAATACGGGACTGGAACATGCATGTTTAGGTGTAGTTTTAAAGATACATAACACATACATACATATATCACGCCTTTATCCCCTGCAGGGTAGGTAGAACGTTAACGGCCTCAAGAATACGGTCGCTATCGCCACGTCTGACATTTTTGAGGATTGTTTCCCAAGGTTGTTCCAGAAAACATGTGTATCACTATAGTGACAGGTTGTCAGCCTGTCGCCTAAAAATTGTAATACACCAATAACCTCGAGTCCCTTAGTCGCCTCTTACGACACCCGCGGGAAGGATGTGGGGTGATGCTATTCTAAGCCGCTATCACACGGCATCACATAATAATATGACTATATACAGGCGTGTAAGTAAAATCTATACATATTATAAAATTATAAAAACCTCATGTCTGTACATTATAGATATTAAACAAAAACTAAGATGGGGGATCTTTATGCAACCAATAGAAGCCAAAAATGTGATTCAAAAAATTTTTGTCTCTCTGTCTGTCTGTTTGTTGTCCGCTTTTCGTAAAAAAAAAACATCGTAACTCACCGTCAATAATAACACAAACTCCCATAATCACAAGGTTCGAATTCGCACACGCCTCGCGTACCACTCTCGACAAGCCTATGAATGAACTAACCTGCCGGTTGGCGAGTTACATGGCGGGTTATCACTACAATTACAAACGAAGATAATGTGAGTAATAACAACCGACAATGCAGATAGTGCAACTTCCTTTTAGACCGATCGTATCTCGTAGATTATGTTTATTTATGAAAAAACGGTGAAAACCCAGATTTGTAGATACGACGTCAGTACTACGTGGGTTGTGAACTAGAGATGGGCCGAATATTCGGTTTATGTTCGGTATTCGGCAGGTTTACCGAAACTAAACTGTTCGGCCAAATATTCGGTAAACTTTTTTACCGAATATTTGGCCGAACATTCGGTTTCATTGAAACCTATGTTCGGCCCATCACTAATATGAACAGAGTTTGTTATGTAGTTACCTACGTATAGTAGAGTTGTTTTGATTATGACTGGCTGAGAGAAAGAATAATAAAATAGATTTTTAGGCCTGTGGTGTTCAGTCTTAGATTTCATCATAAATGTCAAATTGGTACTACATAAAATTGATAAATTCATGACATCAAATATTTATGACATCACAGAAATAAAAAGCTCACTAAGTTTAACAGATGGTACCTAAAGTGTGTTTTTTTAGAGATTGTAAATTATTATTGACACCTTGGGTTGCTATTTGTTTTACAAATCGTCAAGTTCAGTGCATAATAAAAAATAACGATCACGCCGATCTGTGGAAAATCAATGCTGAGTTTTAACATCATTCGCACGAGCGTCATCTATTATAGAAACTATGCATAAGAAATAGATTAAAAATTCCTAAAACTGCCAACCCAAAATGTCAAATTCAAATGAGTATCTTTAAACAAAAACTTACTCTACACGTTTCCTTTTCATTAATTAATTATTCATTTATTGAACAAGACCATAATTTTTTCAATCGTGCGAAATTTCCTTAAACAACAAAATGGTAAGAAAGACTTATAAAAGACAAACCAGAAAAAACATCTCATTAGTTTTACTAAGAACTTTCAACAGGCCTGAGACTTGCCTATGTCATTCAAATGGAATATCCATGCTAACACTTTGTAAGGTATTATTTCATTTATAATGCAAAAACATAAATCAATTTTAATGCAATATCATTTGCATCCATTAGGTTGCGTCGTCGTGGGAAAAATAATATTATGAATTACTTACAGTAAATATTAAACCACAAACTGTACTTAAAAAATTATATCGGACGGATAATTTTCTAGGAAACTAGTATAATTACAATTCGATTGTAAATTAAATAATATAGTTGACGGCTCTACAATTTGTAACTAACTAATACGGAGTCTAGTGGATGTGATGGATATACATACATATGGATATACTTACTTGTAGAAGGCGGTTGAAAAATTCTGACACTAGAGTTCATCGGGTCGTTGGACGACTCGGTGTCCCACACGAAAAGAAGAAGACGACATACATAAATCACGCCTCTTTCCCATTGGGGTAGGCAGAGACTAATTCCTTCCACTTCGATCCTGGCATACTTCTTTCGCTTCCTCTACATTCATCAGTCTTTTGACCGACCGATCTACGTGATGGACGGTGTACCTACCGAAAACTTTGCAGGCACATAATGCTTAGACCATGAAAGAGAACAACTTATGAATGACAAAAAAAATTTACTTTGCTCTGAATTTTCTCCTTTCGTTATAGGCACCCCCCATTACTTATTTATCGTATGGGGTTTACTACATACTCTACTTCATAGTTTTACAGTTTGTACGCCACTACGTCTTCGGACGATGAAAGTCTTCGACTTGCCCGTGCTATTCTTTACAGGGCAGTCAAATACTACAAGTATAATTTATGGTGTGGCGACCGATGTGGTGCAGTGGTAGTGCGACTGCCTTTGACGCTTTCCTGGTTTGACGGTTCCAGGTTCGATTCTCGCCAAATTATGCGGCATACGACTAGCCCCTTTATGATGCGCACAGTTTAGAGACTTATCTCACGGGCGAGAAGGCTTTACATGGTGTCAAAATCGTATGAATTTTATCAAAATAAGTGAATAATTATGTCTACAAGTGTAGAGAAAATTGAAGTCGCGGTTGCGCATCATAATTGAGTAGATGTCTTATAATAAAAAACTACATATATAAAATTTATTAGAAACAACAATGATGAGTTATGAAAAGAATGTTTGGAAAATACTAGAAAATTTACCAACAAGGAAAAGTTCACAATATTTGCCTACCTGACGAATAGCTGTGACGCATCTCGTTGACAGGTGCCAGACATTCAGACTACACAGAACTGATATGACAACTTACTGTTATCATTTGATATATTATTTACTTATCCTAAAAATTTGATTACAAATAGATGGTTTCTATCATATTCAACATAGACATAATATGACGTCTTTGGCGTATCGCACACTTAACTTAAAATAGCGCATCCGTAACGCAACGGTCTGTCAGATCCATACTAGAAACGTCAATCCCCATACTAAAACCGCTCAATATTTTTGCTGTGTATGTATGTTCACATGTAGATATATTAATATATTTTATAATTATCGTAAAACTTATGTTTTTGCTTCTGCATGTACTTGCAAAATTGTTAAGCTGTCTCTGTAAAGGTAGAGGTTGCCTGGTCGCTGTAACTGTAAGCGATAAGGCCGCCTTTGCTTACTTTTATTTATAGTTTTTTGTGTCGTTTTATGTTTTAATATTGTATTTGTTGTAAGCAATAAAGAGTTTATCTATCTATCTAGCTTGATGAATACTGGCCACATTTGCCAACACGTGATGTGAGCACTCAATAAAAGGTACTGTTACAAAAAAAGATTAATTCAACGAAGTGCTTGAGTCACAAGTAGGTACATTTTTTATTTTTATTTTATAAGTGGTTTATAATTTCAAAATTACGCCACTAATAGACTCCAATTCAATTACTTGTGCTAATAAAAACTGATTACTTATTACCAGTAGCAAAAAATCGCATTCGAAGACGGAAAAACGTACGAAGATTACGTTATTTGATTAGACCTAATTACATTCTGAACGCAATTAACCCGCGTATCATTCCCTTTGTTTTATTACGAACAGACACACAAATATACCGTCAGGTGTTACCACACAAAAAGTAGAAGAAAATCAATCTTACGCCACTCAATTTAAGGATCCATGAGAATTTTTGCAGCGGTAAAGCTAAAATGGTCTGTAGTAGATGTCTTAGGTCGAGATAACCGGCCATGTTATTAAGCCATAATTTACGATGGAAATTATAGCGATTTGTTAATTTTATACTTGCAGTGTTATACGCCGACGACGGCTCATTTAGGTCATGTTTTTGTTTTATTTTATTCTGTTTTAGTAATTTTTAATTTGTTTACAGGGCCCGGCTGGTTTATTACGTACGGATATTAACTGCGATTGTTGCAAATATTCAAAAACATTTAAATCTGTAACATCAATATAAAATTCTGCAAATTTTGAATGAGTACACTAAATTAATGAAAGATCTTTTATCATTAAATAAGGGGAATCGCACACTAGACGCACGACGTAGCGCTAAACCATCGCAGCGGTCTGTCAGATCCATACTAGAAATGTCAATCGCCATGCTAAAACCGCTCAACCGCTGTCGACGCAGCGCTATCGCAGTGACGTTCGTCAAGTGCGGTTTTAGTATGGGGAGTAACGTTTCTAGTATGGATCTGAGAGACCGCTGCGATATTTTGCGCTCCGTCGTGCGTCAAGTGTGCGACCCGCATAACTATTCAACTTTTTTACCTAGCTATACAATTACATTTGATATTTACCTACTCAATTCTGTCACTTAAGTATTTAATTTGAGTTTATTTATAATTTTACATACATACATAGTACATACATACATACATATAACACGCCTTTATCCCTTGCGGGGTAGGCAGAGCGTTAACGGCCGTAAGAATACGGCCACTATCGCCACGTCTGACATTTTAGAGGATTGTTTTCTAAGGTTGTTTCAGAAAACGTGTATCACTATAGTGACAGGTTGTCAGCCTGTCGCCTAAAAATTGTAATACACCAACACTCTCGAGTCCCTTAGTCGCCTCTTACGACACCCGCGGGAAGGATGTGGGGTGATGCTATTCTAAGCCGGCATCACACGGCAAATTTATAATTTTAACGACATATCTATTTGTTAATATACCCATTATCTACTTACACTCATGGGAGTAAAAACATCAGTTATGCACTAGCTATAAAAATCAATTTCTAGGGCATTTTACATAATTAACGAGTAACTAGAAACAATGATTAGTATTAATATGTCTTTGAATGTCTTTTTGTAGGACTTTTTGTTCTCATCATAGGTGAGACCATTCTTATAGCCTATTGATGTTGAATTCAATATACAATGCGTAATTCCCTTTAAGGCAATATGAGAACCGTAATTCTGTCATAGGAATAATTTGTTATGGTATTGTTGTATGGGGAAATGGTCATATTCAAATGATTTCTCTGTAAATATGTTAATAATGTTACTGTATATCTGTGGAGGTTAAGTCAATTATTTATTTTTGTATTTATTTATTTATTTATATGTCTTTATTTTAATTTCGTATGTATAAATCGAATGGTTACAATGCAAATACGCGAATATTGAATGAATCAGCTCTATGACACTTTATTAAATACAAAAGCACTCGATCGGATTTTCATCCATTTTAACAAGTAAATAGGGCGAAAGGGATAACCCTCTGAATACTGATAGGTGCATTCAGACCATGAAACTGAAGAACTTCCCAAAATAACATATTTCCGGAAACATTTAAAAAAACTTAATAGATGGAGGCAGGTGATCGTGATTTTGAATTCTTTTATTTTGTATTTTTTATTTATTGAATTATTTTGTAGCTTCCTAATTTATGTATCTTTATAGGGGAAAGTTGTTCAGTTTCATGGTCTGCAATCCTATCAGTATTCGTAGGGCTGTCCCTTACACCCTGTAACTATATTTTTATACAATTTTCGTTCCAAAAAATCTGATAGGTATCAAAATTAAAACAATCTAAGCTGCACGAGTACGATAAAACATTTCCGT
The DNA here is from genome assembly GCA_029255805.1 of Keiferia lycopersicella. Classification (NCBI taxonomy): domain Eukaryota; kingdom Metazoa; phylum Arthropoda; class Insecta; order Lepidoptera; family Gelechiidae; genus Keiferia; species Keiferia lycopersicella. Next base: position 4,284,177 of record JARACZ010000017.1, read on the forward strand.
TCTATTTCACATCGACATATTTAACCATCAGTTACATCGTGAACAAATAGAATCATAGTGAGTAATTACCACAGAAAACCAATAGAGGATGCTCGATAGAAGTGTCCTGCGATTGCAATAAAAACGCGGTCATCTATGCAGTAAGGCCCGATTCGCCACTGTCCCGTTTCGTCATCAAAACTTTATCAATGTAAAAGCCTTTTTTGTAAAAAAATATATTCAATATTTGTTGATAGTAAATGTCAGTTTTTTTCCCAGTCTGGTTAGGACATTGCGGGCTGAACCACCCGATTGTCCGTAAGTAAGATGGTTCCGTGTTTCAGATGGCACGTTAAGCCGTAAGTCCCGGTTGCTGTCTATGATCTCTTAGATGGCGGTCACAACCATGTCAGAAGCCTGCTACATGTAGAAGGCGGTTGAAAAATTCTGACACTAGGGTTCATCGGGTCGTTGGAGGACTCGGTGTCCCACACGAAAAGAAGAAGAAGAGAGTAAATTATTTTTCAGATTACGACCAGCATTGTTGTATCACCAGCAATAGTTATATTTTTCATATTCCGCATTGCAGCCGTAATATTTGCATAGTTTGTACAGTTATCAAAGAATTTGAAACCATTTCTCAAGTTGATGTAGGAATTAAAATATGTCCTATCTGGACCTGAATGCGATCAACCCCGCAGCGGTAGCTAAATTCGTGCTTTGATTTAAATTTCTTTATAATTTGCAAAGAGAAACGAACATTGACATGATGAAGTGTTTACTATTATGTTCTTAAAAACGAAAAAATCAAATACGCTCACTTAAATTATTGTATTTTAGAAGATTTAGGTAGATTGTGGAAAATCGGGACAGAATAATTTTCAGATATCAGTTCTGTGACGTATCGGGACCTTTTTTATGTATGACGAACCGGCACTGTGGTGAAACGGACCTAACTCAATCTATCAATGTATGATAAAATCGGCCGCAGTACACCGGTAATTAGTGCCCATTGAATTTATTTTTCAATTTTTTTCTTTTTAATTTACTGCGTCCACGCACGCATGGAGAATTTAATTTCCTTTTGAGTGAGAATATCGGTTTTTACAAAGCGTCTATTTAGTTTGTTTTATTGACCTGTATTTGAATACTTGTGTGACGAAGGATTAAAGCGTATGGAAATGTCTTACAAAATCTTGGTAGATGTCTACTGCATACTTTCCCGATAGTTGCTGGATCTATTTGTCAAACGCAAGAAAATTACGAAATCCTACTAATATTATAAAAGCGAAAGTATGTATGTTTCTTCGTTTGTTTGTTACTCCTTCACGCTAAAACTACTGCACCGATTTTCATTAAAATTCGCACACTGATAGAGGGTAACTAGGATTATCACATAGTAGAGATGTTGTTATACTAAAAAAATGTTTCTGTGAGATGCTACGGGAGTAAAACAGACTTCCACGCGGGCGGAGCCGCGGGCGTCCACCAGTACCATAAAAATATTCGTCCACCTAAACCGCTTACGTTTTTTTATTACCTATTATTATTCTCATAATGTAAGATTCATTAAGTACCTACTATGATGTCATAGAAACAGCAAGCTTACGCACTCACTACGCACCGCTATCTCAGCAATCTACAATTAGCGCGCGAAAGTCTACCGTTTTCCCGCGCTTTTTACCGGCCGCCTGCGCCAGCGCCCCCTACGCAGCGCGTGAGACAAATTACTCACAGACAATAACATTATTAATTGTATTTTCATTAACTAAGTGCCGTTTTTTAAAGAGATAATTTTTGAAAAGGTCACGATGTACGTAGGCGTAGCTGGGTTTTTGTTTTAGCTCAATTGTAAGATTTTAAAATTATTTTCAGGATCAGTAAGTTTTTTTGCAGTTGCGTTTTTTCAGTAGTAACTCTAGCCTTGGGAGGCCTTTGCCCAGCAGTGGGATCCTGATGGCTAGATAAGATAAGATAAGAACTCTAGCTATATACGATTTTTAGTTTTATTATTTTATCTTCACGACAATTCCTAGTTATCTACCTAGTAACGTTACTAAACCCCCGTCGTTCGTATAGGCCATATTTGAAAGCTGTCAAAATCATGTTAATGCTATGACTTAAGGTCTATTTTTCTTTGTTGATATGTCCTTTTGTATAAGTTTGACAACTGTCAAATATGGCCTATTTGAACGATGTATACCACATGAAGGTAAAAAAATAGGTACCTACCTACGAATCAGAAATAACTGGTCTACAATATCATATAGGTGGCATTCAATATATAACATATCTACTGAAAACTCATTTTTACCAACCACCCACGATTTTAATTAACTCACAATGCTACCATAATTTATTTTATTCTTTTGCCACCCAGCAACTATAGTTTTTGTGTGCAAAAACGCATTTTCGAAACCAGAGTAATACGAAGTTACGCTTCGACGGCAAGAACATATTAGTGGTCATTTATTGTGTTTATTAATCGTGGATTAGCTGCTACAGTATTGTTTTTGCAATAAAAACTTAAGTAGGACTAGAGACATGGTTAGAATACCAATTAATGTTGGTGTTGTATTGAGAAAAACAGTTTTAAGCGCTTTGGGTGGCAAAGTAAGAGAACAAGACAGTTGTGTATTTACGGTCTTTATATTTTTCAAGGAAAAAAAAAACTACAAGAATAAGATAAATAATAGTTCTTTACAAATGAAGAGCATTATGAAAATACCGTAGTACTGGTACTGCTTTATTTTTTTTTAGGTAAAGTATTACAATTGTAGACAACAGGATGACAACTTATATCACTATTATCATATGCCCTAATATACTTCATGGCAAAATCGCTCTAGAAATACACTAGGTATCTGCTCAACGCAAGTATTTATTTAAGGTGACGTCCTCTTGAAAATCTACCGCGCAAGGATGGTAGAGAAGTGTTCAGAATTTACAAAACTATTTCTTCAAATCTCGAAAATACGGGACGCAATTTTTCTCAAAGCTACTTCAAGATATATTATGTTACAAAACTATGGGAGCACTAATTCCACACAAAAACAGATACAAAACAAATACTAGAACAAAAGGACACAACAGGCACTGCCTATTAAAGTTATTTACCCTACAAGGGATACAGGCGCGATGCTTGTGTAAAAAAATAATGTAAAGCAGCAGCCACCTTCGATGCTAATCAACAAATTAGAGGCGATTATTTTTATAGTGTTTATTGCTGCGCACGCGCATTTGCAATTTCAATTGCTCGTTGCAGTTTTGAATCGCTTGTTGCACTCTCACGGATGTCCATTGCTGGATAATTGTTACAGTGACAAGATAAATTGAGCTGAAGAAGGTGAGAAACGATAGAGTTTCAATGGTTCCGCAGTAGGTCACTAAGGGTGGATAGAGCCATTAATATTCTGAAAATTTATGTAAAATATTTCTACATCAAATTACTTTGACACGCCGGCCTTAACCTTCTAAGCTAAAACTAGGGTCAATCATGGAATTTTAGACAGTAGATATGGTATATGACAACTCTCTCTCTTCGTGTGGGACACTGAGTCGTCCAACGACCCAATGAATCCTAGTGTCAGAATTTTTCGACCGCCTCTGCAAGTAGCAGGAGTAGTAGTCGTCGTCGTCGTCGTCGTCGTCTCAGCCGATAGACGTCCACTGCAGGACATAGGCCTCCCCCAAGGATCTCCACGATGATCGGTCCAGCGCCACCCGCATCCAGCGGCTTCCCGCGACCTTCACCAGATCGTCGGTCCACCTTGTGGGAGGCCTACCTACGCTGCGTCTACCGGTCCGTGGCCGCCACTCGAGAACTTTCCGGCCCCAGCGGCCATCGGTCCTACGAGCAATATGCCCCGCCCACTGCCACTTAAGTTGCGCAATCCTTCGAGCTATGTCGGTGGCTTTGGTTCTTCTCCGGATTTCCTCATTTCTGATTCGATCGCGGAGAGAAACTCCGAGCATAGCCCTTTCCATTGCCCTTTGAGTGACCTTGAGCCTTCTTATGAGGCCCATTGTTAGCGGCCACGTCTCAACTCCGTAAGTCATCACTGGCAACACGCACTGATCCCAGACTTTTGTCTTGAGGCACTGCGGTAGTTGTTGAGAAGAGAAGATGTTACGTAGCTTCCCGAACGCTGCCCAGCCGAGTTGGATTCGACGATTGACCTCTTTCTGAAAGTTGGACCTACCCAGCTGGACTATTTGTCCCAGGTAGACATACTCGTCGACAACTTCCAGAGTAGAGCCCCCAACTGTCAGAGTAATGGGTGCAACAAGAGAGTTTGACATAACCTTGGTCTTGTCCTTGTTCATTTTTAGACCCACTTGTTGGGAGGCTCTATTGAGGTCATCGAGCATTGTACCGAGGTCCTCCAGGGTTTCCGCCATGACCACGATATCGTCGGCAAAACGAAGGTGAGTCAGATACTCGCCGTTGATGTTGATGCCAAGTCCTCTCCAGTCCAAAAGCTTGAAGACGTCTTCCAGTGCTGCTGTGAACAGTTTCGGTGATATTACATCTCCCTGTCTCACTCCTCGCTGCAACTGGATAGGTTTCGAGTCCTGGTCCTGAAGTCGAACTGACATGGTGGCGCTTTCGTACAAGGACTTCAACACTTCGATATACCGATAGTCAGCTTGGCACCGCTGAAGAGACTGAAGTACGGCCCATGTTTCGATCGAATCGAAGGCTTTTTCGTAGTCCACAAACGCGAGGCAGAGTGGTTGGTTATACTCTTCAGTCTTCTGTATAACTTGCCTCAGCGTATGAATGTGATCCACGGTGCTAAAGCCTTTTCGGAAGCCGGCTTGTTCGGGAGGCTGGAAGTCGTCGAGCCTGCGTGCGAGACGATTCGTTATGACTCTTGAGAACAGCTTGTAAACATGGCTCAGAAGCGTGATGGGTCTGTAGTTCTTCAGCAAAGACTTATCGCCCTTTTTGAAGAACAGCATCACCACGCCTCTGCGCCATGCCTGTGGCGTTTTGCCCTCGAGTATGACAGAGTTAAACAATTTCTGCAGTGCTTTAAGTATCGGTTTACCACCGGCTTTCAGAAGCTCTGCCGTAACTCCATCATCACCCGGCGCCTTGCTGTTTTTTAGCTGTTTCAGAGCCATACTAATCTCGTACAAGCTGACGTCCGGGATGTCTTCTGTGTAGTGCCGGGTTAATCGAGCTCTTGGATCTGCGACCCGATTATTGACAGGTGTGCATGTTGTCGCGTATAATTGTCCATAGAACTTCTCGACCTCTTCCAATAGCTCGGGCTTGGACGATATGATTCTGCCATCGTCGGTCTTTAGCTTCGCTAGTTGGCTCTGGCCTATCGACAGATCTCTAGCAAACACCTTGGAGCCTTTGTTGCGCTCAATTGCCTCTTTAATACGGTCAGTATTAAATTGGCGTATGTCGCGGGTCAAAGACTTAGAGATCTGCCTATTAGTAGTAGTATTTGACAACTAGTACGGTGTTTTGATGTGATATTCAAACAATTTATAATTCTGCGACTAAAATGTGTAGTGTGATACTCGTAGGCCTGTTTGGAAATAAAGTCTCTCATTTTAATACTTTTCGTAATAACTATTGTTCTGACTTAAATCATTTTAAAAAGGACCCCTAAAAGAATTGCACCAATGACAAGAAAAATGACCCTTTACGTTTAACGGTAGTTACTATTGCTACAAAAACGTGGTAACCGTAAGTGTATAAGGTTATGACTATTTACTACAATGTTGATTGTTGATACGTCGTCCAGTTAAGGATTTATACTATTTTTTACCGTATAATTGTAGTATGATGTTTCTATCAGCAAATTAATTGCCCATTGATGTACTTAGATAGACTGACTTTAGTCTATAACATATAAATTTCTTTAGAATACCCCCCGTGGAGCGAATTAAAAAGGAATGCGATTTTATTACCTAAAAGGGATATTTATATATTTTTATATCTATTCTAGTCGTACACCTAATAATTTTATAATTCTTCAATTTGCCAGATTTTTCATATCCACGCTTATACATAACAAATCATAACTGATTTCAGCACGAAATCGCAACTAATACAGATATACCTACTAACAAAATACCTACTAAGAAAAAAGAGTAGACAAAAAATGAGGGCGCCACTTTCTTCGCGATCTGTCAAATCTGACAGATAACACTTAAATGTGGCAACAATTTTTCATACAAAATTTTAGTTTCATTTTATTAGTTTCCTACTGCTTTTTGCTGGACTGTAGAATATTTTTACAATAACTCGGTTTGTCGGCTTTTGAACTGTTTTGTGACGCTGAGTTAAATAACCTACCCGGTAGGTACTTAATTTTGCGAAAACGCCGATATTTCAAAAGGATGTGACCCGGGTCCTTAAAAAAGTTCAGTGGTTTTTGGCTTTAATATCAACTAGCTTTATAAAACCCACTACCTACTTAGATGCTTAGAATTTACAAGTGGCTGAAGATATATCACGTATTACGTACGTAATGTAAACAGTTTTCACTGAGTCTTGGCCACGAAGAATTTACAGCTATAAGCAGATAATTTATAATACTGCCACAGGGTGTTAATTTCCATTCTAATCCTAAGTTAATGATGTTACGAAGTACTTAACTAATTAGTTAGGAGCACGCTTTTCCGACTGCACGGTATGGAAGCTAATTATTTTGCATGTTTTGCTTTGATCTTGCGTTCTTATTTTCGTATGGGTCAGAGAGACGATGAACGACGGTTACTGCCGTAACTTTACGTTAACGTAAACGTCTACGTTTTGCCTATCCCGCAAGGAATAAAGGCGAGATTTATGAGTGTGTGAGTGTGTGCGCATGTGTGTACCAACAGAAATGGGATTTTTATAAATTTCTTTCAACAGCTTTTCTTCAGTTTATCAGACCTTTCCCATACTTAACGCACAACGCAGCGCTAAAATAACAAAGCGCTAACGTATGCGTCGGCCAGATCCATACTAGAAACGTCAATCCCCATACTAAAACCGCTCTCGACGCAGGCCCACCGCACGACGCTGCTCTAGCGCTACTGGGGAGAGACGTTTCGAGTATGGATCTGACAGACGCATACATAAACGCAGCATTATTTTAGTGTTGAAGTGTGGAAGAGGGTTACTAACTAAATCATGAATGAAATTGACACTAGTCAAATGGCAAAAAATGTGTACCGACGACGCAAGGTTACTGGGCGTATCAATAAAGATACAATGGCTATCGAGCCCCACATATCTAAAACAACATTCTGTAAACTAAACTGTAGATAACCATCCATCACAACAACAGCGTCCATAGCATTTAAGTGTTTAGGTGCGCTAAGCCACAATTTGTGACTAAGTAGTAAGCAGTATTAGTGCGGTTTAAATATAGTATAGTGAGCGAAACGAGCGTAGTGAGTGTAGTGAGCGCACGGAAATGTCAGTCGAAGGCAGCTGCGGGCGCTCCCGGCGTCACTTTCGAGGTGGTCTGCTACCAGTTGGGCATTATTTATTTATGAGCGTCTTCACTGTCACTGTATGCCGTGTGGTGCCGGCTTAGAATAGCATCACCCCACATTCTTCCCGCGGGTGTCGTAAGAAGCGACTGAGGGACTCGAGAGTATTGGTGTATTATTTCATATATTTTATATCATATAGTTTATCTACCTTTTGTAATAATTTAATTTTAGTTAATCTGATAATGAAGTTTTTGTTTACCGAATGGACTATCAAAGATATAGATATAGATAGAAGGCACTAACAGGTCATTAATGTAATTATTCGTCTCAACTGGGACGAGCCCATTTCCCAGTACTTTTGCACAGACCATAAATTAGTGCGACGCCTCGCCAGCCTACGGTCGGCGCAGGCGCACGGTGCCTGCGCGCGCAGGGTTGCCCACAAACAAACCAAATACAACTGAGACTAGCCCTAAGCAATTAGGCCTTGAGACCATCAGTGAGGTCGTGACATTATAGTAGATAGTTACGATTACGACTGTCATTTGGCGACAAATTAAAAACAATCTTAACTAATTAAATTTTAATGAATTTTTTTATACCTGGCTCTTTGATTTAAATGTCCAGTTTGCCATAGTTTTGAGTCCAGCTATTCTATTTTAATTGGCAACCCTGGGCGCGGGCAACGCGCGTAATCGCGAGCAAATATCACCCCTCACCTGCGTTTGCGCACCACACCGGCAATTATACTAAGTGTTGCGCTTTTAGTTAGAAATATACATTGCAGTGTTAGACGAAAAAATGCAATTATGTTGATTGTACCTACGCATGTGCAGTCGGATGCATGGCAAGTGCATACAATGCATTTTTAATAGCCCCGTCTGAAGGCTCATTATACTATAAGGTGTAAAAATATTAGCTGCAAATACTTTAAGGGGTGAATCAGTCAATGCAACTGAACAACTTTCTCCAAGAAACATAGGTCGAAATATGAGATTTTTTTGGACCTACCATAATTGACTTTGTCGGTTGGTAGAGGTAGGTACATTTTGTATGGGAGGTCCAAATTATTTTTTCATATTTCGACCTATGTTCCTTGGGAAAAGTTGTTCAATTTCAAGGGCTGGAGCACCACTTAAAATATTTGCAGCATTTTTATGCCTAGCGTAGAGTCAATAAAAGTACATTTTAGTAAGTAGGCACTTACTAAAATGCACAGAACTTAAGGTTCAAAAGCAAAAAGTCACTAACACTTGAAAAAAGGAACTAATTTAAGTGAAGACTGCAAGATGACTTTTGTAGTATTATACGACGCCAGAGTCAGAGCCCTGCTAGCTGTAAACTATAACAAAAGAGATTCATTCGGTTGTTCTTTGACTCAGACTGCCATCACAGTATCTGCTACCGCTAGTGGCCTCCGAAGTCAGAACCATTACTCAGACAGAACGAATCATATTGATGGAAGCGTATTTCCATTAGCTGTATGTATTCGCTGTTTGCCGTGTGATGCCGGCTTAGAATAACATCACCCCATTTCCTACCCGTGGGTGTCGTAAGAGGAGACTAAGGGACTTCAGGGTATCAGGTGCATTAACAACTTTTAGGCGACAGGCTGGCAACCTGTCACTATAGTGATACACATGTTTTCTGAAACAACCTTGAAAAACAATCCTCAAAAATGTCAGACGTGGCGATAGCGATCGTATCTTTCCGGCCGTTATCGCTCTGCCTACCCCGCAAGGGATAAAGGCGTGATATGTATGTATGCAATAAAACGCATTGCTGCCTCGAGGCGGTAACCGTCAACCGTACTAAGTATTTATCCATACAACCGGTTATTCAATCTACATGCTATCGAAAGATAACGCTACATTGACCAAGTTTCCTTTTATGACGAACTAATAGAAGTACAAGGGAAAATTAATAATTTTTCAACGTTATGAATTTTAAATGGAATATACTTACTTACTTATAAATAGGTTAATATGGTGTAAATTAGAGTAATGAGTGCTATTAAAGGTATTAATGAAAAAATTAAGTGGATGCAATATGTCTTTTTCTACATTCATATAACTCACCGAGAAAAAATTACATTTGCGTCACTTGCTATACCAACAGGGTGTTAAGGAAAGTACTAACTTCGTTTCAAGGTATGAACCAGCCTGACAAACTGAACAACTTTCCCCAAGAAACAAAGGTCGAAATAAGAAAAAATTAGGACCTCCCATACAAATTGTACCAACCGACTGAGTCCAAAAGTGATCTAAAATATGTGAGATCCAATTTTTTTTTATATTTCAGCCTATTTTTTTGGGGGATAGTTGTTCAGTTTCATGGGCTTTTTCTTCCGCTTAAAGGAAAGAAGTCCTTTTCCTAACACACTGTAAAACTGAATCTCACGTCGTACATATGTGGGCACGTAGGTTAGCATTTGACAGAAAAATTTATGATTTTAAATCATTTGCGTCATATTTATACTAATAAAAACATTATTCGTATGTTACCCCGATAACATTTAAATGAAGTCATATTTTTATGAATGATGATTTTAGTAAATCATGACGAAAATTATTCAAATTTCCTGAAATGACGCTATTATTCCTAGGAATGATTATATCATACTAGGGAATGGCAGGTGTGTGTCAATATGTTTTGTTACTGAACCACACTGAATACACGACATGACACATCTACTTAGTCACGGTTCTAGGGTAGATGTGACAAGATTAGTACGTAGTAAAGATTGTGACAACAAAATGGTTGAATATCTAGACGTATGTCACAGTGTCTTAAAGGAAAACATGTCTTAATTTATAAAATGTTTCTCATCATCATCATCATCATTGGCCTCACAGGTCTGTGACAGACGATTTAATCAGTGTCTGAGGCAAGACTTTTCGTGGCTATATAAGCCAATGCGGGAGCGGCATGACTTTCCGCACGCTCTACAAGTGAAGGTGGTATTATAGACTGGAACATGCATGTTTAGGTGTCGTTTTTGCCTTTTGTTGGCGAGACCAGAGAACCAGGCGTCGTCGTGAGACTTACGCCCATCGTATACACGCTTTCGCCATTCGTCCCTATCCTCAGCAAGCTTCTCCCAGCTTTGATGGTCGATGTCAAACGCAGCCATATCCCGCTTGGCGCAATCTTTGAAACGCAGCATGGGTCTTCCAACCCCTCTTTTGGCGTTAGCTACGGCACCAAGCAGGACACGCCGCGGAAGACGCGAAGGTTCCATTCGGTGCACATGCCCTAGCCACCGCAAGCGTCTCTGCTTGAGCAGGGCGGTAAAGCTAGGCAGCTGTGCAATTTCTAGAACTCGCTCGTTTGTGACTCTGTCCTGCCAGGTTATATGCAAGATGTTTCTTACGCAGCGCATATGAAACGAGTTAAGTCGACGCTCTTGTTTTGCATACGATGTCCAGGTATCAGCTCCGTACAAGAGTATGCTTAAAGCGCAAGTTTGGTAAACAATAATCTTGGTTTAAGTGGTCAGATGTTTATTGTTCCATACTCTTGTACTCAGCTTACCAAACATGGTTGCCGCTTTGCCGATACGCGTATTAATCTCAACATCAAGTGTGAGATTGTTCGACACAGTCGACCCCAAGTAGCAAAACTTGTCGACAATGTCCAAGGGAACGCCACCAAGCAAGGGAACGATACCCTGTTGGTCATCGCCGAAAGCAACTTTGAAAAGCAATGAAAAGAAAATACCAAACAGAGTAGGAGCTAACACGCAGCCTTGGCGAACACCTCTACGCATTTCGAACGGCTCAGATGTATTGCCATTAAAAACAACAGAACCTTTCATGTCCTCGTGGAAGGATTTAATGAGACTAAGGAGTTTTGGAGGGCACCCGATATTTAAAAGTGCAGTATAAAGTCCCTCTCTGCTAACGGTGTCGAAGGCTTTGTTAAGGTCTACGAACGCCACAAACAGAGGTGTTTTCTGCTCTCTACACTTTTCTTGCAGTTGGCGAAGTGTAAAGATCATATCTGTCGTGGAACGTTGGACGCGGAACCCACATTGCGATTCGGGATATACACGATCAGCAAGTTTCTGGAGTCTTAGCAAGACTAACCGAGCAAATAATTTACCTACTATACAATTAAAAGAGATACTCCACGGTAACAGTTACAGTCACCGCGGTCACCTTTGCCTTTGTATAGGTTAGCATCACGCATATCCTGTGGTATATATCCCGCTTCCCAATATTTACATAACAGATTGTGCAAAATAGGTAATATGCACTTGAGCCTGATAAGTTCGGCGTGGGTACCGTCGTTTCCAGGAGATTTTCCAATCTTAAGCTGCTTAACAGCCTTGTGGTATTCCCTTATGGTAGGAAGATCATCTAACTCAGACCAGGTAGCTAGTTTCGGCATGCAATTTGCAGCTTCTGGCATTATATTTACTGGTTCTGAGTAGAGACCGATATAATGTTCATCTGTTATAACAGTGCGGTCCGCTTCTTTAAGGAGGGCTGTTTTTTTAGGCAAAGGACCAAGGGCCTTTTTAATGCCAGCGTAGACACCACCAAAGTTCCCCACATCAGCGCACGATTGAATGCTTTTACAAAGTTCGGTCCAGTATGCATTAGCGAAGTACCGTGATGTGCGTTGTAAAGCTGACTTTGCGTCCGCTAGATCAATACGTGACTTTTCAGATGGGTTAAGGCGATGTCTTAGCGCAGCTTGTCGTTTGGACTCGAGCAGGGGTGTAATGTGCTCGAAATTTTCGGCGAACCAATCCTGGTTTTTGACTTCCTGATAACCGTACCAGCTACTTCTGTTAGTAGCTTTTTGACTTTGCCCCATTCTTCCTCGATATTAGCGTCTAAATCCCAGGTGGCAACTTCGTCCCGCACCAGCTCCTCAAACTTTCGGACCAACTCATCGTCTCTGGTTTTGGGAAGATCAAGCTTCTTCTTACCGGGCAATTTGGATGAATGGATCTTTTTGTGAGCTATAGCAACATGTGAAGCCACCAAGGAGTGATCTGTGTCACAATCAGCGCTATGAAAGGTTCGCGTGTGCAGGGTTTCGCGGAGATTTTTCTTTTTGGTCAGGATAAGGTCCAGCTGATGCCAGTGGCCAGAACGCGGATGTTTCCAGGACACTTTGCGAGTTGCTTTGCCTTTGAAGTAGGTATTGGTAACACACAGTAGGTGTTTAGAGCATAACTCTAATAAACGCTGTCCGTTTTCGTTTAACTTCCCTATACCATGGTTACCTATACAATCTGGCCAAGCAACATTGTCCTGTCCGACCCTAGCGTTAAAATCGCCCAGAACGTATAAGCGGTCAGATGACTTTATGCCGCGTAAAGTCTGGTCGAGTTGGTCATAGAACTGTGTTTTAGCTTCATCAGTTGAGGATAATGTTGGTGCGTAAGCAGATATTATTGTTACGTATCCATGATTCGTATTTAATCGCAGCAACATAATGCGTTCCGAGATGCCGCATGGAGCCTCTATAGATGTTAAGAGGTCGTTGCGGATAGCAAAGCCAACACCATGTTCGCGCACAGCGCTGCTGTCCTTTCCTTTCCAATAAAATGTATAGTGTTTCTCACGCAAGGAACCCTCGTCAGGGAGTCTGGTCTCTTGTAAGGCACAAACAGCAATGTTCAATCTGTTTAGTTCGGCGTCGATAACGGCAGTTTTGCGCAGATCTTGTGCGTCAATAGAAGTGCGTGTTTCTAAATTGAGAAGAAAATCGAAAATTGAATGTCTATGAACGGATCAACCTAAAGTTTTAGAAAGTACCTTAGGCGGATCGCACACTTGACGCACGATGGAGCGCAAAAATATCATAGCGGTCTGTCAGATCCATACTAGAAATGCCAAGTATGGATTCTAGTATGGATCCGACAGACTGCTGCGATATTTTTGCGCTCCGTCGTGCGTCAAGTGCGCGATCCACCATATTTACACTCTGTCTGTATGTTATGTACAAGGCCCATTTTTTCCTTTGGGGAAGTTTCCTTGTGTTCTTTAGAGAGAGTTCCGAATAAAATAAATAGGTGTAGCCAAACGTCAAAAATACCACGAACCGCCGTGCCAACCGCTACATCATTAATTTCACTGAAATTCCAACTGTAGCTAATATGACAAGTGCCCTGAGAATCGGTTATTAATCCCAGCTGTCAATACTCGATTGAAAGTAATCGCATTACCCGCGGAACTGTTACAGGATAACTGGATACACGAGTCGTTATTAATAACAGGTATGCAGGAACAAGTACGTATTGAGGGCTGTTTTAGATGATTAATGTATAACTATGACAAGTTGTCAGCCTGTCGCCTAACGTTGTAATACACATTAAACCCTCGTGGCCCTTAGTCGCCTCTTACGACACCCATGGGAAAGAAATGGGGTGATGCTATTCTAAGCCGGCACCACACGGCATGTACGTAGTCTAAATTTCTTTCTTGTATCAACAGTACCAGGTGCAAAAGGAAGTGTTTACTTATTGCCTAGACGAATGAAATCTGATATAGATTAATCTGTTAATTAGCATAGTTAATTACGAGCGTTTAATCAACATTCCATCATAACCGAGACAGTGAGCACTGGTTGGACTAAATACGTTATACAGGGTGTGTCAGTGTTGATTTATACGGGATGTTTTAAAAAAGTCTTATTCTGTCTGAGTCTAAGCCTCCATTTTGACCACATACAATTTTAATACGTTTTTTATTCAGAAATGAAGTACCTAGACTTCTTTTTCAAATAAAGCAAAATAACGCTATGTTGGTATTCATAATTTCTTAGCAACACCCTCAGTTATCAATGAAATCAAAATAATTATTTTTGAGTTAATTTATATTGGTATTCATAACACCTTTAGTTACTAATGAAAAAAAAGCAACCTTTGATGGTTTTATTCGTAATAATAAACGCTATGTTGATATTCATAGTTTCATAGCAAAACTCTCAGTTACCAATGAAATCAAAATATTTTTTTTAAGTTAATTTATATTGGTATTCATAACACCTTTAATTACCAATGAAAAAAGGCAACCATTTGGGTACTTATTCGTAATAATTATCTGTAATTTACTTCAATATATAAAATGTAACTTGCGGTGCTGCTGCTGTTAATACCGCCCAATTTGAGATGTCATTAGTATGGTCTGACATTTGTCAATATCGCTCTTGAGATCGATCTCAAGAGTTGAGTGCGGTTTATTAATACGAGCCTAAGCAAGTACATTGTTTTATCATAGAAAATCTTAGGTTTTATCTTAGTAAATCAGCACTGATTCTGATAAGACACTTCACTTAAGCATTCAAAATGACCGAATGAATTCATTTTGTATCATATCTTTGAATAGGTGATGCCTGCTTAGAATAGCATCACCCCACATCATTCCCGCGGGTGTCGTAAGAGGCGACTAAGGGACACTAGGGTATTGGTGCATTACAATTTTTAGGCGACAGGCTGACAGCCTGTCACTATAGTGATACACGTGTTTTCTGAAACAACCTTGGAAAACAATCCTAAAAATGTCAGCCGTGGCGATAGCGACCGTATTCTTTCGGCCGTTAACGCTCTGCCTACCCTGCAAGGGATAAAGGCGTGATATATGTATGTCGTTGAATAGGAGTAGTAGTTATAGACAGGCTTAGAAATTAGTTACAGAAATACCCAGGTACAAGCGAGACCGTTATCAAAGTAATCTTAATCTAATAGTGTCGTAAGAGGCGACTAAGGGCCACGAGGGTTTAATGTGTATTACAACGTTAGGCGACAGGCTGACAACTTGTCATAGTTATACATGAATCATCTAAAACAGCCCTCAATATTTGTCTGACGTAATGACGAAAAAATGCAGACATAATCAGATGCTGAAACTGAACTAGTTACTGAATGGAACATAGAGAATGAGAAATTATGACTTCGTTTCCTATAAGATTGCGATCAAATACAGGGTGTAAAAATATTAATTGCAAATATTTTAAGGGGTGAATTGGCCCATGAAACTGAAAAACTTTCCCAAAGGAACATAGGCCGAGATATGAGAAAAAATTTCGGACCCCCCATACAAATTGACTTGGTCGGTTGGTAATTAATTTTATATGCGAGGTCCAAATTTTGTTTTCATATTTCGACCTATGTTCCTTGGGGAAAGTTGTTCAGTTTTATAGCCTGGTTCACCCCTTAAAATATTTGCAGCTAATATTTTTACACCCTATATAATATATAACAAGATGTAGAGAAATTATTGAGATTATCCTTTTCTGTTTATTAAGCTTGATTACAATACAAAATCTATTTACTGCGAATATTAGTACCAACTTATTGGTGTAAAGACTTAAATTGATCTGTCTATGCACAGATTTATGAGATATTGATTAAATTAATTGGGTTTGTGGGTTTATTATTTGAGATTGGTAAATAGGTAAGGACTTTATTTTCAACTGATCTTAAAATTTCGGCTTTCTTGTATATCAATTTTGATTAGATCAAATAAAAAAATCAAAGTTAGGTGCCCATCTTCAGATTTATTTTGACATATTTAGTCCTGAACTGTCTACAGAAGCTAAACTGGCCTGGCTACTCACTGGTCTAAAAACATTTGAAGCCATCGAGACGCAAAAAGTAGAAGAAGAAGCTATACTGTGAAGCCAATTCTCGGCTTTTCCACATACTTCTACTAGTAGGTGGTTCCGCCGCCAGCGTTCATCAAGTTCTTTGTCGACTCTGTATCCCATACTGCTTCTCATTATTTTCTCTCGAATAATCAAAATGGCAAATTCACAAACCGCCCGGGTCGCCGCCGATAGGATTTGTCACTCAAAACTCGTCTCTCCCTTTATTCTGTTTTTTAAAACGTCAATAAATTATTAAGGCGAAGATTACCCGACGTTTCTGTTGTGACGGTTCTCAATTAAGGCCTTTACGGTTGAATAAGCGGCTTACTCGCGAATCGAACATGAAATCGGCCATCTTTGTTTAACGCCCAAGCGCGAGGTACACCGTAAAAAGTTGGTGTTCCGCATTCTCTACATACCTACGTATATTTTGAAATGCATTTTGATGTGAAATGTTTGGAAAAACACACTTAATTTAGTCGATGTTTTTTTTTAAATCTATGGAGATTGTTCACATTACAAAGCTCAGAATGTCTCAGTAGAACTTTATCAAATAGTTACATTCACACACACACACACACACACACACACACACACAAATCACGCCATTATCCCTTTCGGGGTAGGCAGAGCGTAAACAATCGTAAAATTACGGTCGTTATCGCCACGTCTGATATCAATAAATAGTTAAATACAAATGAATATAATTTTTATAAAAACATTGCAATTTATATGAAAAAAGCCAGTGTCGGCTGACGTACAAAATATTTTACTTCTTGTGAGACTTTCGACACGACGACGTAAATAATATTAGATAGCAGTAAGATAAAACAATCTACTTTTGATGTGCAATGAAGTTTTACGAATAAAGAATGTCTAAAGTCTGTCAAATACATCTTGGTCTTGGTGGCAGATTTGTGTCCATGTCCAGCGTTGAACTTTTGGGTGTGGCTGTAGATATTTGGCGCATCGCACACTTAACGCACGACGGACCGCTAAAATATCGCAGCCATACTAGAAACGTCACTCCCCATACTAAATCCGCACTCGACGGACGACGCTGCGATAGCGCTGCGTCAACAGCAGTTTAGCGGTTTTAGTATGGGGATTGACATTTCTAGTATGTATCTGACAGAACGCTGCGATATTTTAGCGGTCCGTCGTGCGTCAAGTGTGCGATCTACCTTTGATGAAACATACAACGGAACCCCAAAATAACAAAAGTAATCCTTTTGCCACGGTCATTGTCTTAAGGTAAAAGTGATAGACGTACTTACTGTCAGTGAACTTGATTTTGATGATATTAAATATTTGGCAGGTGATTTAAAGCAAAACTGATTTTATGGTCAATTTGTGAGACAATATTTAAATTGATGCTGTTTTTATTGCAAATTTGGAACCATGATTGAAAGATTCGGTCATCAACTTTGATTTAGTTTTACCAAAATCTGCTTTGACAGTAAAATTGCGTTAATTTATAATTTATTCACGGATTAGGTACCTGTTTTAGATTTTGAGCATTATGATGACGGATATCGACATTTAAACTTTTTTGGATTAAACTGCAAAATGTATTCAATATTTCTTAGAAATTGTACCTGGAATGTGACTGTATTAATTAGATACTTAGCTTTTTAGAAAGTATTTTTATTTAATGAACCTAGCTAGTACTAGATCGAGAGGCCTTTGCCCTGCAGTGGGACAGTATAGGCTCTTAAATAAATATATAAATTAAAAAGCATGATCTGTTACGAACGAATAAGGCCGATTTTTTTCATAAAATAGTTTCAATCACTCAAACAACTCATTAACGAATAAAATGTTATGGGCGAATAAAATAAAATAACTCAAAAGCAACGCTCCGCATAGAGCCATCGAATAGGAAAAAGGAACATGCAACATTTTTCCACTAAACTCAATTCCCAACGATTTCTGCATTCTATAACATTCAACATATCTTTCCAAGATTCTTCATACTAACAACTCAATAAAAATGTTAGCAGTAAGTAACTATTCTGTAAATCATAAAAAGAAACGTCTTACTCGTCAGTCCAACTATAATTGCAAGAATTTTTATTAAATTACGTTTTAAAACAACTTAATTGAATTAATAAGGCGGAGTAATTTGGTTCTGTTCCATAGTGCTCCAAAAATGCAGTTTTTTTTTAAAGCAGAACGAATCATGTTTATGCTTTGAGTACAGGCCGCTATCATAGAAACCAGAAAAAGGTTTTCAATGATATTTTTTACGCTGACAGCAATACTAGTCCGAACTAGGTGGCGCTGCTAGTGCTTTTTCGGATTGAGGGGTCATCTGGGGATAGGAAGGGACAACTGCAAAGTACAGCTACTTTTCAATCATACATAAATCACGCCTATATCCCTGGCGGGGTAGGCAGAGCGTTAACGTTTTTCAATCATTTCGAACTAAACAAGACTTCAGCAAGAATTTATTGTCGCTATTGAATGGAATAGATGTCATTGCGCGTGTCATGTAGGTGTGTGTTTTATTTTTATTAGTTACGTGTAAAATGAATTATTTTGTATTATTATATGTGGAAGTGAAAAGTACATTGATCACTTGGTGAGAAAGGCACACACAGCTGAGGGCATCAATACACATGAGTTGGCAATCGGACTTACCTCCGAGTGACACATAGTGCTTTATTAGGTGTAGTCACCAGCAAGAATAAAAATACAGGAATGCTAATACAGAAACAGTTTAGTAATCCTAAAAATTACATGGATTTTTTTTTAAAGAAAAAGCTTTAAGTCCATTCAGCTTAGTCTTCCGTTTTGCCTGCAAAAAAATATTATATTCGCGTTCCGTTTTACTTAACTTTGACAGTTGCATCTTTTCTCCCCTGGGTAGGAAAGTGATTCGTATGGAGTTTTGTCTCCAGCTAATTTGAAACGTGAACAACGACTCACGTTCCTCTCTACGTGTCATTAGGCTATATGTATTTTGTATGTAGGTGTTGTGTACAGATATTTTAGCCCGCAGTAGAACTGTCTGTGCACAATTTGCTAGCTCTCGCATTAAGTACGACTCGTTAGGTATTTGCCTGCAACATTTTAGCGAAGAGTAATGCAACCCAAGAGTAAACCTTGGGATAGTTATGTTAATCTGTACTCTTACCGCGAATCACTTGACTATGTAACAGCCTTAAATTAAGCAATAAATACCTCGGTAATGAACGTTGAGTAGTGATTGGGTAAATAATAAAATAAAATAAAAAACATAAATGGATGTGTATGTATACCTATTATGGTCTTGTAAGGTAGACTTTTCATAAATTGACACGCACTGGAATAAAAAATTCTGATGAAAGTGCTTTTTAGCAGAGAATGGAACCCGAAAAATCATCTTGCTGTATATTTACAGATTTTATCTCAGGGTGCATTAAAGAGGATATTTTGTATGCAATATCATCGTCACCCTTTGAGCATTCAACTTATGGAGATGGCAAAGCAGGGCTTACCCCTCTGTCAGAATTCACTGCCCATTTGCCCAGCACGTTTATGAAACTGATCTTGCCATCGTGTATATGGGTGTCAAGTTGTTCTAAAATTATAGTTGTGTGCTGTACTGTAGGTACATGTTTACCTCCCCTCCCGCAAAAAGTGGCAGAAAACTTTGTTTGATAACTGGTTGTTTACAACCTCCATAGGTCTGAATCGTCACCACGAAATGCTCTAATAATAAATACTTCTACTACTGCTCGAATATTAAATACTACTGCACGAATGCTCTGAATCGTCACCACGAAATCTTCTCAGATGATTTTTGCGGCGACGGTGAAGTCAAATCCCCTAGGTTAGGTAGCCGAGCCCGATAGAGAACGGGATAAGGCGAGGAGAGTGATGATGAGTGAAGTTAATATGACATGACGACTAAACTTTTCGCAAACGAGTCGAATCCTAGATGCATACTTACAAAGAATTAAAAAAAAAATTGGTCCGCATTGGAAAAGCTTGTATCCAATTTTCTATTACATTTCAATCTCTTCGAAGTAGTTCTAAGCAATGTGTGATCGCCATCTTTAAGCATCTCTCTGGGTGGTTAAGCTGCAATCATACCAAATGACTTGTTGTGCGAATTATTCAGCGTATAAGGAGCCACAATCCAAGACGTATGCGTATTGCCATCGATCTTACTAATCATGCTTATTAAGCAGTTAAACAGCCTTCTATGTCTTATTGGTGATTGGTCTTGCCCACACACAGGGTCGAACTGAGAGTCGACATCTTTATGTATTTACAGAAAAAGCTTCATCACTGCCCTCACCAAAGTATCATCTAGGTGTCTTTGTTGTGAAAATCTAGGCTACAAGTCTACAAGGAAAAATCTTAGAAGGTACATTGCGTAGCTGGTTTAAATATATACGATACGATAAAAGTATAAAACTTTAATATAAATTTAATAAAATAAATATTTTAATAAAAAGCTAGAAAAAGTACCAATTTCAAATTAATATTAAATTCAAAATGATTTTGCAGAAATTTTCGCAATGTTGCTACACCGACATCCTCACGTTACATTGCCCATCCAGCGTAAAAAGCGTTCCTAGATTCGACCCAGTGTCCCGGGGCCCGCCCTTGAGGTGCGCGGGCGCCGATCGCGCTGCTTCGCGAAAGAATCCGCGCACAATTACGACAATCAATTATAATGGAGAAGGAAATTGCTCGTTTCCGCGCCCGCTGCTGCGGCTCCTACCGAGCTGAGGTTTGGGAGTGGTCTAAGTGATGGGCGGTAGAGTCAGAAATGTTGCGTAAAAAAGAGATTTGTTGGTATTGATTTGAGAATACCGGCATCGTGAAGGAAATAAAACACGACTTAGCTACAAGACTATTTATATTTGAAAAGATTGAAAAATTTCACACCTGCATTAGCATTCGGTGACTTGACACTAAAGACTATACTATAGTACCTATTGTATTTATAAAAAGACAGAATACAACAATCACCATCTACAATAGAGGGTAAAATTGCTCATTTTCAGGCCCGTTAGTTAGTCGTCTAACACATTGTAAAAAAATACAACACGAATGCATTCACAAACAGATACACTTAAAAGCAACGAAAACGAGTAGCATAACTACACGCGCCGGTTCTAATTTGTAGCAGAACGTAAATATTACAACTCGACAAAACGCCCGGACCAAAAGTAATAAATGTCAAACTCACCTACATTTACTTCATATGATGATGTTTTGGCTAGGTGTAGTATACTAGATACGTACCTGTAAAATAAAATAGCAGATTATCCGATAGAATCATATACCACTAATCAATCTATTTTGATGTCACTCCTCTATCATAACATAAGTCCATTTTTGTGCAGATTACTAGATAGGTTTCCTAATACGATATTGAGAAGTTTTGCCCACATGCAAATAATAAGATTCAGATATTGAATAATTGTTTTCCTATTTCCCAGTTACCCACGACCGCTTTACACTTGGACCATTTGTTATACGTAGTCTAGTAACACGCGACTGACAAAGCTTAACCACATCATGAACGATACACTCTACCTTTCCAAACAAACAAATAATTGTATTATAACGATAGAAGTACAGTACTTCTATATATGTGTGTAACTATCCCTACTATATATTTATTTCATAGACTGTTGTTTTAAAATAGTCTTATGTATAGGGTCGATGAATCGAGTGTCCTCGAGTGGGTCGGTACATACATACATATATCACGCCTTTATCCCTTGCGGGGTAGGCAGAGCGTTAACAGCCGTAAGAATACGGTCGTCAAGTCTGACATTTTAAGGCTTGTTTTCCACGGTTGTTTCAGAAAACATGTGTATCACTATAGTTACAGGTTGTCAGCCTGTCGCCTAAATATTGTAACACACCAATACTTTGTGAAAAGGTTTATTTTATTACAAAATACACATGTGCCACAAAACCTAATTTTACGAGGTTGTTATCAGGTCAACACGGGACTCACTAATACTACTTTTTGGACGACGGTGTGTTTGTGGGTCCCCAATTTGTATTAAAATATGTATTTTGGTTTGTTTTGATTAGCTTTTGTAAACTTTATGCTAATATTCGAGTTGTATAGATTAAATTGGAGGAATATGACATAAAATATTTTCACAACATTAGATATACAAACTAAAATACAGGGTGTTATTAGGGACAGCCTTCCGAATGCTGATGGGGTGCATTCAGCCCATGGATCTGAACAATTGCCTAAAGATAATTTTCAGAAAACGTAAAAAAAATGTAGGTTTCCCTCCCCTTAAGAAATTCAGTCAGCTGATCGCGATTTTGTATGGGAGGTCGTAAGGTTTATGTCGTTTCCTGACATTTATTATGGTCCTAGGGGAAAGTTGTTCAGTTTGATGTCAGATGTTCAGTCTGCATGCACCTTACCAGTATTCAGAGGGCGGTCCGTACCATGTAGTGTATACGATAGTACAACTCGATAGCACAGATAGAAAAAATGTTTTTTAAAGTTTGCATTTATGGGACAAAAACCTTCTATTTATCGTATTGCCTCAATCAATCATACCACATCGGAAAAATGTTATTTCATTTAAAGTTTTCATTTATGGGACAAAAACCCTATTTATCGTATAGTCTCAATCAATGATCGCAATGCTGAAAAACTTTGACGTAGACCTTGTCAGTTCCATTGAAACAATCCTAGACCACCATGCACCAGGACATACCACCACATACCTTGCTTTCCATCAACCTATTCCACGCAGAACACGCACTTCATTCGCTTACCACACGTCACGACCAGCGTAACTGTCAGTACCGGCCCGTACGTACGTGTATGGACTATGGAGCATTGAACTCAAGTTACGCTGGTCGTGAAACTATCTAAGCGAATGAGCTATATTATACGAGCGAGACAACGCAGGCAACTACTTTTTCTCCCCATGTGAAAACGCAGGTAAGCTCATCGCATCATTTAGCGAAGCCCACGCAAGCGGGCCAATTATAATTATAGCATATTACGGTATAACCTTTACTGCCACTGACTAGGCTTGTTCTACGATACAGTCGGGCGCACGAGTCTTCTATACACAACTGACTACACGAACGTATTTTTAGTGATGAACGCACTGAAGTTTATGTATTTCTATATATATTTTAACGTTCCTCTGCGGATAGACGGTAAGTTGTGAAAAGTTTTCCCGGTTTCTAAGATTTGACCGTGCAAGCAAGCAAAGTATGCACCGCATAAAATGTACGAAAATTTATTCTAATCCGGAAAACTGACATTACTTTTTTGACATATCTACCTTAGATAAACACAAAACCAAAAAGAAATAGAATAAGGTTGTGAGTGCGTTATCCTCATACAAGATGTGCCATTGAATGCCTATAAAATCACTTGTCAACTTGAAAATGCGTATAGCATTGTACACGGACCCCGTCCCACCGACCGTACTGCCAGTATTAAAGCAAACAGAGTTACAAGAAACGGTTTATTTAATTAACCTGTGCAATCAACGTGCCTCGCAAATGCAGCTATGCCGTACGGAGAACCGGGTAATGATACGCTGCTGGCATCCGATTGGACGAGGAACGAGCGTTTTTAAATATTAGCGCTTTTTGAAATTCGATCTCTATGACGTCAAAATGGCTAAACGACTTTTTTCAAGGAACATTGTAGAAACATTTGGATCTCTCATACAAAATTGGTAAGAGTAGGTAAAATTTTGTTTTTATTGATAAAGAGTTTATTTGGCAATTGGTCCCTTCAGGTAATTGGTAGAAATGGAACAGGCAAAAACTTTGTAATAAACTTCGGTTTTTTTAGCAAATTAAGGCTTTTTCAAGTATAGGTAAGTTGCATTAAAAATTTTGTAAATAAAATAATGAACCGCTCATTATTGAATCATTAATCAAATCCACCAATTTCTGGGAAGCTTACAAGCAATGCATAAAAAGTGGATTTTACGCAAATTTCCAAAAAGCCTAATCGGATCTAAATCAAGATTCCCATCAACCATTGTGTCGGGTCACACAAAAAACCCCCGATATCGGAGCTAATGAAGACACAACGGAATAAACATGAGTCCGTAATCAGGAGGCAAAAAGCAGCGCCCGCGCAATCACGGCCGCGCGCCCGGCGGTGGTGGGTGACAAAAATGCAATTTAAGTTATGCCGCTCTAAAAACTCAATTCTCCTCTGAAACTGCAATGGCGGTTGGACACCACAAAAACTCACCGGCGAGCATAATTAGTCACATGCTGAGCACACATCGTACCTACTCGAACGCTGCTGATACATTTTTTCCCCCGATATAAAGTCATTTGACCAATGTCATTCATAGTGATGTTTCTATCCCGCAATTTCACTTTTTCTACATCCTATTCTGTTTTTCTTCGGTGGTAATAGTCATTTGCGATCATTATGCTGAATGTCTTATTTATCTTTTCGACTCGTACGGAGGCAAATATTGCATTATAAACAGAAGGTTACTATCCAGAGAAAAAGTTGATCGAATAAAATGAAAGCGCAATGTAGGAAGGAGGTCGAAGGTATTGGTAATATTGACGATGATGACAGGAAAAAGTATGACGGGGAAAACATGTCTGTAGATGGATGAAACATCTTCGAGTGACAGCACAATCACAATTACACATCGCACAAAATTTTGCTACAATTTAATTAAAGTACTGGGAATTAAACTGTCTACAGTGGATTCCTTCAGAAGCACGACAAGAGAATTAGCATTTCCAGTAATTGCTTCATTTAATTCATTAAGAAAAATAAGGAAAGAGTTATTGGTTTTAACTGCTTCCTTTTGTAAATGGTCGTTAATCTTATATTCCGGTTGTTACAGCGGACAGAGGCTCTGGATTCTTCGTGGAACCACTCGCCCGAGCGACCGCTTTTTGCCAAGACGGGCTCATACTGTTCGAGCCATACGCAGCAACTGCAAAACGACCTAACTAAAGAATATTATTGATTTCACGTTCAAATCGTATTCCAAACCAAGCTTTTCAATATTGACGAGCCTCATCCAGCAGGGTGGCAAAGTACTCCTTTTTCGATTCCAACTCCTACCGATGCAGGAATTTATATCATGCCGAAATTCTGAACGCGGTAAAAACAAAATTCCATTTAATTATGGATGATTTTTAAAATCTGTGAACAATGCAAGCGATCCCTTGTGGAGCGGACGACCAGTTTTTATTTCCGATGAAGTTAATTTGATAATTTCTTATTGAAATGTGAGCGAGCAATTCTGTGAATGGGTAATAATAAATTGCACATCCAATTAGGTAGAGAGAAACACAAGTGATTCGAAGAAACGTCGAGTATAAAGATGATTATTGATATCGAACCGAGGCTAGAATCTGCTATTAATAAATCAATTAATCAGATGACCACAAGAGTGGCACACGCGAGACTACTATCTGTGTTATTAATACTTTTGCAATAAATGTGGACGTGAGTAGAGGACCTGACCGCAGCCCGGCGCGGCGTCGCGTCAGATAGATATTTGAAGATTTATTAGGATCGTCAGACGCTAAAAGGTTCGAGACGGCACACGATAAGTAGTTACGTATAATTAGTTGAGGGACACGCGACCACCGACGGGACAAATTAAATTTGAAAGGTTTACGGCCAGCGACATCACAGCTGATTTGGAAGTGAGGGAGGACTGATGATGACAGTAGACACTATTAAAACGACTACCTAACTGTTCTTGAACAAAATATTATATCCAATAAACTGTCCCGATGGCGTAGCGGATAGTACACCCGCCTTCTACGCCGAGGGTCGTGGGTTCGATCCCCACCGGACACAAATATTTGTTAAGTCAATTTTCAAATATTTGTGTCGAGTCTGGGTGTTTTCTATATATAATATGTATATATTTACAAAAAAAAATTATATAAGTATTAGTATAAGCTATCTAGTTCCCATAGTACAAGCTTTGCTTAGTTTGGGACTAGTTGGCGCTGTGTGAATTGTCCAGGATATTTAATATTATGAGCATGACGGTATTGATGTTTAAGGAATGTGCCCTTCAAAGTAACTGTCAATTTCGGACAGACGGAGTCAATAGACTATCAAAATTTTGCAGACAAATAACTCTCACACTGTATGTTGACTAGGATAAGTAATTTTTGGGGGTTGACGCAGTGTCGACCAGAATACAACCCGCAAAAGAACTTGCTATTTCACCATCCAGCAGGAAGAACGTGTTCAAATGCAATCTTCTGGCAGTTATAAAACAATTACCTCAAAAATGTGTCCCCTAAAATGAAGACTTTTAAAATGATAAAAAGGATCATTTCTGTGGTATCCAAGACATTGCGTGTCGTCGTGTCCAGGGTCCGTTGACATTCCGCAGCCGAGCCTTGGGCCTCGCCGCCTTTATCTGCGGCGCCTTCGACAAATTACGCCGGCCCCAAAAAGTCCACGACAACCTTATCATAAAACCTTAGAGGCCTGTTAGAGTCTGTGTTAGTTGCTTGTTCGTCGTTTCTTTTAATTTCGCTCGTACAGTTCAGTTTTTTGTGTGCCCTCATTTTGGAGTTATCTGCTTAGGCATGTTTGCGTGTCTCTGTCACATATTTTTGTGTCCGGGTTTTTGTGTGCTATGGCGTTCAGTTGAGGAAGGTATGTTTGCTTTGATTATTGGAACTTATTGGTGAAAGTTTTATGGAGATTGCTGCCTGTGATGGCTACTTCGCCGTCTTTCATCTCATGATTTGATTAATTTCTCACCTACTTATTACGTACAGACATCTTTTACTTTTACCAGATACATTTTAGAAGTCTTAAACTATGATTGTGCGACTAGTTGCCAACTAAATAGTGGCTCAAAATTAGGCCTAGAACATATTGAAAATGGTAAATGAATACGAAACTAAGCAATGCATCAATAAAGTAGTAAGGTTACTAAACTTTAAATTAAAAGAATGTTAGGATATAGATGATACTTTGATAAGCTATAATTTGCTACCATATATGGTAGGCTATAGGCTTATAGGCCTATAGGCTTACGTGAGATAAATTGAAGTAAACTGCTGAATATTTAAAATAGAATTACTTAAATATGAGTACGAGTATTTATTCATAATTTTAGCTATAACTAGTATAGAGTTTTATGCTATGTATTTACATAACTACAATTAAATTTCTGCAACGAGTGTATTTCGTGCTTTGTAAACTTTGATAGATTTTAATTTTATTTTATGGTCTGTAAGCATTGAGGTTAGCTATAAACATAATTAACATTAAATTTTAACAAACTCATAAAGTAGATGAGTTAAGTCTGTAAACCATACCTACGGTATAAATTGAGCACTAGGAGTTTTATGCCTTCAATTAAGAATTTAATTATGAGAACAGCCATAATAGAAATGAAGACCGCCACAAAAACGTTATAATTAAATCGTTCACTTACCAGTTCAGCACAGAGGGGCCTCGTGAAACAACATCACCATGTCTAATAAAGTTTAAACACTCAATTTTAGATGTTGCCGGCTAATTACAAAACAAGCAATTAAATGAATACATCAATTAATTAGAAGGGGAGAGGAAGCAAGCGGGCGCGAGGCTGCGGCACTCACAAGTCCACAACTGGTTTGGAGAACGACTCCGGCTCATCCATAATTCAAATAAAACATGGGCCCGAGACCCCGCCCCTGCGGCAGCCGGCCAATAGCCTCCACAACGCCGCACCACACACAACTCCGCCTGCTATAAAATTATTTCCCCACCTTATCTAGTGTAAATTATCCCTATTTGATTTCAGCAATAAATTGATACATGTCAATAGTATCATCTCTGCCGAGACGATGCTATCGAACGCTTCGGAGTAATTGCCCCTGGGAGCCGATCGATTATTTGCAATATTCAATTAATAGCGATCGTGATCCGAACCATCACGATTCAGTTTCTTCAATGTGACAGTGGTAATCTGTAAATCTTCTTCTTTTCGTGTGGGACACCGAGTCGTCCTACGACCCGATGTACCCTAGTGTCAGAATTTTTCAACCGCCTTCTACAAGTAGTAGGCTTCTGACATGGTTGTGTAACGACCGCCGTCTTAGTGATCATAGACAGCGACCGGGACCTACGGCTTAACGTGCCATCCGAAACACGGAACCATCTTACTTACGGACAATCGGGTGGTTCAGCCCGCAATGTCCTAACCAGACTGGGAACAAATTCACAAAGTGATAGATATCAGCTTTGTGAGTGACCCACCGAGAATCGAACCCGGGACCTTCTGCGTCAAAGGCAGTCGCACTACCACTGCGCCACATCGGTCGTCAATCTGTAAATGACTTCATTGGAAATTGTAATAAATTTTTATTGGGATATAATTTTACGAAATTGATGGAAAAAAACTATTGAATAATTTTTTGTTATCTGAGTCAGTTTTTCAAGCTGCAGTAACATAAACCAACTTAGAAAATTAGGACAAACAATAAGTAAATGTAATAAATAGGCAAGACGAATTAACCCAAGCGAAATTCTTCGGGTACTTACCTACTCAGCATCACCGCGTTATCAAAATCAATATTTCATGAAGGTGTATTGGCATAAAAATATATTAATATAGGATGTCTGTCTGGTTGTGGGTTCAATGTCGGACCAGTCACGAGCGCGACCACTTTATGCACATTAACTAATTTATTTTTGGAGATTTCGCCTGACGAGTGACATTCGACTGATAAACAGATTGAAGTGGCTGAAAGGATTTATGATGTCCGAGAGAGGTGGCCAAGGAGAGATTGTATTGTTGTCCATTGCGAGGATATTCAATTGTCTCTCAGGATTAAAGATAAACTTCTATTATAACATTCACAATTTCGGCAACTGCTGCAATTTTTAAAAAGGCTTAAGGATACCCGGAATCGTTTAGGAACTCTTTGTCATCTCTAAAAGGGTTTCAGTAGGCAATCTTCATGCAAAAACTCGTCTTTGTCAGTCAATAGGTACTAAACTACATACATTTTAAGAAAAACTTTTTGCCGTTAGCATTGTTTGTTGGCACAATTTGTCAGTTTGTTGTCCTTTTGAGGTTCAACCGCTAGACGCTGCAAAAAATGTGCCCGTTTTCGGAAATTGCTAATGACAAGGCGCCATCGGTAGCTTTGCTGTCTTTTTTCTTGTTGTCTGTGGCGTGAATTAGAAACTCAACCACAATACTTTTGCCAGTATCTATCAATCTTTTTTTCAAATGTGAGCTTTATGCCTTTTCGATTATTAAGTGCTGCAAGATTGGACCCGCATTTTTTGTTTGTGTGTGTTGTTCTGTGGTTTTAAGTCAAAGACACGTGTCGTCGTGTCGGTCGGATTCGGAACTTAATCACAGAGTAATCTCTCCTCTGGTGTGGTCCGGAAGTCAACATTGTCATCATAAGCCGTTTTGGGAACATTTTTATTTAGTTTTTCGGTGATTTCAACTTTATTACTAGCATTAGTTGATGTAACTGCGAAATGATGTTTGTCGTAACCAACTTGTTCTTTAATTTCGCTAGAGTAGTTGTCATATCCGGCCTTAGTCATTATTACATGAAGTTATTAGGGTTCTCTCATCATACGTACATACATACATATATCACGCCTTTATCCCTTGCGGGGTAGGCAGAGCGTCAACGGCCGTAAAATACGATCGTTATCGCCACGTTCGACAAATTTTGAGGGACGTTTCCGATAATTCGTGTATCACTATAGTGACAGGTTGTCGGCCTGTCGCCTAAAAATTGTAATACACATGAAACCCTCGAGTCCCTTAGTCGCCTCTTACGACACCCACGGGAAAGAAACGGGGTGATGCTATTCTAAGCCGGCATCACACGGAACCATCATACGTATGTTCTATCGAAAAATGTTCTTTTAAGATTTGGTTTGTTGATTATGATTACAGTTACAAAATGCAATTTTCCTACGCCTCTTTGACTTAATTTTTATATTCTTTAATGTAATTCTTAATATGTACTAACTTCAGATATCTTCATTGGAATCATCATAAAGTATAATATGATGAACAGGATACGATTGTGTTTATCTAATGATCAATTTTATACACCTGTGACAACCTTTACCTCATTTACAGTAGCTTAATGTTTGTATTCAGAGTAACTAGGATAGGGTTGGCACTTATCATCAATAATTATTTTAACTAGGAATAATTTAGATTACTTATGTAAGATTTAGTTGAATGGCAGGCATTTACGAAATTTATAGCTAAAATAGAAATAGGAAAAAAATCAATTAAAAAAGAAAAAAGGAAAAGGAATTGGACTGCAAAGTTTGTATTATTGTTATTAACACTAAATATTGTAAAAATAAATTTATCGAACTGTCAAAATATTTGTGCTAAGTTCTAATTTATTGCAGCCCTACGAAGAACAATGGGCGTTCGCCACGAAATTAGTCTGCGGCCATTACCTGCGATAGAGATCTCCTCCTCATAATTGTTATTTTTATTGTCGTTAACGCGCGCCACGTAAATTTTGTTACGTGAACACCTCGATTTATTACCCTTCCCACTGTTCCCTCCGTCCACCGCGATTCAGACATCACCTACCTACACGATAATTTCATTTTCCAAATTACCTTCACGATCTTTATCTAAAACTACACCAATATACCTTGATTGGACGTTGTTGTCTGGTAATAAGCTTTTTAGAGTTTTTGTCCGCAAGCAAAGTGACGCTAACAGTAAACTGGTCGTGGTCGCCGGTCGTACTGCTATAACCGATATCGAGAGGTATTCAACTCCGATATAAAAGGTAAAAAAGTTGGTGCTGGTTATTTACTCAAAGCGTCACTAAATGTACTCCAATAAAGGTTGTTTGGTGTGGTACGGTGTATAGAGCAGGGCGGGCGCGGCGGCGCAGGCGCATTCCCCGCGCGTCTCCCCGCCCCGCACCTGCCGCGTCTCTCGCTACCGTTCCGCTAAACAAACTTCACGCAGCGACGTCAAATCGATTCGGCTCGATCGCATCTCCACCGCATCACCAGCCCAATAATAGGAAATCAATTTTTTACTTCCCCGGCGAGATTGTTAACGGATCGACTATGAAATTACGGCGGCCATTGGCGTCTCATTGTTTTCGCTCCGCTCCCAGAGAGTTTAGCGAAATTG
Organism: Keiferia lycopersicella; assembly: GCA_029255805.1. Taxonomy (NCBI): domain Eukaryota; kingdom Metazoa; phylum Arthropoda; class Insecta; order Lepidoptera; family Gelechiidae; genus Keiferia; species Keiferia lycopersicella. The sequence continues at coordinate 4,315,325 of JARACZ010000017.1, forward strand.
GTAAAATTGTTAACTCATAAATTTCATTATCCCCAAATCAGTTCAGCTTTGTTTCTGTTGAACATCTTTGTCTTCAAAATTGGCGTAGGATCCCTTCCTGCCGTAACGGGAGATGTTGTTTCGGTTACTTTGCTGAATCAAATAGATTTTGGAAAATAATGTAGTGGGTTCGAGCAAATCGAAGTGGAGTTATTAGATTTTTTGTGAATCAAAGGTGATGTGGGTGTAAAGTAGAACCATTGAAAATCGTCTATGAGTGGTGTATTCTTATAAGTAATGGCCAATTTGAAACTGAATCTGTTGGAGGTTATTTGGTACTTACAGAGTAGGCATTTTGTAAAGGTGGCGGATAACAACGCATTATTTATGACTGTCATCGCTATATAGTTGGAGTCTGGTGGTGTCAAGACTGGAATTTCTACGAATATGCAAAAATACGAAAACAAAGGTAAAACTAATCATGAAATTGAACACTAATTCTCCAAGGAACTTATATTGAATTGTCCAAAAATGTTCTTTGTTTTATAATGGTAAAATAGTTGAAAAACAGACACAAAAACGATAGAACCTATTGCCTAGTGGTTTCGTTGAACGGACGATTGGCCAAATGGCTCTCGTTTGTGGTTTCTTTGGATCTACACACGATTATCTTTTTTTTAAAACTACGCGCACACGCCAGATATGATTCGTCTTTACCTAAGGAGATAGAAAGCGTAATTAAAAATTGCAAAAAGGGTTGATCCAACAACTCACAATTTTATTATTTTACCCTTCAAAGAGCCATTAATTTCCTGTCTAATATTATTTTTTAGAAAATCTACTATAATACCTTGCAAATACGCACATTCCCACAACGCATGCGCAAATCGAAAAGATCCATTAGACGCGTACGAGTAATAATTCTTGCTTCACGTTTCACAGAAAATACATCAATTTTTTAACAAGATATTTACAACCGTACACCGAGGCGTTAAATGAGATACGTGACGGGAATAAAACAAATCATATGAAGGAGGTAATGAGGAGGATAGATAATCGAAAATATATTCTCATACATTCATTCATTACTTATATAGGAAGTGATAGAGAATGCAGAAAAAGAATACTTAATAGGTACCTAGCCTTTTGCACACTTAACGAACAACGCAACGCTAAAATAACGTATCTGTAACACATTGATCTGTCAGATTCATACTAAAAACGTCAATCTCCATACTAATATCGCTCAACCGCTGTTGATGCTGTACTATAGATCTGACAGACCGCTGCGTTATTTTAGCGCTGTATTGTGCGTTGAGTGTGAAAAAGGCTTAAGTGCAGCATACGCAAAATTGAATGAAACATTATGTTAACAAAAGAAACAACCCAAACAATAAAAAAATTATTTCGTCAAGTCTTGATCTGTCTTTATCTATCTATCTGTCTGTTAAAATAGTTTGGTGATGATGGTACCTACTACTTACTGACGGTGTTACTGACTGACTTAAGGTAACCCTTAAAATTGAAATTGTAAACCGACTAGCCCAAAATCTGACATTGTAGCAACTAGTTAGGCACACCTAGATACTTTAAATGGGAAATTGAACCGGATCAGATTAGTAGCTTGCAAGGCAAACAAAGCCGACCGAAATGAAGGTGCTCAGCTCTGGTTAGCCGTGTAAGCTTCGCTCGAAATTGTTTAAGTAGGAAAGTGAACTAGCAGTTACAAGGTAATCGCGGGCAAATTGAGTAATTTTTCTTCACGAAACTACCCAATTTGTAGCAGAAAATAAAGGGAGAATGAAGCCATTACTCAGCCGGCCACGATTATAATGCTGTTACCTCATCGACTCATTACGGGACACGCACGTTTTTGGGGCACTTTCATTCCTGAACAGCTTGAATAATTAAGTCTGATTAATAAATAAAGGTAAACAATATGTAAATAATGGATTTTGTTAGCCAATATCACGGAGGACAGAAACCAGTGGAGAACGCGTCGGTACGATTTTGTTCAAAACCAAGCTCACTGATTTTTGCGGGGGGAGAGGTAATTATCGCTAAACGCAATTGGCTTTCGCAATGACCGCATATTTTGTAGAGATGGGAAAAATAAATGTGTAAAATTATATCGATATTTTATATCACCAAGTTCCTTGGAGAAAGTTATTTAGATCGTCATTGAGATCGTCCACCCCTTAAAATAAATATTATACCTACCCAATAATTATGTTTACATTTTACAGGTGTAAAAATAATCTGCATACTTTTGAACCAGTCCATAAAACTGAACAACTTTCTCCAAAATACATAGGTCGAATTATGAAAAATTTTGGACCTCCATACAAATTGGTCGGTTGGCAATTTTGTATAGGAGAGCCCAATTTTTTTTTTCAACTATTTTCATCTATTATATTTAGAACTTTTTCTTTGGGGAAAGTTGTTTAGTTGCATGAGCTGGTTCACCGCTTAAAATATTGTGCAGCTAATTTTTTACACCACACACACACACAAATCACGCCTTTATCCCTTGCGGGGTAGGCAGAGCGTTAACGATCGTAAAATTACGGTCGTTATCGCCACATCTGACAAGTATTGAGGGTTCTTTCAGATGATTTGTGTATCACTGTAGTGACACCCTGTATAAAATTTCGGTGATAGAGCTAAGTAGACAAATTGGATTGCTCCATGCATGATTGTTCATGTTCATTCATATTTGATTGTGTTTACTAACGATTACGATTATGAAGAAATTATGATTTGATTTGATGATGATTGTGGTTTATAGCATACATTAGGCATACACGTACTTGGTTGTATTACATATAATGTGTAAAAATATTGGCTGCAAATATTTTTTGGGGTGATAAGCCTATTAAACAAAACAATTTTCCCCTAGAAACAGGTCCAAATATGGACAAAATTTAGGACCTCCCATACAATTTGACTTGGTTGGTTGGTAATTCTTATTTCAGTGGTGTCAGTAAATTCAGCTAAGGCGAACATATTTTTCGTCGAAGTGGCATATGTCAAAATTCAGTTTTCAGGCTGACATATTTGACATCTGTCAAACCCACATTGAATGACATAGCAACAAAAAACTAGCCCATTCCATATTCGTAGCCCATAGCATTAAAATGATATTGACAGCTATCAAATTTGGCCCATTCGGGCGGCGTAACTTTAGTTCCGTAGTTGGTTAGTAACTGGATACAAAATAATAACCAATGTAAAGGTCCAGTACAATGTACCTACTGCAAAAAAGAAAACAAACACATAATAATAGAATCAATGATCAGCTTGCCCGCACATACTCCGTGTAGCAATTAAACAATTTTTCACTGGCCTGTCACAAGCTGACAGGAGTATGAAAAATGACGCTAAAACTACAAAAAACTGTAGCATTCCTATCCAGAGTGTAAGACCATGTACGCACGTGATGAATACGCGGTCCGTTTTGACAGATGGCTTGTATCATTGCTAGAATTGTAATGGAATCTAGGAATGGATGTGAAGTTACACGCATCATTCATGTCATGTCAAGATTCATGGCAAAATGACCGATCTTGGAACAAACAGCTGACGACAGAGACAAAAAGTAGCACACTAAAGCTAGACAAAGTCAACAAATATGGCAACAATTTTTCATACATTTTTTTTATTGCAATATATTTCAATTCAAGATTTTTTAGACAGCCTGTAGGTGATTTGATGATTTCACATGATGGAATGTGTTCCATCCATCCATGAAAGGAACTAGTACTTCATTTTGTTTCATTCATTCGTCACTGAAGAATGCCTTTCTATTTTTTATATTATTTTATGAGGTTTTGAGTTTTCAGCAATTATTTCACATAGTATTGCATCATCCTCTTTGAATGAAGAATTGACGTTAAAGAGTTGATACCACATTTCCGGATGGTATCAAGAGGAGGCCTTCGGATCCTGTAGATGTCACTATCACCCTACAGGAGCCACCTGCGCTGGTAGAAACCTTGCTTACTGATACTGGCGAAATCACAATGGAAACGCCATTATATAAAGAAATTGAGTATAGGTAAAGCTTATTTTTCGTTGCTGGGTTACAACTTGTGGTTACAACCATATTTTCCGTAGAAAACGTGTAGTAAATAGCTTTTAAGCATCTAAACGACTTTTTAACTTGGGGACCCAGGTAAATCGATAAATTTACCAAATAGTGACTGAATCAATCCTATTAAATGATCGATGCGTATTTTTGTGTTGTCAAAATCCTCTTATGCCTTACTGCCTGCGTACAGATACAGCTTCTCCACTATTTTGTATTCGTGATTTACTAATGAGCGAATCCTTTAATATATAATAATAATACATAGATATATATTTTTTGTTCTCTGATCACTTGAAAATGATCTCAAAAACATGCTCAACAAAGATCTCGCCTGGACAAGTTTTTGCTGAACTAATCGCATTACTTTCCAAAACACACAAAACTGACCTTTACAAAAACCTTTCGCATTTTATTTTAAGCCTTCAGCCAAAAGGCAGAATAATTAGTTTAACATTAAGCCACACACGGTGGCGGGTCGGGTGAGCAAATGGGTTTTTTTCACCGTTTTCCGTGCCTAATATTATGAAACTACAGACTACAAAATGACAGCTACATTCGGTGTACATTGCGTAGCCGGTTTGCCGTTTAGACACCAATAGTGGGCTTATGATGCGCATTGTATCGTAGACAGAGTTTTCTCGCACGTGAGAAAACTTCAGGCGTGTCAAAACACACATATCGCGCCTTGATCCCTTGCGGGAAAGGCAGAGCGATAACGACCGTATAAAAACAGTCATTATTAGTCTGCCAAATATTGAGGGCCATTTCAGATGATTCGTGTTTCACTGTAGTAACAGGTTGTTAGCCTGTCACTTAATTTTTTTATACACATGAAAACCTCGAGATTCTACCAAAACATAAAGGAAAACATTTATACAAAGGTATAGAGAAAATTTATATCACGGCAAACATCATGTCAAGTCTACAGTAGGTAAATCAACCAGCTACGCAATGTACTAAGAATTTTCCCCGTTGACTTTGAACCCTGTAGCATAATAATGTTCTGGTCGTCGTGGGTTGTTACCCAGTGCTCCCAAATTGGTTGGAAACTATCAAGTATTAAAACCGCATTAGCCACCGATTACATGTGACGGTAGTCGGTAACTGGCGACGTTTAACGACTCACTCCCGTATTTTGGACCACAGAGTAGAGAGTTGAAAATTTGAAATCGACTTGTCAGGCTAAAAGAAGTAAGGATTTAGAAAAAATAAAAATAAACAGTTGATAGGACTTGGCAAACAGGCAAGCAGCATTGTATTTTAATTTATGTAAGTAAGTAAATTGTCAAACTAGGTTAATTTTGAATCATAAACCATTCATTCGACCATATTGACTGTGCCGCACTGTGCCAAAACACGTTACGAAAAATAATTGAAACTATTTACACATGCTTACAGGGGGTGAACTAGCCCGTGAAACTGAACAACTTTTCCCAAGGAACATAGGTCGGAATATGAAAAAACATTTTGGACCTCCCACACTAATTGACTTGGTCGTTCGGTAATTTTGTATGGGAGGTCCAAAATTTTTTTTCATATTCCGATCTATGTTCCTTGGGAAAAGTTGTTCAGTTTCATGGGCTAGTTCACCCCTTAAAATATTTGCAGCAATTTTTTTCACATTCTGTACAATGTGCAAATTCATTACTGTAAATATGGGTATCGCTCTTCATGAAATGCACGTCCATTATTTAAGCGAATACTGCTGTAGGTACCTATCAATTACCTACCAGCCTAAAATACTACACTATCTATAACCATTTTCTACGGTAATGAGTATTTTATTTATTTTATTATTATTTTATACATTCGCTGCGTGTACAGTACAAAACATAGTTCCATTACCCATCAATTTAAATGCGTAACGACACAAAAAGGCTGAAATTTGGAGGTGCCATGAATTTACCCGGACACCACAAATTGATTTTTATTATAGTCCAGTGTTGGGCCCTTCATGGACGTTAGAAGGGTTACCGACAGATTCCTGATGGCCCTATGATGGGCGAATGATGGGCCTGATGGAAAATGATGGTTCCACTGCAGGCTAAGTGAGAATTAATCGTGTGTTTGTGAATTTATAATGAAAGGGATATGGGACAAATTGTGTTCAATGACAGTAAATAGTTGCTGGCGTGAGATTTTCCTTTATCAAATAATGAAGAGTAAATAAATATGAGATTATGTCGGAATAGTTTTTTTTATTTAGTATGAAAATTAAATTCGACCAAAACAAAAGTAGTAGGAGAACTTTTATTTATCACTCTTCAAGCAACAACTGGGGAAGAAATTGTTTGATACATACATTATATCACGCTTCTATCCCTTGCGGTGTAGGCAGAGCGTTAGGTTTCGTAAAAGTACGGGCAATTTTTTGATATCTTATTATTTATTAATGTTATCCTAAGCTACGTGACCGTACTTTCCATACAAAGCACCAGAAAATCCACTACGGAAACCAAAAGGCCTATAAACAATGCAATAGGTACACTTTATACGTACAAACAGTAAATAGTACGTACAGTAATAGGCAACATACACACACAGTACATTAACTCTGCCTTAATGCCCATTCTTGACACTAATTCCTGACGACGAGGAGAGACATTCCTAGAAAACAATCCGAGATAGGGATCGAAGCAAAGTGACAATAATGACCATAATAGAACCATAATACAAGATGGTGGTGTTGTGCCAAATCGCATTTTAATTAGTTAGATAAGCAAGTCATTAGTAGCAAATTACTCCGGAGCTGTTTGTTTTATTTCATTTTTCCTTATCTGGTAATGTTACATCTTGTCCATCAAATTGCCGGAACAGGGTGCGGTGGCAGTGCTAGCGAGACGTTCTTCGGAAATGAGGGGTATAGTTTCAAAAACCGCAATAATGCTTATAGACCAAGTTTAAGTTAGTACCACCGTTAGAAAGCTCCTGAAAATAGCTTTAAATAGTTGGTTTGTTTTGTAACAAAATCCACTAAAACGTACAGAAATCTGCCACCAAAATACAGACTCAAGATCAAAATCCCCTAAAATAGAAAACAAGGTAAACTGTAAGCGAACTAATTAAATTTGGTATTCTTAATTGTAACACTACTAGGACTTAGACGACATGTATTGGCATGTTATTTTCTTACACATGCGCAATAATAATATACAGACCATAACCACATAGGAAACAGAAATCCCTTTTCAAGGAACAAGTTTTGAACCGATCAAGTTGATGTCTTGCTGGTGAAAGGAGTGTATGAGCAAGAAATGAAGCTTAAAATATCTTAAAGAAAGCTATAAAACACAGTTTATGCCTAACTTAAATTAAAGGATGGATGGAAGGAGGAGGAAAGGAGGCTGCCGTGTGATCCCGGCTTAGAATAGCATCACCCCATTTCCTACCCGTGGGTGTAGTAAGAGGCGACTGAGGGACTTGAAGGTTTCAGGTGTATTACAACTTCTAGGCGACAGGCTGACAAACTATCACTATAGTCACAAATGACCTCAAACGGCCCTCTATATTTGTCAGACGTGGCGATAGCGATCGTATTTTTGCGGCCGTTAGCGCTCTGCCTACCCCGTAAGGGATAAAACCGTGATATATATATATATATGTAAATTAATGGAATCACAAAAATCTAAAACAGGACAGTCACGATTATGAGGTCTACGGCCCGTATTAATAAACCGCACTCAACTCTGAGATCGATCTTGAGTGCGACTTTGAGATGCTGTTATTATTGACTGACATATATCAAAATCGCTTTTGAGATCCATCTCATAGTTGAGTGCGGTTTATAAATACGGGCCTACATGTAGGAAGTGAGAGTCGCTCGCTCCGCTTATGTTGACGCTCGCGTTGAGCTCCACCTTGAGGCAGGCTGTAAACAGTAGAAATTGTCTTTGTATTTATTTATATTGTAGGTGTTGACATTCTACATCATGGGAGGAATGGCTTATGTACCTATTGTATGTTGAGGTGTAGCGAAGTAATCATAAAGGACTTTCTTCATAATATATTTAGGTGAGTACATTAATTTTATGACGTTTTGTTAAATCGGCAATGGAACTAAAAAGTTTACAACATAAAATAATTAGAAAATAATAATATAATAAATAAATAAATAATATAATATAATACAATACAATTTTTCTGGACAGGGATACTGAACCCGATAATCCCTTTCCTTGAGGGTCTCAAGGCGGGAGATTGGGAAAAACCGGCCTAATCAGCCGAGATGTAAGGAACTTACAACACGTATAATATGTAGATTATTATTATATATAAGTACTTTCCTTCTCATTAGCACAATGTTTAACCTTCAAAGCAAAAGGTAAACTTACTTAATAAGGTTTTATCGAGTATGGAATTTTGGTTAAACTCTGGAAAATTCCAACATGACTACCTTATCAATAAATACATTATATGCCCAAAAATGGGAAATATAATTTGTATGTAACATGTATCTGCGATAAATCTTTCTTTCTCTATAATCCGACCTAGGTATATAAAAACCCTTAGATTTCAAAAATATATGACAGACGTTCACCATTGTCTTTTCGTGGAAAAAGTAAGCACAATTTACTTGACACTGGTGAAATCAAATAGAAACCGCCATAATATGGCAACGGGGCTTAGGCCCGTGTTTACAAACCGCACTCAACTCTAAGATCGATCTTGAGTGCTACTTTGAGATGCAGTTAGTATCGACTGGCATTTTGTCTAAATCGCTCTTGAAATCGATTAGAGTTGAGTGCGACTTATAAATACGCGCCCTAGAAATCTTTTTTCACCTTTCTTACTATTATATTTTCAGCTCAAAATTTTTAAACCACTCGTTTCCTCTTATCGGCCTATAGTAAACCAGACAGGAGTCCCGTCAGCTAGACGGCATTATTTTTACGACGCCCCATACAAAACGTTTTTCCAAGTTTTTTATTTTTGTTTTTTTTTCGACGGTGGGGCCGCGCGTGCGCACTAATGCGTCGTCGTGATAACTCTCACTTTTACATCCTTTTATTTTGATGTCACCCTGGTACTTTGTCTTTAAAGATACCCTCAATTTTAAACCTTAAAATAATCCATTCTAAGTCCATTTTGTATAGATGGGAATCCAAAATCAAATTCCAAAAACGTAAGTCATTTGTAAACTTATCTGCACTTTATTTAGAAGCAAGATTTGTTTGTTTTCGTTTTTTGGTTGTATTTGTATCTCGTCACGGATGTTTCGAATGTTTTACATATTTTTGGGAATACTACGGTAGTAAATTAACTGGAATTCGGTATTTATGATTCTTAGTGGCTACAGTACCTATTATGTCATTATGCGTCGGGAGGATGAAGATGATGAGATGGATGAGTGACGGAAAAATGTAACTTCAAAATGTAGTCGATATAAAGTAGGTTAAGTTTGTCTTTATTTTGTATCTTACATCTCATCCATTACATACAAACCTTTCTTAGGTTTAATGGCACCAAGTATTGTGTAAAATATAGATTTAAAAAATGAAATAAAATGAATAAATAATAAGTAATGATGTAGGTCCCGTACCTACGGATAAGTTTATTGCAATGCCAAAGGAAAAATGGGACAAAATTATCAAAACAACAGAGTATGGGCGCAAAAATCCGCTGAGTTCTTTGGTCCGCACGAGACCGATATGGCCTTACATACTATGAATGTAAAAGTCTACTGGAAGAAGGCCATCGCGGTCTCATACATTGTTCCGAAGTAGGTACAAGTACCATAATAAGTACAAACTTTCTCCTTCCAATATTATTGATCTCGATAAATGTTAACCTTAAGCCTTTAGCGGTGTTTCATAATTTAGCTCACGAATAGGCTGTCAATAATTTTTAACGTATTTCTACCAACTAGTTTGTTAGTTAGTTAGTTACCACCCGTAGCAACCTGCCTAATCGCAAAACTAATCATGCTCAAGCATTTTTTTAGTCTCCTTATAAGCGGAAATTACCTTGTTAATGCAGAAATTACATTAAATTATAACTTGGCATGATATTGATACTCTAGTTTGGAAGAAAAAATTACGCCACATAAGTTTCTATCTGCAATTAGGGGTCTTGTAATATTAGCTCAGTTAGGCGGATCGCATACTTGACGCACGACTGAGCGCAAATATATCGCAGCGCACTGTCAGTTCCTATACTAAAACCGCACTCGACGGACGACACTGCGATAGCGCTGCGTCAACAGCGTTTGAGCGGTTTTAGTATGGGGATTGACATTTCTAGTATGGATCTGACAGACCGCTGATATTTTTTTGCTCCGTCGTGCGTCAAGTATGCGATCCGCCTAAACTTAGGTAAGTAATTTTTTTGGAAGCCGCTGAATACCTACAACATAAAAAAAATGAAGGTCCATATTTTAAGCCGTAGGCTAGCCAAACAGAACATCTTTCTATGCACAGATTTAAATAACAAAATTATTACCTAATAGAGATTTTTATAAAAAATAGAATGTTGTGTCACATTCAGAGATAGGTATTTTGGTAGGTACTTTAAATGATTTTAAATTACAACGTAATTTATTCTGACCCTCTATTCATTGGGTAGTTGGACGACTCGGTGTCCCATACGAAAAGAGAGAGACATATAATTTCTTACCTATATTTCGACTACGTCATAGAGAAAATTATTCAGATTAATTATTGATATTTATTTTTGAGTTCTAACATACAAAGTGAAATTTAGTTTTATTAAAAAAACGCTTAGGTAGGTAAATTATTTGCATTTTCAGTACCTACTCATTAGCAAGTACCATAAAGAAAGTTATAAAAAATTGCAAGTACCTGCACTACGTATTAATTTAAAAAATTCTGTAGAACATCATATTACTATCAAACTGATCAAAATTAGACTCATACTCGTTACAGTCATCAAATAATGCATTTGTATGCATAGCTCTACGTGCCTACCAGACTTGGCCGTGTAATATCTAGATAATAACGAAATTAAGGAATATAGAAGGTACGTGTATGTAATACTTAAAAAAAATCATATAATGAGCTGTAATTATTACCAAGAATATTATAGATAGTAACTTAATAGACAAGAGAAATGTTGAATAGCTACATTTTCGCATCGAACTTGTAATTACGTTTTGTGATGATTTTGCGAAGCACGCAAGCTGTTCAGAGGTTATAGATATTAATAGCTAGCCATTACGATTTCAGAATTACTCAGATACTTAGTTGCCTAGAGTAAATTTGTAATTCATATTGGAATTAACTATGGCGATTATTAATTACACCATGCGAATCATAAATTAGAAGCAAGGCTTTATAATTGATTGGGCAAAAAGTTTTTTCAAATGAAAGGTGTAAAAAAATATTATATCAAGGTGGTGAGTTTGTATGAAACTGAACAACTTTCCCTTTGGTCATAAGGGTTATTTACTAAAGACCTTATGCAAAAAGAAATTGGTAACGCCGTTCAAAATGGATTAGCTAAACAAGAAACTCCGTATCATACGTTTGGAAATGAGTCAATGGAAATCTGGGTTCAAATAGGGATTTTTTTTAATTATTATTCTAGTCGCTGGATAGATAGCGCTGTGCTTGGTATGTTACTGCAAAAGACGGAACGTTATATTTATTTTTTGTTTTTTGAAACTTGGACTCGGACTCATTTGGAACGAAAGTGTCAGTGCATGCCAGACTGTCAGTCAGTATTGCAATGATTTTTAAAAATCTTTTGGCTTTGGAATCTACACTGGAATCTAGTAACATAGTCAGTTCAACGTTATCAATCGAGTTCTTGGAATACTAGTATTTATAAATTCTCAAAAAGAAAACCTATTACAAACATTTTGAAATCCAAATAAGCAAAGGCGTTTTTTATTACTTTTTTATGCTGGTGAATTATTTTTTAACATCTGCCAAGTTGAGTAGATAGGTAATAAAACTGTTTATCAGCCAGGACAAAAGATGGTCTTTGAGATCTACTCCATACAATCTTAAAAAAAATCTCAAAAGATAAATAAAAGTACATGAGTTTTGTACACCAATTGTGCATACTATTTCAAGCTGAGAACTTTTTACATATTATGTACCAAAACATTTTGCACAACAGCAGTTCAAGTAAATTGTTGTTAAAACCTGACCGACCACCACGTCACAATTGATACAAAATAATAGGTTCTCAATGTAAGCGACTTGTACTCACTCACTCATACCCTTACTTGGCACCGAGCTATTGAAAAATTACAATTTTTATCGCATCACAGGAAACACCTGCCTTCCGTATATGTGCGAATTATTGTGCGTCTCGCTGCAAATTCCGTATATTAATTACCTTGTAATAATACTCGATATTGGTAATGTATTATGTAGGCATTTTGTTTAAAAAAATGTAGAGGCGCTAGGTTGTAAACGACTGGCGAGGTGGGATCAAAATGCACAGTAGATTAAAAAATTACGCCATGCGCTGCCATTACCTACAAAATCATTATTCGATGAAAAATATAATTTCATTGAAAATCCGTTGGGGATATTTTTCGACAACTGACTACGTATCTATTTATAAGTGATGTATGCATGTAAGTTAGTATGTATGTTAGAATGTATGTGACATTTCTACAGTCTGGGAGCGTTTTAAGAAATAAATATGTTAGGTAAAACCGAAACCTCTGTGATCTGATATTCATTGGGTCGTTAGACGACTCGTCGTCTCACACGCAAAGAGAGAGAGATATATATATACTACCTTGTTATTATCATTTATTACAAAGGCATTTAATTCAGTCTAGTTCATGTCTGAACTTTGCGGTCTGTATTAATCGCTCGTATCTATTCAATATTCAAAAATTACTTAAAAAACAATAAATCTATACATATAATAAGACAGTAACAAGTCAGTGTTCAGTGACCCTATATAGTTTTGAGAAAACACAACGATAGCGCGTTTTAAAAGACGTGTGGCGACATCTATGAATGAGTTTTGTACGATGTTTGTGTGTTTGTTTGTGTATATGCGGAAGCATCACGCGAAAACGACCGAACGGATTTTGAATCAAATTGTACCAAAATGTCAAGTAATTCACCGACCAGGTTATAGGCTAAAAAAAAACATACCCCTAAAAGGGGGGTTGGCTGCTACACATAAAATAAGTTTGTAGGTCATGTGAATTTCATAGTGGCGCGTAGTAAAAGGATGTGTATGGGCTAATTATTGGACCTGAGATTGATTCCGAATTTCGAACTGGCCAGCACGTATTGTGTCGCTTTGAATAAGCGCACTGGAAGAAAAAAAAAACATGAGGCCGTATTTATATTTTTAATCTGTATTTTTATAACCTCAACAAATGAGTTTGTCGAATTATTGCTCATGATTACGACAAGGAAACTAAAATCTATGAATATGTCGACGACTACAAAAATATCTCTTTAATATTGGAATAATTTTCACTTTTAATAATTCAATAATTATTACCCTCGAAAAAGTTCCGTGGTGCAAGTTGCGTGGCTAGACGATACAAACTTCATATAGGAATCGTTTTCTTTGTGCGTAATCTACGCGGGAAAATTGCAATAACTTTTTTGTTTTTAAATTTTCTCGCTAATTTGGTTAAGGCTATTTAGCTAATGTTTGTCTGGTACATGCAGTATGTTATAGGTTTTGCCGACAATACAGCTACATTATTTTCAGGGTGCGACAACTTTTTTCTGAAATATTCTTTGGAAATACTAATAAAAATTGGACTTCCCACACAAAGTGACTCAATCGGCTGGTACATTTTATATAGAAGATACATTTTTCCATATTTCTGTAAAATTTTCCTGACGAAAGTTATATTTTATACGTTTGTGCCAGACGATCAAATCAGTATCTGAGATAAGACTTTTCGTGGCTATAGGTATAAGGTATATAGGTATAAGCCGATTTTCCACAGACAGTGCTTTGTCTGGAGTGTAATTTTGGAAAACGCAGGGTTGCTCAAGACCTGCGCCACTCTCTCGGGCTCCCTGACTGACACCACAGGAACTTCGAGTCGATACGTGCGGAGCCAAATTGACTGCAGGATAGACCTCTGTCACACGCGTCTAACAAAGACTCCGTTCCGGGTTTAAATGTAGATTCTGTTGTCCTTCTCCAGGGCCGCCGGTCTTGGTCAGGTTTCTCCCTCGGTTGATTCTTACGACTCCCACGGGAAGAGAGGTGCTATTCTACTTTGCCGGCAGCACACGACCTTAATTAAATAGCCTTAGGTACTTAATTAAACGTAACCCTAGCCGCGGCTCCGCCCGTGTGGAAATCGGTCATGGCATCACACAGGAACATTTTTTCGCGAAGAAAACTTTCCTATGCGTTAATCCAAGTTACCTCCTTTATGTCTGTGTTCAATTTCATGAATATCAGTTAAACAGTTTTTGCGTGAAGGAGTAACAAACAAACATATAAACTTTTGTATTTATATTATTAGTAGGAAGTAGGATAGGATAGGATTAGTAGTATGATTACTTGCTTTTGTTTTTATTTATTCACACTCATGAACTCGGTCTTCAGTCTTCCATCACAATGTCAAGAAATGTGGCATCAGTCTACTTCACGGAATTAATACTCTTGGAAGTAAATATTGCACGGTTTTAAAAAATCTGCTAAAAATGGCATAAGAGGAGGAAAGTTGAAGATAGAGGTATAGGGAAGAGAACTGGAAAGCTAAAAAATCTTAGCAGGGAAAGACGACTTCAAGAAACTGAACCTTTAGGGATTCTAAAAGACTAAACACTATAAACCAACCACCGTTTTCTTACTCTTTCTTGCATGTGGAAATTGAAATTTTACGATTTAACAGTTTTTTAAATTACTTACATATAGTCTGAGAAACCAAATTTTTTGGTGCCTACCTACCAACAATTTAATATTGGCTAATATTATTTTATGGTTCTTAGAGGCCTATGTTTAGCAGTGGTCGTCCTATATATAGCTGATAAATGATGGAAGATATTTATGGCGAAACGAAGTTCGCGGGCACCAGCTAGTAATAATTAATCATAAACGATAGTTAATTAATGATTAACAAAGGGCGACTGTTAAATTAATCGCTAATATATCGATCGAATTAATCGTGAACAAAAAGTAAGAAATAAAAAAAATACTGAACTGAATTTTTACTACAGCTACGTACTATCGTCAGCACATCGACCTATCGATCGTATTTACGGGATCAAGTTACACTAGTGTTTATTAGTATTTGTATGAAACACCAGCATAACTTGATCCCTTAAATGTCCTTGTGCTTGAGACAATCAAAATGTTTGTTGTGCGGTTATCTAATAAAGCTATTTTATATTTCATATGTTCGTAAATTATTATTCTTAATTTATAAACGTGTAATATTTATGGTTTATGTTGTTATTGAAACTTGATGGACGCTGGTGTAAAAGGGATTGGTATACCTATTGAAACTACCATATTTAAGTAGGTATACACTTACCTACTTAAATATGGCTACGCAAGTTTCTGCGTTGATACTGCGTCAACTTCTTATAAGTGTAATTAAAAAATTCCTTGCATCTGACAGACGCATTACTGAATTACAGATTTGCTAAAATTGCCCAGTTTCATGTAGGAACCACCATTAATTACAGAATTGATATTGATTAAACGCGAACAAAAAATAAAATTAAAATATAATGCATAATACTACAGACTCTAGCTAATACTTGCTATTGCTACGAAAGCTCGATTCGAAGCGTGTTGATCGTGCCGTAGTGGAATAATTGGCCGACGTGTATAATGGGGTGGTTCGCGAGTTGTGGCCCCGACCAATTTGCGCCCGGAAGCGCCTGCTTAGGGTGACGTCACACGCCGGTACCAACCGGTGCAGCTGAACTGCAGTGGCGCGGCAAAATGATCTCTGGAGGCAACTTTTGCAGCTTCATTGCAGTTCCAAGGCAGTTCCGCTGCAGTTTGCTGCAGTGCAGGAATAGTGCGGTTACTCCTTTGCGTCACACACCGGTATATTTTTTTTTAAATATCCCGAACAATACACACAGCGCCATCTAGCCCCAAACTAAGCAAAGCTAGTACTATGGGAACCAGATAGCTGATAGTAATACTTATATACTTCTTTTTTTTGTAACTAAATACATATTATACATAGAAAACACCCACACTAGACATATAAGACACAAATATTTGAAAATTGACTTAAGAAAAGTACAAACTTCTTTTCAAGGGATGAACCAGTTCATGACACTGAACAACTTTTTCTATGCAAAGTATGTCGAAATATTAAAAAAAAAATCTACCTCCCATACAAACTGACTCAGTCGATTGGTACCTTTCTATGGGATGTCCAAAATTTCTTTTTCATACTTCGACCATGTTCCTTGGGGAAAGTTGTTCAGTTTCATGGGGTGATTCAACCTTTGAAAGGAAGTTAGTACTTTTCCAAACTCGCTGAATTGTCAAGCCATGTTACAAGAGGAAGCGAGTTTTGGCTTCAAAAAATTAGCACTCAGAAGCGTCTTCACTCTTCATAGAGTTTCTACGAGTAGGTACTACTAGTAGTGTGTGTATGTTACACGCTGGTAGTATAGCCATAATCAAAAGTCTTTAAAAGGCTTGAAAATCGTTTGGACGTTGCAAACGACTTCAAATGTGCAGTTCTTGCGCAAATCTAGGTATACATACTATTGTTTATGGTTGTACTAGGCTAGGCCACGCTCCATGGCTACCTATGTTATAGTTAGTATTCTTTGGTTATAAGAGACAACGAGAAGTGGCCCGAGCCAGTAAGACTGGCTCATGTTATAAGAGGCAGCGATTTCCCATATTGGGCCATGATACAAAACGAACTGGTAACTTTTTGCTAGTAAAGATAGCGTCGCATAATTTTAATAAAGTGGATTTGATCAATATGGCATTAGCTAGACTGATTTTTTTTTAAAGTACATTTAATTAATATTAAATTACCTAATTTACTTACACTTTTAGAGCGAAATGTTACTTAATAGAATAGAATTTTATAATACAAATTAGTGAATGAATTATTTATCTATTAAATTAGTAGGCAATGACCGCATAAAATTCAGGTAGAATAAGAAACTAAGGAACACAATATGTCAGAGAATAAAGTAACGTAATTTTATTCCTGTTAAAATTAGATGTAATATTTTATATCCGCCAACTAATTGTTGCCACATCGTAGCAAATGAATATAATCGTTCCAACATTGTATGTTTATGGTCGTAATGGGCAATGCGGACCATAAAACTGTAATAAAACACAATAAAATCAGTGCTATGTGCATGCAACCATTATTATATCACCACTAATTGTGTACTATTCTGTGGAAGACGGGGATTTTTTCCTTTTTTATGTCAGTCGAGTCGAGGCGGGTCTTAATAGGCGACTTTGTATAAAACATGTTGCACACATTTTTCCCATCGGATCAGTAGAAATGTCTTGCAAAATGAGTTAACATGCTAACATTCTTTCTTATAACTTTATGACAAATGTCCATAATCATCAAACTTAAGAGCCGTGCTCTTGTCGGTGGAGCAATTTCCATTCTTATGTGTTTTCTGTCAATGGGGACTTTTCTATCTGTATTTGACAGATCTCGAGCTAGATTATGATGTCATAAGAGATGGAATTGCGTAAGGTTGAAATTTTGACATTTGAGTTATATCGATACTCAACTAAATACATTTCCTTGAAAATAAACTTTTTCAGTTTTCCTATAGGTACTTTGACATCTTGATAAGACACGGCGTGGGTTTTTTTTATTTGATTAAAAAATGTGCGTCTTGGTCTTCCTCTTGCACTTCCACAGTCCTCTTCTCACTTCGTCATCCCCTCAATGATGACCAAGTGGCCAACCATCTTCCCTTTTTGGTTTTCGATTATTTTCAATTATGTTCATACAGGGTGTAAAATGGATGCTGAAGTTTTTAAAGAGATGAACCAACCTATGGAACCAGACAACTTTCTCTATAAAGCTATTATAATTAATGAACCTCCCATGAAATAATTTTGGAGCTTGTTTAGATAATGTTTTATCATTTCTATTCGGTATTTTAACTCTTTAAGATATAAATCGGGTTTATTTCAATATTATATAGGGTTACATTTAATTAAGTACAAATATTTCCAGGGCGTGTTATATTTGTTAAACTGCACAAGTTTGATCTGAAACATTTTTCCAAGATCAGAAAAATGTAGGTCCCAATACAAAATGTACCAGATGACCGAGTCCACTTTGTATCATTTCATTCATCATTCTCCTTGCCTTATCCCGTCGCTGTCGGGGTCGGCTACTAACCTAGGGGGTTTGACGTGGAACCTAGTTTCTACACAGAGCGACTGCCATCTGACCTCTTCTGCTACCGGAAGGTTAGTTACCCTGGCCCAAATACCAGGTTGAGTCAGATTGAAATATCATCTGAATTCAAATTTTATTTCAATGTGGGTTTCATCACCATCTTTTTCCTTCACCGTAAGAGCAGTCGGTTAGTATGCGTGAGTTAAAAACACATTGGTAGGTACATGGCGGGGATCGAACACGATTTTAAGACCAGTGTCCTAACCACTTGGCCCCCGATGCTCTTTTGTATGGGAAGTCCAAATTTATTCATATTTCAAAAAAATGTGACAAAATTTGTTCAGTTTTATGAGTAGAACACGCCCTGAAAATATTTGTATATAATTAAATTTAACGTTCTATAATTAGGTAAATAATGATTTTCCTGTGTTCCAAGGTTTCAACCAATGATAGCGTTTCGATATTTGGTATGTGGTTGCGGTAGGTTGCGGGTTGACTGACGTCAGAGTTGCGTGATGGTAACGAGATGATCCAGGCGGTGGTGGCGAGGGATGAGATGTTCTGCCCTTCACGTCCGGCGTAGTTTTGATGGCCCCGGGCCAAAAACATATAGACCGTAAAGAAATGTTTTGCCCTTCACACCAAAGAATGCCACACATTCTCTCTTTATCTCTCTCTTTTCGTGAGGGGACTAGGTCATCTAACTACTTGATGAACCCTTTTGGTGACAGAGTTTTTAAATTTTTCTAGTCGCTGGATATATGGCGCTGTGTTTTTTTATATAAACTGCCTTGAAAGTTGTGCAAAACTACAACGCGGTACTTTTCTAACTAACTTTGCATTTCGGTTTCATACTGTGTTTTTAAACTACACAAAAGGTTTGTTTATATGACGTTCACGATATTAATTGATTGCAATGCCACCAAAATATTGAATCGAATCGGTAGCTCAAAATAACCAAACCGCGAATAAGCCCGTTAGTACGTAAAATTGTTTTAGTGATTGATAATTATCACTAACGTAAAGACGTAGATAGAAACTTCTGAAACATAGCACCTACGGAGTTCATAAGGAAAGGAGTAATATTTTGTAACCTTTATGGCAAATAAAAAAAATTCTCATGCTGTAATTTTAAAAACTCACCGTCATTAGCGTTCGCGTTGCCGTCGGCCGGCCTGTCATCTTCGGCTCCCACCAGGTTCCTGATGGTGAACGAGGTGGTCTTCCTGGGTACCTCCCCCGCCACCCCCGTGATGTCACACGCCTCCCCCCCGTTCACTACATCCACACCACCGTTCATTGTCACCACAGACTGTGCTATTGACTCCGGCATGGTCGCGTCCTCCGGCCGGCGAGTCGTCAAGTCCATTTTCAATGTTAGTGTCACTGTTCGAATTTGGAACGCTTTTCAAACTTTCCCAACTTGACATTTTAGTCGCACGTGTGTTCGTTTTTTAAATTCATTTCGGCACAAAAATCGTCACTATGGTAATGCTGATTATCCAAGCGCATGACTATGAAATGACGATGATGAATGGTGCTGAACGGGATTCCCATTAGATATTTCGCAGAACCATTTTTCCGCATAGAATGTGTTTTCCGTGCACTAATTAAAAGCGTAATTTGATTATCCTTATGCCTAAAATGGTTATCGAAAGTCCAAGCACCGTATTAACTTAACCACAGATAAATAAAGTTCGCGAAATAATTTGAATGTGGAACTGTGGATACCATGCGGTATGGAGAAGCCGGCGGAAGCGGTAGGTGATTTGGCGAATATTCGCGACGGTCGGTACGCGCGGCGGTCGCGCGCGGGCTCGGGCGACTGGGCCTCGGCCCTCTCGCGCGCGCACTCCGCGGCCCTCCCACCGCCCCCGCGACTCCGCCCTCCGGCCCTCCCCACAACCACTGCTGTAATAAACACTCGTAACAGTCGTAACTGCAACTTTTTAATCGACAATTACTTCAATTGCGCGACTTTTTCACACGATCGATTTGTTTTAATGAGTTGTAATTACCTGTATTGATACGAGCTCGGTGAGTGTCGCTTAGGTTTTTCCCTTTATCTTCGGCTCTATTATATTCAATTCATCACTTGATATCTGGTTGTTTATTGACAAAAAGTACATCGCACTCGGTTTCATCAGCAATCCGGTTGATTGGATTGCATTGTTAGTTAGGCGAACAAGATATTCTAGTAGCGATGCCTGCAGTTCGACTGGTTATAAATTCTAGTTAGAGCTCAATCCGGCCGCTCGCTCTCGGCTACAACTGAATTTATCGCACTGAGAAATATATCCTTTTCATTACAGTATCTGTTCTTACTAAATTTACATTCAGTGTTCAAAGTTACTTTACTATTACCGGTTCCAACCAAATCACTGCATAATAAACTTGATAATAGAATTAAAGTACGAGCGCTGATTTTATGGGTCTGCATTGCTTTCTGAGTGACTATTCGATATGATGTTTGATTAGAAATTTAAATTGCTCTGGGTTGTCAATTTATTTACTGACTACTCACAGTTAGGTTGGGGCGGTGTCATTGGCTGTGCTGAGATTGAGAGGACGAGGTATCAATGGTTCACGATCAATATTTGTAAAAGCTATTGTTGTGTATAAATCGCTGTGAGGTGCGCGGGCGCAGTCAAAGACGCCGAGCCAGCGGGGCGTCCCGGGCAATTATAGCAAGGAATATAACAGAAATATAATAACACAGCGCTTCGCAAACTGTAACTTCCATTGTGAGTTCTGTACATAAGTTCAACTGTGTGTAATGTAAGTTTTTTGATAACCTATTTAAAAAAGACTACCCCTCTTCAATATACACAACGCACATGTTAGTGGGTATAGAAAACCTACTAAGACTATTTTGCACTCCTCATAAAATGAACAAGCGATAATTTTGTTTGCTATTTTTTTGTTTCCAGGAATGGTAGAGTTGATTGATAATAGTTGAGATAATTTATTTTTTTAATTTATAATTTTAAATATGCATGTTATAAGATCAAAAAGAGGACCATTATTTAAAAAAAATAAGTCAGCTTTTTTAGGCAACTTGGTGCCATACGTAGCAGAGTAGAACCTCTGCGTCCACATCCTTCATAAACCACCTGTCCTATCACGAATCATTTCAAATTGGAAATTGGAATGTCGTCACACTTTTTTCTGACTTTTTGACCGAGTCGCGATCAAATCAGCGAGCAACGAGGCTCAAAATATATATAGTTAACGAATCCAGTGATTTGTATGTGATTAGTTAGTTAGTAATTAGTGATTTTAATGCAGTGCGCAGTATGCACATGTGAAGTTACAGCGGACTTACAAAAGTTAGCAGAAAACCCTATAAGGGTTCAAGTCGCAAGATCATCTTTTATTTGTTTGTGGTGGCATGCAAGTGCCACAGTACTTAGAAAAAATATCCGTGATTCAAAGTCTGAGCACCACTGTCCTCTATAACAGAGATCGCTCGCCCAAACTGATTCTATTTGTATGGTAATGCACTCATTACCAGCGCCGGCTGTCGAATGTCGACAAAAAGGGCAGCGGTCACCGCGCATCAATTTATGACCCACGCCACGGACTCCAGTCCAAAACGTTTTGTCCCAACATAATCAAATATTAGGTTCATATTTTCTTTTTGCCTTCATCAGGTTATTTAGTTCGGATACTTATTGTGACTGTAAATTAGAAGAAAAATAAAATTGATTCGTTAATAGAAAACTTCTTCTTCGTGTCAATGACCGAACTAGGTACCTATATCTTTTCCTGCCAATATTTAGCAACGGCAATGCCATTATCAGTCGCCAATTCAGCTCTTCTTTACTAATAGAAAACTGCAATAGAAAAACTTTCTATTTTAAAAACAACGTCATCTAATCATCTTTTACAGATGTATAAGAACAAATTGCTTGCAGCATTTTCCGCTTCATAACACAAAGTTTTCAGGAAATTTAGTCATCTTAAGCTTCATAAATCGTAATAACTCTCTCCACAAATCTAGAGCTACATTTCTCCGATTGCTTCCTAAATCATTAGACGACAAAACCGACCCGGCGGCGATGTAAAAAAGCCTACAAACCGCAAACTTCCGTTATCATTTCCAATCGAAATAGTAATGACGGATGGTAATGACATCTCATCATCATCACCAAATAGAGTGGGCGGTACCAGAAATGTACCAGTCATCATTTACATCTATTTACATACAGGATGAAAAGAGCCGATTTTTTCGATCAACTACCGTTCTGTTTGTTCAGCCGGTACGACTATTGAATCAATAAATAAATTAGTAGCAACATCTACTTTGTAAGCGATCTGCCGACGAGGTTTGGCTTTTTAGAGATACGCATGAGACAAACTAAAACGGAACAGAAATACCTGTGATGTTACTGTTAAGACCTACCTTAGATTCCTCCGCTCCTCGCTAATAAAAACGCTTTAGGCGCTGGCGAATAGAAGAACCATGATGGCTCCGTGCCCGTTTATCCCCTAAATCAGTGATCTTTCTTGCCCGGCGCTACATCTATCGAAGTAGATATAATATACCAACATGGACGGTAAATACAGTTAGCTAAAGAACCTTCTTTTACTGAATTCCTGCGCCCAATCACGCAGTAGTCCAACTGTTTATGGGTTTCCTAGGCGTAGGTACTGGCTTCAGATTGTGCTTAGGAATTTAAAAGACAATAAATCTACAGAACCAGCTTTCTTTTCTGAAAGCCCAATCCCCCTGGTCACTGGCCAGTGGTCGTAGCCTGCGCAGGCGCAAGTCGCAAGTCACTGGCGCGCAATCAGCGGCTTTGTTTAGCGTCAGCCGTCGGTCAGTCGTCGTCGACGGCGCCGGGGTGACGTCATCGACAAAGTATAAGTAATGTTATTAATTCGATATAATATCTCGGTTGATCTTGAAGCAGGTCGATATGGTGTCCTGTTTCTGAAAATTTTGTTGTGATTGCAGCATCAAATTATGTAGGAACCTTTGCTCTACCTCGTCGTAGTGGTCTTCCTATTTTCTTTTAATTTTCTTTTAAAATTATATTTCCTTTTCTCTTTGAAATTGTACCTAGTTCTTCCTATTCGATTCGATTATCATAGACAACGTTCCTCTGACCTCTGCAACTTTGTAATTTGCCTTTTTTCTGTCCTAACCCAAATTATTTTCTCCATCCTTCTCCAGCAAATGGATAGCTAGTTAAACTTATTCTTCGAGCATCTGTTTTACTAGATCTTGTTAAATGGATACAACAATCTTTTCAAACTGTGCTGTTTGATAGCGATTAATAAGATTTACGGTTCTTTAAGAAGATTTAGAAGACTTTATGCATTAAAACGATGTAATTTTGATTTGGCCTTGTATTCTAACCAGCAGTATTTCAGAATGAATCTAATTTAGAGACTCTACCTTTTCCAGTAGCCACCATCAGCCGAATCCTCCTACAGCTACTGTCGAAAACCGATTAGCGCCATAATGAAGTAGGGTTTGGAAGGCGGCGCCGGCGCGGGCGGCGTAATTACAAAATATAATGCGACTACTCAGCCTCCTTGTTTCGCAAATCATCGTCGCTCATTAACCGCGACATGGTACTGGCCAGCGCAGAAGTGTCAACGAACGACGAACAGTAGTTTGTCACTATTTGTCAAAGAAATTGTCACGCGAGCCCCCGCGTCTTCTTTATTTATTGTTGTTCTTTGATCTGTGATACCTATTTATAAAAGATTAGTATTTATTTTTATAAAACACTTGCCAGGTTATGGCAAAGGGATGCGGTACATGGGCGCAATGTGTTATTTTCTCAGAACTACCGGATATTAACCAATCAAGAGATTTTTTTCGACAAGTGGGTTTTCAAACCGTTTTTTTTTTTATATGATCTGATCTCTACTGCAGTTCACTGCTGGACATAAGCCTCCCCCGTATGAAGAGTATTGCTATATTCACCCCCGCTTGGGAGACGGATTGGCGACCGCAGTGCAAGCGTTTGTAGATAGATATTCACAAGAAACATTGTCGCCCATTCCGTGGATTCAATCGCTAGCCTTTGACGACTCGGTTAGAAATAGGGTGATGCTGATCTAAGCCGGCATCACATACATACGATCCCGGTTCGTTCTCACTTTTCCGCCCGAATGTCCCGGGCCGTTGCGACGACGATGTAAATTGAATTAGGGGGCGTGTCGCCGTGGCGTACCGACATACGCGCCATTTTTCTTTTTACTCAAATTATTAATATTCATACTGTTAATTACGACGATGACCGGCGAGGTGAAATCACGACGAATGTGGGCTCGTGGAATTAGTTTTGATTACTCTTAAAATAAAGAGGTTGGGTATATAAAAATAAAATATTAATATTAGGAAAGAGGCGAGTACCTAAGTAGAATGGGAAGAAAAACTCAAATCTTATTGCAGATGGCAGCAGGCGCGACTGTGCCTAAACGCACCAGTAAGAAGTAACTGAAGTTTGACATTGACACATTCTTGACCAAATAGAAAAAAGGCACAGACGAGAGTGGCGCCATTAGTTCCTTATTTTCCTACCTCATTTCGCCGTAAGTACCTAGCTAGCTAGCTGCGCTAAATTTAAATTAGGCTGATGTTTGTTTACTGAGAAAGAAATAGCTGGGTAAGCGCAGGAAGAAGATAAGTAAAAAAAAGCAACCAAATTAAAAAAATGTTACTAAGATCACGATCAGAAAATCAAATAAAGCTAAATCCAAAAAGAATCCAATATTTCGTTGGTTCCAGACCAGTTCAGCGTAAACAAAATTCCCGTCGCACAAAAAGCTAATTATCAACGCACAGTGCCCATCAAACTACAGGCTTCAGATCTACAGATAAAATTCTAAGTACATTGCGTAGCTGGCTTAATATCGGGCCATAATTGCTAACCGGCTACGTAATGTTGTTTGATAATATGGACAGGCAGGACGCAACTGGCGATCTAAATTGAGTTATCCTGCGAGCCACTTTTTTGGACATTGGGCTTCCTTACGATAGAAGGGTTGAATTGAACCTTTGAATAAAAGTTTTGAAATTTACGTGGTTTGAACAGAAGTGCTAGTCATCCTCTCTTCCTTACTCTCTTCTGCTATAGGTGTAAGAAAATTTGCTGCAAATATTTTAAAGGGTAAATCAGGCCGTGAAACTGCAGAACTTTCCCCGAAAAAGTATAGGACAAAATATAAAAAAAGACGTCCCATAAAAACTAACTCGGTCGGCTGAAACATTTTGTATCGAATTGAAGGTCCAAAATTTAACCGTATAAAATATTTTGCCGTTGATTTTTTTACAACCTGCGTAGGCACAATTTGGCTCCCGTTCGTAGATATCCGTCCACCAAATAGGAGTTTAAAAGAGGCAATAAGGTTATATATAATAGGCTACATGCCTGACATGTCATATGAGCTACTTCATAAAACGATATTTTGTATGGAAGTCACAGTACACTATTTTGAATAGCGTCGAATCACTTCCATTTTATTTTTCTGTTTATCATTTCATTGAATATTTCGAAAAACTATGAATAATGTCTGTAGCATTTTGTGACAATAGTTTTAAGCTAACTACTTTTGTATTTTATTAATGACCCAGGAAACTAGCTTAAAATGGCTACTTTGTAAAGTATTGAATGAATATCCCATATAACCTCATTTATTCTTTAGTCACCATTCAAAAGGTTATTGACCGTGTGCCTCTTAAGGTCGGTATCGGGACTTAATTGAATTTCGCCTTAAAAAGTGCAGTCTGTTTGTGTAGGTAGGTACTGAAACATAACGTGAGGCGTACTTTAAAAAGCACGGAGCATTTTAAGATTCTCGAAAAACTTATATAGTATTGGACGGCCGTTGTGGCGCAATGGTTGTGCGACTGCCTGAGACGCAAAAGTTCCGGGTTCGATTCCTTGTGAGACACTCAATATTTAATTTGTATCTGGTAAGGAGTTAAGTATCTAAGAACATTGCAGGCTGTACCACCTGATTGTCTGTAAGGAATATGATTCCGTGTTTCAGAGGGCACGGTTGAAAAACTCTGACATCAGGGTGCATCGGGTCGTTGGATGACTTGGTGTCCCACACGAGAAGAAGAACAGCGTATAATGTATAGGTTTTGTACAACTTTTATCCAAAACTACTATGATGATCCCATGAATAGGTAACCAGAATTGCTACCTACAAACTTTGAGGTTGGTAATCACCACGATTACCCTACAGTTGAGACGACCACAGAGTAAAAATAATCTACGCAGCAATCCGGCTAGCCAGACCGCAAAGTACACAGACGCTCTAGCTACACCACTTATACAATTAACTAAGTGGCTACAGGGACTTGCGTTGTGTCACGCGTTCTCGTAAATACTAGTTGCTCTGTGGTATTTTTACAAGAGGATAATTTTGATCTAGGTATACTGAGCACCTCAGTTCGTGAGCCAAAAAACACCTGGATAATTAAAAAAAACAACTACAATTGACAGAACCACAAATGAATGCACTGTTTGTCCATCAAAATGCGACAATTGTGTCTTAGAGCAACAAGGAAATGCTTCGAAGAGGAGCATGTTAACAACCATAATGAAGCCTTCAAATCTCGTCACATTCAGACTTGACATAAAACAAGCACTAGATTTAAGCATTTTTCGTTTTCATTGTATTAAATAAATTTTCAGAAAGCGCTGAGTCTTAGTCTGACTGATAGCAACCAGATTTTAGTGACGTGAAAATGTTTTTTTGTTTGTTGGGCACATTAAACTTTTCTTTACGAGGAGTTTTGATAAGTAAAAATGAATATGATACTTTATAATCTCATGAATATTATATCTGCATTAATGACTAGAAGGTGTCAGACTGTTACAGGTAAGATTCTTGCAGAATTTAACTTATAGTAGGCTAATAATTCAGACTAGAATAGAATTTATGATTCTGTGTCCATTATTTCCTTAGCATAAGTTACAACTTAATTTACAAGAGGTTAACTTAAATTTTATTGAGATTTGTACCGTAATGCCATAATTTGTCTGGAGAATGTATAATTTCGACAAATTACATTTTTAAAACTGCATAATTTACTTCGTTACCTAATTCTTAGCCATTTTTTTACTTTATTTAGAAAATGGATAGAAACAGGAAACTGCATAACTATGCATACAATTCACCAGCACAGCGGCGAGGGATGGCGTGATTGATTTGCCAGGATTGAGACTTTTTATCAATCATCTAGAAAATATTATCACTAGTTTTTTATTATTATTTCAATTGCATTATTGTATAGCTAGATTAGCTAGTTAGGGCTGATTGTGGCCGCACGGCCGGTTACAAGGCACGCGACTTCCGCGCCTCTACCGCAATCATAGCTGAATCGATCGAGTAATATTCTCAGAAGCAAGGAAATATTACAGGCGAATTTGTAGACTGCCCGGATTGAAGCCACAGAAAACTCCCTTCAAGTAGTGAAACAGATCACTGAAACTGGACTCTATGAGGCAAGTAATGCGCCTCTACCGGACTACTATTACAATTAAGTCTTATCCCTCATAAAAACCATCCAACCGTGATCCATTTCGTCCATCACGTAATACTGCTGCAGCAGATACTCCTTCCTGACAGTCACCTAAAAAGACTTACTTTAAATTGTTACAATCACATCACACCCCCTCTCCGCGACTCATTTTTGGTTTACTTACGCAAATTTTTTTTTTTTCAAAACACTTTATCTTACCTAGTTAATATGATAAAGCAGTGGTTTAAATCAATTTTGAATATCGCCATGATTTATTTTTCACGAAATAAACCAAAAAAGAGTTGCGTAGAGCTGGGATGACCGTTTCCTCTACAATCTGTCTGGAATAGTTTTTGTTCTGAGATCATAGTTTGTTTTATAATTCTCTTTTCTGTTCATTGATGGACGCAATCAAGTGTGAATGACCATTGAACAGTTGCTATTGCTACTCTTGGGACGATTTGCTATGCAAATAAAACCAGTTTTATGCCCTCCAGGGGAACCTGAGTAGGCCTAGTCACATACTCCTTTGAGAGGATCAATTTAAAATGTTTTGTACTTATGATTACAAGATCAACTAGTATAGGTTGGTCTCTTGTAGGAGTTATAGGGATAGATTCATTTGGTGCAGATGGGTTGGGTAGTTCAATTATTCTGGTTAGAGAATCAATGTGTCTGAGGACACTTCGAAAGCACAGGTCTAGATTATCAATTCGCAATGTCAATATAATAATTCAACAAGGCAAGTGTAAATAGCTCATAAACTTAGCCGATTTTAACCAACCTGTTAGTCCGATCCATCAGGAGCTCTATTTTTTAATTTTCGCATGCGGGACATCTGCTACTGGTTGTGCTTGTATCACGTGTTCTACTAAACTTATCAATTTACACATACCTACTCGTTACCCTAATTAATTCACATACCCTGGACCATAAAAAAAAAAAATTATAGTTTAGATCAGTCGTTGTGGACTTCCGTACACGGAATCTAATTACGAGTTAACAAAAATTGAGCGCCTCGCAGGTCCCCGGGCGGCGCGGGTTATCGCCGAAAGTCTAGACACCATTTATATTCCGCCGAGACGTTCCAATTTCAAACATATTCAAATCGTGTTCCTTTTAAACGTCATTTGTTTGTCGACTTGGCGCGTGCCCGCTAATGGAAAGCTTTACCGAATGATACTCTAAAAAAAATATTTGACTGGCACGAAAAAATTCGAAAATGCATATTCGAGTTTTAAAAGCTCTACTTAAGGCTCAATATTGAATGAGATGTTTTCTAAGATGAGACGTTTTCGCGAGCATATCGCTTCTAACGTTATCAGCCAGTATCATTCGCTTGGAGTTACAATGTTTCTTTTTAAACCTTTTATCGCTATTCCAGAGTGTTTCGAATTAAAACATTTATTTGCGTGTTGTGACCGAGTTTAGAGTGTTTCTCGATTAATCACAATCGAACATTGAATCGATTCTTTCGATATTTTATAGTACCGGTTGAATAGTGTGTTGATAGTTTTCTATTATGAATTCAATCAACATAAATTATAGTTTTAATTTGGTTGTTGATGTGGGCCGCTCGGATTTGTTGACCGTAAAACGTAGGATCGTTTTTGTAGTGCCCAGTTCATCATTTTATGATAAGTATGATTAAGTTTTTTAATATTTTTGTACCTATTACGATGATCTGAGTATTATTCGACAATCAGTGACTATAAATGAAGTTTAACAGTTATTTGAGTATGAATAATATTGGTAGTCAGTGTTTTATATACTACATACATACATACATACGTAGTCGGTCCCAAAGTTCTGTCATATATGAAAATACTGATAAAATAAAAAGTACCAATCCGTTTTTAAAAATTTATATATCAATTAAAAATACAATCATCGAAGAATCAAAATAACATAAAACTATTCGAAATGACCTCCCTTGCTTTTAACAACGGCCTTCAACCGCGGCGGCCAGTCGTCTATCGCAGCACGCACCATATCCATGTCGATTTCAGCGACTGCTTTAACTATGGCTGACTTCAGACTCTCCAAATTTTTATGGGGCTTAGCACAGACCTTGCTCTCTAAGACCTACCAAATTTTATAGTCCAGAGGATTAAGGTCCGGACTGGAGGAAGGCCAATCTTCGTGTCTTATAAACTCAATGTTTTGACGTTCAAACCAGGCTTGAGTGGTCCTGGCTTTGTGAGCGGGCGCAGAATCCTGCTGGAACACAAAGTGATGTCCTGAAAATAGTGTGTTGGGCAGGTCTTTGACGTACCGATCCAAAACCGTCTCTTGGTACACTTTTGCACTGGTTTTGACCCCCTTTTCGCAAAAATGAACCTCAGTTGGCCCATAGTAGGAGACTCCTAACCAGACCATGACTGAAGAGGGATGATGCCCATGTTGCACCCGCGGAACTTTGTTTCCTGCTTCTTCAGAGCTGGTAGCGTACACTCTATCGTTTTGTTTATTATACTTTTCTTCTATATCAAAATTTTTTTCGTCTGTAAAAAGTATATCGCGGTGCCGGTTTTTCGCGTACCGTTTTAACAACACCCGAGATCTTTTGAGTCTAATTTCTTTTAAACGGGCATTAAGTAAGTGCCCACTCTTTTTTTTGTATGCTCGCAGCTTAAGGTCTTCGTTTAAAACCTTTTTGACTGTTTTTCTACTAACCTTCATCTGCAAAGCCATAAGTTTCTGTTTTAGGACAGGATTTCTTCGTATGCGCTCCTTGATCGCTTTGATCACTGCTGGTGTTCTGGCGGAGCGAGGCCGGCCAGTTCTTTTCTTGTCCTCAACACTAGAGACTTCAGTGTACCTAGTTATAGTACGATACCCAAACCTAAGCGTTATTTTAAATTTTTTGAGCAACTTGAAAATGGTACTCGGCGAGTGCCTACAGCGATGCAACGCCAAAACTGCTATTCGGTTTTCTTTCAAAGTCCACTCCATCGTGAAAAATCGCGCCAAATGATTATTTACTGTTTTAAAATAATTGTTAAACATTCAAAAACCGAATGCAATAAAACTTTTCCAAATCTGTGTTCTAAATTCAAAAATAATATGCCAGTGACAGAACTTTGGGACCGACTACGTACATATATCACGCCTTTATCCCTTGCGGGGTAGGCAGAGCGTTAACAGCCGTAAGAATACGGTCGCTATCGCCACGTCTGACATTTTTGAGTATTGTTTTCTAAGGTTGTTTAGGAAAACATGTGTATCACTATAGTGACAGGTTGTCAGCCTGTCGCCTAAAAATTGTAATTGTTTTATATACTTAAACCACTAAACTATTTTTTTTCTTTTAAGTTCTGGCGTCACATCTCATGGGTGGAGACGTATTTTGCCAATGTCAAAGTAGTCAAGTCGTCGGTAAGGTTAGTCAAAGTGATGTTAAGTTAAGTGGCATTACGCCGAGGGAGAGTCCACAACACAGTGATCCTAGTCTGACGACTAGGGGCTGTGTTGCGCAAAATTATGTAGTGCAAGAAACTCGTTAGTCAAATTTTCTGCACCACGTGGAGACCGCTCGTCACTATTGCACAATGCCGAATATATGCATTAATTACAATTTCCTATTTAATGATCACTTTCATAATAGTTTGTTGCAATTAGTGTATTAACTATCAGAATTATTGACCAAACACTCAAATGAACAAGAAATATCAAATTATAACCAATACATGACCCGCCATGATGGAATATTTACCAACGAGCGACCCACTAAACTATATTTTTTATCCAGATAGACTAGATTGACATTTGGTGGGTTGCCACGTTATTGTATTTAAAAATATTAAAAAGAAAGTGTTGTACCCTGAATGATCAAGCAATATGATTCAAAGACAGTGATTGAATTTATGAAAATAAGTATAGTTAATTTCAATTTGCATTAATAAATTGGCCTAAAAGACAAACATACTACTTTGTTTGTAACAAACTAACTTCACATTTATTTCCTGTTTGATCAGACAACAATACGTTTTTGTTGTTATCGTCAAAGGATTACAATTTATTTACCAGGTTCACTACAGCAGCGAAGTAAGTTGTAAAGTTTGTTTACCATAATATGGGTTAATGTAACAGTCTTCTATTTGAACTACCTACCCATTTTCAAAAATCTGTCGGAGAAGAGAATGTACTTATTATGCATATTTATTTACAAAAATAACTATATCGAGAAATCATCTTTCAACAGTTCAATGAATAAAATGAATGTCAAACCACAACACTAGAATTATGCTTGCAACATTTAAAAACAATAAGGCCATTCTTGGCTGTTAGTTTAGTCTATCTGGATAAAAAATCTAGAATTTACCCTTACCATAGGGTTAGGAAACGATGACATTATGGTAGAGCATAAAAACTGATATACAGGGTGTAAAAGCAAATATTTTAAGGGGTGAATCAGCCCATGAAATAGGTCGAAAAATGACAAAAAATTTTGGACCTCCCATACAAAACTACCGACCGACCAAGTCAATTTGTATGGGAAATCCAAAAACAACTCATATTTCGACCTATGCTCCTTGGGGAAAGTTGTACAGTTTCATTCACCCCTTAAAGTATTTTCAGCTTATATTTTTACGCCTTAAACATATATATACCTAGAACGACCGAAATGATATCGTTTGTAGTTTTGTCTACGCGTGAAAATGGTATATTTGCAAATAATAATGTTTTTATTATTGACCAAATACTCTATCTTTTAATCGTATAAGTAGTTTTGCGCCAAATCATTTGCCTTTATCACTTCAGATTGTTCAGCGTCATTGTAAATTACTTTTGAATTTTAGTTTTTCCTTTGTATGAAATACAGTTTACCTTAAAACTCAACCTCTCCCAAACATTCATTCCCTTACAACGTACCTACAAAATAACTTTTTTAAGTTTTCATCGTAAAGTAATTTTGCGTAATTTTATGAAACATTAGTGAGAGCGTTCCCTTACAAAGTAATCATGTTTATGGATAGCCATAAACAATTATCACAAGTCATTAGTGCATATTTTGTGCAGGTTCCAACTAGTAATTTATACCATTTTATACTCGCTATTTGGCACTAATATATTATTACTAGAAATTCTAGTGTGCACAAATTCGAGAATAGTGAGAGCTTAAAATGTTGTGCTTACCAATGCCCTTTTCTTGCGACCTTACGGTGCCCCTATACATGTCGGTGACCGTTGCCAACTGTTGCTAACAATGTTGAAGAGTGTTGATGATTGGTTTAGGTTATCACCTATTGTTGTCGGGTTTATTCGGTTTTTGAAGAACTCGTGTTGCCAGCACAGAAACAAGAATGTTGGCAAATGTTGGCAACTGTTGTATGTAGAAGCACTATTATGGAGGCTTACCAAAAGGAACCTACATAAAAGGAGTACAAGTAGGTATCTAAGGAGGTATAGTCTCATAAATATAATTTGAGACGATTTGGCTTAGAGCCTTCTTTGTGAGAGCACAATTGAATAAAATACTAACACAATAGAAAACAATTGTTTAGAGATAACATTCATGGGCTCAAATTATATTAATCATGATTGTTTTCCAAAAAAAATAAATAAGTAGATAATTATTCTTACATACATACGTATATATATCACGCCTTTATCCCTTGCGGGGTAGGCAGAGCGTTAACGGCCGTAAGAATACGGTCGCTATCGCCACGTCTGACATTTGTGAGGATTGTTTTCCAAGGTTGTTTCAGAAAACATGTGTATCACTATAGTGACAGGTTGTCAGCCTGTCGCCTAAAAATTGTAATACACCAATACCCTCGAGTCCCTTAGTCGCCTCTTACGACACCCCTTACTTTATTGACACCTTTATTCTTTGTTGACCTTTTTCCCATTTTTAGAGTATATCTGTTTATTATAGGAGCAATAGGAGCATCTTTTCTACGCTTTAATATTTAAATAACTCCTATTTTATTGTTATTTATATTTTAACTTTAGCCTTCTTTTGAAAAATTGTGACATACATATTGAAAAGCCATGAACTAGCACTGGTTAAATTACACTTCACTGGAAATAATACCAACCATATTTTGATCTGAACTGAGGAACCACTTGTTAATTAATTTATAAAAATAGTTTATAAGAAGACTCTATAGCGAGTTTTAGTAACCTACAGCGCCATCTGTTGTTAAAGTGTCTTCAACGCATAAAAATATAAAAATGAGAATTTCTGCTTGAAATTAGTTTATAAGAAGACATCTCTATAGCGAGTTTCAGTAACCTACAGCGCCATCTGTTGTATAAGTGTCTTCAACACATCTATTATATATTTTTAACGAGTTTCCAGAAATGGAAATAGAAATTTGAAACATTGCTTCAAAACCGACACTGGCTAATTTTCACAGGCTCATCGTTAGAAAATTTTACTGTAGCGCGAAAACCATCAAAGGTACCGATAAATTAAAATGGCGTGCAATTTGCCGACATTATAAGTATGAACTATAAAAGTTCATTATAATATAGTAATATACCTACCTTTAAATTATTTACCGTGGGCATTGCTGCTATACTCGTACGGAAGATAATATTGGCAATATTGACAGCAAAGAGAAAAAAAATCGACAAAACACAAGACTCGAGCTGACTTTCTGAAAAAATCGTTTTTCTTAATATAAGCTGTTCAATTTCATGGTCTTATTATCCCTCCAAAGTTGTCGGTACACCTAACACCCTGTATAATCCTTCAATCAAATTAAAGAAACTTCTCCATGCTTTAATCAGAAGAACTAATTAAAAATAAACAGGAAACTCTATCGTTACATTTTCCCATACAATGTCTATATGTTACCATTAATGTTAACGAGACGTTTATAGCTCGAATCATCGGATTCTAGAATCGACATTCAGAAAATCGATTAATTTCTATAAATGTTAATTCGGTCGTCAAATAGTCGAGTCGCTCGTTATACTAATCAAAGTATGGCACCATAAAAATTGAAAGCCTCCACAGCGCTCTAAAACATACTATCACCAGCACATTAACTTACTCTTTTAAGAGACTAACTTATATTGTTTTATTCATAAATATACTGATACAAACCAGTATGACTTGATCCCTTAAATTAACAGTCAGATTTTTTGAAAATCGGACGGTTTGATTATCTGTTGTAGGCCAGTGTGATACGGGCCATAGCATCAACCCAACAGCTTTGGACCCGTAGGTACTGTACAACACGACAGTGGTATAATTCCAAAAGTTCTCTGTGAAATTCAAAATGCAACTAATATGAGCGGGGTGACTATGACAACCACACCCTAATTGGGCTCTTCCCAACGTCCAACGACCCACGTCCAGGACCCTAAGTCTGCTATTTTTCGTCTTTGTAACGTCATCGAAACTCAACTATCATTACATTGCCATTGTCATTTTCTATACTTCAAACTGTTAGCAGACTTCGAAACTACTAAAATCATCCCACTGAGATCTAATCGACATCCAAATGGAACGATTTTCATTTAGCAGACATAGGTCTATGAAGTGAGTCTGTTGAGAGTTCTATTATATTAGTAAGCCAGATGGCTAGTCACACATCTTTATAGGATACACCAGTAAAAATGCGTATTTTTTAGAACGTAGTGGAGCAGTGCTAAAAATTTATGTTGGTATTATGTTGTAAATAATTTTACGATTGATTGGGGCCAAGCTATTGTAGCAAAATGCTATTTAGGCTATTAGTTTTGGAAGTTAATTGGAGATTATTGATGTTTATAAAACTATATTTACATGATTACCTATGTGTGGTACCTACCTACAAGGCAGGAATTAATAGCACACATGTTTGTCAATTAGTGGGTATATAAATTGTTACGTAAAATATCCATAGCATAAAGACAAATTTGACCTAAAAGATGTAATAATAGACACATATAACGAACCAAAATTCAATCAAGCTGTTTTACGAGTATATTTACTGACCCAAACTGGATTAGGTTATGAGATAACCTGCCTATTAATTTTATTAGCAAAATCAAGTTTACAATATTCATGCGTATATCGGAACGTAATAGTGTGTTTATCTGTGGACGAGCGAGAAGGTGCGAACTCAAACTGAGAGGGCTTGCGCAGTGGGACATCAGTTTCAATAGTATTTTAATAATAATATGTATTTTTATTTTTATTTATTTAAGCGCTGACTTGATTAGGAAACAAAGTGGTTACCATTGCAATCAATCGGAAAGATCACCATCGTCATCATCATTTATTTAATTACTATTTCAGGGATCATACCACACTGGTACTTCTGAATTAGTTTTATTAGCAAAATTCAAAGCTATCAAGTTCCTCATTAGAATATTAAAGCGTGTATCGGAACGTAATAGTGTGTTTATCTGTGGACGCGCGGGGAAGGCGCGAACTCATACTGAGAGGGACTGCGCAGTGGGACACCAATTTTAATGCTATTTTATTTTATATCTGCATAATTTGATAGGCATGTAACTATAGCAATGTGATGTGGACTGTGGTTCGTTCATAGCCCAGCATTAGCCGTGGTTTTGAGGTTTGAGAATTGCGGGCTGAACTACCCGATTGTCTGTAAAAAAGATAGTTCCGTGTTTCAGATAAAAAAATCAAATAGAAAAATATTTTGGACAAATCACACAGCGCCATCTAGCCCCAAACTAAGCAAAGCTTGTACTATGGGAACTAGATAGCTGATACTAATACATATATACTTTTTTTTTGTTGTAATGAAATACATATTATACATAGAAAACACCCAGACTCAACAAAAATATTTTTGAAATTGACTTAACAAATATTTGTGTCCGGTAGGGATCGAACCCACGACCCTCGGCACGTTAAGCCGTACGTCTCGGTTGCTGTCTGGGTATGGTCCCTTAGAGGGCGGTTGTTACACAACCATGTCAGAAGCCCGCTACTTGTAGGAGCCGGTAGCAAATTTCTGACACTAGAGTTCATTGGGTCGTTGGGCGACTCGGTGTCCCACACGAAAAGAGGGAGAGAGCGAGTGATCTTAGTATCCAGAGCTTCTTGGTTCGATCATGGGAGTGATATCACATGAGTGATTGTTCCCAGTCTGGCTAAGACGTCGCAGGCAGAACAACCCATCTGTTTTTCTATAAAAAGATGGATTCATGTATCGGAGGACACAATGTCAACCCATCCCAACCAAGCTTTGGTTTTGTTGAAATACATTTCGAATTCTAAGGCCCGTATTTATAAATCTTACTCAACTCTAAAAACGATCTCAAGAGCAATTTGACAAATGTCCTTGACGGACAAACGACATCTCAAGCTCACACTCAAAATCGATCTCAGAGTTGAGTGCGGTTTATAAATACGCCCCTAAGTGCGGGTACTAGTCAAGTTTCGAAATCGATGGCTATCTTCGTGTCATTCTTTGACTCAAAGTCTCACTCGACATGAGGGAAAGATGTGTGAGGGAGTGCTCCCTGATATCAAATCTGTGAACACAGAAACACGGATAACTTCACAGCTAGTCTTTAAGACCATCGGATTAAATGACCACGCGGAGTCCGTACGCAGTACCTACACTTTATTACCAACACAGGCTCTTAAACCCGAGTAAGTGTATTAATATAATTTAAATGGAAACGTCTGTATGCTCACCAACGTCTTTATATTCTCTGGTATAATTTATCGCAGGCTATAAAGTGTTGAACCTAAGGCTTTGGGTATAAAAGTTGGGCAGAAAGCGCCAGGTATTCAAAAGCTTGCACTAAAATGTGGTAGTGATGTGCTTTGCTTCACTGGTCAGGAATATATCGACATTTGATAAATTAGGAAATTACATTTGATTACTCTTACACCATCTATCGCTCATTGTAGCGTACCCTGTGGGAGGCCTATGTCCAGCAGTGGACTGCTGTAGGTTAATGTGATGTGATATGACTCTTACACTAGGGATTCATCATGTTGTTTGTCGACATGGTGTCCCACTAGAAAACAGAAATACGTGCTAAAAATGGCTTAAAACACTATCTGTAGCCTGTGCAACTGTATAACTGTCCCCAATAAATATAGGAAATATGCATAAAAATCAAAATTAAAAAAAAGATACATTAAAACTATTTTTTCTCATACAAAATGTGTATGGTTCTGACATATTTTGAATGGAAGGTCTAATTACCAGTTCATATAATTGTCCTAATATTTAAAAAAACTTATGTTTGTAATTAAAGCTAGGATACACATTAAGGGGCTGACACGAGCTAAAAACCGGTCCCTTTCTGACAAATGTCAAACTGCGCGCGTGCGAACGGGACGGAATCTTACCGATTCAATGAAATTTTCGTATTTTCGATGATAACTCGGTCAAAAATAAGTAATTTGAAAATCAAAAACAATATGTCGATAGAGTATTGTAAGGCGCTCATTCTGATAATAAACACTTAATTATTGCGTGGGTTTTGTTCATACAGTTTGCGATATAATCGATTTTTAGAGGTAACTTTACGATGTTTTTCTATCAAGCTAAATTACTAATATCATGTTTTGGAAACAATAACACTACAGCAAATATCCTGAAGATTATTACCTTTTTATTTCGTCAGTTTTTCTGCATTTTATCTAGGGTAAAAATCACTTATAAAAGTAGCTTTTAGCTCTACTCAGCCCCTTAAAGCATTACTTTACATAAAATTGTTTTAAGTCATAGAAATTTGAGTGAGATCCCATCGACAATTTTCACTTCGTGATAATCATTGACATCTCTAACCCCGAGCCAGTGTTCGGACTAAGATCGTAAAATGTTACGATAAGAGCCATTATGATCACAAAGGAGGCGTGTAATTGTTTGTCAAATAAATACTAATAAAAAACCAATGTTTATTAAATATAACTTCGGAAACGAGCGCTCTCATACTTCTATAGACGTTTGTCGGGGATGTTCCTAAACTAAAAATTTAATAAACGGTAGGCGATGTTTAAAAATCGGTAGATTTCTATTTTTTTATCATTTTGATCCATTTTCCAAGTAACGATCGTAAGTCTGTCAAGGGAACTTTTGTAGTCAAACACTGATCTTATAAAGTCAATTGTCAGCTTATAGACACGTTTGACCGTTTGTGTAAAAACCGGAAAGAATTGGACGAAACTCCAATTTCAGTAAGTTATACCGATATACCGATAATTGTCAATTATACCGATTTTTCGGTAGGTTAAGTTCGAGAACACCCTATGAATGAATGATTGTTGGGAAATGACCAATAATTGTGTCGTAAATAATTAAACTTTTCTAACAAGAAACAAGTCTACCGACCGCCCGTAGTTTTTTAACTACATCACCAATTAATTAATCCAGTTTGAGCGAGTTATTAGACATTTTTTTATATTTCGTTTGTGAAAGTAATCTAATTTTCTCATAAAACTTTATATGGCCACATCTATCAAAATACTAGTTTTTAAAATTAGAATTTATTAGCAATTTCTAAATTACGGAAACATAAAAATGACCATAAATCGTTGATGAATATGTTATATTCGAAATTAAGTATGATGAACGAAATGAATCATTGCCGATTATGAGACTCAGTCAGAAACAGACAAAGATTAGATATATAAACGCACTTTTCTATCTACTCTTTTCTTACTCTGAGGAGCTCTTAAATTAATGTTAAATATCATTCATACATACATATATCACGCCTTTATCCCTTGCGGGGTAGGCAGAGCGTTAACAACCGTAAGCCGAATTTCGTTCCTTCTTTAATTAAAAAACATTTAATTAATAAATTAGATTTCCTTTTCATTTGTTAATTTTAAAAATACAAGAATATCTAAGAACTACAAAAGTTCGAATCAAGAATGGTACTGTTATACCCTTAATTTATATGGGACTTTGCTGACTAAGCACAGACGCCCTGTATCAGCATCAGAGCCGCCGTGTCCAGCGCACCGCGCTTCCACGTCAGTCTCAATCACACCTTCGGTCGGGTCAGCCGCCAGTTTCCAAATTTAAATAATATTCATTTTCTAATAAATTCTTTAGCCTAAATAAAATTCTTTTTTTTAAAAAACCGATCTCGAGGCTCGTTATAACATTGGTGGCAGCGTAAAAGGGATAGTAAAATCCCCGGTTTCGTGAGTGAACCAGTTTTTACCAGTTCTAGTTCCGCGAATTAGGCTAACTTTCTTAAAATCAGTGCAAAAGTGAATTTTGTGCTTCATTTGGTTAAATAAGTGAATTAACCAATCATAATCATCACCTCGTGTACCGCCCTTCATTGCGGTTTACCCGTGGTGTCATATCCTGTCTACGGTACCTACTGCGTCGTAGATATCATCATCCCCGGTTCTCACCCTTCATTGTGAGAAGCGGAGCGTTCTACATCATCATCACCTAGTCTCACCTTTCATTGTGAGAGACAAAGTGTCCAACATCCCCGTCAGAGAAGCGGAGGTCTACATCAGCATCACCTGGTCTCACCTTTCATTGTGAGAGACAGAGTGTCCATCATCCCCGTCAGAGAAGCGGAGGTCTACATCATCATCACCTGATCTCACCCTTCATTGTGAGAGACAGAGTGTCCATCATCCCCGTCAGAGAAACGGAGGTCTACATCATCATCACCTGATCTCACCCTTCATTGTGAGAGACAGAGTGTTCATCATCCCCGTCAGAGAAACGGAGGTCTACATCGTCATCACCTGGTCTCACCTTTCATTGTGAGAGACAGAGTGTGTTTAATCATCATCCCCGTTTGAGAAGCGGAGTGTCCTACATCATTGCCCCGACAGGCAAATATTTATCGTATACGAGAACAACGGGAACGCGTCCACACGCTATCAGCCAGACGCAACTCAATCCGACGCGCTAACGCAGCGAATTCTCCGCAGCTTCGCGTTCACTTCGCAGCGTGCTCAACGCCTACGTTTCTGTAAGGATGAACGTGTTTATGCTGTATGCAACCAGTTTCCTGTAAGTGAATTTATTTCCATCACTAATAATTTTTCCAACGAACTTTTATCGACGAACTTTTCAGCGTGTTCTACATACAAGTTCTACACATATCCTATGAACATTTCATCGTGTAATATTAAAATTGACGAGTTTTATGCACCAAATTCTAATGTCTAATCAACCTCAAGAAGTCAAGATTAGCCTTGAGACTCCAACTACTGGTCCAACACCTACTCCTAGTAGGCAAAACTCTAAAGAACCTAAAGAAACTACACAGAGAAGCAAATCACCGTTACCAATGGCTGAACTAAGCATTGATACTATTTTAAAATTTGTAAAACATTTTGACGGAAGCCGAGACACACTAAACGCGTTTATTACAAATTGCAATAACGCCCACGAACTCGCATCAGACGCGCAAAAGCCTATCTTATTTAAATACATCCTATGTCAATTAACAGGCAAAGCGGAAGCTGCATGCTCGATCAAAGAATTCTCAAATTGGGAACAATTAAAAGAATTTCTTAAAACACAATTCGGTGAGAGAAAACACCTCAGTCACCTCCTTGCTGACCTTCAAGAGAGCAAACAGCTTCCTGCAGAAAATGTCAGTCAATATTCTTTGCGCATCGAAACATGTCTGTCTCAGCTTCTTACAGAAACAACGCTTTCTAACACCAAAGTGAAAGACCTCCCTGGCCGTACAGCGGCTATGGAAGATCTAGCACTTCATCACTTCATGCTTGGACTTCATCCTCGCATATCTAACATTGTCAGATGTAGAAATCCTAAAAATCTTAACGAAGCCATTAACTGTGCTGTATCTGAAGAAAGAATTCAACAAACTTTGTATAGAAAGCATTCCACTCAAGCAGCACCACGCCGCGGTGTGACACCTCAAAGTCAAGGCCAATCGAGGTTGGCTCTCCAAGGTTCTTCCAATTCAGCTCCTAGAACTCATCCTACTCAGTTATTCTGTCGCTACTGCAAAAACCCTGGTCACGACATTTTGAATTGTAAGAAACGAGAATTCAACAACAGTCAAGTTAACCGGACGAACCAGCGTCCCTATGCTGCCCAGATTCAGCGGGCTGCTCCTATGCACTTTGTCGACAACCAGGAAAATCAAGAAAGTTCATATGAGATAGAATATCCTGAAAACGGCGAACAGATTACCACTGAATCCAATTCTTTAAACGAATAGTTGTCTCGCCTCGGTGTCGCACGAGACAATCTATTAAAGCCGGCACCCCTTTGCCTAAACCTCCTAGTATCCCTCCAGAGCATAAAACTCCTAATCCTCGACATAAGTCTTCTAATTCGAAAACTCTCAAAACCCAACATCCTGTGTATGAGATCACAATCGATCCTACAAAACGTTGGCTCCCCCATGTCTTGATCAAAACAAGTGCGTCGAAGAAATCACTTACGCTACTTGTAGACTCAGGATCAGCGATCAGTCTCCTCAAGGGCTCATGTATTACTGAACGACAAAAGCTGATTGTGGAACCTATCGATATCAAAGGCATAGACCCTGACAAGGAATGCACTCCAACCATAGGTCATTTCGAACTCCAACTTGACCTACCTAAAGAGACGTACATACGTCACAAATTCCATGTCATCGAAAACATCAATCTACCTTACGACGGTATCATTGGTTCCGACCTGCTTAAAAGGTTCCGCTGTAACATAAACTATCTGCGCGACCTACTAGAAATCGGAAACATCAGTATTGAACTCCGATTTGTAGAGCCCACTTACCTCATACCTCCAAGAACGGAGATGATCATAGAATGTTCCGTCCAAAATCCTGAAATAAAAGAAGGTCTTGTCGTCGACTATCATCATTCCGAAGATCTTCTTTTCCCAAATTCCATCCTGAAAGTAAAGAATAACAACAGAGCCAACATCTCTGTAATAAATATCTCTGAAAATCCTGTAACACTTAATTCCAACCTAAATCTAACACTCATTCCAATGAAATCATTCAAAATCAATCATCCAGTAAATAATATCATGTCTCAAAATCATTCCAACAACTCACCTGGTAATCACGTCAATTCCTATGAGCGTGCTCAAAAGGTCCTACAGTTACTACGTTCATCACATCTTAATCATGAAGAGAAAGGAGCTCTTCAGCAAATATGTTCAGAATACGCCGACATTTTCCACTTACCTGGAGATAAACTCTCTTTTACAACTGCAACTAGCCACAGCATCCCGACTACTTCGGCCATCCCTATCAATACTAAATCGTATAGATTTCCAGAATGTCATAAAGCCGAAGTAGCCTCTCAAATCAACAAAATGCTAGACGAAGGTATCATCAAACCCTCGACGTCTCCCTGGTCATCACCCATATGGGTTGTTCCAAAAAAGCTAGACGCTTCTGGTCAACGCAAGTGGCGCGTAGTCATCGACTACCGCAAACTCAACGATATTACAATCGGAGATGCTTATCCCATTCCACAAATCTCAGAGATCCTGGATCAACTGGGATCCTGCAAGTATTTCTCCACTTTAGACCTAGCGTCTGGATTCCACCAGATCTGCGTCAATGAAGCCGATACTGCAAAAACGGCATTCACTGTCCCTGACGGACATTTCGAATTCACACGAATGCCTTTCGGGCTTAAAAATGCCCCTTCAACATTTCAGCGCTTAATGAATACTGTTCTAACAGGACTTCAAGGCATAAGATGCTTCGTTTATCTGGACGATATCGTCATATATTCACACGACCTGCCTTCTCATATCGAAAATCTCGAGGCAGTGTTCCAAAAACTCAGAGACAACAACTTAAAACTCCAGCCAGACAAATGTGAGTTTCTTAGAACTGAAGTGGCTTATCTCGGTCACATCATCGGTGAAGATGGCGTCAAACCCAATCCTGAAAAGGTGAAATCCGTCACCGAATTCCCAACTCCAAAGAATCCGAAAGACATCAAGTCTTTTCTAGGACTCGTGTCATACTATCGCCGCTTTATTCCTGAGTTTTCCAAAATTGCTAAACCGCTAACAACACTCCTAAAAAAGGATGTATCATTCAAATGGGAGAATCAACAACAATTAGCGTTTGATCATCTGAAGCGTGAACTAACATCCGCTCCAGTCCTGTGCTATCCCGACTTCACGAAGCCTTTTACACTAACATGTGATGCCAGCAACCATGCAATAAGCGCTATCCTATCACAGGGACCCTCAGGCCAAGAAAGGCCAATAGC
This sequence comes from Keiferia lycopersicella, assembly GCA_029255805.1. NCBI lineage: Eukaryota > Metazoa > Arthropoda > Insecta > Lepidoptera > Gelechiidae > Keiferia > Keiferia lycopersicella. The sequence continues at coordinate 4,359,300 of JARACZ010000017.1, forward strand.
ATATGCATCTCGCACCTTAAATAAGAGCGAGTCCAATTATAGCACCACTGAAAAAGAGCTTTTAGCTATACTTTTCGGCTGCAAAACCTTCCGCCCCTATCTCTACGGTAGGAAATTCCAAATCGTAACAGATCATCGACCACTCAAGTGGCTCATGAATCACCGCGATCCTAGTAGTAAACTTCAAAGATGGAGGTTGAAACTAGAAGAGTACGAGTATGAGATTGTATACCGCAAGGGTAAACTCAACTCGGCTGCTGACGCCCTTTCTAGATTCCCAGTAAACCCTATATATCCTGAAATCCCTAATACAAACAACCCTGAATCTTCTAATGAAAATCCCGCACAACAAATCGAAGAAAATCCTGACAGCTTAGAACAAGAGCTGATAGAATTACAAGATCTTCTCTCACCGTCCGATCTTATCCAGCCTCTAGGCCCGATGTCTCTTCCAGATCTTCGTCCCGATGCTTCGAACTCAGATGTCACAGATGACATATTCCGTTACTTAGAGTCAAATCCAATTGAAAATCCTATCGCTCAGCAGAGTAATAATCCGACTTCACACTCACCTGATGTTGTCTCTCCGGATAACAACGCAATACCTGAAATTCAACAAAAAGGTCCTGCATCAGACACTTATCTAGAACAAATAGAAAACCTACCACTTACCTCCTTTGATGAAGAAATCCTGAATCCACCTGTACCAAATTCGGTTAATGAGACACCGAATGCTGCATCCCCTAGTGACGACGAAACATACTCCAAATTCCTGAAAAATAAAGAAATTCATAACACTATAATAAGAGAACATAACGAGACTCTATCAAAATCTTCACAAAAGTTGATCATTGTCCCCACATCGCTGGACTTAGATGAGTCCATGCCTTTCATTTCCGAAATACTAAATGAATACGAAAACCAAGACGAATTCCGACTATCCGAGAGACCTTTGCATTCCGCCCAGAAACTCTGCGTCGGAAACAAAATTTACTATTTCTTATATACAAAGGTTCATCATTTTGATAACTGCACATATGCAGATATTTTCAACTCTCTGAAAGCAGTAAAAGACAGAATCATCAAAGAAAACCCCGATGTTAATGAAGTAAGCATTTCAGACTTCCAAAATCCTTTTGAAAAACTAATATTCGCCAAAATATACAACATGTTAGCTTTTCTATTCAGAGACACGGGAATTACAATCCACGTGTATCATAACAAAATCATATACCCAACACTTAGCGAAATCCCAAAAATCCTTAAAGAAAATCACGACATCCCCATTGCCGGACATTTGGGTACCACCCGCATGTTAAACCGCATCCGTGAAGTATTTTATTGGAAATCAATGCGTTCTGATGTCGAAAATTACGTAAAGAACTGTTCCTCATGCCAAACAAATAAAGCCCTCAGACGAGTGAACAGAGCACCTATGATTTTGACAAGCACATCCACTGCTCCTTTTCAACGCCTCGCTCTTGACATTGTTGGTCCCCTTCCTGAATCGGGCACTGCAAAATTAAAATACATCTTAACCCTTCAAGATGACTTAACAAAATATTCAGTAGCTTACCCAGTCCGCAGTGTAACCGCCGAAGAAAGCATTGACTGTCTTGTCCACTTTATATCCTTATTCGGGATCCCTAAAACTATACTCTCCGATCAAGGCACCAACTTTACCGCTGAATTATTCAAAAAAACATGCAACTTTCTGAAAATCAAACAACTGTGGAGTACGCCGTACCACCCACAAACTCAAGGCGCCCTTGAGCGCAGTCACTCTACTCTAAAGGAATACCTTAAATCATTCGTCAACAATAATCAAGACAATTGGCCCCGTTACGTGTACACGGCTATGCTTGCCTACAACACCGCCGTCCATTCCACTACCAACTACATGCCATACGAACTTGTGTTCGGACACAAGCCGTTCTTACCAAATTCACTATACGACGAATCACCAAACACCACTTACCCTGATTACGTCAAGATGCTCCAACATCGCCTAAAATGCTCCCGTGACAAGGCCCTAGAACACATCGAAAAATCCAAAACATCATCCAAACAATACTATGATTCCCGTACACGCCCGGTCCAATACAAAGAAAACGATATGGTATACCTAAAAAATCACTTGCGCCTGCGCAAAGCACTCTCACCCCAATGGAAAGGACCATATAAAATAATAAAGGTGCATGACAATCATACGGCTACCTTGCTTGTCAATAGACGTCACGTGCGACATCATTTCGACGAAATGAAGCTGGCAGAAATAAACCTTGACCCACCTTGAACTCTATTTGCATCGTGACCTTGGTTTTAGCCAAAACACTGACTTACGAGTACAGTTAGAATGGAAATCCTTTAGTAAGGTATAGAATAGAATATTAGGTAAAGTAGTATAGTCATTCTAAGTTATATAGATAGTATGAAAATACTGATTCAGATTTATTTCCTTTCAGTGTCTCAATTATGGCTCACCCAGACTTTGTCCAACCGATATCATCTAGCCCAGGGATATATTTTGATCATATTGGCAAAATCAAAATCGCAAACGATTATTTAAGTTTTATTATACCAGTTAACATCGCGTATATTAAGCCCCACATAGAAAACATAAATTCAGTAATTGGTACCTTCAAATTTATGTGTAAACAAACTGAAACAATAAGTACTCTAGAGTGTCAAAACTTAATAGAGCCGCTTACAGTACGTTATCACGATATAGTAAGAGAATACTCATCTTTATCTCACTTAGTAGAAAACAGGAAAAGACGTGGAGCTTGGATTGCAGGAATTGGAACAATATTTAAAAAAGTCTTTGGTACTTTAGACGAGGACGACGCTTTGCGGTATGATGATGCTATAGAAAGTGCTCAGAATGACGGAAAGAAACTAGCCTCTTTGGTAAAACAAAATATTTTGATATCTATGTCTACAATTTCTTCTTTTAACAAAACTATTTACCAAATTAAAAATAATGAAGATAAACTGAACCATGTTCTCGACAACCTCTCGAAAAGTTTAAGTAACGTTACAATAATAACTAACGATATTCTCTATAGATCACATCTTAACTCTGTTCTAAACATGCTTGAGTCAACCATATTAACACTCTCATTCCAACTGGAAGATATAATAAATGCGATAACGCTGAGCAGTCAAAACATTCTTCACCCGTCTATTATTAGCCCTGAACAGCTGTTTCGAGAGCTCGCCGATAACTATAGGCACCTACCTAGTAACTTAGAATTACCCATAAGTTTAGATTTAAGTTTGATTCATGCTATTATTAATGTTTGTTCCGTAAACTGTTATTACCTTAATAACAGAATAGTATTTGTCCTCAAAATTCCACTAGTACTCCCCAAAGAATTTAATCTGTACCATAGTGTGGCCTTACCTATGCCTTACAGACTAGACAACCCTGATACGTTTAGCATGATCACCCCTAGTAATAAGTATATAGCTATAACTAAAGATAAGACGTATTACTGCAACATACAATCCCTACAAGAGTGCAAACAAACCACAGCGCAGAACTTTATGTGTGACGTCACCAACGAGTACCAAACAAGTGCTAAATTAAGTTGTGAAAGTGAGTTATTATCGAGATCTATAAATAAAGTGCCAAATCAGTGTGAAACGCGGTTCGTCTACGGTTCTGTGGACTTATGGAAGCCTCTTCTGAACAATAGATGGATTTACGTGCAGTCTAAACTTAGTAAACTTTCCATAGATTGTGTAGACTCTGAAATATTCGAAACTAATGTAATAGGTACAGGCATACTTAACTTACCCAATCACTGCATAGCTTACTGTAAAAGCAGCAGACTAATTCCAAAAAGAAATTCTTATAATATTACTCTACCAGCCATAAATTACAACTTTAATTTAATTAATGATTCATGTTGCAGTATTTCTAAGTTGAATAAGATAAAGAGTAATGTGTCCCCTATTACCCTAGAAAACATTGACCTTGATGATTTAAAAATAAAGAAAAATATCTTGCAGTCCTTTATTGCACAAACCGATGAAATACAAAACAGACCTCATATAGTCCGATATGGAACCCATTACTCTATCGTAACTTTACTCCTTAGTATAATTATCATAGTTCTTATAGCTTATAAAATGTATCGTCTTTTGAAAACTGGTGGTACCTTCAAAACTCGAAAAGTAATTGATAATACTAATGAAGCCCAAAATTCAGATCATGTTTCCGAGAATGAAATTATAGAAGATAGTCAAATATCTCCTACACCGCGCATAAGAAGTCATATTTAAAATTATTTTATCATAAACTTCGAATTATATTCAAAGTTTATTTCATAAGGGGGGAGATGTTATACCCTTAATTTATATGGGACTTTGCTGACTAAGCACAGACGCCCTGTATCAGCATCAGAGCCGCCGTGTCCAGCGCACCGCGCTTCCACGTCAGTCTCAATCACACCTTCGGTCGGGTCAGCCGCCAGTTTCCAAATTTAAATAATATTCATTTTCTAATAAATTCTTTAGCCTAAATAAAATTCTTTTTTTTAAAAAACCGATCTCGAGGCTCGTTATAACAGTACGATAGTAGAATAATGTTAATCAAGAATGATTCCCTTAAGCCAGAACATCTACCTAGCCATTTAAGGGAACCACCAACTTATACTGGTCTTTCTTAGTATATGTATGAAAAACCAATATAAGATGATCCTTTAAATTAATTAGGTTGGAACCTGTATCCCATAGTAAAAAGTACCATCGCTGTGACCTTCAACTCACGTCACAAATCAGCCACACGATAATTGTCACAAACCTCACAGCATTCGTGACTAATCAACCGACGCCTGCGCATCCGAACCTGACCGTCCGAGTCCTAGGCGCAGTTATGCCTAGAATTTGATATAATTGCCACGTAGATTGGACTTGAGAATAAAGTAGAGAAAGCGCTATGAACAATAATGAAGCCTAAATACTCTGCTTTTTTTAGTAATTTGTAAACGTGTAATTCTAAAGATTTAATTGAAAAGTGGTGCATTAATTTGTTTTGTTTGTTATTAGAACAATTTGAATAGGTATACAAAAGTATATGAAATTATCATACTTCACTCAGTATAGTTTTGATAGGTATTCCGTAATAATGTATATAGTAACATTGTTTTTCCATAGATAGAGTGTTTATTGTTGTACGAGTATAGCTTAGGAAATATAATTTGAGTATATTAGCCTTGACGTTTCGTAGTCGAATTGGCTCAACTCAAATATCGTAAACTAAACAATAGTTTAATTTCTATCGCATTTTTCAGACTCAGTTTGAATGACAAACGAACAGTTTTACAAATGGTATCCTTCTTAAAATATAAATATAATTTCCCGTTCACATCGCTCCGTCTGCCCTTTTCTCTTCATCTGTGGCCTCAGTCCTCAATAATTGCAGCACGTAGCGATCCCTTCACCAACCTTGGCGCTGGTGACTAACAGGCTCAAAATTGGTGATGATTCCAATCATTATAAGAAGCCTAGCAGCCCGCTCAGCGGTTGCACCCGCTCATCATCATAGCGTATGACAATCCCTGCTGGGATCAGATCTCTATACCGAGGTTTTTAAGCCAGTTTTCTGCATCGACGGTGAAGCTGTGCAGCTCCATCATACCGCCGGGACAACAGTGTCATGGGCACTCGTTCAACGAATAAAATTCATTCATTGGTTGATACATATATACACAAATCACGCCCTTTTCCCTTGCGGTCTAGGCAGAGCGTTAACGATCGTAAAATTAAGGTCGTTATGGCCACGTCTGACAAGTATTGAGGAGTCCTTCAGATGATTCGTGTATCACTGTGGTGACAGACAGGTTGTGAGTCTGTCGCCTAAAGTTGTAATACGTGGTAATACACATAAAAACCCTCGAGTCCCTTAGTTGCCACTTACAACACCCGCGGGAATAATTGGAGTGATGCTATTCTATGCCGGCGTCACACAGCATTGATTGATTGATAAAATGGGATAGGGTCTGGTCGGGTGCTCCACAGTCGCAATTTGGTGACTCTCTTAGGCCCCATTTGTGAAGATGATAGTTTGTTCTCCCGTGGTTGGTTCTAAATCAGTTTTACACGATTCAGGCCCTCCTGCTTTCATTAAAACGGCTGTTTGCCTGGTTGCGCACGCTGCTGATGATTTTCCCAGGGGAATAAGACGTTTTTCCGGCATCATTATTGGCTTCATACGTCTGTGACAGACGAGTTAATCAGTGTGAGGCAAGACTTTTCATGGTTATATAAGACGATGCGGCATAACTTGACACATGCTCTACAGGTGAAGGTAAAAGTAGAGGCACATGCATGTTTATGTTTAGGTGTCATTTCTGCCTCTTGTTACCGAGATCAGAGAACCAGGCATTGTCATGAGCGTTACGTCCAACAAATACATTTTTATATGTAAACCTTCTTCTTGAATCACTCTATCTATTAAAGAAACTGTTGTGTTGTGAAGTTTTAGATCTGTTGTGTAGTCTAAGCATAGGTACATACTCTTACAGACAGATGCGGGAAGCGACTTTGCTTCATACTATATAGTGAGGATGATTCATGAGGTCACTTGGAAGTCAGCTTCGGTAATTCGATCGTGGCTGAATTTGTGGGTTTGTGGTGTTTGTTGTGTTCTTGTGTGTGTGTTCTCAAAATCATGTTTAAATGCTACCACACTGTGAAAGGACACATGATACCAATGAGGGCTCTTGGCCAATTTTTTTTTCCTATTTCGACCTATGTTTCTGGGGAAAGTTGTCTATACCTTTTATACTTAGTCTTTTTCTACAAATTATTGTAAGAATAATTTTTTATGACGGGTCACTAGGATAATGATAAAATCATTTGCTTCATAATAAAGACATCAACGCAAGCGTTTTCCCTTTTTATATTGATTGACAATTTCCAACGACCCAATGGACCATACATTCGGACATACAGCTACTAAATCATGTATATATCTACATTTATCATTGTCTATGTTTATGCGTCTCAATAGCTACTTGATCAACGTTGAAAGGTTTTGGTTTAGTTTTGAATAAAATCAGGATTTATTGCTTGTAGGTGTAGGTATGTGTATGTGATGCTTTGTTTGTATAGTATAGTATATGTTGTAGAAAACAAACAAGATAATAATTAAAAATATTTTATTTATAGCTCTGTAAAATATTATACAATCATAAAATGAATTAATTACTTCTTAATTAACTGGACGGAAAGTAATCGATAAAGTGCAATGATAGGTTAACAATTATTACAATACTTTATTTACAATAAGCCTACTTAATACAATATAAATCTTCTATAATTAAAAATACCACAAAAGGCACTGCAGTTTCATCACTGGTATTTAATTATAATTACCATAATGAAGTTTTTACCAACCATTTTATTACCAACCTTGACAATGTTGTTCATATTATTTGGTACCAAAATAACTTGTTTCCGAAAATAAATCTTATGCCTGCTTTAAAAAAAAAGGAATATATATCGTTAAATATGAAGTTTTCCAATCTCACAGCATAATTATTTGTTATATAAGAATTTATCCAAGTTATTGGATTGGAACGCCCGGCGAATTTTACATTTGTGTCAAACTACCTATGACGGGAAATCTTTGATGTTTGTGTATAAATATGACATTGTACTACTAACCGCTTTAATAATATGATTATTATTAGGAACAATTTTAATAAAATCTTTATACGTATTTACAGATAGGTACTCTTAATTTTTATCTAATATCAACAAATCAGATCAGCTCTTTGCCTCAACAGTTCCAACCGCAACTCGTGTTCTCTCGCGGCCATTCTCAACGCGGCGATGCTGGAGTTCCTGACGTCGTCCGTTGCTGCCTGCGGAGGCACGGGTTCACTGCCGGGCGATATCGGGGGAGAGATAGAACGCGAACGAGGCGATACGGACGACGGCTGCGAGGTTGCAGGTGACAGTCGCGAGTGGTCAGACGTTCCCGGGGAGGGCTCCGAAACGCGCGGTAACTCTGGAGCGGTGAGGTTGGCGAATAGAGAATGGAAGTGGGCGGGTGAGGTGGCGTAGAGCGGCGCTCCGTAGAACGGCGTTCGCGTAAGTGAGGGCAGGTATTGAGCGCCGAAAAGAGGTGAGCTGGCGTACCTGTTGAAAAAACATGTTTAGGTTTCAACTGTACTGATTTTGTAACAAAATGGGTCTTTCTACATATTTTACTTTTTCGTTTCTTTCACTTGGTGAATTTACAACTCTGTTTTGTGTGACGGCAGTGCTTGGTTCGCTCATCATATTAATTTTACTCTATCACCTAATTTCAGATTCAACTCGACTATGCTGCACACTTGCAATAAAGAAGGTTTGTCAATTCACAGTGCACAGCTCGCACAAAATCTCTGCTATAACAGGTTTCTCACCTAAACGAGGCCAGAGCAGCGGTATCAAAAGGTTTCCTCAGCCCGAAGCCCAGCTGCGCGAGGTGTGGCGGCGCTGCTAGCTGCGCGGGCGTCGGTAACGGCTGACCGCTCAAATACGGGTTGTACGGGTGACCATGCGGCCCCACCTTCTCCTGCTTGCGCCACTTCGCCCGCCGGTTTTGGAACCACACCTGTTGAAGAAGTTTGATGTTAGAATTATGCTTGCGTCCGTTGTAATATAAGTAGCCAAAAGTAGTTTGTTGTGGTAGCTACCGTTCGTAAACCAGGGATTCTTCGCAACCCCTCACCTATCCTATCCTACGTATCCTGACATTGTGTAAGGTCATTTTGATATACTGAAACTAAATTAAATATTCAGACATTCAGTCAGAGGAGTCCATCATTTTCGAGCATTAATAACCAAACAAAACCTTATCGATAAATGGTAAATAAACAATATATGACCGCGTGTTGCCTAAAAAATCTTAGGCAGGTAAAGGTTTGTGGCCCTTTTCACACTAAACGCACAACACAGAGCTTAAATAACGCATCCGTAACGCAGCGGTCTCTAATCCATACTAGAAACGTCAATCCCCATACTAAAACCGCCCAACCGCTGTCGACGCAGCTGCGTTATTTTGATGCAGTTTGAAGCAGTTCAAGCTTTAAATATGACTTCCTGTCCGTCTCCTAAGCGAATTTTTTTTTGCGAGTCTTACTAACATGTAACCTAATTATTTCATAGACCATATTTAACTATTACCAGTGCCTCGTTTTTCGAAACTACTGGCTAGAAATTCTACAGGTGAAATTCGATGTACATTGCGTAGCGGGTCAAAAATCCTGGTTTATAATGTCCTACCGGCTACGCAATGTACATTGAATTTCACCTGTAGAATTGTAGCCTGTAGTTTCGTTGCATAGGCCACTGGTCTCATGTTACCGTACAAGGCTGAATCTAATGAATTGTAAATCAATAATTTACTTATGGCCATTAATTGAATGAAAATTTCTTACGCGTCACCTGCAAAGGGCTAATTCGGTCCGTTTATGGAATGTCCGTGTTACAAAAAGTTTCTAATTAAAAATGGTAAAGGAACTTTTGACGTCGATTGATTTGCTACTGCTTTGTGGTAAAAAATTTTTTAAACGGGTTACTAAGGTATGCTGGCTTTACTGCATTATGGAAAAAAAATGTTTTGTTACGAAGCTTTGCTGGTACGAAGGTATTATTCATATTATAATTATTTAATTTCTCAACTGACTTTCTTATAACAATAATTGGACACGGTAAGTAGGTAAATATGAACTTTAAAGATATTACCAGATTGAACTTCAAGTTACGGAATTTATTCTTCCTACATCTTATCTTATTTAAAACCAACTTGTGCTGTATGTGTTTTTGTACACTCGTTATATGTGGTATTATAAGCGCAGTCGTTTAATGTAGGTCGTTATATTTCACATTTAAGCCACAAAAGCTACGATAAAATTTCATGCATCAAAAAAGCGTGGAATCTGACGCTTCACAATAAGCTCATTTTGCAACTTTGTCTGCAACACAGACTTTAATAAAAACATCTGAATTCGCCAGTGCCGTGATTAAGACAAGTTATCATTAAAGTGTGGTTAGACTATACGAGTCTGGAATCATGTCCCTCCACCTCGCTTATAAGGCAAGTGTGTAGTCACCTTTATGAAGTGACCACGATTTCGGTCATAAAGACAGATATTAATGTGTTTAATCATCTTCATGAAAGCGTGTAATAAGTGCCGAAAGGGCAATCAAAATATGTTTTTGATTATCCTTTTATTAATATTTGCGTTTCGATAAGCGATAAATATAACCTTTAATTAAGATTTTTTTTTCTGATGCAATTGTTTATTGTACCGTAACTAGGTCATATATTAGGTGTTAACATAGGTAGAACTGCAGAACACGCGTCTACTATTATGAAGATCATGCTTAAAACCCGCATAAATCACAAAATTGATATTTAGGTACATTTTTTTCCCAGTTTAGCTAGGATATTACGGGCTCTCGTCGTCTCTAAAGAAAGACAGTTCTGTGCGTGAGAGGTTTAGTTCTGTGCTAATACATCAGCTTAGACTATACTTAAACTTCAGTATTAACTAGTCTCCGGTTTAACAGAGTCGTGTCAGAGATGATCAATGATCATGATTTTGTATGGGAGGTCGATAAAAAATCACGTTATTTAGCATTAGTCTCATTATCCCAGAGTAAAAATTGTTTAGTACGATGACCGAAATAATGTCTCCAAGTTAATGCATTTCCTCTGAACGCAAGTCACTGCATGGTCACTAGACTTGATGCAACGTGAGTGGCATACCAACAGTTTAGGAGTCGCATAGTGTCCATAACTGCACATTTTACTTTATTACAACCAATAAACGTTATTTAGCTTTCTTTGTAGCTTATCTCAGCGTAGATGTACCAGTGCTAAACCACGTACCAATCATAGAACAATTACGCTTTATACCTGCTCAGAGAAGACAAGGTGCCATATCCTTAAAATTTTTATATGATCCAGTTTTGTTCATTCGAATCATTACATTTTTGCTTTGCATTGAAAAGAAAAAATACCTACTATATAGATTTTGTCTTTGGAACTGACAGACTGATGGACTGTTAGAATTGGTACGTTCACCCTGATTATGGCAGCCATTGGTCGTATTTTAGCTTACTTTGCAGCTTATTTATAGCTATTTGCCCAAATAATTTACAAGCCGGAAAGTTTATAGAGCAAACCACGCCTTTATCGAGTCGCGATTGTTTTCCAATTAATAAATGCATATTCATTGACTTCTAACTACCTTCATACTAATCGTTGATTGATAATACGTAAGCTATGATATAACCACAGTACAAGATATTATGAGAACCATATAAACATTATAAAAATGCGAATCTATTTATGTGTAATATTATACAACTACTACTAGTTTACAGCTAAAATTCGATCTACATTGCGTAGTCAGTTAGCCATAATGACACAATGAAAGTTACTCGGCCACGCAATGTAAATTTTTCAATAGACTAACCTATAGTTTTATAAAATGGGGCAATATCACGGAATGAGGCGCCCTATCGCGCGACAACGGGGGGCCCAAGAGCGACTTTTTGTCGCCCTCGCCTGGTATTAAAAACGCACATATCTTTGCATTTAACGTCCACAATCAAATGCCCATTTTAGACAGGGCCTGAGATAAAGCAGTAAATGTCATTTACTATTCTAGTTTTCGTGTAATAAGTGGTACCAATAGTATCAAGTTACTGTAGCTACCGTATTTACGACTAATCGGTGCATTAACGGCAACTTGGAAGCAAAAACTTAGATGAATGAAAAATAAGTAGAAAAATTTGGTAGACCGAGAATCGCACCCGTGCAAGCACTGTGAGTGCATTAAATCCTAATAAACCTTAGGTGGTTATATTTTAAAGCGCATTTTTTACAAAACATTTAGAAAAGATTGTTTTAAAAAGACAATGAAAATTTACAACAGGTTACCGCGACAATTTAGAGAACTCTCAAATAGGTATTTTGTGTCTCAATTAAAACGTTGGCTTGTCCAGAAATGCTATTATGACATAAATTAATTTCGGAATGATAAATATTTGCATGACATTGATTAATTTTTATTATTTTTTAATTTTTAATTTATTTTTGACATGAACATGAATTCTTATTATATACTTCGAATATTGCTGTAATCTCTAAGATATAATGATTACTGACTATTTATTTCTGGACATTGTAACTTCACCACTGTGAGTGCGGTAATCCCAATTAATTGTTATATTATATTAACAAGCGTGTCACTATCACTGCTATATTTTTGCATGCCAAATACTGGCGCATCACGCATGTGCGAATTAATGTAATGTCATTTATTACCTACTTAAGATCTTTAATTTACCGTGTACGCTATTGAATAAAATATCTTTATCTTTGACATACAATAAAATGAAGAAAAAATTACCTGAATTCTTGCTTCTGTTAGGCCAATCTTCAAAGCAAGCTCCTCTCTAAAACAAAAGGAAAAAATGTTATTTTTATAAAAACAACACCTTTGCTTACCTATCTTACATTCTATAATCCGCAATATTTCAGGTCAAGTCAAATAGCAGGTTGTAAGTTCAAATACAGTTTATGCACATGTATATTTCTCCCTTTTAATACTATTATTATTTCTTCAATCATCATCATCATCAACATCTGAATCATCCCCAATACGTGTCAGTCGTGGCGATAACGACCGTGATTTTACGATCGTTAACGCTCTGCTTACCCTGCAAGGTATAAAGTTGTGATTTGTGTATGTATTTATTATTTCTTCAACAAACTTACCTAGTAAATACATCTGGATAATGCGTTCTGCCAAACGCTTTCTCTAGCTCATCCAGCTGGAAACTGGTGAAGGTGGTCCTATACCTCCGCTGCTTCCTCCTGGGCAGGTCCTCGTCATCCATGCCGCTGCCAGACCCTGGACGCTCAGGTTCAGGAGGAAGGTCAGGAGTGGAAGAGGAACCAGGCTCAGAAACACCCATGTTCGGTACGAGGAAGTAGGTGAAATGAATCGTTGAGATTTCTGACAGAAAATTGGGAATAAAGAATTTCAAGATCTTCAAAGAGACACTTGAAAGAGTTGAGGATATACTTTAGGTTTTCGCCGAAATCTGGAACAATGGCAAAAAATAACGACATCGTAAAAATTATAAATAGCTAAGTTTTACGTAATAAAGGTAATGAAAATTTTCCTTATCATGATCTTTTGCAAGTAAATCGACTATAAAAATCATACGGCTAGTTGTTAGTGTGTAGCGTAATAAAGAATAGCATATTTATCAATCAAAATCGTAACTGCACACTCATGTTTCCTTTGTCTTATAATGTTATAGGTAACTGAACCGTCATTAACTCATTACTAGATTATTCTAAAAACTATAAAGATTTTAAGATACTACCGGTAACTGTATTTCCTTATTCAATTCTTTATCATGCATAATTCTCAGACAATAAACATTAGTTCGCTTGTTGATTTTATTACGAAATAATATAAACAACAGAGAAATGTTGATTCTTTGGCGTTTGATGTAATAATTAGAGTAGTGGCCCTAGGGTGCTACCCTGCGGCAGTCAGGGACAATTAACCGCGGTATCGCATTTCCGCATCTAAATTGCAATATGCAAACATCCGCTTTCTTCCATCATCGCGCAGTTTGAATTAGGAACAAGTTATAACTGTCGCCATTAGAGTCACATAACATCACTTTGAATCGGGAACAATATATAATGTTATAGCTGTGACCTTTTTGGTAACATTTTCGTTTAAATATGATAATAAGGCCAGTCTTCTCCATAGTGCTTTCAGGTTGGCAATAGCATTCGTTGACATTTAGTACCACTGTACTCGTACTTTAGATAGCGATATATCGTTTACTTTAGTAAATATAAACGATACGATTATCGCTGAGTACAGGGATACAAGCCAAGTTCAGATTCGTGTATCCCTATACTCGAGCGATATTCATATCATAAACATTTACAGAGGAAAACGATATATCGCTATCTAAAATACAAGTACAGTGGTAGTGGTGTCAACGATGGCTATTGCCATGCTAACGCGAAAGCACTATAGCTTAAAATATGAATGTTTTATTATAGTTTACCTATTGGTGAAAGTGTTAAACACCTGCCATGCGTAAGTTTTTTAAAATAAATTAGATGCCTGTGATGTCAGAAATATGGTAACAATATTATGATGATTATATTGACTACAGACGGCGATACCCACAGCTTTTATAAAATAACATTATATTTATATACTTTTAATTCAAACACACACTATTTTTTTTTTTATTAAAATAAACTATTCTTTATAATACTATAATACTCATTCAACGCATAAAGATCATAACATAGATAATGATATTTTATGTTATTTGAAGCAAACAAAGGCCCTAAGCAAAATAAAAATACAGGGTGTAAGGGACGGTGTTACGAAAAAATTGCAGGCGTGATCAGACCATGAAACTTAACAACTTTTTCTAGGGGGGCTATGTTGGTAAACGCGAATTAAAACTTTGCAGGCGAGCTCAGACTATGAAACTGAACAACTTTTTCTACATGGACTATGTTGGTAAACGTGTTCTTTTTTTCGACCTACCATACAAAATTCCTGATCAGCTGAGTGAAATTGTATGGGAACTCAAAAACATTTTTTCGTTTCCCAACATAGCCGCCATAGAAAAAGTTGCTCAGTTTCATAGTCTGAGCTCGCCTGCAAAGCTTTCGTTACACCCTGTATATATTTCTATAGAAAAAAGTGTTTTCGCTGTGTCGAGCTTGGCTACGCACGGCTGGGTGTGTGCGAATTTACGCAAAAGCTATGAAAATTTCGCCGATAACATTACATAATTATAGGGTAATATTTTTACCATAATTTGTTGGAAAGTAGAGTTTCCTGCATGGGGAATTAAAATTATATTTATGAAGGATACTGGATGGGTAAAGTTAATTAGAAAACGTGCAATAGTTTACGTTAGACTCTACATTTGTTTTATACCACATTTCCTTCTTACATTAAAATAATATTTAGGTACGGAATACACAATAAAAATGATTTGACGCGATGTCATACACACAAACATAAAGTTAAATACAATATAAAAATATACACAAAATGATTTTACGAACAGAATAATATTATTCTTTGTTATAAAAAGAAAAGTACCTAATTAATTAATAATCTAGCAAATAAATAACAGAATCACTAAACTATATTATCACGGAACTAACTCTACTTTGTTACTTACACTGAGCATTTATAATATTCTTTCTGGATAGGACTGGATATACAGAGTTAGTTATACGTACGTACCTATATATTTCTTCGTTTCCAGACATAATGTTCTAAGGAGAAAGTTGTTCAGTCCCATTGCCTACATTGGGCGCTGTCTCTCACACCCTATATACATATATATTACATTTATATAATCCCAATTAACCAAGGTGCTACAATTACCTATTCGTTTGCTAATAATTCAGCGAGCGACACACCCAATTAGCTGGTAGTTAGAATCGAGACTCCAATTATAACTGCTTAATTGCTATAAGACGCGATTTAACGGTTAATTAAGAATATAGATTATGCAAACGTTGGTTTATATTTAGGGCTGGCAATACTGAAAATGGAAATTATTGAAAAATTTGAAACTGACAGAATTTGTATAGTAAAATAAGTTTGCTTTTTCAAATTTTTCAGTTACAGGACATGCTAAGGAAGGGATATATCTATGGTATCAAAATATATTGTAATTTCGAAAAAATGTTTGTATAAAAAAGAATGCTTTCACGTAAAAATCTATTATCATTGCTACAATTTATCAAAATTAACTTAACTCTGTCTTTATGACACCCTTAAACTACCAGTAAAAGGTACTATGACAGTGAAATATAAGGTGTTGGACTTGTCAACAAGGATCGTATGGATTTGCACTTAATTATATGGTAACTGTTATAATTCTAGCCATACTTCATTTTCATGTCCCATAATAACAGTTTTGCATGCATTTATAATTTCTGGTCGCAATTTGATTGACTTCGCTATTTGTAGTCATATAAGTCAGTAGTTTTCGCTTTTATTCTGAATATTTGAATATTTTTAATCAGCTTTAGTTCACGTAAGATTTCTTCTTTCTTATAGTATCTTCATCATTGGTGATGGGCTGAATAGGTTTCACCGAAACCGAGAGTTCAGCCGAATATTCGGTAAAAAGTTTGCCAAATCGAATACTCGGCCGAATGTAGGGATTGATGTCCATAAAAACAAATTATAAGCCTTATTTGTTCGCGTATTCACACATAACCTCTACGCTCGCCACCCCTCTAACTTTTCACATTAGAAACATTGACAACATATTAAAAAAGCTGCTCTCTTTGTTTTGACATAACCACCTACAAAGAATTATGTATAAAAAGAATACATACATTTATCACGTCTTTATCCCTTGCGGGGTAGGCAGAAGATTGTTTTTCAAAGTTGTTTCAGAAAACATGTGTATCACTATAGTGACAAGTTGTCAGCCTGTCGCCTAAAAATTGTAATACACCAATACTCTCGAGTCCCTTATTCGCCTCTTACGCCCGCTTACACCCACGGGAAGGATGTGGGGTGATGCTATTCTAAGCCGGCATCACACGGCATACCTATAAAAATAATACCTAATTATTTTAAAATATTCGGTAAATCTGCCGAACATGGTGAATACCGAACATAAACTGAATATTTGGCCCATCTTTGATCATCACATCTATATTTACCTATAGTAGGCTGTACGTACAATGGTCTCCCCCAGGGTACACCAAAAGGCACGATCTCCTATTTTCGCCAACCAGTCGCTTCTATCGTGTGTGTGCATAAACATAGAAACAACCGCTGGGCCGGGCGCTAGTTAATAATAGTTCCCTGACTTGATTGACTTTATTTTATAATCAAACAAGCTCAGTGGAATAAACACCTCAACAATACACTTTGAAACAAAACCAATCAAGACAATACAATAAAATTTTCCATTTGATTGGCCATCGGCCATCGGCTGATCGGCTAGACTACGCGGCTGGGCATTTCTACAGAGACGCCGTTTTTTTTGTCCTGGTCCAGAAATCGTGTTAAACATATAAACTAAAATCTCAAAAAAATAACACATAATCCTTAATGTATGTACTATTTGGAGAGCATAATTATTATGACTAATTTAATAATACTTTCTTCTGAAAAAAATACCGAATTGAAAAAAAACACCAAATTTACCTGATTTAGGCCTGTCCCTTTGGCGGAATTGAATCTAAATTGGTTCATAATTCGAAAATTTCCGGAATTTATAATAATGTTCCTATGTTCACATGTATATAGATGTATGACAAAGGTTTATTTATTACCAAGATGTCTATAATGTTTTATTTTGTACCATTTATGTCACTTTAAATATTTGTCCCGAGCTTATGACTTAATTCGGTATCACTCACAAACTCTTACGCACATCTGTAAATACGCGCGATTTGCACATCTTTATCCGATTCACTCAAACTGCCCATTGCGTCCGAGTAGGCGAGTGCAGTGAACCTGTGACATGCTGCCGGGATTTACCATTTTCAAAGATAAGAAATTTTACTTCGTCTTTGGTGCAGGGTAATTCCTCAACTCCGGATCATAAATATTTTTGAAACTATAAGAGCTAAAAGGTTGTTATTTTGTGTAATTTGTGCCTCGATAGTATACCAATACGTAGGTAAAATTGAATTTGCACAAAGTTATACTGTGAGAGAGAAATTTCAAAGAAACCAGCTTTTTCTCAACTCCGGGAATCTGAACTCCGTGTGCATTTGTTCACGGTGTTGAGAATTTTGTTCACGGAGTTGAGGTTTTTTATAAAACTGTGATTAGAATGATGTCGTGTGGTACCGGCGTAGAATAGCATCACTCCAATTCTACCTGTAGGTGTCGTAAGAGGAGACTACGAAACTAGCTCGAGAGATGATTAACGACGATTAACTCTTGTAATTTCTAAACTCCGTGAACAGTCAAAATTCAAATTCGATTATTTCAGAATCTGCAAGAGGAAATGGGGAGAAATTTATTTTATTTTGTTTATTCATTTAAAAAACAATAAATCACTTTGAATGAGTGCATGAAAACCTTAAAACAAACGTGCACTCTCAACTCCGTGAACACTCGAAATTAAAATTGAATTATTTCAGAATCCACTGAAGCAAATGATGGCAAATAAAATTAAATATATTTATATTTTTTTTCCCAATTTTTTCAGTATAATAAAGTCAATAAAATGTTAAAAGTAAAATTGCACACGGAGGTGAGAAAAATTTACTCCTGCCGTAGAAATGCCCGGCTGACCGCCGGCGCGAGCGTGCCGCCTGGCGGAACCGCTCGGAACAGCACCTGCGCGCGCATCTGCCCCACGCGCCGGTAATCGCCGCCGACGCTGCGGTTTCATGCTCCCCTGGTAGGTATTGCCAGTGGTAAGCGGAGAAAACAACTATGAAGAGATGGCTCGTGTTAATCAGTGCTCGAGCCAGGCAGGACTAGAATTTGACCAGTTTGAATTTATCTATTAAGAAGATAGATCCAGGCCGGTAATCCCGGCTGACGCTGCGGTTTCATGCTCCCCTGGTAGGTATTGCCAGTGATAAGCGGAGAAAATAACTATGAAGAGATGGCTCGTGTTAATCAGCGCTCTAGTCAGACTATCATGCAGGACTAGAATTTGATCAGTTTAAATTAATCTGTGAAGAAGATTGAACCAGGCCGGTAATCGCGGCTGACGCCGCGGGTTTATGCTCCCCTGGTAGATATTGCCAATGATAAACGACGAAAACAACTATGAAGAGGCTCTGATCTTCCGGTTGCTAGTCAGGCACTCAGGATTGAATTAGGAATCCGCACGCGCCGGTACTCATAGCCATCGCTGCGGTTTCATGCTTCGCTAGTAAACAGTGATAGATACCTAAGCGGAGAAAAAAACCACGCAAAGGCTCGTGACAATCCTCCAGTTACGAGTCTCTGCGGTTTCCTGCTTCCCTGATACATGATGAAAAAAGTTACCAAGAGATGGCTCGTGTCTCCTCAGTCAGGAGCAAATAGGGATTGAATTACTGAATTTTCCTATTATACAGTACCACGCGCCAGGATACACCACGGTGCTTTGCTAGAAATAGCTACAACTGATAGGTAGAAGTAAGAGAGAGTAAAATAGGTACAACTCTTTGATCCGGAAAAGTATATCATGTGATAGTGTATCTACATAAATTAGATATTCAAACGTGCGTAAGAAACACTATTAATTAAAAGCTATGCATATCCAACAAGAACAATAGTATACGTAGAAACAGTCGTAAACACCTCACTTTACACACCGCAGCGGTTGCTGTGTATGATCACTTAGACGGCGGTCGTTACACAACCATGTCAGAAGCCTGCTACTTGTAGTAGGCGGTTGAAAAATTCTGACACTAGGGTTCATCGGGTCGTTGGACGACTCGGTGTCCCACACGAAAAAGAAGAAGAAGAAGCGGTTCCTGAAAATAATAATCGATATTTATTACAGCTCATCTGCTTAGTGTCGCGACCAGCGTAACTTGACCTCAATGCTCCGTACACGCACGTTCGGGTATGTACTGACAGTTACACTCATGTTACGCTGGTCGTGATACTATGTTAGCGTATGAGGTATAACCAATCACAGGGCAATTAGTCACGGCATGGTTGCTAATCAAGCGGGCATAACTAGTGCTAACTAGTATTAAAGAGGATGTCCCTCTTTAAGTGGTCCAAAGAAAAATAAATTCTAGACATCCTAAGCCAAGTTTCCAAAAATAATACATATCTAAGTAACTATTTAAGTAACGAAAAAATGGACCCCGTACCTGAGTTACCTATGCCGAATTTGTAAGGAATGTTTATTTTTGTTGAGTAGCGGGAAAAATGCACGTTATTTTCAGACACATCGTTAAAACTTTGAAAAACGGTTTCTGTATGGAAAAGCAGATTTTCGGTCAAATAAAAAAGGTAAAAAACGGGACGCTTGAAGTGAAAATGTAGCTTAAATTAGAATAAACTTGACTTGAGAGAGATTGATGACAAAATTAAATTGGTTAAAAAATGTGGCGGTAAAAGTGAAATTTTCTACCGAAAAACAAATTACCCGGCCTGAATGCTTCCTATTTACATTGAAGTAAGTAAATTAAATAAAGCAATCAAATCGCGACGTGATGGTAACGGTCCAGTGGAGTCGGTAACCGGTAGAGATGGACCGAATATCCGATTTATGTTCGGTATTCGGCATATTCGACATGCTAAAAATATTTTTATTCGGCGAATTCACTGAACATTTGGCCGAAAGAAAGTATGTTTTAACATGTATTTTGTTGGAAGGATTTATTGATTGAATGACTATTGAATGATAATGATTGCCATTGCTATCCTTAAACTTAGCGTAAACAAATTAAGATTCCTGTTTTATACGGATATTCAATTGTAGCTGAAAAATGTCGACTGAGTATTCGGTTCGCCAAATGTTTAACCGAATGCTAGGCCGAATATTCGTATTCGGTGAGACCTAATGGTTGTCCCATCTCTAGCATCTAACCAGAAAAATTTGCTGCTATTTTGCCATAGATTGGTCGTCCGAGCGCAAAATCAGTAGAGTTTTTTACTAATTGGTTAGCGGTGTGGAGTTCATTTGCCTATAAGTAGAAATTGTTCGGTCCGTTGTGAATCTACTTTTTATTTACCTACTTTTTTTAAAGAGCAATAGATGCCTATTGAAAAAAAAGGAGGCGGTACAAGTACAACTTATCTAAGACACATTTTTGCTGATCTAAATTACTACCTACCTACTGCGTCCGCACCTATAATTTTGTTGTAGCATTTTTTTGTTTTTTTTTGTTTTTAGTACAACTTATCTAAGACACATTTTTGCTGATCTAAATTACTACCTACCTACTGCGTCCGCACCTATAATTTTGTTGTAGCATTTTTTTGTTTTTTTTTGTTTTTAGTACAACTTATCTAAGACACATTTTTGCTGATCTAAATTACTACCTACCTACTGCGTCCGCACCTATAATTTTGTTGTAGCATTTTTATAAGTCATCATCATTCTTCCTGCCTTATCCCGTTCTATGGGGGTCAAAAAGTCATAAAAATGTTATATGTATCAACCACTATTATCAGAGTGTAGACACTCGTAAGTACTTTGTTTTTTGTATGAATACGTCATATGTTTATGTGTATTACAATGTCAAAGACTATTTATAGATATGGACATTTCTTTGAACTTGATAATTTTATAAATACGAAAGATCAACACATAAAGCACAATAAATGCTATAACCTACTACTTGTAATGTCAAATAATTTAATTTAAAACTAAATACTTAGTCGAGATTTTATCTAGGTATCAATCGAAAAACAGATTACGGCTGATCGAATTTGTAATTAATTACTCTCACTCTAAAATAAACTTTTCACTTAATTACAAACCTATTCCTTGTAAATTAAAATTGGAAATGTGTGAATATGGAACAAACAGACGTATATTTCATCCTTGTTTATTAATTATTGAATTACACGAAGAACCGAACGATGGACTGTTTCAATTAATTCTGGGCAATAAACATTCACAAGGGTCGTTATAATTTTATACGCGACTGGGCAACATGGTCTTGTTGCGTAAAAACTAGATTTGCATGCCTTGAAGCAAACAATACTAAATGGAAGAGCATGTTTCTGATCTGAAATAGCTTCCTCTTTATCAAAAGGCATCTGATTCGGTTTATAGCTATCAGACAATAAGCGATACAGCATGCTCTGTAATACACTAATCAAACAGGGAAAAACATTGCTCTATCACTACATAGTATAAACCAAAGTCGCTTTTCGCGATCTTCTGTATGTGTGTTTAAAGCTACACTACTGATCTTGATGCTGTTTTTTTATAGATAGAGTGTTTCAAGAGGAAGGAGGAGGAGGAGGTTTTTATGTATAATACTTGCCGGGAAAAATCTTCATTCCCACGTGAAAATGAGTTGCAGCGGGCGCAGCCCCTGGGGCAGGCCGCAAGTCTAAGGTAAAATTTATAACATCTTTGTATAACAGAAAATTTGAGGACCAACGGACCACAAATACAACACACGTTGGAGATAATTTAAATGGTGATGATGCTGTTTCATCATAAGTATATGAAGTTTCGGTCAATATCGAAAGATATGAAACCATTGGACCGTGTAATAGAAATGCTGCGGTCAAGCGGTTCCATGCTAACAAGCCAACATCCATACGTTCATATAGACAAAGCCTTATTAACAGCGTTCCATACACGCACAGTTTCCTCCAACAAACCGAATCGACAATAAATAACTCTATTTACACTAGTGAGCAGCAATGTCTCAATAAATTTCACTAACGACAAATCAAACATCATTTCAAAATTCCCGAACAACCAGTATGTCACAATTAATCACAAATCATACGAATTACGACTAGAAATGGATTTATTAGTAGCGTAGCTATGCGTCGAATTCCTTCAATTCGACAAGAATGCACATTAAGAAAATACCATTCCTTAAAAAGCGTTGAAAACACGTAGGCTACTGGCTTCAATAGAGAGATAAACTACAACGTGGAAGACGGTTAATCTGGAGATAACGAGAACGAAGGGGAATTTGTAATAGGATTTGGTGATACGCTGGCGCCTCTACGGATTAATGACTTTTTGTTGCCCCATTATACATTAGACATGGGAGGTTTGAATCCTGGTAATTTTTAAAGCTGCTCGTGATTGTTTTATGGGGGTGATGTTAATTTGATATTCGTGATTGTTTCACTGTCAATAATTAATGTAGATCATTTTGCATCAAAATGATTTTTTTAATTTATCTATCGTTGCATTAAAATGTTATTGTTCGATGCAAATCATTGTTGTTCCTCTGTCATTGTATTATTATAAAAAGAACACAAAGCGTCATTGTATTTCTGTGCTACCAGTTTCAAGCCTCTCCTTTTCAAACGCAGTGCTTAACTTGTTTTTCTATACTTGGGTATATCCGTTTTGCAATTACCAATTTATCACCGTCTCTAAGAATTTTGTGGATTATCGTTTTTGTCCATTAGGTATCGACTTAAGTGTTAATGGGTCCTGGCTTAACCGCGTCGGAGATAAGCCGTCTGACACCGTCTGACTCACCTGACTGATGTCTGTTTGCTACCTGATCGCTGACATACTCTTTGTCAACTACTGCATTAGGTTCAATATCCTCTAACACTCCACTAAACACGCCTTCCAATAGATTAGCTGAATTAACAACTTTAATTTTATGCGGTAAGGTAGATTTAGTTGGTTTTACGCTTTTGTTGGATTTGGCTAATCATTCCTTTGTTTCGGTTAAATTAGCATCGCCGAACTTTGTTCAAAGTAAGTAGGTAAGTCAGATTTGAAGTTAATTAATTTAATCGTTTAATGGTAGTTGTTCCGTGTAGCATAGTCATCAATTTAATCTATAAACAATCCAAGTTCCTTGTAACCTACCACAGATCAGCTAACTGTTTAATCTAATTTAAATAGTCTTATATTACAATCGTGCTATCAACGACAATCACTATTTTACTTATCAGCTCTGAATCAGACGAACAAACGCAAGCCATTATTAAATATTGCAATTTCATATTAATATCATTACCCGACAGCGCGATAGTATCGCTCACTAACCCGGTTTCATCACATCAACCGCCACACAATGAACAGAAACAAAAATACACAATTTAATATCCGTACATTATTTAAAAAATCATCAAGATATGAGCCGTTCGGATGTAAATCGACTTTCCTATTACGAATGCTGCTGGTAGCTGGAGTAGCGTGTAATGAGAAACCAGAATGTTAATTAAGATCTAATTAAGTCTAATACAATCAACAATGCTGCTCGCGTTCCGGAGGCATCCGCAAGTCATCACGAGGGGTTTATCTCGACCAGCTCTGGAAGGTCTCCGGCCTTCACGTCTTCGCCTATTGTTACGGAAAATTTATTAACAGGTGCCGATACTGAGGGTTCACCGGAGATCGGTCATGTTAATCGAATGAGATCGGCCAACCCTTTAGTAAAAAAATGGTTAAAATCTGTGTTTCGAAAGGCCATTGTGATGTGAGAACTCAATTTAGTGAACATTGATGTGGAGACGTGAGATTGGTTGAAAGGGTAATAAAGATATCTAACTTCATAGAGATTGATTACATTAAAATGAGATTAAAAAATTATGATGGGAAATTTTGAAATCAATTTCATAGATGATGGCGGATTTACGCAGTCATTAAAGTTATTAACAAATTAGAATCATGGCGTCATGAAAATATGTATTTTCTCTTAAAAGTGTGTAAATGTAGTTCAGGTATATTTTACTTTCCACGATTAGATATTTTTTATATTATACATCTCGCAAAATTATTGGAAGGTAAAACCTAATACTTGCCGTCGGCAAAGAGAGGTACCAGAAACTCAGAACAGATATTGTTCTTCCGGAGTGCTAAGAATAATATGCTTAAATTTTACATTTTAATAAATTATCATAGTAATATTGTCCATAGATGCTTATAAACGATCATATAATGCATATTTATTCTACTATTATTATGATTATGTTCATCATTATTATTTATTCTGTCACGTTTATAGTGCTCAGGTAATTTAATTTGTAAATTTATTGAAATGTTTATTAAAGAGACCTCTATCCAAAACCCATAACAGAACATTCTGCTCTTGATATGTGACCATAAAATAAAATCGTATACAGGTTGTAATATAAAATTATGATTATGGGCTGGTATGAAAAGGAGGATAAACGTTTTGTCCAATGGACAGGTTGCTCTGTAGTGGGCAATAAAAATGAGATCAATTACAAACGCGCTATTGTTGCCGTGACCGCTCTAACAACCTTTATAGAACCTGACATATGGAAATAACATTCAAAACTGACCATAATACAAGCTATAAACAAAATTAACAACACAAGACACCCTGCTGCTTTCAATTTTGAGGCTGACATCGGCCCTAATTCAATAAAGCAATAAAATTCACCTAATTATGCAAATGCTTTTAAAATATCAGACATTATGCCTTTTCTGGCTTCAAAAATATGATGGGAGCCGTCAAATGCTGCGCCGTCGTAGACTCTGATTAATGGACTCCATACGTCTCTTATCAAAATAATGACATTAATTTAATAGATTAATTATTTAGTATAATTAGTGCACGACGGGAGGCGCGTGGTCGTGGATTAACTTGTAATATTCTAATTCATATTAGCTCTCAACATTAGCATTCGTGTAATCTCGATTATCTAGCAATTAGATAGTTACCCAGTTTTAATTAAGAATTATGTGTAGATCATGATAGGTAGGTATTTTAAATAAAGAACCTACTTACTAAAGATTGTCAACTATATCTGATTTTTAATTTACATAATTCTATCAAATTATTAAACGAACAAGAATTAATCATCTCGTAAAACCATAAATCTAAACATCTAAAGCTGATGATACAATAACTAAAACTTGATTTTAATATCTTTAAATGATGGAAACAAGCTAAAATTATTTAAAAAATCGTATGTTTTAAAACAGCTGACAGTTTAAAATATTTACTGAATATTTATTAAAATCTAGCCTAACCCGCGAGGGATAAAGGCGTGATTTGTGTGTTGTGTGTGTGTGTTATTAAAATCTATGAAATCATTTAAATTCTTAACTAACATGTCACAATCAAATTCGTATCTATGTAGGTAGGTATAATATGAATAAATGAATGTATTTTTTATAAAAATAGTGACTAAAGTCATATTTAGAAAGTTTAATTATAAAAGTTAATTAGAAAAAGTTATGAATAGGCAATAAATTAAAAAGCACTTACTTCCACAATAACGATGAACTCCGAAAAAACTGATAAGTCCTTATGAAGCACGTAAAGAAAATATGGCAAACACGAATAAATTGCTGTCAATAAACGCCACAATTTACATGATACCCCGTGACGTGTCGACCGGCAACAACGCAATAAACTATGACACACCGACGCCTTCAAACGACTGGTGGAGAATACAGCCGGCTCGTTGATCGCCTACGCACGGATCGTAAATGTACAACAAAAAACTGAGCGGCGCGAGGCCACTCCCCTGAGGTACTCTCAGCCAATCGCAGCGCGGAGACATGGCGGCGGGTGTGAGGGTGGGCCACAATCAGTTGATATGGGTCCCTACTTCGATACCACTAATTGACTTTATCAACAAACCGACTTTACTGGCCGAAGTCACGATATATGCGTTGTCTGGTGTGTCAAAAGCCTAACTGCGGTTCACTGGCGCTGTAATTAAGTATGTTGTGCGAGTTATTGGGTGATTTGATCTACAGTTTATTGTTTGTTCGCTCATTAAGAATATTAAAATTACTCTTACATTTTAAGATGATTGTTTTAATAGCTAAGTATCTTTGCAATTCTACTTCACTATACATACATGTAATTTTTTTGGACACGTTACTTAAATTTTTATACTTATATCCCATTAATAACATAAGTAACGTGAAAATATTTATAAATGTAGATTTACTTACAGAATCTCAAGGTAAATAAATCAGTAAGTACCTACACAAACAAGATTTTAGTCCAATAAATTCTCTAGGTATTTAATTAATCCTCTATCCCGTATTAGGCATCCAATTAGATGCAATGAAATCTCTATATGAAGGCGGCTTGTGTGTTTATTTGTATCGTCGGCTCCTTTGCTGTGAGTACCTAATGGGCTAATAGCACCTAGGGCCGTAATTCCTGTAGCAACTACTTGCAACTTAGTTAGCGGCGGAGCTTTGCCTCGTAGAGATGGGATAACTATAAGCTTGATACCCAGGAAAAATAAATTTTCGTCAGTTGACCTGAGCTGAGGTAAAACACTGGATCTTGTATCATTCTCAAATAAGAATTTTATTAATAATTGCGTCTAAACCTGCTAGATCATAATAAAACAGATTTCAGGCAACATTTTATTTTTATGAGAAAAAGCTTATCACGGATATCTCAGAAAAAATTACATACAGATACATAGTAAGAACGCAGCATTGAAACTAAAATTCACAGAGCATCTTTAACTAAGGAATCCATCCGCTATAGGCACCTATTTGAATAACATTCACACGTATCTAAAGTGAACAAGGGTAAACATGATTTTATGAAGGTGACTGATGACGATGACAATTGAAATGACAACAGAACAATGGGAATGCTCCACACCACTGCTTGGTTAATAGTCATCATCATCAACTACATACGCAACGCAATCACGAGACGTAATTAAAAACATTAAAAACACATTTAGCACAGCATCGGGACTTGTTTCTGTATCTTGATCATACATTAGGTTCAGTATGTTAAAATAATTACGGAACACTAATTCTATTCAAAGTACTTTAGGAAAAGCTCAAGATATTATAAGATCGTTAGTCATTGTTAGGAGTTCGTCTTATTGTTTTTAATGTCTTTATGTCTTCTACCCTGATCTTAACTTTCTCTTAGTTTTGACATTTGTACAGAAAAACTTTTTTTATATACACACGTAAAAGTTAAAATCTTTTGAATGCAATATGCCAAACCCCCATCGAATTAAATGTATTACTAACTTCAGATTAATATTATCTGTCGTCTAAATTTTCCGTGACAGTTGGCGTATATTTATTGCCTATTCTGTGATTTTAGCCTGTGACTGAGCTATAGTCGTATCTACGTCAAATAAAATTCGATTATTGAAATAAGTAAATAATTCGCAGCTTGTTACCCAGCATTTTAAATTCCCATGAAAAAAATCGTAAACTACAGAATAATGTGTCGACCTAAAAAAGAATTGAGTATTGTTAATTCTAACCATCTATCCATTATCGTCAATGTCATGCAAAGAACATAAAATTACATCAAAAATTACTTTGCAATGAATATTTATGTTATTCTCATTTGGTTTACACGAATAATGAAACATAATGTGGTAGATAAACAGACAGTGGTTGGTTGCGCATTAGACTACAATTGCGGAATAAATATAAAAAAAAAACGTAGGACTTCCTCTTACTAATGAGAGTCATTTATGTAGGTACAGTGAGATGATTCAAATGGGTGTTAGAAATCCCATAAAAATAGCTTTGCATAAGGAAACTAGGTTGAAATGTTGAAAAATTTGGAAATGCCTACAATCGATCAGCTAACATAAATAGAAGGACCAAGTTCTATTTTCATATTTGGTTTGGTTTTGATAAGAATAAGAAATTTTTTTATTCAGACCATAGAGCTTGATCTATGTTATTCAGTTTTATGGGCATTTTAATCTCTTGAAAAGAACTCTCTACTTCTCCTAACATCCTGTATATACGTACCTGCAATGATTTCACCAAACATGCGAGTAATGAAACTAAATGAACAAGTAGATCATTTTGAGAAGCGGCCTCTGAAAATCACACGAATTACGACCTAACAACGTAATTCCCCTGCCCAACACAAATTGGTCCATATTTAATTTTGGGAAAATGTAAAAATAAACGTTTTTATTTGTGTAAATAACACAATAAAACTGTCGGTGCCATTACGGAGCCGACATGAAATTTGTACGCGCACCAAATTACTCAGATAAGATCTGTGTCGCCATAATTGTTATTTCTCAGTCGTTAGTGCCCTGGATCGTGTAAATTCAGTTAGGGGATATGATTTTTTTATTTCAAATTCAATATGCAAGTTTTGTTGTGGCCGGAAGGGGACGCGTTAGAAAAAATTGCGGGCTTCCGGTCGTTGGCAGCTTTCACTGAGGTGATTAGCTGAATCAAACATGACAAAGGCGCCGATCGTTTGATCATACTGCTATTATGTAGTACTATAATTAATGCTTTTACTACTGGGGTACAACTATTATTTGTGGCTCGATGTTGTCTGTTTCCGAATGCCATTAACTGGACAATATCAAAAAGTGTCCGATCTAATGAAGAAATATTGTCACACTCCGAACCTTTGCGGTACCTATTCTGCGGAACAGAAACTATAACTAAACTAAAACTAAACTATAACTAAACTATAAACAGAAACTACACGATGCTTGAGTTTGGTTCCCTTGATGGCAACCACACTAGCAGAATGTTGAACGATAGTCCTAAATTAGCTATGACATGAAAATGGAAGGCAGTAAAATAAATATAGGTCCATAATATTTGGTACATACCTACTTCTCATTTTGTACGAATAAATTGCAAAAACTTGCTATTTTTTTGTTTGCTTTTGCTCAGCAAGTCATTTGAGTCCCAATTCGCTTACAGAAATGAAATACAACTGCTTATAGTTTTGCGCGGAATTTCGAATTGATAACAACATCGAATTTTCCCCGTCAAAGAGAGGACTCACAAACTCTGGAACTCTGACGGGCGACTCTTATGTGACGGACGATAGCGTCCCAAGCCAAACATTCCGCTGCGGGAATTCCGTAGATCTGGCTTGACAAGGATTCATCTCAGGTTCAGGACATAAAGAAGTGTCGAACGGACGACAAATTGCAGCATTTGTGGTTTTCGAAATCAATCGCCGTGTAATTTGAGTGTTTTTTGGGTGTCACCCGCGGCCACCTCGTCCGCGTCACCGGATGTGTCGATGGGCTCTGATTCTACGGTCACTGCAGTTTCCGTTTCACTTTTTTGTCTTGTCGAGACTTAATTTGAATCAAATTGTTGGGGACATTCACTTCGTTTCTTATTGACGGCTGTTCGTCGTTTTGTTAGGCGCTATCGTAAATCAACCTACCTATTTAAGATATCATCTTAAAGCGGTTCTACATACAGTTTCTAAGAATAACCAGTATTAGTTGATCTTGCCTATTTAATCGGACTTATTCGATTCTTCTATTGTTCAGTTTCAAACACAAAAGATTAATTAGCTAACCAGAGTCATTGACTTTATTTGAGCTTAGCAGGAGGAAGTACGGTTTTCTACGGATTTGATGTCGAAATAACCAGATATCTTTAAGTCATTAATATCAGCCAATGGTTGCTGTGCATTTGAACCTTTATGAAAGCAGAATGCCATGTTTACCCAAATGTTCGTCAAACCCGAATGTCACAAATTGTCGAAGGCCTCTATCACACTTCAGCGCTTAAATAACGCTGCGCTAACGTATGCGCCTGTAAGATCCATACTAGAAATATCGCTCCCCATACAAAAACCGCTCTCGACGCAGGTACAACGCACGACCCAGCACTAATGCAGCGCTAGGCGTCGCGAGCGGTAAGGAGATTGACGTTTCAAGTGTGGATCTGATAGGCGCATACGTTAGAGCAGCGTTATTTTTGTGCTGAAGCGTGGAAAAGGCCTGAAATAAAGCGGAACGTTCACTGAGTACCTATTAAAAGTTGACGAAGTGCGAAACATGTAAGCTACTTGCAATCAATAGATATTTTGTATAAGAAGAAACCTTCGGCATACCTATAAGCAGGCACGAGTATATTTAATATCTAGCAAAAGGCTAGTTCTTTTCTAAGTCAGTGCTCCTCTTTCACTTTTTGTTGTAAAAAAATGCATGAACTAAATAATGTCTGTTCATCGTGATCTCATCTAAACCCTATCCCAATATTTGTTTTAATAGAACCGATAATTGATTGATTACGGTCCAACCGATCTGTGGTATCTTCCAAAAAGTACGTCACGAACTACCCAGTTCTCAGACACGACTGAGGCAGTACACTAACGAAATTTACCCGCCTTTGTGTTGTCGGGACAAAAAGCAAATCGAGTTACAGCCAAAACGAGAGAAAATCAACAAACAAACACCATTACCACGGCCATTTCCGAGAGATCCGCTCGTGATGATGCCGTTTTTCAGAACGCCTACTACGACACCTCAAACAACACAAAATACTCAAACATCGCTTGCTGCGGTGTCCACTGCTGCTTGCCTTCGCTCTCCTGTCCTGCCATACCTTTACCAACACGCAATGGTCAAGCAAATTTACTCTAGGAGTTTGTTGGAAAGGTCCAGCTTAGTTGCTTTGAGATTGAATCCACGATTCGTCTTTTTGGCCGGATTCGGTCGAGCTAAACAAACTGTGCCGCAGCCTCCGAATCGATTGGTCTCGGGTTCGGCCCGCGGCGTTGCTAACCCAAAAGGAACAAAACTTTTTGAGTTAGGTACATACTTACATTACATACAGCATTTTAGTTACCAGCCATGGAAATAAATAATACTCTTGGTTACCATTACCAACCGATCCGAGTGTTTTAACTTTTGATATAACAGATAATACCTATTTAGAAATATCTGTGTCCATTTTCTTTGACTCGTGTGTAATGTTTCATACGTATATACTTATAATTGGAATTTCGAAAACGGCTCCAACGATTTTCATGGAAGTTCGTAGGTATATAGGGGGATCGGGGGCGATAAATCGATTTAGCTAGGTTTTATTTTACGACAATCACTCTTGACGGCAGAAAAAGCCGAGCAATGTCGGTCAACAATGTATAAATGACTAAATAGTTAACTGATAAATTATAAAAACTCTACAAAGCACATGATTTGTAGACGTCATTCTATTAAAAGGTAATATTATCATAAATGAAAAGAGAGAATGTCTTTTATGTACTTATACAGAATGTCAAACATATCTAAATTATCAGCTGAAATTATGTTGCGAGATGATAGTTTTTGATATTATTTCTGTAGGAAAGTATACATACCTCAAAAATATGCGTTTATGTATTGAACTCGTAGAAAAACTAAACGATTTTACAGCTCAGTTAATGGTTATCACCAAATTGGTACCTATTGACGACCGATGTGGCGCAGAGGTAGTGCAAATGTCAAGCAACATTTTAAGGGGTAAACCAGTCCATAAAACCAAACAACTTTTCCTTAGGTGCATAGGTCGAAATATGTCAAAAATGTATAGTTCCCACTACTGGTACATTTCGTATGGGAGATTTATTTTTCACCCTTAAAATATTTGCAATAGATTTTTACATCGTGTACAGTTTTACACGTTTAGCACTGCTTTAACTTAATGGTACTATGTTTCGTAACAATGTATCATCTAAATGAAGTTAGTACAAATCATAATTTGCGTTGTAAAATCAACGTACCTACTCACGATACGAAAAGATCCCCGTAATTTTTACGACGTCGAATTTTAAAGCTCATATTTTGTAATTTTATGGATATACTCGTAATATAATTTGCTTGCCAGGAACCTAAGTGCTTAACATAAATACATAATGAAGTAATCTAAGCATTTTAGAAGTCTTCTTATAAGAATGAGTGTGGTACTGTACCTACATTTACTTATTTTAGAACGGTTTTAGTTTGGGGATTGACAGTTCTGGTATGGATCTGACAGACCGCTGCGATATTTTAGCGTTAAGTTTTCGACCCGCCTTATTTTTTTTTTTCGTCTGTTTGTGTACCCATTCACATGTTTTTTACTCGGAGACGTAAATCAAAGATATATTAGTATGTAGATACTTTTATATTATATAGATAACCTAAACTATCTCAAATACAATTGACAACCGACCAAGCTTCTAGTTAACCATAGTTACCGTTACTTAACCAATAGTTAATCACTCTAAACTGTCATTGTGTCATTCCTGTCATTAATCAAGTCGTAAAAAAGGATTCGCCCAGTTATGTCACTAACAACGAGTAGGTGAAGTGGGGTAACGGTAGAAAGCGGCTAAATCGACTTTTAATTAGTCAGATAAGAGACCCATTACACTGACATTAGTTGTGCCAACTAACGTTTTTCATATTTCATGTTTAGGGGTCCGCTCGCATTTGGAAAAAGCCTTGCTTAGAGTAGCAATTCCGGAGAAAATATTTCGTGTAAATATTATGTACGTTGTACAATTCAAACGAATCTTCGATATGTGATGAATTTACCGGAGACTTATTTGTTTTTTTAAGACCGGTTTTTTAATAAAGGATTTTTTAACTAGGCATGAAACTGTTGATTGGATTGAAAACTGGAGTACTGTCATTCATATTTCCGTTCACAAAACAAAACTTTAAAGGGTTAATCGATAGAGTCCAGACTTCTTGATGAACCACTGATGTAAATCTGCTAGGCATCAATCTCATAAAGTAGGTATTACTAGCGGCCTGCCCCAGCGGCTGCGCCCGCTGCAACTCATTTTCCCGTGAGAATAAGGATTTTTTCCGGCAAGTATTTTGCATAAAAACCGTCCTCTTGAATCACTCTATCTATTAAAAAACCTTCTTCAAAATCAGTTGTGTAGATTTAAAGATTTAAGCAAACATACATACAGATAGACGCGAAAAGCGACTTTGCTTTATACTATGAAGTGATTTACTTGTGTACCAGTCAAATAACCTACCTACTTTTTAAATTCTTCTTTATATGAATCTATCTACTATACTTATGACGTCACTATCATTGTAAACAATGATTTAAATAAAAAGTTTTAAAAATTATTTTCAGTTTAATAATTGTAATTTTGATTTACATTGAATGAGAACAGTAGGTACTATGTGAAACAAACATGTTTCACATGTTTATTAACTACCCAAGAAAATACAGAGTTTAAAAAACTACCTACAGAACCCACAGTCACGCGAAAGCGGCGGAACAAATTCGTGGAATTACGTCAACTTCATAATATCAGTGGGACAAGCGAGCGTGGCGGTTAATGTAGTTTTAACAGATGCTAATGCCGCTCTCCGGGTTCCACGGTGGCTGAGGCAGCTAAAGGCGAGGCTGCATGAGCAACAGATGCTAATGCCTGCTCTCCGGGTTCCACGGTGGCTGAGGCAGCTAAAGGCAACGCTACATGAGCAACAGATGCTAATGCCTGCTCTCCGGGTTCCACGGTGGCTGAGGCAGCTAAAGGCAAGGCTACATGAGCAACAGATGCTAATGCCTGCTCTCCGGGTTCCACGCTGGCTGAGGCGGCTAAAGGCGAGGCTGCATGAGCAACAGATGCTAATGCCTGCTCTCCGGGTTCCACGCTGGCTGAGGTGGCTAAAGGCGAGGCTGCATGAGCAACAGATGCTAATGCCTCGACTCTCCGGGTTCCACGGTGGCTGAGGCAGCTAAAGGCGAGGCTGCATGAGCAACAGATGCTAATGCCTGCTCTCCGGGTTCCACGCTGGCTGAGGCGGCTAAAGGCGAGGCTGCATGAGCAACAGATGCTAATGCCTGCTCTCCGGGTTCCACGGTGGCTGAGGCAGCTAAAGGCAAGGCTACATGAGCAACAGATGCTAATGCCTGCTCTCCGGGTTCCACGGTGGCTGAGGCAGCTAAAGGCAAGGCTACATGAGCAACAGATGCTAATGCCTGCTCTCCGGGTTCCACGGTGGCTGAGGCAGCTAAAGGCAAGGCTACATGAACAACAGATGCTAATGCCTGCTCTCCGGGTTCCACGGTGGCTGAGGCAGCTAAAGGCAAGGCTACATGAGCAACAGATGCTAATGCCTGCTCTCCGGGTTCCACGGTGGCTGAGGCAGCTAAAGGCAAGGCTACATGAGCAACAGATGCTAATGCCTGCTCTCCGGGTTCCACGGTGGCTGAGGCAGCTAAAGGCAAGGCTACATGAGCAACAGATGCTAATGCCTGCTCTCCGGGTTCCACGGTGGCTGAGGCAGCTAAAGGCAAGGCTACATGAGCAACAGATGCTAATGCCTGCTCTCCGGGTTCCACGGTGGCTGAGGCAGCTAAAGGCAAGGCTACATGAGCAACAGATGCTAATGCCTGCTCTCCGGGTTCCACGGTGGCTGAGGCAGCTAAAGGCAAGGCTACATGAGCAACAGATGCTAATGCCTGCTCTCCGGGTTCCACGCTGGCTGAGGTGGCTAAAGGCGAGGCTGCATGAGCAACAGATGCTAATGCCTCGACTCTCCGGGTTCCACGCTGGCTGAGGCGGCTAAAGGCGAGGCTGCATGAGCAACAGATGCTAATGCCTGCTCTCCGGGTTCCACGCTGGCTGAGGCGGCTAAAGGCGAGGCTGCATGAGCAACAGATGCTAATGCCTGCTCTCCGGGTTCCACGGTGGCTGAGGCAGCTAAAGGCAAGGCTACATGAGCAACAGATGCTAATGCCTGCTCTCCGGGTTCCACGGTGGCTGAGGCAGCTAAAGGCAAGGCTACATGAGCAACAGATGCTAATGCCTGCTCTCCGGGTTCCACGGTGGCTGAGGCAGCTAAAGGCAAGGCTACATGAGCAACAGATGCTAATGCCTGCTCTCCGGGTTCCACGCTGGCTGAGGTGGCTAAAGGCGAGGCTGCATGAGCAACAGATGCTAATGCCTCGACTCTCCGGGTTCCACGGTGGCTGAGGCAGCTAAAGGCGAGGCTGCATGAGCAACAGATGCTAATGCCTGCTCTCCGGGTTCCACGCTGGCTGAGGCGGCTAAAGGCGAGGCTGCATGAGCAACAGATGCTAATGCCTGCTCTCCGGGTTCCACGGTGGCTGAGGCAGCTAAAGGCAAGGCTACATGAGCAACAGATGCTAATGCCTGCTCTCCGGGTTCCACGGTGGCTGAGGCAGCTAAAGGCAAGGCTACATGAGCAACAGATGCTAATGCCTGCTCTCCGGGTTCCACGGTGGCTGAGGCAGCTAAAGGCAAGGCTACATGAGCAACAGATGCTAATGCCTGCTCTCCGGGTTCCACGGTGGCTGAGGCAGCTAAAGGCAAGGCTACATGAGCAACAGATGCTAATGCCTGCTCTCCGGGTTCCACGGTGGCTGAGGCAGCTAAAGGCAAGGCTACATGAGCAACAGATGCTAATGCCTGCTCTCCGGGTTCCACGGTGGCTGAGGCAGCTAAAGGCAAGGCTACATGAGCAACAGATGCTAATGCCTGCTCTCCGGGTTCCACGCTGGCTGAGGCAGCTAAAGGCAAGGCTACATGAGCAACAGATGCTAATGCCTGCTCTCCGGGTTCCACGCTGGCTGAGGCAGCTAAAGGCGAGGCTGCATGAGCAACAGATGCTAATGCCTGCTCTCCGGGTTCCACGGTGGCTGAGGCAGCTAAAGGCAAGGCTACATGAGCAACAGATGCTAATGCCTGCTCTCCGGGTTCCACGGTGGCTGAGGCAGCTAAAGGCAAGGCTACATGAGCAACAGATGCTAATGCCTGCTCTCCGGGTTCCACGGTGGCTGAGGCAGCTAAAGGCAAGGCTACATGAGCAACAGATGCTAATGCCTGCTCTCCGGGTTCCACGCTGGCTGAGGCAGCTAAAGGCGAGGCTGCATGAGCAACAGATGCTAATGCCTGCTCTCCGGGTTCCACGGTGGCTGAGGCAGCTAAAGGCAAGGCTACATGAGCAACAGATGCTAATGCCTGCTCTCCGGGTTCCACGGTGGCTGAGGCAGCTAAAGGCGAGGCTGCATGAGCAACAGATGCTAATGCCTGCTCTCCGGGTTCCACGCTGGCTGAGGCGGCTAAAGGCGAGGCTGCATGAGCAACAGATGCTAATGCCTGCTCTCCGGGTTCCACGGTGGCTGAGGCAGCTAAAGGCGAGGCTGCATGAGCAACAGATGCTAATGCCTGCTCTCCGGGTTCCACGCTGGCTGAGGCGGCTAAAGGCGAGGCTGCATGAGCAACAGATGCTAATGCCTGCTCTCCGGGTTCCACGGTGGCTGAGGCAGCTAAAGGCAAGGCTACATGAGCAACAGATGCTAATGCCTGCTCTCCGGGTTCCACGGTGGCTGAGGCAGCTAAAGGCAAGGCTACATGAGCAACAGATGCTAATGCCTGCTCTCCGGGTTCCACGGTGGCTGAGGCAGCTAAAGGCAAGGCTACATGAGCAACAGATGCTAATGCCTGCTCTCCGGGTTCCACGGTGGCTGAGGCAGCTAAAGGCAAGGCTACATGAGCAACAGATGCTAATGCCTGCTCTCCGGGTTCCACGGTGGCTGAGGCAGCTAAAGGCAAGGCTACATGAGCAACAGATGCTAATGCCTGCTCTCCGGGTTCCACGGTGGCTGAGGCAGCTAAAGGCAAGGCTACATGAGCAACAGATGCTAATGCCTGCTCTCCGGGTTCCACGCTGGCTGAGGCAGCTAAAGGCAAGGCTACATGAGCAACAGATGCTAATGCCTGCTCTCCGGGTTCCACGCTGGCTGAGGCAGCTAAAGGCGAGGCTGCATGAGCAACAGATGCTAATGCCTGCTCTCCGGGTTCCACGGTGGCTGAGGCAGCTAAAGGCAAGGCTACATGAGCAACAGATGCTAATGCCTGCTCTCCGGGTTCCACGGTGGCTGAGGCAGCTAAAGGCAAGGCTACATGAGCAACAGATGCTAATGCCTGCTCTCCGGGTTCCACGGTGGCTGAGGCAGCTAAAGGCAAGGCTACATGAGCAACAGATGCTAATGCCTGCTCTCCGGGTTCCACGCTGGCTGAGGCAGCTAAAGGCGAGGCTGCATGAGCAACAGATGCTAATGCCTGCTCTCCGGGTTCCACGGTGGCTGAGGCAGCTAAAGGCAAGGCTACATGAGCAACAGATGCTAATGCCTGCTCTCCGGGTTCCACGGTGGCTGAGGCAGCTAAAGGCGAGGCTGCATGAGCAACAGGGCCCCAAGTCTGCTATTTTATGTCATTGTAACACCATCCAAACTCAACTGTCATTTCATTGCCATTGTGATTTTCTATACTTCAAACTGTTAGCATACTACAAGAAATCATCCAACTGGAACAATTTTAGCAGGGCCCAGATGCTGAGAGTAAGCTCAAAAAAATTACATCCCTAAGGGCCTTTCTCCACTTATCCGGCATCCATTATTTGCCGGTCCGTCAATTACCAATCCGATTTAGAAATTTATTACACTACTATACATGCTTTTCCACTCTTCCGGCATCCGGCTTTATCGATCCAGGAATTTTCCAAGCCGAAATCTGGATTCTGACGGTCCGAAGTGACAGACGTACAAAAAATATGCATATGCAAAGGTACTCTTTGAACTCTACCGTCATTTGACGTTGACGTCATTCTACTGTCCGTCTTTTACCGGATAGGCGGAAAAGCGTCATCCAGCATTTAAATATTGTCGGAAGGCTACTTCCGACATACGGCAGCCGGACCGAATAAGTGGACAACCGCTGTAACAATACAACTATTATGTTCGAATGCATAGTATAGCATACACCGTGGATTTATAGATATGCATGGACCTATTCTGCCCGGCACCTATTCTCACTACCGGCTTGTGACAGTATAAACTCCTCTTTACATTGAACACAATACAATACAACAGGATGATTATGATTTACGTACTTGACAAAGTGGATTTTCACTTTTTCATTTACCTATTCTAAGTAATGTTACTTCTTGAAATTACTTTTGTCAAGGAAATAAAAAAAAAGAATTAGATTAAGCTTTTGAATATAATCGCAAGATTATACAGGGTGTAGAAAAATTAGCTGCAAATGTTTTAAGAGGGGAATTAGCCCATGAAACTGAACAACTTTCCCCAAGGAACATAGGTCGAAATAGGAAAAAGAAATTTGGTTGGACCTCCCATACAAAATTACCGACCGACCAAGTCAATTATGTATGGGACGTCCAAATATATACCTACGTCAGACAATTACCACCTCATTTAAATATCTGCTCTTGAGTTATGTTGTTTGTGCGTGGTTTCTTCTAAATCACCTTCTTCATCAGAACAGAACCATTGAGCAAGATGTACCTAGGTGCCGTAAAATTTTATTACCAGTTGTCAGCGTCAATCCAACCACAAATACAAACGCAAAACACATTCATCAGAAACAAAACAAGAATCAATAGAATGTAACGTCTAATTCGAAGATTATGGCCCATTACCCGCACTTAGGGCCGAGCGAATCGAACCAAATGATGCCATGATGCCACGTTGGATAGCACCAGTCCCACGCGCCCCACAATCTCACCAACACATTACACCACCATTTTCACGGCTAGCTATAATTTAATATAATCCAAAGAAATAGGTGCATTCGTAACGTTTCCGAACGATGCCAGCCAATCAATAATCGAACACCATTGAAAACCATTAGGTTCCAATTTTGAAATGTATCCAACCGTCTGTATTTTATATCGGTGGAACACGATTCAGATTTGAAAATCGAATGCCAAGCGTCCTGAAACTCGGCTCTATAGTGATGTCGGTAGAGTTTGTAGGAAGATATCGCGGTAAATGATCGTGATTTCGATAATCGGGCGGTATGTTATCGATCACGACGCAAAGCTCGATCAGTCGATGGATCAGTGCTTGTTTTGATTTCCAATTTGCGCTTGCAACGTTTGGTGCTAAATAGCAGCACGTAACCGATGCTCTCGATCGTGTACGCAATTTTCGATTTCAATTTAGATGTAATTTCGGATTTGAATGCGATAAAATAGTGTAATGTGAGAAAATTTACGCACTAGCGCATGGCTATAGGAAGAAGCTTAGCTAAGGGCTAAGTATCTAAGATATGGCATGTTGTAAATAGTACGTAAATTAAGCCACACCAAGGGTAATAAATGTATATCGTAATATATTGTGATTAACTTTTGGCGTAGTACTTTAGATATAATTAAAATATAATTTACATTATTGCCCATAAACAACCATTGCTCAACATTATCTAAATAATAAATTACTCTAATGTAGAGTTTCACCATACAAAATACCATTTTACATAATCACAGAAACGAACAAAGGGTGACCTAACAGTCGCGACTACCAAAGCAATTTCACATATTCAACCCGCAATTATTCCGAATCAAACGCACATTACTCGAATGAGATAAACGAATCGAATAGTCCTGTCTGATTATTAGTTATTACAAACATTATATGATTCGAAACGACATCTAATATTACTTTTAAAAATATCGACGTCGAAACTGTACTCTATCGCACGTCACTATAAAGAACAAGTCAACTTCGAAATTTAAAATTGAAGCGCAATTTGAGTTGATTTTCGTAAACGCACATTACAACGTCGGTCGCTGCGGCCATGTCGATAACAGGTTAAGTAAATGACACAAAATGGCCGCTAAAAGCAATAAAAAATAATTCGGGTCAGACTCCTCTTATTACTTTTAGAAAATTCAATTTCATTTCCACTTTCGAGGGTTGACTCCGTTTTTAATTTATCCTTTATGGCTTTAGGAAACGAATTTTGAGTCCAATTTAGGTTTTTACCTCATACTTATAAGTTAATTATTTATTTACAAGTTATTTCATGTTAATTGCAAAAAGTTTCCTGCATTAGGTTATGGTGACACTGCAATGGGCATAATGACTGGCAGAATGCGCTACTTTTTAAAACGATATTTTGTATGAAAATACGAAGAGTAGACGTCATGTCTGTCTAGTTTGGCTGGCGTCAAAACACTTACTTTTATATAGGTACTTTTTCTGTTTATTAATTCTAACTTAAATAGTTCGAAAAACTAGAAATGGAGAATGCATAGTAGGTACTCTGGACTGGACAATAGTTTTAAACGTACTACTTTTGTATGTCATCTAGCAAATCACGTTTAAGGTACTTCTTTAAACATCTTTCGAATACCTAAACAAAAAATCAAATGTAAAGAACCAAACATTTACTGTACATTTCATAAATTTTCTGAGACAATCTTTACAGAATATAAAAATTAGTAAGTAAAATAATCAAAATGATACCATAATTTTCGTCTTTGATATTCTTTCCGACATCACGTTTAATGTCCTCGAATTTTGAAAACGAGTGATTCGTAAGCGATCATTTAAAGTCACATCAAAATCATTAAATTCGGCTAATGTTATAACGACGGTTGGAACGTGACATCCGTCGTCCAAATATGAATTTCCACTTGGCTCTTAAAATATCTGGTATTCTAGAAAACATAAAGGTATAACAATTTATAAGAAAGTTGTATTCACAAAAAATTTGTTGGCTCCTACGATACCTGCAGAAAAAAAATTGAATAATGCTTAACCTAAGATTCGTGCCAGGTTAGCCTACGGGTTGCAGAGGTCAGATGGCAGTCGCTCTGTGCCACGGAGGACAGTAACCAGCTGTGCAAAAACTTTGTTCCACGTCAAATCCCCTAGGATAGGTAGGTGACACCGACAGGGAACGGGATAAGGCAAGGAGAATGATGAATGCTATCACACGTATACATAGTGTTAAAAATTACTCATCGTTATTAATAAAAAGACCGCAGTGGAGGTATTCGGCTGAAGTTACCTTTATTCGTAAGTAATTTGTGTGATGGTATAAATTACGAACGATTACAGAATAGGGAGCTTCGCTGTAATCAATTTCTGATCTTTTTCTTGATTTGTAGGTACTTATGTTAGAAATGTAAGTGGTAAATATTAGCCGAAAATTTTATGTGTACAATACAACATTATAATGATATAACCTATGGTCGGACGTTAAACATTTTCCACGCATATTTTCCTATTTTATACAAATTGAAAATCTATGACTAAACAATACCATGGTGTCTCATACAAAAACGTTCTATAAAAAAAAACAGAATTCAATAGTTTTCTTTGCAAGTAGATTCACAACGACTACTTTAAGAATGTCAAGTACATGTGGTCAAGTACAGTACTATCACAATATAGGTACTTGTTCCTAATTCCTATAGATATAATACCTATGTTCCTAGTAGAAACGCGGCATGACGGGGATAAAAAAATAAAGTAAAGGAACTGTGGTGTGGGTAAGCTATGTTATATTTAGATTAGATCCATTTATATAAATTCATATACACATTTTCAAATTCATAATAAGCTTGGTTCCTGACAGGTCAAATGAGCTACTTTTTAAAACGATCTAAAACGGTATTTTGTATGAAGAATTAGAAGTATGACGTCACGCCTTAAGTATTTGGATGGCGTCAAAACACTTATTTTTATATTATTTTTCTCTTTATCAATTCAAACTTGGAATATTTCGAAAAATGATGAATGAAGTTTGTAGTATTTTTGAACAATAGTTTTAAGCGTGCAACCGTTACATTTTTTTCATGACCCAGAAAACTAGCGGATTAGGAAGGTACGTACTGAAACTAAATAAAAATACCAGAAGATGTTTATCTATCTTGTCTATCGCGATAGTTAAAATAACAATTTACTAAATCGTAATTTTAACTGATTGAAATAAAGAAGGGAATAACTAGATGATCACATTGGGTGAAATGAATGAATGATGTACAGTTATCGAATCACGCGGTTCAGTGGGCTCAGCGCCGGGCTATTGTTACGACAGTTAAGCAAACTGCAATATGACCATTACTAGGGTTGTTTCAACCGCAAATTTTCCCGCAGAAAAGGTGTCTTATTTTATTACCTATGTTACGACCGATGTGGCGCAGTGGTCGTGCGACTGCCTTTGACGCAGAAGGTTCCGGGTTCGAGTCTCGGTGGGTCACTCACAAAGTTCATATTTGTCACTTTGTGAATTGTTACCCGTTTGTCCGTAAGTAAGATGGTTCCGTGTTTCGGATGGCACGTTAGGCCGTAGGTCCCGATTGCTGTCTATGAACACTTTACACAACCATGTCAAAGCCTGCTACTTGTAGAAGGCGGTTAAAAAATTCTGAACCTAGGGTTCATCGGGTCGTTCGACGACTCGGTGTCCCACACGAAAAGAAGACCTATGTTACAAAATTATAACTAGATTTCGAATGGTGACCGACTCGTCGGTGTTCCCGACAACGCCGATTTTTTTGTTATAAATTAATTTTTCTTGTTCATTTGTGTTTAGTGCATGATTCTGAAAGTATTTTAAGCAACAAAATATTCTTAAACTGAACATTTAATCGGAAATTGTAATCAATGCGTATATTCGACATTGTGTAATAGTGACGAGCGGCCGCCACGTGGTGCAGAAAATTTTACTATCAAGTTTCTGTTACTACACAATTTTGCGCATCAGAGCCCCTAGTCAGACTAGGATCTCTGTGTTGTGGACTCTCCCTCGGCGTAATACCACAAACTAATTTTACTACGACACTGGCGAAATCTTAATGGAAACGCCGTATACAAAAATAGACTAGAACTGGATAATAAATACTTATAGGTAGCTAGGTTATCTTAAGCTGCTAGCCCTGAGTCCCTGACTGGACACGCAGCTTGCCCGCACAATGAAGCGCGGTGGCGGCACGGGCGCGGGGCGGGGGCGACGCGACAGGGGAGGGGGGGAGCTGTGAACTGCCCGTGCGCAGCTAAACAAACAGCCACAGGAAACACGCTCACTTGCAGCAGAATTACCAGCGCCCGACGCCCAACCACCGGACTAACAAATTGATTTTTTTCGTCTATGAAGCCGCAGAAGACTGGAGCTCTCAGTTGACATTTGTTTGATGTCCATTGATCTCAAGAGCAGTTACTATGTGTTTGTGTCATCTTCTGCTTTCATTTTGTGTGGGATGCCGATGAAACCCGGTGTCAGAATTTACTAACTTGTAGCAGGCCTCTGCCATGGTTGTGTAACGCTCGCCGTATAAGTGATCATAGACAGCAACTGGGACCGACATAAATAGAGTCGATTCCCGGTAAACTAAGTCTTCACCAACACCAACACAACAAGCTGTGCCGCTTCTTCTTCTTTTCGTGTGGGACACCAAGTCGTCCAACGACCCGATGAACCCTAGTGTCAGAATTTTTCAACCACCTTCTACAAGTAGCAGGCTTTTGACATGGCTGTGTCACTGAACTTATAGAATTTTCAAGCGTACATCCAGGCCTTTTTTCAGACCCTTATCCTCTGAACTGAATCTCATTTTTATCATAGGTATAGGGAAGCGACTCGAACTATCCGATGAACCATCTACCTTAATCAGAGACTATGAACTTAGTAATAAGCATCAT
This sequence comes from Keiferia lycopersicella, assembly GCA_029255805.1. NCBI lineage: Eukaryota > Metazoa > Arthropoda > Insecta > Lepidoptera > Gelechiidae > Keiferia > Keiferia lycopersicella. The sequence continues at coordinate 4,403,172 of JARACZ010000017.1, forward strand.
GATCGGTACCTATACGGTACACAATCTCTATAGAGCAGCTTCCCATATTGAACCAGCAATGAAATATAAAATATCTAAAACCATAGTACAAATGGATATGACACGTACCAGCTAAATATTATATTAGGCCTCTGGGAAAAAGTATTACCATGAATTACCATGGTAATTTCATGTCATTGGATTCGTATTTTCATCACGTTAACCTCACCTTAGTAACTCACTGATTACTGTAATACAGAACATGAATTGTTTATCTGACTGACACACAGATTTATGTTATGTTTTATGTTAAATTGCGTTTTAATTTGTTTGTAGTATAGTTATTTGCTAAATTAACGTGACAAGTCAAGACGTGTAGATTTTTTTAAACAAAATTATACAGTGTGTAAAAAAATTAGCTGCAAATATTTGAAGGGGTGAACCAGCCCATGAAACTGAACATAGGTCGAAATATGAAAAAAAATGTTGGTCCTCCCATACAAAACTACCAACCGACCAAGTAAATTTGTAGAGAAGGACCAAAAACAATTTTCACATTTCGACCTATATGTGAAAGTTATTCCGTTTCAACGGCTGGTTCACCCCTTAAAATATCTATAGCTAATAGTTTTACACCTTATTTAAACAAACAAACATAACGCTCTGCCTACCCCGCAAGGGATAAAGGCGTGATATATGTATGTATGTATGTATGATTGTCGAATCACTGTCCCTAACGCTTAGTTCGTCCCACTAGGTTCTAGTGACTAGAACCACCAATGGTGACATTCGGTGGTTCTAGTAGCCCTACAGGGACTTCCCTAAGGCGGATCGCACACTTAACGCACGACGGAGCGCTAAAATATCGCAGCGGTCTGGCAGATCCATACTAGTAGAAATGTCAATCCCCATTCTAAAACCGCTGCTGACGCAGCGCTATCGCAGTATTGTCCGTCGAGTGCGGTTTTAGTATGGGTAGTGACGAATCTAGTATGGATCTGACAGACCGCTTAATTTTTGCGCTCCGTCGTGCGTCAAGTTTGCGATCCGCCTTAAACTTAAAAATAATTGAATTCCTCTTTTTGTTTTTTCCTGTATTGATAAATAAATACCTAATTATATATATATATATATATATATATATATATATATATATATATATATGTATAGTTATATGTTTATACTGTATATATGTACAATAGTTTACCTTAGTTTATGATATGATAAGTATCGAGATGCATCTTTTGTAGCCAACGTTATAGGAAACAGAACTAAACAGAAATGAAAACAATGATAAAAAAGTTGAAGGCATTAATTGAGTAGATAAGGGGAATTTATAAAAACTGATGTTTTTATTTCGCGGAATTCATCGTACAATGACTCTATCTAGGTATTGTGCACACCAGTTATTTAAGACTTGAAAAACACTAAGAGAACTTGCGCGGGCGCAGCTAATTACTTATGGATGGACTATAGTAGGTAAAATGCTGCCGTACTTTTTCTATTCTGAAGAAAGCATGCTGTGATGCCGTCTTAGAATAGCATCACCCCACATCCTTCCCGTGGGTGTCGTAAGAGGCGACTAAGGGACTCGGGAGTATTGGTGTATTACAATTTTTAGGCAACAGGCTGACAACCTGTCACTAAAGTGATACAGATGTTTTCTGAAACAACCTTGGAAAACAATACTCAAAAATGTCAGACGTGTCTATTGCGACCGACGCTCTGCCTACCTCGCAAGGGATAAAGGCGTGATATATATATCTATGTTTGTTGGTAAGAAAATTTAGGAAAAGTAGGTACCTAGGTAATGTCTTTATTTCATGGACTTCACCGGGCAACATTTCTATCTAGGCATGGGTAGGCACTTATTTGAGACGGGTAATACATGTAGAGAACGACCACACCTAATTACAATATTGTAGACGCCGCCATTTTTTTTATTTTTTCGCAACGGATAATTTGTAGCCGGAAGAAAACACCGTTTGCAAATTACAACACATGCGCAGTTCATGGTCTGTGTTGCAACTAATATTGAAATTGAGTATACCATTTTGCCGTGAGCGCTGAAAATATTCATTATAAGAGCCCAAACAATTTACCTACAATAATGTAGATAATTTTACCGTCGGACCTCATTGATGTTCTATTTAAAAGCGGACTTTACCAGTAATAGCTGCTAATTAGACGGCACACCACTCTACGTCAATTAAAACGATACACTCGATCGATTACTGAATACCACTTACTGGTAAAGATACTACCACCCCACCCAACTTCTAAGTAGCTCGAGATCTTAGAGCTTTTTGCTCGAAACAATTATCTTTACTGTTGATACTGACAAACGAAACGTAAGTGTTAATTAAGTTAAAGCAATTATGATATTGGTCCTGTCTTGCTCAGGCAGTTACTTCGAACCAACTTTATTTGCAGCTGTAGTCAACCCTGCGCCGTTTGTTTCTTTAGGGTAACCAGTTTCGCGAACCGCAAATGTAATTTTGCGTTCAGCTCTGGTCAAGTAGACACGTCGACCTTTTCAAATAGGGTGAAAAAAATGTTGTCCGACAACCACCACGGTGTTTCGTGAAATGCCACCTGTCAGAGACGAATGGTGTGCTAATCACCCCCCTTTCTGTTCGTCGGTTATATTATATTGTAAGAGGGGGTCAATCATAGCGTGATCACCTGATCACCCCTTTGAAAAAATATAAATATGGTTGACACCAGCCTAATGTGTCTAACGGTATTTGCAAAGTTCATGAGTAACCATATCGTATTATAAATAGTATCTCACTCGTGGAATGCAACAACTTGCACAAAAACTGTTTATATCTATATCTATACATATAATAAGACAGTAACAAGTCAGTGTTCAGTGACCCTATATAGTTTTGAGAAAACACAACGATAGCGCGTTTTAAAAGACGTGTGGCGACATCTATGAATGAGTTTTGTACGATGTTTGTGTTTGTTTGTGTATATGCGGAAGCATCACGCGAAAACGACCGAACGGATTTTGAATCAAATTGTACCAAAATGTCAAGTAATTCACCGACCAGGTTATAGGCTTAAAAAAAACATACCCCTAAAAGGGGGGTTGGTTGCTACACATAAAATAAGTTTGTAGGTCATGAGAATTTCATAGTGGCGCGTAGTAAAAGGATGTGTATGGGCTAATTGGACCTGAGATTATTTCAAATTTCGAACTGGCCAGCACGTATTGTGTCGCTTTGAAAAAGCGCACAGGAAGAAAAAAAAAAATGAGGCCGTATTTATATTTTTAATCTGTATTTTTATAACCTCAACAAATGAGTTTGTCGAATTATTGCTCATGATTACGACAAGGAAACTAAAATGTATGAATATGTCGACGACTACAAAAATATCTCTTTAATATTGGAATAATTTTCACTTTTAATAATTCAATAATTATTACCCTCGAAAACAAAAGTTCCGTGGTGCAAGACGTGCAAGTTGCGTGGCCAGACGATATAAACTTCATATAGGAATCGTTTTCTTTTTGCGTAATCTACGCGGGAAAATTGCAATATCTTTTTTGTTTTTAAATTTTTTCGCTAATTTGGTTAAGGCTATTTAGCCAATGTTTGTCTGGTACATGCAGTATGTTATAGGTTTTGCCGACAATACAGCTACATTATTTTCAGGGAGCGACAACTTTTTTCTGAAATATTCTTTGGAAATACCAATAAAAATTGGACTTCCCACACAAAGTGACTCAACCGGCTGGTACATTTTATATAGAAGATACATTTTTCCATATTTTTGTAAAATTTTCCTGACGAAAGTTATATTTTATACGTTTGTGCCAGACGATCAAATCAGTATCTGAGATAAGACTTTTCGTGGCTATAGGTATAAGCCGATTTTCCACAGACAACGTTTTTTGGAAAACGCAGGGTTGCTCAAGACCTGCGCCACTCTCTCGGGCTCCCTGACTGACACCACAGGAACTGCGAGTCGATACGTGCGGAGCCAAATTGACTGCAGGATAGACCTCTGTCACACGCGTCTAACAAAGACTCCGTTCCGGGTTTCAATGTAGATTCTGTTGTCCTTCTCCAGGGCCGCCGGTCTTGGTCAGGTTTCTCCCTCGGTTGATTCTTACGACTCCCACGGCAAGAGAGGTGCTATTCTACTTTGCCGGCAGCACACGACCTTAATTAAATAGCCTTAGGTACTTAATTAAACGTAACCCTAGCCGCGGCTCCGCCCGTGTAGAAATCGGTCATGGCATCACACAGGAACATTTTTTCGCGAAGAAAACTTTCCTATGCGTTAATCCAACTTACCTCCTTTATGTCTGTGTTCAATTTCATGAATATCAGTTAAACAGTTTTTGCGTGAAGGAGTAACAAACAAACATATAAACTTTTTTATTTATATTATTAGTAGGAAGTAGGATAGGATAGGATTAGTAGTATGATTACTTGCTTTTGTTTTTATTTATTCACACTCATGAACTCGGTCTTCAGTCTTCCATCACAATGTCAAGAAATGTAGCATCAGTCTACTTCACGGAATTAATACTCTTGGAAGTAAATATTGCACGGTTTTAAAAATCTGCTAAAAATGGCATAAGAGGCGGAAAGTTGAAGATATAGGGAAGAGAACTGGAAAGCTAAAAAATCGTAGCAGGGAAAGACGACTTCAAGAAACTGAACCTTTAGGGATTCTAAAAGACTAAACACTATAAACCAACCACCGTTTTCTTACTCTTTCTTGCATGTGGAAATTGAAATTTTACGATTTAACAGTTTTTTAAATTACTTACATATAGTCTGAGAAACCAAGTTTTCTGGTACCTACCTACCAACAATTTAATATTGGCTAATATTATTTTATGGTTCTTAGAGGCCTATGTTTAGCAGTGGTCGTCCTATATATAGCTGATAAATGATGGAAGATATGTTATGGCGAAACGAAGTTCGCGGGCACCAGCTAGTGATTACTATATTCAAATCAATAACATAATCCCCAATTCTATGAGACAAAATTTTCTGTCTGTTTCATTGTCCTCATATTTATTTGCTAATATATTTGCTTCCTTGAAGGTTAGGTTTCTGTTCTAGTTTACAAATTTCAATTTCTAAGTTCGTTCACTCTATTGCCAACCCTACTTCAACTTTATGTTTGTGTTAGGGTTGTCAGTAGTTGACACTTGAAGTTTGTCCAACATTAGCGATTGAAAGACGGCTAGTTGTAGTAATAGTTATTATTTTATTTGTTAGCGTTGTAATGCAATTAACTAGAATGAAATGTTAAACACTGTAGGAGTAAAAAAGTGTAGATTAGATAATATCTGAGTTTGAATTTCTAAAGTGTGAAGAAAACAAACTGCTCTACATTAAAGTTTATTCACTTTTTGTTCAGTAATTGTTTTTATTGTAAATGGAAATAGCATGAACGTGATAATATTCTTGACTATTACATCACTCTTATGAGCCAGCTTTATAGCTACCTCATCGGGGTGCTTATAGTCTCTAAAATATAGGATGATCCCGGTGACGTTTGTGACCTTAGAGCAAATTCTATGACATAAGGTCCATTTTCCTTTGTTTACTACGTATAGAAAAATGAAACTTATGTCATAGCATTTGCCCCAAGGTCACAAACGTCGCAAAGATCATCCTATATACAGGTCTTTTTATCAACTGATCGATACAACATTGACTTATAAAAAGTTCACTCTATCCTCCTTTTCTTTAGAAAAAAAAAGAGTGAGAAAGAGATCAAAGATCTTTGCCATACAAAATTATATCATGAAGTTTTATTATGGCATTTTTCTCTTTTTTTTTAATATTGGTGCCTCAGATTAACAATTTGGTGCCATATCTCATTCAGACGCCCTGGACGACTTCTTTCTAGTTTAAGCTAGTCGTAAAAAAGAGACCTATCATTCCAAGATTGCTGCGTTACTGCTAGTATACTCTAATTTATTCTGTGGCGTTAGTGTAGAGCTAGGCTAGCGTGCTTACGACCATTAAATCCTCCCCCTGAGATTGCGTTCCATTGATGTCTCATTTACAGCGGGAACGAGTCGATAAAACAACAAACCGATAGGAGTAATATTATTGAAACCAATACTTACTAGAGCAGGAGTGATCGTTCATTCTTTGTTGGACATGAAGGCAATGAAACACCAGATGAATCATAGTGCCAACATTTTTCAAAGGCTTTCTATAAGGCTTGTGTTCATTCTGACGTTTACATATGCCTTCCGTCCCAAAAGTCTTACATTTCTCTAAACGTAACTTCGAACAATGTCAAAAATTGTGAGATTAATTAATAACTTTTAGGCTTCGTGGTAGACCAGCTCGCTACGCAGTAGGTAAATTCTACCGTTGTAGCATAAGCTGAACGAAGTGCCTTTTCAGTATCATTAATGAATAAGACGTCTTGATACATTCTATGTCTTAAATACTATACTATTGATTACAGTACTACCATACATGTATGTTGTACCTAAACTAAGTGATCATTGAATAAAGTTTTCTTATTTTTTTTAAACCACCTTTTTGACGTTCCCTCCACCTGAGAATCAAACACTCAAGATCCTGAGGAGTGGCACCTTCAATTTTCAACCAACTGTATTCAAAATTGTCCACATTAGAGTAGATTCTTATTCTTACTTTATCCTAGTTATGACGCGCAACCGCGACTTCGATTTTCTCTACACTTGTAGACAAAATTATTCACTTGTTTTGATAAAATCCATAGATACGTTTAAACTTGTGAAGTCTTCTCGCCCGCGAGATAAGTCTCTATACTGTGCGCATCATAAAGGGGTTTGTAGTATGGAAAACTAGTAAAATCTAGTTGCGAAAAAACAAAAACTCAATTAGACTGAAACTACCTAGATAAGCTAGGTACCTAATTAACTGTAGTAAAGTATTTGCTACAAATTAGCAAAATAAAACGGTTCCTTTGATACGTCTTGTTATCATGATTGCATGACTAACTTCGCAAACACTGGCCTCGATTTTAACTGGACATTTCTTTGGCTAATATCTATCTATTCATGTAACTTTGAACTTTTTCTCACTTAACGTAAAGCAGTCAATTCGATCCATACTAAATTCTCTAATTAAATTATCTACTTCAATATTATCGCTCAACCACTGTCGACGCAGCTGCGTTAAATCATGCGTTATTTTAGAGCTGCGTTGTGTGTTCAATGTGAAAAAGTTCTTTCTTAGAATAAGAATAATGAAGGCCAGGAACTCCATTATTCAATATTTTTGCAATATTTAGTCCAGTGGGAGGTAAAATTCGTGAAAAAGTTCGCAGCGAATTGAAAATCTCTTTTGTTCTTTATTTTCGTCGGAGAGAGACTGGTTATTGAGATAAATATTTTAGGCAACACAAATGACGTGACGTTCTGGAAAAATAAATGAAAACTGTAGGCATATTTATAAAATAAGAGAAAAAAAACTTATTTTCAAGTAGCAAAGAAAGTGTTTCATCACAAGCAGGGCCATTAAATACCTACTATAGTTTATTTTTAACTCAAATTACTATAATTAAGCTTAGAAATCGTCCTATTAGAATCGAGGCGATTGTTAAATTAAAAGTTTTCCCCAGGTTAGGCCGAGTTAAACTTTTAACTAGGAAAACTGGATAACGTTTCAGTTAATTGTATTCGTGCCAGTTTACTTAGTTGGCTATTAGTTAACTTGGTTTAACTAGATCACGCGATGTTCAGTGCGGTTCAGCCAAATTGGGTAAGCTGATAAAACTGTCGGTTAAGTTTTAGTGGAATAACTATACGAGTGTATAAGTTGAACGAGAGTTTTGTTAGATATTTTGTTTTCCACATCTAACGCACGACGCTGGTAATTTTAAGCGCATGCGTTTGTCAGATGCAAGTAAATTTCAAATTCTCCTAACGAAAACCAACGTTGACGCGGAGACTTCGTAGAAACTTGGGTTAGGATGTGTCTCTGTTTCTCTTCCACCTTAATATAGTAGACGCAATTAGGGTTTCTCAATTCCCGACTTTTTTCGAATCCGGATACCGAAACTTACCGAGCACGAACACCATTTCCCGGGAATTCCCGGGTAGTCGAGAAATTGATCAAAATCAATAGAAACGCACGAAAGAGATTTTAAAATAGAACACACAATGTTCAGTTTTTTAAACATTATTTGCCAATAAACTAAAAATATGATTCCTTGATTGAAATAATCAGAAAAAGTTTTTACACTAAAATTTTAAAAGTTTCATGAAGCAAGTAATAAAAAAGTTTAACACAGATATCAATTGAAATACTTAAAAATTATGTAGGTAGGTTAGATATAACAGATGGCAGCAATAGTATGAAAGTCAAACAGAAAAATTTAAACTAAAATTACTATGGTAAGAGAACCCTTCAGTACCTAATACCGAGAATATATAACAAAATTAACTTTGATTATGACGAGCTCAGTAAATCTATGTTTAAAAGAAAGCTGAAAGCTATGTACCTCGATATGTATCTTGATAAAAATTAAATTAAATCCCATTTACTAGCCATTTTGTATATGTACTAAATAAAGTGGCAGTTACTTGTTATAAGCTAATATGATTGAGCGCTAACGCCAATAAACTGTTGTTACAGTTTGGCGTATATCAGACTAAGGAACAAATGTAACTGTTTTTTTTATAAACGTTTTCTATTCTATTTTATTCTAAAAAACTTCTCCGAAAACAACATAATATCTAGTGTATTCAGATACTCTTGTGATCTTCAGATACCCCACGTGATACCCCATTTTATCTGGAGTCCACGCGCATACTTTCCTTAAAGTATTGAAAACAGTTTTCGAAATCAACAAAAAGGGCAAAAGAGAGTCAAATCTTCTACTGCAGTGGGGTTTACCTCGAAGGTAGAATATTCTCATTTTTAAGAGCATCTGACTGTTGTCGACTAAGCATTAGCTGCTTGTCGTTTCTTGGTGACGTCTTAATTGTTAGGACGTCTGATGATTTCTACCGTAAGCCCCTGCAACTTACGGTTCAATCTTTTGATGCGGATTTAGAATGGCTCCACTCTAGACCACTCTACTGAGTAGAAACGGACTCCCTGAGCTGTACTAAAACTCTGTTGTATATATAGCTACAGATGAAAAAAACTTTAATACCGCGTTTTAGAACTATTGTTTTGATAGAGACAGCTCTATCGACTTTTCAATAGGAATAAAAGAGACATAATAAAGTGCAATGCTAATGATAGTTAAATAGTCTAATCATAGTCTAATCACCTTTCCTAAAAAAGTCGTTAAACTAATGGACTGTGTTATTAATAAGTTTGGTCGTGACGTCTTAGGTATAATTCGATTGAGCCGCCTGTGCGCACCAAAAAATATGACTCATGCGGCGTTACCTCGCCTTTTACCTCTGAGGCGTTCCATTTAAGGCTTGGTTGAAAAATGCAAGCATTCCATCAGTATTTTCTCATGACGTTGTCTCGTTCAACTATCGTCAGTAAACTGACTTACAGACAATCGTTTTTTTCTTTTTTTTTTTATCTCCTACGGTGGATCGCACACGACGCACGACGGAGAGCTAAAATATCGCATTGATCGATCAGATCTATAAAAGAAACGTCACTATCCATACTGAAACCACACTCGACTGACAACACTAACGTATAAGGGTATATAATAAAATAAAGTTTTACAGGGAAACAAAAAGGTACCTACTCTCTCAACACGAAAAAGTATCTTATATCTACTTTAGAATTGAAAAACTGTTTTTGGAAGAAAATTTTTGGATAAATATAAAATATATTTTATCCAAAAAGAGAGTCAAATCTTTGTAAAAGGAGAGAGGGCCCGAGAATATATATTTTAATTATAAAAAAATAAAGAAATGACGTTAAATATCAAATTTTATACGTATATATTTTAATATTTCCCGACTTCCGGGGAACTGGACCTTTTCTTGCGTCTCGACTACAGAAAAAAATCCCGGAAATTCCCGCTTTGAGATTTCCTGATATTATCATCCCCAGACGCAATATAGTGTAGGTACTTACTTATGTCTTTTGCACCACCGTTCGTCAAGTGTGGCCTGTGGGGTCCGCCTTATAGGTCGTATTTGAGATATAGATATAGGCCCATATTTGAGACAGCCCAGACACTCAACTTTGAGATCGATCTTGACTGCGACTTCGAGATGCTGTTAGTATGGACTGACATTAGTCAAAATCGCTCTTGAGATCGATCTCAGAGTTGAGTGCGATTTATAAATACGGGCCAGAGACAGCTATCTGTTAGTCTGTTGTGCGTCGATCGATACACAAACTTTTGACGCAATGATCGTACTGACAACGACAACCTGAAGTTTATCCCATGTAGGGTAGGCAGAGCGTTAACGATCCTAAACTTACGGCAGTTATCGCCACGTCTGGCAAGTATTTAGGGCCCTTTCAAATGATTCATGTATCACTATAGTGACAGGTTTTCAGCCTGTCACCTAAAATTGTATTCATATGAAACCCTCGACTCCCTTAGTTGCCTTTTACAACACCCGCGGGAAGAAATGGGGTGATGCTATGCTATTCACACGGTAATAGTAGCTTGCCTGGTAATAAATGCTACCTCTGCAATAATGTCGCTTATATTGTGCCATTTTTTATTGTACCTACTTTTCCATGCTTTCTGTGTTTTGTACAAATAAAGCATGCCTATGTATTGTATAAGAAGCTAAGCTACAATCACAGTTACTACACAATATTCCGTGGTAATTAGTACCTTCGTAGATAACTTATGCTGGGTTGGGTAGCTCCACTTCGATCTAACTTTATCCCCATTTATTTAGGACTGGTCTTTGTTTTTTGTATTCATATTAATTAAGACTAACACTTATTATCTGGGGGCACTCAATGCGAAAAAGCGCGAGTTTACTACCTACCTTTTTTGGAAATTTGTTTTTTCTTTTTTTTTCCATTTAATGTTTCCTCTGCACATGCTTTTCATATCTACTTATACTATCTATACTAGCACGCAAGCAAGGGTATAGGTCTCACAACGAACTAATAAACAATTCACATGATTTTTGGTCAGACTAGATCGAAGAAAAATCGTGATTCAAAAATGCTCATCAAAATGCGAGCTCGACTAAATAAATGAATTCAATGAAATAATAACTATGAGAAACAATGATCTAAAACTGAGCGAAGTGAGAAGGAAACAAATTGGTAAAACACATTGAAACTTGGTGGCATAACCACTTGCGACTTTGCAACACAATGTTTGCAATTTGCACCAGCTTTATCGCACATATTTATCGCTGGAAAGATTATTTTTATGTACAATCGTAAAAATGCTTGAAAATTAAGTTGTTACAGTTCACGTCGTTATCTTAAGTGCATGTCGCTGTTGTGGAAAGGACATGTTGATCATTACTTTGTCACCTAAATTACCGTAAATGCTACTTACACCACGGTATGTAGCTAGTACTATGTTTATTAGTCTTGCTATGCTGAAACTATCTCTGGTAGAAGCTTGGTATTAGGAGTAATTTTAGGAGCTCTACATACTTCTTAAGAGCACAGTAGATATCTTTTATCAAATCAAAATACTTATGACGTTAATTTGTAAATTATTTCTGCATAGAAGATGTAAAAGGCTAATGCCTACAATAGAAGAAGTACTTAAGTAATAATCAATAGAATCTTACGAACAGAAATTGAACTTTGAACTGCGAAAATTCATAGTGCAGAGAGGGTTACGTACTATGTACATAATATGAGGTTCAAATATTTTGACCACAAGACGTTACTTTCGTATTTCTTCGTCAATTTTGATTTTTCTGGTCCAACTGCCAAACAAATCCTATAATCAGGTAATACTTAAAATATGTACTTTATTTGCCGTGTGATGCCGGCTTAGAATAGCATCACCCCACATCCTTCCCGCGGGTGTCGTAAGAGGCGACTAAGGGACTCGAGAGTGTTGGTGTATTACAATTTTTAGGCGACAGGCTGACAACCTGTCACTATAGTGATACACGTTTTCTGAAACAACCTTAGAAAACAATCCTCTAAAACGTCAGACGTGGCGATGGTGGCCGTATTCTTACGGCCGTTAACGCTCTGCCTACCCCGCAAGGGATAAAAGCGTGTTATATGTATGTTATATGTACTTTAGAACTGAGTTAAATAAGTATCATAACATAACATAATCATCACATCACCCATCCTGTAGACCGGTTAGGTTAGGTCAGGTACATTTCGTATGCCCATTTTCTTCTTCTTGTTTTTGTGTGGAACACGTTGTCATCCAACGAGCTATGCTTAGTAGGTACTATTTAGGCAAAGTATCTAAAATAATCACAAATACAATCCCTGAACCAACCGACTAGCGCCTCAATAATCCTGTTACCTCAGTTTATAGTACCGTAAGGTTCGCAATAAAATTACATAATTTACGGCCGTTTTGGTATATTATAATTCTCTTATAGCACTATCTTCCCAGCGCTAAAGATGGCTAAAGATATGGCCTATTCACTGTAGGATTATTATGGAATTACTACAATAAACTTCTAAGGATTTACCGCCAGAGCTGCCAGACCTATCCTCCTATTTGCAAAGTAATTTTTCAACATAGTAGGTAATAGGTTTTACATCTAGGTACCTAACTACAAACCTACTAATGAAAAATACTAAATATTTACCAGAGAAAAATCACATTCTTGCCAGATAAACTTAATGTCGTACCTACAGCAAAGGTACGACATTTATCTTTTCGTCCAGACTACACTAAAGAACGTTGACTGCACTAAACAAAAGGGTGAAATTCGCACCCTATGTGATTACTCGTGAAAAACAAGTCATACCTAGACCAATTTTTCTTTCAACTTTGGATAAACAAAGACATTCGTAAATTGTTTACTTTGATGTCGTAACAAAATATTATTTCATCAAACTATCAGAAAAAACCTAACAAAAAATTGCATTAGATTTTTCTTTTTGGACATTTCTTCCTCTATTTGCTCCCTATTTTTCCAAGATGGCAGCACCTAACCACTTGATAGAGCCGTAATCGGCGCGGCCTGTAATTACACCCGTAATATTGATGATTACAGCTGTAATATTGATTATAACTGCCTGTAATACTGCGCGCGCGCAACTTAGTCTTCGTGATTCGATTTAATTAATACTTAAGGGTTATGAAGGTTTTCAGTCGAGGTTTACAAGAACAATCGTACTTTGTTGATTGCGAAAGTAATCTAAAAAACCAGGATCACAATCAAATGGTTTTCAATAAAAATAACCTCCGTGAAATATTGGTCAAAATAAATATGAAATTCATATATACAAATTGTTATCCGATAATTGAATATAAATAAGTAGTTACGCATCTATTTGCTTATTTTTAATTTTTTTAATTTATTTATTTTACATTTAGCTTTTTGTAAGTTGCAATTAGTAAAAAAGAGAAAGATGTAGAATACCTATTTTTATTTCTTATAACAATTTTATGAACCTAATGTAACGCGACTCAGATGGACTAAAAAAAAACTAACTAGCCCCTAAACCAACTACTAATGCAATAAAAAGTAATACTAAATTCTATAAAAAATAACTGTAAGCATCAACTTCTTGCCGTGTGATGCCGGCTTAGAATAGCATCACCCCACATCCTTCCCGCGGGTGTCGTAAGAGGCGACTGAGGGACTCGAGGGTATTGGTGTATTACAATTTTTAGGCGACAGGCTGACAATCTGTCACTATAGTGATACACACGTTTTCTGGAACAACCTTGGAAAACAATCCTCAAAAATGTCAGACGTGGCGATAGCGACTGTATTCTTACGGCAGTTAACGCTCTGCCTACCCCGCAGGGGATAAAGGCGTGATATATGTATGTATGTAGCAACTTCTTGACTAGGGCTTGCATTCGAATATTCGAATATTCGAATAATTCGAATAGTAAACCAGATCGAATATTCGAAAACAAATTGGGAAAATTCGAATATTCGACCATAATCATAAACCTGTAATTATTTACAAAACTAAGCGGCATGGTATCAACACCCTTGCCGCTCTTTAACGGCAAATGTCCCCGTAAAAAAAAAAATTTACTTTCTCCGCGCGGTAACAAAATTTTGTTGAGTTTGTGAGTGTTTCAGTGTTTTTTACGGTGTCATTTCACTATTTAGAAAATAAACGTATGCTTTACTGCTGCTGCTTTATGCTTTTAGTGTAAGTAACACAATTTTACAAACCTTAAACTATAATTTACTGACTTTTTCTTTTCATTCACGGATTCTAACCTAACCTCAAATAAAGAAACTTGTTTGTCGTCTATTTAGCTATAAATGCTATAATGTTTTAATGCTACTGTTTTTTTTAATATGAAACTATAATGCTAGTTATAATAGAAACAATGAATATGAACTGCACAATGCACATACATATTTCATCAAAACTGGCGCGCGGATGAGCTCAAGTTAGGATGGTCGTCATACAAACAACATAATGTTGACCAGTTAACTTGACCTCTCGTGCCAGATTTGCGCTACGCGTACAACAAAAAATCAATAAAAACGTAAACAAATAAAAACATAAAATCAATAATAATTGTGACAGCAGTGAAATCAAACATCAAAAATTTGAAATAACCATCAAACTAAAAGTAATATCAAGAAACTGATAGTTAAGAGATATATATGACAATTCTGGTAACAATCTGGTGATTTGAAATCTAATCACTAAAATGGTAATTAAATGATCAAATTCTTATTAAATAAAACCTTATTGCTTTTTTTTTCATTTCATTAAAAAATTATATCTTTTATCTATCAGCCTCTTGATATTCTACGGAAAGCAGGTGGATGTGGTGTATACCGATTACACAAAGGCCTTTGACCGTATTCACCATAGTACACTTCCTTTGAAACTGTCAGCCCTTGGAATAGACGGGAAGTTATTGAGTTGGTTTAAGTCTTATCTCTCAGGCAGGAGTCAGGCAGTCGTACTAAATGGCTTCTGTTCTTCTTGGAGGGGAATTCCTTCAGTGTTCCGCAAGGCTCTCTCCTAGGACCCCTACTTTTCACGATTTTTATTAATGACATAGGCGAATGTTTTTTAAATTCTAACTTTCTCCTCTTTGCTGACGATATGAAGATCTATAGTTCTGTTTATGACATGTCTGAAGCTTTACGTCTTCAAGAAGATTTGAACAGGTTTGACCAATACTGCTGTTGTAATAAACTCGATCTTAATGTTGCCAAATGTTTTTGTATAACTTTCAGTCGCAAGAAAAATATATTTAGCTTTGATTATACTTTGAAAAGTCAACCTATTGCTAAGCTAAATCAGGCAAAAGATCTTGGTATTCTCCATGACAATGAGCTAAATTTGATATCACATGTCGACGTCATTGTTAAAAGGGCGTCTAGGGCGCTAGGTTTCATATACAGATCATCGAAACCCTTCAAATCTATGAAGACTTTAAAAATACTGTACTGTACGTTTGTGCGCAGTCACCTCGAATATGGTTCTCAAATATGGAACCCCTGTTACAAGGAACATATCAACAGAATTGAGAGAATTCAGAAAAAGTTCACGCGATATCTAGGCTTCAAATTTAAATTACCTAAATTGCCATATGAAGATCGTTGTTCGCGATTACACCTCTTACCATTAAAAGACCGCAGAGATGTTGCCGACATCATATTATTAGCTAAACTACTAAGAGGTGTAATTGATTGTCCGGATCTTCTTAGATTTAAGAGCCCAGCTCTTGTCGGTGGAGTAACCGCCATTCTATTCGTCTCTCCGCCAGTGATTTGACCTCCTGATACGACACGACATTAACTTTTTCTTTTATTTGGTCAAAGTAATTTCGCCTTGGTCGACCTCGGCCTCTTCTGCCTTCTACTTTCCCTTCAATGATGTTCTTCAGGAAATTATCGTGTCGTATCAGGTGTCCTATCATCTTTCCTCTTCTGTCTTCTATGGTTCTTAACAAACTTCTCTTTTCATCTACTGTCTTAAGGACGTCTTCGTTCGTCTTCCTATCAGTCCAGCTTATTTTCTGCATCCTCCTCCAACACCACATCTCGAATGCTTCGAGCCTCTCTCTATCCCTCTGGGTCATAGTCCACGTCTCGCTTCCATAAAGTGCTATACTCCAGATGTACGTTTTGATTAATCGCTTTTTGACTTTCTTTGAAATTTTGGCTGTGAGTAAATTTTTCTTGTGTTTGAAGGCTTGTTTAGCCATAGCGATTCTCGCTATAATATCTGCAGTACACCTGGAGTCATGGGTGATAAGACTTCCCAAATATCTAAATTTATTAACTTGTTCTATTTAATAAATTTAGATATTTGGATTGTCCGGATATTCTTTCTAAAATTGGAATTCATGCGCCTGGTAGATCTCTCCGTCGTCGACCTATACTTGCTGTTCCTAGTTCTAGAACTAACTATAGAAAAAACTTCTTTATAAACAGGGCCGTTCGGACATTTAACAATGTGGGTGGTGAAGATGAAAGTCTCGATATTTTTTCTTCTAGCATCAATGCGTTTAAGTTGTTTTTCATTAATAAACTCCAAAAGCAGTGAAAGTAGTACCTTAATCAGAAAATGGATAAAATTACGTAGAAATAAAATGTTAATTATAACTACCTCTGGGATGTCTACATTAATGATTATTTTAGTCAATTACGTTGTTTTTGTATTTTTCTATCCAAATGTGGATGCTTGTAATTAGCCTCTTTATGACTAATTTCATTGTCAAATATGTTACTTTAGTGCTGTTAGCTTCCCTCAAAAAATAAAAATAAAAATAAATAAAATAAATAAATAAAAATTTCTTTTGATTTGATGTTTATTTCGAATTTCCGATGTTTGGTTTCACTGCTGTCATAATTATTATTGATTTAATGTTTTATATTTGTTTTTGTGTTATTATGAAAGTTTAAGAGTTTATTTTAGATTTTAAATACTCAAAACTATAGATGATAGTCTCCTATTCATTTTTAAGCATATTTTTCGTGAAAATAAAGCAAATTTCTATTTAAATAACAAGCTTTTTCGTCTTTTCGAAATATTCGAATATTATTCGAATAATTCGAATAATCCCGAAAAAAAATCGAATATTCGAATAGTGAAATTTTCGAATATTTGCAAGCCCTATTCTTGACACATATTGGACATTCGAGGCGATTTTATGTATATGACCTAAAAGAAGAAAGTGGACGTTTAGTTATTAATATTATTTTGTCATCTATTATTTCATTACTTTGTATTGTAAATTGTGTCGTAATTCTTATCCATTTGATCCATTTTTATCTGATTCGTTATCTCTCTTACAGCACTCATAATTCTGAAGTAGTGATATCGATATTTCAACAGACACGTCAGCGGCGCCGTGGCTTAGTTGGTTAAAGCGCCTGTCTAGTAAACAGGAGATCACGAGTTCGAATCTCGTCGGGGCCTGCAATGTTGATGTTAGTTTTTGTGTTACTTCTCTAAATAATGTTTTATTAGCTCCGATCCTGATTGTACACCTACCTAGTTAATTCTTCCTAAGCGTATGTTCGGACCATAATTTAACAAAATATGTACATTATTAATTCTTTTTTTAGCAGTTTACAGTAAACTTTTTCAATATAGCACAGATATAACTCTGCTGAACTCTAAATGAATGTGATACCAATATTACTTTGTGATAAATGACAGGTTGAAATTGTAAACAACTCAAAAATATCTGCTTGTCAAACCACGCGTCCTCTTATGACAATAACAAGTGGTAATCAAAATAATAAACGGCTGACGGCGGCGTCGATTTGGTGTCCAATTATTTTTATTGATGCCCAGTTAATTACATTCTTTGCTCAGTGACGACAGCCGAGCGGGTACCAGCTCGCAAATTTCGCGGTTTTTTCTACGGATATTGTTGAATTGTCAAAAATCTAAATCACCTATTTATAAGCCAGTTAAAAACAATTTTGGTGATGTTATGCTCTACATTGTAATGTAATGTGGCTCTCAATTCTGATGAGACATTGCCGTAGCTAATTTTAGATTAGGTAGCTATGACAGGAAATCTTAACCTGTATTTTTTACTTTTAGTTTAAGTTCCATTGATTGAATAAAGTAGTAAAATTAGAGAGCTCCGTCCCTGGTATTGTCAATTGAATAATTAATAACGTACCTACCTGCCTATAAAACGTTAGATCAAAGAAAAAGCGCAGCAACGGATTATACTTTTTTTTAGATTAACCGCGTAGGGGCAAATATGTAGCGATGAAAGTGTCCGGTCAGAATTAAGTCCATTGTTGAACTGTCAAACATATGAATCCTCTGAAATCACCCACATAAGGGGCAACGCCAGCGACACTAGCGCCGCCCAGTGAAAAAAAATACTGCCTAAATACACAATGTCACAAATAGATTGTTAATATTGTTAAGGCCGTTCTCGCACTTAACGCACAAAACCGCGCTAAAATAACGCTGCGTAATGCATGCGTCTGTCATATCCACATTAATAGCGCTGGGTTGTGTGTGCGTTAAGTGTGAGAACGGCCTTGGAGACAGTCAGTCATAAAAAATACAAATAATTTTTTGCACCTATACTATCTTGTGTGCGTTTGCGTTTGAATTTTAGTTAGATGTGTACCTACTCGTATCCCAAAAATAACATAACTCATGTCATTGATACCAAATACTGTCTACTTTGTTACTTTTAAATAATCTTTGTGATTGGGTTCTATCGTTGTATCGATCGCACTCCAGATGACCAGCGTGTTCAGCGAGGGATATTATCCTGTTTGGGGGCGCCATTAGTCTGACGTTTAACCTTAAAAGCGAATGATAAGAAATGTTGATGTTGTGGTCTGATTTTTAAACAGGTACTTATTAACAATTTTGTCCACATTTAAAGGCGCTTGAAGAAGATCATTATTTTTAGTAGACACTTGCCGTTCCGTTTGGCAATCTGTAATTCTGTAACAAGCATACCCTTCGATAGGGAGGCCCATGTCCAGTTTTGTAGCTGTTAATGTAGGCATTTATTTAATTTTATGATTAACTCAAAAACATCTTAAAATAGAAATCTTATCTTAAAATAGAAGCCATGAAAATCTTAGGTTCTCAAACATTTTTCGCGATAAGGGCGCGTCTGTTAATACTTAGGTAATTTTACGCGCTAAGTTCCCTTTGAAACATTTCGTTGCTCTGAGTTGTACAGTCACGGGCAATGTAAGGTCGACATAAGAAGAAAGGTCGCATCGCACACTTAATGCACGATGGACCGCTAAAATATCGCAGCGATCTGTCAGATCCATGCTAGAAACGTCACTCCCCATACTAAAACCGCACGGCGCTTTTCGTTTCGCTGCGTCAACAGCTGTTGAGCGGTTTTAGTATGGGGATTGACATTTCTAGTATGGATCTGACAGAACGCTGCGATATTTTAGCAGTCCGTCGTGCGTTAAATGTGCGATCCACCAAGTCCAAACCATGGACCAAATAATACTAGTCCAAACTGTGTAACATAGCCTGAACTTAACTACAAAAATATCACTCAATTTTATTGTTCAATGTTTTCTAACTAATTCCTTAAATTAAATTTTAGACGTTCCGTGTACCAATAAACCAGTCGTTTAGGAGGTTACATAATGGTTGTATAATGGTTTTATTGGCTGCCTATAGTTGTTCTGGCAACCGGCGCCTAAACGCCTATATCGGTATCGGTGTAATTGCCCCGCAATATGGCGTGGAAATCCATGATATCGGTGATATATCCCCGATTGGGTATAATTGCTGGAACTGATCTTGTACTATGTCCTATGTTATGAAACTACAGGCTACAAGTTGACAGTGAAATTCGATGTGATATTGCAGCCGGTGGGTCCCTATAAGACAGGGTTTTAACTCGCTAGTAGTGTACTTAGTTACCTACTTACTAGTTAGCATGTAGGTAACTAGTGTCATAACATGAATTGTAGCCTTGTGGCAAGCCGTGTAGAGCCGGCTGAGTAGAATAGAACTATCCCAATTTTTCCCTAGGGACCTCCTAATCAACGCTATAGATTTTGATGCGGTTTTTTTATTGATAGTGAGTCAAGGGGAAGTCGTATAAATACTTAAATATGGCATCAAAAATTTTTCCCCTATTTCTGAAAATATTAAATGGCGACTAAACATTATCTTAACTAAGTTGTACGACTTACCTACGATGTTGTTGTTTTGATAGAGGATTGGGCCTCTACGATAAGGGTTATTCTTGTCCGTATAAAATGCGACTAAACATGAGTGATAAAAGAGTAGATAAGTAAATGTAATATGAAATCGATCCATCTCGAATATCTTTTACTAACATTTTACGTACATGTCGCCGAAAAAAAGTTTCCCATCGTTTGAACCCGTTTGGAACCGGTCACGGCCAAACCATAGAGGCCATAAACAAATTTGTAACAATCAAGCATCCATAAACCCCATACAAATTGTATGACAACGGCCGCCGCCAACCTTTTATTACCTAATTATTTTGATTTGTTTTTCTCTAAATGAGCGCCTGTACTATTATATCCTGCCAACTTACATTTGCCTTCCGGAAACAAGGCTCATTTGTAAAAAGGCTTGTAAATAGAGTTTTTGAGTGGCAAAATAAAGTTGGTTTAGTTTATGATTATTGTTATGATGACCCCTTAGTTGGATGAGGATGAAATGGATGAATAGGCGGATGTCAAACTCTTTGATCTAATATTCTATGTTGTTATATTTTTACATACTAACGGGGTTAATTAAAAAATGTTGGAAATCGCCACCTGTTCATTTTTAATTAACATAAATCATTGATAGTGGGTAAAGACGGTTTTTTTCACTCTATGACTAGTTTCGGCATAACAGCGCATTTTGGGTGTTATAGACTATCATGCATTGCAAACTTAGATAATATTATGGTAGAGGTAACAAAATTTTCACACTACCGAGACCGAAACCACACCAAATAGTAATGGTATTATTTCGAAATAAATAGGTATACTTCTATTTAAATAGAATTGTCAACTACTCCATCTTAAGATCTGGTCGCAGCCAGGGGCGGAGTGAGTGGCCCCGCCTTGCGCCCCCTTTTGCCGCCCCCGCCCACCGCCGGAATAAGAGCACATAACTCTTGTGAGCTGATTGCGACCTAATTAAACAATTATGGGCCGCGGCGACCCGCTGAGCTTATTATATTATGCACTTGAATCTTAATTAGAATCGTTGGCTTGTGCTGAAAATCGTAATGCAGGTGAATTAAAATTGCTATGCAGATATCGTTAAATTCTTAAAGGCTGAAGAAGTTCATTTTACGCCATTGTAAGTATGTACACCTCGTTTATTTTGTCATTTTCTCATATCTTTACACTATATGTAAATATGTACCCAGTTGTTTAAGAGAGATAAAACGAAATCCACGACTTTATTTCACAACTGCATTTTATATTTAACATAAAAGCGATCAAATTAATCAAAGAATCAGCATTATTTATCTAAGTAAGCAGGCTCTATTGCACAACCTACGCACCGTCAATTAGTTCGAACAAACTAATGATATTGCAGCTATTATTCATACAGCCTTGCAACGCGAAAACAAATAACTTATAAAAAATCATCCGCTTTCGTATTGGTTATCAATGCGAATGTCGAAAATAAGTTATCGACGCCCGCCATTTTTGTATTGAAATTTAACCACAATATATTACGTTTGTTTGTTAAGTTAATTGTTAAATGGAGAGGTTCGTTAAATTCTCGCGCATATTTTATTGGGCCTCGGCGCTTACAAGTCCAGGCTTCGAGTATAAATTCTCTGATTGTGAAGGATGCATCCGCTTTTTGGATATTTGAAAAACTCGCCTCGCCGCGGGCCTGGCGGGCTTGGTTCTGTTGAATTTCATTTAATAACTGAATAAATGCATACAGCATAACTTAAAATACCTTGCAAGTAGTAACAGTGTCCATTAGAGATAACTTTTTTCTAGAACCACTTAATTACCTAATGTAGAAAAATAAACATAAACTAAGCTTTATGTGAAGTGAGACTGCGTAATACTATTTCTTACCTCATTTCTTTCAGGTGATTGTTGTAATTGTCTAATATTACGCGATTGACTGAAAAACTGTCTGGGAGAAGATAAACATGCAAAATCTGAAATTACATGCAAATATTTCTCGGGTAAAAGCAAACTTTTAATGTCAAATGTTGTTTATCTGCTTACCCCGGAGAAGACAAAGGCATGATTTCTACTCGTATGTATGTATCTGTCTGAATGTGAATACTAATAATAATAAGTACCTAATTAATAACCCTGACATGAAATGAAATTACGATACCTGCAGTAAAAGAAATACTTTCGAATATTTCACCATTTTAACATCCTTTTAAAATATATATTATAGACATAAGTAATTAACTTAACTAGTACATAAGTCGTTTCCTAAATAAATGAGGCATCCTTTTGCCTTAAGGCGTTTGACTGTCTGAATGAAAATTCAATAATAGACAGAAATTAATGATTATTTATGACCCCAAAGCAATGGCACCTCATTAAACAAGCAGCACTGCCCCTATATGAAGCCGAGTCCATGCATTGCAATGCATTGCATATTTAAAGCATTAAAGTCTTTTACGACCTACTTATGTGAAATATGTATTTGAACCTACTGCCAAAACTTTCAAGTCTTTAAAATATCATTTCCAAAACGCTCACGTTCACGTTTCTTTTCATTAAATTTTGTTTGAAGAACGTAACGCTAACATATTTGCGGGTCGGACCATTTACATAAAATATAAACATTTTAACCTGTCGGCATTTGGACCCAAAAGAACGTAATCATAAGCTATATGAAAGTTGATTGGTTTGAATTAGAAAATGAAACGCGATTAATTTGATTTCATTAGGAATGCAAATAAGAAATAATCTGCTTCAGATGTTTTGGGTAAATAGGCCTTAATACACAATGTCATCAAGGTAAGTCATCCTACTAACATTATACATGCGAAAGTTTGTATGTTTGTTTAAGTATAAATAGTAGGTGGTAGATAAACTCTGACATGGTCCTTTGGACCATGTCCAGCAGGGGATTTTTGTGGCAGTTGTAGTGTGTAATGTGTCAATAAGTACTATTCCAGGCTCAAGAAATAGGTAAATACCGTACCTTGACCAAAAAGTACCAATCCAGTAGATAGGAACGTGAGTAACAATATGAAGTGCCTATGTATATACATACAACATTAACTTAATTAAAACCATGTTCAAAACAAAAGTAGACAAGTCATTAATAAACCAAATAAATAACAAGAACAGACCGAGACTTCCTTAATCACATAAAGCAACGGAGAATTCCAACAATCCACATTTGCCCCGCGGCCATCACCAAACGAATTTAATTATTTCTACTTGCTCCAAGCATTTGCATAAAACAACAATAATTTATCTCTATATAGAAATTAACCTCTTGCCTCGACTCAATTAGAGTAAACCAAACCGCATACTAAAAGGGTTTAATAAGTTTTGCAGGGATGTAGTCAGATGTAGGTAGAAAATTTGCTAATAAATAATATTGAGATAATTAGTTTTTATAACAATAGACTGGTTAAAATATAAAAATAAATAAAAAAATAGTAATTTAGATTTTTGAATTTATTGCATATACTTTTAGGAGATACTTATTTACCCGGCTTAGGAAAATTAATTTGGTATAGAATACTTACCTATTTCTTATTCATTAAGAAATTTTCCAAATCAGTCATCAGAGATACATTTATGGCATCCTACCCCTACTATCTTCGCCTACCTTCGGCCCTGTAAAAGTGAATGTTTTTTTCACGTTAATATGGTTTTTCGCCGCCGTACTAAGCTCATAAGTCAAGCAATCAATTAGTCACTGTATCAGTCAGTTCAGCTCGTGACGGGATGACGGGTCGTTTAGGCTTCAACCTGGATAAGAGCGACGGCGGTGGTGGCGCGGAAAGCGGGCTGATCACGTAAATTCATTAGCCTCGATCCGTCTCTAACAAACGATTCAAACAATGTCAAGAAGGTCTGCAGCTCTTTTAATGGCTAAATAGACAAATT
The DNA here is from genome assembly GCA_029255805.1 of Keiferia lycopersicella. Taxonomy (NCBI): domain Eukaryota; kingdom Metazoa; phylum Arthropoda; class Insecta; order Lepidoptera; family Gelechiidae; genus Keiferia; species Keiferia lycopersicella. The sequence continues at coordinate 4,427,233 of JARACZ010000017.1, forward strand.
CGTGAGCGGCAGTCTCTGCCACATGCTCTACAGGTATATTGTTGGCTGGTACTGACGGCAAGAGAAGCTTGATTTTGACGTTTTTTTCTGGCCGCCAAGATTTCAAACCAGGTTTGGTTATGTGCTATGCGTCCGTCCGTTACATTCGTCCGCCACTTGTCATGATTTGCAGCAACATCTACCCAGTTAAGACGGTCAATACCGAAATATCAAATAAAATACGAAATACGAAAAATGAAATGTCACCTAAATACATGATGAATATTCGATGGTAGACAGGAGGGGCTGGGCGAACCTGCAGCCAACTCCATTTGTTCGGTCCCTATGCCTTTCGTTCGCACTCACTTGATAAAATTACTACACTACACTTCACCTAGCAATGTAACCTCCTACATCGAGAACGCTGCCCGCTGCCGCTCCGCTCGCCGCTGCTGTCCAGTCTAAGGCCTTATAGGCCACTCCACGTGGGGCCACAGGGGCGCAATTAATGGAATACGTACCTGGATTTCGTGCTTTATTATTTTAACTCATTACATTACTTATTTTTATGCGTGTATCTTAGCTGCAGTTGAAAAAGTAAAGAGAAAGAGTAAAAGAGTAGTATTATGAATGAGACGTATAAATATACTTAGGTGTGATAACTGTTTAATACAAAAAATAGCAACCTAGCTTAAACAACAAACTACTTAAGCACAAAACTATATGTAGGTATAGTTAAATATAAAAGTTTGACTATTGAAAACCTTATCAATTGTATGAGTATTTACTGATGTAGTATCTACCTATCTTCTGTTCCTATGTATGAAAGGCAATGCGGTAGGTAGAAACCTAATCAAACTAGAAGTAATGACTATTCATAATTAATTGTTTTTGTTTTAAATTTATTACTTGTTATTGGTTTTACCAATTGACCTAAGGTTAATAGGACTCCACTTTTGCAGTCAATTTTAAATTTCTAACCGGTTTTCGTTTTAACTACACTCATTAACGACTTGGTTGGTAATTAGTTACAATAAAGTTTAAAATTAATCAACCGTACAAACAGTTATAAAGATAATTAACTGTGTTTACATTTGTTATAGCTATTGCGAGTTATTAAAAGCGCGGTTGGTTTTATTATTTTGTACCTAAATGAAAATACAATATAAGGAACTAACCTCACGTAAATATGCAATTCTAGTAAATATTAATTCGAGAACAAAGCCATTTGACAAAATATTAGAAAGTAGGTACTTTCTTACCACTTCTATGCTAAATGATAACGATAACTTACACACAGGGTGTTAGGGACGGTGTAACGAAAACTTAGCAGGCGTGCTCAGACCATGAAACTGATCAACTTTTTCTATGGGGCCTATGTTGGGAAACGAAAAAATTTTTTCGACCTTCCATACAAAATTCCCGATCAGCTGAGTGACTTTGTATGGGAACTTGAAAAAAAATTTTTCGTTCCACACGTAGCCCCCGTAGAAAAAGTTGTTCAGTTTCATGGTCTTATCACGCCTGCAAAGTTTTTTTACACTGTCTCTTACATCCCGTATAAGTAGATACTTTTCGATTCATACGGAGATAAATTAAAACTTGTAATATGAATGAGGCTCGACCAATATAGCGTGCTAAAAGGCATTCAGTATCGCCGACAAGAAATTTAAATCAACAGACCCTAATTTCATTCACTCCACAAAAGAAAGGAAACAACCTTTTGTTCGGGCACAGCTCATTGGAACTCATTCACCATTTACACGAAAAAACGTAGAGAATTGACTGGCATTGTTAATTTCACACTGAACAACTTTCTACCATTATTTACTTTTTGTGAAACCATCGTCTTGTTTGCAGGTAATTAATTAGATGGACACAAAGAACCCGAGGCGAAGAACAACCTGTTAAAGATTAATCCTGCTTTTTTATTGTCTATCCTTCCGTGACTACGGGGTTTTGATTGAGGATATGCATTTTCGGAGTAAATCGACTGGAAAATTGGGAACAGCACCCCTTGTTTCAAGAGTGAGGGATGGTATCGTGTTAGAAGTTATTAGTGCATAGGAGGAAAATTTTGACAGACTTGACTCTGTTAGTGCTGCGTGAACTAGCAAATTTTATTTATTATGTAGGTAGGTAGGTAAGTCTAGCCGCCAAACGGGCGTCAAAACTTGCGTGACCCGGGGCGCCAAATATCTAAATACGCCCCTGAATTTAATCGAATTAATATTTTATTACTTCAATTATTATCAATCACTGCCTAGTTACTTATTCAAATAACAAAAGGCATTGACTTGTTATGTCCAAGACATTGTCCGTCCAAGAATAGGTACTCGTAAGTACGACGTGGGTAGCTGTACAATCAGCGCTAAATAATAAATTTGAAAATGCCCCACCGTGCGCAGGCGCAAATAAATTCTGTATCTGATTTGTGCCGAGCCGAGATATAGAGACATGCAATCCTGTGTAGTCTCTAGTTGTCACATTATAAATACCGAGTAGGGTGTCCATACCATCAGATTTAAGTAGTACGTAGAATATTTTGTCTACGTAGGTACCTATATGGTAGGATTCGTAACTTTGTGACTAAGTGAATGCTGCGCGCGATTTAGGCCTAGGCCTAAGGTGAACTTATCCTTTGATTCAGTAAAAAGTGAGAAATCGAATGGACGTGTAGGCACCTAAACTCTATTTTTTTAGAGTTAACTCTCTCCGTTATTTATTTACCTTACTTCTTTGGGGAAGTGATTCCTTCTTGTTTTTTCTATTTAGTTTCCTCTATGTCATTATCGGTTGCCATTTTTTTGCAATTCTTAAATAGTGATGTGCAGTACTTCGTAGGTAGTAGTAAATTGGATTTTTAAATCTGATTGTTATAGTACCTAGTAGATGGCGCTCGTGCGAACGATGCAAAAGAGTAGCAGTGATATTCCATAGATCGGGGTAGTATTTTTTTGTATTAAGCACTGAACTTGACAGATGATGGAACATCGAGGAAACTCAATAGTAAAAACAAGAAGACATACCCAAAAAAGGTAGGTAAATAAATAACGGCGGCGTGGATAAGAAACATCTTGCAAATTTTTTTTTTAAGCAAAAGGGAGCAACTTTTGGCTACCCTGTCAGGATTTAGCTGTACAGTTGCGTATGCGCACCCAGCATGGCGCCGGCACGCGCGGGTTTGTGACATTACCGCACGTAGGCGACAACATACAATTGAATTAGATATTCTCTATTAAATTTATTTCGTGTATGAAATCCATCATGCATATAATTATTATAAAACTTAAATCATTTGATTACCTATGGCCTAATCTCACAGTACCTACCTACATTATATAGGGTGTAAGAGACGGTGTAACGAAAACTTTGCAGGCGTGCTCAGACCATGATACTGAACAACTTTTTGTATCGGGGCTATGCTAGGAAACGAAAAAATTTTTTTGACCTTCCATACCAAATTCCCGATCACCTGACTGACTTTCTATGGAAACTCGAAAAAAAAATTTCGTTTCCCAACATAGCCCCCATAGAAAAAGTTGTTTAGTTTCACGGTCTGCTCATGCCTGATTCTTGTTTTGATAGGTTCCCTTTAGTTTCAAGTCCAGTAGGGCGTCATGCAGTCGGCGAAGGCGCGATGCCACGCTGGGCAACACGGCAATGGCCACCTAGACATGTAGTTGTTGTAACTTATTTTATTAGCGTGTTGGTAAAACACGAATGAGATTATCAAAAACAAAATCCTCTTTAGAATATGAATGTAGTCTGATGTAGATCCCTGCTGTCTATGTCTGACTCACCAAGTCACAAGTAGATGAAAAATGGAACAATATCTTATGACATAACTAAATCTATTTTGAATTTATTATTTTTGCATTGCATTGCAATGCTTCTTCTTCTGTAGGTACTTATACATTTCTTTAGCGTGTTTCAGGCACTTCCTTCGTACCTACGAAATAAAGTCTGTCATAAGCGCCATCGTGAGGTTGGCTTGAGAACACTTGTGATTTCTCCCGATGAAAGAGGGCATAGCAGTTAGAAATGGCGTCTGTAAGTGCGCTAGAGTTCGCGCCGCGAAAGAAGTCCCGCGAAAAACGTTTCAATGAACCATAATGTGATGTCTATAAGGGTCATTTAAACTTTTTTCGCGGGACTTCTTTCGCGGAGCGGTCTGTAGTACTATAGTCTGTAAGATTAGGTACTTATCTTTTTGTAAACAAACTTTGTATGAAAGTGACACTTCTGAACTGAATTTCATACAGAATTTGTTTACGAAAAGATAAGTACCTAAACTTACAGACTATAATGCTTTTGAATTTAATCCGTGCTAGAGTTCGCGCCGCGAAAGTTGTCCCCCGGAAAACGTTTTAATGACGTTAATTCTGACGTTTATAAAAGGGTCATTAAAAAATTTTTCGCGGCGCGGACTCTTTAGGTATGTAGAATTTTGCGAACGTTGCTTTTTAGATAGCATAAATCAAAATTAATTTAAATCCTTGGCGCCATAAATCCAGTTCCCAGGGCCGTATTCAGGGCGGGGCACACAAGTTGCTAGTCAGCGTCTACCGATTACGCGCGCCCCGCCCCTGCGTAATCGCCGCCATATTAAAACGCTACGTTACTGGCAACTTTTTAATAAATAGGATTTTCGAATAAAGAAAGCGTAATATGGGTTGGTTTGTTTGGGAGTAAATAGGGCTTTTGTGAATGGTGTAGGTTATTTTTGTAGCAATTTGCTTTTATTTCCACAATTTTTCTTCCTTTTTTCTGTAGGCATTGACTAGTCAGGTAGGTACCTACTTACTTACTAACAATGAGCAGTGGCCTATGCAACAAAACTACAGGCTACAATTCTACAGGATGAAATTCGATGTACATTGCGTAGCCGGTGCGACATTATAAAACCAGGATTTTAGACCTGCTACGCAATGTACATCGAATTTCACTTGTAGAATTGTAGCCTGTAGTTTCGAAAAACGAGACACAGGTATACTTAGTATTTTTTGCTATAAAAATGTAAGTAGTGGGTTGGATTTTATCATAATAAAGTGTACGTAGAACCTACAAAATTTCTTACAAAATGATACAAAAAGGTAAGGATTCAGAAAAAAAAGTGATTTCGAAAATGTATATAGGTACTTTATTTGTATCTACATATAAACACGTGTGTGACGGTATTGCTACATCAACTTAGCCTAGGAGACCAGTGCATGAACTTACCTATATGTCATTATTACATTACATTACTTTACAACCCTCAATCCATAGTCTTTGGCACATCTTTGAAAGACAAAGACTCGTTCAACTTTCAGTTCTTTAAATGTTTTTACTTTATACAACTTTTTTTTGTGCAATGACTACGATGTCGGTGGCCAAGTGGTTAGGACATTGGTCTTACAATCGTGAGACCCGAGTTCGATCGCTGCCATATACCAATGTGTTTTACTCACGTACATTTACCGGCTCCTTTTATAGTAAAGGAAAAACATCGCGATTAAACCCACATTCAAATGAAATTTGAATTCAGATGATATTTGAATGTGACTTAACCTAGGATTTAGGCCAGGTTCGCCTTCGGGTTGCAGAGGTCAGATGGCAGTCGCTCTGTGTAAAAACTTAGTTCCACGTCAAATCCCCTAGGTTTAGGTAGCCGACCCCGACAGAGAACGCGATAAGGCAAAGATAATGATAACAGAATAAAACCACTGGCATCTGAGCTCTATCATTATCTAAAGGCTTAAAATTATTTTATATTTTAAATTGTACATAAATGAAAGAACAAAACATATCGTAGTCACTGCACAAAAACAATACTATAATAATTAATTTTAAATAACATAATGTTGTGACAACCGCTAGAAATGCACAAATATAACACAAAATAATCACATCTCAATGTGGTAACACATTTTTCACGAATAAATTTGATACACCATTTGAAAAAGATACATAGACTCTTACATAACAAAAAAAGCATTTGGATAAGCTATAAACAAAATCGAAAATTCTAAGATTCAGACAATAAGTAAGTATTGAACTCTCAAACTATTAATAAATTGATTCAAAATCATAGTTTTGTCTTAGAGCATTATACATACAATAAATTTTCAATTATATTTTATAAAATATATATTGTTGAAATAATATTCACTTGAATTATAATATAAATATGCCATGTTTTATCAATAGTAGATTAAATCGGAGACAAAAGATTTTGACAACTTTAAAGAAGTACTTGCACATTGTGACTTAATTATAGAATTATAATTTTTATAATAAAATTGACTATATTATTTTGACGAGAACCAAAGTTTTATCCTAAAATACGTATATCGCTATGAGTATTCGAATTAATCGCAAAATTTCAACTCGGTGGTTCTAGATATGTTAAAAGTATACACAGGTAGATAGTAATAGTAAATAACTAGTTTGGATCTATACATAAAGCGAATTGTAATATTTAGTAAAATTAAAAAGTTTTTCGTTGCAATCGATAAGGAGAAGTGAACTACCAGGATGATCTACAGATATTATATATTCAAATTACCGATTAAGTACTGTATGCCATTACATTATATCAAAATAGTAATTTTTCTTAGCTGTAAGTTAATTCCATAAACTTGGCAAACCCATTTTGGTATTGGTTCGAGACACTTCTTATTAATTATTTACTGTACACCGACGTAGTAAGCATTCTTATTCCATTTATTATTCGAGAGAATACACAGCGAAATTTTATTTGTGACCGATAAAAAGAACTGAGGACTTGATAACAATAACTTTCCTTCAAATGAAGATTTGTTTTTTCCTTTCCTAGACTAAAAGTTATTTTTTTTTACCTACCTATAGTCCCAGGGGAAAGATGTCCCCCTTATAAGCATGTCCTCAGTTTCAGCATCTCAATTGTCGCTAGTGAAATTTCACTGTCTACAGTCAAAAACTACACTTGCACAGCCAACGTTATGGTACATTTGTGATTTTTTTATATTACTGACCTTTTTTACATGAGTTTATGTACAATCTAACTTCCAGGATTTTGGAACTGAAAATTTGATTCTACTTGGAGCTATAAACAGCAACATAAAAGTCACTAATTAATGACTTCATATTTGCTTAACATACAATCCCTAAATAATGTTTTTATCTAAACATTTGTATCTTCTTCTAGGTGCGTCAAAGACACCCGAATTTTACGAATTTTCCTAGAGCAACAAAGTTGTCATGAAGTTTTAAACAGAACCTTGTTTTAAACAACAACACTTGCGAAAACTGTAGAACCATCCTACTTTCCAATTTAATTCAATGAGTTTTCATTGAGATTTCGTTTATGTCAAGTTGATTTTTCTTGGTTCAGTTTTTACACCTTAAAACACATCTCAATGAAATGTGTTTGACAATGAATTTAAAGTCATTCATATCATACCACACTTGAATCATTCGCGCTCACACAATAATAAGTAGCCAAAAACTACTGAGTGTATATGAGTAACAACATCCATAAGGCATGTATTTACAAGTTAATGATCACAAGTTTATTGGCATCAGGATTGGACTAAAGCGCGTATTTACCTAATGTAATGATATTTGTTTAGAAATGGTAAGACACAGCTTTGGAAGTAAAAAAGAGCCTCCTCATGACATTACGGTATTGAGATTCAGCAACAGCTATCAGTTGTTAAGTCAGAAGCGCAAAATGCGCAAACGCAAAAAGTCAGAATATTGTAGGTAAGTAGGTATTTTCATTTAAAATGCAAAATAAAATAAAAATATAAAGTTTATGACACTTTATGTTTCTGAAAACAGTAAGCAGATTTCATGTGAAGGCTCTTTTTAAAATCCAAAATGTCCGAACGAGGCACTTTCTACGTTTTCTAAATATCAAACAATAACGCGTGTAAATGTGGTCTCGAAAATTTTACTAGTAAATTCGTTATTTGTGCACGACAAAGCACCTTCCCGCGATGTGAAAGATGATTTTTTGGAATAAATGGTACCTAGTGATTGCTAATTATCAAATTCCTATCTCCTTAGCAAACGATTAATTCGAAATTTCAATCGTTTTGCCCCAATAAGGGTGGGTTCCTACAAATGTTTTCTAAAAAGTTTATTGCAATGTGTAAGGCGGATGAAATTGACCCCAAATACTTTGACACTAATTTGGTCGCAATATAAAATTGTGACGACGCATGATAATATTCTAATGAGTAAACAAGAAAGATGAATAATTAAAGTACTTACCAAACTATTCAAATCCAATACAATTTTGTTATTTTTCTTTACACACACACACACACAGGACGTGTAGGTAAACGTGTTAATGTAGAGTATTGCCTTCTTAACACTAGATGGAGTTTTAGGCGGTGCACTTAAGATACGTGAGTGCAATGAATGTAGTATTTAAATAAAGAAGTTCCGTTACTATCCAACTAGGTATTTGTATCAATGTTATCACTGTTCAATGGAAACATTCCAATCGGAACGACACGCATTATTCTGGTAAAATGCGTGATAATTTAGTTTGGTATTTTCATGGCACTAGAGGCGACATCTGTTGTCCGAGTTTCCCAACTACAGCGACATCGCGGGTTGCGGCGCTAGTGCGAGCTTCGGGCGCTAGGTGGCGGTAACGGCGGGCGCCTGCGCAAGCGGCGGGGAGGAGTGCGCGGCGTGCCTGCGGAGTAACTCGGTGACCGTGATGGCCACTTGCACGGTGCCTTTGCCTTCGAGCACGTCGGCGGCGCAGCACATGAGTTTCTGGAAATAAGTATGAGAATTCTAGTGCAATTTTGTTCAGGCTATATTCAGAGTGGTACGGTTGAACCTTAGGGTTGAACGAATTATGTTCTATACACATCATCATCTTTAGTCTGTAAAATGTAGGATGATCCCTGTGACGTTTGCGACCTTGGAGCGAACGCTATGACAGAAGGTCATTTTTTCTAGTAAACAAAAGAAAATACACCTTATGTCATAGCATTCGTCACAGGGCTCATCCTATATTTTACAGACTATAAATTCAAAACAAAATAAATCTGTCGGCAAGAACCCGTTAAAATCATAAATCATAATCATAATCATGAATCATCTAAATTACCTACCCATTTAATTGTTTCTTTAAGACGAGTCTCTTGTACGATGATATAAATAAAAGTAACATACAAAAGATTTGCAAGCTCCAGTGTGCCGAAAACTTTGCAGGAATTAATGGTCCATGATATTGAACAACTTTTGTAACTACGTATAAAACAAATACAAAAAAATATATGACTTCCTGTCATCAGTCCTCTTAATTTTGAACAGGAGATCGATTTTTAAACCAACAAATTTGATAATACAATTTTTTTTTTAACGAATAGATAAGTTAATATTTGCTGTTTTTTGTAAGGATCATGATAGAATAATAAGGATAGTTAAATCGATAAATTTTTATTTTATTCAAAGAAAAAATGTAAGTAAGTACATACAAAAAATGCAATATAGTTAACCACTTTAGTTCGGTATTAAATTAATACAAATTTGACTTTAGCAAAGAAAGAATACCTTGTCTTTAAATTAATCATAATCTTAAATAAACTTTTCTAGGTTTCTACTAAAAACATCAAAAAAGAAAACACAAACTAAAGGTTTACATTAAAAATAATACTGTGAAGGATAGAATAAGAAAATCAATTAACAATCAACCTTAATTTATAGAACCTTAAATACGAAATGGAATACAGCTGGCATTTATAGGCAGATCTATATTTTTTGGTATCGGCAAGTATAATAACGGAGTTTATAATATTGAACTGTCACAATTCACACATAGCGCAACATACGGAGTCTTTGTTATAACAAAATGTTAGGGATCGCAAAATCTCTTTATACTAACACCTACATAGCTTTGTAGTTGTCTAAAGTTCTATCAAGTTTCAAGGACAACTTTTGTTCATTGATTATGGAATATCATACCCAAATAATCGAAATTAAAATATGTTCGGGCCTGTATCGAGATTTTCGTGTACCTACTTTTCCTATTACCTGTATAATACAACCTTCCCAGCTTTCACAATCAACGTTCGAAGTTTTTTTATCAGTGAAATTCAATGGAAAGTATAAACCCAGCTTAAATAAACTACATACACAAAATAAGTACCCAAGCACCACAAGCTAATAAATACACCCCAAGTAACATAGGTCGTATAATGAAAAATTTTTTGGACTTCACATAGAAACTGACTCAGTCGGTTATACATTTTGTACAGGAAGTCCAATTTTCTTTTTAATTTTTCGACCTATGTTCCTTGGGTAAAGTTGTTCTTATACGAAACATGTAAATCATATTATATTACTCTATATAATTTTACTTAAATAACTATAAATTGTACTCGCTTTAAAGCTCAAAAATAAGGTTTCATATTAAGAAGCGTAGGAAATGACACATGATAAGTAAGTAAATGACCAGAAAAACGATTAGTATTCGTAAAAAGTACGTAAAAACTTCTAAAGTGAAAGGGGGCGTCCATAATTTACGTGAGGTGTTTTTTTAAATTTTCTGCAGCTCCCTCCCCCCTGGTGAGATGTCGTGAGATTTTATTCAACCCCCTCCCCCATCTCCCAATCTCACGTGAAATTTTCAAAATGTGAGTTCTTACGTAAACGCGTTGGATTGTTATTGTAAAAAGAAAAAAAGTATGAATTAAATTATTTTCTATTGAACGAATTAGGAATGATCTTTATCGTATTACGATTACGCTTAAGATTAAATCTTATGCATGTACAATCTGGATTAAATGGACCAAAATAGTATATATTTTTTTTTTGTTTCAATCAGAAAAAAAATTGCGTGATATTTGCCGAGACCCCCCCCTCTCTCCAACGTAAGATTAGATGAGATTTGACTCGACCCCCTCCCCCCCTTAAACACCTCACGTAATTTATGGACGCCCCCAAATATGTTTCCAGTATTACATTCGAAAGTTATTACAATAAAAGAGAATTAATTTTGCCTCTTGCTAAATAGCAAGTTGTTACAAAGAATAAGGATCTTAACTAACCATTTTGAAACTATTATTACTTATTTATAATATTGCTATGGAAGGGCACTTTGTAATACGAGTTAAGATTAATATTATAAGAAACACCAAACGGCGCCAAAAGGGTAAATGCATAAAAAGGAAATAATAGATTTTATTCATTGTAGAGAATATCTTTGGAATGTTTTTTACATTTTTCATTTTAAAATCGGTAAGGTAGCCAAAAGCATTATATCGTTGATTAAAAATTACTTGCTGCCTCTGAAGCTGTCATCTTCAAAATATGTAATAAATTTCATAAATATCAAATCTTCAAATAAGCTTGGCATCACTGCACATTGGCATATTTAAGGAATACTCGCGTTTCGACTCGTCGCTAGCGCGAAGTGAAGCGCCGTCTTTTTAATATATTATAGTGGCATTCAATACTCAAAAAAGCAGTCTAAATATCACTACTAATTACTAGATATTTTTGTTGCTCATTTATAGATAAAGTTATGGTTGTTTTGTCCAAGTCAAAATGTGATCAAATAACGGAAAATTGGTAGAATGACGATAGCACAATTTTACAAAGCAAACTAGACTAGACTGATGAGAAGAAAGTATCAGTAAAATGACTGCTTATTCCATCAATTGTGATTGCCCGTTCATAGATGGCAGTCAATAATATTTCGGATTAAATCACTTTCGATGGTCATGGTAGCATTGTGGAATAAGTAAGTAGGTAGTTCATTTCATGTCTTAATAGGTTGAAATAGCATATTTATTGAATAGTAACCCAATACCATATCTACAAATAAACAACAAATAAATGTTATTTGCATTATGAATACAATAACGATATGACGTGTCGTATAAGGCATACAGTTCTTATTTTATAAGAAATATTAATAGAACAGCTACGCTACATGTTCATATATTATTTCTAATTACATTTTTATACCTACTATTTAGTCATTGCACCAATATTTTACGATTGTATTATTGTACTTTGAGTTTGGTATCATTTTGTATGTTTATCTGGTTTTTGAAATAAATCTTGTTTCGAGTTGGTAAGAGCCTCATTGACAGAAAAACAATAATACTTAGTTATAACTCATAACATTGATCTATACCGTGTACAGGTACATTGTATGGAAAGATCGAATTCATCGAACTTATTTGTATTCATTGAATTTCTGACTGCTACTGGCTTTCTTCTTCTTAAATTACTAGCAGTTTTTAGACATCACTATAAAATTTACGACACTGGGTGCAAAAAGTACCTATGTGTTCTAAATATACCTACATATAGCATCATTATTTAAATACATCCAAAGAAAAACATAGAAATAAATTTAAATATAGCAAAAAAATTATATAGCTGCCGGAAAAAACAAAACTAAATTTAAAAAATCTTACTTCAAAACAGAACGAAAATCTAACCTAATCATCAAATTACTCTCCAATTTAACAAAGAATGTTGAGATCTCTGGAATAAGAAAATAATATACTTCATTCGCTTACATAGTAGACCGACCAGCGTAACTGTCAGTACGCGCCCGCAACTTGCGTTTATGGAGCATTAAGGTCAAGTTACGCTGGTCGCGACACTATCTAAGCGAATGAGCTATGAAATACATCGCAAACATCGAATTATAGCTACCAAATAAACTCATAATACTAAACCAATAGGCAGTAAATCTAATCATAATCAGTACTAAATTAACATATAAATTTGAAATGCCTCTAATGGGAATGAACTGAATTTCATTGGAATTGTTTCAGACCAATTATTCCTTATTCTATCACACGATTTCGTTACTTGTACAGTTTCGAACGGTTGGTTGCATTTAGGTTTTGACACCTTTTACGTTAGCCTCTAATAAATGTCTCGAAATAATTTTTGGACATGGCAAGCATCCTTCAGCTCAGCAAAGCTTTATGGTTTAACTATTTTGGAATAAACAGTTATTGATTGATTATAAAAAAATGTGTAATTTTCACCACATATTTTTCTTAATACCGACAAATTCCTTCATTCAGACTTTTCGCAAGACTTAAATGACCAAGCAGCGTTTTTAATACTACGTTTTTTTTTGCAGTTTCACCGCAAGAATAAGGCAAAGTTAAATTTCGTATAAGATTGGAATCTAAGAATAGATATTACTTACTAAGAGGTATTTTGTAAGTTATTATCATAATACAAGTTACTTTTAAAATAGTACTATAATAGTGACAAATAATACACGGAGTTTCAATGAATGTAGACAATTCAGTAAATAAATGCATAAAATTCGGTAAGATGTAAATAAACTAAGTGGCCTCGATTCTTATATGCCATTTCTTTTATTCATAACAGTTTAATTAGCATAACAAAAGAGGCAATGGACAGAACATCAAATGATATTCAGTCCATTTTCTGCATCTTTTGTTATATAAACAAAATGTAATGTTTCTGGTAGATTTTGCTTACAAATTTCACCGTTATTAGTCCATACAATACTTAAGCAAGCAATAAGAAAATAAAAGGAATAGTTAAGCTGCTACTTGACTAACAGGTCAAATGAACTACTAATTTAAAACGACAATTTGTTTGGAAATATAGAATTATGACGTCACAAGTCTCTATTTTGGATGGCGCCAAAACAATATCTTTTATATTAATTTTCTGTTTAAAAATTCTAATGGTCAAAAATTTCAGAAAGGATGAGTGGGGTTAGAAGTATTTTTAGGCAATAGTTTACACGATATATCGTTGATATTTTATAAATTACCTTGTCAAGTACCGAATTAACGGAAAGTGCGGCTGGAATCGAGACCACTGTTTCTTACTTTATTTCGTAAAATTAATTATAAAAACCTCGTAAGTACCCAAAATGTAAGTAATACATATTAATTACAAAGGATATAAAACCAAAATGATGGCGGACACGAAAAATGTGCCAAGGCAAATACAAGTGTAAAGCAGTCTGTTTTGTTCGTCCATCGGAATCTTAGCCTCAGTCTCTGTGTTCAAATCCCTGTTCAAATTGTTCTCGATTTCGAGATTCATTTTGCTTCTATCATATCTCTCCAAGTTTTCCTCTTGCACGGGAAAATCTACTTCGTCCGTGTCGTATATTTCGTAGTTATCGTTCCTCAAAACGTGGTCCGCCTTGCAGAACGGTGTTACGAATTGTACTCTATTGGTTTGATAATACGGTCCCCTGTTTCTTAGCTCGTTGGTCCCGTAAATAGGCGAATACTGATTTTCTAGATTATTGTTGTCATAAATTTGATACTCTTCGGATTCGTCGAATGTGTACTGACTGGAGTGATTGAACCCGCTGACGTACCGTTCTTCTGAATACCTGCTCCGTTTGTAATAGTTCACTTCGATAGACGTCTCACTCGCGTATTCGCCGTTGTATTCAAAATGGCCGCTATCCCCCCGCGAGCGCTGATTGGTCGGCGTGGCGTGTGCGAGCAGGGCGGCGATAGTGCGAGCGAGAGCGGCGACGCTGCCGTCTCGCTCGCTCTGCAGTACGTCGTCGGGCGCACAGATGTACTCCTGCAACACACGCCACCCGTCTCTTAGGCTTCATACTTCGAACGTGATCACGGAGCGTAGGGGCTCAGGGTACACTGGTTATAGAGTGAATACCTCAACGTCCAGCATAACTTGACCTCCAGAGCTCAACTTATGCAAGGCACTGAAAGATTATACCTGAATAACCAATATAATCGAAGCCGCTACATTCTGTTATCACGCTGTGTGTTTGCCTGTATTTTCATATTTGTCTCTTATTCACATCGCTAGTCTTTTTGTATTGTATTTGCGCTCGCGAAAGGATCTAAGGGCCCTGCAACATTTGAAACACCTAGGGACGGTTAAAGCCGTGATTGACATGCGAGCGTGATATTATTGAAATAATGAAAATACAACATAAAAAGCGAGTAACTACGTGTACAAGGGGCAAAACAAACGGATGTAGAAGCAAATCAAATGGACCAACACATATACAGGATGTAAGATTCAACTGCAAATATTTTAAGACGTGGTTCATAAAACTGAAAAACTTTCCTCAAGGAATGTAGATCGAAATATGTATAAAATTTTGGCACTTTTATACACAATAAACCAGCCCACCGAGGCAATTTGTATGAGCGATCAAATTTTTTTTTCATATTTCGACCTATGTTACTTGGGGAAAGTGGTTCAGTTTCATGGTCTGATTCAACACTTCTAATATTAACAGTTGATATTCTTACACCTTAGCATAACTGGATGCAAATTCTAGTATTGTTCAAATCGGTTTAATGTTTAAATATATAATATGATGTTGAATCTCCTTACCTCTTCGACTCCGATCCTCCGACACGCCTCCAAAAAGTTGTCAACATTCCTCCTACATCTTGCCATCGTTAGTTTAGGCTGAAACAATCGAAATATATTTTTTATTGAATTATTTATAGTAACAACTGAAGTCATTTCTATAATATCAAGTGTGTTAAAGTATAAGTGTGATGCCGGCTTAGAATAGCATCACTCCATATCTTTCCCGTGGGTGTCGTAAGAGGCGACTAAGGGATTTGAGGCTTGATGTGTATTGCAATTTTAGGCGACAGTATTGCATTGCAATTTTACACAAGTCTACTGAAATCAAAACTGAATAATAAAATATTGTCGGACGTGGCTTAAATGACAGTTTTACGGTTGTTTACGCTCAGCCTACCCCGAAAGGAATAAAGGCGTGATATATGTTTGTATGTATGTTTAAGTATAAGTGCGAATCGTAAGTGAGTACCTGCGCGGGCGAGGGCACGTGCACGGAGGCGACGGAGCGCGGGCGCACGTGGTTCGCGAGGTGGCACAGCACCACGCCGTCTGCCAGCACCGTAGTGACATCTGTAGCCGCGTGTGTAGTTACCTGCGCGGGCGAGGGCACGTGCACGGAGGCGACGGAGCGCGGGCGCACGTGGTTCGCGAGGTGGCACAGCACCACGCCGTCTGCCAGCACCGTAGTGACATCTGTAGCCGCGTGTGTAGTTACCTGCGCGGGCGAGGGCACGTGCACGGAGGCGACGGAGGCGACGGAGCGCGGGCGCACGTGGTTCGCGAGGTGGCACAGCACCACGCCGTCTGCCAACACCGTAGTGACATCTGTAGCCGCGTGTGTAGTTACCTGCGCGGGCGAGGGCACGTGCACGAAGGCGACGGAGCGCGGGCGCACGTGGTTCGCGAGGTGGCACAGCACCACGCCGTCTGCCAGCACCGTAGTGACATCTGTAGCCGCGTGTGTAGTTACCTGCGCGGGCGAGGGCACGTGCACGAAGGCGACGGAGCGCGGGCGCATGTGGTTCGCGAGGTGGCACAGCACCACGCCGTCTGCCAACACCGTAGTGACATCTGTAGCCGCGTGTGTAGTTACCTGCGCGGGCGAGGGCACGTGCACGGAGGCGACGGAGCGCGGGCGCACGTGGTTTGCGAGGTGGCACAGCACCACGCCGTCTGCCAGCACCGTAGTGACATCTGTAGCCGCGTGTGTAGTTAACTGCGCGGGCGAGGGCACGTGCACGGAGGCGACGGAGGCGACGGAGCGCGGGCGCACGTGGTTCGCGAGGTGGCACAGCACCACGCCGTCTGCCAGCACCGTAGTGACATCTGTAGCCGCGTGTGTAGTTACCTGCGCGGGCGAGGGCACGTGCACGGAGGCGACGGAGCGCGGGCGCACGTGGTTTGCGAGGTGGCACAGCACCACGCCGTCTGCCAGCACCGGCGCCAGCTGCTCTGGTAGCGACATCTTTAGCCGCGTCTCTATTATCTGCAAAGAAATAACAGGTTAAAGTAAGTATACAGAGTGTAAGGGGTTACCCGCCAATGAAACTAAACCACTATCCTTGCAGAACATAGGTCGAAATATGAGAAAAATTTTAGGACCTCCCATACAAAATAGGAGGTCCAAATTTCTTTTTATCATATTTCGACCTATGTTCCTTGGGGAAAGTTGTTCAGTTTCATGGGCTGGTTCACCCCTTAAAATGTTTGTAGCAATTTTTTTTACATCCTGTACAAATCAATATGAAATGAAGGCAAGCTGGAATTAGAGTTTAATAATTTTCAACTGAAGTATACGCTTAGTTCGATATTTAAGACAACAGTCAGTGACAGTTTAAGAGACAGTGGGGTAATCCACGGTCGCGCTATTTTTTGACCCAGCGAATTTCCCTGGCGTCCAAAGCGACCGCGGCTAGTATTAAGGGCACGTTTGGTCAGTGGTCATTTTGAAGTGGAGTTTGAGCCGTGTGATGCCGGCTTAGAATAGCATCACCCCATTTTCTACCCGTGGGTATCGTAAGAGGCGACTGAGGGACTTAGAGTTTCAGGTGTATTACAATTTTAGGCGAGAGGCTGACAACCAGTCACTACAGTGATACATGTATCATCCAAAAGGGCCCTCAATACTTGTTAGACGTGGCGACAACGACCGTAATTTTACGATTGCTAACGCTCTGCCTACTGCTCTGAAGGGATAAAGGCGTGATTTGTGTGCGTGTGTGTGTGTGTGTGAAAAAGTGTTCTCACCGTCCGCAACTGCTCGAGCAGTTCAGTCTCTTCCTTCTGCTTGTCGAACTCCCTTTTCATGGTGAAGCTGAGCTTGTCGCCGCCATCTTTGTTCCACGCCATCTTGCCGGGGGGCTTCGCGCCGCCACCTTTCAAATACGCAACCGTCAGTAGTTTCGCTTCATTCGGCCTCGACATCTTCCCTAGACTGTTATACCCTAAAGAGTTTGTTGGTGATTTGGTCGGTGATGTCGGTTTGATGTAAGTCTCTGTGCCGTTCCGGTATTCGACGTTCCCGTTTACTGTAGAGTAGATTTTGTTGACGTTTCTAGAAGGGACGACTTTTTGAACGGGCCGTTTGTTCTCTTCTAGCTTTTCTGTGTTGCCATTCTGAAACCTGCGGGGGGTGGAGTGTAGGAGGGGGGAGTGGGGGGAGTTTGTCACCTGGTTTGGGGGGGAACAGACCGAGGAGTTGGCAGATACGGAGCGGTATATGGGGGATACGTTACTGTGTCCGTTGTGGGGGGAGTGAGGCTTGTGGACGGGGGAGGGAGTGTCCGGATCGGGGGAGTTTTGGTCGCCTCGAGGTCTGTACACGTCCGCCGTCCGCTGCTGTCTTAAAGCTTCTTTGTATTGTCTGGAAAGGGAAGAAATGTGTGAGCGGCTTGTAAGTCACGTTTTGCAGAAGCAAACTTCAACAACACACAGGTTAACACATTTAGACATCAAGCCTCTATAATAGGCTACATTCTTGACAGGACAGGTCAAATTTACTCATCTGTAACTACTACTTAAAACGATCTACAACCTTATTTTGTATGAAAAACTGAAATTAGGACTTCATACCGTGTTATTTTGGACGGTGTCAAAACACTTCTATTATTATTTGTTTATTAATTCAAACTTGGAGTATTACGAAAAATTGTGAATAAGGTCCGCAGTATTTTTGGACAATAGTTTTAAGTGTACAACTTTCATTTTATTTTATTTTATTTATTTAGGAAAACCAACAGCTATCATAACATAGTACATCATAATTCTTTTTATATTTTATTAATGACCCAGGAAACTAGCGAATTCAAAAAACTTATCAAAATTGTCTGTTTGTTTCGGAAAATAATGACAGACAAGGACTGAATCATCAATTCAATTGAAAAACGAGTCCAATTTTGGTTCGTTCCGCGCATTTTCTGTTACGTATGTAAGAAACATTAAGTAAAAGTACAAAATAAAATAAAAATATTATTATCATTTACCTACTTTACGTGTAGTAAGCTGTTAATATTAAAATCAATGATACACACAAATAAACAAGCAACCAACCCATGTGTTATCAAAGTATATAAAAAGCTGAGTGCATAAATATGTACATGAGAGATGTGCAATGTATGAATATACCTGTAGGTTTGTTGATGGGCTAATTTACTCTTATCGTCGCCATTCATCCCCTCGGGGGACATACGGAGGCTGTAAGGACAACACCGGGGGGTTAAAAAAAGTTCAACTAAAAAGAGAAGGAAATAAAAGGAGTGAGAGAAATAGCGCATAATCTTTGGGGGGTTTATAGAGACTACGAACAACATTTGTGTTATCGCTTTAATCACAAAATTTTTTTTTTATTTTCCGTATACCTACCGTTTATCTACATATAAAATAATATGCGGAAAATATATAACAGAATGTTTCAGATTATCAAATTAAACAACTGACTATTTGAAACAAAAAGTTATAAGTATAAATTAGATATTGGTGTAGGTAAAAACAGTGTCAATAGATTTTTAATGGCATTTCTAAATCTTTTTTCCTTGAAACAGTTGTACAGGCTCACGAGCTGATGACTTGTAATTTTAGAAGAGCATTATTGATAAAAGTATCCATTCCTTCACAAGTATAGGACCAAAAGTTGTTCAATTTCTTGCATTGTGTAAATCTATTGGATTATCTTTTGCGCTATTTCCCTACACCCTTGTATAAATCATGAGACAGAGGAATATGATATGAAGTATGCGACGAATCGGGCGATGTTTTTACCTCTGCGCCGGCCAATGTAAGAAATAAAAGGAAAAAACCAAATAAATATCAACTGCTTCTATACTAGTAAACAATACGTCTAATAAAATAAGAAAAAATACATTCCACCATACCATAACTACTATAATGATGTTCCAATATTAGTTAGATATCTTCCCAGCAGATATTTGTTAGAATTTACTATATTAACAAAATAAGATTTCTGTATAAAAAATAGTTATGTAAACCGTCCCTTAGACACTGCTGGGCAATTAAAAGACTAAGTAAAATAATAATCATCAAGAAACTAAATAAAATGAATAATTATCAGCACTCCGTACTAACTTGGCAGGCAATTCCTTAGTAATTTTAAGTGCCGTAGAACATGACCACAGACAGGGGTGGACAGAATATTGTATTTGTCATTCTAAATGTTTTTTTTTAATCTACTTGAAATTAAATACTTTTTGACTTTTGAGTCAATGAATCTAATTTTTTCTTCTGTCTAGACCAGGTTCAAGACTATTGCTAATCCATCGCAAATAATCGCTAAGGCAGAAAATAAAATAATTTAAATAGAAGGTTAGATTAGTAAGAAAACTTACCCAGAGAGCAGGGGTGTAAGCGGGGGCGCTAAAGGCGACTCGCTGGATAGAGACTGCGCCCTGGACAGTGCGGCCCCGGGCGATAGTGTGGATGGAGTACTGGGTGTGGACCGGCCTGAACCCCCGCCCGCTTCACCGCCTGCTGCGGAATAAGAAGGGAATTTGTTGAGATAATTGCTTCGTTCGACGACTTTCAGTCTTTCGTCGAATTGGTGACGACGGATTTCCAATATTTATGACGCGTTTCTCGATACTGGCTTATGCTAGGAGGTCAAAATCGAGAGAAAAAGCGAGGTAAAAGGAGATGAGAACAATCAACCTCTTCTATCTCTTGTAACCCTCACGTAATTGTTTTAGCCTGTAAAAGCAAATAAAACTAATAATGTTATGAGTCCCAAAATTGCAATTTCTTATATCTCTTAGGTTTATCTGTTTGAGAAAACAGACTTTATTGCCTTTTTTTTGCTAGCACTAGTCAATTGCTTAAGTCTTACTTACTTAAATTGAACTAAACACTGGAATTACCCCACAAGATCTCACGATCAACTAAGCTATGATTTCATCTCCGTGCGACATGTGTTTATCCAAGCTGCACCTGCCATCCTGTCATTGTTGAATCATACCAACAGTAGCTTACATTATAGGCATTTCATTCCTATATCAACAACATTGTCCTCGTGCTTAAACAATCAACATCGGCTCTTTTCGCTTGAATTTGATACAATTAGACATGAATGGTAAACATCCAGGTTATATAAAAACTAAACGGGTAAATATAGACCTAGCAAAGAAGATACTTAACATAGTATTTAAACTGAGGTTTTGAAAAATATCACTTCATCATTGGTGTGTGATGAATATTATCATCCTAGTGAAAACGATTGAATTATGTGCTGCAGTGACACAACAGTGCAATCATGATGATTTTTTGCGGACATTTTTATACAATCTCTACTCTGAAACCGGCGGGTCGCTGCGCCCGCAATATGTATTTCAACCAAATTTTGAAAAGTGAACTCTAGTGCTCACTTCATGCTCTGATTCGATCTACGATAGGAGAAGGCTTACCATCATTGGACCATCTCTTCTCCACGCCGTCTGTGCAGTAGCCGCTGTCTACCACATGCCTGGGCTTGTGTCGGAGGCAGTCTATGGTCGCATTGCCGGAGACTATGTGGTTCGGTGTGTTGTTGAGGAAGGAACTGTGCTTCGCTGTGCGTCTAGTGTCCTCCACTCGTCTGTGGGGTAGCGTGTCTTTGTTCGCCATGTTTTCTAGGTACTTGAATATGTGCACGCGCCCGCGCATGCATACCTGGAATTAGTACAAGATTTTGTTAGGTACAACTAGAATTGTCTTATGTTCAGATGTATTTGTTAATTATTATTTTTTATATAGGTATGTTGTTAATGTGTCGATGCCGTGTGATGCCGGCTTAGAATAGTAACACCCCATTTCTTTCCCGCGGGTGTCGTAGGACCCTACTAAGGCTGACAACTTGTCACTAGTGATACACGACATATCTGAAACGACCCTCAAACATTTAGTCAAACGTGGCAACAAGGGCCGTAATTTTACGGTCGTTAACGTTCTGCCTACTCCGACAGGGATACAGGCGTGATTTATGTGTGTGTGTTTGTGTGTGAGTTTATGTTGTCAAAATCTAAAGACTGCTGTTGAAATTACGAGCCTATATAGGCAAATTTTGTAAAAGTATTTAAAGAGCAAGAGACTTAAACTCGAACATTCAAAGGGTATTAAATATTTCTGTCTCGCACTTTCTTGGCTTTCTGAAAGGTCAACCTGCAAAGTCAAGCAAGGTCTTTCGTCAACCTCTAAAACGTTCGTCGAAAATCTACCCAAAATAACTTTATCGGAATCAATTATTCAGAACCAATCGATTCTTGTTGTCGTTGTTTTACGAGTCGACAGAAAAGGCCAATATTGGCTTGCACTGTAACTGAAGTTCAGACATAAATCATCTCTCCCTACGTACTGCGGCTCCCCTAATACCTGTTATGATTTATGCTATTCTATTATCATTAGTCGGAGTGTTTTGTCACAGCTCCAAATACGCTGTTCACGTCGTTTTGCAAAATGTACGTAAATGGACTACCCATAAAAAATGTGACGATCATGTAGTTTTGTATTAGAGATAAATTGTTTTGCCCACACCCAGTCCATAATAGTCTGGTTGGTTAATTTCATTTTTAAAATCTTGTATTATCCATCTCAGTGTAATGGTGAGATTTACTATAAAAATAAATATCCTGGACCTGAATCGCCATTCACAGAGCCATTTAGCCCAAAATTAAGCAAACTTTGTACTATGGGATTTAGTTAGAGAGCTGATAACATTTTTTTAACAAATACATATTATATAAAGAAAAAACCACAAACTAGGCACACATATTTAAAAATGACTAAACAAATATTTGTATCCTGTGAGGATCGAACCCACGACCCTCGGCACAGAAGGCAGGAGTACTATCCGCTACGCCATCGGGACAGAAGACACTATTACAGTGGGTATTCAGAGCATTAGCTAACAGACACGAGTTTTACATCCTGGATGCAAGCAGATCAGATTTCGTAGTAGATAATTGTGCTTCTAACACAACTGAATGAGCTATTTTTAGAATTAATGTTCTTTTGTGGAAACAAAGATGTAGGTATTTCTTTTATCTGAGAAGGCTTATGAATAAGAATAATAATAAGAATAAGAAAAAAATTATTCAGTGACCATATAGCTTACATATATCACAATGTGTGGGAACAAACAGTTTGTATTGAATATTTCTGTATTAAGTCTATAACAGTACAGTAGTAGGTAAATAGTACACTTAGAATATACAAGACTTTTAGGTAGTCCGAATATTTTGTTTCCTTCCTGGTTCAATTTTACCTAATAAAGAGTAGCTTGGGTTTAGAGTTTTTTTTTACTTTCCTGATTTGTGTTTATGTTGCGCAGAGTAAAGAAAACAAAATATTAATAATAGAACCAGGCAAAAATAATTAAGATAAAGGCACAAAGATTTTACTTTTTCGATTACCCATTGCTATGATAATAGGTAAGAAGGACCCTTAACCGACGAGCGTGCATGAAAAGATTGATGAATGTAGAAAAAGCGAAAGAAGTATGCCAGGATCGTAGCAAGTGGAAGGAAATAGTCTTTGCCTACCCAACGGGAAAGAGGCGTGGTTTATGTATGTGTGTGTGATAATAAGAAAAGTTTTAGTCGGACTCTACCAACCACATTATGAAATGTATCAGCATTCTTCTGCGCCAGAAGTGTAAATTATAGTTTGAATGATATCAATAGACATTTTTAAGAGAATTTTCCTACTTTTCGTATCAAAAATATTTTTTTTAAACTTACAGTGGTAGGTGGTGAAACGAGTGGGTTGTTGTCCAGATTCAAGGTTACAAGTGTAGTCATGTTGCGCAGCTCCAGGGGTAGTGACGATATACAGTTGCAGCTGACGTCCAGGTGTTCCAGCCGTAGGTATGTGATTTCTGCAAAAGATTATTGAGGCGTTAACTACGATACGCGTGACTCGTTGGATACATACATTACGCCTTTATCCTTTACGGGGTAGGCAGAGCATTAACGGCCGTAAAAATACGATCGCAATCGCCACATCTGACAAATATAGAGGACGTTTGAGATAATTAGTGTTTCACTATAGTGACAGATTGTCAGCCTGTCGCCTAAAAGTTGTAATACACCTGAAACCTTCAAGTCCCTCAGTCGCCTCTTACGACACCCACGGGTAGGTAATGGGGTGATGCTATTCTCAGTCGGCATCACACATCACTCGTTGGATTGCCGGCATAATTCTTAGAAATGATTATGTCGACAAGACAGATCCTTCTCCTTGCCTTATCCCGTTCTCTGTCGGGGTCGGCTACCTAACCTAGGGGATTTGACGTGGAACCAAGAGTTTACAGAGCGACTGCCATCTGACCTCTGCAACTCGAAGGCTAATAAGACATATGTTTGCCAAACAATCAAGACTCATCCATCTTTAGAACATCTGCTGCAACGGCCATTTAATAAGTTTTGTAAGGTGAAAAGACAGATACAGACCAGTAGTTATTCGAAGGCCCTTTTTATTTATCACTGGACTAATGAAACAAATTCATTAACGCGCTCGAAACATAGTTGACGTAGTCAATTTATCAAGTGACGTCATACTGTTATCTTTTAATAGGAAACTCGGCATTCGCTGTTTTAGTCAACCACTTATGGTTTTAGATCGAGTTTTTCTATATTTTCTACGAACTTTGATATTTCCCACTTTTCTACTAGTATTATGAATATTATGTGGCTGTTATTATAAATCAAACGGGAACGTGGTCGTCCTAGAAAAAGATGGAGAGACGAGTTAAATATCCACGCCCGAAACTAGATGGAGGTGGCCGAAGATAGGGAAAGTGAAAGAAGTATAGGGGCCTTTGCCCTGCAGTGGGCCATGCGTGGCTCTAAATAATAATAAATAATTATGAATATTGTGGTACTCACGTAAAGGTAGAAGTCCCAGCTGATTATTGCTGAGGTCTAGCGCCCTCAGTCCAGCACAGTCGCCCAGTGTCATAGGCACTTGAGTCAGCCTGTTATTTGACGCGTCCAGCTCTGCTAGTGACGTCATCTTCCCTATCTCCTTTGGTAAAGTGCTTAGCATATTGTCTTGGACTAGTAACACCTGGAGCGGCATCTGACATATTTCTCGCGGTAGCTCTGTGAGCTGATTTGAACTGTAACAAAAGAAAATAAGGTTGATTAGTTTGTTGGCTCTAGATATATGAGAATGTGACTCTGAATATTGCTCATGATGTCAGAGTAGAACAATACGGGATTTTAACTAGCAATTAATCGATTTAACAATCTTTAAACAAGTCATTGTTTATCAAGACAGGCCAACGAACCATACAATAATGAAAATTATTTGTAGAAATCAAACTGACTAGGTGTTCGAAGTTTCTTACGCAATACTTGAGGTTCAACGTTCTAAAACATAAACAAATGCACTCAAGCTGATCGGTATGTTTATTCCCGGTCGGGAAACCTACTTTACCGTGAGATTGCAGTAATTAGATCCAACATAAATCCCTCCCCGCTTAACCTAATAGCAGTTAATAGTAAATCGTGCCAAGAAAACTTGTAAACATGAACGATAGAGTACGACGAAGACTTCCTGATTTTTATTACGAAGATATAAGAATGCTTTCACATTTTATGTGTTCTGCTATTTTGCATAAGCAGCGAACTAGAGCAGAGATAATGAGATAGGTTTCCCTAAGTACGAAAGTAGATAAACATTCGTTATAGTGTTCACACTCACGTGTTAATTGATGACGGACAGACTGCATTGCCTAAACAAATATTCACTTCACGTTACCGTTATGCCATAGAGTAACAGGTTTGATCAGATTGAGTAACAGACGTGAATCGGCACAATACTATTTGACGAAATCTTCTCGGAAGGCCTGATGTTAAAAGAGAGAAAAGACGCATCGTTGAAATAAGTTGACTACCTTGTGGTTACGTTACCTACAAAAATACTCGTAGTACGGGTCTAGAGACGCCCCAAGGCGCTATTGGCGGGCCAGACAAGGAGTTTTTTTCCAAAAAGCCATATCTGCAGAGTGCGGGTAGTCTAGACGCCTAGACATGCCGCATCGCAAGTGGATTGAATTCAGCCTCAGATGCGGAATTAATAATAGACACGGGTTCAACGTACGCCGCGACAGAAGAAAGTGTAGAAAGACTTTAGTTTATGTGCTAAAGACATGACAGTTTCCGCTGTTGAGTCCGTTATAGTCGTATAAATGTTGATAAATGTTATGACGCTAGTGACTGGGAGGTCAGGAGAAAATATCTCTCTGAGGAAGCCAATGAGTGTCAAGTTTATGAACTATAAACTATTGTAAAGATCCATAAAGGTTCAAATTGGCAGTGGTCGACTCAACGCACTGGTAGATCTCGCACAACGACATGTAGTGGCAGCTTAAATGACAGCAGCAGAGCAGATTGCAGGGATCGTATTACGTCGAGATATGCTCCAATTTATATCCGTATGCCCTTACTGATCTGCGCTAATCAGAAAATGCGCGTCCTTATGACATTGTGTCGTAAACCGATGCGAGCCCTAATTGTATGCTATAATTATAAATCCATAGGTACACGCCAGCAGTATCGTGCGACAACTGCATTTGCTGCTGCGTCGTGTCGTCCATTGTTATTTGTAACTTTAAGCGGGACATAGCGGAACACCCAGGTTTTCTCAATAGCTCCCGTCGTCAGTACAACACGATGCGACTGCTATCGGCTGGCCATTTATGGGACAATATGCCATTTTGCTGGAAACTTGACAGCAAACAGCCAGCAAGCTTTGTATACGACTCGCTTTCTCGGCGAAGCTCAATCTGGTACTTTTACTTTGGAGTATACTGATAAAGCAGTTCATTCATTCTCCTTGCCTTATCCTGTTCTCTGTCGGGGTCGGGTACCTTAACTATGGGATTTGGTGTGGAACCAAGTTTTTTTCACAGAGCAACTGCTATCTGACCTGTGCAACCCGACCCGAAGGCTAACCTGGCCCGAGTCCTAGGTTAAGTCACATTCAAATATCATCTGGATTAAAATTTTATTTCAATGGTTTCATCACGATGTTTTTCCTTCAGCGCCGGTAAATGTAAGTGAATTGAAACACATTGGTAAATGGCGGGGATCGAACTCGGGTCTCATGATTGTAGGATCGGTGTCCTAACCACTTGGCCACCGACGCTCTCAGACACTGATAAAGCAGTTGTCAATAATAAATTGTTGCGTAGGAGACAGGACTTCTGAAGTGGAACGTAAACGCACAACAAGATAAAGTTTGAGTTGTGAATTCTACATGAAGGTTCCACTGTGCATGACGCTGGTAAGGCTAATGAACGTGCTAATTATTCATGTAGGTTAAAATTTCAAACGAATGTTGAACAGCATATACTCCTACTCGTACCAGCCGCAGATTGTTGGGTGTAAACCACACTCTAAACTGGAATATGTAAATGGGATGAAAAGTTTATAAGCTTGGAGCCGCAGGCTGCATATTTTGTAGGGTATTTTTAGATTCCACCTGCTCATAAAATGTATATGATGCAGTCTCTTAATCCTACAAGGCATACCTACCTACATGTGATTTGAGCATCTGGTCTGGACATGATTAACTGGCCAGTCTCCAATATTTTGCAATTTGCGCAAAAATTTAAGTTTCCTTCGATGCGAATGTTTAAAATCATGCTAGGTTTCAATTTCGTATAAACACTAAAGTTACTGCAGCGGCAATATAATTTGTTACAAAGAATCTGTAATCTAAATTGAAAAAGGCACGACCTTTGCAACTGAAACATTGTCTCTGACTTTGATCCACCCACGCTTGTGCCGTACTTTATTAACTTGCCTTGCCCCGAGCTTGGTAAACAGTTACTGTAAACATACCTACGTCGAATTAGCCCAAGCAATGATAACATTTACCCTAGAGGCAGGTTTATTGCTCCTAGGGGTCGTCCCGTCCCTCTGCTGAGAGAATGAGGGAACAAACGACTGCTTTGGGCAGTGACATAGTGCTTTATCATGCACTTTCAGAGGAGTCTTGGCGACGACGAGTAAATTATTTAATGGGCTGTAACCAACTTTCTGCAGGAGAAAATTGAGGCTGTTAATTGCTTTTGCAGTTGGCCTATTCGTTAGGCTCGTCAGCTTGCTCAAGGATAGTCGATGAAAGCGCCTACCACGACTTAAGGCGAGATGTCTCTATCGAATTGTTTCTGAATCTTGGACTCTTGAAAGGACTTATAAGTATCCAAGTAGTGAATTGTCAAATTCTATAGACCAGCGTTTAGTTATGTCCTTTCTAGGTACTTTAAGAGAATAGCCGACCTTCTCTTCTCTACTCTCTTCTTCTTTCTGTTTTTGCCTACACTACAGTGCCTTGGAAAACTGTGTGTGAACTAATAGGAAACACCTAATTCACCTCGGGCCCCCTAGCGTCCCTCATAATAGGAGTGCGAATTATTCGCTCGTTCCGCTCGCCTGATTCAAGGTCGATATCATATCGATTCTCTTCCTACTGGGGTGAGCACCATGTGGGGAAATGGGATTATAAAACGTTTTGTGGGGCGACCGTTTTGTCCAATACTTTTAGTGAGGATTTTATAGAAAGCTTCAATCTAGCGAGGGTGAGAAAAACTGAGGGATTCTTTTGATAAAAGACCCAAATGGGCTTGAACCGAAACCCATATCAGGGAACTTTCACTTCTTATTTTTGTGATGAATAAGGTAATAAACGTACATTACATATCTGATTAGATAACCAGCATGTAACAAGGCAACGCACCTGATTATTTGGCCTTTTGTTCAACGCAATGAAGACAGGTTGTTTAGCAGACCGAAACCGCGAAACAGGCTTTAGTGTGTATTATTAATGCCCAATTTGAGCCATACAATAACACCTTTGTGTGTTTTGGCGCGGTTCTATTTTCGAAAGGCGGCGTGCGCACGCGCCGATCGTAGAGCCGTCATGGCGCGTGCGTGCGCGACGAACCGCGCTCACAAAGCGCGCCGCTAAATGAGTTTTATAATGTATTTTGCCTGATGAAAACTATATTTTGTTGCGCTAAATTAAAAGCTCATTGAAGTTTTGCACTGCAAAGTTACAACCACACATAGGTGCGTTATCGTTAATGTTTTGTTGCTGTTATCGATCGCAAGGGGGTCACGCGTCGGCAAGCACAACAATGAAACCGCATTTCAAGTAAGTATACAGTAGGTATCGATATCGGAATCAACTACGTAGTATTATACGTTCCATCACAAACTCCGAGAACCATGTCATCGATACCCTTCTGGTTAGCAGTTATTAAACAAACATTTCCAATCAGAGCGGCTACTCGAGATTGTGTAAATAATAAACAAATCTATAATGAAACATTTCTGCGTATTGGAAGTGGTTTACGAGTGTAGGATTTGTTAGGCGTTTATTGCGATTTCTCGAAGTGCGATGGAGAAAGATACCTAGACGTACTATTGTATATTGTGGTAGGGTATGAATTTACATATGTACTTATTTAGCGAAGAAAAATTTCTCTCTATTTACAGTAGAGAAGATACATTTCAGTAAGTGAATAAGATAGGACGATGTCGTATGTAGGTGTGTAGTAGCTTGCTATGTCCAACCCTCGCTTTGGCAAACATTCAAATATCTACAAACTTCCGTTCGGAAATAGAGAAATATTTCCATCCGTAATAGAAATAACAGTATGTCCCCAAGGGAATTTGCATTTGGTTTGTTTTGGTCTCATTTACTACCTACGCAGGTAAGATTTTATGTTCTGCAACGAACGCAATATGGGTAAATTAATTTAAACAATTCATTGGAGACAGAATATAATACCGAGTTGTATTTCCTTACGTCTCCGTCTCATATTCGAATGTAGGCAAGTCTCAAAAAAAAAATGAAATCATCTCAGCGCCTATTATAATGAAAATTTAAGATACGAAGCCCGGTACTAGTATTGGTAGACTAGCCATGATGATGATATCTTCACAACAGCAATCTCTTCGCACTTCCTGAAACCTATTCAACGCTTACGAAGAACGCATTACCTTACTAATCGCCTCGCCGCTGAACGGGCTGCACCACGAAGTCGCATGCACAAAAACAGCTGAGCGGTCGGATGGCATTCCAATAGCATAACGGGTTCGCAGGTACCTATCACTTAGCTAGGTACTACTTGTGCACGTGCGTTCTATAGGTAAGTACCTACTTAGTTGGAGAAGTAGGAATCTTTTGTAAATAAATACGGGGTGTGAGGAATACTTTGCAGGCTTCATCAGACCATCATTATCCTTGTTTTTATCCCGTCGGCTACCTAACCCCCAGGTTTCATGTGAGACACATTCAAATATTATGTGGATACAAATCTTATTAGTTAGTGGGTTTCATCAGGATGTTTTTCTTTCACCGTAAGATTTGAATCTGAACAGTTTTTACTAATAACTACTGGGCTAACGTAAACTGAGGCAATGGGCTTGCCATCGATACGATAGAAGAAGAACCATACATTCATCATCCCTGGTTTCCAGTGACACAGAGCAATGATGAGAAGCACTCTGCACACGTCTACGGTAATGTGTTCGACTAACAACAGCCTAGAGATGCAAGTAGACTGTGTAACAAGAAATTCTTGAACCATTACAACGGTGATTGCATAGTAACGACATATTGAACCATATATGAACTGTCGACTGCCTTGCTCATGGAGAACACAACCCAGAGATCAAGAATGATGTAGGTATCTACTTTTGAAGTAGTTTGAAGTTTCTTGTCTAAGATGCCAATCTTCTTTTCGTGTGGGACACCGCATCGTGCCGGGATGCCAATCCAACTAAAATTCTAAAATTATTCTCTATTTAATGCAACTACGCAAAATGTTGAGTTGATTTTGAATGAATTCTTGTTAATAAAATGTTTACTTCGATATTTAGTTTAGCCAAAACGGACTTAAAACAACAAAGAGTAATCAAATTGTCTGTCTCTACATGGCCTCCACTAATGAAAAGTAGCGTAAGCTAATACTAATATTGACTATTCTGTTCCTAATGTAAACTTAATCTAGTTTAGTACGTAAATATACCAAGGTAGTGTGAATGACCGTTTATCGGGGTCACTTTCTTGATGACCCTTTCTTCTTCTGCCTTTACGACACCTGGGCATAAAACTTGTTATTATTGTTATCAGTATGAAAACACCCTAACTCTGACTGGCGGCCATGACACCAGGGGTCATTCACCCCGCCTACTGATCTTTACACCGACCTAGAAACGCGGTTTCCTTATCACCACGTGGTAAAGTCGAGATTTAGATTTAACATGACAATAGAGGGACCGCTTTTGTTGTTAGTTGTTTTTATGAGAACTACAAAGCGAATATAATGGATCGGACAAAAAAATCCGATGAATAATAATGAAGTAGATAGAGGATCGTAGATACATATTTTATACATTATTCGTCGAGTAATGCCAAGGAAAAATGTAGATGCTATGGAAACAAAGACACATTAATCTACTCTACAAATTCTCCTATGAAATACACTCGTGATGGTGCTGTACAAGTCACAACACAACCATGTACCGCCCCTCAACCTGTGCAACCATCATCGGGAGTCCTTTCCAGCACATAGCGTAACTACTTTTGGTCAAAATCACCAAATGACATCAACTAGAATTCAGGATCCCTGAGGGTTACATGAAGAAGAAGACACAACATTAAGAAGATGTTCTACTCATGTCGTAAAGGGCTACTAAGAGATGAATCCAGGGAACAGGCAGCTGCGTTCCCTGGAAATACAACACCGTACATTGTGCTATCCATTCCGCCTGCCAAGCTGGTTGAGTATGGCAAATACCTCTCAAATTGGAGATCATATGTCCAACTGTGGACTATTGTTCCTGATGAAGATGAATACAGTACATAGATATGGATTTCTTGTACAATCATAGAACACTTAGAGAACATTACATGCATCATCGATGCCGTAAACAAACGATCGATCAGCTGTAATATTTGTTTGTGTACTTAGCCGCTTTTATGTAGCATTCAGCACTTATGTTACACAATCGTAGTAGGTTTAATCAGTAAATTTCCAGCTGATTACACAAAATAATTTAGCTTTTTTTTTAGGAAGTAAGATATTATAACATTGGTATGTATAGTATGATCTTAGGAATGACTGAGCTGTAGTTTTTGTATATAAATTCTCGCTATTTAGTTCTTCGTATCTTTATTCATACTCTGCTGAATAATCCTCCCCCAGGATGCGTGTTAGAGCAATATCTACTGCTTTACTTATCCAGGTACTAGCTGCTCCCGACTTTGATTCGTCGCTCCATCTAGCCGTGGGATCTTCCAGACCTAAACAATTTCTCAAGGTTCTTACGCCTACGAATGAACAGTTGCATCTTTCGATGACGCTGCATTTCAAACAGAAAGAATTATCATCGTATTCATTTCACACGTCATAAAGAACCGGCTGTTCTAGAGTGGACTAGTCATCACATACATTACTTGTATAAGTGCTTCAAAGGCGGCTTCGGCAGCAGCAGTGTGGAATGACTCCTAAAATAGTAATCTAAATTGAACCATCAAGTTCAAAGTGAGGTTTTGTTCACTTCAATAACAGTCAAACAAACAGTATTTGTGCATACGGTCTCTTACTGCGATATAAATACAATACGTGAGTTTATTTTAAACAGACATCTTAAAAACGTTATCAATTTCATCACTTATTTATACTGTTACATATTATACAGAATCTAAATAAATATAATTCTGAAGAATTCTAAGTAGGTAAGTTTATTAAATTTGAGATATTTTTTTAAATAATATCTTCGCAAACCTGTAAAACAATGATTTTTAGCACACTTTTCAAATTACGACCTTCAAATTAGGCTATGCTATTGATTCGGATCTAGAATTAAATGCTGGGTTTCAGCCGTTTTCAAGATAAGTGCTATTTAGTATTTCTCCTGTAAAGTTGGTTTATTTTCGCTTATTAAGACTTGTCGTGCTTTTAAACTGCCTATTAGAGAGCTATATTCTAAATTGGCCGGCGATATTGTTATTTCTGTCTGGAAAGGGCAATGTCTCTACAACGGTCCGGGCTGAGTGGTTGGGAACCAAATTGTATGTTGACAACTTTTATAGCCACTCATTCTAATTTGACTATAAATAGTAGAAGAATAGCTAATTATAGAAGGCTATCTTTTCTGGGATCGGAATTATTATGGTGAGCCCATGGTGAGCCACTTAAAAGACCTACATACTTTACGATTTACAAGATACCTAGGCACTTTCGTATTATGGTAGGAGGGAGCGAATGCAATAAACAATGCAATAAAGACAATTTCTATCTGCTCGGATGTCTGTTAAGTGTATCGTAATGGACGATTCTTACATCGCATAACAACAAAACAATATTTAATACCTAGATATTACCGATTGTTTTCTGTAAGAAGTGATTTCGAATGAAGTAGTGACAAACTATAATATAATTTATAAATTATATGGCTCTATTCTAGTTACCACAGAAATCGACTTTATTTCTTTTCTGAACAACATTCATGTCACGACATAATCAGCCTGTAAGTCATCTTTAAGACCAGACCCAAGTCTTGGTGTCCCACTTCGTATGTACAGAAGATCAACCTAGATTATGTAGTTAGATCCGCCAAGCGTTTTCTTGTGCGCTATGCTAATGACAAAAGCAGTGAAACCTTATGAGCACGAGAGCTGGCGGAAATAATCGGGTTACATTGCAATTACTTGAAGCAACGGCCGATCATGTGGACGGAATGGCGAAAGTGATGCAAGGTAAATTGATACGCCTCTGCAGTAGTATCGTTTGCATTGTATTAAGTACATGGGTGAGATAGTAATCAGTTACAAAGTAGAGGCATGACGATGAAAACTAACGAACACGAAAACCCTAGAAACAGCATCTAAATTTAAATCAGCTTTGACCTGCATATTACAGAAAAAATGTTACCACAGTATACAAGAATATTCTCTTTTGAATTTGGCATTTTTGTAATGTACCTAATAGCTACTTTTTAATACTTTGTCACTGTGTCTTTGATATTTTAATTTGTTGTTTATTGTTTAGTTACTTATTTTTTGTAACTGTGTTGACGTATGTGTGACGTAGGCCTCGCCCAGGGTGCACCAGAACGCCATAAGGTAAAATATAGTTTTGCAATCCAGTCGCTACGATATGTTCATCAGCTCTTTTAAGACACAAAGTAGGTAAATAGTCTTCGACAAATTCATTTCTACCCATCTTCTTTTTTAAAAAGTCGGTTAGGAACACCAACTATTATGGAATCTGCCTGAATATAAGCGCTAATTAGTAAATTAGCTACCGGCCTACCCGTGTAAACTTGTATGTTTGGTGTTGTAATTAGAACAATCAGTTTAGTTTAATTTAGCGTTTAATTTATGCACGAATGAAAGTGAAGTTACGCATGTTACAGGGAAAACTTTTAAACAACATTGTTTTGCACGAGCATTTCTTTTCCATCACAAAAATATGTATTTCGCGACAGTGCGTTATGATTTTAAGGAGGTAGGTACTTGTACGTACACTTACGTTTTAGTTTCGTGAGAGGCAGTTTCTAGACCAAACTCCAATACAACGAGGCCACTTACAGAGCAAAAACTTCTTTGAATTTATGAATTCGCCAATTTATTTTTCTTTTTAGAACAATTTTGAATTTCGAGCTTGACGTATATTCTCTGCGGAACGCGTGGCATTGACATTGTTGTCACGGAGACCGCGCGCTCAGCTCAACGCGACGGTTTTTTCAATCGCCTGTATATTTCTTATGAGAAAAACATCCCTGTTCGCTCAGAAATTGGGTGAATTTTCGTTGGGCAAAGCCAAGGTTTGTTACTGGCAGGCGAACCGCGGCGAGCGACGAAGGCGGGGGCACGGACGCGCCGCCGCCGCGCCGGTCCGCTCGATACAACAGCGATAGTAGGGTGCACATGGATCCAAAGAAAATGGGACCGCCGAAAAACAAACTGAAGACTGTGAACGGTAATTTGGTAGTGCTTATTTATTTATTCATTCATTTCACAACAATGACAGTTTATACCATGGATCAGCAAATAAATCGCATTCTAGTATTTTAGCTATCAAGTTATTGAGTGCATTCGAGACTACTATGTACTTAGTGTAGATCATATATTTTAGTAAGCAGATAAACAATAAGAAAGTTTATTTTTTTAGGTGTTTGATACGTTTCAAACAATGTTTCTAGCATGAGATTTGTACTTCTTTCCTTTAAGTTCACCTTAAAAAAATTGTAAACAACTGTTTGTACGTAAATGAAAAAATAAATTAATGTACATACAAGTTTAGTTCTTCTTTGGAAATTCTGTATGTATTTTATTGAAAGTGCTCTCAGTTATTTGAAACTGCGAGTGTGTCCGTTCATTTTGCGAAGTTCATGGTAAACCTATCGACCGGCGCCATTTTACCGCAGACCCGAGCGGCGCGTTCTCCCCGCGCCCTCGCGCGGCATGGCGTCAGTGCCGGCCAACCGCTCGACTGCGCCGCCGCGTTCGCGCGCGTTTACTTCACAGTTTTCTGATTGTATTTGTGTGTGATACGGCAAGATTACGGTGCGTAGTAGCCAGGAAATATAAACTTAATAGTAGGTACTAAGGTGTTGTAGTCGCTTGGAGATAGGTATGGCAAATCGACGTACCTTACGCATAGCCTTTGTGAATGAAGCTCAAGTAGCGCTGGTCGCTAAGATACTTGCGCTATCACGACACCAGCGTAAGATGAGCTCTCCTGTCTTACGATAGCGCATGCTTGCTTTATCAGTGTTCTTTATTTGCAGAGATGCAGTTCGAATACGACCCGGAGCTGCTCATTGAGGAGATAAGGAAGCGGCCGGGGATATGGGACTACAGCGACGTGAACTACAGGACCATGGCAGCGAGGGTCGACCTGTGGCACGAGGTGGTCGAAACCCTGCTGCAGCCGGACGTCAAGGTCACTAAGACCGAGATGCGAGAGTTAGGTAAACACCAAGAACTCTATTGTCATAGTGATAAGGTTCATTTTGCAGAGGCTTTACAGTCGGTGATTGGTTACAAGCGTGTTGCGTCTTCATTGCATCGCTGCATCCCACTCACACCTAGGCTTATTAGGGCGACAGAGCAATGTACGAACAATGTAGGAACGAGACGTAGCTCGCGTTGTGAATACACCCTTATGGTTAAGACCACGTGTAACCAGGTATACAAGCTGTTATTGACTGTGATTTGTTTTCAAGATAACGACAGAATGATTTTTTGAAATCTTTGAATGGGCATATATTAGTTTTAAACCAGGTTGATGTAAGTAGGTAGGTTTGTGTTGTTACTAGCTAAGCCGCTATCAATAAGAACATTGAGTTACGCTCACATAATATGATAACAAGAGTAAACTCATTCAAGATAATAAGCAATCGGCTTCTAAAAACATATTCACGTACGAAATTAAAGCTAAAGAGAATTTATATTGTTGTTACAGTGATCCAGCTCCAGAAAAAATGGAAGGGAGTCAAGGACGCATTCGTGAAATACATCCAAAACCCAAACAGATCCAAGCGACCATATTTATACAGCAAGCATTTGCAGTTTCTACTCAAGAATCAAATGGCGGGGTCCGACTTTGCAGGCGGCGGCACCGCCGGCGCATCCAGCGGGTCAGAGGACGCTCCTCTAGCCAAAAAGAGGAAGAAGAAAGTGTGGAAAAACAAGAAACAATACAGCATAGTTATAAAAGACGAACAATCGTCCGAAGAGGAAAACGCCTCCTATGTTGAGCCGCTCATGAGTGACGCAGAAAAGAGTTCTACGAAAACCAAAGCTGTGGAAGATTTCGCTTTTGCTAGCGTGTCTAACATGGAAAGCGCAGTGGAAGACTGTGATAAAATGTTCTTGTTGTCCCTGTTACCGCATTTGAAGTCGATCCCTGAAGAAGATAGACTGAATGCAAAAATGGAACTGTTGCAGGTATTGCGAAACGCTAACCACAATTACTCTATCCCTGGTAGATCAATGGTTGATTAATGTTACCAATTAAAATAAGTGTTACGATTAAGGCACTTCCTACTATTACTCAATAAATGTCTAAGTTAATTTTATCTATTATTTCATTGGTAGCGAATGGATAGATCGATACCGAACGGAGATTTAGCAATGATGAATAAGTTACGATTTGAAGAGCTAATTTAGGTAAGTTCTGTTCAGATGCTTGGCGACTTTTCATTTAAGGTATTCCATGATTACAAGAGGGTTAAAATAAGCATTGGCTCAAAACTACATGTAACATAATACACGTCGTTTTTCGCAGCTCATCAAACTGAACATATGTATTTCTACCTGGCTAGGAAGTCATTCATTCTCCTTGCCTTATCTCGTTTCTCTGTCGGGATCGGCTACCTAACCTAAAGGATTTGACGTGGAACCACAGCGACTACCATCTGACCTCAGCAACCCGAAGGCGAATCCTAGTTTGAGTCATTTCTAAATATCATCTGAATTTAAATTTATTTGAATGTGGGTTTCATCACATGTTTTTCATTCACCGTAAGAGCAGTCGGTAAACACATAGGTACATAGCGGGGAAGGAACTCGGGTCTCACGATTGTAAGGTGTCCTAACCACTTGGCCGCCGCCGCTATACATGAAGTGTGTAAACAAACTTACCTTAAATCTAAATACGTAAGAGACTGGAGTCCAGAGACTGCGTCTGGTACATTCCTGATGATGTTCTGCGAGAGCAACAGCTTCTCCAGATACACGTATGTCGTCAGCTCGTCGGGCACATCACTGAACCTGTTCTTTGATAAATCTGAAACAAAAAATAGTACAGTTTAGTGAAGGGTTTTTTTTTAAGTAGCCTACTCCATGTCCCACAGCAGGGCAAAGGCCTCTTCTTTTTCACGCCACCCGTCTCGGTTATAGGCTTAGTGAGGAGTTATGTTTAGGAAAATAAAATGGCTGATCAACTGACTATATTTTTCATTCTGTAACATGTAGGTAGCTCTAGGTCATGTCTAGGTATACTAAAATCGATAACAGCAAAAAAGTGGCCGAATCAGGAATTAATTAAATGAAGAATGACTTGGCCTGGTCTGCTTTTGTCATTATGAAAACTAACCATAGGCATCATGGCATGGCCATAGGTGTGTTATCTAAATTGTGTCTATACGAAATGATCTCTTTAACATTATCCAAAAAATGCTACATAATCTCTTAGTATGCTAAACCCAAATATAATCCTGGCTGTAGAAATATGATATTTTCGAGCATTCCTTAACATTCTTTAGTGCGTCTTCTTTGCCGCACACTACACCCCTGAACAAAATAGGAGGGGATACCTCTTTGTCTTTATAATTGTAAAGATATAACGCGGTTTGATGAACTGTGATTTTACGCATCTAATAAAGTAGGTAGTTGCTAGTAATCAATATTTGTGTTTCGACCTAGCTCATAAAGTCGTCATAAAATTACGTCAAATAACCTTAAACATAAAATACAAGTTTATAGCGCACAAACACCAGGTTGATGATAACTCCACATCCCATGCAAATACCTACATAAAATCTACATACTAACCGCAGGGCATCCACAGGAAAACATCTGTTTATAAATACATATAGTTGAATCAAAATGGATGTCCATAAGCCGGTATCCACTGAGAACTGGACGCAGAAACGATTACGCTAACGATCAGAATAATCTGAACGTTGATTTAAAAAGTACAGAGTTCTAAAAACAACGCATCAGCTGCTGGTAATTTTA
Source organism: Keiferia lycopersicella (assembly GCA_029255805.1). Classification (NCBI taxonomy): domain Eukaryota; kingdom Metazoa; phylum Arthropoda; class Insecta; order Lepidoptera; family Gelechiidae; genus Keiferia; species Keiferia lycopersicella. The sequence continues at coordinate 4,465,783 of JARACZ010000017.1, forward strand.
AACAGTTTATTATTAAACAGGAATAGGCAAATCGTAGAAATTTTGCCATCTTTTTTTATAATTTAAGAAAGTCTTTTAATATTGTAAAGGAAATGACAATGGCTATACCAGGATGTTCAACTCTTCAATCGTAATTACATGAGGACTACGTCCAGCAGTGGACTCTTTTGGCTGTTTCTTAGACCCTGTATCTTCAGCTCACGGTTCGTTGACACACGCCGAGGGTTGGCTGGTGGCTGGATCATCTTACACGCAACCACAAGCATTCTACAGGCAGTTGGTTAAGTAATCACTAGATATTATACCATGCAGCCTAGAACCAAGTTCCGTGGTGATTATCTCTAATGTCTTACAAGGAAATGGCCTCTCAGATGAGCATGATTGAAAGTGGGCACATATACATATTACGCCTTTATCGCTTGCGGTCAGGCAGAGGGTAAACGGTTTTAAAGGTTGACGTCCATATTAATTAAAATTCGGCAATTTCAGAATATATAGGCCCATAAGAAGACTGGAAGTTCTTGGTGATTTGATAGAAGGGATTCAATTAGATCAAAATGAACATTAACGTACACGAAACAATTTTACGGATAAGCGGCTAAATTGATTACAATTTTATGGGCCTATCGATTAAGGAGTGCGATGACCCCATTCTGTCTCGTAAATAGTAACAAAAGATTTGAGAAGCAATAGAAACTACGAAGAGGTATGCAACTGGTAACTGATGACACAGTGTCGGTAAACACGTTTTTACGTAAGAAAAAGGCGCTTTTCCGCTGTAAAAAGTAGCTTATGGCAGATTGGGAACGGCGAAAAAGTTTGTAAAATTTGACCAATATCTACAAAGATTATCCATTACCCATAAACAAACAAGTATTTATTATAGGGTAAAAGTGTAATCTCTCTCTCTCTTTTCGTATGGGACACCGAATCGTTCAACGACCCAATGAGTGTAATATTGTTAGGTGATGCAACAACAGCTCATCTAGGGTACATTCATAGAATGAAAAATCTACATACATTCTCATCAAATTTGGTTCAAGCACGGATCAATGTTCGAATTGTTTCAAACATGTTGTATGAAGTACGTGTGAGACTTTTGGTTGTTTTGGTTAAACAAAACAAGTATAAGAATAAAGGGAAGGAAATAACATAAATATACACATGAGTTCGTTTTATGCGTATCAGTAAAGTGAGTCACTTGGAAGTAGAACAGAAGTCTTAAGTAATAAACAGAGACTGGAGGAACTTACCTACGGTATGGATATATAATAAATAACTTCGTCGGAAATTGAATTGTTTTTCGATGACACTAAAGGTTCTTAAGGTGCATTTTTATTTGTATTCGATCTCCTAAGAAGCAAATTAACAGGCAACTGCTAGAACTATAATGTTATCTTTCTGTGGTTACACGATATGGACTTCATGCGCAATTACTTGTGTCCATCAGAATGGCGGGTGTATAATATCGAAATAAATCAATAATTAATGAGTTAAATGTATACTAAATGTACGTATTTGTACTTAAGTATTCGCGTCGTACATTCATTGGTTTCTTAGAAATATCGATTTCAAAGTGAGCAGCCATTCTGACGCCAGGATGGCGGGTGTATTTTTAACGGATGAACCAAACCTGACTATTCATGTATCAAATAAATGTACGAGAAATGTACTCATCGCCTCACATAAAAAAACACTATTTTACTATCAAAATAAGGCCTTTAAATAGGTATCAAAAGTTAAATCAGAACTCTGATCTATAGAAATCACTCATAAATATCTCTCGTTAATTATAATATATATAATTTGTTTATCAAATTCTTTAAATGTCACAAAATTCTAAATATTTGATTTAATTTATCATTATCACTAATAATAATAATAATATTTGAATTAATTTAATAAACCACATACTCAGTAAGTATTTAATTCAAAGATCCATATTTTTTTATTTATCAAAGTTATAATAATAATTTTAGATAGATTATTCTGCAGCTAACTTCACTGCGAATTAGTTGCGCATTCTTCCGTAGTGACATTGTGCGCATATGAAACGACAAAATATGTCGTGGCACGCATGTTAGCCATGCAGATTTAACTTTTGATACCTATTTAAGGACCTTAATTTGATAGTAAAATAGTGTTTGTTATGTGAGGCGATGCGTACATTTCTCGTACATTTATGTGATACATGAATAGTTAGGTTTGGTTCATCCGTTTAAAATACACCCGCCATCCTGGCGTCAGAATGGCTGCTCACTTTGAAATCGTTATTTCTAATAAACTAATAAATGTACGACGTGGATACTTAAGTACAAATACGTACATTTAGTGTACATTTAATACATTAATTATTGATTTATTTCGATATTATACACCCGCCATCCTGATGGACACAATTACTTGATGATGATACTCGATTAATCAGCTGTAGTCTTACGTTGTCCATATTGTATTTATTAGGTACCTAGAACTAATAATAATGAATGGTATAATGATTACATTACTTATAATCTTCAAATATGAAATCGAATATTTTTCAATAGGTATCTATAGCACATAGATACCCAACATAAAGATAAACATCATGAATGGTTTATTATTCAATTATGATTATCAATGAACGGATCCTGGATAAAAAAAAAACTTCTCAAAGCAGTTTCTGTTTACTAAAACATCTTCACTAAGTACTCGTAGTCGTAGTATTGACAAACGCTGTTCACAGAAGGTTTCCATTTCACAGGAAGCGTGGGCTTGAATGAATTCAGATTGTTAACTGAAGAAAGTGTGACAACATACCAAGCACGAGTACGTTACGAGATATGGGGTGATGCTATTCTGAGCCGGCCTCACACGGCATCAGCGGCATTCCCGTGGGAAAACAGGGCGATGGAGATATAATACCAGCACCTAAAATAGTACCTTATCCTTAACAGCCACAACAGTCCACAGCTGGACGTGGGTCTCCCCCTCTTGGGGGGTATTGCCATACTCCCCACGCTTGGCAGGCGGATTGGCGAGCGCAGTGTTACATGTTGCATTAGCAGGGAACGCTGCTGCCCATTCCCTTGATGATTATTCTTAAGTCAGTTTTTACCCACGGGTAGAATTGGGGTGATGTTATTCTAAGCCGGCACCAGACGGCAAAATAGTACCAACATTCATGAATAGTTTTCAAAGTAATTATCAATGAACGAGTCAAGTTGACTGTCCCGATGGCGTAGCGGATAGTATGTCTGCCTTCTACGCCGAGGGTCGTGGGTTCGATCCCCACCGGACACAAATATTTATTAAATCAATTTCCAAATATTTGTGTTGAGTCTGGGTGTTTTCTATGTATAATATGTTATTTACACAAAAAAAAAAAGAATATATGTGCTAGTATCAGCTATCTAGTTCCCGTAGTACAAGCTTTGCTTAGTTTGGGGCTAGATGGCGCTGTGTGAATTGTCCAGGATATTTATTTATATTTATTATTTATTAAGTAACTTTTTTTTCTTGGTAAGAGCTTGTCTGTTTACTATAACCATATTTAACGTTCTAAGTAGTATTGACTTAAGTTGTTCACGGAAGGCCTGAACGGGGCTTCGGATTGTTAACCCAAGAAAGTGTGTCAACATCCCATGCACCATGCACCAGTATCTTTCAAACAGGTTTGGCTCTTGACTGATTGGTTCTTTTTCGATTTCCGTGAGAACTTTAGCTGCGGTCAGTTTTTGTGAATGGACTCGTATTCATAGCCGTAGGTGAGAGTTTCAATGTAGAGAAGGCATGATCACACATGCATACATACATACAAATCACGCCGATATCCTTGGCGGGGTCGGCAGAGCCTTAACGACCGTGAAATTACGGTCGTTATCGCTACGTTTGACAAATGTTTAAGGGTCGTTCCAGATAAGTCACTATAGTAGATAACATGTTGTAAGCTTGTCGCCTAAAATTGCAACACACTTACACGTGAAACCATAGAGTCCCTTAGTCGCCATCTACGACACCCACGGGAAAGAAATGAGGTGATAATAATCATATTAATCATAGATACATGGTTAGTTTTATCATGAGCCTTTTGGTATTACCTAACTCTGTTCTAAACGGAAATGTCATGGTATGCATGGACGCGGGTGTATACAGTCTATAATTTTGTATACTATGAAAATTTGTAGTTATATAGCGATATCTCCCAATAGATTTCCCAAAACAATAAATAAGTTTAATACTTAAAAAAAATATTTTCTAACTTAAAAAAAAAAGCAGGTAACCGTACTATACGTTTTAATTTCTAATGATCTAATTCAGGGTAATGGAATCCAATTCCCAGGAAAGGGCAAATGGGTATAAAAATAGGTCAGGTTGCATTATTATAATGAAAACTGTAACATGATACCAGCATCGTCATATTATATTTTAGAGTTAGTTTGTAATGAAATATGTTCTCATTGAAAATCAAAGTGTAACCAACTGTGTTCTACTTTGAACAAGTAGGAATTAATGAAGTTGGTACAGTAAGGAGTGTAATTAGCCGTGTTCTACTTCGAAAAAGTACTTAAGGTCCGTAATTATAAATCGCACTCAGCTCAGAGATCGATCTCAAGAGCGATTTTGACAAATGTGTAGTCAATACTAACACCATCTTAAAGTCGCACTCTTGATCGATCTCACAGTTGAGTGTGATGTATATATACAGACTTAAGTATTAATGAAGTTGGTAGGTACAGTGAGGATGGCTCGATGATGTCTTGATTAAACCGAAGAAAAGGTAAAAACAAAGGTCTCATATCTTCTGTTCCTAAAAAGAAAAGGCCTAGAAAAGAAACATGTAAGCCTTCTTTGTTTTGTTGTGTTGTGATGACAAAAGAGGGCGTTGTAAACGGTAATGACTTGGGCTCCGGCGCCTTTGGAACAATGTGGAGATGGCACTTCAGATGTGATGAAACTTTCACAGTTTCGCAAAGACGCTGTTCTCCAAAATGGAACTTAGGGACTGGTTATGACACGAAGCAAGATGGCAAGAGCTAGTGTCTTGTATACCTAAAGTTAAAACTTAGACAACTTTTATTACCTTCATGGTAGTCACACAAAATATGTACCTGCGGCGCACAACGTGCCTCCTACGCCAATCCTGCATTCTGTAAGGCCTTCAAAAAAATTACTACGCCAGTGTTTGGTGAATTTTTGATAATGGTCACAATAGATTAGTTTAAAAAAATGCCGAGAATGTACACCTCTTTATTTTATATTACTTAATAATTAAAGCACTCACGAAATCAAAAATAAACCGTAACGCGTACTTTATGACTAGTTATCTGTGTAAATCATTGCTAATACCACGGCTAAGCTTCTAGCGGAGGTCTTATAATAACATCCTATGCTTCCGGTGGCTTTGCAATCTCGTATGACTCACTGGAGCCGGTCGAGATCAAGTACAGAGTATAAGCCAGTTACTAGGTACTACTAGTGCACTTAAGGTTGAATAGCATAGTAAACATAGATCGGCTCGATAAAAGTACTCTTTCTGATAGCGGTTTCTATTCGCGAGTATAATTTTCTGCTTCTATATTTCTCCGCTAAGCCAGTAGTGGGTATTGACTGAAGACATTTTTCGGAATACAAGTCCCTCAATCATAATGACTAATGTAAAGGTGATGCTGTTTTAAGTCAGCATCACCCTATCTGATTCTTGCGTGTGTTGTAAGAGTCTACTAAAAGACTCGAGGGTTTCATGTGTATTACAACTTAGGCGAGCCTGTCATGCTATAGTTATTCATAATTCATCTGAAAGAACTCGCAATTTGTTAGACGTGGCCATATCGACCGTATTTTCCGTATCATCGCTCTGCCTACCCTGCAAGAGATAAAGGCGTGATGTGAATGTGTGTGCAGAAATTATGTCTAGTCTAACCGCTAGTGTGCTGAGCACTTCAATAGCCATAGCAGTGTAAACACAGACGGCTCGATATCTCTTGTGGCTATTACAGTAGACGCCATTTTACTTTTACGATAGACTGATAGGGACCTATTGGCAAACATCATCTGTGTACTAATTCGTTTGTTTACGAAGCGTATTACAAAACTCGGAGTCAAAAGTTAAGGCCGAAAATGCGGAACTTATGAATTTAGTTGTAAACAAAGACGAAGTTTCTGTAATTAACCACGATATCAAAGGCAGACGTGAGACTAAACATAAGTTTCAAGAACAAAGTAGCCATGATTCAGTTTTAGATTATGAAAGCTGTCGCGATTTCTCAAATACAGTCTAGTTGAACAAATACACAACAATCTACCTACATTCTTTTGCGATATTTATAAACTAGGAACTATTTAATACGACTGAGTTTGCATGATGAGATGGCAAAGCACATTCTTCTTCTTCGAGTCAATAACAACAACTATATTTTATTGGACCAATATTTGGCCATATTGATAGCCTGATTGCTTGCCTCCAGCAGGTCCTGCATACTGCAAGTGCTAGGGCAGTTTGGGCCAGAGAGAAGGTGAGCCATTGTTTGCTCTACACCGCAATCACATTAATATTTAATAATACCAAACTTAGATAGATCAAGGATTGTATTGAAGTATAAGCTGATGTTGAGATGTGAGATGCGCTCAAATAGAGACACAGTATAGTAAAACCTTAGCGTAAAATTGATTCGATTTGTCTTCAAAGCTACAGAAGTACACTTTCTATCAGTATTTGCAGTGGATTATTCAGCCCTTTGCGTCCCAAAGTATTTACGCAAAATAAAGCAAATATTGATCCTCTGAAGAACAAGCCAGGCTGAACGCGAAAGGTGAGATATAAATACGCAGCAAAGGTAGGGATGACAGGCTAAAGGGCATTCTGACGTAAAGGTCGTTTGATTGACAACTCAGCATAAAGGCCAGGCCTTGGGTTATTTAGGAAGCCATTAAAAGCCTCACAAAAATAATCATGCCACACCACAGAGTCAAACACGGATCAAAATGAATAATGGACCTAAATACTGCTGCTAAATAAAAGAGCCTTATACAGCATGTTTATATGTTGCTGTATGTTGCTCATCATCGTCATCATGCACGACAAAATATGTGGGCTATTGTTTGTACATGCAGTAATCTGTTGGCACAAGGCTATACTATCATTTTTTGGGCAGCTTTTGGCTGGCATATGGCATTATCAGAAATCTGTTGTTCCATGTGCATCAAACATTATGACACGCGATAATGCTAAAACCTTTTAGTAGATTAATAAACGTTATCGGGCATATGAGAATTGGACTATCAGTTCGACGAACTCCGACTGAAATCTGAGTTCAGATTTATTGGCATTTATAAACGAAAGGTCGTGCAAGACCATGAGTGTGCAAGCCAGCACCTCAATCCATATTTCACAACTCGGCATTAGCAGTTTATGCCACCAGAGGTCACGATGCGAAATAGATTGAACTTCGCTTTCAACTCCCTTTCTTTGGCACTTTCATTTATTTCTTCGAAGAAATCGCAAATTAGAGTATGCTAAATTGCGAAGTATTCCGGCCATCAGCGACGTGTTTGCAAACAGGTCGGCGGTCCAGTTTTTGTGCCTTGGAGCGTCCTCGAAAAATAACCGCCACCGCCACCACGTCGCTAGCTAACGAGCACACATTTACTCGCAATTTGAGGCCTCATTTTCTACATATTACTGCAGTGGTAACCTTACTATAGACACATGCAAGGCATTGCACATTATGAAGAGAAAAAACATTTTTGTTGCTAGAATTGTATTTTTAGACGACGTGTAATCTATCAATCTTTTACTGAACCCAAGTCGATATTATATCTAGACTTTCGTGACTTATCGCTATCCACTAAAGAATAGTCCGAATGCGCCAATCTGGTGACGTGCCAAGCCAGCATGCGGCGGACTGCGGGCCTCAGCAACCTTGACCGCGCAAGTCTTAGCAAATACTTCAAGTAAATAACCCCGTTTGGAACCAAATTTCCAATTTGATTGAAATAAACGACATCATGCTCAGGAGCATATCGTTTATTTCACACGTACAGCTAGGTCAGTCGGACAATGTTTCATTATTCATTGAGCTGGACCGGCGAATAACCGTTAAATTATGAATGAACAATTTCGGCGACGAAATCTCTGCAGTTTCGTGGTAGACAAAATTGTTACATCGTGACGAGATTCCTTTTACGATCATTTTCATGATGGTAGATTAGTACAAAATAATCAGTATTGCGTAAACAAATATAATTCTGATACTGTTTGGCAGCGGCTGCTTCCTTGGCCTTGACTTCAGTTGATCGTGGTAGCCGTTGGCCGCACGCATTGGGGTCATCTTTCAACACTCCAATCCAACACAGGCGCACGTATACGAATTCTTCACAAGCAATCCCCGGTGTCAAACAAAAACCTGCTCCATAAATCAGCAAAACCTGCTAAGTAGCTATACTACTTATAGCTAGTTGCCAGCTTACTTGTATCTTAGTACTTGTGACCAGGCTTAAAAAGCATAACCTTATTCCTACCGGTGAGTTTCGCATACCTAGGCGACGATGAATCCTAGAGATTCACTAGTTCTCACCGGAGCTTTCTGACCACAAGATTCCTAAATGTGTACGCTCTTATTTAATTTGTACTTACTTACTCTGTTGCTATGACTTTGCCCTGTACACAGGGAATAGACAGCAGTATTACCTGCGGATCTAACATCTTCAAACTATGCCATACTCACTAGGGATCAAACCCGTGATCTCTCGGTTGTAGGACCAATGAATGCTCACACCAATTGACCACGGCAGCTGGCGGATTAACAAAACCTGCTTGACAGATCGCTGACGAGCTGTCCTACTGTCCAGTATATCATGGCGCAAAAACAAAGCTGTCGCTGCCTAGCGCGGTGATTAGTCATCGTCAGTAACCGTATGCCGGAGAATAGTACTTATATAGTTGTATGCCGTAAGCTGATCTGGCGAATCGATCAGTTTGCTCTCAATCACTATTGAATCTATTGCGTGCCCCCGTTCGATCAGTTGAGGTTGCAATAATCTGTGTATCTGTTACAATCGTTACATTACAATACAAATTGCGTAGCGGCGGTATAATATCTTCCTGTTAGTCCTTTTTATAGACTAGGTCGAAGGACCAAATGATTCAGAACAATGTGGCTACTTAGAAGCTTCATGACTCATCGTTATATAAACGTGGTACTATTTCGTACGATGCGTGTGTCGAGTACTCATATCAATAACGGTACTTAAACGAACGCCTTGGGGCTTCTTTAATTTTATTTGCGAATGTTCAATGTTGACCTAGTATTGTCTATTCGTCTAATGTGCCCGATAAAACGAAGTTATGATTTAAAAAAAGGAGCCAAACGTTACCAATAATGATAGTGTAGGTATCTTTTTGTTTATAAATGTTAAGATAGGTAATCATAGTGAAAGTAGTAAAGGTGTGAATTTTGGGTGCGGAGCAGACACTTGGCCTCAATTCGCATCAGCAAGTATTCACTTATCGGTGGACAATAAAATTAGCTCAGGTCACGACAATTTATTTGTCTGATAGAGATACTTCTGAGGTCAACATCTACGTACGTACGACCTCTTCACATTCTTTTTATAAGTATGACAACATCCATGTAGGTTAGCATGTACAATGTAATAAAATATGCTTTATTAAATCCTTCAAGGAATTATTGTTCCCCCGTCTTACGAGAATTTAAAGACCAAATCGCATGCAGTTTTCATATTAAAACTAGCAAAAGCGGAAACGAGCAGGTTCTTTCGTATATTTCGTAGGACATTGTAGTTGCACGTGCCTCCTGATCAATACAGCAGTCGAGACGGCGACGGGCATGGCGTGGCACCCCCAAACACAGCTGATACCACCCCTCTACCAGTACGTTCACCCTTCCCCCTCGCCTCTCCTCACCCTACTTTCGATCTCAACAACATTAGGGAACATGGATTCTAGGGGAACTGTCAATTTGGCAAGGAAATCGTTTATATCCTGCGCCGTACGGCCTTGTACTATTTATTGACGCAATCAACAAATCTAGGTGGCTCTGCGTTGTTTACAACGTATCTTTCAAACGAATGTATTATTCGCGAAAACTGCCAAATAATTTAAATTCTACTTCGGGTTCGGTTACAATGGATGTCCGTGATGGTTACACAGAAGAACAGCAAAAACAGTACACCAAGTATCTTACACAGTTGAAAGAAGAGTTTGCCCGACGTTGGTGCAAAACCCCAAAATTTAACATAGAGTTTTCTGAACTAGAACGCGTAAAGACTCTCGGCACTGGGGCGTTTGGCAGAGTCATATTATTAAAACACATAAAAAGTGGGAAATATTTTGCGATGAAGGTCTTGGAGAAAGAAAAGATAGTGAAAATGAAGCAAATTGAGCACACGCTGTATGAGAAACGTATACTAGAAGCCATCAGGTTTCCCTTCACAGTATCAATGGATTTCAGTTTTAAGGACAATAGTTACATATATTTTATCATGCCGTTTATTCAAGGAGGAGAAATGTTTACACATCTTCGACGAATGAACAAATTTGATGAGCCGTTAGCCAAATTTTATGCAAGTCAAGTCATTCTTGCACTTGAGTACCTGCATTTTTGTAGTTTGGTGTATCGCGACCTTAAACCTGAAAACATCTTGATTGACAAGAATGGTTACTTGAAAATCACTGACTTCGGTTTTTGTAAATTACTCCAAGGGAGAACCTGGACGCTCTGTGGCACTCCTGAGTATTTAGCACCAGAGCTAATCTTGAGCAAAGGTTATGGATTTTCAGTAGACTGGTGGTCATTTGGGGTTCTTCTTTATGAAATGAACGCTGGTTATCCGCCGTTCTATGCCACAGATCCTATGAAAACATACGAGAAGATTGTTGCTGGAAAATACAGATGTCCTTCGGGCTTCAACACTGATCTCAGGGACCTAATCAGAAATATTCTCCAGATCGACCTCTCTAAACGATTTGGTGTGATGAAGAATGGGGTAATGGACTTTAAGAACCATAAATGGTTTAAGGGAATTGAATGGGAAGCCGTACTTAATTGCCGCTTACCCCCACCGTTCATTCCAAAATCTAAGTCTCCGGGAGATACGGCAAATTTTGATAAATATAACGAGGCACCGATAGAGCAGGCATCGGTTTGTCGTTTTCATTCGGAGTTTATAGACTTCTAATTATTTTCCTTCGTAATTTTAATTTCGTTCATAAAACTAACGTTCACCCGCAAACGTGTATCATCAATATAGACATGTAAATTCGTTATGTTCGTTTTGAATTCGAATGGAGCACGTGCGTGAGGGGGCTCTCACGAGTTGCGCTTGCGCAGCGCCGGGGGACTGACAGAGGGGCACGCGACGAAACACTTCTTATTTTTAGCCTGCTACATTTTATCCAACTTGACAGGATAATGGAGTTGTTACTCCAAATAGGTTTTGACAAGACGCCGGTGATTTACGGTCATCTAATTGGATAGAAATAAATCTATCTTAACACGTGCTGTTAATCATTTTCGTAAATACCTTTGAGGCAATTGTCTATAGCAATAAATATTTCCTTATTCTCGACAAAGAAGCCTTTCTTACTTTTAAAATATAATGGACTTGAATGGGCTATAATTTGAAATGAAAGTAGTAGAACTACACAACAGACTAAACCAAAAGTTCAACGGCATTAACATTAATTCGGTATGGAACTGGATCAACCTCACACATGTTCGATACAGACATTCGCAACACATGTACAGTATAGCTATACATTGGTAGAACATTCCCAAAGGAGTTAGTTAATACATTATGACCTGAATTTACTGTACGTGCGAGTCGGAGCCAAAATTGGCATGAGCAATGAAAAGGTATTCGAGTTTGTCATACATATTATAGTCATAGCAATATAAAGTACAAGTAAGTATGCTGTTGTTTTAGTTGATCTGAACACGTCACACTAGTGATAACTCCGATGGCAACAGTACATCCATAAAAAACCCATGGTACTGAATGAACGGGAACTTTGTTTAGTTTATAGTAATTTTCTTGTTGTACGAGTAGTTGTTATGTGTAAAGAAAAATTCCACGCCATTCGTCATTGAACACCATTAGCGCGAACGGTAATTAAAACGGGATAAAATATTATGACCACCAGAAAATACTTCGATACCCTAAGCTCTTTTACCAAAAATATATACTTAACACCAAAAAAATGAAGTCTAAAATAACAATAGTTCTAGCTGTTTTACTCACGACTGTACTTAAAATTGTATTTAAAGACCAAAAGTAGTAAATGATCACCAAATTTTTGCGAGCAAATTAATGCGCTATTTTTGCCCACTATGATTGCCATTAAATGTTGGCGCATTAAATTATTACAGAAGACTGGTTCTTTTTAAGATTTTTTTAATGGTTTAATTATTAGTTTTAGGAGGACTGATTTTGTTTCTTATAATTTTAATAAAAGATTTATTGAAATTGTATGACTCTTATTTGTTTAAGAGGTATATAGACATTTGGTAGACAAAAACACAAGAAAATGATATTTATTGCAGTGATTAATCAGTTTAGATACATCAGAGCTTAGTAAACATTTTGCAATAGTAAAACTCAATAGTCAAACTATGTAGGAGTTCATTTACTATGTTTGTGTAAAAAATATTTATAAAGCGTAATTTACTTAAATTGGAAAACGAGATGTTAAATTTTTTGCATGTCATTTTAAATTAAAATGTGAATAATAGTTTGGTGTTCAGTAACCATTTTTGGGCCAGCAATGATTTGTTTGGAGTTATTTGCTTTAATAGTATAAACGATGTATAAACTTTGGATATAATTTCAAATTAAATTGCGGTTTAAATTTTGGTGATCATTTACTATTTTTGGGTCAACTATGACTTGTTTGGAGTCATTTGCTTTAATAGGATAGCAAGATGTACAAATTTTGGTTACAGTTTTAAATTAAAATGCGGTTTTAATTCTGGTGATCATTTACTATTTTTGCCTGTTATATTTCACTAAATCAGGTGATTAGTTAAACATAAGCCAATTAAAACCAGCCCTGAAACTGTTTTATATCGCACTCGATACGTCCAGTGTGCGTTTGACGAGTTGGCTTCTTCGTTGAATTGTAAACGAAAACAGACCCCCAGAGAGGCATTCAGTAAATTAGCATACAAAGCTTGATGTTCTGAGCAAGGCATGTATTACCAGATAACTAATGCGTCGCGACACGTCCGTGAAACGTGTTTAAAATTCTAAGAAAAAGCTTTCATAGATTGAGCTCGATTCGCAAGATGTTTTCGCTGCAGTTCAAATTGATTATTTAATCGAATTTCACAGTGAGTTTGGTCAGTAATTTGCTTTTAGTTCGTTGTGTAGCGCTGCTTTTGGAATGGCAAGTTCGTTCGCTCATTGTAGTGAAAATGTTGATACAGAACTGTACAACACACTGTAACTAAGATGAAGACATAGAGAAAGGTTGCTTTGTTCTAGATAGAGACATGTAGATAAATCTACTATAATAACTACAATTTAAAGAAAATTGACTTGCTCTACAACTACTCCACGTACGATTACCACTATCTCCAAGAGCACTTTATTTAGAACGTGGCAATTTCCGCGTCGAACAAAAATGGGTGATGCCGAGACAATGGCAGGACAGGAGGGCAGAAGCCACCCGACTGGAAAGTGTAGGAAGCGGAGTTCCGTCTGACGCGAAGGTACATCCTCTGTCACAGGACATCGGCTCCCCAAGGGCAGAAGTTACGTAACTTGTTTTGTAGCATTCTTTAAGTTTTATTGCCAAGATGCATCGGCGTTAACCCTGAAGGATACTAACTGGATTTGTAGCTTTTTAATGCCAAAGATGTTTTTTGAGTCGTCCATAAAGATGATTGTTATAGTTGCGTCCGAATTTTTATCGTCGCCGTCAATAAAAGTATTTTTTCGCTACATTCAGGTCAAAACATTAAATTCTTATTAAGTGTTGTGATGGCGACATGGCCATTGAGTAGATACGTACGTCTTTTATGTTTTATTTGGTAGTTGATGCCTTTCGCAGTAAAGTCCAAATGTTCAGACGACTAGATGTCCTAGTAACAATGGTATTTGTTGTGCAAGGGACTTGTTTGCCCAACCCAAACCTAGGTCCCACGCGACGGTACAGGTAACTAAGAATTCGTCTCATTGTTATTCACCGTTCCAAGTAATTCCAAATAGTATCTACAAGATCCTTTAAGACAAGACCACAACCTAAATAAAAGTGAGTTTTGCATATGCCTACTGAATAAACGAACTACCATAATCTATAAGTATTCAGCATCAACAATCAGAGGGGCAGCGCTTCACTTTTGATCACAAAAATTTACTCTAAAATACTATTATCTAGCTTTCGCTATCTCATCTTCGGATTAGATAATCCGCGGTAACTTAAGATCTTTCGACTGCGGTTCATCGCACTTTGTGCAATCTTTGAGTTTCAAAGCGGTTTATGGGATGTTAGCGCTATTAACCGCCGTAAAACGGGACGTAAGATTACACAAGAGATAGGGAACGTTAAACTCTAGCTATGCAAGGGCTTTGAAGGCGGAAGTACTAATGAGCAGATGGGAACTTATAATTTAGTCAAAGAACAAGTCACACGTCTAGCATTTATATTTTGAGCGCAAACAATAGCATGCGAACATGGATTGCCTCTAGCACTCTGTCCCATGCGATCAAAACCAAAAAAGCAAATAGCTGTCGCCCTATATTTAGAAGCACTCTTACGACTTTCAATGGATTGAGAGATACTGTTCAAGACTATACGAAAGAGGTACTCAGATTCCTGTGTAATGATAGGTTAAGCGTTATGTAGTGACTCATGTGAGGATGGTCTCACGCCATTATTGAGTACGAACTCATTGGGGACGACTGCAAACTGGAAATCCTTTCGTGTGCATCGAATGTGCAAGCTCTGTTTCCTGTCCCTTTGGGTCATTGGCGTCATCATCACATTGTTGATAGGTAATAAATAATGACATGTTACACAAAGCAACGGACACTTTCATATTTCAGTCAGTCTATGTGAATTCTATGCACGCAGCACGCTCTACGAATTTAAAATACAAGGACATAGACTTATCGGTCAAATCTAGTTACAATGCTTTTCACAGAACTAAAATGAGACCGATTCCTACCAAGTAGCTTTACAAATATCGGGTACCAAGATAGTGTCTCGGCTGAGTGGGCAACAGCGAGTTAGCGCCTCATCTAGGCCACTGACGCTGCACTGCCGATGCTTGATACCGGGGGCAACATGAGAGGGCCGGGCGCTATTCAACCCGTTCGAAATACAGAGTAGTAGGTTCTTTGAATGAAAGATCGATAGAAGCAGAAAGTGCTGAGTGCCCGCCATGTGTTGTGAAAACGCAACTAGGGACGGTTTTCGAACAGGTGGGCTGGTATCCTTTGTACAGGCGTTTTGCATGCGCTAAAAGTGTTATGGGCAGCGTTACAGACTGCCTAAAATTGCAAAGGATGCAGGGTAGATACAGCAATGGGAGTGGACGCTCTCGATTGATGATAAATGTTGATACGCTTTCAATGTGATACCCGTACCCGGCAAAGACTTTACCTAAGTACGATTGAATTAAATTGTAGTACAGAAATTCTCCAGTATTTCTTATTTTGATAAGCAAGTGCTAAAGCTACAGTTACGAGTTAGGGGTGGTCGTAAAGGAGGAATGTCTGTCTATTTATGATTGCAACATGTCTGCTCCACTTGGACCATTTCCAATCTAGACCAAACTAGCGTACTAAAAGGTAATAGCAAATATCATTAGTACAAATGGCTCTTACTCAACGCTAGAAGTAATTGGTACCTATAGTACCATATATTGGCATAGTAGTGCGCAAAAAATCTAATCACTTAATCGAATGAAATGGCTTTCTGATGTCAACCTAATCACGATATGGAGAGGAGGAAACGTGTGTAATAAAAGCTGTAAGGTCAAATGTACGAAAGTCATTGGTTGGGATTTTCTAGGGTAGTTTGGAAACTATCTTTAGTACACATGGAAAGCATTGTTTATTACTGAGTAGTTGCCGTATGGTGCTGGCTTAGAATAGTGTCACCATAATTATACCCATTGGTGTCGTAAAAACCAACAAAGGTATAATCATCAAGGGGATGGACAGCAGCGTTCCCTGCGAATGTAACACCTTGCACACTAACCCTCCTGCCAAACGTGGTGCGTATGGCAATACCCCCCAAAAGGGGAGGCCCATACCCAGTAGTGGGCTGTGGTAGCTGTTAAGGTTAAGTTTTGTGTGGGCTATAATCATTATTTAGCAATCTGTTCGAGGCTAATAAAACTACGTAATGTTGTTCTACAACTGTCGGATTTCTCTTTATGTAGGCGTTGGAGCGAGTTTTCCCAGAATACTAATTCAATATGCAACGGCCAATTTAGCAATTGACGCAGTTTAATTATCAGCTGAAGATAAACACGATTACTATAAACGGTTACTACAAAGACGGTACTGAGTGAAGAACAAACAACCCTTATGTTGCGCAAGTCATACGAGTTCAAACTCAAGCGCATGTTGTATAGATACGAGTAGATATGTTTAGGTAGATAGAGGTGCGATTCTTCAAGCCTGGGATGAGAACGTTTTCAGAAGCAATAGATTACGTTGTAATGTGGAATAAAAGTATCTACTAGTTAGTTATCCAAACATGATTTATCAGTCTCGTTCAAGCCTATTTTTTAGTCAATATAACAAAAGACTTGTGACTTATGTATGAATTCAAAGCTCAATAATAATGCTATTATCACACCATATTCTAATCAATAAATATGTAAAGTTTGAAGCGCTCACCTCTAGTTGACATGCGCGGGCGCCGATCTGCGCTAAACTAATCTGCTTAATAGAATCGATGCAGTTCCCACGAGTTCACCACATGAACGTGCATTAGAAACTCTTTGGTTAATTAGTTCAATACACTTTAAGCTTAGAAAGTGCATTGAAGTTACATTACAATAGAAAATTAGCTGAACATAGTCTATTTAGTTTCTAAGTTATTAGTGTTTCTGTTTTTTTTTGTTTTGTTGATCAAAAGAGCAAGACTCTCAGGTAAATTACTTTAAAGATTTACACGAAAACTTACGAATTCTACACGACAGGCTGACAGCCCCGTAGTGGAAGAAGCTCACATCACCTGCATACTAATTTATTACGACTGAATCAAGCCAACCTAACGTGATACGCCGGCCAGCCTTTGAGCCTCTATTGTATCAATCGTCTCCTGACTTTGGCCGGGTTACTCATCAGTATTCTTCCCAGGTGAAGTTCGAAGGGACGATGCATTCAAAACTTCCACTTCGCCAAAACTATGCCTACCTTGTCTAACCAAATTAGCGTCGTGAATATGACAGCGCCGATTCTATTTGCAAGTTCATTAGTCCCTCTGGACCGTAATCGTGTCAATCGACCATGACAATCCAAGCTAACGAAGCGGTCAATTGGAAACTTAAAGGGTTATTCCAGTGTTGCTATTAACAGCTGTATACCTGGCTATCTGCAAATCCGTTAAACCGCACGCCACCCTCACAATTAAGAATGACTTTTCTTATTAATATACGAAATTGCGAATAAGTTGAATTTGATATCCTTTATTGTTGATCACAATAACTACATCCAATGCTTGGCTACGGCGATGGCTATTGGGTTCGCCTCCTTTAGGGCATGGGGAGTGAGCATGGCTTGGAACTATTTGGGCCAAACCAGCTGGTAGTCCGTGGTTTCGACAGCGCCATAACTACACTTGAAATCAACTGAATGATCCCCACTTCTCTACTTTATATGAAAAGTAATGATTTTGCATTTTTCAACCAATGTTCCTTAGTTGTTTCAATGTTTCTGGGGAAAATCACCCATAATCATTAGGACAAGGGATTTGCTCTGTGGCAGCAAACACCCTGTATATTTTGACAAAGTTTACGTTACTATTTAACGTCACTCAGAAACTGGAAATGATAACGATACATCCCACGTTTTGTTTACCTTTTTTCAAGTTTCTACTCCCACACAGGAAACAGGTTCGTATCTACCTGCACCATGTCTGTCACCATTTCAATGGGAACACAAAAAGTACATCTCTCTTTCACTCTTTAAACTTTTTGTGGGCACGTGTCCCTTTCTTTCATGTTCACGTTTATTTTACTTTTATTACATTACGAGGTTTATCAAATTGGAATTTAAAACTGGTTTTTATTGTTGCATGAAAGCAGTCGACCAAAATTTTACAATAAACGTGGGTGTTGTGTTTAGTTTTTGCTACATTCAGTATCTTTGGTGTGGTCCAATACTGTTGTTTTACTTGTCGTTACATGACTGTGTTTTTGATTTTAAAAAAATCGTTAATTTAGGGTATTTGTCTGTAATGTTGAGAATCGTTCAGAGATCTTAAGTCTCCTCTTCCGAGAAGCATCTCGTCAACATAGGCAACTTATTTCTTCGCTGAACTTCATACCGTTAGTATTGAGTACCACTACTACAAAAGCTGGCTTTATTCCCACTCTTAGTATAGAATGTATCGAACAGAACATAAAGGCCCATACAGACAACTGCATAAAGTACTAACAACAGACGGTGGCATGCTATCGTCCCCTATATACCGTGTCCGGGTTGCGTTAGGCCAAAACCAAGTACAGTACAATACCAACAGAAACGAATGGCGACTACATCACAGGAAACGCCAACAGTTAGACCTCGCAAAATATTCCATGTTTATGGATCTATTATAAGGATAGGCTAGGGAAGAAACAGGTTATAAGTGCGATCTCTACTTGATGCACGAAAGTGTTATCAGTGAGCACAGCGATCATGCCGCGGCAGCAATCGGCAAACTGCCAAAACCGACACCGAGAAAGACGACTGGTAATTTAATTAATGTTCTGTATTTGGAGTCTGGAATGGACTGCATTCGAAATCGACAATGCAGACTATGGATGTCTGTGCTGTAGTCGGGTTTGCATTCACGCGACCGGGTAAACGCAACGGTCGACCGAGCAAGCACCTGTCGCCGCCATTGTTGTCTTTTATGAACTCGCATTGCGGTTAGCTATAAAGCTAAAGTTTCATTAAATTAAGTGAACGAGCCAGATTGAAGCTTCAATGGCTAGGCCATTATGGGAAGCAAGCTCATGAAATGAAATTGCTAGTAAGCCATATAGAGAAGTACTTAGAGATCTCTTGAGATACTGACTTGCGCGATCTCTAAGTCAACTACTGGCAGGAGATCGCGCAGGACAGGGATCAGTGGCGAGTGCTCGTTTTACAGACCAAGATCCATTTTGAGTCGCCAAGGGAGTTATTTAGTTAGTTAGATATTTCTTGATTTAAATCTTATATTTGGCTAGATGAATTGAACAACTGAGTTTATAGGATTAGAGCTCAGGTATGTTAACACGCATTTTTAAGTGACTTGCTATTTTCAGAAGACGTTATGTTTGTTTTAAGCTCTGTGACACATGACATGGCTCCACCGTTACTTAACAGATTGCCCAAAGAATCAAGAGGATTTGCACTTCAACGCTTCCATAATTCAAGGTTACTCTAAATATAGAAAATGGATAGAAGCCGTAGAATTTAAGCGTCAGCAGTATCCTATCAGAACATTAGTAAACCGCGTTGGAACACACCTCACCTTGTTAATACGGCACTATTACGACAGACATAAATGCTCGTAATTGGCAGTTTCGATTAGGCCTAGCACTCGAAACTAGCTTTCGAGTCGAGAACTAAGCTATTTGGATGACATGCGGTTTATTAAAGCGGAGCTAGTGGTTTCTCCGCAATATAAATTTGCTACGCCTATTCCATTGTGTATGGTCGGGCAAGAAAGCAGTTCACCAGTTGGTAGTACATTATCGAAATGTGGTTTAAAGTTTCTCTGGCACAAACAGTGTTCAACTTTTGGGTTTTAAATCCTGACTCCGTTATCTCTACCAGTTTGTTATTGCTAATTTATGGATTTAGATACCTAGTTCATCTAGTTTTTTATTAGGTAGATCGAACTAATCTGAGAAAGTTTTCTTTCGCAATTTGAATCAATACCATTAGGCATACGTAGTCGGTCCCAAAGTTCTGTCACTGGCACATTATTTTTGAATTTAGAACACGAATTTGGAAAAGTTTTATTGCATTCCGTTTTTGAATGTTTGACAATTATTTTAAAACAATAAATGATCATTTGGCGCGATTTTTCACGATGGAGTGGACTTTGAAAGAAAACCGAATAGCAGTTTTGGCGTTGCATCGCTGTGGGCACTCGCCGAGTACCATTTTTAAGTTGCTCAAAAAATTGAAAATAACGCTTAGGTTTGTGTATCGTACTATAAGTAGGTACAATGAAGTCTCTAGTGTTGAGGACAAAAAAAGAACTGGCCGGCCTCGCTCCGCAAGAACACCAGCAGTGATCAAAGCGATCAAGGAGCGCATACGAAGAAATCCTGTCCGAAAACAGAAACTTATTGCTCTGCAGATGAAGGTTAGTAGAAAAACAGTCAAAAAGGTTTTAAACGAAGACCTTAAGCTGCGAGCATACAAAAAAAAAGAGTGGGCACTTACTTAATGCCCGTTCATAACAAATTAGACTCAAAAGATCCCGGGTGTTGTTAAAACGGTACGCGAAAAACCGGCACCGCGATATACTTTTTACAGACGAAAAAATTTTTGATATAGAAGAAAAGTATAATAAACAAAACGATAGAGTGTACGCTACCAGCTCTGAAGAAGCAGGAAACAAAGTTCCGCGGGTGCAACATGGGCATCATCCCTCTTCAGTCATGGTCTGGTTAGGAGTCTCCTACTATGGGCCAACTGAGGTTCATTTTTGCGAAAAGGGGGTCAAAACTAGTGCAAAAGTGTACCAAGAGACGGTTTTGGATCGGTACGTCAAAGACCTGCCCAACACACTATTTTCAGGACATCACTTTGTGTTCCAGCAGGATTCTGCGCCCGCTCACAAAGCCAAGACCACTCAAGCCTGGTTCGAACGTCAAAACATTGAGTTTATAAGACACGAAGATTGGCCTTCCTCCAGTCCGGACCTTAATCCTCTGGACTATAAAATTTGGCAGGTCTTAGAGAGCAAGGTCTGTGCTAAGCCCCATAAAAATTTGGAGAGTCTGAAGTCAGCCATAGTTAAAGCAGTCGCTGAAATCGACATGGATATGGTGCGTGCTGCGATAGACGACTGGCCGCCGCGGTTGAAAGCCGTTATTAAAAGCAAGGGAGGTCATTTCGAATAGTTTTATGTTCTTTTGATTCTCCGATAATTATATTTTTAATTGGTATATAAATTATTAAAAACGGATTAGTACTTTTTATTTTATCAGTATTTTCATATATGACAGAACTTTGGGACCGACTACGTAGATTTTTCTTTATTCAACTATTTTCGGATGCAAACAAGCCAAAGCAAAATAAACAAAACCTATTTCTATGCAAGCATTGAAAATTTAAAATGATTACATTCTTTATAAAGCTCAAAATAGACGTTACAACGACCAATATGAAAAACTTCAGCTTGGCTTGGCCTTCGTTTGGAACACTTCCAGTTTGGCCAAAACATTCAATGCGAAAAAAGGCATATTTTTATCTTGTGTGATAGAAAAGTTCACGGCAAGACTGTGACCTGACTCAACATAGCTAATTCACATGTTTTCTAAAACAATGAAGGTGTTATTAAACAGTCTTTTAGTCTGAGTTGTGGCTCCCAAGACCTTGATAATGGCTTCATCAGTGTTATGGCAGGAGTTCTTAATTATGATTACATAAACGGCTAGAGTATCCTCCGGCTATTACGGTATTCGTCTACTAGATATGGAACGACGAAAAACGTTATGATAATATAAGATGACCTAAACAAACAATTTTTTCATCTAGGGCAGTATATCTGAGGTTGTGGTGATTTCGTCCTCCTTTCTAGAACGCTAATTGCAGGAATATTTCCAGGGAGTTACCAGGCTATAAGAGAAGCTATCTTCGTATTATGGAAAACGCTGGAATTGCTGGATGAGGTGACGGAAGGATCGTTCTATGTGGTGAACATGAAAAGGCCGATATATAATAAATAATGATGATACATTTTTATAACCGTATTAGCGATGGACACAAATCTTAACATCATAAACACGATGGCGTTCTCACGTTGAAACATTGTTTGTTAGATAAAAACAATAGAGATTGTGAGGCAAAACATGTGTCGATGTATTTAAAGATATTTTTCACATAATTTAAACGTTTAATGGATGAGATAAATACGAACGGCAATTAATAAGGTGGTCGTGAAGATGTAGCTAATTAAGGCACGTCTCGTCATTGATGATTAAAAAGTTATCGGAGTAATTAAAATATTTCATGAGATACATTAGCATTGTTTATATAAGTCAAGTCGCGATATTTGTTTGCATTACAAACAATTCGGTCAAATAATGAGCAGTCTCATGAGAACCTATAACCAAGTCGATACTTGTTTATAGTTTCGTACCTGTTTTACCGGTGTGAAACAGATAAGTGGTGACCTGGTGGAGAAATCACACTAATATTCACACTACATTTCACATTACATTGTAATGTCCATTGAAAACTCACCTACCGTTCGCGATAGTTCGCTCATATATGTGATTCGGATGACTCTAATTAAAGATCGAAAAAAGCTTTTGACGTCTGCATAGGTAGGTACGTATTCGTAGCATCGTGTCGCGTAGGCGAAGCACAGAATGTACAAACGTGCGCTGAGGGACGAAATCCAATCGAATCAAACACACCACTTTATCCCTAAATGTACACGATAAAATCAATGCATCGTAGAATGTATCTCTGACTTTGATTCACAGTAGATGAGGTAGGAAATTTGGGGTAACGAAAGCTACTAAAGTTGAACCCACTGACCAAAAGTTATGCGGGTTTCTCTCGCTTTTCCTTTGAAATAAGTGACATTTCCGACTTTGGTAAAGGTCTATCTTATTTATTACATTTACACGAAAAAATTGTTTCTTAATTCGTTTTCGTGGTAAAATACCATAAACGACCTTGTTTTTCGCTTTCATTTGTGTTGCCGAATACACAAAAGGTTGGAATTGCAAAAGAGAAGTCGAACAAGAGATTTGGCGCTCGGGCACACATTTGCATGAAAATGCTGCTCAGTCAATCAGTCTGTTCAGTGATTAATAGTCATCATATTAGTTTGGGAAATGCGGAGAGTTTATAATAACGTGTTTTTTTGTGATGATAATTGTCGAGTATTATTTAAATATTGACCAAATCTTTCTATGAATATAGTGCTCTTGCATGTACAGTGTACAATATCCCATGAATGAGTTAGTAAAATAACAGAATAATATATTTACGTACCAAGAAACAGTTAAGTTACGAAATATACCTGCTAGGGAAGTTTGTCAAAGGAAACAGAATCTAACATCGTCGTAGAATATCCATAATTGCCTTAGTTATGCATACTATTATGGCCATTATGCTACCTATCTACGTAAACCGGCGGAATTAATTCGCGCCTACGCACGAAGCGTGAAATAAAAACAGTTTTAAGGCCTTATGGCGCCAACCGCTAGCCTCAGTCATAAAAACTCACTGATATGGCTGTGTAAATAGCTATGTTAGGAATATTTTCACCATAAACGCTGTACCATTAGTTTTGGCGTGTATTGTGACACTCAAGCCAAGTTACGGGTAGAACAATTGCCATTAAGTTGTGAAATTATCTGGTATGAATATATCACATTAAATGTAGGTAGTTTTGTTGCCAAATTAATTTAACTGCAAATAAAACATAATGGTAATTCAGAACATGGCAATGGAAATAACTTTATTAACAGTAAACTCTAATCCAGCATACGCTCACAATTTCTGAATTTCATGAACTCAAATATCTATCTAAAACTTCCAAATTCTAACTGAAATTGTGAAACTTCCCCCTGCTAGAACCTCTACATAGACAAACAAGTTGAAACAGCATTGAACTCGAGTTGGCTGAATGGAGTTGCAATTAAATTACACTCTGTTACCACCCCATAGCTAACTAGCTAGCAGCCTCAGACTGGGATGATTTTCAAAGGGAAGTAGGGAAAAAACAGAAAATTACAATCACAGCTGACGGGCGGGCGTGTGTGAGTTGTCGACCTCTTGATGAAGGCTGTATTAATCTGCTGAAATTGTCGGGGCTCAAGCTCTGATCCAAATTTGTAACAAGTTTGTTGTTTTTCTTCACATAACCAGAAACAATAGTCTCAATTTGACTTGGCATATTTCTATTGCTACAATACAGAAGCAAAACATGCTATATTCTGCATAGAGATTCATTCCTTATGCTTTGTTATTCTAAACTAAAGTAGTTCATATTCATTTTGTGCATTTAGTTAAGTTCAAGTCTGCACAAGCCATAATAGTGACCAGTTTTCTCGTGGCCACATTCTTGTTTTACACAGGCTCTCTCTGAAATATTCATTCTCTTGTTCTGAGCCCGTAACCCCCCTACATGTAGCCTTTGAAATATGTGCTGTGGTATGAAGTCCGTCTGGCTTTCAGACATTAATTAACGGTAGAATAATAAAAGGCTTTGAGGGTAGTTGGCTTGGCTGATAGACAGTGAAAAATCACAGGTGGTTTGGTTTAATAACATGCAGAGTGAATACTGTAGTAATCATAAAATGTAGTTTATGGAAAGTTGGGGGAATTTGAGTGAAACTTACTGTAGGAGTGGAGGGTGTAAGAGCAGTTTACAAAGCAAACATGAACATGTGCACATTAAGAGTGCTCTTGAGACTAGTTTAATAAGGGTTGGATGGGGACGGAACTTTAGAGTGGTCTGCTAACAGCCATATAGCGCTTTCAGTATAGGTTTGTTGGGTTTGGACTTAATGTAAACTCTTGTTTTTTAGAGAGAGTAAATGGACATTATCGGTTACCAATTTTTTGCAAAACTTAAATATAGATACTAAGTATTATAGGTATAACATTTAATTTTAAAAAATCTTAATATTATAGCCCAGTTTTATTAAGATACTATTGTAGGTAGGTATGTAGGTATTATAGGTAAGATATTATTATTAGGGTACATTTATCATGAAAATAAATAAGCTTTGGTCAGATAGGTTTACTTTTATTAGTTATTCTTGGTCAGATATTACAATTGCTCTTGTGTTATAAATACCTACTAGCTACTCTTCAACCAAGCATGCACTTATCATATCAGCAGAAAATACTTTGCCAAATTCTGATTGAATTAATTATAAGATTATGTGGTCGTAATAATAATAACCATAATAATAAATTATAAGGGGCAGGAAGGGAGAGCATAATGTCATCAGTAAAGCAAGTTAGAAGCAATGGAATTTGTTTTCAACTTGTGTTTTCATCGAACTTGGGACGCATTTTATCAGCGCGGTATCGATTCCTCGAGTTAGTTTGTTTGACAATGACAACGACCAAGCCAGGCGCATACAGCGACGCCGCCGCCGGTCGGTCAGTGTAAACAAAAATAACTCCAACTCCACATGTTATGATCTCACACCCACTCCATGAGATAAAACACACCTAAAATAAAATACTAGAACTAAATAACATGCAAATGCACTAATTTTTATTTATAAATTCTACTTACCAGCAACGACTGTATCGCTCAAATCATATTTCACTGGTTTTGGGAACTCCCTCAACTTGCGACCACTCAGTTTTAGTTCACCACTCAAGAAGGCATCTTCTAAAATCCTTTCCAAAGATTTTGTTAACTGACTGTGAATATTATTGTGCCCATTCATATTTACACTCACAGAAGGCCCGAGCACGGCCATATTCTTTTTGAAACTGAAACGGATTGGATTGAGAAAGATGTCTACACAATGACGCCAACCTTGCAAAGTTTACTAAGGACGCCAGCTTCACGTTTGTTCTTTAACGAGCTTGGTTGTCTATGGAACATGAGCTTCAGATTTGAAATTTAAAGATTTTTGCCATTTAATTATTTTCCTACTTTGCCTTTCTGAAGTTAACTTATTCGCAACACAACAGCACATATTTTTTCACTTTATTCAACATTGTTGAACTGATAAATCTTTCAAGATTTGGACAAGTGCTTGCCTTTGCACATGGGTGGTTTTCAAGTAAGGTACATGTTCAGGTTCACCAACATAACAGACCGAATAAGGTGTGTGACAGTGACAGATTGATTATAACCTCAAAAGTTCTTGAGATTTCGTTCTGTGATATTATTTAGTTAATTTCTGTAAAAATGACGATATCAAACTTCTTCCGTTTCTCAAACTTGTTAAGAAATGTTAATAGATCAAACCTTTCACAATTTGAGGTAGCTATACGTTTACATTATTCTTAATGTGCTTAATAGTGCTTATTATCCATAGTCGGTCTTACACGCCTGTCTTTACGTAATTTACAATGTTATTTGGTTATTGCTGATGGAATTAGTATGAGTAATCTATTTATAGAATATAGCCTACTATAATAAACCCTTTCCCTTTACAATTGTACATTATCGATCTCTATTCGAAACTTCTGGTGCACTCTAGAATCTCAGTTTGAATTCAATGTTTTTCAGTTCTTCTCTTCACACGCTACATTTGCCGAACACAAGCAGCTGGAGAAGATCAGAAATATCGGAATCTCCGCCCACATAGACTCTGGAAAGACCACTCTAACAGAGCGAATATTGTTTTATACTGGTCGGATAGACTCTATGCATGAGGTAAGCCTAAGTTTCTTTTGTGAGTTTGATTTGTTCTAAGAAGATTTGCTAGAGTGTCACACATGTACTGGCAACTCTATCTTTACCAGCTTGTATTTATCATGTTATGTTACTTGAGACTTGCAATAGTGTGAAATCAGATATCTGAGAACTCTTGTTTGAACTTGTTTGCAACCATTGATGACACATCCTGAGATAGAACTCTATTAATTTCTTTCTTATATTATCCCCTAGGTAGTGTATTTTTTTATGGAGAATGCAAGGTTCTAATGACATTTAGGTAGGTAAATCTTTAATGATTTTAGTAATATTATGTGTACTTAGAATTTATTATCCATGTTTAGGTCAAAGGTAAGGACAATGTGGGTGCAACAATGGACTCCATGGAACTTGAGCGACAAAGAGGGATCACAATTCAATCGGCAGCAACATACACCGTCTGGAAGGACTATAACATCAACATCATTGACACCCCGGGCCACGTAGACTTTACCGTTGAAGTTGAAAGAGCATTGAGGGTACTGGACGGTGCGGTTTTAGTGTTGTGTGCGGTTGGTGGAGTGCAGAGTCAGACGTTAACAGTGAACAGACAGATGAAACGGTACAGTGTACCGTGTTTGGCATTTATTAACAAGCTGGATAGACTTGCCGCAAACCCTGAAAGGTAAGTGTTATTATGAAAAATATAATCAGTAAATTAAAATAAGAAATTGAAAAATTTACTAACGTTAGCTAGGATTCAAACCTGGGCCACATGGAGTACAATCCCACTGCTCTGCCACAAAGAGTGAGATTTCGATACCAGGTTCGATTCCAGGTTGATGCTTATAAATTTTTCAATTTGTTATTTTCATTTATGAGAATAATGTAGCATTGTAAGTGCAGTACATCCCAATAAAATATTATGTATAATAAGTGACTTTGAAGCACTTTCCCTTTTAAATGTACATGCACTAGATCAATGACATTTTGAATGAGTTATTGGAAACTTGTATAGGCAATTTGCTACTCTTTTATTTGAAACCATTTATAGTAATCTTTCTATTTTTCAGAGTATTGAAACAGATGCGTTCAAAGATGAACCACAATGCTGCCTTCATACACTTACCAATTGGTCTAGAGAAAGAATGCAAGGGTATCCTGGACCTCATTGAAGAAAAGGCTGTTTATTTTGATGGAGATTATGGTGAAAAGATCCGTTATGATGAGGTGCCTCAGGACAGGAGATCAGAAGTGCAGGAGAGGAGGCATGAGCTTATTGAACATCTGTCCAACGTAGATGAGGCTTTAGGTAAAATTTGTTTCTTCTTTTTATAAATTTTCTATGTAAGGGCTTGTATAATTTCAAACCAGCAAAGCTCAGACGCTCTTTCGCGTGGCGTCCTTTTTTTGAGAGGCGGCACCCTTTGACAAGTGCCGGAAAGCGCGACCGAATCTAAGTGAACAGACTTTACCCTAATCTTTTAGATGAAAAGTAACACAGGGTCATGAGGGTCAATGAAGGTTGTATAATCTTCTATTTTTTCTTCTAGTTATTTTTTACATATTATTACAAGACGAGCAAAATTTCATTAATCTGAAATACATTTTGCACATTGTTCTATGAAATCTACACAAATCACACACACAATTCACGCCTTTATCTCTTGCGGGGTAGGCATAGCGTTAACGATCGTAAAACCACTGAAATCTATCTGTCTATTATATTATATTAACTTTTTCCTGTTTTTTTCAAACTTGGATCTTTATCTCTGTTTCTTTTACAGGTGAACTATTCCTTGAAGAAAAGACCCCAACAGTGCAAGACATCAAGCAAGCAGTCAGACGGTCCACCCTCAAACGAGTTTTCACCCCTGTACTCCTTGGTACCGCTTTAAAAAACAAGGGAGTCCAACCCTTACTAGACGCTGTCCTTGACTACCTACCACACCCTGGTGAAGTTGAAAACACAGCTATCATCAATGAGAGAAAAGGCACAGAAGGTGAAACTATAGTTCTAGATCCTTCCAGAGATGGAAAGAAGCCGTTTGTGGGTTTGGCTTTCAAGCTGGAAGTGAGCAAGTTTGGGCAGCTGACGTATTTGAGATGTTACCAAGGAATGTTGAAGAGAGGAGAGAATATTTTCAATGCTAGGACTGGGAAGAAGGTACGTCAAGTTTTATTATTTTTTCTACTGAAACTCCTGACTAACTAATAATAATAATAAAAACACACCGACAATCACACGACCTGACACACAAAATAAGTTGATAAACACACAACCTGACACACAAAACACGCGTACAATCACGCAAACTGACACAGAAAATAATATTCCAAATCCTGATATGTACTTGGCCTAGGGCCGTACATACCAGTCTACCGGTAAACACCAAGGAAAACAAAATGAACCTAAAAATAATAATAATCTGTCCGAGCCGATTTCGGCTACAGCGACTGCTGGACAGGATCAACAGCTGGCGTCTCGTTGGTTGCATGTGGCTGCAGTAGCCAATTTTGGCCTTAAAGGTCCTTGAGCACTTCGGACAAGTGAACACGCCACACGCGCGCTTCCATCATAGTGAAATGAAATGTTAGTTTATTTGCTACGACTTTGGGTACATATATGAGATGGTTCTTAATATTATCACATGGT
This sequence comes from Keiferia lycopersicella, assembly GCA_029255805.1. Classification (NCBI taxonomy): domain Eukaryota; kingdom Metazoa; phylum Arthropoda; class Insecta; order Lepidoptera; family Gelechiidae; genus Keiferia; species Keiferia lycopersicella. The sequence continues at coordinate 4,495,173 of JARACZ010000017.1, forward strand.
ACGCGACCAGTCATAATGTACTATAATATCTCTTAATTCCAGGTAAAAATCTCGCGCCTAGTCCGCATGCACTCGAACAACATGGAGGAAGTGAACGAGGTGCTAGCGGGCGACATTTTCGCGTTGTTCGGCGTCGACTGCGCGTCCGGGGACACGTTTGTCAACGACGGCAAGCTAAACCTGTCGATGGAATCCATTCACGTGCCTGATCCCGTTGTTTCCATGTCTATTAAGCCAAAGAACAGTAAAGACAGGGATAACTTCTCGAAGGCTGTTGCTAGGTGAGATATTAGCTATAATCATGCCATGTGCCGTGCCAATGCCGGGTGATGCCGGCTATGAATATCATCACCCCATTTCTACCCGTGGGTTTCGTAAGAGGCGACTAAGGATCTCGAGGTTTCATGTGTACTGTAACTTTAGGCGACATGCTGACGACGACTACAGTGATACACGAATCATCTGAAAAGGCCCACGATATTTGTCAGATGTGACGATAGTGACCGTATTTTTCCAGTTGTTAGATGTTCTGCCTACCTGCAAGGGAAAAAGGCACAATGTCTGTGTATAAAACAAATCAACATTTTCCCACTTGACTTCAGATGAAAATTGCATGTTAGCAATCAAATTGTGATGTAATTTCTAGTATTTTTTACCAGTGCCCTGTTTAAATGACTCAGGAAAGAAACAGTTAAGCGTGGTCTGACGATTTAGCTAAACTTGAACTTGTCTCTTAAAAGTACCATTTCAAAATTAATTACAATGTTATGTTTCACGTATCTTGAAATTCTTTTCAGGTTCACGAAAGAGGACCCAACATTCCAGTTCCGTTACGACAGCGACAACAAAGAAACCATAGTGTCGGGTATGGGCGAGCTGCATCTTGAGATCTACGCGCAGAGGATGGAGCGGGAGTACCACTGCCCCGTTGAGCTCGGCAAGCCTAAAGTTGCCTTCAGGTACTACTACTACAACAGCCGATTTTTGCTGTCTGTGATCACTTAGACGGCGGTCGTTACACAACCATGTCAGAAGCCTGCTTTATGTAGAAGGCGGTTAAAAATTCTGACACTAGGGTTCATCGGGTCGTTGGATGACTCAGTGTCCCACACGAAAAGAGAGGGGTACTACTAATACTACAACAGCCACAGCAGACCACTACTGAATATGGGCCTCCGCCTATACAGGGTGTTAGGGACAGCGCCCGAATACTGATAGGGTGCAAGCAGACCATGAAACTGAACAACTTTCCCCTAGGAACATATGTGAGGAAACGACAAAAAATTTCGACCGCCTATACAAAATCGCGATCAGCCGACTGTAGTTACTATGGAAATCCAAAAGTTTTCTGACATTTATGTTCCTAAGGGAAAGTTGTTCAGCTTCATGGTCTGCTTGCACCCTATCAGTATGACGCTGTCCCTAACACCCCGTAGAGGGTCTTGTCATACTCACCACTCTCGTCAGGCGAATTGGCGAGCGCTGTGCTAGCATAGAGCGGACTTTAGTGTAGTGGTTGGCACGTCTGACCCGGCAAGTCAAAAGAAGTGGTTTCAAATCCCATCGGTGGCGGGTTTTTTTTCCCTTGTTTCATTTGTATTGACTTTCTAACGAAAAAGTTAATACGAGTATCTAGTGTTTGATTAAAACACCAAGTATTCTAAATTACTATTTTGTGGACATTTCTACAATACCTATAGGAAATTTTCAAGACGCTTAATTCACCTCACTGATGGACATAGTCCTGCGCCTATTTGAGGGTATTAGCCACACAAACCACGCTATGTATAAAAGTCAGAAGAATCTAGCCCTGAACGATCACTACTGTAAAGTGTACTCCAATACCATTCTAATTTACATGGAGTACCATCAAGAAATAACAACACAAAGTGTAAATTACAATACCATTCTGTTGTTCTATTTTGAAAGATTGTAACACCAAACACCACATGTAACTTTTAACATAAACCCATTGTCATTTTCAGAGAAACCATGATGTCGCCATGTTCATTCGATTACTTGCACAAGAAGCAGTCTGGCGGCGCGGGGCAGTACGCGCGCGTGTCCGGCGTCATGGAGCCATTGCCGGCGCATCAGAACACTGGTACATAGTAATACATACATGATGTCGGCTTGTTCGTTTGACTACTTGCACAAGAAGCAGTCTGGCGGCGCGGGGCAGTACGCGCGCGTGTCCGGCGTCATGGAGCCATTGCCGGCGCATCAGAACACTGGTACATAGTAATACATACATGATGTCGGCTTGTTCGTTTGACTACTTGCACAAGAAGCAGTCTGGCGGCGCGGGGCAGTACGCGCGCGTGTCCGGCGTCATGGAGCCATTGCCGGCGCATCAGAACACTGGTACATAGTAATACATACATGATGTCGGCTTGTTCGTTTGACTACTTGCACAAGAAGCAGTCTGGCGGCGCGGGGCAGTACGCGCGCGTGTCCGGCGTCATGGAGCCATTGCCGGCGCATCAGAACACTGGTACATAGTAATACATACATGATGTCGGCTTGTTCGTTTGACTACTTGCACAAGAAGCAGTCTGGCGGCGCGGGGCAGTACGCGCGCGTGTCCGGCGTCATGGAGCCATTGCCGGCGCATCAGAACACTGGTACATAGTAATACATACATGATGTCGGCTTGTTCGTTTGACTACTTGCACAAGAAGCAGTCTGGCGGCGCGGGGCAGTACGCGCGCGTGTCCGGCGTCATGGAGCCATTGCCGGCGCATCAGAACACTGGTACATAGTAATACATACATGATGTTGGCTTGTTCGTTTGACTGCTTGCACAAGAAGCAGTCTGGCGGCGCGGGGCAGTACGCGCGCGTGTCCGGCGTCATGGAGCCATTGCTGGCGCATCAGAACACTGGTACATAGTAATACATACATGATGACGCCTTGAACGTCTAAACGTGAGTTATACCGTGAGGTTTCGGCAGAGTAGAATAGCACCACCCCCTTTCTTCCCGTGGTGGTCGTAAGAGGCGACGTAGGGAAAACTCGACCCAAGACCGGTCCTGGAGAACGACAACTACACATTAAACCCGGAACGGAGTCCCCGTCAAGCGTGTGTGACAGAGGTCTATCGTGCGGTAGACTCTTGCAGCTGACCTGGCTCCGCACGTATCGACTCGTCGTTCCTGTGGAGTCAGCCAGGGAGGTCAAGAGGGTGGTGCAGGTCCTGGACAACCTTGCGGCAACCATAATTGCGTCCCAGGCAACGCAGACAACAGACGTATGAGGCCAATGATGATGAAACGTGAATTAATACTATAAAAGCCACAACAGTCCATTGTTGGACACGGGCCGCCCCCGGATGGGGGTTAGTTGCTATACTTATCACACTTGGCAGGCGAATTCGAGAGAGTATTGCAAGTTGTAGTATTTACAGTGAACGCTGCTGCGGAGTCCCTGGATTCATCCCTTTTACGTCACCTACTCGTATAAGTAGGGTGATACTATTCAAAGCCGGCAACACACGGCATTTAAATCAAACAGATTAATTGCTACGCTACGCATATCCTTAATAAATATACTCTTTGCAGTTCTGGAGTTCGTAGACGAGACCATCGGCACCAACGTGCCCAAGCAGTTCGTGCCCGGCGTCGAGCGAGGCTTCCTCGACACCTGTCAGAAGGGGTACCTTTCCGGACATAAGGTAAGGGTTATACTATTTTGTTTTCTTATTCAAATGATGTGTCAAGATGAACTAGACGCTATTAGAGACGAGTTAAAAGCCAGACAACCAACGGCTGTCACATACTACTATAGTGGCGGCGTGCTCACTTGTACGAAGTGCTCAAGGACCTTTAAGGCCAAAATAGGCTACTGCAGCCACATGCGAGCGCACGATCGCGCGGACCAACGAGACGCCATCTGCTGAGCCTGTCCAGCAGTCGCTGTAGCCGAAATCGGCTCGGACAGATTATTAGATAACAATTTAATTATCAAATATTTTAAGAATGCCTTCTACTCACAAAACTAAACTAAACTGAAGTTAAACATCCGTTAGGCGAATTTTTTCGAAATATGAATTTGGACCGTACATATAAAATTTACCATAATTTACCTTTCAAAGGTTTCCGGAGTGAAGTTCCGTCTGCAAGACGGCGCGCACCACATCGTGGACTCCAGCGAACTGGCGTTCTTCCTGGCGGCCAAGGGCGCGGTCAAAGATGGTAAGGCATTGTTATATACATATACAGACATATAGAGGCATTGTTACTGGGTCGTTGGACGATTCGGTGTCCCACACGAAGAGAGAGACTGGCAAAAACCCCCACATTTACCTTGACTCACTCTAATTCTTCTCAGTGATTCGATTATGGCGCTTAAATAAATTTAGCTACTCTAATGACAAGATATACAACCAGACTTGTACATTTTATGAGGTCCATTTTTTCATATTTTAACCTATGTTTCTTGGGGAAATTTCTTCATTTTCAAGGGCAAGTTAAACTTAAAAGGAACTTATTACTTATCCTAACGGGTTACGGGTTTTTGATAAAATTACTTGCCTCACCACTTTTTGCCATAAAACAATGAATGACAAAGCGAGCTTGAACCTTGTCTCTTCTTCTTCTTATTTTCGTGTCGGATCCCCAATCCGTACAACGACCCAATGAACCTTGTTGCTAAATGGACCAGATAAATACATAACACACTCTGTTAAAATCAAAAGTTGTCCACGGCATCGTTGACTCTCCTGTTATTAATTTTGTTTATTCTTGTGCAAGAAAGCATTGATATGAAGTTATCTACGCACTGGATAGGTTGTCCCATACAAATGACAGGTAGTTTTGCAGCCGTAATTGAAGTGAAAGTACGCGTTACTCTCGTATTTGCTTTCCTTGACTGCCAGCGCCTCAGTGGCGACTTCGAAAATAAATAATTTAGATCCGGGTACTTTCGTATTTGCTTTCATTTACTGCCAGCGCCAAAATGGCGATTTTCAATGAGTGCCACCTGTATTGTAGCAACAACCAGTCCACAGCTAATTTCAGGTGAGTGGCAAGAAAGTGTTTTTACTTACTATTTTTGCTATTTCTTCTCTTTTTAGTATTCGACGAAGGCGCGTGGCAGATCCTAGAACCGATCATGTTTGTGGAAGTGACCACGCCTGACGAATTCCACGGAACTGTGATCGGACAACTCAACAAGCGCAGCGGGATCATCACCGGGACAGAGGGCGCGGAGGGATGGACCACCATATATGCTGAAGTGCCGCTGAATAATATGTTTGGATACGCTGGGGAACTCAGGTGGGCTTTATTTCTAAGCTAATCTAGAAAATCTACTAGAAACAGGCTTAGATTTTGGTCGCATTTCGAGAAAACAATGGGAAATTTTCTAACCAATATTGTTGTACATTGATGGCGCTGTGCTAAACTGAAAAAGTTTCTTTGCAACGAAAGTATTTTTTCTAGTTTAGTACCTATCAATATAACTAAAATTACAAAATTTCATCGCCATATCGTTTTAAATACCACCTTATTATGATAGACTAGTGAGCGCCCGCAGTTCCGCCCGCGTGGGAATCGGTTTTAATCCCGTAGCATCCCTCAGGAACATTTTATCGGGATAAATCCTATGTGTTAATCCAAGTTACCCTCTCTCTGTGTGCCAAATTTCATGCAAATCGGTTTAGTAGTTTTAGCGTGAAGGAGTAACAAACATACAAGCTTTTGAATTTATAATATTAGTACGATATATACCAAATTATAAGACAAGATATGACCTAACTATCTCCTATCGATTCGCACGTATACATTTCCACAAAAGCATTTTCATATGAAAAAAACGGGATCCCTTTTGTTAGCATAATGTTTTTTCCACTAATATGTTTTAGCATAACATGTGTCGCATAATTCTTTTTCCCCTTTTATATCTTTGGCATAAACATTTTTTCGCATAATATTTATCTTTGCATAATACAGTTTATTTATGTCTAACAATTTTTAAAGACATTAGGTTAGGTTAGGTTAGGTTAATAAATTATGCTTAACGTGTTATGCCTACTATTTTTTGCGTAAGTATCTTTAGTTCAATGTACATTGTGCCAGCCTATATTATGCCTAATATTTTTATGCTAATATATAGGGAACCGAAAAAAACGTCTTAATCATCTTGCAATTTATGATCTTAGAATGAAAAAGTGACTTACTCACCTTTATACCTACTTCTTCCAGATCAGTGACACAAGGCAAAGGCGAGTTCAGCATGGAGTACAGCCGCTACTCGCCGTGCCTGCCCGACGTGCAAGAGCAACTCATCAGGCGGCACCAGGAGGAACTAGGCATCCTCCCCGACCAGAAGAAGAAGAAAAACTAACCTTAACATACCGCCTGTGTCCCATAAAACTGCAGGCTACAAGTCTACAGGCGAAATTTGCTGTACGTAGCGTGTGATAGCCGGCTTAGAATAGCATCGCCCCATTTCCTACCCGTGGGCGTCGTATTAGGCGACTGAGGGACTTGAGGGTTTCAGGTGTATCGCAACTTTTAGGCGACAGGCTACTAAAGTGATACAAATTATTTCGAACGGCCCTTTATATTTGTCAGACGTGGTGATAGCGACCGTATTTTTACTGCTGTTAACGCTCTGCCTACCCCGTAAGGGATGAAGGCGTGATTTGTGTATGTATGTATGTTGCGTAGCGGGTGGAACATTATAAAACCAGGATTTCTGACCCGCTACGCAATGTACGTCGAATTCCACCTTTAGATTTGTAGCTTGTAGTTTCGAAAAACGGGGCACTGTAAACTCTAGGACAATTTAGACGTATTTGTATTTGTAATTATGGTTTAAGCGTTATTAATTTTATTACAATAATGTAATTTACAATTTTTCGAGTTGTGTTTTATTTCTAAAATGGTGAGAAAAGAAATCACATAGAAGTTATTTATGAGAGACTATATGAAGCATTTTATTGGGATTTACAGTGCTATGTATTCTCAGTGGATTGCTCGGTGGCAGAGCAGCGGTCCGGTACCCCACGCGGCCTGGGTTCGATTCCCGGTCGACGCTTGTCAATTTTAAATTTTCAATTATGAATCATATTACACTACGCAATAATGACCCTGAATCTGCTTTAGATTTCTATACTGCCCATTCACAATCGTATCATTGAGTATGCCGCATGCCGCCAGCGTGTATTATATCACATACTGAATCAAGTCGCTCTGTGTAATAAGATGGTTCCACGTCGAATTCCCTAGGTTAGGTAGCTGACTCCGACAGAGCACGGGATAAGGCAAGGAGTATATGATACTGGATCAAGTGAGATAGATGTAGGCCCGTATTTATAAACCGTTCTCAACTCTGGAGATCGATCTTGAGTGCGACTTTGAGATGCTGTTGGTATTCACTGACATTTGTCAAAATCGCGCTTGAGATCGATCTCAGAGTTGAGTATGATTTATAAATACGGACCTTAGTGTATTGAGAGCTAAAAATATATTAGCTGTTGTTGTGCGGCAACTCGTACGAGAAGTTAAACTCCTACTACAACTGGAATCAGCTAGAAGCAATTTAAGTATCCTGAGATGAATGATGATGCATAAGACAAATTACCTACTGATAAGTAAAGATTGTTAGTACTAGTAGCACAACTTCTGAAAACACTGTTTGAAAATAAATACCAGCGCCACCTATCAATTTTTCTTGGAACGAACAATTCTTACATTTTATTTAGCGCCATCTATGAAACCTAATAAGAACTCTTTTAAAGATGCGCCATCTGTGGTCTTAAAATAAACTAACAAGTTTTACTACTCAATGCTAGAGGGCACTTTACAAATGTATTTAGTTATTCTATTTGAAAACAGATGGCGGTAAAAGTAAAATAGCAACATTTTGAAACGTTTTTATTTTTACAAATTAGGTACAGAATGTTACAAAATACCAACTAAAGTATCACAGCTCAGCTCATCAGCAACCCAGTGGCACTCCAATGTTCAAATTCGCTGGGCTGCTGTATCACATTCGAGTTTAATTGCTAAACTTACGACAAAAATAAAATTATAATAAGTAGGTAATGGTAAAGTAAATCCGTAAAACTAAACTGTTAAAAATATATAAACTTATGTAAATATTAAGTAGTGCGGTGTGACCAGGATGGATAAAATAAGGAACGAGTATATTAGAGGAAGTTTGAAAGTAGCGCCAGTGACAGAAAAGATGAGAGCTAGTCGTTTATCGTGGTATGGGCATGTTATGAGGAGGGATGAAAATCATGTGAATGTGGATGGACGCAGGAGAGGTAGGCCTAAAAAAGTTTGGATGGGTTGTATAAAATATGATATGAGCCAAAAAGGTGTAAACGAAGATTTGACTGAAGATAGAGATGAATGGAAGAGGAAGACATGTTGCGCCGACCCCAAATAAATTGGGATAAGGGCAGGCAGATGATGATGTAAATGTTAAGTAGGTAGGTACATCTGATCGTACTTCTTATTTTTTATTAATTTTTCTTCTCGCTACCTATTTAGGAATGTAGCTTCCTACTTACTTCAATGGATGATTCTTATACATAACATAACATTGCCAAAAAAGTGTATAGGTGGGTACCCACTTAAAAAAACTGTGCAATTACGTCCAACTTTTGTTCAAAACAAAATTAATTTTGTTTGTGGCGTTACTTCTCCCACGAGATAAAGCAACGTGGATCCCAAAATGTAACATTTTGTCTGAATTGCTTTCTGGACCGTAAAATTATGTTGAATTTAAATTAGTTACAAAGCATAAGGGAATTAGTTTTAATCTGAGATGCAAGACCTTTCCAGGTCTTGTTAAGCCAATATCATAAAGGACAGAGGTATTTCTAGTAAATGTCTTTGAATTCTCAAATCATTTACATGTGAACATTTCTACTTCTTCTATGCAAGTATCGCACTGCACAGAACAGCAGTTAATCATCTTGCATCTGCACCTTGAGGTTACAGATTTCTTACCTACAACGTATCCTCTACCACAGCACAGCGTGGCGCAGTTTCCTATATCTTTACAAACTCTACCCACTGTGGACGCACAGAGATCCGGAGTCTTCTGCAGATATACCAAACTGGTCCTTTCAACTTTAATCCTTTTACGAACCTTCGGCGTGATAGCTCGCTTTGTTGTATAGTTCAAGATTTTCCTCTTTATCGCGTGATGATACTGCTTCTTTAGCAAACCCATAGCAGAGCTGAAAGGGGCTAGCTTTTTCCAACAAGTTTTCGTAGTACATGAGCCGGAAACTCCGTGGCATTTGCAGACCTCCCGCAGCTGTTCGCCAACTGTGTTTATACCGACCAGGACATCCTGCTTCAAGACTTCGCCTATCTGATCGGTACCGGCGTTTCTCACTTCCAGGAATTTTCTTGCGAATCGTTTTCCGTATTTGAAGTCGTCGTCGCAGCCGCTTCCTCGCCACTGAAATGTGGATTTCTTTCGGGAGGACTCAGGGCACGAGCATTTGGCCATATCGCCTGCAGCGCACGCCTTTGCGACGGCGTGTGTCAACGAAGCTGCCATTAGAGCGTGTATGAACGCTGTTTGTCTGTAAACTTTATTAAAGACACTCTTCTTAGCTTTTTTGTTGAAAACTAGCGAACAGTTCCATCTGTCGTACTTGAATGTCTCCTCACAAGCCTCGATAGCCTGCTCCTTGGCTATAGCTAGTACTTTAGGCAGCACTGGATGACGTGTACACATTTTATTTTGTTGACTGGAACTTCTTATGATCCTACAGGGTCCAGGGTAAATGACGTTAGATCTTTCTTTGAATAACGCTTCAACTGTCTTTTGCAACACCGACTGAGATCTAAAAGTAAAAAAAAAACACTTAGCGAAATGCTGTTTGGTGACATTATCTAGTTATGTAGGTAGAGTCTCAGCTTATTATTAGGACACTCACGAGAGTAAATAAATCTGCTAAAAATCAAGCAATAATGGATGGAAGGAACAAATACTATAAACCACTCTGCAAAACGCTACTACAACACCGTTCTTACTTACCCTTCAACGACTTTCGATGCGAAAATTGACACAGTACATAACACTAAAATAGTGAGAACACTATAACTAAACATTTTTCACAGTTATCACTTTAACATGGCACTAAAACTAGATGCACTTTTCCTCACGAAAATCCTTTTAGTAGACAAGGATAACATTTTAGTATGCAGTTTGGTGATGGACTCATTCTAGACAAAAGGTGAGGCCGATACCTTATCTCTTAGGGTTGGTCAAGCCGACGAACCTTATATGGTTATGGGCAAGTTACACAAAGTTACTCACTAAAATAAAGATTGACAAATCGACGGTTGGCCTTTAAGACGATGGGAATAGACAATGAATCAGCAAATCGTGATATCCGTTTAATGAAAGAAAAGGCTATATACTCTCAGTTTCTACCTTTTGACTGTAAGTGGGGAAGTAATACTCAACATTAACTTATTCATCAATACGTTTCTAGCGTGGCTGTCAAATCAACTGAAACTTTTGAAATAAAGAATGTAACCTTCATACGAATACATTCACCTGTCATTTTTCTCTCATTATAGTGTCATAAATAACGATGGCTTTATGCGAATATCTGGCTAGACATCATAATAAAAAGAAATAAACGGTATTGTTGGTGTAAATTACCCCAAAGTCAATGTTCATACGTTTGACGTAAGTTTTTAAGTAAATATGGGGAATTTTCTTAAGTTTTTTATCACTAAAATTCACACGGCCATTGTGGTACCTACATAATAGAAATTCAAGATTTCTCGTTTTTATCAGAATAGAAATCCGCAAAAATATAATTATTAAGGAGGTTAAAAGCTATTCCAATCGAGCTGTGAATCTCATGCCCGTAAGTAAGATAGAGCATTTATTGCAGTTTTGTAAATTTTCTAAGGAGAATGATGATTAAATTAAGGGCAATTAAGGCAAGGTCCTCATCCCATTCTCTGACGGGGTCGGCTACCCAACCTGGGGGATTTGACTTGGATTCTTCTTTTAATACAAAATCAAAAGGTCTACTCCTGGTTGATAAAGATGCTAGGTAAGTTACCTGAAATCTCTTGAGTCAAACTTTCAAATATATTCCTGCAGCGAAGAACCACAAGAAAGTAGCATCGTCTGTATCTAATTTACGGTATCTTTTAGCTCGTTTTATAGCTTAATAGCTCGACTGCGCTAGCTAACGGTCATTTAGTAGGGATATATGGTTACAGTGTACCGGCATGCGACCCTTAAGGGCTCAGTGACACAGTAAGGGTCGTTGCCCAGACAGGATCTAAACAATAAATAGCAGAGGTTTAAGGGAACAACTATTTCCCCTGTAATTAATTATAGATTACTTCTTAAGCGTCGGTGGCCAAGTGGTTAGGACAATCTTGAGACCCGAGTTCGATCAATGTGTTTTTACTCAAGTACATTTACCGATTGCTCTTACAACATCGTGATGAAACGATGAAACCCACAGTCAAATTTCAAATTCAGATATTTGAATGTGACCTAGGATTCGGGTCAGGTTAGCCTTCAGGTTGCAGAGGTCAGATGGCAGTCAGAACCCTGAATCTGTGGTAGATTGCGCTACAAATCGCCCAAGGGCAGCTGGATTTCTATGCCCATACACAATCATGTCGTGTGGGGTATGCCGCCATCATATCATCATATTATGTCGCATACTGAATCAATTTCTCTACTAGGGTTTAGAGATTTTATTTACAAAAAGAGTTATATATAATTTACGAAACAAAACTTTCTGGTGTTAACTTTTCGCAATATAAATGTAATTATAACTTACTGTGACAACAAAAGGTCTCCGGACTCCATTTTAAGAGACAAGTGACTGTCCATAAAATAAATTTTATCGCCGTCGTCCTTCCTTTTAATAAAATAAATACTACCTACCTGCCAGTAGGTAATAAAACAAATACTACCCATCAGTAGATAGGTAATATTTATTTTATTAATGCTTTCAACGCTTTAGCTAAGTTTTTTTTATGGGCTCTACAATCTACGTCGGACGGCTTGGTGAGGAGCTAGGGCTAACCCGGAAATAATTAAATGGTTGTTCAAACAACCAGCCCAAACACGCCCTTGGAGCGAGCCGTGGCTTAGGACTTGTTCTGGGAAGAACAGATCGGACTAGTTGATCTAGGAAGAACGGATTGGACTGAGCTGGGAAAAACGGATCGGACTGAGCTGGGAAAAACGGATCGGACTGAGTTTTAGCTAAGTGTGTATTATTTGAATAATGACATCAAAGATTGACTGTCCCGATGCATCATCATCATTAACAGCCTATTGTAGTCCACTGCTGGACATAGGCCTCTCCTAAAGCACGCCACTGAACCTGGTCTTCGGCTTTACTTCTCCAGTCACTGCCCGCAGCTTTGCGTATGTCGTCGCTCCACCTTGCCACAGGGCGTCCTACGCTACGTTTGCCGATACGCGGTCTCCACTCAAGGACCAGCTTACCCCAGCGGTTATCGGTCCTTCGGCAGATATGACCAGCCCACTGCCGCTTCAGCTTGCTAATGCGTTGAGCTATGTCGGTCACTCTAGTTCTCTGTCGAATTACTTCGTTTCGGATACGATCCCTTAGAGAAACCCCGAGCATAGCTCTCTCCATAGCTCGCTGAGCGACTTTCAGTTGGTGGACCAGTCGTACCGTGAGTGTCCACGTTTCGGCTCCGTATGTCATGACAGGTAGGACGTACTGGTACCAGTGCGTCCTGTCCCGATGGCGTAGCGGATAATATGCCTGCCTTCTACGCCGAGGGTCGTGGGTTCGATCCCCACCGGACACAAATATTTGTTAAGTCAATTTTTATATATTTGTGTTGAGTCTGGGTGTTTTCTATGTATAATATGTATTTATAAAAATAAAAAAAAAAGTATATATGTAATAGTGTCAGCTATCTAGTTCCCATAGTACAAGCTTTGCTTAGTTTGGGGCTAGATGGCGCTGTGTGAATTGTCCAGGATATTTATTATTTAATTATTTATTGCCCTGCAGTGGGACATGTCTGGCTCAAAATAATAATAATAATTTATTTATATGACAATGCACTCGTAAAGAGTTGGCATATCCTACAGTACTAGAATTCCGCGACTCAACGATAGAGTCACCGTGGGATTTTGCGTTAACAAGTTTTAGTTTGATGCCCATGGCGCTATCTGCGCACATGAGACCTAAGACATTAGGCGAGAGACAGAGCGTCGCTCAAAACAGTTTCCATTTCAAATCTATAAAACAGAATAAGAGACGTCGTCTACTCACGCCACGCGTCCCTTTGCCGACGGCCGGCGTCACATATCACGTCTTACATTCTCACGTGTGTAGAAAGTACCTTAGAAGATACCTAGGTAGAGGGTTGCAGAGGTCAGATATTAGTTTGTAGGAACCTAATCGTGTTTGCTGCGCACCAATAGAGACCAAACTCAATATTTGACCGTTCTTGTATCCACGGGCGGCGATCGATTAGATACAAAATAGCTTAGCTTAGATACTCTACTATCAGCAACATTTGTACCAAATTAAGGGATCAACTTATTCTGGTCCTTCATAAAGTTATTATGATAAACTAGTTATAAGATGAGCCTGACCCTAATCCCTTACTTAAAGAATGGCCGTTCGAATAGGCCTATTTTCGAATAGGTTCGAAAAGGCATAATTTGATAGCTGCTGTCAAACACATACTAAAAGATAAGTCAAACAAAAAAACCTTATGACATAAATGCTATTCCATTGTCATGATTTTGACAGCTCTATGGCCTATTCTGAGGGCCTATTCGAAAGGACATACTTTACCTAAAATCTGGTGGATTAGTTGTCAATGGCAGGCAGCGCTGTCGCTATTAATATAAAAAAATAAGAAAACAGCTTTGATTACTTTTCTGTTTAAAAGATCGGATAATTTACAGAAATTCGGATTACATTTTCCCGAAAAGGGTAGAGCGGTGGATCTTTAGATATCCCTTAATTAACCCGTCACAAGAATAGATTAAGATGTCGAATTTTTTAAAAATATTTTTAGTTTAAATTTTAGATAGATTGAGTGTTATCTTTTACTACATTTACATATAACCTTTTATTTAAATTTTATACTTACACAGAAGTTTTTTCCTTATAAATACGGCCGAACACTGACTTCCAACATACAGGCTTGCCGTGATTTGGAAATCAAGGTTTACAATGTAATTTGTACCTTCTTTTGTAACAACCTTGTTTGATAGAAGCTTTTTGTTGTGCAAATCTTTGGTGAAATAAAGAATTTATTATTATTATTAATTGTTTTGAGTTTGATAATGCATTGTGTAACTGGTATTTCAAAATACAGGCTTGGTCCTAGTTGGGAAACCCTTGTACACATAGGCAACCTGTAACCCTTTATACGAGGTGTAAAAATATTAGCTGCAAATATTTTAAGGGGTGAATCAGCCCATAAAGCTGAACAAATTTCTCAAAGAAAAGTAGGCCGAAATATGAGAAGATTCTTAGGGATTCCCAAACGAATTGACTTGGCCGGTCGGTAATTTTGTATGGGAGGTCCAAATTTGCCGTGTGGTGCCGGCTTAGAATAGCATCACCCCACATCCTTCCCGTGGGTGTCGTAAGAGGCGACTAAGGGAGTTGAGGGTTTTAGGTGTATTACAACTTTTAGGCGACAGGCTGACAACCTGTCACTATAGTGATACACATGTTTTCTGAAACAACCTTGGAAAACAATCCTCAAAAATGTCAGACGTGGCGATAGCGACCGTATTCTTACGGCTGTTAACGCTCTGCCTACCCCGCAAGGGATAAAGGCGTGATATACGTACGTACGAACGTACGTAGGTCCAAATTTATTTTTCATAATTCGACCTATGAGGGAAAGTTCCTTGGGGAAAGTTGTTCAGTTTCATGGTCTTATTCACCCCCTTAAATATTTGCAGTAATTTTTTTACAGCTTGTATAATGTTGTGTAACTATTTTTAATCCATGTTAAATAAAAATATTTTCGTTTCATTTAAAGATCTAAATTACGATTAAATGAGTAATTGTGACGCAACCTGCAATTTCCTTTTAAATCCGTGCCTGGCGTGAAAAAGTTGATAAGTCGAGATGTAGGTTTTTTTTTTTATTGGCTTAAACGCTTCGTAAGCTTATGATATTATATATATGTAAAGATCAACTCGATATGATCAAAATCACCGGAGATATTGCGTCTGGTAGTAAGTAGATAACTCTGTTTTTTGCGGTAATTATTTAACAAAACGTTTTATCAAGTTTTATTTTGACGATTTTAAGAGTAAAAATTTCGACATGTCAACTTATCAACTTATTCCCAAACAATATGAGGACATATGAAATTGAATATGTCAATTTATAAAAAAATACTTCGGTACAAAAGTGATCATGTAGATTTATCAACTTATTCACAAACACTACACGGGCGTACAAAACTGGATATTTCAATTTATACGTATTAGATCTAAGAAATTTTGTAATGTAATTAATGATAAATCAATATACTGTTTTTAGTACTTTTATGCGTAACTTGTTAAATCAATTTATACATATACTTCATGCAATCAAATATTTGATATAATAAGAAATAACATAATTCCAATCCGAAGATCAAATTAGAAACGAAAGATTGACCTGTTTGCCATCACTCCACAAGCTGGGTGTTAAAAATTGTATCATTTCTGCCTGAACCTGTATTTTTGTCTATGAAAAGCTGATAGGAATACCTCCCCAAAAAAAAATTTTTACTGATTAGAGGTATTTATTAAAATTCGTAGTTTTAAACTCCTTACAGTGTCGTAAAGCTTTCGGACGCCTGTGTGAGATGTGGAATGCGGACGTGATTTTTTTAAATAAATGTTTTATTTTATTATGTCTGTCAAATACGAGTAAAGGCTTGCGTCGACTGCTATTTACTTTACTTGCCGTATGTAACTATGGCAAATACTCCAAGTGCGATTATGTTACGTTACGTGCCAAGCCAGCTACTTAATCTATTACCACCATACCCGGCGGCGGCCAAGGTGGCGGGTATTGTGCTACCGGGTATACCAAGTCAGTGCGACACCGGGTTGTGTCTGGTCGCAGGAAATTTTTGCGCAGTTTTTTGGGAAGCAGATGATATTACATCTCAAACAACTTATGTGATGCTCTGTCTGCGGCAAGTTTTAACACTTTTTTGTCAATTTCTCAGAAAGCGATTTCAAAAAAATATTGTCATAGGTATTATTGAATAGTCCTATTATTAAAGCATTATTAAATATTTTCAATTGTCATGCTATGACTAACAAAAGTTTGAAAAATTGATATTGATAAGTATATTTATCCACAATGAAATATAAAGTTTAGTCGAATAACTTGAGATATCAAGTTATTACCAACTAAGGTTTAAAATTGAAAACTTGATATGTTGAGTTGTCCATATTAATAATTTTTAATTCTTTGAATAATTTTAGTTATCAAATTAATCTCAATCAAAGTGAGTAAAACAAATTTTGATATTTATAGTTGTTCGGGTAAGTTCTTAACGATTCTGATAGAATATATTTAGTTACAAACCGATGTCAACTGGTTCCCTTTAGTATAAATGAAATTGTCAACTTAATTTTTTGAAAATCCTAAAGATGTCACAAATTTCAACATTGTGTCATACTAATAAATGCATCAAAATCGCTCTTGGCCTATGGAGTACTCCGCTCATTATTAAAAACATGTCTCTTATGACATGTCTGTCGTTACGGATCAAGCCCTTTTTGTTATGATTACGAATGATTTGTTTACTTTTATTACAAAGATCAACAATTTTAAGCGTTGCCTATCATATAGGTATCTCGTTCATAATTTTAGTCTTTTTGTAATAGTGAAGTACCTATTGAGTTATTATTTTTATACATGGTTTTAGAAAACGAGTATCAAGTAGGTAGGTTAGCCTAATCTTTATTGAATACTAACAAAATACACAGCGAAAATTACGTTTTAATGTTTTTTTTAGTTTTAGGTCATTTCGTTAACAATGCATTGAACAGGTATTTACTTTTAATTCATCAAAATTAAAACACAAATTACGACGGAATTGAATATCTACACAAGAAACGATTTGGCTATTACGCTAAATGTTGCCGTTGTTTTAAACAAATTTTAACATATCACAACAATACACCTTTAAAAAACCGTTTGTCAAAAAACTGATAAAAAACGATAAACCTAGTACATCACTAGTTAGCCGTGAGTCGAATTACCTACCTACTTAGCTGGCCTACGAGTCCCGCACCTGTGCCTGCACGCGACAGAATTATTCCTAATATTTACTTTCTTTGTGGTTAATTTAATGTTTCACGGCTTTGTGACTTTCAAAAAGTAAGTTGTATTTGCAGTGTTTAAAATAAGTTGCATTTTGGTGTGTGAACTTCATATGCTTGTGATTGATAATGGAAAACGACCAAAAAGTAAGTACATAATAAAGTTATGTTTAAATCTTAGTTTTCAAGAAGTTTTGTTTTGTTGTTTGTTTCTGTCATGTGGCTCGCTGAGTTGATGAATGAACCATTGAATAAACATTTTGTTACATTCATTAAGAGGGCAAGTTACGTTATTATTAACAGACAATTTTCTTGCAGGATAATGGGATTGTGAAGTTGTTGGCCAGAAAACGCAAGTTGCTAGATTTGCGAGAGGAGATAATAACAAAATCTTCACCTGGATCTCTTGCGAAAGTAGATGAAAACAGTAAGACAGATTAAATACCCTTATTGGATTTATTGTTTTGCATTCATTATTTGACCAACCTTTTTGATGTGGTTGACTAACCAGGATTAGATTGTAGAAAGGTTAACAAAAAAAATCAAGTAAAGTGATAATTTCTAAGTTTGTTAAATAGAAAAATACATTTATTTTCAGATGAAACTGATGAGGCTGATAAGGCTGATGAGGCTACAAAACCAAAGAGGCCACAACATTTTGCATTTTCACCCAGGTCTATTTTGGAGCCTAAAGCAAGTAAGCAGATATTAATTTCTTATAAACTGGAATGTAGGAAGCTACATATAAGTTTGTATTGAAGTAACATGATACAGATAGAATACCTACATAAAAATTTACATTTATTTTAAACAAAATACAGTCCTCTAGTGAGGTTAAAAATTTTCACTTTCAATTTATTTGGCCCAAAATACAAAAACAACTTTTATGTGGGTATTTTTTATATATCACATTTTAATTATTAATCTTCTCCTTAAGTTATACTAGAATAACTTACTCTAGACAAAATTTAATTTAACTTCTGAATATTGTAATGGATTTCACTAAGCAGTAATTTTTTATGTTTCAGCAGCAGTTAGCAATCCTGGAACTCCTTACTCTAATCAGCCTTCAATTTCTCCGCCGCCCTTTTCTCCACTGACTCCACTTATGTTTAAAACAAAACAAATTAGAAAAAATATAGATGGTGAAAAACAAGGTCAATCATCTTCAATAAGAAATAATAATGACAACGACCCAACATCTTCGCCAGTACATCCGATGTCCCCTGAAACTCAAGTCTTATTTCATGACATGCTGGCAAACCAAGACATTGGAAATCCATCTGACAGTGAAATAGAAGTAGACGTGGAACATGAACCATCTGATAATGAGCTAAAAGACGACAATATATCTGAATATAACCAAGAACATGATGCAGAAGAGTCACCTGATAATGAACCAGAAGATGATGAGGAACTTAATATATTTGACAATAACGATGATGAAGAAGAAGATGTAGAAGGGTCATCTGATAATGAAGAAGAAGAAGATAATGTAGAAGAGTCATATGGCAATAGCCTAGAAGGAAACGCAGAAGAGTTATCAGAAAATAATCCAGAAGATAATATGGTTATTTTTCCTGAAAATGAACAAGAATATTTGCCTGATGGTGAACAAGATGGTGAACAAGAGGAAGAACATTCATCGGATATTATAGAAAACAGTGATAATTCCGAAGATGAGACTTTTCAAGAAGACAGTGACGACAGTATTAAAGATCCTGATTTCATAATAGAAAACACAAAACAGCGCATAATTAGTGAAACAGAAAGTGAATGTGACGACGATGATGAAGATGAAAATAAGATTTTAAAACCTTATAACACAAATGCAGATCCGCAAGTTACACCTAATATAAATATTGAAAATATCACTTTAGATGCCGCAATCCCCATCAAAAATAATCAAGAAAAAAATATAGCAAATATTAAAGAGACACAAGTGATTATTAAAACTAAAAACACAAATACAGATCCCCAAGTTATACCTGATAAAAATATTATTCCACAAATTCCAAATTCCACAATACTCACAAAAAATAACCAAGAGAAAAATGTGGCAAATGAAGAGACACAAGAGATTGTTAAAACTAATAATACAAATGCAAAATCACAAGTAATACCTGATAAAAATATTGAGGATGTCGCTTTAGATGCTGCAATACCCATCCAACATAATCCAGAGATAGATTTACCAAATACTGAAGAGACACAAATTACAAATAAACCAAGAGATACAGCGGGAAATTTAAACTATAACCAAACATATATAACAAGAAAAACAGAAATAAATTTAGACAGTAATAATAAATGCACCAATGTTAACCAAAACGATGATCAATATATAGCACTTAATAAAAATGACTCACAGATACAAGAAAATACAGCCGAAAATGATAAAAAACACGAAAATTATATACAAAGCAAAGTGAGTGGGTTAGAACACAATGAACCGTATAAAAACATTAACGAGGATTTTGTGCCTGTAAAAGATATAGATAAGACTGACGAAACTGCACCGAAAGCATCGCAAAGCTTATTGACTGATCTAGACCATTCAATTATACATGAAAAAGAAAAACTAAACACAATATCTGATAAAAATATTGATGATGACACAATTGCTATTTCAATAAATAACCAAGATGAAAATGTAGCGCAAAACTTTGCTGAGGAACCCGAAATAAACACTAAAGAGGATACATTGCATGAAATCGCTGCATCTACTTCAGGTGCAACACGAAGACAGCAAGAAATACCAGAGGACTTTATCACAGATTCAGAGCACGAAATATCTACATTAAATATACGCAATATTGTAACCCAAAGTTTAGCACTTGAAGCGGATAACGAAAATCAGAATGAAACTGTAACTACTCAGTCAGTTAATGAAACAAGAAAAAGGAAAGGAAGATCAAGAAAAGAAAGAAATGAAGCTAAAATTTTAAGAAATACTGGAAAGAGCTACGTTACGACAAGAGGTAAATTTGTTCCTGAAAGAATACAATTAGATTTGAGAAATTGTCGATTGAAATGTGCAGAAAGGTTTTCTGAAGCTGATCAAAAGGAGTGTTTTGAAAATTATTGGAAACTGGGAGAAAGAGACAAAAGGGCAAACTTTGTGGCTAACTCAATAACGATATTTCCAAAAAAGTCAGAAGTTACTCACAACCGATCAAAAAACAGAGATTACTATTGTTTGTATAAAATACGTATTTCTGAAGAGGATAAACCGATTTGCAAAGATTGTTTTTGCAGAATGCTGGGAGAGACCAAGGGTTTCATAAATATAGTTATGGAGAAAAAGAAACTGTCTCCTACAGGACTCATAGATACCGACCAGAGAGGCCGTAAACCACCTACTAATAAAAAAACTATTGAAGATGTAACGTCTGCCATAAATCACATTGCCAGCTACCCAAGTTACGAAAGCCACTATTGTAGGAAATCGACTGGTAAAAAATATCTATCACCTGACCTTTCAATAGCCAAAATGTACCGAGAATATAGAATGGCCATCCCAAATCCTGTGTCACTGAAATTGTATGCCCAATGTTTTCATGATCTCAATTTATCATTTAAAAAGCCATCTAAAGACACATGTAATACATGTGACGTCCTTAACACTAAAATGAAAATCGCAGAAGGGGATCGTAAAATAACTTTAACAGCCGAATTAACTAAACATCAAACTCTAGCTGAAAATGCTTATGAGGAAAAACGTGTTGATAAAGAAATTGTAAAAAATGACCCATCTGTAAGAGCCTATGCTTTTGATTTGCAACAGTGTTTGCCAACTCCTTATTTAACAACGGGTGTATCTTTTTATAAAAGACAATTATGGTCATTTAATTTAACCATTCATGACTTGGGTTCCAATGAGGCAGTATGTTACATGTGGGATGAGACAATAGGAGCTCGGGGAGCAAATCAAATTGCGTCATGTTTATGGCATTTTTGCAATAAGTTGCCTCCTGAAGTAAAAGAGTTAATCTTCTATTCGGACACTTGTGGTGGGCAGAACAAAAATAACATTGTAGCTATGATGTTTATGTATTTACTTCACAAGCACCCACATCTGCAAACAATTAACCACAAATTTCTGATAAGTGGGCATACTCATATGGAGTGTGATTCAGATCATGCAATAATAGAAAAAACGAAGAAAAGAACTCGAATAAAGATTAATCATTTAAACGATTGGGTACAGCTGGTGAGAACATGTAGAGTGGAAAAGCATTTCAAAGTTGAAGTGATGACTTTACAGGATTTTTTGGATTTTTCTGAGCTTAAATCAAAGAAAGGGCCATTTTCAATAAAAAAACAGGACGACTCAGGTGAAAAATTTCTCTGGCAGCCAATCAAATGGCTGCAATACAATAAAGAAAATACAGGAAAAATTCTTTTTAAACATGAACTAGACCGAGACTCTCCTTTCAAATCTGTGAACTTTAAAAAACGCGGAAAGCAGATTTGTTTGGACTCATTCACGTTGAGCCAAATTTCAAACGAATCCTTGCCAATTAGTGCAGAGAAGAAAAAAGATCTTTTGGATCTTTTAGATTTAATAGACACACCTTTTCATGATTTCTATTTGCAATTAAAAACAAATGACTGCCAGCCGAATGATCCCGATTTAGACGAAGAGAACCCAGATTTAGATGATTAAGAAGTCTTAAATGGTACAGTTAATGTTTAAAAATAATTTGATTTTTTTTACTTAAATAATTCAAATGAAAGTTACAAAAACTTCAATTTTATTAGAAAGAGATGTTTTTTTTTTAACATTTTGATTTATGATTATAATTTGATGATAAAAACACGATTTTTGTTTGTGTAATGGATAAAAATGGCATTTTTTAACATTCCAAAAATAAATTTCCGCACGATTATACATTTTTCATTTATAATAACACCTAATACTTCCTGATTTGACAGTGAATAAGTGGATAAGTCGCTGGTGAACATGTTGATAACTCGTTTATTTCCTAAAGTACACTATTTTTCTATAATTTGTCCTATCCATTCAATTTATCGCTCAAAATAACGGCTAGATCAAGTGAAACTTAAAAAAAAAACTAAAATCTGGATTTAGGAGAAAAGTTTAAAACCTTAAAATCGCTCTCCTGTAAAATCATTGTTTTAGACATATCAACTTTTTCACGCCAGGCACGGAAATATTGGATGAAAGCTTCTAAATTACACATCAAGGTTACAAACTTGCTTGTGACAGATTTCAATTTTCACCATAATTAAAATGAGAGCTTATGGTCACGATTTCCCCACATTATTTTAAAAGCAAATTGACTCTTTAACCTGTTTTATCTAGAGGCACTACCTAGTAGAAATATGATCAAAGATTGGGGATTGTGTCAACATAAAATCAAGCAGAAATGAGCAAAAGAAAACGTCCGAAAAAAAATAGAAGACGCTCAATATTTGCCCAGAATGTTAACTTCAAAGGAAAATAAATCAAGAAAGGCGAGAAGGATATTCCGTAGACCTATGATCACTAGTTTTTTTTATATTCATTACTGTTTAGAAGACATATGTCACGAGGATGTCTATATGGAATTTATATGTCTGTTTGTATATCAAAAGTGAGGCATTTGAATTTGAAAGATTTTCGGTACTCAATTGATTGCGAAGTTAAGGTGGACCGCTAAAATATCACAGCGTTCTGTCAGATCTGTACTAGAAATGTCAATTCCCATACTAAAACCTCTCAACCGCTGTTGACGCAGCGGTATCGCAGGGTCGTCCGCGAGTGCGGTTTTAGTATCGGGTGTGACGTTTCTAGTATAGATTTGACAGACCGCTGCGAAATTTTTGCGCACCGTCATTTGTCAAGTGTGCGATCCGCCGTAGTTGAAAATAAGAATACGTACGTTTTAAACTATTAGCAGTACCCAGCATTTGTTATTTTGTTTACGTTGTCAAACAATTCTTATTTATTTGATACCATATTTATCTGTTTGACCCCGATAGCTAATAGTCATGTCATGATATTTTCTCAAACTGCTTTGAAAGTTCGTATAGTTGCCAATAAATGCCAATAATGACCAACAGACATAACTTCGGCAACAATAAAAACTTTTGCTCCAGTTTTATGAGTGTGAAGACGTGATCAAGACAGTTGATCAGAGAAGATATCGGGAAATTGTAGATAAAAATTACTTGACATGTTTGTTTCACGTCGGTTTTTTTCATTCTAACTATAAGGAGCGTAAGGGATTGTGTAACGAAAACTTTGCAGGATTGATCACACCATAACACTGAACATTTTTTTTTGGGTCTATATTGGAAAACAAAAAAGAATCGAGGTCCCATACAAAGTCAGTTAGCTGATCGGGAATTTTATACGGAAGATCGAAAAAAATCTCTGTCACTTCACGACCCCTACGGGAAGAGAAAGGTTGATGCTTTTCTACACCACGCGGATATTGACTCATAGTACATACATACATACATATATCACGTCTTTATCCCTTGCGGGGTAGGCAGAGCATTAACGGCCGTAAAACGATTGCTATCGCCACGTCTGACAAATATAGAGGGCCGTTTGAGATAATTTGTGTATTACTATAGTGACAGGTTGTCAGCCTGTCGCCTAAAAGTTGTAATACACCTGTAACCCTCAGTCGTCTCTTACGACACCCACGGGTAGGAATTGGGGTGATACTATTCTAAGCCGGCATCACACGGCATACTAAGCCGGCATCACACGGCATTATAATAGACATTACTCATAGTAGACAGTAATAAGTACAATCAAAAGCCGAGCCTAGCCCAGTTTTATCGAACAAATGCACAGCTTTCGCATCCAATACATATAGCTACGTATTGTATCCCTTCGTAGCGCTACGGGATCCCGCGCGGTCATTCACCCCTGGCGTAGCGCCAACTGGGCTACGAGCGCTACGAGTTACACGCGTGTAATATTATTCTCGATTGTCATATATTGCAAAGTTCGACATTGTCGAGTTTCGACTATGGTTTGAGTGTCGGATGTTCAAAAATTACTGATTTGTTTGATCTTTTATTACAGTTTTTGTGCTACATGAATTCAAGCCAATATGAACGACTTGATTAATTACCCCACCCAATAAAAGAGAGGTAATTTACTCAAATAGCTGGTGTTACAAGTGCTGTATTGTTAGAAGAGGTTGTTTACAATAGCTGTCTGATCGATCAATCTTTGTAAGTGGCTAGGTCGTGGTACAACTTGAAGAATTTATCTACGTAATCGCCCTAGTAGGACTCTATCACACTTTAGCGCCAAAATAACGCTTTGCTAACATATGCGCCTGTCAGATCCATGCTAGAAACGTCACTCTTCATACAAAAACAGCTCTCGATACAGGTCCAACGCTTGACGCTGAGGCGCTGGGTCGTGCGTCGAGAGCAGCTTTAGCATGCGGATTGATGTTTATATGGCTCTGACAGGCGCATACGTTAGCGCAGCGTTATTTTTGCGCTAAAATGTGGGAAAACCCATACTAATCGTGGACGGTAGGTCGATAAATAACTGAATTGCATACGTTCATACGGAAATATGTATGTAAATATCTAAGTAAAATACTCCACAAAAAGATAGAATCCTCTTAGAGTGGATTTTTATGGCTTATAATCCTTTTAACCACGGTCTGTTTTTATAATTACGAACAACTTTTCCCAACTCGAGTAGAATAATGTTAAAAAATTTAGTACTGCCCGAAAGATTTTTTCCATAATAATGTTGACACATTTTTTTTGAGGAAAATGTTGAGGGCATACCGTGGTTTAAGGGATTTGAGCAGGTAGATATGCCCCGCAATAATTTTCCACGCGTGTCATAATGAGATAACTTTTTCAAAAAGAGATCCGACGTTAACAGACGTAAAAAGAGGGAACCCCAATTTTTTTGTCATTTAATATGCCTGAAACCTTCTCCTAAGTCTGACAAATACTTTATGAAAACCGCGTCAAAATCGACTCATCCAAACGAGAGATAATCGCGGACAAACATACATACACACAGGTCTGAAACTTTTTTTTTAAGTCGGTTAAAAAGGGACTTGAGTGTTTCATGTGTACCTATTAGGTACATATTTAGGCGGTAGGGTTAGGGGCAACTTGTCATGACAGTGACAAGCAACAACTTCTAAAATGCCTATCTTTATTTTAAACGATCGTTGGAGGTACGCCTGTCACGCAAAGGTCAAAGGCACTTAAGTATGTGTATATGATTGTCTAGAATTGTACTATTTATTGCTATTGCTAGAGTTTGAAAATTACGTAAATGGCAAACTCACGTGTCCACACTGTGCACAGGAGTTTACTGCCAAAATTGGCTACAATAGCCATCTCCGGGCGCATCAGCGCCGATCTGATTAGGAGTCAAAGTGGTCGCCATGGCCGAAAATCGGTCGGAGAGATCAACATGATTGTCTTATTGACAAAAAACATCACAATTGTAACAAAAAGTTAATATTAATATCTACGTAGTATTTGATTGAAACACCAAGTGTTCAAAAAATTTCTGGACAATTGCTACAGAAAATAGTAAACATTCACAACTGTACTCCTTGCGGGGTAGCCGGCCGGAGTAACGGCCGTAAAGAAGATTGTCCGACTGAACATCAAAAATATTATAAGAACTCTACATAGAAGTTAAACAAAACACAATCATATTAATATTATTACTATTAAAATGAAAAATCAAAGTTCAGCCGTCAATAACGATGAAAAAATACTAATACATATACAAAAACCATTAATTTCTTTAAAAGGAGATAGGAGATATTAAGGGATCAAGATTGTTATACAGATTCATATAATGAAACGTTATTGTTCTTACATTTATTCAGAACATTGGCTATTATTTATGAGGATTAATTCTCTCATAGGTAACTAATAATGTCGTATTTATTGTACAACAATACAAGGTTATCTTTTCATTAGAAATAATATATTAATATTATTTTATTCTGTATACAGGATGTTACAAAAAGACCAATAAAGCTGAAAGAGGGTTGACGGGTCTATTGTAAAGAGTCTATTTATAAAATAATTAAAGCCGTCTTCTTCTTCTCGTGTGGGACACCGAGTCGTCCAACGACCCGATGAACCCTAGTGTCAGAATTGTTCAACCGCCTCCTACAAGTAGCAGGCTTCTGACATGGTTGTGTAACGACCGCCGTCTAAGTGATCATAGACAACAACCGGGACCTACGGCTTAACGTGCCATCCAAAACACGGAACCATCTTACTTACAGACAATCGGGTGGTTCAGCCCGCAATGTCCTAACCAGACTGGGAACAAATTCACAAAGTGATAAATATCAACTTTGTGAGTGACCCACCGAGAATCGAACCAGGAACCTTCTGCGTCAAAGGCAGTCGCACTATCACTGCGCCACATCGGTCGTCAAAAATTAAAGCCGTAATGTCGTGTTTGAAAATTAATAAAAAATATTAATTTCAATAAATTTGGCTTTATTTTAATACTTGCGCCGCAGCCACTATTGTTACAATGTCAAGTTCGTTACTCTTACCAGGAGATATTTTTCGCCACTTCCTAAACCCCCATTCGTAAAATAAACAATGTCAAAGAAATTCATTTTTATTGTTCATTCTGTAACACCTTGTATATTAAATAATACCAAGATGCTTCTCGAATTACGTATAAGTTTGATTTTTGAGATCAACGACGAAGAATCTGTTTTATGCCTGTTCAGTTAGATGAATGAAGATTGAAGATATTATAAAAGCTTTTAATATTTTCGACTGAACATGAGTAAGGCGGATCGCACACTTAACGTACGATGGAGCGCTAAAACATTGCAGCGATCTGTCAGATTCATACTAGGAATATCAATCCCCATTCTAAAACCACTCAACCTCTGTCGACGTAGAGCTATAGTAGTGTCGTCCGTCGAGTGCGGTTTTAGTATGGGGAGTGATGCTTCTGGTATGGATCTGACAGACCGCTGCGATATTTTAGTGCTCCGTCGTGCGTCAAGTGTGCGATCCGCCAAAAATGTTGTAACCATATTTAATATTTAGTGACGCCTCACTTTCACTTAAAATACGCTTCTTGTAAAAGTGAATACCCAAAAAATGTTTAACTTAGTCAGCATTTAAGCCGAACGATGAGTGCCGAAACTGGACTAAACCTATCCAAAAAATCTTATTTTTAGTGTTAATATTAAAAACAAGATCTGTTTTGTTTTTAATGTTAATATTAAAAACAAGATTCCCTACATTCTATCCAAACGAATAATTCTTGTTAACCAAATAATTAATTTGTTCTTAGTTAAAAAAACATCACAAAGAAGGAAGGACAATATTTCAAAGTGCTTGTGATACTGTAGACAGCCCTCCGAAGTTTCAAACCTCCAATTTGTCTGTTTTTGGAAGTTTCTAGAATCCCCGACTGCCAACGGCCGTCCGAGAGGGACTTACAATAAACTCGAAAATAAGATTACGGCGGATCGCACACTTAACGCACAACGGAGCGCTAAAATAACGCATCCGTAACGCAGCGGTCTATCAGATCCATACTAGACGTTATTTTGACGGATGCGTCAACAGTGGTTGAGCGGTTTTATACAGGGACAGCGTCCCGAATACTGATAGGGTGCAAGCAGACTATGAAACTGAACAACTTTCCCCTAGGAGCATATGTCTGGAAAGGACAAAAAATTTTCGACCTCCCATATATTCCTTCCATTCCTATACATTCCTTACACCCCGTATAGTGGGACTTGACGTTTCCAGTATGGATCTGACAGACCGCTGCGTTACGGATGCGTTACTTTAGCGGAGCGTTGTGCGCTAAGTGTGGGATCCACTTAAGGGACTGGTCTCAGAAATCCATAAATAAATGTTGGAGAAGTTTGCGAAGTAACACAAATATTTTTCGTATATGATAAGTCCTAATGAAAACGTTTTTTTTTTTATTGTAGACAAAAAAAATCGATCAGCTAATGCACAGTGGTATTGAAACTTAAATGCAAATCAGTTGTCTAATTATTCAGGACTATGGTATAGGTCAGTTCTAAATACTATATATAGAATACTATATGGCTATATGTTAGAGTTCTATATATATTAGTATTAGCATTCTGCGACCACAGTAGGTACCTATAGCAGTTCCCGAGGTACACTGACTAGACTAGACAGGCACATTGGTTAACAACCTTCGGAACAAAGGAGAGACGAACTGTTTAATTTCCAGTATAAAATAGAATTCGAGTTCTGAACAGCTGCCGAGTTTTAAATGCTGGCAGCATGGACCTTTTCTTGGCACGAAATCTCCAAATGAAAATTCTTTAGTTCCAGACGTCGCTTTTTAGGGTTTAATACTACTAACATTATAAGTGCAAAAGTTTGTGTGTTTGCTTGTTTGTTACTCTTTTACGCGAAAAGTACTTAACCAATTTTCATGAAATTTGGCACACAGGTAGAGTGTAACTAGGATCAACACATAGGACAGTTGTTATCCCGAAAAAATGTTTCTGTGTGATGCTACGGGACTAAAACCAACTTCAACGCAGGCGGATCCGCGGGCATCCACTAATCTACTATAAACCCTTATTTATCATTTCACCAACTCTGTATGTCTGTTTGTCTGTCTGTCCGCCTGTATATCTCCGTTACTTTTACTATAAATATCGAGAAAAAAGGCGTGGAGATTGATCGTGTTGACGCAAGTTAGACCATTGTTATTTGTTATCTTTAAGACATTTAAATAAAGTTCAATTCATATTTAGTGACTTCGAAACCCTATATTTGGGCGTATCCGACACGCTCTTGACTGGTTCTAACAATATTGAACTCTTTTGTCTGTTTGAAACGTACTTCTATTCTTCACGTGGAACACAAAGTAACCGAATGATTGATGTTGTTTGTATGGAATGAGCAAACTAGTAAATACTGCAAGTGTTTTCTTTGTCAAAAGTGCCAGTTTTATTATCTGTTGACAATGCATGCCTGCTTGAATATACCATTCAAAGCCGAAAATGCCACTTTTAGCTATTATTACGACTGAACTAACCGCTACAATCACAGGTCGATTTCATAAAACTCTCTTATACCTCTGTTTTTCAGCAAGCGGTGTAAAAAACCAATATAATATTATTTCTAGTCAGCTTGCTTTAGAAATGAATCTGTGTCAGTTAACTCGGTCATAGAAAAGATTCATCAAAAAACCAAATAACTCAAACATAATCTAAGAGATCTCTTACTTCGATACACTATTTTTATTGAATTGTGCAACTGTACTGAAATGTCAGACAATTCACACAAACCGTGTAAACAAATTTATGCAATTGTATTGTGGTAAGAATCCCATTTTAATAATTACAGTCATGCTAGTTTAAAATAAATAAAATATCTAATATTCAATAATTTTAAAGACAGATTCAGCCTGTAACTGCGATTCAGTAGCGACATAGTGTCGCTGTGTGTCCAATTCGCCGGCTCTGAGAAGCCGGGCGTCCGCGCATGCGCCGCGCAGTCACAAACAACCATTCCACATCGAAGCGTATTGGTGCGGTCGCCTCTACTCGCGGAAGACCTATCTGTTACCCTCTCAAAAACTATCTTCAAAACCTTTTTCATTCCTTCACTGAACCTTCACTGAAAATACTTTGATAAACTCCAGAAACCGTGTGATATGTGTGTAGTTTGATAGATCGTGTCAATTGATGTGTAGTGAAATATTTAGTATCAATTTTATGAATTATTGTTATTGTAGCTTTGTGTAAGTGTGTATTGTAGCGAAGTTTACGGACCTTTACAGTTCCTGAGATGTTCATCTATTGAAAGGTATGTGAAATATGAAATACTTCTCGTTAATTATGTGAGATCGATATTTGTTACCTGTTTAAACTGTTTTTTTTGCTCCACTCTTAATGCTATTAAAATAACTTTTCAAAACTTATTTAAATAGGTACTTATCAATTTAGTTTCAGTACTTTAAAGTATCAATTTTTTTTGACTTAGTGATTTTTAATAATATTTCTTCTGATTCCTTCACCATACCAAAGAATTACTGATATACTGGCAGACGATACACTATACAGACGAAAAATAAACCGGATTTTTATTGTTTTCATGTGATTAATATATAAGCTTGTCTATACTTTGAATCTTTTTGTTATTCATTTAAACACCTTGGTACGTATTAGGAAAATATAAAATAAGACCCTACTGCGGTAATGTCAAAGTTATATTTTGCGTTTGAAATCCATTATTTTAAACATTTTAATATAGTCAGTGTCACTTGTGTCGCTGAAACGAATCAAACGACACCTCATACGTCAACATCCATCCTGCCGCTTAGTAATAACTTTTCCACATACATAAATACTCTCTAATAGGCCTTTAACGCACTTATCGCACAACGCACCGGAAAATAACGCACCCATAACTCAGCGGTTTGTCAGATTCATACTAGAAATGTCAATCCTCATACTAAAACTGCTCAACCGCTGCCGACGCATTGTTATTTTGACGCAGCTGCGTCGAAAGAGGTTGAGCGGTTTTATTATGGGGATTGACAATTCTAGTATGGACCTGACAGTCTGCTGCGTTATTTTAGCGCTGCGTTGTGCGTTTAGTATAAAAAAGGCCATAACATAAACCTCCTTCCGACGCAGTCGGGTAAAAATAAAATCCCTTCAAAAACCGTCATGAAAATACAATTGCGCTACAAGACTTTTACGTTTTATAACGTTCTATGCCATCAAAGGGTTTATGAAACCATAAAAAGGGCGATAAAATCTTACGCAAATAAACCTTCGAAGGAAGAAGCCTGAGCAATACCTGAAGCCGTGCAGTACCCTTATAGGTCTAGGACAATACTTGTTGGTCGCTGGACGACTCTGTGTCCCACACGAAAAGAAGGGACAGTGCTCAACCAGCTGGATTGCCCATTAAGAGATATAAATAAATAAAATATTCACAGGACGATGCATTTTAAAGAAATGTTCAGTTCAAAACTAAGATTGCTACCAAAAATCGGTTTGGCCTTTTTCACATTTGGGCGCTAAAATAACGCTGCGCTATCGTATGCGTCTGTCAGATCCAGATCTAGCGCAGCGTTGTGCGGTGGACTTGCGTTGGACGTTTCTAGTATGTATGTGATAGACGCATACGTTAGCACAGCGTTATTTTAGAGTAGTGTTGTGCGTTAAGTTTGGGAAAGGCCACACGGAAGAAATTCTCGATGGAGTTGTTAGTAAGATAAATAAAGAAAAAAGTCCAAGTAGGTTGGATAAATGAGTTCCAAACTTTTTTAGCGTCTTGATGAGGATAGCAAGTTCAGAGAAATCTCGTTAAACTCATTATTTACCAGGAAAGGACGAAAACACATTCAGATATTGTACAAACTGAAATACAAAAGAGTTTGAACATTAATGCATAGTAAATAATTCTGACACTAGGGTTCATCGGGTCGTTGGACGACTCGGTGTCTCACACGAAAAGGTAGAAAGAATGCATAGTATAAAATTTCATTTCTGTTATGGACGCAGTTAACCCCTAAACCACGCAATGGATTTGATGCGGTTTTTTTTCGTAGAGTGATCCAGGAGTGATCCAAGGTTCCTTAAATTAAAAATTAACGAGACCTATCATCTAATGTTTAGATGCAAATGGCAGCGAATATCAGAAGGTGCTGCGCGAGTCAAAAATTATTTGAATTTGAGAATCCTACAAATATTTAATAGTTTATATGATTGTTTGTTTGTTTGTTACTCCTTCACGCTTAAACTACTGAACCGATATTAATGGAATTTGGCACACAAATAGATGGACTTGTTTTAACACATAGAATTGTTGTTATCCAAGTTGGAGACTTCCAACATAAGGACTTTTTGGTAGACCTAGAATAATAGTCTAATTTTCTATGGTTATGCCATAATATTTCTATGAGTTACATGTACCGCACGCACAGCAAATACATAATTGAAATGATATCCAATAAAGTGGTTTTTCTCTTATATAGCCTAGAAAACCAGCCTAATTTAAACTTTATATTCACGTCTGCTGAGCTGCACCACGGTCAGCTACAATCCCGAAAAGTGGGATGCTACGGGATTAGAAACGAATTCCCCGGGCTCCAACTAGCACTATATACGTATATTTAGAAAATAATGAAAACATCACATAATGATATCATTTGAGAGTTATTGCTGTTATTTTATTATTGTTATTGTCAAAGCGAACATTACAATTGCATACTTAGATACAAAATATAATAATAATTTACAAATCAAGTGATTGGAATGTATATAAGCGGCCCGCCTAATAGTTTAACGTATACGTACATTAAGCTTTTCTCTTCAATCATTCTGTTTATTTAAAAACTGCATTAAAATCCGTTGCGTGGTAAACTAGTGGCACTAGTGGTGTCCATGGCAGGTAGTAAGAGAAACGCAAAAAGACAACATTTTATATCATTGTATTGATTACAGACCGATCACTTGTGGGTAAAATTTTTTAATAGCAATAATACTAGTCCAAACCAGGCGGCGCTATTAGCGCTTTTTCAGATTGAGGGATCATCTGCCAAGTACAGTGTACAATAATAATGAAAAATTATTACTCCTACTTATGTTGAGTTTTTCCATCATTCGCACAAGCACCATCTACTAAGAACTAATCGAACAAATAAAAAAATTGCTGCTATAATTTTAAAACTCCGATAATTTCCTAGGCTAGGCGAATCGCACACTTGACGCACGATGGAGCGCAAAAATTTTTTTTTTTTTTTTTTTTTTTTATATGTAATAGGCCCGCATTTGTCTGCCATCTCACCTGGTGGTAAGTGGAGATGCAGACGAAGATGGTACATGCTTGCCTAGATAATGCCTATTCACTCTTGCCTTAAAAAGGCCCAAGTTATATTGTTCCGGAAAAAGATCCGCCGGCAGGGAATTCCACTCTTTAGCCGTACGCATGATAAAAGTTGAAGCGAAACGCTTAGTGCGGATCAGAGGTATATCTACAACATAAGGGTGGAACCCCAGTCGGCGCCTCGATCCCCGGAGATGGAATGGGGAAGGGGGTATCAGGTCGTGGAGTGATTGAGCACACTCTCCGAAATGTATCCTATAGAATACCGACATGCATGCTACTTTACGACGGTGTTCAAGGCTCTGCAACTTAGCTTCAACCAGTGCTTCGTCTGCTATGAGCTTCTTGGCGCGTTTTTCAATGGAGTCTAAGGCGGCCAGTTGGTATTTGGCAGATCCATCCCAAAGGTGGCAGCAATACTCCATGCAAGATCGAACTTGAGCTTGATATAGTTGTAGAAGCTGTTCTGGTGTAAAGTAACGCCTAACCTTTGAGAGGATACCAAGCTTTTTTGCTGCAGTCGTGGCCAAAGATTCTATGTAGCGTCCAAAGTTCAGGTCTGACGTAAGAGTCATGCCAAGAAGATCAAGGTGGTCAGAAATCGGTATGGATACATCTCGGAAAGTCGGAGTAAGTGTGAAGGGACTCCGTTTAGTCGAGAATAGACAAGCCTGTGTCTTTGTTGCATTAAACTTCACTAAATTGGCATCACCCCACTCGGATATTGCCTTGAGTGAACAGTTCAGATGTTGGACTATGGACTCTCGACAAGACTGGGTGGTTTCACTGCTGGCCTTTGCACTGGACAGGTATCTGTCAACAACCGTGCTATCATCTGCGTACCCAAAGGTGTCGGGCGTCAGCATGTCGTTGATATGCAGCAGAAATAGTGTTGCAGACAGAACTGATCCTTGAGGGACTCCAGCATCTATGCCCTGTTGGTCCGAGGAGCGGCCCTCTAGGACCACTCGTATCGACCGTCCCCTCAGGAAGTCAGAGATCCAGTTGCAAAGATCAGCAGGTAGTCCGTAGGCGGGCAGCTTGCTAATAAGGCTTGCGTGCCAGACCCTGTCAAATGCCTTTGAGATATCCAGAGACACAGCGAGGGCTTCGCCATTTCTCTCGATAGCCTCGCTCCATAGGTGGGTGGCATGCACGAGGAGATCACCTGTGGATCGCCCAGGACGAAATCCGTATTGGTGATCGCTCAGAAGATCGTTGTCCTCGAGGTAGCCCAGGAGTCTGTTATTTAGTACACGTTCCATAGTCTTGCAGAGTATGGAGGTGACCGATATGGGCCTATAATTCGCAGGGTCAGCTCGGCTCCCTTTTTTGGGCACAGGTTGCACGTTTGCAAGCTTCCACGATTCGGGAACCACGCCAGTCTCTAGTGACAGTCGGAACAGACGTGTTAATATCGGAGACAACTCAGGCGCACAGTTTCGCAGAACAATTGCAGGGATACCGTCAGGGCCGCTTGCTTTGTTAACATCTAGATTCCGCAGGACTTTAAGTACCTCTTTTTGGTGAATACAGACGGCCGGCATAGAGCAGTCTACTCGAGGTAAAGTTGGTGGAATAGTACCTGCGGCGTCAAGACGCGAGTTTTCTGCAAAGAGGTAGGCAAAGAGATTCGCTTTTTCCTCTGCAGTGTGGGCAAGTGAACCGTCAGGTTTCTGCAGCGGCGGTAAAGTAGGCTGACAGAAGTTGGTCTCAACTGCCTTTGCAAGAGACCAGAATGCCTTACTTCCAGCTGGATATGAGGCAAGCTTAGCGCCTACGCTACTGATGTGCCTGAAGCGTGTTCTGCGTAACTCCTTCTTGCTTAATTTAGAGGCCTTGTTATAGGCTTTCTTCAGGTCTTGAGTATTCGGAGCTTTGCGCAGTCGAGCATCAGCCCAGGCTAGGAAAGCAGTCTGTTTAGACGCTTCTGCGCGGTTACAGTCTGCGTTAAACCATGGGCGAGCTTTGCTACCGGTAGGAATGTCGGAGTACGGTATAAAATACTCCATACCTTGACGCAAAACTTCCGTTATAGCAACTGCGCAGCTCGACGATTCTCCTGTAGAAAAGCAGGCCTTCCAAGGATACGAAGCAAAGAAGTGGCGCATTTCATCCCAATCTGCTGACTTGTATCGCCACACCCGTCTCTTACCACATGGGCCCTGATCGGGTGGGGAATATACGGATACGGATTTCACCAGACAATGGTCAGATGAGCCTAGTGGAGCAACAACTGACACTGAGCATCGGTCTGGATCGGTAGTCAGCAGAAGGTCTAAGCAGTTGGCTGTATGTGACTCCACATCTGGAACCCTAGTCGCACAGCTGACAAGCTGGGAGAGATTTAGAGAAAGTGCAAATTTGCGCGCTTCTCGCCCAGCATGATCGGTCTCCTGGAATGGGAATAACCACTCTTTGTGGTGGGCATTAAAATCCCCCAGGATGACTAGCTGCGCCGACGGGTATCTTTGCAGAGCCTCATCAGCAGCTTCACTAAGGTGTTGAAAAAGTTTGGTTGTCTCCGTATCTCCACTATGTGAACGATAGACACATGCGTAAATATTTTTGGCTACTCCAGTGTCGACCAGTACCCACAAAACGGAAAAACTAGGTGCCTCGAGATTTTTGAGGCGCTTGACGCAGATGTCGTCGCGAACATACACGCAGACTCCAGCCCGGGACATAAACTTGTGTTCCAATGTGTAGCCAGGATAGCTGAGGTATGCCGCGTCAGTCGGACATCTGATCTGCGTCTCAGTGAGGAACAGCAGATGCGGTTTATCGGTCTCAAGATGATGGTGGACAGGATTGATATTTGAGTGCAGACCTCGAATATTTGAGAAGTACACTTTTAGTGGGAGGACGTGCAACCGCTGTTTTTCTACTTTCCGCTTTGTACTTTTCATTTTCTGTTATTGGTGTAGGGGAATAGGCAGGAGGAAGGCAGTTGTACGAGGTACTGCAATGCTTTAAGCTAGGGAAGAGAGCTGATCACGACCACACGCAAAGTTGGTTGACTTGGAGACCGCGGGGACGCCCGAACCCCCCCGGGGTCGCCACCTTTTCCTCCCATCCGGTTGCCAACCGGCAAGGTGAAGCCGCCCGGGATTTTTCGTCAGGTGGCGGGGCAGCCTTTCACGGGTGGCTTTCCCGCTACTTGGGCCCCCAACTTCCTACGGTCAGCCAGCGGTGCACCGTGCTTCGGATCCCGCTACCCTCCAGAGCCAACCACTCGATGTCGCAACAATCAGCCTCCACAAAAACTGCTACAGCTGCAAGGTACTACTGTACAGACCCAACCTCCAAGATGGCTACTCCTAACTTCATGTCGGAACACGGTGGGACCGCTTGGCGACATGGCTTAGTTAAGAGGGTGGTGACCAGCCACGGCCGAAGCCTACCACCGGAGAGTGCTGTCCATTTCGCACTACCCAGGGATCACGTGTAGGGTATCTAGAGTCTAAGCACCATGAAGGGCTTGGCCTACGGACGCGGACAGCATTGATCCCCAAAAATATATTGCAGCGGTCTGTCAGATCCATACTAGAAATGTCACTCCCCACACTAAAACCGCACTCGACGGACGACACTGCGTTAGCGCTGCGTCAACAGCGGTTGAGCGGTTGAGCGGTTTTAGTATGAAGATTGACATTTCTAGTATGGATCTGACAGATCGCTGCGATGTTTTAGCGCTTCATCGTGCGTCAAGTGTGCGATCCGCAATAATTTGATATTTCGTTCGCTGAAGTAATTTCCTTCAACGTTAAATAGTTCCGTTGATGCTGATAGAATTTTCATTACCAATTTCGTAGCTGTTTGCTACGACGTAGCTCATCATTGTTAATGCGATAATGCTACATTTAGAAATAACTAGGTTTTACAGAATAACAATAATATTATGGCCTTTGGCGAATCGAACAGTTAACGCACGACGGAGCGCTAAAACATCGCAGAGGTCTGTCAGATCGATACCTACTATAAATGTCAATCCCCATACTAAAACCGCTCTCGATGACGACCCAGCGCTAACGCAGCGCTAGCGCAGCGTCGTGTGTTTGGACCTGCGGCGAGAGCGGTTTTTCTATGGAGAGTCACGTTTCTAGTATGCATCTGACAGGTGCATACGTTAGCACAGCGCTATTTTTGCGCTGAAGTGCGATACAATACAAGTTTGGAAGTTAGGAAACATTTTAAAGCAATTTGACGTAGAATCATGTGCTACGCATGATATTAAAGGCGGTGTCTTATTTAAATCTAATAATAAACACAACTTAAACCCAATTCAATTGTTTCAAGTTTGGGTCACACATATTATTATAAATGTTATTACTTTCAGCTCATAGTTCACAATCAAAGCAATAATATCAATCCAAAGAAATATAATCTACTTTAATTTCGTTTAAAACTCAATTGAATTGAAATATAAATGATATTATATTTTAATAATTATTGTCCACCCCGCAAGGGATAAAGCCCTGATTTGTGTATGAATGTAGTAATATTTAATAGAACACAACTAGTTGCCGTGTGATGCCGGCTTAGAATAGCATCACCCCACATCCTTCCCGTGGGTGTTGTAAGAGGCAATGGTCTCGAGGGTATTGGTGTATTACAATTTTTAGGCGACAGGCTGACAACCTGTCACTACAGTGATACACATGTTTTCTGGAACAACCCTGGAAAACAATCCTCAAAAATGTCAGACGTGGCGATAGCGACCGTATTCTTACGGCCGTTAGCGCTCTGCCTACCCCGGAAGGGATAATGGCGTGATATATGTATGTATGTATGCAACTAGTTACTTAACACAGTAACGAAAACGTGATTTTAAGTAAAAAATACAGGGTGTAAGAGACGGTGTAACGAAAACTTTGCAGGCGTGCTCAGACCATGAAACTGATCAACTTTTTCTAAGGGGGCTATGTTGGGAAACGAAAAAAATTTTTCGAGTTTCCATACAAAGTCAGTCAGCTGATCGGGAATTTTGTATGGAAAGACGATTTTTTTTCTCTTCTCTTCATCTCTCTTACGCCCTGTATACTGCAATTTTTGGAGATAGGCCTGTAACTGAAACGGCACTCACATTTTGTGACGTGCAATGTCAACCGTATTTTTACGGCCGTTGGCACCCTTCCTACCTCACGAGAAATGAAGGCATGGAAGGCGTATGTATGTATGTATGTATGTATGTAATAACTTTATTGTACCAAACAAGAAGTATTTACAAAAAAGAAATACTTAAATAAACTAATGGAATTAGTAGGCACAAAGGCGGACTTATCCCATTAAGGGATCTCTGCCAGTCAACCTTTGAGAAATCCAGAGGACAAGGCGTGTGCAGTATAAAAATTATACTTTAGTTAGTAAGTCTATTTTCTTTTTTTTCATAGGCGGATCGCATATTTAACACACAACGCTCGGCTAAAATAACGCATCCCTATCGCAACGGTCTGTGAGGTCAATACTAAAAACGTCAATCCCCATACTAATATCGACGGATGCGTCAACAGCAGTTGAGCGGTATTAGTATGGGAATTGACGTTTCTAGTAGTATGGATCTCAAAGGGATAAAGGCGCGATTTGTATGTGTGTGTGTGTGGAGATGAAAGACCGCTTCGATACGGATGCGTTATTTTAGCGGAGCATTGTGCGTTAAGCGTGCGATAAGCCATGTAGTTAATGAAAACAACCAAAATAAGTTGATCCCTTAAATTGATAGTTTGAAGTACTACTCTCATACCCACTACATATCAAACTACGCCACCTATTGTTTGACTTCTCTGTTATAAACTTCCTGTTTGCTGGTATATAGCTATTGTGTGTACGTGTTTATGTCCATTGTGAACAGAAGAATAGACACAAACATTGATCGATTTAATTACAAACATGATGTACCTATAAATATAATTTAAATTACATGTTTACTTTCAACTGACTAAATATATACGTAAATACTAGCACTCAAAAGAGTGCTAAGGCGAGGAACACACCTGACGTATGACGGAGCGCAAAAATATCGCAGCAGGCTGTCAGATCCACTCTAGAAATGTCAATCCCCGTAATAAAACCGCTCAACCGCTGTTGACGCAGCGCTATCGTAGTGTCATCCGTAGAGTGCGGTTTTAGTATGGGGAGTGACGTTTCTAGTATGGATTTGACAGACCGCTGCGATATTTTTAAGCTCCGTCATTCATCAAGTGTGTTCCTCGCCAAAGTTATTTATTTTTTTAGAATTTTCTTTGAGTTTAATGCACTCACAAGGCTATATCATCAAATGTAAATAGCAGGGACTCGAAATTTTTATTTATTTTTGAATTAGTTAGGTAAGAGTTTACTTGTTCAAAAGTATTATAGACTCTGGTTCAGTACATGCTACTAAAATCGCCATGATAAGACCTGATGGCGTAGATGCGTAGTATCACATTAATCTCAGCCGAAATAAGGTATTAGTTTTATATTATTTCAAATTCACTCGACCTAGCAAAGACAATGAAATGAAAGCGCATAGCAAGTAAAAAACAAAAGAAAGAAACGCCAGATATGGACAAAGATTGATAAAATAAACTGCTTTCTCTTGAAATCACTGTCATACGCTATCTGACAGCTCGAGGACGTATTCAGTCCAGCAATATTTCAGGGTTTTGACAGAACTTTGTCTTTTGAAGTGTAGAATCGTTCTCAATATGGTTTGTGATCGAGTTTTTCAATAGGACAGTAGTTTCATAGCTCGCTTATTACTAAGATATTTTTATTTTTCAAGATACCATACGGCGGATCGCACACTTAACGCACGACGGAGCCCTAAAATATCGCAGCGGTCTATCAGATCAATACAAGAAACGTCACTCCCCGTACTAAAATCGTACTCGACACCCCGTGGTGCGTTAAGTGTGCGATCCGCCTAAACCACGACAGGACGAAGTGAGTATAATTTAGGAAATGTAACTTGAGCCCGTTCGACTACATATAAAATCAAATTATATTTTAGAAACTATATCTATTCTACATCGTTCTGCCCTTCTAACCCAAATCTCTAATTGGGGGTAGTAATTTTAAATATGACACGCTGTCTTAGAGCCTTAATCAACAAAAGGGTTGACCCATAATCACAGGATCGAATTAATCAACCTATCAATTATACACCTCTATACCTAATGCCTAACCATCGCAGCTGAATTTAGGTTCAATGACGCAGTCGGTGGCCAAGTGGTTAGGACACCGGTCTTAGAATTGGGAGACCCGAGTTCGATCCCGGCCATGTACCAATGCGTAGCCGACCCCGACCGAGAACGGGATAAGGCAAGGAGAATGATGATGATGATGACGCAGTCTGAGGGTAGGGTAACTTTTGTAAGTGAAATCAAAGATTATTCCGCACAACTTGTCATAAATGTCATATAAATCTAGGTTTCCGAAATTGAACTTTCAGCGGGAGAGTTCGGTTCGGACCTTAATATTTAAATGGGCAACATGAATAAGGCAGGTAAATAGATGATGCGCAATTAAACTAATTTAACTAATTAAGGAAAACCATTAAGAACGCCATTCGAAGATGTTCTCGGAAGAAAACAGCTATAATTTGTGATGAAATTACACATTATTAAGGGATTTATGACTTACCTTTTCACTTTACGATTTTAGGTTAAATAATATATTTATATAATATCTTCTAATATTTTATTTTTGCCTATCTATACATACAATACACTACAAACCCATTTATATTCACATAATTATTACATTTTATTACAATCATATTTTTTTTATTAGGTAATTAGGCATACATATTAGTACTTTAACTTTTTGTTACAAAGTACAAACGAAACATGTGTAAAAAATTCACGCCACCGATGGGATTTGAACCCACGTCGTCAGACTTGCCGGGTTAGACGTGTCACCCTTGGTGTAGGGGACACCAAGGCGTCATTAGTACTTGGCTGGCCACTATCTCTTTGTTAGGGTCTATTGTTTTAAAGCATTTTAAGTAGAAAAGATCATCTCATTTTTCATGTGGCACTAGCAATTAATATAGCACAAAGTCTGTTTGTCCAATTTCAGTACTTATTATAAATATTTCTACATTTAGTATTAACTGACAATCAATGAAACAGTCGCTAGTAGACGGGCATAGAATATAGACATCACAGCCAGTTTTACATAAAAAGTAAGGAGACGGGTATAGAATACATGGTGTAAGGGACGGTGTAAGTGTAACGATAACTTTGCAGGCGTGATCAGACCATGTAACCGAACAACTTCTTCTATGGGGCTATGTTGGGAAACGTGAAAATGTTTTCGTCCTCCCATACAAAATTCCCGATCAACTGACTGACGGTATGGGAACTCGAAAAATTTTTTCGTTTACCACCATAGCCGCCATAGTAAAAGTTGTTCAGTTTTACGGTCTGATGACCTGCAAAGTTTTCGTTACACCGTCTCTTACACCTTGTATAGACATGGCAGTAGGTATTCTATTTCCATTAAAATGTAGTCAATGTTCCATTAAAACGGTTACCTGAAAGGTTCTGCTTTTACCTTTCAATCCCAGCAGTAAGGCGGATCGCACACTTAACGGACGACGGAGCGCTAAAATATCGCAGCATTCTGTCAGATCCATTCTAAAACCGCACTCGACGACGTTGCGATAGTGCTGCGTCGACAGCGGTTGAGCGGTTTTAGTTTGGAAATTTACTTTTCTAGTATGGATCTGACAGACCGCTGCCATGTTTTAGCGCTCCGTCGTGCGTTAAGTATGCGATCCGTCAAAGGTTCTGCTTTTACCTTTCAGTCCCAGCGGTAACATTATTTCACGGTCTATTAATGGGTCAACTCAAAGCGCTCCTGAGATGATTTTCCGCTTCACTGATTTGAACTTGGAGGTCAGATTCAGTGGGTCCCATCAAACGACGAATATGGTTGTGGTTGTGAGAATATGGTTGGTTGTGGTTAGATGGTTGTTATTATACACACATCCTCCTTGCCTTACCCCTTCTCTGTCGGGGTCGGCTACCTAACCCAGGGGATTTGACGTGGACTCAAGTTTTTACACAGAGCGACTGCCATCTGATCTCTCTAACCCGAAGGCTAACCGGGCCCGAATCCTAGGTTAAGTCACATTTAAATATCATCACGATGTATTTCCTTCACCGTAAGAGCATGTACGTGAGTTAAAACACATTGATACATAGCGGGGATCGAACACGGGTCTCACGATTGTAAGAACGGTGTACTAACCACTTGGCCACCGACGCTCTAGTGGTTGTGATTATAATATAATATGCCGATATTTAATATGTCATTTATGATTTAATATTAAGTATTCCATTTAACAATTTTTAGGGGTTAATTTGTTTGGTTAATCTAGTAACTGTACAAAAAACCTCTATAAGTAACCCTTAAGGTATCTACCGTGTAAGTATACCGTAAGTAATCCAATCATCGGCTTGTAACTAGGGATGAAAAAATTATTCAAATATCGATACATCGATATAGATTTTAAACGATATCTATATATCGATCAATAGTAAAAAAAATGTTTTTTGCTAAATTTTTCAAAATGCGACGACAGTACACCTAGCAAACGTGCCTTTTGTTAACAGAAATGATTACAGTAACATTAATTTAGCCACTTTAGTAATTTGGGCGCCTTTTAATCCGATATAATAAAATGAATTCGATATATTGAGACTTTACGATATCGATATTTTGTATTAGGTACTAGCGGCCTGCCCCAGCGGCTACTCATTTTCCTGTAAGAATAAGGAATTTTCCCACAAAGTATTACACATAAAAACCTTCCTCTTGAATCACTATATCTAATATAAAACCTGCATCAAAATTAGTTGTGTAGTTTTAAAGATTTAAGCATACATGCATACAGACAGATGCGAAAAGCGACTTTGCTTTATACTATGTCGTGATTCTTCAATATATCAATATTTTTCGGCGTCGATATATCTTTCTATTTTCGTTTTTTTATTTTATTTATCGAAATTCGATATATCGTTGTATCTCTACTTGTAAGGCGAACGTTTTTCTGAAGGTTAACCAGGCTTTCACATTGGTGAAGGCTGGCTGAAGGCGTCTGAAATATTCAATTTACCCAACGTCATTTTATCATATTTTCATCGTATTTGAAGGATGAAGCAAGGAAGATGAAGGTATTTACTTAGGTATTATTTGCGCCGTGCGATGCCGGCTTAGAATAGCATCACCCCAATCCTTCCCGCGGGTGTAGTAAAAGGCAACTAAGGGACTCGAGGGTTTCATTTGTATTACAATTTTAGGTGACAGGCAGACAACCTGTCATTATAGTGATACACGAATCATCTCAAAGGTCCCTCAATACTTGTCAGACGTGCGTGGCGGTAACGCCCGCAAGTTGACATTGAGCAGTTTTAGTATGGGGATTGACATTCCTAGTATGGATCTGACAGACCGCTGCGATGTTTTAGCGCTCCGTCGTGCGTCAAGTGTGCGATACGCCTACTAATTTCTTTTACAGTAAAATTTTATTTCATTTGAGAAAGATTTATCGTTGACCTTTTTCCTGTAACAAGATTACCGGTCCATTAAACAACTTGTGTTAACAATACACCGCCCATAAAAATATTTAAGTAAGGATATAAGAAAAAATATTTTTTTCCTTTTAGAAGAACTCCAAACAAATTGTTTTTTTCTAAGTGGAATATTTGAATATCAAATAACATAAATATTTCGTATTCTCTTTCTAAGAACTTAAATGAAAGAATAATAAAGGTTCTCGTAAGTTCATCTGAATTGCAAAATCAAAATATAATAAGTGATATCTTAAGAAATGAATTAAATTTACAAGACCTTGTGATTGTTTATAAATTTCTTTGTACCATATCGGTTGCTTTGCGTACTTTATTATATTTATCCCCTAAAACTGGCGTTAAAAATACTATACTACATTCTGAGTTAAACAACATTCGGTCCATTGAGCAAACCGATTGGTATTTAGTACCGCAAATTCGTAGTGCTTGGTAAATATGTAGTACCGCAAAAGTACAGCAATCCGCTCGATACGGTATGTCTAGACGTGTGTGTACGCTTGTACTGAACACAGGTCATGACCTAGGGCTAGACCAAAAACGGATGCACTAGACTGAACTGTAAACTCTTTAAACGAGATCGGAATCCTTTTATTTTTAAGTATATATTGATTTTTCGTTGGCAACATTTCATTGATTCTAGCCTTCCATTTTTATCAACTGGCAGAAAATAGGTATCATCGTTATTTTTTCTCGTTGTAGTCAGGTGCTCTCGTTGCCAAGACATATGTAAAATGTATGAATATCTATGACATCAAATACTGTCAGTCTAACCTAAGTTGTCATAGTCCTTACATCCAAACGAAAATTTATCGATACCAAAAGTACCAAAGGTATGTTTTGTAAGTGATTTTCCAATTCTCTCGCATGAAGGAGAGACAGGCCCATGTCCAGCTGTGGACTATAATTAGCATTTGATACTTTAGTAGTAACTATTAATTACTTGTGTATATTCTGAAGGCTTGGCCGCAGGTACATACGTTCCAAACCGAGAATAATTAGAAGCTTGTCATTTCATCGGTGTCTGGAATAACTGTCACAACATAAAGCAATCTACATTATTACAGCTTTGGTCTTCCAGAAGATCAATTTCATGTTTATTCATAACCGCGGGGGGCGGGTGGAGGGGGAGTAGCTCATCTGGATATGAAAGCTAATGAAAACCCAGCCACTACTGTGGCAATGTTTTTTA
Organism: Keiferia lycopersicella; assembly: GCA_029255805.1. Classification (NCBI taxonomy): domain Eukaryota; kingdom Metazoa; phylum Arthropoda; class Insecta; order Lepidoptera; family Gelechiidae; genus Keiferia; species Keiferia lycopersicella. The sequence continues at coordinate 4,540,095 of JARACZ010000017.1, forward strand.
TCTTCTTTTCGTGTGGGAAGTTGAGGCGACGTACGTCGTGATGTTCGGCCTTTCTCACACTTCAATGCAAAAATAATGCTGCGCTAACGTATGCGCCTGTCAGATCCATACTAGAAACGTCAATCCCCATACAAAAACCGCTCTCAACGCAGGTCCAACGCACGAGTCGTAGCTACTAGCTAGGGTCGTGCGTCGAGAGCAGTTTTACTATGGGGATTGACATTTCTGGATATGACAGGTGCATGCGTTAGGGCAGCGTTATTTTTGCGCTGAAGTGTAATAGAGACCTGATGTTTTTTCTAATGCCTTTTGACATGAACATTGTAGTTTGGCTTTGCGTTATTGTAAAAAAATGTGAAACAGATCATTGAATTTGTATCAAACAGATATCTACAAATGTTTTACAAAAATAAACCTTGAGAAAGCATAATAAAATTAATAATGAAGCTTTATAATTTTTCAGAAATATCTATTAGAAATGTAAGTTAGTGTCAAAGTCACAACAACTTTTTAGCAGAATGTCAGTTTTTGTTAGTTAGACAGAGTATGCGCGGTGTGCCAACTTGCGCCTTCTGCCTACCGGCGCGATTTGCCAACTCGCTCTGTGCCTACTCGCGCGTTTAGCCTACTGCGCCGATTTGCCACCTATGCGTTTAGTAAACTGTCATGATGTACAGTGAACATAAAAAATACAGGTATACAATATGCTTAATTTATTTTCAGGTGCCTACACATGTGAAACGGTGCACGAGGGAGCGCAAGGTAAAAATACATTCTTGTTTATTATTCATGAACCAACACAGACTTCTGACGGTGGTGGTGATATACGTAATACGCAGCATATATTGTGTCGTCTTATTTTTTCAAACTCATTTGTCACGAGACAGTTTTGATACAAAATTTAAAAGAACACTGTTTTCTAGGCAGTTAATAATCGGAGAAGTCTGTGAGAAAAGCCTGGAGTTCAATTTCTGAAAGGTTCGTTTTCGTTTCTTGTGAAAATGTGCTACCTATATTATGCTTGTATCTCATGTTCTACTTTACTTATCGATTTACACATACTCTCATTAATTCACACATACCCTTGAATATAAAACCACTGAGTTGTAGATATTTAAAAACGTGTGGTTATTCGTGCACGGAATTCAATTACAACGTTTCGGAAATTGAGCTCCAGGTCAAGAGTAGGTAATCTGAACCGACAAGGGTGCATAAAAGATAGAATGCTATGAAGAAGAAGAATGTACATAAGGGTCTTAGCAAATCAACCTATATACTACTTATTAGATATTCTGTGCCCATATTTAGTCCTGATAATAATGTTAACCTTAACCAATTGAAAACAAAACTCCTACATGAGTACATTGCATACAGCTTGGTTCCTGCCTAGATACTCAAGTAGTTTCTAAATCTTTTTAAGCTTCTATGAAGACATACCTCATACGAAATGGATAATAAATCTTTGGTTTTAAAAATGGCATGCGTGCGTATACAATTTCTTTACGCTTAACTGACTTTAGATTGGTCAAATAAGTAACCACAGTTACTTGGCTGAAAAATTTCCAGCTGACCCAAATAACCTTGCTAAAGTCAACCAATGTCCAAAGGCCGTAGGGTAGCTCTTGAATTTAACATGACTACGACAGTGGAATAAAGTCTTTTGGCCGAAAATATACCAAGATTATTCTACAAGCGTACAATACCTTGTTACTGAAATGAGAGGGTAAAGATAGTCTTTTATTCGTGAAGATAGATGAATACTTACATCTATTATTCATTTACCACGTGGGTGGCTGGTAAGTCACCGCATCATCACTCAGGGTTTAGAATATACCTAACGTAATATATATTTAAAAAATTACACTACCCCTACATAGAAAATGCTTAACGAAACGTAGAGAGGAACGTGAGACATTTGCTCACGTTTTAAATTAGCGGGAGACAAAAATCCATACAAATCACACCCTTGTTAGCAATCGATTCCTTTCTCCCAACGTGATCAATGTGCTATAGTTTTTTCTAGGAGATCGAGAATATTATGTTCGGAATAAAACGAAAGTTTTCCCTAAGATTTTTGCAGATATGTTATCTAGGTTTTGCATTGAATCTGAATAGATGTCTGTAAGCGGCTTACTTTCTAGACATTCATATGATTTAAACTAGGTTCCATATCTACACTAGCGAATCGTTTAGATACTAAAGGCCAGCCCAGCGGATTCTGAATTTTTAAGTTTAATAAGTTTAGGTATAATCACACAAGGAGAATTTTTCATAACTATCCTTAGTTTTTTCCTTTAAATATGTATCACTCAATTTAGTTCGAAATCGGGAATCTGATATTAATAGATGTCGTGTTAATAGATGTCCAGCCATAACATCATTATTAATTGAGTCGACCCAAGTTTCAAACTGCTAAGGGATCAATGAAAATTAGACCTCAGAGCTCCCTTAGTCTTATTTACGTAATGAAACAAAGGGAAAAATAAGTAGTACTATAATCACGAGCTTGATTTCACCAAAATATTTATCGAAATTTTGAGATTTTCTTCTCCTGTGTGATACCGAGTCGTCCAAAGACCTAACAAACCCGAGGGTCAAAGTTCTTCTTGAGATAAAAGTTGAATACATGTACTCGTAATTCTGCTTATACTCTCAGGAGCTCTATTTCTGAAACGTAAGCTACAGTTTCTTATGCAATTATTATTGATTATTCAATCTGTCACTTGTTATGCTTGTATCTTACACTCTACTTTACTTATCGGTTCGATGAAGAAGATCGGTTCCCACATACTCTCAAAAATTCACAAATATTTTTGACTATCAAAACATCAAGTTAAAGAATTTTAAAAACGTGTGGTTAGACCAGTCGTTTTAGACTTTCGTGTACGGAACCGGAAACGAACAATTCAGAAATTGGGCTGCAGATCTTCCTCTTCTTTTCATGCGGAACACCGAGTCATCCAACGACCCAATGAAAACCTAATATTAGAATTTTCAAGCAGGCGGATTACTCTTAGAAATAAAAAATTCTGAACTTTAAAATAACTTAGGATTTCGAATTTGCGTGTCTGCAAGCAGTAACACAGTAACCTCATAATCAAAGCAAATAGTTTAGCCGCTACGGTGTTCCACATATTATTTACACCATTCAGTCACGCTAGAAGGACTGAGACTGGAAATAGCTTGTTGTAATATTACCTATTAGTTTTTTTATAATTTTATTATATCAATCCTTTAACCATTGTTTATTTTATTCACCCCCTTGCCTTAGTACGGCGCAGTATGTGTTACCTTTCTAGGATTTAAGAATTGGAAAGTATGGTAGCATTTTCACTGGAGCCTCGGTGGCCAAGTGGTTAAGACACCGGTCTAACAATCGTGAGACCCGAGTTCGATCCCCGCCATGTAACAATGTGTGTTTACTCACGTACATTTACCGACTACTCTACGGTAAAGGAAAAACACATTCAGATTAAATTTGAATTCAGATGATATTTGAATGTGACTTAACCTAGGATTTGGGCCATGGTAGTCACTGTGTGTAAAATTTTGGTTCCACGTCAAATCCCCTAGGTTAGGTAGCGGACTACGCAAGAGAACTGGATTAGGCAACGAGAATGATGATGGTTAAATTTTCATTGGACCGTGTTTTTCTTTCTTACAGTAGAGCGAAGGAGAGACCACTTCGCCATAACAAATACTAGAGCGGAAAACGCCGCAGATTTTTCGATATGTATGTGATAGGGGAATAGGAGGAGAATCTTTTGACATTCAATGTCATTTACATACGATTCGAACTTTGCCGACTGAATATTCCGGAGCCGTGTGATAAAAGATGGATAAAAGTTGTAGTGCCTTACTATAATAAGGTTAGACGCACGATGAATGCGTGGGTCTACCGTTTTTTTGTGTGAAGATATTTTGCGGTAGGGCATATAAAGATTGGGTGTCGGTCGAAACAGTAACGAATCCCCACACTTAACGCACAGCTCACCGCTAAAATAACGCATCCGCAACGCGGTCTGTCAGATTCATACTAGAAATGTCAATCCCTATACAAAAACCGCTTAACTGCTGTCGACGCAGCTGCGTTATTCTGACGCAAAATTTTATTAAATCAAAAAATTCTTGAAATCATTTTAAAGGCTTGTAACAGTCGGGCAGATTGGCGTTCAGTATCTTCTTGATTTAATTAGAGAGTGTGTCAAGGCCTCTATCACTTTTAAGTGCTCTCTTGTCAGCAAAGACCCCCATTTGTCTCCTCTCTACGACGCAGCGGCACAAGAACGTAATAAAATTAAAAACTTTTAGACGTGCCTTTGTGAAATTATATTTAAAGTCTGATGACGACATTTTTTAGTTAGACAGATTCGATTGGTCCACAGTGATCCTACCAAATATGAGAATTTGAGCAAAAATTCTAAAAATCTGATATTCTCCCATTGAAGTAATACGGTGGATGTTTCGACACGTAAACAGATTTAGTCCGTTTTGAGATTTAAAAAAATAGTAAAGTAAATAGTGTTTTGCCATCATGAAATAATGTGAAAACAGTGTGATAATCCTAATTAATTGTTAAAAGGAGACAATACAAGATCATAATTGGACAATTACGTAGTTTTCCTAACAAAATCCCCGCAAAATGGTGAATCCTGACTGAACGCCGAAATGCGCAGTACGAAGAAAAGTCTGATCGCTATTTTGTATTTATTTAAGAAAATTTATACAATTTGTGTGACTTTATCAGCCACGACTCTCGATCTACACTTTGATAGCTAAAATTATAGCTACATACAGACATAAATAGCTACATTTAGATAGGTATGTGAGAAATTTCGTTCAACACCACCCCTTTGATCAAACAAAGAAGACCTTGGATCGCTTGGAGGGCTGAAACAACGTATATTGGAACGAAACTTGAGCTCATCAAATCGTGTAAAGACAGTGATTGGATATATGAGATTGTCTATGTCTTTTCCTTTCCTAATTTATGAAAGTAGAAGTTTGCTACGGTAATGTCCTGCCTAGCGCTGGACGGAAGCTGTAAGAATTTGTCCAAAAATCATTAAAATCAAAGTCTGTCTCTGATGTCTTATTCAAACTATACCTACAGGGTTATAAGATAAGTACCAATTTTGATGAACCAGCCCATGAAACTGAACCACTTTCCTCAAGGAACATAGATCGAAATATGAAAAAAAATAGGACCTCACACCTCACATACATTAGGTCCAAATGTTTTTTCCATAATGATAAGACCTTACATGACTCGAACATAACTCTTTGCATGGTCATAATATCTTTTCACATTTTCACAAATTGTTTTTCTTTGCCGGCTTAGAATTGCATCACCCCATTTTTTTCAGACCTGCGGGTATCGTAAGAGGCGACTAAGGACTAAGGGACTCGAGAGTGCCATGTGCAATTCATCTTGAGGCGACAAGCTGTCACTACAATAAAGCACGGATCATCTGAAAGGGCCTTAATATTTGTTGGATATAGTAGTAGTGACCATAATTTTGCGGCCTACCCCGCAAGTGATACAGGCGTGATATGCGTATGTTTTCCCAAAAAATACAACGAAGCTCTTGTAAAGCAATAAGTAGGTAGATATCAACACAACATTGACTCTATTGTGATGTCAAGTTCTCGGTCGTTAGACGTCTATTGTGTTGTCGTAGCAGGTGTCCGCTTTCTATCGAACTTGTTGCTTTATCTCTAGATATTTATCTATGTATAGAAAGATGGATATAATGACATACAAGTGGCTCACTCTTACATCCGCTGCCGATCATTCTTCCGGTACGGATTATACATTTCTCCTAAATCACTCTATCTATTGAAAAAATCGTATCAAATCGATTTATGAGGAATTAGGAGTGTTTATGACAAAGAAACGCAAATAGCAATTTTATTTCATGCTATGTATTGCTACGTTACAACGGTATACAACCTTCTACGTCTCTGAGGAGAATATCGTTTGTATGAAAAGGCTTATACCATAAAGCTCCGTGTGATAATGCCGTAGCCTCCAACATACTAGGAAAATAAAAGCGACGGACTGAGAGCAGCAAAGCCTCGAACATTGAGGGTTTCGAAGCAAGCGTCTCATCATGTGACCCAATTTGCGACAGTCACAACACTCAGCCTTTATCGTTGGTGGGTAGACAAATGGTACCACCGCTATTGTTTTGCTTAATCTCTGAATAGGTAGGTAAGTATATTCCTACTAGACAGCGATACTTGGGTATTTCTGAAAATTCAGAAATACCTTGTATCGCCTTATAATTATTTTTAAATTTATTTATTACATATTTTATTTTATATTGATATAATATGATTTTTATAGAAGATCATCTCCAGGATTCTGTGGGACGTTGTACGGGAGTCATTGACTCCCACGGAGCAAAAATTACATTTGTGTCGGTGAGCTGTCCGCGCATGACATCTCTTTACGCCATATTCAAATGATCAATCGTACCTAATCCTAACTGGAAAAAAACGAAGGTCAGTTTAAGCCCGTCCTTCCCACACCTCAGCGCAAATAGTTATTGCAATATAGTGCAAAGATCTCGAGGATATGTAAGGCTGGTTTCAGAGCGACGCGTCTCGGCAGCGCTGCCCAGCCGCGCGCGCCTCGCATTACACTAGATTGTATGTAGCGTTTCATAGTGACGCGTCTTGGGCCGCGTCTCGGCCGCGCCGTGGTCGGATCTCCTTCGATTGCCAGTAGCGTCGACTTGCAATCTTACTCTTTTAAGACATCGTTGTTGCACTCTTTTCCATGTAACGTATATAGCTAATATAGTGATTACGTTTGCTGGCATAATTATTCTCTGCACTCGACCGTACACCACAACGAAGCGCGCGCGTCTGATCTGAATGTCGTTTCACAGCGAACGCGCTCGCTGCCCAGACGCGCGCCCGAGCAGCGCTGCTGAGACGCGCCGCTCTGAAACCAGCCTTAATATTCCTATTCCTTTCCCGCTAGCTATTTCGAAAGGCAATGAATTAATTGACCAAGAAACTCGTTTTAGCTAATGCGCACCGCACCTCTATTTACGCGTAATACATACAGGGTGTAAGAGACGGTGTAACGAAAACTTTTATCCGGCCTGATCAGATTATGAACTGAAGAACTTTTTCCATGGGGGCTATGTTGGGAAATGAATTTTTTTTTTTGAGTTTTCATACAAAGTCAGTCAGCTGATCGGGAATTTTTTATGGAATGTCGATATATTTTGAAGTTTACCAACATAGCCCCCATATAAAAATATGTTTAGTTTCATGGTCTGACACATACATACATACATATATCACGCCTTTATCTCTTACGGGGTAGACAGAGCGTTAACAGCCGTAAAAAATACGGTCGCTATCGCCACGTCTGACAAATATAGAGGGCCGTTTGAGATAATTTGTGTTGATACACAAATTACTGACCTGTCCCTATAGTGATCTATAGGGACAGGTTGTCAGCCTGTCGCCTAATAGTCGTAATACATCTGAAACCCTCAAGTCCCTCAGTCGCCTCTTACGACACCCACGGGTAGAAAATGGGGTGATGTTATTCTAAGCCGGCATCACACGGCAATGGTCTGATCACGCCTGCAAAGTTTTCGTTACACCGTCTCTTACACCCTGTATATCAGATTAGCGGAAATAATTAGGCACAGAAGAACCAGGTTAGATTGATCTAAAATTATTATCATGTTAAATCTTGTACCTACCAAGTACATAATTTAACATCGTATGCGTGGTTTTTCTGACTTTTGATGTCAAACTTACTCATTGTCGTACTTTGTCGTTCTTACGACTAGAGAGTCACTTACTGAAAAGTTATAATTCGATTCCGCGCATGGAAGTCCGAAACGAAGATCTAACCACACGTCTGCCAGAGCCAGAGAGTCAAAAATAAAGTCTGACACATTAGCTATCACATCTAAATTTATTTGCAAATTACGGAGCATGTGAGGAGCTATCCCGCGATACACCTCTAAATACATTACACACACTGTGTATAACACACCCCCCACATAGTCGTCTTAACAATTTTATCCAAGGCTACACTACTCGTATCTTACTTCACTTTACCTATTCCTAGAATCTAGGTAAACCACGCAAGTCTTACCCGGCGAGTCAAGTCGGACGGACCTGTTAGACTTTAGTTAAATTGCAACAAAATAAATACAGGATGTGATAAAATTTTCTGCAAATATTATAAGGGGTCCAATTTTTTTTTTTTCATATTTCGACCTATGCTCCTTTGGGAAAGTTGTTTCGTTTTACGGTCTGATTTACCCCTTAAAAAATTTGCAGCTAATAACTCCCTAGTAAAAACTACCTGTGTAAACAAAATAGTTCATACTATTCAGATTACTAAAGTTTGTGATGATAAAGTGCTGTGTTTGTTGTGATGGTGTATAAAAGTGTGTATTTTAAAGACTATCCCTATAAATATGTACGCTGTAAAGAAAATTATGTTCAGTAAGTATAGTAACGGGTACTCCTACTACTACTTTTACTTCTACAGCCGCAAAAGCCCACTGCTGGACATGGGCCTCCCCCAATTGGGGTGGTATTGCCATACTCACCACGCTTGGCAGGCGGATTGACGAGCGCAGTGCAAGATATTGTAGATATTCACTGCGTCACATTCAAATATCGTCTATTTGAATGTGACTTTCCACGATCTTTTTTTCCCTTCTCCGTAAGAGCAATCGGTAAATGTACGTCAATAAAACACATTGGTATATGGCGGGTATCGAACTCGGGTCTCAGGATTGTCAGAACGGTGGTGTCCTAACTACTTGGCCATTGGTACCAGCAATATGACCACCTTTTCTGTGAAAACCTCAATTTTCAGGCAGCACACGTGGCAACAGATCGTTACCGTGATAATGGTCCACCGTCTAACTATACGTAAATTGGCAGTATAGGTAGAAAGATTGTGATGCCGGCTTAGAATAGCATCACCCCATTTCTTCTTCCCGCGGGTATTGTAAGACGCAACTATGGGACTCGAGAGTTTCATGTGTATTACAACTTTAGACGACAGGCTGACAACCTGTCCCTACAGTAATATACGAATCATCTGCAAGGCCCCTTAATACTTGTCAGACGTGGCGATTACGACCGTAATTTTACGAACGTTGATGCTCTGCCTACCCCGTGAGAGATAAAGGCGTGATATGTGTATGTATGTGTGTGTGTGTGATAAAAAGATAAAGAGATATTTCCTCCAGGAAAATCTTGATATAGGATATCAACGATCTACGTATGAACTGATAGTAATCTAGAGGACCATTTTAGCTGAGTCCCGGAGGTACTTATAAGTACCTACGAGGTAATAAGCACTTATAAGTGGAAGGAAGTACAGACTCCATTTGTGGCAAATGAGGATGGTCATTCCTGTATAATAAGATCAACCACATTTAATAGTAGAGATTCTGCCTATGTATTTAATGTTAGGCTATATCCTAACAGTAATAAGGTAGTAAGGTATGAACCCTCAATATTTGTCAGATGTGGCGATAGCGAAGTTGTTTTTACAAACTTTAACGCTTTGTCTAACCCGTAAGGGATAAAGGCTTGATGCGTGCGTGTGTGTAAGTACATTATGTATGTGTTATTTACGATGTGTATGTGTTAGTTACGATGTAATTGTGGCATTTCACATTATAAGTTGTAAAATATTGTTATACTAGTGGGCGCCCGCGGCTCTGGAAGCCGGTTTTAATCGCGTAGCATCCCTCAGGAACATTTTTCGATATAACAACCTGTCCTATGTGTTAATGCAATTTACCCTCTATCTACGTGCCAAATTTCATGAAAATTGGTTCAGTAGTTTCAGCGTGAAGGAGTAACAAACATACAAACTTTCGCATTTATAATATTAGTAGGAAGTAGGATTGTAGGATAGAAGCTTCGAATTCTTCCACATTAACGTGATCGACGTTTTATATTTTCACCTCAATTTTCTGCAGGTGACATTTTATTTCATTCGAATAGAATGATTTTCTGTCCTTTCGCTGCAAAAAGAGAAAATAAATTCCCGTTAAACTGAAATCTGTGTCAATTTACAGGCACAAAAATATTTTGCTATTTTTGAACGATTTCAATTACTGAACCATGAACAACGGATAAAGCCAACAGATAAAACCATAACATGTATACAGGGTGTAAAAAATACTTTATAGGGTGTAGCTGCAACTATTTTAAGGGGTGAACCAGCCCATGCAACAGAAAAACTTTCTCCAAGGAACAGAGGTAAAAATATGTAAAAAATGTAGCTCACATACAAAATTACCGACCGACCAAGTCTAGTTGTATGGGAGGTCTAAAAAAATTCTCTTATTTTGACCTATGCATCTCTGGGAAAGTTGTTTAGCTTCATGCGCTGATTCACCCTTTAAGATATTTGCACCTCATATTTTTACACCTTATACAGGGTGTTACGGATAACGTCTCGAATACTAATAGGGTGCAAGCAGACCATGATACTGAACAACTTTCTCCTAGGAACATATGTCAGGAAACGAAAAAAATTTCGACCTCCCATACAAAATCGCGATCAGCTGACATTTACTATGGGAAGCCAAAAATTTTTTAACGTTTCCTGACATACGTTCCTAGGGGAAAGTTGTTCAGTTTCATGGTCTGCTTGCACCCTATCAGTATTCGGGACGCTGTCCCTTACACCTCGTATAGTTCACAGTTACACCACATAGAACAGAGCCAACCGTGGTGTAGCGGTTAGTACGTCTGATCCGGCAAGTCAGAAGACGTGGGCTTGAATCCCATCGAGTTTTTTTGCTTGTTTCGTTTGTATAAACTTTGTAACAAATAGTTTACCTATATTAAAATGTTGTTCCAGGCCGTGGAATATGGAGACACGAGCTGACGACGAGGAGGCGCCGACGGATCCTGCAGCACGCAAGCACACCCATCACGACTACACTGAACAAGACTTTGAAGGTAAAATTCAATTTTAATAGGTGGTTATCTTTTTGTAAATAAAACTTGCATTCCAAGAGCTCTGTAGAAGGCGTTAAGCTGACTATGTTACAAGATTCGAAAGCCAAAAAACATAAAACGAAAAACGATACTATATGTGACAATCAATGACAAATGTTATGTTACATTTCGTTTTATGATCCCATACATCCAAGAGAAAGAAACAAACAAAATATGTTTTATTTCGTTCGATCAGGCAGGTTACGGCCAAGCACAGCGCCATCTATCCAGCAATTAGAAAATGTTAACATGTTTGACCCGGCAAGTCAAAAGACGTGGGTTCGAATCCCATCGGTGGCGTGAATTTTTGTCACTTTTTTCATTTGTGTTGACTTTGTAACAAAAAGTTAATATCAATATCTAGTGAAATAATAATAGCGTATAATATCTTGTGGACAATTTCAAAAAAAAAAGTAAACATTCAGAATATGTTTCATCTGATTTTATCGCTTTGTGAAAGCCTCTCCCCGAGTGATCCGTGGAGGATTTGTTTTATTCAACGATATCAAACCCAATTTAGAATGACCTCTGATTACCGGGGAAGCCCTTCAAAAGAATAGTTCCATAGCGCTCTAAAACCAATCCAGAAAAACACAGATTGTTCTCTTTAAGGCATAATTTTGTACCAAAGCATTTTTTAAGTATTGTAAAAATATAGGTATGAAAAAGAAACCAAAAGTTACTTGGATTTTAACTTATGATTTTCAGGTTAGAAAATCAAAAGGTATGGGTTTATGTAAAATCTCTCTCAAGTGAAATTTTAAAATTATTTTCTCATTTAAATATTCTTCTCATATTCAAAAAATGATTAGTAACTACTTATAAATTATTATGAAAAGTTGATAATTAAGTATGTAAAGTAGTTTGTTACCTTATTGACCTTGCCATAGTTCGTAAAATATAGAATGATACCTGTGACGTTTGAGACCTTGGAGCAAATGCTATGAGGTCCATTTTCCTTTGTTTACTAGGAAAATGGACTTTATGTCATAGCATTTTAATTTTTTTTTTCAATGCTATGACATAAGGTCCATTTTCCTTTGTTTACTAGGAAAATGGACTTCATGTCATAGCATTTTAGCACTATAACCTTAAAAACCTCAACAAAATAGACATGTGTACTAGAGTACTCGTGTGTAGCCACTAGAGTACATTTTTAAAGCGAGGTGCGCCTGCCCCTTGAGAAGCCGGCCCTTGGGCAAATTGTGTGTTCGTACCGCGTGTCTCGGTAAATTGGTGTGAAACGTTGCCCCAAAACTGGGTCAGGAGGGGTGCCGGTAACTAGGGAAGAGGGTGCGACCTCACAGACTACTAGACGGCACCCTAAAGCCTTTCCCACATTCCCACACTCAAAAATATCGTTGCACTAACGTATACGTCAGGTCCATGCGAGAAACGTCAATCCTCATACTAATACCGCAACGCACGGCGCTGCACTAGCGCTGCGTTGTGCGTCGAGAGCAGTTTTTGTATGGGGGTAACGTTTCATGTATGGATCTGACATGCGCATACGTTAGCGCAGCGTTATTTTTTCGCTAAAGTGTGATAGAGGCCTAAAAGCGGATACTTTATTTGGGCGTAACTGTCAGTTGGTACGCGTGCGTTTATTTTATCAAGCACGGAGGTCTAGTTTCGCGACACTATCTTGTGAATGAGCTATACAGGGTGTTAGGAAAAGTACTAACTTTCTTTCAAGGGGTGGTCCAGCCCATGAAACTGAACAACTTTCCCCAAGAAACATATAACCTTACTCGGCTGGTACATTTTGTATGGGAGGCGTAATTACTATTTTCATATTTTTCCACCTGTGTCTTGGGGAAAGTTGTTCAGATTCATGTGCTGGTTCACGCCTTGAAAGGAAGTAAGTACATTTCCTAACACCCTGTATAGATTCTGACTTGAAATTAGTGCTTTGTTTCCGTCCGTCGTGTAAAAGATCCGACTTTGAACTGGCCAGCCTGCATGCACATTCCCATGTCAAAATATGACAAAAATAGCCAAATATGTTCTTGCGCTATGATGATGCTGCCGCATCTCTCAGCTTGTTGTCTGAATTGTTTGCTTGTAGAAAAGTGCTCTTTAGTCGTCTAGTAGGCTGTTTGATCGTTGGAAGAGGGATGTAGAAATTTCGACCTAAGCTCCTGTAGATATACATTCCGCACCTTTTCCGGTGGCGTTTCTGTATTGGACTTTTGACAATTTATTTGATCGAACAATCTAGATGAAGCTTAAAGGTTAGGTTTTGTACATGAAATTACTATTTGTGTCGGTGGTCTAACTTGGTAGATGGTAGAACTGCGCAAGTTATGGCTATTCGTAATCAAATCTGATTCACTGGCCTTGTACGTCTGTGCAGACGATTCAATCAGTGTTTCAGGCAAGAGCACAGACACTGCTTTGCATGGGACGCAATTATGGAAAATGCAGGGTTGCCCAGGACCTGCGCCACCCTCTCGGCTTCCTGGCTGACTCCACAGGAACGACGAGTCGATACGTGCGGAGCCAGGTCGGCTGCAGGAGTCTGCCGTACGATAGACCACTGTCACATGCGTCTGACGGAGACTCCGTTCCAGGTTTAAATGTGGAGTTGACCTTCTCCAAAACACTGGTCTGCTCGGATTGGGTTACTCCCTCGGTCGCTTCTTACGACCCCCACGTGAAGAGATGTGGTGATGCTATTCTACTATAAATATGATAATTGTTCGGTCATTAGAGGTGTATTGAAATGTGTTTCCTATACTCAATAAGTCTAATCTTAGACTTTCTGAGGCTCAGCTGGTCCCGACTAACTAATTGACTATACATGATCTCTCCGACCGATTTCGGCCATGGCGACCACTTTGACTCCTAATCAGATCGGCGCTGATGCGCCCGGAGATGGCTATTGTAGCCAATTTTGGCAGTAAACTCCCGTGCACAGAGTGGACACGTGAGTTTGCCATTTACATAATTATAGTTAATGGCGACGGGTGGACGGGCCTTCAGCTCATCGCGCTTAGCGTCGAGGTCTGCTTTACGCTGTTCCTCAAACTCGCGGACTTGCCTCTTAACCATCCCGCGCCATTCGGGACGCTGTGCTGCCAGACCCTCCCATTGAGTGGGCTCAATGTTGCATCTTTTCATGTGTCGTTTCTGAACATCTTTATATCTGAGGAGTTGTCCGCCATGCTTTCGCTTGCCCTCCTCTAGCTCAGAATAAAAGATGCACTTCGCCACTCTCTCCTCCGACATCCGGGATACATGACCGCACCACCGTAGCTGGCGACGCATTAGATAGGCCTCAATGCCACCAACATTGGCTCGTCTCAGAACTTCGGTATTGCGCACTCGGTCGGACCATCTGATCTTCATGATGGTGCGAAGGCATTTTAGGTGGAAGCGATCCAGAGTGCGTATGTGGTGACGATACACACACCAAGTCTCGGAGGAGTATAGAAGGTTTGGCAGCACAATCGCCATATATACAGAAATTTTTGTGGCTAGCTTTAGGTCGTGCGAGCAGAAAACCTTGGAACACAACTTCCCAAATGCTGCAGCTGTGGCACTGATTCTGCTGTTGATCTCAGCATCAAGGTTACACTTAGATGTTATAGTGTTCCCCAGATAACGAAACTTATCAACCTGTTTCAGCATATCCTCACCAAGCATAATCGCCAGTGTCTCGCGACCATGCGAGTCTAAGGACATCACTTCCGTCTTTTTGACACTGATCTTCAGGCCGAATTTACAGCATGCTTGGTGAAAAACGGACATTAGCTGTTGCAGGCCGTCTGGGGATTCTGCAAGAAAGCACAAGTCATCAGCATACATGATCTCAGTAATCAATGCATACGAGACTTTAGTGCGCGCCTTAAGTCTAGCCAGGTTAAAAAGACTGCCATCTGTGCGGAAACGGATGCGGACTCCTTGGGAAACAGTATTTAGGACTTCTTTGACTACAACTGCAAAGTACAAGGCGAACAGTGTGGGCGCTAGAACACACCCTTGTTTCACCCCACAGGTGACGGGGAAGAAATCAGACTGTTCACCGTCTACAGAGACGCAGCACTGCATGTCGTCATGCAGGAGTCTTAGGAGTCGCACATACTTTTCTGTGCACTCTAACTTTCCTAGCACCATCCAGAGAGCTTCGCGAGGCACACTGTCGAATGCTTTCTCTAAATCAACAAAGCAGAGGTACAACTGGCGACCTTGTTCTCTACTTTTTTCTTGTAGTTGACGCACCGAGAAAATAGCTTCACATGTACCTCGGTCAGGTCGGAAGCCGAACTGGGTTTCGGGCAGAATTTTTTCCGACAAATCTTTGAGGCGGTTCAGTAAAACTCTGGCAAAGACTTTTCCAGGGACTGACAGCAATGAAATACCGCGATAAGAGTTACAGTCAGAACGGTCACCCTTGTTCTTGTAGAGGGCACAAATGCGAGAAACTTTGAAGTCCTCAGGGACCCTCTCCTCCTCCCACATTCGAACGAAAAGTTTCCACACCGACGTGTGCAACTCCGTACCACCATATTTAAGTAGTTCACCCGGTATAAGGTCAATGCCAACCGCCCGGTTATTATGCTGCTGTCTGATGGCAGTAACAACCTCGTCGCATGACAGGGACTCGTCCAGCTCCGTGGCTAACGGGAGTTGAGGCATTAAACTGATATGATGCAGATCAGCTGATCGATCTACGTTGAGCAAGTTGTGAAAATGCTCAGCCCAACGTTTAAGTACATCCTCCTTGCTGGTCAGGAGGTGCATACCGTCTAAAGACCTTAAAGGTACTTTTGCACGGTAGGAAGCACCAATCAGCTTACGCACTTCACAGTAAAACTCACCAAGCTGGTTTGTATCGGCGAGCCACTGCATTTGACAAGCCTTGTCCTGCCACCACTTGTCTTTTATTTGTCGAGACAGCCTGCGTAACTCTTGGTCACTTTCTTTGACCACCGCAACACTTCCACCTCTTCGATTATGCTGTCGCAGGAGCTGTCGATGTTTGTCGAATGCTGCTTTAAGAGCCTCGCTATTGTCATCGAACCAGTCTTCACTACGTCGGTCTTTCGTACCCAAAGTAGCAGAAGCGGCTTCTATGAGATGACATGACAAAGCTCCCCAAGCAGCACTGACATCACCGGTCTCAGTTATTGGCGACGGCTTTTCAGATAAGGCTTCAGCATATTTCACCCTAACCTCGCGATCTTTCAGCCTATCCACGTTTAAAAACGCAGGCTTCTTCACTGTGGATCTGCGAGGTTGACGGAGGCGGAGTCGTAGCTTAGTGACAATTAGTCGATGGTCAGTCCAACAGTGAGCACCACGCATGACGCGGGTGACTTGAACTTGACCGATGTCTCGTTGCCGAATAATAGCAAAGTCGATCAAATGCCAGTGTTTGGAACGCGGGTGCATCCACGTTGTCTTGTGCTTAGCGGCAAGTCTGAACATAGTGTTCGATATCGCTAGATCGTATTGAGCACAAAGACCGAGCAGCAACAGACCATTGCTGTTCATGTTGCCAACTCCATGTCGTCCCAGAACTCCAGGCCAAGCCTCGTAGTCCCGTCCAACCCTGGCATTGAAATCGCCTAGCAATAAGATCTGCTCTCTGGCGTTTATGCTATCAAGGCATTGAGTTAGCTCCTCGTAAAATTTGTCCTTAATGTCATCAGACTTGTCTAACGTTGGAGCATAGACACTGATGACATTAAGGTAATTGTCTGTATCCAGGTGAAGGCGCAGTGTGGTAACGCGGTCCGAGATGTGAACAGGACACTCTTGAAATCGCTTTACTAGGTGATTTTTGATGGCAAATCCTACCCCTGAACGTCGAGGCTCGGATGCAGAGGTACCCTTCCAGAAGAAAGTGTAACCACCTCCATCTTCCACCAGTTCTCCTTCATCAGCAAGGTGTGTTTCGCTGAGCGCAGCCACATCCACGTTATAGCGATGAAGTTCTCGAGCTACGATGGCGGTTTTGCGTTCAGGACAGGAGTTGCCATCTCGATCAATTAGAGTTCTCACGTTCCACGCGCCAAATGTCATGATAGATGGTTTCATGCTGTTTTTATTTTTTCTGTTTCGTCGACCACGAGTTAAGTGATGCGGTGGCAGCCGTGGTTACTACCACCTTCCGGGTAGGGACGAGCACTTTTTTAGGGCACCTTTTCCAGCCCCCTCCTCGGCTGGGCGAGGAAAGCAGTGCCTCCCTTAAAAGGGCTGCTTTGTCATCCCAGGTGCTGCCGAATTCGCATTGTCGTCCCGATTTGCAATGCAAAAGCGACCACGGCATGTACTCACGCCCCTAGAACCGCCTATGTGCAGGAATCAGACAAAGCCCAGCTTGCACCACGCCAGACCTCTCTACCTCAACCCATCGCCACAGGACTTTGCGTCATCGGAGTCCATTATTCGGAAGCGGTCAGTTGCGCAGGATATATTTCGGTGCGCAAACGTTCGCGCAAACGCAGGCGCACGCACTTAGTCCTCACCCTCCTTGATTCAGTGGAACGGAAAACCGCTACGACTGAAGGAGAGGTCAGACGCAGTGTCTGGCCGACAGTAACTACCCGCGCCCTCTACCGTCGCCCTAGGCCATCCACATTGCCTTGCTGAGTCGCCGAGTCCGCCAAGCCCTTGTGCATATCTGCATTGGGTTGCCATTCTCGCCGAAACAGACTTTTTATTTGTTAAGCAGGAGGGAACTGCTTGCTCGGGAAGCCGGGGTCGCATACCCGTATACCACATCACAGTCCTCGATCAAAGGCTGAGATGAGTACCCCTGACTATACAATGACACTACTAAAAGCGCTTATATACCTACCTGTACAATGACACAACCAAATTAATTAATCTGAGTAAGTAAGGTACATATACCAAACACCAGCCAGGTTTCATTCCATTATGTTATAAATGAGATTTCTCATGCACGTGTCGCTGTGAGTTAATAAACAAGCACATACTGGGAATTATGAAATTATTCACTCTGTTCGCAATTCTCTTTTTGATTTCAAATTATACAGTGGATTTTCTTTATTTAAAAAAGGAATGAGTAACCGTAAAATCTGGATATTCTAAATCACTTTACCTTATACAGTCTGTTGTTTTCTTTTCCTTCTTCTGCAGCCACAAAAGTCTACTGCTGTTTAGTTTACATTTATTCATAGTGGAGATTCGAGGCATCTATACCTACAGGGTGTTAGGGATAGCTATACATAAAATCGAGGGTTCGCCATCTGTGTATCTAGTATAGCCGTGTGATGCCGGCTTAGAATAGCATCACCCCACATCTTTCCCGCGGGTGTCGTAAGAGGCGACTAAGGGACTCGAGAGTATTGGTGTATTTCAATTTTTAGGCGACAGGCTGACAACCTGTCACTATAGTGATACACATGTTTTCTGAAACAACCTTGGAAGACAATCCTCAAAAATGTCAGACGTGGCAATAGTGGCCGTATTCTTACGGCCGTTAACGCTCTGCCTACCCCGTGAGGGATAAAGGCGTGATATATGTAGTATGTATGTATGTATGTATGTATGTATCTAGTGGATGGCCTTTGACATCCTCGGATCGAATAATTCACAATGATCCCTAGTACCATTGAGCAAAGGGGCATATTATAAAATATGCCAGTAATACAAATACATATCACGCCTTTATCCCTTGCGGGGTAGGCAGAGCGTTAACGATCGTAAAATTACGGTCGTTATCGCCAGGTCTGACAAGTATTGAGGACCCTTTCAGATGATTCGTGTATCACTGTAGTGACAGGTTATCAGCCTGTCGCGTAAAATTGTAATACACATGAAACCCTCGAGTCACCCGCGGGAAGAAATGGGGTGATGCTATTCTAAGCTGGCATCACATGGCAGTAATTAAGTATGTAAAAGCTAAGCACCAAGACAATGTTTCTTTTTGGCGAGGAATATTATATAAGGCGGATCGCACACTTAACGCACGACGGAGCGCTAAAACATCGCAGCAGCGGTCTGTCAAATACTAGCGCGCTTGCTAGCGCAGCGTCGTCCATTGAGTGCGGTTTTAGTATGGGGATTGACATTTCTACATAGTTTGGATCTGACAGACCACTACTGCGATGTTTTAGCGCCCCGTCGTCGTGCGTTAAGTGTGCGATCCACCTAATAATATATCGTTACTCACCTTGAATAAATTAATATTAATAAAAATCTCTCTGTCTGAGGTTACACGTGTGGGAATAAAACCGAACCAACAAAGGGCTTAGTGAACAAATTGGTTTTAAACATGTTACTCGTACTAACTGAAAATATAACAAGCTTGTAAGCTAGCTACATTTTAATTAAATATACTTTCTCGTGGGGTGTTGAACAAACAACTCTCTTAAACAGTGATTAAAAGTTGCGCGAGTTGTGAAACAGGCTAATTTATATGTCTGAGCTAGACTTATTGATATTCAGTCTGACTTTTTAGCAGTCGGAAAGTTGTAATTTTACTAAAGGAACAAGTATAACTCATTATGTGAAGAATTACAGCTTACTTGTTTTGAATTTGGTTGAAGGCTCGGACCCCGACCAGTTTCGGCTGATTCTCAGGAGGTCGACAGGTCACACACGTCCGCCGCTGTGATTGCGGGCTGCGCTCGCGCCGACGCGGTAGGTGACGCTCAAACTTAAAACCATTAGGTTGTTCACATAATAAGTAAGTTGTTATTAATGTTTCATGACGACCGAAGTGACGCAGTGGTAATGCGACTGCTTTTGACGAAGAAGGTTCCATGTTGGATTCTCGGTTCCGTGTTGGTTGGATCACTCATGCAGTTATGATATTTACCACTTTGTGAATTTGTTCCCAGTCTGGGACATTGCGGACTGAACCTCTCGATTGTCCGCAAGAAAGATGGTTGGTTGATAATCAAATGGTTCGGATGACATGTCAAGCCGTAGGTTCCGGTTGCGATCTATGATTACTTAGATGATGGTCGTTACACGACCATGTCAGAAGCCTGCTACTTGTAGAAGGAGGGTGAAAAATTTTTACACCAGGGTTCATTGGGTCGTTGGACGACTTGGTGTCCCACACGAAAAGAAATAAGAAGCAGTCTGTTTTAAAATACTTTGCTATTTAGCCACTGTTTGTGACTTCAAGTTACAAAATGTCTCGAGAGTCAAGTAAACACCTCCACAATAATGCACAAAGAAAATACCAGATCTGAACTGATTATAAGTTCTGATTCAAACCTTGGGAAAATTTTAATGCTTTTTCCTTTTAAAACTCTGCAAATGCATTTTATTCTATAGCGAATGAAAAAATGCCCTTTCACAGAGGCTGGTAAAGGAAAAGGCATAGTATAAATGGAAAAGGTTTTGCCCTTCGAAGGGACAATGAAAGTACCACTTCACTATCTAAGGTCAGGGGGTCTATACAAGGTAAATGTAAATAATTTTTCTGACCTTTAATATAATAAATGAGAAGGATTTTAGAGCAGGGTTTTTTTTCGTGTGGGACTCTTGAATCATCCAACGACCCGATGAAACCTGGTATCAGAGTTTCTTAACTGCCTCCTACTAGTAGCAAGCCTTTGACATGACACCGCACAGCAACCTGGACCTACGGCCTAACGTGCCATGCAAAACACGGAACCGTCTTTCTTACGGACAATCAAGTGATTCAGCCCGCAATGTCCTAGCCTGACTAAATTAATAAAGATATAAGAAATCAGATGGCAGTCGCTCTGCGTAAAACTTGGTTCCACGTCTACTCCCTTAGGTTAGGTAGCTGACCCCGACAGAGAACGCGATGAGGGAAGGCATTCTAATTCTGAGTATCTTCTAATAGGTACTTAAAATCTTTACGTCCTTCATAATCTTGCCAACTCCCTTTAGTATACAATCGATTGACTTTCAATGATACAATCAAGGCCTCAGAATCGCATTTCTCTGTATTGCAGTTGTGACAAGAATACTTGATCTTCAGGCCATTTCAGATCTAGATCAATGCTTTTATTAAATTATAAGAAGGTTATTCGTGCCAGAGAATGATCCAATTTGCCGGAACCAAAATGGTTATTCAGCTATGAAAATAACAGCGATCGAACGTGAGGCTCCTACGCGTACTGAGGAAAAGATATAATTTTGTTTGTTTTTTAGCTTTGGTAATTGGGCACAGTTTCTCAATTTTTTGTTACTTACATTCCTTTGACGGTCAATTGTCATTCAATTGCTCTATACTTCAAACTGTTACTAGCGGAATATGATTAAAACTATCTAATCGGCATACCATCGAAACACAACCAAGATTTTTTTTAAATAGCGCAATATGAGTCCGGTTCTTTTAGCAAAAAATGCCTTGCGTAGGCAATAGTCGTCTACAAGAACACACGTGCTTAGTTTAGAAATGCCTGTATTTTAAAGGGGTGAACCAGTCTATGAAACTGAACAACTTTGTTCAAGGAGCATAGGCCAAAATTAAATCCTTCCATACAAATTGTACCAGCCGATCAAGTCAGTTTGTATGGGAGGTCAAAAAAAATTTATCATATTTCGACCTATGTTTCTCAGGGAAAGTTGTTTAGGTTTATGGGCTGGTTCGCTTCTTAAAATATTAACAGATAATTCCTACATTCTGTATATCACCAAACATTAGCGCGTAAGTTGTCATACCCAACCACTGAATTATACGGAGGTGAGCACCAATTCAGGAGCGTATCGTTGGAATCTCACTTTTACCGGCTTAATGAAATATTTTGTGAAGTTTACTCCTCATTGACATTCGCAACACGTACCGGCGGTGCTTAAACATCGATCGGAAAAGCCTTTTCAAGCTAAAGTGCTCCGATAAATCCGATTTCTAATTTGAATTCGTGCGAGTTTGGTTAGCTAAGTGGAACTCAAACATAGGGAAATAATGTGATTCAATACGCACGTATTGCCGGTCCAGTCTTGTTCAAGGTAGTTGCAAGCAATCGCTTTATCAAGGCACAGTCAAGTTCAGGCTTGTTAAGCCCATTTGGACTTTTGGCCGTTCTTATGCCATGTGATCTTAAACATGACCTGGCATTGCATCAGGATCTTATGATTAGGTAGATATACAGGTGTTTCAGTAAAAAACAGTAACATGTTCAGTAACTTACAGAAACATGTTCAGGACTCACTTTCAGGATATATTTTTTTCTAGGCGTCATCTGCACGATGAGCATCTAACAGTATTTAATAAGCATCTGATCAAATCCTAGAAAAATATAAAATAAAAAAACATAGGGCTAAGGTAAAATATTTTGGGCTGAGTGAGTAGCAGATACCCATCCACCATTTTCGTACGTCCAACGTTCTACCAAACACCCTCTGTAGTGGAGATCGTTATGAAGGTATGCGTTCTACTGCGAAATTCAGCCCAATGCAGATTTTGTTGCATATATCATAAGAGCACCCCGGTTATATAATTGTAGGTATCTATAGAACCGTTCGGTCATACACGTGGACGTCGTACATACATACCTTTATACGTGTACGTATACGTATATTTACAAACGTAAATGCGCACGTGCCAGCTTTCAACTACAGGGTACTTTGTACTACATAAGTAACATGGAATACGTTTATCTTTATACAAACTCTTTGGGTTAAAGCGCAACGTGCCTTTTTCAGACGTACAACGCAGCGCTAAAATAGCGCAGCGGTCTGTCAGTTACAATACTGTCACTTCGCATCGGGGCTTGACCTCTGGGTAACCTGTTAATTCGCATTCTAGTCCAGTATGGTTCAGCTGAAGCTGAAACAGTATTCATATTAAGCTTACACATTGCTTATAGTGTATAGCATCACCCCATTTCCTACCCGTGGGTGTCGTAATTGGTAACTGAGGGACGGGGCGGTAGGGGGGGTTCAGGTGTATTACAACTTTTAGGCGACAGGCTGGCAACCTGTCACTGTAGTGATACACAAAATTATCTCTAACGGCCCTCTATATTTATCAGACGTGGCGACATCGACCCGTAGGGCTCTGCCTACCCCGTAAGTGATAAAGGCGTTGTATATGTATGTATTGCTTATAGTCTTGTTTCATGCTCGTAATTTTGTTCCCACTTCCTCCATCTCCTTTCGCTTCGCTTTGATCTTGCGCGTTTGCAGAGCGAATCGATTTTCTGATTGCACGCAATCGCACCTGAATAGAAAATCGATAGGTAATCAAGAAGTCTCAGGCCTCGGTCTTGAATTCTGCGGGCAGCGGAGCGGCAGCGGCAAGATACTTTGCATACATTCAAATGGACCGGTTTTCGGTAAAAGCAGCGCGAGAGCAAGCAACGAGCTTAACTTTTTTAAAAGGAAACCGACTTTAAAGATTGTGTATAAAAGCGAACTTCCACTTCTTGTTAGTTAATATTTCCTAAAACCTTCTATTAACAAACACTTTGCTGAATACCGCATCAACATCGGTTCAGCCAAACGCAAGATAATAGCGGACAAACATACTTACATGTACGTAAATCATACAAGTCAAACCGAGAATCTTCATTTTATGGTTAAAAAAAAGGCAAGTGCGCCGCCGCCGCTGCCGCCCCGCTACCCGCAAAATTCGAGACCGGGGCCTCAAGGGCAGATCCAATTGGACGAGACGATCTGTAGACTGATTACTTAGTAATGAATTACTTAGTAAGGGTGTAAGTATAGAGGTCAGATTAAAGGTAGATATAGATGAATCTCACATCTAACGCACGACGTTGCGCATATTTAGCGCATCCGTGACGTGACGCATATGCCTGACAGATGAAAAGAAATTAAAACTGACAATACGCAGTGCCAACGGATGGATTTGCATTGTTTGACAGACGCCTTCTTTGACACAGGTCAATGCGTTGGACCTACGTCAACGTCCGCGTCAGTTTCTAGTACGGAACATTTTAAATTTCCCTGCATCTGACAGACGCATGTGTTACGGATGCGCTAAAATAGCGCTCCGTTGTGCGTTAAGTGTAAGAACCACCTTAGATAAGAAAACGGGTTTTTTCTGGGTGAGATATAATAACTTTGTACGCTTTCTTAGCATTGTGCAGTGAAAAAACAAGTATTAAAAACCTTATTGTTTAGGATTTTTGCTACGCCGTAGTAATACTCGTAGCCAATGGCTACGTAGAGTTGTCTTACATTCATACATACATGCATGATACAGACAGACATAGGGACAGACGCGGGAAGTGACTTTGATTTATACTATGTAGTGATAAAATATACACATACATACATACACAAATCACGCCTTTATCCCTTGCGGGGTAGGCAGAGCGTTAGCTATCGTAAAATTACGGTCGTTATCGCCACGTCTGACAAGTATTAAGGCCACTTCAGATGATTCGTGTATCACTGTAGTGACAGGTTGTCAGCCTGTCGCCTAAAGTTGTAATACACATAAAACCCTCGAGTCCCTTAGTTGCCTCTTACAACACCCGCGGGATGAATTGGGGTGATGCTATTCTATAGAAAATTGCTATAGAAAAAAAATATTATTGTAAATATCTTTTATAATTTTTTAGACACGCTTAACATACTTTGTTCTACCCACAGAGCCCGTGGTTTAAAAAAACTTACTTCTTTTGCTAACACCCTGTATATACTGACCTACAACTGCTTAATAACACTTATTCCATTCCAAATTATTTCTCTTTCATACATGATGGATATTGGATGAAGTAATTAAGTAACGTACGAGCGTTTGTATCTAATATAATATCGTAATTAATACGTTATATTTTCTCGTCTTCATTTCTTTCTTGTATTTGCTTACATATATATCACGCCTTTATCCCTTGTGGGGTAGGCCATAAAAATACGGCCGCAATCGCCACGTCTGAGAGCCTTTTCAGATGATTTGTGTATCACCGTATTGATCGATTGTCAGCCTGTCGCCTAAGATTTGTAATATACTACATAAAACTCTTTAGTCCCTTAGTTACCTCTTACGACACCGGGAAAGAAATGGGGTGATGCTATTGTAATCCGGCACCACACGGCTATTAGATACACAGTATGACATCATCCAGATTACATAGGCTTTCAGTATAATAACTGGGTTAAGTAAACTCTACTAATGAGATTACCGCTTAGCTCGTAACTTGGTTATTTGTATACAGCCTCGAATCTAGATTACCTACTCATCTCGGTGGTAAGCCTACGGTCGTAATTAATCCTTAGGGTTGGTACACACATACATACATACATACATACATACATATATCACGCCTTTATCCCTTACCGGGTATGCAGAGCGCCAACGGCCGCAAAAATACGGTCGCTATCGCCACGTCTGACAAATATAGAGGGCCGTTTGAGATAATTCGTGTATCACTATAGTGACAGATTGTCAGCCTGTCGCCTAAAAGTTGTAATACACCTGAAACCCTCAAGTCCTTCAGTCGCCTCTTACGACACCCACGGGTAGGAAATGGGGTGAACCTATTCTAAGCCGGCATCACACGGCCAAGGGTTAGGGTTGGTATCCATACTAAATCCTAAGCGGCCAGAATAGTCCACCTCTGGACATGGGCCTCCCCCTTTAGGGGGGTATTGCCATACTCACCATGCTGGCAGTTGAATTCACACAGTGCAAGATATTTAAATGACAGGGAACGCTGCTTCCGATTTGCTGGATAATTTATCCCTTAGTGGGTTTTTACAACACCCACGGGTAGAGTTGGTGTCCATACTATCAATTAATACTAACTATTAGGTATAGGTACTTACTAAACATAGGTATTATACAGACAGACGACCAATGTGGCGTCATACAACGTTCCGGATTTGATTCTCGGTGGGGCATTGACAAAGTGAATATTTTTCACTTTTCACTTTGTGAGTTGTACGCAGTCTAGCCTAGTTAAGGCAGACAACCTGATTCTCTTAAAATAAACATTGTTTCGTGTTTCTGAGAGCACGTTAATCCGTAATTTTTTTTTTTATTGAAAACTTACAATTTAAAACGATTAACATTTTAAGATATTGTATGTCGTAAATGTGTAAACATATGTTAAAGGTCACTTGGTAAATGTCAACTTGTGGACATAATTATGTTTAGATTCTAGACAACGCGTTCAACCCTTGAATTATTATTTATGTGGGTAGTAAACCCACGATTCTAATTAGTCCTTTCGGGTTCACTGGTATTAAATAAATGTCAGATTATGGTTCAGCCCTTTAATTTCATTTATTTATTTCAATAACAATTAAATTGTGTGTGAAAATATTGTTGGTAAAATACAAAAAAATATACTAACTACAATCAAATTAAATTAATACAGGAATTAAATCTTTAAAAAGTAATCTAATCACAATAAAACATAAATTAATACAAATAAAAATTAAAATTAAATCATTATTTCATAAAATCTTGTATTGAATAGTAACATTTTTCCACAAGAAGAGCTTTAAGTTTTGTAGTAAACACTCTCACGCATTTTATAATTTTAAATTCTACAGGTAACTTGTTAAACAGTTTGACTGTCTGATATCGTACACTACTTTTGGCCAATTTAAGTTTTGGATCAAAAATAATATTCAAGTCTTTTCGTCTCGTAATCTACCTACACATAGAATAATGATTTTAATAAAGAGCGAGAGTAACAAATATAATTAATATTAAAATAAGTAATTAGACGTCCTATACCCGGCCGAGTCAGCTGATATGGAAGGTTCATTTTTTTAAATTACTCGATCTATGTTTTTTTAATTACTCGTTCTATGATTTATGGGCAATTAGTTCAGTTTCATGAGTGACCAGATTGACACATCATATCTACTGTCTATTTCGTCTAATCTATAGTACACACTCACATATTGTCTCACACTCACGCACACAGAGACAGTCCCCGCGAGATGGACAGACGATCTGGCTGGTCAAATACGCAGGGAAATGCTGGATGCAAGCCGCTTCTAATCGGACAAGGCGGAAATCTTTAGTGGAGGTTTATGTTCAGCAGTGGACGTCCTATAACTGATATGATACATACATAAATCACGCCTTTATCCCGTGCGGGGTAGGCAGAGCGTTAACGATCGTAAACTTACCGTCGCTATCGCCACGTCGGACAAGTACTGTGGACCCTTTCAGATGATTCGTGTATCACTGTAGTGATAGGTTGTCAGCCTGAAATTGTAATACACAACCCTCGTGTCCCTTTTACAACACCTGCTGAAAGAAATCGGGTGATGTTATTCTAAGCCGGCATCACACAGCTGATAATGATGATGATGATAATACTTTATAGAACTATTTATTTTTTGTCCCCAGGCCATCGAGCCCACACAGTGTTCGTGGGTGTGCACGTGCCGAGCCGCAGACACAGCCACAGGAAACACAAGCACCACCACCGCGACGGTGAGGAGGAGACCAGGCCAGGTACCTACTTGTTCATATAACTCCATTCAAGTATTGTCATTGGGATCTATTACCTACTATGTATCTATACAGGGCAATTTTTTAGTCAGTACACGTTGTAGGGTGTTTCTATTCATGGTTGTGAACAACTTTTACTATGGAGCGACCTGCGAAATCGTAAAAAACAATTTATGTTCCATAGAAAAGTTCATGCCTACTCGGCCAAAATGTGTGGATCACCCATAAAAAAATTTTACGATTTCGCTGGTGGCTCTATAGTAAAAGTCATTGGGAATCATGAGTAGCAAAAACCCTAAAAAGAGTGCGTACTAACTGAAATATAACTCTGTAGAGAAGGCACCACCATCACAAAGGCGCTCCATTTGTTTAAATCCACTTGGCTACAATCTGACAGTGGCGCTACGTCTTATAATTCATACCCACCACTCCAATCGTCACCTAGTACGTTAGTACTTTATACTTCAATTACTATTTTGCACAAAAGTATAAACGGTCGGTCTACTATGCGGCATTCTCTACCAGCCAAAAGAAAAGCAGAGTGTGTCAAAATCGAATGCGGATTCAGCAAATTACTTACAGCAGCAAATATCGTAGAAATAGGATTTGTGAATATTAAATGGCAATATTGATTACGGCTGTACATAGATTAATTTCTTCTTCGAAAGATGTTTGTAATTTAGTTACGATAAAGTTTCCTTTATCTTTTTCTTGGAAGTTCAACTTGAAATTGTAAGGTTTCCCAAAGAAGACTTTACTTGGATAGATTTCTTGGAAATCCCGCGAAGCAAATTCGGTTCTAATTTACTTTCATTTAAGCCTACTAAAATATTAATATCTTTATTTTGGTCTTTATTATATTCTGTTGTGTTAAATACTTAGGCGTCCCAGTAATTAGCTACAAAAATATTCCTTCCTCAAAATGCGAAACACAGTTTTTTGGTACTATGTACTTAGCAAAAATTACGGACAACACGGGGACAGACAGAAACGCATTATTGCTTATAATAAATCAGAACATTATACAGGAACAAAAAACAAATACCATAATACAGGTGTAAGGGACGGTGTAACGAAAACTTTGCAGGCGTGCTCAGACCATGAAACTGAACAACTTTTTATATGGGGACTGTGTTGGGAAGCGAAAAAAAAATTTTCAGCCTTCCATACAAAATTTCTGATCAGCTGACTGACTTTGTATGGAATCTAGAAAAAAAATCTAACATAGCCCCCATAGTAAAAGTTCTGTTGTTCAGTTTCATGGTCTGATCACGCCTGCAAAATTTTCATTACACCGTCTCTTACACCCTGTGTAAGCAAAGACGGCCGTATCTCTTCCAGGCAACCCAGCCCAACCCAAAGGTGAATTTAAACAAGAAAAAAACAAGCAAAAAACAGAAAAGCTCTGACTATTTGTCAGTAGTAGGGTTAATATGATTAGGTTTATTGTGTAAAGAAACTCGACGCACTGATTCTCCTTATATATACGTATAAAAAGTACGCACCATTTTACATTGTACTACGTTATCATACTTCTAATTATGATATACCGAATCCTGACCTAACCAAAAATATCAAGTTAGTAACAGATATATTATAGTAATCTTGATTGGAAAGCAATAGTCTCGTTAAGGAAAATACAGACTTAGAGTTAGGTGTAATCACAGAATATATGATATTATAATAATATAATATTAGATACGCAACAAGCGCCAAATGAGCGTGCGATGAAGCGCCTTTTATTATACCTATATTATTTTCTTTTTCGTCATAAGCAGACGTATTTTATTCTTGATAAACGTAATTTAACCAGCTTATGGATGGTGTAACATAGCTCAGGTATTTACACTGTATGGAATATGTTATTACAATCTTAAGCAGAAAATTTTTCATTTCATATTTAAACATTCCAAAATTGGGTTATTTTATTTTGACACATACGTTATATTTGACGGATAAAAACATATCACATCCTCATTTGACAAGACTTTAATAAAACGTTGCAAATTAGTAATAAAATAGTCTACTTAAGCTCCTTTAAACAAATGCACTATTTCTTCCATTTATATATATATATATATATATATATAAGAAACGTTAAAGCCTCATTGTCTCTTGTTCACCTTTGGGTTAGTTCTGTACAATTAGTAGTGGTGTTTGCACTTTGTAGGCCCAGCAATAATGGCGCGAGTCAGAAGACTGAGTGTAACGGATGATGGCGAGACATGTAAGACCCTCGTATAGATGGCAGTTCTATGTGTATTTTATTATATTTATCGATCCTTTTTGTAAGCGAACTCATTCCCATTATCTTGTTAAGCATGATTGTTATTATTATCAATTTAAAATTAAATTCTTTCAATTTCAGGCAACTCATCGCATGCCACACGATTATCATTATACCAATCATGCTTTTTTTCTCTACATGTTTATTCTCTTAAATATCAACTTACCTACTCCTAAATTTTCAATCTAGCCGATGTCGGCCTTTAAACAATCTTTTTGTATTTCTGATATTTTCCATTTTATCTGAATGTTTTTAGGAGTACCTGTCGTATTTACGTAGCTCAAATAATATCCATTATAATCTTTAGCTTTACGTTTACCAAATTTGTTTTCAGTAACGCCTCCTGCTCAAAGAGTTCAATTTATACTTGGAGAAGACTTGGACGATGCTACTCTCGAATCACACCCACTTTTCTCCGAAATGGAAGAACTTGTCAAAGAGGGAGACGAACTGGAATGGAAAGAGACGGCACGATGGATTAAATTCGAAGAAGACGTGGAAGAAGGTGGCAACAGATGGTCGAAGCCACATGTTGCCACTCTATCACTACACTCCTTATTTGAACTTCGAAGCCTCATACTCAATGGATCGGTAATTTTAGATATGGAAGCAAATTCTTTAGAACAAGTAGCAGACGTAGTCCTTGACAACATGGTGACAAATGGTATGCTGGGATACGATTGTAGAGAAAAAGTAAAGGATGCCCTTTTGAGGAAGCATAGACATCAACATGAAAGGCGACACCATAATAACATGTCAAGATTGCCACTGATTCGATCACTTGCTGATATTGGAAGAAATCATTCATCATGTAAAAGTGAGTATTGTATTATTGCAACTTTTAAATAAATCAATCAGTCCAACATCATAATTCAACATTTTCAACGTTCCTGCTTAAAAAATTATACCCAATATCATCCCCTTAAGCAATCTGATCCAAGTTCGTCTTGTGCTAATCGACATTATTAACCGGAAACACGACGGTGGTCAGATTTCCAGGAGGGCTCTCGACGCTCTAGCACAAGAAGTTGTCGAGGCCCGCAGTCTTCCCCCCACACTGCCCTTTTGGAGGCTGCAGACGCTCGCGGCTCATACTTAGCCGTGCCAGGTTAGAACGTGTGAACGCACACGCGCCAAGCTCACCATCACGCCATTTTATTATGTCCAATCGCACTATTATGGATCTCTGTGTTGTACATATTATGTGTAAATCTAGCTGTAACATTATTGTCTTTTGAGCTCGGTTTCTGTGACCATTGTCCTTGTATTACAGTGGAAGAAGGAGGAGTACCCGGTGGCGGACACTCTCACAAAGGAGAATTCAGTCGTTTCCTAGGCATCCCCAGTGCGGGTAACCGCTCTATCAGTCTCGATGTTTTTCTTCTTAAATACCTATTTTTTTCCTTTTCCATTTCACGAAAACTTATTTCTACATGTTATGGATGTGTCCGTATTTTTGCTAAACTAAACATGCAAAGCTAGATTTCATTTATCAGAACCTGTCAAAATTTTTAGCTTTCGCTACTGCAATGCTTTTCTTATTTAGTTTTACACAGATTTCATGATTTTTTACAATGTTAGTTATACTAGTCATACACACACCCGAAACAATTTAAGACACAATAGTTTTTTTCCGTCCATTTTAATAAGCATTTATATTAATTTCGTATGTACATTTCTTATACTTAGTTTTATATTTGCACACAGTTTTAATATATTTTAGTTGTACGCTTAATTGTCTACAAAATTTGTTGTTGTAATCGATATTATAATTACTTATTTCAATTTCAGGTGGTGGCGATGAGGGTATGGTAAAAAGCCCAAGCAGTATATCTATGTCAAGAAACCACAGCTCAGGAGATTTGCCTATGAATGGAGATATAAACCACAAAAGCAATACTAACTTCATGAGGAAAATTCCACCAGGTGCAGAAGCTTCCAACATTTTAGTTGGAGAAGTCGATTTCCTCGAAAAAACATTGTCAGCCTTTGTCAGGCTAAAGAGTGCTACGATTATGGGCGATTTAACAGAGGTGCCTGTACCTACTCGGTTCATGTTTGTATTGCTTGGCCCACCAAATAGTAATTCCAGCTTCCATGAAATTGGTAGAGCCATGGCAACTCTGATGTCTGATGAGATATTTCACGAAGTAGCTTACCGCGCCAAGAAAAGAGACCATTTACTAGCAGGCATAGACGAATTCCTTGATGCTGTAACAGTACTACCTCCAGGTGAATGGGATCCGGCAATTCGCATCGAACCTCCAGCGGCCATTCCCTCTCAAGATCCTCGCAAACGTCCAAATGACAATCATCACAAAGATGACCCTGACGAAGAAGAAGAGGAAGCAAAACAGAGAGAAGAGTCAGGACTTGCAAGAAGTGGTATACTTTTTGGAGGTCTAATGAATGATATTAAAAGGAAAGTTCCCTGGTACTGGTCAGACTTTAAAGATGCATTGGCAATACAGTGCGTAGCTTCTTGGATTTTTCTATATTTTGCTTGCCTGTCTCCTATCATAACATTTGGGGGATTATTAGGGGAAGCTACTGGAAAGAACATGGCAGCAATGGAATCGCTGGTATCAGGTTTCGTCTGTGGCATGGGATATGGATTCTTTTCAGGCCAGCCATTGACAATTTTAGGCTCGACCGGGCCAGTGTTAGTATTTGAGACTATAGTATTTGAATTTTGTAAAGGAGTGGGGTGGGACTACATGTCCTTTAGGTTATGTATAGGTACATGGACTGCAGTAATTTTGATAATTTTAGTAGCAATAGATGCGAGCGCACTGGTATGCTACATCACGAGGTTTACTGAGGAAAACTTTGCCACTTTGATAGCCTTCATTTTTATTTACAAGGTAATTTGCGGTGAAATTGATATTGTGTACACTCGAAATTAGTTTATCGCTAGTATGCTATGTTAATATTTTTATGAACTTTCAGGCCGTGGAAAATGTAATATCCATTGGAAAGAAGTACCCACTCAAGACACGCCCTGACGAAGTGCTCAATTATGAGTGTTACTGTTTACCAAGTAATTACTCCAGAGTACCAGATCACTTTAATTGGACAGCCGTTGACAAAGAGTCTTGTCAGGTAATTAGCAATACATTAATCATTTTTAAGACACTACCAAGTTTGTCACAATTTAAGTAACCTGCCTCTCTTTCCAGTTCTTCAACGGCACGTTGGCTGGTGGAGGATGTGATACGAAAGTGTATGTGCCTGATGTCTTTTTGATGTCTATTATTCTCTTCTTGGGCACTTTCATCATCTCAGTAATATTGAAGGACTTTAAGAATTCACTTTTCTTCCCTTCCAAGGTATGCCAAAGTTTTACTGACTTTTAAGTCATTTTTCGTGGGAGATTATTTTATCACTTATTTCTTATTTTGCAGGTACGCCAAGTCATAAGCGACTTCTCAGTGATAATTGCAATTCTATCAATGTCATTCCTTGATTACAAAGTTGGAGTCAAAACACCAAAATTGGAAGTGCCCTCAGAATTTAAACCCACTCTTCCCTCAAGAAATTGGGTTATAACGCCGTTTAATGGAAACCCATTCTGGTCTGCCATAGTTGCTGTACTGCCAGCACTTTTGGGAACTATACTGATATTTATGGACCAACAAATCACAGCAGTTATTGTTAACCGTAAAGAAAATAAACTGAAAAAAGGATGCGGGTACCATCTGGATCTGTTTGTGTTGGCAATACTGATACAGCTCTGTTCAGTGATGGGCTTACCCTGGTTCGTTGCAGCAACAGTACTGAGTATCAATCATGTGAATTCCCTCAAGGTTGAATCAGAATGCGCAGCTCCAGGAGAAAAACCTCAATTCTTAGGAGTTCGAGAACAGAGAGTGACTCACATTTTGATATTTTTAACAATTGGATGCTCGGTATTACTTACGCCGGTCCTGAGACATATCCCCATGCCTGTTTTGTTTGGAGTATTCTTGTACATGGGTGTAGCTTCATTAAAAGGATTGCAGTTCTTTGACCGGATTCTGATCATGTTCATGCCCCAAAAATACCAGCCAGATCACATGTTCTTGAGACAGGTACGAGAACTTACACGACGTTATAAAAGTTAAAGTAAATCTTATTACCTGCGTTGAATTTTTGTTGAAAATGTGTTTATTAAAATTTGCAGGTCCCCATTCGTCGAGTGCACATATTTACTGCCATCCAGCTGGCTTGTCTCATCTGCCTGTGGGTGATCAAGTCTTTCTCCACAACATCTATCCTGTTCCCTTTGATGTTAGTCGTGATGATAGGAATCAGAAAGTCCTTGGATTTGTTCTTCACTCGTCGTGAGTTGAAGATATTAGATGACGTGATGCCGGAAATGACGAAGCGGAATCAGGATGAGCTGCAGGAGTTCGGCAGCGCTGAGGTGGGATGGCATGCAAAGATTTTGCGCCTCTGCCGAGGACACTGAAATCTCATCTCGAATCATTTTTATTATTTCTGCCATCCACCTATTATCAAGCCATTTTTATGTTTGTTATTGTTCACGCAATCGCCATTAGTAAAAATAAATTCTGTACCTATTTCAAACACTTGCATTTTATTTTATGCCTTTGTTTTGATTCCTTTGTCCACTCGAATACTTTTTATTTCTTATATATTAATGAAATCAACAACATCACCTTCCCCAAGTAAGTAAGACGTACACAATGCATTTTTTAAAATCTGCTTTTTTAATTATAGGATACCATTATTTCTATAAACTTAAGAACGTAATTTTGCAGGAATCAGGAAAAGGGAACCCTCCTCCATATGAGGAAAATCTTCAAATTCCTCTGATCAATGGTAATATAATGAATATACCATTGGCTTCGATCAACATTTCTGAGGAGGTGAACAAATCTGGAGTCTGGAAACAGGTGAATAACAGTAACAAGTTGAAGAACAATGGAAAGGACAAATCAAAGACTGGAAAGAAAAAGTAAGTAAACTTAGCAACAGTTTGTTCCACGGTTGTCAAATATCAATGTCAAATTTTGCTTTTTGTCTCTCAAAATGTCTTCGTTCGTTGTATTCGGTTGCTAAAATGTTACTGGAATATTATAGCAACAAACACAAGAAGATGTCCAAGACCGCACAATCGGAGATAGAGAGGCGACTGTCGACCATGGCGGAAGTGGAGGAGGAAGACCATTCTCAGAAGGTGTGCATGAGAGACACCAAGTTTTGAGCGAGGCATGACACCCCGTATAATATCGCCATGGTAGCACCGCATGGCATGAGGCATCGGGCACAAGCATGCTCCAAACTCCCCTTTTAGACTTCAATGGCATTCACTGATCTCAATAATCTCTCTATAAGGTGTAAAAATATTAGCTGCAATTACTTTAAGGGGTGAATCAGCCCATGAAACTGAACAACTTTCCCCAAGAAACACAGGTCGAATTATAAAGAAAATGTTGGACCTCCCATACAAATTGACTTGGCCGATCGGTAATTTTGTATGGGAGGTCCAAATTTTTTTTCATATTTTGACCTATGTTCCTTGGGGAAAGTTGTTCAGTTTCATGGGCTCCCTCTCTCTTTTCGTGTGGGACACCAAGTCGTCCAACGACCCGATGAACCCTAGTGTCAGAATTTTTCAACCGCCTTCTACAGGTAGCAGGCTTCTGACATGGTTGTGTAACGACCACCGTCTAAGTGATCATAGACAGCAACCGGGACCTACGGCTTAACGTGCCATCCGAAACACGGAACCATCTTACTTACGGACAATCGGGTGGTTCAGCCCGCAATGTCCTAACCAGACTGGGAACAAATTCACAAAGTGATAAATATCAACTTTCATGGGCTGATTCAGCCCTTAAAATATTTGCAGCTAATATTTTTACATCCTGTATAATGGCATTGTATGGCAGTATAGAATCTATGTTACCTTACATATTTGTAAAAACAAGATACTCATTCAAGGGATAATGGTTTTTTTTTTGTAGAAAACCCCTTTTGATCCCATAAATGAGTATCTAAAAGCTGATGATGTAAATAAATAAAAGTAGTTGGATTTTTCTACAGTTTCAATAGACATTTTAGATTAGAAGCGCTATTGAAGCTACGTTTGTGTTCAAAGAATATCTGTGTGTGATAGCTAGTTTATGAAAGATAGTCAATTCCGCTAGATACCCAGCTTTTTATTGAGACATAGTGAATAAAAATGTTATTCCATATATTTGACATGTATAATTTGTGATTCGCGTGTGTGGGGTAGACATTTTCATTTTTATCCTAGTGATGAAAAGATATTTAATATTAAATTGTGATAAGTCACAGGAGCGGTGTAACTTATGATGTAAGTAGAATGTGGTTTGCATATCGATGTTTTATCTATTTTATTTTTATGAAATATTTATTGTCATATATTAGCACTGTTAAAATCACTCCACTTTATATTAGTATTTTCTTCTCTTTCTCAATGTGTAGAGTTTATAGATTTTATAATATTTTGTACATTTTGTGTAATAGTTTGTCTTAAATTTTACTTCACGTCATATGCAGTGGACTTTCAAATCTTCCTACTAACCTAGATTAACACTTTTGTATATGTCTATTTTTTATTGCATGATCTCGATGTTGAATATATTGCTTTTTGTAAACTTACTCTAATGTGAGGTTACTTAGATGACAATAATATATTTTTAATGTTTTGTTTGAAATTCCAGAATTGACTAAAATATTAGTTGACCGGCCCCTAGTCCGGTATTTTTTTTTTGACATTGTAACGCGATCGAAACTGAACTGTCGTTCCATTGACATTGTGATTTTCTATACTTTCAACTGTTAGCTAGTTTGCTAACTAAACTAAACTAACTAAATTACATGAAAACTAATAGAATCATCCAATTGAGATCCAATCGACATCGAACTGAAACAATTTTCATTTAGCAGACTTAGGGCCTTAAAACATGACAGCGAACACTGCAAAATTGGTAAAAAAATTAAAAGTATTTTCTGTAAATAAATACATGTAGATAGTATGATATGTTACAAAGCCAATAACATGAGATCTTTTGTCGTTAAAAATAAGGATAATGTCTCTTCGTATGATCCAATTATAAAATGAGTCGACTATTTTTAAAAGCGACTATCTGTTTTTACACAAATTTTTTAAAAAAGACAAACTTTTCATATATACGTACAGATGTAGTAGGGATAAAGCTGACCAAATTGTATTATTATGTCACTGGTCGACCTCACGGCTAATGCCGGAGATTGGCATGGTAATTGGTCAATAAGTCAAGATGGCTAAGTCTGAAACTTCTTTGGTAAAAAGTAAACTAGTGCCATAAAAAAAACTCTAATAAACTTAACGTTAGCCCTAGTACAGGCTTTAGCTTTTTTGAGCTTCTATTGAAATTAACTTGTTGAATAGTCGAAAACGGAACTTTAGTTTTTAGTGGTAAAAGAGTGTTTGTCATTGTAATTTTGCGGATTAAATAATAATATTTTTTTAAACTATCACAATCAAATCAATCAATCAATCTGTCAATGTTTTCCGATGGTTTCCAGAGTGATCTCGTCCGCCGCAGGGAGTCATGGAGCAGTGGCTTAAAAAAAACTGATGCTAGAAAAAATAGCTCTGCTGAAACTTCTGTGTAAGATAGGGCCAGGCTCAACCTATGTTGGATATTGAGCGAACATACCATCAACCAACGTAACTGAACCTCTGTATCTTTGTTCGTGGTATGTCATACAGAGGTCTAGGTTAAACTTGAACCCTGAAAATGTATTCGCCATCAGTCTTATAAGCTTATCAAAGTTTAAAATACTGAAAGAAAAATAATTTTTGTTATAAACTTTGAATTTTCTAACAAAAGCTAACTAGCACTAAAAGTTCCAGTATTTAACTGAATAACAATTTAAATGTACCGAGATAATTTGAAACCTATTCTGTCACTTATCTCGCTTCCGCAATAGGTGTATGTATCTAGGAATGATATCTAGGCATGGAGGACGTCCTCCGTGTATCTATCTAGGTATAGCACCGGACAAATGTAGGTACAGTTTAATTGCAGAAGTTAACGCACGACGGACCGCTAAAATATTGCAGCGTTCTGTATGGATCTGCCATTTCTGGTATGGATCTGTCATAGCAGAAATGTCAATCCCCATACTAAAACCGCTCAACCGCTGTCGACGCAGCGCTATTGCAGCGCCGTCCTTCGAGTGCGGTTTTAGTATGGAGATTGTCATTTTCTAGTATGGATCTGACAGAACGCTGCGATATCTTAGCGGTCCGTCGTGCGTTAAGCGTGCGATGCGCCTACATGTCGTAGTTGTTATAACATTTGTTTTCAAGCTGAACTAACTTTCGCAAACAATAATTTGAACAATTATATTCGAACATTCCAAAATTATAGGACTGTATGCTACTGCGCTAAGTTAGGTTATCGAAAATAAATTAGTTTATTTTTATAATGGATATTGCACAAGCAACTTAGATGAATGTATTTAGATTTATGATAATGGCAAGCAAATAGACGTAAAAGGCCTGCAAAGTCTTAGCATTATTAGCAAACTTAAAAGTGGCAATGATAGTAAAGTTTGCAAATAAATAACAGTCTTGTATAATATTGCTGTCCTTAAAAATTAATATGTATGAGTAATCTATCATTTTATTTAGATAACCACTCGATATGCGAAAATTGCTGTTATTACACTTTAGATATTAGTCTATCTAGAATCTATAACTTTAGCTCTCCTTAATTCAAAACTAGTTTTACATACATACATACATACATACATATATCACGCCTTTATCCCATGCGGGGTAGGCAGAGCGTTAACAGTCGCAAGGATACGGCCGCTATCGCCACGTCTGACATTTTTGAGAATTGTTTTCCAAGGATGTTTGAGAAAACGTGTGTGTCACTATAGTGACAGGTTGTCAGCCTGTCGCCTAAAAATTGTAATACACCAATATTCTCGAGTCCCTTAGTCGCCTCTTACGACACCCACGGGAAGGATGTGGGGTGATGCTATTCTAAGCCGGCATCACACGGCAAACTAAAAACTAGTTTTCATCTACCTAATACTACTCTGATACTGTTGCAAAGTACCTACTCGTCAGATATATTTTTCATCAGGGCGTATCGCACACTTGACGCACGACGGAGCGCAAAAAAATATCGCAGCAGTCAGATCCATACTAGAAATGTCAATCTCCATACTAAAACCGCTCAACCGCTGTTGATGCAGCGCTATCGCAGCCTCGTCCGTCGAGTGCGGTTTTAGTATGGGGAGTGACGTTTCTAGTATGGATCTGACAGACCGCTGCGATATTTTTGCGCTCCGTCGCGCGTCAAGTGTGCGATCCGCCCGTTATCCATCTACATGAATACCATTACTACGTACCTACGGGAACTTTAGTTATCATACCGTGTTTATCTAATCACTTTACAATCACATCAGCCTATAACAGTTCACTGCTGGACTACATTAGACCACTACTGTGTGGTACAAGTTTTTTTTCTGTCGCGTGGAACACACAATGTCCACATACGACTTGAATGACCCGATGAAGACTGGTGTCAGACATACAAAAGTAAAAACGGCTGAGTGGTGTAGTGGTGTGAATGAGATCTAACAAATAGGTACTTTGTGCAATAATAAATATGAACTGTTTTCTAATAAAATAATTAACTTTCATGAAAGAGTAAAACCAAGTGCCAAGAGTAGGTACCTGTAACACCATATTTTAGATTTTAGCTGTAGATTAAACTATTATGTAGGTACATAATAAATAAGTATTTTATCTGTGGTACCTAGGTAAATAAAGATAGTGTACCTATATTGTGATTGATGAAGTCCTGTTTTGATAAAAAATTTAGTAAGTAGATGGTAAGTAGTACCTAGATTTTATTGTCTCTATCAAAATCCGGGCAAATGTCAAATATCGTGATCATCATTATCATTACCAAATCAACGTGTTTCAGTTTCAGTCATCAAACCATTTCAAATAATGAAGATGCATCTAGTACTTACTATCCTGCTAAATCCCGAACCTAAAAGTAAAATAAGGAAATAATACCTCCCAACAAAAGTACCTATTGCAAACGCATAAAATTAAAGTACCTATGTCTATCGATGTGCAATTATTTTCCAATTACAGTACATGGTATAGGTAACATTACATTTGTAAACCTTTATAGTACATACCTTTTATCCTAGTGGATTTGTAGTCCATGCAATTATTATATAATTATTATATATATAATGCTGTATATAATTATTAATTATTATATATATAATTATTATATATATATATAATAATAATTATTATATATTAATTATTATATACCCGTGCGCGATTTTTGATTAAAGATTTGTAAAATTTTGGACATATTTGTGGAGTGTTGAATATTACATGGGTTTTATATAAGTACCACAAGTGTTTTTATTACAATCCTCTCCCGAAATGCTTCAGAGCTTTCTTTTTGTATGTTAGCGACATCTAGTACCCAATAGCAGAAACATTTCTTTTTTACTGCTACCTAGTATCGAGTAGTGAAACTACGTTCACAACCAGTAGTCAACGTAGTTTTATGTTCAAATCATAGAGT
Organism: Keiferia lycopersicella; assembly: GCA_029255805.1. NCBI lineage: Eukaryota > Metazoa > Arthropoda > Insecta > Lepidoptera > Gelechiidae > Keiferia > Keiferia lycopersicella. The sequence continues at coordinate 4,580,338 of JARACZ010000017.1, forward strand.
ACGCTACTTTACATAGTAGTACGATAATATCATGCAGGTGGCGGTAGTATACATATTCTTCTTTTCGTGTGGGACACCGAGTCGTCCTACATATTAATATTAGAATATTGTGCCAGGTGGTGCTCATACAAATTGTAGTAAATAAAAAAAAACCTAGATGGCGCTCCTATTTTTATGAGCGTTGGGCGGGAAAAGAAAAACTAGATGTCAGTTTCTTTCTAATTAAAAAGTGAAGTGAAATTTTGTTTTTGTAGGTTATATTATATTTTAATTTATTTATAAAAATCTCAAACTAAAAATAAATAAAGTAAGTTAGTGCGAGTGTGTGATCAAAATTGTCTTCTTTAGTTATGCAGGTGAGTAATACGTTTTTATTTGTTTTGAAATTCCGAAAGCTCGGCCACGTCACCTCCGATCGCTGCAAGTTGTACAACAGCGGAATGAAGATGCGTCCGAGATATTATCGCGCTAATGCATGTCGATCGCGAAACATTATATGCGTGGAAATATTGTGCGCGCGTGTGTCAATATTTTTATTGGGTATTCGAGTGTTTGAAAGCTTTTACATAACCACAACCGCGTCAGAGGCCGATAGGTTAGTATAATTTTCCTTGGTCAGAGGTCTGTTACTACTAGTAGGAGCAATAGTTAGTATTGTTAATGGTAGTATGCGGTTGAAAAGCTCTGACTACACAAAAGGGTTCATCGGGTTGTTGGGCGACCAGATGTGGGACGCACGGAAAGAAAAAGAATGTAGGACTCGAAGGGGAGCAAATCATCAGCAATATTTAGCTCCAGTTACTTTATGAATCATTTCTGTCGTGTTACGAGTAGTAACGTGTATAATTTAGTACAATTCTAGATGAATGACTTGGCCATTAATAAAATACAAAAGTTGAACGCTTAAACTATTGTCCAAAAATATTACATACTCCATTAATGGTTTCTCGAATTATTTAAAGATATAGAAGTAAGTGTTTTGACTCCATTTAAAAAAAGATTATGACGTCTTTTATTTGTATATTCATACAAAATATAGTTTTAAAAAGTAGCTCATTTGACCTACTAGTTATCATGACTATTGCCACTGGAGGTACCTATACCCCTATACCTACCACGCGTCAAGATGCTGTAGGTACCTTTTTTGGGAACTAGGTACCGACCGACATGTAAGTAGGGCTATTTGCACTCCACCAAATACACCGGTGTACACACATACATACACATACCAGCCTTTATCCCTTGTGGGGTAGGCAGAGCGCTGACGGACGTAAAAATACGGTCGCCAACGCCACGTCTGCCAAATTGACGGCTGTTTCAGTTGTCAGCCTGTCGCCTAAAAATTGCAATACACATGAAACCCTCGAGTCCCTTAGTCGCCTCTTACGACATCCGCGGGAAAGGAATGGGGTGATGCTATTCTAAGCCGGTATCACACGGCACCGGTGTAGGTTTCATAATATCAGGGTTAAAACTGTGGAGTCAGGAAAAAGCTGAAAAATCGGGAAAACTTCAGGAGCGTGATACAGCACGGCACGGCAAACGGAAAGAATGGATTGCTCAGAATGTGGTGGTAATTATTAGCAGAATATTTTTACTATTGTACTTACCTTAGAGTCGTATCTTCTTTTCGTTCTTAGGTTACAGGCACGTTACAGGTGTAGCAAAAGTGCTAAAAGTGAATTGCACGAGATACGATACCTACCCATTGATAATAATGACTCACGTCTAAAGAAAAATAAACGAAATAATAACCTAAAAACACATTATAATAAAATAACTTCCAAATTAATGACTAACCACACACACTGTATTAGTGGCTAAAAGCTTGAACACCATTATTAAGACAACCAAATTGATCCATAAACGTAACCGCAGCTTGTGGTCAGTTTTGATACCAACTAACATAATTATAAAGGAAAAAAACTAAAAACGGGTGATCCGATCCAGGATTTATTTATTCATGGACAGAGAATATACAGATTTTAGGGTCAATACACACACACCTATGGTTAAGTGCAGTCGCGTTTTTTTTTTAATTTAATTTCTCATATAAAACCATTAAAATACTGAGAAGCTGTTTTTTGAGCTTGTATTAGGCGTTACTCGAAATCGATCTACTACTTAAGGTTCTGTACATGAGCCTTTGTAGGGCGTATATTTCTTATACTAGTTTACTATTTCCAGAAGTAATGTCCATAAGTACCTACCTAGCATCATTTTGGAAATCTTTGGGGGAGTAAAGACGATGATGATGCCTGCTTAGGATAGCATCATCCCATTTCTTACCCGTGGGTGTCGTAAGAGGCGACTGAGGGATTTAGGGTTTCAGGTGTATTACAACTTTTAGGCGACAGGCTGACAACCTGTCACTATAGTGATACTCAAAATGATCTTAAACGGCCCTCTATATTCGTCAGACGTGGCGACATCGACCGTATTTTTGCGGCCGTTACCCCGTAAGGGAGAAAGGCGTGATATATGTATGTACGTATGTGAAGATAATCATTTTAAAAAGCGCATTATTAAACTTAATAAAGTGCCTTGCCTAGATCAAGCTTAAAGGATTAAGATAACTGCAATAATAATCATAAGTATTTATCTGGCGTTCTTTCGTCAGCCGTCCACAGACCAACTGCATCTGTATGTGAGCGGAAATCAAACGTCCGAATACATTACTCATGTTTGCTTGACCAATGTTGTCGATACGCAGGCACTTCGACAACGAAACAGTTATAGGAGCCTGCATTGAAGCAATTATGACAATCACTGTTTTATTAGTAATGATTTTGCCACACAAGATACCTACCAGTAGATATTTAAAAAATTACCACTTTCCCTATTTATGAATTTGCTATTTCCATTTTGATGAATTGCCTCAATTTAACTTGAAATACTTGAGTTGCTTGAGAAAAGCAGGCAGAAATACATTGAAAATTGGACTTAATCTTCCTTAGCCAGCAGCAGTGGAAAGAAAGAAAAATATTTTTTTCGTCGGTAACAAAAATCCAATTTTACGGGTAATTCAGGATCACATCCGGTTCCTATTCTAAAAAACAATTTGCTGAGCATAAGTCACATCACAGTCCAAGACTGCTACTTTGTTTTTCATCAGTACCCACGAACTTCTAAACTAAGTAGTGACACGTGCTACAAAAAAAACTTTACATCTAAGGACGGACAAAATACATAACAAAAATTTTAAGTTATACAATAAAATAAAAATAAACTAAGGCGAAAAAATTAAATGAAAACCCTATACTTTACAAGTGGTAGTCACAAGTAAATTCCTCTATCTGCAGATTAAGACAATATTGTTTCAATTTTATTGAAAAACTGTAAAATGTCTAGTGAAAATCTCTTTTATACAAATGTTGTGTTGTCAGAGGAGTTTTCAACAATAAGTTGCATACTTCAAGCTGAAATAAAAAAAAATAGCAGACCTTTACCGGAATCCATACAATGAAAATTCTGAAGAAAAATATAGACATAATTTGAAAGTTAAGGGAAAATTCTCACATAGTTCCTGCTTACTTAAAGTTTACTCACAACTTCGTAGAGACCACGTCCTAGTCTATTCTACTTGTATACTCCTTACTCTTTGACTCTGCTCCATGCAATGAAGATGTAAAATATTTAACTTTTTTGTTTTGTCAACCTGTCATACCGGAGATCAGTTAATTAATTACGATAAATATGCATATCGTATCACACGGATCACTGCACCTTCTCACTAACCACTTATGTTTTTTTTCTACGAGTATCAATTACATTCAAGATTTTCCGTTACAATTGCTATGTAAGTAAAATATAAGCACATAGCTGAATTACTTAATATGAAAGAAAACATCACTGAGAGTACGGTCATTACATTATATGTATGTATACTATGTATGTATATGTAGGTATGTGTATGAGTTGATTGTATGGCATAAACTGTTTTTTTTTTAAATAAGAAAGCCACCCACCGCTTTACTCAAAACCCGCGCACAACTCTTACTGGCTTGATACTTATTTATAACAAATAACTCAAAAATAATTGAACGCAATTTCCTAAAGTGACTATTTAGGACGGCTACTTAAATCTTGAAGATCGTCAACAGTCCCTCAAGGGATTACTAAACAAAGTGTCTATTATATTCAAACAGTCCAAAAAGGCTTAAAACTACAAAGAGTTAACAGTTGAGATCACAAGTATGGACAATTAGGGTTCAAGTAAACCTCACACATTGCGAGTTAGTAAAATTTTCGGTAGTTTTGTCATTTTGTGCACTTGTTCAATGGCGTTGCTGCAAAAGGCTGCGCCTGCGCCGGAGTCAGTGAGTTGGAAAATTACTGCGATATTTTGCATTCAGAAGTCGGTTAAACGGCCTAACCAGACGAGAGGGGTAAGCAAAAAATGGATGAGCATTTTATGAAGACATCATGCTTATTACGTTATTCTGAACGACGTATTTAAGGCATGAGTAAAAGACTACGACAGGAGCGAATAGTAATACCTACACAAAGAAGTTACAGTGCACTTTGATAATCTACCTTAACCTGAACTGAACACCTTATCAATCATAATTATGCTAACTCGATACCAATCACTACAACTTCAATGTTTGGAAGATAAGCATTGCAATTATTATCTTCCGGAACCATGGTTCATTGAATTTTGGTCAACTAATGAACATTCTGTTACGACATTTATGAGTAGTTATGTAAACAGAAAATGAGGTTATCTAGTGAAATTCGGGTTGACTAGGAAACCATGATTCTGATTTAGAGCAGGACATACCTCAGTTATCTATGTTTTAAACTATTGCGGTCGTTTACACTATTCATACTTATTATTTAACGGGTTCGTACCAAGGAAATATTTTTTAAAATAAAATTATTTAGTTTATAGCAACAAATTATTCATAAAAGCAGAGTCTAAACTAGCAGAGATAGGGTATGAAGTATGTATGAAAGTGCGAAGTCTTTGTGGCAAATACAGTTTCGAAATTCGTGATCATATTAAAAAAATTCAAATATAAACATGTTTTAAAAGTTTATTTTAACCTGTAAAAAGTTTGTAAGAAAGGTCGTGAATATGATCAAAATTTTGTTTGAGGGGTATTTAATTTTTGACAGGAAAGTTTATATGATAGCTGAATCAATCAAAATTTGTAAATAAAGAAATAAATGAAAACACGCAAACAGTACTTGTATTTGAAGTTCATCCTGAATCTATCATGTAAACTCATGGTCACCAAGTAGAAAAATTCAACAGTCAATATTCAATCAATCAAATTCAGTCTCGTTGCAACTACTAGATTTTCCCATGACAGTAAAAAGATAACAAAAACGTAATACATCATTTCTTTGTAATATGTACTTTCCATTTCTATGTAAGTATGTATGATTATTTTTATAATGGTTTTTGAAAAACTTTAGATGGTGACCAAGAAGGACAGACTAGAAGCATCTTTAGAATGGGGGAATATTTAATCTTGCCTCTTCTTATCTATAATATCATTGACTCTGTTTTGGGCATGAGGGAAGAGTGATACAATAGGTATGCATATTAAAAATGTTACAAAACAAACACTCAAAACCGGTAGGTTTTTCGCTGCAGCTTTACTTAGTATCCTACCTCTTGGACATGCAGTATGTACTGGAAGATCTAGATATTTTGTTTGTTTGATAACACAGGATATTGCGATGCATCACTACAAAGATATACTACACGGTTATGTTACTCAACAAAGGAGATTACGATCATCCCTGACCAAGACGAATGCCCGTCAAGGATCCGCTGGACAAGGATCTAGCTGAAATCTATCGGCACATAATCTTACCTTCCTTCAATGGATTTCTATTTAATCCCCCAACAATGCCGATCGATGTCTTGAGTATTTGTTTGTGACAAAATTTACAGTTACGCGTCCCTATTCGTGGGCCGTGGAGCGTGCTCCACTGGACAATAGGGATTGCGTCTGCATTATTATGTAGAGTTTTAATTATTGTTACTGCTATTTTATTATGAAAGGAACGTTTTTAATTTTTTACATCATTTCAGTAGTAAATCTGTTCACAAAAAGGTAGCAATGTAAAATCATGTGATAGCATTCTTACCTACTTAGTCGATTTTATTGATCAACCAACAACCAACAACCAAGTAGTGATAGATTCGAAAAAACGTAATATAAAAAAATACTGTGATCGTAGAATTAGGTTTTTTGCTGGGTATAGATATAATAAGGCCTCGTATTCTTCTTCATCGTCGATTCCTCATGGCTGAGGATCATGCATGACCACTAAAATCTGCTCTACCTATCTTGAGCCTTGGGCCTTGTACGAAAAGGATTTATTATACAAACATACATACACATATCACGCCTTTATTCCTTGCGGGGTAGGCGGAGCAATAACGGTCGTAAAATTACGCCCGTTATCGCCTCGTCTGATAAGTATAAAGGGCCCTTTCAGATGATTCGTGCATCACTGTAGTGACAGGTTGTCAGTCTGTCGCCTAAAGCTGTAATTCACATGAACCCTAGAGCCCCTTAGTAGCCTCTTAAAACACCGGCGGAAAGAAATGGGGTGATGCTATTCTAAATCGGCATCACACGGCATTACTCTTTAACCTACTTGGCTAGCGCACTCATTATCATTTCATAATTAGTCTGTGCAGTGCAGTGCGTACCACAACAACCAGCAGCCCGCGCGCAGGCGCAGGTGATCATTCAACAAATCAATTTAGTAAAAATTAAACCGCCTTCATAGTGACGCAGGATGATCTAATGTCAGCGACCGCCATCGTTGTCAACGTAGCTAATTTCTGGGCCGCGACTATAGTGTCTGCCATCGACACGCTAAGAAGAAGAAGTGACCCACCATCAGATCGGCGGAGCTCCACTTGACAAGAAAACATAGGATTATGACGGCACAAGTTCCTATTTTGGATGGCGTCAAAACAATAACTTTTATGTACCTATTTTCTGTTAAAAAATTCTAATTTGTCAAAACTTTCAAAAACGGTGAGTGGGTTAGAAGTATTTTTAGACAATAGTTTTCACAATATAACTTTTATATTTTATTAATTACCTTGTCATCTACCGAATTCTTTAAACACTGACAGACGATGGACGGTTGATAACCATTTTCTTACATACATACATCACGCCTTTATCCCTTGCGGGGTAGGCAGAGCGTTAACGGCCGTAAGAATACGCTCGCTATCGCCACGTCTGACATTTTTGAGGATTGTTTTACAAGGTTGTTTCAGAAAGCATCTGTATCACTATAGTGACAGGTTGTCAGCCTGTCGCCTAAAAATTGTAATACACCAATACTCTCGAGTCCCTTAGTCGCCTCTTACGACACCCGCGGGAAGGATGTAGGGTGATGCTATTCTAAGCTGGCATCACACGGCAACCGTTTTCTTGAACTCGGTTAATTCAATAAACCCGGTGGAAATGCGTTGATAATCGGGAATGACGCTGGACCGGTCCACCGGCTGCTCTACAACATTTTTATAACTTTAATCTCTTCATTCGTAACTCCAGAGGTATTCGATAACTCTGAGGTTGTAGTTTCATACCCGTAATATGATGCATACATATATCACGCCTTTCTTCCCTTACGGGGTAGGCAGAGCTTTAACGGGCGCAAAAAATACTACAGCTATTGCCACATTTGTCATTTTTTGAGGATTGTTTTTCAAGGTTGTTTTGATACTTTGGACTTTTACTTTTTCCGTAATTTTCAAAGCGAAATTTTTCAAATAAATGTAGGTATTCTATATTTTCTTCTCAAGTAATTCATCTAGAGCAATAACTATTTTATATTTAAATAGAGCATATGTATGTTATGTTATGCATATTCAGAAAACAATTGTATTACTACAATCGCAGATTGTCGGATATAAGAATTCCTAATAAATGAATTCGTTATGTGTTTAAGTAGGTACCTACCCAAATACATTTATTACGTACATGTTTGAAAAAAAATATTGGTCAAACTACTTTTTAGTGCACGCCTAACTTACAGCAATAAAACTAAAACATCTTCGTTTGGAATAAATCGATGTCTGAGCAGCATTCCATCAAGTAAACCATAAACATTCCAGCTTCACACTTGTCTTGTAAGAATTGGCATTGAGGAGCTCTTAAATTATGTATTACTTTGTTAATGTATTATTTAACACTACCCGTGTCGAGGCCGTGTTCTTTCGGCACCCCAAGGAGATGGGGAATGGCCTAAGTCATAAATTTTAGGAAAACATTTTCAGCGATAGAATTCCTGTATCTGTGTTTTAAGCTTGTGGGTTTCATTCTCTTTCTCTCTTTTCGGATCGGACACCGAGACGGCCAACGACGCAATGAACCCAAGTGTCAGAATTTTTCAACCGCCTTGGTACAAGTAGTAGGCTCCTGCCATAGTTGTGAACGACCACCGTCAACGTAATCATGGACAGCAACCGGGACCTACGGCTTCACGTGCCATCCGAAACACCTGCCCCTAATTATTCGCTAGAAGTAACTTTCTCTATAGAATCATAGCACGCGACCTAACGTTGGTTGTCAAATTTCGTCAAAATCTATCCACAAGGTAAAAGTCAAGTAAAAATACACTCAACCAGTGGTCAGAGCTAGGGCAAAGATAGTGAAATTTGGCGTGTGATAGAAGAAATTCAAACCAATACCTAGAGCCTAAATACTAAAATACAATTAATGGTAATGATTTAGTTCAGACTCCGTTCAGATTCCAAATGTGAAAACGTAAAAAGACATAAGTCAGACAGACAAAACCTAAAATGGCCAATCTACCTAAAATGGCCAATCTAAAATGAAGTAAAGGATTCTTGCCACACAGTTCTTTTAGTAACATATTAACCTAGTTCGGTTTTGGTTATGGAGTTTCATAATATGCCCGCATTCCCGCTATCATCTTATCCCTTACCGGCATTGTTTAGTCACAAACTTGCTTGACAGTTTTTCACGGTGTCAACATCGCAGATTGACAGTTTGCTGGTGAAGAATGTCAACCAGCCAGTGTTTGTCAATCAATGAATAACAGGTTGACAGGATTAAACTGACCAAATGGTTAAATGCATTGTATTTTAGCACATTTAAAATTATAGCTCGGTAGAAAATTTTTTATTGTTCTCGCTTGTAGTAGTAGTAGAGTCAAGAAACAATCATTAACAAAATACGTCTTAAAGAAAGAGAAGCCATAAAAAAATATTAGGTCGAAGTGGCACATAGGTATACGTCTGCCCAAGTGTAATATGATTACTAAATGTATGTTAAGACTTACAACATTAAACATTAACAGCCACAAAAGTCCACTGCTGAACATAGGCCTCCCCCTGTTGAAGAGGGTATTAAAACTTATTAAATCTACCTCACTGCCGTATAAATAGTTACAGGTTTGTGAAAACAAACTTAACTTTTTCTAACTACAAATTTTGGACCATAGTTATTTACAAAATGCCCTTTAAGACGCTAACCTATCAAAATATTATGCTATTTTAAGATAGTTACGATCATCAAATAATTTTAAGTCGGTTGAAAATCCAAGAGCTAATAAGCGAGTTATCAAGCTACCGGAAGCAATGATTGCGCCATCTTTCACAGTAAATAATAATATTCAATTTGTTTATCTTCTTCATTAATAGGTGCGTACGCGCACTAAACAGGTCTATTAGACTTAATTAACACCTCTCCCATAATATATTTTACCAATTAATATCACTGGCTGGAAATAACATTTGCAGTAAAATAAAAAGCATAAAAATTCAAGATGGCTATCGCTTCTGTCGTCCATGTTGGATTTTGTAATGAAAGTGTGATCTCGTATTTCGAGCTTACAATGTTTACATAATTAATTTTAATTAACGAGTCTGGTTTAAGCATTAATCTTCATGTAAGTACGTATAGTAGGTGAGTACGCTGCGAGTAGCGGAATTGCGAAGATTAGGATTACAAATCAGGATTTTTGGTAATGATTACAAATTAATGTACCTTTTTTAAAATTTTCATTTTACCTACCAAAGAGCTATCTTACTTTAGTAATGGTATGAGTTTACGTAGTCGGTCCCAAAGTTCTGTCATATATGAAAATACTGATAAAATAAAAAGTACCAATCCGTTTTTAAAAATTTATATATCAATTAAAAATACAATTATCGAAGAATCAAAATAACATAAAACTATTCGAAATGACCTCCCTTGCTTCTAATAACGGCTTTCAACCGCGGCGGCCAGTCGTCTATCGCAGCACGCACCATATCCATGTCGATTTCAGCGACTGCTTTAACTATGGCTGACTTCAGGCTCTCCAAATTTTTATGGGGCTTAGCACAGACCTTGTTCTCTAAGACCTGCCAAATTTTATAGTCCAGAGGATTAAGGTCCGGACTGGAGGAAGGCCAATCTTCGTGTCTTATAAACTCAATGTTTTGACGTTCAAACCAGGCTTGAGTGGTCTTGGCTTTGTGAGCGGGCGCAGAATCCTGCTGGAACACAAAGTGATGTCCTGAAAATAGTGTGTTGGGCAGGTCTTTGACGTACCGATCCAAAACCGTCTCTTGGTACACTATTGCACTGGTTTTGACCCCCTTTTCGCAAAAATGAACCTCAGTTGGCCCATAGTAGGAGACTCCTAACCAGACCATGACTGAAGAGGGATGATGCCCATGTTGCACCCACGGAACTTTGTTTCCTGCTTCTTCAGAGCTGCTAGCGTACACTCTATCGTTTTGTTTATTATACTTTTCTTCTATATCAAAAATTTTTTCGTCTGTAAAAAGTATATCGCGGTGCCGGTTTTTCGCGTACCGTTTTAACAACACCCGGGATCTTTTGAGTCTAATTTCTTTTAAACGGGCATTAAGTAAGTGCCCACTCTTTTTTTTGTATGCTCGCAGCTTAAGGTCTTCGTTTAAAACCTTTTTGACTGTTTTTCTACTAACCTTCATCTGCAAAGCCATAAGTTTCTGTTTTCGGACAGGATTTCATCGTATGCGCTCCTTGATCGCTTTGATCACTGCTGGTGTTCTTGCGGAGCGAGGCCGGCCAGTTCTTTTCTTGTCCTCAACACTAGAGACTTCAGTGTACTTACTTATAGTACGATACACAAACCTAAGAGTTATTTTCAATTTTTTGAGCAACTTGAAAATGGTACTCGGCGAGTGTCCACAGCGATGCAACGCCAAAACTGCTATTCGGTTTTCTTACAAAGTCCACTCCATCGTGAAAAATCGCGCCAAATGATCATTTATTGTTTTAAAATAATTGTCAAACATTCAAAAACGGAATGCAATAAAATTTTTCCAAATTCGTGTTCTAAATTCAAAAATAATATGCCAGTGACAGAACTTTGGGACCGACTACGTAGACTCTATTATATCATGGTCTAGACCAGGCAAGCAAGAGACACCCAACACAAGGCTCTGATAGAGTGTTACTATACTATTATAATACGACCTATTCAAATAAGTTAACATAAAAATACTTAAGAACGTAACATTCAGAACATTTAATTTAAAATATTTTCTTTGAAAGTCTATTTAATTACTATAATTAATAATTTCTCTTTATACCAGTATTTATCTTAAAATCATCAGCATTTTTCAACGCGTGCGCACCTTTCGATGAAGTAATTCAGCTCTCTTAATCCCGAGACGGTTTTGACACTCGATTTCGATGATAAACTTGTTAAATGTTAAGGTTATCTTCAACATATCTTAGTGGTTAAAATGTGATGATAGATAAGTTAAATAATTTAAAATAAAATGTGAATTATAATGAAAACGCGCTTTTGTGGTACTTTAATTTTTGTTAATGAAGAGGGATCAACAACGGTTCGTAGGGTATACCCTACGAGGTTCGGGATCTTATTAATGGATGGAATCTGAAACTAATTTGTCCTGCAGAAGAACAAAGTGACAGGCAAAGCGATAAATATGGACGACCGATGTGGCGCAATGGTAGTGCAACTGCCTTTGTCGCAGAAGGTTCCTGGTTCGATTCTCGGTGGGTCACTAACAAAGTTGATATTTATCACTTTGTGAATTTGTTCCCAGTCTGGTTAGGACATTGCGGGCTGAACCACCCGACGTAAGAAAGATGGTTCCGTGTTTCGGATGGCACGTTGAGCCGTAGGTCCCGGTTGTTGTCTATGATAGATAACTTAGACGGCAGTAATTACACAACCATGTCAGAAGCCTGCTACTTGTAGAAGGCGGTTGAAAAATTCTGACACTAGGGTACATTGGATCGTTGGACGACTCGGTGTCTAACACGAAAAGAGAGAGATGGACCAACAGCAAACTGATATCAATGTATCGCAGAGGTAACGAACATCAGGGCAGGCAAATTCTCAAATTGCAACCACTTTTCAGCAGAAGTACTAAAGGACGTCACCCGTTACTATACAGGATGTATTTGCATTATCAGTATAGTCCATCAGTATAGACCGAAATGAAGATGGTTCTTAACAATTTATACAAATAAAGTGAGTAGTATTTAAAGCAAATTACACGTTTCTTTCTAAACTTTAAACCAATTACAATTTTTTAAAAAAGTACCGAAGAGTACCTCATTACACCCGTCCCTCTGTTTACACTACAACAGAAAGCACCAGCCATAAACCCAACCCAACTCATTACTTGTCTGTACCGTCTAGATTAAGCAATATTTCTGGCGCCGGACTCTAAAACTCTCGGCGTTTCTACCATTGTTCTTACACTTCATTCACTACTACGCCATTAAACGAATTAGTACCAATAAACGGCTTCATTCACAGGGAACGGAACGGCCTTGAACGACGCGGTGGGTGGAAAAAAGGAACACATTAAAACGGCTATTACCCTAGCCTGCGGATAGTTCCCGATTCGGAATACATTGCTGGTTATTATGTGTATTATATAAGGTGTAAAAATATTAGCTGCAAATATTTTAAGGGGTGAACCAGTCCATGAAACTGAACAACTTTCCCCAAGAAAAATAGGTCGAAATATGAAAGAAATTTTTGGACCTCCCATACAAAATGTAGCAGCCGAGCGAGTCAACTGTATGAAAGGTACAATTTTTTGGGCTGATTCACCCCTTAAAATATTTGCAGCTAATATTTTTACATCCTGTATAAGGCGACATTACAATACTTTACTCATAAAGACTACCACGACCCCAATCCTCTTATTTTTTATTTATTTAACCGCTAAAGACAGACGACATAATATTAAAAAACAATACACAACAGGTCAATTTATTTTTCTTCTTTTAGTCATTGTAACGTCATCGACACTCAACTGTCATTCCATTGCCACAGTAATATTATATACTTCAAACTGTTAGCAGATTACGAAAGTACCAAAAAGACCAAAACCGTTTAACTGATTTAGCATATTTCGGCCCCAAGCAATGTAAGTCAGTTTGGACACTGTGACAGGGTAAATGTAATAGTTAACTTACTGCCGAGAAAAGTAGCAGGTTCTTTATCATATGCACTCGTTTCAAAATGAGCGTTTTTTAAATAAAAATGAACTATGTTTATTTAAAGAAGAATGTTCTTATTGTCTACAAGGTGGGTTGGTTATTGTCAACCTTTACTAGTATGGATAATATCAGGCTTCTTGTGGGTCAAAATCGCAACTCAGACTAACTAAATAAACGATTTATGTATCAGTTCATTCGCAAACTTGTCAGCTGCCACTTTGAGTATACACTTAAGGGTGTAAATTAAGATGCAAGCTGTCCACCGTTGAAAGGTTTTCTAAACAACGTTCTCTATTATGTATTTGGTTACATTAACAAAGTGTTCTAAGGAACACCCACCCAACACACAATCTATGCCACCACGAAAGCGCGAAATCGCAAAACGGCGTGTCTACAAAAAGATGCAACAAATTCATTTATTTATGTGTCAAGACGGGACGCGGGAGGAAAATAAATATATACGGTCATTGATAGCTGTTATATTCAGTTCGAAATTGAGCTTTATTGTCAGTGCATAAGATGATTTGTTTGTGTACCGGATTGTGCTGGAACCATTACAGAGGCTACGCCTCGAACACCTTTGGCCGGCCGGCGCTAGCTTCACAAAGGCAACAAAGGGGAAAAATGATAAAAAAAATATTGGGATCATTCGTGGCCAAGGTGTAAGCGGAAGCGAAGACTTAGGTTTATTGATGTAAATATGAAATGCTAGAAAATTACATTCATATTGTTTCGTAGAGTAAGGAAAGCTCATGGGCTCTTGTAGACTGTTCCGCATAATGTACCTACGCCGTAGCATAGAAATTCGTAGCAGAGGAGTAACTAGTTAAAAATACAAGCAATAGGTAGATGTGGCAGTATTTTATTTGTTTAGACTAAATGAGATACGACTTGGGTGGAAAATTTTATAGTATACAAGAGGTCGCCATTTATCTGCATTGACTGATTCATTACAATTATGTATCCAAATTAAAATTTTATATCATATTTCACAATACGTTTTTGTGTCTGTCAAGAATAACGTTTAATATATATTTGACAATAAAATAAAAAAATTGCTAAAACACATTTTTGTATAGTATCAATCAAGCACGATTATTTACTATCCAGTTTCAGACAGCATTTACGTTATGTAGTCTAGTTTAGTTTTTACGCTTTTTCTTCTTTCTTTCTTTTCCGTGTCGTGTCGTGCAACGACCTAATGAACCGTTTTTACGCTGAAATAGTGAATAAGAGCATGTGATTCCCACTATTAGTCCGTCCGTATACCCCTGAGGTATACCCAGTTGCAAACGCTTTATTTTATAACCTGGCCTACACTCAGAAAGCGTTGTCGGTTGTCGGAGCTTTTGAGTCGGTCCGGGTGCGAGCTTTTTTTACCGTTTCACGTGGGAGGTGAGCCGTAATTGCCGAAATTCCTAATTTTTGACAATCAATGGACAGGATATTGCTATTATGACGCCGACAGACCCGACTTCGAGAGTGTTTCATAAAAATAAAAATTATAAAATATGTTTGGGAAAATATTTCGGTCTTTGACAGCACTCGTCAATGATGGAATCGAATGATAGTGTGAAATGGGCGGAGCATTTCTATGGTATGCTTTTTGCTTTTATTTTATATCATCTTAGTAGTTCATATAGAATGATTTTAATTATTGAATGAAGCCAAGAAACTGAAAAACTTTCTCCAAGGTCATAAACATGAAATAAGATTGGTAATCCCACGATGATCCCGCCCGCAACTTAACGGATATTAATATATAACGGATAGAATATCGGATATTTCGAATATTATATTAAAGATTTTCCGTCTTAGTTGTCTTACCTCGTAGAGCCTGAAGTTCCGCGAATAACTTACATCAATAATACTAAATTATATTATCGTTCATCTCTCGAGCTATATTTGTAGCCTCATTTACGGATAAAGCTATTACCTAAGACTAGTCCTCTAGTCCTCAGAAAGGAATATAAATCCTAGTAATTTCTTAAGAAAACGGTCACAAGTTGCTGGATAATTAATAAATTAGAACAAAATTTAGTATCATACTCATAACATAAACAACACCTATTTAATTTTTTGCCTTTGGACCACATTTTGGACGAATACACATTCTAGTTAATTAACATTAATACAAATTATGTTTCACGCGTAGGTAACAAAATTAATTTACGGTAATATTAAAAATAAACGTAGTTCAACGATTTTTATTTGAAATGAAATTCTAGTTTAAGTTTTGATGATTTGCACAGAGTTGTATTTGGAAGTACATATTTGAAACTACAATACCTACATATTAGGTTTTGCCCACTCGTGAGCAAGATCCTATGAAACTAGGTAAGAATATGTCGGTTCGATTTATTTGGACCTTAGACAGACAGTCTAGCACAAAAAAAAATAGTCACATTTTCACTCACAGTTACCACGTACGTTACATAGTTACAAGTAAGTATAGCCACCTGACATTGTATTTGGCATAGAAAATATTTCCAGATTCGATAGATGAGCCCTCTGGATCCGGCCCCTGTATTCCCTATGGCGTGAAAAGCCACCCCTGGACCCACACGAAGATAATGAAGACTCCACGATGATGTTTTAATAAATTCACCCTTATCGCCTCTCTCTTTTCTACACTATACAGTGTGAGGTAGACAGATATACTGAAGAGTTGTATGGGCCTCATTCGTGACACTACTCTTCCAATTTCAAACTACACGTACCTACGATAACGCTAGTGATGGGCAACTGATCATAAAATTTGTATCGATGGAGTTAATTTCATCGAAAAAAGTATTTTAAACAGAAAATAGAAACTATGACACTGAAACTGTCAGTATGTTTGACACAATCAAAATCTTAGACCATTGACTGGTCATATTGGTCATACCTAAAGCTTCTAGGTATCTGAATTTCAGCGACTAAACTGCTTTAACGTAGCTGAGTTCCGACTATGACGCTACGATACAAAAAGTTTTTTTTTTATTTACCACTCTGAATTCTTACACATTCGTAATAGGTAGGATATTTTGCCTACAATATCGATAAAGTAAAAAGTTTCCCTCTCATCACTACCTTTCTAATGGCCCCAAAAACATCCCACAAAACAATCTTAAACACTGTAATTTACTCAAAAATGTGGCGATTTTGTCGCCTAATTTGTTATAATTATTTCTATTCAAGATTTTTTGTCGTATTTCGTTTCAGTTTGGCAAAAATGAGTAAGCGATTACCCCGGCCTTTGTGACTCGTAAGATAAATTGATGCATATGAATCATTATTAGGTATAGAGCGGTTTTTTGTTGGATGTCTCTATTAATATTTGGGGTGAAAAAAGTTGGTCTACCTGTGTGGGAGTCGTAATGATTTGTTGAATTAGTTGGTACCAGATTTTTCAAATTAGGACCGCCAGGATGCCGGCGCTGTTTATCTATTCAATGGCCTCATTGTGGCAATACCTACATTTATTTAACAACAAATTTTAGGTATGTCAGTCCTAGCATTGGGTTAGAGTGTAACCGTTAGACACATAAATTATCAGAGCAAGTAAAAACAAGTTACTAAGTGCGTAAAGTAGGTAGCTAATCCATTTGTTGGTTGAAAAGTGAACGTTATCTATTATATTTGTTTAAGTTTATGACTTTCACTAAATCTTCCTTTAAAAAAGCTATGGTTACTAGAAAATTTGCAGGTAATTTTTCATTGTGGTCCAGTTTCACAATCCAACACAGGTGTTTCTCAGTAAATGGTCTATTGTTGAAATCCTAGTGCCTTACTGCCCTTTGCCACACAAAGCTGGATAATCTTTTGTTTACCTAATAAACCCTTAACGATTTTTAATTGAAACAATAGTTAATCCTTCTTAGAAGCCCAGTTTTTGGCCACATGTTGGGAAAGTAAAAGAAAACGAAACCGTTCTTAAAAGATCTACAATAAAACTACCGATAAGGCAGGACGGTATTGTGTCATAAAACAAGTGCAAACTTGTGCGCCTGCGCTGACGAAAAATACAGAAAAAGATAAAAAGACAGTAAAGTAACCCGCTCAATAAACCTTTATGGCGGCTTTTGAAACGAACTGGGGTAGTAAAGCACCTAACTGTACGCTTTAAACAAGTAAATTTTAGAATTTTAGAACATTTTGAAAACATTTCACGATTACGTCAGACGAAACTTTCCATGGTTAGCGGGAATCACGCGATGTCTCTACCTACATCTGAAATTCTCTTTCTAGTCATAAATGTGATTTGAAAGATGTTGCAAATGCAATCTTTCGCCTATTAATTAACAATATATATTGGCCTCACAATATATAGGCGGCAGGGTACATCGGCGGCCTGCGTAATGCAGCTCGTATGCGAGAGACGGCACACCGCTTGCGTTGCGTAGTGAAGGAAAGCAGTGTGCCGTCTTTCATACAAGTTACGCGCTAGTTAGTTAATCCCACATACCTATAACAAGTTACGCGCGTGGTTACGCCTTGTGTACGTGCACGCATAGGAGCTGCATACGCAGGCCGGTGTGCTCTGCCGACAGGCGTAGTTTTGATGGCCCCGGGGCCGAAAACGTAAAGTCCATCACAAAAAAAAAAGAGGTGTGCTCTGCACTTAAAACCATGATGGCAAAAAATAAAAAATCTCTTTCCTAGCAAAGATTTCATACTAACCGGATAATTATATTCCCACGATTTCATTAGAGTACCTAAATGGTTTAGTTATCTAAACGGAAATTCCAAGTTTGACTTTGAAACCAATACCTACTTCAAGGTGGCAATTGTTATGACTTGTTTGGGGTTCTCTTCAAAGGACGTCGTAATTATCTATTGTATTACACAATAGTTAAAACTACAAAGGCGCGGTTGTTGCCTTTATGGGTAAGGAGCAAACATAGAGTTATCAGATAAAGATAAAATAATGTTTTGTTCGGTATTGGTTACTTCACCCTTTGTTTGAGAATGATTTTTGAGGAAATTCGGTTCAAATTCTTGACCAATATTGTATAAAGTTTTCTAGGAATTTAGAATCACGAAACTAATGAATGAGATGAAAAGAAGTTTGTTGTATTTTCGTATCGAAAATATCTAGAATTTTAAAGTGTTGTCTTAACTTAAAAGCACCGAACTTCAGAAAATAACATAGAAAGAGAAATCTATAAATACGTTCATCTTTTTTAATTTTAGTTGTGGTACTTATTTTCAAATTCATGTTAAACATTTCAGTGATATCATTTTATAAGTACTACGTTTTTTTACCAAGTACATATTTCATTTCTGTCTATTTCCAACATTATAAAAATGCCTAATAGGTACATACCAAATAAAAGCAGGTTGGTAAGTAAGTAGTTACGGCGGTGCTAAATTCTAACTTCCTGCTTCTCCAACTTTGTAGTCTATCAGTGTTTATCTGAGTATCGTTCAAAACATTTACAAATAATTGGGAGGGCAATAAAACCAGTGGGTCCGTTTACGACTTGACAAATGTCTACGAATCTGCTCCTAAGGTAGATAACACATTTCGGGTTTGACTAACTGTAAAATTGATCCCTGTTTTTGGGTTCCAGGCCCAAAGATTATCCATATTATTTATTATGCTTCTTGATAAGAGGAATAGTTGCATGTTTAGTTAGGATTTACGGCTAATTGCACAAATACGGGAAACAATATTTTAAAACATTGTTTACCTAAAATGGTGTTACCTAAGTGACTACTGATGTGGTGCAGTGTTTGTGCGACTGCCTGGGATGCAGAAGGTTCCGGATTCTATTCTCGGTGGGGCACTCACTAAGTTGACATTTGTCATTTCATGAATTTATTCTCTGTCTGGTTAGGACATTGTAGGTTGAACCACACGATTGTCCGTAAATAAGATGGTTCCGTGATTCAGAATCCCCGGTTGATGTCTATGATGACTTGGACGACGGTCGTTACACACCCATGTTAGAAGCCTGCTACTTGTAGAAGGCGGTTAAAAATCTGACACTAGGGTTCATAGAGTCGTTGGACGACTAGGTGCCCCGTATGATAAAGAGAAACACCTAAAAGGGCTTTCCAGTTGACTACAAAACTTTAAAAAGAACAAGCGGGTATAGAAATAAGTAGTTTAAAATATAGTGATTGAGGCGCCCCGCACGCAGTCCCTAATTTGTAGTGATTCCCAGTTTTAATAACTTACTTTAGAGAATACAAGCAAAAACCAGAATCATTTGAACGAACAGGTATGATACAATGTGGGTAATGATATCGAAAAGTAAATGAATAAATTCGTGTCAAAAGGAGACAGTCGCGCTCAAAAATTACAAGAACGCTAAAAAATAACTAACTTCTCGTATTGTTACAAAAGCACCTAAAATAGTATGGAGAAATAATATAAATGCCTGTTTAACACGCGTCTAACGTTTTCCAACCGTACCATTTTTTCTAACCGTACCATAGTCTTCTATCTATTATACATATAATAAAGCTCAAGAGGACCGAAAGTCTGTACATACAAGATATAAAAAAAAAATTGTTTCGTGATACTTAATATTGATAACAAAACACGTTTCTGCAATTTTTTTAATTTTTGTCTGTTTGGATGTTTAGATGTTTGAATGTTTGTTTGTGGATATGCGGAAGCATCACGCGAAAACGACCGCACGGATTTTGATGCAATTTGTACCAAAATGTCAAGTAAATCACCGACCAGGTTATAGGCTAAAAAAAAACATACCCCTAAAATGGGGGTTGGCTGCTACACATAAAATATGTTTGTAAATCACGTAAATTTCATAGTGCCGCGTAGTAAAAAGATGTGTATGGGTTTATTGGACCCGAGATTGATTTCAAATTTCGAACTGGCCAGCACGAATTGTGTCACTTTGAATAAGCGCGCAGAAAGAAAAATAACATGAGGCCGTATTTATATTTTTAATCTATATTTTTATAACCTCAATAAATGAGTTTGTCTAATTATTACTCAATGTTACGACAAGAAAAGTAAAATCTACGAATATGTCTACGACTACAAAAATATCTCTTTAATATTGGAATAATTTTAACTTTAACTTTAAATTATAATTTTAATTTTTACTTCATTGTACAAATAATATAAATGTCAATGACTGACAGATACGTTCAGAAATTATAACTTTTCTTTTAAATTTTTTCGGACAGGTTAGGGTTTGCTATCATACCGCCTTGGCACTAGTTGTAAAATTGTTAGCTTTTATTACTTTTGTTATGTTTAAGTATTTCCCCTCTCAGGGGTAAGTCTTTTGTTAATTGTTATTGATTTGTTTTATTGTTTTAGTGGATATCTTTTGGTTAACTTGTGTGGTTGGATATTGCGTTTTTATTTTATTTTTATTTCTATTATTTATATATTATATATATTTTATTTATGTCTATGCTAAATCTTGATAATATATATTGCTCTTCTTCAGATGAATATTTAACTGCTCATAGTGATAGTGACTGCTCATCTGTTTCAGACTCTGATCCGTTGCAGGATAAACTTGCTTCGGTCATACAGAATGGTTCCCAATTCCTCTCCCTGGTGCACATCAATGCACAGAGTATTCCTGCTCACTACAATGACCTTCTCGCATCCTTCAGCGACAGTATAGTCGATGCAATTCTTGTTTCTGAGACATGGCTTAAGCCTTCTCTTCCTTCTTCATCTTGTTCTCTGCCAGGATTTCGGCTTTTCCGTAATGATCGTGTTGGTGCAGTGGGCGGTGGCGTAGGTATCTACCTGCGTCGTGACATTCAGGCCACGGTAATCAGTTCTTCCCCTTCACAGTACTCTGGTTCATTGGAATATCTTTTCCTTGAAGTAGTTCTCCACCATAAGAAAATAGTTCTGGGCGTCGTTTACAGTCCCAGTGACAGTGTTGACTACTTTTCTTTATTTGAGTCAACCCTTGAAAATTATAGCACTCTTTACGAACATATAATTGTTATGGGTGACCTTAACACATGCTTGGTGAAGGATGATTCCAGGTCGAAAAAATTGCAAGCTATCACTTCGTCTCTTAATCTAGATATTCTTCCGCTCTCACCTACACATCATGTCCCAAATAGAAGACCTTCTTTATTAGATATCATGATTACTTCCAACTCTAAATTAGTTAAATCTCACGGGCAAATGCTGGCTCCTTTCTCTCATCATGATTTAATTTTCCTTACGTATAAAGTGCGTCCTCCTAAGATTAGTCCCAAAGTAACGTTTCAGCGAAATTTTCGCAACATGGATATGGATCGTTTGAGAGATGATGTAATGAGTATTGATTGGGCTCCGGTTATATCTGCTGATACTATCGATGACAAAGTATCTGCTTTTAAATGTATCGTAACCAATCTTTTCGATAAACATGCACCGGTCAGACCTGTCCGGATTAAACATGCTCCAGCTCCCTGGCTGACACCTGTAATTAGACGAACGATGTCAAAACGTGATAGGGCGAAGAGCAGATTAAAAAAGGATCCTTCTGATACGAATATAGCTACGTACAAAAAACTTCGCAACATCTGCAACAGAATGTGTAGGGATGCAAAGCGTCGCTACATCCACTCTTCCTTAGAAAATCTCACTCAGTCTTTAACTTGGAAATTTTTGAAGTCATTAGGCATAGGGAAGGCCATGGAAACTTTTAAAAGTACCATGGATTTAAACGCTCTCAACACTCATTTTTCTACTCCTCCCGTAACTCTCGATAATGTGACCAAATCTTCTTCTCTCTCATATCTTTCCAACCTTGACCTGCCGGACTGTGTCCCTTTTTCATTTCGACCAGTCACTGCGGACAATGTTGAGAGAATAATCCTTTCTATTTCCACAAAGGCAGTGGGTAGTGATGAGTTAAGTCTCAATATGCTCATTCCAATTTTGAAAGATGTTTTGCCGGTTATTACTCACATAATTAATTTCTCACTGACGGCAAATGTCTTTCCTACTGCGTGGAAAAAAGCATTTGTTATCCCACTGCCTAAGACCTCTAATCCAAACTCCCTTTCTCAATACCGCCCTATCTCCATCCTTCCCATTCTTTCAAAGGTGCTTGAAAGTGTGGTCCATCACCAACTTTATTCCTATCTCACTTCCAACAGTCTCCTATGTCCTTTCCAATCCGGCTTCCGTCCCTCGCACAGCACGGTTAGTGCGTTGCTGAACGTTACTGAAGACATCCGTCAAGCGATGGATAACACCAAACTCACCATTGTAGTTCTATTAGATTTCAGCAACGCATTTAACTCCGTTGACTTTGATATCCTTCTCGGCTCCCTTCATTCTCTCAACATTGATCCTGCTGTGATACAATGGTTCCACTCATATCTTCATGGACGCCAGCAGTGTGTGAAAACTGACGATGTATCATCGGATTGGTCTAACTTATCTGCTGGTGTTCCTCAAGGCGGCGTACTTTCTCCTTTGCTATTTTCGATTTTTATAAACAACATTTCAAAAGTAATTTCTTCTCCCTACCATCTGTATGCGGATGATTTGCAGATTTATAGACATTTCTCTATCTCTGAAATTGGAGAGGCTGTAGAAGCTGTTAATACTGATCTCGCTGCTGTGCAAGAATGGGCTAAGAGCTTTGGTTTACTTGTGAACCCTACCAAATCTCAGGCCATGATTATTGGTAGTAGTAGGCTTAGGTGTAAAATTGACTTTGCAGATCCTCCTAGGGTATTCTACAATGAGATATGTATTCCCTATACTCTCAAAGCCAAGAATCTTGGAATAATTTTTGACTGTAACCTGTCATGGACTGCGCAAGTTAACGAGGTTAGCAGGCGTATGCATTATTCATTCCATTCTCTCAAACGACTCCAGAATTTCCTTCCATTTAAAACTAAAATCATGCTTGCACAAGCTCTTCTCCTTCCTATTCTCGATTATGCTGACGTTTGTTATCTGGATGCGACTGAGGAGCTGCTTAATAAGCTTGAGCGTTTACAAAACCTAGCTATTCGATTTATTTTCGGCCTTCGCAAATATGATCACGTTTCTGAATTTCGCGCTCAACTTAAATGGCTCCCTATCCGACTTCGCCGTGATGTGCACATCCTATGCGTCCTCTACAAAATCCTTTATGACCCATCCGCTCCTGAATATCTCCGTTCCCGATTCCGTCTTCTTCCCGCTGATTCCCGATCTAGGCGCGCTTGCATCACAAAGATGCTTGAGTGTCCTAGTTCAAACACCAGATTCCAATTTAATTCCTTCACCGTTCGTGCCACCCAGCTTTGGAATAAGCTGCCTAAAACCATCCAAGCGAGTCCCTCCGCTTTTACATTTAAAACTAGAGTAAAAGAACATTTTATCTCATCTATATATTGAGCATATTTATTATAATGTATGTATATTTATTTAATAATATCGTGTATGTATTAGTATATATATTTATGTATGTATGTATTTGTTTTTTCAATATTTATTATGTACTTTATTCAATAATTTATTGTATTTCTTTGTTCCCGTTTGTTCCCTTCTTTCATCCCCATTAGGTTGGCTGGAAGAGATCTCTTATAGAGATAAGCTCGCCTTTGTGTTTAATTTTAAGTTTCACATGTTTATTTAATTGTTCATGCAATAAAGAATATATATAACTTTTAATAAATCAATATTTTTTACACTCGAAAACAAAAGTTCGTGGTACAAGACGTGTAAGTTGCATACCAGACGATACAATCTTTATTTATGGATCATTTTCTTAGTGCGTAATCTACTATTTACCGCGGGAAAATTGCAATAGCTTCAAAGCAAAAGTTTGTGTGAAGGGATATCCTTATTTTTGCCGCTCCAACCATGGTTAAAATGGCTCAGCGGGAGTGGATCTGCTTATGATGTAAGTCGACCAGCGAAGTTCCACAATTTTTTTGTTTTTAATTTTTCTTGCTAATTTTGTTAAGGCTATTCTTTATATCTACGTTACTAGCCAATGTTGGTCTGTTACATACTGTTATTATACTATGTTTAGCCGACAATACCAACATTATTTTCAGGGTGCGCAAACTTTTTTCTGAAACATTAATTCGAAATATGAATAAAAATTGGACTACTCATACAAATTGACTCGATCGGCTGGTACATTTTCTATGGAAGATACTTTTTTTCCATATGTTCTGTAAAATTTTCCTTACGAAAGTTGTTCAGTTTTATGAGTCATTATCAGCGGTCTCAAAGCCTGTGCCAGACGATCCAATCAGTGTCTCAGATAAGACTTTTCGTGGCTATAGGTATAAATCGATTTGGAAAACGCCGGATTGCCCAAAACAAGGCCACTCTCTCGGTCTCCTTGGTTGACTCCACAGGAACGACGAGTCGATGCATGCGGAGCCAAGTTGGCTGCAGGATAGACCTCTGTCACACGCGCCTGACAGAGACCCCGTTCCGGGTCTGAATGTAGACTCTGTTGTCCTTCTCCAGGGCCGGTCTTGGGTCGGGTTTCTCCCTCGGTTGATTCTTACGACGCGACCCCCACAAAAAGGAGTTATTCTACTCTGCCGGCAGCATACGGTCTTAATTAAATAGCCTTAGGTACTTAATTAAATGTAACCCTAGCCGCGGCTCCACCCGTATGGAAATCGGTCATCCCTTGGCATCGCACAGGATCTTTTTTTATGATAAAAACTTTCCTATGTGTTAGTACAAGTTACCCCTTTTATGTCTGTGCCCATACATACATACATACATATATCACGCCTTTATCCCTTGCGGGGTAGGCAGAGCGTTAACGGCCGTAAGAACACGGTTGCTATCGCCACGTCTGACATTTTTGAGGATTGTTTTCCAAGGTTGTTCAAGAAAACATGTGTATCACTATAGTGACAGGTTGTCAGCCTGTCGCCTAAAAATTGTAATACACCAATACCCTCGAGTCCCTTAGACGCCTCTTACGACACCCGCGGGAAGGATGTGGGGTGATGCTATTCTAAAGCCGGCATCACACATCATCTGCGCCCAATTTCATGAAAATCAGTTCAGCAATTTTTGCGTGAAGGAGTAACAAACAAATCTTTTGTATTAATATTGTCATGATTCTCGTGATTTCTTGTGTTTAGTGTCCTTACTTGACATTTAAAAATAAACGAAGCTTCCATTTGTAAACAAATAACTTGCGAGGGTTAATAATAAAAACGTAACGCGTTATCGGTATTTCTTATATTAGTTATAAATAACAGTAATAGATACTAGTTATAACAGTTGTTGAAATATCTGTTACGCATTTGACGTCTGACGGTGGCGCCACTACACGGTAGTTTTAAGAACTAATGCGGCAATGCTCTCATTGGTTGATCGCGGACAGCATACCCCACCAATGGTTTTTGTAGTCCGGCGTAGAATGGGATGGTGGGACATTCTTTCGGAGGAGCTGCTGAAGTGAGGACGCGAATTGGAGATCGTACTACATATCAGAAGTGTTAAAAAAAACGCTGCCGCCCGCACGGTGGACGGGCGTCCTGACCTGAACAAAAGCTCTGCAAAAGGAAAAAAAAAGGTAAGAATTTATTTTCCATGGTTACGTATTTTAATGTGATTATATTATATTTTTTATATTCCTTTAATTTTTATCGTTCATTTATTTGCGACTTGATTTATTTTGCGAAACCGTTAAAAGTGATTCAATATGTGTGAATTTTACGTAGAAAAAGGTGTCGCTGTAAATGTTTGGTTAGTTGTGTTTCGGCAAAGTTAAAACTAATTTTGTGGTGAAGTAATTATCTTGGCTATCTTGTCGTTGTGTGATCTATGCAGCTAAAATACGGAAACGATTGAAAAATTTGAGGGTATAAAATAAAAAAATTGATAGTTTTTTTTTTTTTTTTTCCTTGCACGTGAGAGGCGGGGGAACGCATCCAAAAGTAATTCAGTATTAGTGTTGATTTTCGGTTAGCTTCGATGATGTAAGGAAAAATCATGAATAGACGTAAAAGTGTGTCCAAAAGTGTTTCCGGGTACGTCTGAAAGATTTATTTGACGTGAGTGTGCGTCCGAGATGAATTTGATGAAGGAAATTTACGTGAGAGTGCGTCCGAGATGAATTTGATGAAGGAAATTGACGTGAGAGTGCGTCCGAGAAGAATTTGATGAAGGAAATTGACGTGAGAGTGCGTCTGAGATGAATTTGATGTAGGAAATTGACGTGAGCGTGCGTCTGAGATGAATTTGAAGTAGGAAATTGACGTGAGAGTGCGTCTGAGATGAATTTGATGTAGGAAATTGACGTGAGAGTGCGTCTGAGATGAATTTGATGTAGGAAATTGACGTGAGAGTGCGTCTGAGATGAATTTGATGTAGGAAATTGACGTGAGAGTGCGTCTGAGATGAATTTGATGTAAGGAAATTGAGCTGAGTTTTACGGTAAAAGTAATAACGTGAGAGGGCGTTGGAGATAAGTTTCACAAAACATTTTTTTTACGCGAGTGCGTTTATGATGAATAATTTCACGGTAAAAGAAACAAGGGGGGGGCGTTGAGACGATTTTAATGTAAGGAGATTGACGTGAGTGTGCGTCTAAGATCAATGTAACGTAAGTGAAATGGCTTGAGGGCATGTCTAAGATGAATTAAGTGTGAAGTGGATTGGCGTGAGAGTACGCCTGACTCAGGTATATTTAGAAATATACCTATTGCATGAAAATTATACATTGACGACGTATGAAGGTGTCCATGAAGCTAGTTGAATCATTTATGAAGCTATTCACCCTCGTTTAATGTAAAAATAAAATATGTTGCTACGTGAATGATTGATGTAACTAATTTGAAGTTAATTGAAGACGACTGAAGCCAATTGAATTAACTGGTGAATTGCGATTGATAGCGATTGAAGTAAATTGATGGCTATTTATTTTGATTGATGGCGAATGAAGTAGATTGATGGCGATTGAAGTTGATTGACGAGAAATAAAACCGATTTATGGTGATTGAAGTTGATTGATGATAATAAATATATATATTGAATCATGCAGATTGAAAACGAGTCTTTTTTCCGATAGAAATCTAGACTAGCATAGATTGAGGCTCACTTTGAAAATATAACGTATTGTGTGTTGATATAGTGAAAAAGTAGTTCTTTTTATATATATTTTACTCTTTTTTAATGTTTCAATTGTGGAGAATGCTCTTGACATTTTTTTTTCTTTCTTTTTAGATCATGACTGAATCAAACACGTCAAGTAGCGGACTTCGTGTTGTCTTAAAGAGAAACCGACTTTTGAGTACGTCGAGCACATCTAGCGAGAGTTCTGTTGACGATGTACCTCCTGTGATTGTTAGAAAGCGAACTCAGAACCTTCGTGCCAATGAAGAAATTATTGTGGCGGAAGTGCATCGTGAAAAAACTCCGATCTATGATGAACCACCACCTACAAGAAAACGCCAGGGTGCTTTACAAGAGGACAATTTAATGGGCTCTAAGCGTCATAAGTCGAGATGTAGATCAAGCAGCTCAAGCAACAACGTGAACGTAGATGATCTAATTGAAGCACTTAATAGCAAGAATAAGCAGCCTCATTTTAGTTCACATCAAATGCTGAATGCTTTGCCAGAGTTCGATCCAGAAAACAAGGGCCAGAACGTAGAAATATGGCTACATAAAGTGAACGAATACGCCAGAATATATAATTGGGATGACAGACAAACTTCACATTTTGCGACACAGAAGCTGGCTGGTACAGCCAAAAGATGGTTTTACTCATTGCCGAGCTTGGATTTTACATGGAGCGACTGGCAGGTAAAGCTTCGCCGTGCGTTTCCCATTGATGACAACTTCGCGCTTATGTTGGAGGAAATGTTTGCAAGGAAAACCAAAGCAGATGAGAGTTTGCGTACATATTTCTATGATAAACTGATGCTACTGAATAGATGTGGAATCACAGGAAAAAAGGCCGTAGATTGCCTTATTCATGGCATAACTGATCAGTCTATGAGAAACAGTGCACAAGCCCTAAAATGTTTGGATCCAGAAGACTTGCTTCAATTTTTCGTCATTCAGCAGCCCGAAAACAAGATGTTTTCTGTCACACAAAAGAAACGCGGCTACACAGAAGGAATGGAAAGCAAAATGTTCCGGAAGATTCGTTGTTACCATTGTGGTATAGAGGGACATACATCAAACAAGTGTTTTCAGTTAAAGAAGGAGAAACAAATAAATACATTAATATGCTTTAATTGTAATGAAGAGGGACATCGATTTGTCAGCTGTCCAAAGAACATTAAAAAATGTAATATTTGTAAGAAAGTTGGACATGATGATCAAAACTGTCGATCTTCCTCTTCAGGTAATCGTGATACCTTAAAGAAAGAAAAAAATGTGTTAAATATTGATACATCTAATTCTAATCAAAAATTTAATAAGTATGTTGAAATTAATAATAAATCATTGAATGCTTACATTGACTTTGGTAGTGACTGCTCCCTTATTAAGTACACTGAAGCCGAAAAATTAAAATTAGATAGAAACTTCTCGGATTTACCTGTTATACGTGGATTTGGTCACTTTTATGTTTCACCGCTATACAAGGTCCAAGTTGATGCTCGAATTGATGAGGTAGAAGCTAAAATTGATGTTCACGTAGTTCCTGATAGATATTTAAATGTCTCAATTTTGATTGGCCAAAATTTTACAGAACTGCCCCATGTTCAAGTTTTTAAAGATAATAATAAATTGATTTTTTTTAATAAGCCAATCCCTGATGCTGAAACTAAATTTCACACGATTAAATTGATCAATAGTGATGATGTACTCTTGAAAGGAATACATGTTATCACTGTGCACTGCAATGATTCTTATACGGGAGATGTTTATGTGGAAGCACAACTCAGACTAGTCCCAGGGAAAGAATATAATATATTACAAGGTGCTTACACTTTCAAAGATGGTAAAGGAAATATATTAGTGTCGAATGCGTCTGGCGTACCATTCACTTTAAAGAAAGCGATTACAGTTAGTCGAGCACTTCCGTTCAAGGAAGTCGATATGGTCAATGTTAGACAAATCCAAAAAGGTTTAGACAGAAATTTGCCCCCCTTAAATCGTGATGAAATTCAGGTAGGAGCTAATATTAATAAAGAAACTTTTGAAGCACTGTATGAGTTGCTACAAAACTATCGCGATTGTTTTGCCACTTCTCTAAATGAAATTGGATGCGCTCCCCAAGAGTTTGAAATGAAGATTGAGTTAAAAGATGATAAACCTATCGTTTATAGACCATATAGACTTTCTCATGCAGAAAGAGCAAAAGTCCGAGAAATGATTTCCGAACTTCTTGATAACGAGATAATCAGAGAGTCGAACTCCGACTACGCGAGCCCGATTCTGATGGTAAGAAAGAAAACAGGCGAACAGCGTCTTTGTATAGATTTTAGGGCATTGAATGCAAAGACGATAAAAAACAGGTATCCGCTTCCAATTATTGATGACCAGGTAGCCAATCTAAGCGGAAACAAGTTTTTTACCACTTTAGATATGGCATCAGGCTATTATCAAGTTCCAGTTTCTGAGGGCAGCAAACACCTTACTGCATTTGTTACTCCGGACGGCCAATATGAGTTTAACCGTATGCCGTTCGGACTAGCAAATGCGCCGGCGGTGTTCCAGAAATTAGTAAACAAGATGTTAGGTTCCAGTCGATATGAATCTGTATTAGCCTACATGGATGATTTACTGATTCCAACAAAGTCATTAAGTGAAGGTTTTGAAAAACTTGAGCAGGTTCTTAAATTGATCAGAGAGTACGGATTAACCCTAAAACTTACGAAGTGCCATTTCTTTTCCACTTCAATAGACTACCTTGGATATGAAGTTTCTTCTGAAGGTATTAAGCCAAGTAAATGTAAAACATTCGCTATTGAACAGTTCCCAACACCCAAAAATGTTCATGAAACAAGACAATTTCTCGGATTAGCAAGTTATTTCAGAAAATTTGTAAAGGGATTTGGTGAAATTGCAAGACCCTTGACAGGTCTTCTAAAAAAAGGTGTTGATTGGAGTTGGACTGATCTTCAAGCGAAGGCATTCTCTACTTTGAAGGAGGCTCTTTGTAATCGCCCGGTGTTAGCGCTTTATAATCCGAAATATAGGACTGAATTACACACGGATGCTAGTTCACAAGGAATTGGAGGAATACTCATGCAGTGGCAAGAGAATTCAAACGAACTTAAGCCCGTCGCATATTTTAGTCGGCAAACGTCCCCAGAAGAAAAGGTTTACCACTCCTATGAATTGGAGACATTAGCGGTGGTATGTTCTTTACGGAAATTTAGAACTTATTTACTGGGGACGTCATTTAAAATATTTACTGACTGTAAAGCCTTGCGTTTGACGCTTAGTAAAAAAGACCTTATGCCAAGAATAGCTCGGTGGTTACTTCAGATGGAGGAGTACAATTACGAAATTGAGTACCGCCCTGGTGATCGCATGGCTCATGTCGATGCTTTAAGCCGAAATGCGACTGAGATTCCGAATGATGATTGTGCTCCTGAGAATGTCATGTCAGTTTTACATATTCAGCAAAATGATTGGCTTGTTACCTTGCAATTAGGTGACCCTGAATTAAATCAAGTTATTAAAGTACTTAAACCTGACCTTGATGAAGAACACAAAGATATTAAAAAACATTATATCTATAAGAATAACGTGTTGTATAGGAAAATTGAAGGTGATAATAACAATTTAAGGATAGTTATACCAAAAGGGGCAAGATGGCAGATTTGTCGTCTCAATCACGACGAACTGGGACA
This sequence comes from Keiferia lycopersicella, assembly GCA_029255805.1. Classification (NCBI taxonomy): domain Eukaryota; kingdom Metazoa; phylum Arthropoda; class Insecta; order Lepidoptera; family Gelechiidae; genus Keiferia; species Keiferia lycopersicella. The sequence continues at coordinate 4,611,534 of JARACZ010000017.1, forward strand.
TTTTGGCGTTAAGAAAACACTCGAACGTATTCAGAGCCAATACTGGTTCCCAAAAATGTCACGTTTCGTTAAGAAATATGTTGGTGCTTGCCTAGAGTGCGCATTTAATAAGGACAGCAATGCAACAAAGCAAGGACACATTTACCCCATTGAGAAAATAAGCGTACCTTTCCAAACAATACATATTGATCATCTCGGTCCTTTTGTTCGGAGCAAGCGACGTAATGCATACGTTTTGACAGTCGTTGATGGATTTTCAAAATATGTTTTTGTAAGACCAGTGAAAGACACTAAGAGCAGCTCAGCTATTAAGGTCTTGGAGAACATTTTTCAAGATTTTGGATCACCCGAAAGAATCGTTTCAGATAGAGGTTCTGCATTCACATCTGGGCAATTCAAACAATTCTGTGCTGATAGAAACATTAAGCATGTACTCAATGCAGTTTCATGCCCGAGAGCCAATGGTCAAGCGGAACGCTTTAACCAAACTATCTTAAAGGCTCTGTCAGCTCAGAATTGTAACAAAAATGAGAAGGATTGGGACTTAGCCATCCCAAAAGTTCAATTTGGCATTAACAATACAGTTAACGCCACGACTGGGAAAACGCCATCTGAGGTACTGTTCGGTATACGATTGAAAGGAGACTCTGATAGCATGTTTAGGGGGCTCTTAGATGAAACAGTTAACGACAAAGACATAAGTGAAGTAAGACAGGAGGTCAAAAATACTATTGATGAGAAACAAAAAAAAATAAAGGAAATTCATGATTCGAAAACAAAACCCGCTTGTAAATACATGGTTAATGACTTAGTAAAAATTACTAAGGTTTCATTTAGTGAAAATCCAGGACAGAGTAAGAAACTTTTACCGAAGTTTATTGGTCCCTACAAAGTGAGTAAAGTATTAGGTAATGATAGATATGAAATCACTAATATTCCAGGCTTGAGTAAGACAAAAAAATATTGTACAGTAGTGTCAGCTGACCGCATGAGAACATGGGTTAATAAGAGTGCACTTAATCTAATGAGTGATGATAATAGTTCCGAAACTGATTCAGAATGTAATGATTAGATTATAACGATACAATGTTGCTTGTGTACAAATGTAAATATGTATAGAAAATAAATTATAAGTACAATTTAATATTTATAGAAATTTGATTACAGTACGTACATAAAAATAAAAAAGCCAAATGTCATGATTATTGTATTTATGTAAAATCGATAGATTATAAATTGATAAGTAAATTAAAATAAGGATTATTGCAAAGTGATGAATATACGAGATTAATAATAGAGTAGTGAGATTTCTTAATTATACTTATGTTTACTAACTATATTTATGCACAAGTTACACATATTAAAAAAAAATGTATCTTCAAATAAAAGGACGTGAAAAAAAAAAAACTTTCTTTTGTTATTTTGAAAAAATCCTTATAAACAATAATTATCTTTGTTTAGTTATCTGTTGTATTCGTGCGCCGGTGTCTGCACGATGTCTGATGGCCGAATGTCATGATTCTCGTGATTTCTTGTGTTTAGTGTCCTTACTTGACATTTAAAAATAAACGAAGCTTCCATTTGTAAACAAATAACTTGCGAGGGTTAATAATAAAAACGTAACGCGTTATCGGTATTTCTTATATTAGTTATAAATAACAGTAATAGATACTAGTTATAACAGTTGTTGAAATATCTGTTACGCATTTGACGTCTGACGGTGGCGCCACTACACGGTAGTTTTAAGAACTAATGCGGCAATGCTCTCATTGGTTGATCGCGGACAGCATACCCCACCAATGGTTTTTGTAGTCCGGCGTAGAATGGGATGGTGGGACATTCTTTCGGAGGAGCTGCTGAAGTGAGGACGCGAATTGGAGATCGTACTACAATATATTAGTAGGAAGTAGGATAGGATAGGATTTGTAGTAGGATTACTTGGTTTTTAAAAAGCTTATGTTTTATTTATTCACACTCATGAACTCGGTCTTTATTCATCCATCACAGTGTTAAGAAATGTGGCATCAGTCTACTTCACGGAATTGACACCTTTGAAAGTAAACGCACGGTTTTAAAACATCTGCTAAAATGAACTGGAAAGCGAGGATTTGGAACAGGGACTGACTAATCTGTAACCTGATTCAGCAAATTCAACCTACAGGATTCAAAAAGACCAAACATATATAAAAGAACCACCGTTTTCTTACTCTTTTATGCATGTGGAAATTGTAAATTTAGGATTTAACAGTTTTTTTAAATTACATATAAAGTGTAAAAAAATTCGCTGCAAATATTTTAAGGGGTGAATCAGCCCATTAATCTGAACAACTTTCCCCAAGGAATACATAGTTCGAAATATGAAAAAAAAATTTGGGCCTCTCATACAGTTGACTTGCTCGGCCTATGGGAGGTCCAAAATTTTTTTCCATATTTCGACCTATGTTGCTTGGGGAAAGTTGTTCAGTTTCATGGACTGATTCACCCATTTAAATATTTGCAGCTAATATTTTTACACACTGTATAGTCGGCTAAACGAAGTTTTTGGGTACCTATCTACCAACAATTTAATATAAGCTTATAATATATTATTTTATGGTTCTTAGAGTCTATAGGGGAAGCCTATGTTTATCAGTGAGCTTCCTTTATATAGCTGATATGATGGATGATATATGGCGAAACGAAGTTCGCGGGCACCAGCTAGTATTTGAATAAATTAAAAAGTTATCAACCAACATGATTTGTCCGTTCTGTCGGTCGATGTTTCGCGCGACAACTCCTTTTTTGTTCTTTGATACATACCTAGTACCTACCTACATATACCTAGAAATCACACTTTTATCTCTTGCGAGGCTAACTTCAAAGTTGAATGAATGAACCCACACAACCCCACATGAAATGAACAAAATGTTATTATTTTCAATTCGCACCTCTTCATTTTTTGTCGTTTGCGATACCGAGTCGTCCAACGATTCAATACAGAACTAAGTACCTCATTGGTACTGGTACGATTATATTTTAATCAATTTTGTGCCCACCTGTACACCATTACACGACACACCGACTTATTACAAAGCTTGGCGCCCGCTCCCACAATATTTCGATACATTTCTTCAATGGCGGCCTTTTTTCTTCTTTTCATATTTTTTTCCCTTCTCGATTCACACGGTCGAAAGTGAGACGTCTTTGGCGAGACTTCATCAGTTCATTTCTGTATCCATCGCTTGCTTTTCAAGCCTGACTTGTTACTTTGATGCTACTAAATGAGCAATGTATACAAAAATGTGTTTTGTCGTATGGTCGGTGGGATGGTAGTCTTAAGTTAATCGTGGTCTGTAATCGCCAGCATTAGTTCCGTCCGATGCTCGATTGATGGTTTTGATAACTTTCTTTAGCGCTATTAGGTTAGAATAGAGCATTTTAGGCGCCAACTTTGGGAAAGAATTAAACTATTATATTTTGAGGGTTTCACACTTGTCGCACGCTGATGCGGTATTTTGTCGGTACGGTGTTGATAACAAAAGAAGTTGTATGAAACTGCATACGAATCACAGCATATTATGGCTGATATTTGTCAGCATGGTAGAGTCAGGAAGAAGGGCATCTTCTTCTTGCTTTTACAGTTTATGCCTCACACGTAAGATTTACATTGGCAGTTCGAGTGTCTACCGGATGTGAGCTTGACTGTACCTATATTATATATTCCATACAATAGGTATCATCAGTCTCCTTGCCTAATCCCGTTTCTCTGTCGTGGTCGCCTGCCTAACCTTGGAACCAGGGTATTTGACGTGGAACCAAGTTTTTACACAGAGTGACTGCCATCTGACCTCTGCAACCCGAAGGCTAACCTGGCCCGAATCCTAAGTTAAGTCACATTTAAATATCATCTGAATTAAAATTTTATTTGAATGTGGGTTTCATCACGATGTTTATCCTACTCCGTAAGAGCAGTCAGTAAATGTAGGTGCTTGAGTTAGAACACATTAGAAGGTACATGACGGGGATCAAACTCGGTTCTCTACTATAAGTATTTGTTTTTAAAGACGATTGTCACAACAACCGGCACCAACGAAAAGCAAAAGTTCTACACGTAATATATTAATCACAGGACTTCTCGAAGTTACCATTAATGCGCAGCTAATTTCGGTCGCGGTTTCCGATAAAAATCGAAATTTATGCTAATATCTGCCTCGGAAAAGGGTTTAATGAATTTTGTTGATCGGAAATACCGCAAACGAGGCGCGGCGGTCGCCGCATGCGTCTGCGCAGCTTTCTGGGTGGCAAAACGGTGATTTACGCGGGTTAAGAGTAACTTACTTGATAATTGACAGCCTGTTACATTATTAATGAGTTTTGTATGGAAATCTGCTCATATATTATGGATCATATTATTATGTCATAGTTACTTTGTAACAAGATACCACCTACCTACCAATTAGTTGTTTTCTTTAATTTGTGATTTTTACAACACAGGATGTTAGGAAAATACCTACTAACTTCCTTTTGAACTGAATAGCTTTCCCTAAAAAACATAGGTCGAAATATGTATTTTTTTTGGATCCGACTCAGGTACATTTAGTATGGAAGTTTTTTTTGTGTTTAGCCCTATGTTCCTTGGAAAAAGTTGTTCAGTTTCATGGCTTGAAAGGAAGTTAGTACTTTTCTGAACACCCTTTATAGGTAGGTACGTATTTTAGTTTAGGCATTGATAACTAGTAATTAAAGAAAAAATTTACTTTAATCAATGTATACATGGTGTTTGTTGATTTAAATACATAAAATGACAGGGCAAGGCATAGGTAATTCTAGTAGAAAATAAATGGAGTCCGCACAACTGAGAGGATTTTCAAAAATTATACTTTCCTAAGATATCAGTCAAAACTGTTCGGACCTAAACTTTTAAATTAAGTCTAGAGTACCTTAAACCTAAGTATGTACTAATATCAAAAGCACAACTCAATTCTTAAAATTTCGATAAACGTGAAAACAGGAGAATATTAAACAACAAATTAATTAGCGTCATAAATCTGCTTAAAAGTGCCACTAAAATCCATAGTCTACTCCAAACTGGACAACACTATATTAACCCCATGACCGACACAGTTCGCATAATAAATTAGGAACGTACGGCGCGTTGTGTTGTGTTGCCAACCGTCTAGATTTAACCAAAAATAGTTATCCAGTTTTATACAGCCAAACATTTGAGTGACCGGCCGGCATAGCCGCCTATTTATAGATTACCATTCCCTTTTATCAGTATATAGTATCTAACTAACGATAAGGTTTTAAGATCGTTGGACAGCTCGGTGCCCCACATAAAAAAGAGAGAGAGAGAGAGAGAGATATGTAAGGGAATTCTAATATTTAAAGAATATATTTAGGCGACTAGACTAGACTCTAGGGTTTCATGTGTATTACAAATTAAGAGGACAGGCTGACAACCTGTCAGTACAGTGATACACAAATCATCTCAAAGGGCCCTCAATATTTGTCAGAAGTAGCGACGGTGGCAGTATTTTGCGGCCGTTGACGCTCTGCCTATCCCGCAGGGGATAGAAGCGTGATACGTGTGGTATCAATTAAAACAACAATTCGTGAACAGCCAGCAAACCAGTACCTAACTACTAATAGACATCGTATTTTCTATCGGGGAGTATTTGCATTACTTATAACCTTGATTAGAACAAGTGCAATATATTGTATTTACAAGGGACGCTGTTGCCTATTCCTTTAGTTCATCTCTTAGCTTTTACGACTCCCACGGGCAAGAACCAAGCGCTCCTATCAGACGGTGAAACACGGTCATACAAAATGTACCTATAGGTAGGTATCAACTACATATCATTGTTATTTCGTGTTTTTATTTATAAAATTGTCTAGCTTTTCTACATTCGTATCTGGCAACCTTAACCGCGCGGGCGGGCGAACGGGCGTGCGGTCGAGGTGTCTTAATTATATTAAAATGTGTTCGGTTGTGTTACTGGACGGTGTTGCCGCCACGCAAGCCGCCTGACTGACCGACTGCTAGAGTTAGGAATGACTAGATTTGAAACTGTTTATATGAAAGAAAGAAAGAAAATACGTTTATTATAGTTACAATTTCAGAAAGTTTCTAAATTAAAATACAAAGTTTACTTATGTAACTAAAAAGGGTCACCACTCAGCATAAGTTACAAGCAGTGGTCAGCTGAATGTAACGCTGGTCTACCGTGGCGCCAGATGAGCACAGTAAAACTGTGATCAATACATAAACTTTACACCTATATAATATAATGTTGTTCAAGCTCAGGCTTTTTCTATTCTCTACTCACCAGGCCACTCACTTTTCTGTTTTAATTTTACTGTTAAAGTAGAGACATATAATGCTGAATCATTAGGTATTAAGTAGCTCTACCATCTTCGAGTACAAAAACGGAGGTTTCCATCCTTCTTTGCAATGCCAACCTTAGTTTTCTCCCCTTGTAACCAACTAGAATGGACGATGTGCTCGCTTTTGGCATTTCTTTCCATTTTCTTTACTCTTTCCTAACAGAACGCGAAATACTGTGTGGTGTCAGGATTGCTGTGTGGTCCCCCGCAGGCTTTCCTTGACGGATCAATTACTTTATTGTGGGTATCTCCTCCCCTTTTGCCCAACTCCGGCGCGGGCGCAGCGATACTGCCACAGCCTCCGGTCACTCCGGCACTTCGTGGCTTCGTGGTATTACGCCAGTCGTTGTTTATGTGCATGTGATTTACTTCACGCCGATACTGTGTTTTTTTTTGTTTAAGGTTTTTAAGCGTCTGCAGGATATTTTTTCTGTACGATTCCTCCTATTGTCCCAGGACATCTTCGTATACCTAAAACCTGAATAAAATAAGCCGTAGCATAACGCTAGACATCTCGCGCAGACATCTTTTATGACATATTTTAATGTATTTTATTGCGTGATTGGGTTTAACGTTGCAAAAAAATACCTACATTTTACTTACTCACATTTTTGTTAACTATATACATATATCACGCCTTTATGCCTTGCGGGGTAGGCTTTTGTTTTTGTTCCATATCTTAATCCAGACTCAAAGAAGGTTATCAAAGGTTGTACTTGAAATAACCCCAGGGGTGACCCGACAAGTCAATAAAAACTCTATCAAATTCATCCAAAATATTATGACTGCTGGACATGATAAATTAGCAGTTCTCTGACATTTAACAAACTTAATTTCAAGTTTTATGATGCAGGAATCCCAAAAATCCCACTTTAATAACTCCTTAGACAGACTTTGCCCGGGGGCTATGGAATATAATATGCACCGCTAAAATGTAGCACCCAAAAATCTCATTTGATATAAAACTGGTTAGCTGAGTGGATCCAATAAATATGAATGTACATTCCTCCATGAATATTGTAGGTATTGTATGCGTCATATCCGCGTATAGTTGAATACAGCTCTCACTTGTTTTTGTCACTGTAAGAAATTTGTTTTTTAAAATAAGCAGTGCCTGTTGCATCCTTTTTTTATGTAGTAGGTATATAATTATTTATCTGTTTTTGTGTACCCAATAAATGATTTGTTATTAAATATTGGCGTAAAACCCACATTTCATTCAGCACTTTGAAAAAAATACAGCTGCTTTTTTTCAGTATTCAGGTCATAATACAATACATATCAAATCATAATTCAGGTCATAGGTGCATACAAATCGTTGACCATGACCTTGGAAGGCAATCTGCGTTAGAAGATGCCAATTACCCGCACACAGCTGCTCGTTTTGCTCGCGTGACTCATATAGTGAAAGTAGACTTAACATTTGATGCCTTCAAGCGAAAAGTAGGTACAAACATTAACTCATTCATTCACTAACTCCAGCTCCTACTTATGTGTGTTTAACAGGTGGGTATTACCCGCTATGTACCTACCTATTACCACAAAATAAATAGTGGCAATTACCTTCTAGATTATTTTCTAAAGAAAGATTCTACTGTATTTTAGCCAATTTTAAAAATACTTAAATACCTATCGAAACATGTAATTTGATGTAATGAAAAACTATTTACTAAAATTTGCCATTTATTTATTTTGTCGAAGACGTAAATTTGGAATCTCTACAATAAGGTTATCTACCTACCTACAAGTAGGCTTACTATATTGAATGAAACCCATTCTAAGAATAAATGAGATCTCGACAAACTTTTAACAATTTTCGCACTATCGTATTAATGAACAACCTGTTTCGTATCATAAAACCGCACCCCGAACTTTTTTCCGCACCTCGTTCGCACATTTTTTCTACGTGGACGATGTTATGACTAAGCCTCGATATTAAAACGCTATTAGTCTAGACTCGCACGATATATCATTGGCGGTGATGCTATCGTGCTTAAACGCGAACAAGAATTCGCTCGTATGTTTTTTGTGTGGTTTTTGCAAGAAAAACAATCGTGTCGGATCGTGCTCACGCGATGACAACGTTAACAAATTCTAAGATCATTGCTGCTATTGTTCTCTGAAAGTCCTTTAGGTAAGATAGTATAGGAGGCAATGAACAGCAAAACCATAAAAGCGAGACGAACATCTTGAAACATAATAAAATTTCGTGTGATACTCAGGTCGTTCGTTTGTTTCAAATGTGAGATGAATTCCAAATAGGTATTTTGTATGGTTTATGTGTGAGCTTCAACTGTCTCACGGTTGCAGACCTCCCTCAGTTTTCGCTACTGGTGGTATGAATGAGTTGACAATTTCTGAAAATTAAACGGTTTCTTTTTAAGCTTATTTTGAGTTAAAAATATATAATTTTATCAACTTAGAAGATCGGTGATACCAATTCCAAATAAATTATACGGTGTAGGTATACTTACTATTTAGTAAGTACAATATTTCTGTTTCTAATAAACTGGACCGAATTCCACGCATTGGTGCCGCACTGCGCACGCGCATGGGGTGTAGGTAATGACAGGGTTATACTTTGTGCAAACTCAGCTATGGCCATCGTATCCAGACCGCAATGCAATCTCTACATACTTCTATGAGAGATATAAGCACACATTTATTTTAGCTGGTGCATATCTAGGGATATTTAGCAGCAAAATGACAGAAGAGTATTTTTTAGTTTAGCGTACTATTATATATTTTCTGGTTTGGCAGCCGGGTAGCCGGGTAGGGTGACTATCGTGTTAGGGAGGTAAAGTGAGTACTTAGCAGTAGCTATCTATTATACTCTGTCTGTGATCTAATTCAGTTCCAAAAGCTCGATCCTCTCTCCGGAAAGCGTAAGTAACTATGTAGATAAAAATTTCCGTAATTATTAATTGCCGATTATAATCTATATTACTTTTTATCACTTACTGCATCTCTCACATTATTATGCTTGTTACTAAGCCCACGCACATTCAAAGCTATTAATTTAAATCGTCAAATATCTTTCGTCCAGACAATTCATTCCCATGCTCAAGCATGAAATAACTAAAGGATTATAAGAAGATGACATCGTACATTTCTAGCTATTAACTAAACGTAATGTTGAGTAAAAAATAATGTAACTTGCCCAGTCATAGATAAATCATCAGCTCCCGGGTATCCGAAGTGTTGAATTTGGCGTTCCTTTAACAATTCCTTTGAGAAATGTATCCTTACCTGACTATCAATGTGTCTTTCAACCATCGTCATATTTTTCTCTTTTTTCCGCTTACATTGCTGCACATCGACACTCTTTTCTTAATAAGGAATGGTTGAACAGCGGTGTATACCAAACTATGATGCAAACTGGAATACATTCAAGTCACCCAGTAGTCTTACACAATATCACCCCGACTACTTATGTATTTGTCATCGCCATAAAACGATTGTAAGGGGCGGTAGGTTTTTTCGAATCGATCTCGCTATGGGAGGCGACCACACCGACGCTCGCCTCAATACCCGCCTCGCCTATCTGTAAACACAATAAAACTTAATATTTACGCTCACTCCGGGCAATAAAGATACAATGAGCAAGTACACTAAAAATGTTATCCATCGTTCGCTTTTCCGGCCACAGACAATAGAGAATCAACCTTGACTTTAGCCGTGAAAGTTCGATTTATGAAATTCTCTTGAATCTCATGGTCCATTCCTTATTTGTAAAGTTGCGTTTGCGCAACCATTGTTTTAGGAGTAATATTTGTTTCGTAGGAGATAAGCGTGGAGAGGAAGAGGAAAGCGGTTGGGAACCAGCTGTTTGCTGGTCGTATTCATTCGTGTTTATCGGTGCATTGTGTTGTTAGCGGTTTTCAGGTTAGTTTAGGGTAGTTCTTGCCAGTAGGTATATAGCGTGTCAGAAAAATAAACTGTACGTAAAGGGACAAAGTACTTTTTTAAAAATAAAAAAGTGTCTTTAGACCTTACTTTTCTCAGATTTGAAGAGTCGAAATTCGCCTACGCACAGGATAGTCGAGGAATTTGATTCAAAATTATACAAACAAAGCAAAAATTCTTCGGTTTATAATATAAGTCCTAGAATAGTAATGTACCTACAAATTAGGAAGACGGCCGTTCGTATAAGTAAAGGTAAGTATTAATTATATTTAAACTTGTTACAGCATAGGTGTCAATTTATATGCCATAAAAAATTAACAATACACCATCAGAAGCACTTTTGAAAACAATGTACTTTTACTTAAAAACATTATTACTTCCACTTCGAAACACTATTGTTAATTATTAAACTCTGGGGTGCGTGACGAAAAACCAACATAAAAGTACTTAAGCAAAACGGACTATAAGGCGATATCTTAAGACCTATTATTGAATTGTAGAGACAGGTTTTTTTAAATTGTATAATGAAACATTTCACTTCTCTTAGTACAAATTTCACGGTGCCAAGTTGGTCTTCAGTAGAACTCATGACTATGGTTTTGCAGTAGCTTGGAATGTCATTCAGGTGTAGTGCAGCTGGACAATACAACGGATTCTCTTTGTATTGAGTAAATTACTGCGCTTATTGTGATGTTGTTTTATTAGTGTTTAGATGACAGCACGTGTCCGACAGGAGCAGACTTGTGTTATATCTTGCTTTTATTTGAAGAGGTAACAAATCAATATTTTTTTGTTTTACGCACCGTACTTTGGTTTCTAAGGCAATAATGGCAAAAAATTAAATTGTTGACCATAAATAGAAGACAGAGTTACCGAATTACCAAATCTAGACTGAGAAATTATAAAAATAATGGTTACGTAGCTACAGTACAGAAAATTGCATGTAAATTCACATGGAAACACAAATAATATATCGCAAACAAACATAATAAAACCATCTTTGGCTTGCATCAAAGTACCCAAACCATGTTCTTCTGTATTGTTTGAACGAAACACTGTGAGAAGATGGCGTCGATTTAACAAACCAATAAATAATTTTTAAATGCTTCTAATCAAATGGGCAAAAAATGGCACGTGCTCGTCCACATGCTCTGAGAAAAAAAAACCAATATGACAAAATTGTCACATGTCATCGATACGTCACGCTAATTGAAAAACCGTGTCGTTTAACCCCGGTGGTTTGCGATCGGTAGCAGATGTCATACTTGCCTAAAATAGAATTGATTGATTTCGATATTTCTTCAGACATCGTTTAAGTTAAGTTGTCAAATCAATCATTTTGGAATCGTTAAATGTAGGATAGGACAGGACTATACTTTGGTGGAAGGGTTAGGTTAGAACAGGAAGCGTCATTTCATTTGTTTATTATTCGTGAGGAATAATAATTTTATTTTAAGTTAGTTTAGAGTATCTGTAGTAAGATCGATGTTCTATGTATTTAGATAGGTATGTACTTACACCATAAAAAGGACAATATTGTACAATACATATACCTATCTATTATTATCTACGCACTTGAAGTAAAACCAACAAGATATGAGATTCAAGGCGTTGTTCCTATCATATTCAAAACAAAATGTCATCATTGTACAAATATTTGCGTCACCCTCACCCCTAATTGTTTTTTACTTATAAATAAAGTAGGATAAAGATCCAAAATTAGATTCACGTAAAAATATAATTTATACCGGAATCTACGTCATTTATTTAAAGTATTCGATAAATAAATATAAAGTAACTGCCTACAACACGCCTAGTTATACGAGAGAGTGCATACAGCAAGGTACAGTCATACCAAGGCTTGGTTAGACTAGTTTTTGAACCGCTTTTATGACACGCGCATAAGACTTATATATTGCAGTTCGTTTCGAGCGTGTAACCGAACGTGGACTTGACTGTACCACTTACTCTACGATTGTAAGGTCCGTATTTCTAAACTGCAACTCTGAGATTGATCGCAAAGTCGCACTCAAGATCGATCTCAGAGTTGAGTGTGGTTTATAAATACGGACCTAAGAGCCTAGGTACTGTCGTAACCTATATCGAAGACCGCCCGCGTTGAAGTCTTTTGTATCGAGGTTGTGAAAGGACGATGTCTGCATATAACTTGAAGTTTCTGCTTCGACATATCGCTTATTTCTTCTAAGTTTATGTAAATTCTGTAATGTAAATAGTAAAATTATTTTCATGAAAATGAATTAATTTTTCTTACAGATCTGGTTTTTTAAATTATGACATCGCAATAACGAGTACTGAAGAACATTATTTTGTTTCTCATATTTTTATTTCACTTTTGTATTTCTTACACATCCAAAATCAAACAAAATCCCGAATTTGGTATCTGAATGGCACTTGGCAGTATCGTAGGCGCTAGAGTGCACGTGCGCGCGCCCTCGCTGCGCAGACGCCGCGCGCTGATTGGTCGGCGCGGCCACGCCCCCTGCGCGCGCGCGGGGGTCTCTGCTGACTCATCTTCGGACCCGAGATGATACTTTATAGGGCTCTTTGTCTGATACGGCTGAAAAAAGGAATGTAGGCTTGTGGGGATTTTCGTTTTAATATTGTAAGTTATTGTGATTGCGTTGGAATGGGTGGAATGGCATTTTTTTTTAATTCAATTGATTCATAACATAAAATATTTCGAGCATATTATATGGGACGTCGAATTTTTTTCCGTTTTCCAGCACTGGTCTCATAGGGAACGTTGTTCAGTATGGTGCCCTAAACATTGCCTCCAATTAATAATAACTAAGTACATTAACATAGTTTCAGTTTTTGTATCACTTGTGGTATTTTTATGTACCTATCATTTAAAAATAAAAGTTAGTAAGTCAAAAATAATATTTTATCTTTTGACACTAACAAAAATTTAAATTCGTAGATATCTACGTCTCACAGACGTCTTACCTGATTATCAAATGACTAATATCTTAATACCAATATTTTAATCCATACGTAATCTTTATTAATAAACTAGCAAAGAAATCGGACAAACGGAGCAATAACCAGCAATCTTTTAATCCGCAAACAAAAGCAAAATTAAGTCCAATCGCTCACCGTCATAATCCAATACTACAACTACAACGACATTATCTAACGCGATAGCCAAATTGCATAATGCCGACCTAATGACCTAACAAAGATTAAAAAAAAATAGGATAGTGAGGTTTTTGTGGCACCAATGGCGAGCGGGTAGGGCCGGCTGGCCTCCCACCATCGCCCCGCCCGCGCCCGGCGTCTCAAAACTCAGACAGAAGTAGTCGCGCTCGCACCGGCCGCACGCATGCCAACTCGCGCGGGACCGCCCATTGCAGAATGAAGTGGTTGTGCCTGTTTGTGTTCTGTACTGTTTTGTGTTTGAGGTGCGACGCCGCCGGGAACAAGCCCCGGAGAGGGCGCGGCAGCATGTGGTGGTGAGTCTACGCTTTACCTCATACCTATCTATAGGTTACCTGTCTATAAGTAGCTATATGTTGTCATTGTCATGTCACTCACATCAACATATTTCTGAATGACTTTCTTCACATTTTGTACTTTTGACTGAGTATCCAAGTCACTGGTTGTAACCTAATAGGTAATCAATCCAAATCACTGGCTATAAATCTTACACCTATAGGTTACCTGTCTATTCTTGTAGCTACGTGTTGTCATGTGTAACTTTCTCACAATTGTCAAAAACATCAACATATTTCTGACTGACATACGCACTTTGTACTTATGACTTAGTATCCAAATCACTGGCTATAAATCTTCCACCTTCCTATAGGTTACCTATCTATTCTTATAGCTACATGTTGTTATTGTCATGTGTAACTTTCTCACGATTATCACGTACATCAGTATATTTCTGACTGACTTTCTTCACACTTTGTACTTTTGACTTAGTATCCGAATCACTGGCTATAAATCTTAATTTTTTTAAGTCATGCATGACGGTCTATCCTTTATGTAAACATAACCTATAAAAATCTTGATGTTAACTTTGTTATCATCATTTAAAACAGATTCATGTTTGTCTCGCTATCAGTGGTTATTTTTCGGAGACAGTCTTATTATTCAATCCTTTGTGTACATGTATTTGATAAAAACTCAATTCATTTGACATAAATCTTAAGAAATTAAAGTCCTGCATGATTGCCCATCCATTTAATAAACATAACCTATAAAAATATGGATATAAACTTGAATTTGTTTTGTCAGTTACATTTCTGAGCAAAATTCCTTAGCTTATAGCATCTTTGCACTCTGTGTACAAACTTGGTTCCACGTCAAATCCCCTAGGTACGGTAGCCAACCCCAACAAAGAACATAAGGCAAGGAGAATGATGATATAGGATCTTTTCACGTCCTTAAGACATGTGGTAATCAGTGAAGTAGGCAATAAAATAACCCTAAAACGCCATATAGAATGTCACCCAATGTCAAGCAACAAGAGTGTCACGACTAGTAATGGGCCGAACATAGGTTTCACCAAAACCGAATGTTCGGCAGGAATTGATATCCATATTTAAAAATTAAGAGCTTTACTTGTTCACGGATTCACACAGGACATCTCCGCTTGCTACACCTCTTAACTATTCACATTGGAAACATTGGCATTAAAAAAAACTGATTGTCTCCTTGTTTATACCTAACCATTTACTGCGAATTTTATTTAAAAATAATACCTTTTTATTCTGCCAAATATTCGGCAAATTTCATATAGAAACATATTTCATATTTCGGAAATCGAATATTCGGTAAATCTGCTGAACATGCCGAATACCTAACATAAACCGAAAGTCGGCCCATCTCTAGTCACGACCAGCGTAAAACATGCGCAAACGCATGAAATTGATTACTTTGTAGTCTTGCCTTGCCAATTGCTAAATTCTTGCTTAAATGTGCCTACCTTTGTAGATTAGGTATTCCATTCTACTTAACCCTTGTGAAAGAAGATTAAAACAGTTTGAAATACTTCTTACTAGTATATTACCTTCTTAATTTTAATTTCACATTATCGATTGGCCATAAGTCATAAAAGTTGATACCTTTAGGATTTAAAGCTAGATACACAAGTATAGGTAGGTATAAACTATTAAGAGTTATAATAAAGAATAAAGATGTTTTTATATATATTATCAGCAATACAAATACGAAATCATGGTAGAAAATTACTTTCAATGTAAGGGACAGCGGCTAAATACTTTTATTGCACGAAAAGGCAGATCGTATAACTAAATCCAACGAAAAACAGCAGCAACGAGTGCAACTCTAGTATGTAAATAAATTACATAATATAGAACGCATTATTCCGCGATTTTGTCCCATAGAATATTCTAGAAAGTTCTAGAACCTTCTACTAGTAGGTACCTAAGGTTTTCATTCATGTAAACAAAGTATGGTAACTACTCCGTTGATGTAAATTCGCATATAAATCATGTCGGATAGTTAGCAAATCGTTACCGCGCGTTAAACATAGTGCTGTGAATTAGCCAATTGTTAAGACGCTGTTAGGTTAGAAGTTAATGACCTAAATTGTGGGTTTAATGCTCGAGTAACTTTGAGTTACAGTTTGTGTTATGTCATGTATGTTGTAATGGGCACTTAACTGCTTAATGTTTTTATTGCATGACATTACCAGCCTGTTAGTTCTGAGATACCTGAATAAGTTAAAGTAATATGACACATTGTTTATACTCATTTATGTACCTATTTGTAACTGATTGGCTTTTTGGTTTTCAATGTACTACGAGCCAAACGCAAAGTGACAAAAATTCCACTAGTACTTAGACACACTTTAGTTAAAAATGTTTCTTTAAAACTAGTACTATTTATACTTCATTCGCTTACATAGTGTCACGACCAGCGTAACTGTCAGTACGCACCCGTACTTCGTGCATGGAGCATTGAGGTCAAGTTACACCGGTCGCGACACTATCTAAGCCAATATGCTATAACAATCCGAGTGTCTCCACCGTGACGGACAGCCGTCTCGCAGCGCAGGCGCATCACCGCAGTATTTATTTATTCTTACTATCGCGCCGGCTAGGGCTCCCGGTATGCGTCTTGCCTAATCCCTTACACACAGACGCATGATTCTACTAGAAATATACAAGTTGCATCATTTTTTACATTCTTAGCGAAGAAATTAAAACCAGTTTCTAGGATTGTAAATTCTAAAATGGCGGATCAAAGTAAAGAACTAATAGCTCATTCGTTCAGATGGTGTCATGTCATGACCAGCGTTACTCTTACTATCAGTGCGCGAATGTAGGCGCGTGTATCGACCATGAATACGACCATATCGTAATAATATCTGAGCGAATCCAACAAACATTATAAATGTGACAAACATTATTTTGTTAATTGTTGGATTTTATTTTTGCTCTATTGTTATTTTTTTTATTGTACTTATATAGTGTGTGTTTTTAAAAAATTGTGACTTGTATTTTTAAAGATACCAATAAATATGAATATGAATATGTGAAAGCTTGAATGTTTTGTTTGTAACTCCTTCACGCTAAAACTTTTAAACCGATTTTCACGAACTTTGGCACATAGATAGAACGTAACTTGGATTAACACTTAGGACAGTTGCTATCCTGAAAAAATGTACCTGTGGGATGCTACGGGATTAAAACCGACGGAGCCGCGGACGCCCGCTTGTTTAGTATAAATAATAATACAGTAATAATCACAAGATTGATAATCTTGAAAAGTAAATAGTTATGATAATCTTGAAAAGTAGATAGAGGGTTTTTTTTCGTATTTAGGTCATTCGAAATTGCAGGCGTTTCCATTGCAACTAATGCATACAAAAAGATCACGAGGCGATTGTTCCCAACCAAAAAATCTGTAGATTGACCTGTCCAACATTTATTTGAATAAAAAAACACTATCATACCCAACACTGCGTCGTAATAAATCATTGTTTATTTGCACGCTTAAACAAGCAATACACACTTTGCAATAATCATAAACTAAACTGTCAATTAAAGTGCCATCATTCAGGCAATGTCACAGTATTTGTCGAGTAAAACCACAGTAAAACATATCGTTAACTGAGATGACCAATGACTAAAAGATTAATCCTACGGTCGCGCACGTAAAGTGTTATTTACGATACAATAAAATGGTTCCGTCGTTATAAAATTTGGAAGAACGCGAAAAGTCGTCATAAAAAGCGAGTGAGATGTCCGACGGGTCTGAAATCGTGTCATACGATTTGTTCCGTCGGACAAAGTTTTTTTTTTACAAATACAAACACAAATACATTAATATCCAAAAAATTATTACATTTTAAATGATGCACTGCCATGCCAACTAGGTAATAAATAAAGTATGGGAGAGACATAACTCTTTTACAATTGTAAAATTAAATTTAAAAAACCTGTTGTACGTACTATAGTAAAAAAATATATAATTCAAATTATAAATCCGAACACATTGCGGACCTAACGAAA
Source organism: Keiferia lycopersicella (assembly GCA_029255805.1). NCBI lineage: Eukaryota > Metazoa > Arthropoda > Insecta > Lepidoptera > Gelechiidae > Keiferia > Keiferia lycopersicella. The sequence continues at coordinate 4,629,314 of JARACZ010000017.1, forward strand.
ACCCACATTAAAATCAACACAGATCTTATTCAGCGATAAAACAAAACACCTCGATTACAAGTAATTAGTTGTAATTATCGTGTCTATTCGCTGAGATTACTAGGTCATCGCACTTTATCAGCTCTTATCAGCGAGCACTGCCTACTGTGGCACGCGTTCTACTGTTCAACAAATACAGCAACTTCTTGTTTGTTTAATTAATTATTCACTTGTTTAGACCATAAATAAAGACAAAATGACAGTAATTAATGACATGGTACATATTGAATTAGGTAGGTAACACAGCATTTAATTGAAAACAAATTTAATCTATAGTCTGTAAAACATAGGATTTTCATAGTAAACAAAGTAAGATGCACCTTATGTCATAGCATTTGCTCCAAGGTCACAAACGTCACTAGGATCATTCGAATTCTATGTTTTACAGACTATAGGCTTGTTTCCGACTAAAATAATTCATTATTTCAAAATTATATGCTTTAATGAAAAAATGCGGTACTTACCTATATTAAAATGTACTGAAATCGTTTTTAGAACAAAAACATATAACCAAATGATAGCAGTGTTTTAACACAATACCTAAGTTACAATGGAATCTAAGTTACTCGTATAATTTAACATCTCTTGCTTTACCAACACTCTGAGAAAACCAAATCTTTCCACAGAAACTAATTTAGTTTACCCTATTAAGCTTATCGCTTTCAATTAGATTAAAATATTATTACTTTTACTTATAGTTTGACAATTTTGACATTTATTATCAGATAAAAAATTACACTTGTAAGTAAACATGTCATGATAACCACTGCAGTGATTTCAATGATTTAATGATCCATCAAATAATCTACAGTTGATGGACAACTTTCAGTTAGTATCAGATTATTGCAACTTTTATTTGGTCAATAGTTCCTGATATCTGCCATGCCCGATAAGAAGAATATCTGCAGACAAAGTTTTTTTAATGTCACAGTTCGAATGCGTATTATTTATTTAATTTATTTATTTAACAAATTATTGTACACAAAACAGATTCAGGACAAGTAGATACAGGATAAAGACAGAACAGGCACTGCTTAATAATCAGTTTGAATTTTCAAACATCTATGTATTACATGTAATGATTTAAATATAGAACAATTTCCTTGTAAAAGTCTGCCAGTGTACTCGAAAGATGTGTCACCAGCATAAAAAAATGGGCCAAGTGTAAGTTGGACTTGGCCAAGTGTAAGTTGGACTTGGCCAAGTGTAAGTTGGACTTGCGCACAATGGGTTCCGTACAAAAATGACATTAAAATGGCGTTGTGCGTAAGTTTCTCTACGTACTAATTTTATTCAATTGCCTTAGTATTTGCTATTATTGAGGCAACTAACCGTAACACTGGTCCTGTGAAACTTTTAACTACCTTACCTGTTATCATGCTTCAGACAATTTCAGGCCATTTTGATCTAATCAAGCAAAAACTAGTGACGTATTTGGTATGGATTAAATTTTATTTTAAAGTTTCAACTTTATTTGAACAGTATTTTTCTGTTATAACGGCAACAAAAATACGGCATCTGTGAAAATTTCAACCTAACTACGCCGGTTTTTGAGATGCACCTCGGCAAAAGACGAACGGACAGCCAGATAGCAAAGTCTTAGTAATAAGGTCCTCTTTTGACCCGTTGGGTACGGAACCCTAATCAAAAGGATATCGCCCCACGTTGGCTAATTCGTATTCATCTCTCGTACTCCATATTACGTTACGAAGGAATTGCGTGTTGCCCTCACCGTGTCACTGATAACACTGGCCACTAAAAAAAAATAGGCAATAAAAGAAGTAATTTAAAGTACCTGCCACAAGAAACCACGCAGGTTGAACCACCAGATTGTCCGTAAAGAAGACGGATTCGTGCTTCGAAGGGCATGTTAAGCCATCGGGCGCTTTCTAATAGCTGTAGTAGGCAGTATACACACACATATATCACGCCTTTATCCCTTGCGGGGTAGGCAGAGCGTTAACGGCCGTAAGAATACGGTCGCTATCGCCACGTCTGACATTTTTGAGGATTGTTTTCTAAGGTTGTTCCAGAAAACATGTGTATCACTATAGTGACGGGTTGTCAGCCTGTCGCCTAAAAATTGTAATACACCAATACCCTCGAGTCCCTTAGTCGCCTCTTACGACACCCGCGGGAAGGATGTGGGGTGATGCTATTCTAAGTAGGCAGTATAAACACTGTAAAATTAGTATTCATCGGGTCGTCTGTCAATCCAGTGTCATACTACAAGAAAGCAAATTTCACGATACGTTAAATATAGGTTTGTTTGTAAAAGAAATGGTATTGACAAAGCAGTTCGTCACCCATTCGATGTTATCATTGACATTAATTTTGAATTTGTGATGCTATTTGACAGGATTATCAGTATAATATGGAACATCTTTCAGATTAGACCAAAATAATCTATTTCACACAATTCTAATAGTCTGTCTACCAACTCAAGTAGGAAGTGATGTTATTTTCATTTTGTTTTTGTTGAAATATTTTTCAGCAGTAGGTAGGTACATCTACAACTACTAGTATAGGTATACTAAAACTGGATTTACATAGTTATAGGTACTGGAGACGTTATTTAGCGCATCATATTGAACAACTTTCCCTATGGGACCAGTGCTGGAAAAAAAAAACGACTTTTAAAAATAATATTCATGATCACCTGACCAACTTTGTATGGGGGTCGAAATTTTTTTCTCGTTTTCCAGCACTGGTCCCTTAGGGAAAGTTGTTCAGTACGAGGCCTTGAATAATATCTCCAATTAAATGCATTTCCTCCAAAACACGGTGTATGTATAGTTTATAAGAAAAACCAGTATAATTTGATAGGAAACCAGTATAAAAGAGTAGGTAGAGTAAAAACAAAAGTATCAAGTTGATTCAAATTCTGAACGCGTGCGTCGAATCAGTCCGTGAATTGCTCGAGATAACCGCCATATTTAAATTTATCTCCAGACGAAATATTCTTGACACTTAAATATTTTTTCTGTTAAAACGTGCAATTTATTATCTTGATCAGTCTGATAGTAATCTTGCAAAGGTTTATAAAATCATGCACACGTATGAATGAGCAATTTATTTTGTAAATCTACCTAGTTCCGCTTCCGATGACTCAGAATCTTTTGTAATAGCTACCTACCAAATTTTAGCATGTATACGGAGTATAAAAAAAACAGAAAAATATATGAAAATAACTACCAAGTGCATTATGAAATCTATCAACTTAAAGTTCCAAACTTTGGTAACATGATACAGTAAAGTGGCCGTACACTTAAAGAAACTAAACCTTCCAAAACGAGAACTAAGGAAACGTTTAATTACCCGAGGACGTCCACCCGACTCCAAAGACAATATTTGTTATTTTGACACATTCACACAGACTTTATCTCTTTGCAAACATTACGTTTGTCTGTGAAAGCCATTCAAGATTTTTTTCTCCGAGGACCTGGCGGTGTATTTGGTTTCCTACCAACGCGACAAGTGCAAAGGACTCTATATGGACGGGCAAATAATCAAATATGGACGTCCGTCGTTTTGTTTTCGAACTTCTTTAAAGCGTGGGCGTCAATATTGAGACCAGACGTATCTAATGCACCCACAAGCGGATTAAGATCGCTTAAGATTGTTGTCATTCCCAAAATCCTAATTTGATACAAAAGGTCAAGCAATCAATGACCCCAAGAGCACATTAAAGTGACAACGCTTTTACAAATTTTGCTTCTACAGTTTTATCGTAATTATTGTAAAAGGTGACCATAAACGCATAAATTAAAATAAATTGTATTATTCTTAATGTAGCATTTAGTTAATTTATTCCGTTCTACTTATTAGCATTAATAAAGACCACACAGGGCACGGCCGAAAAACTTGTACAAAACCAGATTGAAATAAATTCATTACAAAAACTGACACGGACGTCATATTAAAGATTATGTTGTATCAAATTAATAAAGATCTCTAATATGGTAGTCGCGATGTGTGACGAAATCTGTCAGACTATCATGCTGGCCGCATAGAATATAAATTAGGTTTAACGTCGGTGCAAAATAAATAAACAACCAACCATCTACTAATGCTAAAGTTGCCAGTGTCAATATTGATTGTTCTGCGGTTTTGAATGAACGCTTGTGCTATCAAGAAGTCGAGCGTAAATTCCTTCACGGACCTACCTAGTTTTTAAAAACAAAGACTCAAGTAAAGAATGAGTATCTCCATGAATTTTCGAAGGAAATGAGAATTTCCGACGAACACGTCCATATTTACGTAACACTCGACTACAAAGAAAGGCAAATAGAAAAGTAATACGATTTCGAGCTCGAGCATAGTGTTCGGAGTTTTTTGTAGGGTCGCGGATAGGGTTCCCAGGTTTTAAAGTACAAGTAGATAAACGTTTTCAGAATTCGTGTACTTTCAGGGGATATTTTATTTTATTAAAACCGAACATCACCTCAAAGAGACAGACCTGTGCTGCGAGTAGGTGCCTATGCCTACTTACAAAACATGTAGGCTATCTGTCAAGTATAGGCAGGCCATTTTCTAGTAAAGAACGGTTGACGCTGATGATCAAGACATCATAAGACCGCAGTCAATCCGGTCGTCTGGCAGCCCTAGTTGCCGCTGAGGGCTGCGAGCAGGGCCCGCAAGGCAGGTTGCGGCCGCAGCGTTCATCCCGACGGCCGAGTCAACACGCCTGATCTCGATCGCTCGCCCTGTTTGCTCACTCGGCCCTCGAGAATTAATGCGCGACGCAAATATTTATCTAAACGTCTGCGGATTGACAGTTCGGTCGTCAATTGTTTGTTGTCTTTACCTTTTCAAATGAGCGTTTCATTTCGAGTTGCACCCATTGCCTTAAGTGGCGTTCGCTTTTTGTTTGTATTTTCGGTTCCCAAGCGTTCGCTCGAGGCATTGTCTTTGCAGGTGACAGAAGTTGATCTCGCTCACAGAACGCTTAAGGATTCGTATGTTAAAGAGTGAGTGTTTTCACAGTTTTTTATTTGCAGGGGCATAGCGAAAGCCGGCGAACCGAACAACTTGTCCCCACTGTCCCCGGGGGTTCTGTACATGGACCCGGCGGTGCACGCGACGCTGCGGCGGAAGCAGCGGCGGCTCGCGCGGGAGAACCCTGGGGTCCTCGCAGCCGTCGCCAAGGGCGCCAGGCTCGCCGTCGAGGAGTGCCAGCATCAGTTCAAGTACAGAAGATGGAACTGTTCGACAAGAAACTTCCTCAGAGGGAAAAATCTCTTCGGCAAGATCGTTGACAGAGGTAAGAGCGAGTATTTTTTGTACAATAGTCCACTGCTGGACATGGGCCTCCCCCGTTGGGGACGTACTTTCATTTGCCATTTTCACCACGCTTGGCAGGTGGATCGGCGGGCGCAGTGCAAGATATTTTAGATATTCACAGGGAACGCTGCTGCCCGTTCACTGGATTCATCCTTTAGTCGCTTTTTACGACATCCATGGGCAGAAATAGGGTGATGTTATTCTAAACCGGAACCACACGGCATATAAATCAGTATCTTTACTAGAGATGCGTAATATCTCAGTATATGACGGTGGTTGTATTGGGAGTGTATTATTATATTGTACAGTTTGAGCTGAACAGTGAGTCATTTTGCTCTCTATCCAGTATAAATTGAGCTATTACGCAGCGTTTGCACTAAGACGCGCTTAATTAACACCGAACAATGATAAGGGTTGACAAGTTAATACTACACTCACGATGATCCCGTCACATGCATAAAAACTTACAAAGAGCATCATTTAAATAATGATTTTAGGTCTTTTTAGGTACACGCGTCACCCGTTGTCTCAATTTCGGTATCGCGAAACAAAGCGAACAAAACATTAAAAAGAAGTTAAGACGATAAGCTTTGGAGTAAATGCCCTTTCCGAATACCTCGTAATCTGCTTCCTTAGCATTGAGTTGTTAAAAAATGAAATCGAGATACTCCAGGCCTTCAATGGAGTCGCGTGCAAAAAGAGCGTGCACAAAAAGGTTTTTTGTGTTTTGTACAAGCCCCCTAATACGAGTTACAAAGAGTGGCTACAAATTAAGTGGTATCTTTAGCTGGCAACCCTTTTAGAGATGTTATCTGTGGAGGGTAGCGCCGACGGGGGCATATGAAGGGCTCATCAAGATAAAACATCCTGGATCAATTACATGCGCCCGAGTGACATTCGAGTTCCCGTTTGTCGATCAACTTTTTTTATTCCTACTCTTCGAATGTATTCGTTTATTTTATTGAATCAAGATGAGATTTATTTATAGACTCAATTATTGTACCATATAGATAGGTTTATACAGAAATAGCATGAACTTTAATGTGAATTAGGTAGATTTGACACGTATATAAACTAATTCTAACAGCAAAACTTTTTGTAAAACCCAATGCAAAACCCTCTTGTTACACTTTTTGTCTGATAGCCATCTTAATCCGATTTCATTTCTACTTCGATAACTTCAATAAAAAATCTTTAAAACACACTCAATTCTTTTTCATAACACAAACACTATTAACAATTGCGCCTGCGTCGAATCCATTTAGTCGATCTGAATGGAATTAGATTTTATCAACAGATTAGATACAAATCGCCAAATAGACCCCCATTAGCTTCACAATACTGGTTTCACTGCAGACTTGAATAGAAAAGGGATATTACTGAGAGAGCCTGCTATTACCACGAGTTATGCCTTTCCTAGCTACTAATTTAACGGACAGAATCAGATCCTATAAAGGTGCACTTTTAAAAATTAAAATGTTTTAATACACTCCCGAGACGCAAACTTGCTTTTGCTCTCGTCTAAAAAGCGAAAGGGGTTTCACTTGGAAGGGGGAAGGTCGAAAATAGAGTGGCCGTCGGTATTTTGAGTGGAAACTGTAATTTTTTAATCAGAATGAGCGCTGTCCTATCTCCGGTGTCCGATTTCGATGCTTTGTGTGCGATACGGCTTATTATGAGCTCGCGAACATCTGGCCGGTACACCAATTCAACCTATTGCAAAAAAAAACGTGGTTCAATTTTGTCGTTCACTTCGACTTTTTTATGTTTGTTCATCAATGGTAATGCTTTATTGAAGTTGTAGTATATTTATTGTAACTACAATGGATGCAATTTTGAAATCAAAATACAGTTCGATATCAAAAAGCTTTCCGAAGTTCACGAGCCCGCATTAGGGGGTTATCTGTTAAATTAAGAGTATGGTTTGGTATCTCGTACTAACTAATTCGGTCGTATTTTGGATTTGGTTCGATATATAGAACTACCGGACGGTCTGCTTGTTTCAAATTTTCAATACTCCGTTAACTGACCGCTAGTTTTTTCGTTAATGAATAGTGTAACCCTTTCTGTTAGAAGATGTTTCCATTAGTTCAAATTATGTCTTTGGAAAATTCTTGAAATTTATGAGTTGTTCCAATTGTTTCATTAAATCCATTTTTTATGAAGATAACATTTGAACAAGACAACAACTTTAACAACACTAGTTAGGTAAGACGTCATAAAATACAAAACTTATAAAATATTCATGGAAAGTAAATTAGTAACAAATCGCAATTGGATTTATATGTTTATCCAACATTAATGTTTGTTAACAAAAAAATGTGCCTGGGTCGACTGTAGCCCGAGGCAATGGTGCAGTCGCCCACACAAGTGTACACTTAGACACTTAAATCCAAAGAAAATAAAGTTTTAATTCCTATTTACTAGACAGATGGCCTGTTGATTGCTGTACCTTGCGCATGAACGAGCAAGTAAATCAAAAGAACTAATAACGGACTCTCCAACTTATTTATGTAGCTGAAATAACGTAAATCGCCAAGACAGAACCAATTAACTAAGTAAAGTTCATTAAACGAGAATTACGCGGTAATTATTCTTAGGCTACATTATCTATAGGTGCACCTAGAAGAGCCACGTCACTCGATAGAGAAATAAAATAGTGAAACAGCTTTCAATAAAGCACTCTCAGCACTAACAGTCGTAAACCGAAACGCCTAGAGCGAATATATGTATTGATATTTTATTCAACCGCCCGCCCGATAAAAGCTTAGTACATTTTTCTAAATTAAAAACCAGATATAGCACGAAGAGGCCCAGACCACCATCGTAATAATTTCACTTGATAAAAAGAGCAAGGAGATCACAAAATTTATGTTATATGCGTGTGCATTTAGAGCATATTACTTTATTAAGGGCAGGCTGGGCGGGCGAATCACGCTGCCGCATATTACCGGCGGCGGGCGTAAATATCCACGATAAACTTTTTAATACATTGCAATTACCGTCATTCGAGAAATGCATAAAAACCGACAACCGATCGCGGCGGGAGCTCTGTGCTCCACTCATTCATTACCAGCGAAACGTCGCGAATATGATCCTAAAGTCACTTTTGAAAACTTCATCAAATTCCATAACACACTCAATAGGGCTGTCTCGCATCATAATTACAGTTTGGACCCACAAAGGCCCCCTGGATGGGACACGAATAATTACTAATTTACACGTCGACACGCCATTGACACGTCGGACGCGACATCTTCATCTCATTGTGGGGAAACCTCAAGGATCGTATTAACACAAATGATGACAACGGTACAATGGCCTGGCCTTTATTCGTCGCGTCATTGTCATAGAAAAATATATGGTCCGGGGCCCCGTGGTGAGGCCCCCTGCGGAGTAGTTTAGCGATGCGAGTGCAGCAGGACCACTCCACGGAAGCCACGTTTACACCTAACCCAGCTCCTAATAGCAGGTAACTCGACCAATAAAACCCGACCTTTTCTCAAAATATTTCCTGTTTTGGTGTGTTTCGTATGTGCCCCCGAGATTCCAACACCGTGGGTGGATAAAACGTATAAAACGATGGACACCGAAAATAAAACAGATATAAAATGCTCTCGACGAAATATTTAATGCTCAATTAGATAAGCGTTTTGGGGTTTGTGGCGTTTGAATTGTTTTTGAGATACATGCGTTTTGTGAAATTGAAATAAGGAGATTATGTTGAGATTATGCGCAGGCGCGGACGTCGTCGGTGCGCCGAGTGACGAGCGGGGACGTCGAGTGCGTCGTTTTTGCTCGCCGAGCTTTTGACGTTCTCGATTGCCTTTTTATTGTTTATGGACAACTCACTTAAAACGGAATTATTTTCGGTGTTTTTTTGGTAGTTTGAAAACAAATGTCTTTGTCCATTGTGTGAATGGGTGTGAAGGCAGGGTTGGTAGCGGTGGTAGCTGCCGGCATTGTGCCACTCACAATGAGTGATATACGAGCGACGTAAATTTGAATTGTCGCAGAGCAGCCTCGGCAGCGCACTCAATGTGAAATTATCACCCATACACGGCATAACGAAAATGAATTATTACTTTTTATTGCCCATCCTTGATGCGCTTTTATAGCTAAAATTACCTTCACCATTCAACCATAGTCCACTTTCTGTGTCCTTAATAACTTAAGCTGCAAACGTATTCTGCAGAGTTCTACAGTGATTGTCGTTATCATCCTAACCACAAGTCAGTTTGATGTTTTTATTAATGTAGACATGTTGTCATTAGCTCCTAGTAAAAGTTATTTTAAAATCCCATGAAGAGGTATTATTATGGCTTGTTCATAGGTTGATACAACAGTGACCGCTAGAACGATCGCCAAACCGGCCAAACGCCATGTTATAAAACGCATGATTTATTGATGTTTTGAGTAATTATGTCTCATCAAATTTGAATAATGTAAGTCGCTATAAATAATAAGGTACTAGAGGTGCGACGCGAAACCGTCGTAAGTCAATCCTTCAAATTAATCTTATGGAAACACCTCGGCGCGTGATGACTTAATGCGGACAGGAACATATTTAATTAGTACATTAATTTTGAATTATTTAATGGTTTGCCTGCGAGCCAGGTGTTCGTCAAATGTCAACAGTGATTAAGTTTTATTTTACGGAGCGGTCGGAGGCCGGACGGCCGGACCCGCTCTTGGATTTACGGCTTTTTGACTTTTATAAATTCTCAACGCCTCGCCTTAACTGCCAATCCGTCGGGATAGAATTATCGCTGAGCGCTCGCGCTGTGAACCCACTCCGGGACCATTCATTATGCGCACAGATAATCCACGGACACCACTTTATTATCAGTTATAATAATAATTTACTTTTATAGATCCACATTACTCATGTTTGTTCTTATTTGACTGCGATTTGATGGGGCAAAATTGCCTTAATAAAATAATAGCTCACCTTAATTACGAATGTTTTATATTGAACGGACAGAATGGTCGAGTGGGAAACAAATGGGTATTTATTTGTATTAGAATTGAGCTGCGGGCCCGGATAAGCGTTGTTTGTGCACTTAATTGAGCCTGTAGAAGAGATTTACATTTTATTTAATGCCGTGACGAATGCGGTGGTTGGGCCGGAGTCTCCTTACATCTGTCATAATTTTTCTACGTCGCGATTTATTCGCGAAACGCGACAATCGTCTTTGATAAGCGGGATATCGATGGCCGGCCGCAACGCTAATAAATTATTCATTTATTTAAACTTATATAAATATTTTGTCTCATTTTAGAAACAAAACAAAGAATCACTACTGAATGATGTCAAACAAGTTAGGCTCGGCCGTGAATCATCGATCGACATCGAGATACGCTTTCGACATTCTCACAGACCAATTAAAAATTATTTCCAGTCGATATTTATATACCTAATTGGTCAGATAATGGGTTCCGTTACATCTATAGCTATGTTCAGAGAGTGGTGATGTAAAAATCTCAGCGGGTTTTCATTCACATCTGTTGAGGACAGATGTTGAAGCTATCTCGGGGCATGAAGACGTCGGTCGGTGGGTTGCGGGGCCAGGGCACGTGGGGAGCCAGGTGGCCGCACCGGCACCGGCGGCACCCCGCCGCCAGACCTCCGTCAGCCTGACTCACTACACGAACGATATCCGTGAAGCCTCACTGTTTTATAGCTCCACAGTTAAACCATCATATGGCACAACATTGCCCACTCTTTAAACTCAACGACAACATTTAGACTCCCGAAGTATCAACGCTGTTTGAAGTAATCGTATCGCTTTCCAATCAAATAAAAACTATCGTTACGAGCGTTATTTACCATGCAATATTTAATTGGCCTGCACCTATTCGTTATAGTTAATGCGAGAGAGCGTTTCCAAGTCATTACAGAAGATAAATGCTCGAATGCGACCGCTTGTGTTCGTATCTCTCGGTAACTTGAATTAATTTCGTCCGAGCATTGAATGATGGCGAAATTGACATTAAAATTCCCGGTCGAACGTCTCAAGTAATTTCTGAATAAAATACTTTTGTATAACATCCCAAAGGGAAGCACAAAAAGCGAGTCCCGAGCGGTTTGCTGCGGTGTGCGTCGTAATTTATATCGGTGCACGATGACAACTCAATAAAAAAATGATTTCATTTGCTTATTGAGTCCTTAATAACGCTGGCGCGGGCTCGTTGCACATATTATTATTATAAATAACAACAAATACGCGTTCCTTATTATTTTTACATCCTTGGGGCCTGTTCGTTTTTTCCGATTTATGTGTTGCGCTCGAGGTGGCCGGAAGCCCACCAAAGGCGTGTGGCCGCGCAGTATACTATCGAATGGATGACATTAGCCGGCCATCGAGCACGACACGCGATTACACTTGCGTGTATTAGAGCGGCGTTAATTACTTATTATTTTTTATTTTAGTGGATGATGCTGCGATTATAATCGAGCTTCTTGCAGTTTATGGCCGCTGAGGAATTTGATCGCAGCGAGCACAGGGAGCCTTAATGAGGGGGATTGCGCCAACAATAACCGAGTTATTAATGCACATTATGCCGTAAAATTACAATGTCTACGCACGCAAATCAATAACGAGATAAACTCGATATTGTAGGAATTTTTATTTTACGTATGCTTTAACGGAGAAGTTGCTTCTCAGTCAGATAATCTGAAGGATCTTAATTCATTTTTATGTGCTTCCACTTTACCATAATAAAAAGGCACAACTGACATGAGAAATTATGAACACATAACTCACCGATGCTCAGTCACTAAACCCTGAATAACATCTGGTATTGTAGACAAAGCCTGGCTTCGTATTAATCGTTGTAAGTACTCGAGCTATCAAATCGATATTAACAGACGGAATTCGATGCGCGCCGTACCACTTGTAATGATCGAATTTATAATCTCCCGGGTAGGTAAGAGCCACTTCTTTTATTTTCTTATTTCAATCGAGATATACCCTCTCTCTTTTAATTGTATTTTATGAGTATTTGATTCTAATGCCGAGCCATTAGTTATTTATAGTATTCGATGTAGGGTCGCGTTCGATTTATGGAGCTGTGAGATGAATGGGAGCGAGTGATTGCTTTGTGTTTAGACCCTTTATTGCGTGGATATTAACTTAATTATCATGTTTCATTTTATTGCCATCAGTCCATCTGGATACGTCTTCATTAACCGAACATAACAATTTGAAATATTTAATACGATTTCTTCCCATCGGTTTTTTGTCTTGCTAAATCTCATATAATTTTGATTGGATATGACAATATGACTCACAAAGATTTTACGTCCTTTCTTTTACTTTCATATTACTTACATAAACATCGTAACATCCGTTGCATTGGTTGCAAACTAGTAGCAAATTCTCTACATTCCAATATGAAAAAAAATCGTTTATACACATAGGTACATAAAATGTGTCCCGGATCCTAAAAATAAAATTTGATTAAAATATATGATCCCCTCGGTTGTTAAAATGAATTAATTGTTCGAATACCAAACATGCCAGTTTGAGATATGCAATCAAAACATGCCAAAGAATTGAATATAGTTTTTCGAGAACAATATTTCGGGTTTAATTAAAATTCTTCTGCAAAAGGAAAATATTGTGATGGATATTTTTATTGGTATAAAAAAACAACGTAATTTTAAACTACTGAGCACAGAGTTTTTTAAATTCTTATAGTTATTTGGTATGTATTGCTGCAGATATGTTTACAGGTAATAAAGTAAAAGTTTGTTACTACCAAAGAACACTAACTACCTATAACATTATTAATTTATTCATGCGATAGTTACGAATACCAATGGAATGACGAAGTAGGTTTTATGGATTGTATGTTTTAGGTTAAAGTTTATTTTTTAGAATTTTCTATGGAATTGAGATACTTACTATATTAGTTATGTAAGTACTTATAATATACCTAGAGTCTCCTTTTCAAATATTGGCCTGACCAATTCGTTTGTCGCAGGTTGCCGCGAGACCGCGTTCATCTACGCGATCACCAGCGCGGGTGTCACACACGCCGTGTCGCGCGCGTGCGCCGAGGGCTCCATCGAATCGTGCACGTGTGACTACTCGCACGTGGACCGGTCGCCGCACCGGTCGCGCGCCGCCGCAGCGGCTAACGTGCGCGTGTGGAAGTGGGGCGGCTGCAGCGACAACATCGGCTTCGGGTTCAGATTCAGCCGGGAGTTCGTGGACACGGGGGAGCGAGGGAAGACCCTCAGGGAGAAGATGAATCTGCACAACAATGAAGCCGGAAGAGCGGTGAGTGTCATCTTTAAACAATTATATTTCTTGTTTCCCTAAGAACATAGGCAGTAGATTTCAGAAGCCCTCTAGACCTGATCTCTCTTTTACACCTCCCTGACTAAGTTGCATAATAACTTTTTCAAAATGAGGACTGACTTCAAAGTACGTAAAAATTGCGAACCTCAATTTTTTTTCGGATAAGCAACCGCTGGACGAGATATGAGTGAACATTTCTAGAACGTTATTTATTCTTTCTTTATATAGTTGTTACTAGTTAAAGATGCTATAAGTACATTTCATAACCATAAACAAATTCAATCCAGACACAACAGACTCTCACGAGAAGACTTCACAAGAAATCTTACTTGATGAAGTCATACCACTTCAAACGACAAACAGTAGTCATAACACGTAGCCGCAATATCAACCTCCTCGATGATTGGTGGCGAGCGAACCGATCCATTACTGTTTATCCAATCGCCACTTAGACGGTAGCACCTCGTAAAATAAAACTAAGAGCTATCGAGACGCGCATTGTCATCGCTCGAGTTTACATTACCATTACGGGTGACGATCGATCGTGAGCCAGTTGACGCGTCGCACAAGTGGAATATTAATTATAGCTGAGCGCACGGGAGCGACGGCCAGGCCGCCATTCGTCGCGCACAGCCCTCCCACCACACTCCCACATTTGCATGCCCTCGATCCTACCCAAAACGCTGGCACCTCAGACCCACCCAGACGCATCATTATCCCACCGCTTAATTCCTGTCACGACACCGCGCTGGGTGTCCACCTGATGAATATTCACCACATTCCGACGATTGTTCAACACATATTTGGACACTAGGCTACATATGCCCACATACTCGCATGGTTCGTCTACATGTGAAAGAATAAATAGCGTCGCAGCAAGCGCCTGCGCTTAGTGCAGGAAATATTGACTGTCTCCGTCCTCACGTCATTTATCTACCTTCTAAGAATGATGAATGTCCCTAGAGTATGATTTATGGTGGTGCCACGCGCGGTGACGACCGGCCCACCTCCTCACGATTTGTAACAATTTGCTCGATCGTGAGATGCGGTCGATGAAGTGCGCTTAAAAGACCATCGATCACCGGTATCGACGCTTATCGGAGGAATTTAAAGATATTTGGACATCATTATAGACCTCCTGTTAAGATAGATTCAATAAATTAACGAACGTCTTACACCGCGGGGTGTAAGAGGCGGTCGACGTGTAGGTATAACTCTCGAGACTGATTGTGTGGTTTGTTCGCAGCACGTACAGACGGAGATGCGTCAGGAGTGCAAATGTCACGGCATGTCGGGCTCGTGCACGGTGAAGACCTGCTGGATGCGGCTGCCAAGTTTCCGCTCGGTGGGCGACGCGCTAAAGGACCGCTTCGACGGCGCCTCGCGCGTCATGATGCACAACGCGGACCTGGAGGCGCCCGCGCAGCGCAACGACGCCGCGCCGCACCGCGTGCCGCGCCGGGACCGCTACAGGTTCCAGCTGCGACCGCACAATCCGGACCACAAGTCGCCCGGAGCGAAGGACTTGGTCTACTTGGAGTCGTCGCCGGGTTTCTGCGAGAAGAACACGCGGCTAGGCATCCCGGGCACGCACGGGCGCACCTGCAACGACACCAGCATCGGCGTGGACGGCTGCGACCTGATGTGCTGCGGCCGCGGCTACCGGACTGAGACCATGATCGTGCTGGAGCGGTGCAACTGCACCTTCCACTGGTGTTGCGAGGTCAAGTGTAAACTGTGCCGTACGGAAAAAGTGGTTCACACGTGCTTATAGGCGACCGGACGCTTGTTGCGTGGCGTGTACATAATGTGATCGAGTAGAACTCAGTGCTAAGGTTGTGATTGTGACTCGGACTCGAGAGTGGACCTGTTGGAGTACTCGCGGGCAGATAACGGACTGTGTATATAACCGCTTTACTTTACCTTGTATGGAATCGTCGAATCAAAACCATAACTCTTGTTGACTTATGTAAATAGCGACACTGTCCATTTCTTCTCTATGCGTAATTGATCCGGCGTGAAATAAATATAAGCTACTATAGTTCGGTTAATTTATTTGGCTATTAAGTGTAAACATGTGATCTAGTGACGTTATTTTTTGTGGACTCTGTTGCTGGGAAACTAATGAGACCAGTTTATAGTCGATTTGTTTCTGTCAGCCTGTCATCCCATTCAAATTGGGCTTATTGGTTTCCCTGCTCGGTCAGGTGTGTAATTTATTTATTTTAGATGCCGTGCTTATAATTTTCGAGTGACTGCGCGAGACACTACACCCACGACTTTAAATGGTATTTCTTAATATCATTTCAAAGTTGACATGTTTAAAAAGTCGTTCGTTAACGACGACAGCAATAATCGTATGAGTTGTATAAAATACTTTCTATTTTATAGACGTCCGCGCGGAGTGCGCGGGCGCGTAACTGTTTTGAGATCCAAGAGCGAAATTATCTTGTAATTATAATTTCATATTATAATAAACGCTGCTGATGAAATTTGTGGCTTGCTCCATTAGCATAAAGCGTCTTGTTGGGTGTTCGAGTCGTTCTGAACGCGGGTCCTTATCAGTCAGTAAGTAGCGCCATCGTAAAAGTGTCCCACATTACGAGATAAACGCTCTCGAGAATTTTAATTAAATATTAAACGAATCAAATAATCAGTATTATACGTATAATATTGTATGCGTGTTGCGTCGATATTCTGCGATAAGCATGCACGCAACGCTTGACGCTAGTTGTAGGTACATTTTACATATGCTCGTCCATTTAAACAGTTTTATATTAAATGCATGTGTTACTTGCTAGTAACGTTATATTTTCCCATTTTACACAGATTTTATAGTTAGTAGAAAGTTGTTATCGGAAACTGTTGACTCGGTGAGTTTGGACTACTTTAAACTATACATTTGAGTTGAATCGTATAATCTCAGTAACTGACCACGTGATTTGGACTTCATTAAACTAATAAATTAACGTAAAATTTGACAGCACGGTATTTTTTTTACCTGGTTCTATTCTGACGTCCAAATTCTGCAGTTTGCCGATGGTAGGGAAGCTTTATCGGATAAAAACAAGAATACTACAATGGTGAAATGAACAGCCCTCTGAATTACTGACAGGTGCACGCAGGTAGACCATAAAACTGAACAACTTTATCAAAACGACAAAAATTCGACCACCGTACGAAATCAAGATCAGCTGACTGCCTTTTCATTGGTTTTTTTTACGATTTCTGAAATACATTCCTTTTCCTAGGATTACTTGATCGGTTTTATAGTTTGAATGCAACCTATTAGTATTGAGAGGGCTGTCCCTTACACGGCGTATAATGATATAAAACACATTATATGTCAAATTCTTGTATAATTATTATATCAACGTGAATGATATTTCATATGTGATATAAAATAGTTTAGCGTATAAGTCTTTCTAGTTAACCTTACTGAACTTTTTGTATAATAATCGCAATGAACATAGCCATCCAATACGTAAGCATTTTTATGAAAAGTATTTATTAAAACTTGTTTTAATTTATTTTATTTTACTTTAAAAATGAGCACTTTTAAAGTAAAATAATGATTAGTTTTAGTTCAAAATCCGATGTTAAAAGTATCGGTATTTTAAACAGGTATTTTGAGTACTTATAACTTTAACTTTAGATATTTTATCCAATTTCTGTACAAAAATTACTTTCAATTTACATCAATGAGGAGTAAGTGCAGAAGAACTGAATTTACGCGTCGGATTTAAAAAGACTGAATCTTCTTATTTCGTAGTAAGTACTTAAATAAGTCCATGACCGGATTTCTAAAGCCATGTAGCTTTGAATTTTAGCAAAAAAAGCAAATGTATTGTGATAAAAACGTATTTTAACCTAACCCATCAAACATGAGCCAGTGTTATTTATATGAATTTTGTAAAATTATCAAATCAATTTGTGCCATTTTATTACCTTTTATCTCTGACAGCTCAGCAAATTTTTAACTAAAATTGTTTTGGAATTGTCTCAATCAAATTCGATGTAAAACTATTTTTACCTTTGTAAATATGGTCTTTATTTGATTATTTTAAGTTATTTATGGGAATGTAGTATTTTAAATTGTAAATGTTAGTTAAACAATGTAATTGAAATCAGCTGAACGTATCTGAATCTCAGTCTATTGTTGTAAAATAAATAACGAATGTACCTTTTTGAAATTATATTTCGTCCAGTGACCGCAATTTTTGGGGTTGACATTATTATTGATCTTGGTTGTACATTAGCAGTATCTATTTATAATTAAAATATTTGATTAGTTGTTACTAAAAATACAAAATTGATCAAAAATTATCGATTTTTCTTTCTACTTACATATACATTCCAATTTCTTAATATATATTTCATATATATGATTACTACAGAAAAACCTGCACTGTATTGAAAATACGTTTAAAAATAGACTGAATGAGAAAAATAAAACCACGTGTTTTGGATGGCAATGATTTAATGAATGACTTTTTACAATGACAACATCAAAAAATAAACATAGCTCAAAAAAGATGCAGGCTCCAGCCAGTTGTCAATACACTGCATTACATTACATGTAAGATAGCACAAAATCATTAGATAACTACTTAGTTATACATCTAATATTTTCTAGATAGATGAAAATTCATACGAAGAAAAACATACACAAACACGCCTAAGTACCTATTCCTCTTTTATGAAAGCCCAATTCCATACTTAAACAATTTATTTAAATTTTCATCATATTTTCATAAAATATGTTGGACAATATTGATAGTTCAATCTTTGAAAACAGAATGCACCATTGTATCTGCATATGCAGGTGTTCTGTAGATGTAGTGTGTAGTAATATTAAGGGATGATACGTATATAATATCTAGGGCTGCCGTAAGAAATTTCTTTCTAGTAATAAGCAGTACCTGTTGTGTCCTTTTTCTGTGTTTACTTATCCTGTATCTGTTTTTGTGCACAATAAATTGTTAAATTAAATAAAATAAATAAATATTATTCATTTCACGATTACAATCATAAAAAATATCAGTTCCATGATAACTTGTGATACACTGCCTAGTTACGCTGAGCATAACATCTGTTGTAACTTGTACCTATCTATATTATGGCCGTTCGAATAGGCCATATTTGACAACTACCAAACCCAAACTAAAGGATGACTAAGGGACATGTCAACAAAGAAAAATAGACCTTATGCTGTCATGTATGGAATATTCGAACGGCCATTACTTTAAGTAATGTTTTGCGCGAACATTCCGTGAACAGTGAAATGTCAATATGTCGACAGAGCGAAGGTATTGTAGTCTCTTTGGATCGACACGGGCAAACGTGAACTATCATTTTCACCATCGGTTACAGAAGTCGGGTCGATTCGGTGTCTCACTCGAAAATAATTCTACATCATCATCATCTAGTAAAAAAAAAAATTGTTAATCCGAGTTATTCTCTATCTCTGTGCCAAATGTGATAAAAATCAGTACAGCAGTTTTTGCGTGAGGGTGTAAAAAGCAAACATACAAACTTTCGCATTTATAATATCAGTAGGAAGTACTAGGTGTACCAACAAAGAGCGAAATAAATTAAACTAAAATTAAACAATCCCAAAATGACAAAACCTAAAAATCCCATATAAAGAATTTTTGACTCATTCGTACGAGTACATATATTACCAACAACAGAGTTTGAATCCAACTCATACATAGAGTCATTGTAATAACATATAACTCTTTCAGTGCCAAGAACATCCCGCACGACTACGGCGCAATTTTCTTAAAAGGCTTTATTTATTGAAGCGATTTCAAAATGCACCTTACCTGCATTGTTGTAGGGTTTATTTTGGGGTCGTGAGTATTGTCGAAAGTGAAAAGTTGATCAGTGTTGGTGGTCGGGCCCCGGGCTGGTTCCCACGGGTATTGCGCGTTGGAAAATTTATGTTCATGAACTGAGAAATCTGTCATAAGGGATACGAATGGCGTGGCTGAATCTGAAATACCGTAAATAATTTAGTCGCGCGAAAGATTTTTGCATTCTACGAGAGATACAGAAGCGTTTCACTCAAGATTCTGTCCGCCAAATACTTTTTTTTTTATTTAGCGTCTTTTTTACGACACGGTTAGAACTAGGGTGGTGTTATTCATACAATACATAAAATAAACTCAAACATTACATAACCAATTCTTATCAAAGTTTCAATTCCACGATACTTATTTATTTTATTACTTACCATTACTTTCCACATCTATTAGGTTGGCAAAAATTATTAAAATACATAATATATTTGGGACCATGTTATGCCTGAGTATAGTGGTTTTCATAATAGGTCTAACAAGTAAGTAAAATGATGCACTACGTATTATTAAGATCAAAACAGAGAATTGTTCAAAAAAGTTCAGAATAATCGCATACTTAACTATCTATATACGGGCCGGGGTGTAATGTACAGCTCTCTTAAAACTGATTTTGTCGAAATGAGTATTTAACCAGCCAACCACAAAACTGAACAGCTTTCCCCATGAAAAATATATCAGGAATAGCTTCAAAAATTTAAAGGCAGTTAATTTTTTATTATTTTGTGTGGGAGGTTGGTTTGTTTAGCGTTTCCTGGCTAATATTCCTTGGACAATATAAAGTATCAATTACGGCCTGTCTGTATGCTTATCAGTTTTCAGAGAGCTGTCCCTAACACCCAGTTTTTTTTAAAGATATTAAATGCAGTGAAGAGGCTGAGGAATATGAAACAGGAAAAGAAGATGAAAGAACTGCAGAAATATTTGAGAAGGGCCCCGCTCGTAAAACTCATCTTAGTGCAACAGGAAAAGGGCCTGGACTCGAATTAACTTCAGAGCAGATGAGCAAGTTTAAGATATGGCCTAGTGGAATTGTACCTTATTACATCGATGACATATCTTTTGGTAATATTAGATTTTGTGTCAGAAATGCTAATCAAATCAATACTATAAAATGATGTTGCTTTTTGCGTTTCTCTGTCATGGACAACGCTAACTAATCTAAAACCACGCATCGGGTTTTGATGCAGGTTTTTAATAGATATATGAATTCAAAAGGATGTTTTATATATATAGTAGATGCCGGTAAATGTTTGATTTCTACGGGAAATCAAAAAGCAGCGCTAGATGGAGTCCTATTTAAATATGTAGTTCTTTTGACGGAAAATACATGCATAACATTTATGTCAAGCATTTTTGCCTTGCGGGCTAGGACAGTCGAATAAGAGAATTCAACAATGTTACTTTTTCAGTTTTTTTAAAGAAAATATTTTAAGTTAATACTATTAAGTTAATACTATAATACTAACATTTTCCTTTGTTTAGTTTTTTTTTATTATATTAGTTTGTTATTTTATTACATATTACAATTTTTATTATACTAGCTTTTAAAGACTAGTGCAAGCTTGTGACGACAACCAACCTCATTTTTCAGACAGAAATTTTCGTGAACGACTTCGCAATCTACTGAATGAGTTCAAAGAAGTCACTGGTGTTAGTTTTATGGAACTTTCTTCACCCCCGGAGGATGAGAAGGAGAGATGGGTGCTGTTCATCAACCGACGTGGAGCGCTGACTTGCGGAGACTATACTACCAAAAACTTCACAGGTTCAGGAGTTCAGGTCTACTACCACTATTTTAAATCTTAACCTTAACAGCCACATTTCACATGGGCCTCCTCCTATCGGGAAGCATTGCCAAAATTCAAAGAGAACGCTGCTTCCTATATCTTAGATAACTTGGACTATGTTACTTTTAAGGATAAGGATAAGGAAGGATAGATAGACGAACAGTTTTTCAACTTACGTGCTTTTATTTTTAACGGTAAGCAGAACGATAATGACCCCAAAAATACACACATAAAGCCCTCAAGTCCCTTTGTCGCCTTTTTGGAGATCTTAAACTGTGCTCCTGTGTTCACCATCTTTATATGGTTTGTTGTATGGTCTCATCAGAAACAGGCTAATGTCCAGTAGTAGCTTGTGATGACTGATGCTTGACTTGATTGAGTTGGTTTACAAAGTACGTATCGCAAACAGAAAAGAGAACTATAAATAATTTAGTTTGGTTTGCAGCGTGTAGTATTGGGATATGACTGCCTAGGAGCTGGCGGTGGTGCGCTGGCAGGAATAGTCCTGGCGATGGTGGGAGTTCCGCCACAACACAACTCCCCAGACCGAGACGATCACATTACCGTAGTCTTGGACAACATTATACCTGGTATGAATTTATATGACTTTTTACTAAAACCGGGACTGTCAAAGCATGCTTGAACCAAGATTTGACTGTTGTTTTGGTCTTGGCGAAACTCGTCCAAGTTCACTTGAATGACCGTCGAATCAAAGTGAACTAGAACCGCGTCCAACTTTCATACAAACATACTTTGACAGTGTCATCGCTGTTTGAGTTAGCAATTGAGCCGAAGCGATGAGTGCTGAAGACGAAAGGTCCAGGTTGCTTCACCTTCAATTCAGATCACCAGATATGGAAGTGTCCGAACAAAAAACCTCTAAAATGGACTATGATTGTAAATTTGCGAGGCATCGGTCTCAATTTCTGTTTTGAGGTTTGCCTTCTACGTATAATCTTACTACGTATATACCTTCTTGTATAATCCTATATTTAATTCGCTTAGACCGAAGTTTCGCAAATTTGCATATAGGTTAGTCCATCTGGATTATATCTGCCATTGGGTTACTTTTTGTACTATATTTGAGGTTTGTCTACACATGTCACCACAAATTTTGTTATTTTACGCTACTTTCAATGTTTATGTTTTTCAGAAAAACGTGATCTTTTTAAAAAACTGCAAAGCTCTGATTGGCTGTTTCACGATGTTCCTTATGATTTTATCAGTGCTAGTCATTACAATTTACATCAATATTCCAATAATGGGTCTGCTACTATTATTCCAAAGGTGTGTAAATATATTTGTTTCGCAATTCACCTATATGTAGTCTAACAACATTATTGTTTGCCTCTCTATCAAAATATTATGATGTAAATATAATGAGCGTGAGATCAACAATAATGTCGCAACTTTGGGGTCCTTTTTGATTTGATAGAATTATATATGCTTTTTTTTAACGGGACCGGCAAAATCTTGCAGTTCGTGTTTGAACCACCTTATATTACGATCTCGGCACGGATACTTAGTAAGTAGATTTTTGTAAATTTTCCCTGTCTGATGATTTTGATTTTGAAAGTTTTCCCCCAGTCGGAACTGATTGTTCTGGATATTTTTATACGTGCGCTTACTTTTATATGCCATAAGTGATGCTAAAAGTTACTGTTATATTATTCATTTATCGTTTCAGAAAAAAACATATATTCATTACTCTATCGGCGAGCGAGACGGCATCAGCCCAAAGGACATTTTAAAAATCAAAATGTTGTACAACTTTATATCTTCAACTCGGGAAAGAGTAAACGCATCAGATTGTTCTCAAATATTTAAGCTTGGATCGAATGATGAAATTTTAAAAACTCATAATTATAATACAAATACGAAAAAATATATAAAAAAAACCACGCCGACACCGAAAGCAAATAAGCACACACACAGTTTGTCACATGAAAAAATTCCTGGACAGACTCTTGCTATGAAAAAAAAGAGTATGCTGACTAATTTGGATGATTTTGACACAAGTAAAGATAACTAGAGAATAAAAAATAATACCCCATCTAAGACTCTTAAATTAGACAAATTTGCAGGATCAAAACTATGCTGTGTGTTAATCTTCGTTACCCTATATGAAAAAGGCAAATTTCATGAAAATCGGTTCAGCAGTTTTTGCGTGAAGGAATAACAAACAAACATACTAACTTTCACATTTGTAATTATAGGCTCCGTTCGCCTAGAACTCCTTCTTAGTCCCGTAGTGTCCCACAGAATATTTTTTCAGGACAACAAGTAGCCTTTATGTATATATTCTTTATTGTGTACAATTATAATTAAATGTGAACTTAGAAACTAGATTACAATAGGTGAACTTATCTCTTTAAAGAGATCTCTTCCAGTCAACCTATACAGTGGAATTAGATATAAGAATGTAGACGGGAACAAGACCGCACACACATACCATAACATATGAATACACAAATAAATATTATATACGTACTACACAAATAACTACCTAACATACCTATATACATACTTATATATATATATATCTACATACATAATTATATTAATCTATTTGTGATAATTGTGATAATAAGTGCTCTTTCACTCTTTTTTTGAAAGACGTAATGGAGGGACAGGCTTGTATTGACTTTGGGAGTTTGTTCCAAAGTTGAGTAGCTCTAACCGTAAAGGATTTGAAAAAGAATGTGGTATTGGACCTGGGGCACTCAAGTACCTTAGTGATACATGAGCGCCTGGACCGGGTGTCGGGAGGTAAGTGATGGAAACGGGAGCGGAGATAATTAGGAGAGGAGGGGTCTTTTAGGATTTTGTAGAGAGCAGAAAGGATGTGCATATCACGGCGAAGGCGGATAGGGAGCCATTTTAACTGAGCGCGAAATTGAGAGACGTGATCAAATTTTCGAAGTCCGAAGATAAAAGGAATCGCAAGATTTTGAAGGCGCTCGAGTTTATTAAGTAGCTCCTCAGTCACATCCAGGTAGCATACGTCAGCTATGTTGACCCCTTTTGCCAAATTTCATTAAAATTGGTACAACAGAATTAGAATCCAATTCATACATAGAGTCATTATAATAACATATTAACTCTTTCAGTGCTAAAAACATCCCGCACGACTACGCTGTAATTTTCAAGACTTCGTTCTTTGAAGCGATTCAAAAATGCACCTTACCTGTATTGTTATAGAGTTTATTTTGGTGTCGGGGCCGAGCCCAGTTATGATGCGCTACCGCGACTTCGATTTTCTCTACACTTGTACATACATACATACATATATCACGCCTTTATCCCTTGCGGGGTAGGCAGAGCGTTAACGGCCGTAAGAATACGGTCGCTATCGCCACGTCTGACATTTTAGAGGATTGTTTTCCAAGGTTGTTTCAGAAAACATGTGTATTACTATAGTGACAGGTTGTCAGCCTGTCGCCTAAAAATTGTAATACACCAATACCCTCGAGTACCTTAGTCGCCTCTTACGACACCCGCGGGAAGGATTTGGGGTGATGCTATTCTAAGCCGGCAACACACGGCATAGCCGGCAACACACGGCATAGCCGGCAACACACGGCAACACACGGCTCTACACTTGTAGACACAATTATTCATTTGTTTTGATAAAATGCATACTATTTGACACTTGTGAAGCCTTCTCGCCCGCGAGATAAGTCTCATACTGTGTGCATCATAAAGGAGCACAGCAGGTTCCCACGGGCATTGCGCGTTGGAAAATGTATGTTCATGAACTGAGAAATCCGTCATAAAGGATACGAATGGCGTGGCTGAATCTGAAATAGCGTGAATAATTTTATCACGCGAAAGATTTTTGCATACTACGATTAGGTATCTATTCAGAAGCGTTTTACTAAGAAGATTCATCATTCTTCTTGCCTTATCCCGTTTCTCGGTCGGAGTCGGCTACCTAACTTAGGAGATTTGACGTGAAACCAAGTTTTTACACAGAGTGACTGCCACTTGACCTCTGCATCCCGAAGGCTAACCTGGCCCGAATCCTAGGTTAAAATCACATTCAGATATCGTTTGAATTTAAAATGCGGGTTTCCTTTTCCCTTCTCAGTAAGAGTAGCCATTAAATGAACGTGAGTAAGTAAAAGCACATTGATACATGGCGGGGATCTAACTCGAGTCTCACGATTGTAAGACCGGCGTCCTACGCGACGCTCTCACTCAAAAGATTCTATCCGCCAAATAGTAGCAAAACAATTATTGCGGCTAAGTAGATGGTCAGTATATGAATCGTCAATCGTACGTCGTATTTATATTATAAATTATTTTATTAAGTATTATAAATTATTTTATTAACTTTTATTTAAGAGCCAGTATTGTCCACTCTAGAAGAACGACATTTACATACCTCTACAGACTAATGAATAGTATGTACTATATTATACATACATATTTAGGTACAAGAATGCAGTTTTAAAGCAAGTGCGTTATGCGTCGTGCGTTGGACCTGCGTCGAGAGCGGTTTTTATATGAGGAGAGATGTTTCTGGTATGGGTTTTACAGGCACATACGTACGTTACCCTTACCGTAGTGTTATTTTAGCGCTGAAGTGTGATAGTGGCCAAACCAGGACATTTTAATTACTTTTTATTGCCATACTGTTATCATAAGCTATCAATACACCCAAGTTAAAAGTTAATTTTATAGTGAAAAGAGTAATTCCTATTGGCACAATACCTTGATTGTTATTTCTAAAAGAAATTGCGCAGCGACTGGTGTCTACTTTGCAACTGATACGCCAGAATTCCGCTGCTGAAAATGGGCTTCCCTTTATTGGGGGGTATTTCATTGCTGACCACGTTTGGCAAGCGGACTGTCGAGTGCAGTGCAAGATGTTGCTATCACAAGGAACGCTGCTGCGCATACCATGGATGGCTTTTTCGCCACGGTTAGAACTAGAGTGGTGTTGTGTTATTCAAACGATACATTAAATAAATCCAAACATTACTTGTAACCAATTCTTATCACTGTTTCAATTCCACAATACTTCTTATGTATTTTATTACTTACTATTACTTTTCAGAGCTTAGATACGCAAACGTTATGAAAATAATTCATATGGGACCATGTTGATCCCGAGTATAGTGGTTTTCATAATACGTCTAACAAGTAAGTATAAAACTTTAAGATAGAAAACAGAAATTTGGACTTACAAAAAAATCTAAATAGTGTCATACTTACCTAATACGGGGTGTAAAGGACAGCTCTCCGTAAGTAAACTGATTTCGTTGAAGTGAATATTCCGATCACAAATCTTAACCAATTTCCCAAACATATACATATATCACGCCTTTCTCCCTTACGGGGTAGGCAGAGCGCTAACGGCCGCAAAAATACGGTCGCTGTCGCCACGTCTGCCAAGGCCACCACTTTCCCCTTAGAAAATATATCAGGAATCTTCAAAAATTTAAAGGCATTCAATTTTCGGTTATTTTAAGCGGGAGGTTGAATTTTTTTAAGCGTTTCCTAGCTCATGTTCCTTGAACAATATTCAGTATCAATCACGGCCTGTCTGTACTCTTATCAGTTTTCAGAGAGCTGTCCCTTACACTCAGTTTTACATTTTTTTCAAGATATTAAATGCAGTGAAGAGGCTGAGGAAGACGCCTACAAATATGAAATAAGACAAAAAGACTTTGATTACGAAAGATATAAAGAATATGGCTATGATGTTGACAGAACGGTAGATAAATTTAAACACGGCGGGGATATAAATCTTCTTAGTGCAAAAAGAAAAGAGCCAGGATTCGAATTAACTTCAGAGGAGATGAGAAAGTTTAAGATATGGCCTAGTGGAATTGTACCTTATTACATCGATGACATATCTTTTGGTAATTTTAGATTTTGTAGTAAAGAAAAGCTAATCTGGAATAATAACCAAATTAATAGTATAAAATTATGTCGTGTTTTGCGTTCCTCTGTCATGGACAATGCTAACGAAACTGAAACCACGCACCGGATTTTGATGCAGATTTTAATAGATATATGAATTCAGAAGGATGGTTTATATGTATAACAGATGCCGGTAAAATGTAGCAGCGCTAGGCGGACTCCTATTTAAATATTTCTTTTGACGGAATTATACATACATTATGTCAAGCATTTATGCCTTACGGGCTAGGACAATATACATCTACAATACCTTTTCGGTTCTTTTTTCAAGAAAATACTAACATTTTCTTTTGTTTACATTTTTATAATATTAGTTTGTTATTTGAAATATTATGTGTAATTTTATAGTTTTTATTATATTAGTTTTTATAGACTAGTGCAAGCTTGTGACGCCAACCTCATTTTTCAGACAGAAATTTTCGTGAACGACTTCGCAATCTACTGAATGAGTTCAATGAGGTCACTGGTGTTAGTTTTATGGAACTTTCTGCTCCCCCGGAGGATGAGAAGGAGAGATGGGTGCTGTTCATCAACCGACGTGGAGTGCTGACTTGCGGAGACTACACCACCAAAAACTTCACAGGTTCAGGAGTTCAGGTCTACTACCGCTCTATTAACCTTAACTTTAACAGCCACACTTGACAGAGGCTAGGCCTCCTCCTATCGAGGAGGATAGGAAGCCAAAGTCACCATGCTTGGCAGGCGGAATGGTGAGCACAGTTCTAGATGCCTAATTCAAAGGGAACGCTTATATCTGTATCTTTGATAACTTGTAAATTCATTTACCTGTAGTATTAATAAAGGATCTTATTTGTAAGGATCAAATACACGAACAATCTCATATTAGACGCTTTTTACGGTAGGCAGAGCGATAGTAATGACCATAAAAGTACACACATAAAACCGTCGAATCCCTCAGTCGCCCTTTATGGTGATCTTGCACTGTAATTACCAAACCGTCATGTGTAATCTCATCAGAAACAGGCTAATGTCGAGTAGTAGCCTGTGATGACTGCTGTTTGACTTGATGGACTTGGTTTACAAAGTGAGTATCGCAAACAGAAAATAATTACTTTAAATAGTTTTGTTTTGTTTGCAGCGTGTAGTATTGGGATATGACTGCTTAGAAGCTGGCGGTGGTGCACTAGCAGGCATAGTCCTAGCGATGGTGGGAGTCCCGCCACAACACAACTCCCCAGACCGAGACGATCACATTACCGTAGTCATGGACAACATTATACCTGGTATGAACTTAGGTGACTTACTAAAACCGGGACTATCAAAGCATGCTTGAACAAGATTTGACTGTTGTTTTGATCTTGGCGAAACTCGTCCAAGTTCACTTGAATGACCGTCGAATCAAAGTGAACTAGAACCGCGTCCATCTTTCATACAAACATACTTTGACAGTGCCATCGCTGTTTGAGTTAGCAATTGAGCCGAAACGATGAGTGCTGAAGACGGAAGGTCCAGGTTGCTTTACCTTCAATTCAGTTCCCCAGATACGAAAGTGTCCAAACAAAAAACCTTTTAGATGAAGTATGATTGTAAATTTGCGAGGCATAGGTCTCAATTGTTGTTTAAAGTTTTGCCTTCTACGTATAATGCCACTTGCATAATCACATATTTAATTTGCTTACACTCGCGAGACCGCAGCTTTGCGAATTTGCATATAGGTTAGTCCATTTAGATTATATTTGTCATTGGGTGACTTTTTGAACTGCATTTGAGGTTTGTCTACACATGTCACCACAAATATTGTTATTCTATGCTACTTTCAATGTTTTTGTTTTTCAGAAAAGCGCGAACTTTTTAAAAAACTGCAAAACTCTGATTGGCTGTTTCATGACGTTCCTTACGATTTTATCAGTGCTAGTCATTACAATTTACATCAATATTCCAATAATGGGTCTGCTACTATTATTCCAAAGGTTCGTAAATATTTTTGCATCTCTATCAAAATTTTATGATATAAATCTAATGAGAGGGATGTCAACAATAATGTTGCCACTTCGGGGTCCTTTTTTATCTGATTGAGTTATATAAAATATGATTTTTTTTAAACTGGACCGGCAAAATCTTGCAGTACGTGTGTGAACCACCTTATAATTTGATTTAGACACGGATACTTAGTAAGTAGACTTTTGTTTATTTTCCCTGACTTTGAAAGTCTGCCCCCAATCGGAATTGATTTAACTGGATATTGTTATTTGTACGCGTAATTTTATATGCTGTAAATGAGCCTAAATGTTACTCTTATATTATTATTTTTATCGTTTCAGAAAAAAACATATATTCATTACTCTATCGGCGAGCGAGACGGCATCAGCCCAAAAGACATTTTGAAAATCAAAATGTTGTACAACTTTATATCTTCAAATCGGGAAAAAGTGAACGCATCAGATTGTTCTCAAATATTTAAGCTTGCATCGAATGTTGAAAGTTCAGAAACTCGTAATTATAATGCAAATAGGAAAAAAACTATGTCGCCACCGAAACCAAGCAAGCACTTAACTTTATTACAAGGGAAATGGCTTGGAAAGAGACACCCTCTGAAGAATATTCTGCTGACTAATTTGTTAGATTTTGACACGAGTAAAGGATACTAGGAAATGTAAGATAATATATTATCTGTGAAGCTCTGATTGAAAATTGGTTTATACTTTATAAAATTTAGCTTGATATCGGCGACGTCTGTCAGTTTCGGGCAAATGCTATAACCTAAGGTAATTTTTTCTTTGTTTTTATCTCTTTTAGTATGGATCTGTCACACGTCACAGTACTGTCACTGTTTTATAAAGTATAGTCAAGCGTAGCGAGACATATTATTGACTCTAAGGTGAATGTTATAGCTCTGATTCAGAGATAAAAAAAAAATCTAAATAAATAATGCTTGTTGGTACCTGTTAATTCGGATGACTCTGGAAAATGATAATAAAATAATGTCAAATATTTGGATATTTTGTATCTAGAAAAATAGGAAATTCGTTTTCGAGGAAGACAGACAACGGACTGATCTACTAGTAAATGTGTGTGTGGTAAACATGAAGTTTTTGTTTAATTTCGTCGTCATCTGTCGACAAATACCTGGACCGGTAAAATACCTACATACCTACATAACTACATTACATATGCAAGGTGTAAAAATATTAGCTGCAAATATTTTAAGGGGTGGACCAGTCCATGAAACTGATTAACTTTCCCCAAGAAACATAGGTCGAAATAATATGAGGAAATTTTTTAGATCTCCCAGACTTGGTCAGTCGGTAATTTTGCATGGGAGGTCCAAACTTTTTTCATATTTCGACCTATGTTTCTTGGGGAAAGTTGTTCAGTTTCATGGACTGGTTCACCCCTTAAAATATTTGCAGCTAATATTTTTACGTCCTGTATATAATACATAAACACATGTGCCGTGTCATGCCGGCTTAGAGTGGCGTTACCCCATTGCTTTCCCGTGGGTGTCGTAAGAGGCGACTGAGGGACTCGAGGGTTTTAAGTGTATTGCAATTTTAGGCGACAGGCTGACAACCTGTCACTATAGTGGTACTTGACTTATATGCAACGACCCTCAAATATTGTCAGACGTGGCGATAACGACCGTGACTTTGCGATCGTCATAGCTCTGCCAACCCCGCAAGGGATAAAGGTGTGATATGTATATGTGTATGTATGCATATTACGCCTTTACTCCGTGCAGATGGAGTACATACATAGCGCTCTATGTAGCGCGCGTAAAAATACGGCTCATTGCCACGTCTGACAAGTATTGAGGGCCCTTTCAGAATTTTTTTTTTTTCACATACTGGCATGCCAGTAGGCATGCATTTGATTTGATTACAATTTAGCAGTAGCTAATTCATGTGGCGTGTGTGCATACCTACCTATATCGACTTAAAAGGTAAAATAAATGTATTTTTTAGATAATTATGTACCTATATACTTGCATTAGGTAATACAAATGAGAAAGTTTGGTTATGGTTTTAACAGACGACGGCAATACCGAGCAAGGAAATCCTTCTGTTTGGAGTTATTTACTTATCACCATTTGCTTTGGTGCTTTAATTTTTTTAAAACCTAATCCGTACGCCATTCGGCTTACCTTCAATTCACAAATAGGGAGTTAAGGAGTTTTATCTCAAATATTCAATACTAGTTCGTTTTTAATATGAATAAGGCCTATATTATGCCAAAACACTAACCTAATAAGAAGTACTTAGTAAGAAGAACAAACCGGAAAAAGGGATAATCTGATAAGGTAATAAATGAATTGTCAAAATCTGCTTACACAGCTAACCGTGGTGTAGCGGTTAACACATTTGACCCGGCAAGTCAAAGGACGTGGGTTCGAATCCCATCGGTGACGTGAATTTTTTCCAACACGTCTTCATCTTTGTTCTTGGATGCAAACATTTTAAAAATTTGAATCCACGGGAGCTATTTATGTCAGAACTGAAGAGATTTTCTAAATATCTTTTATCTTTCAACCAGATTTAGAAATCAAAAAGGATAATTTTAAGGCAATTCAAGCTAGTACTATCAGTTAAGAATGGAAAATCCTAGCAATAAGAAAAATCTCAAAAGTATATAAGTAGTTGTATCAGCTAACTAGTGCCCATAGTACAAGCTTTGCTTAGTTTAGGGCTAGATAGCGCTGTGTGACTTGTCCAGGACATTTATTAATTTATTTTATCACTTCACTGAAAAAGAAGAGTTACCGGCATAGAATAGAATAAGACAGTTTTTTTATACAGATAAGGAAACTAGTCAAATGGATGAACAACGTGAGAAATTGGGGTTCCAAATACAAAATACAAATAGTACAATATATAAATAATAGGGGGTTTTAATGCATGTAGCAAAAACAAGGAAAATTCAGATCGAAAGTTTGTAGCCTTTGGTAAGATGGGCGGCTATAAATATACAATAAAATCAGATGTTACACTTCGACAGACTTGAAACTATATTAATCGTAGGAGGATCGCACACTTAACGCACGACAAAGCGCTAAAAATCGCAGCGGTCTGTCAGATCCATACTAGAAATGTCAATCCCTATACTAAAACCGCTCAAGCGCAGCGTCGTCGTACGTCGAGTGCGGCTTAATTTGAGGAGTGTCGTTTCTAGTATAGGTCAGGCAGACCGCTGCGATATTTTAACGCTCCGTCGTGCGTTAAGCGTGCAATCCGCTGTAGCAAATGAATAAAATAATACTTACCAAATAAATGTATTCCAGTGTTTTCTTTTCAGCTTAGAGTTACGCTACTTCTTGGCATGTTAAAGTTATAATTTTGATCATGCTCATGTTAACATGGCACATTACATACATACATACATAAATCACGCTTATATCGCTGGCGGGGTAGGCAGAGTAAACTTGCGGTCGTTATCGCCACGTCTGACAAATGTTTGAGGGTCGCTTGATTTTAAGGTTCCGTGGTTATTATCACTAAAGCTATAAGACATTATAACTCATTATTATTATTATATATTAATATTGGGTGCTCGATATATCCCTACCGTGAGTTAAAACCCGTTATAATGTCTTATAGTTTTAGTTTGAGGGTCGTTTCAGATAAGCCGTGCATCAATATAGTGACAAGTTGTCAGCCTGTCGCCTAAACTTGCAATACACTTGAAACCCTCTAATCCCTTAGCCGGTTTCTACGACATCCACAGGAAAGAAATAGGGTGATGCTATTCTAAGCCGGCATCGCATGACACATTGAAACACCAAAATCTTTGAGGAATTAAACAATAGACATTTTTTATTTCAGACAAAAAAATATATTCACTATTCTCTTGGTGAGAGGGATGGAATTAGCCCGAAGGATATTTGGAAAATTCAGATGCTGTACAATTTTATTTCTTTAAATAAAAGAAAAACTGAAACATCAGATTGTTCTCAAATATTTAAACCTGGATCGAATTTCTACATCCAATCTCTTAAAAATATTAAAACTAATATTAAACCGAGAAAGAAACCCAAAAAGTACTTGTGCAATAACATTAATAAACCGTCAAAACAAGATGCAAATAGTATGGAAGACTTAGATACAGATTTAGAACACTCCAAAGATGGAATATCCAAAAATCTAAAAAATTCCTTAAAATTTTTGTCAGATTTTGACACGGACGCCGAATAATTTTAAAACTTTTAGTAAAAGTTATTGCGGTACTGCACTACTAAGTACAAGAGATAAAAAAACCCTTACTGATCTGATTGTTTTGTTTTTCTCCAACATAGGCGGATCGCACACTTAACGCACGACGGAGCGCTAAAACATCGCAGCGTTCTGTCAGATCCATACTAGAAATGTCATTCCCCAAACAAAAACCACGCAGCCGCTATCGACGCAGCGCTATCGCAGCGTCGTCCGTCGAGTGCGGTTTTAGTATGGGGAGTGACGTTTCTAGTATGGATCTGACAGACCGCTGCGATATTTTAGCGCTCCGTCGTGCGTTGAGTGTGCGATCCGCTTATAGTTTTCATAGTAACTTCATAATAAGAACTACATACATACATACATACATATATCACGCCTTTATCCCTTGCGGGGTAGGCAGAGCGTTAACAGCCGTAAGAATACGGTCGCTATCGCCACGTCTGACATTTTTGAGTATTGTTTTCTAAGGTTGTTTCGGAAAACATGTGTATCACTATAGTGACAGGTTGTCAGCCTGTCGCCTAAAAATTGTGATACACCAATACTCTCGAGTCCCTTAGTCGCCTCTTACGACACCCACGGGAAGGATGTGGGGTGATGCTATTCTAAGCCGGCATCACACGGCATAATAAGAACTATATTTCATATTTTTATGAATTTCTTACTTTAAGAGTTACAGTCAGTCAAAAACACGTCTTTTAAGAAGATATATCGAGAAAGAAACATTTCAATAATTTTCTTAACTAAATTTCTAACGGAAGTTAGGTACCTAGTTTAAAAAGAGCCATTCAATATATAGTCGATGAAAAAAATACCTTCTAGGTATGTTCCAAAAATCTCTTAAACACTTCATCATTCACATACTAACGGGTGCCCGTGGATCCGCCCACATGGAAGCCGGTTATAAAAATCATCCCGTGGTATTCCACAGGAACATTCATACGGGATGCAAAACTGCCCTCTATGTATGTGATAAATTTAATGAAAATCGGTTCATTACATTCTCTTATACACTTCATCTCAAAATCTCTTAAACACTTCATCATTCACATACTAACGGGTGCCCGTGGATCCGCCCACATGGAAGCCGGTTATAAAAATCATCCCGTGGTATTCCACAGGAACATTCATACGGGATGCAAAACTGCCCTCTATGTATGTGATAAATTTAATGAAAATCGGTTCATTACATTTTACGTGAAAGAGTAACAAACATACAGACTTGAATTTATAATACTGCTCTAGAGTAACAACTTTAGGATTACGGTTTGCCTATTTCCTAGCCCGGCTAAAGACGTTATGGCAGAATGAAGTCACGATTTTTCCACATCAATATTGCAGTTTTTGGTAAAGTAGGTAAGTGTAGTGACTCTATACAGTAAGGAAATGTAATAAACAATAAAAAAATATCGATTACCTGCAGGGTTTTAAGATTTTCTGTACGTTTGCGAAACATTTTGAATCATGTTGAAATGAAACTTAGAGTTTAACAAGCACGATGTTCCGCAAGAACGGGCCTAGTAAATATATTTTTGCTTTTGTAATTGTTTTGCTACAAGAATGTAAGTTTCTTTATGTAATTTAAAAGTAATAATTTCTTTATTTTAACTTTACAAAAATATACTTAATGCTCATTATGTCATCGGCATGCCCTTATCCCAATTTATTTGGGGTCGGCGCAACATGTTTTCTTTGTAATATGAAAATATTTTTTTTTCGATTCTAGTTTGTACATGTGAACTTGTTATCAAAGAAGAAATTCCCGAAATGGCGATGGAACCGCCTGGGATTTTCAGTGGTACGTTGGTACTCTAGGGTAATTAGTGTTAATAATGTTAACACAATAGATCCCCATAGGTTATCCACGGCATGGCACGGGTCGCTATGTGAAGGTTGGCCTTTTTGGAGAGTAATGAATCAACCAAGAGCTTTTCTTTTCTTTTCTTCATCCAACGACCCGATGAAACCTAGTGTCAGAATTTTTCAACCGCCTTCTACACGTAGCAGGCTTCTGACATAGTTGTGTAAAGAAAATCTAGAAATTTATTTTAACTATAACTATTTTTCGTTTTTTGTGGTTAACTTTTATTATTTTTGTTCATTTTGGAACTGTAACCCAACAACAAAGAAAGGTTGTTCTCACACTTAACGCACAACGCAGCGCTAAAATAAAGCTGTCTGTCAGATCGATAATAAAATCGTCAATCCCCGTACTAAAACACGACGTTCAACGCACGACGATGCCCTAGCGATAATTAGGTTGGATATATTTAAAAAAAAAATTATGGTGGTAACAATCAATGGTAACATAGTCAAAACTGTTCATTACTGAATACGATGCTCTGAACAATGTGTCCAATTTAATGAATTTCCTCCAAAGCACTGTGTATATTGTACTTATTTGTTTCTACAGGCCCAGAAAAGAAATTATTGAACGACTCCTCAGAAAAGCTAGACTTGGAAAACAAAACACTAGAAGAATCCTCAGAAAACTCAGACTTGGAAAAACTAAAACACTCTTCAAAAAGCCTTGACTCGAAAATGAGCAATCTAACAGACTCATCAGAAAAAACTTACTCAATCAATAAGCTAAGTATAAAAAGGCCAATATCAAGATTATGGACAGAAGGAGAAATCAAAAAATTTAAATTATGGCCGCGTGGTGTTATACCTTACTACATAGACGATTTTTCCTTTGGTAAGTTCAAGAAGCTTGATGGACTCGCCGTTTATAACTTTCCAGGCAGTTCCTATATTAATCCATTGAAATCGTACCATAAAAGGGTCCGTCTTGTATCAGAGCGGGTAGTTATGATGAGTTAAAAAAAGGGGTGGATGTTTATATGGGTTTCTCGAATTGGAAATTTTGCAAACATTTGAACAGATGGACTTCTGACACTGACATCTTTATCGAGATCCAACTATTCCCATTTTGTTGCTTTAAGTGACCTCTACCGTAAAACAGCTGCTTGGTGGTAAACAATGGCAAAAACTAAAAATTACCAAAACATATATGGTTTTTCTAGATATTTACAATGTTCCGGAGGGATTCGAGGTAGAAAAATTTTATTTGTCATTATCACCACATACCACCTACAAAAAAATCAGAATTACCTAATATGATGCAAAATAAAAAGTAACCATTCTATGGCTAACGCACGACGCTGCGCATGCGAAAACATGACATGTGTCAGATGCAAATAATTTTTAATTCCCGTACTAAACGCCGACGTTGGCACAATGTCTAAAGTTGCGTTGTTTGAGAGACGTATCCGTCAACGCAAGTTTTTCCGCGTCAACGTCTGTTTTTATTAGGTACCCATGTATGGGGAGTTTGACTTTGCATCTAACAGACTCAACATGCGTTACGAATGCGCTATATTTCTCCTTAAGTAGAATAATAGAGTTTTTTATTGCGTACAGATGATCCCTCAATTTGTCATAACATAATAAATGATGATTAGAATAATGATAAAAAATAAATAAAAATAAATCAACACTTTGGTATACCGACTTGTTCTTAGTTTTTTATTTTTTATTTTAAACTGTCCGATCGATACCCACATTCAATTTGTTTTATGCCAAAGACAAGGTGTTCCGCGACAGAGTCCGCTCATTTCTGGAGCAGACCACAGAGAAGACTGGTCTGCAGTTTGTGGAGATGCCAAGTCCACCTGACAGCCACGACGTCTCCAGATGGGTGCTCTTCATCAATCGAAGAGGCCTCCTGGAATGTCCCGATCTGAAAATCGGCAATTTGACTAATGAAGGACCGCAGGTAGGATTCCTTTTGGTTGATAAAATGTATACTGACGCCAGCGGAAGAAAAACAGCTCTGCCACAGAGAGAGAGATCATGGCTTTTGATTGGGTGTTGTTACAATATTTTTGGAACGTACCGCTTGCTGTTATGCAGGGGCAACAACGGTTCAACTGAATGGGCCACGGTACGGTACCTCATTGAATTGAAAGGATCCATTTCCTTCTGTTTATTGACGTGTAGTGCTGCGATTTCAGAAAGTAGATGAAAAATATGGATGACAGAGATGATGGAGCTGGCATTAGTTGTTGCCTAATACTATGCGACTGTCTAGACATAGCGGTAGTCTGCTACAGATACTGGCACTTACAGTAGACAAAAGGATACAATTACATAAGTATTGTTACTTGTTCCAGCGTGTTGTGTTAGGTTACGACTGCCTAGGCGCTGGCGGTGGAGAAATGGCTGCAACAGTACTAGCCTTAGCAGGAGTGCCTCCACAACACAACGCACCAGACAGAGACAAGTACATACAAGTCCTACTGGACAATGTTATACCAGGTACTTCTTTCTTTCTTTGTAATGCATACTATCCTGTCATCCATAGCTGAGATATGTTTTAATTTATTTTAAATGTATATATTAGTAAATTAAGTTTTGTTTCCAGAATTATTTGTGTATTAATTTTTAAAATTGTATATGTATTATATTATTATTTCTGTTGTATGTACTAGTAGGTAATATTTGCACTATCCCGCTTCCATAATCGCACTCTCTCTTTCAACCTAAGGTTGCCTGGTAGAGAATGCTACCTAGCACTAAAACCTTGTTGTACTATTTCCTTTGTTTGTGTTTTCTACATGTTGTTCCAATTTAGTGCAATAAAGAATTTTGTTATGTTATGTATGTTGTATCGTATCGGAACCGAGAAAAACCATTCATTGTCATCATAGAATCTCACAATGGTAAAAAAAGATTTTAATTTGAACTGATTTACAGAAAAGCAAGAACTATTAAAATTATTGCCAAATGAACAGTGGCCTTTTAAAGATAACTTTAAATATGATTTTTCGAGTGCTGGCCATTACGATTTCTTCAAACACACCAAAAATGGTAAACAGACAATAAAACCCGTGGTAAGTTTAGATTATTTTTGTATAAACTTTCTTTTTGGAATGGTTTCTAACAAAAGTTGGGAGAAAATGCCAATCTTGTGTTAATAACGGAAGAAGTTGTAGGAAACAGGAAAAGAGAAAAGACTACGAGTAGAAGTAAAGGAGTTAACTCAGACTATTCAAACAAATTTCAATCTGCATACCTACTTCTTTTCCATTTAAAAAATTTTGGGGTATGAAAATTAGAACTTTATTACGTGATGTTTTCTAAAATATATTTTTTTTCAGCGTGACTCTTCACTTCCCGTTGGTGATGTTACAGGATTATCAGAGACTGATATTTCGAAATTGAGATTTTTGTATGATGCCATGTCCCAAAAGCCTAAATCGGATATATCAGAAGACTGTTCTAAAATGTTTAAGCCCGGAAATGCAAATCAAGATAAAATTGAATCGGATAGTAGCGCAAAACGCAAAAAGAGTGTCAAATATATTATATTATAATTGTGTTTATTGTGTTTTACAAAACACACTGTTTAAACTTAACGCACAGCGAAGCGCTAAAATATCGTAACGGTCTGTCAGATCCATACCAGAAACGTCACTACCCGTAGTAAAACCGCACTCGACGGACGACCCTGCGTTGACGCTGTGTCGACAGCGGTTGAGCGGTTTTAGTATGGGGATTGACATTTCTAGTATGGATCTCACAAACCGCTGCGATGTTTTAGCGCTCCGTAGTGCGTTAAGAGTGCGAACCGCCTTAATAGCATGGTAAGTAGGTACCTAACTTATTTTAATCATAGATTCACATGTTTAAATGTCTTTGAAATAATAAAATATGAAACTGATAGAAAATAGATACCATAGATAGAGTACATTCATATTTCACGCCTTTATCCCTTGCAGGGTATGCAGAGCTTTCCGGCCGTAAAATACGATCGTCAGTGCCACGTAAAAACATTTGAAAGCTATTTCCACACTAATTATGTTTCATTACAATATAGTGACGGGTTATTAGCATTATTGCAGTATGGTGCCGGCTTAGAATAGCATCACCCCATTTCTTTCTCATGGATTTCATGTGTATTGCAATTTTAGGCGACAGGCTGACAACCTGTCACTATAGTGATACACGACTTATCTAAAACGACCCTCTCAAACATTAGTCAGACGTGGCGATAACGACCGTTATATTACGGTCGTTAACGATCTGCCTGCCCCGCCAGGGATATAGGCGTGATTTGTGTGTGTGTGTGTGTGTTATTAGCCTGGCCTAAAATTGTAATAATCAAGACTTCTGGGCAGAGACTCGTCCTTAAACAAAAGAAAATGCAGGAAACTTCTGTCACATTTCTCCTTTCTCTTACCTCATCGACAATTTTTTAAAAAACGAATCATAGACAATTTATTAAAAATAGCCGTTTAATATAAACATTTTCATACATTTTTATCACACTAAAGGCACGTTTGTATGTCTCGTTTGACGTGACACGTTTCGCATAAAACCTCGCAGCACCATTTAAATTGACAATTACAATTTTCGGTTTCTTTTATCGTGGTCTGGATGTACCCTCGTCTGCAGCAGAGCTGGTCACAGCTGTCAGTTCCGGCTGAGCTGATGTTGCATTGTCGACCTTGGGTACCGAGGGAGCCAGTCTTCAAGTTGGGGTGGCAGAAGTCTGGGGATTCTTCGGAATATATGATGTCTCTCTTGCCAGGTCGCTTGATGTTGGCACTTTCTGGCAAGAAACTGTCGCCGTCGTTGCTTGCTATAACCTAGGGGAAAGAGAATGTAGGTAATGGATTAAGTGAATTTATGTGGATTAAGAGAATGAGAATGAGTACTGGATCAGGGTGGCAAAAGACCGTAAAAACTGGAGTGAGAAAGAAAAGGCCTATGCACAGCAGTGGGCTGATGTGAGCTGTTGATGATGATGAAGAAAATGTTGAAATTTCGATTCTGACTAACCCTTGAAGAAACCCTTGAACATTTGTTTACTTGATCTCATACAAATATACACAGACTACATATACAGGGTGACTGGAAAATTGATGCATTCCTTTCGGAATAGGAAAAAAAAATTTGGTCCCCCATACAAATTGACTTAGTCGGTCGGTAATTTTGTATGGGTGGGCCAAATTTTTTTTTCATTTTCGACCTATGTTCCATGGGGAAAGTTGTTCAGTTTCATGAGCTGGTACATGAAGACCTTAGACATAATAAAATTGAATAAGAAGAAAGAGGCCTTTGACCTGCAGTGGGATGATGCATGCTACACAAATCACTTAATTTGCATAGGTACCTTAGCAGCACCCTCGAATCTGTCTCTGAGACGATCCCCAACTTCTCTGAAAGTGGGCATCCTCCACCAGCAAGTCCTCAAAGTACAGGAACCTGATAATCCATGGCACTTGCATTCCACTTTCATGTTGTTCTTGATTGCCTGCAACAAATCGTTTATTTTGCCAAAATCCATACTGTAATTTTTTTATAAAGATGCAAGGAAGCTTAGCTTTAAAAAAGCTTAAGAAGAACTTAGCTTTAAAAAAGGAAGATTAACCCATTATGACGATAAGTGTTTCAACATTTTCAGCAAGAAGACGTCCTGAATTCGTAAGAATATTTAGAAAAAAATGCAGTGGTACAGACAAAATTGGCCAATTGGGTATATTATTCCAGCAGTGGACTTCTGTTGAAAGTCAATGCGTAGATACTCTGTGGTCTCAAACAAAATGTTACTAACCAACCTCCCAGCGTTATGGTTATGCAGTTTGATCAAGGTTTTGATATCACTCCGCTTTCTGTAGCGGCTGTCCATGAACTCTCTGGACTTGCGGAGACCAAAACGCACGTTGTCGCTGCAACCCCCCCATTGCCACCGGTCCGTTGGGACCGGGGAGGGGGGGAGGGATATCTGCTGTCGACCACGACGGGTCTTCGGGATACCCTGAGAAATTAAAACAATGTTACTTATAAAACACGAGCAATGTCCACCAGGAAAGAGTTTCCTCTTGGTTGTAGTCTAGGCAGATTTATTGGTCATATAAATGTGCTAAAGAACAGATTCAATAGGTAAAGTCAAATCGGGAAAAATGAGACTAGCGGGTAACTTGGTCGACATGTCCCATGGTCGACACCAGCATTTATGAACCAGTTTTAACATTGTAACTGGTTGAAAACTTTGGATTCTACATTTATCAACCAGTTATAACATTATAGGCTTATAGCTGGTTCATGATGCTGGTATCGACCATGTCCCAAGTTACCCGCTAGTCTCATTTTACCCATTTGACTGTACTAAAACGTTACTCACATAACGACAAAACATTTAAACAAGGTTTTTTGACTTTGGACTCCAGTAGGAGAATGTATGGAGCCCTCCACCTCAAGAAAACCTCTAAAAAAAACGCTGGATTCACAGCTAAGCCTACCTTTTCGCAAGAGCATTCTAGCAGTGATCCGGCAGTGCAAGCTCGGGTGATGGCGTAGGTGACTCCGGCTGCAGTAATGGCGTTCACGAACCCGGTCTCCCTCGTATCTGTTGACAAAAACTTTAGTCATTAGCATTGAACACCTAGTCCCTAAAATACGAGAGTAAAAAAAAATAGCTGCAAATATTTTAAGGGTTGGACTAGTCCATAAAAGTGAACAACTTTCTCCAAGGAAAGAAGTCGAAATACAAGAAAATTTTTGGGACATCCCATACAAATTGACTTGGTAGGTCGGCAATTTTGTATGGCAGGTCTAAAAATTTTTTTGGACATCTCATGGACTGATTTACCCCTAAAAATATTTGCAGCTAATATTTTTATATCTTATATTTCTCTTTTGCAGAATTTTGGATTGATTAAATTAGATTCTCCGCGTATTCTGTCATATTCAACAATTAAAAATTTGATGGCTGTGTAACATTAAAATCTGTGCGAAGCTGACCTACATTGTGACGACAATAATCTAAAATATATTGGCTGACTACCAGTAAATGTGATTATGCTTGGATTTTATGGAAAATTATCCTGTCAATATATGTAGCCTACGATAAGCCTAGGTTTGTGTCTAGGTACCAGTTATTTGTAGCATCGGTTTTACATTTGCATTTGCCAGCATGTACCTAGCTTTTTCAATGAACCTCATTTCATGAAAAGCCAACTCAGGCCTAAGCTAAGTTTTTACCAATAGGCTCGTCAATCAGTTTCTTCCTTGTTTGCATAATAGAGTAATAAAACATTTTCATTAAATAAATTAGTATGGATGGATATAAGCGTTTCTTGAAAGGCCTTTATATTCGCAGTAAAATCATAAAACTTTGAACAAAGCAAGACAGACCTAGGTATCTTTTAGCAAGGTACCAAAATCATAATAAAGAACACACTCTCTTTGCCATTTTATCTTTCTGCGCATATTGATAATCTTCTTAGCGCAGTGCTACATAGAATCTTGTGTGAAATTATTCTTGAACTATCGTCCATCACGTTTATAACCGAAGTGTGAATTTATAAGCATTATCAAGCAGTCAATATACATACATTGCTTGCATTGAATTCGCAATATTAAAAGCTTTCAATATCTGGTTTGATTGCCTTGTAAATGGTAAAAAAATCATTTCGCGGATGCAGCATATTCACTCTTTTAATAATATGCAGTGATACGTACGTTATGGAAGCCTCGACTATAATAAATGTTCTTCATATAGTGTCAATTGAAACCGTCAGAAAAGGCTAAAATCTAGCAAACAAAATGATTTTATAAAAATGTTGGCCTTTTATGCGGTCAACAATAATACCATGAAACGCGTAGGTCGTCTAATTTCAATTGTCAGTTGCGGTCGTAGAGCATTATGTTACGATTGCATGTGCGTGTACGCATCGTCCGCGCGGCTATTAGCCCTGCGCTTGCGCTGACAACAGCACAATGGACAAGTGTAATAAAGCGACGCATTGTGCACAACCAAGCACAGCACAATCTAAGGAATTCTAACCTGTGTGTGAACACTTGTTGCAATCGTTTCGGCGATTCTGATTGTTGAATATTGATGGCCGATGTTGCGCAGCAAAACCGTCTTCGAGGTGAGAGACGTAAACGCTCGACACCGTTGTAAGTTCATGCAGTTATAGTTGCGTTGACTCGTTAAGTAGAGATTAGATAACCGACGCTTGCGCAATGCGGTTCAGCTGACAGCAGATCGGCATCGGGCGAGCCTATCGATCCCATGCTAATTGGGCCCGCGAGTAGCCGGCGACGCCCGCGCCGTATCGTCGCCCGTCGCCGCATTCCCGCCACCGCCGCCGCTCCCGTCCCACCAGATACAGCAAAATTTATTGCACGAACAATTTATATAATTGACGTGCGACAAAAAAGCGAGAGTGCACACCCATCCGACGCAGAACTTTGCCCGTAATTACACCGCGTCACCGCCTGTCTGTCCCGCTCGATTGCCATAGGCATTTTTATCGGGCAGTGATTAAATTTCGTCGGACGTAGCCAAGGATGCGTCCTCGGGAGGAATTATGAGAGGAATGTCAATTTCAAGATATTTTGCTAGTCGTTTAGCGGTCGTCGGGGTAAAAAACTCGCGGAGGAGCGAGCGCGGGCGGTGGTGCGGTGGCGCGGTGGTGCATGGGAACTGGTCCGCCTCGCGCGGATGCCGGGGACGCCGCGCTTTTTCTGTCGCGGACGCTGCGCTG
Source organism: Keiferia lycopersicella (assembly GCA_029255805.1). Classification (NCBI taxonomy): domain Eukaryota; kingdom Metazoa; phylum Arthropoda; class Insecta; order Lepidoptera; family Gelechiidae; genus Keiferia; species Keiferia lycopersicella. Next base: position 4,673,256 of record JARACZ010000017.1, read on the forward strand.
TCTGTCGATAGGGCAGCGGCGACACTCGCCCGTCATTATAAATCCGTGGCGGTGAGCTCAGAGCCGAGCATTCCTGGCGCTCCACCCGCGTTATGCGCTGTAATTATCACAAAACGCAGCCTCGACTCGCAAATATGTCGTTGGGAACGAGGGACATGACATTCTCATCACCAAACGCTGACGTTTTTTAAGCGTCTCCGGTTTCGAAATATGTTCTGTGTGGATCTACTCCCACGAGGGCCGTCTGCGAATATATTCGGGGCGCTCCTGTCGAGGTGATGTTTTTGCGGCCGCTGCCACGAGCGGTCGCGGAATGCCGGTATTCGTGTCCACTGAATAATTCAGCGAAATTGTCGATCGATCAATAAAACCGATGGAATCAAATTGATTCACACTTGAAAGTTGTAAAGCTTCCATAACGCGTCGACCGGGGTGTTTTTGCGTCGTCAAAATACTTGGAAGTCGTTCCGCCATTCACATTCAGTCAATCAGCTGGCACGTGCTCGCCTGCACTGCTGCACCATGGACGCTGAACATGGCTGGAGCCAAGCTCGGGATAATTGGCAAGTTATTTAGAGAAACAAGCAACCTACGGATTGAAGTAGCAGTGAATAAGTAACGAGTTCTTCGCAGGAAACAAGTCTTTAAACACTGAGCCAGGTAATCGCTGAGGTACTTAAATTGGTACCTACGAGGTACCTACTCGTTTGTACCTACTTGGTGAGGATTGCTTTGGGTTTAGTAGCCAGCTATTTGTAGGTATATACATTAAAACTTTTGTAAACTTCTTTTTTTGATTATTTTTGATTTTGACATAGTTTTGACAAACTGATAGAAGCCATTATTTGACAGTAAAGAATAATCAAAATTCTCTTTCAAAATTCCAAAGTGTAAAATTCAAAATCTATATAAAAATTTTTGCAATATTACTAAATAGACTACATGTCATAAAACAATATACTAGTTTGCAGGTTTTGAGACCTGCTAACAAGAAAAAACGTTTGTGAAAAAAACCTTGTCCACCATGTGTTGTGGCTGCGGCAAATGCTTCATCACGGTCTTCCATTACACCATGTTCGCGCTGACCATGGGCATGTTAATATTCGGAAAAGGAATTCCTACTATCTCAGAAGAAGGCTATTTAACACTTGCCCAGACGGGCTGTAACTGCCAATTTAGTAAAATATATATGGGCGGGTCTCCTAATCCAGATCCGTCATGAAAGATCCACTCAATTCAAGTGACACGCGTAACTGAACAAGTATTTTTGTGAAGAATTTTTAAAGGTATAATGATATTATTATTTTATTTATTATTGCGTAAAATAATAAAAAAATTGTTCAATTTCCGTGGAAATTTCAATTTATAAAACCTACTCTGGATGCAATAGTAACTTGCGATGCGGCAGTATGTTTGATAGGGATCGTTGCCATTTCACACATAGGTAAATAAATAGACACATATCACGCCTCCCATGCTACTGCGTTATTTTCACAGATACCTATAAGAAATTTTCAGCCAAATGCAAATGTTCTAGTCAGCGCTATTTTTTAAATTATATTGTAAAACCACTGACAAATCGCCATGCCGCCGTGAGCCTGCCAGCAAGCCAAGCCTAGCCATAGCCGTCTCAGCTCTACTTGCCAGCCAGCCGTGCCAGCTAATACCATGACAAAGCCAAGCCAAGCCTGTGGAAATCCAGCCGTAGCCTACAGAATAAAGCCTTTCTGTGTGCTGCCAGCCAAGCCAGCCAGGCGTTTGCGCCATTTTTATAATTTTGAATTCGGAACGCATTGAAAACAATAGAGTCTATTTGCTTGCATTTCCTTGAGAACATTGAAATAAAATTGTTGTGTTCCGACAAAAAGAGTATATATTAGATACAATGGAACTAAAAATTTTGTATGAAAAATTGTTGCCTTATTTAAGCGTTATTTGTCAGATTTGACATATCGCAAAGAAAGTGGCGCCCTCATTTTACATACATATACATATCACGCCATTATCCCTTACGAGGTAGGCAAAGCGTTAACGGCCTAAATTATACGGTCGCCATCGCCACGTTTAACAAATATAGAGGGCCGTTTGAGATAATTTGTGCCCTCATTTTATCTACTCTTTATGGTCATTCTATAAAAGTGGTTAATTTTTCAGCATTTTTACAATATCTAAAAGCCATTTGATCTGTTTTACCAATACTAGCGATAAAAATGGTAGGTAAACTTTTGTTGTCCCTTCATTATTGAACGATAATTACATTAACAATAAAATACTCAGGGATGAGCGCAGAATTTAACAGTCATCATCTTATATAGGTACCTATCATTATTAAAGCCCAGCCTAAGTATAAAGTACGGACCAATTACAAGGTTTATCGTGTGGAAACACAACATAAATAACGCAGATACAGGCAGTGGAGTGCCGATCGCGTTGTGACGTCAAATTGACGATGTGATAAGCCGTCTCGAGATCATCTCTCGCGGCCCATATGTGAAATTGCTGGGGATTTTGCAATTTTAATTTTATTTATAACGAAACGGCGCAAGCATTGAGATTCCAGCGTCCTTGAGATTCAAGACTTTGCTACAGTTCAGTTCGACTGAGAGCTTTTTGTTTCTAATTTGGGGCAAAAAACACTTGAAAAACTACACGCCTTTTCAACTTTCAAGTACGTTTTTTTACTTAGCAGCTGATTTAGCATGCTAAAATAACGAATCATTTACTTCAGCCTTCATTTTTTCAGACACCATTCTCAAACTATGTCGTTATTATTTGCTATGTTTGTTCTATAGGTTTTGCACCACCAGGTTCTTCAATCCGCTGGCTCTCCCCACCTGAAGCTGAACTCAAATCGGGCGGACGTTCCCGCTAGAGACTGATAAACTGAAACTCGCTCCCGATACGCATCGGCGCTTGCGCAGCGCGAGAGCTGAGCCGAGTTTAAATTAACCGTTCACGCACTCCCCGGTCAGGAATTTTAGATGAGATGGACGAAGATCGCGACACTTTCTGCGCTTCCAACGAGCGAGATACAGGTGATTACCTGTGCACAGTAAAGGAGAAATACATGAAAGCAGTGGAAGGAATGATCGAGAGCCTACTCGGTAGCACTGTAAATAGTATCACTGACTGACTGTGAATAGTATCACGGACTGTAGTGTGTAGTAGTCTCTGTCGGTATGTGCTCATCATACTCCTTGTCTTATTCCGTTCTCTGTGGGTGTCGGCTACTTAACCTAGGAGCTTTGACGTAGAACCAGGTTAAAGCTAGGTAGGTACCTATGTGCTGACGCAAATAAAACCCATCTTCTATTAATCCACTTCTGAAACTGGGGCTTTTCCTGATCAGGAGTTTTAACAGTCTGTTGGGTCGCGTTCTTGAATAGTAGATTTCAAAGCTCCCAAAAATTATAAACGATTTTTGGATTTCCATTGCTCGCAGAAAAACATTTAATAGAGGCACATATCAGCAGTAAAAGCTGGGTAATACTGTTTGCATCAACAAACACTTTATACCTACTGCACCTCTTCTCTACTGCGCCTGAATAAACTGCATGGTTGATACCAGGACTTGAGTTATCGTTGTCACATATCTGCAGCTATTAGGTACCTTTACGTATGATTAAGCAGAGAAATAAGCAATTCATGAAGGGATTCCTGAGCAGGAATTTAAAATTCAAACAGCTCCCTTAGCATGTGGAAATTATATTAATTTTTCATAAGTGCTGAGAGGAGCTAAGTAGTCACTTTATAGTTGACCTGTTTTTTTTGTGATGGACTCTAAGATTTCGGCCCCGGGACCATCAAATCTACGCCAATCGGGTTGGTAGGAAGCAAGGGCTCACCCGGAACTAATGGAATGATTGTTCAAACAATCAGCCCAATCACGCGCTTGGGGCGAGACTGGGCTTAGGAGTTGTTCTGGGAAGAACGGATTGGACTGAATCTAACTGGTACATGCCGGTAATTGCCAAAAATGAGGCACAAATGAGAGACCTCTGTGACCCCGCCGGCGGGAACGTCGGTTTTTGGAAGAGCTTGTGGAGTGTGATCTACTCGCAATTCTGAAGTGGCGAGTTGACCAGATGAACTATAAAGTACTACAGTCACTGCAGTTGGTTTGGTAGAATGAAAATCACGTTCATGACAATGCAGTGACGATTTTGGCAGCGTATTAACACGACATGTTTTTGTATCCATGGGGTCAAGGAATGCTCAATCACAATGCAATCTTTATAATAGCGCAGTTTACACGGGTATCGCAAACGGAATTCCTGCACGTAACATCTTCATCCCCATTTCTTACTGGCTTGAGTGAAACATGTGAAGTGATGTTTCCTTGCCGTGGCTGCCAGGTATCGTGTGTCGTACGTCGCACCACTCGACCGCGCGTCATAAACATGTATGTCATACGCGGCGCACGCGCACCGCGCACGACGCAGCCTCCCGCGAACCGAGATACGCTCGTAAAACGATCATAACCACCTTTATTGCCATTTACCACCACACAAACTTGGAAAGCGGACTTTTAGTGGAAATTGATTAGCCTCTCACTTTGCTTTCACAACGCAATACAAAAGCGCACAGTACATAGCTGTTCAAACAGACTGAAGTTAAAAAGACGAGGGATGACTTCTTTAAACGCGGATCACCTTAATGCGAGGACAATACATCGACTTGTCACCGCGACCGCACTGGAATGTTTAAACGAACGCGAGCATTTTATCTCATCTGATTAATTCAAATATTTAGCGCAATAAATACGAGTGAGAAGGGGATGGGAGGCGCGCGGCGGGGTGGGTCGGACGACGACGGCTCGTAACGTTGTCGCGGCTGTCTGCTGGCGGGTGACGGCGGACGGCGCATGCGAGCAATTGCGTCAGTGTCAGGTTGTCAACGCGGGGCCATTGTGGGCTCTTCGGCCGATATATGAGCGTGGCGCGGGCGCAGCGGCCGCGCGCTGATTTATCGACGGCCCGCGCAGGCTGCGCTGGGACGCGCTGTCGCTGCCCGAATAAAGCGCATTCTCACGCTACCGAACGCACGCGAACGCTGCCGTCTCCTACCCGTATTTAAATCGAACGCCCGTTTCTCATTCCTTTCCCCCAGATATTTTACGTCGGGTAATACGATACGACACTGTCCAGGCCCTTTCTGCAGTTTTCACGTTCGTTTTTTCCCTCGGCCCGCTATTGTTCACTTGTCAATTTCTTTAGCTAATGCGAGTAAACGTCTCATTATGCGGTGCGGTGCGTCCGCGACGCGCATTGCGTGTTGTGACAGCAACCACCCACCGGAAGGGGCCGAGCGTCATTCAGCCGCGCACAAAACGCGAATACTTTATTCAACGAACGTCCGATGGCTAATTTGAATGGATTGTGCCAGTTTAATGGGAATAATTAGCTGGGTTTATGTTGGTATAGGCTCGACGGAGTGTAGTTATCTGTGTTAGAACTCGTTCCTCGTGCAGTGGACTTTTGTTCTCTTAGTTAACGTTTAATTAACGCTCGCGCATTCGGTGGTGAAGTGCAGGCGACGCGGTCGGTGTTGCGTCACGTCGCGGCAACTGCAGCTTGCAGGTCAAGAGTCGTTGCATCGCCGCAGATATGCAGCAACACGCACCGGACCGTTCGACCCACCGTATAATAAACAATGGCGACAATTCGCAATCAGTCAAGCTGTTAACCGTCATACCGCTCCGTAAATGCATTTCTCACGGTGAGGAGTTGACATCGGCGAGCCTGGATACCACCGCAACAAACGACTTCCCTTATTTTCCCCTCATTAAAATTGACCGAAGGAAGTTTTAAAACAAACTTTACTTTCGAATTGCTATTATAATTCCTTAAAGAGCGACATTCTTGGAAAAAAAGTAAGTAACTTGGTCGTTCACGGCACCTATTTAACTGTTGCGTTGCGAGTATTTTCTTTAATTTGGCAACGCAACAGGGTGGACGGTGACAAGTGTGGATTGTCGACGTCGCGCGCGCCTGTCACTGTGACGGACAGACGGCCGGCCGTCCTCGGTAAAGGGAAAAAATAAAAGTGGAATAACCCAGAACTCACACGCAAGTGAGACCGACATATCTCCTGCAGCCGGCGTAAAAACGAGAGGTCCAAATGTCAAAAGACACGAACGAACCTGTGAGTTTTCTACTCGAGCGATGGCAACGAGATATCGTCTCTACCAACAATTTTGTGCTTGAGACGTCGATTACTCCTCGAGGATTCGATGTTTGACTTTCAAATAACCGGAGGAGCTATCTGACATCGCCTGTATCATAAATATGTAGTCAAGCTTTATTTGGTGATCCGGAATCGTTTGTCAGACGTCTCCCAGAGGTCTAATAAAATAAACCGTTGGCGATTCCAAAAGGCGATTCTGATACTTAACACTGAGCTTTATGATAATGTAAGTGCAGCACCCAGACCAATAATTGATATCGAGAAAAATTACGACCATTATCCTCATCGAGAGAACCCAGATCCGATGGGCATCGACCATAAGAGTGAACAGATTAGATATCTCGAAATGCGCCCCGGATATTACACTATAATTAAGAACATTTACGTGTTGAGGGGCGCCAAATTTATCGCCGAGTTTTTTGTCGATATGAAGTCATTCCTGGGTATTTATGCGGGGGTCTGGGGCATGTGTGAGGTCCGGCGCGTCCAGTAGTCGGGTTATCGTGTGGTAATCTTTATGGGCCCCCGTGGACTCCTTGCTGCGACCTGTCGACACTTAATGGCCGCCTGAGATTAGTATAAGGTCTTAAACCCCAATATTTTGGAGGCCCGTGTTGTGGCTTTGTTTATAGCTTAATTAGGCTGTTTTGTATAAGTGGGAATCGGAGCCAGCGTCTCTAGCCGATAAGGTGTCGAGGTATTTACGATTTGATATCGTGGTGCTGCGTTTGATTATGAGGTTTTATGTCGTCGTTTTGTTTTTATTCAATTTTATGTTGCTTCATTCTTGAACTGAAACTGGATTTTAGTGTGTAGATATTCAAATTCGGTTTAACAGTTTATATATCAGTTTTATTGCTGTGCATAAGTAATACACGAGATGTAACATAAACATAAACATGAGGCGATAATTTGAAGCGTAACCGTGTAGAAAGCTGCTCGATAAAAATGTGGAATTCTCAATTCATAGGTTGAGAAGGTGACTTGGCTATTGGATCTATAACGGAAATCATTAAGTGAAACATTACTCAAACGCTCACTGCTTCGACAGTGGCCAAGATAAGGGAATTTAAATAAGAATGAAATCCCTTTTCCATTGATAAAGAGTTGACATGAAAAAACAACGACCGGTGGAATGCACCGAGTACTAATGAAAGGGACCAATTAACGATCATTATTTTTTCTCATCAGTACCTACTGGTGTAGGCACAGGGTGTTTGGTTATATTGTACTTTAAAAGATCTACAATCGTAATTTTAGTATGATATGTAAGTAGCTTTTATGTTGTAGCCTGTGTAAAGACATTTTGAATATAATACCTTGTAGTTTAAAAGTTCTCCCCGACATTATTAGGTGTTGTAAATTTTCAAATATCACATTAATAAACAATCCGTTAAAATAGAACCTAATATCGTATGTAATATTTTTAACAATTGCCCAGTAAATTTCCAACGTATAGTTCAAAATATGTGGTAGATACCAGGTTGACCGAGCCTTGCTCGGATTTATCGCCCCCATGATGTATTTTGTTTCTTACACTATCTAATATCTGCATTTTTACCTTGTAATTAATCCGCGCGTAAACTCTATCTGTCAATAAATGCGAAGATTGCTACACACGGACCGCACTTTTTGGATTTTTTTGCTATTTAAATGATTTTTGCAAAATAAAGTTTTCATGACAATCGTTGGAGCCGTTTCCGATATTCCGATAATCAAATTTTTGTACTACTATTTTGTAGTTGCTTCTTCTACCCGAACTGAGAACAAAAATTGTAAAGTTTGAAGTAACTATCACAAAACTTTATAAATTAAATCACCCTGTACTTTATTTTTTTCTTGTCACCGTGTGATAAAAATCCGGGACTAATTCAGCTCTGTAGGCTGCGCCCGCGCCACCCATCACTGTTCGCATCAATTTATAGGCTTTTAACCTAATTTGTTGTCCATACACCCCCCCACGCTCCCGCTCCCCTCGACCTCCTCGCATTCCCCCCAATCCACCTCCCACGCATAGTATACTTTTTTATTTTGTAATTAATTTAGAACTGAGACGATGACTTTAGTCTTATCTCTGTACGGACTTTAATCCTGCGTTTAGAAGATCGAGGTTTTATTATAAACGATAAGTTGATCTCGTCTCGCTAAAAAAAGCCTTGAGAATATGAAGAAAGAAACGCCAAATTGAGCTATCATTCTCAGCCATAATGTTATTAGGTAAGTGAGTGTTTACTATTCTTTGTAGCAATTCTTTGTAGAAAAAAGTTAATTAGCAAAGTGACTATTGTTGATAATTACGATTAAAGTAAGCGATGCACTCGGAACCCTTTTTGCTAAATAAAATGGACAATAATTTATTATAGGTTTTGTAAATATTCGTGCCAGAAGTCACTGACAAATGTTTATCATTTAATTTACGCTAATGAATCCCAAATTAGTACAAAACAAAGACAGTGTCAAATGGCCGAAAATGAAAAGTGGGTGTTGGTTTTTATCCAAATTACCCACTGACTTACCTCATACATATGATAGGTAGAGATACGTTTATGATTTAAGATAAGGGTACGATACGAGTTAGCACAAAATATGTGGTAGGTATTTTTTTAAATAAAAGTATATCTACTTAAAGATTGAAAGTCTTTACATCAATGATACATCTTAAAGCCTTGTCTTCTGTTTGTGTTAGACACCGAGTCGGCCAACTACCCGATGAACCCTGGTGTCTCAGTTTTTCAAAGCAAAAACATGGTTCTTAAGAATAAAAACAGGACCCGGCGAGAATCTTTTAATGTAGGAAAATTTCATCTGTGTAAGTAAAAAATAAGCTTGAAATATTAGTAACTATAAACCATGTTATAGATAAGGCTGTACACCAACTACACAAAGAACTTTTTTTTAAGTTGCCTAAGTGTTCATTCAATCTCATAACGACATCACATATCAAACATTTAAAAAATCATCAAACTACACAAAATACAGACCACCGGCCCTTATCGTAGCACTAAAATTTGCGTTTAGGATAAATGAGCGGTCGCATAAAAATCAACTGTTTTGGGCTAATTCGATTAGGGCTGATATACATCTGTGCGACTTAACACATTTCGCGTCCTTTGTGAGGAGGCTAATACACGCAGGTAGCAGGCCTGCCCAACCAGGCAGCGAAACGGCGAACGGAATTGTAGAAATTTTCGTGTACATTGCTTTGCCGAAAGGGGGTATGTATTCCAGGGGGTATTTGTCTTAGCTTTGAAATAGCTCTATATTCTACAGCTGTGGTGAAGGGAGACAGTCCGATTCGTCCATCCATGTGTTTTTTTTTAAATCGATTAACGGGTAAGATTGTAAATTGCAGGGGAATCATCCAATTGTCCGGAAGATCGAATAGGTATTCTGAGTTTTAGATTCTTGCGAGATTCCTAGCTATGGTAATATTTGGTCTCATTTGGTTTAGCAAGGTTTTATCAGATGTTCAAAAGTTGATTAATAATTACTGATACCAGGGTTTACGGCCGTTCTCATACTTAACGCACAGCTGCAGCGCAGCGCTAAAATAAGGCTTCGTAACGTATGCTATGAAACGGCCATAAGATAACCAGTGGAGAATATCAAAATAAAGTAAAAAAACCGTCATTTACCAACTTTTTCTCTACTCTTAACAAGATTTTCATTTCATTAAACAATTTTAACAAGCAATGAACATTAAATACAATGTCGCATAATAATATCGTCAATATAATTTTATTGTATCTCGAATGTTGATGAACTCATCGCGGCTATTCGATAAATCTATCGATTGTTCGATATTCATATCGATGAGTTTTCGAGTCAGTAAATATAAATGATTCACTGGAATCACATTGTGGCTTGTGATTGTGATGCGAGATGAGGTTTTGCGAAGTTTAAGCTTTTGTTAGGAGTTTATTGGGCGTATAATAAGCGTAGTCATTCTTTCGCTTATAGTTTTTGTTCCTAATTAATCATGCTCTGATGATAGGCGTTTTAGAAGAAATTACGGCCAGTCGTTACCTCATTATAATAATGGTGATAGAACGGGTACATTTTCCCTTTTTGATATGACAAGAGCACTCTGTTGAGCCTTGTTTGATTTTGATCTATTAGGCTTGTCTCATTTCAAGAACCTGTGCTATGATTCTTCTATGCAGTACATGTTGTTCTTTACTCATGCCTTGCCTTTGCGTCGTGAAGTTCCACCTTCTCTTCTAGCACCGGTAGGAGCACTCTGTGGTCCCCAGTGTGGCTCTCTTACTCTTTGAGAGATCAATCTTTTTTCAACAAATGACCATTTTCCATCAGTTTTCAAGCAGTAGATGTAGATGCTCCTGTGCATTATGTAACCCTCCACCTCCTGGTAGGAGCACTCTGTGACCCCCAGAGTAACTTGCGCTCCCAGTATTAATCCTAATGAGATTTCTTTGAGCAGACCTATCAAGTTCGGATACGTCTGTGCACTTCAGTTGTTCGTGATATACCATATTAGCCGTAACTTTAGTTCTTACCTTTCATTAATATCTTCCTCATGCTTCGACTCTGCGTGGTGCAGTTCCACCTTCTATTCTTGAACTGGTATGAGCACTCTGTGGCCCCCAGTGTGACTCCTCTTAAGATCTCCTTGAGCAGACCTATCTAGTTCCAATACAATTGGGCACTTCAGTTGTTCTTATCATATGAATAGTAAATTTTGTTCTTACCTCACATTAATATCTTCCTCATGCTTCGTCTCTGCGTGGTTCCACCTCCTATTCTTGAATGGGTAGGAGCACTTTGTAGCCCCCATTTTGACTCCTCTTGAGATCTCCTTGAGCAGACCTATCAAGTTCTGAAGTGCCCAGATGTGCACTTCAGTTGTTCGTGATATATCATATTAGCAGTAAATGTTGCTCTTACCTCTCATTAATATCTTCCTCATGCTTCGCCTCTGCGTGGTGCAGTTCCACCTTCTATTCTTGAACTGGTAGGAGCACTCTGTGGCCCCCAGTGTGACTCCTCTTGAGATCTCCTTTAGCAGGCCTGTCTCGTTGCGACAGATCTGCGTGAGGCGCCCGCGCGCGCGTCTGTTCCTCTTGCAAACCATTCGCGGGTCCAGGATCACTGCGCTGCCAGACGCCCTGCGATAAAAAATGTTTTGTCATGATTCTGGAATTATAGACTTATTTGGATTATGTCTTGCAGTTCACTTGTGAACTGTCCTACCAAGTCAATTTCCAGCAGCAAAATATTGTTGATGAGTGTTGACTAGATTTCTACTAAGATTCTTCTGAAGCTTTGGACTGGTTTAACCTAGGTAAGGGGTTAATTTTATGATGCCAATAATAACAAAAAATCCTATTATAACGTACTATTTTTAATTATTACGAACACATTACTTTTTTGGACAAAAATGTTTATTTGATCGTGTTTAAATAGATGTTGCTTTACCATGTCGAGCACCTCTCATCGATGTCAGATTTCACGTTACCGATCGTAAAAACGGAGCTCACTAAAATTAGTGTTGCGCTTACACGGTAAATACGGAAAATATCGATTTACGATCTGTTCTCGTCGAGATGCCGGCCTGCCAGCGCAGGCGCCGACAGATCCACTGTTTACAAGATAAGAGTTCATTGTCAGACCTGCCAGTGCGAAGAAGTTTAAATTTAGAAGGGATTTCAGACTAGTTCTACGTAAATCAACTTGGAAATCGAGATTGATCACCTTATCAGTTGTTCAAGAAACATATTACAGCATCGCTGTTCTTTTTAATAGGCACTTAATTGCACCATTTCCAAATCAGACAAATCTGTCGACCCAGTAAGATAATAAAACCCGCAAACAAACTGGTCGCACAATCAAAATGTCAATTTGAAAGTAATTAAACGACTTGACATTTTATAAATTGCCGACATTTATCATGTCACGCTAAAAGAAAGTCCGTTTGAGCGAAATACGGCGAATACGCGTGGAGATTTCTAGAAGCTTGTACAAATAAGCTGTTGCAAGTTATTCAGGCAAACAAATAGAAATAGCCTTCGCGATTTTACTACAACAGTAAAAACTCAAGTACAACCAGTAAAAGTCAAAACGTGGCTAAGTTACGAGTATACAAAATTATTTGATTAACCCTGTGTATTGGCGGAAATGTTTACATTAGGGTGACCCTGATTTCATAATAACCTCAGACCAAGATAGAGACTAGAAGGAGCGCTGACAAGTGCTGAGAATGTTTAAGTAGCAATACATATATACACACGTATATCACGCCTTTGTCCCTTGCAGAGTAGGCAAATCGTTAACGGCCGCAAGAATTTACAAGTAGCAATAACTGCTTGTAAATCGCCTGCCTCTTACAATGTGTAAAAAAAATACCTGCAAATATTTCAAGGGGCGAACAACTCTATAAAACTGAACAACTGGGATGTCCAAACTTATTTTTTTCATATTTCGACCTATGTTTCTTCGGAAAAATTATTCAGTTTCATGGGCTGAGTCACTTAATAGAAACACTAGTCACGTAGAAATATGAACGAAAAAAGTACCTAAGTGTCTAAAATTACCCAATCCGTTCGAATACACGAAAGATAGCAATAAAAACGATAAAGATTAAGTAATGAAAAAAGTGCCGTGTGATGCCGGCTTAGAATAGCATCACCCCACATCCTTCCCGCGGGTGTCGTAAGAGGCGACTAAGGGACTCGAGAGTATTGGTGTATTACAATTTTTAGGCGACAGGCTGACAACTTGTCACTATAGTGATACAAATATTTTCTTAAAAAACCTTGGAAAACAATCCTCAAAAATGTCAGATGTGGCGATAGCGACTGTATTCTTACGGCCGTTAACGCTCTGCCTACCCCGCAAGGGATAAAGGCGTGATGTATGTATGTATGTATGTATGTATGAAAAAAGAAACCACATCTTTATACATGGTAGTGTTTGTATTTACAATAGCAAGTTATTGATGTCTTTAATTTGCGATTATTCAATGCGCTCCTTCTGCTTTCTTATTTAGTTTTGGTTAATGTCTATCGTGGTGGTCATTCCGAGCGGTTTGCTCACTTAAGGGCTCGTTCACGTTGCGGCAATTGGCCGAACAAATTGCATAACAAGTGGTGTTCACAGAAATTGTCATTATACCAACTTGCTACCTGTAAGGTGGATCGCACACTTGACGCACGACGAAGCGCAACAATATCGCAGCGGTCTGTCAATCCCCATACTAAAACCGCTCAACCGTCAAATGTGGGATCCGCCTAAGTACTACCAATACTACAGGTATTAGGTATTTCGTCAATAAAACTTTACTGAAAAGAATCTTTAGAATGGATAGAAGATTATTATTAGGCATAAATTATTTTTAGTGAAGAATGAAAAGAAAAAACTAATCACCCGATTTCATTTTAGTTGATCCATCGCAAGAGTGGCAGGAGAATGCGTAGCGTACGCGCAGACTACGCGTCTCGATCGAGACCCATCGCGACGTCTCAAAAGATTTATCTCCGTTTTTCAATGTATGAAGTCGAAGTTTTGGCTCGTGGCATATGTAAATATTACTTTAGGGGTTTAGCAGCCTGAGACCCTGGCTCCTGATTTGAACATTACGTAGGTATCTTTTAAAAGGCAGGTAGTATCTGCTTAAATTTGTATGATTAGAAAAGAAAAATCCTGTAGGTTCTACTTACCTGTTAAGATGAACCTTATAAAATTTTGTTATCGCAATTCCTACAACAAAATTTTGTGATTAAGTATACAGCACATACGAAGATCTAAATCACATCAGCTGGTGTCCTCATTAGCATGAAAATAGACATTTGGCAAATTTATTCGTCAAGCACTTCAGTACTGTTACGAAATACGCCACTGTGCGTTTCACGTTTATTTTGGCGTCAATTTAAACGTTCCTAGTCACGATAGTATTTCAGTGAACTTAGAAAATGGTGCATAATACACAACCAAAAGAGAATAAACTTTACTCCTTTGTTATAGAGATGGTTTTGATTTTGTGTCAATGGAGTGGACTATTGCCAAGGCGATGACACACCTTTAGCAGCTAGACGAATAAATTAGCAATGATAAGTAGTATGCCAATTAATTATTCTTCAAAGCCCCATCTGGTGTGAACTCAGGAAACCTGCGGAAGTGGCTTAACGATCTCGAAGTGATAAGTTGATAGATGGATTCGTATTGATGCGATGGTACATTTACTAACAAGAAATAACCTGCAACTGCAAGTATGTTAATTTAATAGACACTTTCCAGTTTGTTAGGATATTGAAAGCTGAATTACCTGATAGAGCGTAAGAAAGAAAGATGGTCTTGTACTTCTTTGTTAAGCCGTCGGTGTTAAGCGATGAACACGAAGCTTGTGAGTACTTTCAGATAACAAAAATTTAAATCAGAAGTGGGATCTTGCCAAAGGATCACCAGTCTGTCAGCACGTCACACTGACATAAGAGTTCATGGCATGGTTAGTCGAATCAGTGTCCCACACGAAAAAAAAACCCCAGGAGTTTATAATCAGAAGTGGGATCAAGCTACTCATAGTTTAGTTTATCAGCGCATCACTTTACCACTCTAATCAGGTCAGGTGCAACAATATTGCTTTATCGCGTAAATACTTTCCCTAGGACTTAGCTGCTAAATAACAGGTCAGAAGATTACAGCAGCAGTTTATATCAGAAGTGGGATCTTGCCAAAGGGTCACGGCTAGTCTGTCAGCGCGTCACCACTCTTCCGCGCTCCACTGACTATTAATTGGTTACGAGAACTAATTTGATTCTACGCACTACAAACTGTGGAGCGTATTTTATTTATACCGCGAGTAAAATGTTATTTCAGAGGCAAATGTTTTGATTTAGTTTGACTGCAAATTGTGGCCGAAACTTAGAATATACCTACGGTCCATTTTCTACAACCAATCATTTGGACCATGTGAATAAGTAGACACCTATACATCTGATAAAATTCTGATTGAATAGGAAGAATATTCGATATTCAACATGTTCGACAGGTTTAGCCGAATAAAAACGTGTAGATTTCAAACATATTACTTTGCAAGTGGTATCTCAAAACAAGGAGTTTTTCAGATTTTTTCGTATTAAAATCAACTTTCCTAATATGAAAATAGCGAGGAGTAGCAAACAGAAAGGTGCGCTGCTGATGCACGAACTTTGCCCTAAACAAGACAATCCTCCTTTTACAGAATATTTGGTTCGTCAAACTTTTAATCGCATATTTGTATTATTTGACGTTCGCTATGACGTTTCATAAATTATTTTCCATATTTTTAAACTATAATATCAGGACTAGTGATGCGCCCAGTACAGATTCAACCGATTGCGAATACTCGGTTAAAAGTTTAAACTATACCAAACTGTACCTATGCTGCCTACTTGATTCAAAAACAAGAACTGAGTGAAACATATTTGGTTCTAACTATATTAAATTCTTTGATCAATTTATATATAATAATTCGGATCGAAAAAGTTGGAAACCGTTTTCGATCCGAATTATTTTAATCCAGTGGCTTCACAAATCAGACCGGTTAACAAAATGTCCTTTCACAAGAACATTCATTCAAAAACCTCTGACCACCTCACAGTATAGTAAAAGCTTTTAGCTGTGTCCATCCGGAAGAAAGAGGCGCAGTTTTCATTCACGCTAAATGTTCCGTATAAAGATTTATACAACGGTGCTTCGATTAGCCCAGGAGCTCAATTTCTGAAACATTCGTTTTCGGTTCCGTACACGAAAGTCGCACAAAGCGACTGGTCTTCTTTTTCTTATAATTTCAATGGCTTTTAGATTTTATGTGCCCAAAATTTAGCCACCCGGACAACGTTTTCTGTGGCCTTCATGAATCTGGTCTAACCAGACGTTTTTCAGTTTCTTCTACTTGGTGTTTTTACAGTAAAAATATGTGTGATCTTTTGAGGATGGTTTTATTGAAGATTTTGGGCCCTACCAAAGGTAATGATGGCAGATGGCGACTCAGGAAAAATGCCGAAGTTAAGGATCTAGTGGCTCAACCTAACATACTCGTAGACCACCGACTTCGCTGGCTCGGCCACTTAGAAAGAATGGGTGAGGATCGGGGCGTCAAAAGAGCGTACAAAGGTCGGCCGACAGGACGTCGTCCTGTCCGGCGCCCCACGTACTGCTAGAAAGATATGGTGGAAGCTGACCTGGGCCATCTTCGAGTCAATAATTGGGTGGAGGTGGCGCAGGACAGGGATCAGTGGAGGAAGCTCGTTTCGGAGGCCAAAATCCATTTCGGGTCACTGAGCCAGAGAAGTTAGATAGTTAGTTTTTTGAGGGTGTGTGGGAATTTACATGTAAAATAGAACGTGTGATACAAGCATAGTACCTGCTCATTTGACCTGCCAGCCATCATGCCTATCATGTTATTAGCCGTCGTATAAAATTGCTTCTTTAGCCACTGTATGAAGCTTCCTTTCCATATAGACTCCTGAACGAGGGTGACAATGACAATGTTTGTGTGCGGACACCGGGCGAGGCGCTAACCCGCGAGACGCCGCGATTAGCGACCCCATGACGACCTAACTGTAAACATCATTACCAACACTATTTACTATATTTTAAAATGGAGTTTTAACCTTATCTTTGTGAACTATGTTGTGTGTAAATACGACGGACGCATCTGTCAACAGCGAGCAATTTCAACCGAGTTGGATACGGTCTGGCTTGGTAAGTAGGAAACAACATTAGATAATGTAGGTTTAGCTTAGTTGATAGGGAGGTCCAAATGATATATATTATTAAGTGTTTATCCCAAATACTTTACAACAATATTATTAAGTGTTTATCCCAAATACTTTACAACAAGTATCAACACGCTCATAACCCAACTAGGATTCCTTTTAATAAGATGCCATGGTCGGTCATACCGGACTTATATCGCAGTAAATTCGTCATTCAAAAATCTGACCCGAAACGAACTTTGGACCTATCTGTGGCAGATGCAGATCTAGGCATCTAAGCTATAGGTGTCAAGGAGCAAACTGCTACGGCCACTACGCCGTAGCGTTCGACAGCTCGAGTTTCAAATGCGTCTGCGCCTGCGTCTGCGCATAGGCCTATGATTTGATTTGAAGCTTATGAGTGTGATAACAAAGTTATAGTAAAAATCAATTAATACCACTACATAGTATAAAGAAAAGTCGCTTTTCGCGTCTGTATGCATGTATGCTTATTTTTTTCGAACTGCACAACGGATTCTAAACCAGTTTATTTAAATAGATAGAGTGGTTCAAAAGGAAGGTTTATATGTTAAGACTTGCCGGAAAACAACTTATTTCTACGGGAAAATGAGTTACAACGGGCGTAGCCTTTAGTATCTAATATTTTAGTTTTGTTCCAAGAATAACGTTAAGTCCAATGCTTTTTTGTGCTTGTGTGTGAGCTAGTTCCATCTTCGATTTAGTTTGAGCCTTTATTGATACCAGTCCTCCGTTTTTTAAAACTACGAGCTACAAGTCTACTGGTGAAATTTGATGTATTTGGCGTATCAAAAATACTGGTTTTATATTGTCCCACCCGCTACGCAATGTACCTACATTGAATTCCACCTGTATACTAATAGCCTGTACTTGCATGGGGCACAAATCATATTCAGCTTAACCTAACCTAGTCAGCCGCTCGCTGCGCCCGTGTGTACTCCACAGACTAGATCACTCTGTCACACAAGACTCGAGCAAACACTTTTAAAAGTGTATGTGACGATGAGCAATGTTGTCGCAAGGGTTTAGCGGCTGCATCATGGACTCGTGGTTGTGAACTGTGCTCTGTGCCAGGCTATTTCAGGCCAATAGATTTTTTTGTTGACTACACAAGGAGAGGAGATGACTTTTAGGATGAGTTGACTGACATTTTCCCCTGTTCTACCTATCCCTACTGGCCTATACTTTAAGACAATTTTCAGATACGAATGCCATTTTTTCTCTATGAGAGGAACGAGCACTTAGTTTATTCCGTTATTTAAAAAAATTACATACATACATACATACATATATCACGCCTTTATCCCTTGCGGGGTAGACAGAGCGTTAACAGCCGTAAGAATGCGGTCGCTATCGCCACGTCTGACAGTTTTGAGGATTGTTTTCCAAGGTTGTTTCAGAAAACATGTGTATCACTATAGTGACAGGTTGTCAGCCTGTCGCCTAAAAATTGTAATACACCAATACTCTCGAGTCCCTTGGTCGCCTCTTACGACACCCACGGGTAGGATGTGGGGTGATGCTATTCTAAGCCGGCATCACACGGCAACAAAAAAAATACTGATATAAATTATCCCGTTTCTCTGTCAGGATCGGCTACCTTACCTAGGGGATTTGACGTGGAACCAACTTTTTACACAGAGCGACTGCCATCTGATCTCTGCAACCCGAAGGCTAACCTGGCCCGAATCCTAGGTTAAGTCACTTTCAAAAATCATCAGAATTCACGTTTTATTTAAGTGTGGGTTTTATCAGGATGTTTTTCTTTTAGCGGAAAAGCAGTCGGTCTTACGACTTACCCACTTACTATGAAAAAAAACCTACTTATAACAAAGTAATACAGTGAATCGACATTTACGAACGTAAACGATAGAAATGTTTCAGTAACCGTTTCCTAGTGTCACATACCATGACTGATTTTCATTGTCTAGTAATTACCTAGTTGTCTAGTGATTTAAGCGGTTCCGTGCTTCGCAGGATACGTTAAGCCCAGAAACAGCTGTCATTACACATCCATGTCGGAGATCTTCTAGTAATAAGACTGACTTCTTGACACTTGAGTTCATCGGGTCATTCATCGACACAATATCCCACACGACAGAAGAAGGACGTACAATAGAACAGTTTGTGTCCATAATGGAGCTAGATGCGATAATTGGTGGAACTCTATACGCACAATGACGTGCTCTGTGCTCTCTATAGTATGGTGGCAAAGACTATGCAAGTCACAGAATGGACAGAAATCAGGTTTTTATTTAATTTCTAATTGTTTTTGTTACTTGGGAGATACTAGTGGGCACCCGCGTGGAAGTCGGTTTAAAACCCGTAGCATCCCACAGAATCATTTTTGTCGGGATAACAGGTATCTTATGTTATCTTCTATATGCCAAATTTCATGAAAATCGGTTCAGCAGTTTTTGCATGGAGGAGTAACAAACAAAGATACAAACTTTCGCATTTATCATATTAGTTAGGATTAGAACATAGCTCTTTAATAAAGTAGAAGATGGCAATTAAAACATATAGTACAGGCTAAAAAGTATCGTCATTTTCCAACTTTTTTCCATTTGCCGAATAAAGGGTAGGTAGGTACTATTGTAACCTTATTGACCCCTTCAGGAAAAATCTTGGAAAAGTATTTCAGTTTGTTCCACTTTTTGCCTACTTCCGCATCTGCGCTACCTAATCTTTGTGCCTACGACAGTCTATTAACATCAGCCCGCTAAACGCACCGCACACACGCGCGGGAGGCGGTCGCGACCAACGTTCGGTGCTAAATGAACTAGTTTCATGCGGATCATACGCAGGAAAGGGTTTCTCTCGTATTTTTCTTCGTAAAGGTATCGTAAGAGCAGAGAGTTTTCTTTTGAGGAGTTTGAAATCGAAGAAGCGCAGAAGGCTCATCTGATGCAAATTATCACCTGAAGCTCCAACAACTCTCTTTCCTTTAAATCAGCTATCATCAGCTATATCTATATCTATATCTATATATCTATTTGACTCTAAAACATTAACATAAACATAACATACATACATACATACATATATCACGCCTTTATCCCTTGCGGGGTAGGCAGAGCGTTAACAGCCGTAAGAATACGGTCGCTATCGCCACGTCTGACATTTTTGAGTATTGTTTTCTAAGGTTGTTTCGGAAAACATGTGTATCACTATAGTGACAGGTTGTCAGCCTGTCGCCTAAAAATTGTAATACACCAATACTCTCGAGTCCCTTAGTCGCCTCTTACGACACCCACGGGAAGGATGTGGGGTGATGCTATTCTAAGCCGGCATCACACAACATCAACAGCCCAAACAGTCCATTGCTAGAAATGAGTGTCACCGTATTGCGACTGCCCATTCTCTAGATGACATTATCTGTTAGACGTATTTTACAACACCCATGGGCATAATTGGGGTGATGCTATTTTAAGTATCACACGACATACTCAGAAAAAAACTCTTTTATTACAATAAGTCTTAACTTTTTAGGTGTTGACGGCGCCTGTGGTCGTTACACAACCATGTCAGAGGCGTACTAGTAGTACTACATGGTTTGAAAGTTTTATCGGTTTGACTTTTTATCCCAAACGACAAGAAAGTACCTAATATGGGCCGTTTATCGAGCTTATATCTCGATCGACAAGCAGATTTGTTGAAAATCAAAGTAAGACGATAAATAAAACAATCTCCGACTAATATAAAACCTGTCGATGCTCTTTTGTTACTTTTTTACGACCTCTCCAAACATCATAAACGGAAGATTTGGACAGATCAATTTTATTGGCCATATCAACATTCGTTATAAAATAGAGTCTATTAAATTTTTATATCTATCAACGTTGATGTTTTATTGTGGGTGCCAAGTAGTTAGACAAGTTTTACTTCTATTAATCGTGATTTCTTTAGTATTATATTAGAAACAACATTAAGTGAAAATGGAGCAAGGCTTATATATTGTCTTCCTCTAAGTAACAACAAATTTCCTGATAATGGCCTACGACGCTAGCATAAAATAGCTTCAACCTATTTCTACTATGAACCATAGAATGTGCAGTTCACTGTGCCTCACATGTACAAAATACAGGATGTATTTTTGTTTTACTGTAAATGTTTTAAAGGTTGAATCAGCCCAATGAAACTGAACAACTTTTCCCAAGAAACATAGGTCGAAATATGAAAAAGAATTTAGGCCTCTCATACAAAATTACCAATGTACAAAGACAATTTGTATGAGAGGTCCAAACAAATTTCTCATACTTCGAAGGAAAGTTGTTTAGTTACATGGGCTGATTCAGTCCTTAAAACATTTTCAGCTAATATTTTTACACCTTAAATAGTGCCCAACACCTTGCACTGCGCCCGCCAATCCGCTAGCCGAGCGTGGTAAAAATGCCAATTTTTACCACAAACCTTTACATAGTGGTGGCTAGTATCCAATGTTATGGCTTTCTAACCAATTTGTGAACAAGTACCTAGTCGTAAAACCCTACCAAATTACTTTTACCTACTGTAGGTACTTTTCAAATAATGTTAATGGTTTAGAAGCAATATAATATATGAAAAACCGGAATATTAGTAATATTTTGACTAGTAGCGACGGGTTACAAAAGCGGATATTGCTAAATTATTTATTTTACTATCTTCATTTAAGGCGAAGCGAGAGTTTTTTTTTAACAACAAACGTTCGTTCATACAAGGTGACTCTGTCATTCAATGATTTTCTTTCTCTTCCAGGCTGATATCACAAAAGGATGACAGTGACCCAAAGAAATGCTGTACGCTATGCCAACACACCTTGCCCCAATATAACTAAACTTACACATTAGAGCATACATCGTATGGAGGTGGTAAGCAGTCAATTACCGAACAAATTCTGCCACTTTTTGCGGGAAGGGAGGTAAACACGTACAGCACACAACGATAATTTTACAACAACTTGACAACCACATAAAAAATGGCAACTGTCAGGTTACATAACAACGTGCTGGTCAAATGGGCAGTGAAGTCTGTCAGAGGGGTAAGCCCAGTTTGCTATCTCCATAACTCGAATGCTCTAAGCAAGTAGT
This sequence comes from Keiferia lycopersicella, assembly GCA_029255805.1. NCBI lineage: Eukaryota > Metazoa > Arthropoda > Insecta > Lepidoptera > Gelechiidae > Keiferia > Keiferia lycopersicella. The sequence goes on from JARACZ010000017.1 coordinate 4,695,244, forward strand.
ACTTACTGATTTTCATGTCATGTATGATATACTTACAGAGTAAATGACCCATGCATGGCTAACAATTACATATCAATCAAAATTTTGCGAGTATTTTTTTTCATTTTCCATGTAAATTTTTATTTATTATGTTTATTATTGTTTGTTTTGTATTATTTATACTACTCAACGAATACTTAACGTTCAAAAAACTATACATCCAAAGCCAATATCCCATCTTCCCCTTAACAAAGTTGATAGTAGTGTTTTAATGTGTCATCAATAAATTGATTGCGTTGTAAATCATCGAACCCACTACCTACCGGTTAACTGCTTCGTGGCTCGTACCAACTTACCACAAACCTTTACATAGTGGTGGCTAGTATCCAATGTTATGGCTTTCTAACCAATTTGTAAACAAGTACCTAGTCGTAAAACCCTACCAAATTACTTTTACCTACTGTAGGTACTTTTCAAATAATGTTAATGGTTTAGAAGCAATATAATATATGAAAAACCGGAATATTAGTAATATTTTGACTAGTAGCGACGGGTTACAAAAGCGGATATTGCTAAATTATTTATTTTATTATCTGCATTTAAGGCGAAGCGAGAGTTTTTTTTTAACAATAAACGTTCGTTCATACAAGGTGACTCTGTCATTCAATGATTTTCTTTCTCTTCCTGGCTGATATCACAAAAGGATGACAGTGACCCAAAGAAATGCTGTACGCTATGCCAACACACCTTGCCCCAATATAACTAAACTTACACATTAGAGCATATATCGTATGGAGGTGGTAAGCAGTCAATTACCGAACAAATTCTGCCACTTTTTGCGGGAAGGGAGGTAAACACGTACAGCACACAACGATAATTTTACAACAACTTGACAACCACATAAAAAATGGCAACTGTCAGGTTACATAACAACGTGCTGGTCAAATGGGCAGTGAAGTCTGTCAGAGGGGTAAGCCCAGTTTGCTATCTCCATAACTCGAATGCTCTAAGCAAGTAGTACTTACTGATTTTCATGTCATGTATGATATACTTACAGAGTAAATGACCCATGCATGGCTAACAATTACATATGTATGTTTGCTTAAATCGTCGAAACTACTCAACGGATTTTGATGCAGTTTTGTAATAGATAAAGTGAATATAGAAAAAGGCTTTTATGTATAAAACTTGCCGGGAAAACATCTTATTCCCACGGGAAAATTAAATACAGCGGGCGCAGCCGCTGGGCGGGCCGCTAGTAATGTAATTAAAAAAAAAGAATTGTAGCTATAGAGACATTATTTGGGTGGGAAGAAAATATGGGAATACGTTTGCATGAAAATCCCATACTACCGGTTACTGCGGGTTACTCTATCCCTTGGGGTATAACTTTGACCCAAATCGGGAAAAACTTTCGATTACCCACCATTCCCAATCCGTCATTCATTCACTAGCTTACACTAACAACCGAAATTTCCAGCTACCTAATCTGTGTTTTCGGACTGTTTGATGTTGGAAAGGGAAGGCCGCGAAGAACCTACCTGGATCAAATCGGGGACGTTTTAAAGAAAGGTCAGGTCCCTAAACCGACGAGCGAGCATGAAAAGACTGATGAATGTAGAAGAAGCGAAAGAAGTATGCCAAGATCGTAGCAAGTGGAAGGAAATATTCTCTGCCTACCCCAACGGGAAAGAGGCGTGATTTATGTATGTATGTTGATAATGACGGGAAATCAAATCTTGGGCAAAATTTACCCCCTAGGGCAAAAGTAATCCACAGTGACGGTACCTCCTGTACAGCAATCTCTGGTTGAGTTCAAAGTTTGGATCTAAACTTTGCACGTTTGCAGGCATTCAACGCAAAGCATAAAACATGTCAACACAAAATGAATACAAGTTCAATGGAACGTTGTGAACGGAGCGCAATCCGGCTGTCGTTTTTCTATGAATCGTTTACCAATCACGCATTCATTTGGTCAATAGTCTATAAAAGTTGTTTAAAATCAGCGTGGGAGTGGCCCGGCGGTTCGCCCACGATAACACATCATACTAGACGTCTATTAGCTAATTAATTACATTTTTCTTACGGGGATTTGGGGATCCTTCGAAATGTTTATTCTTGAAAGACAGATCGACTTTACTTGTTACCTGAGTACATTATATCAGATTGTTCGAATAAAATGACACTAAATATTTTAAATGGGACTTGTCACATATCGTAATTGAAATTTCCACAAGTACAGGTACTTGTTGAAAGCGTACCGCGGCCTGTCTTTAGAACCTTAGTACCTATATTCGACTGCAATACAATTTGAATTTCTCATGTTTTTTACAAGAAATAATCTACTAAGTTGTGCATTGGGATAAAAACTACTTTATAAAAAGCTCTAACAAAGTTTTATAACGATACAAAAATATTTAGTTGTCCAAAAATTATAATATACTTACTTGTTAAAAAATGTAGACAATCCATTTCATCCCGAACTCTGTCTACAGAACCACTAAACATATTTTAGAAACCCACTTGCTCACAAAAACTATTGATTTCAATTTTAGTATCACTCTAATGGTTCAATTAGCTTATGTTAGACGCTGCTAAATTAATTTTGACGCATAACGGGTGAACGAGATGATATCATACAAGGCAATGTCTGACTTTGGCAGGTTGTCATAAACGTAAGAGCTGTGGACAAGTTTTAATGAATGAATAAACCTTGATGATTAAGTAGTAAAGCTGGCTTATCAAAGCGCGATAGTGCGCTAGCCAAGTTCTAAGCACAGGCCGCACCCACACCATGCGCTTAGCACTGTTTACCAGATTCGCTTACGGTGTAATCACGTGTGTAACTTGTCATAATATATGGAATTGTATGCGAGTATGCTTTCCTGCACTACGGTATGCCGACTATCATACAACCCCTTACATAACAAGCTACGCCGTGTATACGTGCACGCATACGAACTGCATGCGTAGTCCGGTGTGATCTGCCCTTAAAGCGGCTCGGGGAGAGGAATAAAGCAATAGGCGTCAATAGGTACCTAAATATGAAAACTTATGTGACAACTTGAGACATCATCATCATCACATCGGCCTATATGAGTCCACTGCTAGACATATTTCAGCGCTATTCTCCTTCGTGTGGAAAACCGGGTCAACAAACGACCCATGAAACTGCACTACAAAAATAACAGAAAGATCTATGTTAACATAACATAAAAAAACATTAAAGTAGAAAAAAACTGATAATAGAAAGTAATATCTGCAGTATACGCCTGAACCATCAATCTCTCCACTCGATTACCCTCAGTTTCTCAATCTGAATTAATCAATCTGTCATTCTGTCGTTCAAATTACCGAAATTGAGTCATTGTGGTCCATTACGTCAAATTGTGGCGAGCCTTCGCTTAAGCTTGCCCTGCATCAAAAATGCATCGACTTACTGAAATCTGTTAATATCATAAGGACGTGTTTATCATTTCGGAAAAATAAACAGGTACCCGTAGATCTTTCATGTCATTATATTTTATTACAAAGTCAATACAAACAAAACAAGGGGAAAAATTTCACGCTACCGATGGGATTTGAACCCACGTCCCTTGACTTGCTGGGTCAAACGTGGTGGCGTGAATTTTTTCTACTTGTTTCGTGTGTATTGACTTTGTACCTAACCACGGACTACAGGTTTATGTAACAAAAAAAATAGTAAAAAAATAGTAAACATTCTTTCATGTCATATTTTTCTGTATAGGACTAGCCTTCATCTTGCACTGCGTTCGCGAATCTCCCTGAAAAACTTAGCAATACCCCTCAATTAAGGGATGCGCAAGTCTTGCAGTGGACTGTTGTGACTGTAAAAGTAGGGCTAGCCTTATGAACGCGCCTTAACCAGCCACGGGCATCAATTTTCGTCGGTCGCGTCCGAGGGTCCTAATTTAGGCGCTTGCGCAGGCCGAAGCTTGATTAATTGCAAATTAAAGTCCCCTCCGAGGTGGCTCGGAGTACCCACTTGATGACCTCACCTCCTGATCGGGGCTGATGGCGACGAGAATAACCACTTTTGTGTTCAATGCTACTTTTCATCAATGAAAAATTGAAAAATTTTCGTCGTTTCGAGACGAGCATTGAGAGATTGAGAAATTGACGAAGGTCAACCGGTGTGTTGATAGCTTAGTGGCAGAGCAGTGGGAGGGGTCCGGTTCCCGGTCAACGCTTGTCAATTTTTCAATATCGTATTTGGGTGAAAATTTGCGCAGTTAAAAATTGCGGTCACACGTAAATTTCTTCAAGTGTACAACACTTACAGATTTTAAGTATCATTCACACGAAAGAATGTTTAATTGACTATTTGGAAAGTAAAACTCCATCCACAAATTATAAAATTTGTTTAACTAAAACTTAATCTGAAACCTGAAATCGGGGCCAAAACACGCGTTCTTCGCGTGTCACACTCAGCTAATGCGAAATTCAAACACGTATAAAGTTTTATCTAGCTGGACATCATATAACTATTCACCCATCATAATAATCCTTATATCATGTAGATTTATAGAAAATTATTAATTGGACAATATTTAACTGCGTATACCGATAAAAATGACAGTTTGTGTTGGTCACACGTTTTTGTGTTTTCTGAATAAGTGGTCTAAAACGACTGAATCGCTGAAACTAAGAACAATGAACAATGAGCTGGGTCTTGTTTCTGCCTTCTGCCAGGATTACTTCTTCATCCCTGGAGAGGGAGCATATAGCTCCTTGGCACTTCTAGAATAAAATAGGAGTTGTTAAATTTTTAAATCCTATTTTTGCATCCGCGCCAGGTCCCTTTCCTGTGCATGTTTTCTTCATGAAAGAGTTATTACAGAGGATTTGTTCTGAACAAATAATGTCGCATAATAAAGCGAGATTTAAGATTCGTTTAAATTTTTTTATTATATTCAAGCGTTTACCAATAAATCACTAAAAACATAGAAAATTGTCCCTTGACTGGCTTCATTTGACTGGAATTTTTCCGTGTCAAGTGACATTTTATGCCAGTCAACTGACTAATGTTATTTCAATAATTGTTTTTGCATTTTTTTGTGTAAAGGTGTGCCTGCAGAGTAGAATAGCACCACCCCATGTTTGCCCATAGGTACCGTAAGTTATATTAAGTGTTTCCAGTTGATGAACAGCATTGTTTTTCGTGCAGATAACATAGTTTAAAAACACTTGCTTTATGTCCCCAGGTGTGGCTGCGTAAGGCCTCGGGGTAGCTGCGCGATATCTCAGGCTGATTGATAGACGTCTCTTAAGCTACTGCGTTGTATCTCAGGGAGACTGCGTTAAGTCTCAGGTTAATTTCGACGTATCTTAAGCTGACTGCGGTGTATTTCAGGGTGGTTGCGTTATGTCTTAGGCTGACTGCGACGTCTCTTAAGCTGAGTGCGTTGTATCTCAGGTTGGCTGCGATACGTCTCACTCAGGCACATTGCGGCGTATCTTAAGCTGACTGCGTTGTATCTCAGGATCTCTGCGTTAGGTTTCAGGTTAATTGCGACGATCTTCAGCTGGCTGCGTAGTATCTCAGGGTGGTTGCATAATGTCTCAGACTGATTGCGATGTCTCTTAAGCTACTGCGTTGTATATCAGGGCGGCTGCGTTATGTCTCGTTTAGACTAATTTTGACGTCTTTTGAACTAACTGCGACGTCTCTGAAGCTGACTGCGATGTACGCGTATCTAAGGGTGGCTGCGTCATGTCTCACTCAGGCTCATTGTGACGTCTCTTAAGCTGACTGCGATATATCTAAGGGTGGCTGCATCATGTCTCACTCAGGCTCATTGCGACGTCTCTTAAGCTGACTGCGTTGTATCTCAGGGTGGCTGCGTCATGTCACAGAATGATTGCGACGTCTCTTCAGCTTACTGCGTTGCATCTCAGGTTAGCTGCGTTTTATCTCACTCAGGGTCATTAAACGAAGTCTCTTAAGCAACTGCGTTGTATCTCAGGGTGGCTGCGCTATGTCAGGCTGATTTTGACGTCTCTTAAGCAGACTGCGTTGTATCTCAGGGCGGCTGCGTTATGTCTCACTAAGGGTGACTTCGACATCTCTAAAGCTGACTGCGACGTCTCTTAGCCTACTGCGTTGTCAGAGGTTGATTGCGACGTCTCTTCAGCTGTCTGCATTGTATCTCAGCATGGCTGTGTTATGTCTCAGGTTGGTTGCGTCGTCTCTTAAGCTGATTTTATTGTATGTCGGAGTCTTTTTAGTTGAGTACATCGTGTCTCAGGCTGATTACGTCGTCTCTAAGGTGACTGCGTCGTGTCTCAGGTTAGTTACGTTATTTCTAAGTCTGATGGCAATGTCTTTTTTTTATCTGATTGCGTGCGTCGTGTCTCATGTATACAGCGGCGTGTGTTAGGTTGCTTGCCTAGTGATGTCTAAGGCTTTCTGAGTAATGCTCTAGTCATAGTCTAGAGTCATAGTCTATGTCTTAGGCTGATTGCGTCATCATTAAGGTTATCTTCGTCTGTTCAGTAGCAGAATGTACAACACAGTTAATTCTCAGGTCATAATCTTTTCGGTGGTTTCTTCTACTATTGTTTTGGTGGAGAATTAGGTCTACGTTTCGGCTGTTTACAAACAGCCTTCTTCCGGAGGTCGAGAGATCATGCGTATGTACGCCCGCCTGTCAACTGTGATTGTCGAACACTGTGGCTGTTTCATTTCGTATGTCGGGCTGGCTGTGTCGTGTTTCAAGCACGAGCTAATTGTCTGTGACTAGGTGCGTCGTGTCTTAACCAGACTGAGGCTACAGGGCGTCACTCTGGTAGGCTGCGGCAACTTTTACTTCTATTCTACTTAGTTAAAAGCAAAACATGAACAGCTTTTACTCATATATTTTGTTAAAATAATTACTTTGTCCCTTGACTGGCGCAAAATGTCCCGTTGACTGGCACCTCAAATTTCAAAATTGAATTTTGACGAAACCTGTGGTTCGATTTAAGTGTTTTTTCGTAAAAAACCTTTTCAATAGGCCTTCATTATTATGCAATGATAAAATAACCATAAAACTAAAGTTTAAAATTTGCCAAGAAAGGGACCTGAAGAACCGTTTTCAAATATCCACCCATTTTCATTTAAGTATGAAAATAATATTGCACTGTGAATGCATTGAATTCTAAAAAATGCCAATTTTATTTTTAATTTCTCTTTAACTTTAGCTTTGTAGAAACAAATGAACATGAAAAAGAAAGCTTTATAAAAAAAATTCGATACGAGTTGTTCTAGATGTCTGTAGTTTGCTTTTTTTTCAATATTGACTCAATATTTGAATAGTTCAGCTGATAGAGCCATGGATCGGTATTCCAACTGAGCTGAAGCACTAACAGTTACACAAGTTCACTGCTGTACATGGTTCTCCCCCTATATTGGGGGAATTTGACATACTCACCACGCTTTCCAAGCAAGATTACTACGATTCACCTAGCAATCACTGTATAAACCTTGACTTCATAGTACTAATACAGCAAAATATCTATATAGATATTTCAACTTAAAGCACTATCATAAATTTAAAATTATCATTACATAGGTTCTTCTTAAATTTTATTACTACGTGTATACAGATTGAATACGAAGTATACCCTTAGGCGGTATGTACCCACTTGTTGAAATGATCATATTTAGTAGCGTTTAATTATCAATATGAGATTCTAGCATATTAACTGAAGTACCTCATTATGAGTAGTTAAATCGCAAATTAGATGCATGTTAGAATGAAAACCTGCTCGGAAAATATGTTGTTTTGGTGTGTTCAGTTCAGATACAATCCTTATATTCTTTTAACATAAAATAATATAATCATTAAAATATATGGAAATTATAACTCTCCTTTAAGGTGAGGCCGTGTCTCCTTTTAGCCGTGTGATGCCGGCTTAGAATAGCATCACCCCACGTCCTTCCCGCGGGTGTCGTAAGAGGCGACTAAGGGACTCGAGAGTAATGGTGTATTACAATTTTTAGGCGACAGGCTGACAACCTGTCACTATAGTGATATACATGTTTTCTGAAACAACCTTGGAAAACAATCCTCAAAAATGTCAGACGTGGCGATAGCGACCTTATTCTTACGGCCGTTAACGCTCTGCCTACCCCGCAAGGGATAAAGGCGTGATATATGTATGCATGTATGTTTAAGGTGAAATCAGCTCAGAAACCTCCCCGAAAAACTAACGCAGTGTGCGGAATTTATTTTCTAAACCATTACTCGATATCTCCGAAGGAGACGAAATTATTTTTAGTTCTTAGAAATTAGTTTTAGTATATACTTCAAAACTATGGGGCTCAAAACACAATTTTAATAAAGTTTCATATAAAAAAATTGCAAAGTCAGCTCCATGTTCGCGTTTTCTGTCCAGATTAAAATCTGAACGATTTATTTGTTTTTCAATATTTCACTTTTTATTTCGTACGTTTATTTCCTCATAACATGTATCTATGGGATTACTTTTTCAAATAATTCAAATTTAATATTTGAATTCGGATTTCCTGAACTGAACCGTCATCGTCCGTTTCTCTCTAACGCACCAGAAAGGAAAAATACTTACTTTTTGGAGCTGGTATCACCTTAAATCAATAAGTAAGTACTTCGACATCATCTTCACTATTTTCGAGTAAAGTTATATCTTGGCATAAATGGTAGTTACAACTTGTACGACAGATTGATGTAATGGATGATGATAGAAAGTGAGTAATCCTGGAAACGTGTTGCGACTTTCTTACATACCTAATAGGTACTTATGTACAATTATATGTCACTACTAGTAAGCGCCCGCGGCGCCCGCTTGGAAGTCAGTTTTTAATACCGTAGCATCGCGCAGGAACTATTTCAGGATAACAACGGTTCAACTTACCTTTTATCTGTATGCCAAATTTCATGAAAATCGGTTCAGTAGTTTTAGAGTAACAAACATACAAACTTTCGCACTTAAAATATGAGTACGTTGGCAATAAACAAGTATTTAAATAATAGCAATGTACATCACATTGCTCCTCTGTTCCAACTTCTTATAAAAAGCTCCCATATGACTTTATTGATTTTCGCGTCAGAGATTTATGATGCATATTACCGATTTATTATCAGCGGTTTCATATCGATTATCGCCGGGTACTCGAGCAAAACCCCGCCAAGTTAAATTGGAAAAAAAACGAAGGAATTTCAGGCATTTCTGATCCGATCACGGTTTTTCATATATTAAAAGTAATTTGCCTTCCACGTCATCGCAATCAAAACTCTTTAATTAAGGCCCGTATTTATAATCCGTACTCAACTCTGAGATTGATCTTCAGTGCGACTTTGAGATGCTGTTAGTATTGACTGACATTTGTCAAAATCACTCGTGAGATCGATCTTAGAGTTGAGTGCGATTTATAAATACGGATCTAAGTTTTCTTACGGAGCACTCCTAGTTAGTGGTTAAAGAAATCAAACTAACGTAAAAGTTCAGTCTCGGAATTTGGGATTGTGTGAATATGACAATTTTATCCGCCCACGTTGACATCTTTGATTATACCAAACTTGTAACAAAGATTTTAATATAAAGTTCAAATAATGTCGTACCAAAACAAAAAAAAAAACTTGAAACACATGTGGAATTTAACAAAAAAAAAACATACCTTTAGATATAAAGTACCTAGCCTAGTTCAAAAATAATCACAAATGGATCATATGGTATCTAGCTGCTCATTATGTACCTTAGAAGTATAATCTTCGAAATTGTTTTAATATTTCCGTTGACATTAACCATCTAGGATGGGTAATTGTTTGGGCGTTGAGATTATCTAGTTTTAGTTGTTTGGTTCAACTATCACCTGAATAATAAAGCTTAGTTTCACCAACCAGATGTATTTCCACATTTATATTGCATTTGATTAAGATAATAAAATCAATTAGACCTACTAATCATCAGCCAAATAACACTAAATCAATGCGCATGCGTCAAAGACGTAACCTACTTTATATGCCATTAGAAAACGTGGACGCAACGCACATTACGCCCGTTGAAAATTGGTTATAGCTCTTCCTAGTTATAAATCCTAGAACAGGGGTTCCCAAACATTTATGTCAAATTTTGAAACAACTACTACAGTCCACTTGAGGACTTAAGGGTTTCAGGTGTATTACAACTTTTAGACGAGAGGCTGACAAACTGTCATTTAGTGATACACAAATTATATCAAACGGCCCTCCATATTTGTCAGACGTGGCGATAGCGACCGTATTTTTACGGCCGCTGACGCTCTGCCTAGGGTAGGTAAAGGCTGCTAAGGGATAAAGGCATGATATGTGTATGCATGTGTTGTGTATGTCCACTGCTAGAAATTACATATGAGACTTTTCCTAATTGGGTGTATTTACCATAATATTTACTCTTGGTAAGCGAATAGTGAGGGCAGTTCAGTGTTATTGTCACTACCTGGATTCATTAATACAGGCTTTAGATAAATGATCAAATACTAAATGCTATGTGATTTTGATAATCAACTATTCAAATAGTAGTAGAAAGGGCTTCACTTCAAATCGGTACCCTCGTTGCAGAATTTCGCAAAGACCTACTTAATTATTTTCAAAAAGACCTACTTAATTATTTTTCCTAAACAAAAAACCCAAATGTAAAGTCTACGCTACACGGAAAGAGCTGTTTTGCAAGATAGCAAATACTTTTTTAAAAGATAGCGCCAGGGCAAATATGGAAAAAAATCACACATGTGAAAGGTCTTGTAAAGATCGTCAAAATGGTCAAATCATATGTTATACTTAATACATTCTCAACACATGATCTTAGATGTAAAAAAAGGGCCGGAAACTGAACTTCGACAAGGCTACTCCGACAACAGACCACAAGTGGTTTTATCTCTCGATTCAGACTCTTGATTGAAAAGTTGAACAATATGCTGTCTGTGGGGCTACTTTTATATGATTCTTTAATAGAGGGGGACACTACCGCACAGTTTGTGAACCGCTGCCCTAGCGGATATATCACTGCCGGTAATCGTTTCTTTGTTGCAGACGATATTCGTCACGCTGGTAAAGATAACAAGGTATTCTTGTTAGTAGTGCTAGTTGTTGGTTACATTTAAATTATGAAAGGCAGTTGAAGAACTCTGACAGCAGGGTTCATCGGGCCGTTGGACGACTCAGTGTTGGACACGAAGGTACCAAATGCGTAAAGACTGCCTAATTATAATAGAAAACGAACTGAACATTGATCGTGGTAATGATCATAACTGGTACAAACTCATGAGAAATCGAAAAACGCAAATTGTTCAGTATCATGGTCTGCCATACCCTGCCATATCGCTTTAGGACGAATGTCCCTTCCATCCTTTATATCCATCACTGCCCTCATACGTCCGTGACAGACGATACAATGAGTGAAGCAAGAACACATTATTATGCTGCGTTGCCTGGGACGCAATTATGGAAAACGCAGGGCTGCCCAGGACCTGCGCCGCCCTCTCGGCCTCCCTGGCTGACTCCACAGGAGCGATGAGTCGGTAGGTGTATATTAGATGGATCGCACAATTAATGCACGACAGACCGCTAAAATATCGCAGCGTTCTGTCAGATCGATACTAGAAATGTCAATCTCCATACTAAAACCGCTCAACCGCTGTTGACGCAGCGCTATCGCAGCGTCGTCCGTCGTGTACGATTTTTGTATGGGGAATGACGTTTCTAGTATGGATCTCACAGACCGCTGTGATATTTTAGCGGTCCGACGTGCGTTAAGTGTGACTTACTCGTAGATGGTAAGAAACTCTTCATCACGACACAAGATCACACTCGTGTGATAAGATTTGATTAGCGCTTTTTAAATACTGAGATTTGCACTAAGTTGCGTACGGTGACTTGTTTTTATGATAATAGTTTACATAGACTCCATTCTGTTTACCGCCTTGGATCTAGGTTTAGTGCTTAGGTTTCTTAAGTACGTAAATGTGCGATTATGCAATAGAGCGGTTCCATTCAATATGTTTGAAATAGCAGCTAAGTGAAACCAACCGTTTCTTCGTGTCGTTTCTGTTTATCTGATTCAGAAAATCCTGGATTTTTGGAAATCAACTTATTAATGTAGAAATAAGGTCCCTATGTGTTGTTGTCGCAGACCAGACATGTAATGCGCGCGCAGGCGACACAAATGTAATTTGTGCTCTATGGTTGTTGTCGAGGTTTTGTTAACTTGACATTATTTGAAGATTAAATTAAATATTTTCCGTGCAAATTATCTTAGCTTACCTACGTATATATAATCTAATATTTTTCGACTGAACATAAAATCATATAGGTGCTAGCTATGTGATCCGTCATGAAATTAAAACGCCATTAGATCCGCTATTAGTTGAAAACCCAAAGTGTCAAAATTACTCCACTGACCGTATGTTACTTTTTTGTCGTGAATAATTTTACAACAAGTTTTATTAAAAGCTCATTATTAAGTAACGCGTACCGTACCCTTATAGAGTAAATAAGACTTTAGCTGGGCTAAAAAGACGAATTTGTCTACCTCTATTTATGCACAACAAAGGCCTGTCCCGATAATCTAAGGTACAGACTGCTTGTCAAAAGTCTTTAATACCTACAGTAAGCTCATGTCGTTCACGCAAGAGCTTTCATACTGTTCACAAACTTACCTGCAGAAAGTTCAGTCATAGAATTTTAAAACTGTTCCGTAGGTATGACATTATTTTTGTGACCCTGACCCTTATAAGAAGACTCACCACCAGGAGTCGGTGATGGGCGCGAGCAGCAGCAAGCAAGAGGCGATGACCACCGGCCGCATGTCCGCACAGTCATCACTGCGCCCCGCCGCGGCCCACCATGCCTCGCCACCCAACGAAACACACACCAGACACCCCTACGCTACCCCAAAAACAGGCGGAATGCACCGCACCCTACGCCTAAAAGATTTTTAAACGAAATTAAAAAAGAAAAGCGTTCGTTTTTCAAAAGTCGTGTGTTACCGGCCGCGTCGTGCGTGGATCCCTGTCGGCGGGAGATCGCGGCGCGACTGACGCTCACCTGAGCCCACCCCGCCGCACGCGCATCGCAAAACGTTTTTCGCGCTATTTTGGCTAATATTTAGCGGATTAGGCTTCGCGTGATTAGAAATTCAGAGTGGGGAGACGAGAATTGAGATTTGTGAGCCGACGCGTGTGGGCGATTTAATAAATCGTGGCTTTCGCCCGATTAATGAATCGGGCATTAATCAAGTAATCCAGTTTCTCGATTAAATGCATGTCAATACTCTTTTAATAGCTGCTGAGTTGGAATATTTATCGAGGTGGTGGGTACATTTTGGGTGTGCAAGTTTTGTCTGCAGTTTTCATACATTAATACACACATCTCGCTTTATCCATCGCGGGGTAGGCAGTGCTTAAGGACTTCATACATACTTACGGCTATTTTCCTAGCAAATAAACATATCATGCAGAGCGCAGGTACCTACTGAAATCGTTTAAAAAATTATATCCAGCCAAAATCTAAATAAGAAAGAAAATCAATTTCCAAATGTAGGTATAATAATAAAAAAGAAGGACCCAAAGATATGTATGGTTGCCAAGTTCATCAAGTCAATACCAAATTTAATTTTATTTATAAGATAAGATCTGCAACTTATTGTGCAAAATCGAGTAGTTTCGTAGATCGCGATTACAGAAATCACCGTTTCAGAAGTTAAGCTCCTTGTTCATTAACCACCTAGGTAAAAAAAATATAGCATTTCGTTTTCTCAAAATGTCAATCCCGTTGCAGAGCGTGCGAACAGCAGGTGTAAGGTAAACGCGGTTGTTTGTCTAACACAATTAGCGTTTCGCACGTGTACACTAATAATAGACATTGTGTACCGAGCGCTCCTCTGTCCATCACTCGCCCATCCACCCGACACGTCTGCTCAGTGTTACACCTACTTCCCATCGAACAGCTGATGGCTGATGGAGCTACCATTTTTTTCATGTCCAAGCTTTTCTAGGTAAACGATTGAATTGCTTGGGCAGGTTCAGCCTTTGAAATTTTCAGCGATAGGAGAAAACGGCTTATAGCAGGCAGGGCTTGTTTACCCGTTTAGCTTTCAAACCCGTATCCCTATAAGTACTAAAAGAGCGTTTCGTTACGTTTGGGCTCTACTATAACCTGAAAAAAAAACGGTATTTTTCGTAGAGCAAAGTTAAAAGATTTCGCATCAATTAACCGGTTTAAGAGGGGTTTACCGGTTTTATACGCATTAATAGAACATATAAACAATTTGAAACCTATCCACCGCGCTGATAAAAACTTTAAAAGGCTTTTAAAATTGAAAATTCAAGTCGTGATTGCAGGCGTGATTTTGCCTAAAAATGCACCAATAAAAATTAGAACTAAGTCAACTTTGACAATTTTATTATAACCTATTTTCAAATAATATGCTTACTCATTATATTTTCACCGTCGATACGATCCCCATATTTCCATATGCCAAACTTGTTAAAACTATCTATGCGCAGGAGTGGCTCTTTGATCTCTTTGTGATCGTTACTTCTTTTGTAGCGTCCAGTAAAACGTAAACATTTTTTTTTCGCGTTTTTTGAATAATCTGATTATTTTTGTGGCCTACTTATTTTTGGATAAAATATGACAACGTGTGCGTCTAATTTTTGATTAGGAAACTCATGACGACTACGACATATCCAAATTCCATATCCATAAGAAAACCGTGACATATCCAAATTCATGACGACTACGTCTAGCTATGTTTTCTCCAAAAAAGCCAGAATGTGGAATACACGCCTAGGTACTTTATCTATTGCTTAGGGGAAAATTCACATTTCACTCAAGAATCACATTAAACCCGATTCCTTTTATACATAAACCTTCATCCACACGACACGTCCTTTACTCTGAACCATCTCAAGCGTTGGTTACATCACTTCTCCGTTCACGGCCTCTTAGAGAGGCAGAACGGAATGATCGGACATCAAAATCGTTTTAACAGAAGGGCCCTTGACTTTGTTTGCGTCGGAGTGTTATTCCTTTGCATACTAGCTCTTTTACCGAGTGCGCTATTTAGTTGTGTGGAGTGGGCTTTACTTTTTGGTTTTGTGTTTAGGGCTCGTATTTATAAACCGCACTGGACGCTGAGATCGATCTTGAGTGCGACTTTGAGATAATGTTAGAAAGACTGACATATTTTGTCAAAATCGCTCTTAAATCGATTTCAGAGTTGAGTGCGATTTAAAAATACGGACCTTACGACCTTAGGTCCATTAATGTCCCTCTGTTAGGTCCGTATTTACAAATCGCATTCAACTCTGAAATCAATCTCAAGAACTATTTTGACTAATGCCAGCCAATACTACGAACAACGGAGTAACAGCATCTCAAAGTCGCACTCAAGAGCAATCTCAAAGTTGAGTGCGATTTATAAATATGGACCTTAGTATAGTTTCTTTGTGGTTTCGGTATTTTGACTCTTGTGTGATATAGCTGTTGAAATGAAGTGCTTTTGCTTGCTTTATTTAAAAACTTGTTTCAACTTCTTTTCATTCGCGTGTCTTAAATGACCGAAGTAGTTTTTAAATATCCTTAATCTAGGTTATAAAAGGTCTTTTTCAGTTTTATGAGTAGATAATAAACGTAATTACTTCATATTAAAAAAGGAGGCACTTTACCATACAGATCTTACTTACAACAAGTGCAGTCTGACATTTTAAAATGCAGTTTAAAAATCTATAAAAATATGCACAAAACACTACTTTTAGAAGAGAAACAGCAATTATAAGCTTATAGTACTTACTCTAATTAAACGTCATAAAACAATATTTTTATACTATTCATAACAATTTAGGTGGTCTTGTACGGAACCATTAATATCTAAAATAAGTATTTTTAAAAATCTCAATTAAATACGGTTCACTCAACAAGAAATAATATCTAACAAATCAATTAAAGCAATGCAAGGAATCCATTCAACTTTAGTGATGTAACAATATTTATGCTGGTTATCGAGTGAATATCAGCAGTCTTTCTTTTCGTGTGGGACACCGAGTCGTCCAACGACCCGATGAACCCTAGTGTCAGAATTTTTCAACCGCCTTCTACAAGTAGCAGGCTTTTGACATGGTTGTGTAACGACCGCCGTCTAAGTGATCATAGACAGCAACCGGGACCTACGGCTTAACGTGCCATCCGAAACACGGAACCATCTTACTTACGGACAATCGGGTGGTTCAGCCCGCAATGTCCTAACCAGACTGGGAACAAATTCACAAAGAGATAAATATCAACTTTGTGAGTGACCCACCGGGAATCGAACCCGGAACCTTCTGCGTCAAAGGCAGTCGCACTACCACTGCGCCACATCGGTCGTCAAAATCAGCAGTGAAATTATTTATTATTTATTATTAGCCTGTGTCGTCCCACTGCAGGGCAAAGGTCTCCCTCCACTTGCTACATTCTTCCCTAAAATTATGGCGAATCGCACACTCTACGCACGACGGAGCGCTAAAACATCGCAGCGGTCTCTCAAATCCATACTAGAAATGTCAATCCCCATAATAGAACCGCTCAACCGCTGTCGACGCAGCGCTATCGCATTGTCGTCCGTCTAGTGCGGTTTCAGTATGGGCAGTGACGTCCCTAGTATGGATCTGACAGACCGCTGCGATATTTAAGCGCTCCGTCGTGCGTTAATTGGGAATTTTATAGAGACGAAATCAAACGTAAATTTCTTCTCTTCTTCTCAAAATTCAATAGATAAAGGACTTTCTCTCATTGACACATAACAAGCAATAGTATGTATATAATGTAAATTATTATATTACACACAGAACACACACACACGCACACACATATCACGCCTTTATCCCTTGCGGGGTAGGCAGAGCAATAACGGCCGTTAAAATACGGTCGAATACACACAGAACGGACACAAAAATTACAGGAGGTAAGGCTTGGAAAGGTTTACTTAATTGGCTTTGCATTTGCTGCTTGGACGGATTTTGATTATGTAGCGATATTTGAACCTATATGACGATAAACTAGTTTAAATATTAAGCGTTTTAGTCATTTCTTGACCATATTTAAACATCGACATCGATATGAATGAGCGAAGCACATCACTGATATTATCGCGTCATCGATTAAAACATTTTGATTAGCTTTCAACTTACGAGCAATGTTATAATCTTTTGACTTCAACGAAAAGTCGTAAGCGCCATGAGCGCTTCACCGGGTCCAGCCTTTAAGAGATCAAGATGGTTTTAGAAATTAAATTCCATACATTAGACGCTTAATGTGGTACTAGATGGATATACAAAGAGACGTGATGCCACCCGAGTCAGGTGACTGTGCAGGAATGGGTGATAGCGATCTGAGATCCACTTGTCGATATGTCTTGTGACTACGGCACAGTAAGTGACCATAGTAGTTACAATAATATTACAGTATGCTTAGGGGCTGAGTAGACCTAAAATCGACTTGTTTATGGGATTTATTACCTAGATAAAACGTAGAAAACCTGCCGAAAAAAATGTGTCATAAATCATCAGGATTTTTGCTATTAAGACGCTGAGAAGACCTGAAAGCCACATTTGCTATTATGTTATTGTAATCAAAACATGATATTCATAATTTAGTTTGATAGAAAAACACTAACATAAAAATAAAAATAAAACATCGTTACCTCTAAAAAACCGCATCGCAACTTTCTGCGCTGCTAATTCGCATTGCGTCGCATCGTAGTTTTGTGTACAAGCCCTGTAAGGTCAGCTGAACGTGCTGTAAAAACAAAACAAGGCACAATCTAAGGCATAACACATTAAAAACCGTTGATAATAAATAATACTATACCTACTTTAAGAAATGTAGCTCGAAATAAAATAGTGGTAGATAGACACAATTATTTTTTAAATAATCACCCATACAGGGTATTAGGGACAGCGTCTCGAATACTGAAAGGGTGCAAGCAGACCATGAAGCTGAACAACTTTCCCTTAGGAACATATGTCAGGAAACGACAAAAAAATTTCGACCTCCCATACAATATCGCGATCAGCTAACTGCATTTACTATGGGAAACCAAAAATTTTTGGACGTTTCCTGACGTATATTTCTAGGGGAAAGTTGTTTAGTTTTTTGGTCTGCTTGCACCCTATCATTATTCGGGACGCTATCCCTTACACCCCGTATATGACATTATAACATAAACTATTGTCACTACAGGCTAACTGTTCATTGATAAAATAGTGAAGCTACCTTACGGCTTTCGCCTATACTGCGACCACGGTCACTCGACATCCCCTTTGAAACGATTGACGAAAAACCTAATGAATTGTGACTTACAATGACGCATGTAGAAAGGATATTGACAGAAGACAATTTAATGGGAAGACATTGGTATTCAGCCAAGTTATCTTCAATCTTGTCTACAATAATACCTACAGTAGAGCAACTTTTATATTTTTGGTGTCAAAAGACGTGTTTGCTAGCTGATTGAGTCTAGTTTTCAGCCTAAAAAGCGACCGATGTAGCGCAGTGGTAGTGCGACTACCTTTCAAGGTTCGACGCAGAAGGTTCCGGGTTCGATTCTCGGTGGGTCACTCACAAAGTTGATATTTATCACTTTGTGTATTTGTTCCCAGTCTGGTAAGGACATTGCGGGCTGAACCACCCGATAGTCCGTAAGTAAGATGGTTCCGTGTTTCGGATGGCACGTTAAGCCGTAGGTCCCGGTTGCTGTCTATGATCACTTAGACGGCGGTCGTTACACAACCATGTCAGAAGCCTGCTACTTGTAGAAGGCGGTTGAAAAATTCTGACACTAGGGTTCATCGGATCGTAAGGCGACTCTGTGTCCCACACGAAAAGAGAAGAGAGCCTACAAAAAGAAACTAAATCCCACCAAAAACATTTACATTTAAATGTTGGCGCGACGAGAACATGATGGCTTGCTCTATAAAAATATCTCAAGTAAGCTTCTCAATCTACACGCCCCTTAGAGCATTCATCTTAACAGGTTTCATGAAACTAACAATAGGTTTGTTTCCTGACAGGTCAAATGAGCGACTTTTAAAACGATCTAAAACGGTATTCCGTATGAAGAATTAGAAGTATGACGTCACGGCGTAAGTATCGACGCTATCCAAGCGTCAAAACACTTACTTTTATATTATTTTTCTGTTTATTATTTCAACCTTAGAATATTTCATAAAATGATGAATGAAGTCCGTAGTATTTTCGGACAATAGTTTTAAGCGCACAGCTGTTATATACATTTAAAATGACCCAGGAAACCAGCGAATTGCTATTTTGTATGTGGTTGTAAAGTAGTTGTAAAATTATCGTTGCGTGGTGTACGTGTTTACTTCCCCTCCCGCAAAAAGTGGCAGAAAAATTTGTACGGTAATTGACTAATTACCATCTCCATAGGGTAAATGCTCTAATTAGACATGCCTTAACTCCAATAACCATAAAAATGACACAAAATGCGTCGGATCGACGTCTTATCTTAGCCAAACGGCAATGTTTACATTCATATGTTTGGTCTTGCTGTGTGATGCCGGCTTAGAACAGAATCACCCCATTTCTTCCTGCGGGTGTTGTAAAAGGCAACTAAGGGACTCGAGGGTTTCATGTGTATTACAATATTAGGCGACATGCTGTCAATTTGCCACTACAGTGATACACGCACGAATGATCTAAAAGGACCCTCAATACTTGTCAGACGTGGCGATAACGACCGTAATTTTACGATCGTTAACGCTCTGCCTACTCCGCAAGGGATAAAGGCGTGATTTGTGTGTGTGTGTGTGTGTGTGTGTGTGTATGTATATGTTTGGTCAGATTTATTACTGCATGCGTTTCACTCGAGCAAGGTTATACTTTGCAGATTTGCGGGTTCAAATGGAAAGGCAAATCAATATTGTTGGCGGCGATTGGGGAAATCATTAGTGGCCACTGAAAAATGCCCATTTACAACGCGTGATAAATATTTACGAGTTATTGTTTCTTGATGGTGCGAAAGAAACTTGTGGATCGACCTTAATTTTTAATCAAGACAGTACGAAAAATTAACGCATAATATACTGAAATTTTACAAGTGGGTGCGAATTTTTATAAAAAGCCCCACAAAATGTCTAAATAATATAATTGCACTACAGTTAAGCACCGGTGCGTAGGTGCTGCATGCAGTCAACAACATTTAAAAATGCATAACTTGATGAAAAAGTATTTTGTTGAAAATCTGCTAGTTGAAATTGAAGTATCTACAGATACTGTGCAGTGTGATGCCGGCTTAGAATAGCATCACCCCATTTCTTCCCGCGGGTGTTGTAAAGGGCAACTAAGGGACTCGAGGGCTTCTGTAATTGTGTATTACAATTTTAGGCGGCAGGCTGACAACTTGTCACTACATTGTTAGATGTAGCATCTGAAGTGCCCACAATATTTTGTCAAACGTGGCGAAAGCGACCGCAATTTAGCGGCCGTTATTGCTCTGCCAACCCCGCAAGGGATAAAGGCGTGATATGTGTTGTTGTTGTACAGGTACTGAAGTTTATTTGCAGAGTGTTGTATTAGCAAAAAACGTTCTAGATTAGCAACAGCCAGGGACCACTGGAGTTACTACACTGAACCATTTGGTGCTAATACAACATTATGCAAATAAGCTTCAGTATCTGTAGATACTTAAATTTCACACAGCGATTTTTGATAGATTACTTTTATCATCAAGTTATGATTTTTGAAGCGTTGGAGTTGCCACTTATGCACTGGTATCCCCATTATGACGAAGTCTTATCCACGTTATTACTTCACGAGCAAGTGGCATAAAAGCGCTATAAGAGCCCTGTAACCAATGTTAACAATAATTTCGCAATGGCGTAGGTAATATTTTATTATCCAAACCGCGGCCGAGTGAAATGACTTACTTAATTAGTATATTAAACAATGCCGACGACCGACATACTTATTTTATATGGCCACGGAAAACAATCAGAATCACGTAAAATGTTTTTGATTTTCGTGATTATTGAGAACGTTGTTTGTAGGAGTTTGTCGCTAGTACCACATAAAGGTACAGTAGGTAGTTAAGTGTTGAAATATACTTGCTCATAGTTCAGTCGTGATATTTCGTTCTAAATGTATAACGTCATAACTTTTTGTGTGAGTTATCGTTATCTATCATCATAGCTATACCCAAACCAGTTCACTGCTTGACGTGCCTCCCCCAAATTACGTCACAAGACACGATCTCCCGTTTTTGCTATATCCATTTGGGTAGAGGTCGTGCTAACGCTCTGCCTACCCCACCATGGATGTAGGCGTGATTTGTGTGTGTGTGTGTGTGTGTGTGTGTCGTGCTACGTCACCCTTGTCGAGGCATGGCACGGGAGAACCCGCATCCCTACCCTACCTACGTACGATGTCGATGAGATGTAGGCCAGGATTGGCTTGTACGTCTCTGATAGACGATTTAATCAGTGTCTGTAGACACTGCATTGCCTGAGACGCAATTGTGGAAAACGCAGGGTTACCAACGACCTGCGCCACCCTCTCGGCCTCCCTAGCTGACTCGACAGGAACGACAAGTCGATCCGTGCGGAGCCACGTCGGCTGCAGGAGTCTACCGCACGATAGACCTCCGTCACACGCGCCTGAAGAAGACCCCGTTCCGGGTTAAATATCTTGTCCTTCTCCAGGACTGGTCTTGATAGGGTGGTGCTATTCTACTACCGACACCACGCGGCATTGTGATGAGTGATGACTCAGACTCATCATGAATTCTGAAAATTTTAAGCTGACGTCAAAGATCCTGCTATGACGTCTACGTCACAGGGTCGGGCGCAAAATTAGAGGGTGGCAATATTGTACTCTATAATTTTGCCACCAAATTCACACTTTAATCTATGTATTGGTAAATTCCTGGTAAAACATTATATATCGATGAGTTCTTAGTACACGTTTCTTCGAAATAGATTTGCGTCAATGAATCACGTTGAAAAGTAAAAAGTGGAAATCCGTGTACTGATTCAGCCTCATTCAGATTTCACGGAGTTGACTCATGCCTTTTTACATAGGATCAGTGGAATGGGAATACCTGAGGTCCATATTGCTATAAATAGCCACATAACTAGCATGACAGATTAGGGATCCCTTTCGTTAGCATATGTTTTTTCCACTAATATGTTTTAGCATAGCATGTTTCGCATAACTCTTTTCCCCTATTATATCTTTGTCATAAACATTTTTTCGCATAATATTTTTAATTTATCATAGTTTGAGTCGGTAGGTAGGATCCTATGATATCTATGACCCTTCGAGCACACCCATAGAAATGGGTGTAAGATTCAATGACACACTTGAATGCATTAAGTTTATGTCAAACATTTTCTTTGCAATTTCAATGGCAGCAAATATAAGTCAATTTAGTATTTTTATAGACATTAGGTTAGGTTAGGTTAGGTTATTCTCGGGTCGTTGGACGACTCGGTGTCCCACAAGAAAAGTAGAAGGTTAGGTTATTTATCGCTCTCCATTGTATTAATAAACCGAGATGTAAAGAATTTACAACAACATAAGTGCAGATAATAATTCTGCAGACAGATCTCGATCGATCAAGTGAAACATAAAAATATCAACTTTCATCAAGTTTCTGTAAAGTTCAAAAATGTGGTAAATCACGAAATGTTATTTAAATCTCTCAATTAATGATTAAAGGTCAGTATATCGGAGGTCCAGTGTGGTCCAGTTCCTTAGTGACTCACATACAAAGTTACTATACAGGTTGATAGTCAATGGGACAAAAATATGGAAACTATAAGGTGTAAAAAAATTGCTGCAAAATTGAACCTAGGCTGGTTCGCCCTTAAAATATTTGCAATATTTGTAGCTTTGAACCTTAAGAAACATAGGTCGTAATAAGTTTTTTTTTTTAACCTCAAACAAAATAAAATGTGTATAGTCGGGCCATTTGAAGGGCCAAGTTACTATTTATTTTCATATTTTATTTTTCACCAGCGACCCCGCCGGCTGTAACTGATTTTCCCGTGGGAATGAGTGATTTTCCCGGCAAGTATTCTACATATAAACCTTCCTCTTGAATAGCTCCATTTGCTTGAACAATGCATCAAAATCCGTTGTGTAGTTTCAAAGATATACTTACATACAGACGCTAAAAGCAAGTTTGCTTTATACTATGCAGTGATATGAATGAACAAATTCTCTATATCCCCCTACGTTCCCCAAGGAACATAGGTCTAAATATGAAAAAAAATTTTGGCCCCCCATACAAATTGACTTGTTCGGCCGGTACATTTCGTAGGTACCGGAGGTCCTTGGGGAATGTTGTTCAATTTCATAGGCTGGTTCATCCCTTAAAATATTTGCAGCAAATTTTTTACACCCTATATAGCTAGAGGGCATGATCTGAATACCGGTAGAAATGTCATCGAAAACGCTAATTTGTCTCATTCCCATGGCCAGCGGTGGACTGTGGGCAGCCGTGCAGAATTCTCTCACACACAGGTATTTCAGGTCATTCGCACACGTGCCGTTCGTTATTTGCGGTTTTTGATTATCAGTCAGAAAACAGTCAGCGACTTACGTACGGTTGTGTTTGCAAACATGACGGTTTTAAACATGATGTTCCTAAATATATCTATAAATCAACCCATAACACTGAACTTCCAAAGACCATAGTTCAAAAAAAATTTAAGAAATTTGAATCACTCATACAAAATGTACCAGCCGACAAGTCAATTTATATGGGAGGTTCAAATTTTGTTTTTATATTTCGACCTATATTCCTTGTTGAGTTTCGTGGACTGGTTCACCCCTTAAAATATCTGCAGATGATTTTTTTACACCATATACTCCTTGCGTTGTTACAAGAGACCGAAAAATCACCGCTTAGTCGTGCGGCGCGTATGTAAAAATCTACATAGCGTAAGTGTAGGTAGGTATATTTACCTATGGGAACACAGTTATGTGGCGCTAGTCTTTGGTTCCTACTAGAACCTACCTATTGCGTTGGTTTAGAATTTTAGGAGTATGTTAGTGTGACAGTATGCTTTCATAGACAGCATCTTATCGTTGGTCGACTCGGTGTCCCTCACAAAACGAGACAAGAGAGTATGCTTTCTAATGGCCCATCTTCTTATTCTAATTAGATAATGATATCCCCTCAAAAACATTAATATATAAAAAAAATCCAAGTCTCGCTACTGAGCTGTTTAACCGTAAAAAGGTATGAGATACATTTGAAACCAAGTCGGCTATCGATTTGTTCATTCCCCACTTAAGAGATCTATCTTAATTAATTACGTAATTAGTTAATAAGCATTATTTTACAGTGACCATATCAATATTTTCAATGTATTTTAATTTTTGCAATAAATTGAATGACTTAGCCATCGCACTAGAACAGAAGGTTAACGTGTAATACATATTAAAATTGTTACATTCAGTGCGATTGCCAAGTCATTCAATTTATTGTAAACATTAAAATATATATTCAAATATTGATATGGTCACTATAAAATAATGCTTATTAACTAATTACGTAATTAATTAAGATAGATCTCTTAAGTGGGGAATGAACAAATCGATAGCCGACTTGGTTTCAAACGGATCTCATACCTTTTACGGTTAAACAGCTCAGTAGCGAGACTTGGACTTTTTATACGTATATATTTATGTTTTTGAGGGGATCTCATTTCTTTTTGTAGGTAATCTTCCTTTTTTTCTTTTGTGGCTCTATTTCTTGAGCCTCAGCCACGGTTTTTCCCATAGCCCACTCTCTATCTTTATGTGGTTTTCTCGGAATTTTTGTAGTAATGATTTTTGTCAAGTCTGGACGGTAAATGCTTCTTAGTCTTAGTCTTAGTCTATTGTATTCACAAATTGCGGATTCTTGCGCTTTAATACTTCCAAAGTCTATGTTTATAAAATGTAAGCCGCCCAGACTTGTTACTCTTGATAGTGAAGGCAAGTCCTAAGATTTGCCTTCATCCAGTTTCCCTTTCCCACCGCGCTGGCGCTGATCGTTCAATTTGTAGACCTCTCCTCCTACGAGGTGGTGCCAACCGAGTAACGGTCACCGCCGGTTCGCGAGAGAGCTTGAGTGAAAGCAAATTTTGAGAAAATTCGCGTTCACCCAATTTACCACTACTATTTCTACAACTCTGGTGAACTATAGTCTAATCTAACAGGTTAGACGATTTTTCACTGAGTTCCTTACCATTAGCACTTACCAGTTGTGCTATATGATGTTAGTACTTAGACAACACTATTGTATCTGTCATTGTGATTATCGATTAGGGACATCCCTATGCAATAAACAATTTACTATCATGGACGCCTTGTTTCAATTATGGTGTCAGGTGTAAATTTTCGTGTAAATATCGTCGAGAGTGGTTTTATATGCCTTGTAAAACGTGTTTTGTTAATTGAAAAACCTTTGTGGATAGTTACAACAAAAAATCCTTGGTGGAAATCCTTTGTGGACACGATTAGTAAGCAAGAAAAATGGACGGCGTCGTGCCGCCGCGTGGTTTGCAGCTATCGGGAGATGGGGCAAACTGGAAAACATTTGTACAGCGGTTCAAATTGTATTTACAAGCGGCTGATTTAGAAGCAAAAAGTGAGAAGCGGAAAATAGCACTTCTCTTAAACAGTGCTGGAGAGGAGGCGTTGGAAATCTACAACACGTTTGATGTCAAGCCTGAAACGCTTGATGAGGTTATCACAATTCTCTGACTACTTAGAGCCTAAAAAGAACTTGTTATACACATCATACAATTTCTTCAATCTGCGACAGGAAGAGGGAGAAGTGTTTGATCACTTTTACTTGCGGGTTGTGTCCTTGGCCAAAAAATGCGAGTTTGCTACCCTGGAGGATCGCCTAACTACCATGGTCATAGTGATTGGCGTACAAGATTCCTCATTGAAGGAGCAGTTGCTGAGAGAAAAAGATCTGAAGCTGGATCGGGCAGTGGAACTTTGCAGAGTGGCAGAGCTGAGTAGACGTCAGCTACAAGGTCTAGAAGAGAAAACTGAGCAGATCCATTTAGTGAAGAAGAAAGGTGGAGATAGTCTTAGCAGAGAAACGAGGTCCAAGGAGAAGTTTGACTGTGGTCGGTGCGGTAAAGTGCATGAAAAAAGAAACTGCCAAGCGTTTGAGAGAAGATGTGCAGAATGTGGTGTCTATGGTCACTTCGCAGTTGTTTGCAGAAACAAAAGGCCCAGGCGTCCAAAAAAACACAGCAGGAAGAGAGTGAATGCTATTAAAGAGGACAGTGAAGAAGATTCCGATGAAGATTTCCAGATTGGTAGCATTACGGTTCACGGGATCAGTAAAAAAGAACAGTGGTTTCAAGAGGTCTTCGTGAATGATGATAGTATCAAGTTCAAGTTGGATACAGGAGCGGACTGTAATACTTTATCTTTGGAAATATTTGAAAAAATAAGAAAGGACACTGACATTTTACATAAGAGTGGTACTTTTGTAATAGTTTATAACGGACAAAAAGTGAAAACTGTAGGTACAGTTAGCTTGGACTGTGTGGTGAAGAACAAGAAGGTAAAGTTGAATTTTACAGTAATAGATTTACCAGTACAACCCGTGTTAGGCTTACCTGATGTTGACCGTCTTGGGTTAGTAGCTAGAATAAACACATTTACTACAGAAAAAGAGAAATTTTTGAAAGAAAACAGAGATGTCTTTGTTGGCCTAGGTGCCATAGGGAAATATAAAATTCGTGTCAAGGATGAGGCTGAGCCTGTTATTAAACCTATTCGTAGAGTACCACAGGCAATAAAAGGTAGGCTGAAAGAAACTTTGGATAATTATGAACAGAGGGGAATTATAGAAAAAGTCACAGCTCCTACTCAGTGGTGTAATAACTTAGTGATTGTAGAAAAACCAGACAAATCTTTGAGACTGTGTATAGATCCAAAAGAGTTAAATAATAATATCATGCGTGAGAATTTTCCAATAGCTTGTGCGGAAGATATTTGCAATAGTTTATCGGGAAAAGAAGTATTTACAGTTTTAGATCTGAAAGATGGGTTTTTCCAAGTTGAGTTAGATGATCCACAAAAGTTGTGCACTTTTGGAACACCCTTTGGGAGGTATGCTTTTAAAAGAATGCCCTTTGGGATCTCATCAGCTCCTGAAGTGATGCAACGTCTAAACAGCACAATTTTTGGGGACATTGAGGGAGTCTTTGTGTACTTTGACGATATAATTGTTGCAGGTAGAAATCAGAAAGAACATGACATGATATTAAAGAAAGTTATAGATAGGGCAAGGCAACACAATGTGAGGTTTAATAGTAAGAAGTTACAGTACAAGGTTGACCATGTTAAATATGTAGGCTTGATAATCTCAAAGGATGGAATTAGTGTAGATCCAGACCATGTCTCAGCTGTTTTACAGCTGGAGCCACCAAAAAATGTCAAACAGTTGCAAAAAATTCTGGGTATGTGTAATTACTTAAGTAAATTTATCCCACATTATGCTAAATCAACTGATCCTTTAAGAATGTTGCTAAAAAAAGATTCGATGTGGGAATGGGGTCCGTCTCAACAAGAAGCATTTTTAGAGTTAAAAAAGAAATTGAGTTGCACACCTACTTTGGCAATGCTAAAAGATAAAGGTGAGGTAGTTTTACAGTCTGATTCTTCAAAGAGTGGGTTGGGGTCTTGTCTCCTGCAAGAAGGAAAACCAATTTCTTTTTATTCAAGGTCTTACACTGATTGCCAAAATAGGTGGGCACCAATTGAAAAAGAGTTATTTGCCATTTGTGCATCTGTTGAAAAGTTTCATCAATTTGTATATGGGAGAAAGATAATTGTTGAGACCGATCACAAACTACTCGTGGCTATTAAGTCTAAAGACATAAGTAAAGTATCTGCGAGATTACAAAGAATGATGTTAAAACTACTAAAATATGACATAGAAATTCGTTATGTGCCAGGAAGTAAGATGTTTATAGCTGATTATCTGTCTAGAAATTATATACAGAACAATGCAGAAAATGACTCTTCTCTAAAAGAGTTAGTACATTCATTTGAGTTGGAAGTTGTACATGGACTGGACCATGAGCTACCTATTTCTGATAAAAAGTTACAGGAACTACAGATTAAGACTAGAGATGATTATAATTTGAAACAGGTTAGCTTTTGGTACTTCAATGGATGGCCTGACTGTGACAAAAGTATAACAAACAGAGAGTTAAAATTGCTGTACAAGTTAAGATATTTCATTAATGTGAAAGATGATATTGTGTATTATAAGGATAAGATTGTTATACCTTTGTCAATGAGGAAAGATATGCTCACAATATTGCACACAACTCGCAAACTTTTGTTTTGGCCAGGCATGTTTACAGACATTGAAAATTTTGTTTTGTCATGTGCTGATTATGAAAGGTTCAGACCATCAAACTGTAAAGAGACACTTGTAAGCCATGAGATTCCAGATATTCCATTTCATAAAGTAGGAATGGATATTTGTCATTATGCAAACAAGGATAACCTTGTTGTTGTTGATTATTACTCTAAGTGGATAGAGTTAAAAAAGTTAGATCAGAAAACGGCTCAAAATGTTATTGCCAAGTTAAAAATTGTTTTTGCAACACATGGTATACCTAAGTTTGCTGTTTGTGACAACAATCCATTCAATAGTTTTGAGTTTAAGAAATACGCAGATGAGATAGGTATGCAAGTGTTATACTCGAGTCCTCACTATCATCAGTCAAATGGTTTAGCAGAGAAAGCTGTAGGTATTGTGAAAGACATGATGAAAAAATGTAAACAAGATGGTGAGAACTTGAATATGGCATTGTTGCACTACAGGACATCCCCAGTGGCTGGGTTAGAATACAGTCCATCAGAACTGTTGATGGGTAGGCTTCTTAGGACTAACTTACCTTGTACTTATTCAGCTTTGAAACCCAGGTTGCCATTCGGCGTCAAACAAAAAATTATAAAATTGAGAGAAAAATCAAAACTAAATTATGATAAGACATCTAAGAAAAGAGAGTCTTTTAATACTGGTCAGAGTGTGTTGATACAAAACGGGTCAGACAAAAAATGGAAACCTGGGCTGGTCGTTAAAAAGGAAGGAATAAGGTCCTATATTGTAAAGAATGAGAGAGGTAATTTGGTCAGAAGAAATAAAAAACATTTGATTAAAAGTAGGAATAGATTTATTGCTAAAAGTTGTTATGTTCCAATTTTTCCTGAGGATATTAGGTGTACAGTACCAGGGAACAGTCTTGTAAATGGGGGGGACGATGGTAGGCTAGAGTCAGATTTGCCTACATTGGCTCCAACTCAACAGGGAGTGTTGGAACAAAATGTTAATTTGCCTTATGTTACCCGTAGTGGTAGGGTTGTCAAAACTCCATCATACTTAAAAGATTATTGTTAAGTTTGTTCATTTTATTCTTAAGTTCTTTTGTTGTTGATTTTCTAAATTCCTAAAAGGGGGGGATGTGCTATATGATGTTAGTACTTAGACAACACTATTGTATCTGTCATTGTGATTATCGATTAGGGACATCCCTATGCAATAAACAATTGACTATCATGGACGCCTTGTTTCAATCAGGTGGCGAAAGGTACCGTGACATTAATTTCGGTCGACACCTTATATTTTTCCCGAAAACAAAACGATAGCGTGTTTTAGAAACTAACAGCAACATCTGTGATTATTTTGCTGGACCAAAACAAAGTATTTTAGGAGCGACAGCAAAATATAACTTGGTAAACAGTACATTTCTATGGAATTGCAAAGTTATTTATGCTATCGGTTTATCTAGAAAACTGCATTGAAATTGCTAGATTTTTAAGTTTTTCCTTGATTTATACACTAAACCCAAATTATATTCTAAATTAGAAGTCTCTATGTCTGCTAGAAGTGCCTTAGAATTTTGATGATCGGTCAGTGAGTGAGTCAGTCAGTCAGTCAGTGACAAAATTAAGAACTTTGACTAGCTATAATTCCTAAACCACTGGTTCAAAGTGAACGAAATTTGAAATATGCCGTATCTACAGGGCTTTTGATTGATTCCTGAAGTTTCAAGTCTTTTGTTTTATCTACAAGAAAGTTATAAGGTGTTGAAAATGGCCTGAACCGCTTCGAGAAAAGGATGGTACGGCTGTGCCGCTTTCTAGCTCGACTTGGCGGGGGCACTGCCATGCCCCCAGATAATATGTGCTTACCTACCCAATTTGTAACAAGATTTGAAAATAACGTATTTGAAAATAACGTATCTAAATATAAAAAAACAATCTTCTTCTTCTGATAGGAAGATATTTTTAAACAGTGCAATCACACATTCAACGCTCGTCTAGCTTTTTTGTGATAAGGCCCAAGAGATGATGGTATGTAGGTATGTATGTATGTACACGGGGTACTCCATCAATCTACATAACATAATTATTAGATACTATAACTGGAGGGCAATGTGTAGGTACAGGGAAAGAGATACATAAAAAAATCAAAGGAAAAAATATCCGAAAATGAGATTAAAAAAAAACGATGTACAAAAAAGTGCACTGCTTAAAAAAGTGCACTGCCCGGGAATCGAACCCGGGTCGCAAGAATGGGAATCTTGCATGATACCACTACACCAGCAGTGCTCGCGATAATCGAGCTAAAATAGGCGCTTATATGGATTTGCGCAGGGGGCGTTGACACGCATGCGCAGTGGCGCGTAAGGAAACAATGGCCGCGCAAAATGTCGAGATTTTAGTTTTATTAGGAAATTAGATAAGTTATAGTTTTATATTCATAGTGCATGCATACGTGTTTTACAAAATAGTTATGCGCAGTGTAGGTACCTTAACTTATATGTATAAAAGAGCCTAAGTAGGTACATAGGACGAGTAATATAGACAAGTAAAAACTTCACTTTCACTACATAATATAAAGCAAAGTCGCTTTTCGCGTCTGTCTGTATGTATGTTTGCTTAAATCTTTAAAACTACACAAAGGTTTTGATTCAATTTTTTTTATAGATAGAGTGATTCAAGAGGAAGGTTTTTATGTATATTACTTGCCGGGAAAAATCCTTATTCCCACGGGAAAATGAGTTGCAGCGGGCGCAGCCGCTGGGGCAGGCCGCTAGTCAATAATAATATAGTACAAACCGCTATAAAAGAGCCTAAGTAAAAACTAGCTTATAAAGAAATTACAATCGACACAAGAAGAATAATGCCATCCCCTACCGCAGTTTCTCACCGGCCAGAATTCCGAATTCGTCTCGCCCCGCATGTGGCATCTCACTTTATTTGCCCAAACAATTTTATTTATCCATATTACCATCTCAGATCCAGAACCTTTTCAGACAGAATCAACCAGCAACAACAATGAAGCCAGGAAAATTCGTTTCAAGAAAATTGCTTAAGATAAAATCTTGCACCAAAATCGAGCCATGTGATGCCGGCATAGAATAGCACCACCCCAATTCTTCCCGCGGGTGTTGTAAGAGGCAACTAAGGGACTCGAGGGTTTCATGTGTATTACAACTTTAGGCGACAGGGTGACAACCTGTCACTACAGTGATGCACGAATCATCTGAATACTTTTCAGACGTGGCGGTAACGAACGTAATTTTACAATCAAACAAGGGATAAAGGCGTGATTAGTGTATGTGTATGTATTTTTTCTTCTTAAAAGTATAAATAAAATAATAAAAATTGCTAGTTGAAAATTGCTGGTAGAAATTGCTACCTCAGCAATAAGGCCGCCTATATTGTACCGAATTTTATTTTATTGTACTTTTCTTTGTTATGTGTTTTGTACAAATAAAGCATTTGTATTGTGTTGTATTGTATTGTACTGTATAATATAATTTATTCAGTAGAATCGTGCGCGTGTGCTGACTGGTTACCTAGGGATCCCTCTTGATTATCTCCTTTGCTCTGAGATATTAACATTTTAATTTGTTCGGACCCTACCCGTCGCGTTCAGATTAGGAGACAAGTCTCTGATAAATTTATTTCTTTATGCGATTTAGTCCTTTTTCAAGAATTTTGTTCGCTGTCCGTAAGCAATTAAAGCTAAAAATAAAAATTGAATTTAATTGATAACGTCGAAAATTAAGATCTAAATTGATTTTCTTATTGATTTGAGAATTGATAAACGGATTTTAAGAATGCGATTTATGAGTTTAGGTATACAAAATTAACTGTTCTTAAAAAACAACAATCATACAAGTTGGTAGACTTTAGGTAGGTTTTTTTCGACCTTCCATACAAAATTCCCGCTCAGCTGAAAAAAAAAAATTTGAGCTCGAAAATTATTTTTTCGTTTCCCAACATAGCTCCCGTAGGAAAAGTTGTTCATTTTCATGGTCTGATTACGTCTGCAAAGTTTTCGTTACACCTTACACCCTGTATATCTTATACTTAGATAGGTACATAAGTTGAGCAGGCTAGGTAGGTAAGTTATTATTTAGAACAGAAGTTACAAGTAAGTGTATGTGAAGATATTTTCCGTTAGAATAGTTATTACTTATGACAATTTCTGTGAATGATTAGAACACAGGGTTAGTTTACTATAGCGACACTGACAGAATGAACATACAGTATACAGGGTGTAAAAAAAAAGTATTTTAAGGGGTGAACCAGTGGAACCAACCCATGAAACTGAACAACTTTCCCCAAGGAACATGGGTCGAAATATGAAAAAATATTGCACTTACCACACAAAATATTGCACTTACCATTGCACTTATCGCACTTATTACACCTATACGTATATTCCTCGGGTTGAAGTTGTATTGTTTCACGGGCTGATTCACAAATAGGTACCTATAGCAGCTAATATATTTTTTACCCCTTATTTTTCAAAGGGTTTCATGTGTATTACCACGTATTACAACTTTAGGGGACAGGCTGACAACCTATCACTAGAGTGATACACGAATCATCTGAAGGGGCCCTCAATACTCGTCAGGTGATAACGACCGTATTCTTACGGTCGTTAACTCTCTGCCTACCCTGCAATGGATAAAGGCGTGATTTATGTGTGTATGTATGTATGTATGTATTTTTCAAAACGGGTGCCACGTAGTCACGTACGTACTAACAGAACGCGCCGGGCCGGACGCCGACATGTAAACAGCCGCATCGACGCAAGCGCAATAAAAATGCTGTAAAATTTTGATGTTTCTATTCACCATCACCCGTCCCTTTCCCGCTCGCGTATACACATAGCCCCCTCTCACTCGCCCACCTGAGAATGGCTGAGATTATTATCAATGCACTTTACACAAAGCAGAAGTTCGGAACTCGGTCTGACATTAATGTGATTTTGAAAGTAAATGTGTGGGTTTAGTGGTCGATAAGTGGCAGCTGAATGAGGTGTCAAGTTATAAAATTAATATATGGAGCTAGATCCATCGCCGGTCACGTCACGACCATCGTAGAACTTTTATTTCGAAGTAAAACAAAGTACCTACTTATATCGGATTCTGATTTCTATAGAATTACTTCTACAGAGTGTTAGGGACAGCACCCCAAATACTGATAGGAAGCAAGGAGACCATGAAACTGAACAACTTTCCCATATGAACATATATTATGTCAGGAACGACAAATATTTTTCGACCTCCCAAAACCAAATCCACTCGGACATTGGACGACTCGGTGTCCTACACGAAAAGAAAAAGATAACTTACCTAGGTTCCTACACTCGTAAAAAATACAAAATAAAATTACACCTGACAGTCCACAAAACGTTATCAAATGAGCGGAAATACGGGTGTCAAAAATTAGTAAAACAGCCCATCAGCCCATGAAACCGAACCTCTTTCCCCAAGGAACAAATTGACACGTACATTTTGTACATACATACATACACAAATCACGCCTTTATCCCTTGCGGCGTAGGCAGAGCGTTAACCATCGTAAAATTACGGTCGTTATCGCTACGTCTGACAAGTATTGAGGGCCCCTTCAGATGATTCGTGTCATCGTGTGTCACTGTAGTGACAGGTTGTCAACTTGTCGCCTAAAGTGCCTAAGTATTTAAAAATTATACGGGGTAAATATTTTTTATAATTCGACCTGTTTTTTGGGGAAAGATGTTCAGTTTAATGGGCTGATTCATCCCTTAAAAAGAAGTCAGTACTGTTCCTAATATGCTGTATTATCTAATTAGCTTCGCCATACATAGCCAGTCGTATCTACTCGTCCCGTAGGTAAGTAGTAGGGGGTTACAATTTTTACTACACCACTTGCTTGCTCCACTAACATGCAAAATTACTACCCAAACATACAACTCCAGCCTCAATGGCCTAAAATAAGCAATTTAGCGAAATCCCGAAAAACAAAACACAACTAAATAAAAGCCATAGGGCCGCCGGATGAAGCCGTCCCGGGTTTGGCAGGATAGTGCTAAATAAATTAATTTTGGTGCAAAACACATCTCCAGGCCTATAATAAGCGGGCCGACAATTTTCCCGCCTTCGGTCGACCTTGCGCGGGCGCACGCAATGTAGGAACCAACTAAGGAGTTGGATGTGGCATATTTTGGGAGCTTTTTTTATAAAACTCTTAAGCGACTTTCAGTAACAAAGTTTTGGAAGGTTTTTAAAGAGATCGAGTTCGATGTATAATTTAATGTGCGATTGGTAACTTGCTTACAAACCTCAATTTGTATTAAGTATGTTTATCTACTCAATCTAGTTTTCACTACAACCGAAAAACAAAAGAAAAAGTGTGTGTCTGAAAATTGTTAGAAACATAGGGTAGGTCATTCATAAACAGAGTATTCTCGCCAGCTCAATGCCCATCATGATTATGACAATCATGTTTGAGTTTTGTATCAGTCTTGAGCCATCTCTTAACACCCACTTTGATATGAACTCTTTCAGTCAGATTTATGTATAAACTTGACTGTGAGTGAAACACTCAGATGTTACCTAAACTCAGATGGTACCTAAAGGCCGCCAATTTTACCAATTTTTCCTCGTGTGTATTTTATTCCTGTATATTTTTCTGTTGTGTAACATTTGATTGATTGATTGTATCTTATCGCTTTCTTTATGCAGTAAAACCACATCTATCATTTTTGTCTTCTTTGATTTTTTGCGTGGCGTTGTCCAGTACCCCTGTATCCGATCACCAATTTCATCGGAATGCGGGCGCAAAAATCGATACAATTCCCTCTTAATGGACACCTATTAGCCGTCATAATACAAAGATCGCTAAAATATTGCTGGCACGTTGTTTTGTGTACAGACCTTTTGTCTTACGAGCGCGGGTTTGCCATACTTGTGTGTGTTATCCCTCTCTCTTTTCATTTTTAGAGACCGTGTCATCCAACGAAGAGAGAAAGAAATAACACACACAAGTATGGCTAACCCGCGCTCATGAAGTACCTATAGCCAGCCTTGGTCCTGGGGGATTTGGTATCTGTGCAGTTTTCTTACAACAAGATTTTACAACTTTAGGTTTTCTTCTTTCTTTTTCATGTCGGACAGCGAGTCGTCCAATGGCTCGATGAACCCTATACAGCCAGTAGTAGCCCTCTGGCACTTACTAACTTTTTAGTTAGTTAATTGGCGACCCATGTGGCGCTGTGGTAGTGCAACTGCCTTTGACGCAGAAGATTCCGGGTTCGCTTCTCGATGGGTCACTCACAAAGATATTTATCACTTTGTGAATTTGTTCCCTCGCAGCATTGTTAAGACATTGTGGGCTGAACCACCCATAAGAAATTGTCCATATCGATTGTCCGTTAGAAAGATAGTTCCGTGTTTCGGGTGGCAAGTTAAGTCCCAGGTCCCGGTTACTGTCTATTATGATTACTTAGACGGCGGCGGTCTTTACACAACGGTTTCAGAAGCTTGCTACTTGTAGAAGGCGTTTGAAAAATTCTGATACTAAGGTTCATTGGGTAGTTGGACGCCTCGGAGTCTACAACTAGTAAGCAGTTAAATAGATTATCTTATTATCATAAAAGCAGCATCTTAGAGGCCTATGCATCCGCGGAGTCAGCGTGAAGTCAAGTCACATCAAATTAGTCATCATCAAGTCAAAGATCATTACAGAATGACGTCGGTAGACAGCCAGACGGTTAGTCACTAAAACATGCTCCGACATGACTCAAGGTCAACTGCTTTCCAGTAAAAAACCTTCATGAGTCAAAGAAAATATTCCTTTTGGACACACGGACTGATGAACTTAAAAGTTATACCAATACGCCGGCGGTGTGCTCTGCCCTTTACTGATGATAGACCATCATGATGTTTTAGCTTACAATGTTTTAGTAAACCTATCTATACATACATATATCACGCCTTCATCCCTTACGGGGTAGGCAAAGCCGGTAAAAATACGGTCGCTATCGCAACAAATGTTGAGGGGCCTTTTAGAAGATTCGTGTATTACTGTTGGTTTTCAGCCTGTTTAGTTTAGTTGTCGCCTAAAGTTGTAATAAACGTAAACCCTCGAGTCCCTTAGTTGCCTCTTACGACATCTGCGAGAAAGAAAAGGGATGACGTTACTCTAAGCCGGCATGACACGGCAAACCTGTAATTCAGAACCTGTAACTGGGAATTATCGCACTAAAGTGATATTTTGGCATAAGTATACACTTTTTCAACTTTGATTCCCCTCCGAGTATCGAACCTGGGCTCTCCATATACTGAGGCCAATATCACAACTCTACCCTGAAGAATGTTACACTCCAAACTCACTGTATTGAAAAGAACCAACAATTTACTAAAGCAGTCAACAAAAACTAAATCTTCATCAAAACATGACGCAGCACGCTCTCACCATAATAAAGAAATTAAATAAAATTAATTATACAGACAAACCGACACCGACAATTACCGAATAATCGTAATAATCTTGAGTAAATTAATAGTTAGGTACCTACCGAGTCACTTTAAAATATTTCTCACGAGAGCGGATTGACATGATTATTAATAACCAAGACCAAGTCGGGTAGGAGCATGAAACAGGGAGATGTACAGAAGGCTCATTCTCGCTGAGGTCGTAGCCTCAACCTAAACTTCAATGTTGCTATGGGTGAGTATTTTTATTTACACAACCATGTCAGAAGCCTGCTACTTGTAGAAGGCGGTTGAAAAATTCTGACACTAGGGTTCATCGGGTCGTTGGACAACTCGGTGTCTCACACGAAAAAAAAAACTTTCTGAAATGGTGTACCTATTTACCTACTAGGAAATAGTCTAAACGGGTCCAGTCAATCCGAAAAAACACACATGATTCTTGTAAAAATGATGTAACTAGGTAGAAATCACGGGTAGTAGTAAAGTCAAAATCCTAAATTTATTTGAAATAATGAACCGTGTACCTACTAATACAAAATAAATACCTATACAGGTTTTATGCAACGAGTTCTTCTCAACGAATTTATATTATTTTAGAAATATAAAATGGTGTTATATTTAAATAACCACAACCAATGCAGTGCTACAAGAGAAACACTTGCGTGCTATTTTATTCTTTGAAATCTGGCCGCGTAAGACCGCCGGATAATTATGTAAAATATCGCCGCCCAAATAGGCGATATTAGCCAGTTGCCAAAATCATGTTAATGATAACATTAACATGATTTTGACAACTGACAACTGGAATTAAACGCTAGCTTTCTTTTATTGAAATTTCTTATAGTTTGGTTTTGACAACTATCAAATATAGCCTATTCGGGCGGCAATACTTTAGTGCGTAATGAGAAAATAGTCACCTTGTACTAAGTGAGTCATCTGTATCGCCGCATCAAACGCCGTGCGTATTTCATGGGTAGGAGGAGCGATTGACACGTTATACGTATAATATCTCTAACCAACTTAAATATGCACCTAAAAAACTCCACCTACGACCAATTTCTAAACACAGAAGTGGCTATGAACGGTAAATATAAGTTTGTGCGAGCATGATGGTTATCGGGAACATTTCATGAGGTATCTTCTCAGGCATTGATGTTTGAGACAAAGTGATTTTGACGCGTCATATCTTTATTATTTGCGTGTCATTGCTGGCGCTCGGTTTAGAGATCAGTAGACTATCATAATATAAAAAAAAAAACTTCTTTCTCAGGTAATTTTGAAACCATAAATTATACGTGGGTGTATTTACTACGACTTTTCTATCATTAGGTTGCTTAGGTTTGGTTCAGTCTAATCAATGCGTTGTCTTCGGATTTTGGTCGATGTAACTAGCGGTTTTTTTTACGCCACCATACAACGTTACTGCCATCTACTAGAACTGCTTATACAACGTTTCGAGCCTAAAAATATTTGTAGAATCTAAGTAAGTATGTAGCTGAAAAAGCAGGATAGGTAGGACTGGTGCCTATTTATGGCCTATTAAAATTTGTATTCATTCATTCATGCAACGCGGGAAGGCCGCCCTACGACCACGCCTACTTCTCTCCCCCTCCCCTTCCCTCACGCAGCCGCACCACCCCGCACCGAATTTCCCGCTTTTTCAATCCGCATTCCAAATTTGAAATTCCCTCGCAACAATTCCGCGCTCGAACGCTCGCTCCGAAACAATGCACTTCATAAAGTTCGTTTTTTGAATGAAAAGAAAGAAAATATGCCGGTATGCAGATTTATTGCGACTGTAGAAAGAGTTCTATGAAGAGTTTTTACTGAATTCTTCTCAGGATATTCCAAAAATTACTGAAACTTTAAAACGTTTTTTAAATGAATAAATATCTTGGAAATATAAAGCTCATCATTAAACCTTTCTCATGTATTCACGCTTCGCATCCGTAACGCAGCGGTCTCGCGTTACGCACCTTATCAGACCTATTT
The DNA here is from genome assembly GCA_029255805.1 of Keiferia lycopersicella. Taxonomy (NCBI): domain Eukaryota; kingdom Metazoa; phylum Arthropoda; class Insecta; order Lepidoptera; family Gelechiidae; genus Keiferia; species Keiferia lycopersicella. The sequence goes on from JARACZ010000017.1 coordinate 4,734,050, forward strand.
TAGGACTGCGTTGTGCGTTAAATATGAGAAAAGCCTTAGGTTCAAAAGCAAAGGGAGAGAGATCAGAGGTCCTTTACAAATTTTATCATAGAAACGACCCTCAAATTTTTGTCAGACGTGGCTATAGCGATCGTAATTCTACGGTCGTGGACGCTCTGCCTACCCCGCGAGGGGTAAAGGCGTAGTTTGTGTGTGTTTTATTAGGCGATGGAACTACACACCATTCCCGAAGGAACGTTGTAAGTATTACATGTATACATACTAATTCTGTATGGGGATCGAACCACGATCCTCAGCGTAGCAGGCAGGGGTACTATCGACTACGCCATCGGGTACAGTCAAACTATTACAAGCGATGCCCATCTTGAATCACCAAATCACTGACCACAATGGGAGGTAATTAAACCACAATCCAAATATTCGTGTCTAGGCGGATCTCTCACTGGTGGTCGCAATAATAAAATATTGACAAAGAATATGCAGTGCAGATGGTTCAGATTAGACTTCCTACGAGTAACGTGGCTTAGATATGGCAATTTATCAAATGGAGTACGTACCCAAAATTAGATAATAAATCCAATACGGTTTTCTGGAATATTCAATAGAGATATCATTGAGGTTTTTGTTGAATAAATATAGATTTCGTTGTTAAAAGAAAGTAAGTGGAAAAAAGAAAGTGAGCTAGTCAATTAAAGGTTAACAACGTAGATTGTTATTTTGAAGTAGCACAAAAAGTGCATTTAGTGTATGTAGTGTAGAAAAAAATTATAGTGTAGAACAAATCAACTTAATCAATAACTAGGTAATACTGCTACGGCGTAGCGATCTCATTCCTACGTCGTAGCTATCACGAGCGCGAAGTTTTTACGCAAATCCGTGAGGTGTCTGTCATTGCACGGTTAATTATCAATTTTCTATTCTTAGCAAGCTTTTCAAAAGTATAAAGCATAAGTCAAAAATTAGATCTCAATAATGGGAACTCGTTTATGTTTATGATGAAATTTACATTGATCTACCAGTGTTTGAGCCAAAAATTAATTTCTTTCTATAACACACCTTTTAATACAGAGTGAAAAAATATTAGCTGCAAATATTTTCATATTTCGACCCATGTTTCTTGGGGAAAGTTGTTCAGTTTCATGGGCTGGTTCATCCCTTAAAATATTTGCAGCTAATATTTTTACACCTTATCTGCTTTCGAAGTGACCCTTCTGTACCACGCACGATCTCCGCGCGAAGAATGACGGCGCACCCGCGGTGGCGTTCCCAGTTTCCCACCGCGCCGTCCATCGCTCACCACAAGACCTGACGAAATCAGATCGATTAACATGATAAATCTATCGGGCCCGTCGATAGCGATCGTAGCGCCGCTGACAAACTTCTGTCAAATGAGTCTTGTACAAGACCCACTTCTGATTAGACCAAATGGGCCTTACCGCAAAAAAGTTAGACTCGCGTTGAACGCGTGTCTAGCGTTTTGTTTTTTGTATGTATTTTTAGTTTAAACACGCATTCGACTCGCGCCTAACTTATTTGTGTAAGTCTAATCGGTCTAATATTATGTGACAATTCATTTTACTACTGAACCTATCACAAAGGTAGACCCACTGCGGCAAACTTCTGTCAAATTAGTCGTGTAAAAGACCCGCGGCCCAATGGGTTCAAACAAAACCCACGTGCAGGTAACACACTGAGGGCGGACCCACTGATAAATCATACAAAGTAGCAGCCCACATCCCAACGGATTAAAACAATACAATTAAATATAATTTTATAACACCCAATTTAAAATCGTAGGAACTCATAAACTAGAACATGCTTTCAAAAGGTAAGATAGCTATTTTAACTTTACACGCTTACTGTATGAGACTCTCCTAATTTTGTCAGTATGTGATAAGTTCTGTAAGTAAAATGCAAAGTCAAAAATAAGACCCACCGGGTCTAATCGGCCGTGAGTATTATAGTTAATAGTAATAAATAATTCACTTAATGTTAAACGTTCCACTAGTGGCGCTCCCAAACAGTAAAAAAATCTCTGGCTGAAAAACACGCTGGTCATCTGGAAACCAAGGTATCAGTTACCAACAATAACTAAATGCAAAGATTACTTTAAAATAATGAACCAAGTTAAGAACTAGGATCACAGAGTGAGTTGGCGAATCGCGCCGGTCGGCGAAAGGCGCAAGTTGTCACACTGCTGCCAGGCCTATGTAAGACATAAGCTAAGCGTACCTACAATTAAATATATATATATATACGTAGTCGGTCCCAAAGTTCTGTCATATATGAAAATACTGATAAAATAAAAAGTACCAATCCGTTTTTAAAAATTTATATATCAATTAAAAATACAATTATCGAAGAATCAAAATAACATAAAACTATTCGAAATGACCTCCCTTGCTTTTAATAAAGGCTTTCAACCGCGGCGGCCAGTCGTCTATCGCAGCACGCACCATATCCATGTCGATTTCAGCGACTGCTTTAACTATGGCTGACCTCAGGCTCTCCAAATTTTTATGGGGCTTAGCACAGACCTTGCTCTCTAAGACCTGCCAAATTTTATAGTCCAGAGGATTAAGGTCCGGACTGGAGGAAGGCCAATCTTCGTGTCTTATAAACTCAATGTTTTGACGTTCAAACCAGGCTTGAGTGGTCTTGGCTTTGTGAGCGGGCGCAGAATCCTGCTGGAACACAAAGTGATGTCTTGAAAATAGTGTGTTGGGCAGGTCTTTGACGTACCGATCCAAAACCGTCTCTTGGTACACTTTTGCACTGGTTTTGACCCCCTTTTCGCAAAAATTAACCTCAGTTGGCCCATAGTAGGAGACTCCTAACCAGACCATGACTGAAGAGGGATGATGCCCATGTTGCACCCGCGGAACTTTGTTTCCTGCTTCTTCAGAGCTGGTAGCGTACACTCTATCGTTTTGTTTATTATACTTTTCTTCTATATCAAAAATTTTTTCGTCTGTAAAAAGTATATCGCGGTGCCGGTTTTTCGCGTACCGTTTTAACAACACCCGGGATCTTTTGAGTCTAATTTCTTTTAAACGGGCATTAAGTAAGTGCCCACTCTTTTTTTTGTATGCTCGCAGCTTAAGGTCTTCGTTTAAAACCTTTTTGACTGTTTTTCTACTAACCTTCATCTGCAAAGCCATAAGTTTCTGTTTTCGGACAGGATTTCTTCGTATGCGCTCCTTGATCGCTTTGATCACTGCTGGTGTTCTTGCGGAGCGAGGCCGGCCAGTTCTTTTCTTGTCCTCAACCCTAGAGACTTCAGTGTACCTACTTATAGTACGATACACAAACCTAAGCGTTATTTTAAATTTTTTGAGCATCTTGAAAATGGTACTCGGCGAGTGCCCACAGCGATGCAACGGCAAAACTGCTATTCGGTTTTCTTTCAAAGTCCACTCCATCGTGAAAAATCGCGCCAAATGATCATTTATTGTTTTAAAATAATTGTCAAACATTCAAAAACGGAATGCAATAAAACTTTTCCAAATTCGTGTTCTAATTTCAAAAATAATATGCCAGTGACAGAACTTTGGGACCGACTACGTATATAGTTAATAGTTTCGTGGATTGTGTGTGATTCTCGCTTTTAATTTTGTTCCCCAATTAATGGCGTGATCAGTAAATGTTTTTTTCACTAAGTTTACTAGGAAGTTTACTACAATTGGTCCCAGAGCTATCAAAACTACGCTGGTTGATTTGGTGGGGACAGAGGGCTCACCCAGAAATATATGCACGCATGATTTTTGGGCCGAGACTGGGCTTATTTATAGTCTGTAAAATATAGGAAGTTGAAGTTTGTGACCTTGAAGCAAACGCCATAAGGTCCATTTTCCTAGTAAAAAAAGTAAAATGGACCTTATGCCATAGCATTGATCCAAGGTCACAAACGTCACACACGTATATTTTACAGACTATAAGAGTTGTTCTGAGAGCAACGGATCGGACTGGCGCACGGCGCTAGTGTCGCATACGTTGCTCCTAAACTCTGACAAATTACGCCTTGTCCCGTCTGCGACCTGCGCTCATCTGTGTCTGTTTGCGATTGAGTGGTTTATAGAGATAATAGATTGTTCTAGTGAAAGATATAAAGATATTGGAATAATGGTTCGTGCACAATAAAGTCGTCTTTTCATGGTGGGTAATTAATTTATTGTTAGGTATTAATTGTGACGGGATATTTATTATAAGACTGAATTATACCAAAAAATAGGTATTAACTATCTATAATATAGCTATACGCGTAATATTAGTGACTAAACTATTTAAACAGGGATCGCAATGCAATAGGTACAACTTTTTTTTAATTGCCTGCTATTACAGGTTTTTGTTTAATTTTATTTTAACATAAACAAAAATCATATCCTAGTAAAGAGGTTCGCCTACTTGACGTCCATTTATGCGCATTTTAATGCATCCGTAACGCATGCTTCTGTAAGATGCAAGCAAATTTCAATTTTACCGTACAAAAAACCGACGTTGATGCAGGAGCTGAAACTTCCATAAGAATATCTCTCTGTTACACTTATTATGGTAGATGCAATATACCTATTTCTTTTGCACCAACGGACGTCAAGTATGGGATTCACCTACTACTTCTAATTATCCATTCACCTATCCCTAATAAATATTCAGTTGCTTTCATCAACAGCATCAATATCAAAGAATAGCTCGCATAGCAGAAGTGACACAACCTCGTCTCGCTAATTAAATACCTACAGGAACGTCGTCTTCGGCGCGCCTGGCATGCCAGTAGAAGCATAAATCCTTACTGGCACGCTGGCTTCCATGCCAGTGCTGACATCTGAACGAGAACTAATTGACTGGAACTACTTATTGCTGGCTTGTACCGCCCAAACGGATTTGTAAATGATATTATCGTAGGTATGTGAGATTTCTATTAGTCAGGTTTAAGGTCGATGCAGGCTATGTGGGAAAATGTACGAAGTATTGAAATGTTGGATTGGATCGTCGAGTCAACGAATGACCCGATGAAGAATTTAAGAGTATTTCAACTGCATGCCTTTGTGGACTACTAGGGGGTGCTCGCGGCTCTACCCGCTTGGTAGTCGCTTTTCATCCCATGGCGAATATTTTTAGATAAAAACTATCCTATGTGTTAATCCAAGTTACCCTCTATATGCGTGCCAAATTTCATAAAAATCAGTTCTGCAGTTTATGGGAGGAGGAGACACAAACAAACAAACACACAAACTTTCGCATGTATAGTTTTAGTAAGATAAGATAGTCCATACAAAAACTTTGAATTAGATAGGCAGAATGAGAATCACGAAAAAAAGTGGCAGATAAGGGAAAACTTTCTCTCTCTCTCCATCGTGTGGGCCACCGAGTCAACCAAATTCAAGGGAACTTTGATATAAGAGTTTCAAAAACTTTTTTGGTAAAATTGTTTAGTTTCGTAAGTTGGTTAGATAACTATTTTAGAATTTATTTTGTTTTGCGTTCCCGATATTTCAAATAATTTCAATGCTGTTTCAAGCGTCACGATCACGGGTAAACTGTAGTATCTACGGGTGGCTGCTAGGGGCAAACATTTCTGCCTACCCTCATTCTCGTCGTATTGCACACATAACGCACGACGGAGCGCTAAAATATCGCAGCGGTCTGTCAGATCCATACTAGAAATGTTAATCCCCATACTAAAACCGCTCAACCGCTGTCGACCCAGCGCTAGCGCACCGTCGTTCGTCGAGTGCGGTTATAGTATGGGGAGCGACGTTTCTAGTATAGATCCGACAGGTTCGTCGTTTTGTTTCGTCGTTCGTTTTGTGGAACACAATCGTCACTATTGGAACTCAGTCAAAAATCGTCGTCAGTATAAACCCGTTCAAATCATAACTATGAATCAACTTGTTAATTTTGATGAGCTGGTTAACTACTTGAAGGTATATTAACCAATAACCCTGTATACTAACGAAATACCATTTTATTCTCATGGTATCGTGTCGATATGAGATTTAGAAGGTAGTTTATCGAGACGGCTAAATGCTCGCAATTAGGCATCGATGTGAAATGTCTCGGGTGCATACTAACGAGATATCGCTACGAGCGGAGAAATAAAGCGCGCTGTGCACTAGCGACAAATAAAGGCGACGAAACGCGAGACTTTATGATGCAAGGAGACTTCACAAAATAATAAGTCTAGCCGTTCGATGTGCCATGTGATGCTGGCTTAGAATAGCATCACCCCACATCCTCCCCGCGGGTGTCGTATCGTAAGAGGCGACCAAGGGACTCGAGAGTATTGGTGTGTTACAATTTTTAGGCGATAGGCTGACAACCTGTCACTATAGTGATACACATGTTTTCTGAAACAACCTTAGAAAACAATCCTCATAAATGTCAGACGTGGCGATAGTGGCCGTATTCTTACGGCCGTTAATGCTCTGCCTACCCCGCAAGGGATAAAGGCATGTGATATATGTATGCATTATGATTTCGCCAGTATCAAGTTTCGGCGCTGACTTTGACATATAATAACAAATGTCTATTTTTCTTTGTTGACATGTCCTTTAGTATGGGTTTGACAGCTGTCAATAATGGCATATTTGAACGGCCATAGGTACTTTACAAGCTGGAAATAATGTTCCACGCGAGTGACTATAGTCTGTAAGTTTAGGTACTTATCTTTTTGTAAACAAACTTTGTACTAAACTGACAGTTCTGAAGTGTCACTTTCATACAAAGTTTGTTTACAAAAAGATAAGTACCTAAACTTACAGACTATAGACGAGCGACTTTGCAACATGACGAAATTTGGCGTTGTTAAATATGGCAGACAAGCGGGGGAATAAGGCTCGCTATACACACGCGATTAGGCGTGCAAAATTGGGACGAAAACGCAACGAAATATTGTAACATACGATTCATAGACGGAACAATAAAGCTGGCTATAGATACATAAGTGGGTCGACGTGTGATATTGCGAAATAGCGAAACTACAACTTGCTGAATGAGCCAAAGCCGAAAAATGCAATGCGGTTTGGCACCACTCTTTCCTACAAGCGTCGATATCCGTAAATATAAGACTGGCTATAGACGAGTGATAGACCGCTTTTTATTGCTATGTTTCTAGCAAGAATAGATTATGGGAAAAATAAAGCTGTCTATAAACGTGCGATTAATGCGAACTCTTGATTCAAAATACCCTACCAAACAAAATGCAATGTGCGGACTGCGGACTGGCCCGACCCTTCCTGATTTATAACCCTTCTCTACAATAATAGCCCCCTAAAATTCTAATTGTACCCATAGCCAACAAACTTTTGTATTATTAGTACACTTATGAGAATGTTGTGTCGATGAGGCAGTAAAATTGAGTTGTGTTCAAATTATTGGTTTTCTTTTTATCACAAAATCTAACATAAGTTTTTGAAATAGACAGATAGAATATTTCTTGCTGAGACATAATGATTTGGATATTACAGGCAATTTGCTTCATAAATAAATTTAAACTTATAAAATATTTAGGAACTTATTAGTTGAGAAAACAAATTGGTAGAAAGAGGTGAAAAAAGGCAAAGCAATATATTTTTTTTAATATTTGATCCTTTTTAAAAGATTACGGAAGTTGCATAACTAGATAATATACCATAACCTATTTCTGCAAACAAATACATCAGTTTTAAGTGGACAGAGCATTATGAACAATAATGTCAACACCCACTTCCCACAATTTACATAATCCGCACGTCAAAGCCATGACGAATCTTAAAATAAAACAACAGACTTGCTGGTGGGTAATTTCGCAATATTGCTGGCAACCCCAATACACGGCGCGCGAATCTCCCACCGACCGCGAGCCGTAATTGATAATAACAGAAAATGATGCGTGACAGTAGCTGCGAGCGATGTGTTGTAAACACACAATCGCTATCTATGAGTGTTGATTGTGGGGTTGCCAGGCCATTAGATACTCCTACATTTATGGGAAAAACTTTGAAATAACGGAAATAGGGAATTGAAAGAACAAGTAATCAATTACATAAAAGCTTGATCTGTAAAAACCTTAAATCACGATAAAGATGCAATTAGTAACAAATAAGTAGTTGGCAAAGTTACCACCTGGTATATTAGGTATTAAATCTGACTAGTTTAAACCTTGCCGTTTTTACTGGTTATTAATTTTGCTAAGAGGCTCTTATTATCTTACAACGACGTGGAAAACGGTTGGTAAAGTACCATTAACTAACTTACGTTGAAAAACAACAAAAACAACATAGCTTCTTACTATAAACACTCTGAAAGAAAATAGTGGTAAATAGTTGTCGCACCCTGGCTACACTTGCACAAAATGTGGTAACATATCCAACACGTAATTTCAATGCATATTTACAGTATATTTATGGATATTTATTTAAACAACGGTGTTTACGATTTAATGGGCTGAGGTAAGGGATCATTCACTTTGAATGACGCTTGCGGCACCTCATAGTAAAGTTACTATACAGGGTGTCCCTCTTTGAGTGGTCCGAAGAAAAAATATAGATTTTGGATACCCTTAGCTACTAATATAGAATACTCATTTTACAATATGCGACGAAAAAAAATTTGATCTGCTATACTAATAACGTTGACATTTTGCATGGAATGTCCAAAGTTTTTTCCTCGAATATTAAAAAAACAATATTCCAGATTAGTAGCTGAGGATGTCTACAATTTTTTTTTTCTTTGGACTACTTAAAGAGATGAATCTCACACTGGCACCGGCCACCGCTCCGGCATTTGGAGCGACGGGGCTTCCATCGGGATGAGGTTGCTCGGTTGCGGCCCGCATTCGCTGTCATGTGCGGTGACGTGGTATCACTGCGTGGAACATAGGCCATCCCTGAAGATTTCCGCCATGCCCGACTAGAAGCGGCCTACATCCAGCATTTCCCCGCAATGAAAGCGCTAGAGCAATCTAATTTAAAACTAGTAAAGCCAAGCCAGCCAATTCAAGAGAAAGGTTTTTATGTATCATAAAATATGGAAAAACATATCCGCCCAGCCAGGCTGCGCCCGCTGCAACCCATTTTCCGGTGGGAATAAGATGTTTTTCCATATTTTATGATAAATAAAAACCTTTCTCTTGAATTACCCTATCTATTAAAAAAAACTGCGTAAAAATCTTTTGTGTAGTTTTAAAGATTTAAGCAAACATAGGTACATACAGACAGAGGCGAAAAGCGACTATGCTTTATACTATGTAGTGATTTTAAATGTACGTATTGTACTATTACGTAACATGTTAGGCGTATCGCATACTTAACGGATGACGGACCGCTAAAATATCGCAGCAGTCTGTCAGATCCATACTAGAAACGTCACTCCCCATACTAAAACCACACTCGACGGACGGCGCAGCAATAGCACTGCGTCAACATCGGTTGAGCGGTTTTAGTATCGGGATTAACATTTCTAGTATGGATGACAGAACGCTGCGATATTTTAGGGGTCCGTCTTGCGTTAAGTGTACGATCCACCCAAGACTATTGATTATAGTATAAGTAGGTATGTTTCATATACGTAGAAAAGAAATTCCAGCAGCAATGTAAATCAAACACACAATAAACATACTCAATGGTCTAGTCACAATATAGGGTATTAACACAGCGAATGACCACCGGCGTTTTACGACCGACAACGTCAATGCATGTCTTCTGAAGATACAGGCAATGAAACCCTCGATATGATTTGTATGAATGTGAGAGGAAAATAAATAAGTATTTATGGCTACATAAGACGGTAATGAATATGGTATGAACACAGTGGACAGAACATAGGTGTGTGTGGGTTTGTTTTTTAGTGGATTGTCTAAAATTTTCCGTTTTGTGCCGGCTTAGGATAGCATCACCGATATCTCGTGGGTGTCGTAAAAGGCGACTAAGGGATGAATCCAGGGACCGGCGTTTCTTATGAATATCTACAAAATCTTACAGTATGCTCGCCAATCCACCTGCCAAGCGTGGTGAGTATGGCAATACCTTCAATTGAGGCATATGTCCAGCAGTGGACTGTTGTGGTTGTAACATTTCGCTTCAAAAGTAGTTCTACGTCGAAAAAATCTGATTTTGAAAAACGACGACCGTTATATATTTTTTTGTTGAACTCAAACACACAGTTTTGCATTTTTCATTTTTAACCATACTCACTAACCAAATTTAAAATCTCATTGCTCAGACTAATATTTATTTTTATAAAAAAAAAATGGAACTCCTGAAGCTAGTCGTCAAGCGTCTATTTGAAGTTGGGATTACAACTAGCCAGTGACAATGATAGTTTTTTTCCCGTCGATTGTCAATTGTCATATGGCACGCGCCTGCCCGCCCTTAAATAAAGGGTTGATTCCCTAAAATAAGGGACGCAGAGAACCGTTAGTACATCCCGAGTAATTATGGAACCATTTGTCATCGAGCGTTTTGATCTACTTTGCTGATGAGAGGTCGCCATTTTAAATAAATATAATATACAGAAAAGTATGGATGTATCTAATCAACCTTTTATATTACCCACACACATAAATTGACTCTTTTTAAATTAAGAACCTTTAATAATGTACGTGATTAGTAGAAATTACGATTGTCTCTACGATCTCTACTCTGTTTTCTACTTCTTTAATAAATAATCAGTAAATAGGCAGTGAAAGGTTTGAGATGCTAAAAAAAATAATTAGCAGAAAAAATAATCATTGACAACGGGATACCATTTCCCATGGCCGGGAATAAAACGCGTGGGGCGGCATTTTATATAGGCAGGGATTGCGTCGACAGTGCCACTGTCAAACGAGACCGCTTTGTGTGCGCCCGCCTATTTCATCACCGCATCCGTGCCGAAATATTGTGCGGTAATCGCGTAAATAAAGGATATAATGAATATAAAGATAATGAACAAGTAGGTGGGGCGAGCGAGGCTGCACGCCCCTCTAGTGTTTTTTCCGTCGTCTGGGCGTCGAGAACACGCCTCGCAACCCACGCGCTCAAACGCACTGACATGCCCGGCCAAACAAGCTCTATAGACAACTCGCAAGCCGACGGCACCGCGCCGCCTCATCGCCCAAACTAAACACAAAAATGCGAAAAAAGTGGCGCGAACACGACACGTTCCTGATTCAAACAGTGAAAACACGGTGATGCTTTTCCCGCGCTGACGTCACAGCCGGCTACGAGTTTTTGAATGTCGAACGAGTTATCGCCGATTTAATTACCGTCTGTTATTTTTACGCATTTGTTTTTTTGACGATGACAATAAAACGAACAACGTTGGTGTTTTTAGACATTAAGATGGGAGTGAAAATGTGTTTCGGCTTCTAAAATAACTTTGTGAAAAACTGAAACGATGCGACTTAGAAGAAAGGAAGTGGTGCTGCCAACATGAAAAAAATAAAATTCAATTGGAATAAATGCAGGATGCGTGAAATATTTCATGTGGGCATTGTCTTCTTGCTGTTCTTTTTACTCAAAATGGCAAGGTAAGTGACATTTATTAACATTCTGACTAAAGAAATTATTTTTATTCAAATTTGTAAGTCTTGGGAACCATAGAACTGTTTTAATCAGCTATTATATTAGAAACAGTCATAAAATCTTGAAACAAAACGGTCCGTTATCCATTACTTATCTGGTTAATTAGTTAAATTTCTTGCTTATACACGTACCTATTCTTTATTCCCATAATAATATGCGCATTAGGCATACGCGTACTACAATGACAGACAATGAGCTTCAAACAAATAGGGGTGTTGAATGCGAAACGAAAACATCACGTCGACTAATCATGCAAAACGGCCAAGCAGACGTGCTGAATAGTGTTGCCAGACTAATATTTTTAAGCTAAACGTTCTAAACTTTTAAAGAATGGTCCACTAATAATGTTACTGTATTTGACTGCTCTGTCATCATTTCGTAAAACAGAACTTTATGGTAATACAATATTATTATTTTTCCTCGACACTGACGAAATTACAATGAAAACGCCACTAAACAAGAAATTGATTGAAATAACAAAATATTCTAGTTTTAAACTATCGCGGTCATTTACACTATTCATAGGTATGATTTTAACGGGTTCTTACCGACGAATTTATGACAATAAATAACTAAAAATTCGTTTTGCTTACCAGGCGTTACGGCCATCGTTTATGTCTTTTTCATTCGATATGTACAGTAGTAGGTATCTACCTATACGTGCAGCGGGTGTAACATCTATTGCATCCTAGGAAAATCCTGACTCCGTTTGAGTTTCAAAATATCTATGATACCCTAATGAGTTGTATTTATATTTATTTATAAGTATTTGTATTTGGTATCTATCCTAATCTACTATTTCTTACTTTCAACAAGTTTAAAAAAAATGCTTTCAGTCCACTGTTGTAGCTGTTCACTCGTTTTCCCATTTAGTAGAATTATGAGTCAGAATCTGGCAACACCGAACCGCCTAACTAGACACACCGACTAATGTTAATGAGCGATGAATAATGATAGGGTAACGGTGATAAATGGTAATTGATGCAAATTTAAAAGGTGACAATGATTGCCGCGGCCACCAAGCCACCGAGGCACCAGTGTTGCCAACCCTATTAACGAATAAAACTATAAAAAAGTACATACTAAGAAAACCGTACCTAAGAGAATGAGTACCTATGTAAATAATAATTTTATTGTTGAAAGCATTAAAAAACATAATAAAATGAGATATGAAAATTTTAAACACAGGTACTCGTATCTATTATTTTTATTGGTAATAAATAAGTAGGTACATAAACTGGTTCGATTTGTAATTTCCTTAATTTTTAATATCATTGAGTTACAAGTTAAGCGGTAAAAAAATCGGCTAATTGCGACTAGATTCGCGCACGAAGGGTTTCGTACCATTATGTATGGAAATGGCATAAAAAAATAGATATCCTTTGACTATGGAACCTAAAAATTTACGGCGCTAGTATTTTTCGATTTTTACGGTTAGAAAGTCTGCATCTAAAAACTGAAGGATATAGTAGAGTTAAAGCTGTAAGGTTGGCTACACTGCAAGACACCAATATGGCGCATGGCGGCAGATTTACCGCGTATGCAAATGCCCGATATGCCACCGCACGCGGCTGTATAATCGCACGCCATTGGCTTGTGATTGATATTCGCCACGGAAAATGTGGCTCTACCTTTCTTTTTTAATTATTTCGACACTACTGGCTGGAAAAAAACTCTGTAGATCGCCGGATACAGTTAAGCAAAAAAGAGTAGAAATTGAATAAAACGGAACTAAAAATTTTGTCTGAAAATTTGTTGCCATATTTAAGCGTTATCTGTCAGATTGCGAAGAAAATGACGCCCTCATTTTTTATCTACTCTTTTTTGCTGGACTGTAGGACTTAATGATTTGAGATCTCGTTAAAAATAAAATAAATTAATTCCATCTCAATTTCATTAAATAGAAGAATAGAATGGTTTACGTGTTGTTTCGTATATCTTTATTTTCTGCCCTTTTGTATAACAGAAATGTAAAATAACTGGGTATAGAAAGAGATAAAATTGAACCTACGCATCTACTTTGTTGATGTCCCAACCTACTCGTACATTAGTTGCCTATGCGTAATCTCAATACCGGATTGCAGAAATTATTCTTTACACAGAAAAATACCATAAAATAAAAACGCATGAAACACTATAATAATCATCAAATAGGTTAGCAATTTCATTCACAGCCAGATTGTCATACGTAATTCCTCATTTTACGTAATTTCATAATCATAATGTGCACCCTACTGTTCAGTGCGCCAATCACAGTAAATACACACAATTTATGCTTTATTTTTGAAACATTAGAAATCTTATTTCGCGCCAATTCATTGTTTACCATACGTATCACATTTTGTACTACGAAAACCCATTGAAATTATAGATTCAATTAGGGCAAGCATAAGTATAGTTACCCTATATGTGACACGAGCACCGGATTTAAGTGGTTAGACCACTCGTTGCAGACAGAAAGAGAGAGACAGAAATTGGATTTCCATAAAGGCCACAACAGTCCACTACTGGACATGGGCCTCCCCTATATATATATCGTCGTCGTCGTCGTCGTCGTCGTCTCAGCCGATAGACGTCCACTGCAGGACATAGGCCTCCCCCAAGGATCTCCACGATGATCGGTCCAGCGCCACCCGCATCCAGCGGCTTCCCGCGACCTTCACCAGATCGTCGGTCCACCTTGTGGGAGGCCTACCTACGCTGCGTCTACCGGTTCGTGGCCGCCACTCGAGAACTTTCCGGCCCCAGCGGCCATCGGTCCTACGAGCAATATGCCCCGCCCACTGCCACTTGAGTTGCGCAATCCTTCGAGCTATGTCGGTGGCTTTGGTTCTTCTCCGGATTTCCTCATTTCTGATTCGATCGCGGAGAGAAACTCCGAGCATAGCCCTTTCCATTGCCCTTTGAGTGACCTTGAGCCTTCTTATGAGGCCCATTGTTAGCGGCCACGTCTCAACTCCGTAAGTCATCACTGGCAACACGCACTGATCCCAGACTTTTGTCTTGAGGCACTGCGGTAGTTGTTGAGAAGAGAAGATGTTACGTAGCTTCCCGAACGCTGCCCAGCCGAGTTGGATTCGACGATTGACCTCTTTCTGAAAGTTGGACCTACCCAGCTGGACTATTTGTCCCAGGTAGACATACTCGTCGACAACTTCCAGAGTAGAGCCCCCAACTGTCAGAGTAATGGGTGCAACAAGAGAGTTTGACATAACCTTGGTCTTGTCCATGTTCATTTTTAGACCCACTTGTTGGGAGGCTCTATTGAGGTCATCGAGCATTGTACCGAGGTCCTCCAGGGTTTCCGCCATGACCACGATATCGTCGGCAAAACGAAGGTGAGTCAGATACTCGCCGTTGATGTTGATGCCAAGTCCTCTCCAGTCCAAAAGCTTGAAGACGTCTTCCAGTGCTGCTGTGAACAGTTTCGGTGATATTACATCTCCCTGTCTCACTCCTCGCTGCAACTGGATAGGTTTCGAGTCCTGGTCCTGAAGTCGAACTGACATGGTGGCGCTTTCGTACAAGGACTTCAACACTTCGATATACCGATAGTCAGCTTGGCACCGCTGAAGAGACTGAAGTACGGCCCATGTTTCGATCGAATCGAAGGCTTTTTCGTAGTCCACAAACGCGAGGCAGAGTGGTTGGTTATACTCTTCAGTCTTCTGTATAACTTGCCTCAGCGTATGAATGTGATCCACGGTGCTAAAGCCTTTTCGGAAGCCGGCTTGTTCGGGAGGCTGGAAGTCGTCGAGCCTGCGTGCGAGACGATTCGTTATGACTCTTGAGAACAGCTTGTAGACATGGCTCAGAAGCGTGATGGGTCTGTAGTTCTTCAGCAAAGACTTATCGCCCTTTTTGAAGAACAGCATCACCACGCCTCCGTGCCATGCCTGTGGCGTTTTGCCCTCGAGTATGACAGAGTTAAACAATTTCTGCAGTGCTTTAAGTATCGGTTTACCACCGGCTTTCAGAAGCTCTGCCGTAACTCCATCAGCACCCGGCGCCTTGCTGTTTTTTAGCTGTTTCAGAGCCATACTAATCTCGTACAAGCTGACGTCCGGGATGTCTTCTGTGTAGTGCCGGGTTAATCGAGCTCTTGGATCTGCGACCCGATTATTGACAGGTGTGCATGTTGTCGCGTATAACTGTCCGTAGAACTTCTCGACCTCTTCCAATAGCTCGGGCTTGGACGATACGATTCTGCCATCGTCGGTCTTTAGCTTCGCTAGTTGGCTCTGGCCTATCGACAGATCTCTAGCAAACACCTTGGAGCCTTTGTTGCGCTCAATTGCCTCTTTAATACGGTCAGTATTAAATTGGCGTATGTCGCGGGTCAAAGACTTAGAGATCTGCCTATTGAGCTGCCGATATTGGGAAGTATCCTCCGACGACTGCAGAATCATCTCGCGTCGTTCCTCCATGAGCCTCGAAGTATGGTCTGAGATTTTTTTGGTTCTGTTCGTACGATTGGGTTTGAAGAACTTAGAGCCAACCGTAAGGACAGTTTCCACGACCCTGTCGTTATAGTCGTCCACGTCGATACACTCACCCAGGCAATCGAAGCGGTTTTGCAGGTGGAGCTGAAAGCTCTCAGGGTTTTGGATTTGGGCAGGTGCTGGTCGGAGCGTAGACTTCATCAGACGTGATCTCTCGGCTTTTACATTAAGATTCAACGTGCCTCTTACCATTCGGTGATCGCTACCCGTTTTGAACGAATTGATCACAGAGACATCGTTGAATATCCGTTTTTTGTCTGTCATGATGAAGTCTATCTCATTTTTGGTAACACCGTCGGGGCTCTTCCAGGTCCATTTTCGATTACTGTTAACTATTGCTATTAATTCTATATCTATATATATATATAGGGTGGATATTACAATACTCAACTCTATTGGTCAATACTCAATTGGTGAGGCAAGATGTTTAACTGAAAGCGAACGCTGCTACTCATTCCTTGGATAATAAACCCTTAGTCGCATTTAACGACACCCACGGGTAGAATTCGGGTGATGCTATTCCAAATCGGCATCATATGGCGCAATTCATTTGGATTTCACTTGTTTAAAAATAAGGCTCCTGGAAGCTTAGCCAGCTAAATTATCTAAGTCACAATAAACAATTTATTGGCATCGTTTATAACCACTTATTTATGTAAACTGGACAAATTGCAAATAAGATATTTAAGTCAATAAGTGTCCGAATGATTATAAATTATTGATTTAAGTACGTGTTCAACGGTCGTTTGTTGTGTCACTTTGTATCTAGAATTAATAGCAATAGTTAACAGTAATAAATTATAATTGCTCAATAAATTACATAGGTAGCTACATAATAATTCAATGTAGATTTATAAATTTACTTATAATCAATGACAATAACATAGGTCTTTTGATATCAATACATACATACGTACTTAGATAATTAAATATCTTAATTTCTATTCTACCATAACTTAAAACAACGTTGAAATATTTCTCAGGTAGTAAAAATTACCAGCCAAAGATGTCTTTCTGTCAAGATCAAAGCTGAGAAGAAAATTCGGGAAAAAATTACAGTATATTTCGTACAAATATACAGTATTTCCTTTTCAAATAGCTACTTAATTTATCGAATTCGTTATATTTAAAAACAAAATCAATTAAATACCTACCTACTACAAAATGGAAACTACGCATCCAAGCATAAAATTCCAAAGATAAAACTGTGTCCTCAATTTATGCGCATCTTAACACTTATCCGCCAACTAATTGGCCGTATGGACCACATTTTAAAGGTCGCAATGCTCCACAAATCAGCGGGTCTATCTCCGCTTTTCTCATACTAGATTATAAGGGAACAAATAGGTAGGTATCAAGTACAGATACACATTGTTGGTACACGGAATTTCAATCAGACTGGAACTTGTTAACCGAATAATGGCGTAAGTGCACTTACGTGATTTTGCTTTAAGTGTTTTAAGCGATTGTGTTTAAAGTTGGTTTTAATTGGTCGCTTATAGAGATAAGATGTTGTATAGTACAGTGTTAGACAGGAAGGAAAATATTTGCAGAATTGTCGGCATCCAGAGAGGAGCAACGCAAGTAGCTGTAATTTGTATTGAAATAACCTTTCAATGGGTATCGTAGCATTTCATCAGGCAGGGGCCGACAACGGATTTATTATTTTTTGCTCCGAGGCTTTAAAGCACGAAATTATTGTTTTTATCTGGACAAAAGGAATTTTCGAAGCAATTATGTTAAGTTTTGCGGCGGGTTTTAATTGGATCACTTGGGTTTAACGAGTCGTCGGAAAAAGCTGTTAGTTGCATCCTTCACTCATTCCGCGAGTTGCTTCAGCTGATGTTACCCACTATACGAGAATACGATTTTATCTTCATAGGTAGGTACATATTTGTGTCGCAGATTTTAAAATCCAAAAACAACCGCGATAACATCCTCCCGTCGACAAATTTCTCAGTAGCGAAATGTCCCGCTTGAAATCGGGACATTTTGCTAGTAGCTAAATGTCACAGTCGACTAATGTCACATTTGTGTAATGTCACACTCCCGTATCGCGAAATCTCACGCTTTCTTTCACCATTAGAAATGTTTTTAATTCGAGTCAATTCAAGTTTGTTGTATTTCATAGTACTTAAACATAATTCTTGATAACCGACCTCTTTAGCCACAATGAGTATCCGTCGATTGTAATGTAAACTTTTTAGCAGCAAAAATTACGCCACTAGATATATTCTCAACAACTCAACTAACTATGCATTTTAGTATATATTCATCTGTGGTGTTGATATTTTAATCAAAATACAATAGATACCACACAGCTACACACACAAAGTCGCTAAATTAAACATAACTAGCGATATATATCATAATATCTCTTTTCTTGTACATAATAAAATAAACACAGTAAATTTGAAATCATAAGAAAACCAACAAAACAAATATCACACTATTCATTACATTAGCCATCATTAGTTGCCATACAAAACACATCCGAATAATGACGGGTGTGATCTTAATGACAATCATTGCGGCGGTTTCATTAAAATCATTAAATGGTAGAGTGGTGCATAGCGAGCACCTTCCGTAGAGCAAGGAAAGTTCCAGATAGAGTCCAATGAACACCAGAGATTAATTCTAAAAATCTCGCCGCAAACAAAGTTAAAATTATACTCGTAGCATTTAAGAAATAACTTTATTACTTTCAAATATTTTTGGTATTTATTAGGCAATGTGTGAATTTAAAACTTAAGTTAATGAATAGTATTTTCTTCTTATAAAGGTACCAGCTAGTATTTTCAAGCTACAATAAATAAAAAATACAATAAATGTCAACTTTAACATAAATAAAACTTTTCAAATAACCCACCCCAGATCGCACCCGGCTCAAAAGTGTCCATGACGCTTGCTTCCTCGTTAATTGCAACGAGATTTTTAATGTCTTCACTATGGTTATTCGTAGAGTTCCCTCTCACGTTATCTGGTTGATCTGAGAGGCCACCCCGTAATGACGCCTGCGCATTCCTCGGCCCGAGAGCCATGAGCCAGCCGTGAGAAACAGGAAGATAACCAACAGTTATGTAAAGACGGAAAATGCTGTTTAAGCTTTTTTTTTGTGTTATGGCACTAGTCTTTACTTTGTGCCAGGGTCCTGTTTAAGCTTTGTTACAATTGTGTTTTTTTGGCGTTCCTTCGCCATTTTTAAACGTTTCGTTGCGTAGGCATTTTTGTAAATGAAAAAAAATTGTAAATCCCACAAAATATTCCTTCTTGATATTTAGTTTTTTATGTAATTAAAGAATTAGAATCCATCAATTGATAGCCACACGGAGGTTTGTATTGTATGAAACTGAGAAATTAGGTGCAAAATCCTTGATGTCATCATAATATGTTTGTATTTGTACAAATCGACATTTCACGACAAATTTGTACGCAAATGGCGATCTGACTCTACGAATGTAAATAGATAACAGAATTTTATAATTTGGTCTAAATTTTTTACAGTTTCTACACCATTATAATTACACGAGATAAAAAAAACCGTAAAATTAAATAAAGCCTATACTACACGTTATACTAATGTACTGAACTCTCGTAAATTATTTCAAAGTTAAGATACTTGACAAGTTTACACAAAAAATTCTACAGAACTGATAAGAAGTTATGTCAAACAGCATTTGTTAAAATACATGTTCATCATCAAATCTACCATGCACGTTTAAAGTAATAGATCAAGCGACATACAAATATAATGCTAGATTATGTACCTACCCCGAGATCACCCTAATACACAAGGGTGTGTTGATTTCTCCCCATATACAGTCTATCATTAGACAACAATAAATATATCTCAATATCGAGGTTGATACATATAATAATCACTACATAGTATAAGAAAACTCGCTTTTCGCGTCTGTTTGTATGTTTGCTTAAATCTTTAAAAGTATAGAACTTATTTTGTTGCAGGTTTTTTAAATAGATAGAGTGATTCAAGGTTTTTAAGTATAATACATGCCGGGGAAAATCCTTATTCCCACGGGAAAATGAGTTGCAGCGGGCGCAGCCGCTGGGGCAGACCGCTAGTATTAAATAAAAAGAACAGTGACACATTTTGAACCTTCCTAAGGGTGTGACCACGAAGACGATCAGCTGCTGCGCGTGATACGCCACATCACGTCTGCGCGCGCGCATCAGATCTACGCGACTCCGACACGTTATTATAGCGATCAAGATATTACGTGGGTTGGGTAGGTATATTTTTAAAGAAACTGCCCAAGTAATTATTTTGAGAATGTTATTTTAACAATCATTTACTGTCTGAGCTTTTTGATTTTTAAGTTCCTTGGCATTAAATAGGAATGAGACGTACGTACGTAAGACGTACTCTTATAATATAGAGGGCAAGATCTTTAGAAACAACTGAACTAATTGAATAAATTCTGCCACCAGTAGGTACACAGCTCTAGTTTATCTATATTATAAATAACATAGGCTAATACAATAATCATTTTAAGATGGCTTATTCCCAAGGAAAAACGCGTAGCTTCGGGTGTGGCGAACCTTATGTATAAACTGTAATGTGTAATAACGTCTTAACTATCTGACTAGCTATACCATAATTGTATAGAATTTGCATGGAAAACGTGAATATCCATACATTATTAAGTGACACAACAATCACACAATAAAGTATTGAGTGTATGCTATTTATCAATGTTAATAGCTACGTAAACCTATTTTCAATAGTGAGCAGTTGAGTACTTATTTTGCTAAATGCGTGTTTATTACCGAGTCATTTAGTTGCAACTTGACAGAATGTAAAAAGACGTAAGGTGGACCGCACACTTGACGCACGACGGAGCGCTAAAATATCGCAGCGGTCTGTCAGATCCATACTAGAAATCTCAATCCCCATACTAAAACCGCTTAACCGCTGTTGACGCAGCGCTATCGCAGTGTCGTCCGTCGAGTGCGGTTTTAGTACTATGGATAGTGAGGTTTCTTACTAAGGAATAAATACGTTTTACAAAATGGTTTACTAAAGAATCCAGCCAAAGCGTAGCCTCACCAGCAGAAGTTTCTATCATAACCGAAAATTCCATAAATTTTCACAACAAACTTATTAATTCAAATTCCTTGTTCAGAGTTCAAAAATGTTTGAGACTGAATCCTAAGGCTAACCAAATTGAAGTCATGAAAATTCGTAGTATTGGCACCGTTATAACTTGTAAGGTCATCAACAAAAAAAAATATTTTCCTACTTTTAATCAAGTACGTTTAAATATGTTTTAGGTCATTTTTCTCTCGTATCTGATTAGGGGTTCGCTATAGCCAATGATGGTCGATAGGTCCATCCACTTACTCGTATAAGTAGGTGTATAGGTACAGAAACATTTTGCAGCCAAAGATTTTACAATTCATGCTGATGTAGCTTCGTCCAAGCTGGTAGGCATATTTAACGATTTTCAGCTGAGATTTTAGCACTCGCCGAGTTTGAATATAACGAGGTTTTTAGGATCTCCTGTATCTCTTGGTAAAACTTCTAAAAAACTACCCTGCTGATTTTTTACTGTTTCTTTATCTTTTTTTCTTATGAGAATTATATAGCACTGTGAGTGCAGAAAATGCCAATAAAACTCCTTCTGAAAATGTTTTTGCTCTCACGATGCTTGCTTGTTAGCGTGGAATACCTCACTGGAAACAAATTGTTTCAAACTCGGAACAAACTATGCTCAGCCAGATACCATCGGAATAAATTACTTAAAATGTCATTAATTATTAAAAACAGCCCAATTAGTGACGATGCTACCAGAAAATGTGAACATTATGGATTTGATAGAGCATTATGAATATAAGGTTTTAAATTAAATTCTTTGTTTGCTTACTGCATAGCATAAAAGATTCTACTTCTTAAAAACGTTTGACAAACTTTTTAGTAAAGGATTACATTTTTTTTTTCTTTTTTTTTTTTATAATTGCTACATACTCTCAAATAATAGGCTACATGACTGACAGTTCAAATAGGCTACTTATTAAAACGATCTAAAACAGTATTTTTTATATGGAATATTTCGAAAAGATATGAATGAAACTTCATTTGAACAATAGTTTTAAGCTTGCCGTGTGATGCTGGTTCAAAATAGCATCAACCCACATCCTTTCCGCGGGTGTTGTAAGAGGCGACTAAGGGACTTGAGAGTATTGGTGTATTAAAATTTTTAGGCAACAGGCTGACAACCTGTCACTAAAGTGATACACATGTTTTCTGAAACAACCTTGGAAAACAATCTTAAGTATTCTAACTCTCAAGTACTCTTACGGCTGTTAACGCTCTGCCTACGCTAGGGATAAAGGCGTGATATATGTATGTATGTATGTAGTTTTAAGCGTACAACTCTTGTATTTTATTAATGACCTAGCAAAATAGCGAATTATCACGTCGTTATTTTTGGACGTCTATTATAGTTTCTGAGCAACTCTGCGTTTTCCTTAGTTGCGTCCCATGATAATGATGATATTCGGAACTACTAAGATGATTTATTTGACGGACAAGCCTTTCTCTATTCCAGCTCAAGAGACAACATGCTCCCCTTACCGCATCACCTGCACCTCAACTCAGCATTGACCTGTCGGCTGGTCGGTGGCCTGACCAGGGAACAGAGAGCCGTGTGCCACGAGGCCCCCGATACAGCCTCCATAGCCTTCGAGGGTCTGCAGCTGGCGGTCAAGGAATGCCAGCACCAGTTCCGCTGGCACAGGTGGAACTGCTCCAGCTTGGCGTTGAAGAGTGCCAATCCTCACGCTAGTGCTATTATGAAGAGAGGTAAGACATTAAAGTTCCTTCTAAAATTACCGCGTACCCTATTATGCTTTCCACCCATCTCCACGCTAATATCCAACCACAGGACTTTTCTGAGGGCGTATTCGAGTACAAGGTTGAAAAGTTTGAGCTAGGATCGGGGCGTCAAAAGTCGGGCGCCCCAGGTGCCGCTGGAAAAATATGGTGGAGGCTGACCTGGGCAATCTCCAAGTGAATGATTGGGTAAAGGTGGCGCAGGACAGAGATCAGTGGAGAAAGCTCGTTTCGGAGAGATAGATGTATTTTGGACACTGAGCCAGAGAAGTTAGTTAGTTCTAAAATTTCAATTGCTTTATCATAGGTTAAATGGAAGAAAGATATGGAAGCCTTTGCCCTGTAGTAGGACAAGTCTGGTTATAAATAATAGCAATACAACAAGCATAAATTAGCAAAGATTATGAGCCGATCGTAAATTAAACGCGAATTCGATTAGAGCTTAAGCTACGAACGAATAAGTCGATTATGAGAGGAAATGTAAGCGTATGTTTTATAACTGTGTGATGCTTGACTAGGATAGCATCACCCCAAGTCTCCTCGTGGGTGCCATAAAAGGCGGTAAGGTTGATAGGTCTTATATCATGCCTTTATCCCTTACGGGATAGGCAGAGCGGTAACGGTAAGATCCCCCTGCCAAATGTAATGAGTAAGACAAATAAACTTTCAATGTAGGAAGACCCACGTCCAACGGTGGACTGTAGAGGCTACTTCCCAACGAAAGCCGCTAAAAACTACAGAAATGTTACTAAAAATTACCAGACACTAAAAACAGAGTGAACAGACACTAAAACCTTCAACATGATTATTTTATTACTAAAGTTTATCCTTAATGGTAAGCCAATAACACTACAAGCTTTATTTTAAAGTGATTTCGAAACTCGTAGGTGGTAGCAATCAGAGTCGACGTAATGCCAAAACCCGTCCTGTCATACCTGTAATTCCATATGAAAACTTTATTAAAATAAACGCAGCTAAACATCGAGCCAATCGCGATCAGCCATTACAATCTGAATTTATTACGACGAAAAATTATTCACGCACATTAAGAACCGCCAGAGTAGACGATCGGACGCATTCTGTCAGTAATATTCATATTTACCGACGTCTCGCCGCTTTATGCGCAGATAGACGTGTGAAAGGGCTTTGTCGTCTACTTTTACAATAATCATCGCACACGTTGACGTGGAAATTTACGAGCATGGAAGATGGGAGACAACAAATAAAGATGGCTCTTTGGTGGTGGCCAGGTGTGCCCCCGCTCCCGCGCCCCGCGATTTCACGCTACGTGTGGGTCCACGGCTCCCCGCGCACCGTCCATGCCCCGCGGACCCTGGCCTCTCCCAATTAATATCTTAACTGGAATTGCCTGGACTTGAGCTCCAGCAGAGTTACTCGATTTTCTCCACGCCCTTTTATAGCTGCCCGCATTTTAATAACAGTTTGATTCTCCCCGGACCTTATTGTGCCTATCATTATTCAGTCATATTGGGAAATGTGTTTCGCGGTCGTTCTTCTCATGGAGCTAATGGGATACGCGCGCAATCATGGTGTAAGACTCAATTTGTTCCTCAGCTTAACCTTCGGACGCTGACGGTGTATTGTGCATCGTGTGTCGTGCTTTATTAGTATTGGTAATCCACCGTAACGACACCTTCCGGCTCTTCAGCGCACGATTCCGTTTAAATCGAAAGATTGTGAAAAACAGCGTTACTAAACACTTAAACATCTTTCTTAACTTGCCCATTGTTGGAGTCCCGAATTGAAACGCCGACGGGAGAATGAAACCAAAAAAACGTCCAAGAACAAATCGAGAGAGGCTTTTAAATAGGATAATAGCGATCGATGATCGAAGAAGAAAGATAATAATGATTCGGGACCGTTGGTTTTTTGCTACGGTGGATACGTCGAGGGAAGAATGCTGCGGACGGATGGCATTCGGGATAGATCACGGGGATTTGTTCCGCTTCCCCGAGATCCTCCACACGTTGTTAGCGCTCTTGTTGTACGTGACGCTGGCACAATGCGACGAACACTGGCGACGATTTAATGACTTTTGTGAGGCTAATGAGGCCATTGTGGGAAGCGGTTTCCACCTCGGGCGTTACCGGAGCCGATGGTGGGCGAGATTAGTGCGAGAAGACGCTCGTGGCGTGATGGAATGGCTGTGTGGCGCAGGGCAGCAGGGTGGCGAACATGCGTCGATACCGATCTGTCGACGCAAGCGCACGTGACATGAATTCCCGACGACAATGTGTCATAAAAAAGCGACATTTATTGGCGTTTTATATCAACAACGTGCTCGCAGGTGACTGAGAGCCGTCGACAAAGTGGTTATGATGCTGCAAAAACATAACACACTGTCATGTCATGATGCGTCTTATCTGTCGAAATGTCGTGGGAAATTTGTGGTTGAGCTGAACATCTTAATCGGGCGCAATTATCTGCTCACGTAGGGTAATAATTGCGGGGCAAAAACTTTGTGTTTGAAATGGCAGATCTAAGTGAAGCATCGAGTGTGATGGTAAAACTGACCTAAAATAACACTTTTGAGGGACACGGACAAAAAAGGACGTGTCGAAATGTGTCGATGTCGGTGTGGCTGTCCGTCTAATGGGCGAGATAGCATCTCTCGGTGCGTTACCGAGTCGTGCTCCTTCAGATGCCCCTAACTAACTCTGTGAGAAAAAATACAAAAGTCCACATAAAAAATGTGAATTTGTCCAAAGTTCTGGTTTAAACGTGACATCGAGTGGTTTTTTGTTTCACCTTTTTGTTAGCTCGGATTATGAGTCGGCTTTTAAGGGTTAATTAACTCGAGAAGTGTGTTAGTGAGGTTGCGGAATTCTTGAGGATATTTTAATGGAATGACGGGTCAGTTTCATTATTAAAGAGATATGTGTGTGTTTATCTATAATTTAGAGCATATTTTGACCACTGTAATTTATTCATTAGGGTCCTAATTCACGGCGGTTATCGTGATCTTGAATTCTTCATTTATGTATTCACTATCGGAATTTTATAGTAGATTCATCGTAGAAATATTTGTTCTTTTTTAGACATGTAAAAGATGGAACAGTTCCCGCAGTAATTAGGTGAGGAATTTGGAAACCAATTTACAATAATCTAGAGCTTTTTTACTTGGTATACAGTGGTGGGTGTTAAAATCACTAATGACGTCATATTATCGTTTTTTATTAACGGTTTTGGTAATTAGCAATTCGCAACAGCCTCGTTCCTCTGGCCCCGGCTTAATTGGTTTGAAACCCTTTACTGCACCAGCCAACTTTGATCGGACATTTTTAGCAAAATATTTTACGCTTGCAATACTATGCAGATGGTTTTAGTAAATAGAGGTATAGCGATTAATATTTTGGATCAATAATTCAGTAAGTATTTATAATTCCATGGTCAATATACTGGTTTATTTTTTATTTAGTACACACACTTTGTTGGGTGCTTCTACTCGTGATTCTGAACAACTTTTACTATGGGACCACCTGCGAAATCACAGAAAACATTCATACATTTTGGCCGAGTAGGTATGAATTTTTCTATGGAACACACTATTTCATTTTCTGGGATTTCGTAGCTGGCCCCATAAAGTAAAAGTTGTTCAGATCATGAGCAGAAACCATTGAAATATAATGTACTAAGCGAGAATCACCCTAAGGTACGTGCTGACAATAAATAACCCTGTATTTGATTTGATGCTTTTGACTTGACAAACAAGTGAGTTTTCTATTTAATGGTAAGAGCACAGAGATCAACAGTCTTTGTCAACAGTAAAACACGTTCCAATGAATAATGCAGAACATCGTCAATGAACACAGCAATACCGTTATCCATAAAAAAAACTCAATGAGTTCCCTTTTGAAGCATTACAGATAATAATCTGTACATTATTCGGAAAGTTTCCACTGATTGAGCGCAGAAAAAGTTGACGCGAGTTCATTCATTTTGGCGCCAGATTTATAGGCTATCGGCCGCGAAGCGAGAACCGTCACGAAAAACTGTTTTAACATCGCAAAGTGCACAATCGTAAATCACGCCAGGATGTGCGCAAGAGCAAGCGCGACCGTGCGCACTGCGCGCATCGACCACGTTACACAACGCGGAAAAAGCGACCACCGCTGCGCCAGCGCACGGAAAAACCTATCAGTATGCGCATCCGATTAAGTAAATGTCGCGGACGCACATTTTTAAATAAAGAATCAGAGATGAAATAAAACGTTTAATGATAATTGAAATTTGTATTTTACGTACTTAGGAGCGGCTGTGACTTTTTTTGCGCGTTCGGCGCCGGGTTGCCGTATATGGTTTGAATGTAGATTTGCCAATTTAATCCGTTCGAGGAATCGAGGTGGCGCTGCGGTCGCGAGCGCGACGTGAGCACCCGTCTGTCCACTGTCCCACTGATGGACAGCTATAAGTAATTAGGGGCCAGCGTTGCCCGTTTTTGTCGTTCCACCGTGCAATGGTGACTTATAAGTAGTAATGAAATTAAAATTGCTTGGATTTCAATGTTGCAGAATGATTATGGATGAACGGCTGGCGTGGAAGATGGTTGCTTTAATGCGCACTTGGCAATGGTAAATAATATAGCCCTTCGGAAATATAAGTGCGTAGGCATCTGAGTAATACCTTATTATGTAATCGCGAGCTGGCAACCAATTGCTATTTTATGCAATATACAATCATTTACTGAAAGATAAATAACCGACGAACCTTGTTTTTTAAATAACCATTAATTCCACACACATTTTCGTAGGTTGAGTAACCAGGGGTTACAATTCTGGACTTGTTGCGCTATTTCTCTAATATGTACCTGTAAGAGAAATTAAAAAATTAAAATAAAACTCATATTGCGTCGGCCGGGGTTTGAACCCAAATCACATAAGGTACCGTTCCAGTGCTCTACCAATGAGCTACTCTGATGATGACGCTCCTCAGATTTCCAATTTTTCAATAGCACTGTGAGTGCATGAAAATCCCAATACTTGTAGAAGAGAATTACCGAGTCCAGTTATAAAATCCATGGTCGTCAGAGCTCTGTCTACCCCGCCAGGGATATAGGCGAGATATGTGAATGTATGTATAAAAACCTTGGAAAGCAATCTTCAAAAATGTCAGACGTGACGACCGCCGTGTTCTTACGGCCGTTAACGCTCTGCCTACCCCGCAAGGGATAAAGGCGTGATATATGTATATAAAAATCCAGTCCCAACTATTCTGTTTTTACCACCAGCTCGGGGTTTTTTGCTCACGATACACACAACTTTTGTGACAATTTGCAGCAATTAGTCGGCCAGCCGGACGAGCGAGGCGAACGGCTCTAATGAATTCCGCTCGTTCGAGATTCGACTCGTTTCATTTTTTCCCTCTCGAATGTCCTGAATTTCGATCAAGTGACAGATTTTAAATTCTTCCCTTACACTTGTCTGTGTATTTATTGTTCGTGTTTGTTTCAATAATGCATGACACATATTATTAAGTATTTTTCGTGTACCAGCAAAAGGTTTGAGTTAATTCATAAGGCGGATCGCACACTTGACGCACGACGGAGCGCAAAAATATCGCAGCGGACTGTCAGATCCATACTAGAAATGTCAATCGCCATACTAAAACCGCTCAACCGCTGACGCAGCGCTATCGCAATGTCGTCCGTCGAGTGCGGTTTTAGTATGGGGAGTCACGTTTCTAGTATGGATCTGACAGACCGCTGCGATATTTTTGCGCTCCGTTGTGTGTCAAGTGTACGATCCACCTAATCTGTCTCGTTTTTGTAGGGTACGCTCTTCTTTATGATTGCGTAGTAGAATGATCATTAAGATGTTCTGTGATAAACTGATAAATATTAATATGAAAAACCTTTGTGTAATAAAAATCTACTAAGAGAAACATAATATACTCAGATTCTGGTTCTTTGCGAATTTATGAGTTGTGACTTATATTATGCCGGCTTAGAATAGCATCATCCCATTTCCTACCCGTGGGTGTCGTAAAAGGAGACTGAGGGACTTGAGGGTTTCAAGTGTATTACAACTTTTAGGCGATATGCTGACAACCTGTCACTATAGTGATACACAAATTATGTCAAACGGCCCTCTGTATTTGTCAGATGTGGCGATGGCGATCGTTTTTTTACGACCGTTAACGCTCTGCCTACCCCGTAAGGGATAAAGGCGTAATTTATGATTTATGTATGAGTTTTATTAATTTTTTGGGTCCAAAATCGAAAGCCATTATTTATCAGCTGTAAGGCTAGTCAATACTTAGGACCTTAACAGCCACAACAGTCCACTGCTGGACATGAGACTTGTATTGCCATACTCAAGACGCTTGACAGGTGAATTGGCGAGCGCAGGGCAAGATCTTGGATTCACAGGGAACGCTGCTGCCCGTTCTATTGATGATTATGATTTGGGGTGATGCTTGCCAATACCATACGGGTACTTACAACAGTATCGCCAAAAACATTGAAACTGTGCTTCAGTTCATTAACCCATTGTCTGGGGTCAGTAAGTACGAGGAACAGAGTCGAGTCGACACATTTTTTTCTGTGCGTTTATACCTAGTAAGGCCTTTTTCACACTTAACGCACAACTCAGCGCTAAAATAACGCAGCGGTCTGTCAGGTCCATTCTAGAAATATTAATCCCCATACTAAAACCGCCCAACCGGTGTCGACGCAGCTGCGTCAGTGGTTTTATAGTCTGTAAGTTTAGGTACTTATATTTTTGTAAACAAACTTTGTATGAAAGTAACACTTCAGAACTGTCATTTTAGTATGTGGATTGGCGTTTCTAGTATGGATCTGATAGACCGCTACGTTATGGATGCCGGATGCGTTATTTTAGTGCTGCGTTATGCGTTAAGTGTAGGGGAGGCCTACTAGTATCACAGAATAAATAATAGTAAGTACTCTAGTATTAAGTAATTTAGGTCTTTAGACGGTAAAAAACTCCTTGCCGATCTGTACTCCTACACAAACATTTTTTTACTTGCCCTAGGCACACCGCGAACAATGTTTAGTGATGTACTATGACTCACGATTCATAAAACGATAATGATCATAAATCAAGTATTATCTCGGTGAAGTGATCGGCCCCTGACGAATTAATACGGGCTTTAAGATGGGTATTTTAGATGCTACGATGCATCATGATCACCGTCTCGCTGTAATCCATACAAAAGTAACGTGAAATCACGCTAACATCTCTTGTGGGATAGGCAGCCCTCTGTATGCTGATAAATAAACTTTACATATTTACAATGTTTGTGTGACAAAAGACAGATATAATGAATAATAGACTATTTTGGAATTTTGTAAGGCAATCTTCAAGTAAATCGATGGCGCTGAGTTTTTGAGTGTTTTTTGGTATTCAATTCCTTTCCAAGGAAATGTATTTTATTTAGTTGTGTATATGAAATTATAAAAAGATGCGAAAACTGTCAAATAGAAAATTTTCTATCGTTAAACTAAAATTTTCGCATCGCAAGTAATAACTATTTATAGGTAGTATAAAGCAAAGTTGCTTTTCACGTCTGTATGTATGTTTAAATTTTTAAAAGCACACAACGGATTTTGATGCAGTTTTTTTTTAAACATAGAATTATTCAAGAGAAAGGTTTTTTATGCAGGTATAATCCTTGCCGGGAAAAAATCTCATTCATACTGGAATATGAGTTGCAACGGGCGCAGCCGCTGGGAGGACCGCTAGTGAAATTATGAAAGGAGCGGAAACTGTCAGATAGAAAACTTTCCTTTGAATAGAAAATTTTTGCTTCATATGTATGTAATATTAATTTTATGTATAATTCGCTTTAAGAACAGACTATAAGTATTCAGTAAAAGCTTAGCTTTTTAGGTCTAGTGAAAAGAATGACGCGATTTCGTCAAGATGTTTATACGCAGGCGGTTGCAAAATAAAAGTCGGCTATCGATTGTTTGCAAATTCGATATCACTTATCAAACATCTGTGTTTCTATCCATCTCTCACTGCTTTGTCGTCTGTTATAAATAAACCACTTGTTATGGTTATCATTCGAGATCGAATGTTGTCCCCTGACGAATGTTACAGCGTAGGAACTTAGGGATGCAACGATATACCGAACTTCGATAAATATCGATATACCGACGCACATGAAAAGCAGTAGGTACATACCTACCGATATACAGGTTTTAAGGGACAGTGTCTCGAAAACTTTGCAGGCGTGATCAGACCATGACACTGAACATCTTATTCTATGGGGACTATGTTGGTAAACGTGAAAGCTCTTTGTATGGGACTTTGTATGGGAAATCGGAAAAAATTTTTGTTTACCAATTTACGCGCAATAGAAAAAGTTGTTCAGTTTCATGGTCTGATCACGCCTGCAAAGTTGTCGTTACACCGTTCCTTACACCCCGTATAACTATTGAAATATCTCAACGATAATAATTCCGCCGAAATCAAAAGTGAAATCAAAAGACCCACCAAATTCACAAAAGCGGGTAAAATTATTTTATTAGCAATATTTATTTTACTAATTAGGTACAATGGTATGTTGTATTTTAAATTTAATTTTTTCAAATTTCAATCGTTTATTTTCCAAGTAGATTCACAACGAACGCTTTCAGAAAGTCAAAAATTTACAATACAATACTGTCGCTAAAAATAAATTAGTCATTGTAAAAAAGAGAAAATTGTCAGACACAATTTTCTCTTTTTTATAACAATTTTATGTTCCTAGTAGAAACGCGGCACGAGTGGGATAAAAAAGGCACTGCCTCGGGGCCGGCCAGGCTGACCACACAGCATGTAACTTACTAGCATGTAGCTATTAAAGTGAATATTAAAAAAATATATATATATAATTACATGTGTCATGTAAATCAGCCGGACCCCCTGAACAGGAAAACCACCCAAAAACCTGCTCAAAAGTGCTCCTATTCTCAATTAACAATTTGTACCATAGGACCTAAGCTACCCTAGCTAAGTTTTAAAATATATTAATAGCCCAAAAGACGGCTACGCTAAAATAAAATAAAAGTACTACAGTAGATAATTCTATCTGTTTCGTCTTATTAAGTCTACCTTATTACGAGTATTTATGTCAATTTTAATTTCCATGCACGTCCAGATTTGGTATTAAAAATGACTGCATGTTTCAAAAGCTACAAAAGGTTCGCAGGCCGGGTACGCTCTCTGACGGGTATCGATATCTACTGAATTCGATATATATTGATAGATACATCCCTAGGCATATTCACCGAATCAGGCCATGTTATTGTTTATTTATAAACTGTATAAACTACGAATTTATTCTTTTAGTATACTTGAAATGACGCTTTGTGTTCGAATTTCATTTCTGCGTCACTTCTAGACTGCATTTTAAGAGCCGTACACGCAATGCAGTGTATTTTAAATCTGAGCCAACCATTCAATGCATGTAGATGTTAGCTTGCAAAGTAGAAAGTTTTTGAAGTGGTCAATGACAAATTTATATTTGTCGATGAACTGGTCGCGATAGAATCGATGGGTCTCGATTTATGTAACGCTCGAATGATCGATTTCGATGGTTCTGACTTATGGAATCGGGTTTACTGTTATGGCGCTTATGGAAGAATTATACCAATGTTCCTGTTATGTTTGTGGTTTGAATGATAATTTAGTTATATAGGTAGGATTTTATTTAATACAGTGAAATACAGACAAATTTGCTATGTGATGCCGGATGCCGTGTGATGCTGGTTCAGAATAGCATCCCACCATTTATTTCTTGTGGGCGTCGTAACTGGCGAAAGAGACTACAGGGTTTTATCACAAATTAAGGCGATCGGCTGACAACTTGTCTCTACAGTGGCGATACACAAATCATCTGAAATAGCCCTCAATATTTGTCAGATGTGTCTATAACGATCATATTTTTTCGACCGCCTAGGTAAGTAAGTACCCTGCAAGGCGTGATATGTATATGTGTCCTCCGAAACACGGTGTATTTCATTTTTAAATGTTGCAGGGTTACCAACTCAAAACCCAGTGTAAACGAAACAAAAATAGGAGAAGACTACTCTACGGCCAAAGTTCTTTGACCCATTTCCCTCCTTTAGGGAATAAAAAACCCATTTTAACAATAAACCGTATCTGCGAATCAATTACGCAGACTGACCGTACTTTACTCAATAAACCAGGAAGATAAGGTCCACCTCACGTTACTTACATCTGGTAGCCCAAAAAAGCAATGAAGTAAAAGTGAAAAAACTAAATTTGTACATACTAAAACGCATAAATAAACATTTTCTAGGCAAAAAAAACTGCGAATACACCGTTTTTAGAGACATGTAAGACACCTAATTTAAAATGAGGACACAAACCCGACGGTTAATGCCGTGTGATGCCGGCTTAGAATATCATAAATCCATTTCTTTCCCGCATATTAATCAACTCTGAGATTGATCTTCACTGAAATGATGATTTTGGGCTGTCATTAGTGTCGCTGGCATTTGTCAATATCGCTCTTGAGATCGATCTCAGAGTTGAGCGCGGTTTTATGATACGAGCCTTACACAAAAATTTGTAACTTTACCACAATTTTCATATAAATCTAAATTATTTACCCTCTCAATTGATCATAATCACAAATTTCATCCGTAGCTTTCGTAGCAAAACGACTACAAAAAATGAGTTAAAAGCTACGCGCAATAAATACTTAAGTTATGGCCCATAATAAAAACATTAAACCCCTTAATACATCTGTATGTAGGTACCTACATACCCCTTCACCTGGGAAAAGTATTAAAAACTCATTAAATACAAGAGTATAAACTGAAGTAACATCTGGTGGGTTCAATTGCTATCAGTGGAGACCTCTTCAGATGCGAAATGGAACAAGCAATTATAATTACAGTTTTATGTATTAAGAGGCCTTCCTGAGGGCGGATCGCACACTTAACGCACGACGAAGCGCTAAAATATCGCAGCGGTCAGTCAGATCTATAGTAGAAACGTCACTCCCCATACTAAAACCGCGCTCGAAGGACGACAACGAAGCGAAGCTCTACGTATGGGGATTGGCATTTCTAGTATGAATCTGACAGACCTGCGATGTTATTGCGCTCCGTCGTGCGTTAAGTGTGCGATCCGCCATTAGGTGAAACACTCATCTCTTAGAAAATCATGTGGCTTCTTTGTTCTGGTGCTGTCCAAGGGTGCTGCCCTCAATAGGTACCTAATATGTAATTCATAACTCGATGACCACGTAATTTATGGAAAATACGCGCTTAGAAATGGTCAAAGACGTTTGACCTAAACTGTCACAGTAATAATTTGCATGCTGTATTGTATGAATATGATGTTTTTGTTTAGACATGACAAGACCGACGACTTTATATGATAGACGATCACATGGCAGAAATAAATGTTTTTGTATCGCACATCTAGGACATACAAAAACTGGTCAAATCATAGCAGGCAGGTGGGCAGCCGTCCGGTGCCGCAGCCAACCCTAACAGTAGTTAATAGCCCATTAAAGCAGAGGCTCGCAATCGCTGTAATGCAGGCCTATTCACGTCAACACAATGAAATAGCAAGAATAGCACATTATTAACCCTCAAAGACTTACAACCGAACACAATTAGCTGGCTTAGCATGGCTTAGCTAACCCACCGACTATACCTGACCTAACTCAAATGCAAATCGCCCATCATACTATTTATGGTAAAAAGATTACATTGTGCAAGGGCAATAGCTTATCTTCGCATCTTAGGAATGGACTCACTATTTAATTTATTGCAATAAAATAGATAAATGGTAGTACCGAGCGTTCCGCGTTCCTATAAATCGATTCAGTGGTCTTGAATGCCCTCACCAGTTCGCGTATGACAGATAGCGTATCTCGATGCGATCGGAATGCGCAGCTATCCCTCGCTGCCTCTAAATTGGCGTAATTTGAAAAAGTACGCATTGAAATGGTAATGGATGGTGTCCGCCAGTAAAAAGCGGTAAATTAGTGCGTCGATACATAGTTTCACTCGGTTCAAATGCTGGTTTTATTCAACGAGATGAATTACGCGATAGATCTTCTATGCCCATATAAGGTTGAGTTGGAGTGCGGCATATATCAACGAGGTAACATCATAAAAAGTATCAACTGGCCATATCGAAGACGACATCCGTATTTTAATATGTCAGCATCAATTACAATAGATCACTCAATACCATTCAACATGTCTACGGACTTGACGGAAAATTGAAATTTATTCTAGATGCTGTTGTATAAACACAGAAAATTATCGTAGCCATAAACAAGCGAAACTTATAAAAGCTTTTCAGGAGTGGTGGTTAAAACAATCGCCCTTTAAAATGTATAACAGAGTGAGCATCCTCGGAGATGGGATGTGTGAAGGAATGTTAGGTACATCCAAGGCTCAGATGCGCCGACCACACACCGAATATGGGAAATAAAGAACCAGATATAACTGCAACGTTGCCATAAATTGCATACTGGATGCGGCCGAGGTGAAACAAGTCTGGGGAAACAGGTGGACACCCTCGCATATTGCTTAGAATTTAGAGCTGTAGAAGTAACGTTATTTTTCTTAGCTGATAATTTATACGACTTATTTGCAGTAGTATGTATATATTTTATTTACTCAACATCATCTAAGGTTTAAGTAAAAATATTTTCAGGGCTTGTTCTACTCTTAAAACTGAACAAATTTTGCCAGAAACATTTTTCGAAATAAGAAAAGTTAATTTTGGACCTCCCATACAAAGTGACTCAGTCGGCTGGAACATTTTGTAATTTTTTTTTTTTTATTTTTGAAAAATTATTTAGATATCAGACAATCCGGTAGAGTTTCAGTGTTGCGTGTGAGCAGAAAGACGATTTGAAATATTTAAAAGTACTTAAAATAATGTTACCCTATACAAAAGGTATATGATAATTTTTCTTGTGTAAATCATGTTTGTGTCTCTATAATAGTCACAGTTACCATAACAAAAAAACATGAAACAAGAAACTAGTAAAACAGACATAAATATTGCACGAAAGATTGACCGAATGAAGCCTTGTAGGCCTTGAATGACTCTTATAACTAGGCTAGGTGTCTGCCTCATGCATTATGCGCACGCCCGTAGGGGGTTGAATGGACACCGACAAAAACAACTAACTTGGTGACAAACCTTCACACAGATGCCATCAATATCCGCTGTCAATTAGCACTGCAACAATTTACCTTTTTTCCACCCCATAGGGGGCCATTCAAGCGCGTATAGTTACTCAACTAAACCACGCCCGTTTTGTAGCGCTTCCAGTTTTTACTTGATTCGTGTGGTTTTTATTTTCTGTTGCAGGTGCGTAGTAATTTTTATGCGAATGAATAAGCTTAAGGTTCTCATTCTCGGCTAGTCTTCGGGTGGTCATTTTATGTATTTCCTTAGTAAAGCAATATTGAAATTGAACA
The DNA here is from genome assembly GCA_029255805.1 of Keiferia lycopersicella. Classification (NCBI taxonomy): domain Eukaryota; kingdom Metazoa; phylum Arthropoda; class Insecta; order Lepidoptera; family Gelechiidae; genus Keiferia; species Keiferia lycopersicella. The sequence continues at coordinate 4,770,398 of JARACZ010000017.1, forward strand.
CGGCCAATTTGCTTTGCTGTAAATTGCTACTGCGTCTCTATTTTGTTGCGTAATTAAAATGGTTCGTATCAATTTTATGGCGCGGCGTGAACTGAGTTTAGTATCGCAGACAGATGGTATGATTCTTATTTCATTTATTTCTTCATCCCCATTTCTTCCCTGTGGGTGTCGTAGAAGCCAACTAAGAGACTCGAGGGTTCTATGTACATTACAATTTTAGGCGACAGATTGACAATCTGTGACTACACCTGGTAATACACCGTTTTTCTGATCCAGTCCAAGAGATTTGTGACGATAGCGAACGTATTCTTACGCTCGGCTCTGCACCCGCAAGGGATAAAGGCGTGATATATGTATATCCATGGGTAAAGTTGGGGCTGACAACCTGCCACTATAGTAATACATAACTTACCTGAAACAACTCTCAAAAAATTATCAGACGTGGTGGTAATGACCGTATTTTATTTGCGGTTGTAGACGCTCTGCCTACCCCGCGAGCAATAAAGGCGCGATTATTGTGTAGAATTAGGGTAGTGTAGTTCTAAGCTGACACCACACGGCAACTTCTGCAATGCGTTTCTCTTTCAGGGTTCCGTGAGTCGGGTTTCCTCTACGCCTTGACGGCTGCAGCGGTCGCCCACGCCGTCGCGCGCGCTTGCGCACAAGGCCGACTGCTGTCCTGCGGCTGCGACCCTCTAGGATACAGGTAAACACAGGATCATACCTTATCTAGCTATCGGGATCCCACTTTTGGGCAAAGATCATCATCATCATCATTTCAGCCATAAAATGTCCACTACTGAACATAGGCCTCCCCTAAAGATCTCCACCTTGTCCGATTAGAAACGGCCTGCATCCAGCATTTCCCCGTGGACATGACCAGATCGCGTCTCTTAGCTATGTCGGTTACCTTGGTTCGTCTACGAATCTCGTCGTTTCTGACTCGATCACGTAGAAAAATGCTGCGCATAGCTCTCTCCATAGCTGGCTGAGTCACTTCTAGCCCATTTAACAATCAATAAAAAACTTACATACCCACAATGTTGGAACTTCAGATGGCCATATTGAAAGACCATACTAACCACCGTAATATTTCAAAATTGGAATAAGTTCTTTTTATCAATAGAAAGGCCTATTTTTAAACTTGTCAACAATCTAAAGCCAATTTCATTACAATAAAAAAGTGTGTTTTTACTTTTGTTGTCTAGAACCTTCACTGTATTCTTCTTATGTAAACTTGCTTCCAGAGCCTCACACGACCCTCGAGGGCGAGCGCGCGCCAACAAATGGGAGTGGAGCGGGTGTTCACACAACCTGGCCTACGGAATCCAGTTCTCCAGAAGGTTTCTGGACGCGAGGGAGCAGGTCGACGACCTTCAGTCCAAGATCAACGAGCACAACAACCAAGCTGGCAGATCTGTGAGTGATTTCATACTATGTTAAAGGATTGTAGTTCTAACGACGGGCTAGTAGTAGAAGAGAGTTCAAAAACTAACACCAAGATGTATCGAATCGCTCGTTGACTCGGTATCCCACAAAACAAAAACAGGAGGCAGGTGATCTGCTCACAAATAAACCTGACAGGTAGCGCCAGGCCTACTGAATGCAGTTTTCCAGAAGGTTCCTGGACGCTAGGGAGCAGGTCGAGTTGAAATGATTATGATGATGACATTTCCATGGCAGTCCAGCACAAAACAGCATTCTGCGTCCTGTATTTGTGTCGAAGGCCCGTGCATTATCGAGTTTCAGAATCTGGCTCTGAAGTATAAAATCGAAAGAAAACTCTGCTTTCAAATTGCATCGTAGTTGACTGAATCTGTGTTGTCGCCTTAGGCTAAGAGGAAAAAGCTCTGACAAATAAATAATGAAAATAGCATAGGCATTGAAAATTTACAACAGAAATTGTATGTAGTTTACTGAGAAACTAGGTAATCTAAATACGTTAAGAACATCTGAAAGAAGAAATACAGAGATTCTTATTAGTAAAAACATCTTTTTCATAAACATCAAAAATCTATTTGAATAAACAACGAGTTCAAAGAAGACAATTGCGATCACTTCTGAAGGCAGACACGTGCCTAAACAAAGTTGGTGTTTGAATTCTTAAAAAAATCTCCTTCATTTCGCTTTGATGTATTCAAGAGCAGAACTCGGCTGAATTCAAAAGACACCTCTCGCTCGAGTACGCTCCAAATTACTTCATTAGACAACGTCGTCTGCATAACGGTAGTTTGATCATCGACACTGGGGTGCATTTTAATTTAGCCGCATATTAACAAATCAACAAACAACGTAAAATAAAATCAATCCAATTTACTTTGAAACGACACGGACGCTTTGACAAACCGACAAATAACAATGGAGTGTTGGAAAACGAAAAAACAACTTTAATGACTCAATCATCAACACGAGATTACTAAGAACCAGTTGTTATCCTTAATCATAAAACAATGTGACACGTATATTTTTCTATTTTGACTTAACGACCACAAACTATGATGGTGGTATTAACTTCCAAATATAAAATGAGCCGTGGAAATTCTTCGGTTTATAAAATAATCGGTACGTTGAGGGGGGTCGTGCTATGTCTGTCGGTTTCGGGGTAAAATTATGTAGGTGCCCAAAATGGCCCAGTGAGGCGTCAAGAATGAGAAGGAACACTTATTTAGTTCAAATTGGAGAGCGGGCGAGGGGCGTACCCGGAGTAATCACCCGGGTGGGTGGTCCGGGCACCGTTACCACACATATGCTTATAAAATATTGTATTATATTGCACTGACCCGTTCGGATCACACCCCACTTTATGTTGTATAAACTGTAGGTACCTACATAAACTTTAAACACGTTTAATCGGCTCGGCACCGATGGTATTTTATTTAAAACGTATTGACTGCGCGTTGAGTGGTATTTTAGAATCATTAAGGAATGAAATAAAAAATAATTAATGTCGTAAAAATTTTCGCTGCTCGTTGATTGCAAATTATGAGAGGATCGCAAATAAATTTGGTATTTGAAGCGGTGTATGAAAATTGCATTAAACATTCTGAATATTACCTACCTACATTAATGCAGCTAGATTAATCTTAACACGTTGTAAAGAACATGTTTCTCAAAATAAGTACAGCTTTCGAATAAGCTTGGACAAGTCGTAACTTGTCTGTCACGTAAATATGTCAGGCTTGTCATCCAATAAGTTTAGCTGTCCACTGCTGGCCGCGACAGCTAAGCCAAAATACCTCACCTACTGCTGAGGATTACTTCTAATAATTTAATAGGCCTCTTCCGTCTAATAATAAACATGTCAGCTGTGGTTAAATATGCCAACATACATCTGCAGTTCCTCTGCTTCATCTTCTTTGAACATATTCCTTAAAACATAGAGATGAACTGCAAAATTAAGTTGGTAAACAGCTAAATAGTTTCTTCTTAATATTATATTAGTAACAAAATCTGACATTTAGGCGTCGTGCGTCTCTCAGTTACTTATTAAGGGTATTTACGATTAATACAATTTAAGATTATACACCTTTTTTGTAATACAAACACGACGTGGAGGTACAAAATGTTTAATTTGTAATTCGTTTATACGTACGTAGAGGTTAATTATATGGTTAGAGCTGTAATGTCTAATTTATATTTGGCTCAACGGCTTGTGACATTTATGGCATAGTAAATGGTTGGTTCGTATCACAAATTAGTATAACCTGTGGTGTAATGTAATTAAATGTAATTTTAGCGCTAGTTATAGTGTTAATGTTTATTATTTCAATGTTATTTGGCAAATTGACTATATTTTATATCGTTAAAATACCTACTTCATATTCACGAGAGCTAAAAGTTTATAATATTACGATTGAGTACCTTTTCATAGATATTGCTTACATATTTTTTGTCGGATGGTATTTAAACGTACTTCAATATAATCCGGTTTTCTGCACCTAAACTTAAATTTTTTCCCCACTAAAAATACTGAATGTGCGCCAGAACAGAATGAACAAGGAAATTTAATTCTAAACTGAAAAGTAGGTAATAAAAGTATTTTATTACATACATACATATATCACGCCTTTATCCCTTGCGGGGTAGGCAGAGCGTCAACGGCCATAAGAATACGGTCGCTATCGCCACTTTTGACATTTTTTAAGAATTGTTTTCCAAGATTGTTTCAGAAAACATGTGTATCACTATAGTGACAGGTTGTCAGCCTGTCGCCTAAAAATTATAATACACAAACACCCTCGAGTCCCTTAGTCGCCTCTTACGACACCCGCAGGAAAGATGTGGGGTGATGCTATTCTAAGCCGGCATCACACGGCAAAGTATTTTATTTAGCTACTATAATAACGAAATAAAGAAATACCAAAGTTTTTTGTTCGGTAGCCACCACGAAGCATTCCAAATGCGTACGTATTAATTTATATTAATGCGAAACTTCATAAATCCTACATAAACACTATGTTTAATATGACATTTTACGACGCATGCGCGGTCGAATTAGCCATAAAAATAAAATTTGACCTAATGATAGCTTACAATGTTTTTTTATGTGAATCAAACTTTACTACCCAAAGTTATAGTTAAAATATTGTCTTTTATACGCTCTGAATTATGGAAATGTATTTTTGAGTAATTAACATAGCTCTCAAATTGCTTTGATATTGAATTAAACGCAACGTGAGGTCACAAGCAGTCGTAAAAATAAAAATTTTGACATCCTGCTAACGAAATATTTTTGGTTGTTTATTAAATATAATGATTACAGTAAGTAAATAAATCGAGGGTCATGTGTATTACAACTTTAGGCGATAGGTTGCTAACCTGTCACTACAGTGATACACGAATAACCTGAAAGGGCCCTCAATATTTGTCAGACGTGGCGATAGCGACCGTATTTTATGCGGCCGTTAACGCTCTGCCTACCCCGAAAGGGATAAAGGCGTAATATGTATATGTGTGTATGTAAATAATATTGCGCCGTGAATGTCAACTGGAAGCTGCATGTAGACTCGCTATGTGATAAGCTGAGCAGTGCGGTGTTTGCTCTGCGAAAGCTGAAACCGCTGATCTCCAGTGACGCCCTCCGGCAAATGTACTTCGCTTATTTTCACTCCGTCATGTCATATGGCTCAATCCTGTGGGGAAACTCAACGGATTCTGACAGAGTGTTAATAATGCAGAAACGTGCACTCCGGACAATGGCTGGCGTAAAGCCAAAACACTCATGTAGGAAGCTTTTTACGGAATACAAGATCTTGACACACTATTCTCAGTTTTTATTTGACATAATTATACGTATATATACTCGACAAAACATCCATAACTTCAAACGCGTTGACATACCTGGACGAATATTACGTAGGACTGGATGCCTTAGATCCGTTCCGCGACGTACAGCACTAGCTGCGACGAACCCGCGTGTAATCGGTCCTACGTACTATGAGAAACTACCGCCCGAACTAAAAAATGAAACATCTGACAACACGTTTCGAAGCCAACTGAAAAACCTTTTGTTAGATAAATAATTTTACTCTGTAAAAGAGTATTTAGATTTTAAATTTTAATGTTTGTTTATATTTCTTTTATTTTTTACAATTTGACATTATTTCTGTTACTGCTTTTACTTTTTATTTTTGAAATTATTTTTTGCAAATTATTATTTTATAGTATTATTATTATTATATTGACGAGCACTATGCGAATTCTTATATCGGACATTTTGTAACAATATAATGTAATTTCCATTGTGTGATAAATAAATCAAATCAAATCAAATCAAATGCACAAAATCCAGTGATACTTCATTCGTGCGCACTTCGTATACGGGCGCGTACTGATAATTAATTACGCTGGTTGTGACATTATCTGAGTGAATGAGCTAGAAAGTCACGTTTAGGACATAGGTAGTGTCTTTGACTTTAGCAGAAAGATTGATTATTGCTAAAGAGAAGACAGTACCGAAACATAATAAAAAGGTTACAAAAACTAGTAATTATTTACCTACAGTAAATTAAGAGATTAATCAGCCCATAAAACTGAACAGCTTTCTCTAAGAAACATAGGTCAAAATATGAGAAAAAATTCTGGACCTCCCATATAATTTGATTTGGTCGGTTGGCAATTTTGCATGGGAGCTCCAAAACTTTTCCTACCTATGTTCCTTGGGGAAAGTTGTTCAGTTTCATAGGCTGGTTCACTTAAATATTTGTAGCAAATTTTTTTACATCCTGCATTCCAATACTTATCAAAAACATAAACGGGGTCTTTTACTTTTCTTCGACACCATACAAAAGACTTCAACGCACTCAATTTTATCTTCGTTCAGCCCAAAAAGACAATCAATAAAATTAGCACATATTATATCAAAATGTTGAGTCCTCAATTAGCACCGTGACGTCCAGTATTCAGGTGATACTCATACGTACCGCAGAATCTTGCGGTGTTTTGCCGCAATATTGGTCCGGTTTTATTGACAATCGAATGAAATGGCACGTGACGCCGCATCGCCGTGTTACATAACAACCGAATAGATCCTGACAACAACCCAATGGATCCTGACAACAACCCAATGGATCCTCGTAACAACCCAATGGATCCTGCTGCTCAAAGGCAGTCACTAACTGGCTGTCAAACATCGCAATACTGCGCGGCATGTGTGCAATCCTTCGTAGATGCGTACGCGCATGGTGGTCCACCACTGGCGCGGCGCAGCGGCCGCACATGGGCCATTGTTCGTCCACCATTTTGTTTTGTAGCCACATAATTAACAGCCGCCCGGTGAGATCTCTGTTAGACACGCTCGGTTATTATAACCCCCGCGATGATATTTTTATTAATGTCAAAATAAAGTCAGACGCTCTCACACCGTCTCGTAACCTTCAGAGTCATCGCTTGGCATAGAAATACTTATATACTGGCGTATATTATTAGTCTATGTCGCCAGGGGTATTATTGGTCCGTCATGTCTCGTACCAACACTCGAACTACAGGTTTCACTTCCACAATTTTGTCAGAGAGTACAGATGATTCGACATAGCCCTGACATAGCAGCAATTTCGATTAATTTAAAAAATATATTGATAATACTGGACATGTAATCAAATCATAAAGGTATAAAACGCAAATAAAAATCAACCTGTTCTTTGACGAGATAAATAATAAAATGAAACGAAGAGTACCAAAATATCGGAGGAACCTACCATCTTCACAGGGTTTTCCATTTTCATTGACAATTGTGTAAAATTTAAATCAAAGGATTTCAGTTCCTTTAATAAACAACCTACATCATATCACTAAAACTATAAGACATTACCTATAACGGGTTTTAACTCACGGTAGGGATATATCGAGCACCCAATATTTCGGCGATGTTGCAATCGCCATGATCACGGGTAAACTCACCCGTGATCCCGTGATCATGGTGATTGCAACATCGCCGAAATATTGGGTGCTCGATATATCCCTACCGTGAGTTAAAACCCGTTATAATGTCTTATAGTTTTAGTGATAATAACCACGGAACCTTAAAATCAAGTGTTACATCATATCAGCCATGGGACGTGCACTGCTGAACATAGGTCTCCCCTAAAGATCCACCTTGTCCGATTAGGAGCGGCCTGCATCCAGAGTTTTCCCGCCGAGTACGCTGCGCCTGCTAGTACATGGTTTTCACTTGAGAACTCTCCTGCTCCACCGGTTACGGCTTTATTACTCAGGAAATTAACTTATACCTACTAACTGTAATAAAAGCCAGCTAAAGTCGACCCATTAATTTTTTAGTTTTTTAATTTAGTTTTTTTACTTTAGTTTAATTTGCTGCATATTGATAGGACGTCCCATAAAAATAAAAAATAAAAATCTCAAATCGTTACGCATCGGTGTAACACACGCCCCACAGAGAACTATAAAAGGCTCGCATTCAACCCACACAGGAATTAGGTACCACAGGGTACCACATTACAGTCCCAGGTGATAATTACTTAACAAAAAATCGATTCGAGTTAATATTAAGTTATATCTCGATGACTTTTCGATACCATTCGAATATGTAAATCCATTGCTGCTACAAAACTTTTTGTGACGTGGCATGTGTGGATGTGAATTTATTAAACACCTTTTGATTGTTCAAATTAATATATTTGTTGATTTTATTCAACTTATTCAAGCGTCGGTGGCGAAGTGGTTAGGACACCGGTCTTACAATCGTGAGATCAAAGTTCGATCCCCGCCATGTACCAACGTATTTTTACTTACGTACATATACCGACTGCTCTTACGGTGAAGGAAAAACATCGTGAAGAAACCCAAATTCAAATAAAATTCATTTCATTTCATTTCATTTATTCATAAACAATCACAAATTGTATTCGAAAATTAATTAAGTACAAAAAAGTAATTAGATAAATATAATCGGTATCACAATAGAACATAATAACTTACTATATTAAATCTTTCTTACATAACAAATGTCAAGTGTATTTAATAATAAAATTGTACATAGATCAGATGTCAAAAAAATAATAAAGTTTTAAAATTCGTCTACACTATAAAGGCACTTTTCAAGAAGAAGGGCTCTAAGTTTTTGCTTGAAGGTGTTTACATTTTTAATAGTTTTAAGCTCATTAGGCATCCTGTTGAAAAAATTTACGGCTTGAGAGCGAGCACAGTGTTTTGCTACAACTAAGGTTGGCGTTATAATATTTTTTAAATCTTTTCTTCTAGTCTTATGTCTAGCTTCGAGTTCAGCTTCTGACTCAAAAATATACCTCCGCTTAACGAGTCCCGTCAAAAGGACTAGTATATATAAACTTGGGACAGTCAGAATTCCCAATGACTTAAAGTAGTCCTTGCAAGACTCCCAGGGCGGAGCTCTCATTATCGTGCGTATAGCTCGCTTTTGAATCAAAAAGGTTTTATCCATATTGTACTTGTAGCTATTACCCCAGAGAGTTATACTATATCTAAATCTATATTCAACAAGTGAGTGGTATACTACCTTAAGTTGCTCAATTGTGAGCACGTCGCGTAGACTGCTAAGCGCATAGCACGCAGAACTCACTGCATTTTCAACTGACGCTACCTCTGGTTTCCAATTTAATAAATTGTCTATGTGTACTCCCAGAAACTTAGTTTCATTAACATTAATAATGAGTTCATTATTTAATTTAGCTGTTATGCTTTCAGTATTACGCGACGTTGTTTTGAAAAGCACAACATTTGTTTTACTACTGTTTAGCGTTAAATAGTTAGCCTCAAACCAAGAACAAAATTTATCTAAAGTACTATTAATATCTATGTTTAACTTTTCAATTGAATCGGCCGTTAAAATAGCGTTAGTGTCATCAGCGAAGTTTATTAAATTAATGTTTGTAACGGAATTATTACTATTATTATTATTATACATATAAAAAATGAAATCATTAATAAATATTATGAAAAATATTGGTCCCAAGACTGAGCCCTGAGGTACTCCTCTGGTTACCTTTACCAACTTTGATTTATAAACTAGTTCATTTCTACCATCTGTAACTTCTTTAATTTGAACATATTGATATCTGTTATTAAGGTAAGATTGAAATAATTTTAACATGTCATGTCTGATTCCATAGTGTTCCATTTTAGCAATAAGTAGTTCGTGGTTAACGGTATCAAAAGCCGCACTCAGATCAAGGAACAGACCACAGACTTTATTTTTGTTATTCAGTCCCCCAATGACGTCATCCATAAGAGTTTCGATTGCATCACTTGTCCCTACTCCTTTCTGAAACCCAAACTGCCTTGGATGAAGCACTTTATTGCAGTTAATATGTGAAACAAGGCGGACCTTTAAAAGCTTTTCAAAAATTTTTGATAGGATGCAGATTATAGGATAATTGAATGCAGATTATATTTGAATGTGTCTTAACCTAGGATTCGGGACAGGTTAGCATTTGGCTTGCAGAGGTCAGATGGCAGTCGCTTTGTGTAAAAACTTGGTTCCACGTTAAATCCCCTAGGTTAGGGAGCCGACCCCGACAAAGAACAGGATAAGGCAAGGACAATCAATGATTTTATTCAACTTATTCACACTCCGGACGATACTGCAGTTTGCAGCAGCCATCATATGACAACCTGTTTTAGCCGTAACTTAGAACGGTGACGTTTGCCAATGCATGATGTTCTTTTTGGAGATTAGGTAGATACGTTAACTCCATTCGCAAAAACCGCATCTGCAAAATCATGAGATGCGCGTGAGAACCTACTATTGATTCATCATCATTGGCCTCATACGTCTGTGACAGACGATTTAATCAGCGTCTGAGACGAGAATCATCCACGTGACACAGGTGAAGCTTCCTCTCCGCAGACACTGCGTTGCCTGGAACGCTATTATAGAAAACGCAAGGTTGCCCAGGACCTGCGCCACTCTCTCAAGGTAGTAAAAAACCAATATGGCACTCTTTTTTCCAATTAGGGAGAGGGCGTGTGGGGCTAGAATATCTCTATGCCAAGAAAATTATTAACTAAATGTAAGTATAAGTAGTCTTAATAGTTTACATGTTAATCTACCTACTGTTAACTGTGAATCCAATGGCACCCAATCATAAACGAATTTATCTATCTATCGTAAGCAATATAACTCATTTGAAAGCAATCAAAGCAACATTTTATGGACACAATAAAATTTATAGCAACATGAAAGCTCATGGGAATTTCATTTTAACATTTTCATCAGCTGGCGCATGCGCAGAGCGCGAGTGAACTATTTTATATTATGTTGATCTATGGGATCTTAATACACCTCCACTACAGTGCACGACAGGCTGGACCACGATTGTCCGTTAGAAAGATGGTTGCGTGCTTCGGAGGACACGTTAAGCTGTAGGTCCCGGTTGCTGTCTATGATCACTTAGACGGCGGTCGTTACACAACCATGTCAGAAGCCTGCTACTTGTAGAAGGCGGTTGAAAAATTCTGACACTAGGGTTCATCGGGTCGTTGGATGATTCGGTGTCCCACACGAAAAGAAGAAGAAGAAGAAGAAGCTGCAAAAAGCTTACCTATTAAATTCCTGTTAAATTAAACAGAATCATCACGCTCGTCTAATTATGACGTTAACGTAATTGATACTTCGCTATCATTTAATAGGGCATTAATTTATTAAATGAATAAAGACCGTTTGCCGTGTGATGCCGGCTTAGAATAGCATCACCCCACATCCTTCCCGTGGGTGTCGTAAGAGGCGACTAAGGGACTCGAGAGTATTGGTGTATTACAACTTTTAGGCGACAGGCTGACAACCTGTCACTATAGTGATACACATGTTTTTCGAAACAACTTTAGTAAACAATACTCAAAAATGTCGGACGTGGCGATAGCGACCGTATTCTTACGGCTGTTAACGCTCTGCCTACCCCGCAAGGGATAAAGGCGTGATATATGTATGTATGTATGTATGAATAAAGACCTGCATGTGTCGAGCGTAATATTTATCGCGATGGAGCTCTATTTTGGAATTTTTGCATGCGGAGATTATGCATGTATCACGCATAGGGAATGCAATCCCGCAAGTTTTCAGTCCCGGTATTTGCGGGACTTGGCACTCTCAATCCCGCGTGATCCCGGTATTTCGGAATCCGGGTATTGCATTCGCCAATCATGTGGTCTACTAAACTTTTTACACGTACCCACCTACTCTTAAGAGCGGAGCACACCGGCTCCGTATGCGTTGCGTATCCAGCTCTCTTCCTTAGTGACGCGCATGATCACGTCCGTACACCCCTGCCACACCGGGTTACGGACGTGGTTACGCAAGTTACGCAGTACGCACGTAGCTACGGATGCGAGCTGTAAGGGTCTGTTGCGTACCAACTGTCATATCCAAAAGTTCTGTCATCAGTGGTTGCATCAGTGTGCAATAAATATTGCGCAAATAAAAACGCGCATCGCGTTCTGTGCAGCAAAAAATTTACGACATGTCAGTGTAAAAAATTAGTTGCAAATATTTTAAGGAAATGCCCATGAAACTGAACAACTTTCCCTAAGCAACATAGGTCAAAATATGAAAAAAAATAATTCGACCTCCCATACAAAGTTACTGACCGACTCAATTCAATTTGTATCTTTCTTTCTTTTCATGTGGGACAACACCGAGTCGTCCAACGACCCGATGAACCCTGGTGTCAGAATTTTCAACCGCCTTCTACATGAAGCAGACTTATGACATGGTTGTGTAACGACCGCTGTCTATGTGATTATATACAGCTACCGGGACCTACGGCTTAACGTGCCATCTGTTCAGATTTATGGGCTGATACACCCCTTAAAATATTTGGAGCTAATAGTTTTACACCTTATATTTGACGCTTAATATAGTGCACATTTTTTTATGCGTATTGTGGCAGCCCGTAGTCCGTACACGCGTCCGTACTACGCGCAGGACAGAGCTGTGCGTGTTCGGACGTGTTAGGTGTGACGTCTAACAGGGAATCTCATAGAATACAACGTCATCACTGCACGCAGAGTACGCAACCTGTTTGTCTTTTGGCAGCTGTACGGCGTAACTACGGCGTAACCCTACAATGCGTGCAGCACGCAACGGATACGCATCACAGGCAGTGTGCCGTATCTCATACCGTCCCATACATTACAACGTCATAAATACATGCGTAACTACGGATGAGAGCTGGATACGCAACGGATACGGAGCCGGTGTGCCTCGCCCTTTAAAAAGTAGAAAGTACGATATGAGTAGTTAGTCCAGTCGTTGCAGACTTCTGTTTACTGAACGTACCTACTGATATTGTATACTGATATTGTGAGTAGGTATTAAGAGTCAATAATGACTAGCAAGATCCTACAACGCCGTGTGATGCCGGCTTAGAATAGCATCACACCATTTCTTCCCGCTGGTGTTGTAAAAGGCACCTATGGGACTCGAGCGTTTCATGTGTATTACAATTTTGGGCTACAGGCTGACGACCTGTCACTACAGTGATACACGAATCATCTGAAAGGGTCCTCAATACTTGTCAGACGTGGCGGTATCGACCGTAATTTTATGGTCGTTAACGCTCAGCCTACCCCGCAAGAAGTACAGGCGTGATTTATGTATGTATGTATGTAGATCCTACAACGTTCGATACTATCACGCCGCTTCAATTCTATAGAGTTGATTTAGAATTTTCTTATGCGCGTTAAATAGCGCTTGATGTGCGCCAACCCTAATAATATCCAGACAAAGTCACCTCTAAAGTTATTTACTGCGTTTGAGCATACGACATGTTATTAAAATATTAGGTTAGTTTTAGCTGAGCATATAATGAAAACTATATCCGACTGTGGTATTAAAATAATCATCATTCTCCTTGCCTGATCGCGTTCTCTGTCGGAGTCGGCTACCTAACCTAGGGGACTTGACGTGGAACCAAGTTTTTACACAAAGCGATTGCCATCTTACCTCTGCAACCCGAAGGCTAACCTGGACCGAATCCTAGGTTAAGTAACTTTCAAATATCATCTAAATTCAAATTTTATTTGAATGTGGGTTTCATCACGATTTTCCTTCACCGTAGAAGCAGTCTGTAAATGTACCTACGTGAGTAAAAACACATGGCGGAAAAATCATCGTATATAATTTTTTTAGTAGTGCGTAAGTTACCTAACTGATAGTTTGCTGTACACTTCGCAGTTTTGATACATGAACCAAAAAAGAAATTGTTTTCCCAGTAAATCATTCAGCTGGTAAACCACCGTTTATTTAGTACGGGAGAAAATTGGTGCTTTTCTTTACTTGTTTGCCTACAACCATTTCGATACACCCTGTTTCATGTGAAAAAAAAAACTTTAAAGCCATTTAACTTTTCGAGCTACATTCTAATGTAAATTTTATAAGTAGGTAACTGCTGTTGAAAAATTCTGGCACTAGGGTTCACTGCGCCGTTGGACGACTCGGTGTCACAACTAAAAGAGAATAAGTAACTACATATTCCCGTAAACGTTACTGTTGTTTTTGCTTCTTGTTATCGGTTAAGAAAATAACAGAGTTTGTAAGTTTTAATTGGAGCTGTTTTAGATAATTATTATGTTTTTCCTGAGAGCGTATTATTATGTAGACTTCATGCTATCAAGATATTTATAAGTTTAAATTACCAAGTGTTTAGTCTGGTGGCTCTGAGGTCGTTGAAAGGTAAACTAAACATTAATTGATAATTAGACAATCAAGGTGTTGAGTCAGTCACACTTTACTGAGAGATATTGTCTGTTTAAGTATCTTGTATGTAAAGTATTTTAATTGGAGGAGGCCTACGTCCTAAAATGGGCAATGAAAAGGCTAAGATGATTATGATGAAGATGATGATCAATGTATTTAAGTACCTATGCCGCCGTGTGAATCCGAATTAGAAAAGTATCACGCAATTTTTTCCAGCGGGTGTAGTACCGACAAAATTTGGTTTTGTTCGAGTTTTAGTGACAGGCTGAAAAAAGTGTGCGCCCTCAAATATTTGTCAGACGTGGCGATATCGCTCTGCCTACCCCGCTAAGGATAAAGACCTGGTATATATGTATCTAGTAAAGAAAGCGGATATTCGGGTTTAAAATCTGATTGGATATAAACAACAAAAAGCCGACAGATGGTGCTATCACGAACTATTGAATGCGATGTAGAGACTGTGGTCCAACGGGCGGCGTGGACTGTGGAGGGCAGACCGCTCCAGGGCCCATATTAGCCGGCCGTATCTCACTCGCCGCCACAGAGGTGAGAACATAATAAGCAGTTCGGAGCCATTTTTAATATTCCAGCTTCATTACGACGTATTACAAACGTCTTGGGTGGCGAATTCTATCGCGAACGCTCTTAATACCACGCTATTAGGGCGGCCGGAATCGAGAGGCGGGCCGAAACGCCGATTTATTTGAATTTTTGCTCCGACTCAATTTGGGAAATTGTTCTGCCGGCGGCGCTGGCGAAATTAAGACGTCAGCATGATTGCGCTGAGGCGTTTAATTATGTAAATGTTATGAGCTAGTGCTGTGGGTGGCGCAATCGCGTAATTGTGGCAAAGATGCGGTCACGTATGTGGACAATTCAGATTTATGGTGGTTGCCGCGCGGAAAAATGCGGTACGAGGCAATTCTCGCGCCCTGGGTGAGCTAATTTAGGTACTTGTTTAAACTCGTCTTATTTCTTTTATGCAATTTTATTCTGGCCTTAAGGGATATATTTTCAAAGGATAGTAACCACACGGAAAGTATCTGGAATTGTGAGGCACTTAGCGTTTTTTAAGCATGATTCACATTATTTTTTTTTGTTTTCCAGATTCTGGCGTCACACATGGAGGTGCGCTGCAAGTGCCATGGTCTCTCAGGAAGCTGCCAGCTGAGGACTTGCTGGAGAGCTACGCCAGACTTTAGGGTTGTAGCATCGACAATCAAAAGACAATACAGAAAGGTAGAGTTCTTTATGCCCTTGTAGTATCAAAACTAGTATTAATCGAGTCGTTCGACTCACTGTCCCATACGATAGAAGAAGTAACTGTGGTTTTCTGTATTTTTTTGTGATGAAGTGTACGATATTGGCCCCGGTTGAATGGTTGTTCTAACAACCTGCTCAATCACGCCCTTGGGGCCAGACGGCGCTTAGGAGATGTTCTGGGAGAACGGATCGGACTGAACAATGTGGCTTTCTGTACCTGGTAACTTCCCAATGGAAACACTTAAGTATTGAGTATACCATGTTTTTTCCTTTTTTTATGCTTTGCAGGCTCTGATAGTGGCACAGGAGGAGTTGAACAATGGACTTTCAGTGCTACGCGGTCGACCCAGAGGCAGAAGCAAGAGCAGAGCAAGGCCTGCGCCTAAGAGCAGTTTACTGTTCTTTGAAAAGTAAGTCAAGTTATCTGGTGCCACACACTTCATGTGTGCCGTCAGTTTATCTGTGAAGCACCACTCACAGGATCCTGTCACAGAAGAGAAGAGCACTGAAGGGTAGTTTAAAAACTGTCATAGCTGTAATTTCTCAATCAAATACTCTCCCACTCTTATTAAAACTGGCGGTGTACGTTACCAAAACCTTAACAGGTGGCCACAATATATTTAAGTGTCCGTTATAAATGACCACCATCGCATTGCCAAAAAATATCCATACAGTAAAAAGTAAAGGAAATATTCTTACCCCTTCCCCTTTTCCACAGATCCCCAAGCTTCTGCGAAGTGGACCCTCGCATGGACTCCGCCGGCACCTCAGGCCGAGTATGCCGCATCGGGCGAACATCTCGCACCGGGTCCTGCGACCTTCTGTGCTGCGGCAGAGGTCACGCTATCATCAGAAAGTCTTCCATCAAACCCTGCAACTGCACCTTCCACTGGTGCTGCAGGGTAGACTGTGAGAGGTGCAGGGATGACAAGTGGGTTGCTATTTGCAAGTAGATAAAAGACTTTCGAATATTGAAACCACAAGAGTTCTGTCGTTGATGTCTTCAAAACTGCTGACTTCGTTGTCAGATGCAAGAAATGGTGATCCGAGATGCGTATAATTCCTGACATTCCAGTAGCATAACGACTAGATAAAGTACGACTCCGGGTCCTTGGACCTTCAGTCATGAGGCAGAAATAAATATATACCATTCCACTAGGTCTGTCGTAACAGAATGTAATCGTATCCTTGATGAAAAATATACCTATGATCTAAATCAGTATTAGCAATAATGTAACTAAAGTATTATAAAAAACCAGTAGAACTTGCCCAGTTTGTAATTAGTGTAGTAGGTACAATCATTGTCCAATAGGTGGCATAATGTGCACTTATGGCAAAATTAAGGATTTTCATTGTAATTTCTGAAATAATCTTTGCTGTAAATATAAATATGAATCGTGAACATTTTGCACAAAACTTTACATAACTTTGTAAATATAAATACGCATGACTCTACATTCCCCGTTCCGTGATATTTATTATTTTTTAGTATTTATTCTAGAGTTAAGAATCTTTGTACCGCCATTTTATTTTAAGTAAATTAATTGTGAATCTCAGATATTTTTTATTAACTTTAAAACTCTAAACTTTCCCTCACACGATAATTTTATTTATATATGTTACTATGTATATCGTAAGATTACGTGGACTTTTGTGTCTGGAGAAGAAGAATCTGTAATTTAGTTAAGTGTTTATAGATAAAATACAAAGAACAGTACATTGAAAAAATAATACGATACAACAGTTATAAAGGGACGCGCCCATTCATCCAATACGAAGGATATTTCACGCTAAGTGATCACTCCGAAATCTTACCCCTGCTTTTACAAAAACTGCCTGTCCAAATATCTTTAAAAGAGACGTTATCTCTCAAATTGAAATGTTAACAATACTACACAGTAGCGGATCAATCATGCCCACGTAATACCAAAAAGCGGAACATCTATGCGCACTTCAATAAAAGCATTTGTGTATTTGTAAATTCCTACGAGCAAACAAAATGCGTTTCATCTCTTTTTAACAGGGAAAATAGGACAAGGACAACACATCTCCAAGCTTAAAATACTTTTTGCTATGGATCGATTGCTTTTATTTGGTGTTTCAAACAATGTCTTCACGCCTACTTGTTCAATTCAAGTGTATAGAATAGATTAACGGTACTCCAAATTGCGACGATTTTTTATTGCATTCAGTGCAAAGGAGGTAGCGAATGCTTGTAATGAAACTAAATGTAGCACCGGATAAAAATAATATATGAAAAATATTTGTTTGCGACCAGGCAACTAAGCTAAGCCAGGGACCGCTTCTATGCTATACCTAATTAGACATATCTTTTTCTTTTAAAGCCAGTGCCTACATGGATGGTTGCAAAATTGCAACGCTTCTTGCGGTTTAGATAAAGGATATCGTGATATCTATTTAGGACTGCGACCCTTTATCAGCCCAACTATTTAGAAACATATGGACACCTATTAAAATATCAAAATAATCAAATTACAGATCAAGTCAGAAAGTATCAGTGTCAGTTCATAGGCTTCTGTACGCGTCGGAGTATCACAAAGAGGCTCTCGAGTCGAGAGGCCAAATTATCCGGAAATAAGCGGATAATTGCAGCCGACCCATTGAGATGTCGCTGGTTTCGCTACTGCTCGACAGATCTTTGATATCGCACAGTCTTTGATAGTAATTCGCTTTATTTGTTCCTTTACAAGAGTCTGATGCTTTTGTACCTAAATGCCGACCGATGTGGCGCAGTGGTAGCGCGACTGCCTTTGACGCAGAAGGTCCCGAGTTCGATTCTCGGTGGGTCACTCACAAAGTTGATATTTATCTCTTTGTGAATTTGTTCCCAGTCTGGTTAGGACATTGCGGGCTGAACCACCCGATTGTCCGTAAGTAAGATGGTTCCGTGTTTCGGATGGCACGTTAAGCCGTAGGTCATGGTTGCTGTCTATGATCACTTAGACGGCGGTCGTTACACAACCATGTCAGAAGCCTGCTATTTGTAGAAGGCGGTTGAAAAATTCTGACACTAGGGTTCATCGGGTCGTTGGACGATTCGGTGTCCCACACGAAAAGAAGAAGAAGAAGAAGACCTAAATGCCATTCTGAAATTTGCGATACAACATACTTTTTTTTTTTTGAGTTTGTGCTGATCAGGCTCAAAGTGTGTCACAGGGTCTTAGCTATGATATAGGAAACTTTAAAGCGCTTAAGTGGACTACAAAGCATTAAAAAAATATCTCTAATTCTCACTTGAACAGCTTGTCTGTTTGAACTATTTGAACAAAAGCGTGCGACACAGGAATACTTACATAAGCTCCACATAGCAAATAAGCTTAAAAAGGTATAATGAAGATAACTCTATTTTCACACAAATTAAATAGCAAGCAAACTCAAGAAAGCTTTTTTCAAGAAAAATCAATACCGATTAATTACAACAAAATGGCACCTAAACAAACACGGAATTAGGAAATCACGTGTAGCGCACTCAGCAAGCCCACTATCAAAACAACGAAGCCAAAACAAAACAAATTCTGTAGTATTTAATTTACTAGCAACTATCAAAGCGAGTGTTTCTACCAGCAGAGGTGAGGCAAGGTCATAGGAGATTATATAACCTAATAGCGTTACTAGGGATTACTGCGCTCTTAATACCGAAGCCCCGGCACTTGAGGGTGCTCGAGTGGATGGACATTCTGTCGTTTGGCGTCCCACTGCGTAGCCGCATCGGGGAACGGTAAGTTTTTAATTAATAAACTAATTGAAATCGAGTTGATGATTGTGTCTCTCCTTTTTTGTGTCAAAAGATTTTCTACTCTACAACTGAATGAAATTCAAAAGGTGTTCTTTGAATAAAACACAGCAGTATTATCCTGATCTAATGCTCCTTTATAACTAAACCATTGCAGTTACTACGGTTACTATACACATGGAGGCATCTTATGGCCAATGGAATCGTACTGATCCATAAACATTATTCTTTTTGAATAAACACAACTACAAACATGATGAAAGACGGCCTAAACATCGCGTCCTTACCGAGCCCAACGGAAAGGTACACCCTTGATAAACAACTAGGGGCGGGCATCTTCGGACAAGTATACAAAGCTTCAGATTCCCAAGCAGCAGGAAAAGCCGTCGCCGTCAAAGTTCAAACCTATACAGACGACAACGAAAAGCATATACAAGATGAATATAAAATACTACGAGACTTCACCAAACATAACAACCTCATAGATTTCTATGGAGTATTCTGTGAAAAGGTTGAAGGTGCCAAAAGGATTTGGTTCGTTCTTGAGGTAAGCACTTTTTAAAAATCTTTATTATGGTCCCAAAAGCTTCCGTTTAGTTCAGATTCAACAATGGATTGTATGTTTTCCAGTTGTGTGAATGCGGATCTGTCATTGATATTGTCAGAAAACTGCATGCAGCCGACAGAAAAATGTCCGAGGAGCACATAGCCTATATCCTCAAATATACGATCCAGGTAAGCCCATATTTGACTGACTATAAACATGTCGCTCGTCACATTCAAGTCGAGATCGCTGTTTATAAAACAAAGGGCCTGCCAGTCCAACTTTCAACGGCTGAATCAATTGGTGGGTACTTTGAATGCAAACTCAATTGTTCTCCGATCTGCGTCCAGGCAATTCCCGTCGCGTGACGTCGAATAAAATATTGGCCGGCGTTCGTCCACGTACGTTGAAATACTATCTAGGGCCATTACTTAAAATGCACGCCGCTTTATTTGATGTGATTCGCGACGGAACAGTCGAACTTGTCGATGCGAATGTCGGAGCGCGCCCGACAACACCGTGATGGCCCCCCATCGCGGCGCATCGCTCAATTATCGTAAATAATGCTCGCGCACACAAGATATACGGACCTCTGGCGCAGTAGCCGATGATCCCTCCAACCCTCAACCTACATTGGACTAACATCCTTGTCTCTATCCACACAGAGTCTCTAACCCTCAGCAAAATCGAATGTTTTAAGCTCAGAGGGAATGGGAACAAGTTAAATGCGTATTATCTTTATGCAAGCCACTTGGTTCACAATACCGGTACTCCATCCCTTTCGTACGGATCTCCGTGGCATTTCTATCGATGTTGCATCTCGTAAGGTACGATCAAAGTCAACTAGGGAGGTGAACTTTATCGATAGAGTACAGATAATCGAGGATGGATAATAATCATAAATAATGTAACTGCGGATAATGTTATCGATGAATCAAGTAGGCCAAGGATGGCAATGATGTCCTTTTAAGATGTGATATTTATCTTATTGTTTTTGCATTATTACCGTTGTGAATGTCGTAACTTTAAATTCAGTTTAATGTTAACTTATAATGTCGAATTAATCAGACGATCCATGTATCATTCATTAGGAACTTTTGCATCGATATAGAATAGTGACAACACTAAGACTGAACCGATCGTAATGAACGCATTAAACATGCTGATATATCAGACAGTAGGGAGACTGGACAGGCTACGGGCTGCGGCGACAGCGCGGCTCCGGCGCATGCAAATAGCCTCCAATGAATCTCAGGGGCGTGGGCCCTTGACTGACGTTGACGGTACTATCACCAGACCATTCGTTAGGGGCGGGCGTCCATCACTCGCTGTCAAACCGCGCGTCGACTCCCATTGGTCCAATCAATCCACTCACACGTTTTCATTTCTAGGCTCTCGTTTATTTACATGAGAACAAACTGATACATCGCAATGTGCGGTGCAGTAACATACTGTTAACCAAAGATGGTGAAGTCAAACTTTCTGATTTTGGACTGTCGTGTCAACTAAGAGATGTACAAGGGAAGTCAAAAGACGTGATTGGATCTCCGAGTTACATGGCACCGGAGGTAGTGGCAGGAGTGGGATATGGAAACAGGGCTGACGTATGGGCTGTGGGAATAACGACTATAGAAATGGCAGATTCAAAAGCACCGTTCCAAGATATGCATCCAACTCGCGCTTTGTTTCAAATTGCAAGAAATCCTCCGCCGAGTCTATTAAAACCATCAATGTGGTCGAACGATATAAATGACTTTATTTCAGAGTAAGTAATTAACATATGTATTATATTAACATTTAAATTTGGCACTTCAATGATTTACTACTAAAATATCATCATTTTGCAGATGTCTCGAAAAGAATCCAGAGAATAGACCTTATATAATGGAACTCGAAGAGCATCCATTCATACAATCTGTTCCAGAAAATGATTTTCACGTAAGTAAATGTTTTGATAGTGTCATGCTGAGGTACTTTAATAAAAACTTATCAAGATTTTTGTTAACAGCTTACAACAGAACTGAAAAAACTAGTAGCAGATCTTAAAGATAAAGAAGTTCCAGAAAAACCCGCAGAAAGGATAATAAAAAAAGGTCTGCTCATCACGCAAGGATCAAATGAACCAGAGACGATGCAAGTTGAAGATCTAGCAGCATTAGAAAATCTCACAGAAGATAATGTACTGGCTGAGCTGCAAACAAAACTAGCGAAAGGATCCTTTACCTCATTCATTGGAGAAGTTCTTTTAATACTCAATCCGAATTCACATGAAGATATTTATAATGAAAGTGTAAGTGTAGACATTATAACATGATTCTTATAAATGAGATACCCTAACAACAGAAATGAAAACATACTTACATGTTCTTCATTTTCAGTACCACAAGAAATACGAGTGTAAGTCAAGATCAGACAATGAACCCCACATTTTTGCCGTAGCGGATGCTGCATACCAAGACGCACTACATCATAATGAACCACAACATATAGTATTCTCAGGCGAGAGTAAATCTGGAAAAACTACAAATATGGAACATGCCCTATCTCACTTGACTTACTTAGGGGCTATGAAGAATAATACTGCCGAAAGAATACAGAAAGCTACAAAAGTCATTCAAGCAGCTATCACAGCTGCAACTCCAATCAATGCTAACTCAACAAGAGGGATATTTCAGATTCAAGTGACTTACGGAAGTTCGGGCAAATTAAGTGGTGCAATATTCTGGCTCTACCAACTTGAAAAGTGGCGTGTATCGTCTACCGATATGTAAGTTTATTTGTACATAATATATTATGATACCTATTTCTATTACTACAGATTTCAAAAAATATTACTGACTGAATAATTTGTTAATTTCAGGTCTCATGCAAATTTTAATTTGCTTTATTACTTCTATGATGCTATGGAAGCTGAGAATCGTTTAGCAGAATTCCATTTGGAAAGTAACAGAAAACATAGATATCTAAGAATACAAGACGAACCAACAAAAGGCCCAAAAGGCGTCCGTGAGATTCCTCATAAAAATGCAGAGCTGTACACGGACTTTATAAACAATTTAAAGACACTTGACTGGGAAGAAGAAGACATTCATATATTCGAAACTATTCTTGCGTCTATACTGGTACTAGGAAATGTTAGATTCAAAGATGGAAAGCAAGGTGCTGAAATCGAAAATCTTGATGAGGCTAAAAAAGTCGCAAAACTATTATCTCTCGAAGAGGTGAAGTTTTTGTGGTCTCTGCTGAACTATTGCTTGATAGAAAACGGAACAGCTGTGAAAAGAAAGCATTCTACTGATGAAGCAAGGGATGCAAGAGATACATTGGCCAGTGCTTTATATAAAAGGCTAATAGACTGGATGATCAATTTAATCAATTCAAAGTTATCCTTTATGCGATCTGTTTTGTAAGGCAATATCTTTTTCACTCTTTGCAAATGAATTTTCGTTTTTCATAATTTTCTAACAATCTCATCTTGTTTCAGTGGAGATAAATACTCTGTAAGTCTTCTGGACATGTTTGGCTTCGAATGCTTCCACCGAAATCGATTAGAACAACTCATTGTAAACACAATGAACGAACAAATCCAATTTTTGTACAACCAAAGAATATTTGCTTGGGAAATGCAGGAAGCAATAGAAGAGGAGGTTCCGTCCATATCGTTACATTTTTATGACAATAAAACTTCAGTTGATCAGCTCATGAGCAGGCCACGAGGGCTGTTTTATGTTTTAGATGAGGCCAGTCGTACAAGTAGTGGACAAGAGTACATAATGAGTTAGTACCATGTTGTGAATGTAGCTTGTAATTCTTTTGGATTAAATTATTTCCTTAATGGAAACTTTGGTTTCAGCTACGATAAGAACTTCATGTAAGGGCCCATATTTAAAACTCTCTGGAAGTCACGAATTCAGTGTAGCTCACTACACAGGAAAAGTAAACTACGATGCAAGGGAGATGGCAGACAAGAACAAAGATTTCCTTCCTCCGGAAATGATAGAAACCATGAGGGCATCGATCAATATTCACGTACAACAACTCTTTAGAAATAAGCTGACGAAGACGGGTAATCTCACAGTAAGTCCTGCCCAGCCACAAGTAACAGTGGTAAAATCAAAGTCTGAGAAAGAAGCGGAAAATTCCAAACATAGGGTGAGTAGCAAAGAATATAACTGTAATCGATCGAATAGTGCAAAAAAGGTGGCCAAATCCCTAATCTGACAACTCGTTTCCAGAAATACAACACAAGTTCCAAAGGTCAGTTCTCTCAAGTACACCGCATGAGGACGGCAGCAGCAACATATCGAGCGACTAGTTTGGAAATCCTGAAGCAACTATCCATTGGTCCTGGTAGTGGAGGAACACACTATGTTCGATGTATCAGAGCAGACTTGAATGACAATCCAAGGGGATTCCAGACTGAGGTAGTGAGGCAACAGCTGAGAGCACTGGCTGTTTTGGACACAGCTAAAGCAAGACAGAATGGTTTCCCGAGTAGGGTGCCTTTTGCTGAATTCATAAGAAGGTATGTCATCGTCGGGGGCAACACCCAAACATTCAAGAATAATCAGCAATGCAAAGAGTTCCTTGTGAATATCATAAACTTTTGTTACAGATATCGGTTTCTGGCATTCGATTTTGATGAGAACGTAGACGAAACAAAAGACAACTGTAGACTACTACTGATTCGTCTAAAAATGGAAGGCTGGGAATTGGGAAAATCAAAAGTTTTCCTAAAATATTACAACGAAGAGTTCTTATCCAGGTAAAACAAAAACTCAAAAATATGTTACATTAGACGAAAAGATAATGATACAATAATAAGATATAATTTCTACTCAGGTTGTACGAAACACAAGTAAAGAAAATAATCAAAGTGCAGTCTATGATGCGAACTTTCCTAGCAAGAAGAAACGCGATCAAAAACAAGTCTAAAAGCCAACACAGTAAGTTCAACGTATTCTTCCTAGCTACCGATGGACGCTTTTTTAAACAATGACAAAGTACTCTCTTGAAGGAAGCTTAATTAAATGTACTACGCGCTTTTAGTCACCGCCTTAGCTAAGGCTGCCCCCACATTGGGCGTTGGCCGAGCGTACGCGTTTCCTGAGCGTACTGCCGGCGTCGGCGCGGCGCGAACGTCGCGTCAGCGCACCGTCTGCGGGGCGCGGGCTTCGCGTTGTCCAGCGCTGCGTGAACGCCGCGCAGACGCCGCGCTTACGTCGCGTTCCACGGGCGTTCGGCCGCAACTGAGATGCTAGCGGGCGCGGGGGGGAATGTGTGCGGGGGACACGGGCGGCCGAACGCCTGTGGAACGCGACGTAAGCGCGGCGTCTGCGCGGCGTTCACGCAGCGCCCGCGCGGCGCTGGACAACGCGAAGCCCGCGCCCCGCAGACGGTGCGCTGACGCGACGTCCGCGCCGCGCCGACGCCGGCAGTACGCTCAGGAAACGCGTACGCTCGGCCAACGCCCAATGTGGGGGCAGCCTAAACAGTCTAATTTAGCTCGCCCTTTATCGAGGAGGCATATTATTTATTGAAGAAAACATTTCGATACCGCGTTTTGAATACCTAGTAGCGCCATCTAGTTAAACTCTATTTTCAATTTTCAGTTAAAGAACTGAAGAAGCAACAATCTATGAACGTAAACGAAGACGAAGCTGCACTATTGATTCAAAAAGGTAAAAATCTTTCGTTACTTTTATAATAATTACTTGAATGTTTAGTAATAATAATGACTAACAGCCCGGGTGGCGTAAATACAAACCCGACTACAACACAGACATCCATACTCTGTGTTGTAGTCTGGTTGGTACAGAGTTCGGACGTACAAACCCGACTACAACACAGAGCACTCATACCAGCCTCTTCGCAATTACATTAGTTTTGAAATGCCCTGTGTCGGTTCTGGCACATCGCCGGCCCCTGCCGGGGCACGCTCGCTCCGCTCGCTCGGCTCGTGCGTTGTGGACGCAGTTCTAACCTAACCTAACCTAACCTGGCGACGACGCCAGGTTAGGATAGCTTGTACCTAACAAACCTATGTTTGAGCTTGAGTGGCTTTTGAATTTATAATTAAAATTTCATAAATCATTAAAAACATCATTTCTCATTAAAATTTCATTAATCACTTAAGTGTGATTAATCATTAAAATTATCATTAATCATTTCATTAACTGTTCATTATGATTGGTTATTCATAATTATAATATCATTAAACTTTAATTTATCATTAAAACATCATTAGGTAATCGTTTAATAACAATTACAATCGTTAACTTGGCATCGATGATGTCTGTGTTGTAGTCGCCTTTGTAGCATAATTTAATGTTCCAACCCGACTACAGCACAGACAGTCCCCTGTCTGTACTGTAGTCCGGTTTGTACTAGCGCGCCCGGGTGCACCTGCTGTCTTCCCGCGAGAATGTCATTTTCCAGCAGTATATATGTATTACCTACATATATAAAAACTATCCTCTTGAATCACTAAAAACTGCATCAAAATCCGCTGTGTAGTTTTAAATACCTAAGCATACAAGATCTGTAAATATTTTAAGGGGTGAATCAGCCCATGAAACTGAATAACTTTCCCTAAGGAACATAAGTCGAAATATGAAAAATTGGACCTCCCATACAGTTGATTCGCTCGGCTGCTACATTTTGTATGAGAGGTCCAAAATTTTTTTTCATAATTCGACCTATGTTTCTTGAGGAAACTTGTTCAGTTTCGAGAGCTGATTCACCCTCTAAAAATTTGCAGCTAATGTTTTACACCTTTTAGACATAATAGCGGCAGACGGTATAGCATACAACCATTGTTTTCAGCATACCGAGGCTACGTAGTACGCAAGGCTTACGGGCCACTCGTCAGCAAAACCACTGGCCAGATAGATGAGGAGACTTCTAGCTTCCTGAAGCGTTTTGCGATGAAGTGGAAGAGTCGGTCTATATTCCAAGTGCTGTTACAATACAGAGCTGTACGATATCAGGATTTGGTACATTTCTCACAGCAGGTAAAATAGAACAGTAAAACTTACTAGTATTCCATTGTAGTATATGGTAGTATCGAAGAGAGTAGTCTTTTTTATTGGACGATTCGGTGTCCCAAATGAAAAGCAGAAGTCTTCTTTATCAGTGGGTGGTGTACACTCAGGCGTCATTTCGATTGGTGTAACCTGTAAGGTAAAAATAATAATTTATTTTCGCGTCAAGTATTGAACAAAAATACGTATTTATTGCATTGCAATATTTACCTTCATGGTGCCACATGATGATGTTTTAAACCATGCTTGCTCATGTCCTATGTATTCGTCAGATTTTCTAATACTCGGTTATTCTTTAGTCAGTATACAAACTGTGTAGGGTGTTTCTACTCATGACTTTTATTACTGCGAAATCCCAAAAAATATGTACTCCATACATTTTTGCCGAGTATTTTTCTATGGAACACCTAATATCTTTTTTGCGATTTCGCAGGTGGTAAAGTTGTTTAGAATTATGAGTAGAACCACCCTACAAAGTGTATGTATTGACTACAAAATAACCCTGTAGAGTATCATTTCTTGCTCTGTTAAAAAACTCGCTTACGGTGGTACGATGACGTATGACGTAGGCGCGCAAATCTATTTCGTGAAACTTTACTCTTTTTTCTCTTCAGGTGCACATCTACAACCAAGCCGTGATAGAGATCCTGCAAAACACCAGCACTCCAGTACTGCTGGACCGAGTGGACCCTCACGCCAAGGGGCCTGACTTCCTCGGCTCCGGACCTCCGTCCGTCTGGAAGCTTCCATTCAGGATCGATCAGCTGTCCTACTACGACACCAGTTACATGTGCGACCCTTCGGCTAAGAGCAAGTTAGTTTTATTTTTGTAACAAGAATGTCTGAAATTGGGATATGTAATAGGGTGATTTCAAAAAAGTATAACAAAACAAAAATATTTTTCAGATCAATCTAAACGTACTTCGACTCTATGCTTCACTCAACTGAAGTAAACATGACAATTTCTTTTTCCAGCGACACATTTGCAAGCCAGTACGACTCGGACCACGAGCAATGGGACGAGCCGCTAAAGCGTCGAACGACGGGAGCACAAGCCGAGCCCACCAGAACCACCGCCGGCACACAGACCCTCATCACGGTACCCTTCTGCAGGGACCCCACACAACCTGTGCCAAAGCTCCCACCAGACAACACTCCAGCCTCAAGGACACCGTCCACCAAAGACGCCAACAGACCGGGCATTTACAAGAAGAAAACTCCAGCTCCCGGTTACACTCCAGGCTACTACCAACCACCAGCCCCGTGGGTCCCACGCGACGACACGAACGTTCTAGAAAATAGCTCTCCAGTCCTCCGCAGAACAAACTACAGTAAAAGCGTTTACGGCATCAACAGTTCCGACATGGACGACCCTATCAAAGAACTACAAGCGCTAGCGAAATCTGCCAACGATGTGAACGAAGACGACCCGCCTTTCAATTTCCAAGCTATGCTGAAGAAAACGCCAAGAAACCGAGCTTCGATGAAGAGGTATGGAGAGATAGATAATGGTATGGAGGAACAGAGAAGTGAGATTGTGACGCCGAAACGCAATTCAGGTAAGAAGTCGCCAGCGCCGCAACCTCCTCGTCCGAGGAGCAGAGAACTATTGAGAGAGGACTCAAGGGAATTGATCATGGCAGCTGTCAAAAAACGAGAGTCTAAACCTAATGTGGGTTTTGCTAAAGACAATAAGCGCTTGAGCCATAAAATACAACTAGCACCTGGAATATCAATAGAAGGAGAAGTAACTGATTTGTAAAATACAAACGAGCAAATGTTTTGTAAAAAATATATTTAATCTCCATTGCATTGGAAGTCCGCATACATTCATAATTACTATTTATTATGGCGTAACAC
The DNA here is from genome assembly GCA_029255805.1 of Keiferia lycopersicella. Lineage (NCBI taxonomy): Eukaryota > Metazoa > Arthropoda > Insecta > Lepidoptera > Gelechiidae > Keiferia > Keiferia lycopersicella. Next base: position 4,799,050 of record JARACZ010000017.1, read on the forward strand.
TATTCATAAATTTTGATAATTTTAAAGCCATGTTTTAAGTTAGATCATAAGATTTTTTTATGTTATCTATCTATCAAAATGTTTTAGATTTTTTATTTTCAGTAGAGTTAATATATTGAATACAAAAATATAGCCTACCAAAATAGAGCCTAATATAAAAAGTATACAATTTCTTAGGATTTATCACGTTGTAGAAAAATAATGTCAATATTCAATTCACCTTAATTTTATCTTAACTTAACAAATTGCTTTGGTAACTTATTATTTACTTACAAACCTAATTGTATGTGTCAGAATGTTTAAATGGTCTGTTTTATAGCTCACAGATAGGTCAAGTTTTCAAACTCTCTGTATTTATGTTTGTTCAAAACTACAAAATGAATACAATACTTTTATCATAAAAACTTTTTGTAGGTGCAAAAAGATTAATATTTTTATATGAATTGGCAATTATTATAATATTAATAGCATGTTTTTATAAATTAGTTTTGTTTACTTGAAGCTCTTGTTTCAAATCATTTGTACAGTTCGATATGCATGATTTATATTTATTTGAAATTGATTTTCCCAATAACCTTATAGTTAAGAATATTTTTATAGTACCTTACTGCGCCTCCTAAAAAAATAGAGGGAGCACGAAAAAAATGTATGTAGTTTACTATTTGATTTTCCAACTTGTTTGCAATTTTTTTGTAAATATTTATTAAACGGCTGAGCTTGTTGAATAAATACTTGCAAATAATTAAGGATGAAGTCCCTATTTGTTTATATTTTAATTTTTGTGTAGGCGAAAGTTTGACGCAGTAGGTAAGCTTTTAAACTTTAGAATATATATCATGTGAGCATCCAATAAAACAGATAGTTCTACGATCACAAAGTGTAAACTGCCTTGTCTTACTCTTACATTTAATCCCACTGAGGAAATAGAAATTTAATACTCATAATACCTTTGCAGTGCCTACAATAAAGATACAAAAATATGTGTTTCATTTTATGCCTCTCTTAATCTCACTTTGCTCAAATATCAAAATATTTTTTTTATATATATTTTCTTTCCAAAATCACATGCTTAACTTATTGCTTTAGTTTTAATTGACTTAATTCTACGCTTAGAAAACACGTGATATATAAAAATATCAGCTTTTAAAAAGTTGAACTACAAGTAACCTTAAGCTCTATACTCAGTCATTACGTCATGAATAGTAAGCACACACTCTGGAAACAGATGATCTAGCTTAGGTACTATGTAAAAGGCGCTGAACGCCTAGTATGCACTAGAGCAGACAATAAACAGACACTCACATTCTAATGACCCCTTTTATACGACAGTTGCATAAACTACTTTTTTTTTGCATCGACTGAGTGTTCCATATAACAGAAGGTCTACCATAATGTCGAATGTGACTTACGCTTTTTGATGTTCAAAGGGGAGGAAAACTCAAAGCCTATTGCAGGTGCAGACGCGACTGTGCCTAAATGCACCAATAAGAAGTGACTCATCATTCTCCTCGCCTTATCCCATTCTCTGTCGGGGTCGGCTACCTTATCTAGGGGATTTGACATTTTCACACATTCCTGGAATCAAATTTTATTTGAAAGTAACAAGCCAATAAGAAGTGAATATACTTTGACATTGACACGCTATGTTATGATGACCAATCACCTACTCACAGGTAAAAGCCAAAGCCAATAGTGAAGCCATTAGTTCAGCAGTTTGCTACCCCATTCATTACCGTTTGGTTATCAATTCTCTTCTACTTAAAATTTGTGGATTTCATTATCGTCAGCTTATCTATATCTGCTTTAGTGGATACTAGGTGCTAGCAAGTGTAGGTATTATCTATTTTAAGCATCACTTTATGACTGCTTCATAGAAGATGCCTGTTTAGAGATTACTTTACCAAAAATTGCTCCAAATGTAATTTGAGATTACGTCACACTTTAAAAATTCGGTTATTTATGTACTTTTACTTCACCAGGTCGTAAATGGATTACAAAAATAAATAATGTATGTATATTTTAATGATATTATAGTGTTAGTAACGCAAAGAATAATTTATTTTAATTAGAAACGTGACTATGAACTACGTGACTCTGATTTTTGACTGTATGTTGAGATCATAGTAATGTTATGTACAAAAACAAAATTACGTTGTCATACTCTTGGTTAAAATTACATAAGATTATTCGCGACAAACGTGCTTAAACTTACAATAAACTTATGTGCATAATCAAAACAAGTGTATAAAATTACTGACCGACCGTGTAAAAGTTAGAAAATCAAAATGCCCTTCAACTGGCCGTATTATTTTGGTTATATTATTTAGTAATTTGAGATATATCCTTTTAATGTATTATTTTTGAAAGAATTCAGCCGAGTAAATTTAAAATGCAATATGTATGTGTTTCTCGAGAGAAAAATCACCGAAATCATTGTAATGGACAATGGCACTTACTGTTTCATAATATTAAAATGACTCTCAAGCAATTCAGCATTCTCGGTATCAGCTCTTCAGTATATTTTTGAAAGAGTAAGGATTATTTCTCATCCATTCATATTAGAATAATAATAAATGAAAATCATATAAAGCTGACCGAATATTTGAGTCTCTTTGAAATAGTTACGTGGATATAGTTGCATGTCAACTTCACTCATTCATTACCTTATCTAAATAAACCCACTTAAAAAATCAGTATAGAAACGGTATATAAGTAATTATAATTCAACACACAACAATCATGAATTAGTGAGCTTCAGGATGGCAAATTAAACAGATTTTAATATTATCCCAATAAAATATCTAATTTGTACTATTTAGTACAAAATACTATTTGTACTATTTATTTAGTGCCAATTATATTTTTATACATAATTACTTGTTTTCATAGGTACAATTCAGGTACATTTAATTAGTGTAGATTTTATAATGATAGCTGTAGCAGCTACTATGAGATAACACTATACCGGCCAATTTTGACGTCAGAACCGCCGGTGAATAATTGTTTGAAAATTATAGTCAAAGTATAAAGGTACAAATTATAAATTTAAAGATACTAAATAGTACAAATTAGGTGTCTTTTTATTGCATAAACATCATTGAAATCTGTATACCTACTGTTGAATATGAAAAGTGCCATCCTGACACATGTGTTTCATATGAGCCCGAATTTCATTTATTTATATGACCTCTTTCATAGCCAATCCGCATGCACGCATTCCTGAGATTTTCAGCCACACATTTTGCCGTAAAACATTACAAAAGTACGTACCCTAAGTTTTCTCCGTATAATCAATCACACATTTCATATGCTAGGTTTACATTTCCCCACGTAAAACTTTATAAAAACATACCCAAAATACTATGTAGTTTTCTCAGCGGTGGCGTTACTATCGGCCATGCCGACCTGGCCGAGCAGCTGCGCCACACTGGGCTCATTCAGGGTCAATACTGCATGGGCCTCCACCATCACGACCAAGGAGTTCCGAGCCTCCTCGTGCGAGACGCCGTGCGAGCGGGTCGCGTGCGAGTACCACGCGCCCGTAGATGGCAACACTGAGACGCACCATTTGCAGGATAATCTGGAATTGGATGGCGACTAATTAGTCAAACAAGTACTTCAATGAATCATCATCATTGGCCTCTGTGACAGATGATTTAATCCACATTAAACCCGGAACGGAGTCTCCGTCAGGCGCGTGTGGTGTGGCAGAGGTCTCTCGTGCGGTAGACTCCTGCAGCCGACCTGGCGCCGCACGTATAGACTCGTCGTTCCTGTGGAGTCAGCCAGGGAGGCCGAGAGGGTGACACAGGTCCTGGGCAACCCTGCGGCAACCATAATTGCATCCCAGGCAACACAGCGTCAGCGGACAGGAAATTTTTCCCGCGTCATGCGTATAGTCTTGCCTCAGACACTGATTAAATCGTCTGTCACAAACGTATGAGGCCAATGACATATGCTATCGTCATCATTATCAGCCACACACAACACAACCGACTACCCAGTGAAAGACATGGCCCTAGTGATGCTGTGGTAAACCGACACCAAACTGGTATTGCGTATTTTCCACACAAGTGTTTTCTAACCACTTACCTATTGGTCACGTGTCTAGACTTGACATGCCTTCTTCTATAGCCCCAGCTGTTGTACACTCGCGGACAGAACGGACACGGAAATGACGGGTTGGCATAACAGGTGACCTTGTCTGGAAACAGTTAAGACATTTTGATTTCCAACATTAACAATAATACTGTTACAGGTGCCAGAGATCAGTAAGATACAAAGAACGGAATTAGTAAACTTTTTGTCACTAGTTAGGCGTTCGTAAAGTAAACCACCAGGACTAATATGAGAAGTGTTGAAAAACTTAGGAACTTAATCAAAAATGCAAACCTCCTTTACAGTTCTGAGCTTCATTGGACACAGAGTTGAGATTCTCGGTCGTTATACTCAATGATTCCACAATAGTTCCACTCTGCAACACTGTCTCAACTTCCTTATCAATTTCTATACTGTCTTTATCCTCATCTATGGCATCTAGTCCGTTTTTCTCACAGTTGTTCAAACATGGTTGTGTACTGGTGACCTCGCTTATCCATTTCTTTACAGTCCTTTCACTGCCGGTGGTACTAACTGACTTGCCGGAAAGACTCTCCGGACTGACTGTACATTTTTTGTCATGTGTGTCGTCGAGTAAGGCTATATCGGTGTCATTTGTGTTTTCTCCTGAGTAATCAGTTAGCGGTGAATCTACAGGTTCTTCTTTAGGCACTATATTCTGGAAAATAAAACAGTAGACAACATTATATTAAAATACTAGGGGCCTGCCCAGCAGCTGCGCCTGCTGTAATACATTTTCAAGTGGAAATTAGATGATTTCCCGGCAAGTATTATTAATAAAAACCTTTTTCTTGAATCAATCTATCTATTAAAAAAACTACACCGAAATCCGTTGAGTAGTTTTAAAGATTTAAGCAAACATACATACATACAGATGCGAAAAGCGACTTTGCTTTATACTATGTAGTGATAATTCTTAAAATTGGTACAACTTGGGTCACTATATATCTATGTTGTATTGTAACACCAAAACTGGACTGACCAAACTAAATGAGAAAAAACAAATAAAGGGTGGTCTACCAGTAGGAAGGCCTACCTGCCATGAAACTCTGAAAAAAACTGCTTATGGTCTAAAGACCAATCACATGTTGGCCACTAAATAAGCAAAAGAAAAAAAGAGGTAAAAGAGGAGAAGTGGTAAAAATTATGTAAACAAGACTCACAGACATCTTCAAGGCATCAGTATTGCTGTGTACATTGGCGGTGGTGTCCAGTTTGGGCTGCAATGGCATCGGCTTCCTGACTTTATTGTTGTTGTCCTCATGTTCACTCTTCTTGCGCTTCTTCGATTGAGTAGCTGTTGATTTCTGTAATCAATGCTCAGGTAAATACAGTAGGAAGCAAAAGTGAAAAGAAAATATGTCCATGCTTTGGAAGCCAAGTCGGCTACCACATGAAACTTTTGAAATGGAGATTTACCATCCCGGTTCTCCAATGGTTTTTATGAATATTTGTTTGTGGGGGATTTGGGGCTGATAAATTGATCTAGCTAGGTTTCAAAAATCACACTAAACCAGGTACTAATTAATTAAACCAGAGTCCACCAGCTGATAATAAGGAATTTTACAATATCTCTCATCATCATCATCATCATTTCAGCCGAATGACGTACACTGTTGAACATAGGCCTCCTCAAAAGATTTCCTGCGTGAAAGTGAAAGATCCTGCGCAACTTGCTTCCTCTGGAGTCCAGCAATCTTCACCAGATCATCTGTCTACCTTGTGGGAGGCCGTCCAACACTACGAGTTCTGACCCGTGGCCATCATTCGAGAACAGTTCTTCCCCAGAGGTTGATCGAGCTAAGTGGCCTGCCCATTGCCTTCTGAACTTGCTTACTATACATAGTATCTTTCTGAATAGTCTTAATAGCCCTCTAACTATCTAATAATCAGTACAAACCTCCTCTTCATTACTTGGTTCACTCCCAGTAGACAGACCACAGATTCTCAACGTCTCAGCGGTCTTCAGGAGAACTGGCAGGAATTCCTCAGTCACATTCACCTCTCCGTTGTACATGAACGTGAGCAGCGTCCGCAGGGAGGCCGTGTTGATGTCATGCAGCACTATAATCGGATCTTTGTGGGGGTTTTGCTGCAAAAAAACACCCGTGGGCGTTAGGTAAACCCACCTACTTACAGCCACGAATATGACATTATTTCGAATAGAAAGCATGTTTCTTACCTGGAATATAGTCCGAAACACAGAACTATTCGCCGATAATATCACTTTATGCGCCTTGAAGCTCACACCATCCGAAACAAGCGTAACATCTGATAATCCTTCGTCTTTGAACAACTCCTTCACGTTACTCAATATATTGCTTTGATATCCATTCCACTTCAAGCTTATCTCTTGATTAGACATTGTCACTCACTAAATACGCATAAAGAAAGATTGCAAAACCAAAATAAAAGAAGAACAAACACAAAATACAAAAGGTATTGGAAAAATGCAACCTAAAGATGCACACAAATCATAATCAAATCACAGACAAGGAATCAAGGTCTGTTATCTTTGCTAAGATCTATAGTCTCCGTCCAAAATGACAATGTGTGAGTTGCTTTACTACCAAAAGATGCCTCATAAAAAGAAAAATTTTGCATTGTAAGGATAAAAAAATTAAAAAGTATTTATAATATTTTAATATAAGATTAAAAAAATATATATATTTTTCGTGTATTTCATTATTATTGTAGTAAAACTAGTCGTATACGTCAAAAAATCATTTTTTTAAATATTATAAACTTGGATTTATTGTTTTGACGATATTAAATAGTAGTATCTAGGATTTATATATGGCAACACTTTGGAGCAGTCAAATAAGCTGTTTAAAAAGTTCAGTTTTTCTCAAACGTTTTTTTTGTTTTTATTAAGATATTTTTTAAAGAAATATACTTACAACAATGTCTGTAAACAAATACAGAAAGTGTGTTAAATGTGGACTTACTCCTGCTCAGGATGAGTCGATTGCATTTCACCGTTTTCCTAAGCCAGGCTCAACAAATATTTTGAGGTAAAACATTTTTTTACTACCTACTACTAATTCTAGAAAACATTCAAAACATTGAAGGTCTTTTATTAATGTGCAATGAAGTGTTATTTACTTACTTACTTTCTTACTTAAGTTTAGCTAACATGTTTTTCTTAAAATATAGTACCTACCTATCTTCTTATCTTTTGTAGGGCGACAGCTTGGGCAACATTTTACAAGCCAGACCAAGATTGGTCTTCAGTGGAGTCATTGTCATTGTCATCCCTTTATAAAAGTAATAAAATGTTATGTGGCAGACATTTTCAAGATTCCTGCTACCTTGATAGTTCCAAGAAACGACTCAGCAAATATTCAATTCCAGGAACAACAGAATATGTAATAAAATTAATGAAGTCCCTCCGATCTAAAATGCCTTCAATTGTTCAACAACTGGTAGGTAACTGAAATAAAATTTCATGACAGATAGGTGATGAATGTGATAACACAATAATTATATACCTATTTTGAAATTATTTATCAGGTTAATTTTTCGCAAGATGATCCTGTAACAAAACATGTTACTAAACACCCATTAGCTGGAACATCAACTCAGCAGGGTAGCTGTGCAGCTGAACCGTCTATACTAGGGGTAAGAATTTTCTTTTGTGTAAAAAACTACAAGAATTAATGGTCAATGTTATTTTTAAGATTCCATACCTCGCAAGGAAAAAAAATATAAGTTTGTAGTTGTACAGAACTCACACTTGTCCAGTTTTCTGAGTTTTAACTGATTATAAATTGAATATGTATTACTTTTCAGGTTAATGCCTAAAGTAGTTTAAACTACGCCAGTGTTAACTTGATCATGGCAGTTGAAAAGGTGGCAAGCGTGATAAAAAAAATCCTGGAGGAAAATTTACATATCGAGAATATAAAAAAAGAAATAATAAGTATACTTCAAACCAACTGCAAGGCAGACTTTACGTTCTTGCTTGCTTGTCCAAAACATTATAAGAAAATGTTTGTACAAATTCTACACCATGTTCTTTATATTTCAATGAAAAGATTTATAATTTTAAAAAATAGAGAACTGTCTGAGGAGGCATCTGCAAAAGCCCTAGAAAGAAAGTTCAAAATACTTAAACATAATTAAAAAACATATACCTATTATTATTTCGTTTTATTTTGCAGAAAACAAATTACCAATATCTTTATTGAGTCAATCAAGTTATTCTGAATTTCAGCCAATTATTTCGCTACTTCACACTATTTATATAAAAAATGCGAGCACAGGGGCTGAGATTCAGTAAAAAATATATATATAATAAAGATATTGGTAATTTGTTTTCTGCAAAATAAAACGAAATAATAATAGGTATATGTTTTTTAATTATGTTTAAGTATTTTGAACTTTCTTTCTAGGGCTTTTGCAGATGCCTCCTCAGACAGTTCTCTATTTTTTAAAATTATAAATCTTTTCATTGAAATATAAAGAACATGGTGTAGAATTTGTACAAACATTTTCTTATAATGTTTTGGACAAGCAAGCAAGAACGTAAAGTCTGCCTTGCAGTTGGTTTGAAGTATACTTATTATTTCTTTTTTTATATTCTCGATATGTAAATTTTCCTCCAGGATTTTTTTTATCACGCTTGCCGCCTTTTCAACTGCCATGATCAAGTTAACACTGGCGTAGTTTAAACTACTTTAGGCATTAACCTGAAAAGTAATACATATTCAATTTATAATCAGTTAATACTCAGAAAACTGGACAAGTGTGAGTTCTGTACAACTACAAACTTATATTTTTTTTCCTTGCGAGGTATGGAATCTTAAAAATAACATTGACCATTAATTCTTGTAGTTTTTTACACAAAAGAAAATTCTTACCCCTAGTATAGACGGTTCAGCTGCACAGCTACCCTGCTGAGTTGATGTTCCAGCTAATGGGTGTTTAGTAACATGTTTTGTTACAGGATCATCTTGCGAAAAATTAACCTGATAAATAATTTCAAAATAGGTATATAATTATTGTGTTATCACATTCATCACCTATCTGTCATGAAATTTTATTTCAGTTACCTACCAGTTGTTGAACAATTGAAGGCATTTTAGATCGGAGGGACTTCATTAATTTTATTACATATTCTGTTGTTCCTGGAATTGAATATTTGCTGAGTCGTTTCTTGGAACTATCAAGGTAGCAGGAATCTTGAAAATGTCTGCCACATAACATTTTATTACTTTTATAAAGGGTAGTCAATGACTCCACTGAAGACCAATCTTGGTCTGGCTTGTAAAATGTTGCCCAAGCTGTCGCCCTACAAAAGATAAGAAGATAGGTAGGTACTATATTTTAAGAAAAACATGTTAGCTAAACTTAAGTAAGAAAGTAAGTAAGTAAATAACACTTCATTGCACATTAATAAAAGACCTTCAATGTTTTGAATGTTTTCTAGAATTAGTAGTAGGTAGTAAAAAAATGTTTTACCTCAAAATATTTGTTGAGCCTGGCTTAGGAAAACGGTGAAATGCAATCGACTCATCCTGAGCAGGAGTAAGTCCACATTTAACACACTTTCTGTATTTGTTTACAGACATTGTTGTAAGTATATTTCTTTAAAAAATATCTTAATAAAAACAAAAAAAACGTTTGAGAAAAACTGAACTTTTTAAACAGCTTATTTGACTGCTCCAAAGTGTTGCCATATATAAATCCTAGATACTACTATTTAATATCGTCAAAACAATAAATCCAAGTTTATAATATTTAAAAAAATGATTTTTTGACGTATACGACTAGTTTTACTACAATAATAATGAAATACACGAAAAATATATATATTTTTTTAATCTTATATTAAAATATTATAAATACTTTTTAATTTTTTTATCCTTACAATGCAAAATTTTTCTTTTTATGAGGCATCTTTTGGTAGTAAAGCAACTCACACATTGTCATTTTGGACGGAGACTATAGATCTTAGCAAAGATAACAGACCTTGATCACAGATCACTAAATAAAATTATCAAACAAACGATGTTGCCCTTTCAAATAATATTCGAGTGTAGGTACATACTTTATACTAGTTACATAAGTCACTGCTAATTTAATAGCCACTTCACATTATAATATACATCATTCTATCAAGGGTCAAGGAGATTATTGCCGGCAACTTATCCAAAGTCCCTTTCCCTCCTAGCTTCGAAAAGAACGACAGATCCCATGTAAAGTTTGCTGTGCTCACCTTGGGTAATATTTTATCAACGAAAGAAACTTCTGATAATTTGGTAACAAAATTTGGGATTCTCTTCAGTCGGTGTGTGAGGGGCGGGGTCTTATAATTAAGGCGTGTCTCAAGCACAGGTCTCAAGCATACCTTTTATTTATTGGGCCTTTAAAAGACCTAATTTTTTCACTTATAGCAACATCAAAAACTGGCATCTACCGCAAAATGGGCGGGATTTTCAAAACTTTGTCAACTTTTTATCAAATATCACACGCACTATCAATACACGTATCAATAGAACACAAAAATATAATATAGACGAACGATATAGAAACAGCTCCATCTTCTCTCATCATCAAAAGTATATTTTTAGATTTAACGTCATCGGCATCGATATCAGAATTGTTACAACCTGTCTACCTATCGTGATAAATAATAATCAGTAGGTAAGTACTTACCCGTACCTACACCTAACTAATCAATTTCGATTACCTAGATTATTTTCAGGTTTGATTTCATAAGAGCTTAGAAACAAATTATTTCCTAGCTAAAATAAGCAATTAACTTTTTGTTTGAAAGTCAATACTGACCACCGATGGAATTTCGAACCCATGTCTTTTGACTTGCCGGGTCAAACGTTTTACCGTTACACCACGCTTGGCTCTGGTCCCAGCGGCGAAAATTCCACTTGCTTTGTTGATATTTTTTGTAAACAAATAAACAATTTTTAATGCTATGGGGGGTATGTTCTATCAGGTTAAAAAATTGTTTAAATTGTGAATTGTTGTTGTTGTGAATCTGGTTTTGCGGAAGACCAGCGCTTTGAGAGTGCTGTTACAAGAACTCTTAGCGGATACCTTTTTGTTACCCTCTTGTTTATTTTTTATAATAACTAATGTATCGCTGTATTTGGTAAGAAATAAACATTTTTCTTTCTTTCTTTCTTTCTTAAAATAATGTCTACACAACGATAAAGTTTGTAGTCAGTAGTGTCAGTCATGTTAAATCGCTAAATAGTTGGTTGGCTCCGTGGAATCAATATCTATTCTAGTTTTATCGATTCGATCAATGCCCTTTGGAGAACATTATCATTATCAAAATACTCACTATATTTCAATTACTAACTACTGTAAATTTATCTTGTTATTTCGAAATCCAACACAATCGAAATACTCTACTAAATAGTTTAAATTTTATTACTAAACTATTTTATCTTGTTATTTAAATCCTCCAGTCAACACCACATCTTCGCAAGGAGTAGTTGACTCTTATTAATTTAAGAATAATAATTTTAAAGTAACAATCATGTTACTCGCTTTTTGTGTATTTTTTGCACTTATTGCCGTTTGTTTTTGCAATAATCCGGCACCAGGAAATGCGCGAGAGCATGTAGATTTAAAAACAGATGAAAATATTCTTGAGGACGCAACGCTCGACACGGTGAGTCGATTATCTCTCACAAATTATTTCGTAGCGGTATGTATTATGCACCTAGATTGTGGGTACCTACCAATCATAGGAGGATATCCTTTTTCAAGGATTACAACCCAAACGGCTGGGCGGATATTGACAAAATATGAGATGTCGTTAGATTCGTCTTAGTAGCGCGATTGCACGTTTTTTCAATCTCATAAATTCAAAATGGTGGAATATAAAATAATGACTTTGAAATAAGTAACCGCAGTCGAGTTTTTATTTTTTAAATACATAATTTATGCTTCTATAAACAATGTACGTACCTAATTAACCAGCGATTTGCTTGTAGGTGTAAATTATAAGCCATGGTAAGAATAACCGAAACTTTAAATGGCCGGAATCATGAATGACCTAAACAATAAAGAGCGAAAAAAAGCGATATATAACGAATAAATCACCAAAATAATGACCGAAATTAACATGTTCAATTTACATACTTACTCCTTCGAGCAACACGGCCTTCCGGAACGAGACGGGAAACCGTATTGCTCGAAAGCATATCTACTCTAAGTATCTTGTTTCCAAAATGCCCACAGTTCTCCCTGATCCGCAAATACGGATATCCGTGTGAGATCCACCGCGTGCACACAGAAGACCGATATACCCTGGAAATGCACAGGGTTCCTCACGGCCGGGACACTCCATCATCAGGCCGGAAGCCCGTTGTTTTCCTGCAGCATGGGTTGCTATCATCCTCTGCGGAATGGGTGCTGATGCAGCCGGGAAAAGGATTCGGTAAGATTAGTTCAGAATACATTCTATCCTGTAAATCAAATTTTTGTAGTATTTCTGGTTGGAACGGCCATTCTTTTTCTGGCATGAATTTTTTAACTACAATCAAATGGAGGAGGGAAATTGAAACTAGCGGGTAACTTGGGACATGGTTGACACCAGCATCTAGGAACCAGCTATAACGTTGTAACTGGTTGAAAACTTTGGACTCTACATTAATCAACCATTTATAACGTTACAGGCTTATAGCTGGTTCATGGATGCTGGTGTCGCACATGTCCCATATTACCCGCTAGTCTCATTTTCCCCCATTTGACTGTAGGCTGCAATCTGAGAAAGAGTTACTATCTTTCCTTTCTTGAAGATAATTAGGGCAGCCAATCTTTTGCCTCACTTCAAATATGTAAGGACGCTCGTCAAGGACTAGATGAAAAGTGAATAAGTATGAATTCCTGAATATTTCTTTCAGCATACATCCTAGCAGAATCTGGCTATGATGTATGGATGGGAAACGCTCGCGGCAACACGTATTCCCGCAACCACATGTCATTGAATCCATCGTCATCCGCCTTTTGGAAGTTCTCCTGGCACGAGATAGGCTACTACGACCTCCCAGCCATGATAGACTACGTTCTCAAAGAGACAGGAGTTGAGCAGATCCACTACGTCGCCTTCTCGCAAGGGACCACAGCGTTTTGGGTTATGACATCCACAAGACCAGAGTATAATGACAAGATTGTGGCTATGCAGGCATTAGCGCCAGTGGCGTATCTTGGGAACGTTAAGAGTCCGTTGATACGGGCCTTAGCGCCGTTTACAAATTCTTTAGAGGTTAGTACAGGAAAAGGGGGTAACGTGTTATTAGTCTATGATTGTTGTTATCAAAAAGATAGAATAGAATAAATTGCAAGGTCAAGAAGACAGACAGACACAACGTATGATTATTACACTATCTCTATTTATCGCATGGCACGCGGCGATAAAATAGGTATAGGTAAGTACCTATTATGCAATTTAATACAGGGTGTTAGGAAACTTCCTTTCAAGGAATGAACCAGCCCATAAAACTGAACAACTATTCCCAAGAAACATACCTAGGTCGAATATGAAAAACATTTCCGGACCAACCGACAAAATGTACCAACCGACTAAGTTAGTTAGTTTCAAGTTCCAATTTTTTTTCATTTTTCGACTTATGTTCTTCGCGGACACTTGCTCAGTGGGTTGGTTCATCCCTTGAAACGAAGTTAACACCCTGTATAAGTTAATCACCGGAAGGTTATCTAGTGATTAAGGGGTGTGTTATTGATGATAATTTATGTCTAGCAAGTTATTTAAAAATTACATGTTTACTGCCGTAAAAATACGGTCGCTATCGCCACGTCTGACAAATATTCAGATGATTTGTGTATCACTGTAGTGACAGGTTGTCAGCCTGTCGCCTATTATAGGTATTATACCAAGGTTTCATGTGTACTATAAGTATTATACTTGTAATACACATGAAACCCTCGAATCCCGCATTCGCCTCTTACGACACCCTCGGGAAAGAAATGGGGCGATGCTATTCTAAGTTGGCATCACTCTGGATATTTGGCTGATATAAATAAAGTTGCAAAGTTCCATGCCTAGGAATTGAGATACATGTTTGACAGCAATTCGACAAAAACTATCAACATATTTGATGAATTAAAATTTTGACCATTTGTGAGAAGTGTTTTTAACAGTAGAGTTTGGTAATCCTACGGAAAGTATAACACTTTTCTAGTGGAACATATGAAAAATATAGCCCATGAGAACGTCCCACATAGTAAAAAACAAAGTCGCTTTTCTCGTCTGTTTGTAGGTATACGTATGCTTAAATCTTCAAAACTACACGACGGATTCGGTTGCAATTTTCTTAAATAGATAGTGATTCTAGAAAAAGGTTTATTGTATAATACTTGCCGAGAAAACCACTTACTCCCACAAGAAAATGAGTAAAAGTGGATGCAGCCGCTGGGCGGGCCGCTAGTAAATTAATAATATTCATAATTTTCAGAGAATCTTCAAAATCCTTGGTGCAAACGAGGTCCTTCCGAATGGCAGACTGAATGAGTTAGCCGGGCAGTCCCTGTGCATTGACGAAGCTATAACGCAGATTCTATGCACCAACCTGCTTTTCCTCATCTGTGGGTTCGATGAGAAGCAGCTAAATGCCGTAAGTTACATTACAATACAATACAAGTGCTTTATTTGTACAGAACACATAACACAGAAAAGCGCAATAAAAGAAAATTCGGTACAATCTAGGCGGCCTTATTACTGGTGTAGCAATTTCTACCAGGCAACCTTTTATTAACAGGAAAAGTACACAGGGTCAAGCGGGATAGTGCATATGTACTACCTATACCTACAAATACTACATAATAAAGTAATCCCGACAGATTCGAAAAGTTTTGTGCTTAGAACATGATGGGGATTAAAGATTAAAGCCGCTGACAACTTTAAACTTTTTCTATTGATGTTCCTCTTTAAGCGGTCCAAAGAAAAATAATCTAGATTCTGGACACTCATAGCTACTAATCTGGAATATTGTTTTTTAATATTCGAAAAAACAAAATTTGTCGTCCCACAATAATTATACTGACTGATAGAGCAGTTTTTATGGCGCGTCCAAATTTTTTTTCTAATATTTGAAAACAATATTCGAAATTGGTAGTAGCTAAGAAAGTATGTCCATATTCTAGATGTTTTTCTTTGGACCACTTAAGTACCTACCATATAGAGGATGAAGTGGGTACCTACCTAGCTTAATTTTTTTTATGACACAACACTGTGTTTAATTTTTTTTTCAGACAATGCTGCCAGTGGTGATAGGACACACACCTGCAGGAGCGTCGGCGAGGCAACTGGTTCATTTTGGACAACTCTACAAATCAGACAAATTCCAAGAATTCGACCACGGGTGGATCTCAAACAAACTCCAATACGGCACCTTCACACCGCCCGCTTACAACCTCTCCGCAATCAGAACTCCAATTTTCCTCCACTATGCAAACAACGACTGGCTTTCCACGCCGAAGGACGTCGCCAAGCTGGCTAAAGAAGTCCCTTCAGTCATAGGAAAATATAAAGTACCTCTAGAAAAATTCAATCATCTAGATTTCGTCTTCGCTATCGACGCAAAAAAACTCATTTATGATCGTGTGATGCGTATAATGGAGCAGTTTAATTTAAATGATAAAAAAAGTTGGTGGTAAATTCAATATAATATACACATTACACAAAACGAATTGAAAAAATATACTTATACAATTTTTTATCCCCGATAAAATAAACGGTTAGATCACGCCTATTCACTCCTGAAAAAAAGATAAGCAATGTTAAGGGCATGTTTGAATTCTCACAATAGAAAATTTTCTACTCCGCTTTACAGGGTACATTGATGGCACTGAGTTAATTGGGTGATTCTTGGAGAGGGTAAAAATTACGGTCACACGTTAATTTCTTCAAAAGTATAACACTTACAGGTTTTTACTAACTTTCACACGAAATAATGTTAAATTGACTATTCAGAAACTAAAACTCTATCCACAAATTATGAAATATGTTTAACTAAAACTTAATCTGAAACCTAAAATCGGGGGCAAAATACGCGTTCTTCGCGTGTCACACTCAGCTGTTGCGAAATTCAAACATATGTAAAATTTTATCTAACTGGACATGATAGAACTTTTCACCCATCAAAATAATCTTTGTATCATGTAGATTTATAGTAAACTATAATATTGACAATATTTTACTGAGCACACCGATAAAAAATGCAGTTTGTGTCGGTCACACGTTTTTGTGTTTTCTGAATGTGTGGTCTAAAATGACTGAATCGCTGAAACTAATAGAACTATGAGCTGAGTCTTGTTTCTGCCTTCTGCCAGGATTGCTTCTTCATCCCTGGAGAGGGAGCATATAACTCCTTGGCACTTCTAGAATGAAATAAGAGTTGTTAAATTTTTTAGTCCTATTTTTGCACCCGCGCCAGGTCCCTTTCCTGTGCATGTTTTCTTCGTGAAAGAGTTAATACAGAGGATTTGTTCTAAACAAATAATGTCGCATAATAAAGCGAGATTTAAGATTCGTTTACAAATTTTGATTACATTCAAGCATTTACCAATAAATCACTAAAAACATAGAAAATTGTCCCTTGACTGGCTTCATTTGACTGGCATTTTTCCCAGTCAAGGGACATTTTATGCCAGTCAAGTGACTAATGTTATTTTAATGATTGTTTTTGCAATTTTTTTGTGTAAAGGTGTACCTGCAGAGTAGAATAGCACCACCCCATGTCTCCCCATGGGTACTGTAAGTTAGATTAAGGGTTTCCAGGAGGTGAACAGCATTGTTTTTCGTGCAGATAACATAGTTTAAAAACACTTGCTTTATGTCTCTAGGTGTGGCTGCGTTGTATCTAAAGGAGGCTGCGTTAAGTCTCAGGTTAATTTCGACGTATCTTAAGCTGACTGCGGTGTATTTCAGGGTGGTTGCGTTTTATCTTAGGCTGACTGCGATGTCTCTTAAGCTGAGTGCGTTGTATCTCAGGTTGGCTGCAATACGTCTCACTCAGGCACATTGCGACGTATCTTAAGCTGAATACGTTGTATCGCAGAATCCCTGCGTTAGGTTTCAGGTTAATTGCGACGATCTTAAGCTGACTGCGTAGAATATCTGGGTGGTTGCGTAATGTCTCAGACTGATTGCGACGTCTCTTAAGCTACTGCGTTGTATATCAGAACGGCTGCGTTATGTCTCGTTTAGAATGATTTCGACATCTCTTGAACTGACTGCGACGTCTCTTAAGCTGACTGCGATGTATATAAGGGTGGCTGCGTCATGTCTCAGAATGATTGCGACGTCTCTTCAGCTTACTGCGTTGCATCTCAGGTTGGCTGCGTTGTATCTCACTCAGGGTCATAATGCGAAGTCTCTTAAGTAACTGCGTTGTATCTCAGGGTGGCTGCGCTATGTCAGGCTGATTTTGACGTCTCTTAAGCAGACTGCGTTGTATCTCAGGATTACTGCGTTATGTATGTCGTAGTCTTTTTAGCTGAGTACATCGTGTCTCAGGCTGATTACGTCGTCTCTAAGGTGACTGCGTCGTGTCTCAGGTTAGTTACGTTATGTCTCAGTCTGATTGCAATGTCTCTTAAGCTGATTGCGTCGTGTCTCATGTATACAGAGTCGTGTGTCAGGTTGCTTGCCTAGTGGTGTCTAAGGCTATCTGAGTCATGCATTTCTCAGGCTGATTACGTCGTCTTTAAGGTTATCTTCGTCTGTACAGTAGCAATATGTACAATTCGCAAAATGTCTTAAGTGGCTCAACACAGTTAATTGTCAGGTCATAATGTTTGCGGTGGTTTCTTCTTGTCTCATGCTAGCTGTTTCATTATGGCCTAAGTTTAAACGACTTACGTTACTATTGTTTTGGTGGAGAATTGGGCCTCTACGTTTCGGCTGTTTACGAACAGTCTTCTTCCGGAGGTCGACAGATCACATACGCCTGTCAACTGTGATTGTTGAACACGGTGGCTGTTTGATTTCGTATGTCGGGCTGGCTGTGTCGTGTTTCAAGCACGAGCAAATTGTCTGTGACTAGGTGCGTCGTGTCTTAACCAGACTGAGGCTTCAGGGCGTCAGTCTGGTAGGCTGCGGCAACTTCTACTTTTATTCTACTTAGTTAAAAGCAAAAGATGAACAGCTTTTATTCATATATTTTGTTAAAATAATTACTTTGTCCCTTGACTGACGCAAAATGTCCCGTTGACTGGCATCTCAAATTTCAATATTGAATTTTGACGAAACCTGTGGTTCGATTTAAGTGTCTTTTCGTAAATAACCTTTTCAATAGGCCTTTATTATTATGCAATGATAAAATAACCATAAAACTAAAATTTCAAATTTGCCAGGAAAGGGACCTGAAGAACCGTTTTCAAATTTTCACCCAATTTATAAAGTTTATTTCAAAGGAAATGTCTATAGACTTGACAACAAAGTATCTGAATGTACTTATATATATGGCGTTGGCGGTGGCGTTGAATTATAATTCAAGTGTAAAAATTTCAACCTAGCGCAACGCCATCTAGTATTACACCATAAACTAACTCGAGATCTGTCAGATAAGTACATTCAGATAGAAAAGTCCCCACAGTCAATCCTATGGAATGGATAGTTTATAAATAAATGAATATCTTGGGCCCGAAGCCTGCTATTTTTTTTTCTCGTAACACCATCGAAACTCAACTGTCATTTCATTGCTATTGTGATTTTCTATACTTCAAACCGTTAGTAGACTACGAAATGACCGAAATCATCCAATTGAGATACAATCGACAACCAACTGAAATGATTTTCATTTAGCAGGCTCAAACTCAATTCAAAGTAGTAAATTTTACATTTATCTTTTTGATGGTCAAGTATTAGTCATTAGTCATTGTAAAAAAGAGAAAAATGTAGGATAAGTATATTTTTCTATTTCTTACAACAACAGACTTTTCCACTTTTACAGCGTTTTCCACTTATTCGCTCCGGCTGCCGGATGTCCGAAATACCCTTAACTACCGACAATATTCCAATGCCGAATGACGCTTTTCTACCTATCCGGTAAAGGACGGACAGTAGAATGACGTCATGGTAGAGTGCAAAGAGTACCTTTTATATATGCATACTTTTTGTACGTCTGTCACTTCGGACCGTCAAAATCCAAGTTTCGGTTTGGAAAATTTCCGGATCGATAAATGCCGAATGAGTGGAAAAGCATGTACAGTAGTGTAATAGATTTCTAAATCGGATCGGAATTGACGGATCGGCTAATGGCCGGATAACGGATGCCAGATAAGTGGAGAAAGGCCGTTAGGGCCCTGGACAGTCCACACAAACTAAACACAAATGTTAGTGTCCTATGGAGACCGAACCCACGACCCTCGGCGTAAATCCTCTGCGCCATCGGGACAGACAGACAAAAACTTAACTCACCGAATAGACAGGTCGCTATTATAATTATAAGGCTGCTGGCAAGCACTGATTCTTTGAAAGGAGGCCTCTATTTCAGATTCATTGCTGGCTTTCTCCTGATTTGTGGCCAAAATCATCTCTCTTTTCACCATAGCTCCGAGTGTTTCTTGTACTAAAATCACAACACAAAATATAAATATATTACTAATTAGTAATTCGGTAGTCTCCTAGGTCATTAACGAAATATAAAAGTTGTTTTAAACTATTGTCCAAAAACACGGACTTCAGTCATAATCTTTCGAAATATTCAAAGTTTGAATTAATAAGCAATACAAAAGTAAGTGTATTGGCGCCATCCAAATACTTACGGCATGACGTCATACTTTCAGTTTTTCGTACAAAATACCGTTTTAGATCGTTATAAAAAGGAGCTCATTTGACCTGTCAAGAATCTAGCCTATTACAGCCGCATCAGTCCATTAGAGTTTTTATTGAAGCAGGATTTCAAATGCCTTACCCATTCATTACGGACTATACCCTACGAGTAAGTCTATTTTATACTTTTACCTTTAGATAACAAATCCATCGGGTCTTCATTTTTGTAACAAGGTTTATCGACGAACTCTTCTTGTATGGAAGGATTATTTGTTTTATGTAGTACTTGCAAGAGGCTCACGTGCTTATAACTCTGCAAATTAAGATCAAATATAACTTGATTTTTTAAATAAACGATCCCGAAAGGGCAACATTATTGTTTACATTTCGCTCATATGTCATATACCTGTTTTGACAGAGACAAACAATTGCTAATCCGGGATCATTTCTTTATCTGTACGAATATATCTACGTTAATATTATATTTGGAAAGTTTGTTCCCCCATATCTACTCGTGGGTGTCGTTTGAACCAAGGGATGAATCCAGGAAAGGGCAGGAGCGTCCTTTGTGGATAAACAGCTTGCACTGCGCTTGCAATTCAACCTTCCAAGACAGCCATACTGGCAAAAATCCCCTGTTAGGGATAGACCAATGTACAATTGTCCAGCAGTGGAATGATGTGGCTGTTAAAGAGACAATTGAAGAAGTGGATAAGAACGTTGAAAGTGGAAGACCTCCACGAAAGTACCTAGGTAGTTAAAAACTGGGCCGTGGTGAAGAATACCCAAAACCAACGAGCGTGCACGAAATGACCGATGAAGATACAAGAGGTGAAAGAATTATGCAGTAATAAGTAAAAGGAAGTAGTCTCTACCTATCCTTTTAGAAAAGCCACGTAAATTAAGTACCTATGTATTACGGCCATGTAATGCCGGCTTATAATAGCATCGCCTCATTTCTTTTTCGTTTGTGTCGTAGGAGCCGACTAAGGGACTCTAGGGAAACCCTAAACACACATGAAAACACATGAAAATGTGTATTGCAATTCTAGGCGACAAGCTGACAACCTGTCACTATGGTGATGCACGACTTATCTGAAACGACCCTCAAACATTTGTCAGACGTGGCGATAATGACCGTAATTTTACGGTCGTTAAAACTCTGCCTATTTTAATGTATATTGTAATGCTCTATTTTAATGTATGGCTGTGAGGCTTGGACACTAACACTTAAAGAAGAGAATAAACTATTAGTCGCTGAACGAAAGGTCCTCCGAAAGATTTTGGGCCCTACCAAGGGTAGTGATGGCAGATGGCGACTGAGGAAAAATGCCGAAGTTGAGGACCTAGTGGCGCAACCTAAAATACTCGGAGAGACGAAAGCTCACCGACTTCGCTGGCTCGGCCACTTAGAAAGAATGGGTGAGGATCGGGGCGTCAAAAGAGCGTACAAGGGTCGGCCGACAGGACGTCGTCCTGTCGGGCGCCCCAGGTACCGCTGGAAAGATATGGTGGAAGCTGACCTGGGCCATCTCCAAGTCAATAATTGGGTGGAGGTGGCGCAGGACAGGGATCAGTGGAGGAAGCTCGTTTCGGAGGCCAAGATCCATTTCGGGTCACTGAGCCAGAGAAGTTAGTTAGTTAGTTAAAACTCTGCCTACGCCGCCAGGGATACAGGCAGGATTTGTGCATAAAAATAGGAACATGCGATAACTCACTTCATGTTTGCAATTTTTCATTGTTATCAATAATTCTGATTCAGCTCCTTTCACTGCGTCTTTGTAATTTTTATCATCATCAGAAATATAACTTTGGCTGGGTTTTAGTGGGGTAATTTGATCTTCCTGTTCAGACAATGCAGTTTCGACACAATATACTGGTTTCTGTTGCATTTGGTAGGATTTTAGCTTTTCCATTTCGCTTAACAACGTCCTGTTTTCTAGTATTAATCTATCAATCTCTTCTTGTTGTTGATTGTTAGTTCTTTCTAATGCCTGTATGCTTGCCTGGTAGACATGAGCATCACCTCGGGCATTGCAACTGGAGCAGGCATCAGCTTTTGCGGGTACTGCCGAAACCGACACGGGAACACATGTGCAATCTATCTTGCGTTTACAAAGTTTTTCTCGGGAACAATTTAGCGTAACTTTCTTTAAGCACTTCGGTGGAGTGGAGCTCTCAACTGCGTGGCAGGTAGTGTCACCTAGTACGGAGCATGGTGCTGTGACTAAGTGTAAACTGCTGCTTTTCTTCAAGCACGATTTCTTGCAAGAGTGGTCATTGTCGGAGCATAGTTGCGACATTATTGATTTGACGAATATTGCTTGTTGCACCATGTCTCGTTGCCAGAACCGAGCCACGTCTTGGACACTTTTGCAGAGTTGTGTATCATGTTTACTACATGCGCTTTTCGTCAGGTTAATGGCGAAGACTCGTTCCAGCAGAATTCTCCAGAACATCTTGATGTTCTTTAACGCCTCTAAGCATCGTTCACATGGCCAAGTGCTGGTCTCAAGGTCTTCCTGTAGGTAATCATATTAAGCAGGTAAACAGATGTGTAAAAAACAACTACAAATATTGTAAGGGGTGAACCAGATCATGAAACTGAAAAAGTTATCCCAAAAAGTTATGTTCTTTACATAGGTCACTTAAAATAACTTTGGACCTCCCATACAAAATGTACCTCCTAGCTACTAACCAACCGAGCCAGTTTCTATGAAAAGTTTTTTTTTTCATATTTCAATCTATTTTCCTTAGGGAAAGTTGTTCAGTTTCATGGACTGGTGGTAATCTCTTTAAATTATTGCGTTTGATCCGCGGTAAACCAACCGGTTAAAAAATATATTTTCCTGTGATAAAATAAGTACCTAATCTAAGTAACTAGGTACACTATATACAGGATGTTTGGAAGAGTGATGACTTCTTTTCAAGGGATGAACAAGCTCATGAAACTTAACAACTTTCTCCAAAAAACATGGGTCGAAATAAAATAAAATAAAAATGGTCCATTCGTACAAAACCGACTGACAAAGTCAATTTGTATCGGAAGTCCAAAATTTTTTTCATATCTCGACCATGTTCCATGAGGAAATTTGTTCAGTTTCATGAGCTGGTTCATCCCTTGAAAGGAAATTATCACTCTTCCAAACACCCTGTATACTAATTTAGAATAATGAACTTACGAAAAATGAAATATTTTATTTAATCGACCTAGTAGTTTTTAACTTATTTGTTACAAATATGCACATAATATTACAAATCTTTCCTTTATTAAATATAAGTAAGCCTTCTTAATCTTTTCGAGTCGTCCAACGACCCGATGAACCCTAGTGTCAGAATTTTTCAACCGCCTTCTACAAGTAGCAGGCTTCTGACATGGTTGTATAACGACTGCCGTCTAAGTGATCATAGACAGCAACCGGGACCTACGGCTTAACGTGCCATCCGAAACACGGAACCATCTTACTTACGGACAATCGGGTGGTTCAGCCCGCAATGTCCTAACAAGACTAAGTGATAAATATCAACTTTGTGAGTGACCCACCGAGAATCGAACCCGGAACCTTCTGCGTCAAAGGCAGTCGCACTACCACTGCGCCACATCGGTCGTCGTATTAGTAAGTAAAGCCACTATTATATCAATATTGAGGACCGTTGTAGTCGAAGTTTTCACTGCCACCTCCCTTCCGCTTGGTGTCAAATTTCTCGGCGCAATTTCATTTTTTTTTTTTGCAAAACTAACTAACTATGCAAATGTTTTACAGTAAACTGTAACATCCACTATTAAAAACTAATATGGGAGCATTTTTTCCATTTTTCATACACATTTTTAGCATGTTTATGTTGTTACAGGTTTGTACCTACTGAAACTTGACACTCTAGAATTTTGCTGACGCGGCATATTTAAAAGCAATACGAGAAATATGTAATTTAACCATAATCTGTACACACACATACACACACCATACACTGTTACGTATAAACATTTTTAATATTCCTGCAATTTCCTGAAAAGACGTAAAATCAGCAGTAATCCGCCACCTCCGGCCGTAATCCAGCTTGACAATTTTATTTCTTCGTAAATTTTGTTTTTAAGCGATCTACTCGTACATCTCAAAAAATACCATTTCGTCTAATAAAGAGAATTGGTAACACCGCTTACGCGCCAAGTACTTGAAGGAAAAATGTGTCCTCTTACGAGCTAACGGTAGGCGGTCATTTTAGGACAGATCTGTCCTCTTAAAAAGTAGAAGTACAGTACAGAACTAGATACCTATTACAAAAAGAGAGTAACAATACTAACATCACACAAAAACTTAGCCATGTTTCGGTCCGCCTTCAAGCACTCTCGCATGGCTTCGCAGGATATGGTGATACTGTCTAAGACAGTTTTCGACTTGCAATCTGCATGACATCGAGGAGTTGCCTGTGACACAGAATTTAGTAAAGAACAACTTAACATCTATTAAAGAAAACTTGTGAAATTAACGGCTAAAGCTTGTCAGGTTGCCAACTGTGTGAGCCAAAGTTGCAGAACAGCAGCTTATCAACGTATCGGCCTAGCTCAATTTCGGCAGAATAATTTAAATATTGGTTATTTTTATTAACATTGCAATCTGATCTAATCTTCTAAACGGGTGAGTTTACGTGCTGCTGATTTTCACTAGTGCTTACCTTACTCTTGCTCTTACAAGTCATCGCTGCGAAGAAGTTGATGATGGTGTTGATGGGAAGGATACAGGGAGGCATGTCGCACCTAATCCATTCCCTAAGATAGCGATCGCGCCGGCGCAGGTCGTGGCTCCATGCCCTCGTGTCACAAGAATCATACGACTGGAGCGTACCCTCGGAAGATGCCAACAAAGTTTGAAGACAGTACAGCTTATGTTGGCCTAAGAAATTCATTGATTTTAAACGCCTAGAAGAGCTACTTTCTTATCTCTCAGCCATCTAATTTGATAACTTGGAATTTTATCTACCAAAAAGAGCTGAATTTTACGGGCTGAAGATGACATTCCAACACCGACAATTTTGAAAATGCCAAATGCTAAAAGTGATGGATGATGTATGTGATGCCAAAGAGTAAGTTTCAAATTTTATTCTGTTCTCTATGTTTCAGGGTCCAGTAGAGTTTGAGCCAAGAGAGTTTTGATACTTACAGTAAAATAAAAACTCCTTGGTGCCCTCGTCACTGCTACAAAACTACTACAAAACTTATTTTGTTAAAAGAAAAATCCACTGATCCGCTGACAGAAATAATCTATTCAAATTGTGACATTCTATTACAACGTCAATCAAACGATTCCAATCCAAATAGATTTTTCATGACAGTTCAAAATATTTGCTATTTTAATTATTTATTTTACAAGCAATTCAAATACAAAAAATCCTATCGTTATGCGTAAAATGGATGGGTGCGAAAAGTAGAATATATCGACAACTAAAAATACATGTAGGTGTAGAATAATTGCGTCTATAGTAAGATAAGAATTTGGCGATGTCTTTTATAACGAAGAGAGAGCGGGTGTTCAATGAGTACCTGGCCCCAGTGGACTTGCCGATTCGGAACGAGGGCAAGCTGAAGGCATACTCGTCATGCACGGACGCGCGGGCCTGGTCGCACTTCATGACGGACAAGACGGAGCACCTGGTCGAGGTCATCAAGCGGAACAACGAGATATGCCGCGGGAAGTATGTGCCCGTCAACGTGATCATCGAGATGATGGTGGCCGCAAAGAACGCTGAAATAGACAGACTCAAACGCAAGATCGGGCAACTTGAACAGATGCTTGCCGCCTTCGACCAGCTAGATCTATCTTGCGAACAGAAGTGTGAAATCTCGACAGCAGTAAGCAATTTCAAACTTATTCGTGTGCAGACATTGGAAAGCTAATGTCTCTATAGAACGTCCCAAATTTTTGAATGATCGTCTAAAATTGGAACCATTGAATTTTTGTATGTTTTGATAATTCTTGTATTTTGTCTTTCAGCACGCCATGATAAAAGCGGCAAACAAATCTTTAGAGGCATTGCCGGTAAGAAAAGTTTCATAATATATTTTTAAAACTTTTGGACTTGATTAAAACCTGTAAATGGTATTAGGGAATTAATTGTCGTTTTTATTTTCAGCCTCTGGAATTAGACATGTCTGGCTACACAGAGGTAAGTAATACGTGCATTTACTACATTTGATAGATGAACCTATATCACTGCTATGATAATAATTTAATACTGTACTTCTATTTTATTTTACAGGGTATAGATTCTGACGCTTTCCAGGTAATAAAATTATTATCTTTCTTATCGCTAGAAACTATAAGAATCCGAAAATTTTGTTGAATACTTTGTTTAGAGATCATTTATTAATTTTGAACTCTAATTTTATTTCAGACTGGAAAATCAGGAGGCGATGACGTAAGATTATAGCAGTTTATCCATCTGTCGTATAATAGGGGGCATTAGAATGTGAGTGTCTGTTTATCACACGAGCCACAAGTCGCACTCTTAGTAAGACAACGACCGAATGCAAAATTGCAAACTTTTGGGAAACAGCAAAAATCTTTTTGGATTATTGTAGCAAATAGTAAATTCACTATAAAATCATCACAAATAAAGATATCCAAAATCTATAAAAAGATGTGTATACCTAAGAGTACCTTCTATTAGATTTAGTAAATCAAGTTAATGTTTGTTAGCCTATTATATATGTGAGTGTGATGATAGTTTGACACGAGCATTCTAATACCTAATTATATGCAGTTGCATTTAATATTTTATCTACACTTGTTCCATATTGTTTTCTTGATGTCACGGGAAGTGATTCACTCACGAGTCATGTCCGATGCCACTTCTAATATATCAGATGGCGTGGAAATGTCTTTATCGCTTTCACTTTCCTGATATGCCATCGTAAAATATGGGATAAAACAAACTTCATCAAATAAAATACCAAAAACAAACGGTAATTTGCACAAAAGACACGACATAGCATAACACGGCAGACAAGTGGCGAAAAATGGCGGCATATTTGAGTTTTGGCAAAGATTATAGAATTATGTGGCAAATCGTTTCATTTTGGCACGGATTAAAGTACGCGACAAATCGTTTCATCGGTTCATTTTATCGAAGTCTTAACTTTAATGTAAAGGATACTGGTTTTCAGTACTTATAGGTTTTATGTTTTTAAAGCACAACTTAAAAACTGTGTTTGAATCTATATTACGAACATTAAGGAACAAGTGTAAATAAAATAAATTAAATAAAGTGTATAACAACTTATTTATTCGTTGAAATGTATATGTTAACTCTTCTTGCAGGCATCAATACGGCAAAGAGGAGTTGAGGTATCTAATCCAACTATAGCATATACCTATCTTACATACATATGGATTATCCAACATGCATCAACGCATGAGCTGCTTTTTTGCAGTAAGATAGGATCTATTAAAAATGAATTATACTTTCAGTGGTGTAGTCAACGCAAGGATGTGGAACTCGGAATGGAGAGTCAAGGGTTCGGTCCTTACGGATTCGACAATCTAGGCTATGAGGGCCTGGGAGGAATAGAACCAAAGTCGTCCAAAGTATCAAAAATCGACCAATCAGACTTCTTAGATCGATGCTCTTGTGACGTAAGCACTTGTAAGTGTAGTTTTGATCATTTTTCTTGTTACCTGCACTGTAATTTATACTTTGCTGGGTTTTTGATGTCCTAGGGCACCCCAGTGGTGCATAGGGCCTTCAGAAGATGTCGCCGTTTCCCTTGGCCTCGAGCAGTAATATTTGCTTCGCGTCATGACAATCCAGCTGTTTTTAGTTCGGTATCAATTGTGCGCCGCCACTTGTGCACGGGACGTCCAGGTCTTCTTTTGCCAGTCTAGAGCCACCGCCGCTGAGTTATTTTCTCTTCGCCGCAATTTATGCCCTATCCAACATCATTTCCTCTGGGCCAT
Organism: Keiferia lycopersicella; assembly: GCA_029255805.1. Taxonomy (NCBI): domain Eukaryota; kingdom Metazoa; phylum Arthropoda; class Insecta; order Lepidoptera; family Gelechiidae; genus Keiferia; species Keiferia lycopersicella. Next base: position 4,826,893 of record JARACZ010000017.1, read on the forward strand.
CTCTTGCTCAATGGGCAATTGTTAACACTTGGCCCACAAGTATTCCTTTCGGGTTGTGACTGGCCAGTAAACTCGGGGAATGGTTCTGGGGCACTTGTTGACAAATACTTGCAACTCGTTTGACAACCCCTTAATCTCCCTCCAAGTTTCGCAGCCAACCAAAAGTACGCTTTTGACGATGGAATCGAAGAAGGTAAGTTTGATGCGACGGATCAAGGTTTTTAATTCTCATTAGTTTTCTTGATTACTATGCTATACATATAACTTGACCATACAGAGTAGACAAAAATAAGGGCGCCACTTTCTTCGCGATCTGTCAAGTCTGACAGATATCGCTTAACTATAGCAACAATTTTTCATACAAAATGTTTAGTTCCATTTTATTTAATTTCTACTCTTTCTGGCCGCTTGGCCAAATATTCATTCAAATAATATCACTTATAGATACATAGGCAGGCAGGTAGGCAGAGACTATTTGCTTCCACTTGCTACGATCCTGGCACTTCTTTCGTTTCTTCTACATTTATAAATGTTCCAAATCACAATTATCTCGTATTTTCAGCTGCCCATGATACCCGAGTAGAAGAATTGGAAGAATCGCTCATTAGCAAAGATGCTAAATTAAACGCTATGCAGAACACAATAGCTGTGAGTACTTTATTTATGATATTCTACTGAAAGCTTGACGACCGATTGGTGTAGTGCGACTGCCCGCGTTCGACTCTCGGTGGATCACTTACAAAGTCGATGGGTATATAACTATCACTTTCTGAATTTATTCCCAGTCTGGTTAGGACATTGCGCGATAAACCACCCACTTGTCCGTAAGTCCCGATTATCCGTAAGAAAGTGGTTCCGTAGGTCTCGGTTACTGTACCTAATCATAACGATCAATCAAATATGTAATCATAACTTAGACGGCTATTGTTACAGAACCATATCAGAAGCCTGGTACTTGTAGAAGGCGCTTGAAAAATTCTGACACTAGGTTCGGTTCATTGGGTTGGACGACTCGGTGTCCCACACGAAAAGAAAAGACTGAAAGATTTTCAAATTGATGCTTACCTAATTTAAATTTTCCATATTTATTTCAGGTAATGGAAAACGATGTCTGTGAACCATATTGCATTTACGCTCACATTTTTACAGCACTGGAAAAAATTTACGGTATTTTACGACAAAATGAAAAGTATAGACTATTTTTGGATCTAATGGTGAGTTTTTGTTATATTTCTGGTAATTGTTACCAATTACAGGATAGTTAAGTAAATAATATTAATATCTCAGTCTACAGGAAAAGATACACGATGTCTAGATATTAAAGGAAAAATCCTATTTAAGCTTAAAATTTTAGAAAAATTTTGTACTGCGTTGATATCACCATGTTCACAACGATTCCAATACGATGAGAGCTGTGAATGCTACGCTGCTCAAATAGAGACAGGCTACATGGCAACTCAGCCTGAGCATCAAGTAAGCAACCAAACAGATGTGAAGAGATCACACCTTGTTGCTGACGTTATGGCTAATGAAGATATGAAAGAAATAATTACAAAAGACACCCGAAGCCAACAAGGGGATGAACAAGCTAATGATGTTGTAGTCACCGATAATTTTAGTATAGATTTAGAAAACGTAAATCGCTTAAAATCCCTTCAAGCTGATTATGAAGCATTGATGAATGCCTATGAAGACATTAAGTTTGAAAGGGATGCTTCGAAAATCAGGGAGGAAAAATGCGATGACCTAGAAAGGGAACTTGAAGATTGTCGTATTAAATTAAGAGAATACAATATGCTCTATAACGAAAGAGAATACTATCGAAAGCGGTCTGAAGATCTTGATAGTTTAAAGGAGCAGTATATGGTCCTAGCAGACGAATCTTCAAGCCTAGAAACCCAACTTAAAGCGGAATTTGAAATCAATCATATCAAAACTGGAACCATCGATGAATTAAGAAATGATAATATTGCCTTAGAGAAAAAGTTAAACGAGTTAACGATAGCGTATGAAAAAGAAAGAAACGGAATACTCTGCAAACTAAAAGAAGCCGAATGTAAAATAATGTGCCAGGAACAACAAATCAAAAGTTTGTCAAGCCAAATTGATAGAATAATTGACCAGGACCCAGGCAATGTAAGTATAACATCGCTTTTAGGTGTAGGTAAAGAGAAATTAATAGTTTGATCGGTACACAATGTGCATCATCATCTTTGTAGCATGTCCTCGAAAGGCCCACGGTTGATTTAGTTCTAATAGCGGCCCAATGTACTAATTGTAGGCAACAGCGTTAAAGCCCAGATGCCGGCTTAGAATAACATCACCCCGTACCTTTTCCGTGGGTGGCGTAAATGACCGTTTAACCTCCGATTACGACCCGCCTACCTCGCAAGGGATATAAGCGTGATATATGTATTTATAAACAGGGAACGACTAACAACGTTTTATTTATTGCAGCACGATAAAGTTTATAAATCTGCAACAATCATAGATGAAATAGAAGCATTGAAAGATCAAATAAAAATTCTAAATAACGCATTATATACAAGTGAGGATGAAAAACAACAACTACAAGATCAGTTTGAAGATAAATTAAAAGTAATCAATGAACTTAAAATGGAGATTGAAGAGTGGAAAAGTATGTATACATATAACTTTCTATTATAATGAAGTTGACAGTTATCTAACTTAAGTTTCTCAAGTATAGGTACTTTAGACATATAAAGTAGGTAGTTATTCGACGTTAAAATAGCGTATATATTTTATTACGTTTTTCTTTTTTTATAAACAAGGTCAATGTGAAAAAATGCTGCAACGTAATGATTATTTGGAGAAATATACTGAAAGTTTTAGAGATGAAGTACGCAGGCTAGTAGATGAAAACAAAAACCTTTCTCAAGAAGTGGAGGAAAAAACCACCGCGATTTCCAATTTATTGAATGTTATAAATAACAAATCACAAGAAGTAAATAAACTAATACAGAAAATTGAAATAGAAAAGGAAGAAAATAATGACCTCAAGAACCAACTCCAAAAGACAAAAGATACGTACAGCAGCAGCTTTGAAGAGTTAGAAAACGAAAAAAAAGAGGTTATGGAATCTCTTCAGTTGGCAAAACAACAAAGCAAGGAACTGCTTGATAAAGTTAAAGATTATGACCAAGTTCTTCAAACAAAAGAAAATGTGACGAAATCATTGGCAGTTGAAACTGAAAACTGTAACGAATTAAAAAATATGCTTATCGATACCATTGAAGCTAACAAACAGCTTCAGCAAGACTTGCTCAGCTACGAAAACAATAACTCAATATTATTACAAGAAATTCAAAGACTAAGGGAGATTAATCACTTAGCTCTAGATAATATCAATAACCTTCAAAATGACAAAGATCAATTTAAAAATTCATTTGAACTTACTAAAAAAGAAAGTGGCATTCTCGAAGACAGACTTAAAGAATTTGAAGAATTACAACAACAATTTGAAAAACTTCGGGACGAAAGAAATAAACTTGCCAATGAGTTGCAAGAAAAAGCAAAAGAGGTTGATGATGCGATGACTTCAGTAGAACTTACTCGGAAAGAAAGTGAAAAGCTTTTAGAAAAAGTACAACAATCAGAGAATTTGAAAGAAGAAATGATCAAACTAAGTAAGGATTATCGAAACTTGGTCAACGAGAAGGAGGATCTGCAAAAAGATATATTTGATAAAAATAAAGAATTAGATAGTCTATTTCAAGCTTTAGGTGCGCTTGAAGCAGAAAAAAGTGAACTTGCTGCCAAATCTAAGAAAGTCGAGGAATTCGAAAATGAATTAAATCAACTGAAAAAAGCTTATGATGCTTTATTAATCGAAAAGTTAACATTGCTAAGTGATTGCGATAGCAAAACACAAGAAATCAATAACCTATTTAACAGATTACAGGAAAAGATCGATGAAAATAAAGATCTCGTACACCAAATAGAAGCATTAGAAAGAAATCATACAGAAAACGTAACAAAACTGCAGGATGTAAATTTAACAACTCAAATAACACTTGATTCACTACAAAAAGAAAGCGAAGTGCTTCTGAATAAGCTTAAAAACTATGAAACTTTATTACAAAAATATGATGATTTGAAAATGTCATATAATCAAATCAAAAACGAAAATGTAAAACTTCAGTCAGACTTCAATAATTGTATAAAAGAATTGAATGTAACTACACGAGAGAGAGATGACTTGAAGCAACAGGCAAGAGAAATATTGTTGCATAATGAGAATCTTCAAAAATCATTACAAGACGCTACACAAGAGGTAAACTCATACAACATAGTGTAAATACAGCGACTTCCTTTTAAATACTTTGCATTAATTTACAGCTTAGCATAGGTTTATTGACAGTATCTTGTTATATAATTTATTATTTTAGCTTATCCAATATTCAACACAAGGCCCATTCGATGATGTTGTTCGAGAAATAGAAGACATGAAAAAAGAAAAAATTGCGAACAACAATACAATTAAAGATCTGTTGCACAGATTAGATGAGCAGGTAAATATAAATGTTAAATCTGACAAACCGCCATGCCGCCGCCGTGAGCCTGCTAGCAAGCTAAGCCTAGCCAAAGCCGTCTCAGCTCCACTCGCCTTGCCATGCCAAAGCCAAGCCAAGCCTTAGTGGAGCTGTACTGTAGACTTGCCGCGGCCCTCAGAATAAGGCCTTATTCTGTGGGCCGCCAGCCAAGCCAGCCAAGCCAGCCACGTGTTCGCGCCATTTTTATGAATTCGGAACGCATTGAAAACCACAGACGGTCGAGTACTTTTTGTTTGCACTACCAACATTGAAACAAAATAGTTGTGTTCCAAAATAAAAGTGTTTAATTTTCAGCTTATTATAATAAGATTAAATACGTCAGCAATGAAGAAAAAATATTAAAGATTTTCCGAAGCTAGAGCGATAATTTTATCACTAGTACAATAGGCATGGATTTTGGCATGTACGTGTGCGCTTTTCTTTCTGCTTATCAGAAAGAGACTAAAGCAATCTAGAATTCATAAAAAAATTATAATGTAATGTCGTAAAGCTTCAAAGCAGTAATTATTTATATTCTTCTATAATTTTTATGTATGTTTCTTATTGTTTTGTAGATTCTGTGGAATATACTATAATGTTATTTATTTTACAGGACAATACTATATGCAACCTAACTGAAGAATTAATGGGTCGCGATGATAAAATAGCCGTATTACAAAACCACATAAATTCTTTAGAAGAAGAATTGATGCAGTTGCACGAGTGTTTAGCAGAAGTAGTCAATACTGGAGAGCAGATAAAAGATAACAGCCATAAGAAAATTGATGATACGTTAAATAAAATGGAAGCCCATCGTAATCAAACTTCTTTAATAAAAAAGTTTTAGAACACTTATTAAGACTAATTTTCTAATAAAATATTTCATTTCAGATTCAAAAGCAACACATAACATGAAAATAGAATTAGCTAAATTACACACCGTCAACGCTCAATTAGAAGAACAAGTTTCTTTTCACAAAATAAAGAGTGAAGAATCGTTCAAAGATAAACACAAATATATTTCACAAATTGTTCATCTTCAAAATGAGAGGGAAATCATTGCAACCGACATCAAACAACTTGAAATAAACTGTGTTGGCGATAGTAACATATCTCCTACTTCATGTAGTGTAGAAGAAATATTGAAATCGCTTGATAAAATTCGGAAATGTATAGATGCAAGAAATTCCAAAAGTTTTTCCCTCGAACAGACATTACAAAAAATGCAAAATTCTTCACATTTACTTCTGAGTAAAGCAGATGAAGCCAAAAAATTGTTGGAAAAAGAAAAACAGAAAATATTAAATGAAAAAGAAGAAGCCATTGCAGATAGATTAAACATGGAAAAACAACTTCTAGAATTAAGAATACAACTTGAGGACCAAACTGCACGTGATAGTAATATTATTAAAGACCTAGAAGCAGAAATTCTCAATCAGAAACTCATATTTGATCAACTCAATGGATCTAAAGGAACATACATTGCAAAGCTTGAAGAAGAAATGCGGACACTTAAAAATGCTTATGAGAATTCTTTGGAAAAAAATGCTGAGTTGCAGAGCAAACTTAAAGAAGCAACAGATGAAAATAATAAAGCCAACAGTGTTTTTGATAGTGTAAAAGCAGAACTGAATGAAAAGTTAAAGCAAGTTAATAGTTTGCAAGATAGCCTTAATGAACTAAAAAATAAACAAATGAATGATATTAGTGTTCAAGTAGAGCATCAAAATCAGAGGAATAACACTGAGACACAAACTGAAAAGTCTAGTTTTGACAAAGAGCTTGATCCAGATAAAATCAAAGAAGATGACTATGAGCAAGATGTGAAGACTGTGAAATTTAACAAATCATCAACGACTCCGGAACATAAACCGATGTCCCAAGTGCTTAATGAAGTGCAAATATTAACAGCTAATATTGAACCATCTCTTGATGTAGTTAAAAATTATGTTGAGTATAAAAAATCTAAACTAACAACTGGGAAATTAGAACAGTATTCAATTTCTACAATAACAGGAGACAGTTTGTCTGCAAATCCCAATTTGTTGGATATTTATAAAAGAACTTCAGAAATGAATTCAGTTTCATCTAAAGTGATAAAAACCGAAGGGGACTTTGCAAGTTCTTCTGGTTTTATTAGCCCAAATTCTAGATATCAAGAGCCACTTACAAAATCAGAAGAATCCTCCGATAAAGACATGTTCTTGATATATAAAGATAGTGAAAGCAGTCATGCGGACAATTCTTCCTCAAAAGGCAAGGATGTTAATAATAGACAGCAACCCGTTCTAGTTGAAACAGTAACTATTGCACGAGACAGAGGATCGAAACTTGTTAAATCGCATCAACCAACTGAGCTTCAAATTCAAGAGGAAGATGATTTTGATAGAACGAATAATTTTCGTAGAAAATCAAAGCGTGTGGAACCACATCGACCAGCTGCGCTACAAATTCATGACGAAGATAATCTTGATAGAATGAATAATATTCGCAATACAAATAACCGCTCAAAAAGTATGAAATCCAAAACTTTAAATGATGATAATCTTTTCTTTGATTATGACACTGGGACAGATGCTTCCAAAACCCAAATAAAATCAAATGAATCAATGGGCAAGAAAGACGTTTTAACTCGCGAGGAGTCTCAAAAGCTTTCAAGAGTAGACGGCAATTTTGTATTATTTAAGGACAAGATGGACCAAGGTAAAAACTTTGGTCTGGAATACATTTTAGACAGCGTTAAGCAAGAAATAAATTACTCTGAAAAGATGCCGGTTGTCCATGTAGATCTCCATAAAAGCTTAAGTGATGACTTGTATAAACGTATGAAAAGTAGTAACGAAAATCGAACTTCATTAATTTTTGCTTCGTCTGACGATAAAACTACTTCAGCACAGAGTAAAGTGAGCGACCTTAGTCGTCCAAAGCCTTCGAAAGAACAGAGCGTTATGGTTAACATAGAACCTAGTGATTACTATGAAAATAAAATAAGAAATCTTTCTCAACAATTAGAGAACACAGAAAAAGAACACAAGAAAAAAATTAGTGTTATAAAAGCTCAATATGATAGCAACATAAAAAATATACTTAATGAACATGACCAAGGGGTACAAAGTATTCAAAGCCTTCATGAAGAAACATTACAAGACGTGATAAAGATACATGAAAATGAAGTTGAAAACTTGAGGAGCATGAGCATTGAAGCAATGCGAAAGGCAGATAAACTTCAAAGAGATAATAAACTACTGAAGTCAAAACTCTTGAGTTGTACTTGTGGCTGTGTTGCTTTAGATGCAGTAAGTTTTTTATTGTGTATTAGTTTTAATAAAATGTGTTTGTTTACAAGAATACAATGTTGCCAATTCAGTTAAATCTTACACAAGATCTTCATTTATTTTAAGGAACCGGCCAGAGGTAGCCCGGTAGAGTTTAAAAAGCGTAGGTCAAGATGCCGTGAGGTCACAAAGCTTATCAAAACCGATATAGAAGCTTTCAGCGTTAGGCCAAAGCTGCGTGTCCATGGGCCATGTACTTGTTCTGTTGATGTCAATGTTTCGGAAACGATTCGCAATATATTCCAACAAGTGGATGTAGAGCAGAGGAAACTAGCCGAAAACGCCTATTTAAAATTTATTGCTGAAAAGATTATGACAGCAAATTTTGAGGTAAGATCGTGTTTTATTTGTTTTTGAAACATTGCTAAATAATGGCTGAATATTTATGTTCGGGAATCATAATGGGCAGAAAGTCGCGACACAAATAATAGAGACGGCTGGCGGGACGTCCTGTTAAAGTTACAAGTGCGCCATATTAAAAACTCGTGGATTTACCATGAAGTTTCTTGCTGAGCAAGTTGTAAGTTTTGATAAGACCTATATTTCAAATGACAGCTATCAAAGTTCTTCTATTTATGGCGAACGTTTCACTCGTTTACCAAATCGCTAAAAAAATGCTGTTTGGGAACCCCGGGCCAAAAAACCGTCTCCATAATATAGAACTACGTAGCTAGTACGTAAAATCACTCTACCTACTTCGATCACTGCTTAAACACCAGTGTTTTTTTTCCCAATTTTCGAACCCGTAGCGCATATCAGAATTTAGTATTCTTAAATCAGTATTTAGTGCCGTGTGATTCCGGCTTAAAATAGCATCACCCCATTCCCGCCGGTGTTGTAAAAGGCAACTAAGGGACTCGAGCGTTTCATGTGTATTACAATTTTAGGCGACAGGCGGACAACCTGTTAGTACAGTGATACACGAATTTATCTGAAAGGGCCCTCAATACTTGTCAGACGTGGCGATAACAACCGTAATTTTACGATCGTTAACGCTCTGCCTGCCTAGCAGGGATAGGGGCGTGATTTGTGTTTGTGTGTGTGTGTGTATTATTGAATGAAGTCTATGATTATTTAAACGGCGGTCATCGGGTCGTTGGACGACTTGGTGTCCCACACGAAAAAGAAAGAAGATTAAATGAAGTGTCAAATCTTTATAACTTACAGTCTCTGGATGTGCACGAGCTTTCTTATCTGCACTTGAAAGTATGCCGCATGTGGAAGCACAAACTTAACAAAGAAGAGGCTCTACAGAAGAGGATTGACTCGCTGGAGAGTGAAGTCCTCAATAAGCAGCGCTATTCACGACAACATAGTAAGCTTTGTTTCTTCACAACAGGGATATTTTTTATCCAGATAGACTAAACTGACAGCTACAACTGCCTTATTTTTTTAAAATGTTGCAAGCATAAGTCTAGTGTTGTGGTTTGACTCATTCATTTTATTCATTGAACTGTTGGGAAATGATTCCTCAATGTAGTTATTTTTGTAAATAAATATGCATAATAAGTACATTACCTTATCCGCCAGATTTTTGAAAATGGATAGGTAGGTGAAACAGAAGACTGTAACATTAACCAATATGGTAAACAAACTTTACAACTTACTTTGCTGCTGTGGTAAACCTGGTTAATAAATTGTAATTCTCTGACGATAACAACAAAAACGTATTGTTGTCTGGTCAGACAGGAAATAAATGTGAAGTTATTTTGTTACATACAAAGTAGGTAGTATGTTTGTCTGTTAGGCCAATTTATTAACGCAAATTGAAATTCACTAAATTATTTTCAAAAAGATTCAATCACTATCTTTGAATCATATAGCTTGATCATTCGGGGTACATCACTATTTTTTTATTATTTTTAAATACAATAACGTGACAACCTACTAAATGTCAATTTAGTCTATCTGGATAAAAATTATAGTTTACTGTAAAACGCTCATTTAATATACTCGTATAGTTAGTTCACTTTGATATTATCAAATTATCGGGAGAGGACAAATTTTGCTATTGAAATGGCCTTTTTTTATTTTCATCCCAGTATACAAACTTTGTAGGGTGTTTCTAATCATGATTCCTAACAACTTTTACTATGGGGCCACCTGCGAAAACGCAAAAAAAATGGAAGTTTCATAGAAAAGCTCATAACTACTTCGCAAAAATGGAATACCAAAAATCTTTTTTTGCGATAAATATTAAAAGTTGTTCAGAATCATGAGTAGAAACAACCTACAAAGTTTGTGTACTGACAAAAAAATTACCTTGTACTCTATCTACCAGGAAACTCTGTCAGGAAAAGTACTAATTTAACTATCACGTTTGTTCGTATGGTTAAAAGATTTAATCAAATATTTTTATACAATGATACTTAATTACAAATATTTCTGTATGTCTGCATATCGGGGCCCCGATTCCCGATTCTTTTTTTAATCATTGAAATTGCCAGCGACACTCAACTGTAATTCCATTGCGGCTGTGATTTTCTATACTTCAAACTGTTAGCTGACTACGAAACTACCAAAACCATCTAACTGACATGCCATCGAGATGCAACTTTTTTTCAGACCCTTTAAGTTACATTCGCTACACGTATCGCCATCTATTGATTTTTTTGGACTAATTTCCTTTAGTAAGCAATGAGACCGCATGCCATTGTGATTTTCTATACATTTGTACGTTTCTCAGTTGCGGAACTGGACCGTAAAGTGGACGAGCAGCGGCGTCGGCTGCAGGAGGCGCGGGAGGCTGTGTGCCGATGTCCGCCAGCTCCTGACACGACGGATTCCTTGAGGAGCTCCAGCAATGACAACCGCTTTCCAGACTCTGAACTGCCAAGCCAACAAAGGCCTCAATTGCATACAGTGCACACAGCGTTAGTATATATTATTATATCAATCTTATCTTACCAGCCTGGCTAACATGCCTGCCACGATATATTTTGTCGTTTCATATGCGCACAATGTCACTACGGAAGAATGCGTAACTTATTCGCAGTGAAATTAGCCGCAGAAGATATAATGCGGTGACAAAATTTTATCGTGGCACACATGTTAGCCATGCAGGGCACGAACAGTGCTGACTGGACTTTCCTTTATTCTGATTTTCCAGTCAAAAAAAATGTTTTTTGGCATACGTATTTGGCTTTTCTTTTTTATTCCATATACAATACTGCTCTGGGTGTTACAAAAACAAATAGTACATGGCCTCTCACATCAAATACCATTGCCAAAACATTCTCAGAGTTTTTATTTATCTATCTATAAAATGTATTGTGTCATGGAGGATATACAGATGAACTTACACAATAATTTAATCAGGAGCTAATCAAAATATATAAGATATTTAGTCTAATAAACATACAATAAAAACTGGGCCCCAAGTCCGAGAAGTCTGCTATTTTTTGCCATTGTAACTCCATAGAAACTCAACTGTCATTCCATTGCCATTGTGATTTTCTACACTTCAAACTGTTAACAGACTATGAAATCTTAAATCATCCAACTGAGATCCAATCAACATTCAACTGAAACGATTTTCATTTAACAGACTTACGGTCCTGTTTTATGTGGCCCTGTGTTATAGGTACTTTATTCCACTTACCTACACCTTGTCAAAAATTTGCAGATGCAGCTGCAACAGCTTGGACGTGGTCGAGCTACAGTCGGCTGGTGATCTACTTGGCGTTGGTCCCAGTTCTTCTCATGGCAAGAAGCCGCACAGGGCCAAGCCAGAAAGCAGGGTAAGTTTATCAATACTATAAGTAGGTAAAGAAAGAAAGAAAGTGGCATTCTCATTTTTGTGTACTCTTTTTTTGCTAGACTTTACCGAAACTTGATACTGGCGAAATCATAATGAAAACGCCATAATGCAACAAATTGAACTGAGCAGTAAAAGAAATATACCGCGCAAAATTACCTTACCATGTACTGTACTTACCTACGTAAATGAGCTAGGCTAGGCTTACAAAATTAATAGTATTTATTATATTTCAATTAAATTTATTTATTCATTCTATTAAATCGAATGGCTAACATTAGTGGTGGCTGAGTAAACGGATCAGAAACAAGTCGCCAGCAATTTATTAAACGTGGTTAAACTACAAGAACTGTTACCTACACGCAAAAATGCGAAATTCTTAACCTGTTTATTTAGTAGGAACCGAAGCTAGGAAGCTAGTAGGTGGCGCTGGCTGCGAATGAAAGCTTTTTTAAGCTCAGCAGTAATTTGCGATAGATTAGAGTACCTAACTTAACAGATAAGTAATCCCTCAATCTGTAAAAAATATTTCGCAACAGCGTCTACCTACTTCGTTCAGATGAGTGTTGCTATCAGCCCAAAAAATCCTCATTGTATTTCAGGCGACGCTTGCAAGACTGGATTCTGAAGAACGGCGAATGAAGAAAACGTACGATGAGCCCCCGACGCGGCTGCGGCGGTCATCGAAGACAAAGAAATGATCAGACACTGTCTTGAGAATTATACATTCCGTACTATTTCGAGGGCCAGTACTGAATGGATAATTCTACAAAACAGGGGACTTTTGTGCTCGAGAAAATTATGAGGTTGCTACGGCACTTACAAAAAGTGTACCTACGTCTTGGAAGCAAGCAAATAAAATTCCTTCTTATTTATCATGATATTTTCAGTAACGCGTTGTGGCGGATGTGGTTTTTCATGTGACGTTTTGATAAGTTATTTACACAAATTTTTGTCGTATGTTTTATTATTGTTTGTATATGTATTTATTTTCCCAATTTGGTAGCTTATTTTATAAATTGTAAAGTTACCAGAATGAATAAAATAAAATACAACTAGTTTGCGTTTTATTTTATGAACAGGAACCGGACTGGACATTTCGCTTAGAATACATACATACATACGGACAAACACATATTAACAGACAGAATATGATCCCACCAAAAACATTTTCGTGTCAAAATATAACCAACTCGAGAAAAAAGACTTCAGATCTCAAATAGAGCCAAGCAAGCTTCTTAATCTACACGCCCTAAGTCCACCAACATTTGATTAATTCTACATCTCAGTCAAATGTACAGCTTGATTGATTCGCTACTGTGAAGGAGGCAAATAAGCGCAAGGGTTTTGTCCCCTCCGGACTCGTGGCCCCACCGGCAATCCCCACTAGTGGGGCCACAGTCTTATACAAGATGTCTATTTTCTTATAAGTATTACTATAAAACATATTTCTAAGGAAAGTTTCTGCCGAAACAGCCAAACCATACATTTCGTCAGAGTTAGGTAATTAAACTTGGAGAGTAGTGGCTCTATTTGAGATCTGATGTCTTTTTTGCTCGTTGGGTATATCTTAACATGAAAATGTTTTTAGTGGAATTCCATTTGATTTTGTAGAGGTAGGCATCATTTAATTCCATTTCTTGTTTTATGGCGTTTGAAGGCATAATAAATATTATCACTGTGTGACGGACTGGATATTATGTCAAAAAGGAAAAATGTCTAAAAAGGAGCTGGGAGTTAGTATGGGATTCTCTTATGCGTTCCCCTACAAAAAGAAATTAAATTCTTATTATGTTAATATATTAATAAATAATATGATAATGTAGCCGACCCCGACAGTGAACGGGATAAGGCGAGGGGTGTGATGAATGATGATGATGAACAAGTTTATGCTGATAATGATGACAAATTATCCGGTATAAGCAGGATTGTTGATGCTGACTGCAGCGGGCTTGTACAGCGGATTCTGCGTGACTTCGAAGCCGCTTTTCTTTGCCTCTTCAGCAAACTTGCGGTACTCCCGAGCGTCGTGCATGTCCACCAGCACCTTCCATGCGATCAGCGTCAATATACCCACTAGCAGGATCGAGCCCACTGCTATGCCGATTGGAGCTGAAAACGAAAAGGGTCTTAGCCTTGTTAGTCATATCATAAGGCTTACTAGTCTTGGGGGGTAGTGTTTACACACTTAATTACTGACATACTCTATGACACTTTGCTCGGTGATACTTAGGACTATTGTGAATGTATATCTGGAGATGTCAAAAGTTCATCCACTAGATTTCAAGATGGCGTACCCTTGATTTTATGTATGGTACTAAAACAGGCCTATGTCCTGCAGTGGACGTCTATCGGCTGAGACGACGACGACGACGACGACGACTAAAACTTGAACCCATCGTGTGGGGGGTATCAAATGAAAGAACTACACAAGACGATCTCAAAAATGTATTGCATTAATACATTTCAGCTGCCTGTTTGAAAGACATTTTTAACCCTTAATTTGGCAATGTACCTGTGAAAAAAATTTGCTTTAAATAACCTGAACTTTCTCTCATAGCAGATTTCCAAATCATGTCAAAAATACGAAATTTGAACAAAAAAATTTACCACCGCCATTTTTTGGAACACAACTTGGCCTAGGCGGGGGATGATTAAGGAACACCCTAAAGAATATTTACCAGCTGAGGGCCAAACTTTAAATTTCTCGTAATCCAAAATTCATTTGTATGGCCATCCATGCGTAGGACTATTAGGCTAATTATATGGTTTTTACTAAGTTACTTACTCCATATAGATCTTTCTGGAGGCAATACTTTTTCTTTTTGTATCATAATATAAGTATTGTTGTTTCCATCGAGAAACTTATAAGTTATCTGGGATCCATCAGGTAATATAATAGCCGGACATGGCAATACTTCGGTCCATTCGTCTAGTTCGGTTTGGTTTTTAATCTCGACTGTGATATCAGTTTTAATTCCATATTGATAATCACAAAATGTCTTGTCACCAACTTTTTCTCCATCGTACATACAATATACGTAATCTTTAAGTTCTGCGCAGCGTTCGTCACTGCATGTATCACATTTCTCACAGTACGAGCCTTCGTAATTTTTTATATTGTTACGACATACACACTTGTCACAATCACAGTAACCACGTCCTGAGCATTCCTGGTGAAAAAAAGATCATTAAATACTATTCGTGGTTGACCGAGCCTAGCTCGGATTTATCACCCCCAAAACGTAGTTTGTTTCTTAAACTATCTAATATCCGCATTCGCGTAAACCCGATTAAGCCATAATTATGTCTTACGCCATCTGTCAGATAATGAGAGGTCTACATATGGATAAATGGACCTCCCATACGACGTGACTTGGTCGACTGGTCTGGTATATTTTGTATGGGAGGTCCAAATTTTTTTTTAATATTGCGGTAAAATTATTCTTAAATAAAGTTGTTCAGTTTGACGAGTACAACACACAACACCACACCCAACCAACCCATAAAATACTTGTAAAAACCCTAGTGTCAGAATATTTCAACCGCCTTCTATACACAAGTAGCAGGCTTCTGACATAATCGTGAAATGATCGCCGCGCCGTCCTAGTAATCATAGACAACAACAGGGACCTACGGCTTAGTCACAAAAAATCTAAATATAACCGACCTGACCATTGGCTCCCAGACAAATACCCTTGTCTATAGGACACTCGCATTTGGCGCCTGTCCATCCTGCGTAACAACTGCATTTGCCTCTGACGCATTCTCCTTGCCCTGCACAGGGTCTGTGGTTGTGGGTGGGGCAGTCGTCAGTCCTGCGCTGACATTGGGATAATTCGTCATACCCCACCCAGCATTCACATTTTCCACAACTGCAAATAAAAATATAAAACTTTATTATCTTTTGCACACAAGAAACATTACAAGAGACTTAATAAGGTAGTTATACAAAAAGGACATGAAGGAATGTTTTACTACCAATGGACTACCCTTTGGCAGATTGGGAATGTAAATTTACATAATAATTTATATATCTATCTAGTCCCTTCAAGCGCATAATATATTTTTTTTCTATTTATTTGCACATGGCACTGTACTCATTTCACGGGATTGTAAATTGGCATACCTAAAATTATAAACATTCTTATCGCTCAAAACCATTTTTATCCATAGTATTTTCGAGCATATTCATAGCATAATATGGTCTAGCATATTGTTTTTTGACCCTAAATGAGAATGCGCAGACAAGTAAGAAGGTGATGAATTCTATAAGTTTAAAATAATTTATGAAACAAAAATGATAATGGTCTAGGTGCAAGTAGGTACCTAATATCTCGTAATCCTGTGTGGAACATTTATATAAACCATACATAAACACTGTTAAATGAAAGTATTGTAGGAGAGGTGGATTGGTTGTACACAAAATTTAAGAAAATTTGATGCATTGTAAACAATCAAAATAATATTGTATTTGATCCCAGTCTGGTTAGGACATTGCGGGATGAACCACCCGATTGTCCGTAAGTAAGATGATTCCGTGTTTCGGATGGCACGTTAAACCGTAAGTCCCGGTTGCTGTCTATGAATGATCGCTTAGACGGCGGTCGTTACACAACCATGTCAGAAGCCTGCTACTTGTAGAAGGCGGTTGAAAAATTCTGACACTAGGGTTCATCGGGTCGTTCGACGACATGGTGTCCCACACGAAAAGCAAGCAATATTGTATTACCGGCAAGTACCCCTGTCGCTGCAAAGCTTTGCCCCGGGACTGGGGGGAGTGCATTGACGTAGATCATCCTTCTCAGTCGAATCTCCTGCACATTGACAAGTTTTTCCATACCTGAAAATACTTTTTGTTAATGTCTGTTTGTTCACTGACGAACGTACATCTCGCCTTGAATCCTGTGGTGTAAGTAAAGCGTTAACTTTGTTATGCTTCATCGTATCATTATAGTCCAGGTTCGCATTTTCAACAAAATTTATATATTTTTCTGCGCCAGTCTCTTAGTATGACATTTTATACTTATCAAAGAATTTAATTAATTTCAGTTCCACAGTCACTACTTTGCTTTTTATCAGGGAAACTCCATTCGCCATAATTTCGCTACACCGAACTATTTGCGTAATGTAACTGCTGTAACCTATGTAAATGCTGAATTTAAATAAAAACTTTACCATCCATCGTCACACTTGCAGACTCCACACTGAAACGTCCCGTGAGAAATTCCGTTGACACTACACTTGGGTGATTTCTTTTCGCCGTCTTTCTCGCAATCGCACTGGCAGAGTACCTCCACCTCCACAGTCACTTCATCGGCCAGACCAGCGGTCTTGATAGTAAACGAGTGTTTAGATTCATTATCTAACGGACATTTATTTATTTTGAGAGTAGCATTTAAAGTTCTAGATCCATGATGGGGAATGTTACACTGCTCGTTTTTCTTCGTGCAATCAGGGTTGAGATCCAGTTGCAGATGAGGAGGCATCACTGGAGTTGATATTTCTAAGTTTTGCATCAAACTCTGTAAAAAACAAAGTATATGTATAGCTTTGCGGTATAAAATGCTTGCAGGAAATAATACTTTTGTTTACTTAAGTTAGATCTTACCTAAAGTATACACTAAAGCATAGATAGCAAACACTTACTGTATAATGATCTTTGATGATTTTTGGAAGATCGTTTCCGTCCGACTCATCTGGAGCTAACTCAACGTAATGAGCGCCGAATATGGCTTTAGACAGAGCTTTGTATTCCTTTGCAACTCTTTGTTTAGCAACAAAAAATATAAACATATTTTTTTTGCTTGCCATATAATTTATTTGACTCACTGATGGGTAGTCATAAAGGAGTGATGCTTTTTTGTCATACGTGTGGATTACATTCGGGTTCTTTGAATCTACGAGATGGCATTCCATGTCGTTCTGCATGTAAGCGCCGACAGCTCGACCATCGCCGGCGCTGTGATACGTATCATCAGTAGATAGGATGATGATTCGCCTGGCCCCCGACCGCCAACCGATCTTGTCATCACAAACCATCACTTGCATCAGCGCGTCCAACCCACATTCGGGATCTTCCAGGTTATTTTCAGGCTTAATATTTTTAACAGTGTTCACGAATATATCGATATTGCTTGTTAAAGAAAGATGGTTGTTGAAAGTATTTAGCTTGGTAGAAGTTTCTCTGGAAAAATGTCGTTATTTTGAACATCAAAATGTACTTTCATAGCTGCAAATGTTTTTTAACTGTTTGATTTTAATTTAATTGTTATTTCTGTATTTATAGTAAAGGTTTTGGATAAAAGGAACGTACCTTGCAAAAGGTAGAGCTAGTTTTTCAACAAAGCTTCCAGCACCAAATCGGACATTGTTACTTTCGGCTTTTAGAGTGTCGTAAATTTTCTGAGCTTGCTGGACGAGTTCATCTCTATAGGGCTTCATTGTGTAGGAGTTGTCGATGAGGTAGTAAACGTCAATGGGGTAATCTGATGCTGGTTTGTATGTTACATCAAATGACACCTCATCCCCTGGACGTGCTTTGATGATGATTTTCGAAGGTATGAACTGGTTTCCTTCAATTTTTTCATATTTTTTAGATAATTGTGGGTTGATTGGTTTCAAGCACCATTTTTCTTCTTTGTCCTTGCTTGAAATGCATCTGGATCCTGTGTGGTTGTGCTGAAAAATAATAGCGAATAAATGAGTCGCACGTGTTGCGTTCCAATAGGTACCTACACGACAATGGCAAAGTTACATCAAAATTACGAACACTTCCAGGGAGGAAGAGATGAACGCGCTCTCTGAAGTACTTTACCTGTTTTCCTAAGGTCACAAAACTATTGTTGGAGAAATTGAATATTAATGTAATATTCAAAAGTATCGCCATGTGTAAAAACTTGATTCCACGTCACCTCTGGGTAAGGTAGCCGACTCCGACAGAGAAAGGGATAAGGCAAGGAGAATGATGATTCAAAAGTATTTTAAAAACTCACATCAGGGCACCACGCGCAGTGCAAGGTGTTGCCGATGCACTTTCCACAAGTTTCAAAAAGCTCGCACGTCTCACAGGTAATGGTACGCCAGATAGATATTACAAATAACGCTTTAAACCAAATCATTTTGAATGCGATGAAACTAATGTGAGGTCATATTTACTTGGCTCGCTCGTAATAAGTGAACGAATACATCGAAACTAAAAACGGTTTCCAAACCACAATGTACAGGATAATGCTGTGTTTCAAATATGTCTGTAGTAATGATAATAAATTAAGGGGAAGTTCGTACTTTTAATTCAGTATGTTATTTATGTGTATTATAAATAAAATGAATAGCCCGGAAAAAGACAAATTAACGACGCCTTAAATGAATTTATTTTCCCCATTATTTACACTGGTTAGAGACTAGACGTCATGTTTTAAATTTAGTTCTTAACTTTGTACCGTTTAAAATGTTTGTGTGGACTTGGTTGTGGTTGGCATTATGCTTTGGGGTTCTTCAAGCGAGTGCAATCCCGTGCGAGCAGCACAAAACGTGCCGAGCGTGCGTCCGCGCTGTCTCCGCCTGCACATGGTGCTCCTCAAATTCTGTAAGGGGTTCTTTATATTTACCACTACATAGTATAAAGCAAAGTCGCTTTTCACGTCTGTATGTAACTATATATTTATGCTTAAATCTTTAAAATTACCCAACGGCCGCCGTACATACATCTTACAAAAAGAATCTTAATCTTATCTTTACATCTTTAAAACTACGCCGTGTGTTGCCAGCTTAGAATAGCATCACCCCACATCCTTCCCGTGGGTGTCGTAAGAGGCGACTAAGGGACTCAAGAGTATTGGTGTATTACAATTTTTAGGTGACAGGCTGACAACCTGTCACTATAGTGATACACATGTTTTCTGAAACAACCGTGCAAAACAATCCTCCAAAATATCAGACGTGGCGGTAGCGACCGTATTCTTACGACCGTTAACGCTCTGCCTACCCTGCAAGGGATAAAGGCGTGATATATGTATGTATGTATGTCACATTGAATTAAACTGAACGCTATCATGCACTGCTATGTGTGGGAAACTTCAAATCACTTTAATTTGGTATATACCAGTAGTTCAGTCACGATAGTTTCTAAACACTTCTTTTTATTTTGTTTTGGTCACCTAATAGATCCAATGGTGCCATTGTAGATGTCATCATTCATCATTCTCCTTGCCTTATCCCGTTCTGCGTCGGGGTCGGCTACCTTACCTAGGGGTTTTGACGTGGAACCAAGTTTTTACACAGAGCGACTGCCATCTGACCTCTGCAACCCGAAGGCCCGAATCCTAGGTTACTAATGCCATAGTAGATGTCACGGTAACAAAATCACAAAGTATAAGTACTCACTTATTAAAATATTACTTATATTGCAGGAGATATTCAACAAAAAAAAACCACGATGTGTGTCTGCTACAAAAACCTTCAGTGAATGCCCGGCAGAAAATTTAGAAAATCCTAAAAGCTCTGTTCTTAATATTCCTGAGTATAATCAAGATTTCAGTAGTACTACGCAAATAAAACCTCAACGTTTGAAAATCAACTTACGCCCGGGAGAAACACAAGCATTCGATTTTTCTTTCAAACCATCTGAAAATTTTCCAGCGGATCTCTATTTTTTATTTGATTCTTCAACTACAATGAAAGGGGCCTTAAGAACCATCGCTGATGCCGCAAAAGAAATATATGAAAGTATAAAGAAGAAAACTTCTGATGTATTGATTGGGATGGGCACTTTTATTGACAAGAATGCTGCTCCTTTTGTAAGAGAAAAGTAAGGAATAATTATAATAAGTAAACTTTTCCATTTAACAGCATGAAAGTAATAATCCAATATTGTCTTACAGGAACCCAACAAATCCTATCAGCTCATACACTCACAAGCTAAGCTTGACGGACAACATAGATGAATTCCAAATACTTCTCAATGATTTGGCGTCGAAAGCAAAAGGCAATTATGATCAACGCGAAGGAGGATTCGATGCACTGGCACAGGCTATTACTTGTAACATTGGTTGGAGAGATACGTCAAGGAAAATAATTTTTTTCTTCACAGACGCTCTATCACACACTGCAGGCGATGGAAAACCTGCAGGAATCCTATATCCTTACGATGGAAAGTGTTACACTGATAAAAATGGTATATATACTAAAGAACTCAAAATGGACTATCCATCTATTGGTATAATCAGTGAATTAGCTCAAAGGGAAGGTGTGACTATAATATTTATAGTGGAAAATTCAATAAAGAAATATTACAACACTCTGGCGAAACATATACATGGATCCCAAGTGATTCAGTTTAGGAAGTTCCAAGACAAAATTACAATTGACGAACATGCATCATTACATAAATTGTTGTCTAAGATTTATACGGTATGTACTACGTATAGAATAAATCTAATACCTTTAAATTAACAAGAATGGTATATGTTACAGGAAATGTATGAAATCCGTCATTGTATACAATTCCTAGGAAACTTGCGAGTTACGGATATTACATAGTGTTAGGAACAAAATACCGAGCAAGGCTCGGTCAACCAGGTACTCTACCATGAATTAGATATTTTTTACGATTTTGAGTACGTCGCAGATTGAATAGGCTTAGCCTTCATTCGATTTGAATAATTTTAATTTTAATTTGAATAATTAACTTTAGTACCGTTATTATTATTAATTACCTATGACTAATCCCTTTATCTAATCTATCTAATCTAATACATTTAAACGCGCAAGACTTCTTTACATTTTTTATAATATTAGGATCTCGGAAACGGCTCCAACGATTTTCATGACAATTTCAAAAATTCAAAAGTCACTCTGAAAGTCTGAACGGCAGAAAAAGCCGAGCAATGCTCGGTCAACAGGTACTATAATAACTAAATGTCACATTTAACTTTAATTTTCAGAGTATCACTAAAACAATAAATTTTGAAACTATGATGACTCCCAAACAACAACAGCACATAAAAATTACATTTGAACCAAATTGTACAGGAGAAGGTAGTAAAAATTATCCCAAATGTATAATACCTATAAGAAAAAATACAGAAGCAGTAAATTACCAAGGGAAGATAATGCTTTCAAATTACTACGAAGAAGATCACATACAGTTAGAAATTAGTATTGGAAGTGGCATAAAAGAAAAACTAATGTTGGAAATTGACATAGTCGACTGTGATTGCACAGAAGAGGCGGGTAATAAAACCGAAATAATATGCTCAGGACATGGAAAAAAGAAGTGTGGTGTATGTGAGTGTGAGAAGAACAGGTAATATGTAAACAGTAATATGAAACTGGGGCATGCTTTTAATAAATAAAGAAAAAACATAATTATGTGAAGAACTACAACTTACTTGTTTGATTTTTGTTGAGGGCTCGCGCCCTGACCAGTTTCGGCTGATTCAAGAGGTCGACAGATCACACACGCCCGCCCGTCAGCTGTGATTGCTGAACACAACCAAATTCAAAACAAGTAAGATGTAGTTCTTCACACAATCACACAATCTATACATATCTATCTTCTATCTATCTATCTATATCTATACATATAATAAGACAGTAACAAGTCAGTGTTCAGTGACCCTATATAGTTTTGAGAAAACACAACGATAGCGCGTTTTAAAAGACGTGTGGCGACATCTATGAATGAGTTTTGTACGATGTTTGTGTTTGTTTGTGTATATGCGGAAGCATCACGCGAAAACGACCGAACGGATTTTGAATCAAATTGTACCAAAATGTCAAGTAATTCACCGACCAGGTTATAGGCTTAAAAAAAACATACCCCTAAAAGGGGGGTTGGTTGCTACACATAAAATAAGTTTGTAGGTCATGAGAATTTCATAGTGGCGCGTAGTAAAAGGATGTGTATGGGCTAATAAAATTGGACCTGAGATTATTTCAAATTTCGAACTGGCCAGCACGTATTGTGTCGCTTTGAAAAAGCGCACAGGAAGAAAAAAAAATATGAGGCCGTATTTATATTTTTAATCTGTATTTTTATAACCTCAACAAATGAGTTTGTCGAATTATTGCTCATGATTACGACAAGGAAACTAAAATCTATGAATATGTCGACGACTACAAAAATATCTCTTTAATATTGGAATAATTTTCACTTTTAATAATTCAATAATTATTACCCTCGAAAACAAAAGTTCCGTGGTGCAAGACGTGAAGTTGCGTGGCCAGACGATACAAACTTCATATAGGAATCGTTTTCTTTGTGCGTAATCTACGCGGGAAAATTGCAATATCATTTTTGTTTTTAAATTTTCTCGCTAATTTGGTTAAGGCTATTTAGCCAATGTTTGTCTGGTACATGCAGTACCTATGTTATAGGTTTTGCCGACAATACAGCTACATTATTTTCAGGGAGCGACAACTTTTTTCTGAAATATTCTTTGGAAATACTAATAAAAATTGGACTTCCCACACAAAGTGACTCAACCGGCTGGTACATTTTATATAGAAGATACATTTTTCCATATTTCTGTAAAATTTTCCTGACGAAAGTTATATTTTATACGTTTGTGCCAGACGATCAAATCAGTATCTGAGATAAGACTTTTCGTGGCTATAGGTATAAGCCGATTTTCCACAGACAACGTTTTTTGGAAAACGCAGGGTTGCTCAAGACCTGCGCCACTCTCTCGGGCTCCCTGACTGACACCACAGGAACTGCAAGTCGATACGTGCGGACCCAAATTGACTGCAGGATAGACCTCTGTCACACGCGTCTAACAAAGACTCCGTTCCGGGTTTAAATGTAGATTCTGTTGTCCTTCTCCAGGGCCGCCGGTCTTGGTCAGGTTTCTCCCTCGGTTGATTCTTACGACTCCCACGGCAAGAGAGGTGCTATTCTACTTTGCCGGCAGCACACGACCTTAATTAAATAGCCTTAGGTACTTAATTAAACGTAACCCTAGCCGCGGCTCCGCCCGTGTAGAAATCGGTCATGGCATCACACAGGAACATTTTTTCGCGAAGAAAACTTTCCTATGCGTTAATCCAACTTACCTCCTTTATGTCTGTGTTCAATTTCATGAATATCAGTTAAACAGTTTTTGCGTGAAGGAGTAACAAACAAACATATAAACTTTTTTATTTATATTATTAGTAGGAAGTAGGATAGGATAGGATTAGTAGTATGATTACTTGCTTTTGTTTTTATTTATTCACACTCATGAACTCGGTCTTCAGTCTTCCATCACAATGTCAAGAAATGTAGCATCAGTCTACTTCACGGAATTAATACTCTTGGAAGTAAATATTGCACGGTTTTAAAAAATCTGCTAAAAATGGCATAAGAGGCGGAAAGTTGAAGATATAGGGAAGAGAACTGGAAAGCTAAAAAATCGTAGCAGGGAAAGACGACTTCAAGAAACTGAACCTTTAGGGATTCTAAGACTAAACACTATAAACCAACCACCGTTTTCTTACTCTTTCTTGCATGTGGAAATTGAAATTTTACGATTTAACAGTTTTTTAAATTACTTACATATAGTCTGAGAAACCAAGTTTTCTGGTACCTACCTACCAACAATTTAATATTGGCTAATATTATTTTATGCTTCTTAGAGGCCTATGTTTAGCAGTGGTCGTCCTATATATGTATAGCTGATAAATGATGGAAGATATGTTATGGCGAAACGAAGTTCGCGGGCACCAGCTAGTGACTTATATTTGTTCATTTATTAATAAAAAAATCATAGGCTGAAAAACCTATTGATTGATATATCATTAGGTACTCGAGAAAAATAGGGGAATACATTTGTTTGGTAAAATGCATACCTGCGACCCTCGAAACTTTTTCCAGAATCGGAGACGAGTGTCAGTGTTCTCTGAACAGTGATGCTTACGACGATAGCAGCTGCAAACCGGGTGACGAAAATGAACATTTGCCATGCAACGGTGGTCACTGCGAATGTGGCATCTGTCGATGCAAACCAGGGTAAAGATCTTTCCATTCTATTACCTACATCATCTATATATTTAAGCAGTGTGGCAGAGTAGAATAACGCCACCCCATCTCTTCCCGTGGGGGTCGTATGAAGTGACCGAGGGATTAACCAGAACCACGACCGGTCCTAGAGAAGGAAAACTTCACATTATACCCGGTACGGGGTCTCCGTCAGGCGCGTATAACAGCCGACCTGGCTCCGAACGACTCGTCGTTCCTGTGGAATCACCCAGGGAAGCCGAGAGGGTGGCGCAGGTCCTGTCCGTTTTCCATAAATGCGTACCAGGCAACACAGTGTCTGTGGTCTTGCCTCAGACACTGATTAAATCGTCTATCACAGACGTATCAGTCCAATGATGAATATGTTACCCTACAGTCTCAAGCTTTGTTTTGTCTCCCAAACAATCTAACGTATGAAAAATAACTCGAGCGCGACCTATTTTATACAGGCGCGAAGGGAAATTCTGCGAGTGCATCGCAAACAACTGCGTTGACAAGTGCAATGGCCATGGCAGCTGCTTCTGCGGAGTGTGCACCTGCGAGCCTGGATGGACCGGAGAAACCTGCGGCTGCAGCACGCAAACTTGCGTCACTGTTCACGGAAAGGTGGGACCATTATTTTGACTGTCTAAAAAGTAATTCTTGCGACCACCTTCAAAAAAGGCTGATCTTGTAAGAAAAAAAATATTTGGATCTCCCATGCAAAATTACAGACCGACTAAGTCAACTTTTATGGGAGATAGGCTTCGAGCAACACGGCCTCCCGTCTCGTTCCGACGGGAAATGGGAAACCCAAAAAATATTCTCATATTTCTTGTTTCTTGGGAAAAGTTGTCCAGTTTCATGGGCTGATTCACCCTTTCTTTTTTCGAATGGGACAAGGAGTCGTCCAACCATATTTGTAATTTTTTAGAAGTCGTTTTTGTTTTGGCCATGAGCAGGCTCCGGGGTCTGGAACGTTACGTAATTTGCTGTTGCTAGCTTGCTAGCCAATTTTAGTCGTTCCGCTCTACGCTTTTTCTCTTCAGCCCGGTTGTTGCTATTTGTTGTTCTCTTCAGCCCGGTTGTTGCTATTTGTTGTTCTCTTCAGCCCGGTTGTTGCTATTTGTTGTTCTCTTCAGCCCGGTTGTTGCTATTTGTTGTTCTCTTCAGCCCGGTTATTGCTATGAGTTGGAGCAGGTCAGCGTTATAAAAAATTGTTTACGCACGCGTTCGTTGGCATCGAAAAGCAATGTTAGTTTTAACTAGCGCTTCCAGGAAGCGCATGAAGGTACGTGGCATGTACCAATATTGATGTAACATTTAATTTCTTCTTTTTTTCAGGAATGCAATAATCGCGGTCACTGTGAATGTGGATCTTGCAAGTGTGCCGACCGAGCGGCTTGGGACGCTCGCGTCAGCCAGAACAGAGAGACGTGCGAGATGAACCCATGTGACAGCTGTCACGACGAGCAATGCCGCAAGCTCGAGGAGTGCGCCACGTGCAGCTTCCACAAAGAAACCGACTGCTCGTACCAATGCGAAGGCATCAAAGTAGATTTTATCGATCAGCTCAATGCCACAGATAAATTATGTGATGTGAAAATAAGCAGCGGATGCTATACGAAACTGCGCTATGAATATGACGATGCGAATTATCAAATTCGCTTGCTTGTTCAACGTGAAGAGAACTGCCTTATAAGTTATTATAGTAAGTTATCTTTGTCCTTACTATTTTTCAAAAAAGTATTCACGTCTACAGAAAACGCTGCTCACTCGGTTCTGACGAGATTTTAATTAGACCTGTTAATTTATTATGGAATTATTATATTCATTAGTTTTTTCTTTTTTCTTCTTATGTGGACACCGAGTCGTCCAACGACCCGAGTATGTTAAAAGTTATGAAAGATCAAACCCAACCTAAAACATATACCTACTTAAGTATAAAACAGTTATGATTGGCTGATCTCTCCTTGCCTTATCCCGTTTTCTGTGAAGGTCGGTCTAACCTGATAATGATGATGATGACCAAACCTAACCTAGAGGAGACGTGGGACCAAGTTTTTTACACAGAGCGACTGCCATCTGACCTCTGCAACCCGAAGGCTAACCTAGCCCAAATCCTGGGTTAAGTCACATGAAGATATAATTTGAATGTGGAATTATTCACGATGTTTTTCCTTCACCGTAAGAGCAGTCGGTAAATGTACGTAACTAAAAAAACATTAGTACATGGTGCGGATCGAACTCGGGTCTCACGAAAACTATAAGACATTATAACGGGTTTTAACTCACGGTAGGGATATATTGAGCACCCAATATTTCGGCGATTTAAGATTGTAAGATCGATGTCCTAACCTACCCACTTGCCCATCGACGCCTATTTTTTATTATCTCATCATCCCACCATAATTTGCTAAAGTCACCATTCCTTATGCCGCGTATAGGAGGTATGCGCTCGTACTTTATAAACACCTTTTTGACTTCTCCTTGTTATCAATAACATGGTATTTTGTCCAGAAACCGGCGGCATTGTTCTGGTAACGTTGGTCCTGGTGGGGCTGGCGACGCTGGTCGTGTGGAAGTGGCTGATGGACCGGCGCGATCGCCAGGAGTACCAGCGCTTCCTCAAGCTCCACAACCTGGACAGAGACGAGGTCTGCCACAACCCCATCTTCGAGCCCGCTACTACCACTATCCGGAATCCCGCGTTTAGAAAACCGTCAGTGGATTTCACTCCGAGATAAATATATATACGTACATACATATAAGGTGTAAAAATATTAGCTGCAAATATTTTAAGGGGCGAATCAGCTCATGAAACTGAACAACTTTCCTCAAGAAACATATGCCGAAATATGAAAAAAAAAAATTGGACCACTTATATACAAACTGACTCGGCTGAGTCGGCTGATTCACGCCTTAAAATATTTGTTTTTTTTTTTTGTAAAGGTTAACATTGTTATTTGTTAGTATGTTATTTGTAACAAGTGTCGCAACATGGAGTATGTTACATTTTACAAAAATAGGTTCAAGGAGGAGCGGAGTCCTCCAACACAGGTTTTTCTCCAGAGCTTAAAGGAAGACTCCCACACGTAACTTGTGAGAATGAAATAAATATTTTTTGATTTTGATTTTGATTTTGAACCATAAACAAAACAATCCTTACACGTCCTATAATTCAGGGTGTAAAAGAATTAGCTGCAAATATTTTAAGGGGCGAATCAGCCCATGAAATTGAACAACTTTCCCTAAGAAACATAGGCCGAAACATGAAAAAAAAATGGACCTTTATACAAACTGATTGAGTCGGCTGATTCAAGCCTTAAAATGTTTGCATTTTTTTTTTTGTAAAGGTGTAATCTTATACAATCCTTACACGTCCTATAATATAACTGGGAGTAGTTACCTGGAAAGGCTGGACACAGTTCGCAGTTGCAACGCCCTCTAGCTCTTCGGAGTTGAAACTGTGATAACGCTACGCGTCAAATCACTTGAAGTTGATGCTCCTACGCTGCACGCAGCCTAACCATGCGAGTGCACAGGTCGCGCTTCTGAGACAACTACAGAGATGGCGCTCTCGGCCATACGATTACTTACGGGGTTTATAGAAAATTATCACACTTTTCCCTAAGACCACCAAAATACAAACTTCATACTTCACAGCAGGTACACCACCACTTTTGCCACACAAGTAATTCAACTACGGGAAGTTTCTTTTTTCTTTGTTCGCCCTCCGACAAGTCTTGGAATGCACTCGTACCAATGACAATGATATTATACAGGGTGTAAAGATATTAGCTGCAAATATTTTAAGGGGTGCATCAGCCCGTGAAACTTTCCCCAAGGAACATAGGTCGAAATATTAAAAATTAAAAATTGGACCTCCCATACTAAATTACCAACCGACCAAGTCAATTTGTATGGGAGGCCCAAAACCTTTTTTTCATATTTCGACCTATGTTTGTTGGGGAAAGTTGTTCAGTTTCATGGGCTGGTTCACCCCTTAATTTATATGCAGCAATTTTTTTTACAGCTTATATTGTGACTCGTACTATGTAAACCAAGCAGCTCAAACCAAGCAGCTTGATGATATTTCCATAACGATGACCAGCGAGATATCAATGGCAACTGGCAGTTTCATAATATAACGTGCCGGTAAAATGGGCAGTGAATTCAGGCACAGGGGTAACCCAGCTTTGCCATCTCCATAGGTTGAATGCTCTAAGTAGACCGTACCTAATAGAATAATAGAATCGTACGTGCAATATGTTTTACGCTCGTGCTCGTTGATACAATTACGTCACTGCATCAGAGCAATTTCCACGAATTTCCTTGTGATAGGATGAATCATCTCCGCGAGAAATGTTTTATTGAACCAGAGGTCGCCTCAGTCCAACGCGAGACGTGAGCGCGCGAGCGCGTTTGAATATCGAACGCGGAGCGAACGAACGAAGTAAAACGCGCGGAACAAAAACGAAGTTTGAAAATAAGAAAACTTTCATATTTTGTTTTTGAAAAATATTAATAGTTAAACAATGGCCAGTGTGTGTATTTTTATGTTAGTGGCAGTTTTTGTCGGACAAGTGATTGGAAAAACTAGCAGGGATTGTTCTAATGTAGAACTGATCACAAATTGCGACGAATGCTTCCGATGTGGAGGCACATGGTGTATGAGCCCTGATGCTGTAAGTACCTATAATTACTTATTTGTTACTACTTACTTACAAACTCTATGATCTTACATAGAAATATCAAGATTGCAGATTGACGGTAGACAAGTTTCAGATTTTTTTCAGGTGAGATACATCCCTAATTTGTAGGTAGTAGAGAGGGTAGGTCAGCCTTCTTATGTGCACTCTAACCGAAAATTTTCTCTCCGTCTCATGTGCCTCGGCGTCATAAATTATTCCACTAAATTGAAACAATATTTTTGTATTTGATGAAAAATATTAAAGCTGAGATTATATCCAAAAAATAAAAAGTGTCACACCAAATTTTCTTTACCTATTTTACCCCAGGGGCTGAATTTATTTCGAAAAATCCTTTCTTAGCGAATGCCTATATCATAGTATTAGCTACTTTCCTGCCAAATTACAGCCTGATTGGTTTAGTAGTTTAGACTGTGCGTTCATTGATAGATCAGTCACCTTTGCGTTTTATATATTACACTTCTCAACAAAAAATCCGGGACACTTACCAAGTTTATGTTTCATACGAATCACGTTATTGAAATGTTTGTTTTTTTGGAATTTATGTCTGATATTGTGTAATAGTGGATAAAATGAGTTTTATAAATCTTAATGAAAAAGACCCAAATTCAAAAGGCTTCGTGTTTTATCAAACCATAAAAACGAACGTGTCAAAATTTCTCTGACGAGAAGTATATTTGGATAATTTTTGTAGTTGATAAGCTAGACAATGACTACTTTTTATTTCGGGAAAATTAAACAGCCGCAGGTAAAACCGCGGGGTAGAAAGCTGGGACCATGAGATTAACTCTGTGATTTGATTACAGTTGTCGTTCTAAGAATTCCGTAGGCTCAATTGAAGTGAGCATATAAGAAAAACGAAGACAAACCTGGACCGGAAGAAGCAATTGAGTCAATGAGTGAATGACGGTCGCGCGGAACCCACTATCGGACTATTTTTGACCTAAAGTATTCTCTCTTGTTCACAATTCGGTCTTTTGGGACATGATGGTGTACTGCAGGCCATAGCCACGGTGTACATGAAGTGTAACACTAGTAGGTAAACAGTGCTGACACTGAGTAATTTTGATCATGTACATTTTATCGACTGCTCTTTCGGTGAAGGAAAAACATCGTGATGAAACCCACAATTAAATAAAATTTGAACTCAGATGATTTTGAATATGTCTTAACTTAGGATTCGGGCCAGGTTAGCCTTTGGGTTGCAAAGGTCAGATGGCAGTCGTTCTGTGTAAAAACTTGGTTCCACGTCAAATTCCCTAGTTTAGGTAGCCGATTGATGATGGCAGAGAAACGGGATAAGGCAATGAGAATGATGATTGAAGTATGAGTATAATACTTGTTATCACTTGTTAGAACAACAACTATTGTCTTAATGGATTCAGACAAAAACCGATTATGTCTTATAGATCAACATCGTTAACAAAACAAGAATTATAATAACATAATAATTATGTTATAATAATATCCAGACCGATGTGGCGCAGAAGGTTCCGGGTTCGATTCTCGGTGGGTCACTCACAAAGTTGATATTTATCACTTTGTGAATTTGTTCCCAGTCTGGTTAGGACATTGCGGGCTGAACCACCCGATTGTCCGTAAGTAAGATGGTTCCGTGTTTCGGATGGCACGTTAAGCCGTAGGTCCCGGTTTCTGTCTATGATCACTTAGACGGCGGTCGTTACACAACCATGTCAGAAGCCTGCTACTTGTAGGAGGCGGTTGCAAAATTCTGACACTAGGGTTCATCGGGTCGTTGGACGACTCGGCGTCCCACACGAAAAGAAGAAGATAATAATCAGAGAAGTATCACAATGGACACATCATATTATGTACACTTCTCATGAAAAAATCCGGGACACCTTGCAAGTTTATGTTTCGTACGAATCAGATTATTTAAAAAGTATGTTTATTTTCGACTAAATCTCTAATATCGTGTAATAGTGAGTAAAATGAGGTCTATAAATCTCAATGAAAATGTCTCAAATTCGAAATAGTTTTCTATAGGTCTCGTGTTTTATCAAATCATAAATTAATGATGTGTCCCGATTTCTCTGATGAGAAGTATATTTTACGAGTAGGTACTTATTTACAGAAATCACGCTACAAGGCAATAAGCATGCATCATTCACCACCATAATTATTATAACATTTGTTTTAAATGTCTTAATTCCATCTGCATGTTGTACAATGGTAATTATATGAAATAATGAGAATCATTCGACATTACAATGTTGAAATTCTCGTATCAACCGCCTTCAAAAATGAGGTAAAGAATTCGACCTGTCTGTTCTCAGAATTCTAAATTATTTTGATATTTTATTCTCTTAGCTAGTTATTACCTAACGTACGGCCACTCTAAGTTTCAGAGATTATTTAGTAGTATTTAATTGATATCGAATTCCCAGCAAGTTGTCATGTCAATATGTTTTGATTTTCAGTTCCATATACTTTTTAATCAGACACTTACTTCCTTCCTAAAAAAAGACACAGTTTTCCTTGTCACAGGAACCTCGGAAGTAGTAGAATCATTGACAGGCTGGCGCATAAAATTGCACTATCCAAACCCCTAGTTGCCTCTCACGACACCCACGTAGGATTGGAGTGGTGCTATTTCAAGTGGTAGCCCCCTAGCGCAATAAAAAGGGCTTTCAGCTATAGCCAAGCAAATGTGAATCAGCTAATCCTGCCTCCAGACAATCAGCTGAAGTGGATTCAGGTCGATCGATACACGAATTTCCTGCTCTCCCCATTTTCCAATATCCGTCACGAGAATGTACATAAAACTAATAAAAAAACCTCATGAAAAAAACTTAATGAGTCATGGTGGGGAGTAGGAAGGGTTAAAAAACAAGGCCCATTTGTGATTTACACACATATATCACGCCTTTATCCCTTGCACGGTAGGCTAAGCGTTAACGTTTTTGATTTACCTTTTGAATATACCTATCTGTTACGATATCGTTAGGTAGGTACTTATCATGAGATATAAATAACTCCATGGAAAATCTTTTATTTGATGCGTTAGACCTTAAACAACCGACTTTTCAGAACAAAAAATATTTCTGCACTATTGAATTCGAGGTCAATTTTTGTTTTAACTTTTGCCCATGTAGCTTGTGTAACAGGTTAATCTTAGCATTACAGGAAAATGCGTTTTCGAGACCACCCGTTAGACCAATGTTTCTTGGGGAAAGTTGTTCAGTTTCATGGGCTGAATCACACCTTAAAATATTTGCAGCTAATATTTTTACACCCACCTAAAGAAGGTCATTCATAGACTGATTACTCATAGCGAATAATATTCATTATTTACATCACCGGGCCCATTGACACCGCAAAACCCCGTAAACAAAAGTATTTTAAATGAGACATCCTTATTTTTTTATCCTGTAGTGTATCATCGCTGAAATTGACGCATAAGTATAATATGTTGGCGTTTAACCATGTGTGCTAGAAAATGTTTAAAGTAAAATTTTTGGTCTCGTTAGAATGACGTGTTACGTCATTCAAGTTAATTCGTTATGCTTTTATGTGTGAAGATGTGAATTTTAAACTGTATAAGTATGCCTTCAAATAATTTGCATCATGCATGACAGTGCTTCTCCACTACTCCGGTCCGGCTGCATGATGCAACTCCGTACGTCCGACCATACCCGGAGGACGGATAAAATTTTCCATCTATCCGGTGAAAGAGGGACAGTGATATGACGTCATAGTAAAATTCAAAGAGTGCAAAAGCATGATACTTTTTGTACGTCTATCATTTCGGTTGGCCCAATAAAATTCAAATTTCAGTTTGGAAAAATACCGGATCGATAAAAGCCGGATGCCAGAGGAGTGGAAAATCGTGTATGACCTGTGCCAATCTCATCACTACATAGTAGGTATAAAGCAAGTCGCTTTTCGCGTCTGTCTGTATGTATGTTTGCTTAAATCTTTAAAACTACACAACGGATTTTGATGCAGTTTTTTTTTAATCGATAGAGTGATTCAAGAGGAAGGTTCTTATGTATAACACTTACCGGAAAAACATCTTATTCACACGGGAAGATTAGTTGCAGCTGGCCGCTAGTCTCGTATATATAGTAGTGTCATATTTAAATCCTGGAGCCCAATTTCTGAAACGTCGTGATTCGGTTCCACAACGACTGGTCTAACCACCCGTATTTTTTCTACTACTCGATGGTTTTATAGTCAAGGGTGTGTGGGAATCTATAAGTAAAGTAGGTGATACAAGCAACTTAAGTAGCAGATTTTCGCATGAGACAAAAACGACCGATTCAAAAATAGAGCTCCAGGCTTCAAGAATCGAGCCCAGTACTTTTGCAACATCGGTTATCAAAAACATGTATCTACCTGCGTAAAAGGTTGTTGATACACGCAATTCTCATTGTTTTACCAATACTGAACGTTTACAGCGAAAGTAATCAATCTTATTCGGGCTTCCAGTTACACGAAACACGCATTTAATATACCCGGAGCTCAGAGGAAGGAAATTCTAGAGTTTACATGCGTACAACCAAAATTCCACCAAAGCTAGGTCTTCATAGCTCGTCGCAATCAGATTTCGCAAAAGCTAAAACACGATTTAAAATAAATTATGCGTCCCATATTTTGTATACGGTTTGATTAAGCAGTAAAAGAACTATAATTAACTAAACAATGTAGGTATTGTTTTGTGTTTCTGTGCATTGATTCAAAATCAGACTGAGACTAGTTTCTCATGACTTCATTTTGCATTTTTTGGTTCTCCATCTGAAAAATTCTCTTACGCTTAAAACACAACATGCAAAATGCAACAAAACCAACAAACATCCGCGCAAGCGCAGCGGTTCCCAGAATATATAAATACAGCAACCACTGGCCACTGGCCTATATCTGGTCGTGTTTTGAACATCAAACTGTTACGCAATTTTTGTCAGCAAGTGTAATCGTCTTGATCGTTAAAACGTAAGGGCATGCGCACATCAGAGGCAAGCGTTTATGCAGATACCGGTGCATAAAAATGATTTTTATGATTCCTTTCACACATGGTGGCTGCGGACCTCAAGGACGACGCTGACATGGAAAGGGAACGAAGGGCGCTGTCGGTCCGGGCGAATATGATTGCGCGAAGGTTCTCCCGGTGTTCTAGAGAGGTTAAGTTAACACTCTTTAGAGCATACTGCACCTCACTGTACACTTGCAGTCTGTGGTGCAGTTATACGCAACGGGCCTACAGTGCCCTTCGGATCCAGTACAACAACGCGTTCCGGGTGTTGTTGGGGCTGCCCCGCTACTGTAGCGCATCAGGGATGTTTGTAGGGGCGCAAGTGGATGACTTCTTCACCACTGTGCGAAAAAGGTGCACATCGTTGATGCGCAGGGTGTGGGCCAGCCCCAACAAGATTTTGCGTATGATAGGTGACAGGGTGGACTGTCCCTACATACGACATTGCTGTGGGCTACATACCCCAGGAATTAAAAATAAGAAATAATATATGCGAATTGAAATTAAAATATGAATACTAACTTAGGTTATATAATATCTTACTAACTATTATGTGTCACAGTTACATGATCAAATAAATACATTATTATTATTATTTACCTATACATGGAGTAAGGGAAATTTTTTTCGAGTTTCCATACAAAGTCACTCAGCTGATCGGGAATTTTGTATGGAAGGTCGAAAAATTTTTTCGTTTCCCGAGATAGCCCCCATATAAAAAGCTGTTCAGTTTCATGGTCTGAGCACGCCTGCAAAGCTTTCCTTACACCGTCCCTCACACTCTATATAGTATAACTAGATCTACTTAATTGTATTTATTGCACTGTTTCGTCCACCAGCCATTTAACTATGAATATAAGGGGCTTTAGTTTCCGAAATATTGTAATTTTTGTGAAGATGGGATTTTCTGTAAAAATGTAAACGTCAACAAATGCCCGACCGAAAACAAAATTTTGACTTATTAATGACACATTTTAATTTTCAAAACATTTTTCCATATTTCGACCTATGTTTTTAGGGGAAACCAGTTTCATGGGCTTATTCACCCCTTAAAATATATGCAGTTCATATTTTTACACTTTACATTAAACAAAGTTTTTCTTTTTTTAAACTTACTCTGGATTGAAATTTTTTTGGAAACACGCAATATATTTGTTCGCATATTTTATAACATAAAAAATTACTTTCTTCCATTAAAAAGCTCGGTGAAAATCTTTGTATGACGGGATCTTAGACCAAATAGGTACGCAGGTGAGATCCGACCCTAACCTTCCAGACTTCTATACTACAGCGATCAATCAAAAGCTTAAGCAACTTAATAACCGCGTACTCAATTATTATGTTCTTGCATCGAAATTCTTGAATTAACATGATTTCTGATACCCTCGGGTCTCGAAAATCTTTTCGTTACGCTCTATAAAATAGGGGACGGGCGGGCAATATGAATAATAATCCTCAGTTATAGACGTATTTCAGAGCTTTTTAAGCTGTGTACGTTACGTACTGCTCTGTCCATCACTGCACTGTCAGACAGCAAATGGGGGCGATGATTTAACGTGCCCTCCGAACCTCGGAATCAACTGTTCTACCAACAGTCGACTTTATAAAAACGTGCATAAAAATTGAATTTCCCAAAAGTTATTCAATCATAGATTAGTTCGACTTGATAGAGTAATGTAAATCGTGCTTTCGACCAAGAGTTCATTCGATCAGCCGCGCTCGGATCTAGTGTTTGTTCGATCAACAGCGGAAAGATCAATTGTTTCTTCGACATCAAATAAAACGGCCAAATTAATTTCGGGACTCTTTCTATGAATATCCCGAAAATATGAAATCCCGAATATGAAAACTCGTTGGTGTAGCCACGTTTTGAAATGTCCGTGCTTGCACTGCACTTATCACATGGGCTCTGTCTCTGTATTAGCGAATCTTGATATGATACTGTTTTGGAGTCTCTCTAGATAGGTATAAATTAAAATTGCCTTTTTGCCTGCCCTATCCATCTTGCCCGTCCGTCCCCTACAGCTTATTTTACTTTAAAAATAATGAATAAATTAATTAGGGGTGTGCTGAAGTTTATTGCGTACTTATCATGATCGATGCAACATACGTAACCCTTGTTTTTCGCTCGTATCATGTTAAAGTCACTTGAAGTGCCTCGTACACATTAACGATGGTATTAACCCACATATTCGCGAGCGTGATTTCTGTCTATTTTCAAAACTGCACGTAATGTCAAGGTGTCATGTTTCGTTCTCAATTTACTATAGGGCTGGGTTGGCCAAAGGCGAGGAACACACTTGACGCACGACATCCCAGCGGTCTGTCAGATCCATACTAGAAATGTAAATCCCCATACTAAAACCGCTCAACCGCTGTTGACGCAGCGCTATCACAGTGTCATCCGTCGAGTGCGGTTTTAGTATGAGGAGTGAAGTTTCTAGTATGGATCTGACAGACTTCTGCGATATTTTCAAGTGTGTTCCTCGCCAAAGTGTGGGCTACGACTTACCGGCGGGTCAAGAGCAAATAAATACCTGTAGATAGAACTATACGCTGAACGACCGAGTTCACTGGGATAGTACCTAGTTAGATTCGAAGTTCATTTCAAAAAAGTAACAAAATCAAACACCGATACAAATCGCGCTAACGATCGTAAAATTACGGTCGTTATCGCCACGTCTGACAAGTTCTGAGGACCTTTTCAGATGATAATATAAATCGCTTAAATCCCTTTATCTATTTTACAAAAACGATTTCACCAAAAACGATTTCCTAGAAGCGAAGAAAAGGGTTTACGCGACATGCGCATATTACATAGTGTGAGAAACAAAATACGTTTTGAGGGCCGTAAATCTGAGCTAGGCTCGGTCAACCAGGTATTAGTGTTAAGACAACACGATCATGATGTGTCATGTCATTATAACATATCGGCCGCAATTGAATGTCGGCGAGTGTAATTGCGTGTTGGTCTTTACTCTTTAGTTTAAGGTTTTAGTGCGCTTGAGCAAGGAATTGAGTTACATCTGACTGAACAAATATAATAAACAACTTTTTTTAACCTTCAAAGAGCATATAAAATTGCAAACTTCAATCAATTTTTTATCGGTAAATAAGCCTAAAACCTCCTAAAGGCTAGTTTTATCATACACTGTTAGTTAAATAATTTAACGGCGGGTTAAGTTAAAGGTCGAACCGCACTAGCATTTCGCGCGTATCCAACATCTTTGCATGAATCTTTATACAGTGAATATCCCACAACAGGAGCGAATATGTAACAAGGCGCAATATTCCATCCCATCCAAGTTTTCCCAGTTGTGATATTAGTTACTCAACGAGATAAAATGCCTTGGAAAGAGATTTTCCGTTTATGTGATATGTAATATTATCATAAAATATTGATTTATCCTCTTCTCAAAGCTTTTCATTAAATTCATACTGAAGTTCTTAATTTGGGATGCAGAAAACTCAAAATAAAGTTGTCATAATTTATGAATATGAATAAATTGGCAAGTGTTTTTATCGATGTAACAAAACTAGGTAATTATATTGTGCTGATATAGAAATCCACTATATCAAGAGGTGGTAGAGGCATGTAGAGGTTTTGTTTATTATCTAACTCTGGCGAACACTTGTGCCAACATATACTATACCCCTCTACTCCCAAACAAACCAACCTACCCTACTCTTTTTCGTAAGTCGTTTTTCTTGGATACTCTATAAACCCCTATCTTTTATAGTAAATTCCTCATTACGGATCTTGTCTCTTTGTTGACACAGCTGTGACTTGTGAGGCCGTATGAAACCCCAATCTGGCCGTAATTATAAAGATAATAACCACAAGAAACCTGAAACCCTGACTTGTGGGGTTTCTGTCAACAAAAAGCTCTTATATCAGGCTTATACTGCGGTACAGTAGTGGTAGCTACTAAATTAACTGTGACTTTACCTAGGTTGGTAACTTAAGGTACCTAGAAAAAAAAATGTGGATATGGTACCTACGAAATAAGGATGCAAAATGAACAGTGACTTTAAGTTAGAGGTCAATATTTTTGTAACACCTACTACAAACATTTTTCTAAATCCTGAATAATGTTCTAAATCCTAAAAATGTCCTAAACACACAATAACCTAAACGCATAATGACCTGTCAAATTTCTTTGTTTCAAGTGAAGGACATCTTTGTAGACTGTCTTCAAGTGAAACAAAATGTAATCGAAATTATGAAACAACCAATGCATATTCAGAATCATTAAAAAGCAATACGTTAAGTATTGTCCTCAACATTTACCACCTGCACGCAACGATTACATGGCACCCGTCTTAAATATGTGGCAATTTATTACCGACCTCTGAACCGATTCGATCTATCGATAAGGTTTAAATCTAGAATGAATTCTCTCCATAAAAGGCGAGTCATATTAATGTCTGAATTCCTTCGCGTATCAATCTTCAAGCAATTAAGTTCGCTCCACTTACCTATTAACACATTTAAGTTGGTGTAAAATACATCTCAGTTTAAGTTTACTTACTGTTGCGCAACGCAGGGCACCTTTAAAAGTGCACAAAGGGCGCGTTATCTCGCTGCAGGGCACTCGGCAGGCCACGGCGTGAGGAGGGGATTGCACGTTACACTGCTTGCTATCAATCTGATATTTAATTTACTTCTTCTTGTTATCGTGTCGATGGCAAATTTATATTTTATGTGCCCAAAATTCAGCCACCCGGACAGCATTTTCTGTGGCCTTCATGAGGTCATCAAGCGTACAGGTATTGGGGCACGCGGAGCAGGACAGGAGATGTTCAATGGTCTGTGGAGTTACACCGCATTCGCATATGTTACTGGAGCTATCGATGTAGCCCCACCGAATTTACTTCACATACCATAGATAAATAGTTCCTCGAAAAAAGTGGCGAAATCTCGTATCGGAGGCCAAGATTCACTAAGTAGTAATCCCGGCGAAAGTGGAAATCGTAGCGGAGACCAACATGGGTGGGTTACAGTCCTTCATTATATGCCTCATTTTTGCAATTACCGGCATGTACCGGGTCTACCGAAAAGATTCAATCCGTTCTTCCCAGTCTATTCCTATGGTTGTAAGAACAACAATTCAATTAGTTCCGGTCGAGCCCTGGCTCCTAAAATAAATTATGGGTGGGCAATCAATCTCGTTTTATCCCATCACTCCAGCTGTTTACTCTTTTACCCAGTAGGTATCTACTTAGCGAAGATCAGATAGGCCTTACTTACATTTCAAACATTAGCAATGAAGAATGAGAACACGTGGAGTCCGTCGGCTTCAAGTCATTATTGAATCATATTGTTACCTTCTTGGTTGTGTGTGCTACAAAGATCCCAGCATAATGATGTCCATGTTACGGAAGGCAATGTAATACAAACTTGTCTGACCAGTCAATAGATTGATCGTTCTCGCAATCGAGTGTTCCCTCGTAAAGCTGCCCGCGCGCACAATTAGTAAGAGATCGCGAACATTTTACTGCCGACTTTTAAATGAGAGGTGAACCCGTGAAAAACTTTTAGTAATTTACGAAGCTTTTCATCGAAAATGTACGTGATATATGCGGTTTATTTCAGTGCTGTAGCAACTGTGAAATTCAGAAATAAAATTAGCAGAACTCTCTCGTGCGTGTATTTTAAAAGTGCATATGTATTTGATTTTTTGTTTCCTTCCTTACTTCCTTACCAAATCATGGTTGACGACGTAGCAAATTATATTTTACTATAAGCTAGATTCAACAATAAAATGCAGA
This sequence comes from Keiferia lycopersicella, assembly GCA_029255805.1. Lineage (NCBI taxonomy): Eukaryota > Metazoa > Arthropoda > Insecta > Lepidoptera > Gelechiidae > Keiferia > Keiferia lycopersicella. Next base: position 4,866,994 of record JARACZ010000017.1, read on the forward strand.
CCATTTATGACTTAGGTAATAAAATATCTTTTACTATGCACTATCAATACTGCGTTTATTGCATTCAATTTGTTGTTACTTAAACCAGACACCAAAGCAATATCAGCCCACGCGTGTACTAGCACGTTTTCCTTTCTACGGCATTTTACTAGACTTGGAAACTGCATTAACTGCAAGTGCACTGCATTTCATAACACCCGTCTATTAGTCTAGGACTATCTACAAGCTACGCATTTAAGGTATCAATTCACACTGGTTCTCCATATAGGTATTTAGTATAGCCAATATAAGTTGATCCCATAAATGGCAACTCGATATGCTATTTATTTCATAGTAGGCGGGTCGCACGCTTAACGCACGACGGAGCGCTAAAATATCGCAGCAGTCTGTCAGATTCATACTAGAAATGTTGCTAGCACAGCGTCGTCCGTTGAGTGCGGTTTTAGTATGGGGATTGACATTTCTAGTATGGATCAAACCGCTGCGATATTTTAGCGCTCCGTCGTGCGTTAAGTGTGGGATCCGCCGTACTACTGGCTGGACTGTCGCCAGTGTCTGGCCAATATCGATTTTTCCGACACTTTTTTTACTGTCTGCAAGTGTTGCGCGCCTCTTAAGCAGGGCAATGACCTTTTACTCGGTATTTTCATGTCTGGCAATATTATTTTAGGACGGGGCTTACCAAGTGTCCCGCAACCGGCTCCTACTGTTTGTTTGGGTCCCAAAAATGGGACAATATTTCCCATAACATTTGAAATTGAAAAAAAACTACTTCATTCTCCTTTTTGACAGAGGCAAAGAAAGAAAAACTTCATAATAGATTCAATATCGAAATAGTTTTTTTCTAGTAGGTAAGTAGGTATCTAATCTAATTAATGTCACTCGTAGGCACATATACGTCAGTCACTATTGCAGTACAATGACATCTATATGGAAAGGCCATTAACCCCAATTCTATATTTTAGTCAGCTGTAAATGTAATTATGAGAATATCTTTTACACACATCCCAGATATAGAGCAGATATTACGCCCATTCTCTTGACGCCTGTCAAATGTGCTACTTCCATTCTCTTTGATCTGTCCATCATGTGTTCTATCTCGCATGGAACTTGCCATAAGTTTTGTAATAAATTAAAATAAGTGCAAGTTAATGGACAGATTGGGCTCTCTCTTCTGCATGTCTTCCGGAAAGTTTAAAAAATTATAACGAACCCATTGAAACCCAGTGTGTGATCGTCAGGTCGGCCTATAGCAGTCAGACATAGGCCTCCCCAAGGCCACAAAATGAATGATCTCCCGCTTTCGCCATCCAGTCGCTACTAGCCGCTCTCTTTAAGTCATCGGTCCATAATGGTGTGTGATGCCGGCTCAGAATCGCATCATCCCATTTCTTTTCTGTGGGTACTGTAGGAGGCAACTGAGAGATTCAAGTGTTTCATGCGAGAACCTGTGACTACAGTGACACACGAATCATCTAAAAGGCCTTCATTATTTGTCAGACGTGGCGAATGCGACCGTATTTTTACGGCCGTTAACGCTCTGCCTATTCCGCAATGTATAAAGGCGTGATATATGTTGGTGTGTGTGTATGATGGCTAAAACATATTTGTGACAATAATAAACCTAAAACATTGCGTTTGCGGTTTTTAGTTGCCACTTCATAATAGCACTAGCGTGAGTCAAGTTTGTCAAGTCTGTATGGAATTACGGCTTTATGCGGGTGATCTCATTCGCGAAATAATGCACCATATACAATATTGCATTACCTATTGCATTACATACACTTGCCTTTATTCCATTGAAAATGGCTTGACTTTGACAAACAATAAAGAGTTGTCAACGATGATGCTCATAGTTTATTTTTAAAACAATTAAAAGTTGAGGTCATTATGCAATTAGGTCGTTATGCGTTTAGGTCATTATGCGTTCAGGTCATTGTGCGTTCAAGTCATTGTGCGTTTAGGTCATTTTTATTTATTTATTGAACTGTTTATTGCACACAAGAGAAAACACAGAACAATCACATTTAGATAAAAAACACAACAGGTACTACTTATTTCTAAAAAGAAATCTCTTCCAGCAGTCCTACGGTAGAGAGATAGCATAAGGTGAGGCTGATGATCGTGCACAATATTAAATTTTAAATGCAATATTTAAAAATAATACGTAATACATACACTAAAATATTAAATTTACTTAATTATACTCATATACTACATAAAATACAACTATACATATACATACATAAATATGCCAGATACGAACTATTTTGGTAGTGAAAGATAGTGCTAGTGATAGTTTTAGGATTTAGATCCTTATGCGTTGGGAGAAAAATCGCTGCCTAGCCATCTACTTCTCAATTTTTGTACAACACTGCAAGATTTGTACCTACCTCTTTCTTTCCTTTCACATGCATCATAAACTCCTAGAATGCAGTTTTCTTCTTATTTTATTATGCATTCCTGAGATAAATCTACTTTTTTGTTTTTTAATAAGTAGTAACATGTTTTTTATCCATTTGTGAGATATCAGATAATCTTCTTTTACCTTTTTTAATAGTCGCAGGTTGCAGTTGCAAGGCCACGGTTATTTTGATGCAACGACCACACCACCCACTAGACGGCGCGTTATAGCATTTTATAAGATTCCCGAGTGGATACCACGTACCGACAGGCGCAGTAGACACAGGCTGGTAAAATTCGATGTACATTGCGTAGCCGAAGGCTCATTATAAAACCACGATTTTTAACCCGCTACGCAAAGTACAAAGAATTTTACCTGTAAACTTGTAGCCTGTAGTTTCATAAAATCGGACACTGGCCAAGTCCGCGGAAAAACGGTCGATGCAGGCCGTTTCTAAACGGGCAATGTGGAAACTTTTGGGGGTGGCCATGTTTATCAGTAGTGGTCGTTTTATAGGTGATGAATTTAAGAGATGATGACACGACCATTGAACAACCAGCATATCCACACTTGAGGAGTCTAGTAGGCTATATAGTCGTTGCATTGACTTAAAACTGCGTAGGCGCAGGACTGACGACTCGCGGGCAACGACCGGATAAACTCATGTTTATAATCAGATTTGTAACGATTTATAATTTACATACTTACTAGGTACTTGATCATTCGACTACGCTGCAGATGCTCCTCCCTTTGAATCGAGATGAATATAAATAAGTTCTAACCAGCTTGAAGAAAGGAATTAAGGGGGTTGTAGATTAGTGTCCAAAAATATAGAGGGGTGTCCATTTAAAGTTTTTCCAAAGGTACTGTGCAAATTAGAGAAAAGCAGAATGCTTGCCGAATGTCTACAGTCTGTAAAATATAGATTGATCCCTATGACGTTTGTTACCTTGGAGCAAATGCTATGACGCCTATGACATAAGGTCTATTTTTCTAGTAAACAAAGGAAAATGGACCTTATGTCATAGCATTTGCTCCAAGGTCACAGACGTCACCGGGATCATCCCATATTTTACAGACTATAACTTTTATTTTATTTGCTAACATTAAATTCGTTTAGAAGTCAAATCATTTTTTGCTACAATATGAAATTGTAAGGTATTAGCGTAGAACTTCCGTGATTTTGGAGCTATACACACTTAACACACTACGCAGCGCTAAAACAACAAACAATGCATAAAATAGCGCTAGCGCTTGCGTTGGACCAGCGGAAAAAGTGGCTTTAGTATGGGGAGGGAATGATTAGATCTGACAGACCCAAGCGTTACGCAGCGTTATATTATGTGAGAACGGCTTTTTCGTACCGAAGTCAAAACATCATCAATTTACAACCATCAAAATGTGTAGGTAGGTATGTTTCTTAAAACAGTCATTGCTTTTATACACAAAGAGTAAGGCACAACATTACTCTTCAAACTTCCGCGATGTAAGCCATTAAAGAACTTGTTTATAAACACAAAGGCAATGCTTTTATACATAAAAGACATATTTTTAGTTCAAGCAAAAGAAAAAGATAGCTGCAGGAATCAGTTTGAGGACGTAGATATATCAGCACCATACATAATGATTAGTCAGTCCACCAGCTAATATTATGTCATACAAGTTTAAGGCCAAATAAATGTATCTTTTGTTTGTATCATTGTGAGTCACACTGTAATAGAAGGACATACTTTATGCCAACTCTATTGATTTTCCGACTATCCTACCTGACTCATCTATCTACATCGAGACTACATTCCCAACGTTACTCGAGGTTAATTCAGTGGTTCTTAACCCGTCGTGGTCCGTTGACTACTAGTGATCTCTGCAGGCATCTCAAGAGGGCTAAGGCGGATCGCACACTTGACGCACGACACACACACACAACCTATATCCCTGGCGGGGTAGGCAAAGCGTTAACGCACGACGGAGCGCAAAAATATCGCAGCGGTCTATCAGATCCATACTAGGAACGTCACTCCCCATACTAAAACTGCACTCGACGGATGACACTGCGATAGCGCTGTGTCAACAGCGGTTGAACGACTTTAGTATGGGTATTGACATTTCTAGTATGGATCTGACAAACTGCTGCGATGTCTTAGCGCTCCGTCGTGCGTCAAGTGTGTTCCTTGCCTAAACCGTCATTGTAGTGTTGTCGTAGTGCGGTGTGGCTCCTCATGCTTTTTAACAGGAAAAGTCGTGTTCGCTTCGCTCGCAATATCTTTAGTACTACTAAGTATATATTCTGTGGCAAGGTGTAAGTATAGTGGAGATTGAAGTGGCTGGTGTGGCTCTTCTTGCTTTTCACATCCTTCATTAAAAAACATCTATTCACTGTGTCATCATCATTATCCTTGCCTTATCCCGTTCTCGGTCGGGGTAGCTACCTAACCTAGGAGATTTGCGTGGGACCAAGTTTTTATACAGATCTATTCACTGTGTATTTACCTCAAAATCAATGAACTAACTGGGTGGTCGATATGATGGTCTATATCTGGTCTATATGAAATTTTGTCAAGTGGTCCCCCGGGACTAAAAGGTTAAGAATCACTGGTTTAGTTAGATAACTCGGAATTTAATACAGAAGTCTCACATCATTATAACAAGGAAGATCTGTTTTAAACTTACGATTAATAACATTGCTATATGTGACAGAAGCGACACTGTCATATTGTACCTACTTGCTGCTAAAAATACTAACCAACTATAGTCTGTAAAATATACGTTTATATACACTTTTGTGACCTTGGAGCAAATGCTTGGAACATAAGGTCCATTTTCCTTTGATTACTAGAAAAATTATGTGATAGCATTTGCTTCAAGGTCACAAACGTCACAGGGATCATCCTATATTTTACAGACTATACGATAAGTAAGTACATAGTGTTCTTTGTTTGTTACTCCTTTACGCAAAAACTGCTCAACCGATTTTCATAAAGTTTGGCACACACTTGGTAAGATGGGTCAACACAATTATTATCTCAAAAAATATTCCTGTGGGACGCCATGGGATTAAAATGTACACCTCATGCCTTGCCAATTTTCAAATCCTCCTTTTACTTTTCCCGTGTCCTTAAATCTTCTGCATTAGCGAATACATCTCGTCGGCAATAATTGAATACTTTCCCACTATAACTTATCCCGAAACAGGTCGGTTTGAGTGCGCCGGCGCAGCGCCCGCGCCCCCTTCAGCACGTATCTACTTGCTTGCACCCACGCATACCACTATTCTGGATCTGGGCCCTCTGAACTTGATTTGGTGGGTAACTAGTGTCTACCGGGAGGAAAATGTTTAGTTCAATAAATCTTTAAGGGTTAAAAGTTGCTCTAAGCAAAATGACAAACGGCTCAGAGCACGGCACGGTTTGAATCGTACCAAATTTCTAGAATACGTATGTACACGCCCCTTTTTGCATCCTACTAATATTATAAATGCGAAAGTGTGTATGTTTGTTACTCCTTCACGCAAAAACTGCTGAACCGATCTTCATGAAATTTGGCACATTTTAGAGGATAACACGGAATAACACATAGGATAGTTGTTACCCCGAAAAAATGTTCTTGCGGGATTCTACGGTATTAAACCGACTTGCACGCGGGTGAAGCTAATTCATCAATTTCATCATAATACAGAGCAGTAAAAAAATTTGCGGTTAGTAGACAGTAGGAAAATGAATCGTTCTCGGCCACATACCGTGATGTGACTCAAATTCACGGGAAGAGGGGCGTTTCAGTGTCCAAATAAAGAGGAAAGCCGCGGAAAAGGTATTGAAGGTATTGGAAATAAATACAATGAAAATATCTTTTATTGCATAAATATGATCCAGAAGTTGAATTTAGTATTCATTGTTTATGATGTTAGCGTCATATTTCTTTAAGAATCAGAAATTTGTTCTTTAAACAACTGTTGTAAGTTATTTGTTTAGGCCATTACGCGTGTAGGTCCTTGTGCGTTTAGAACATTTTTAGAATTAAGGACATTATGCGTCGGGAGGGTTTCATGAAGTACTACTAATTTTGTCATTTTCAGAACATGTGATAGTGGTTTGTATATTACATATTCCACAGAATGTGGCGGGATCTCAAAGCTTTTCTTACAATGCCTAATTCCTGAATTTATTTATTAATTTTCATTGTCCCCAACCAGAATAACCCGTTGAGAGAAAATAATCGTCAACATCTCGCTGCAGCCACCCACACCTCTTTATCTGGATAAGTAGTTCCAAGTATTCATCTACCATTCAGGTGTACACGGATTTGAACCGTATTTCAAGAACAAAACGTATACAGGGATAGTGTTGTATCTATCTACTAGTGTTGGGTGTTGCTAGGGTTGCCTGGTTAGAAATTTTTGATCAAAGAAAGAATACTTTCCTAAAAATAAACTAAATATTTATAAACTCTAATCGTACCATCTACATACTGCCAATGAATATTATTCTAATAAGCAGGATTAGTTATTACATTATTAGTCTAAAATTTACAAAACGTTTTTGATTATCTTTGGCTGTTCGGGATTGAGACGTCACACCGTTCACGTGTTCTGACTGGGCCCCAAGTCTGCTATTTTTTGTCATTGTAACGCCATCAAAACTCAACTGTCATTCAATTGCCATTGTGATTTTTTCAACTGTCATTCCATTGTTATTGTGATTTCCCATACTTCAAACTATTACCATACTACCAAACTATCAAAACCATCCAGCTGACTTGCCATCGAGACGTAACTGAAACGATTTTTATTTAGCAGGCTTCGGCCCCTGCTCGACATCCACAATCCAGATCATCCTCATGTATTTTAATGCTCGCCATGCTTTATAAACTGACTGGCGAGAATAGTGCAATCAGGGCCCCAAGTCTGCTATTTTTTGTCATTGTAACGCCATCAAAATTCAATTGTCATTCAATTTCTATTATGGTTTTTCTATACTTTAAACTGTTAGCAGACTACGAAATGGCCGAAATCATCCAACTGAGATCCAATCGACATCCAACTGAAAAGATTTTCATTTAGCAGACTTAATGCCCTGTTGCATTCACCTAATTCGATGAATTGCTTTATTTCTGACGAATAACAAATAGCAGCCCTAAACTGCGTTGCCCTAACTGTAAGTTGTAATTGTACGCCCTACGCCTAAGCGCTTATTCCTCGGCGCAAGCGCAAGATGTCATGTTCCGTAACGACTCGACTAGGGTATCCAATCCCGCTGGTTTTTTCCGATCTCGGTATTTGCGGGATCGAAGATTTCAATCCCGCGTGATCTCGGCATTTGCGGGATCCCGCAAGTATAACCTTACAAACTAAGCCCTGCAACCTGAGCTGCTTTTAAATGTTAAGGCTTGTATTTTATAAATCTCTCTCAACTCTGAGATCCATCTCAAGTGCGACATATGACATCTTAAACTTGTACTCAAGATCGATCTCGAGAGTTGAGAGCGATTTATAAATACGTACCGTGCCTAAGTCTATACTTAGGTTTGTAATGGTAATTAGTTCGGTAGTTAGTCGATAAAAATAATAACACGAACTTTTTAAAATTGAAATCAACTATTTCGTGCCTTCAGAAGGACATTTCTATGCTGCTTGCTAATCCCGCAAATCCCGCGGATCCCGCACTCGTAATCACGCACTGTGCGGGATCACTAAATGATGCGGGATCTCGGTATTTCGAGATCTCGGTATACCGAGATTGGATACCCTAGACTCGACTGACTGCTCGGAGATTGTAAAACGAAAACAGAGAAGGTAATGTACCTACCTACTTCTTAGAAATTGGATTGGACGGTATTTAAAAGTACCTACATTTATTTCGGTTTTCTCCATCTGACTGACATCCAGAAGTTCAAACTCAGGGTCTGCCAACGAAATATGGAGCGCAGGAGGCTTCTAGACCGAGTCAGAAAAACAAACGCTGCGTTCCCGTACACAAATTGTCGATATAGGTCAGAAGGCAGCTTTTTTTAAATGGGATTGGGATGGTCACATCGCCAGAATGCCGAATGAACTTTGGGCAAAAATATGCACAATATGGGTCCCTCGTAATGTTAAGCGGGCGAGCGGTAGACCTCGAACGAGATGGAAAGATGAGATACATGTGCAAGACCGAAATTGGATTGAGACGGCGGACAAGGGCCGTGTCCATCAATATGGTATTTATTTAGGCCTATCATAATCACTACGCTTGACAGGTGGAGTGCTTGCTGCGTTGTGTTCACAGGAAACACTGCGTCTCTTTCCCTGGGTTTGTCCCTTGACTGCTTTTTACAACACCCACGGGCCTACCCCGTAAGAGATAAAGGCGTGATATGTGCATGTATGTATTCTAAGCCGGCATCACACGGCGGCTCGTCGTTTACTTGAACTTTATACCATCTACTTTGTGGCGTTGTGGCAGCTTACAAGATGTATGCAAGTGCAATTAGCATAACAAAGATGAATAAACATGCAGAGAGACTTCACTCTCATACCGCTTGAACGTAAACAAGTTCGACTACATCTGTAGTACAATGTATAAAATATAAATACAATTACGTATGTTTATTCAAAAGCGGGCCATAGTTTTAGGGTTGGTGTAGTATCAATATGTATTGGTACCCATAGTAACCCGTAAACTAATAAATGTTTTTGGGAACAGAGTATTTTTGTAGTGTAGAGGATGCCGATACAAAAATTTCGATACAAGTGTTTATTGCCCTAGATATAGGCATTTGGAAAATAAGACCAAAAGACTTGGGTTATATAGGTTCCTTTATCAGTACTGACTGAGTCTACCCTTGAATATGGGACGCATTAAAATTTACACCCTATATATTGTGTACATTTTATGAGTGTGTGTATTTGTCATTGTGTGTGTGAGTGAGATGCAGCTGCGCCCGAGATGCGTCTGGAAGGTTTAGCGATTATCTCCGAATATGTAGGAGGTATAACCTAAATTTAACGTTATCCGATGAAACCGCCTCAAACCGTACTTACATGATTAAATCTGATATTGAGCTCCGATTCTTATGATTCATAAAAGATGTGTGAAAAGTGTGTGTTTTCATTCTTCTTCTTCTTCTGTTCGTGTGGGACACCAAGTCGTCCAACGAAAATGAAAACAAAAAAATATGTGTTGGTTGACTGGGGATTGATCTTAGGTCTGTGGAACGCTCTACCAAACAAAATGAGACTATCTTTGATTTCCAAATATTTAATAAAATATAAATCAATACCTTTAGGCAATAGATTTAAATAGACGTTATCGATGGGATATTTATGCTTGTTATGATATGAAGTATGCAATTATAACCAAAGCCCTGCGCGCGCGCCGGTAACATTCGCGAACAGTCTGTTCTTGAGATGGGAGTCTAAATTCACATCGAAGGCGCCCATTTTGATCTCCATGAACTCTTTCACTGTAATGGTAGAAGATAAGGTTTCGAATTGAAAGTCTTTCTTACGGTAGGAAAGGGCTCGTTCTAAGTGCTAAGTCAAATCAGAAGGTCAAGACAAGAATGAGATAGAGTCGACGGACAAGAGTCTAACTTTGAAGTTTAAAAAAGAATCTAATAAGCCATGAGATCAATAGGATGATGATAGGATACTTGTAACTCTGGGCACATACATACATAATGGGCACAGCAGCATATTAATCCTATATTATCAATTTCGTAAAATACGCCTTACCTTTGTCTGCTCATAATTATGTTTCTGTTAATTCGATTCTCGTCTCTTGCTCTATGCCGATTAAGTTCGGCAAATCCACTTTGTAGTTGTCTTGATATTTGAAGAAAGACGAATACCAGCTGTCCCAGACTGTCCTCGAATGATTTGGCTTGTGAAACAAAGGATCAGTTTTTATGTCCCTTTCAAATTGATTTTGTTTATTACCAATTGCTTTATTGCCTCGCCTCAAATTGCTTTATTCGCGCTAAACAATCAGCACGAGTAGGTATTACTAGTGTATCGTCAAGGTAAGTACATCTTCTTCTTAAATGGTAATATTTTTTTAATCATGTATCTTTTCAATACTTGTCTTAGTGGCCGCCTCTCCGCTGTGCTAAGGTACATACTATATTGTAATAATATACCAAGTATCTTATTCACACGGTCATTGACAAGACTTAATCAAATCTTGGGCATCGCATTGCACGTTCATTTTAATAAATAAATCATATCATCATAGTAAACAGGGAGTTGGCTACACGATCTTTATCGCTCTAATTCTCATGGCAAATATGTCCCTGCAACTGATTTTCATCCTTCTATGTATTTGGTAAAACTCAATGAAATTCCTTGCGTGGATTTCAGTCGTATATTTTAGAAAGTATGGACTATCAAATCAATTCGTTCAAATGTCATATTAATCTTCAATTTTGCGGCTGAGCATTACGTGTTACTTCGATGCTAATGGAGTGAGCAAAAAACAAAAGTATCTAACTTATCTACTATCTATGCAACTCAGTATCTTGCTTGAGGTATTCAATCACACTTGATGCATTATTATAATCAAGCCTGGACAATGGACTTGGCATCACCCTATAGAACAGACTGGCTGGTATGTATGTCCGCATTAAGCAAGCTGCCATCTGTGGTCATTACTTCATACTTCACGTCTGCGCCGGCGCCGGTCGCAGTCCAGCGCAAATCGCTATGCTGATAGTCTGGGCTCCGGCACCACAATAAACCAATAAAGGAAATATTTGTTGAGATGTAATCAAAATTAACGGATGTTTTTCTAATGAGAGAGCCATATCAGGTATTTTTGAGTAGGACACCTTTTGCCGCGGTAATCGCTCTCCGGATTATTTCATCGTAAAAGTGGTGTCAGCGGGTGAAACTGTGGAAAGTCGCTAATTATCTACAGGAAGTACCGCAATGCAGACTATAAAAACCATAATGGACAGCTGTCAAACCCCTTCAAACGACATTGCAACAAAGAAAAATAGATCTTATATCATAGCATTCATATGATTTTGACATTGACAGCTGTCAAATATGGCCTATTCAAACGGCCATACTTTATTTAATAGAGGACGGTACAGATGAGGATGTGTTTTTGGGAAGACCATTACAAAGAAAGAAAGAAAGAAAAAACGTTTATTTTAGCAACTAGTAAGCTACAAAATAACGACCAGACAGACAGAGAGCTAAATAATGTTTTCCTATTATATGTTAGGTTACGTAGAGTATGTATATTTATGTGGAGAACTAATGTTAAAAACACAATTATATTTAATCCCTTAGTAATAAAATTATGCAGTAAGACCTACGTAGCCGCTACTGGCTTGTCTATGTTTGTTATGGCAAGTAGTCCGGATATGTCGCGACAAATGATCGCCGTAAGTGAACATTCATTCATGGTGCCAATGTAAATGCACAGTCGTGAAGGTATTTATTTATCATCGATTGGGTCTCTGTTCTCATCGAATTGGAAAAAAAGCATGTTTCTACACTCACATTTGACAAAAGAAAGAATTAAATACGAGTACTTACTTATCTGGCTTCTGGACTACAATCCAAATCGTTAATTATGTCCACGGACTTTTCTCTTTCTTATTTTTAGCATAACTGTGTCCACTGTTGACATGTAACATCGCTCATAAAAAAGGAAGTTGGTAATAATTTAATACCTCATAAATAAATAATATGATCTTTCCTTGCTCCACGTAAGTTAGGCTTCACTGCGCTCCAAAATCCTGGTTACGTGTTGGTGGGATTAGGCCTCAACTAGCTAAATGGATTTACCACCTGAGCGTAAAATTGCTGTCAAGGGTGATTATCTTAGCAATGAACCAAAACTAGGTTTTAGGGCAGATTAAATACAGTAGTTAACTCGCTGATATAGTATTGCTTGGACTTTTTGTTAGGTAAATGTGATTTGACAAAAATTAAACCAAGCTAGATTGATTTATCGCTCCCGAAATCCCCTACATGCGTTTCGTGAAAAACGTTGCCAAGATCCCTATTATGTTTTATTGCTTACTGTACAGGCTGTCAAAAACCGCAATATCCTTTACGTGTGTAATCCATCTATAATTAAAGGAGAGTTCATCGGTTCATTGGACGACTCTGTGTCCAACACGAAAACGGAGAGAGAATAAAAGGAGTGGGGGCCCGCGGCTTCGCCCGCGTGGAACTTGGTTTTAATCCCTTAGCATCCCATAGGATATTTTTTTCAAGATTACAACTTGTCCTGTGTGTTAATCCAAGTTGAGACACAGCACAGATAGAGGATCTGTGTGCCAAATTTTATAAAAATCGGTTTAGAAGTTTTAGCGCTTTTTAATATTATATATGAGGATACAATACATACATACATATATCACGCCTTTATCCCTTGCGGGGTAGGCAGAGCGTTAACGGCCGTAAGAATACGGTCGCTATCGCCACGTCTGACATTTGTGATGATTGTTTTCCAAGGTTGTTTCAGAAAACATGTGTATCACTATAGTGACAGGTTGTCAGCCTATCGCCTAAAAATTGTAATACACCAATACCCTCGAGTCCCTTAGTCGCCTCTTACGACACCCGCGGGTAGGATATGGGGTGATGCTATTTTAAGCCGGCATCACACGGCACAATACAATACAATACAATACAATAGGCACTTAGTTTTATTTTTCTTTGTTTCAGAAGCCAAGATGTTCGAAGACAGTCTGGGACAGCTGGTGTTCGTCTCTCTTCAAATATCAAGACAACTACAAAGTGGATATGCCGAATCTAATCGGCATAGAGCAAGAGACGAAAATCGAATTAAGAGAAACATATGAGCAGACAAAGGTAAGGCTTATTTTACGAAATTAATAGTACATTGATGCCGTGTGATTCCGGTTTAGAAAAGCACCACCCCATTTCTTTCCCGTGGGCGTCGTAGAAGCCGACTAAGGAACTCGCGGGTTTCATGCGTATTGCAATTTTAGGCGACAGGCTGACAACCTGTCACTAAAGTGATACACGACTTAACCTTCAAACATTTGTCAGACGTGGCGGGAACGTAATTTTACGCTCGTTAACGCCTACCCTGCCAGGGGTATAAGGGTGATTTGTGTGTGCGTGTATGATAAATTAGTATTAATGTGCTGCTGTGCCCAGAGTTACCTGATCTCATGGTCTATTAGAGTCTAGTTGATAGAATGAATCAAAAGAGTTCATTGTGGTGGGTCGTAGCGTGATACCAGCGGCTTTTACCACTTCTAGCTTCTTCCTCAAACTTCAAAGTTAGACTCTTGTCTGTCGACGTATCTCACTCGGATTATGCGCGGTCTCACCCTCATATTGGCCCACTGATTTGATATAAGAAAGTAACACATTTAATCCGAAACCTTATCTCCCTCCAACAGATAACTTTAGTGAACAGCACAGTGAAAGACTTCACGGAGATAAACGCTGGAGTCTTCGATGTGAGATTGGACTCCGATCTCAAGAACAGTCTGTACGCAAACGCCTTCAAAGATTTCTGCCCAGCTGACGGGCAGATGACTGAATACGTGACGGTGAAGGTCGAAGACCTGAAGTGGGGGGAATCCAGGACTGAGCTGTTGAAGCTGGCAGTGCCGTGTGCTTGTGACTGCAGCAGTAGAGCTGAGGAGAAGTCGAAACACTGTAGCGGAAGAGGAACATACTCTTGTGGTGCTTGCGCCTGTGAAAATGGATGGTAAGTTCAAGTAGATCTCATAGGCTTCCATAAATCTAAGATGTTCAGCCAAATCATAAGCCTGCTCGTAGAAGGGAGTCGTAAAGTTCTGACACTAGAGTCCCACACGAAAACAGAGGGAAGATGATACCTTTTAGATTTAGTAGTACTATTTGACAAAACACGTTTGACCCGTAATTAACCGTGTAATAAACCATCCAAAGCCAAAAATTGTTGTCTTCTCACATATTTTTGACGCGTTATGCGCTCGAAAGAATATTAAAATTTGTTTATTCAGGATGCATTTTTTAAATTTGCATATCATCAGCTATTCCGAACGCAGCTCTATCATATCTAATTATTAGAATTAAAAGTGCTATCTGATTGTCTGATGAAGATTAGGCATGTATTTGTTATTCTGTGTATGTATGTGTTCATATAAGTATGTGCTACTGATTATCCTTAACGAATCGTAACAGGATCGTATACGGTCTGTAGAACGGAAGCCATATGCCGTTAATAAACCATTTCTACGTAGGTAATGAGCAGCATATCAAGCCTGCTGATTTAAGGTATCAACTTACTATGGTAATTTTTTATATAAAAAACCACAGTATAAGTTCATCTCTGAAGAATAGGTAGGTTGATGTGCTGTTCGACAAGTCATGTAGTACACGTCGATTAACATTTAGCGGTTCCAGACGTGAGCTTGACTGTACAAAGAATGACTACAAAGTGGAGACACTTTATTCATGAACGATCCAAAATTTAAGATAGCGATTTTCTTAAGACTGTGGCGTTTTTCAGCAATGCAGTAACATTTACTGAACGTGCATCATCATTTTTATTTGGTAACGATCACAAGAAAATCGGAACCTTAAAAACTGAATCTTTCATGAGTTACGATCACCCCCTGTACGTTCATACCTCCAACTACTTACAGTACTTCTGGATTAATTTGTTTTATACGGAAACTTTTTCTTAAATAAATGAAACAAAAGTAGTTCTGTTTCATGGCCTCATTCATTCCTTAAAACAATTTCGGCATTTTTTTACACCCTCTATTTTCCTTTAGGGAAGGCGACAAATGCGAAATCGAGTCGTTCTTGGAAGAGTGTGGGTACGACGGACAGCATCCCAGTGACGGAGCACCCGTAAGCAACGATGGCAGAGGCGACATCGGGGCTTGTGAACATGAGGGCGTAAGTTACACTTGTGTTGTTGTACTCTTCGCGTCACTCATGACAAACCAAGGGATGCGATTTATTTGAGACTGTTGCGTTTTTCAGCAATAATTTTTACTTAACTGAACGTGCATTATGATTTTTATCCGGCTTGTTGGTAACGATCACAAGAAAATTGAAACTTTAAAATCTGAGTTTGTCATGCATGAGTTACGATAAGCGACTGTTCTTACTAATAACAGTTCTAGATTAATTTTGTTTTATCCGTAAACTTTACCTTATTGATATGAAAAAAAAAATGCTTGCGATGTAAGCAAAAAAAGGCAAGGAAATTTAATTTCAAATTGAATATCAGATGCTGGCTTTTGAATGGTTTCCATTTGCGGATAAAAAGTAAATTATGACGTTTGACTTTTTTCTTCAAAATTTATGGTATCAGCCAGTTTGATTACATCAAAATATTATCGCAACGAAGTTTTTGCATAAAGGTTTTAGTACAAATCGGTTCGTTCAGTACTGGTAGAAACTGCCCAAAAAAATTGTTGTTAAGGCCATTTAAGTTGGAAAAGAAAATGTGGCAGTTTTATTTTTTAGAATTTTATGACAGCGGCCAGTTTTATAGAAATACATTCACAAAACTTTCATCAAACCTTTAACAATGAATGAACCTTGATTTGAACATTTTGATGTAAGTATTAGATTATTTTTGGAATAATATGACGTATTACTAGTAAATTGAGATGTAGAACATTTTCGTTTCGCGATTAGCTCTACCTACTTAAAAAAAAACAATTGTATGAGTTTCATTATTCAAGAGTTTTTCTCTTTTCGGAAGACCTAGCTAGTATTGTAATGGGTAAGTAAATTTGTACCAATTGGAATCAATTTTCCAGACACTATGCTCAAACAACGGGAATTGCGTGAACGGACGCTGCGTGTGCAACATGACCCTGGAAGGTTCTCAGTACTTCGATTCCCTCTGCGTGGACATTTGCCAGAGCACCAACTACCACGACAGGTACCAATATCTACTTACTTGTATATACAATACCTGGTTGACCGAGCATTGCTTGACTTTTTTTGCTGTTTAGAAAGAAGTTTCGGCTTTTTTAGAAAATAAAACCCAGCTTGATCCATTTATCGCCCCATGAAAATCGTTGGAGCCGTATCCGAGATCCCAATTATATATTCTTGCTAGTTTAAAGCTTTTAGATACATAGATACATACACATATCACGCCTTTATCTCTTGCGGGGTAGGCAGAGCGTTAAGCGACATAAAATATGGTCAGGTCACATCACGTCTGCCAAATATCGAGGGCCTTTCAGATGATTCTTGTATCACTCTAGTGACAGGTGTCAGCTTGTCGCCTAAAGTTGTAATACGTTGTTGTATGTATTTTCAATAAATTATAATATAATTTGACAGCTGTCTCATCAACCCTCGCCCCCACGGCCTCTGCAAGGACCTTGACGTGTACATCATGATCGACCCGGTCAACACCACGCTGATGGCAGAAAAAGACAGATGCAATCGGAAGACCTGGATCAGCTGCACAGTTTCTGATGACAGCTGTCAGATCAAGTACACCGCCATGAAAGACGCCGAAGGGCTGACGCATGTCATGATCTTAGAGCCGTGTAACGCTATCCTGCCGTTCGCTCAGTCTGCTCCAATAAAAGGTATTCTTTTTTATTTAAAAAACACTAACAGTAAATCTTCTTTCGGTTACATTCTGTTCTGAACCAGGAGACAAAGTTGATATTTATCTAACTTCTATTAACAGTTTATTAACCGTAAACCGTAAAAGGTAGCGAATCGCTGAAGTAGGCTAAACACGCGAGTAAGCCCAGAGCGAGGTGGCGAATCGCGCCAGTCGGCGAAAGGAGCAAGTTGGCAAACACTGCAAGATCAAGTTCAGTTTGATAAAAACTATCTGATTGTCCGTAAAAAAGAAAACGACCGTAGTTACATCCGGGTGCTCCCCACCAAGCCGATCAGCGCAGTTTTGATGTCCCCGGGGCAAAAACATAAAATCTAACAAATACAGGAGTTTCAAAACCCTGACATCAGGGTTCGTTGGATCGTTCGTGGACTCTTTTTCAGTTAATACAATGTGTCGATCTTTGTATTATTTGTTATCTTTTACAAATGAGCGCACTTGTTGTTTACCTAACTAAACAATTATTGATCTTCCCTTCGTTTGTTGTTCCTGACCTCGATGAAGTTCGACTGTATTTATTTTACGATAAAATTTCAATTCATCATTGTTGCTTGTTACAATGAATTGGATAAATGTTTACTTATTTAACGTATGGACTCTAGTAGCAACCGTAAAATTGAAATGATTTGAAAATTACAAGACAGTGCCCCCGCCAAGACACGAAGTGCGAGGGCACTATACTTTTTTTTTAAGATAGTAAATTGACATCAAAAAACACAGTTTACCTCAAGGAGTAAAGTAATATAATAGAGGGGATTTGCCTCTCTTTTCTCGAAGTTCCTCTTTCTTTATGGCCTCACTGACAAACTATTCCTCTTCTAGTGACGGTACCAGTAGTCCTCGGAGTGCTGGCTGTAATCGCCACTGCAGCCGCAGTCGCTGGCTACATGGTGTGGAAGAACCGTGCTCCTCCTCTGCCGCTGAACAACCCTGGGTACAGCAATATAGACGCCGAAGACTGCACGGGGATGAACCCCCTGTATAAGCCCCCCACCTCGTCCTTCAAGAATCCCACGTATGGGAAGTGGTAGTAAACGGAGGTAAGTGTTTTATTTCATTTGTTGATTTGGTCATTTAAATTCATCTAATTTAGATCACAGCCTACCCATATGTGAAAGTAAAACCACATTTTTAAAGCGATTATCGTACAGTTCTGACGTGGAGCCTAAGTTCATATAAGGTATAACAGAATTGACCAGAATAGACCTAGCTAGTATTTTCCAAATTCAAAGTTCCTATATCTTACGCATTTTACAACTTAAGTGTGGCTTAAGGCTGTTATTGCACTTTACACACTATAATACTAAAATTATAGGTATTAATCTTATCAGATCTGACTATCACAGTCATAGTAATAAAGCCTTCAAGGTCTACGTACGCAAATAACCAGAATTTAGGAACCCTTTTATAGTCTGTAAGTTTAAGTAGTTATCTTTTTGTAAACAAACTTTGTATGAAAGTGACACTTCTGAACTGTCAGTTTCATACAGAATTTGTTTACAAAAAGCTAAGTACCTAAACTTACAGACTATAGTGAACTGTTACGAGAATGTTCATTATTACTGTCCCAACTGCTATAATTTCCCTGTCGAACAAGTCACTGTCATTGTTTTTCTGCTGTGTACGAGTAAAATCATCATAGGTATGGTATGCATCCCCTGAGGCAAGCATTAATTAGATATTAATGTATTATCTTATACATAAATAAAGTTTCAAGAATAATGATAATTCTTAAAAAATAATTTTTATACTTATAGACCCAACCTAATTTTTTTATGACAACTATCTGATTATTTTATAACACTGTAGAAATGAGTCAATGATTCGTCGTTTTCTTGTTTACTACGTCTGCATAATTTAATTTATAGTTTTCCCACAACAAGGTTTTACGTCAATTAAACAAAACAGGACAATAACAGTTAAATACGTACTTACGCCTCTTGAACAGGAAAGACAATTTTCGACGTGATGTTTTATTATTTACCATATTTGGATAGGTATAATTATTCCTTCCTTCATTTAATAGGTGAGTTTATTTTGCGACGGTATATGACAGCCGCTAAAGTCCACGGTCATGCGCATTGGCGAGCGCAGTGTAAGATATTGTAGATATTCACAACAGGGAACACTGCTACCCGTTCCCTGGAATTATCCGTTAGTTCTCTCTTTCTTTTTCGTGTGATGACACGTTAAGCCGTAGGTCCCGGTGCTGTCTATGATTAGTTAGACGGTGGTTGTTACACAGCCATATCAGAAATTGCTTTCCATCACCCTGGGGTGATGCTATTCTAAGCCGGCACCGCACCATACGGCATACTGCAACTGCACGGTGGACACAATGTAAATAAATATAACTATAAAGTTCAAGGGCTCTAGGAAGGAACCTAGGAAGTAGTAGTACGCTCTGAGAATTGTAATGGGTCCGTATGACAAGTGAGAGGTCAAAATTTTGTCGCGTAGGGTCAACGAACTCGCTCCCACAAGGTCGTTGCGACATGCACCTCTCTCCAATATCAAGATTTGATGACTTTCTTCCTTTTATTGACCATATTTAAACGAACTTTTTACACGCTGTTATACTTACAGGGTGTTAGGAAAAGTTCAGAACTACTGACTTCCTTTCGAGAGATGAACCAGCCCATGAACTTTCCTAGTGGAATATAGGTCGAAATATGGAAAAAATTTGAACCTCCCATACAAAATATACGTCAACCGACTGAGTCAGTTTGTATGTGAGGTCCAAAAATTTTTTCATATTTCAACTTATTTTCCTTGGGTAAAGTTGTTCAGTTTCACGGGCTACATACAAACTGACTCAGTCGGTAGGTATATTTTGTATGGGAGGTCCAAAAAAAAAATGTTTTCCTAACTTTGTTTACCCCGTTTGTTCTGGTCGCGGGTTCATTCTCAAACATTTATTTTTAAATTTGCATCCAAAACAAATAAAAAAGCTTCCAGTGAACTAAGGGTACTAAATATCCTTAATCTGACACTCGACACTCGTTTATTGTCCACACAAAGGTTTGAATTATTATCACGTTCTTGCATAATTGGTACCAAACTAAACGCATGGCATTTACAAAATTATTGCTTGTTTCGTGTCACGTACGTTTTTAAAATATTAGTACTTATTTGAATTAACAAAGAAAACGAAAAGGTTATACCTAATAAATACTATCAGCATACATAATTATCCTAACTAAATTTGTACGAAACGGACTGCGTTTATTTAGATATTTTTGCTGTTCAAAATGTTTTTTGAGACATAAAAACTAGCTAGATCGATTAATCACCCCTGAATCCCCCTATATACGAATTTTCATGAAAACTGTTGGAGTTTCTGAGATTCCAATTCTGCTCGTTAAAAGGTAGGTACATATTAGATTCTGGTAATAGGTATTCTGACTTCTTTTTCCTTGTTTTAGAATTGCATTGCTGACTTTACTGGTTGATTTGAAATATACGTAAATAAATCACCTCCATTTATGTAAAGTTATTTACTACCTGTACCTCGTGAAATAATTTGCATTTATGATTCGGAATGTGTTATTCATGTCATAAAATGTTACTTTTAAGGCAAAATGCATAATGTAAGTAGGAATGAGATTGTAAATAAAAAGAGGTCTCTATACTTAGGGCCGGAACACACTAGCACAAGTTCAGTGGCGGAATTTTAGACAGCAGTCAGCCCAGTGTTTGCAGGTGTTGCAAGTCCTTTTCCATTGAGAACGAGACGTTTTTCCGCCATGTATTTATTTATATAAGCCTTCCTATTGAATCACGCAATACCTATATATATTTAAAAAACGCATGAATATCCATTACGAGATTTGCGAAGAGTTAGCAGTGTCGTTGTCTATGACAGACAGACAAAAGCGACGATAATGCTTTATATTTTAAGACATTGTATAAATTTATGTCAAATCACTACTATTTGAAATTCTGTCTGAAATAGTGCTCGTTTATTAAACTGGGCGGGTTATAATATTATAATAATAAAGAACATACCCACTTTATTTTTTCCGTATATATGACATTTTCTTTTATCTAATTGACTTTAGTATCCGACTCAAATTACGTACAATCGCTAGGTGACTGCACTGATGACTACTCCGTCACTAAAAAGCTACAACTAACATTTACTAGTAATAAATGCGACGCTATAAACATTTCAAACTATGTTCGCACATAAACTGGACCAGATGATTGTTGAAGAAAATAAATGTGGACTTTCTAAGTTTCTAATTCTACAACGCTGGACAAGATTTATGGGAATACGATATAGCTATGAAATAGATAGCCCGAATATTGGAGAAAGAAATGTGAAAGTAAAGCCGCAAATCAATGTCGACACTTCGACATTTAGAATCGGTAGTTTATTGTCCTATTACTGTACATTAGAGAAGATTATTATTTAATTTGATGTGGTGCTGGCTTAGAATAGCATCACTCCATTTTTACACTTGGGAGTCGTAAAAGGCGAAAGGAATGTAATTAAATGTTTTTGTACAGATATTTATGTATCTACAAATATTTTATATTATTTTTTAATAGTCTGTAAAATATAGGACGATCCCTGTGACGTTTGTGACCTTGGAGCAAATGCTATGATCATTTCATTTCACACATTTTCCTAGTAAACAAAAGAAAATGGACCTTATGTCTTAGCATTTGCGTTATCATTCTAAATTTTACAGGCATAAACACTTCAAACACAATTAGGCCCGAGCGCGAGCCAGTACTTATTTTGTGCCCGAGCCCTCAACCAAACTCAAAACAACTAAGTTGTACTTCGTCACATAATAAATTATACTTATTCGTTTAATAATAAAATTACGTTAAACACACTTTGTCATACCTATAATAGAATGCGTAGTTTAAAGGTAGTACTTTTAATAATGCCTTGTAGCACCTACATGCCACACAGTTATGAAATCCGTTACAGTATAAAATTAATTTCACATTAGATTTAAACTAGAGACTTGTCCAGAATAATTGGGTAGTTTGTATTGCCTGTAATATTCTGTTACACAGCTAATCCGATCATAAATATGATTATTATGGCCCCGTTCAGTTCTCAACGACAGGTTTTAAGAGCATGTGCAAATACATGCACCTAATCCAACTAGGTCTAAGTATACAGGGTGACCGGTAAAATGATACATTCCTTTCAAGGGATGAACCAGCTCATGAAACTGAACAACTTTTCCCATGGAACATAGGTCGAAAAATTAAAAAAAAATTTGGCCCACCCATACAAAATTACCGACCGATTAAGTCAATTTGTATGGGAGGAGCAAAATTTTTTTTCATATTTCGACCTATGTTCCATGGGGAAAGTTGTTCAGTTTCATGAGCTGGTTCATCCCTTGAAAGGAATTCATCAATTTACCGGTCACCCTATATATGTTTAATAAAGAGGGAAATATGTTTTTTTTTTAAAAAAACAATAATCTTTAAGAATAGAGTATGTGCATTGAAAACTAAGGAGGCGGGTTGATTAGAGGGAAAGCTGAATCGAAACTGCCGTATACTGACGTGATGTTGGCTTAGAACGGCATCACCCCTTTTATTTCCCGCGGATGTCGTAAGGGGCTACTAAGGGACTTGAAGGTTTTATGCGACAATATATTACAATTTTTAGGCGACAGGCTGACAACCTGCCACTATAGTGATACACACATTATATGAAACGGCCCTCAATATTTGTCAGACGTGGCGCTAGCGACCGAATTTTCACTGTCGTTATCGCTTTGCATACCTCGCACAAGATTAAGGCGTGATATATGTATGTATGAAACCGTTGGGCGGTCCTCGTACATTTACCATTAATCATAATTCTTTAGCTACATTATATTTTATAAAATTTTGTTCTTCTTTCTCGTATGGGCCACTGAGTCGACAAACGACCCTATATAACCTTGTCCAGCATGCGCTTCTTCTCTACGAGGTATTTCGGTATTTTCGCATAAAATTTAAATGTGCAGTTGCAAAAGCGACCCACACTTATATGGTAATCATTAAAAGTTAACCTTAAGTGGTAATTGCGAACGCGGAATGTCCACATATTATGATAACATTAATCTCTGTATTCCTGTTTATGTTATGTAGAATGTAGTATCTTTCCTACTACCTGTTTTGTACCAACAATGATATTTGTTAACATATCAAATAACTAAGTATACATACTTACCCAATATAATAAATATCCAACAACTGTAAAAAGTCCATTGTTGTAAATATCGTTTTAAAAATATTGCTCAATAAATATTCTTATAATAAGTAAATTTCCGTGTGGCGCTACCCCAGGAAATTTGAGTAAAACTACCCCACCCAGTTCTACCTGTGGAAATAATTCCATCCAAGGAATGGAGCGGAGGCCTGTGTTTCGTAGTTGACGTGGCGATGATGATGATGATGAGAATGCCTGCCAGCACAATTTGGACGTAACGTAGATACAAATTGATACAAATACTTTCCTACTATGTTACGTCAAAGGACCTAAATTCCTCTAGACAAGGTGTCTCGCGTGACAATGGCGTACGTGACCACGTTCCTACCAGTTACGAGTGCCTGATGCGTATGCGCAGTTATTTGGCAAGGTGCCTACAGATGTGTCCAAAAATGGTACAAAAAACCAAAATTATAATTTAAATAAATGTTTCAACACTCTCTCAAATCTTCTTTTACTCTCTTTGTCAATAGGTAAATCTAGAACACAAACAAACACAAATATCCACATAGATAACCTACATCCCGCCTAAGTAGTCCTGTCACTACCATAATACTTTCAAGATCATGACCAAGCACCACATTTAATAAAAACTCATTTGCGTAACACAACGAAAGATAAGGCAGCTGTAGGTACATATTATGATCGCAAATTAAATACGTAGGTATGTGTTTACTCTATGGCACTCGTGTTTTATACTGACTCATCGAATTCATCAGTTACAAACAATATAATAACCTCAAATGCATGTTGGTAGGTATTATATTTCTTTGTATTTATTCAAAGGAAAAATCGATGGTTTATTCGTCCAAGGAAAAGTACATACGTGGAATTATAAGTGTTTCTAACTTTTTATAACTAGTCAACTGATCTATCAGACAGAATATTTTACTTCTTCGATACTAACAAAGCGATTCCTATTTTAAGGTGTTATTAATTGAAAAAGTAATTACTTAATTAATCGCTTGATTGCTATTACGAAACGAAATGATAAAAAAAATACAAGATGGATTTCTTCCACTGGCCAGAGGTAAAGGCTGAAAAGATTGTGTAAATACTGTAATATGTTTAAGAGCAAAACATATTAATCATCGAATTTCAATAGTGTATTAAAATTGCTATGAAACTTTATATTTGGAGACAAGCCAGTAACTTTACACTACCAATGAATTAACCTCTTTTTTGCATTAGGAATAGTTTCGTTAAAGACTTAATACCTACTTAGGAATTGGTTGGTCGTTTGTCTGACCTGGTTAGATACATTTGCAACGTCAAGTACTTCTGCTTCTAATTACTGGGACATTGTTATTGGGTTTATTGACGTCTGACCCCATAACGGCTCCATCTTTGCGTTACAAGACTACCTTTTATGGGCCCCATGCATTAGAAGTACCTAAGTAGGTATGTGTGACTTTTATCAAGCGTAATGCTTTCGTAATGCTTTCTGTCCTATATCAAATAGAAGGCAACTGCTATTTTTTGTGTAGTGAATGTAGTTTTGGAATAAAGACCTGTCAAGACTACAAAATTTACCTGAGCCGTGTATCTACCTCAATAAGCCATGGTTTTACGATTTGCACCGTCTAAAATGGCTACAACTCATCTGCAACTTCCTCTTAATCTCGAGGCAGAAATAGCCGGCGGTTGTCTGACGAAACCCACCGACCACTTTAGGTAGCCTAAGTGCGCCAGGCCACAGATCACTAATATAAGTACAGGGGTTTAGGAAAAATATTAATTTCCTTTCAAGGAAAGAACCAGCCCATGAAACTGAACAACTTTCCCCAAGAAATATATGTAAAAAAAATTGGACCTCCTATACAAAAAACATATACCAAACGACCGAGTCAGTCTGTATGTCTTTTTTTTTATGTGTAATAGGCCTGCATTTGTCTGCCATCTCACCTGGTGGAGTTCCAATATAATATATTGTTTTTCATATTTCGACATATGTTCCGTGGTTTAGTTCCATGGGCTGATTCATCACTTGAAATAAAGTTAGTACATTTCCAAACGCCCTGTATATCGCCTGGCTATTTAGCTGGCGGATTGGTTGTATACAACATGCCTTTGGTTTGCCCAGCCGCGATACCTAGTTAGTACGGTGGTTAATATTTTGACTTAAAGACGTTATTTCAAAACAAACTGTTTGGAAATATCTAGACACGGTGCCAGAACAGCTAGTGGATAAAATATACCTTAGTAAGTTACCAGTAACTAGCTCGTCGTTACCTTTTATTTTGAAATCTAGTACCTACTCAAGCGATCTACACTCGAGAGCGATGAATTAGGGTCATGGGAAAAATAGCAAATATCTCGGAAACTAAAAACGCTAGTGTAATGAAATAAATTGCATTAAATAGACAATTGGGTGCTCCTTAAATGCCGATCATAAAATCTCTTCGTTATTGTAAAGATATGCCATAAAACGATAAAAAATGAAAAAGGGAGACATTCGGAGACGTTACTACGAGACTACTTCATTCGTTTATGCTTTTATTTCTTATCTGTTGTTCAAGCGAGTATGCAAAACATGTTAATAATGTTGAATAATTCCTATTCAAGAAGTATGAATGTCATTTATACCTGGATATTGCACCAGAATACTCCCAGTGCTGGAAACCGGCTGGGGGCAGGTTAATACTACCAGGACTGTCAGTATACCGTTTCCAACAGTCCAAAATGTTGTCGCATGTTATGAGGGAACCGGCTGTAACCTAAACAGACCAAAAACAGACAGAACCAGATGGACCACAATAAGCAAATATCGATACTTGTAGAAAATTATGCTTCGTAGTCGCTTTCTTACTGGATTTGAACCTATTTATCAGTGAGAACGGCTTGGAGGAAGTAAGCCAAATTCATGGAAAATGAAGACGATAACTTGTTAAAGGTTTCCCAAAACCACTTAGACCTGCAAACATCCCACCTGAAGCCAGGCTGGAACTTCAAAGCATTTTGATAATATGCCCGAAAGCACTTAAATTGGAGAACACCGTTTTGGCACTATTCATATCATCTAACAATAAAAATTTGTGCCCTACAAGCACAATAGAAGACCCAAAGTGTATTTTTACAGGTTTAATTCGTTTAAGAATATTAAATGTGACTAAACGGTGTACTCCAATTTAAGTGGTTTTGAGCATATTATCCAAATGCCTTAAAATTACAGCTTGGCTCCAGTTGTGATGTTTGCAGGTCCAGGTTACCTTTAACAAGTTGTCGTCTTCCTTTTTCCTGAATTTGGCTTACTTCCTCCAAGCCGTCCTAGCTGATAAATGGGTTCAAATCCTTTAAGAAAGTGACTACGACGCATAGTTTTCTACAAGTATCGATATTTTCTTATTGTGGTCCACCTGGTTCTGCTTGTTCTTGGTCTGCGTAGGTAACAGCCAGTTTCCTCATAACATCCGAGAACATTTTGGACTGTTGGAAGCGCTATACCGACAGTCCTGGTAGTATTAACCTGCCTCCAGCCCGTTTCCAGCATTGTGAGTATTCTGGTGCAATATCCAGGTGTATATGACATTTATACTGCTTGAATAGGAAGTATTCAACATTATTAACATGTTTTGCATACTCTCTTGAACAACAGATTAGAAATAAAAGCATAAACGAATGAAGTAGTCTCGTAGTAACATCTCCGAATGTCTCCCTTTTTCAGTTTTTATTGTTTTATGGCATATCCTTACATTAACTAAGAAGTTTTATTATCGGCATTTAAGGAGCATTCAATTGTCTATTTAATGCAATTTATTTCATTAAGCTAGTTTTCGTTCTTAGTTTTTGAGATATTTGCTATTTTTCCCATGACCCTAATTTATCGCTCACGAGTGTATATGATACTTTTTGCAACACCTTATTTTGACAAAACTGCACTATGTAGATAGATTAGATACTATAGGTTATTCTGTAATGACACTTTTAGGTACATTAATTATTTGAAACCAGCTGGTACCTACGTAGTTTTCTTGAGTTAGCAAATGATTTTGCGTACGATTCTACTTACTCCGTTAACCAACCTCACGTTAGCATAAATAAAAGTTTATTCAGTTCAGATTAAACCAGATTAAACACATTTATGCAAAAAAAAAAAGTACTCTGGCAAACTACAGTATAGGTTATCGGCCCCAAGCAAAACAAGAGTTATTTTAATGGACCAACCAAAGTCCTTCTACTTGTAGAAGGCGGTTGAAAAATTCTGACACTAGGGTTCATCGGGTCGCTGAACGATTCGGTTTCCCACACGAAAAGAGAGAGACCAAAGTCCTCCAAATTGTTCAAGTATCTCTCAGAAGCAGGCAAGTATGCACGCACCGGCTACTCTCGATAAGAGGTCAAGCCCCAACGGATATCTAACATAAAGGAGATGTTTGTCCTGCGCGTACGCATACGTCACGGGACCATTTCGAAGAAAGTCCGCTTTATAAGGACACTGATAAAGTTTTATTAATATTGATGTCTTATAGCAGGTTTTAAACGTGGAATGTTGCAACTAGATCGAATGCTTTGAAATGTTGTTATGAATACAAGTACAACGATTGAATTATGTATTCGTTTCGATTTTCTCACGACAGATCAAGTGAACCTTGTGTTTTTAATAACGGTTACTTACACCGTTCAGAATGTAGAGTCGTTTAGTCAAATGCCAAAATAATCATTCCGACTTTTTGTGAAAAGACAGATGAATAATAGGTCTGCCTCGCCACTCGCCAGTGAGACCAACTTTTCATCTTAGATTAGGAATCCTACTTAATACAAGCGAAGCCGTAAATAACATGGAAAGTAAATTGCAAGATTCTGTATGATTCAGTCTTATACGATGTGTACAGGACGGTGTAACGATAACTTTGCAGGTGTGATCGATCAGACCATGAAATTGAGCAACTTTTAACTTTCTATGTAAACGACCGGGAATTTTGTATGAAAGGCCTAAAAAAACACTTTTACGTTGTTCGATCTCGCCCGCAAAGTTTTCCTTACGCTGTCTCTTACACCCTGTAGATTGCTGCATATAAAATGTACCTACTTAACATCATCACGCCTCCTTCCCGGAGGGACAGGCAGAGACTTAATCCTTCCACCTGCTACGATCCTGACATACCTCTTTTGCTTCCAAAAACTATTTTTTATTGTATTTATGATGATCATCATAAGTTTCCAGCAGCAGCAGCTATACGCTTGTTCATTCTATACTTGTCCTACCTGTTAATTATCCCAGTAGGAGGCTAATTATTTGCCAGCGACTGCGGCGCCTTGCCATAATTCAACTAATAGCCAGATCTATTATTACTAAACCATGTTCCCAGCTGAATAAATTTGTCTCGCAGCTAATATGTTCCATAAAAACTAGTTTTCCGCTCTTATTAAACCAATGAGTACAATTTAAGTCAGTTTACACCCTTTATGGAAGTGTTACATTCAAATTATGTTCAATAATAACTGATTATTATGACACGGTTCCAAATCGGTCAAGTGCAGACAGTAAAATTAAATCATGACTATAGTTATAGAAAATAGTAGGAAACAAGTCTATAGAATACCAATGAATGACTGAGTTGATTAAAATAAATATGTCGGTCTATTTACTTAGGTATGGATGTACGTCTACTTGCGAATACCATGGCAATAGTAACTAATTAATTCGTAATAAAAATAAATTACTGAAACACTCAGTTAACTCACAAAAAAAGATACCTACTATCAATATGAATGTAATAATGTAAATACTGTTATCATAACCGCAGCTGTTTCAAAAATTCGTCACGCCGCTAAAGACATCATCAAACAGTAGTTTCCACATTCAATACATGACCGCTAAGGCAACGTTTGAGTCATCAACGTCACATACTGACTCACGAAGCCAGCCGAGTACTTCCAAGCACGCGTTCACACACTAACATCGACTTTTTTTGCTCCAGGTGTTGCCTACCTGGCCGCTGATTCATCGATCGAGAGCCTGCAAGACCGGATTTGAAGAAATACTACGAAAATACAGTTACAATACTATGTTGAAACATATTAGGGTGTAAAGTAAGTCTTGGTATTTCAATGAGTGAACCAGCCTATTACACCAAAAGAAACGATATGTCATATCCCGAAGAAAATGCGGTCGAACCGAAATATGGAAGAATTAGACAAAAAAGTTAAACGCAAGTTGAACGCGTGTCTAGCGTTTTTGGATGGATGAAGATATTTTTTAAATACGCGTTCGACTCCCGTCTAACTTTTTTGTGTTTCCGGAAAATGTAATTCTCTTTTACGTCATTCGGTTTAATAGGCTAATTCGCCCCTTGACTTGAGGTTCATATTTTCAGATGTTTTTTGTCCTGAAGTCTGTTTAGGTACCTACCTATATGTGACTGAATGTACGTAGATTATTGTAGGTATGTATTGTATGTTGGCTCTCCCATTCCACTGCCTGTGATCAGCATAAGTAGATCTGCATCACGAAATTGCGGTCGTCCGGTGCTAGTGTCGTAGTGTCGCAAATTAGGTAAGTACACTACGTTTTATATGTAACTAGAATTTATGTAATCGACGGGGGAAACTGGAATCGTTATCTCACTTCATAATTGACTTTATAACGCAATTTTACATCTCAGAGGCAAGAAGTTTTTCAAATAGAACCCTACGAACAAGAAGCCATGCAAAAAACTCGACTACGCAAACAAATGTACCAAACTATAGAAAGCACTTCGTAACGTAACGCTAGAGATACTTGTTTTTACGTATTTAGGTTTTGAATTCCGATGTTCGCAGTTTCCTCTGAAAAAATATTTTACTTTGAGCTCTACATCAAGCAATTCTTCAATCCAGCAGTGGCTTTATCCCTGCAATTAAGATGCCAGAACGCAGTACTGACATTCCTGCAATTTCCATACATGAATGTCAATAAGCTCAATTTACGATTTAAATAAAGGGTAAAGATTTCAGTATCCTCTGATATAATACTACTGTGATATTTAAGATGATTAACTGAGAGATGGTGACTCAGCGTCGTTTGTATATGTATAAGTATGATTAGTAATCTACAGAACGTGATTACGTACCCACTCTCTACCTATTCGCAATCTACCTACGTAGGTACTAGCAGCATCACGTTGAGTACTATTTAAGGGGTCAACATACGCTGGCTTTCATATCGTCTATACTAGTAGTCTGTAAGTTTCGGTACTTATCTTTTTGTAAACAAACTTTGTATTAAACTGACAGTTCTGAAGTGTCACTTTCATACAAAGTATGTTTACAAAAATATAAGTACCTAAACTTACAGACCATACCTAGCCTAGACTATTTTAGTATGAAGTCGTTGTACTACGTACCTATGTTGACCCCTTGAATGGTAACTTAACTTGCTACTAGTGGGTAGGTACACTAGGTACCTACTATAGTAAACTGATTAGGTTATTCTTATTAAGTATGTATTTACAGATCTAGATACAATAAAAGCTAGGCATGGTTTAAATCAAATCGTATAGAAGATTAGTATAAATTCTGAAACAGGCGTGTAAGTTTTTTATAATCACACTATACTATGATCACTTGATCACATCGTAACTTTCGCATTTTATAATTATTTTACAAAAACTTAACAAAAATACGTGCTTTAGGAGAGTTTATAAACGAAACTTTTACAAACAAATTAAGCACATGTTTTTGTTTATTACTCATACTTAAGATCTTCTGTAGTGTTAAAGACTTCCTTGTGAATAAGAAATCGACACATTTAAATTAGGATGTATTTTTCTTGGAACCGTGATTCAGAAGCGAAGATACCGAAAAGTAGGTCTACGCCCTTTGAATCGCGGTCAACTTTTTGACTGTACGCATTTATGTAACAATTTTAGATTTCCGTAAGAATTTATAAGCAGATAGACTTCTATCCAGCTAAGTAATGGTAAACGCCTATCTATACAGTAATTTTAGTTGTAATTTAGTGGTTCATTGTAGAGAAAGCCGTGAAAGTAGGATGATGTTGTGAATTTTATTAAAGTGTGGGTGTTTCCCCGTGGGCTGTGTAGTCGTGCAGAGATACCAAGTGACTAACGGGTTACTCCGAACTCTGACACAAACCTACATTTGACCGCAGCTAGAGTATTAAAATAATGTGGTACTTATCTGTTTTCCGTATGCTCTTTATTGTAAGCTGCTAAGGCTTAGTTTGCAGTAAAATTTTCAATGTTGTTTTGTTGCTGCATCAACGGCTGGTTTCAGAGCGACGCGTCTCGGCAGCGCTGCTCAGCCGCGCGCGCCTCGCATTACACTAGATTGTATGTAGCGTTTCATAGTGACGCGTTTTGAGCCGCGTCTCGGCCGCGCCGCCACGCGCCGCGGTCGGATCTCTTTCGATTGCCAGTAGCGTTTCAGAGCGACACGGTGCGGACGCGCGGCTGCGTACAGTCCAACACACTGTAATTTATGTACTCCTCTACGTGACTGAAAATGGATGACTTTATCGACACGGGGCGACTGATTGATGAAGTTCGTCATCGAGAATGTTTGTGGAATGCATCTGATGCGAATTATAAAAATAGGGACGCGAAAAATAAAGCTTGGGAAGAAATCGGGATAGAATTGTTCGGAGAAAATTTCACTACACAGAAAGGTTGGTAGAAAAACATTTATTAAGTAATTATTTAAACATTACAATCATTTTTGAGAAAGAATTAAATATTCTCCTTCTTATTTTTGTGTAAGAAGTAAGTAGATACATAGTATAATACAATATTTAGAAAAAAATACGAAACTTAAGATAATAAAGTTGCTTGTAGTTTACACAGTAATTCGTCAAACGTTGGTGGCGAAAGTCGAAAATGTTTATAAAATCTGTAACCATCTTCTCGTAAATCAGAAAACGATGTTACAAAGGCTCCTCTCAACAACCTTGTAGCATTAAAAGGATCGACTTGCAATCTTTTAAGACGTCGTTGTTGCACTCTTTTCCATATAACGTATATAGCTAATATAGTGATTACGTTTGCTGGCATAATGATTCTCTGCACTCGACCGTACACCACAACGAAGCGCGCGCGTCTGAATGTCGTTTCACAGCGAACGCGCTGCCCAGGCGCGCGCCCGAACCGCGCGCTGCTGGGCAGCGCTGCCGAGACGCGTCGCTCTGAAACCAGCCAACATAAGTTCACTAAAAATAATAATGACGATCATAGAATTCAATTGACGTAAATAAATGGACACTGAAGAGGAAACTGTTGTTTTGACAAACAAAAGGTGCAAAATAGTAATTTCAATTATGTATTAATTGGATTGTTTCCTCCATGTTCACAGGGTTATTATTTAGTCAGTACACAAACTTTGTGGGGTGTTTCTATTCATGATTTTGAAAAACTTTTACTATGGGGCCACCTGCGAAAACGGAAAAAAAATTTGGATGTTCCGTACATTTTTGCCGAGTAGGTATTAACTTTTCTATGGAACATCCAAATTTTTTTGCGATTTCGAAGGTAGCCCCATAGTAAAAGTTGTTCAGAATCATGAATAGAAACACCCTACAAAGTTTGTGTACTGTCTAAAATATAACCCTGTATTTTAATGACTAATTACACTAGAATTTAAGGTTTATTTGCCATAAAATCTTACTCTTTGTAAGAAAGTTCCTAAAAGGTAAATTATGTCGAAATTATGTTATTTATTGGCACAGTTTTATGTCTCACTTTAAAAATTTCAACCAAAGCATCAGAAACTACATATATTTAAACAACAAAATTATTGAATATCTTAATGATTACAATTGGCTATGAAGAGCTTTTGTGCTTACTATTTACTTTGTCTAAATAAGTCTGGTTTGCATAAGTAAATGTGTTTTGTAAATAATATTTAGATATCTTTAACACATTGTGTTGTATTATATTGCAGACCGATGCCTTGTTAGATACATTTTGTTGTAAATATTTCATTTGCTAAGTTATCGTAGGTCTATAAAAAAAAATATAACATTTGTAGGAAATCTATCTCACTTAATTTTATAAGTTTCTTGCTAACGAAAATATAATAAGTATCTATGTTATCTAACATCACATTAGTATAGTTTTAGTAATGTAATACAATCTCAAGCCCTTTTATATTTTTGTAAATTTGTGATGTAATTTATAAGCTAGTCAATAAATTATCTAACTACAAGACACGATGCTTTTATTTTCTTCCTAAAGCTTTTGTATAAAAAACAATCTGGTTGGTAATTGTATGGGCATTTGAACTCTATGCTGTCTTTCACTTATGGAAAAGTACAAGTAAAGAACATTTAAAAGGAACATGTAAGGCTGGTTTCAGAGCGACGCGTCTCGGCAGCGCTGCCCAGCCGCGCGCGCCTCGCATTACACTAGATTGTATGTAGCGTTTCATAGTGACGCGTCTTGGGCCGCGTCTCGGCCGCGCCGCGGTCGGATATCCTTCGATTGCCAGTAGCGTCGACTTGCAATCTTTTTAGACGTCGTTGTTGCACTCTTTTCCATGTAACGTATATAGCTAATATAGTGATTACGTTTGCTGGCATAATGATTCTCTGCACTCGACCGTACACCACAACGAAGCGCGCGCGTCTGAATGTCGTTTCACAGCGAACGCGCTCGCTGCCCAGACGCGCGCCCGAGCAGCGCTGCTGAGACGCGCCGCTCTGAAACCAGCCTAAGAATGTACAAAACAAAGTACATACATGTAAAATATACAAAAAACAAGGAACGCTATACTTTTTCTTACATCTAATTTAACGGCAGCACGGTCTAAGAAAATAGAATCTAATGGTTTTTCATATTTAAAAGTTTGTGCTGTCTAGTTGCATATATATACCTAGTACAAAATGAAACAACTCAATCCAAAATTAAATAACTTCTTTTATTTCAGAGTCAATTTGTTCCTACATAAAAGTGTTAGAATGACAGACGCAACATTATTTCACCGTAACACTATTGGTAGCTGTTACCTGTTACTGTTACTGCAATTGTTACAATACTCTGGTGCGCGAGTGGGGCCGGTGAATTTATTTTATTCTTTTTTGTTTTATTTATAAAAGTGCTGGCGCGGTCGTCACGTTTCGGAGAAATGTTGCAGCCAGATGTTGCTAAGCATGTGCGAAAACTGCATCTGTCAGCGGTATTAGCTTTTGCAAACGTTCGCGTATACAGAATCTAAGGGACAGTCAGCTCAGCTTTGAAAAATATACATTCAATATCAGTAGCAATCTGATTTCACATGCGCCAGACCGATATCACATGTTATACTACTAAAATCTATTCATGCAAAGTATTTGTGTAGTATGTGTGATACTATTAGGGAACTCGTAGACGGATGCGAAGTCAAATATCTACTGATTAAAAAATACTTTGGATCTGCTATTTCCAAAATGTGACGCACGTCCCAACACAACTACATAGATAACTACTACCGGTTTCAATACAGACTTTTATTATGATAATATAGATTTAACTTTATTAACTATGCAATTATGATCACAAATACCCATGAACCAAACGACGCGATCTCTTCAACGCTCTACCCCTGAAGATAACAATAACTACACTCCGTTACTGGGCTGAGATAATGTCCAAATTATTGGCATGCTTCTAAAATATTTAATGAGTCGAACTCACAACTTATCATCGGATCATAAAGGAGTCAAAACTCGTATGAATTGTCTATAGATGTTTTAAACATTTCAAGTTCTAAGTGTTTCAAAACGTATTTCTTGTAGCATGAGTCACAGAAAAAATCAACATTGATGTAATTTGAACAAGAGGACGGTTTTTTGCTGATTAAATGAGCCTTGACTAAACTTTATTTTGAGCCGTGACAGAAAAACTGTAACCGTGATTTTCCCTCTCGTAGAAAAGAAAAGAGGGTAAATAGGAAAGTTAGAAAACTCAGTACTCAGCCCGTAACGTCTGCCTCTGAACTACATTCGAATGCCACAAACACCTAATTTAATCAATAATCAACAAGTATCGCCCACCTCTAACACTACACGCCTCTTTACCGTCTATAATACGATCAAGTGGAAAAATAATTTTTGATCTTCCATCGAAATCAATGTACTATCCGTACCAACCCAAATTAACGTAAAAGGGCTCAACCTAAGCTGATTATGGATGTAAGGGGTTCAAAAACTTTGCAGACACGATCCGACCATGAAAACGAACAACTTTTACAATGGAGGCTATGTCAGGAATAGAAAAAAAACGAGTTCCGATAGAAATCATACAGACTGATCGAGAAATTCTCGTTTATAACCCGATTAAATAAAAAAGGAAGGATTTTGAAATGGCAACATTATTGTTGACATCCCGCTCTTATGAGATATAACACGATAGAGAGGCATATAATAATGTTGCCAATTCGGGATCTTTCTTTATTTAATCGAGTTATACCAACATGGCTAACCTAGAATAAGTTGTTCAGCTCATGGTCATGCTTGTAAAGTTTTCAATACACCCTTACACCCCGTATGTTGATCCTTTAGATGGTAACTTGAGTTGCTGCCGATAGTACCTAACATTCCCATGTTGGGGTGACATGGCTAAAAAAAAGTGCGCGCGCGGACGGGTAAACACTTTACAGGCACACACACTGGCCAGTTGTGCCACATTACTCATAATTCGTCATAATTCCAAAATAACCAAGAGTTATTATTATACAATGCATCAACTTATTCTTAACCAATTCCCAGATTGAAAATCCTAGACCCTTTTTAAAGACAGCAGAATTTATAGCTGTCATCATCATTGGCGTCACACGTCTGTGACAGACGATTTGATCAGTGTCCGAGGCAAGACCTACGTGACGCGGGTGAAGTTTCCTCTCCACAGACACTACGTTGCCTGGGACGCAATTATGGAAAGGGTTGCCCAGGACCTGCGCCACCCTCTCGGCCTCCCTGGCTGACTCCACAGGAACGTCGAGTCGATAAGTGCGGAGCCAGGTCAGCTGCAAGAGTCTACCGCACGATAGGGATTTTCCACAGGGATTTTCGATCACTTTAGCAATCAATGTCAGGCTGTTGTTTTCCGTCCTCCATCACTTGTACAGAAAAAGAAGCTAAGAAATTATCGGCAGAAACGAAGCCATGATATCACAATGATAATACCGTTTTCCTGCGTGACGCAATAGAAATATGACGAATCGGAAATATGCATTATGAAATCTCCACCCCGGCCGCGCGCGCTCGTACCGGAAAGACGACATTACTCTCCATATGCTTATAAGAACACTTCATAAAACAGCTTTCTTTATATTATACTACACAATTTACACATTTATAATAGGTTTTACATTTTTACACAGCGATAATAATTGTTTTGTAGTCTTCATAATTATATAATCTATATACTCCCGATTGCTAAATATTGTCGCATATTAAGCATTGTTTTTATTTATAACGACACAGAGTGGTCCGTAGTGCCGGAATACTTTTTATTCACAAAATACTTTACCCTCAACGAATCCTTGGATATTATCGTTTATAATTCAACATTAGTCACTATTATTTCCGAATCAATAAGTAACCTCAACTAAAATCTAAGTTTCCAACTAAACTACCGGAATTAATAACAAATTTTAATGGACAGCTCACAGATGGTACCCCACATGATAGCGGAACTAAGTTCAAAATAATCTATAAATGCTGACAATAATTGTCTTTTGTCTGGAATGACACTAAACAAACACTAGGGGCTTCCGCTGCGTCACGGGTTGCGGTCAGCGGACTGATTGCCGTATTTTTTATCGACATCATCATCGCCTTCATTTTGACACTTGAAGCTGATAGCGACGCCGTTCAGGAACATTGTTGACAGGTGATGCCCATCGTCAGACAATTACTCCAAAAAAAACCAGTCGGCTTTTGTCATCGGCATTGGCGTAAATCCGATGATGATGCCGATTAGACAATCAGCCCGCAAGTTATACTGGTTATGGGGCAAATACCTCAACGGCCAGCATAAGCCGACCCATCAACCAACAACGCGACAGACGCCCCCGTAAACAATTTCTACAAGTTACGCAACATCGAAATGTCTAAGCACATAAATACGTTAGAATTTAGACGCCGATCGCAATCAGAACCCCCTAGGCAAACCGTGTTAGTAAAAATAATTTTTAGAAAAAAAATATGGCAAAATATTGGCGAAGTGTAGCGACAGCTCTCCACTAATATTTATACACAAACAAAGATCCAACAACCTCACACCACTCTTAAACACCAGTTCAACGAGCAACCATTTTCATAAAATTGAAAGTTTTAAACTATTTTTAACTTTTTGTTACAAAGATAATACAAACGAAACAAGTGGAAAAAATTCACGCCACCGATGGGATTAGAACCCATGTCTTCTGACTTGCCGGGTCAGACGTGTTGACCGCTGCACTACGGTTGGCTCTATCCTAGGCGGCGTAATTGTGATCCACTTGTTTCGTTCATGCTTGAATATTTTCTACAAAAACTTGCAATTTGTTGAATTAGGCGCATGGCTGAAACTGGCGGTATAAAATACAATATGAATAGACAAAAACTTTCAATACTAGAATTACAACTTAACAAAACGTGGTACAGCTTGGACTCTTAGTCAAGCTGGTCGATTTACAAAATGTATACAATGGCCAAGGTTGCTTGAGGGTCAAATTTATTGGTCGATACTATGTGTTTTGTACACCGACCAGCCTAGCTGTGAGCCCTCTACGACGGCCCTAAAGGCACGCAGGGCTAAAACTAAATCAAATTTGGAAAGTTTCAAACACTTGATTCGTTTAAGGCTCCGGCGTTCACAAGAAAAATGGTGACGGGAACTACAAATTGGTATTTACATAAATAATCATAACATAATAATGATAAGGCGTAAATATTTTAAGTATTCATTACGTAATATTTTTATTTATTACACTATGGCATTGCAACTTTGTGACTCGCGGCTACACAATTCGATGGTTATAAAATAAAATATCGTGAGCGTTATGTGCAACAAATATTGAACCAAAAACTATGTGCAATAATGTGAAATAGAAAATCGTCAACCGCAAATACTATGGCGAAACAGATTTTATGCATTATAATAATTTTTGTAACAATATTTGTTGGCAACAAGCGTACTCACAAAATAATTCTATAAAAAAAACGTACCTATGAAGACAGTTGGATGTTTATGTTAGTTACATCTAAAAGGCATTTAAAGGTGAATATGAAAAATTTAATTATTTATAGACGATTTTACTCATTGCACCATGAATGTTAGAATCTCGTCGTCGCTTGAGTAAAACCATCCGTTCTACATGATGCCTTCAGTACAGCGCTAGTCTATCATAGCAGGAGTGTGTGTATATGTGTGTTGTGTGTGTGTATATGTGTGTGTTGTGTGTGTGTGTGTGTGTGTAGCCGGTGCGAGCACAGCGCGGCGCCGGTCGCCGGACGCGCCTCGTCCATTATACGTCCCTGAAACAAATATTAACATGTAAATGTATAAAGCACTATAACTCGGAAGTAAGTCCGATTGCAAACTCGTGTGTATTGATCACAGGTGTTGAAGCCCTCAACTGCGCTTCGGGCCTCAAACTACACTCTCGTTAGCAATCGGTTCCTTTCTCACCACTTGAACAATGTACATGATGTACGTATTGTAACATGTATATGATTTTAGGTAGTGTGTTCCATAAGGGTGAATAGTTTGCGACCGGTACGTTGAGTTGATCACACATACACATGTACACATACACATAATACAATATACACATAGTAACGATGAACTCAACGTACCGGTCGCAAACTATTAACCCTTGTGGAACAAACTACCTAAAATCAATACTACATTGTTCAGGTGGTGAGAAAAAGACCGATTGCTAACGAGGCTGTAGTTACGTTCCGTTTTACGTAAGTTTTGACAGTTGCATCTTTTCTCCCCTTGCATGATTTGTATGGATTTTTGTCTCCCGCTAATTTGAAACGTAAACAATGAGTCACGTTCCTCTCTACGTTTCAACCAGGCATTTTTTATTAAGGTGTAGTTTAAATAAAACAGTACAAATTTAACTGTTTACCTAAGACACAGGAATTACTATTCTTAGTTTTGGAAATGGTTTGGCCTCATAATGGTTAATAATAATGTATAGGTATTGCAATGTTAAGTGAGCAAAGAGTGCTATATTGCCAACAAACTGCTTTTGCAGTTTGGCGAGAATGTTAATAGTTTTAAATTGTAATACCTGTAAGTTTTCAATAAATAAATAAATAACCAACTTCCATGCGGACAAAGCGGTACATAAAGTAGTGGTACATAAACAGATTGGATACCGTACCTACCTCATCCAGGCGGCGTTGTGCGCGGGCGTGGCGGGCGTGGCGGGCGCGTGGGACTGCGTCGCCACCCTCTGCACCACCTGCAAACCACATAACAACCCGTTAAAATGATAACTATGAATAGTGTAAACAAAAACGTTCTCAATAACAGCTGAGTGATGATTTTGGAATACTTGCAAGTGTATCTTGGACAACAACCAGGATATACAGGGTGTAAGAGACGATGTAACAAAAACTTTACAGGCGTATTCAGACCATGAAACTGAACAACCTTTTCTACGAGGGCTATGTTGGGAAACCAAAAATTTTTTTCGATTTCAAATACAAAGTCACTAAGCAGATCGGGATTTTTGTATGGAACGTCGAAAAAATTATCACGTTTAAAAGTAGTTCAGTTTCATGGTCTGAGCACGCCGCAAAGTTTTCATTACTTAAGTTTTCGTCTCTTACACCCTGTATATCCGATATACACTTCTCATCAGAGAAATCGAGATACTTTGGTTTTTAATGATTTGATACAACACGAAACCTATAAAAAACTATTTTGAATTGGGATAAAAATCAAAATGAATTTATTTCCAAGAAAGAATACTTTTAGAATGTCACGTACAATATTATCACTAGAAGACTTTAAAATTAATGAACCTTCTCATCAAAAAATCCAGGACACATTGCAAGATTATGTTTTGTACCAAGCACATTACTTAAGAAGTGTGT
The DNA here is from genome assembly GCA_029255805.1 of Keiferia lycopersicella. Lineage (NCBI taxonomy): Eukaryota > Metazoa > Arthropoda > Insecta > Lepidoptera > Gelechiidae > Keiferia > Keiferia lycopersicella. The sequence continues at coordinate 4,907,205 of JARACZ010000017.1, forward strand.
TTATTTTAGAAATAATGTCCGATATTTAAGGACATTATTGCTAATAATGTCTGATATTTAAGGACATTATTTCTAAAATAAACAAACTTCTTAAATAATGTGCTTGGTACAAAACATAATCTTGCAATGTGTCCTGGATTTTTTGATGAGAAATTTATAATAACGGGACATTCTGTATGTGTGTGTCTAAACCAAAGTTTACCTGCTTTTTTTTAACATTTTCAGCAACGGGGCCATCAAAACTACTCCTGTCGGCTTCGTGGGGAGCAAGGGCTCACCCGGAAATAATTTAATGGTTGTTCAAACAACCAGCCCAATCACGCCCTTGGGGCAAGATTAGGATTAGGAGTGGTGTTCTGGGAAGAACGGATCAGACTGAAACTACGCGGTACATGCCGGTGATTTCCAAAATGAGGCGCAAATGAGGGACCTACTCGCAAACCCAGGTCACAAATAATATAATACAACTAGAGTAGTACAAATACCTAACGTCATAGAGGGAGTTCGATTGCCCAAAGATGGCAATTGGCAGGCTATTTGATATGTCGACTCAGCGCGTGCGTTGCTAGTGACATCTAGGTTATTTATTGGATGCTGCATTTGTATTGAAAAGTGTTGCAAAAATGTGAATAATTTCACGTGTTTTCCGTCTCAAAAGATCTTAAATAATGTATTTATAATTTTCTAATACTTTGTTTTTGTAAATTTGCCTTTATTTCAGACTCTTAAGTTAAATTCACTAACCGTATCGCCATCTATTGATTTTTTAAAGTAATTTCCTTTAGTAAGGAATGGACTCTATGTCCAGGTTTACCTGCTGCACGAAGGCCCTGGTGAGGTGTGGCGCGGCGCGCTCGGCGTGCTCGAAGGCGCGGCGCAGCTCCTCGATGGCGGCCCCTGTGTGTGTGTGTGTTTGTGTGTGTGTGTGTTTACCTGCTGCACGAAGGCCCTGGTGAGGTGCGGCGCGGCGCGCTCGGCGTGCTCGAAGGCGCGGCGCAGCTCCTCGATGGCGGCCCCTGTGTGTGTGTGTGTTTGTGTGTGTGTGTGTTTACCTGCTGCACGAAGGCCCTGGTGAGGTGCGGCGCGGCGCGCTCGGCGTGCTCGAAGGCGCGGCGCAGCTCCTCGATGGCGGCCCCTGTGTGTGTGTGTGTGTGTTTGTGTGTGTGTGTGTTTACCTGCTGCACGAAGGCCCTGGTGAGGTGCGGCGCGGCGCGCTCGGCGTGCTCGAAGGCGCGGCGCAGCTCCTCGATGGCGGCCTCTATGCGTGTGTGTGTTTGTGTGTGTGTGTGTTTACCTGCTGCACGAAGGCCCTGGTGAGGTGCGGCGCGGCGCGCTCGGCGTGCTCGAAGGCGCGGCGCAGCTCCTCGATGGCGGCCCCTGTGTGTGTGTGTGTGTTTGTGTGTGTGTGTGTTTACCTGCTGCACGAAGGCCCTGGTGAGGTGCGGCGCGGCGCGCTCGGCGTGCTCGAAGGCGCGGCGCAGCTCCTCGATGGCGGCCCCTGTGTGTGTGTGTGTGTTTGTGTGTGTATGTGTTTACCTGCTGCACGAAGGCCCTGGTGAGGTGCGGCGCGGCGCGCTCGGCGTGCTCGAAGGCGCGGCGCAGCTCCTCGATGGCGGCCCCTGTGTGTGTGTGTGTTTGTGTGTGTGTGTGTTTACCTGCTGCACGAAGGCCCTGGTGAGGTGCGGCGCGGCGCGCTCGGCGTGCTCGAAGGCGCGGCGCAGCTCCTCGATGGCGGCCCCTGTGTGTGTGTGTGTGTTTGTGTGTGTGTGTGTTTACCTGCTGCACGAAGGCCCTGGTGAGGTGCGGCGCGGCGCGCTCGGCGTGCTCGAAGGCGCGGCGCAGCTCCTCGATGGCGGCCCCTATGTGTGTGTGTGTTTGTGTGTGTGTGTGTTTACCTGCTGCACGAAGGCCCTGGTGAGGTGCGGCGCGGCGCGCTCGGCGTGCTCGAAGGCGCGGCGCAGCTCCTCGATGGCGGCCCCTGTTTGTGTGTGTGTTTGTGTGTGTGTGTGTTTACCTGCTGCACGAAGGCCCTGGTGAGGTGCGGCGCGGCGCGCTCGGCGTGCTCGAAGGAGCGGCGCAGCTCCTCGATGGCGGCCCCTGTGTGTGTGTGTGTTTGTGTGTGTGTGTGTTTACCTGCTGCACGAAGGCCCTGGTGAGGTGCGGCGCGGCGCGCTCGGCGTGCTCGAAGGCGCGGCGCAGCTCCTCGATGGCGGCCCCTGTGTGTGTGTGTGTGTGTGTGTTTGTGTGTGTGTGTGTTTACCTGCTGCACGAAGGCCCTGGTGAGGTGCGGCGCGGCGCGCTCGGCGTGCTCGAAGGCGCGGCGCAGCTCCTCGATGGCGGCCCCTGTGTGTGTGTGTGTTTGTGTGTGTGTGTGTTTACCTGCTGCACGAAGGCCCTGGTGAGGTGCGGCGCGGCGCGCTCGGCGTGCTCGAAGGCGCGGCGCAGCTCCTCGATGGCGGCCCCTGTGTGTGTGTGTGTGTTTGTGTGTGTGTGTTTACCTGCTGCACGAAGGCCCTGGTGAGGTGCGGCGCGGCGCGCTCGGCGTGCTCGAAGGCGCGGCGCAGCTCCTCGATGGCGGCCCCTGTGTGTGTGTGTGTTTGTGTGTGTGTGTGTTTACCTGCTGCACGAAGGCCCTGGTGAGGTGCGGCGCGGCGCGCTCGGCGTGCTCGAAGGCGCGGCGCAGCTCCTCGATGGCGGCCCCTGTGTGTGTGTGTGTGTTTGTGTGTGTGTGTGTGTGTTTACCTGCTGCACGAAGGCCCTGGTGAGGTGCGGCGCGGCGCGCTCGGCGTGCTCGAAGGCGCGGCGCAGCTCCTCGATGGCGGCCCCTGTGTGTGTGTGTGTGTTTGTATGTGTGTGTGTTTACCTGCTGCACGAAGGCCCTGGTGAGGTGCGGCGCGGCGCGCTCGGCGTGCTCGAAGGCGCGGCGCAGCTCCTCGATGGCGGCCCCTGTGTGTGTGTGTGTGTTTGTGTGTGTGTTTACCTGCTGCACGAAGGCCCTGGTGAGGTGCGGCGCGGCGCGCTCGGCGTGCTCGAAGGCGCGGCGCAGCTCCTCGATGGCGGCCCCTGTGTGTGTGTGTGTTTGTGTGTGTGTTTGTGTATTTACCTGCTGCACGAAGGCCCTGGTGAGGTGCGGCGCGGCGCGCTCGGCGTGCTCGAAGGCGCGGCGCAGCTCCTCGATGGCGGCCCCTGTGTGTGTGTGTGTTTGTGTGTGTGTGTGTTTACCTGCTGCACGAAGGCCCTGGTGAGGTGCGGCGCGGCGCGCTCGGCGTGCTCGAAGGCGCGGCGCAGCTCCTCGATGGCGGCCCCTGTGTGTGTGTGTGTGTGTTTGTGTGTGTGTGTTTACCTGCTGCACGAAGGCCCTGGTGAGGTGCGGCGCGGCGCGCTCGGCGTGCTCGAAGGCGCGGCGCAGCTCCTCGATGGCGGCCCCTGTGTGTGTGTGTTTGTGTGTGTGTGTGTTTACCTGCTGCACGAAGGCCCTGGTGAGGTGCGGCGCGGCGCGCTCGGCGTGCTCGAAGGCGCGGCGCAGCTCCTCGATGGCGGCCCCTGTGTGTGTGTGTGTTTGTGTGTGTGTGTGTTTACCTGCTGCACGAAGGCCCTGGTGAGGTGCGGCGCGGCGCGCTCGGCGTGCTCGAAGGCGCGGCGCAGCTCCTCGATGGCGGCCCCTGTGTGTGTGTGTATTTGTGTGTGTGTGTGTGTGTGTGTGTTTACCTGCTGCACGAAGGCCCTGGTGAGGTGCGGCGCGGCGCGCTCGGCGTGCTCGAAGGCGCGGCGCAGCTCCTCGATGGCGGCCCCTGTGTGTGTGTGTATTTGTGTGTGTGTGTGTGTGTGTGTGTGTGTTTACCTGCTGCACGAAGGCCCTGGTGAGGTGCGGCGCGGCGCGCTCGGCGTGCTCGAAGGCGCGGCGCAGCTCCTCGATGGCGGCCGCGCTGCCCGCGCCGTGCTTGCGGGACAACTGCGCACCAAACACAACACATTAAGACTATCATTCACAGACATGGCGCGCGCAAAATGCGCAATCAAATTTTATGTGCTGTCTCGACTCCCGCGCGGCAAGCACCGTAGTGTGCGATAGGGACAGGTAACAGGCTTCCTGAGAAATCGCCTCGAGAACAGATTAAAATCAGGATAAATTTTAACCAAATTCTATAAATTTGGTCTTGATCGCTTAGGTATAAACTGAACTAGGTTTATACGTTTCGTTTTTGACTATATTTTGTACAGTTTTGTAAGTAACCTCACTCAAACATGAAGATTTTTCAGTATCTAAAAAGAGTACTTTAGTGCCTCATTATTTCTGAAACTATAATATATATCAAAATAATAAAAACGTATAAACCTAGTTTTTGTGAAGCAAAAACGAACGTTTTAGTAATAGAGGCGTTCTCTTTGCTGCTGCTACTATGTACCCTGTGATATGTCGGTAGTTGGTAGACTCACCTCGCTGAGTAGCGGGTAGATGAGTTGTTGTAGATACGGATGCCTCCTGACTTTCTCCTCGCTGCTGTTGTTTGCCTCCCGCCCTCCTCTGTGGTCCAGCGGCGAAGCCTGCAAATAAAACGTTATCACAAATTACTCAGATACTACTACCTTACAGATCCTATCAATCTCCTAGGTTAGGTATCCGACACCAACATAGATTTAGGATAAGGCAAGGAGAATGAGGACTATCTTACTTATCCTGATAAGAATAACATAATCCACATTAAATGTGAGCTAAAAATCTTTTGCTTTTTACTTTCGGATGTCCTGGAACTCGAATAATTGAGTAAAAGATAGGAAACACTGTAGTGTATGCAAGTAGATATATTGCAGCACCTCGTAGCACCGTAGTACGTAAGCAGTTTTTTTTATTATAATCTGCACCTTAGCACTCAATAAATCAGTATCGATCCGAACGCCGTTGTTTCAATTACACTCGCCTTTATAACACCATATACTCTGAAAAATACGATTTATTAAATCTGCTGGATTTAGTGGTTGAATGAAAGTGGGTAGTGGAGAAAATTCTCCCTCATGCATATCCAAGAGTCGTAACCTTGCAAGGGGTAAGTCACCAACGGAGAAAATAAACTAATGGCGGTTTAGGTTTAGCATATGGCTGCTTTATTTTTAGGTAAGGAAAGTGACATGCAATACTCACGGCTTTGTTATTATAGACTACAGTGTCGCGGTTGGAGGGCTGCTCGCTGCGCTCGTTGCGCTCGTTACGCTCGTTGCGCTCGTCCCGCTCGCTCCTGTCTCGCTCCCTCTCCCTCTCTTTCTCTCTGCGCGGCTCTACTACTGTTTGCTGCACCGTTGGCGACTGTCGGGGCTGGAAGTAGACATTGTTGAAATCAACACGCACACATACACAAATCACGCCTTCGTATGCGGGGTAGGCAGAGCGTTAACTGTCGTAAAGATACGGTTGTTATCGCCACGTCTGACAAGTTTAGAGGGCCCTTTTAGATGATCCGTGTATCACTGCAGTCACAGGTTGTCAGCCTGTCGCCTAAAATTGTAATACACATGACTCCCTCGAGTTCCTTAGTTGCCTTTTATAACACCCGCGGGAAGAAATGGGGTGATGCTATGCTAAGCCGGCATCACACGGCATTTGAAAATATGAAAGTAATATTATAAATGTGAAAGTTTGTATGTTTGTTTGTTTGTTTGTTTGTAACTTCTTCAGGCTAAAACTACTGAACCGATTTTCATGAAACTTGACACACAGATAAATGGGAAATTAGGATTAACACATAGGACAGTTGGTAACCCGAAAAAATGTTCCTGTGGGATGCTACGGGATTAAAACAGACGTCCACGCGGGCGGATCCGCGGGCGCCTACTAGTTAAATAACTGTGCTCGTGACAGAAAGTTGTTAATAAATAAAATAACGGTGCTCGTTTCAGAAATAAGCTCCTACTTTATGTACGCGCCATTATCCTTTATCTAGGAGACGGTACTTACAGGTTGTTTATCAGTGGCGATGTTGTTGTTGGTTGCCGGTTTGACGTGTGTGTGGTTGTTGTCCATGTTGTTGGTCGTCGGCTCCTCGGACCGCGCCGAGCCGTTCTGTTTGGGGACGGTAGGTGACGTCGGCGAAGGTATGGCTGGAAACAATAGAGCGGAAATTAATAATATGTTCAGAGCTAAAACGTTTATTTACTTGAAACAGCGGCTCGCCCAGTGGTTTCACCGACTGTAAATCGTTTTCCCATGGGAATAAGAGATTTTCCCGGCATGTATTTTTTTCTTTTACGTAGCCTGTTCGATGTCCCACTGCAGGGCAAAGGTATGTATTTTATTATACATAAATGATAATGGCCCAGTTCTGTCTATTTTTCGTGCTATTATACAATGTGTTGGCTGTAAGTTGTCCTGTCAAAATAAAAATAAAATAACGGATAGCCCTCCGAATACATATGCGATGCATGATCCCAGGCTCGTCAGTACTCACCCTTGTCTATGATGGCTCGTTTGTCTGGCAGCTGTATGTTGGGCTGGTTGAGCGCTCGGGCCGCCGCGCCGCCGCGCACCGTCATGATCCAAGGCTCGTCGGCCTCGCCGTCGCCGCGCCCGCAGTCCTCGCTGGAAGACAGAAAAGATGGGTTTAGACTGCGTTTAAATAATTTGAGCATCTTTTTTATCCTAAACCTATGATAGATAGATAAATCATTAATTGTCACAAACATAGTCATTACATTAACTTTATTATAACACTTTCACCCAACATTGACATTGAATGTATGTGGCAAAAGGGACATTTGAGCTTCATTATCATTTTTTTTTTGGGACTTTATTTATTTTTTCAGCTATGGACGTTTTTATGGAAGCATATCCACAAGTTTGCTTCGTATCGGCGCCGTAGACTATCCACTACAATCTCACAAAGGGAATGGCAGCGTAAAACACCATCCTCTTCTTCTCATATTCTTCGAAAAATTACTATTGATTGCACAACCTACTCATGAATATGACTCGCTTATGAATTGCCTTGTCACTCCTCTTTAATATTATGTTACTCTTCAATATAACGGGACCTTTTTTAATCAAACAGGTGTACTAACTTGATTGGAACTCCAAAACTGACTAAGGATTTATTTCTACGCTAATGTTTCGATAATAAGTTCCATTCAAATCATAATAGGTGTGTCAATCCATGAATGACACATTGTTATCAATATGCGATAAATGAAAGACGTTTTAAAACATCTGTAAGACCACGTGCACGCACAGATTCTGTTATTTTACTGAAACAATAATATTTTTGTTCGATACAGTGTAATTCAGTCAAAAGAACACATCAAAACATGGGATTCTTATTAGATGACCTAATAAGGTCAGGTTAAGCCGTAGGAAGGTGCTGTCTATGATTAGTGATTACTTAGACGGCGGTGTGTGTTTTGTGAATTTGTTCTCATGTCCTAAACATTGCGCGCTGAACTACCCGATTGTCCGTAAGAAAGATGGTTCCGTATTTCGGATGGCACGTTAAGCAGTGGGTCCCGGTTGCTGTCTATGATTACTTAGACGGCGTTGACCGTTACACAACCATGTCAGAAGCCTGCTACTTGGAGAATGCGGTTGAAAAATTATGACGCTAGGGCTCATCGGATCGTTAGACGACTCGGTATCCCGCACGAAAAGAGAGAGAGTGTAACATAAAGTTAAACTTGATTTTCTAATAGTACCCAAATTTATTAGATACGTACCTACAAGATAGAGAGTTAGTTACCTATTTTGAAACAATACTCGTCATTAAAAATTTAATGTCTTCGCCACAAGATAGGAATTTTATAGCCCGTCTTCTTTATTAGTTTTCAAGACTCGTCTTCAAGGGACAGTTTCATGATATCGTACCTACATGATAAACTATCAATCAATAAGAATAAATTTGACGACCGATGTGGCGCAGTGGTAGTGCGACTGCCTTTGACGCAGAAGGTCCCGGGTTCGATTCTCGGTGGGTCACTCACAAAGTTGATATCTATCACTTTGTGAATTTGTTCCCAGTCTGGTTAGGACATTGCGGGCTGAACCACCCGATTGTCCGTAAGTAAGATGGTTCCGTGTTTCGGATGGCACGTTAAGCCGTAGGTCCCGGTTGCTGCCTATGATCACTTAGACGGCGGTCGTTACACAACCATGTCAGAAGCCTACTACTTGTAGAAGGCGGTTGAAAAATTCTGACACTAGGGTCCATCGGGTCGTAGGACGACTCGGTGTCCCACACGAAAAGAAGAATAAGAATAAATAATACCTTGGACAATTCACACAGCGCCATTTAGCCCCAAACTGCGCCAAGCTTACTTTACTACTTCTATATGAACTAGATAGCTGATATCGGTTTTGCTTTATATCTTGTAGTCTAATTCACCTCACCACCCATAACAGTCCACAACTGGACACAGGCTTCCCTGTATTTGCGGGAATTGCCAGAGAAATTCTCATTTTTATCTACACGTGTTCCTTAATGTTCGTATTACAATGCCCTGTTTCTAAGCCTCCTATTATACGATAGTTGCATAAACTACTATTAGGAAATAAGGACACATTTCTCTGCAGGATCTAGTGGGAAGAATGTCACCGGTCAAAAGAATAGTTGTCACCAATTTGACAAAACTGCCGCGTTCGAATGTTGCAATTCGTTATTTCCACAATGGGTATAATGAAGATCTTCATATTTGTTTGTAAGGAAACCACAATCTCGTTCGAACGATTCTTTCACCTATACAAAGCTATCTTATTCCTGAGCATGAGCAACCTAGGTACTTTTTACTAATGGAAAACTGGTTGCGGTAGTTAAAAATTACTTACGAGTCCGAGTTCTCTGATTCGGTCTCGCTCTCCTCGCTGCGCTGCGCTTTCCACTTCTTATACCTATCTATAAGATCCATTAGATACGAGTTCTTTTTCGCCTTGCGGATGAACTGGAATTTCAATAGCTCCTTTGCCGTTGGCCTCTGGAAATATGAGAAAAGATTTGATTAGAATAATAAGAAAGAATACGAAAAACTTTATTCAGTGACCACTTTAGATACAACATACATAATTAAGTGTAGGAATTGATGAGATTTAGTTCTGACACGCAGACATAAAAGATAAAACCGGAAATTTTGTTTTGTGAAACCACTACGAAATATGGTTTTTATTATAGCCGTAGAACTTAAAATGATAATCTTTTTAAAGTGAACTTAAAGAATAGTGTACCTATTATTATAAATTTCGATTTGGTTGCAGCTCAATGCTAAAAGAACTTTTTTGTAGTACTTATTTACGTGATGTCGTGCATGCATGAGTAATTTCATTATCATTAATTTCATTAGTCTATCTCAAAGGAATACATGGCATATCAATACCGATTTAATCGGATACATTTCTTTAATATAAAATATGCAATCTATTACATCGTTTATACATAAGTTATTACCGTTATCTGTTCCGATAAATCGGGTCGTAAATATCGTCTGTAACGATAATAGTTATCGTCATGTAGATGTGGGGAATGTCGTAGGAATTAAGTTCTAAGGCAGTGGTTCTACTATAGTGCAACTATGACTTGAATAGGAAATCTTCGTATATATTTTAATAATAAATAATTAGAATAAAAAGGAATTCGTTCAAAACTTTCGTTCTTTTTACTCATTATAATATTTTTATTCGAGTACCAGAATAATTAGTATCGAGTCTACGACCAGAATAATAAGTAGGTACAATCATAGATACAAGTTTTTAAATATATCGCGCCCCGATAAAAAATATTACATTACAATGAAATAAAATTATTTTAAGCTGCGTTTTTCCTTTGGTCACAACTATATACTATGCAATCAAAGATCACCATCATAGCAAATTTGACAACTTACATTTTCTGGGTCCTTATTGAGGCAGGCTTCGACGAACTCTTTGAATGGCTTCGAATAGCTGCCAGTCAGCTGCGGTGGATTATTCTTGGGTATTAGGAAGAGCACTCTCGTTGGAAGTAGTTCTAAATTGGACAGTTCTGTATTGGCTAGTTCTGTAGCAGTATTTGGTTACTTACATTTTCTGGGTCCTTATTGAGGCAGGCTTCGACGAACTCTTTGAAGGGCTTCGAATAGCTGCCTGTCAGCTGTGGTGGATTGTTCTTGGGTATTAGGAAGAGGACTCTCGTTGGAAGTAGTTCTAAATTGGACAGTTCTCTATTGTCTAGTTCTGTAGCAGTATTTGGTTACTTACATTTTCTGGGTCCTTATTGAGGCAGGCTTCGACGAACTCTTTGAAGGGCTTCGAATAGCTGCCTGTCAGTTGTGGTGGATTATTCTTGGGTATTAGGAAGAGCACTCTCATGGGATGTAGCTCCGAGTTGGGCGGCTCTCCCTTGGCTAGTTCTATAGCGGTGATGCCGAGCGACCAGATGTCGGCTTTGCTGTCGTAGCAGGACTGCTTGATGACCTCCGGCGCCATCCAGAACGGCGTGCCCACGAATGTGTTGCGTTTGCTCGTCGTGTTTGTTAGCTGGCCCGCAACACCTGGAAATAAAACGATAGAGTTTTTTTATTTGTTGTGTAGAAAATGGCTTTTGATGATAATTTTTAGGGTAATTAATTATTTTGACTATACATGGTATACAATGTGTATTTAACTATCACAAGGAATTAAATTTACCTCAATATATTATGACAAATATTCAAGGACAAACATTTAATTAAATCTATACATCATAAAATAAAACAGAAACAAAACCAATTCTGTACATGAGATAAATTTCAAAAAAATGTCTCTTTGTCTGTCTGTTTTTTGTCCATCTTTCACGCAAAAATTACTAGACCATATCCTGCCAAATTTCATAACGTGATAGCTTAGTACTCGGATCAATATTTAGTTTACATTTTACTTCGGAAAAATCTCTCAATCCCATGGGAAAATACGTTATCTGCTATTTCTTGTCTACGTATTGAATGGGGTATCATTGAATAGGTTTTTTAAAACTAAAATTCATTGAAATGTATTTTTTACTATGGAAAAATCTCCCATTTCCATGGGAATACATTGACTGCTTTTTGTTGTCTTCATATTGAGTAGGGTAATGTTATCCAAAGAAAGGATAATATTATTCTAATATGATGGCTTGTTTAAAATAAAATTCGAAGCACGTTTGCCCTATATTTCTCAGTTGTACAATCCTGTACGAGTGCATATGAAATTCTGCTACTCATTCAAAAGCACTTCGATTAGAATTCTCAGTGGCAACATGTGATAATATTGTTCTGAACACTAGTCGCATGCAGTATTGTGTCGCCCGGTGCATCGGGCGGGGGCAGTTCAGTTGCCAAATCTGTTTAGTTTTGCCCAATTCTAGAAGTTAAATGCTCGAACAATGCCGATGCCCAAACTCTAGCCATAATATTCCCAAAGTGAGCACTGTAGCCAGCCTTTTACCCAATGAGGTTTAAATCTACTCGCCTACCAAACGATCGTTTATGGACGGTTTCTTGACCAGTACACTGGCAGGGTGGGACTAAAGCTTTTTGTCTCTAGAATAATTTTAGTATACGTCACGACATCAGAAGCGCTACCCAACATTTTGTAGCAAGACAAAGCAATTTCATAAATCTTTTAATAATGCGAAAATTCTCGACGAAGATAATCCAGATTTAGACAAATAAGCGCGGATTATTATGGATTACTTTGAGGGATTTACGTATATTCTTGGCTACAAATTGGTTTATCTTTCTGCCAAACATGGCTCTCACGTGATCCAGTTTCTTTGTCAAACGGAGTTGGCAACACTGCTGCAAATGGTTCAACATTGGATATATGCCAAAGTGCCTCGGGGTAATGTCTGGGGGTTAACTCATATTTGCGAACATCTTTGGTCAGGGTTTTCTCGCCTGCAAGTTTTAGGTTATGTAATATAATGCAGTCCTAAAAGGCTTTGACGAATATTTTAGTGAGGATTTTTTGTTGTTTCATGATAGCTAGAACACGGTGAAAATATTTAAATGGGTTAACAAACAAAATCCTTTGAATTCGTTTAGGCAAAAACCAATCAAGGCACGTTTGTTTGCCTACGTTAGTTTCAAACAAGTTTTTTTTGTAGGTAATCCCCAAAGGCTAGAGTTACGATACATGCGAAGCGTGATCGGTTTATTCTATCCAACGGATTATTTTACGATGTTCCATGACATTTAAAATGGAAAGTTGAACTTTTTAAAACTCCGTAAGTAATAATTTTTTACTCCGTATCCAAATAACATCAGCACATTTCTATCCATGGCGGGTGTCGTAAAAGACTATTAAGAAATGACTCTTTGGGCAGCAGCGATCTCTGTAAATACAACATCTTGCACTGCGCTCGCCAATACGACTGCCACACGTAGACGTGAGTATGGTACTTAAATGCTCCCTAACTGTGGTGATTGTTGAAATGATGTGAGCCAAATGTTTGAAAAATATACCTATGCCTTAAATATGTTTTATTCTCACCGGAAAAAAAATGCATGTGCAAACCTTGGGCGAGCCACTAGTGTAGGTACGAAATTCGCTTATGAACAATTCAAAATTTAAGTTGTCGTGGCCATAAACGCGTAATTAATTAAACCATAGAATTAAGTAGACTAAGATCTATTAAAGACTCGAAAATATAAAGTACGTATATCTATTCTAACGTAATTAATTACAGAAAACGACAATATTTCAATTGATATTCGATGTTTGAATAGTTCATAACGAATATACGAGTATTTTACTATGTCGTAAACTATTTTATTAAAGCGCGATATATTTTTATAGTAAAATAAAGCACTTACTAGCGGGAAACAGTCTCACTAGTGGTATACGAGTCTGTTAGCAACGGTTATCGCCGTTGCAACATGCTAGTTTTGAAGCTCATTGAAATTCAAATACATTTTACAACTGCATTACTATGTCAACGCTCTTTGCATTATGCGTCTGTTTATTTAGACTGCTAACAAGCCAAGCTAAGAAGTCATCTATGTATGTTTATGTAAACTGTCAATCAATACATATTTTGAATTTCAAGAAATAGGCGTACTCCCACGGGAAAACGATTAATAGCGGGTGTAAAAATAAAATAAAAAATGGCAGTCTTCGATGTTACACAATTTTAATCCAATCCGCGAGCGTGAAAGCTGAAATAATGTCACATTTTAACTATTGACGAACCAGCTAATTTACGCATCAGATAGTTGTCGTACGTACGTACATACATACATACATATATCACGCCTTTATCCCTTGCGGGGTAGGCAGAGCGTTAACAGCCGTAAGAATACTGTCGCTATCGCCACGTCTGATATTTTTGAGGATTGTTTTCCAAGGTTGTTTCAGAAAACATATGTATCACTATAGTGGCAGGTTGTCAGCCTGTCGCCTAAAAATTGTAATACACCAATACTCTAAGAGTCCCTTAGTCGCCTCTTACGACACCCACGGGAAGGACGTGGGGTGATGCTATTCTAAGCCGGCATCACACGGCAGTTGTAGTTGTCGTACAAGCCAGAAAAAACCCAATTTCATTCATTTCCCATGCAGGTTCACCATTTGTGTACATCGCGTGTCATGACGGCAAAGCTCTAACTACAATTTCAAGCTGCCTTCCCCGTCTGGGCTAGGCTTAGCCCGGATTTCAGCCCCTTCGACAGCTTCTGTCAGGTGTCTGAATATGGAAATACTGAATATATTCCGAGTTCAAGCCCTCAGTTTACGTATATTTATGTGTCATCAGGCGATTGTAAGCTAAAAATTCATACTATGACCTGGACACAATTATGTATGTGTACTAATAACATAAAATAAAGATTATTTATGTTTTTATTATTATTGTCTAGCTGCTTAAAAATTGTGACGATCCCTTATTTCTTTAAAAATGCGTTGCTCTTACAACAAAAATACAAAAACAATTTAAACAACAACAAAAATGTTCTACTTGTCAAATACAAACAATGCAACTATGACTTGAACTGTGTTACCTAGTTGTTGTTGTATTGAAGGACTCTGCAGAGATAAAGGTAAACAAACACTAAACAACGAAGGGAAGGAGCCGTACTCTCTGCTTCCAACAATAGGCACACTCGACCCGAATCCATTCTCTCTAGTTCTTGAGCAGCGCAAGAATTTTAGGACAAAAGATGCTCCGGAAACTTCACTTGTTCTTTGTTTTATTGTCGCATTTAAACAACTTGTTACCCGACTGCCTCAAAAGGGAGGTTAAGTTTTTAATTAATATGTAGGTATGTAATTAAGCCGTGTGATGCCGACTTAGAATAGCATCACCGCACGTCCTCCCCGCGGGTGTCGTAAGAGGCGACTAAGGGACTCGAGAGTATTGATGTATTACAATTTTTAGGAGACAGACTGACAACCTGTCACTATAGTGATACACATGACTTCTGAAACAACCTTGGAAAACAATCCTCAAAAATGTCAGACGTGGCAATAGCGACCGTATTCTGACAGCCGTTAACGCTCTGCCTACCCTGCAACGGGTAAAGGCGTGATATATGTATGTATGTATATATGTAATTAGGACCTCGAAATACTCAGGAGTACCCATGTTTTCTTTCAGTAAGCCAGCTATTTGTTATGCTGCTTCATTTTATAGAATAAGTAAGTCAGTCATGTTATTTGGATTTCGATTTAAATGCTTCTTTTACTGCTTGTAATCTCGCTAGAATACGAATTACTGTATAAATATATAGAACTTACTTTATGACATGGGAACAGAATAGCATCACTCTCAGATTATGCAAATGTAAATGACAAGATTTCAAAGTTTCAGTTAATGGTGGTGTCGTTTGGAAGTTCTGGAGATAATGGTCTTTTCTCAAACATGGAACGAAATTTGTTCTACTAATTATTATGGTACGGAGTAACGCAAGCTTCAGAATTGTGTAAAGATAAAAAGGTATGTCTCCTTATCTTGATGTTTTCGTAGTTTATCCCCAGAAGGCGGTTTAAGTCTTCAACTATACCTCATTCATCAGCAATGTACTATGGTTTTGTTACTCACCAAAATCTGCTAATTTGACGTCGCCCATTTCGCTGAGCAGTACATTGGCTGCTTTAATATCCCTATGGAGCTTCCTCTCCGAATGTAAGTAATCGAGTCCCCTCAGGACCTCCCGGAGGATGACCGCTATGTGCATCTCCTCGAAGGACCCCGCCTTCATGAGGTCCAGCGCCGACCCACCGCCAAGGTACTCCATTATGATCCATAGCTTCGTTCCCTGTAACAAGCAAATGGAATACGTTAATATTATAGCGTCCCGCTGGGCTGTAAGAGGCTTTATGTCTTCGGGTTATCCTGCAATACAAGGGGATATCAGGGTATACTTATTAAGTTTGTAGCAGTTAGTTGCTATGTAAGGACTAGCTCATTTTACTTAGTAATTTGTAGTCCAAGGCAATCAGGAAATAATTGAGTAAAACAAAACGTACAAATACTTATGCAGAAATACAGTTTTACAAAGAAAGCAGTTAACAATTACGAACCGCGACTCTTCACTTTTATTTCTTAAAATAAACCAACTTTTTTGGATGACTAAGTAAGAGGCTTTCCCTGACAGTTGACTCAACACCCTTTATTATTTACGAGCACAATATCGCGTGATACATAGTTCTCGGAGGGATAGAAACAATTTTGTGTCACAGCTTATCCAGCCGACTTAAGCTGAATCTTGTCAAATATTCAGCTTAGTACCCCAACCCTCATAGACTTAGCGGATTGGGCTTGCTAAAGGTGTATTTTGATGTCATGATTCTTTAATACGATGCGGAGTAAACACGCCGTGGGTGTGTAGTGTAGAGTGTGAATTAGTGAGCGTCATATCATAAGCGTAACAGCTCTGTTCTTGGTCTGTGGTGTGCGTTATAGGAATTAAGATATTATGGGTAAAACTACTCGTTGACGAGAGAAATTCATTCATCATAAATGAAGATAAGAAATTAAAATTTTTACTGTTGACCGGGTAGAACACTTTTGTTGTTCATTATTGATAACAAGTAGCAACAAGTATTTTTTAAATTACTTTGCATCGTTTGTCTGTCGATAAAAAGCATCTAGGAATTCTCAAATTTGTAGTATGTAACCCAGAACCTGTTATTTACTACTTACCGAAATAGTGTAATGTAATACGAGTAGATAGGTGATATGTAGGTATCTAAATTTTCCTCGAATATAAGATATTATTTACATAACCTAACCACTTGGTAGCGAGAGAGGGTTTGGTTGGATTCACACGTACATACATACTGAAGTACCTAGTCGAGTAGTTCATTCAGAAGGGTTGTTGCTCGTAATGTTTATTGGGGTTGCTTATGTGGAGCGGTGTTGCCAACACGATGTTTTAATTTCAGCAAGAAACTAACTTTTTAAGGCCAGGTCTCACAGGACAATCAAAATGTGTCAGGTATTGTATTTTAAGAAGCCTGCGCATTTAATGTGCTGCAGAAAAACTCATAGTTTTCCTTTGATAAGAATGCCATATAAAACTATACGTAGTTTTATATGGCATTATTAATTGAGTACGCTCAATTATGATGTGCCGGATTTTTTGGGAAGATGATCTCTCTCAAGCAATTTGAACTCAATCTAGATAACTAGACTCATCCAAAATAACATCAATATTTTAAACAAACTGTAACTTATGCATTTGTTTTTAAAGGTCTCATTGTTGGCAACACCAACAAAGAGTGAATCAATGAGGAGTGAACCCGCAAATTAACAATATACAGGGTGTCCCAGAACTCAACGTCAATACCCGATGCGGAGTGACAGGATTGATTGTAACCATCACGAGAAAAATTAAAATAAAAATATCCGAAAGGATAATAAATAATCAAAATCTTTTTTATTTAGTAATCCGTCTAAGTTATTTAGGGTGGTAACAGTTCTAAAAAATCTCTATTAAAGTATTTAAAAAAAAAAACAAAATAAAAACTTAAATATATCTACAATAAAATAAAAATCTACTTTACTCAGTGTTATATTTCAAACGTTTAAATAAACAAAAATAATAAAAGGTAACCATCCACAATAAGCGAAAAATGGTTACAAATTTCTAGGTTTTTCTTAATTGCTCATAATTTTAAGACTTCACGAGAAAACATTAACTTTATATTTTTCTCATGATGGCTACAATCAATCCTGTTTTCGGCTTGACGTTGAGTCTGGCACACCCTGTATGTAGACGAGCAGTGAACCTCAACCTGATGACGTAAAGAGGATTTACTTAGGCAAGGTAAATAGCGTAACTCCTTTGTAAGAAAGTTTGAGACACTACGGTACCCCTATAGTTTCGTTTACTGTTGAACGTTAGAGCAAATAAAAGGTTTATGAGAGGTTACATGTAATTAATCAAATCAAAATTAGCTACTAACAATGGATAGATTTTCGTATTATATGCTGCCATAGATGAACAAAAGTTCAGGGCCCCAAGTCTGCTATTTTTTTGTAATTGTAACGCCATTGAAACTAAACCGTCATTCCCATGTCATTCCAATGCCGTGATTTTCTATACTTCAGATTGTTAGCAGACTACGGAACTACTAGGGTTCATCGGATCGTTGGACGACTCGGTGTCCCACACGAAAAGAGAGAGATCCAATATCGACATCCAACTAAAACAATTTTCATTTAGCAGACTTAGGGCTCTGTTTATTTACTTATTACTATTGTTTGTTCATAAACCCTTCATTGTGAAATATGTTAATTTTCACATAAGTCAAACATTCTTGTAAACCCGTAATTTCATCATTTCAGCAATATCCAATTCCCCAGACCAAACTAACTGGGAACACGTTAATACCAATAACAAACTAAGCCAATATGTGTGCTGTGTAACCGTGCGCAATAATGCCGACTGACAGATACAAATTGCAAACCTATAACTGTAATGATGAGACTACGTACGGATATTGGTTGATCAGAACGCCGACTAGACTAAGTAAATAAACATTTTATAGGCATCCCAACGTGTTTATTGCAGAGAAACCGTACAAAGTAATTTTAATAAACCTCTCAAACAATTTGCGCTACTAAACACACACTTCAGTGATTCACAATATTTCTAAAAATGGCCTCAAATATAAATTTACGAGATGTTGGGATAATTTGCAATATCAAGCGTATTTTTGGGGCCGTTGACATTCTGCCTACCCCGTAGGGGACGAAGGCGTGATGTGTGTCAGTTACTTAATTATAAGCATTCAAGTTAGAACTTAATAAACAGCCGGAACGGCCAGGTACGGCCAGGAAGTGAACTTGGGTCTACCGAATTAAACCACTACTAGACAACGGAGGCAGTCGTAATATAAACTGACACGTATAAACTGCAACGCTGGAATCTCTAATGTCATGTAGATTAACGCTAAGCATGCATACCTACTAAATTTCGCGTAAGTGGATTGCATTGAATTATAGCTGAGGCTTGTTTTCCCCATGCTCTACATCTGCTCGTGTGAAGGAATGTTTTATGAAATGCAGAGGAATTTTGTTGACATCACTTGTGGAATAGTTGAAGTGATGAAACTGAAACAGATTTCGTGGTTTACGTTGAACTAAATACCGTGAGTCAAATTGCTGAGCAGTATATTAAAATTGCCTTACAAGGTATTTCACATTAGGCAGACCTAGTTTATACATAATCGCCTTACCCGCGTAACAATAACATAAAGAGCTTATTTATTTTGCGGAGTCTCAGGATATCACTACGTTACCTTATTTTCCGTCTCTTCGAGTTGACAAACGATTCAGTGAACCCTTATAGTTTTTAAATAGCATTTTAAAACATTCCCTTGAAAATTTTTACTCCTAAACAAAGTACGAGGAATTTTACTTATCAATTCTTGGTTGAGCTATCGGCCAGCCCGTGCCTCAATATCGGAACTTCAGCTCTCGTATTAAACTGGAAACACAAAGAAAACTGACAAAGGAGAGCAAACAGTAATAATTTATCAAAGCAAAGGAAAACTTTGAACAGAAATAACCTGCCTGAGCCAATCAAAATTTATCATCGAACTTTTACAATACGTCTCGTAGGCTGCGCTAATATTGACAAAACGTTTCAATTTCCATTTATTGTTTTCAGCGAAATCTTCAGTATTACAGCATTATACGAAAGAAAGGTAAATGTCATGTAGGTAGAATGAGGGCGCGATGATGCTGAAAAAACAACCCATAACCTAACTTAAATTGGCGCTGTCACCATCCGTCAAATAGGTTTACAAAAGGTATCAAAATGGGGCGACGTATATAAAAAGATTCAAAGAATCCTTTATCTATAAAAATGACATTACTATAATTATATGTAGGTACTTAGATGTCTCCTATCCTTTTCTTCACCTATTTTACGTAGATTGAGAGCGCTATTTTAAGTTAGGTTGAGACAATTGTATTATCGAATCGTGTCTATAATAAGGCGTATTTCACATAGGTACCCCTAAGTCTACAGTTATGGGCGTATTACCATAAGTTAGTAGATTGTCGGGGGGGAAACAGAGAATGACTAGAAAGCTTTTACTGTGAGGTTTGTATGCCGAATCACAATTCATCAGAGAGATTTGGGCTGTCAATAACCATACGCATCCGGTAGTATTATTGCGAGAATTTATGGATTTCGTTGAATAATGTTAGGAACTTCATTATTCTGTGCTGCGTTGACGTAATTTTTTTTTATTGCTTTTTTGGTACCGCGTATCCGCTATTCGTAAAACGTCTCAGCTGCTTGCTAGTGCTAGATGGAAAGTTTAGTCCATTTCAAAATAGCGTGATGTGATGCTGAAATGCAATGGCAATAGTTCATTATGGCAGTAACGAAAAACTCGTAACGAGGTACTCATCTCAGCCTTTGATCGAGGACTGTGATGTGGTATACGGGTATGCGACCCCGGCTTCCCGAGCAAGCAGTTCCCTCCTGCTTAACAAATAAAAAGTCTGTTTCGGCGAGAATGGCAACCCAATGCAGATATGCACAAGGGCTTGGCGGACTCGGCGACTCAGCAAGGCAATGTGGATGGCCTAGGGCGACGGTAGAGGGCGCGGGTAGTTACTGTCGGCCAGACACTGCGTCTGACCTCTCCTTCAGTCGTAGCGGTTTTCCGTTCCACTGAATCAAGGAGGGTGAGGACTAAGTGCGTGCGCCTGCGTTTGCGCGAACGTTTGCGCACCGAAATATATCCTGCGCAACTGACCGCTTCCGAATAATGGACTCCGATGACGCAAAGTCCTGTGGCGATGGGTTGAGGTAGAGAGGTCTGGCGTGGTGCAAGCTGGGCTTTGTCTGATTCCTGCACATAGGCGGTTCTAGGGGCGTGAGTACATGCCGTGGTCGCTTTTGCATTGCAAATCGGGACGACAATGCGAATTCGGCAGCACCTGGGATGACAAAGCAGCCCTTTTAAGGGAGGCACTGCTTTCCTCGCCCAGCCGAGGAGGGGGCTAGAAAATGTGCCCTAAAAAAGTGCTCGTCCCTACCCGGAAGGTGGTAGTAACCACGGCTGCCACCGCATCACTTAACTCGTGGTCGACGAAACAGAAAAAATAAAAACAGCATGAAACCATCTATCATGACATTTGGCGCGTGGAACGTGAGAACTCTAATTGATCGAGATGGCAACTCCTGTCCTGAACGCAAAACCGCCATCGTAGCTCGAGAACTTCATCGCTATAACGTGGATGTGGCTGCGCTCAGCGAAACACACCTTGCTGATGAAGGAGAACTGGTGGAAGATGGAGGTGGTTACACTTTCTTCTGGAAGGGTACCTCTGCATCCGAGCCTCGACGTTCAGGGGTAGGATTTGCCATCAAAAATCACCTAGTAAAGCGACTTCAAGAGTGTCCTGTTCACATCTCGGACCGCGTTACCACACTGCGCCTTCACCTGGATACAGACAATTACCTTAATGTCATCAGTGTCTATGCTCCAATGTTAGACAAGTCTGATGACATTAAGGACAAATTTTACGAGGAGCTAACTCAATGCCTTGATAGCATAAACGCCAGAGAGCAGATCTTATTGCTAGGCGATTTCAATGCCAGGGTTGGACGGGACTACGAGGCTTGGCCTGGAGTTCTGGGACGACATGGAGTTGGCAACATGAACAGCAATGGTCTGTTGCTGCTCGGTCTTTGTGCTCAGTACGATCTAGCGATATCGAACACTATGTTCAGACTTGCCGCTAAGCACAAGACAACGTGGATGCACCCGCGTTCCAAACACTGGCATTTGATCGACTTTGCTATTATTCGGCAACGAGACATCGGTCAAGTTCAAGTCACCCGCGTCATGCGTGGTGCTCACTGTTGGACTGACCATCGACTAATTGTCACTAAGCTACGACTCCGCCTCCGTCGACCTCGCAGATCCACAGTGAAGAAGCCTGCGTTTTTAAACGTGGATAGGCTGAAAGATCGCGAGGTTAGGGTGAAATATGCTGAAGCCTTATCTGAAATGCCGTCGCCAATAACTGAGACCGGTGATGTCAGTGCTGCTTGGGGAGCTTTGTCATGTCATCTCATAGAAGCCGCTTCTGCTACTTTGGGTACGAAAGACCGACGTAGTGAAGACTGGTTCGATGACAATAGCGAGGCTCTTAAAGCAGCATTCGACAAACATCGACAGCTCCTGCGACAGCATAATCGAAGAGGTGGAAGTGTTGCGGTGGTCAAAGAAAGTGACCAAGAATTACGCAGGCTGTCTCGACAAATAAAAGACAAGTGGTGGCAGGACAAGGCTTGTCAAATGCAGTGGCTCGCCGATACCAACCAGCTTGGTGAGTTTTACTGTAAAGTGCGTAAGCTGATTGGTGCTTCCTACCGTGCAAAAGTACCTTTAAGGTCTTTAGACGGTATGCACCTCCTGACCAGCAAGGAGGATGTACTTAAACGTTGGGCTGAGCATTTTCACAACTTGCTCAACGTAGATCGATCAGCTGATCTGCATCATATTAGTTTAATGCCTCAACTCCCGTTAGCCACGGAGCTGGACGAGCCCCTGTCATGCGACGAGGTTGTTACTGCCATCAGACAGCAGCATAATAACCGGGCGGTTGGCATTGACCTTATACCGGGTGAACTACTTAAATATGGTGGTATGGAGTTGCACACGTCGGTATGGAAACTTTTCGTTCGAATGTGGGAGGAGGAGAGGGTCCCTGAGGACTTCAAAGTGTCTCGCATTTGTGCCCTCTACAAGAACAAGGGTGACCGTTCTGACTGTAACTCTTATCGCGGTATTTCATTGCTGTCAGTTCCTGAAAAAGTCTTTGCCAGAGTTTTACTGAACCGCCTCAAAGATTTGTCGGAAAAAATTCTGCCCGAAACCCAGTTCGGCTTCCGACCTGACCGAGGTACATGTGAAGCTATTTTCTCGGTGCGTCAACTACAAGAAAAAAGTAGAGAACAAGGTCGCCAGTTGTACCTCTGCTTTGTTGATTTAGAGAAAGCATTCGACAGTGTGCCTCGCGAAGCTCTCTGGATGGTGCTAGGAAAGTTAGGGTGCACAGAAAAGTATGTGCGACTCCTAAGACTCCTGCATGACGACATGCAGTGCTGCGTCTCTGTAGACGGTGAACAGTCTGATTTCTTCCCCGTCACCTGTGGGGTGAAACAAGGGTGTGTTCTAGCGCCCACACTGTTCGCCTTGTACTTTGCAGTTGTAGTCAAAGAAGTCCTAAATACTGTTTCCCAAGGAGTCCGCATCCGTTTCCGCACAGATGGCAGTCTTTTTAACCTGGCTAGACTTGAGGCGCGCACTAAAGTCTCGTATGCATTGATTACTGAGATCATGTATGCTGATGACTTGTGCTTTCTTGCAGAATCCCCAGACGGCCTGCAACAGCTAATGTCCGTTTTTCACCAAGCATGCTGTAAATTCGGCCTGAAGATCAGTGTCAAAAAGACGGAAGTGATGTCCTTAGACTCGCATGGTCGCGAGACACTGGCGATTATGCTTGGTGAGGATATGCTGAAACAGGTTGATAAGTTTCGTTATCTGGGGAACACTATAACATCTAAGTGTAACCTTGATGCTGAGATCAACAGCAGAATCAGTGCTGCAGCTGCAGCATTTGGGAAGTTGTGTTCCAAGGTTTTCTGCTCGCACGACCTAAAGCTAGCCACAAAAATCTCTGTATATATGGCGATTGTGCTGCCAAACCTTCTATACTCCTCCGAGACTTGGTGTGTGTATCGTCACCACATACGCACTCTGGATCGCTTCCACCTAAAATGCCTTCGCACCATCATGAAGATCAGATGGTCCGACCGAGTGCGCAATACCGAAGTTCTGAGACGAGCCAATGTTGGTGGCATTGAGGCCTATCTAATGCGTCGTCAGCTACGGTGGTGCGGTCATGTATCCCGGATGTCGGAGGAGAGAGTGGCGAAGCGCATCTTTTATTCTGAGCTAGAGGAGGGCAAGCGAAAGCTTGGCGGACAACTCCTCAGATATAAAGATGTTCAGAAACGACACATGAAAAGATGCAACATTGAGCCCACTCAATGGGAGGGTCTGGCAGCACAGCGTCCCGAATGGCGCGGGATGGTTAAGAGGCAAGTCCGCGAGTTTGAGGAACAGCGTAAAGCAGACCTCGACGCTAAGCGCGATGAGCTGAAGGCCCGTCCATCCGTCGCCATTAACTATAATTATGTAAATGGCAAACCCACGTGTCCACTCTGTGCACGGGAGTTTACTGCCAAAATTGGCTACAATAGCCATCTCCGGGCGCATCAGCGCCGATCTGATTAGGAGTCAAAGTGGTCGCCATGGCCGAAATCGGTCGGAGAGATCATCATCAACGAAAAATAGACCTCTGGTCGAGTAATATTGAAAGGACGAGATGAAGTCGAGGGCTCCCAAAGTGAACGAGCATTATAAATTATAAATCCAACATTATAAATCCACATTTTAATAGTATTTTGAAATACGCAAGCAGCACGCGTTAGAATGGCTTACGTTTCATTAAATAAAATAAAAAGAATGCGCAGGAAAATCACATTCAGCCTCGAACATAATAATTGTGTACCATAAAACACCTATTCACGGAGAGTGACGTTTAAGAATCTTTTTCTCGACTAGGACCTGTTTTTTTTAACCATGTAATGTAAGAAAAGGAAATTACTGGGGCCCGGTCAGCTTGCTATGCTTATATTCGGTAGACAAACTAACCGCTAGCAGCTTATATGAATGTCATATAGAGCGGTGCAACACGGAAGATGACAATAGGTGCACCGGAGCAGGGATCCGGCGGCCATTCACGCCCCATCAGCCACCGTTGCAGCCACGTGTCAGGGTCATACACATCATACTAAGGACATGTTGGCTATATTTTTATAAGATAGATAAACTCTTTATTAATTACAATATTAAAAACACAAAACGGCATAAAAACTATAACTAAAAGTAAGCAAAGGCGGCCTTATCGCTTGTAGCAGGCAACCTCTACCTTTACACAGCTTGCTTGTAAGCTATGTTGCCTTTGTATATATCACTAGCGATACACGAATTATCTCAAACGGCCCTCAATATTTGTCAGAAATGGCGTCAGCGACGATACTGTTACCATCATTAACGCTCTACCAACCTTGCAAGGGATAAAAGCGTGATATGTATGTTGCCTTGTTCGCATTTTTTTTCCAATGCAACTTTAATTGTTTACCCTTTGTTGGTTGAAAAATTGAAGAAACATATAGATGGATTTGCAGGCAAAGGAATAAACATTTTCATTAACACACACAAAAGCAAAAGCAGTGCCGCAATAAATTATCTTCGCGAGCAAGTGAAACAATCATTCATCACACAGTTTTTCAAATCAACCCATATTTCATTCTCCAGTGGAAGGATCAAACAGATGAAGCGAAGCCTTTTATAAATCGTTATAAAGAAAAAAGGATAATATAAATGTGGAATCTGCCGCAGAAATAGCGAAGAAAGGAGCAATATCGGATCAAGGGAAGCTTAGACCTTGCCCGGTTTCAGCGGACCCATCCGACAATACCACCAAAGATAAATAGATTCAATCACCTGATATAAAAAATCCTTCTTTTGTCTTACAACGAAATCAGAAACTCGAAGAAGTAAAGTCCCCGATTTCGACTGTATTACAAAATCCGTATCCTTATACAATAGATAGAATATAAAGAAATGTTCTTTCGAACCCTAAACAGCGACAGACATCACATGCCCCTTGAAGTTTTCAAAGTAAACATCTCCATAACGTTTCGTACACATATGTTATAATCCCGCATTTGCATTATAAATAAGGGATAACTCAATGTAATGCGGGGCCTTTTAACCAACTTTTGGGATGTTATTTGACAGCCCTGTCTGCCTGAATTTGCCACATAGGAAGCAATAACAACAAACATTCGATAATACAACAGAGGCTCGCCTACAATAGTAGACAAACTCCAGTGAGTTCGGGCACGGTGGAGCGAATGATTCCATTCCGAGTTATTTGTGCCACGGACGAGTGAAAACGGGGACAGGGGGATAGACCAGCGCTTGGCAACCTACGAATAATGCATGCAAATGTGGGCTCTCATATCTACTATGTTTATTAAAGAAAATCCTACGCAAAAACTTCCGCAGAGATGAAAGAGATTGTAAACGTACGCCTTTTCTATCATAAAAGCGAAATTTTAACGAGGGTATAAAAAGACTTATAAAGGCTCTACTCATAATGTGCTTTTTTTAAAATCCGCAGAGGCATACGCGTACACCTACTATAGCTTCCATGTACTCGTTGCCATGGAAACCCGAAGGCGTCGGTCAAAGACCTCTTTGTCGCGACATCCAGTATAATGAAACAAGAAAGTTGCACTATTAATCCTAGGGAGTTAGTTACTAACAAGAAAGGAACAAGAGAAAGAAAGGGTGCTTTGCTTAGTCGTTCTTGTTGTGATAAATTTACATATCAACAGAGAAATTTAAAGCTACCCCTACAATCTCATGGCAATTAAATCCGGTGGGTGCAATAGTTTTATTTTAATAAGTAATTAGAAATATTTCCCTGTCCAAGTAGTGTCAAAAGTAGCTTTACATGTTACAGGTTATTTTACCGTTTAGCATCAGTTTGGCCTTTTGCCTCTGTTTTGTGCAAAATCCTACAATGTATTGCGACAACATGCAGAAAAATTATGTAACAATTTTGTATTTCTGCTATAAATTCGTACAAGCAACACGAAGTCTTCTGGGAATATAACTGCAGTCATCTGAAACTAACCAGACGTCTACCGTCTGCTACTAAACGTTTGAAATACACATTTAATTATGAACTTTGTTAAGAATGGAGTAATTTCTTGTAACTCCATTTTCAATATGAAAATTTAATTATAAGAAGGCGGGAAGTGTGGAAGCGTTAAAGTTTTGACGTGACGCGTTAAACGTTTGTCAAGAGATTTTGTAACTGACAGGCGGATTGTGTTACTTGTAGAAGGCGGTTGAAAAAATTCTGACACTAGGGTTTATTAGGTCGTTGGACGACTCGGTGTCCCAAACAAAAAGAGAAGAGACTGACAGGCAAGTTAGCTTTTCACTAAGTATAGGATACAAACACGTTTCACTCATAGAGAAAAAAATGCTTTCGTGCCCATTACTGCGCGCGCATGACATATTACGAGTATCTGGTGCGTAGTGTCAGCATTGAAATTATAACTAAGTACAAAGAACAAAAGTAACGATTCTATTTTCTGTCTAGACTAGAACTTTAAATTCAAAACCACGTTGAAGGAATAAACAGTTGCAAAGAAAGAACGATAACACTCCTAAAAAGTGTGTTTAAAATAAACGTAGCTTGCTTGTACAGCCAACATTTTCAGAGACAAAAGTAAACAAGAAAGAAAATAATAATGATAGTTTCCCCGAAGACAGGGATCCTTGTAAAGCAAAAAATGAGAATTCAAAATGCTACAAGACGAACAAATCAATGTCGTCTTTTTCTCGCGAAAAGCTTTCAGTAAAACAACGTAGTCAGCCATGAAAATTCTGATTTCCAGCGCAACGTAGATATTTGTAACAGCAACAATACTGGTGTATGCCAGTGAAGCTAGATTAGATTGTATCTAAATCTAGTTCATACAATGTCCCCGAAGCGAGCGTATCCATTTCACTCGAAAGTGCTGGAACAAAGGGCGGCCGACATGTTGTAAACCTTTTACCGACGCTCGCATGTGGCTGAATACAATTACAAGCTGTCCTCGGTCAAAGGATAACGTTACTTCAATTTCTATACGGTAGATGAAAAGGACCATATTGTTTTAATAACAGCGTAGGTAATGTATATTTTGAAACCTAAAGTTTGTTAACGATTAAAACCATAGAAGCTTCGCTATCGATGGAAACTAGACAGTACGTAGTTGCGTTTACGGGGTGAGTTCATCATTCGTTTAACTAATTCACGAGCATCGTCGCCATGGCAACGCGTTGAGGGCGGGCGCCGCCCAACTTCCACCCGCCTTAATAATTTCCCGGACCATTGGATGCTGCTAGCTAGTTGGCTGTAAACAACGGCTATGCGGCCAATTTAAGTTTGCAACGAGTTAGTGCTCGGAAGCATCCGCTAAGTTTTTGTTATGAAGCCGTGGGAACTTCTTGCAACTCGGATAAATGGGATGAACTCTCGTTAATTAGTCAGAGTATTCGTCTTCCGCCGCGAGCCGGGTGTCTGCGGTAAAAACGCGGACATGCAAACTTCTTGAAACTTTAACCGGCAAAATCGAGCGAAAACATTAAATCGAGAATCACGGAGAATTATCTTTCAATACCTCTGTGAAAATTCACAGAATAACTCTACATACAACTTTTCAATCAGTGATAGAAAAAAAAAATGAACTCAGTTTCCAGGTCTACAACTATACATTTATTTTCAGAATAGGTAATCGATATGGTAGAAACAAAAAGCCACGAAGCATTATCAGTGCTCCATTTCATTTCCTCCCTGTATATTCACCCTCCGAATACCTCGATCCAACTTTTCAATCAGTGACAGAATTAATTCAATGCACTCCAATTTTGCAGGAATCTAGGTGCGGATCTATTTTATGTCGAGCGAGCTGGCGCGTGGCTGGCGAGGATACCGGGGATAGGGGATGCAGGATCCCGAACGAATTGCACACAGATAAGGCCACGCCAGGGACGCGAATACGGTCCGAAGGGAACAGCGAGATTATGGGTACAGAGGGAATAGGCTGGAATTAGTCAAAATCGCATCAGTACTCCACCCTTTACCAGTATTTTGATCTCCTATTACTTTCTTGTAGAGTGGCGAAAAAGTATTCACGCCACGTCTATTATTACTTTTAACATCCATAATTTTATTCCAGGTAACCTATTTAATAGTTTCATTTTTGAGTAGGTGCCTGTCTATATAATTAAATCATGAAAGTAGATTTACACGTACCAAACATAGCACGATTCTTTGTAAGAAACTTTCCACTTGTAATGACGCCGAAACGGAAAAGTTGGTTCGATCGTAAATCTAACTTTGCGGAGTCTCGAGTGACGAGTCCGAGTTTGTTTGTGTTGGACGAGTTACTACGCTTCTACACTGTTCCCATTTGTCATTACGAGAGGCTGTAGCGGCCCAGACGTTGACTAATCCCACCATTACAAGGAATTATCTCCACGGAGAGAAAAGTCTTAAGATGTTACCGCGCGAAGTTTGCTCTCAGGAGATCAAATAAAAATAATGTTTTCAAGCAACATTAGTGGTGGTAGTGAGTTATGAAATGATAAAGTACTCGGCACGCTTAGTGAAGCTCTCCTGCCTGTAGATAATGATCATTGTGGAGATAGTGGGTTGTGTGTGTTTGCAAACATACTACAGCCCAAACAGTCGCGGGCGGTAGCGACGCAGCGTAGAAATTACTTCTTTTCTTCCCGTCTCGCTATAAGAAATAATAGAACAAAGGGCCGCGATAATAACCAAATAAATTATTCATATAACGTCGTATCAGACTCGCGTCGAAAGATTTGATGGTATCGTGGATATGTACCGCAGTGTTTCCTGTTGCGTATTTCTGTTTGTTTTGCAAAGAAGTGGGGTGGCCATTTCATATTCTAAAAGGAAAAAACAATCTGGTTTATATGAAGTTGCGGGTGTCAAGAATGGAAATTTGGCTGTAACGTTTCAAGGGCCTTATTCGATTCTACCGGTCGTAAAGCCGTCAGCAACACGGCGCTATAAAATCCCTCGAAAGGGCTCTCGACCGAGGCGCGACGTAAGGTAGTAAGTGTGAATGTGAATGGCAAAGGGCAACCGACATGTTAGAATTTTGTATAAATCTCTAAAGTATAAAGCTTGTACACAAAAACTATTCTGCATTTAAATTCAGTATATCAGTGGAGTAAACTTTTTATGCTCACACATAAATCTGGTTTACTACAAGGTTGGCTGAAAATGTTTAGTTTTATGAGAAAATCCAGAAAGAATCTAGCTGTAAAAACCTGATTCGAGATTTACGCTGAAACTTAGTGGAAAATTTACAATACGTTTTGGCGAAAAATTTTACGGCTAGGTAAGTTTTTTCTAGAATTTAATTAATATACAACGTGGCTTGGCGTACCCTGAAAAAACAATATGGTCATCGGCCATTTACCTATAGTGGAGGGAATTACGGATCGCTCCCATACTAAACCCATTTTTTTTTTGTGGAGCAATGAGCTTCATCTAATATGTTCCTTGAGTAATTCTAAGCATTTCTAGTCCGGGAGACAATAAAAAAGTTTAGTCTGGTCGGGGAGGGGGGGGTACAAAGATGGCCGCCACCCGTCATCTTAAAAAAAAGTCTTTTTTCGTTCCGGTGGCTACTATGGCAAGATTGGTATCATTTTATAAAACCAAAGACGTAAAATTCATTTCTGATATAAGGATTTTAAAATTCCATAGTAATATACAAATAAAACGTAAAAAGGTGAAAATTTAGGTTGCAGATTTTTGCTTTGAGAGCTAATAACTTTTGTATTGTAACAAAAAAATCCTAATAAAAAATACTATAATAAAGCGTAATTCATGAAGATTTTATAAATATATAGTTTATGCTATATCTTCATACAAAAAGATGCTGAAAAAAATTATAACCGCAGTGGTGTATGCGCGCGTACTCATGTCGCATTCGCGTGAGATAGGTGTGTTCGGGAGAGATGTAATGAAACGTCCGTTTGCAAGACGACGCGTATATTTGTGCGCTGGTGATCGACCAGGCATAATAATATAAAAGAGTACATGGGTACATAGGTACAAATATAGGTATCTATATCTAGATGCATACGTACACTACTTCACCTTCGGGGTGATAAAAAAAAATAAAAATGTTGGTTACATACATTTTTGTTTTTATACTAAAGTTACTGATTAAATGGTTTAGTATTATTCTTATGAACTGTAGTTATTTTATTATTTCTAATTATTTTGACATTTGGTCCCAAATCCTCTATCACAACAAATGGTCCTTCATACAATGGTTGCAATTTTGAAACATTTTCTGATTTGAGAAGAATACAATCATTCTCTTTGTAAGTTACAGGGTTTGTGTATTTATCATAATCCGACTTTCTTTTCTCTTTACTTATTATTAAATTATTTTGAGCGTCTTGGAATGCATTCTGTAATCGATATTTTAATTCTAGTGCGTAATTATCTGAATTATACAATGGTTCAATTTCGTTTGTGATTCTACTAGGTATGTTACATGTTCTGCCAAAGACTAACTCATAAGGAGTGTATTTCGTACTGCTATGAACTGTATTATTGAAACTGAATGTCCAGTACGGTAACCAGTGACTCCAAGAGTCTGGTCTATTTTCGCAATGTATTCGTAAGAATGCGCCCATGTGTTTATGCATATTCTCTAGTGATCCTATAGACTGGTGATGATATGGCGTTGACGAAATTTTCTCAATATCTAAAAGTTTACAAACCTGTTCCATTGTCGCTGATATGAACTCTGTCCCGCGATCACTCGCCAAAACCTTTGGGATACCAAATCTCAAAATGAAGTTATTAACTAAAGCTTTAGCTACACTATTAGTTTCCTTATTTTGAAGAGGATAAGCCTCGATATATTTACTTAACTCGCATTGTAAGGTCAACACGTAACAATTGCCATCATAGTCTTTTGGTAAAGGCCCAACAATATCTAAGAATATCTTATCAAAAGCATATGATGCAGTTGTTGTTATTGACATAGGTTCACGAACGTGTCTAGAGTGTTTCATTTTTTGACACTTCGTACACTTCTGAACATATTTAGCTACGTCATGTTCCATTCCTGGCCAATAATATTTTCTTTTGATGTTATTTAACATTCTGCTCACACCAGCATGTCCACTAGTGGGCAGTAAATGATAGTCATTCAGTATTATAGTTTTCTCATTTTCGTCTATTATTCTCTTTTTTCCTCGTAAAATACAAATTCGTGGACCGGTCCATTGTTCTCTACACTTTATTTCATCACACATTTCTTTTATAGTTAATTTATTTTCATCATTTATTAGTATGCATACTCTATCAATACAATTTTTCGTACAAAAATTGCTCAACTTTGTCACAAATTCGGCTCGCGATAATTGTGCCCTAAAATTGAGATTAATGTATAAAATTTTATCTTTGTCATTATATGAAAAACATTCTCTTACGTCATCTAATCTGCCTTCTCTGTCTAATTTATCTATTTTACTCGCTTTTTCCCATAACATTTCTACACTATCGCACGGTTTTCTTAATAACTCTACAACCCTAGGCTGTACACACCTGTCGTTAGTAGGTTTATTAGGAATTTGTGAACTAGTAGTGACATTTTTACTTCCTGATCTTTCAATCTCTTCCATTCTTTTGCGTTGAGCTCGGGTCATCACGCATATCATCTGTTCATTCATACTTTTTAGCTCATTCGATGTTATCACTATCCTAGATAAAGCATCCGCTATAACGTTGTCTTGTCCTTTTATGTACTTAATATCAAAACTGTATTCTTCTAACAGTAATCTAAACTTTAATAATCTGCTCGATGGGTCCCTCATGCCGAATAAATAAATTAACGGTTTGTGGTCCGTTAATATTGTGAAATGTTTTCCGTAAAGATAAGGCCTAAAGTATTTGATAGCCCAGACTATAGCAACAAGCTCTTTTTGTATAGTTGGATAGTTACGCTCAGCCTTATTAAGCGGCCTACTCGCATAAGCTACGGGTTTCATGTTGCTGTTGCACAGCACGCAACCTATCGAGATAGATGATGCGTCTGTAGATAGTATGAATTGATTTGTTTCTGAGAAATCTGGATATTCTAATATAGGTGGAGTTGTTAATGATTTTTTAAGTTCCTGAAATGACTGTTCACACTCAGTTGTCCATTCAAACGGTTGGTTTTTCCTAGTTAATTTATTTAAGGGTATAGTCAATGTCGCAAAATTTGGAATGAATTTTCTATAATAATTACTGAAAGCTACAAAACGTTTAACCTCATCCGCAGAAGAAGGTGTGGGGTAATTTTGTAGTACGGATATTTTTTCTGGGTCAGGTGATATTCCCTTTTCGGAAACAACGTGCCCTAAATATAAAAGTTCTTTTTTCAAAAACTGGCATTTTTGGGGATTTAGTTTCAGGTTAACTTTTCTAAGTCGTTCCAGGATTGTCATTAAATTTTTATTATGAAGTTCAAGATTTCTCCCAAAGCAAATCAAATCATCTAAGTAAACAAAACATTTCTCGTAATTAAGACCCGCCATTGCTAAAGTCATAGCTCTAGAGAAACTACTAGGTGACGTTTTGAGACCCATCGGCAGTCTCGTCATCTGATATTGACCTGATGGTGCAGTAAAAGCTGTGTATTTTCTACTTTCTTCTTTTAAATTTAATTGATAATAACCAGAATTCAAGTCAAGGTGACTGAAATAAACTGCGCCGGAGAGAGAATCCAAAATATCGGTGATATTCGGTAGTGGAAATTTATCATCCAAAACCCTTTCATTTAACTTTCGAAAATCAATCACTAATCGCCACTTTTTGGTACCTTCGCTCTTTTTAGGCACCAGTAATATGGGACTAGACCAGTCACTACAAGCTGGTTCTATTATTTCCTCTTTTAATAATTTTTGAAGCTGAGATTCCATTTCATTTTTTAAACTATGTGGCATACGGTACGGTTTTATGTAAACGGGAGTGGCATCTGGTTTTAATTTTATTTCTGTTTCGCAAATATTTGAAACTGATAAGGAATCGTCTGGAAGATAAAATACGTCATTGTATTTAACACATATATTTTGGATCGACTCTCTTTCTTCGCTATCTAAGTGTTTTAAATTCAAAATTGAAAGTAGATCTCTCACCCTTTTTGAATTATTGTCATTATCATTAAAACTACAAATATTGTAATCTTGCAAGTATTCTATTTCCGGTTTGAAATAATTAAGACGTACCTCGCTATCTCGGGTATTTAAAATTTGAACGGGTATTTTTCCGTTTATAGGTTTCGTAAGACATCCTGCTAAAAACACACCCTTGCACAATTCTTTCGGTACTACCATACAATCTTGTTTAGCATCTGACTCTAAATAAAAAATTTGTTCGCATCTTTCCGGTATTATTAAGTTATTTCTAGCACTGTTTTTTCCCAAGCGTAAAGGTACAGTCATGTAGTCATTTTGATCTGAAAAAGTTATTGTGAGTAATTCGTAATCTATTACCGATTTGTATTTCAGTAGAAAATCTTCCCCTAAAATTCCATCACAAAAACAATCTAAGTTCTCTAAAACATAGAACTCGTGACTCAATTCTGTTCCATTTACAGTTATGTTTAGAGAAACAAAGCCTAATGTTTCTTGTTGTCCACCGATACCTCTAATGACTAATCGATGATTCTGGATCGGAATGTTTAATCGTCGAACTAGATCGTATTTCACTGCACAAAGCGAAGCGCCGGAATCTATCATCCATCTATAATTGTTGTTACCTACTGCTAATTCTACATAATTGTTGTTACTACATGCAAAAATACAATGCTCATTATGATCGAAAAAACGTGTTCGAATCACGATTATCGCCGTTTTGTGACAAAGTTGACGGCACTTCTTCCGGATTCATTGTATACATTCTGTTATTATTATTACGCCTTGAATTATTGGAATAATTTGACCTGCCTCTGTTCCAGTTGGTATTGTGGTTGCTCGAGGTACCAAAACCTCGACCGCGCGGAGCACCTCGGTTTCCCCTGTACTGGTTAGCGTAACCTTGATGTTGAAAAGTGGGGTGCGACGGGGTTCTCTGTCCGCCATAGCTAGATGGTGTGCGCTGGTTGAAACCACCGCCCCGACTTCGAACAGAGTAATTACGTGCATGATTGTACCTACCGTAATTTCCACGTCGACCGAAGTACATCGTTCCTTCACCGTCACGTTGCGTAGTTGACAGTTCCTCATCCTTGGCTGCTCTGATCACGTCCTTGAGCTGTGTGTAGTTCCTAGCTGTTAAAATCACACTGAGCTGACGATTTCTCAAACCATCTGTGAATCTTTTTATTGCTAATTTTTCATTAATGGGTTTCAAAACGGAATAACTAGTGCTCACCCCAGCGGCTTGAGTAATTGTCAGATCAACAAACAATTCTTCGATCTTTTTGCCAAAATCATCAATAGTCGAGGACCCCTGGGTCGTACGCATTAATTGTGAGTGGATAGCATTGCTTGATTTAGCCGTAAGCAAATGCAAACGCATGTCTCTCAAAAGTGCGTCACATGATACGTAGGTGGAAGCTAAACGCAGTTTGGCGCTTTCTGTAAGGCGTGTTTTTAATACAAATTGAATTAATTGCGATTTTCCAGCAGCTTCTAACATTGAATCGTACAACTCGATAGAACTAATTAATTTTTTGGTAATTTCTTCCTCACCTGTCATCACAGGGAGCAGCCCTACGGCTGTTTTCAGGTCAAAGGTTGCCATTGTACTTTCAGTTTCAATATTTTCAGTCTCAGTTCCTATACACTTATTACAGAAATCAACGATTTTCCTATATTCGGTAGTAATTGAAGTAATTAACTTATTTATTATAACCAAATCAGAACCTTTTATTTCATGGTTTTTTATCTGATTTTCTAACTCGGCATATGTTTGACGAAATTCAGAATAAATGTCACTCGCTTCGGCAAGTTTTGGCTTAATAACTGTATCGACACACTGAGCTCGACGATCTTGATTTAATTTTATTAATTCCTTATTATATATTCTTGACAGTTTTTCATTAAATTCTAATAGTAACTCTGCCATCAAATTGTTAAATCATGCAAGGAATGACATTTATCCTTTAAAAAGTAACTATTTATTTTACGTACTTACATACTATTTTTACCGTTGTTTTTTTTTGTAATTATTTTATACGCATAATTATGACGCAAATTAGACTAAAGTCTTGTTCCACCGAAACGATTTTTTATTACGTACCGCACTTTCACTGATTTGCACGAAATTAAAATATGAACAAATTTTATACTTGCGATTTGCGATTCACTTAGCTCACAACTGTCCGTAGACCCTTGCCGTAGACACGTAGATCGGATGCATCCAGTCCATCAATGGCACACACAGTTGAGTAACAAAAAAAAAAAAGTCCCCGAAGTAGTAGGTACCGTGGCCCTCCTGAAGGTAGCGTACATGGCCTCTAAATTATTTAAACATCTCTGTTATCTTCTTTACGCCGGAAGGTGACGCGCTGAACCGTATCGTGGTTGATTTCACGACGTATCATCTGGACGTGGCACTTCTTGTACAAATTCCAGACTACCAGGCAACTGCCACAGCAGCACAACAGCAGTGCAACACCGAGAATCAAGTTGATCAACCCCAGGTGGAACGTTAGATTTTCCATACCACCCGATGCTTGTGCATTATTTTCGCCTCCGCCGGCAGCATTCTGTGCGATAATTATTTCTTCTTGCTGTTTCGATTGTTCCTTGCCCATTGCGTTTCTTCTAAAAATTCACTTCACTGGTCACGAAAAAAAAAAAAACGATGATAACGTACACGGAGCACGAAGAGCACAAACAGTTCTAAGACTTTTTATAAAATACTAATTCATTTTCGATATAGTCCAGAGTCCAGTCGACCGACCGCGAACACGACACGCGCGAACCTTCTCAGGCGCACCCTTATATGGCAGGGTCGCCATGAGATAGGTGTGTTCGGGAGAGATGTAATGAAACGTCCGTTTGCAAGACGACGCGTATATTTGTGCGCTGGTGATCGACCAGGCATAATAATATAAAAGAGTACATGGGTACATAGGTACAAATATAGGTATCTATATCTAGATGCATACGTACACTACTTCACGCGGAGGGAATTACAGATTTAACAATTGTTTTTTTTTTGGCGCTATGAATTTCATCTTATATGTTCCTTGAGTAATTCTAAACTTTTCTAGTCCGGGAAATAATAAAAAAGTTCAGTCTGGTCAGGTAGAGGGGGGTACCAAGATGGCCGACACCCGTCATCTTAAAAAAAATCTTTACTTGTCTTGTTGGCTACTAGGGCAAGATTGGTATCATTTTCGTATAATCCAAAGACGTAAAATTCATTTCTGATATTAGGTTTTTAAAATTCCATAGTAATATTATCAATAAAACGTAAAAAAGGTTCTTAATTATTTAGGTTGCAGATTTTTGCTTTGAGAGCTCATAACTTTTGTATAGTGACAAAAATGTCCAAATAAAAAATACTGTAATAATGCGTAGTTTATGCAGATTTCGAGAATATTCACATGTAAATTAATTTATAACTAAATTAACAATAAATAAATTACTGCAACCCAGAACTTTACTTGCGTTAGGCGGAATTTATCTTTCAAAATGGTCGAGTAGGTTCATAATACTCGTGTATCTTATGTTAAAGTGATGATGATGATGATGATGATCTCTCCGACCGATTCCGGTCATGGCGACCACTTTGACTCCTAATCAGATCGGCGCTGCTGCGCCCGGAGATGGCTATTGTAGCCAATTTTGGCAGTAAACTCCCGTGCACAGTGTGGACACATGAGTTTGCCACTTACATAATTATAGTTAATGGCGACGGGTGGACGGGCCTTCAGCTCATCGCGCTTAGCGTCGAGGTCTGCTTTACGCCGTTCCTCAAACTCGCGGTCTTGCCTCTTAACCATCCCGCGCCATTCGGGGCGCTGTACTGCCAGACCCTCCCATTGAGTGGGCTCAATGTTGCATCTTTTCATGTGTCGTTTCTGAACATCTTTATATCTGAGGAGTTGTCCGCCATGCTTTCGCTTGCCCTCCTCTAGCTCAGAGTAAAAGATGCGCTTCGCCACTCTCTCCTCCGACATCCGGGATACATGACCGCACCACCGAAGCTGACGACGCATTAGATAGGCCTCAATGCCACCAACATTGGCTCGTCTCAGAACTTCGGTATTGCGCACTCGGTCGGACCATCTGATCTTCATGATGGTGCGAATGCATTTTAGGTGGAAGCGATCCAGAGTGCGTATGTGGTGACGATACATATACCAAGTCTCGGAGGAGTGTAGAAGGTTTGGCAGCACAATCGCCATATATACAGAGATTTTTGTGGCTAGCTTTAGGTCATGCGAGCAGAAAACCTTGGAACACAACTTCCCAAATGCTGCAGCTGCAGCACTGATTCTGCTGTTGATCTCAGCATCAAGGTTACACTTAGATGTTATAGTGTTCCCCAGATAACGAAACTTATCAACCTGTTTCAGCATATCCTCATTAAGCATAATCACCAGTGTCTCGCGACCATGCGGGTCTAAGGACATCACTTCCGTCTTTTTGACACTGATCTTCAGGCCGAATTTACAGCATGCTTGGTTAAAAACGGACATAAGCTGTTGCAGGCCGTCTGGGGATTCTGCAAGAAAGCATAAGTCATCAGCATACATGATCTCAGTAATCAATGCAAACGAGACTTTCGTGCGCGCCTTAAGTCTAGCCAGGTTAAAAAGACTGCCATCTGATGAAACGGATGCGGACTCCTTGGGAAACAGTATTTAGGACTTCTTTGACTAAAACTGCAAAGTATAAGGCGAAGAGTCTGGGCGCTAGAACACACCATTGTTTCACCCCACAGGTGACAGGGAAGAAATCAGACTGTTCACCGTCTACAGAGACGCAGTACTGCCAGACGTCATGAAAATTAAAGAAAATTAAAGTGCACAGAATTATGCCTGTGTGCCGGAAACTGCGCTCATTAAATTAAATTATAATAATGTATAGAAAGTGTTTTACTTGCCATCATCAAATGAATTATTAAGTAAGTAATACTTAAACATAGATACACGAGTATTATGAACCTACTCGACCATTTTGCAAGATAAATTCCACCTAACGCAAGTAAAGTTACCTTCTGGGTTGCAGTAATTTATTTATTTCACAATATTTTTACAATAGAACATTATTACATGTGAATATTCTCGAAATCTGCATAAACTACGCATTATTACAGTATTTTTTATTTGGACATTTTTGTCACTATACAAAAGTTATGAGCTCTCAAAGCAAAAATCTGCAACCTAAATAATTAAGAACCTTTTTTACGTTTTATTGATAATATTACTATGGAATTTTAAAAACCTAATATCAGAAATGAATTTTACGTCTTTGGATTATACGAAAATGATACCAATCTTGCCCTAGTAGCCAACAAGACAAGTAAAGATTTTTTTTAAAGATGACGGGTATCGGCCATCTTTGTACCCCCCCTCCCCGACCAGACTGAACTTTTTTATTGTCTCCCGGACTAGAAATGTTTAGAATTACTCAAGGAACATTATAAGATGAAATTCATAGCGCCAAAAAAAAAAATAGTTAAATCCGTAATTCCCTCCGCGAATGCGACATGAGTACGCGCGCATACACCACTGCGGTCATAATTTTTTTTAGCATCTTTTTGTATGAAGATGTAGCATAAACTATATATTTATATAGTCTGCATGAATTACGCTTTATTCTAATATTTTTTATTAGGAGTTTTTTGTTACTATACAAAAGTTATTAGCTCTCAAAGCAAAAATCTGCAACCTAAATTTTCACGTTTTTACGTTTTATTTGTAATATTACTATGGAATTTTAAAATCCTTATATCAGAAATGAATTCTATGTCTTTGGTTTATACGAAAATGATACCAATCTTGCCACAGTAGCCACCGGAACGAAAAAAGATTTTTTTAAAGATGACGGGTGGCGGCCATCTTTGTACCCCCCCCTCCCCGACCAGACCGAACTTTTTTATTGTCTCCCGGACTAGAAATGCTTAGAATTACTCAAGGAACATATAAGATGAAGCTCATTGCTCCATAAAAAATTTTTTAGTTAAATCCGTAATTCCCTCCACTACTACTGCTGTTTTGATGAAAAAATCTTTTACTACACGAATCAATGCAATCCCCTTTTTTAAATAATGATTACGATGACGCTAATTTGTGCCTATATTGACAAAACAATAATGTTTAGATAATATTAATACAAAGCATTTGATAAATCGCTATCAGAATTTTTTGCTTATGAGTCGTCCTATGACGTAAGTAATGATGCAAGATAATTTGTAAAACTCGTTTTCTATAACGCAAGTTCCTAATTACGATGATTATCAATCAAGTTATCTCGATTTTCGCGTTACAACATACTTAAGAGGTACAGAATACCAAAAATTCAGCTATGGTGGTTTGACGACCGATGTGGCGCAGTGGTAGTGCGACTGACTGCCTTTGACGCAGAAGGTTCCGGGTTCGATTCTCGGTGGGTCTCACAAAGTTGATATTTATCACTTTGTGAATTTGTTCCCAGTCTGGTTAGGACATTACGGGCTGAACCATCCGATTGTCCGTAAGTAATATGGTTCCGTGTTTCGGATGGCACGTTAAGCCGTAGGTCCCGGTTGCTGTCTATGATCACTTAGACGGCGGTCGTTACACAACCACGTCAGAAGCCTGCTACTTGTAGAAGGCGGTTGAAAAATTCTGACACTAGGGTTCATCGGGTCGTTGGATGACTTGGTGTCCCACACGAAAAGCAAGCAAGCTATGGTGGTGACCTAGGTTAAGTTATGGTGTCTACGTAATGTACATAGTGGAATTTTGTGATTGGAACGATGCAATTCACAGGTCTAATGTAAGATACATTTATTATTCAGTACCACGAAATTTATATCGGGTCGCTAACACACTTTGAGGAGGTTAAAATTTTGAAACACCAAGCATATTTTTGCACTGAATATAAACTGCCTATGTTGACGATCTCTCGATGTTTAGTCGTTTTCGTTGCGACACACTCGAGTCCCATTTGTCAGATTTACTGGAGACTTAGCGTATTCATGCAGACGCAGAGGGGCTTAAGGTAATAGAAAAGGTACGTTATTACGTCGGAATCGGGTACCTTAAATTCCAATTTAAGCATGTTAAGGTACCGCATAAGTATTTAGGATTTACGTGTGTTTTTCTTCGTCTTAGACGGTAGCTACGTACCCACTCAATCAAATAGGTCACGTAGGGTCAATACAAGCACAAAGTAGATAGTTTACAGAAAGAAAGAAAAGATCTGACTGTATCTCTCTGTCCAATAATATATATTGTTATTATTGATGGGATCGATCATGAATTGGTACGCAACACAATACCAAACATTGTCATTATTATTACATTGGCTTGTGATTGTGAGGCGAAACCAACAATAGCTGGGTCAATATTTGAAAACGGTTCTTCAGGTCCCTTTCCTGGCAAATTTGAAATTTTCGTTTTATGGTTATTTTATGATTGCATAATAATAAAAGCCTATTGAAAAGGTTATTTACGAAAAAACAGTTAAATCGAACCACAGGTTTCGTCAAAATTCAATTTTGAAATTAGAGGTGCCAGTCAACGGGACATTTTGCGCCAGTCAAGGGACAAAGTAATTATTTTAACAAAATGTGTGAATAAAAGCTGTTCATCTTTTAACTTTTTGTTAGAAAGCTAATACAAACGAAACAAGCGGAAAAAAAAATATACAACGCAGTCAGCTTAAAATATATCGCAATGTGCCCGAGTGAGACGTATCGCAGCCAACCTGAGATACAACGCACTCAGCTTAAGAAACGTCGCAGCCAGCCTAAGACATAACGCAACCACCCTGAAATACACCGCAGTCAGCTTAAGATACGTCGAAATTAACCTGAGACTTAACGCAGCCTCCCTGAGATACAACGCAGTAGCTTAAGAGTCGTGTACCAATCAGCCTGAGATATCACGCAGCTACCCCGAGCGAGGCCTAACGCAGCCACACCTAAAGACATAAAGCAAGTGTTTTTAAACTATGTTATCTGCACGAAAAACAATGCTGTTTACCTCTTGGAAACCTTTAATCTAACTTACGGTACCCATGGGCAGACATGGGGTGGTGCTATTCTAATCTGTAGGCACACCTTTACACAAAAAAATTGCAAAAACAATCATTAAAATAACATTTGTCACTTGACTGGCATAAAATGTCCCTTGACTGGGAAAAATGCCAGTCAAATGAAGCCAGTCAAGGGACAATTATCTATGTTTTTAGTGATTTATTGGTAAACGCTTGAATGTAATCAAAATTTGTAAACGAATCTTTAATCTCGCTTTATTATGCGACATTATTTGTTCAGAACAAATCCGCTGTAATAACTCTTTCACGAAGAAAACATGCACAGGAAAGGGACCTGACGCAGGTGCAAAAATAGGACCTAAAAATTTAACACCTCCTATTTTATTCTAGAAGTGCCAAGGAGCTATATGCTCCCTCCCCAGGGATAAAGAAGCAATCCTGGCAGAAGGCAGAAACAAGACCCAGCTCATAGTTCTATTAGTTTCAGCGATTCAGTCGTTTTAGACCTCGTATTCAGAAAACACAAAAACGTGTGACCGACACAAACTGTCATTTTTATCGGTATACGCAGTTAAATATTGTCCAATTAATAATTTGCTATAAATCTACATGATATAAGGATTAT
Organism: Keiferia lycopersicella; assembly: GCA_029255805.1. Taxonomy (NCBI): domain Eukaryota; kingdom Metazoa; phylum Arthropoda; class Insecta; order Lepidoptera; family Gelechiidae; genus Keiferia; species Keiferia lycopersicella. Next base: position 4,949,168 of record JARACZ010000017.1, read on the forward strand.
TATGATGGGTGAAAAGTTATATGATGTCCAGCTAGATAAAACTTTATACGTGTTTGAAATTCGCAACAGCTGAATGTGACACGCGAAGAACGCGTGTTTTGGCCCCGATTTCAGGTTTCAGATTAAGTTTTAGTTAAATATATCTCATAATTTGTGGATGGAGTTTTATTTTCCGAATAGTCAATTAAACATTCTTTCGTGTGAATGTTACTTAAAATCTGTAAGTATTGTACTTTTGAAGAAATTAACGTGTGACTGCAATTTTTACCTTCTCCAGGAATCACCCAGCTATCAATATTACAGCGCGGATTAAAATCAATCAAAACTTAGGACACGTGAAGTGTCAAGAAGTTATGTACATAACATACACCTGATGTACGATAAACATATTATAGCGATTTATAGCAAGCTCATAACAACTGTGACAAGTAGATGAGATTCTGCAGAGGCTCGTATATTTCAATATCACCTCTCGAGTGGAAGTGCGATCACGCATAAATTACGCTCTGATGTCACCAAATATGACATCACAGCAAAATAAACGAGTAACCTTTCCTGGATTTAATTTGAGATTTTTTCGGAGATATACGACGGGGATGATATTTAATCAATACGTGAATTCCGACATAACAAATATATCAGTGGACAATATTTTTCGTTTTCAGGGACGGCATGAAGTAAATTGCATAGCCGGTCAGCCATTATAAATCCATTATTTAACCAGCTATGCAATGTACTAAGAATTTGAACTTTAGACTTGAAGTCTGTAGTTTTATATTATAGGGCGCTGAGCTTGATAACAAATCGAGCTTGACAAGCTCTGTAAATCTTCTTATTACCAAGTATTTAAATGTTATCTTTTACGCAAAAGCAATAAACTTGAATCTAATTTGCAGTATTTCGACGTCCCCGCGTAAAACAACCCATTAGGTTGAAGCAAGAATTATTGTGAAATATACTGTTTTTTATCGACAGGGTGTCTTCTCACCCTTGGTAATAATTCTCTCTTTATCGCTGTGGTAATAACAGCACGAGCGCGGAATTTATTGAGTCATCATTTTGTATAAACTGCTGGATAACGCAATGTTGCAATACGCTTTAAATAAGATTTTTAGCGGTACCTATTTTAGAGGTTTTTTAATTCGTATCACTTAATCATGTCAGAGTCCTGCTACTAGTAGTAAGCGGTGGAAAAACTCGTGACACCAGGGTTCATCGGGTCGTTGGGTGGCTCGGTGTCCCACACGAAAAGAAAGACTTCTTATTTTAGTTGCTTACGTAGTCCTTTTGCTTATCGTTTACTTTTGCTACAAAAAATAAAACTCTTACCACAGGTACTTACAGCTAATTTTTAGTCTGTCTAACCTTGAACCTTTGGAACATAATAGGTTTAAAAATAATACAAAAAATGTTTACTTGCAACAGATGTATTAAAAATATGTTAAGGTGTCATATTTCACTGGCAACGTGCCCTGAAAACAATCAGTAAGAGCATTAAGTTTCACTTAAAATGCACAGCGGTAGAGATAAATATCTCTAAAAATATGATTTGTGTTTGCCCACGTAAATATTTATGCGGGGAAATGATGTGGAAACTTTACGGTCAGTGTCAGAGATAACTTGATATCCGCGTTCTTTTTTATAATATCACGAAGCAAAATATTACAGCTTGTTTTATTGTAGCTATTTTACGCTGGAGTACTTTAAAGGCAACCAATTCCCAGTAGAGGCACGGTAAGTATCTAATGCTAATAGCGTTTTTACGGGAGAGTAGGCGTGCCTAGGGGGTTTCGGATATTGACAGAATGCTAATGCTAGTAATCTCGTTCGTTGGCAGTGTTGCTATGTGCTCTGTGAAGTAGCTCAAGTTTATTGGCGTTATACACAGGCGCTACAGCAATTCCTGGTAGATGTTACATAGTTCTTTTCTCCTTAGATTGTTCGAGAGAATTTATTCTCACAAAAGTTTCAGAGGCAGCAGTGATTCAAATGAAGCATGGCAGCACAGCTCAATGGGTGGAAGGGCTGAGTGACTCACATTCTGCAAGTTCCACGTGCACAGGAATGTTGCCACTGGATATGACTGTCGCAGAGATAACTGTGATTCAAATGGAGCATGGTAACACAGCCTAATGGCTGAACGGGCCGACTGACTAACATTCTGCAAGCCCGCTTCTGCAAGTTTCACGAGCACAAAAATACTGCCACTAGATGAGATTATTGCAGAGATAACTGTGATTCAAACGAAGCATGGTAACACAGCTCAATGACTGGAAGGGAAGACCGACTTACTTGTGTCTGCAAACTGTTCCACGTGCACAGGAATGTTGAAGGAATGAGACGCAACGAGCGAGCATTTCCTATAAAAGGGAGATTTTCCCCGAGGCACCTCGAGGGTAAATTCACTGCGAATAAATACATCACATTTTTCAACGGAAAAATTTTCCTATGCGTTTTATTGCGAGGTATGCAAGATGAAAAAATATTGAGGATTTTTGCGTGTAACCGGCGTAATTGACGTTAGGTGGTGTACAGGATACGCGAAAAAGATATATTGCAAACGTTATGGTTACCTATCCTGGGGCTTCGTTAGAAATATTTTACATTTTTTTTGTTTTAAAATCTCGGAACGAATAAGTTTGTAAATTTTGAAAGAAAGACATATCCTATTTTGTTCATAAAGTCAATTTGATATTTTAAGCATGCATGATGCACTATCATCTCAGGACGAATAATAAACAAGGTTGAATAACAAAGAGTGATCGACTGATACATATTCCAATTCGCCGTCGACAATGGGAACATGCAAACAATATGGTCCTTGACCTGAACAAGGCACGTATACTTTACTTTCAAATTTAGTGTAGGTATTAATAATTTACTTATACTAGAAGTGATTACATAGCCTGTTAGGTTGTACAGCGAACAAGGGAACTATGAGAATGAAATTAAAAATAAAATGAAAACTTTAAAGTGCTAGGCTAATTAGCGCTTTGAGTTTCTAGTGTCTGGACATAAAATAAAGTCTGTAAAATAGAACCTTTGTGTGAAGGGTCGTCTTGTTCTAGATTAAATACAAAATGTTGCAACATCAGATTTTTGTCCTAGATACTAAACCAAGCAAAAGATCATATGGGACAGACAGAGTGTACAGATTTCTTTTGATTTGGTAAACCAAATCAGAGAAATAAAAGTAAGGGGCATAATATAGAGATTTCTTGTTTAGTAAACAATGAAATTTGCAATGCACCTATTGTTCCGTTCCGTTACACGGAACAGTCCGTCAGTGTAACAAGCGTCGTGACATTTAAAACACAATGCAACTCCCACGCCTCGGCCAACTATCATGCGTATTACTTGCTACAAGCGTCTCTGTAGCAGTTAAGTGTCGTTGATTATCAAAGTTAAAACAAGAGGGAAACTATCTTTCAAAATAATAAATCAAAATACCTCGACCGTGGGGTCAGGACTTGAATCCGGGACTTAGGAATACTGTTCTGTTGCTTTGGCAATCGAACCACCGGAGTCCAAGACAAGTTACAAAATAAGCGATCGCTCGTCTCAAAACAACGTCACAAAACAAAGGGAAACGGCAACTATATACAATTCGAGTGTATTGTGCCAGTAGTGATTTTTCTCTATGAGTTCAAATATCTCTTAGCTACACCCTTACCGCCTTTTATTTTTCCTCGTGTATGATTTTGCTCCCCAACCTATCAGAATGAAACGCAGAGAAAAAGATAGGTAAACATCTTAAATGTCATCCAAAAATAAACCACAGTGTTACATTATAAAGCACAATTACAAGAAAAATGTTTTGTTACTTTTCAAATAGATCGATCACAGACCAGAGAAGTTATCAAACGAGCGACGTTCATAACATATTTGCTCAGTGAGATAGATCTAGACGCACACTTTATTACTTACAATATACCCTCCTAAACATAAAAAAAATATGAACAATACAACTAAAACTGAAAGTAAGCAAAAGCAAAACCTTATTTTCAAGTATTTTTTTCGGTTAGTAGATAATACCTAGAATAAATTGAAAATTATCTAGAAGCTTTCGCCTGAAAATTGTTAGGAAGAAATGCGTATCAAGTAAATTGTTATGTCTACCTGAAGAAATATTCAAGCATCAGTGATCTCGTCTCATCTACCTACATAGCTCTGTCACTATGTCATTATCGTAAGGAATAGCTTGTGATGAAACGAAACGTCACTTTCTAATGTTGGCGCTGAGATTGTAATTTCATTTGCGTTGTAATGATATGCGCGGTTTTATTGCTCGCTTTGTTTAGCTCACCTAGTCACGATAGCACCATTTTGAAAACGGCGAAAATGACTGACTAAATGTACTGCTTCGAAATCGCGATTACCAATGAAAAGTGGTGAAGTAAGTACTACAAAATACGAAGCTCGTGTTGTGGGAGTTACTACTAAATTATGGAGAAAATATGGTGAAGTGGGGCTTCGCTGACAGTACGCAGACACACTGCGACTGCGGAGCTCCATCCCAAACCATGGCACATTTACAGGCTTGCCCTCTGTTACCGGTTACATGTAGTAAAGAAGAGCTCAACTTGGCGTCTGATAATGCCATAGCCGTCGCCAACTACTGGCAGGTTATGATATAGTTCGGCCATGAACACGAAGACGAAGAAGAAGAAAAAGATTACTAAATTCATCTTTGGCATCATATTTACAAAATTAGAACAATTTGATATCAACTAAATAGACCCATTTCACTGATAGCAAAGTTCTTTAAAAAAAAACACAATGATGTAGACATGTGCCTAGAAACAAAGAAAGCTATTTGTTAAAGAGTTCTCTACACAATCATCCCAAGGTACATTCCCTAGGCGCTCGTAATACCGACGATTTCTTAGCAAATACCGTAAAAGATGTAGTAAGTTAGCGGACCGAGTTGCGCAAATCGCAGCATGTGGCCAGGCTGGCCACATTCTTGATAATGTACGCTTATTTAACCAACCACTCGACTTAACTCATTTCAACCAAACCAAATAATCGTATATACAAACATGAAGGATATTTTTAAATAACTTAATTATCACTTTAGTGACAGTCAGCTTGTTGCCTAAGTAATCGTATGTTATTATCACTTCGTAGTATAAAGCAAAGTCACTTTTCGCCTCTGGCTGCATGTATGTATGCTTAAATCTTTAAAAGTAACTACACAACGGATTTTGGTATAGTTTTTTAAATAGATGGAATGATTTAAAAAGAAGGTTTACCTATATTATAATTGCCGGGAAAACAACTTATTTCCATAGGAAAATGAGTTACAGCAGGCGCAGCCGCTTGGCGGGCGACTCTATAAGAAAAAAAAAAACAATTTGTTCTTTATTTCAAAGTTAGATTTTTTCAAATCACCAATCGAAGGTGGTTTTAGTATTTATTTTTAACGCGTTAAGTATTGTTATGGTAATTACAGAATTTCAACATTGTTGTTATTTGATGCGTTAAGCATTACGAATGATGATTATAATTACAAAACAAATTGAATTTTTTCACACCCAGAGTGTTGCTAATGTAATATAATCAACAAAAACTTTTCCTAGCATTACAGAAGGCATAACATGACTTGCCTTGTCAATCCACCAATCACATTAATTCAGTAGGTAACCTATTCAATTTTACTCGTATCTGCCTACCTACCTAACCATTAAAACTGTACCAAATAAATGAAAATACTGAGCGAATAAGTGAGCAAACATGAATAAAAGATGACTTATAGATTTATCAAAAATTAAACAGACGTCACGATGGAGAAAAGATATTATCCTAGAGGTATCATAAAAATTTACAAAATCTATTTAAACAAAAACATTGAACATACTATTTTCAATAGTATTTCAGTACCTACTTATTGCTATTGCAACTAATAATAAAGAGATAAAAGTTGTATTTATTTTGTTTGTGTGTCGAACAAAGCTCGACCGATTACTATACAGGGTTTAAAAATATTAGCTGCAAACATTTTAAGGGGTGAATGAGCCAATGAAATTGAACAACTTTACGAAAGAAACATCGGTCGAAATATGAAAGAAATTTTTGTACCTCCCATACAAAATGTCCAATTTTTTTCATATTTCGGCCTATGTTCCTTGGGGAAAGTTGTTCAGTTTCATGGGCTGGTTAACCCCTTAAAATATATGCAGCAATTTTTTTTACACCCTGTATACAGGGCAGAATAAGCTGTATGTATATGCTACTCGTATGCTGCACTACGCAACGCATAAGGAACGCAAGCAGTATGCCGTATATCGTACAGTTCCATACATTACAATAGAAAAACGCGTGTGAAAATCCTGCGTACGCAGGCAGTGTGCTCTGCCCTTAAACAGGCTGAAGACCCGGTCAAAATTCATGACGTGTGTGCACAGTAAAGTAAATGATCGGTCTACGGCAGGGTCTAAGCCAGCCCGGTCCTATCAAAATGTTTATCTTATCCTGATTTTTAGAGCGTTCGAGGAATTCGATACAGAAATAACATCTAAATTCAAATGAGTTACTGGAATACCTTCGAATGAATAAATGGCTTAAATCAACAATAAAAAAGATCATCTCTGTTTTCAGGGACGGCGTCACGTAGTAAGACAGCCGAAAAGTTGGAATGACGTCATCAAAGTTGTAAGGAAATTTAAAAGAGTGCGTTCACCAGAGGATAGCACTAGACTAGACCTAACCTAAGTAAGATGTAGGATGCAAGGTATGAAGCGACGCGTGCCCGTTATGTGATACCCGCGCGAATTCTCAACGGGATTACGGGACATCTACAGCTTCCTAGTCTACAACTACTTCCTAGACTTTCAAGAGCAGGCAACATAGGTATGTGTACGTATAGACTATAGGTATACGAGAGTTAAATTAAACTGTATTGAGTGGGATTGTATTCGCCGAAGTAAATAAAAAGGTGTGGTGCCGAATTAAAACGCCATCACTCCTTTTCTAGCAGTTGCTGTCGAAGAGGTAATGAGCAATCAACGGTCATTTGAATGCGACAACTTACCAACCCGCCATCCAGTCGTAGCGAGTATGGCAAGTATAATGTGCGTGTCTGGTAACATTGGGAATGTTCCCAGAAACAAGAGGAATATTCTTAATAAAAAAAAATATGTATTGAAACATATTTTTCTCAACGACTTACCAACAAAAACATTTTCATGTCAAGATAATATAGCCTACGCGAGTGAAAAAGACATCTGATCTGAAACAGAGCCAAGCTTCTCAATCTACGCGCCCTGAGTCCACCAACTCTTTCATAACTCTACATCTTATTAAAAATGCACAACTACCACTTCTCAGTGGCCCCAGATTTGTATTTTCTTACTCGTTATAAGTAAACTATTCGAAGATTGTGGCAACATGAGTCTCTATTGACGTTGAAACCTGAACGTTCGTTTTAATTAAAATAATATTATAGGTACAACCAATAAAACAGCTGTCAGCGAAGTTGTAAACAAAAACAAAGCAACACACAGGAAGTTTGCAGTAAACATCCCCAAATATTCACATTAAAATAGTAACAACTCATACATGCATGACAGCATAATAAAATATCTTCAGTAAATAGAACATGACTGGCAATAGGTACTATATAAAAAAAACGCAACCATGATCCATAAACTAAACAGCCAATCAACATTTCAATTACCAGTGTAACAAAATCCTAAATCAAACAAAAAACTCATTAACTCGCATGAAAATTAATTACACGTATTATCTCGACTCAATAAAATACTACCTACTCGTACTCGTTATTTTTTTTCAGGGTCAGTCTCCAAATGAGAGCAAAAGTAAACTAGATTCGTCAACTTGTCCGCCCAGATTGCGACAATCTGTCACTTTATCAGGTTGATTAATTGACTAAACCAACGTGAAAAAGTGACAAAGCCATTAATATAAACCTTAATTGTGCGGTGGATCAAATTGACTTTGAAAACGTTTAATTTGGCAGCCCATATTTAACTTCAACCGCAAAAAGGTATTTTCAAATGTAAATTATGATATGATCGTGTTATCTGAGCGCAAAATTGAATACAATTTTGTCTAAATCGCGCAAGATTGTGAAATGTGACCACTAGGGGATTTACGAGGATAAATGAAAAATATCCAAACCAACACAAGCCGGGAAAATGAAAGGGGGGAACAAGAAAATTCTCAAGATTACCGGTTATTATTTTTGGGGTAAAATAAATTAAAGTTGAGCGTGTGTCGCTAAAATGAAATGATAACAGAAAACATTTTCTCGCAACATTGTTCGCTCCTTGCGAAGCTTTTTTTTTCTTTTTTGTATCTATCCAGAGTACTCAATGGAATAAAATGACGCTGCGGCAACGAGCAGCGTTTGCAAAGGGAAAATAAATACTTTACTTAGAGAAATTCAGCGAAACACACAGAAGAAAAGCACCTACATTGAGCGGAAAAAGACAGTAAAGGAATAAAAATCTTGCAACACCTTCCATTTCCCTTTGAGTTTAATATCGTAGCTCATCCATATTGCATCAGTGTCCTCTTTGTTCTCGTCCGGGGTAATATACGCCGGCCCCTGAACACACGCCGAGAGAAGATACAATACAGAGAGTAGCTTCTTTTATTCTGCCGGTGACACGAGAATTACCGAGAGCGTTTGTAAACAAGGCCTATCTCTGCAGCTGAGAAAATATGTATCTACATTTTACACCGCTAATCCTTTCCTGTTCCCCGTTTCATTGCCGCATAAAAGCGAACATTCTGCGGAACCGTTTCGGTTGTACGACGTCGGAAATACACGAATGGCAGATATAACTCCGACAACGATGATACTTAAACTGCACGTACTACATTAAGGTAGAACGACATGTCATTTGTACTTAATTAAACGTTTCGTGTGCAGGCGGCATTTGCTTAATTAATTCCCTTGCCTATTACACAAACAGCCGTAAAAGGAGGTTGTTGTTCTGGCGGTTGGGAGTGTCTTATTAATGTAAAGCTACATTAAAGCGGTAAGATCGATCAATGATCATCGGATTATTGAACGAGAACTTCATAAAACAAGGTCATTGGATTATGCACAGCAAAATCCATTACTATATGGACATAAATAGCCTTCACCGTGCGCCTTGTCGAATCACAATCTATATAATGGGCCAGACGCTGCAGGGCAACCAAGGGCCGTGTTTAAATGAATATCAATCATAGTTCCATAAAGTTGCCAGGGTTTACGGCCAGCACCCGTCTCGAACGGCAGTAATCTTCATATTTCAAACTATGGTTTAATAGTCAGTGCCGATAAGGTACTACAGGTTTAAAAATAAAGTTACAGAGAACATTGCTCAATGGATGCGAAAGGAAAAAGCCTCACAAAGACTAAGACATTCTTCAGTGTGCCATCAACTCCGGCGGGGAGAAACGAGGCGGGAGACGTAAACAATTTAAGCGTGCCCGTTGCACTTCAGCCGACGCAACGAACCGAATAAACGCGATGGTACTAACCGGGAAAACACTATAAACTCTCCTTCCCTTACAGGACTACTCTCTAAAGGCTCTTGCACACAGTGGGCCATGATGGGCAACTCCAGAGGATCGCTAGCGTGTTCAAGGGGTAATAGTACAGACTGGTGGGCAACGCAAAATCGTGGTGCGCAATCGGTCAGTTGTCCATTTTTCACACATTTCAAAGGAAGGTTGGCGTGGTGTGGCCTGTAGCGTTCAAAGCGTTCAGTATGTCTTATTATCAGACCGTTGTGTATTGAAGCCTTTACAAAATGAGCTCTCGACGAATCTCCTTTGCAAGAGCAATTCTCTAAGCCTTTTATCTTAATGATGTCGTTTCAAAGAGTAACAAAAATGTAAAGGACTTTAACGAAAACGACCAAATAAAAAATAGAATAAGATAATTGCTGGTCATAAAAATCTTGGGATTCTTTAAAGAAAAGTGGATTGTGAAAAGTCTTTTGTAAACTAGGATGAACCCACGCCATTTTGTGAAATGAGGATAATAGATTTTTATTCATTGTGTGTTATTAATGTTTTTTTAATGGCATACTTCGTTAAATACGAAGGAATAAATTGGTCAGTCGTATTTCATGCCAAATTTAGGAATTTCCTTTTTGAGAAGTTGGCATAATAAATGGGAAACTTTAATTGTTAAGCAATTTCTTCGACTACCTTTGAATTTTTTTCTAAACTGATATTGAAAACAGATCTTTTTCTAAGTTTAAATGTCTTACGATATTGTTGTATTCCAGTTAAATGAATGGGCCTCTACGTTTAGATTATTTGTGTGTGCATAATCGACAAAACTCTGAAACTATTGGCCTAATTTTAAATTTCCCTGAACGTTAGAAAGCTACAACATCCCTAAATGTAACAAAGGCTAGTTTTTACCGTGGGAAAATGTGCAGCAGAAGATGACACCCTGGTAGCTGGTATTTTATATACAAATACTCAGAGATATCGCACCGTGTCTAAACCTGTTGTAAATGTTTGTACAAGTGATAGCCAGTGCTACGACTATGAGCAACAAACCTTGGAACCGTTTCAATGTCTCTCGTATGGTCGGCGTAATTACCTGAAACAGAAATAATGGTATCGTTAAACGCAGGAATCAATGAGCGTACTTATTTAATGGCGGGCATAAACGTGGAACGGTTTCCGCAGCCGAACGGTCGGATATTGTTCCTATAAAATTGGGGAATTAGGTGGTTCTCAGACATGACGCAGCACTTTGCGGTATTCCGCCGGTCCAGTGATACTGTTCGAATGAGTTTGACTTGCTGAGAATAGTTTTCCCATGACGTTTCCGCTACATATAAAAAAAACGAATCAAAATCTATAGCGTGGAGCAGTGTTCATGACAGACAGACAGAAAAACAATAATCGACTTCATTATAATAAGGTATAAAAATATTTGCTGCAAAGATTTTAAGGGGTGAATCAGCCCATGAAACTGAAGGTTTTCCCCAATTTTCTCCAAGAAACATAGTTCGTAATATGAGATTTTTTTTATGGGAGGTACAGCTTTTTATTTTATTTTTACCTATGTTCCTTAGGGAAAGTTGTTCAGTTTCATGGGCTTGGTCACCCCTTAAAATATTTGCAGCATCTTTTATACAAACTCTATGTACATACATATACGTAGTCGGTCCCAAAGTTCTGTCACTGGCATATTATTTTTGAATTTAGAACACGGATTTGGAAAAGTTTTATTGCATTCCGTTTTTGAATGTTTAACAATTATTTTAAAACAATAAATAATCATTTGGCGCGATTTTTCACGATGGAGTGGACTTTGAAAGAAAACCGAATAGCAGTTTTGGCGTTGCGTCGCTGTGGGCACTCGCCGAGTACCATTTTCAAGTTGCTCAAAAAATTGAAAATAACGCTTAGGTTTGGGTATCGTACTATAACTAGGTACACTGAAGTCTCTAGTGTTGAGGACAAGAAAAGAACTGGCCGGCCTCGCTCCGCCAGAACACCAGCAGTGATCAAAGCGATCAAGGAGCGCATACGAAGAAATCCTGTCCGAAAACAGAAACTTATGGCTTTGCAGATGAAGGTTAGTAGAAAAACAGTCAAAAAGGTTTTAAACGAAGACCTTAAGCTGCGAGCATACAAAAAAAAGAGTGGGCACTTACTTAATGCCCGTTAAAAAGAAATTAGACTCAAAAGATCTCGGGTGTTGTTAAAACGGTACGCGAAAAACCGGCACCGCGATATACTTTTTACAGACGAAAAAATTTTTGATATAGAAGAAAAGTATAATAAACAAAACGATAGAGTGTACGCTACCAGCTCTGAAGAAGCAGGAAACAAAGTTCCGCGGGTGCAACATGGGCATCATCCCTCTTCAGTCATGGTCTGGTTAGGAGTCTCCTACTATGGGCCAACTGAGGTTCATTTTTGCGAAAAGGGGGTCAAAACCAGCGCAAAAGTGTACCAAGAGACGGTTTTGGATCGGTACGTCAAAGACCTGCCCAACACACTATTTTCAGGACATCACTTTGTGTTCCAGCAGGATTCTGCGCCCGCTCACAAAGCCAAGACCACTCAAGCCTGGTTTGAACGTCAAAACATTGAGTTTATAAGACACGAAGATTGGCCTTCCTCCAGTCCGGACCTTAATCCTCTGGACTATAAAATTTGGCAGGTCTTAGAGAGCAAGGTCTGTGCTAAGCCCCATAAAAATTTGGAGAGTCTGAAGTCAGCCATAGTTAAAGCAGTCGCTGAAATCGACATGGATATGGTGCGTGCTGCGATAGACGACTGGCCGCCGCGGTTGAAGGCCGTTGTTAAAAGCAAGGGAGGTCATTTCGAATAGTTTTATGTTATTTTGATTCTTCGATGATTGTATTTTTAATTGATATATAAATTTTTAAAAACGGATTGGTACTTTTTATTTTATCAGTATTTTCATATATGACAGAACTTTGGGACCGACTACGTACTACGTATTAATTGATGGTCTATCATAATACCGCAACGTCGTGGGGCATGTGTGATACCAACGTAAAGTTTTTACCGATACTGTAACTTCGGAAGCTATTACCGAATGACGTTTTCATTTGTAAGCTCCATTGGCGATATTAATTACAAGAGTGTTCACGGTAAAGACGACCCCAAAACACCAAAGTTTTCCCATAAAAGGGGTAGAACGTGACAAGTTATGGAACCTAAAACGTTTTACATGCTAAATTCTTATCTTTAAAATTTGATATCTAAAGCCGGAGGCAGCACCTCGACTTATCCAGTTAAGAAATCTAGATATACCTACTGGATATTCTTAGTAACTGTATGGGAATAAGAAATCAATACGGTCGCTATCGCCACGTCTGACAAATATTGAGGGCCTTTCAGATGATCCATGTGATACTGTAGTGACAGGTTGTCAGCCTGTCGCCTAAAGTTGTAATACACATGGAACCATCGAGTCCCTTAGTCGACTTTTACGACACCCACGAAAAAGGCTTATTGTATTCTAAGCTGGCATCACACGGCATTGTTGTAAACTGTTTGGAAAACCATGATGGTGGTCCTTTATGTACGAGGACTGCGAGTTCGACATCGCGTGCCTCCTTCAACTTGAACTGAACTTTGCATTTCATGTTGTGAATCTACAATCAGTCGTCACGTCAGACTCACAAGTCAATGGCCTAGCGTGATAGCCCTGCATAAAATAGTGTAAACAGGGAAAACCTTGTCAGAGACTATTTTATACAATATTTGATTTGCAGGAACCTTGATATTCCCACGGTTAAATGGTCACGGTTTAAAACCCTTTTCAAGTCAGGTGTTCATAATTATAAATGTGAACAATCAGGCGATTACCCAAAGCCGCGGAAAGCAAGCAGCGAGACAAAATAATTTCAGAAGGAATACTGCTAGAAGATATTTTAGAAGCGTTTATCACAACACGAAGAGCCGACTGCGGTAATTTCGCAGTTATAAGTATTCTTCGTTTTAACGGCGCCATTTTGAATTTCTAAAATTTTATTATAACACGTGCCACTCACCCTGCTGAGACGAATCTAACGGCACCTCTAACACCCGCCTTTTGGGCTATAGCGCGTAAAAAAAATATTATATTATGTCCACATATAGAAATGGGTACACACATACATACCTACTCTTGAAACACACAGCTCTCCTTCTGAGGCAGTGGGGTAAAAAGTCAGCAAAATAAAGCTGTAGCCGCCGGCTTTGTCTTGGCTTCTAGCCGAGCCAGCAAAATAATAACTCAGTTAAAAGGTGCAATAAGGACCGGGAACGTTCGGGCAGTAATCCGGCCAATCCGGGGACTTGTGGGGTGCGGGCTACATGGAGCAATTATTGGCAAATCCGGAGGATAAGAACCTCTTATAGCAGAAAAACACACCTGAAGGTAACTGAATTACAGACTCAATTTTATACCTACAAACATACCTACATGTTACATGTATATTAACCCTCGAGTGCTTTAAAGAAAAAAGGGGTGATGCAAACATGAACCGGCATCACAAGACACTGAATTTTACATACATACGTACATATATCACGCCTTTATCCCTTACGGGGTAGGCAGAGCGTTAACGGCCGCAAGAATACTGTCGCATAATGGATTTTATTTTGTGTAAATTTGCCAAATATTGCGCTTTTATGAAAAGAAAGAGAAAATAAAATTTTTCACACAAGTAGAATTTGAACCTAATTACATTTATGTTACTCCCACAAGCTTATTGAAAGGAAAACAACACATAATTAGTAACCTAAGGTTAAAGGTGAAGGACAGAAATGTTTAAGTTATTGTGGGTGGAGGTAAATAATTAAATTTATGATTAAATCTACAGGACTAACAGACAATGAGTAGGTAGAACACCTACAAAGTAAGTAGCACAATGTTACCTAAATGTTGGAATAATTTCGTTGTTGTAACACAAAACTCGTGAACAGAAGCGTATCACTTTCGTAAAAGGAAGGACAAGTTTACAACTTTTCTAACTATAGCAATTACAGCGAACAACTTAGGAAGAACGCGTACAACAACTTTGGTTATAACCCAACTTAGCGGGAGTTGTTCGCAACATCAACCTCGATAAAAGGTTTGGAAACAATCCTGGTGAGGCGTAAATTACTCTAGTTTTCAACGCAGCGATAGCTTCTAATCGTATGTAAGTAAGTGATGTAAGTGCAGACAGACACATGGAAAAACAATTTTATTAGCAAGCGTTTTCAAATGGTGATTTCTTTTGTTGGGTAAATTAAATAGACAAATAGAGTCGTAGAAACTGCGAAGGGAATGTACTGAAAAAAACATCAAACATAGCTCAGAAACTCCGACATAAGGTTTGTCAGGCAGAACTTTCTTCAAATTCCACAGAACAAAAGTGTGAAACAGTTTAACCAATTTATCAAAAAGCAGGGCCTACCTATACTTAAAGTAATAGTTTTGAACGATCACGTAGGTTTGTTGGTTTGAAATTATCTCGTGACCCGGCGATAGCGCGGCCTCGCAAATGCCACCCGCAAATAGCGACCCATTATTATAATGCTGAGACGAGCCCTACCTCAATACGGAAATTATTATCGCGGTCATAAATCAACCGAGTTTCCAAAGACATGTCCGAATTTGTCGCGTCGTCACGTCCCGTGTGAGGGTTTGGCTCAACTTACGTCACAATATTTGCGGTCGCCCGATGGAAATTGTCGAAGGCTCCTCTCGTAAACCGGGAATTTGATCCGATTTAGGAGTGTTATTGCCGAATTGTGGAATCTCACTTCAGCTGGATCATTTATTTTCCCATTTCCTTAGTATTTGACTGCTGTCCAGCTCTTTTGAATATTTGCAAACAATGAGTAAAGTCTAGTCACTAGACAAATAAATCGACAAGTTGGACGTTTGTGTCGTTCGCGGCGGCGCACATCCATGGGACAATGGGAGCCGTCCTTGAATTACCACCGGAACTATTGTCACCGCACACAATGGATAGGATTTGCCTAGATTGCCCGAGGCTATTACTACAGGCAGGCACGCCGCACGCGCGCCCATGCAAAAACTACACACGACCGAAACTACCAAACCAGAAAATTGATTTTATCTAGCAACGATGATCTAGTCACATAACTATCAAACTATAAGCAACGGAACTGTCTGGTAGGTATTGAATTAGGTATTTGAATTTGTTTATTCGGTATTTGAGTAATTCGTCAATGTCTATAGTGAATCCATTAAGGCGTGGCGGGAAGTTACAATAGGATGCAGAATAGTTGATGATAATTATCGAACCGCATCACGCGAAGGTTGACATCTTGACTTATCATCATGATTAATTGTTTCCAACGAACGTAGTTGTAGAAGCTATGCGACGCATTTCTCTCATGCGCTGATTTGTTGGCAACATTCTTTATTGGCTGTAATTTATAGCTCGATTTAAACAATTCTGGTTAGGTATTTAGTAATATGAATGAAGTCTCGGCAGCTGTCTCTGAAATATGAAACATGAAATTCAGATCCAGAGGTCGGCTTAAATACTTGAAAATAAGGATCCATCAGGTATATCACGAACTCTCCAACCCACACGAAAGGAGTAACAATTGAAGTATTAATAAAATACTTATAACGTCAGATATCGTTGCAATACAACTCGCAAACATTATAATCTGAAATGAATTGATGACAGAATTCCGTGACAATGAGTTCCGGGAACCGCGAGAACCAGTCTCCAGTCGTATTGCTTTGGATGTTGATTGATGTTGCAGTTTTTTTTGCTCGTCATACAAATAGGTGTTTGCAGTATCCGGAGAAACGGAGAAATGTGGAAACGTACAGCCATCATCAATTTCCTGCAGCAAACCATCAGCAGAACACTATTTGTGTCTTCTGTTCAATAGATGTCTTGCTACAGTAATAAGTAATAGTAGTTGTTAATAATGGTAGATCACGGCTGCATATCTACGATCGGTGTTTTGAATGTACGACTGAATAGTTTACGAGTAATTTGTGTAGTTGCTTCCTTAGCTGTGGTGTAGCGGATGTAGGTCGCTAGGCCGCCGTGCCAGGAACCGCGGCATCCCCTTCATAAATAAATTCATACACACGCGCGTCTAATTATAGCAACTGCTTGTGAAATTATTATTGTGGCTAAATATAAGCCAACCAGCAAATGAATCCACTCTATGAAGATAAAAGTAATAATGGATAGTGCTTTTATAAGGTCCACTTATGTACAAGGCGCGTATTTGTGCGAGTGGGCGCTCTAACGCGGCGGAACAGTATTATTGGCGTACGCAGATTTATCCGGAAAGCGCCAGCCGGGGCCGGGAGCATTCTGCAGGATATCCTTTACAACGGTAATGGTTAGGCCCCCGCATGAAGCCCTACATTCTGTGGTACATTCCTTATAAGTACTTTCAGCGTATGTTGCAATAAATCAATACCAGCACTTAAACACTGAGTATCGATGAAAGAGTGGGGTGATAGTGATAAAGATAAACCTATATAATTAACATTGACTGTACTGATTATTATAATGCGTCATTGTATCGATCTATAGCCCGAGTTTGGTATTATCGGGTAGAAAGCGTGCATTGTTGAGCCCACACAAGCGTCTCTCATAGGAGGAAACCATTTCGAAGATCGTAATTACTCGTAGTACAATGAGTTTATGCTAATAATGCAGTCGTATTCATGCAAATGTCATGGCGTAATGGATGTTGAAGGGCACGACGATAAATTACTGCACTATTCCATAACTTGTGTTGCGAAATAAGCAGTGTGCTTTGTGCAAACAGGAAGGAAAGAATTGATAAAATTAGTCTGTTACATTTATTTATAAACGACAAAATAATGCCTCGTTATAGAGTAGGTACCAATGTCACATGTAGGTACGGGTTCTTGGTAAATATTTACAAAGGCTGTCTTCATGACCAAATCTATGGGAACACTATTGTATTTTTGATATTACTTCACAAAAACGATGCAGTAACACTTATCCACGCACTTATAAGATAAAGTAATGTTTTTTAAGAGCAATATACGTTTCGATATGTAGGCGTGTTCAGCTATCCATCAATCATTTATTTAAATCGCTAAATCTCGCAGAAGTTATCTCGAACCCTAGCAGATAAACAAACAAAGCAAGCGATCGAAATAACAAATACACAAAAAGTTATTCCAGTTAGAAAAATATCCTATGCTGTAAAACGTATATACGAGAGTACAGCCAAGCTCGGTATGGAGACATTTTGTACTTTGCGCCGTTGTTCTTATGCCGCACGCAATAAGGGATGAAATGGCGCGTCTGGTGTAACCTAACCCAACCCGATCTAAACTTGACTGTACATGCATGAGTCATATCGTACCGCCCGCGCAGTCTCGGTACCTACAGCGTATTTAGGTTGAACACACGAGCATAATGTGACAAGTTGATGTCAATCGATGCGGGTGCAGCAGAAAGTACGAAAGATTGATCACTGGCGCCATACATGAGGGCGGTGAAGTGAAATGCGATAGATTAGACAAAATATTGATATTCAATACCGATATTTCGAAATAAGATAAAAATACAATTATTAGGTGAAGAAAATTTTAGGTGAAATATGTCTAAGTTGGGATAAGGGCAGGCAGATGATGATGATGTCTATACTGCAGACACCTGTTTTAGCAACTCTCTACAGAAAACAATAGTGTTTATTCGAATCGAACGTGACTAAAACACGTATATCGGATACTCACCGATAAATTCCAGCAAACAATAGATAAAATCAGAAATAGGTAGGTATACTGTTTGCGAAGATATAAATTCTCGTTTCAACGCTCACAGATATGTCATGTCATCAGAGACATTCTGGCGGTAAACAATACACTGATTCATACACCCGATGTTTCGAACACAGCAATAACGTATTGTTCAATACCGCAAAAATCTCGTGTGTAATACGCCTGTGCATCTTGTTGTGAAACCATTTCGTTCGGATACGAAAATCAGTGTGTAATTGGCCGAAATGCCAAGCGCTCAACAAATTAGTAACATCCGATAAAAATTACTCGTCTGTCGAAACTGGGATGCAATCAAAATATATTTGGTAGGGCTTACTCAAAAACTTGCTGTAATGGAAATGACGGAAATTATGCCATACGAGTTTGCTAATGGTGATGATGATTTAATTTGATGACTATGCAATAATTAGCGAGAAAAAAAAGAAGCCTATCTGTACTCTGCGGTGGGTAGATGTGGGCTGAAACGATGATGATGTTAAAATTTGATGCTGCAATGCAGTTAAAATTAGACTAACCCGTCAGTTTTAACGTTGTAAAATCTGATTGAATCAGGAATCAACGTTCAAACGCTTAACTGAATTATTTGCAATTTGCTTATACGAAGCAATCAGGCAAATTTCGCAAACATTAACATCAAATATTGTTACAAGCGAGCAAATTAACGAACCAGGTGATGAATTGTAAATATTTCGAACACGTTTGATTTAAATATAATGAAACTGGTCAGTGATGACGTGAACAATGAGGGCAATTGTACCAGCTTCAACTCCATTGCAGAAACAAACAGAAAAAAAGTTTTAACGAGCCCTCGAAACCCTCAAAGTAAGAACGGACAGCAATTTGTCAAGAGATATCGGCGGACGAAGCAATTAGTGGTTTTCTAACCTACATAAAAAATTGGGAGTTTCGATTCATTATTCCCTTGGCAGTAGTGACGTCAGCCTACGCCATCCATATCGATATCCCGAGTGGACCGGTACAGACCAAAGCTTTTAGCAGTGCAAAGGAAACGGTTCACAGTATAAATCAACACTGACTGACGCTGCCGTGCGCCGGACTGGCTCTAAACGCTCAATTTAAACGTTATTTTATGTCTTCAACTTTGCGACGAGTCTGTATTTGGAAGAGGTTCCAGAAATATTTATTTTTCGATCATAAGAAAATATTCAACTGGAAGAACCACAATTTTATTCCGTGGAAAGCTTTGCTAAAGTTTTGACGAATTTGAAAGCTTTTTAGAGAGTAAATAAAGCATCACTTTTCTCTTTACAGTTGCTTTTTTCACTTGATTTCAGAAGGAAAAGTATAACACTATCCGTTGGTAGTATCGATACCCAATGGGCAATACATTAGTGGAAACGGAAGGAACGTATCTGTTAGGAAATTGAATCCCATATCGAACAATCGGTAAGTTTGCCTTACAGTCCCGAGAGCGAGCGCACGGAATTAATAATGGTCTACGGTATTTGATGTAAAACTGGAAATGGAAATCCGATCCATGCCGTTTTTAATCATAACTTGAAAATTGAATTGAGAACTAGAATTGAAGCATAATTTTGCGAGTGTTGGTACAGCTTTTACCAACTAGATAAATAGATGATCGAAGAGATTTTTGATAGCGAACTCAATTTTGCAATGGAGGATATGATGGATTTATTTCGATTGCGGTCGCAGCATGCGAATACAACATAGATAGTTGGTTACCATAGCACCCATAGCACCATAAGCTTGCAGTATCATCAGCAATCTTGGGTCGGAGAGCTTATCCAAGGTTCCACAAAAGAAGATCGAATTTAGCTTGAGATTCTGTCGAAAGACTCCTCTCATAGCCTCAGATATTGAACCTAAACAAACCTATCCTAACCGTTTTTTTTGACTTATTAACCCAATTGACCCATGTCTTATTTTTTTAGGTAGGTATTTATTCAACCCCCTTTCTACCCTTGACCGGAAACTGTTGGAGGTGACCGAAGTCGCTCGGTCACGAATAAGCATCATATCAACCTCCCAACAATATTATAATGTAATACAACTAGACAACCATCTGTATATGTACTAGTTGGTGTTTGTATCAATTACGCAGGGCATGGGTGCGCAAACGCACCTCCGGGCGCTCCGGCCGAGCGACCGTTGGCGGCAGCACGCATGCAAATCGTTTATTGGCGCGACAATCAGATCGCGACCGACCGGTCAACCGTGGTCACACGGTCGATGACCCGGTTGGTGACACTGGACCCCACGGTATTGGAGCAATGGATTGATGATGTTGGGAAATCAAATCAATACATAATTCAAGAACGGTGCAGTACAGAGCCTCGCTGTAATCGTAGCAAGTGGAGTCAGATATCGTACGTCATAATGACAAACATGTGTGTGTATCACGTTTTTGCTGCGTGCCGTCAACCCTAAACATTGTTGCAACAGCCATTAAAATTCCAGGCCCTCGCCCAAATTTCGTTAAATACTTCCAAGGAGGAAGCATATTATCAAATATTAACGTTATGGCAAGCAGGCACTTACCCACTTACCATGTCGGAGCAAAATACAAAGTTTCACGATAAGAACATTTTCCGGGGCTTGGTTTGTAAGGACTAAGGACCCTTGTTTTGGCAACTTTTATTTTATTATAAGACACGCTAGACAACGATGCCGTGAAACTTTTCACTTCCTCTGTACCTCTCAATATCCAGCGAAATACAAACGACGGGTGAAATGTGGTGGAGGAAAATTTAAACTAAACCTCAGAAACGTGAACAACTGAATAAGGAATCTCGACTTTGTTGATAAACAATGCCAAGATATAAGATGAAGTCTGTACGCGACACTTGACGCTTGCATTACAAATAGGCACAGATTGTTGTGAATTGTGATGACTGTAGTTTCACGTAGAGTCAATACGCGAATAGATATCCGACATAATGATAGCTTGTTTAGTACGCAGTGTGGTCTTAATTTAAAAATAAACGCTATTAACGGGAACGCCAGCTGCCCATTCGGAAAGGGTAATGAGCTGGACGGGCACCTGTTCTATTTTTTATCCACATTTAATGCCATTTAAGTAATTTGAGTAGACCAGTGGCTTAAAGCTCTCAACATGGCCGGAAACACGCACACTTAGATTAAATTGGGTCTTTGTTTTTTACGACGTTATTCGCTTTAAGCGTTAATTTCCTGGACCTTGTGAGCAGTTGCGTCCCCTCATGAAGAGGCCGTTCATCATCACGTTTCATCTCGCAAATAGCTGCGGACCCCATACGCGCGCGTGGCTCGGGGACACCACCACAATGGATGGTTTCCGCAACATGATGACTCTGTATCCTGTGAATCCTCAAGTCTTTTGGTTCCAAAAATATAACAAGAACATTTTTCAATATAAACTAGAATGCTTGCTTTAGCCGTGTTCGTATTTTTATTCGTAGTTGATATATTCCTGTAAACTTAAGTATAGCAGGCAAGAAATCCATATCAAATCCATTAAAAAGTTGCTTTATTCAGAGTGAGCGAGTAGTTTAATAAAAGCCCTACGTTTTCTCGTTAAGGTCCGAGGTCGTGATCGTGATGTCGTTCGTCCAAGGTTTTTACTGGCCTTCGTCAAGTCAAACAAAGAGACGGCACAAAGCAGAGAGTGAGGTTTGTACGGATGTGTCGTCGACAGCACTTAAACAGACTCAGATGGACATCATAATTTTTTTCATGTTTCGTTCTCCTATTCGCAAATAATATATCAACGAGATAAGAATTAGTTTCATTTTCCCACAGTTCCGGTGCACTGTATAACAGTGGAATATAAAACAGTGACCCGCTAGTGTCGCGGTAAAGCGACCCGTGCACGTTAATGTTTTATTGGCTTGGCCTAATTGCCTCCCGCTGTGCGCATAACGTACGATATTCACAGAATTTAAGTTCAAAGTTATAGAATATATTTTTCCGTTTGAATACAATATGCAAAGTTAGGACTATGGCGGGATAAGTGATTCACGAAATATTCCCAGAGTTTTTCTGTGCGGCTAATGATCGTACTTCAAAGGAGCGATCATAAATTCAGTGTGTCGAAAGCAGGCGGTGAATGTAATCAAGTAGCGGGAACAAGCCGAAAGGACGAAGGCACCAATTTCAATTTTTTGAACGGACAGTCAGCTGCGCCCGGGTAGCCCGGAATTCATCTCCCGCCTTCGGGATGAGCGCTCGCTGAGTTTCAATCACCTGCCTCAACTGTCTGCGGCAATAAAAACAAAATTCTGTAACCAATACTAATAACGGCAGTTACAAGCACGTTCCTCGAGTTGATAAATGCATTCCATGAAGCGATGAAAATGAATAGTGACGCCACGAATGGCCGCAGCTGCTTCCATTTCAGGCAGTAATAGTTGAAGTAGCTGCAAAAACTAGTAAACCGTAACAGGTGGAATTACATCGAAGACCAGCACTGCAGAAGGCGCGCGCGCTGATCCGGTTTTCTCGGTGGATCAAACCCACCTCCACCCATGGTCCTTCCCGCCTTTCGGCATAACGGACCGAAGCTTGGGGGACGCGCAAGGACGCGACGCATGCCTCGCATGCTCCCCCGACAAATTTTTAAATCCCTATCGTGACTCCTTTATCCCAGCGAATCGCCACAGCCACCGTTGTGGCAGACGGCACATAACAATGGACTTCGACGCCCAGCTAGCTGTCAGCTTGTCTGTCTATTGTGGCTTACTTACTTTCTCGGTGGATCAATCGTCAGGTATGGAATACTTATAAGTGTGTTGCAAAACTGAGCGCATCGTGGTAACGGCATCGGTGACGCACGCGCGCCTCCTGCGGCCAATTTACTGAATTTATAGCAGCTGCAAGGTCGGCAAAGGATAACGACCCGACCCGCAGCACCACGTTACGAAACAAGTGCTCGGTTTTCACGCGCCGCTTCATGCGACCGACTTCCTCATACCGCGCACTCAAGATAAGCGACCACGTACGTTTATTTGATTGCGGCGATTTTTACACTCGAGTGGTTAGGATTTATCCAATTAATAGCGATGACGCCACAGTAAAACGACCTCGGTAGAAAATTGAATTTGCCGTAAAAAGTTTCCCATACAATATAATCAATAGATTGGAGTATAATAAGGAATGGCAGACAAATTTAATGTTGGATTAATTGAATCGCTTTGAGCGTATGCCAGTTCATTTTCGCCGGTTAAACGGAGAGTGCAAAAAGATTGCAAAAAGTCATCATCGCTAAAATAAATATGTAGATTTTGAAAAGTTGAAAGAATATGGTGTATTCTTCATAAATACTGTCGCAGGTAGTCGTTTTTTAAGACAGTGCTAGGAGATAATGAAACTTAGTGTCGTTTTATGTAAAAAGAATGTAGAAGCGGCGGTTCTTAAGAAGATAGCGGTCAAAAGCACAAAATGCAAATGGTACTAGAAAAGAATCACTGCGCTAAGTCAGGCTCAAACGCTTTTATCCAGTAGAAATTATTTAGATTATTTCTATTGCGCTACTTTTTATGTTAGAACTTATTTTAGTTGTTAAAATAAACTGTGCTGAATATTTTTAAAGTAGATTTCAAGAGTTTGATGATGAGTTGGAAACGTATCAAATCACCTAAACGACCATTTCAGGTTTTGATGGGTGTCTGCAGAATTCATACAACTGGTAGTAGCTACTCACCTACATAGTGCAGTTGCAAGAATAGGTACGAGTATGCCACGTTTGCGGGCAGGATCCACCTCTACTTGGCTGCTCGTTATCGAGTTAGCGCTAATGTCCTCTAATGGCATCAATCCTCCACTCCACAACATAGATGACACCGGTCACGTTTGCACAGGTACCTACTTACTGTAAATGTTTATGGGCGATATTTATAGATAGTTGATAGCTAAACGTAAAACTTTAAGACAGCGGTAAACACGGCTTAATAGATGTTCCAATATTATGATATTACACTTCCTAGCAGGGAGGGATGTTACAGATTATTGAATAATAATACCTGATTAGGATGCGAATATTAAAATGTTACGGATTATTTGTAAGTTTTGGATTTCGGTTACTGATATTAGATTTTTAAGGAATTACCAATAAAATATAAATAGAATCCCACAAGCCTTTTGTCGTTATTGACAACTGTTTTTAACTTCTAGCAATACTGTTAGAACGTAGAGAATCTTGTGATTCGCAATCAAGTCGCCAAACAGTCTAATCTACTTGATTAAATCTGTTAAATGCGTCTGAACGAGACGAATGGCGGTAATTCCTTATAATTGGACAGTAATATTCAATTAAGTCGAAAACTCGTCAAGGCCTGGAATAACAGACCACGCTGGCATGGCAGTGGTGCAGGGCACTGGTTTTCAACCTAAAAACCTCACAAGATTCTACAAAGTTTTTAGAAAACCAACATTTTCTCTTTTAGATAAAATATGCAGGAATGCCGCCTGTGATTTGGCAATGTTACGTCCTCATGATTTATGAATAGTAATCTTATACCGACTTTGTTTGATACATCAATTAAAGTCAACCTGTGTAATTTATTTAATTTACATTTAATTGTTTTCTATGCCATGGCAACAGTATCGCCCTATTTAACCAAAACAAATTTTAATGTACGAAATAGGCACCAGCATACCCTGTGATGCCCACACACACCATGCATGCTCGCTAACACGCCTGCCGAGTGCCAAGCATAATGAGTATGGCAAACAATATGTCATGGATGATGATGATTGATTATAAAACGATTATCGGAAGGAGGCATTCTGGGAAGGGACATTTTGAATCAAGGGGACATTTTGAAAAGGGGACATTATACAACTAGACGAAACGATTGAATACCCCCTTCAACTTACTGTCCTTACTCACTTTGAGAACCCGTGGCGTAAGTTATTAAGGAAGCCTCGGCGCTACGGCTGTAATGAGATTAACTGGCGTCGGCACGATAGAGTGACGTCGAACTTGTATAGGATTACTACGAGTACATGTCGATTCAACTTTTGTCACCTATTTGTCGAAATTGTTACATCAGCTTTTACACCCTTCAACTATCGTAAGCGCTGCCTAAGCCGGGAATTCGTGTGCTATGGCCACTTCGCTTTCTTCAACTTTTCATAAAGTCTCAGGTTACAGTATTTATTTTGGGTGCGTAATTTATGGTAGTTTGTGTGAGTACAGACTTGACGTAGATGTAATATTGCTGACCATTGCACTTTGTGGCTATTAGATTTATTATGACTCGCTACAATAGCGTAATAATAACCATGTTGATCCTTCCAACAACAAAGCTGTTGCAGACGGAATAACTCCGCAATTAGAATGGCAGTATGGCAGACAAGTTATTCTTGTCATCAGATCGCAGACCGGTAGTACTTCAGCAGAATGCTAAAGGCCATCCAGCGACACAACTATCCGCCACATCTACTACAGTTGTAGGTTGTAGTACTAGCGAGTAATCTTGTTTATTACGTAGATGAGGAATGAAGGAGATATGTGGTCGATCGCAATTTGATTCAGCATATGAGACATGTTTACGGTTTTTGTCAATGTAAGTTGAGAGGAATTTGTTAATCATGAAAACCTTTTTGCTTAGTTTAGTACTTATCAATATGTATTGGGTAAGAAATATAAAAGTCTATGGGAGAGCTCTTTGTTAAGCTAAGAGATTTACCTAGATAAGAAAAGCTCTTCATTTCTTGTTCCTTCGTTCTCTATTTTCGTGCGGCATACCAAGTCCTTAAATGATCCGATTAACAATGATATTAGAATATTTTAGGGTATACTATTGTTCCTACTACACACCAACTAATATTCAGACACCTTGTCAACGCTTTCAACACCCAGCTTTGCCAATTTACGACATGTCAGTTGCTCACTTGCTTACATACAACGTTGATGGCGGAAGGTTATATTGCCGGCTTAGCAGTGGATTATTGTCTTGAGCTGGTTAATTGCAATTGCTTGTATAGGATGACATTATAAAGGTATTCAGCACATAGCTAAAGATCAAATTGAATATCGAAGTAAATACAACTGTCACAGCGTGAGATTTGTGAATAGGGGCCGCAATTATAGGCTGAGTTATTTCAGCTACAATCCAATAAAATAGGTCGTCGGTCAACTAGGCTAGTCAATTGTGGGATTCCAATTCTAGTCTGCAATATAACTTTGAAAGGCGACTGGACGGTATCGGGCATTATTCAGACAGCTGTTATGCTTTCAGTCGTAATCGGGTTAGCTTGACTGCAGAATCTATTGTCTTTCTGTTTAATGCCATTTACTTGTCCAACACAATACATTTTTAAATCTAAACAGTTCAATTCAAAGATGTAAATTGTTTTTTATTATAGAGAAATAAGCTGCCGTCAGTAGGTTAGGTCATCATAGATAACATACGCTAAACACATATGTGGCATTTTATTAATGCACTGTAATTTAGCTGCTTAGCTTTATGTCCGTAAATATTTCGTACACAACGAATTATGATTGACGGTTCTAGTTCCAGGTATTCATATTTTTCATTAAATTTAGAACTAATGAAAACTTAGAGTGGCATCTTGAATTATGACAGTGGCATCAGATAATATGTTCAAGAGAATTAAGATGCCTTCCAGTAAGTGATGGATGGCACTAGATAATTTAGTGGCACTATATACTTTATTGAGCATTATTCAAAATTGCTAGTCATGCCTTCTTAAACATTCTTTAGTCAGCGTGGAAAGTTTCCTTTCAACCCAACACATGTTTCTGATCGAAACAGGCCCGAAACCCGTCTGGTCGTTAACATCCAGGCCCCAGGACGCTGCTCCTCTAGGGTTTATTGAGGATTACACGGCAGATACCCTGAGGGACGTCGATGCAAATTTACTACCCAGAGCGCCCAGCATTTTATGTGGAAATATGTGGAAAGCAAAATAATGAAATGGCAGGGTTGGGTTTATCCGTAAAACTTGTTATTCTGATTTTATTAAAAACAATATAAGAGCAGGTATCTTTTACATTTCTACGAGGCACGATTCTTCTACGCCGTTTAGCATTTTGTGGAGATTCATTTTTGTAAAAGAGAGAGTTCCATTATTTGTCTTGGCCCTGGTTGGCATAATATTCCTCTCATTTTAATACCATAATTCAGTCTGTAGGAAAACACAGAAAAATAATAAGAATTTAAAATTTCAGAGGGTGCTTGCTTGACGAAGTAATATAATCTAATTTCTGTCAGTCGTTCAAAATTAAAGAATCCATTAGTCACGGGAACTACTCCACCGTCGTCACGAGGGGGTTGAAGAATCAAAACGTAATTTGGTAAAATGCTCTAAGTGGTCTTGTCGCTGATTATTTCTCAACTCTAACGGCAATAATGGAATTTATGAACACTGCTGACGCTTTAAATTTGTAGGCATTTAGATATTAATAAATATTATAGTTATATCTCGTTTTAAAAAAACTGTTTCTTTGAATAACTTCTCGTAAGCATTAGCGATTTATAGATGGCCACCTGTGGTGATATTTTCTTTGGGGCCCCAGGAAGAGACCAAGATATCGAAATAAAAAACTAAAATATTTTAAATGAACACAGCTTGATTGCGACAAAAACTAAGGTTGTTATTGGTAAAGTCAATTGTACAGTGTCGACTTGTTATTAAATATCTTGCTATTTACATAAAATAGACGTAAATACGAAAGTCATAGATTAGCATTGTTAAACAGAAAGTCCGAACGAAAATTTAAATACAAAGACGACGTAATCTTGCCCTGGAGCCGGCGAGATTTCTAGAAATAATCTTAATCCATCTAAGGAATAAAGTAAATACGCATTCCACGCTTATCGCAAACAAAACGTAATTCAAGGGACACGGAAATTGAGAAATCCGTAAAAAGTCTCATCTGACCCTATCATCAGAAATATTGTAAGTACCTACTTGGTACTAACTACTATTAAGAGTATGAATAGCAAATGAAAATACGTTATTTTCAATACTTCTACCTAGTTCTACCGCAAGTCAACGACTTGATGTCAACAGACTGTCGGTTGTTGCTCTCAGCAGTAAAATTCTACGCAGTACAACGAAGGCTCAAAGAAAAATATAATAAGCCCTGATTGAATGCTCAACAAACAAAGCTATCTCGTCCGACGTCTCTAAAAACTGTTGTCTGAGAGGAATGTCCACAAAACCAAACTTTACTTTCAAGCACGCCTAATCGAGAAAATCGAAGTTCAGAACTTTCAGATTAACATCATAATTGAGTTCAAATCGAGCCGTCGAAGGCAGTCCAATAAGGTACACGGGAAACTTTTAGAACTTGACCTTCCAAGTTCTGAAGCGGCATGCTCCCCATCCGCCCACGACTCTCCCTGCCCCGCATTGCAGGCAAACTGAAGGACGGCTCAAAATAAGACTATTACTCTGATGTCAGCTTTCATGTTATTTATAGATTTGGCTGACTTCCGTTTCGACTTAGACATAAACCACCAAGGTTACTGCAGATTTATACAGATTCGTAATGACTTTGGTTCTGCAAAATGCGTTTGACGTCACGAGCGGGACTATTTGCCTATTTCGTATCAATGTATTGTAATGAAAACGCCGTGAAAAGCATCAATAAGGCAGCCAGGCCTTGACTCCTGCTGGCATTCAGCAGGGGTCACGGTGACCCTAATGGCTTTACGGTCCAACCCTACGCTTTATAGTCATCCTTACAGCTCTCAGCGGGCATTCTCTAAATCGGTTGCTCAAAGCTAAAGAAAGGGTATAAACGTTTGAGAAATCACTTTTTAAAGTCTAATTTACTTTAATACTTAAACGATACTATCTCAGAGGCGGGCGACGGGTAGACAAGGGCTAACAAGGCACTTGAAAGGAGTGATCGCTGAAATGGCGGCGAAATAGAACGAACTTGTGCTAGCAATAAATTTTATCTAAAAACAAAGAAGATTTATTTAGACGATAAATTGTTTGCAATTAGCCGAAATGAATCGGGTAATAAATGCGTTTGTTTACGGCGAAGTTACGCGGATTATGTTGGAAGGTAAACAACTGTGGAACGTGATCGTAAGGTGAACCCAGTATACTTGTTTAGGCTACGAGTTAACAAAGATTTTACTTGCGAGTGTTTCGGCCCAGTTCGCTGTGTAGGCTTCCTGAAGCCGCTATTTCATTATGCAAGTGGGTACCCAAAAATATGATCTCACAATTTCATGGTTTACAACGGGAAACTGAACTTGCACTCTGCGCGTAAGTTTTTACAGATGTTAATTTGGAACAGTCAATTATACGCAAATATTGCCTTTTAGATATGAAACTTGCAGCGTGCAGTTCAAGGTCTGAGGTTTCTATAATTCAATTCTCATTATCTACTCGAATACGTACTTTATGTACCTACCTAATATACTCCAACTTGAAGACGAAATTAGGTCTCAACTCAAGTCGACAGACTTCATTAATCTAGATCACTTTGGGTTCACTTCACGACTTAGGAGTATAAACTGAACTAGGCCCTATCCCATCTGATTTATTTCTTGATTTATTTAAGCTCTATAAAATGTTTCTAGCTTATTAACGACTCTTTATCGTACTAAATGAAAAAAAAAAAAAAAAAACATTTTCCCAAACATTTTCTTCTAGAGCTGTACGGCAAACACAGAGAATTCTTTACATTTTTTCAATGCTAAACGCTCGGCTAGTGGTGAGTCACCAACGTCCTTCACCTCTCCTCGGCCGTCCCGACATCCGCGTTCACTATTTAGCTAGTAAAAAGGTAAAAAGCTTACCAAGAACACGAATTCACGGCGCATTTCGAAATGCATTCATGAGTTGAGTCAAATCGAGCGCCAATGGAATAGTGCAACGTGATTCAGTGAGTTCAACTAAGGTTTGTGGTCAAATTATTGCCTCGACGCATTTAATGTCAGTAAACACGGAGCTATGACTCAGCTAAACAAAAACAACATAGGTATTTGCGACGTAGGATACGCATAGGTACGGTAATGTAAACTTTAAATAAGAGAAACTTTCCTTCAATAGTAGTCCGGATTGTTCAACCATAATAATAGCGGCAATAGAAGAAAACAAAAGAACATTCGCCGCAGGCAAATAACACGAATCGTTTGTATTACGACACAGCCGCAGCATTACTATACTTTCTCCTTAGAAAATCACAACATTACTGTGTATCTTGTAGACAGACGTTACATTATTTACTGTTGACAGGATTTATCTACTCATAAACACCCTCCTACGTGAATCATTTCAGTACGCACCCAAAATAGCCCAAGGGCATGTATTGTTGTTATATTGCAAAGTGCCCTTGAATGGTTGAGCGAGTTAGTCCCGCACCACCATAGCAAATTTCATGGTCAATATCGTATAAGTGTAATGTCGTAGGTCTTCGCGTGTCACATGCTTCGTCACGCTCTAAATAGGTGCGCCGTTTCACCCTCCATAGATTCCTCTATTCTATAGAAAACAGGAATATCAAATCTGCTCTTTGTTGACCTTACTTTTACAGATCATTAATTTGATGAGTCGTAAATTCGAGGGCGTATAGCTAGGTTATGGTTACATTCGAATGATGAGATGGACTCGTTTTAATGGGATGAAAGCAGAGCAGCTGATGTCAAGATGGCTTGAATGAACGTCAAGTTCATTTTGTTAATCGAGCTGTCCGTCGCTATTATAATAACTAGAGCGTCTACCGACTGACCAGCTCTTCATGCATCGGGACGTTCAGAACTGCCTTGAATGACGCAAATTCAACCAAATGTTTTGTTGTAACACAGAACTCCACATTCATTTAAGATTTAGAAATTCTTGCAACGAAACTAGCGTTTAAACCGCAAATTACCAATTTCGACGTATGTTTTCGCAAGTAACGATTAAAGAGAAACTCGAAAGATGTACGAGTTGCAGATTGAAGTGCCTACTCGCATTCATTGCATCGTATTTTGCAAGGCACGCGTAACAACAGCGTTCGAAAGTGTGTCAAGACTGCAATAGCAACATGCACTCGGCGCGATGCACAAAAGTGGGAAATGCAACACATCAAAACCATTAGCGTAAGTAGGTCTTCCGTAAGCATGAAATGTATATCGGCATGCTTCAATTCAAAGCAGATGTTGTAGGCAAGCAATTTATACTATCTAATAGAACCTTGAGGTGAATTGTGATGGATTGTGAAGATATAAACAGCTGTTAGTATAGTGTGGGCAGATTCTATTAATTAGAGAGTCAGCCGCCACGGTTAACCAAATAATGAAACCGGACCTGTTTCGTCCTCCGGTCACGTTATATCCAGTCATAAACAAGGGCCACGTTAATAAAACTGTACGGTCTGCGGAACAATAAAAATGTAAATATCGATCATAACCGAGCAGACATTATTGTCCGTGCTGGCGGGACGCCACGCATTCTATTCGCGCTTTGGAAGGGGATGTGATGCGGGATTCGTTTTGGACGTCCGCTCTGGAATTGTTTTTCGGACATAACTTTGAGGACGGTCACGGTTTAAACGCTTTGAACGTCATTTTCATGAATAGTAAGTGAGAGAGAACATAGCACACGAGCTTTCTAATATGTTTACTGAGCGGATGGTTATATTTATTTATAGAGAGAATAGGTGAGCTATTGTTTCCAAATCCGTCGCACGCCCACACATGCAGGCGTCGCGTCAGGTAAGAAGAATGGCATTGGCGGCACTGATTTATGAACCTACGGAGTGTCAATCACTTTCAGCGCTAACTACGTAAGAGGTTTTGGAGAATCACGTCACGTTTATTATTTGAGGTCGATTAGAGATTCGGACGAGACGAGTTTCGAAAGAATATTTTATGGATAATTAGCTTACGCGCAACAAAACGCACGCAATTTTACCTAGTTATAAAATTTTGCAATCCCAATTACGTTTAGTAGAGTATGACTTGACGTCAGTATGAAATTGTTTCCGTAGTTCCATACTTCGGCATATTAAATAAGAAACCAAAATATCTCACTTGAAGACAATCATACAAGAGTCAATGAAGAAATGGATTTAATTCAAATCCCGTAATCGTGCTAATAATTTCTATTCATATAGGATATCAATAACCTTCAGTAGATAGACACCTCATTTTGACGATTAGTCTATTATGTGTGTCCGAAAAGGTTAACTAATCGGTTCGGTGTATATTGGTGTTCTGACCCCGAAGACTTCGTGACGGCTTCGTGACGGTCATCGTTCCAGCCTGGCCCGGTACGGCACGCAAACGAATTACGCGATCTGATACGTGAACGTTCTCCACTAACTTGCTGCTTTCGTGACATTTACTGTGTTGCGTAATCACAGAATTCTAATAAACCGAAACTAAGTCGACTCTGGTTTCAATAACGCGTAAGTAAATTACTTGTCTGTCACGAGAGAATATTGTTTCACACAGTCACGACTGCAACGTCGTCTTATTACTAGACTAGAATGGTTCCACGGGTATACGATTTCAAAGAAACAACGACAATCATGCGAAATGGACAGTAATACCAGGAAGGAGGCGTATTTTCGTATCAAGAATCTGATTTCGCCTGCGTCAGTCTACCATGGATGACGATCAACCTGTAGTAGAATAATACAAGGTTTTTTACACCTCACATATTTGAATGAATTCGAGTAGTAAAACTCACATGATCAGACCACATTTGAAATGTACTGTTTAAAAAAAGTCTTTCCTATCAGGCTTCTGTTACTGTACAACAGCAAAAGACTATGAGTAAATTGACAACAAAGCCGACGGTAAACGCTCCAAAACGGAATGATTCGACAATTCTCCTAGACAGCTTGGTTAGGAGCCTCTGTTAATGTACTCAGCAAATGGGCCTCCATTACGCACGATCCTTGTCTCACACAGGATAGCAGTAGATAAACAGGATAGGCCCAGAGATTGCCCCGAGACAATGATTGATGGAGCCAGAAAGCGGCAGACACGATAAACAGTGAGACATCCATAACCTAACTAGTTATCTCACGATGCAAAATAACTCGTAGTGCGTTATCGGTCTTTGTGTGGAGCGAATACATGTAGGATTAGCCTCTTGTCTTCAGTATTTACTCGAGATAAAGTAGGTATGTGATCGTGCTCGTTACAAACTGAGAGATACGTTTATCTGTTTAGAAATGCTATCGACCTCTTTGATACGCGTTTTTTAACTGATTCGTGCCCAATTCAAACACACTCTCAAAATTAGTGACAACGATACACTGTGTAAAACACAAAACAAAACGAGGGCATTGACTAATTCTTTTGTTTATGTATACTATGTCAAAAAAAAAAAGAAAAAAAAACATGGATAACAAAATTAAAGCAAATGACTTACCTTTAAGTAGGATCCGTAATATTTGGTCACGTATGGGCTGTCGCATTGGGACAGGACCATAATTTCCTGCTGTATGTCCTCAATCTCATCTTCGGCTTCTTCTAAGTCTATGATCTTGATGGCCACCACTTGCTGGGTTCTGTTGTCGACTCCCTTGAACACCTCGCCGAAAGAGCCCTTGCCGATCTTCTCTTGTTTCGTGAAGATCAGCTCCGGGTCGACCTTCTGCAAGAGGAAAAAATCTAGGTTAAAATAAATCCTATAAGTAGATATCCACACATGTCAATGTCCGAGAGTTTTAGTAAATCATTTTGATGTTCCACGTTTTTTATTAAAGAACAGTATAAACCTATTTGTGTCTTAGACATTTATATTAGGTACAAGCTAAAAGCCTTGACCTCATAAAATGTGTAACTCAGGTACTAATTATTATAGCAAATTACTTTTTATATGGCCAGTAAAATTCATAAAAGCTGTTAGCTTTAGCGTTAGCATGCTTTGAATTATTAAATTGTAAATGAATAAGTTGATTAATTTGCCGTTCTGTAAAAAAGTACTTATTGATCAAGTTTACGTTAATATTATTACTTTGTGTAAATCATGATGTAAAGTTAAATATAGTGCTTATCTACCTCCTAATGCTCGTCAAAGATATTATAGTCTATCTGTAATTTACAATTTCCATAGTTCGATCAATCATACAACCAGGTTATTACTTTATGAAAAGTTATCGAAGACGGAAGAGCGGTTGTAGCCAATAAGGGATAGGTAACTACATTATCAATGTCATTATCTAAGTCTCTTTACTTATAGTAACTAATCATTGTGGAATACGATAATCCGTGCCGATTACAGCCGTCTCTATATTAGAAAAACATGCAAATTTATTAATTTGCGTCGCGTTATCAATATAATATTTTTGAAATAAAAAAAATCTATTACGTCAGGCTTCATTCAATCTTTAATTAGATTTGAACACTGTTGAGACCTGATCAATTTCACAATCGTTACCTATTTCGATTCATGTGTATTCGAGCTGTACTGAACTCTGTCTCATCAAATAGAATGTATTTAAAAATGTGTTTGAATTAGATCAGTGTCGCGTACAGAGCTCTCTTGTGTATCTACGGGATAATTTTACACAACATCAATATTTGCTCAGCCGAGCCGAGAACTCAGAGCTGTCGACCTTTTGCCATTTAACTAACATTGGCGCGAGAGTCAAGGCTTCACATAGACGCATTCCAGCATAACTTCTTTGCACTTCCAACCAACTTGCTTGAATAAGGAAGAACTACCATAATACCATCCTAATATCCTACCTACAAAATGTTCTATAACCGGTTAAAGGATTAAATTCTGATTTTATCCGCAAATATCTTGTATGGATCAGTTTTTTATGATCCATTCAAATGTATTAATGTTTTTGTCATGAGAAAAACTCTAATTAAGTTTACATCAAGTATAAATCTGTTAAAGTTTGTAATCGTTTTTATAAACTCATATACGATAAATTAAATTAATGAGATTTCTGATCATATCGACACAACGCTTGGAGAAAAACGACATTCCTCAGGAATAAACACTCTACAATTAAAGTTCGGAGAAAATTCATCATATTCAGCTTAAACCAGTCCACTACTGATCTTAGACAGTCTCCCAGGGTACGCCATATTTGTCTCTAGTCATCCAGACGCCGTCCTCTATAACGAGTAATATAAGTTCAGCTATTTATCTCCACGCACAAATTCTTTGTCTTAGCTCTGTTTAGGATTAAAATACTTCAACCTACTACTGTTGAGAAAACATCGCTGGAATTCCGCCCGTCAAAGAGGAATTTTCTCTTCAAACTTTCTACGATAATATCGTGCCTCATGTATCGGTTATAAGTAGCTTTTACGGGCTAGAATAACTTTAAGATTAGATTTGAGAAAAAGCGATCAGTTTGAGCTATTGCGCGGATCGATTTATCTGCGGAGTGACGGCACTAGGAATAGCTTGACGTGACCGGAGTTGCAAACAACAGCCAGCCCGAGCAGATGGAAACGAAAAGCTTTTAGTTCAGTTCAGTTACAAAAAGAAACTACATTTCTCATTCCATGTGGTGCCTCGTTTTTCCAAAACGGGCAAATTCTAAAATTGTATTTCTATTAGGTAGTCTGCTTGAATGAAATGGTTTAAGGAATTCGAAACATTTTCCATCAATTGGAAATCTAATCAATTCGTAATTAAATACGTCAACCTCAATAAAGGGCTCGTGGAAACCCCAAAAGAATAATCAGGTAGGAACTGTGACGTCATTATTTCTTCTTAAAAAGCATTGTAAAGGGTCGCGGAGAGGCTGATAAAGTGGAGGGCTCATCGTGGGTGCGAACAAAAAGGCTTATTGAGTTTCGCAGGCCAATTTTACAGGCGGGAGGGCTAAAAGTTGGCGCCGGTTTAACAGAAAGTCGATTTGAGCACGCCGCAAAGGCCAAGCTGAACCTTTGTTGCGGACAAGCTCGGCGTCCGCTTTTAATTAAAAGCAAATGTTTCCACGATAAAAAGCCGAGACAGGCACGCTGCCCGTTGTCAAAGTGAAAATCTAATAAAAACCTGACCTTAGATTGTCCTAGATATTAAACCTCAATTGAATAATCTTTTAAAACGTAGGATTTTTGTACAAACAAGTACTTAAGTAGAAAATCAAGTAGACTACAACAAACCCCTCTAATTGGAGGAGAGCGCGGTTGTGGTCCAACATTTTAATCTAGATAAATTATCTGAATTAATGAAACCGCCAACTCATCAAAACTTTTCTATTAACACCGAAGAAAACCTTTTAAAAGATTAGATTTATTTGAGAAGTTATTATGGAGAATTAAAACTGAGTTGCGTAACTTTAATGGAATTAATAACTGTCTCCATGGTGTAGTCGTCTAACCTCTGGGTTCCGATATATACTTACCCAGATTCTTAATTTGTTCCTCGATCGTGAATTTGTATTTTTTTCAGAGAGTCTGACACGTGTAGTTTTAATATCCAAATATGGATTATGTAGTTCTTTTTTTACGAAATTATTGGGAGAAAATTTGAGATGGACCGATGACTCAAAGAAGATGACTCAAAAATGACGTGCCTTGGCGTAATCTGTAGGAGGCCTACCTAGACCCTGCAGTAGATTTCAAATACTGATCTGATACGATGTGACTTTTCGAAGTAAAAGATCAGTTCATTCCTTATATGTCGATTAGATAGTACTTACTGGACGACGACCTCGATCTTTAAACGATACAACATAAATAAATCATGAGTTACGCGTTTAACTATTCACTGGACACGTTTCGACAGCAACCGCTGCATTATGCATTGCTTTTACGCATAACTGCCTTTATTAAACAATTTACTGTGTTTTTTACGGAATCAAATTAATTACTTTTGATAAACAGTTTACCTATTTACTGGAAAATATTAAGTGAACACCAAGTAAACACAGGATATAAGCATATAGGCATTTTAACACCTGATGCAACATCTAAACTTCAAACTATTTAGTACCAACCTTACAGACACAATTATAATGAGTACTTGAGACTTACGAACAATGCGGCTCACATAATATCGATCGGACTTCACTTGGTAAGTTCGTTTGATCTAATAATATAAGCTTTAATCAAACCTGACGGTATCCAGGCGGTGCGTGGGTTTGGATAGCAGTATCCTGGTCGGTGCAATTTTTTAAGTATCTACTTCTAACTACATAACTATACAAGCTTAATAAAACACCTTAAAATATTAGGATGAAAAAAAAAACAAAATCAACTTGATACTGGCGAAATCAAAATGAAACCGCCAATAAACAAGAAACTGAACTGAACTGCAAACAACGTGCTGCAGCGCGGATGCAGCTCTGAGTTCCATAGGGCTATTATCAGGATTATCATAACGATTTTTAAAGTGATATTTTTAATTTATATTCTGTTTTAAAAAAATACTTACAAGTAAAATATTTCCCCTAGGTGCCACACACCGAGCGCAAGGTTCTCAAAATACGGGCAGATTTGCGTCTTTGAATGGCCAGGTCAATTCTTTGGCCTAAATAGCTTAACGGATTGTTATTAGTATTTCCGCGAGATATCGTCGTACAAGATGGATTAAGCATAGATAGCTGCTCATGATATGCATAAGCGATTAACTGGTAATGTTTATGTAGGTTTTTGGATATTCAAAGTCAGTAAATTTTGCAGTAACAATTTTTATATATTTTTCATATACCTATCCATCCCCTTACAAACAAATGCTTTTAAAAAAGGTGTATCTACTTATATGATTATAACCCCGTGTGATTATGACTAAGAATAGCATCACTCGATTTCTTTCATGTGGATGTCATAAGAGGCGACTCTAGTTTCATGTGTATCACTATCTTAGACGGCAGTACGACAACTATAGTGTTACCTGGGTACCTACCTATGTATGTTATTATTATTAGTCTATGGGTACCTACGTATGGTGTACGACTTTTCTGAAACTCGTAGAAACGTCAAATATTTGTCAAACGTGGCGATAGCGAACTTAATTTTATGGCCGTTGACGTTCTGCCTACCCAATGACGTATGCTTTTTTTGTTAACAAATCTGTTTATTTTATCAGAGTTCAATTCCAATTATGGACAACATTGCATGATTTTCGCTCCAAAAAAAGCACTTGCGTTACCTGCTGCTTTTATTTCTATTGCGATCTAGTTATGAAATATCTTGTTATTGACCAACTGTAACATTTTGTACGACGCAATACAGGCAAGAATTCTAGCGTCTTACAGAATGTTTGGCACAGAAAAAGAGCTCTATCCTACAGAATTATTTTAACGTTTACCTAGTTAACCTAAAGCAAAAATCTACAAAATCGTAGACATAACATCGACAGATTCTTTTTATGAGCATAGCACTAAGGTAAACAACATTTTCACAGCAAAATATACTACATCTTTACGGTCCAGTTTACCTACTTTATAAGTAGATAGGTATGCATGACGCATTCCACAACGAGTTGCAAACTTGCACTTGCTCAAGTGTATCAGGGTCATAGTAAATACTTCAATGTAATTTAAGTGTTTACAAATCTTGATAACTATTTATTGTACTATATTGAATGAAGTGCAAAGCATTGTTTAGCAGATAGTATAAATCAATATCAATACATACATATACATAACATAGTATAAAGTGAAGTCGCTTGTCGCTTTACTCTGTATGTCTGTATATCATTATCAGACTACTTGTTGGAATGT
This sequence comes from Keiferia lycopersicella, assembly GCA_029255805.1. Taxonomy (NCBI): domain Eukaryota; kingdom Metazoa; phylum Arthropoda; class Insecta; order Lepidoptera; family Gelechiidae; genus Keiferia; species Keiferia lycopersicella. The sequence goes on from JARACZ010000017.1 coordinate 4,988,011, forward strand.
ATTCTGTTAGCAAGTAAGTTATTCTGACAAATAAATTGAATTGAAATTGAACACCGCTGAATCCTTCTGAACCACGCAACAGAATTTGGTGCGGATTTTTACAAATAGAGTGATTCAAGAGTAAAGTTTATAATATGTATAATACTTGCCAAAAAAGGATTAACAGCGGGTGCTACCATTGGGGCGGCATACTACCTAGTTAATTATACTAATGAAATTACATTTTACTTAGCAGATTGTTTATCTAGTTTCGAACGTATGTTACTCACGTTATCTTATCGAAGGCTTTTTAAAAAATTTAATCATTCTTCTTTCATTGCTAGATAAGTTATAGCCAAGAAAACTATGAAAAAGATGTGGTAAAATAAGACTTTATTATTATAGTACTTAGATGCAGTTCACAGCTGCAGTGTCGTGACTCGTGAACCTACAGTATAACAGTACTGAGCTCGTCACCAGCGCCAATGTGCGCTGACCGTAAACAGACAACCTCGGTTACGAGTGCATTTGGTATTCATTAGATACAACCCTATATAGAAAACTACTGCCTCGCTGTAAAAGGGTTACTGGAATGTGCTCAACAAATACAACTTTGACCAAAGTTACGTAAATAAACAAACACATTGAGAGCTAATCATGAGAAAGAGAAAATTACAAATTGATTTGAGAAATTCTAAACCTTTGCTTGGCAGACTCTATTACCATAATTATAATTATTGGAGCGTATGCTGGCTGAATACAAACAAGTAGGTGAATGTTATCATAGAAGCCGCATAGGTAGAGTGAATCAGAGAAACGCGCGAGTCGGGTGACGCGTGCGCAGCCGACATCCGACACGCATTGCAAGAGACGAGGAAATATATCGCCGCAATATGAAACTGTTGGCACGCACATTATACCAGGGCATGAGGCTACTGTGTACACCGCATAACTCAAATTGAAGCACTAAGCGTGAACGGGGAAATCGCTCCGATCTTCGTAGAAAATGCGTTTTCATTCTTGTTACTTACGCTTGTGTTTGCGTTTCTGCCATGCGAGGGCCGCGGCGCGGGGCGCGCGGGCTGCGGGGGCACTTTCAACTGCCTCCGGTCAAACGATGACGCATGACTCCCAGTCCAACTCCACCGAGTAGGACCGTTAGTGCCATGCGGTAAGGAGTAAGAAGATTGAGGCCGCAAATGCCTGGCATTAGGCCCAGCCAACATCGGCCCTCCGGGGCCACCTTGCAGCACTGGTCCACTAGGCCCCTGAACATAATGATAATGTGGGGGATTTGACACCGCAGCTCCCCACATCATACACTGTTTCACTAGCACTGCACGAATCAACGATCACTTCATCACATTGAAAACGAATCAGCACTGACACTAATAATCGCCATACTAGAGTTTCACGGGCTTATCTAGCGATAATTAACTCATTCACGAATCCAATACTTTGGTGATAACGTGGGGCTTCTAATAGGCTGGTAGCCGCGAGTGGCGAGCGATCCAGGCCACTGTTCGCGATAGAAAGACAGCTCGGAGCATGAACGCCTCGAAAGCAACCGTGTCGCCGGACGCAACCGAGACGCGTAAAGAATTAATTCGCATTTGTTGGAACTATTGTTTGGACATAGAAGGTCGTCAATGACCTGGAAGCTATTTGGACACCTATAAAAACTTAATTTAGAAGATGAATTGGACGTCAAGACCATTCAGAACCCTTCGCGAACGGTACGCTTTCCATATCGAGCTGGTGAGAGTTGATGGCAATGGACCGCAACAATAACACTCAGCCAAGAACCACGTAAGTTTGGGTGGAAAGGCGTACCGGGCAAATAGGTAGCAGGATATAACGCAATAATTGGAAGTTGCGTAAAAGAGACTATAACAAAAATACAACGTTTGTAACAAGTTCACTTCACTGAATATCAACATCCAATGGTAACTTTGGTTCTTATAAACCGCGCGCCTAGTTCGTTTCACGCGGACAATTTCCACAGCGACGGCAATTTCAAGAGAAATCTGTTTCCCGACACAACAAATCCATCGTGATGGACGGCGTGTGAGTTTCAACGCATTTGAATGTAGACTGGTTGCGTGCCGAGTGGTTGTCGAGCGTTCCACACCGGCCGCCCTGGCGATTGCATTATGATTTTTTCGCAAGGGAGCGCGGGGGCGAGGGCGGTGCGCGGGCGCCGGTATGTCCAGCGGACCGTGCAGCGGCCGCTGCGGCACGGCGCAACGCAGCGAAACTCGCGCACTTTACTCCTCCGAACCGAAACACTGAATATTTGTTGACAACGATGCCATGCAGCAGGATTCGATGGAGCTGGACTGTTAATATCGCATTGGTCACAAAAACTAAATAAGTACTCTGTAACGTCGTGCGTGAAAAGACTTGCCTGGTCGTTGTGTGGTAGGGGATGCGAAGAATCCCAGGGTATTTCAACCATTCCAACTTAACAGAGCGGAACATTTTAAACACGTCCCAAATGAACACTTCTGAACAAAAACTGTAATAATTTTTGGCGTAAACAAATTTCGGGTATCAATACCTGCCAAGAGTTAGCACAAAAACACATTCGGGGCGGTATAGCCGATCCGTCAAACGAGCGTTCCAGTTAGCGAGCGCGAAAGTCTGCAAGACAAAGGTGTTACAAAACTTTCGTTGGGCCGTAGTTTGAGTTCGGCTGTACAATAGCTGGCATTAGTATTCCAAGTGTGGTGGCGCGGCTGAAGGTGGACTGTCCCGAGAAGTCACCGCCCTCGGTGTCGTGCGTTGAATACAGGCCTCCGAACTACACGCATTCCTTCCTTGCCTTTACGGCAATGCTACGCGTAGCCATAACCATGCGACATCGCAGCCCACATACATTATTTGGTAAGCCCGTTAGCCTACTATATTGGCCCTTCGCAATGTCAAGACATTCAACTGCTTAATCAATCAGTCATATTACCAAAATTTTTATTTTAGCCATCAAACAACATAGTACAACGTTTATTGACGGTAAGACGTAAGTACTTACGAATTTACGCAACAGGTGTGCAAGCACGCGTGGGTTAGCTCAGGAATTCAGAGCGGCGTGCCTCTACCTTTTATTCCGCATTCTGCAAGATACTTATCAATAGACGCCTTGAGAAGCGCCTATTTCTACTTGAACATGATCAAACTGGTCCAATTAGAATTGCTAATCAGATTCAAAGGCGGTCAGATAAGTAAGAACCAAAGAACCTTTAAATGTAACTATCTAACCAAAGCGATAGTAATCACGATCAATCCATAAGGTAAGGTGTCGACATTTCCGTTTTGGGAGGAGTTTTACTACACAATCACTGGCACATTTCACAATCATTGATTTATTGTTTTCAATCTTTTACTTTTTTTTTAAGGATCAGATGGCAGCAAAAACAAAAGGCATCCGACAAACGGCGATGCCTACGCGTGACTAAAATCGTCGACGAACGAAGGCTGACAATGTGTGCAAGAACCAAGAACGGGGACACCACGCAGAACCTATTAGGCACAATGATTGGATTTTAAAACTCTACTCAAAACGGATGCGGCTCAAAACAAAAACTGTGAAATGAAAAAACGGAGCAGTGACTCAGTTGTATTTACACAAAGCAATATTTGATCGGCACTATTACGGACAATAAATTTAAAACCATTAAAAATTTTAATGAAAGAGAAGCTAACTGCATGCTTGATTTTTAAAGTAAAATGTAATGTTTAGTAATCATCTTTATTATAGGTAGTTTGTACTTGGATTAGATCAATAGTACGGTAGGGAGGTATTTAGATAAAACAATATCCGCTGATAACAAATATATGTTTTATCAGTGGCACAGAGCAACCGCATTCTTTTGCTCTTTCTTTTAGACGGTAGCTCGGATAACATGGCCTCAAGATATCATAAAACACACCCAAGTACAGTTTTTTCCTTTAAAAATGCGGAATACAAACATATATTTCCTGTTGATGTTCTCCCGAAACTGACCCTTCAAACATGGCATAGAGGATTTTAATGTTGCAATGCTTCAGGCTAGGCTAAAGTTTGGAAACATTTCCAACATAAATCGTCTAAACGCTTTGGCACTAAAATTTATAGGCAAGATTTCACTGTTCACATAGCTTAACCGACTGGAACATTCAGTATTCTCGTGCAGCACATTCAGTTGCTGAAGCTTCAAAATGTGTATTGCATTGAGATACAAATTCGTGAGATTGCTGAACGGTAAACCAGAACGGTTCTCACTACAAAATAAGTAAACACATATTTTTATCAATTAATATTATTTTTCTCATGGTTACACAAACTTGAATTCCAACACTTAGCAAAACCCTATATAATCTCTCATACTGGCAGCAAATATTAATTTAATACACGAAATATTCTCAGAAATTTTGATGCGTGTTTCGTTCGATGCTGTGGGTATTTTTATGTACCTACTTACATTACAGCACTGTGCTGCATAGTTTGGTAATCCAATAGTTAGCACCTGCAACCGGCTAAGCTGGTTTCTGTTCAGTACTGGCCTAACATCCCATTTACGTCACATCGGAAACGCCATTACAACACAATATCCGAGAGACACAGCTAGGAAATTGCTATAATGAAGACCAGATTGTAAAACGTACATTATAGCACCCTGTGACATGGTTTTGGAAGTATCAATTTATTCAATGTTTTGCGCCTGAAACTAGGCAGTTTGTAGAGTTGTACCTACCGGCCCAACATTCCATCTGTGTCACATCGGAAAAGCATTTAGTGTACGACCGACGCCATAAGAGCACAATATCCGACACACACTGCTGGAAATTGCTATGACGAAGGACGTAACGTACCTACTACGATTATTGTTCAATAGTGATAGACGCTGGACTAAAATAACACTGTAAAATGAAGGTAATGGGATAAATGACCTAGCTTATGATAATTTTGTAACTGCTCTTCCGAAACAAATTAGAGTACTAAATCGATATGAAGGTATGCAAAATACTGGGTTTATCCTGTTTGCTAAAACCTTAGGTTCAAGGGTATCCATATTATAAATAGTAAAAAGAAAATGAAAAAGGTAAGATGAAAAGAAAATGAATGTAGGGGCCGAAGGAAATCCGAGAATAATTTTTAATATCCCCTGAACCTGATTTCCATCCTCTCCACTGACCTAGTTTTTTATGAGTACCTCAACATTTTATAAAAGCGAATGTTATTATTCCACGAAAGCGACTTTTCAGGAATAAATTTTCTAGTTGACGATATGAATCAAGCGTGCTGAGTGTGAATATGAAGTACCCGTACGTACGAATCGTGGAAACTTTAGCGGCAGTTACACCGTTGCCTGTAAAATACGAGCAGGCGCTTTATGTTACCCGCCGGTCCTTTTACAGCAGTACCGTGTTAGGCTATTATGAATATGAAATATAAAATATAATATTATATATATTTGAAAATAAAATATATATAATAAAGAATATGAAAAACATTTACCGAGTTCCGCATTCAACTATAGTACCTTCAAAGTACCTAATTTTCGTTCGTCTCCGGACGCTTGGAAAAAGTAAATCGACGTACTTCACACGAGCTAACTCCACATAAATATGTTACAGTAGTTCTGAACAACTGAAACAAGTTACGTGAGAAACAGCCCCGAGCCCAACGTTTGCGGACTCACTTCTTTCCGATCGCTGAAACTTGCACCATTATTCTGCTCTCAAAAAGTGCTAACTTTCGTTGGAGCCGACTAGTCAATGGCCCACTTAAGTGCTATAGTTGTTCAAGATTATACATTGCCCGTAAAAATCCAGGTCAGAGCTAATTTTACGAGTTTAATATTGCTTTCGTTTATGAAAAGTGACCACGCATAAATGGGGCTGCATAAATGCATGCTACTCAGCCGAAGCCTTCCAACATAATACGTCCATTAGTTGAAAATTCCGCTAGCTTTTTTGCTATTCACAGCAACGTAGCTGAGCAGATAACAACTGCATTGCAGCACAACTAGGAAAGTAAGTTTTATTTCCACCACCCCAAAACCACATTCACAGCTCTGTCTGCAATTTGGTTACGAAATGGGTTACTTCCTCTTTAGATTTACACTGTAGAGACTAGAAAATCATCATGTTTGTGAAGTAAAAAACATCGCGTTTACTATGAAATCTGACACGAGTATCATGTGAGCTGCGTGCGCGCAGACGTGTGGGACACATTATGTTTATTGTCTCGGATGGCACATGACTTTACCGTTATGCTCACAGTGTGCATTTACTGCCAGCAACCTTCATATGTATACTGTCTAATATAGAGTACAAATATTGAAGTTAAGTAAGTAATGGTATTTCTTAAGTTGGATTACATTGATAAAGAAACCGTATTTTGGTTGCGCGCAGCAACAGTGATTATTGAGGAATTCTTTATAGGTGAAACACAAATCAAGGATTATGATCATAATATTTTGTGTAAGTGTTCAGCTAGAAATTCAATATGAATGATAGAGAGATATCAGAGCGATACCTCTTAGAAATATATCCACAAATTCAGTAGTAGAAAAGCAAGAAAGCTTTAGATACTATAATCGAAATGATCTAAGAGAATGCGCTTCCCGGCTTCACAATTGTTTTTGCGGCTCTTGTTGAACCCGCGACCCACTAAGTACAATCCCAGGAGGGAATGAAAGTTCATAGTATCTCATTACTAGAAAGCGGGTAGAACAAAGCATTCGTCGCTGTGGCCACACAATCATCATAGAGCTATTCGTTTCGTGGACCTGCGGTTTCGCTTCGTATTGTTTCTAGTAAGGACTTTGTTTATATTACAGCCTATCGTATGATTATTTTCACAATATGACCCCTTAATCCCCTTTCAAACTGGTTTGTAATAGTATGTCTCTAACTGATTTTGTTTTAATCGCTTTGAAGTATACTGTAGGTATGTACGTGTTCCCTTACAAATAAAAACCTAACCAAATCGGAAAGAACGACAAAAATAAAGTCTAAGAAAAACATTTTGAAGTCAGTTGAAAAATCTACGATATACATAAAAATGTCATCATTAATTACATAGTATCATACTAGAACAGAAACAGACAGAGCAAAGGCACTTACAGCTTAAAACACTCATCGCGTAATTATTTGTTTCGCGAATCTCTGGTTTCATTTCATTCTACCAGCTCAGAATGCTTTGCAGTTTTACGGTCGCATGCTCACGGATTTTATTGAGTCTAGTGAAGATATTGCTCGTGGCTGGATATCTTTTTTTGATTGAACTTCATGCTGTTTTAAAAATGCGGGTGGATACTATTAGGTGACATAGGATATCAACAACATGTAAAGAAAAATATTTTTAAAAGTCTGTTCTAGTCTTGTGGGCTTAAGCAGTCAACGTTTTATACGAAACGAGATGTAGATGCGTATCATTTTTGTTTTCCTGGCCAATAAATACTATTACTGCATTGTAAGTAACTTATAACTGTAAGTCGACTATGGACATACTTGCTGCTCAGTCGATAATGACAAGATGTTCATAACTTTCGCTGATAGCAATGACCGCTGGTACATTAAACCGCACCTTGCACTTGAAAATGACATACTAATCAGTTGATTGAGGTGGTGGTGCGTGTTTATGCATAGCAGGCCCCGTTATGCCGCGATCGTGCATATGAAATATAGGTGCATAGTAACAAGTGATGTGATTATCAAAGCCCAAGAGTAGGTGATCTACCGCCGGTATTCAAGAGACGCATGGAAGGTTGAGAGATGCAAAACATACATTTTCGACTTTTGTACTTCGGTATCTACTCATATGCTCAGCTATAAGCTCAGCTTAAACGCCGAGTAGTCAAAGAGGGCTACAGTATCCTTCGCTACAAAAATATTAACGTTTGTTTTTCATTTAGGTATGGCAGTGTAGGTATGGACCGTTTTTACCCAACAACTAACGAATGACTGAGTAGCTATAGTACAGAATAAACATATTCAAATCAATTCCAAGTAAAAGCGGCATATTAAGTAAATTATGTAGATCAGTTAGACTATCGACGGCGCATGCCACACTGATAGATCTTTCGTTCACTATACTCTCTCCAATTAATTTCTATTTCCATTTAAGTTTACACTGCCGGATGCTGTCCAAGATAAAATAGCTCTAAATTAAAGTCTGAAACTAATAAAACTGTTCAATGATCAATCATAAAAGCCTTATTGAGCTGAGCTATCGCAGACATGTCTGGTATCTAACTAAAGTAATAATTTCAGCCTTTCTGTTTTATCGAGGGTGTTAATAGGAACATTGACTGGATTAAAGAAAAAGGCTGTGTGATATCGGCTTAGAATATAATAAAGAATCACCCTATTTCTTTCCCGCGAGTGTGGTAAGAGATGACTAAATGAATTTAAAGTTTTGTGTGTTACTAATTTATGTAAAATAGGCCTATCACTACAGTGATACTCAAGTTTTCTGAACCATCCCTCTCATATTTGTCAGATGTGGCGATTGCGTTTGCCACCGTATTATTATGGCTTTTTTAATTACCCCGCAATGGGGTTAAGGCGTGATAGATACTTGTGATAAAGTAAAGGTCCATGTCCACTGCTAAATCATTTATTTGGGTAAAGACTGGGAAAATATGCCGTGTGATGCCGGCTTAGAATAGCAGCACCCCACATCCTTCCCGCGGGTGTCGTAAGAGGCGACTAAGGGACTCGAGGGTATTGGTGTATTACAAATTTTAGGCGACAGGCTGACAACCTGTCACTATAGTGATACACATGTTTTCTAGATCAACCTTGGGAAACAATCCTCAAAAATGTCAGACGTGGCGATAGCGACCGTATTCTTACGGCCGTTAACGCTCTGCCTACCCCGCAAGGGATAAAGGCGTGATATATGTATGTATGTATGTATGTAAGACTGGGAAAATTTTAATTTTTAAAGTAGGTCAAGAGATAAAGGCTAAAGAAATCTATTGCAGGGTTTAAAATATTAGAAACAGAATGGACGGTAACATGTATCCGATTTAACAGAGGTAATTTTGGAAAGTGCCCGAGGCGAACACGGTCACGCAACATCGATTAGAATAGAATGAGCCTAATCCGAACTAATGAAAACTATCTGACAATATATTTGACGAGTTTTATTATTTACTACAACATCGAATAGGTAATTTAATTATTAATTGACGCCATGTTACGCTGGCTTCCAATAAAATCTTCCAACTTTTCACGCACAATACTAGCGCTCACTATAAATAAATAAAACAACTTTCAAGGCCATTTGAACATTGTACCTAATCGCACCGAATATATTTATATATTTTGTAAATACCTACTTCATACCTAATCTGCCTACACAATAGTGCATTTACACACCCACCGGGTACTGTTGCGAAACTCTCAAGAGGACGAATTGTCTTAAATGATCTATTGCATTGCGTCAATCAATGATAAGTAAATACCTCTCTATAATGCAATAGTTGCTGAATGATGCCGGCTTCGAATAGCATCACCCCATTTCTCACACAACACTTTCTCACACAGTGAATACAACACTTTGCACTTTTTTTTTTTTGATGGACTCTACGTTTCCGGCCCCGGGCCATCAAAACTACGCCTGTCGGCTTGGTGGGGAGCACGTGCTCACCCGGAAATATTTGATTGGTTGTTCAAACAACCAGCCCAATCACGCCCTTGGGGCGAGACTGGGCTTAGGAGTTGTTCTGGGAAGAACTGATCGGACTGAGAACTGATCGGACTGAACACTTTGCACTGTGCTGGCCAATCCGCTTACCAAGTACGGCAAATTTAGAGTCCCATGTCCAGTAGTAGATTATTGTGGCTGTGGAAGTTTAATTCTACTAATATGCTAAATGAGAAAGTTTGTATGTTCGTTACTATTTCACGTAAAAAATGCTGAACCGATTTTCATGAAATTTGGCACACAGAGAATAACTTGGATTAACACCTCGAACAGTTTTTATCCCGAAAAAATGTTCCTGTGGGATGCTATGGGATTAAAACCGACTTCCACGCGGGCGGAGCCGCGGGCGTCCACTACTACAATAACAATTTTACAACAAATATTACTAACACTTCGCTAAACTCGTTCTTCAAACATGCAAACCAGAAATTACACGGTAAGCAAATAAACAGGTTGAAGGAAAGACGTTCTAAAGCGAAAAGGTGAATGACTCAAAAACTATTTTCCAAACAAATCTTACCACATCCTATGATACTATTTGCAAGTTTTTATTGGAAGCTTATTTAATTTGCTGAAATAGTAGGTATTTGCAAGACATTACCACTGTGCTGAGGAGCTTAGTACTGAGGATTATTTCGCTGACGAATGTCGTTTTAAACATAATTTGTATTGCAGTAAAGATTTATATCAACGTCAAGTAATCGTGCAACATTATCTTACGACAATCTCCGGTAATTCCCAAGCATGCAAAATACAAATACTACAGATATAGTATGTCTAATAAACAGAATGAAATTTATTTTGTAACTTAAAAAAACTTTTGAAAGAATGAATTCAAAACACTTTTCGAGTGAAACACGGTTAACAGAGAATAACGGTGACTTCAGTTCTGGGATTAAATTATGAGAAGTTCTAGCCGTAAACAAGTTCTTAGCGAAGTCGTCTTTTGGAGGTGGTTCCACAAAACTGCAAGCAACATTTCATAATGGAAGTACGGTCAACCACAGAGAAACACGACTCCTCTTATGCTTATCAACTTAAGTTTGATCTCACCGTTTTAGTTTGACCAAAAACTAACCATAAATTTTAGGTCAACTCTGATATCGCCTTTAAGCCGAGCTGGTGGGATCAGTGTTAACTTTGCAAGTGGGTCTGGTATCTCTGTGGCGATCTGTACATACTAGCATCTAGTTATTTACAGTATTTAATATGTATTATTTGTGCATGCCTCTCGGGCTAATAAAACTTCGTGAATTAAATCGCACAGTTCTAAAACAACAGAGGTGAGCTGAGTTAATATGGTAATGGGTTTACAGCTAATTTTCACCCATTCAGGACATGTTTTCTTAATGTAGAACTTCTAACTTTTGCTTTAATACGTTTGTTGACCTATTAGCCAGTACAGTTTTAGATTAAACTGAGAAAAGAAAAATTAAGTTAAAAACATTTGAACCCACTTCAAGCGTGCTGTGTCTATGGAATTAGCAGAGTTTTCTCAATTATTTGGAATCCCATAATCGCATCCTAATCTGGTATCAGAGTTCAATGTTTTCACACTAAATAAGAATTTAAAAATCGCTTCAGGCATCTTTGAGTGTCGTATCGATAAACATAAAAAATACATTTCATAAAATGTCACCGACAAATTTAAAAACTCTTCCTTTTTTCTAAATCGGTTTTAACACGTACGTCATCTACAAAACAGTTAAGAAATATGAGAAGCGATAAGATAATCTTACAAAGTAGGTATACAAGTCATTATAAAACTAATCGCTATCGTAATGGTGTCGCAGTGTCGTAACCCCAGAGTTGTAAAACACTAACTCAGGTAGACGTGTGTTTCTAACAAGTAACACATAGGATACCTAAACAATAGTCTTGGCTGCAACCAAGGACAACCGTACACGCAAATCCAATTAAACCTAAGTTATAATAAGACCAAGAAATAAAGGTAGACGGAGCGATAAGAACAAATAAGAGAGAAACAAAAAATTTTCTCTTAAACTAAACCAAAAGTAAGACAAGACACGAGTTGAACTCAGGCCCTATCCCACGGAGCGTAAAAAAACGCGTCTTGAAACCGGAAACTGGTTAAATTTATACATTGCCGTTTCGCGGCCTAGGTTCAGCACTAAGGCCCATATTTATATACTGCAATCAACTCTGAGATATATATCATGAGAGCGATATCAGAGATAAGTGCAATTTATAAATACGGACCTAAATTACTTTAAATGGAGCCAAATTTCTGGTCCACTGTAAAGTAAGTAGCCAATACAGCATCAGTTATTTCTATGTTTATTTACAGAGT